>CM067855.1:22237500-27237500 GCA_034642435.1 Megalocaria dilatata
CATTTTTCTAAAGCGGAAGTCTAATTTTCACGCAAGTTTTAAGTTCTCAATCACCTTGAAAAGCGAGAAACGTATAAACTCGCCTCTGATATTTTCCCCGACTCAATTTTCATTTTTGCTATAATAATTTGTTTTTCGCGAAATGGAATATGAATATGCCGCTGCTAGATTTCATCGGGAAAACGATATAAAAAAGTTAATTGCCTAGAATTGTTGGGGAAACGAATCGCAATGAGGTTTTTCAGCAATTCCCAAGCGGTGCAATATTGTTTATTTCAGGAGGGATAAATGAAGCGGATTGTAGTTAAAAAAAAAGGGAGAAGAACTGACGTGAAATTAGGAGTTTTTGCGGGCTAGTTCATATCACCCACGATCCCCATAAAATCATCTTTTTGTGATCTTTTTATCATAAGATCTTCAAGAGATAGCCATGAAATATGGTAGGCATTTGTAGATTACCACCATCTTTTCAATTTCCGCAAATGTGCGAATTGGCCATGGAAAATTGATATCGTTTTCCATTGTTCATGGCATAACTTCCTCTTCACAATGAAATAATTGATTTCTCTTGAAATATCAAAATGAAACCTCTGTTACGGTATACCACATAAAACAAAGAATATCCAAGCTTCAAATTTCAATTCTATAATAAAAAAAATAAGTACAAAGGCGTTCCTTCGAAATTACTCGTTACTTATTAATGAAATTGATGATTCTGCTGTTATAGCCTGTCCAAATAGAGACGCCACTGTGTCGATTTGATGTTAACCGCAAAAGGAGGGTCTCTAGTTGTTATCAGTTAAAATGCATTTAGATTCTTGATACAGCGGACACTACATGAGTTATCTAAATGAAGGAATGGAGCCAACATACTGGCGCCAACAACTTATCGAAAAATACGTGTTCTTGAAAAAATATCCGTTCTTTCGTTTCCATCGGGCACTCTTAAATTAGTGAGAGGTAAAATTAACTCATTCGATATATCCTATAAAATTTCAGAGTTATCTTCGTTCCTATGATTTTATTTCTGAATTGAAATGATAATAAATTATACTTTTTGAAATATTACAAAGAATCAAGAAAAGTTCGGTTCCTAGCTTATTCTCACATTTAAATGTGGAAATAGAAGAACAGGTCTGTATATTTTAGATTGGAAGAAACAATAACTTAGAAATTATTTAATTATTTGCAACGAACTATTAATAGAGTTTATTCACAGAGTTAAAAAACATTATTTCTTCATGCGAAGAAAATTTTACATATATTTAAATTAAAATTAAGAAAAATTAAAAGTTTTTTTTCAGTTCCTCTATAGGTAAAGCAGTTCTATCCATTTGAGCTGCTGAGTTTTCTTTTGCAGCCTCTGATTTTGACATAATTTTGGTCTCATTAACTTTTTTCATAAATTCCAATAACTACTTTCATTCCATCGATGAGTTTGCACATCTGTTGTTTTTTATTACTTCTATTTTTCCAATCTTACAATTCAATTATTAGACACTAATATCTGGGATATTCGATGTCAACAACTAATGCCCTAGCTTCATTTTATATTTCATTTAGAGATTGTTTACAAATTTATCTCGTCTTTTCTTTAAAATGAACTAGGGTTCCTTTTATTATATACGCTGTTGTTATATATATACTTGAAGCAAAGAACGCAATCGTTGGCTTCGTTTTGCGAAGGGTTGTCAAGATTAACATTTTTGCAACGTATACGAAAATAGACCATTCGCAGAGGTACATATACATTGAGTTGAGAATAGTGGTCCATATCGATGAAATAGTCTACATCCTTTGTTATTGATCACTACTATTTTTCTGATCTAACATTTCAATTTATTTGATACTAGTATATGAAATATCTGGTCTCAACAACTAATGTCCTAGCTTCATTTTATATTTCATTTAGAGATTGTTTACAAATTTATCTCGCCTTTTCCTAAAAATGAACTAGGGTCCCTCAATAATATACGCTGTTGTTATATATACTTGAAGCAAAGAACGCAATCGTTGGCTTTGTTTTGCGGAGTGTTGTCAAGATTAACATTTCTGACACGTATATGAAAATAGACGATTCGCTGAGGTGCATATATTAAGTTGAGAATAGGGGCCCATATCGATGGAATAGTCCACATCCTTTGTTATTGATCACTACCATTTTTCTGATCTAACATTTCAATTTATTTAACACTAGTATATGAAATATCTGATCTCAACAACCAATGCCCTAGCTTCATTTTATATTTCATTTAGAGATTGTTTACAAATTTATCTCGCCTTTTCCTAAAAATGAACTAGGGTCCCTTAGTAATATACGCTGTTATTATATATACTTGAAGCAAAGAACGCTATCGTTGGCTTCGTTTTGCGGAGGGTTGTCAAGATTAACATTTCTGAAACGTATACGAAAATAGACGATTCGCTGAGGTGCATATGCATTAAGTTGAGAATAGGAGCCCATATCGATGGAATAGTCCACATCCTTTGTTATTGATCACTACCATTTTTCTGATCTAACATTTCAATTTTTTCACAGTTCATTACATCTACGGTCCTTTTATGATATGCGCTGTTGCTCTATATACTTGAAGTAACCAACGCGACTTCGTTTTGCGAAGGGTTGTCAAGATTACCAGTTTTGGAACGTATACGAAAATAGACCACTCGCAGATGTGCTAATGCACAGAGTTGAGAATAGGGGCTCATATCGATGGAATAATCCACATCCTTTGTTCCTGATCATAACCTAACATTTCAATTTTTACACATTAATGTATGAAATATTTGATCTCAACAACTAATACGCTAACTTTATTTTATATTTCATTTAGAGATTGTTTACAAATGTATCTCGCCTTTTCCTAAAAATGTATATTATATTTAGAGTTTGTTAATGATATGTGCTGTTATTAAATATACTTCAAGCAACGGTCGTTGGCTTCGTTTTGCGGAGGCAACATTAACGTATACGAAAAAAGACCATTTGCAGAGGTGCATATTCACAGAGTTGAGAATAGGGGTCCATATCGATGGAATAGTCCACATCCTCAATGCCTCAATTCTTTGATTATATATATATATGCGCTTTTGTCATATATACTTAAAAATATGCAAGTAGACAGAATCTTGAATAATGTCAAGAATAGGGCCCCTGATCGCATGTGGTTCACAGATTATCCCCGCGAGCCAGCAAAGCGAAAATCTGACACCATTGGACTCCTCAGAAGTGACGACCATTCAAAACGCATAATTGCAATGGAGACACAAAAGAATACGACTCGAAGATACCGAATTGCGTCAGTCACCTGTTTTCTAGCCGTCGAACTCGTCACATCAATCCGCGATACGGCACGTCACGTGGCCTGGCAGAGTGGCAAAACCGACGTCTCGTCTTCCTCAGACGCGAATATGACTGAATAGCGGGAGAACGAGATAATTCGCATCCTGAGTGGATGTTTCCTCCGATCTTGCCGCATCGGAAAACCATCAAATCTGACTCTTCGCGCCTGAATAACACGGTATAATTATAAATCAATGTCTTATTGGTCTTATGCTAATGTACCGTGATCGATAGATGGTATCGGCGTTGGCGTCGCAATAAAGAGGAAGTTATAAATCGTTTGGAATCTAAAATTGATCTGCGAATTAAATCGATGGGCACACCTCTGTCATCTGTAGACGTTTCATGCGCTATCTGGCTCGCCAGCAAAACTTTTTTAAAGGTTTAGGGAGATAAGGTGAGAAATGTGTTAAGGGATGATTAAAAGGGCGAAGCGTCGCTGGCGGTGCAGATAACAGCGTCGGGTATGGTTTATTCAGTCGCACAATCGATGTACCTCGTTTATGCTTATCTTATGTCGATTTGTTCCTTTCGTTTTCGCAGTTTGAGTGTGAAGAGTGTATTCGCCTAAGTAATGGATAATTTGCTTCCGCCCAGGATGAAATTATTGTAATATTTCCGAGAGTTTGTGGAACATTCAATATTTAATATGAAAATCTTTCACGAGACGTGTGTATTTTGGCTCCAATGAAGGTCCTAAATGACTATAGCTAGACTATACTTCCAAAATACAGTTGAACTGAGTTCTGCATTCCTGGTAGAACCAAATTGCTCAGGGATGCGATAGTTAAAGGGTCAGTTATAAGCTCAAATTTGAAGATAGATTCCTGCTTTTTCAATCAATTCAATTTTAAAAGGAAAAACACCGGCCATAGTAGTGAAGACCTTCTTTCTCAAATCAATAGACAACAGAAAATATGACAAATAAATTTACACTGCTGCTTCTAAAGATGACCACTGACTGGCATGTTTAATCATCTACAAACCTAATTCCCTAACATCGAAATTGAAAAAAAAATTATTTTGTATACCTACTGACGTATTGAGTTAGGAGTCTACATACGGTTAACAATAAGCAAGACTGCATAAGAGCAACAACATAGTAGGGAAATAAACAAAATTCTGCCTGGTGGAGCCTGCAGGCTTGGGAAAGGTTCTTTTTGTTAGAAACACCTTGAAATCATGTGAGGTCTCCTCTAGCTTTACGTAGTGCTCCTACTCTATTCAGCATTTAGTCAATGAGGTTATGAATTAAATCTGTATTTTTTTATCAAAAATCCGTCAAAGCATTGGGCAGCTGTTGTCGACCTTTTGAAATGTTCATTATACCCTTGACCCCGTGCTTGCCATACCTACATTCGCCCTTCAGACTGATACAGACGAAATCTGGACTCATCCGTGAACAGGCAGGATCCATCTATGCGCGTTCCAGTTCTCAAAGCCCAACTATATCATACAGCCCGATGCTTCCTACTCAATCACTAGTATCTGGAAAGTCTTTTTGCCTTCAAATTGAAACCGTACAACCTATTCCGGATTGTCTGATCGGAAGCTGTCGTACCAGTAGCTTATTAACACCACGGAAAAAATTGGAATTTATCCTTCTTCAGCATGAATGTGTTACATATTTCCACAGGTTTCTTTAAAGAGTAATCTCAGGCTCTTCAGATTGCGTTTAGTAAAAAATGACAAAAATACAAAATCTGTAACTTCAGAACAAGAGAATGAAGAATTTCGGAACTAGAAAGAATTGCAAAGATTTCCTTCTTAAAGTCGCCTCAACTACATTAGAATATTGAAACTGAGAGAGCTGTAGTTTATCATATTTAGAAAGCTCAAAAATTGAAGTGGATAATTTGCGCACATATAATAATATATAAAGAGAAATAAAAAAGCGATTTTGTATATGTACTGATGTATTATGTTAGGTTAGGCAACTTTATACTACTTTATAGCAGCATAGTAGAGAAATAACCAGGATGAAGATTCTGACCTGACGGAGTCTGCAGGCTTAAAAAAAGGTTTCTTCTGTCAGCATAACCTTGAAATCGAGTTTTAATATTGGATGGGGCCTCATCTAGCTCTTCGTAGTACTCTTACTTTATACGGCAATGAGGTTATCAATGAAAGCTTGAGGAATGTTTGCTAAATGTACGTCAAAGTATTGTCGAGCTATTGTAATGGCTGCGGTGGGTCAGGTAAGCGGTGTAATTGCTGTGACATTGCGGACCAGACAACATGTCGACATGACAATTCCAGTATGGAGAGACAGCTGGTCAATTAATTCGGTTAATACCATGCATTTCTATGCGGTCGTTTATAATTCTTGCCCGGTTTGGACGAGTATTATCGTCGATTAACGTAAAATTGTCATCAAGGCCACAATAATTGGTTCTACAACCAAACCACGATACCTTACCATGGTTGCGTTTATGAGGATAATTAGATCTGTGCTCCCATTGAAACAAATGCCTCCACAAACGCACACTGAGTCGCCATACCAATATTTGCACATCAGACTGATACAGACGAAATCTGGACTCATCCGTGAACTGGCAAAATCTCCATCTGTGCGTGTTCCAGTTCTCATGTTGAAGAGTCCAACGATATCTCACAGCTTGAGGCTCCCTACTCAATTGAGGGTACCTAGCGGATCTTCTTGCCCTCAAATTTGTTTGACCAGAAACTATCCTACCGGTAGCTTGCCGGAATGAGCTACTAATTTTAGATGCTGTGAAAAAAGGATTGAAGACCTCCAAAATCCCTCCATTTCGCCTCTAGGCACGCCTCAAGCAGTACGCATAAACGAAGTCCTCTGTGTTTATCCCGACGGGACTCAATCAGTCTCAGTGTGCCGCCCTCGGTGAGTTACTAATCACCTGGGCTACCATTTTGGACCTTCCTCCTTATAATAGGTCCCCCTCAGCCACCGCAGCTCCAATAATGATAACGTTTTTTTGTTGAATTAATCCTGGCCGAAAATGCATTCATAGTTCATATCTCTGCTAATGGAGACCGTTTTTCACCGCGGTCGAACAACAGCGGAAACCTCTTTTAGATCGATAATGAAGAATTGTCCTAATATAGGGCGACATTTATTGAAAGCTCAATTAGATAAGGACATTCGTTCTGCAGAGTCATACTTGGAGTTTCTCGAGGGTGAACTGGGCGTTATTGATGTTAGGTTATTTGGTGTAAGTTAATGGATAATAGAATTTTTGGTTTATTATTTTGTCTATTTCTCCGCGAGAATTCCTTTATTCCTCAAAATGATTCCTATTGAGTCTCATTTAGTTAATGTTAATATTTTCAACCTAGCAGTATTTGAGTTGTGTCATTCGAACTTCGAAATTTTTATTGCATCTGGAAAGAGTTATCCGCTCTCACATGGGAAGATGGATAATAGAATTTTTGGTTTATTATATTCATTAATCAATTTGATTCCAATTAGTATTATTTTGAAAGAAATATATTTCAAAAAAGTGATCAAAATGAATCAAGATATATTAATTGAAGTAAGGGGTGGACCATTTAATATTTGCATGTAATACCATGCAATATTTGCAACTAATGAATATTTTTTCAAAGGTAGGAGTTATCTGATCAACCAAATTTTTCAGTACATTGTCGATTGTTTGGAAATCAATCTCATTAATGGCAATTTCGATTTTGTGTTTCAACGCATCAATCGTTTCTGAATGATTAACGTAACACTAATGCTTACTTAAAGATGATTTTTCTGGGAAAATGCTTATCTTTGGTCACGCAATCATCAGCCCATTGAGCGAAGTGGAAACGCATCGAATGGTTACGAGGCTTTACTTCTTGCAATAGTTGAACTTTTTAAGCCTTCATACCGTGATCTTCATAGAAAATTTGTCTCAGTTCTCGATTATGATGACGAGTTGATATTAAGCCATATTCTGGGCTACAGCAGAAATGTTTTCAGGTGTGCTCACTGGAAGAGAACATGAATGGGTTGTTTTATCAAACAACTATCCAGTTTTCACGAACACATGGCGTAAGGGCATTTCATAAGTATTGAATTTTCTACGTAAATTTCTTTCAGTTTGGATAGAAGCCTTTAATATTTACAAATATTGTTCAAATGTAAATAGACCCGTTTCATTAATGTCCATGATTAATCTAACTTTTTATCAAAACACGAATGACTGAAGTGCTGCCAGTCTCGAAATAACCACTACTCCAAAATGAAAACGCTAGCTGGCCCATTCTTTATAATTGAAGAATTAAATTCATTATGTAAAGCTATTTTTTTGATTCTCATCACATTTTTTGATGAAGACTATAAAATGTCTTAGTTTTTCTGTATATTCAGTAATAAAAGATGATTCTTACCTCATTCCATTTTAATATTTGTTTCATTTTGTTACGCCTTGAATATCTCGAAAATATGATTCCTTGGTTTTTTATCATTAAATCAAAACACTGTCAAATTGCAAGGATTAATAAGTAGAAGAATAATAGCTGTTATTAATTCTCCAGTAGCTCTACAGATTTAAATCTAAATAAATCTCATGATAACATTTAAAATTATTATAAATTTTAAAACGTGTCCCAAATACACTGATCACTTTATAGACATATACTGTGTTTTTTCAAAGTGATAGAGATTTCTATAGGGATAACTGTGCTTTGACAGAAGGTAGAAGCCATGTTATTTTGACATTTCTGTTCAATAAGCATTGAAAAATTTTCATGGAAAGATCACGCTGCAACAACGTTTACGAATTGTTGAAATTTATTTTCAAAATCAGTGTTCTATTCGTCAAACTCATAGAGTACTTCGTGAAATATATGGTTTACATAATCGTCCATCAGAGCAGCTTATTTGTCGTACTATCGATAGATTTCAGACAACACTTTCTCTACTTGATGCAACAACAACAAGACAAAGAACTGTACGTACAGAAGAGAATATCGCTGCTGTAAGTATAGTGTTAATGATGATCCAAATTTGTCTATTCGTCGACGTTCGCAACAAGTTGGACTCAGTGCTTCCTCCACATGGAAAATTTTGCGTAAAGATCTTGGTCTACACCCATACAAGATCGAACTGTTTCAAGAACTGAAGACACTTGATCATACTAAGCGTCGTTTGTTTGCTGATTGGGCCCTAGAACAGCTTGAAGTTGATCCACTTTTTTATCGTAAAATTGTGTTTAGTGATGAAGCTCATTTCTGGTTGAAAGGCTATGTAAACAAGCAAAATTGCCGTATATGGACTCAAAACAATCCTCAAGAAGTTCTGCAGGTTCCTTTGCATCCTGAAAATGCACTGTATGGTGTGCTTTACACGCTGGAGGCATCATCGACCCATATTTCTTTAAAAACTATGTTGGAGCTAATGTTACAGTGAATGGTGCTCGTTACATATCTATGATCAAAAATTATTTGTTTCAAAATTTGAATGGTATTGACCCAGAATTGTTTTGTTTCCAACAAGATGGTGCTACACCTCATGCTGCTACCGTAACAATTGATTTATTGAAAGAAAGATTTAGCGATAAAATTATTTCGAGAAATGGTCCAATCTAACGTGATAAATTCGGACCCAAAATCTTTTCAGTAAGGAGTTATTTGAATAAACAAAATAATCATTTAAAAGTACCTTTTTCTTTAAGAAGAACTTGATGTGAAAAAAACTTATAGAATTATAGCTTTCGAGTATGATGAAAAATATCAAGGCATCATTTCCATTTCAAGTACTTTCTTTATTCGTGATAGACATGAAAGATATACGTCGATAACCATATGTCTTTTCTTAAGCCTTCTTTGAACCTTTTTCTCACCAGCCGTGGTAGATTCCTTCTAGAAGTCATAACTGGTATCAACATCGCCCGACGATAGGGTATCTAGCGAATGTATTTTCGATTTTAAGAGAATGATAACTCTAAAAGCCCCACAGTGATATCGCAAGTTCCTTATCGCGTTATCTCGACTGGCTAATGCAACTCTTGGAATTTAGTTTAAAAATATCCTCGACGGCATCACCGGTAAACAAGCACTCTGAAAATGCCCAGACTGATAATTAGGAAATAGATAAGTCAATTATAAATGGTTTTAATCTATGATTGATTCACGGTCTGCGCAAGAAGTCGCTATCTTGCCGAACCACCTACGTATCTTTCTTTTAATCTTTACTGCAGATAATCGGACTGCGTTATTGTGTTGAAGTTCTGTATGTTTCGTTTCTGATAAGAAATGAGTCACATATGGAGTAGGTATTCAAAAAGAATAACACAAGGAAACAATGAAGGTTTTTAATCTGAATTTTTATCAAATCATAGCAATTAACAAGTTACTCAGTTTTCACAGTAAACACGTTCTGTAACTTTTTACATCACATAAAAATAAATTATTCAAATAAATTAATTCGCTGTACCAAATATTATCAATAAGGAGTGCGAACTATTGTAATAGAAAATTCTACAAATCGAGACAGTGTAACATACATCTGTATAACAATTCCATACTTAAACAAACTCGATAAGGTTTTGTTGATCATAGAGGCACATTGCAGACATGCACACGTTTCAAACTGGTAGGTTTTCATCAATACTATGTATGCCAGTGAGTACAGATCTGTCAGGTATCTAAATTCGCTATACACAGAGACACTAAGATATTTATCATACACTCGGGCCATCAAGAGTTTGCAAATATACATATCGGGTGTTTTTTAGAGTGATAGAACTTTAAATTGAAATAAAACACATTTAAATTACGATTGAAGCCAATTTTTTTTATTTGAAAGATAATTTTATGACATTTATGTTTTGAAAATAATTTCCGGCATATGTCCACCACAAGTAGCTCTGAGGAACCGCATTCGACCAGACCCATTTTGGACCACTTTTTCGAGTAATTCAGGCATTATTTCATCAATAACACGAAATATTTTGGCTTCCAAAGCGTCTATTGTTTCTGGTTTATCAGCATAAACCAATGACTTGACATAACCCCAAAGAAAATGATCCAGTGGAGTTATGTCGCATGATCTTGGAGGCCAATTAGTTGAACCATTTCTCGAAATAATGTTATCGCCAAATCTTTCTTTGAATAAATCAATTGTTACGGTTGCAGCATGAGGTATAGCACCATCTTGTTGTAACCAAAACACTTCTGGGTCTATACCATTCAAATTTTGAAACAAATAATCATTGATAATCGATCTGTAACGAGCACCATTCACTGTAATATTATCTCCAGCATAGTTTTAAAGAAATATGGACAGATGATGCCTCCAGCGTGTAAAGCACACCATTAAGTGCATTTTCAGGATGCAATGGAACCTGCAGAACTTCTAGAGGATTGTTTTCACTCCATATACGGCAATTTTGCTTGTTTACATGGCCGTTCAACCAGAAATGAGCTTCATCACTAAACACAATTTAAAGATAAAAAAGGGAATTAACTTCAAGCTGTTCTAGGGCCCAATCAGCAAACAAACGACGCTTATTATGGTCAAGTGGCTTTAGTTCTTGAACCAGTTGGATCTTGTATGAGTGTAGACTAAGATCTTTACGCAAAATTTTCCATATGTTAGATGCACAGTGTCCAACTTGTTGTGAACGATTAGGCAAACCTGGATCATCATTAAAACTTATGACTTACAGCAGCGATATTTTATTCTGTACGTACAGTTCTTTGTCTTGTTGTTGTTGTTGCATCGAGTAGAGACAATGTTGTCCGAAATCTATCGATAGTTCCACGAATAAGCTGCTCTGATGGACGATTATGTAAACCATAAATTTCACGAAGTGCTCTATAAGTTTGGCGAACAGAACACTGATTTTGAAAATAAATTTCAATAATTTTTAAACGTTGTTGCGGCGTCAATCTTTTCACGATAATTTGTCAATGCTTACTGAACAGAAATGTCAAAACAACATGGCTTCTTCCTTCTGTCAGTTCACAGTTATCCCTATCGAAAGTTCTATCACTCTAAAAAGAACACCAGATACTTCGCACAATTCTGTCATTACTAAATAAACACATTGACTCGCACAAAAAAAATTGATGCCGCTTATATTGTCAGTGTATGTTAGAGATGTAAAATGTGCAACTGCCGTAATCAACCAGGAGCATGTAGCCCCTGATCACACGCAACAGTGTGAAACCCACCTCTCCTCCACATATGCTCCCCATACGTCCAATTGAAAAACAATACTCGGAACAAGATAGCGAAACGTCGATGAGGTTCTAGATTAAGGTTATTAAGAATTAATAAGATGGTGGTTGGAAATTCTCGCTAGCGATAACGATCTTTAATTAGAGTTTGGAATGTGTACTTGCTCAGATTAAGATCGCGGCAGGCCGTGCAGAGATACGGCCTCTGGAAGTGTACGGTGATGTATGTTCTTGAACATGTGTACGCAGTATAGCGTTCGAATAAAACTATTTCCTGTTCTTGCCAACTATCGTGTTGTTCGTAGAAAAGATTACAACTTACGTTCTGAATCAGACGATGTCTGGTGGATTGGCCACGTCATATCCTGAAGTAGCTCGTTTAATAAACAATTGCCAAAATAGATTAACAAAAACCACAGATTCATCATCCATAAAATTCATTAGTTAGTTCAACACGTAATGAAGGAGGAATAAAATATCGGGTGTTTCTTTTTAGAGTGATAGAACTTTAAATTGAAATAAAACACATTTAATTCAAGATTGAAGCCAATTTGCTTTTATTTGAAAGATAATTTTATGACATTTTTGTTTTAAAAATAATTTCCAGCAAATGTTCACCACGGCTAGCTCTGAGGAACCGGATTCGACCAGAACAATTTTAGACCAGTTTTTCGAGTAATTCAGGCCTTAGTTCATCAATAACACGAGTTATGTTGGTTTCCAAAGCGTCTACTGTTTCTGGTTTATCAGCATAAACCAATGACTTGACATAACTCCAAAGAAAATAATCCAGTGGAGTTATGTCGCATGATCTTGGAGGCCAATTAATTAGACCATTTCTCGAAATAATCTTTCTTTCAATAAATCAATTGTTACGGAAGCAGCATGAGGTGTAGCACCATCTTGTTGGAACCAAAACACTTCTGGATTGATACCATTCAAATTTTGAAACAAATAATCATGGATCATCGATCTGTAACGAGCACCATTCACTGTAACATTAGCTCCAGCATCGTTTTTAAAGAAATATGGACCGATGATGCCTCCAGCGTGTAAAGCACACCATACAGGGCATTTTCAGGATGCAATGGAACCTGCAGAACTTCTTGAGGATTGTTCTCACTCCATATACGGCAATTTTGCTTGTTTACATAGCCGTTCAACCAGAAATGAGCTTCATCACGAAACACAATTTTACGATAAAAGTGGATCAACTTCAAGCTGTTTTAGGGACCAATCAGCAAACAAACAACGCTTATTATAGTCAAGTGGCTTAAGTTCTTGAACCAGTTGGATCTTGTATGGGTGTAGACTGAGATCTTTACGCAAAATTTTTCATGTGGTGGATGCACAGAGTCCAACTTTTTGTGAACGTTGAATGTTGTCCGAAATCTATCGATAGTTCGATGAATAAGCTGCTCTGATGGACGATTATGTGAACCATAAATTTTACGAAGTGCTCTATAAGTTTGGCGAATAGAACACTGATTTTGATGATAATTTGTCAAAGCTTACTGAAGAGAAATGTTGAAACAACATGGCTTCTACCTTCTGTCAAATCACTCTCATCCCTATCGAAAGTTCTATCACTCTAAAAAACACCCGATACGTACAATACCTAAGGGTTTTTTGACGCTATGTCATCAAATAGGGATTTCTAACCTGATGTTTTGCTTCAATTGCATCAGGTTCACCGGATTATTCTCATAGACCTTAATTTTAAGGTATCTCCATGCAAAATAGTCAAGTGGACTAAGGTCAGGGCTTCTGGGAGGCCAGTTGATGTTCCCCTACGCGAAAATTAGGGAATAATTCGTTAACAGCTTCCATTAGTTGATTTGATGTATGACAAGTGGTCCCATCTTGTTGAAACCACGTTCTTGAGTTGAAACCTTGAAATTCCTGTAACTGTGGTCCCGAAGAGTTTCGCAGCATATCGCAATAACGGTCACTATTCACATTGAGTGGTCGGTCTCGTCGATCTTCAGCAAAATAAGGACCGATTATGCCCTACCATCCTTAGGGATGTGCAGGGGTTGTTCATGCTTTCGTCTCGGATTTTCCTCTGCCCAGTACCAACAATTCTGTTCATTGACTGGACCATTCAAATGAAAGTTTGAGTAATTGTCATACAACTCGAGTTGTGTACTATACTTTTTCCATGGCCGCATTCTATCCTATGAAAAATTAGCATTCTATTAAGTGACGAAACGTCAAAATGTTATCGACTGCGCGGCCCGATATTCGTTTCCATGGCAACTACTGATGAGTCTATCTTATTGGTTATACGCCGTGCGATTTACTTCACCAATGCTACCATATTGGTTGTTAATCGTGCTTTCTGTTTACGGTAAAGTTAAATCGTACAGTTTTATGTTGCACAGTGCTTAAATAGAAAGTTACACAGTTTGCGGGTTGTACAAATTTCGTCAGTTTCTGTAGGAGGAATAGAAAAATAAACTCTAAAACTCTAGTTTACTAATTTCTATTCAATTAATTGTAATTAATTAGTTAATATGAATTCAAATTATGTTATTTTCATGTTCCAATTAAATACGCCTTATTATCATTCGGTCATGAATATATTTTCCCATTGAAAAATTTTGTCTGGACTCCGCTGCATTCAAAAATAAACTGAATTAACCTGTGACCCTTGCCAGACGAACGGTGTATCCTTACATCATATTTACTCAAGTGCTACGGGTCCTTGATGGGTACTTACGCGTATGTGTACGATTCCAAGATAACATCTCGGCTCTCTGGAAATTAATTATATAGCCCCGGGTTGAGGCGATATGTAAACAGCGGTCCTGGCACAACAAAGTACATTACTGGCTGTCAGTCATCCTAATCGACAACAACATTAAGTGAATCCCGTGCTGATGGTATTGACGACAGAATTTGATGATTTTTCGTTCTACGGATAACGACAATAGGATTCACCAAGCATTTACAAGAGAAGCTATTATTCCAGTCGCCCAGAAGCACAAGAATAACTTCATTCTACGTTATTAACGGTGACTAATATTCAACTGGATGGCTGTTTGAATCTTTCTCCACCCTTTCGCACTGCCTAGCATTCTGCTGCAAGCTTAACTCGGATTCTACATCATCAGTACGAAAATGTTAGAGCGAGGGTGTGCGTCTGTCTTACTAGTTGAGAGGCTGTTTACGACAGTCCTTAGCATGTGAGAAATTCATTCATTCCATTAAATGGCAACAAATGATTTATTTTTCGAAAATAATTGTTTCAATTCTTTTGCCATAACGACTTTGAAAATAAAATAAATTCCACCTTGCTGAGCTAAACAATAGCCAAATCTATTATACAGAGATAATCTCATATCTCTTAGTAGATTTGGCTCAATGTGCCATAATTTTCAACATTAATTCATCAAGATTTGAAGCTCTGCCGAAGTCATGTTCATAGATAGATCCTTTCAGATATCCCCATAAGATGAATCTGGTGATCTGGAGGGCCACGAAATTGTTCCATTCGCGGATATTACTCGATCAAGAAACGTGTTTCGGAAAAACTGTGTCACTTCTCGTGAGAAATAACATTTCCCGAAAAACACATTATTCCGCAGAAAAGTTGACATTTTCAGAACACACAGAAGTTGTGGTTTAGGCTTCAGCGAAATGACAGATACTGAAAAGAAAGCTTAATGATGACACTTCAAAATAAAGATGTTGCCAGATGCAACGGAGATATAAACTAATAGGGACATCTGTTATCAAAACCGCACGAACTTATTCATACTCCTAATAAATAAAACTTATTTTCTACATTATAAAGTGAAGGTAACTGAAACCAATCAATTGAATTATTCAACCCTATTAACCACAAACGAGTCCCTCAGGATTTGAAAACAAATTGAGAATTACAATCTCTGGATTTCAGTTTCCCGCTTAACCGCCTGTTGGAATCTCCAACTTTTTAAATGCGAAAATCCTTTCTAACAAAAAATGTGTGTAATGTTATTAATTCAGGATGAAATAGATATCTTACAGATTGTTGCTTCCAAATGTGGTGTTAAAAGTTAACGTTTTATTTTGTGCTCAGGACAACCTAAATATACATTTTTCTTTTAATCTCATAGCTTACGAATTCCAGGTAATTTCATAGTGTATTTGTTTGATTTTGCAATAATCAGGTGTGAGGAATGAAGAATGAGAATTTGTTCTTGATGTTGTTATTACGGGGTGATTTACCACAGCAGTATTGCTCAGAAATTGAAGTGAATAATTTGCGTATATAATAAATAAAGGTTCTTTCATTAACAGCGCCCCATTCTGCTTTGTAAGTAGAATACATTATTTATTTGAAAATTATTGAAATTTGTATTTCATTATAAAGTACAATGGATATCATTAGGAATGAAGTCGTTGAACCAAATTTTCCATGACTCTCTCACACAAATCAGGTCGTATGCTAGCAATTAATCGTTGAATATTGATCTGTAAATCGTCTAAATTTGCTGGATGATTGCTGTAAACCGATGATTTAATGTAACCCCAAAGAAAGAAGTCCAATGGAGGTAAATCGCAGGAACGAGGCGAATAATTTATCGGTCCATTTCTTGAAATAATCGAATCACCGAATGATCTGTTGGTTTGAGTTCTTGTATTAAAACAATATTGTATGGATGTACACCAAGATCTTTTCGTGAAATTCGCCACGAAGACGATGATGTCTAGTTCTTGTGAACGTCGAGAAATCCATGAATTTTAGTCTTCACGAACACTTTCACGTACGGCAGCAATATGCTCTTCACTTCTTGCATTTCTTTGCCACTTTGTTCACCGTAACATCAGGAAGTGAAATTTGTTTCAAACTTCTTCACTAAACGTTCAACTGTTCTTTTATCTGGACGATTTATAACGACCAAAAATTGGAGTTAAAGCACGTAAAGTTGGAGTAACAGATCGCGAATTTTCATAATAAATTTGGATTATTTCTAAACGTTGTTGTACCCATCCATGATTAAACGGTTGACATTGACAAATACAACTGTCAACGTCACTAATGAACAATGGTTACCATGCGTAATGTCAATTTAAAATGGGGTTTCCCTTTCAATAAAAAACTTTATTGTATGATCTCAAAACAGAAACCAATTAACAACTATATGTTACTAAATTTTAGATCAGTTTCAGACGTTACCATTAAACGAAACGTGTCATGTGAACAACTCACAATAATGAATACAAATCAACATATATCGGGTGTTTTTTTTAGAGTGATAGAACTTTCGATAGGGACATACTCAGAATTGTACAAGTTAAAATATGAGCAGAGCTCTCTAATAACATTAAAGTACCATTGTTATCATGTCCTGGGTTTCTGCTCAAGTTTTGACACTCCAACAGACCCCCGATAAGCTGAAAGAGAAAGAAAGGAATTTTGAAGGAAGTTTTATAGAGCACTTCGCGCCAGCACAACTGGGTGAGAGACCCCCCACAAGTCACCTCCCCCACACAAAAGAGGATCCCAACACTCAGTCATCTCCGATCATTTTTTCGAGAAATGGTCCGATTAAATGGCCTCCAAGATCATGCGACATAACTCCATTGGATTATTTTCTCTGAGGTTATGTCAAGTTATTGGTTTATGCTGATGAACCAGAAACAATAGACGCTTTGGAAGCTAACATAACTCGTGTTATTGATTGAATAAAGCCTGAATCACTCGAAAAAGTGATACAAAATTGGTCTGTCGAAAGCGGTTCCTCAGAGCTAGTCGTGGTGGACATATGCCGGAAATTATTTTTTAAACATAAATGTCATAAAAGTATCTTTCAAATAAAAAAAAGTTTGGCTTCAATCTTAATTCAAATGTGTTTCATTTCAATTTAAAGTTATATCACTCTAAGAAAACACCCGATATGTGTATTATTTAATCAAAGCATAATTGAAAATATGAATAAAAACAATATTCTCATTTCCGCTAATATTTTATTGACACTACGATCGTTACGTCATACCATGACTTCTTCAGGTGAGTATTACAAGATACTGAGTATACCGTGAACAAGAACTTCATTTTATAGTACATGGATATAACAAAAATAGAAGAGGGGGTGAAGAGAGTTTTACAATACTTTTGGGAAACTGAAAAATGGTTCAAAAAAGATTCAACAAAGGGGAGTTACTTAATTCAGTTTGGTTATTCAATAATATTTTTCTTTTGTGATATCTATTAATTTCTAAAGTTTCTAATAAGTTTAATCTAAAACTTTTGTTTTCTAAGTGTAAAATTTCAAAGTTACTATTAAAACTATGTCCTGTGTCTAGAAGGTGCTCTGCGTAGGTTGAATTTCCCTTTTTGTTACAATAGCATTTTTCATGTTCCCTGAGTCTCGTCTGGAACGATCTTCCTGTCTGACCAACATATACGAAATGGCAAGTACCGCAAGTTAACTTATAAACACATGATTTCTTGTTCTTAGATGATTTATCTTTATTATTTTTTATTAATTTTCCTAGGGAGTTATTCGTTTTATAAGAAATTCTAAAATTGTGATTCTTCTTTAAATATCTAGCTACCTTTTCTGTTTTTGGTCCATAAAAATTTTTTATGGATTCCTTAGAAACTAGAATAATAAATAGCCCTTATTTTAAATGTTTTATTTATTGGTATAGATATGTCGACGACGTTCTATGTTTATTCAATGGCACTGAGAGACAATTTTCTTTGTTTGTGGATTTCATAAACAAATTATCCCCAACCATGCAATTCACTTATGAAGGGGAAAAAAACAATAGTATAAACTTTTTAGACTTAACTATCACAAAAATTAATAATAAACACGCTTTTTCAATATACCGGAAACCAACCCATACAGATAGCACAATTCACTTCACATCAAACCACCCATACTCACAAAAATTAGCAGCATACAATAGCATGTTATATAGATTAGCCAACATACCCATGTCACGTGAGAATTTTGACAAAGAATATAACATCATCAAACAGATTGCGTTGAACAACGGTTTCAACGTCCCGATTATTGAGAATCTTTTCTTAAAAATACAATTAAAGCTGGCCTTGAAATTAGTATATCCCATTAATAATGATCCAATTGAAAGTAAATACATTTCGTTGACATACTTGGGACCAAAAACAGAAAAGGTAGCTAGATATTTAAAGAAGAATCACAATTTTAGAATTTCTTATAAAACGAATAACTCCCTAGGAAAATTAATAAAAAATAATAAAGATAAATCATCTAAGAACAAGAAATCAGGTGTTTATAAGTTAACTTGCGGTACTTGCCATTTCGTATATGTTGGTCAGACAGGAAGATCGTTCCAGACGAGACTCAGGGAACATGAAAAATGCTATTGTAACAAAAAGCTACGCAGAGCACCTTCTAGACACAGGACATAGTTTTAATAGTAACTTTGAAATTTTACACTTAGAAAACAAAAGTTTTAGATTAAACTTATTAGAAACTTTAGAAATTAATAGATATCACAAAAGAAAAATATTATTGAATAACCAAACTGAATTAAGTAACTCCCCTTTGTTGAATCTTTTTTGAACCATTTTTCAGTTTCCCAAAAGTATTGTAAAACTCTCTTCACCCCCTCTTCTATTTTTGTTATATCCATGTACTATAAAATGAAGTTCTTGTTCACGGTATACTCAGTATCTTGTAATACTCACCTGAAGAAGTCATGGTATGACGTAACGATCGTAGTGTCAATAAAATATTAGCGGAAATGAGAATATTGTTTTTATTCATATTTTCAAGATGAATTTCCGTCAAGTAAAGACCGAAACAATCATAGATTCAAAGCATAATTGTAGAATAGTTAAACTCTGAACCTTTCGATTTTTATTGAAATAGTCTAGAAATCATTAAGGTGTTAAAATATTGTCATTGTTTACCTGGTGCTTCGTGATCAACAGTACATAATCGAAAAGAAAAGCGACTTGAATTATAAATTCCAGTCTCCTTCCTTCAACAATGCCCAACATGAAATTCTGAGCACCGCAAATGTGTTCCGACATATTTAATTCCAAAGAGAAAGCGTTATGCTTTAAACCGCCAATTACTTTTCCTGTATTAGAAGTGAATACAAATAGCGCATAAAGCTATTACGTCTTTACTATTTTAGATTCATCCGACGATTGTTTAACGCACAGAAAGCCGTCAACACTTAAGTTGTCATTGTCCCATCTGTTCTCAGGTGGTTGAAAGCAGTTTATAATGATTATTGATTACCCTGGTATTGTTGATAGGCGCATATCTCCACCCAGATGTGATGTACGGACCCTGGATAACTGGTGGTTGTCTGTTGGTCTGTCCGTGTCTGCGTGGGTTGGTCGCTGATGGACTGCTTCATTAGAAGAGGGCTGCAACATGCCCGACTCGTGTACTGCTTGCTCCTCTTATCATCCATGCATTTGTACCAACCAGTTTTTCAGTTCGGAACCGGAGTAAGGTTGAGAACTGTGTTTAGGCGCACTAATAAATCAATTGTGCCATCTCTGTCGGAAGTATTTGCAACAATCGTCAAAGATAGGTTTGTTAAAGACAAAAAATATTTCTAAAAGATCGATCAGAGGAAACAGCACTCACTGAAGTCTTCCAAAAAGTGAATGAATCTTTTGATGGTAGAAAGAAATGCTCTCTTCAAACATGTGTCTTATCTAAAGCCTTCGATTCCATTGATCATAGGATATTGCTGAAAAAACTTGAGTTCTATGGTGACTGAGGTGTTACGTGGGAACTGATGAGTATTACCTGGCAAATAGGGTACAAACAGCATACCTTAATGGATATTATTCTACCTGCCAGCATTCCAGTCATGGTTTTCCCCAGAGTTCCATATTATGATCACTCTTGTTCATTGTATATCGGGTGTTTTTGTAGAGTGATAGAACTTTCGATAGGGACTGTGATTTGACAGAAGGTAGAAGCCATGTTGATTTGACATTTCTATTCAGTAAGCATTGACAAATTATCATGAAAAGACTCACGCCGCAACGACGTTTACAAATTGTTGAAATTTACTTTCAAAAGCCAAACTTAAAGAGCACTTCGTGTAATTTATGGTTTACATAATCGTCCATCAGAGCAGCTCATTCATTGAACTATCGAAAGATTTCGGACAACATTTTCTCAACTCGATGCAACAACAACAAGACAAAGAACTGTACGTACAAAAGAACATATTGCTGCTGTAAGTCATAGTGTTAATGATGGTCCATATTTGTCTATTTGTCGATGTTCACAACAAGTTGTACTCTGTGCATCCACCTAATGGAAAAGTTTGCGTAAAGATCTTAGTCTACACCCATACAAGATCCAACTGGTTCAAGAACTAAAGCCATAATAAGCGTCATTTGTTTGCTGATTGGGCCCCAGAACAGCTTGAAGTTGATTCACTTTTTTATCGTAAAATTGTGTTTAACGATGAAGCTCATTTCTGGTTGAACGGCTATGTAAACAAGCAAAATTGCCGTATATGGAGTGAAAACAATCCTCAAGAAATTCTGCAGGTTCCATTGCATCCTGAAAAATGCACTGTATGGTGTGCTTTACACGCTGGAGGCATCATCGGTCCATATTTCTTTAAAACGATGCTAGGGCTAATGTTACAGTGAATGGTGCTGGTTACAGATCGATGATCAATGATAATTTGTTTCAAAATTTGAATGGTATCGACACAGAAGTGTTTTGATTTCAACAAGATGGTGCTTCACCTCATGCTGCTACCGTAACAATTGATTTAGTGAAAGCAAGATTTGGTGATAACATTATTTCGAGAAATGGTCCAATTAATTGGCCTCCAAGATCATACGACATAACTCCACTGGATTATTTTCTTTGAGGTTATGTCAAGTCATTGGTTTATGCTGATAAACCAGAAACAAAAGACGCTTTGGAAGCCAACATAACTAGTGCTATTGATGAAATAAGGCCTCAATTACACGAAAAAGTGGTCCAAAATTGGTCTGGTCGAATGCGGTTCCTCAGAACTAGTCGTGGTGGACATATGCCGGAAATTATTTTTAAAACAAAAATGTCATAAAATTATCTTTCAAATAAAAAAAAATTGGCTTTAATCTTAATTTGAATGTGTTTTATTTCAATTAAAAGTTCTATTACTCTAAAATAAACACCCGATATATTAATGATTTGCCAGAGAATGTGCACCAGCTTGTACTTTTTGCTGGCGCCACATCTTTGAACATAGTACAGGACAATAATACATAATAAAAATATGAGGAATTCTTGATCCAGATTTGAGACAAATGGGATAAAGATAAATACTGGAAAGGCTCAAGAGCTTCTATTCGAAAAAAGCTATGAAATTATTAATGAATATATTATTTTCGAATCAAATTATGGAATTGATATATTATTTCATTTCATTATGATCATTTGTTAGTGTTGTCATAAAAATATTCAATACTAAAGGGGTTTGATTTTAAATACCCCGCTATCTGGGCAGCTGTCACTTTTGTAGCTATCACCTTCTGACATTGGACAACACTAAAAACGGAACGAAACACGCTTCAACAACATTGAAATTGTTAAAATTTAGTACAAAAGTAGAGAAAATTTTGCAACACTTTTGGGTCATGGTGAAGTATACTAAAACTGGGGAAAAATTTGAGCTGTTGGGACAAGTTAATGATGTGAAGAATCGAAACCTATGCGTCGCTCAAGAACAACTGAGAATATTGCTGCTCTAGCCCGTAATGTTAACGAAAGCCCAGGTTTGTCGATCTTTAGAACTAGGCATTCCAAGAACGACATTACACCGTATTTTGCATAAAGACTTAGATCCCAAGACTTTAAAAGTTCAGTTAACACAAGAACTCAAGCCGGTTGATCACCAGCTACGTCGTATCTTCGCTGATTGGATCCTTGAAATGCATTAAAATGATCCGCATTTTCATTCAAAAATCATCTTCAGTAATGAGGCCCATTTTGATCTTGGAGGCTACGTTAATAAGCAGAACTGTCTCATTTGGGGCTTGGAATACCAAGAATAATTGAACCTTTTTGTCACGCATAAAAATTACCTGCTCTTCCAGAAATGGTATATAAGGTACAACATGGTCCATAAGAATTTCCTCTATGTACCTTACTGTTGTTAAAGATCCATTTATGAAAACTAACTCTGTGTGGCCATCTAAAGACACACCTCCCCAGACCTTAACTGATCCTGCATCGAATGGAACTCGCTTCTCTATACAGGCATCGGCAAATCTTTCTCTGATGGTCTATGACCATCAGCTCCTCCAATGATTAATCTGGATTCATCATAGAAAAGTACCTAGTCCCACGGAGCTTCTAACCAGTTTATGTAATACCGTGCAAATTGAAGAGGTGCAATTCGATACTCTTTGAAAAGTTCTGGACCTGTCGCAGGTCCGTATAGTTATAAATTCGATTCTGAGAAACATCGTCTCACGGTTCATTCACTTATGTTTACCTGACGTACCTCCATCAATCGATTTCGAACTTCAACAGCAGTAAGATGGCACCGTCTTCTTCCAGGTAAAGTTCTTCTGGTCAGCCTGCCTGTTTCCTGATGCCTTGTCAATATTCTTCAGACTGTGGATAGGGTAACATTCATTCTCCTAGCAACAGATCTCTGGCTCAGCCCATTTTCAATAAGTGCCACTATTCTCGTACAATCTTCAATTGGCAAATTCATTTTATGAAATTGTTTAATTCAGAGAGTGGAAAATAAACTTTTCAATGACCTATTGTTGAACGCAACTGATAAACGATGAATTTATCGTGAAGAATTATTCAAAGGAGGTTTCTTTTATCAAGTTTTTTAGCCCATATGTCTAAACGTTGAGCATTATTAGTTGATTTTCTAATGAAAGAACAAAATATTATTGAATCAATTTGTACAGATGAGTCTATTGGAAAAAACAGTGTAAAATCTTAGTGATCCGTTTTTTTTGCTCGCCGGTGTATGTATTTGTAGTCATCAAATGATCTATAATAAAATCCATAACTGTAGGTGAATTTAATTTCTTGTGATGCAGACAGAATTATAATCCCTTAGACAGTCAAACTTGAACTGAAATGAAATTAATTCTCTTAAGTTCAGTCCAAATTTTCATTACGCTCAAACGTGAACGAGTGGTGTGCATAATCGAAGTCTCTAGCTCCACCACGTCCCCATCTACTCCCAATCCTGTATAACTCACTCCGTTCGACCACTATTTTATTACTTATCACCTACCACTATCGAATGCTTGCCTCAGATTATATCTCTCACCATGTTTCCTAGTACACACATTGACTACGAAAGCAAAAAGAAGTGAGAGTTCTTCACTCATTAAACTTCGATTGCTTATCGTATTTTCCACAGAACTAATTATAATTATAGTGTTTATCAATTTATCTCTGCTTAAATGATTTTCAATTCATCAACTTGCGCATCAGATTAGTTTCTGCGAAATGAACCACAGGAGTAGGTGATTCTTCTTACCTACTTGATTATTTTACAAGGCACCTACGTCTTCACATCCAATTAAAAAACATGTTTCACCTCCTTCTACGATTCAAACCGGATATCTCTCTCATTGCAATCTCCTCGACTGACTCATTGAATGATTATTTTTTTTGTTACAGGTGAAGAGCAGGACTGGACAAGTAATGCCAATAATGCTGACACTCCGGAAACTGCATCGCCATCTTCCCCGGTCGCCAAGCCTAAAACTCCAGAAGCTTCAGAGGGAGATATTTCCAAACAGAAGGTTGAGAAGAGTGATGGTGAAGATTCCAACCAACCACGAATTAGACTTAAGGCCAATTTAGCTACGGATCCTGCTCAGCACCCACAGTTACTAACGTTAGCAGGCACTAAACCCGAAGTAGAAATCACTCCTTCACCGAGTGAATATCTCAACAAACTCCCGCCAGTAGTTCAGTCAGCTATAGCCCGAGGTTTCTTTCTGCCTACAGCTTTGCAACCATCAGAAGTACCAGTAAGGCCAGACTCAGCAGATGCTGCGAGACCATCTGCAGTTCCAGTGTTCATTTGTCCACCTTGTGGAATAAGGTTTTCGAATCTGAGTACTTTGGAAGCTCATCAAACGTTTTATTGTTCACATAGGCAGAATAAATCTGAAGAAGAAGCAAAGACTAATGCTGGGGCAGAACCTAGTGGTAGCCAGTCAGACCAAGATGGACTGGAGCCATCATCGAAAAGTATAAGAACAGGCAAACAATACACATGTACCCATTGCTCATATAGTGCTGATAAAAAAGTAAGCCTAAACCGCCATATGAGAATGCATACAGTATCTCCTAGTCCAACTAATGTTAATGTAAATAATCAAGATAGCGAAAATGATCGATACTGTGCAGAGTGTGACATAAAATTCAGTAATCAGAAGAATTACCGTGCTCATAAATTGCATTACTGCAACTCTAGACATATGAATAAACCTGCTACTATCTCATCCAAATCGGCATCCAATACATCAAGTTCATCTCCGGCTTCTCCTGTGGATACAACAGCCGGTAGAAATCCAGCATCACCCAATGGTTTTGTTCCCCAACAACCCTTCCTGGCCTTACCAACAAATCCAATAATTATCGTGCCATATTCACTGTTCAAAAGTGCTAGTCTTCTACCAGGTTTCATACCTCAATCTGTTGGAATTCCAAATTCAGACACTCCCTGTTTCTTATTGCCGAATGGCCAACTACAACCGATGACTCCTTCTGTCGCTGCGAACCCTGCAGAAGTTCTGAAAACGATCAATAAAGTCAAGGATGCAGTAATAACGAAAGAAAACTCTTCGGCACCCCTGGATTTGAGCTTAAAGAAATCTTCAGAAAGCAAGAAAACTACGACTAATGATATGGGTAATGAAAATGAGAAAGAAAATATGAAACACTTTTCACCATCTCCAGAGAAAATCGAATGCGTCCCTTCCATCCCAAATTCTCCACCATCTACTCCGAGATCTCAGAGTGGAGCTTCACCGTCGCTGAGTGTATCTCCAAAGAGGAAACATGAAAATGAAACTTCTAGAAGTAATAGTCCGAGAATGCCTAGATCTACTCCTAAATCGAATATACCATTAGAAAAACCCCATGCTAGTCCAGATACGAATATTCCCTTCGACATCACTGCTTCACTTCATCCTTTCCTACTACACCCTGGATCATTGGCTCTGTTCTCCCCTGAAGTTCAAATGAGGTTAGCTGCAGAAATACCACCAGTTCCTCCTGTTGCTCCTCAAGTTTTAGTGAAGCAAGGGGTGTCCAAATGCAAGGAATGCAACATCGTGTTCTGCAAGCACGAGAACTATCTAATACATAAGAAGCATTATTGCTCTGCAAGAACTCAAGAGGATGAAGCTTCAAAAACGTCGGGTAGTCCACCTGTTAGCCCCAGAAGTAACGATACGGCAAGTCCAGCTACTCAGTATCAACAGCTTATCTGTGTCGCCTGTGGCATCAAATTCACGTCCTTAGATAACCTGAATGCACACCAGGCTTATTATTGTTTAAAGAGGCCAGACATTGACGTTAGGAGGTGCACTAAATGCAGAGGAATCATGGAACCAGGGCATCATTGTCCTGTGGCTGGTTGGAAATGTCCTTGTTGTGATGTTGTGAGTCCTACTTCTAATGCTGCCCAAAGGCACATGGAGACTCATACAGGAGTGAAAGCATACCGATGTGCTATCTGCAGGTACAAGGGTAATACCTTGAGGGGGATGAGAACACACATAAGGATGCATTTCGAGAAGAGATCTCCTGATTTACAGGTAATTTTTATTATTGAACATATAGTTTTTAACTGTTACAAACATCAGTATTGTTTTCATTAGTATCTAACTTTTTTAACATTTTAAAAAGATTCAGATACTTTCGGAATAACCCCTCCATTGGGTTTCATTCAATTCAACTAATTTTAAGCAGCAACAACTCAACTTGTATACTCCATTTATTATTGGTTATAACTTCCATCCACCGTATATTGTATTCTCAATAGTTGTCATCATAACAAGCCCAAACCAATCTTACTATTCATTCAGTTATCATCTAAACTTTAACATTCCTGATTTTAAGACATTGTAACCAAACCCACTATAAATTAATAGTGGTACACTGAACACCATATAGTCATAGCAGAGCTTCAAAAGTTGATGTTAATTCTTTTCAATAATAATACTTAATCAGTTTTTTTTTCATTTTCAGGAGGAAAAATATATAACATACATATTAGAAGACGATAGTGCTCAACCTATAGAGGTCAACGTCAGCACCGGCTCGGTCATCCACAATGTAGTTGATGAAAGAGAAATATCACCGTCATCTGAAGCACGCTCCGATAGTACGCCCCATCAGTGCAACCAATGCTCTTACAGTTCCCCTTACAAAGCAAACTTAATACGTCATTTGAAGATGGTTCATAATAATCCACCACCGCAGCCATTCGAAGGGTTAATGGTGAACGGCTCCGCTAAATCGATGCCGAATATAGAAGACGAAGAAGAAATCAAAGTCAAGAAGGAGGCCATAGAACCTGAAGTCATTATAGCTCCCATTGACGAACCCATCAAGCGAGAAGTGTTAGAACCAGGTACTGAAGAACAGAGAGTAAAGACAGAAAGAGATGATGACTTGTTACAAGAAGGTGCTAAAGCGGGTCCCAAGTATTGCAAATCGTGCGATATTTCGTTCACCTATTATTCGACTTTCATAGCCCATAAAAAGTTCTACTGTTCTAGCCACGCAGGTGAAATGACAGCTTCGTCGGCAAATAACAACAATAACACCCCCAGTAGAACTACTGAAACTTCTGTTCAGTGAAATACATGAAGATCGTGTATTGTATCGAACTTATGCAGAGCCACAGGCCAGTTAAGTGTTAAGGATAATCCTTCTGAACTGATTATAGATAATTATTCTGTAGAAAGTGAGAAAAGGAGTCATATAATCTCATGAAATATTCGGCAATCTCCCTCGAATATAACGATCTACAAGATGTAGACTGTTCAATCTCCAAACAAGTATACCAATATCATAGTTATATTATATTGTATAGTTAAAATAATGTACTTATCGGATATATGTAAAATGTTTATTGATTAATTATAATTATCAATTATTTGTAAAAATGTATGGTTAGCTTTGTTTTGTACAAAATATTTATAATTTTAAGTGTTAATGTTTCAAGAATATTTGCCAAAGCGTTTTGTGTATATTTTTTGTGGTCAGAGAAATACTATTATAAGCAATTATTATTATTAAACCTTCATATCAGTTACGATAGGTTTTTCGAATAATATCGAAGTTATGGGAGCAATAGTGGTCTAGCCTAGATTTGATTAAATTGGTTTTAATTGCCAGAACGATAGAGCAGATGCATAACCAATGTAAATTGTACAGTTCCCGTTGCAGTCCATAAAAATGTTTTAGACGTTTAAATACTGCAGTTTCAATTCTAGCAGGTTAGGTCACTGTTGCACTTATAGCATCAGTTGAAATCATAGCTGGATGTATCAGAAATTTCATGTTATTCTAATCAAGACTGTGTATTCAACATCGACCCAAGGTTTAAAACATGGTCATTTACCCCCTTGAAGACAATAAATTATTTATTTGTAACTTGCCTTTTTTTCAACCTCTCATTTCATAATGTCTATATGGACTCAGTTTCTTTAGGGTACAATCAATTAAATTGAAAATCAGAAATATTCTGAATACCCATTCAAAGATAAATGAACATTTCTTATCATACAATTAACAAGAACTTCAAAATTAAAGAGAATAAAGTATACTTAGCTAAATAACAACTCAGGGCATTAATGTTTCGATGTAACTTTCACATCGGCTCAGTCCGATACTCACTGAACAAATACAAACTAAATCGTAATCAAAAGAAGCTCTAAATATAAAGAAAACTATCGAACCATGCATGTGCACCAGAAAATCCTATCAGATAACACAGTGTAGATCGTTCCACAGAAAATCGTAAAAACCATATGTTATAAACCAACTTCAATGAAAACAGAAGTAGTTCACCTATAAAATAAGAACATCGAATCATTTCTGAAATTTTACAAAATTAAAGTTATTATAAGATGAAAAATATAGATGTAAATAAGAAAAACCGGGAAATCTTCCAAAATAGGTTCAAAGAACATCAATCACCATTTAGAAACCGGAAAGATTAATCTAATTTTGCGAAACATTTTTTCGAAATCAATCATATCTTCCCAGAATTGGACAATCATGAAATATTACACCTGGAAGCAGAAGGCAAAAAATTGCACATCCTGGAATCCACAGAAATATCAAAGCGCAAGCACGTTTCAGAAATAAAACTATCAAATGAGGAGACGGGCGTTTGGCACACCCCATTTCTCGAAATTTTGCACAAGCCAAAGCCTCCAACGAATATATAAAATCGTTGAGATACAATCCGTTTTATTCAGTTTGAAAATGTAGTAAACACTATGAATTTCGAGTCACTGTATATTCAGTTGATGAAAGGAAAACTAAGTGATTTCTTATTTAATCCCAATGAACTGTCACAAAGTAAGGGACCACTCCATCCAATACCAACACATAATTTGTGATTAATAAGGAGTGTGAGCTAAGATAATAGAAAGTTCTACAAATCGAGATAGTGAAACATACATTTGTTTAACAATTCCATACTCAAATGAACTCGATAAGGTTTTGTTGATCACAGGGGCAAAATGCAGTCATGGGCACGTTTCAAAATTGTTGGTTTTCATGAGTGCAAAGAATGCCAGCGACTACAAATCTGTCAAGTATCTACGTTCGCTATACACAGAGAAACTAAGTTATTAATCATATACTAGCGCCATCTAGAGTATGCAAATATGCTAATTATGAGCATTACGTCATATTATGTTCTGACTTGAGCATAAGAAAAGTTTTTCTGCGTTTGTAACGTGAAAATATCGAGAATACATTTCTTTACTTGAATTAGCTCGCAAAGGTATGTCTTGTATATATGTTTGCATACTCTAGATGGCGCTAGTGTATGATTAATACCTTAGTGTCTGTTTGTACAGCGAATATAGATACTTGACAGATTTGTAGTCGCTGATGCACTGATTAAAACCAACGCATGTCTGCAATTTCCCCTGTCATCAACAAAATCTTATCGAGTTTGTTTGAGTATAGAATTGTTATACCGATTTATGTTACTCTGTCTCGATTTTTAGAACTTTCTATTACCATAACTCACACTCTTTATCGATGATATTTGGTGCAAATCAGCCGAATTAATTTCTTTGAATTTAATTTGTGATCATCAGTTCAACCTGTATAAAAAGTTATAAAAGGAGTGAGACAATTTATGGAATAGTTCTTATTCATGTGAAAAATTCCGTCACTTTTATCTCATCTGTTCTAAAACTGGAAGTTCAAAATATATGAATCTCGATGCTAAATAATTTCATTTTCTAACTGCTCGAAACCACATTTTGTACGGGTTTAGTTATATTTTGCTTTATCGTGCCGGTGGAAAATAAGAGCGGTATCGCGTACTATCGTAGTTCACCCGTGCATTTTTTCTAGACACAGGGTTCATTTACATAAGGCCATAATAAATAAACGAAGTTATCTAGGTGTACAATGTATATGTGCATGGCTGGCTTAGATTAGCTAGATCCGATAATAATGGCAAATATCGTCATACTGCTCGCATGTGTTTCATAGTACGACGTTCTATCAAAACTTTATTTGTCGGCATGATTTATTCAGCGCAATGTCTTTATGATTTATGAGAGAATTGAGAATGTCCGCTTAAATAGAAATGATGTTTTTAAGATATTTAAGTGTGGGCCATTTAAAAGTAGTGGTTTTTCGAGCCTGGCAACACTTCTGCTATTCGTGTTTTGACAGAAACTTTGACATTAATGAAATAGGTCGATTTGCAATGGAACCAAACTGGGAAATAATAAAAACTTATTTCTAAAGTGGTAAATCTTCAATCCAAACTGTTAGAAATTTACGTAGCCCATTTCTTATATTCATCATAAAGCATATTTGGATCCTAAACTCCAAATCGTAGGAGTCTTGTAAAATTACAACCTGATCATCAGCGAAGCTAAGGGAGAAGAGTGTTCCATTCCCAATAGGTACTCCCATCCTCTTGCATTTCCTCTTCCAATTTTTCAGTACCACTTCGACATGGACATTTAAAAGCAAAGGAGACAAGCTGCATCCCTATCTTGAATCCTTTGTGGTCTTTATAGGGTTCGAGAGTCTATATCCGATTTTCACATGATTGATGAGTTTAATAAGTGCTCCATCGACTTCTAGGGTTTCGGTAGCTACCCAGATTTTTTCGAGGTATTGAGTCGTAAACTCTATCAAGATCTATAAACACCAAATGTATTTCTTGGTTTACCAAAATCTTTTTTTCCATTAACAGCTGCATAATGAAGAGTTTGTATATGCAGGATTTTTCAGCTAAAAGGAACACAGATAATAAATTTGTCACTTGTACAAAAGTAGCAACCGATATTTCTGTCATTAAATCTATCATTTGGAGGCAGTATCAAAACTGTTTTTCATTAATTTGTAATTTTTTTCAACTACTTCTGTTTACAACTTCAATGGGTCTCGAAGAGGAACTGAAGTGGAATATTTCCAGAGATCCAACTACATACCTGAACGACTACAGGGAGTTCCATGGTGTTTATAAAATTAAGCCAGATTATTCTAGGAAAAATTTCGAACAACCTAGTCGTAAGCCACCTCCTCCCAGAATTATGGATCAAGAGACATTCATACCTCTCAGAAAAAAATTATCTATGAGTTTGAATATACAACCTAATGAAGTTACAGGAACTAATCCACACAAAGGAATACAAGACACAGTAAGATAAGACTAAGAAAAAATTTGAAAATATTTATTTCACATGGAAAAATAGTAGTTTGGGGAATGAAAGTTCATCATATTATTTTTCTAATAACTATCGGGTGTTTTTTTAGGGTGATGGAACTTTCGATAGGGATAACTGTGATTTGATAAAAGGTAGAAGCCATGTTGTTTTGACATTTCTGTTCAGTAAGCATTGACAAATTATCATGGAAAGACTCATGCCGCAACAACGTTCACAAATTGTTGAAATTTGTTTTCAAAATCAAAGCACTTCGTGAAATTTATGGTTTACGTAATCGTGCATCAGAGCTGCTCGTCGAACTATAGATAGATTTCGGACAACATTTTCTCTACTCGATGCAACAACAACAACAAGACAAAAAACTTTACGTAAAGAATAAAATATCGCTTCTGTGAATCATAGTGTTAATGATGAACCAGATTCGTCTATTCGTCGACGTTCACAACAAGTTGGACTCTGTGCATCCACCACATGGAAAATTTTGCCTGAAGATCTTGGTCTACACCCATACAAGATTCAACTGGTTCAAGAACTAAAGCCACTTGACCATAATAAGCGTCGTTTGTTTGCTGATTAGGCCCTAGAACAGCTCGAAGTTGATTCTCTTTTCCATCGTAAAATTGTGTTTAGTGATGAAGCTCATTTCTGGCTATGTCAACAAGCAAAATTGTCGTATATAGAGTGAAAACAATCCTTAAGAAATACTGCAGGTTCCAGTGCATCCTGAAAAATGCACGTTACGGTATGCTTTACACGCTGGAGGTATCATCGATCAATATTTCTTTAAAAACGATGCTGGAGCTAATGTTTCAGTGAATGGTGCTCGTTACAGATCGATGATCAATGATTATTTGTTTCAAAATTTCAATGGTATCGACCCAGAAGTGTTTCGGTTCCAACAAGATGGTGCTACACCTCATACTGCTACCGTAACAATTGATTTATTGAAAGAAAGATTTGGCGATAGCATTATTTCGAGAAGTGGTCCAATTAATTGCCCTCCAAAATCATGCGACATAACTCTACTGGATTATTTTCTTTGGGGTTATGTCAAGTCATTGTTCTATGCTGATGAACCAGAAACAATAGAGCCAACATAACTCCTGTTATTGATGAAACAAGGCTTGAATTACTCGAAAAAGTGGTCCAAAATTGGTCTGGTCGAATGCGATTCCTCAGAGCTAGTCGTGCTGGACATATGCCCGAGGTTATTTTCAAAACATAAATGTCATAAAATTATCTTTCCAATAAAAAAAAATTTGGCTTCAATCTGATTTAAATGTGTTTTATTTCAATTTAAAGTTCTATCACTCTAAAAAAACACCCGATACGTGGGGTGAATATAAAGACGCAATCATGTATGAAATATGTGAAATGATCATTTCAAATTGAAGTAAACAGGCACCTATCGACTGGGGCATGAGTACAGAAAAATGTATCAATGAGTGAAGACTACATATGCATTCAATATCGTTATACCTCGTTACACCACCTTGGTCCACTTCTTTTTGTGGTTACTCTTAGTGAACTGGACAAGGGCGTTTTGTTTCTAAGAAAATCAATTAATTTTCTTATAACTAAAATATATGAAAAGTTGGATGGGAACGTCGGTGGTCACTAATGAAACTCCTTATGAGAGTTATGAGAGAGCTTTCAAACTTCTTAATTTCGGGAGGCAAACCTTTCGTCCCAGTTTGCAAGCCACTGAACTCATCAGATTGGCAATGAGGTGAAAGCTTGCCAATGACGCCTACGACCTTGTTCCACTCGTCGGATGTCGAACGCTTGTACTCTGCTCTATTTGAAGCCAGCGAGGACGGTGAACTAAGTATCGGAAATCGATTGCGTGATACACTGGGAATCTGTAGCAAAGCAGAGCGGAATTCTTGGCAAGGAGCGCCACAATATAGTCCAACAAACTATTTATTGCGTCCACCACTCAAAGTTTTTCTTTCCTGCCGGGGTACCTTGTATGAAAGGCACATTTCCAATAAAATGGTTGATTTTATAATATTCAAATCTTTAAACCCATTTCAGAAACTGCCAGAAGATGAAAAGAAAGCTGAAGTGATCAAAACCCGTCCAAGGGTTTATTGTTCTCCCCAAGTCAGCATAGATGACATTTCAGATCCAGAAATGAAAAAAGCGTTATTAAGCTACACGTATACTACAGATTTTAGAAAAGCTGAAGAAGAAATCCTCAGTATGGAAAACATTGAGTTCAGAAATGTGCCTGATACGGTCGTAGAGCACGATAGATTTTTGGTGAGTTACATTAGTAATAACCCTAGTAGCTCGATCATTGATTATTTGTTATCCTTCTTTGCTTATATACAGTCGGGTATAAGATATATATTGTTGCACACGTTGAATGATTGATTTTGTTAACGCGCAATAATTTTTTTTTAATGTATATATGAATATCACAATATTACGTTCTTGTTTCAGGCGAAAACCAGAAAACACTATTTCTCTGTATATTTCAAACCCAAACCATTGCTGCTAATAGAGATGACACCAGACATGAACAGAAAAGGAATGAAATGGACCAATGAACAACTTATTGGAACCGCTAACATAAATGAGCTCTTCTGGAAGAATAAAGATGTTAAGTAAGTTACAATATACCAATTTTCTCCTCAGCGCTGTAACATACTTGACATTATAACACACTAAACTGACAGAATTAAAATACTGTACTCTTTTTTCAGGTGTGGTGCCTGTTACAATCCCTTAATGAACTTGGTCGAGAAAGAAACTAAACACAAAATACATCAGTTGGTCGAGAAAGACTGGCTGAGAATACCACATGACAGACAATGTCCTGGTTATACAGGATTTACTCCAGATTTCGCAATGGGAAGGAATCTAGCGAAAAGAGACCTACCGTGTGCTCATCCACTTCTATCCACATCTCAGGTCGTAGCACGAAGAAAGCTGAAAGACAGTGATATTCCTAAATTCGACTAGATTACACATGCCTAGAATCTCAAATAAAAACAAAATTACAATAGTTTCTTTATGTAGCTACACACACAACGTGCACTGAACGAATCATGGATTTATTAAAAGTTGCATATATTCAGTCTTTGTAATTTCCTGAAAAATATTGTTTTAACGATGTCGATCCCTTCGTAGACATATTAGGAGTAGAAATAAGTTCATGCGGTCTTGATAACAGCAACAAAACACTTTTAAAGTCACTCAGCCATTTGCCATCGTTTAAAAGCAATGGGAGTGATTTCTTCCACGCATAGGAGACTTTTATCGATAACGAACGACCACTCAGAATGAAATTTGTCTCCATCACTTTTATCTGTTAAAGATTTTTTGAGTATAAATCGTATTATTAAGTGTTCAGTTTTGTCCATTTTTGACTCTGGGTATAGTTTTTCTTCAATTTATCAATATAACATACGTCTTGCGTCTTGAGTCGGCCATTGAAGGTTGATATCGGCATCCCACAGGGGACTGTACTTGGTCCGATCCTCTTTTTGGTTTTTATTGACTGATTGCTTCGTGCTACGAGTCTTGAGATGGTCGCGTATGCTGATGATTCTGTTTTAACTTTCAGGGGGGATACATGGGAGGAAGCTTATCAGATTGCGGTCAAGGGTGTTAATACTATTTTTCAACTGTTATCACATTGTTTCTTAAGTTTGAATATATTTAAATCAAAGTTCATTACATTTTCACTTAGAGCATCTGATCAGCCAGAGTTTAAGTGGATACATCTTCATATGGATCAATATAATTTGTTGACATTTTAGTGCCCGGCTGTTGAAAAGGCCGAGTCTGTCAGGTATTTGGGAGTTATTATCGATCAACATCTGAGATGGGGCGAGCATGCAGCTCACCTTATGAAACGTATTAAGAAACTGTTTCATATTTTCTATAATGTCCGGAATATTCTTTCTGTGAAGGAATGTTTCCGAGTGTACGATGCTTTAGTTTTGTCTGTACTGAGATATGGAATTGTTATATGGGGTGGTATAAATGAAAATAACATGCGAGGTCTCGAAATAGTACATAAGACGATATTGAAGATAATCTTGAAGTTGAGTAGAAGGTTCGGATCTGAAAGGCTGTATATGGAATCTGACCGGCTGAATATCAAACAGCTTTATATTTATGAAGTATTGTTGAATCAAATAAAAGGAAGAGGCGAATTGGTGCAGCACGCATTCCTAACAAGACAGGTTGTGAATAGAAATCTTCTCATTCCGCGGTTCCATAGAAAACATCTGCAAGAAAGTTGGTTGTACTATGGTCCCAAATTTTATAATCTTCTTCCTTATGAGCTGAAGGTATCTTTCAATGTAAAGAGTAAAGTATGTAAAGATCGTCTCCGGAAATACATTATGTTGAATTCTAGTAGATTCGAGACCATTCTTTCTGTTTGATTTTGTTTTCCATTCGGTGGTAATTTTTTTTTTTTGCTGTTCACCTTTGCAAGTATGCAAACTTATTTGTTATTTGATCACATTATTATTATTATTATTATTATTATTATCCTGATAAGAAAGGAGTTTTCATCGTTAGTATGTACAGAATATGACAGTATACAAGCTTGGCTTAGACTGTAATATTTCTTTGAACGAAATTGTTTATCTTTTATTTTTGTGTTTTTTTTTTTAGGAATAAATTGAATTGAATTGATTGAAAAATAAGAATCATACATAATCAGACAACCCGAGAAGTCACAATGACATGCTCATGAGTTGTCAATAAAAGTGAATACAATAAAAACAGATTAATCTGCATTTATGGTGAAAGCTAAAGATAATAATTTTAATGACACAAAAATAGATTTTTATGGAAATATATCAACTTATATGGATAGTTATCGTGCACACGAAGATATACGTGCGGAGAGATGTAGACGTGAGAATGAAAATACAGATAGGAGTATGTCGAATCCTCAACACAGAACCATACTTGATTTACAAACATTCTCACCTTTGAAGCATCAAATCCCTATTGGTCTAATGGCAGTTCCTAATGACGTGACAGGAAGAAATCCTCTAGATCCTATTCAGCACATTGTAAGAACTTACAATGTATAAATTTGTATGTCAGTTCATGTTAGTTATCTTCCAAGATGGAATAAGCTGCTTTAGATCAAGAAAAATTTAGAGAAGAATAGAAAGAGAGTAAATTATCGGAAATACCTAACTAAATAAAAATATACAAAAAATGTATACAAATATATTCAACAAGGGAGATATGTTGACATCCGTGTCATCAGTTTTTTGCGCTCTCGTTCCAGGAAACAGCGTGCTATAGTTTCGCCCAAATCTATGTAATTTTCGAATTTTGAGGTTTGACTCAGTGATCAAGAATGCGAGGTCAAAAGTAATTAATTCTATTCGGTCGTCCGTAAACGCACTAACTTTTGAACAAAAAGGGCTAGAGCCTTGAAACTTTCAGGGAAAGTTTGTTAACGAAAAAATTCGGTGTATAGTTTTGCAGTTATTCTTGTTTAAAAATTTTTCTAATTTTTTCGATATGTTGGATTAAACAAATTTTATTTCGAAGGAAATGCCAGAAGACGAAAGAAAAGAGGAAGTGATGAAAACACGGCCAAGAATATTTAAATCTCCCCAAATAAGTCTAGATGATGTACCTTATCCAGATATGAGGAAAATGTTATTGGACTACACATATACCACTGAATCAGAAAAAACGAACCATGATTTATGGAATTTGATAGGAATAGAAGTTAGAGAAGTACCAGAGACTGTTGTGGAACACGACAAATTCTTGGTAAAAAAATATTTTTCGATAACACGCAACATCGAGATCTATTGTCAGTGTTCCATTTATCGATCATCTAATCTTTCGAAGTAATCACAACTTTTTTAACGCGAATTTGTCCACTAAACAACAGCTAGTGTATTCATAATGCCAAAATGTATAACATAAAATCAGGTATCTCGAAGGATGTAGTATCATTTTTGTAATGAAGTTTAATGATTTTCACGCGTTTTTTATGGTGACTTGCTACACGAAATTGATTCATTTCTAATCCCTAAATTTACTAGCTTGAGTTTCAATATTCCTAATCGCTATAGAGTAATAACTGTTAATCTATAATTTATATGTTTCAGACAACTTCGAATAAACATTACTTTGCAGTGTATTTTAAACCACAATCCCTACTACAAGTTAAAATGTCTCCGGAACAAAATTTAAGAGGCAGACATTGGGAGAAGGATAAAATTGTTGGAATTTCCGACTCAACAGAACACTTTTGGAAGCAAAATAAACCTAAGTATGGCATATTGATTCCTCAAGTTTACTTTATAATTAACTAGTGTAGTCGATTGATATACCTATTAGATTGATCAGTTTATTCAGGTAGTCCAAATGAGCCTGTAGGTCAAATAAACAGTTACCTCCTTGAAATATTACTCTTACATAGTGGTATATCTTTTTTTTTTTTTTTTTATTCCTTTATATGTCCTCGGCAACTTAGACCATCTAGACAAGCTCAAATTCTTAAACTTCAAACTCTTTCATTCCCTAACACGCACAAACACACCCATGGGCGCAGCGGGATTCGAACCCACAATCTCTGATACCATAGCTAGCGTTTATGCTCACTATGCCACCGAGGTCCCCTAGTGGTATATCTATCACCCTAATATTGTTCTTATTAACTATCGTCATAGAAACAAATGTAATTTACACCTATATTGCTACTTGGTGACGTATTTTTTTTTAACCTTAGATTTCACCCGGCAAATTGTGCCTACTGTATGCAGCACATTTCAATAGAGGGTGCATACACACAATATAAGTACCCAAACTGTAATTATCTTCAAGTCGGAATTAAACTCTCACAGTAATTTGTCCAGAAACCTGACTTTTCTACTTGAATAATATTTACAATAATTTATTTATTCTATTGAAGATATGGACCCAGTTACAATCATGTACTGAACTTGGTGGAAAAAAACACAAGGGATGAAATAAGCCAACTAGTTGCAAATGATAAACTTGAAGTACAGCATGACAAAACAAGTCCAGGATACGCTGGTTACAAATCAAATGTGGCTGTTGGTGTTGATCTTCGCAAGAAAGACGTTCCACATAACCACCCTCTTCTTTCAATATACCAAGAAACGTTTAGTTGGAAAACAGATCCAACAAATTCTAAAAGCATATCATAGAAATTTGAAATAATATCATAAGAGTATGTATTTATTTGCACCATCGTATAATGATTATTCATAAGACAATTATATATGTATAAATATAATCCTATAATATTTTCTTATACAAGTATAAATTTAATATTCCCCAACAAAATATTATTTGCATCGATGATTTTAATTGAATTATATATAAATATTGTATGTGAAATAAAAATATTTTACTACTCTAACATAACTCCCACAATTAATCAACTCTATAAAATATCACAAACATTTTGACTACCTGGGCTGATGCAATATAAGAGTAACAAAATAATTTAATAATAAATATAAGAATTATCATATTTTTAATTTTCCTAATAAAAAATTAGATATATGAACAGCGACAATCAAGTTCCCTGAAATAATCAAAATTCAGAAAAAAAACTTTACAATGCAAAACGAACAACAAAAAACATTTTTGAAACAATAACAGTTTTTTCGACATTTTGGCAAATTTTAACAAGAATAATCTCAATGAATGAACATTCATAACAAAACATTACCTATAAAGTGTGAATTTATCACATAATGAGGAATGATTGTATACATTAAAGTTTTATTTTGTTGATGAAATTGGATTTTTTCAACAATTGAATTCATATGCTTATACTTCCAAGAACGTATTCCAAGCTTTGCTATGTTAGCTGTAATGTTAGTAGAAAAGTCTACAGAAAGAATAACAAAGTGAAAGCAGAAATAGACATTTTCGTTGTATATATTGGTAATAAAGCTGGAGTAGGAATTAAAAAAAAATTATTTCAGCGATATTCATAAAATTATTGTAATGATAAAATAAGCACATGAAAGTTTATAATTAATTAATTCTAATAGAATTGTTGAAGCAACAGAAACTAAACTGTGCATTTGAAAAAATATCAAAAAGTACAAATAATATAATTTAGTAACAAAATTTTGAGCTAGTAGTATTTTATAGGGGTTAACTCAACAAAAAGATTAGTAGCAGATTGTACCAGTCTTCTAAAGTACTGAGCGGATAAGCTGTAGATCAATATTGGAACTTTATAAAGTCCAGCCAAAAAAAAAACAAGAATGCTTCAAATAAAGGATATCGGATAGTTTTATAAACAATAAAAATTATATGTTTTTCAGCAATTTTAAATAACTCATGGCAAAAAAAGTGATAAAATAACAAACAAATTAAATAAAACATTGAAATAACAAAAAGTACAATACCCATGATTAATCTAAAATTCATTTTGAAAATAAATATACTAAGGCTTGACATGCCTTAATTCTAACTTGTTCATGTTCATCAGACATCAAATTCATCAACCTGAAGGACACTGTATCAATTGACACTTTACCCTTATTTTCTTCACCAAGTGCAGAATATAGTAGTCCTGCTACAAGAGCTGCATTTCCTCGGATATCTGTCCATGGGCTCTTGAAGTAAGACAAGCTGGTCATCACAAGGAGGGGGAAATATTCTTGAAGTTCTTCTGACTGAAATATTCAAATAGAAATAATATAAATTGAAAATTACTTTACAGGGTTTTTTTTTTAATATTACACACAATAACTGACTCAATTCTCCGAAACCTCTACAAATTTATTCTGAAAATTTTTTAAGAGGTTTTCTAGATTAAATTTGTAGAGATTAGCCTCTAATATGCCTATACCTGCTCCTAGCTACGGAAGGATGATAACTAAACTCTTTCGGCCCAAGTTGAATGATATATACGTAGAAATCAGATTATTTGTTCGATATTTTTATCCATAGTAAAAAAAAACGCAAAACACAAATTGGTTTATTAATATTTTAAGTGATGCCCTCAAACATTTTAGATTCAGAAGAAAAATTAATTATTTTGTTTGCCGTTAGTGATATTTACTATTAATTAGCTCCTCTACTCCACATTCTTCAAGATTAAAATCCCAAGAAAGTGCTTGCTATATATTTTTTCCGTAACGTCCATCATTTGTCAATGCGACAGTATAAGTCAATGCATAATAATTTCTCATATACAATAGTTTGAATCAAATCCAGTTTCAATAGTGTGTTCCGACATACAAACTATTAATCACTAAGTAGTGTACTGTAAGGTAAGATAATTTTCTGACTAAACTTACCATTACTTTGATTAAATCTCTGATGAAATTATAATAATTTAAATTTGCCTCATCGATCAAATGCTCTTGAATCATTGCATTGGTTTTTGCTCCCTCTAAGTATGAACCTATTTGCCTCAAAGTGTACTTGCAAGCCTATAATTCCAATTTTATTATCTTTATCACCTATCTGAATAAAAAAAATTTACCTTGACAACATATTGATCAGGATCACACAAATGCAACAATAGAGTTATGAGATTTCCGTGAATTTGCTCCCTAAAGGCTTCAATATTAGAATCTGTATTGATAGACCTTGTCAAATCTCCTAAAAGACGGAAGGATGCCCTTCTCAACTGCACATCTTCTTGTCCTAACAGTGGTTTTATTCTAACTGCTGCTGTGACTTGACACGAACTGAATTTGTGACCTTCCAAAGTTGTCAATAACTTTGAGAAACTATGTAGCCCCTCCAGAATAAGAGCACCTTCGTTTCTGAAGAAAACCAAGTATGAATAAAATTCAAATGTAATTTAGATAGTTTAGTGTAGGTTTAAGAGTTTGCTTCACATTATAATAAAAAAAATGGTGAAAAGCATGACATGAACTCCATTTTTGCGCGCTTGTTCAACAGTCATTTCATCTGAGAATTTCAAAGGTGTGAATTCTTTCTCAAAGAAACAACACATGATGGATAAAAATACAGAATTCTGTGTTTTGTCATTTAAAGGTCAAATAAATGTATTTTTTGCAATTTTAGAAACAGAACATTTCACGCAAATGAAAGGTTAATGGTTAAAAGGCTTCTTCTTTCCATCTGCATCATTTCATATTGTCAAGAAACAGTGGAAAAATAATATATTGAAAAAACTTCATATAGAGTGTTTATAGACGGACTGGTCACACAGAATTTTGAGCTCGGATTCATTATTAGTTAGTCCAACCTAGCTCGGCTCTAATTTAAAGATTACAGACATTTTGGCAAAAGGATAGTTCCTAAGTAGAAGCGCGCAAAAGAGACAGTCACAATTTTCTCCTCTAGGGTATACTGATTAAAAAAAAACTCATTCATTTAGCTTAGAAGTCTGTAGAAAACTGTAACCATCTTCTTGAGACATTTCGGCAGCATTTACAGCTATTGGCAAATGCTGGCTCTGTCTCTTATATTTAAATCATTGCTTTGATTTCATTCTATCTATTTTTGTTGACAAATACACTAGAATTATTTTATACCTATTCCTCATCCAAGAAATATTTCAGATTAAAATGGTTTCACCAATGACAAAATGGATTCAATGCATATTAATAATCTGTATAATATCCTTCATGATGAAAAAAATATGTTGTTCCGATCAAAAAAGAGGAAAACTATTGGTGAAGAAAGAAATCCTGAATAAACTAATATTCACTGAACAGGATACAATAATAAAAAATACAATCTATAATGTCGGCAATAAACAAGTGAAAAATATCACTTTATATGATCATCAACCTGAATACTTTTCTGTTGTGGCTGGAAAATCAATGATCAACATAAGTAAAATGGAGCCCGATGAGATCATAACTCATTTGATAGTTGTTAGACCAACATTATCAGGAATGTTATCTATAGGTGAGGCACAAGTGAAATATAATAGCGAAAATACAGAGATATTATCATATAGCACAAAAATTGAAGGACTTATCGTTCAAACTGAAAAATTGTATTACAAAATGTTCTCATATAACAAGAGAAAATGGTTGAAAGTTTTGACAGTAATGACAGCAGCTATTTTCTTGCCTTTTGTACTGTGGAAATCAACTGAAAAAGACTTCCAGAGCTTTAAATTTAGATGACAAATGTTCACTCGAAATATTAAAGTTAAGTATTGATTAGTGTATTTGAATGTTTCATATTAATAAAATAACGTAACAAAGATCTTTTTTCTACCGATAACCTAATATTTTTCAGCAATAATATCTTCACTGATACCCAGTAAGATTTCCAAACTTAGTTCCTTGAGAAAAAGTTAGAATTCTAGCATTTTTTCATGAACAAAATTCAAATTCCTTTAACATTTCAGATTCTTAAGAGGGTATTTATCTTGAAATAAAAATCTATGGACTAGGCATTTTCTAGAAAGGACTCCTATTAAAAATATTCCAGATGAACTATTTAATGCTCGCCACACTATATAATAGTCATGTCAAAGGAGAACTTTTTACTTTCTTCTTAACAATTACAAAATATTTTACAAAAAATACAACTAATAAAACTCACCCGACATTGTTGTAATCTAAACTGCTCATCAGCACGCTTAAAATAGGTTTACAATGCCTGCTAATCAAATCAGGCTTTAAAAATTCAATTGCATAACCTAATCCCTGTAAGCCAATTTGTTTCACCAAACAACTTTGATCCATCTGAACGTCCATTATCATCTCAAGCAAATTCTCAGCAAGCATTGCTTGGTCATTTACCTTTTGTCGGAATAAATAGGTGAAGAAAGCGACAACTGCAACCCTTTGTGGTTCTAGTTCAGCCCTGATATAAGGGCCTAGGGATGCAACCAGCCATGTAATATACTGAGGGTTATCTTGGCAAATATTTTCCACCAACATGGAAATTATATCTAAGAACCAGGAGAATTTCTCACTTGTTTCAGCCTGGGAGAAACTTAAAAGGTTGTTTGCCATTTGGTTGTAATCACAGCACATCAAGAATAACTGGAATGTTTCTAAGGCAATTTTTGCTGGACTCATTTTATAAGCGTCTCTGTTAATGATAAAGTATTTCTCCTTCTTATCTGTATTTTCCTTAATTACCGGAGGTGCTGTTCCTATATATGAAGCTAGTGTGATCAGTAAAATACTAAATAGGTCCGGAAACTGCTGAATGCAAATTTCTTTCAGTTGAGTATTTTTGAATATCTCGTGTAGAGCACATACAGCTTGAAGAGGTACTAAATTTGCAATTTTCATATCTATTTTACCATGTTCTTCATACAGAGGGGTATTTTTCATTATTTTTTTGAACTGATCCAATAAATTCTGGGTTAAAGTATGATCAGTAGATATCATTGTCCAACAATCACAAATAGACCTGAGAATTTTAAGAAGTTAGTAACAAAAATTTATCTTAACAAAGCAACTTACTGTTCAAAGGGTAACGGTTGTTGAAGTAAGATGGCGCTAACAGTCTTCGAATGATGAGAAGCTGCACTCTGAACCGCTCTAAGAGCAGAAGTTCTTGTAGCAATGCACTTTATATGCTTTATCTGGGCCAAAATTTTCTGAACGATAGAAGTTATATGACTCTGCAACTCCATTCCTTTAGATTTTAAGGTCAAGTTCAAGATAATACCACTACCGTTTGAGCTGGACGATTCACAATCAATAAGAGCATCTATTAGACCCTCCACGAAATGGATTAATTGAAAAGGAGGTATGTTTGTACATATGATATTGGATAAATCTGTTGTGAGGTTATATAATAGTTTCGGATCACGTTGGTCAATTTGTTGTTGTATGTACTGCATAGAGTTGCTCAATATTTTGTCATGATCGCGCATATGTCCTTCATATCGCGAAGCAATGCAGAGAATAAGACAAAGATTTTCAACAGCCACCTGAAAAATTGATCAATCAAAAAGGATATTAGCAACAGAAGTATCACACCTAAACATATGTTTGTTATATGTGAAATAAAAATTATTTTCCAAATATTTTGCCGTTTTGTTAGGCTGAATACTCCTGAAACTACTCCATTTTTCAATAATCTATATTAAGAACAGGGGGAAATAATAAAGGGTTTTCCAATAGAAGGTTTTGTTTTGAGATTAAAAAAAAAAGAGTATATTTTAAGAGAAATCAATGGTTGTTTATTTCATTGTGAAGAGGAAGGTATGCCATTAACAATGAAAAACATATCAGCCAAATGGCAGCCACGGTTACGGTTGCAGCACCATATCCTTTTCATGTAACTTGTGGCTGTATGTCCTCGATATCTTCACAAATGTCATCTCTAAGGTCTTGAATCGATTGTGGAGCATTGGCATAGACATTATTTTTCATGTGGCCCCAAAGAAAAAATTCTAAAGGTGTTAAATCACAAGATCTCGGCGGCCAATCGTGATAATCTCTTCGAGAAATAACACGGCCGTCTTGTTGAAAATAAACGTCGTAGACGTCAATATCTTCGAATCCGGACCATGAAAAAAAATTATTAATCATAGATTTGTAGCGTAATCCATTAACCGTAACAGTTGCACCAGCCTTATTTTCGAATAAGTAAGGCCCAATAACACCTCCAGTCCAAAAACCGCACCAAACAGTGACATCTTGAGGATGGAGAGGATTTCAACAATCATTCTTAGATCTTCCGAGCCCTGAATGTGACAATTTTGCTTATTAACTTAGCCTTCGAGGTGAAAATGGGCCTCATCATTCATTCACCAGTGAAGCGTGTATCCTTTCATTTTTAGTAACGGCGTAGTTTTTACTTGTCAAATGTCAAAAGATGACAGCTGCTCAGATAGCTGGCCATTCAAAATGAAACCTTTTATTGTAAAACCCTGTATGTGAATAGTTTTATTATGAAGCACTAACCTTACGGATATTTGTTATAGAATCAGTACATCTAGGAACAATTCTGGACAGTAGTAAACCAGTCTGAGTAAAATTATGTGGACAATCATATGCAAACTTCATATTGTCTAAGTATGTCTGCAGAGCAATCCTAAGTGTCTCACAAGCAGGAAGCCTTTGTTCAGCCTTCTTCTTACTCAGCCAATGCTCCAAGAGCGTAACAATCTCATCTAGAGTTTCCGGAGATAGATTCAACATCAGTAGCTCCTGAACCAACTGATTCAATTTCGTAAAACTAGATGTTACATAAGGAACTAATTTCAAGATGCCGTAAAAGTGTTCAGGATCTTCCTCGTTAATTTTGCAATAAATAGACGAGGCGTTATAAACACTATCGAAGCATAATTTCAGAAGTCTTATTCTCTCGTCAGATTCTAAAGTGGGGGGCAGTTGAACCAATGAAGTTATAACTGGCAATATAATAGGAAACAATTCAATATATTCAGAGCCATTATGCAAGTGAATTTCAGATGATACCAGTTTTAAAATTGCTTGTTTAGACTTTAAATGTATGTGCAGCGTGTTACGATTTGGGTGCATTGCATCAGCGATACTTCCAATTGTCCTAATACAAGCTTTTCGAATAGGAAAATCTTTACAATTGGCTAATTCAGTCACAACAAAGTCCAATATCTCGGATTCGATTATTTTCAATAGTTTTTCTGAAGGAGCTTCATTACAAACTTCTGCATAACTACATATTATCGTATAGCGCAGCCTTTCTCTTCCCAAATCCTGGTTTTTATCCTTCATAAATGGTATCTGAAATATCTTCAATTTTTTGCTTGTTAGCTCCTTTCTAATTATAGATATCTTATCTAAAACAAGTTGAAGATGATTCCTCGAAATGATTCCAATGGCTTCTGCACATGCGTGGAGCTCAGAGTAATCTGTTAATTTAACGTTTACCAAGATTTTATCCAAAGTTTGAAGTACCAAGTCCTTGTCTTTTATATGACACAATAATAAGGCTATGCATTTAAGGAGAAAGTGTTTCTCGGTAATTTTAACTGGCTGATCTCCACCCATCAACCTGAAATGTTATTAAAATAAGTTTGATCATCTCGATTGGAATTTATAAATGAAATGATAACTTCCGCAGAGAAATATAATTGGGGTACCGGAAAGTGATGTCATTTTTGCGCATGTCGATATTTGATTGTCAAAGACATTTTAAGGTTATTGTGATTTTTTCACTTCTAAATAATTAAATATTAGACGTTTTTTTGCAGTTTGTGGTCAAATGACCAGCCAAATACCAGAAGAACATATCCAGCATTGAATGCTTTTTGAGTTTTGCAAGAGTAATGACGTAACAGTTGGCGATGTTATTAGTGTATTTAACGTTCGTAAATGCCCAAGATGGTTCTCTAGGTTCAGATCCGGTAATTTTGAACACCCAAAAAGGCGCTTCTGTGTGTTTGGTGGAGTATACACGGAATTTTGTTCATTTTGAAGTGCTGAAACCTGGACAAACTGTTAATGCACGAACCTTGGAAAAAATTAATGAATTGGGGTGGAATGTACTGCCTCAACCACTATATTTGCCCGATGTCGCACCCTCGGATTTCCATTTATTCCGATCGCTACATTTGGAAAAAATTTGATAATTTGGATGATGTCGAAAATGCTATCTCGAGATATTTACTCAAAAACCAATTGACTTTTATCGGTCCTGCATTGAAAATTTGCACACTAGATGACGGCAAAAGATTAATAACAAAGGTGATTAAATCAAAAACTTGTTAATAATTTATTCGTTTGAATATAATTAAAAAAAGTGACATCAATTTCCGGTCCACATAATGCTTCTCTGTACATTACAAATGGTGTTAATATAAAATTCCAATTTCCTGTTCTTGTTGAATAATAGAAATCTAAAATTGTTTTAAAAAATAGAATAAAATTATTTTTTCAGTGAAACTGCAATACATACTGACTAGTCAATAACATATTTGTTTTTTTTTCAATTCTATAACAAATGTAACCATTTGGACTGAAAGACTTAGGTGAATTGTCTTAAATACAATTATTTATTTATTTTTTATTTGGTTAGGAAATTTTCGTTGAATAGACAAAAAGAAATCAACTCACCCTAAATTATACAATAACAACTGATCCCTAGCAGTATTCAGAAGACTTTGGCAGCACTTCTCATCTTTGATTGCATCTAACAATAAATTGAAGAAATCAAACACTAAGTCTTGCCATTCATTGTCATTGAAATTATCGTAGTTTTGCTCTAAGTATTTCATCAACTGTGGAATTTTCAGATCCCACACTGCTTCATGATTTTTCAATTTACATGGACTTATCTGTTTGAAAAAATTCAATATAAATGTACCCCTGAATCCTGGTAGGGGAATGGCTAATAAAACCATGCATCTCACAAAAGCACTTTCACAGTTCGGTGGCGTTTCCTTTCTGGCGGATAAATGTGTAAGACACCTCAATATCACAACAATAGCATCATCGTAATTGGGACTGAGGAATGATTTCATCAGAAGATTCCACAATGTTTCTTCTAATTCAACAACCGAGGTACTGAGCATGCATAAAGTATTGTCTGCTGACCTCTGAAGATCATCTAGCTCTTGTAAGTCTACATCATTGTTCTTTGGCACGTTATGTGAACAGCAAAGTTTTAAAATGAACTCCATATATTTTTCAGCGCCATCAGGATTGATATCTAGAAATTATATTATTCTAGGTATAAAAAAAATTTATGACAATAATATTTATATTTAGTAAGTAGTTTTATCGTAATTATATGAAAGAAGAAAAGTTACGTCCTTGCTTAGAACACATAACAGACTGCATTTTGGTTGTGCTCTAAGTCACAGATCTTCAGAACCCTAATATAGGATCGTTATGGTTAATATGAGGGTGAATCAAATATTAAATAGGTTTTCCAATAAGAGGTTTCATTTTGGTATTGAAAAAAAATGAGTATATAGAAATCAATGGATGTTTATTTCATTTTAAAGAGGAATGTATGTTATTAACAATGGAAAACGATATCAGCCAAATGGTCTACCGCTGCGACATTCTCGAGGCCGTAGTACTTCCGTGGGCCCAGCAGCACTTCGGCAACGCGACGCGCATTGGACCTTTCAACAGGATTCCGCTCTGGCTTACAAACAAAAATGACACAAGAATGGTGTGAGACCCATTTTCCGGGTTTCATCACATCTGCAGAATGGCCGCCCTACTAGGTGGATCTCAACCCAATGGACTACAGCGTGTGGTCGATTTTGGAGCTCAGAGCGAGTGCTAAACACCACAAAAGTTTGGAGTCGCTGAAGCAATCCCTGCGCCGGGAATGGGATCGATTAACGCTCGAAGAGCTACGGTCTACAGCCGAAAATTTCTAGAAGCGTCTGAGGCTATGTATCGCTGCCAAAGGAAACTACTTCGAAACCGCTTAAATATGTTATTACCAAATGTTTATGTTATTATTATTCGTTGTTGTTTTGTTTAATTTCTTTTGTTTAATAAAGTTAAATGAAGAAAAAGTTTGTCCAAGGTTTTTCTTGTTATATATATTTTATGGTTGTTTTCCAAAATTATCGAATAAATAAAAGGTTATATATTGAGCACAACATACATGGATTGGTAATAAATTGAGAGAGCAAAATATATTACCTTTATTCAAAAGAATGCCTTTGGACGCAAATGCTACAATGATTTTCAGTAATGCCTTCTTCACCTTGATATTTGACTCATACAGAACATCGTTAAAATGTTTCATTATGTCTTTTAATCTTCTCTCCACCAGTTGATTATTAGAATAAGATGTTAGATGTGTTATAATTAGAAGAGCTTTAACCTTCTCTTTGTCATTATTATTTTTTAGTTGACCTACTAGTTGATCAATTACATTGTCAGTAAAATACAATGCTAAACATTCGTAGCACCTTAAAACTTCTGAGTGAGTTTTTAAAGACTCTGGTATGGCATAATCTGGTGATGTACATAGAAGATCACTCATATTCTGCATTATGTTGCCCAATAAAGGTTCTACCAACGTTCCATCAACTGTAGTTGCTTTCTTCACTACAGATTCTAGACATTTAGTCACATAATATGCATCCACTTGCTTCTTATACAGGAACAATAATGTCTGCAGTTGTTTGACTGTGTGTTCTGTTACTTTATCTACATCTAGTAGAGGAAATATGGCGGTTATGGCCGTGAGAACATTTTGAATTGTTTTATTATCTCTGGATTGTAACCAGTTTGTAGTAAGTACTTCATAAATTGTTGCAAGCTCAGTTTGAAAATTTTCCCATGTGATAGAGTTATCAGGTACTTGATTTATATTGGCAACATATTCTACCAGAGCATCACTGAAACTACCAAATGCTGAAAAAAATATCGGTAAAAAATTTACAGAAATTCTTTTTTAGCAATAGTGAGTAAATGGAACTATTGTATTGATGATAATTTTCGCAAGCTTCTGAGCCATTAAGTAACATAGTAGATTTGAAAAGAAAAATAAATAAAAGACATGATTCCACAATGTTGGAGAATATTTAGATGCTTCATAGTAAGAGTTATATTAAAGTTCAAATCTAAATTGAACTTTTCTATATTTAAAATGACATATTTTTCATTGTTAAAGTGATAATTTTCTATAGAATGCTCCGCAAAAGTAGTAGATTGTCAGATTTTAAAGATTTTGTTCTTTGATTCTCTCTTGCAAACAACAGCCTGTCTGTCCTATACAGTTATTCCTAAAATAGGGGTAAAAATTAAGAAGGGTGATTGTTGGATGTTATCAAGAATAAAAGTTTCATAAACATGGGTCCACAAATTCTTTGTCTTTGAGATACAGGGTAATAAAATTTTAATTTTTTCAAAATTTTTTCTCATAACATCTGCATTTTTGATATTCAGTTGAAATTTGGAGAAGATATTACACTTAAAGGTCAGATCATATGACATTCCAATTGTCTGATAATTGCAAAATAAATGGATGATAATTTACAAGAGTTTTTTTGGAATAAGTTTGAAAAATGTTTAAAACACTTTTCTCCAAATTTCCTGAAAAATTTAAATGATATTCAATAATTCAACATAAACCAGTGATGATGTCAAAAATTTCTCAACACCTCAATGTGAAACATCTAAATTTCCTCTGTGCAGGTTATTTTTTCTCCCGTGCTATATATTTTAAAGTTATGAAAAAATTAAGTAATCTTTTCTGACTTGTTCCATTAATACTTACCAAATGCAAAGGCTTGTCTCTGAACCTCATTTTTCAATCCATTCAGCAAAGGTATCATAACATTGAATATATCCCTAAGATAAGGAACAACTCCGGTCGCATTAACACTAGCTAAAGATCCTAAAGTATAAGGTATCATATAATGAGGTACAGAACCGCTTTCTACCCTTACCATCAATTTATCTAAAACCTATGCAAATATTTAAAATATTTTAATTGTTTTATTTACAGAGCCAACTTTTCATAAATAACAAATAAATATTACATTTACTGCATTTAATTTTATTCACCTGTATATGATGTTTTCTTCCAATAGCAACAAGAACACTGCTGGCAGGATATTGTACAACATCTACAATTATATTTCTGGTTAACATTTCTAGGCAAAAATCTGTTATTGAAAGAACAGTGTCCCCATCAATTGCAATTATGTGCTCAGTGCATATACTCTGCATTATATTTAAAACCTGGGCAATTTGGTCGCTCATGGTGGAAGACCGTTTGCAGAAATTTTTGGAAGAATTGAGGACATGATTTGGATGATTTTCCGCCAACTTTCTTAAGGAATTTGCCGCTGTTTCAGCCACTAGAGAATTTTTATCAGCCAATACCTCTAGTATCATTCCTATGGCCACTGCAAATCATAATATTAAACACTTGTATAAACAATTCAGAAATTGAACATTAAATACCCTGTATCTGAGATTCTCCATCATTTTTTGATGTTCCAGTGTTATTCATTTTGAGATAAAATATATTTTGCCAAATATATTTTGAAAATCACATTCCTACTTCCAGGAAAACAATATCATATATTGTTCAAATGACTATCTATTTGTCAAAGTCAGGTGACTTTATTCTTGTTGGTAGCATGTACGTCCCAGAAAATTTCCAAAGTTCCCTTTAAAGTGAAATGGAGTTAATCAATCGAAAAAATTCAAGTACAGAATTTAATTACCATTTAATATAAGTACAAAAACAAGTGGAATAAACAGATGACAGATACCGGCTGACTGGGCTGTCAACTGCATCAACGTCAATGTCACTGTCAAGTCAAACTTACAAATGCGAACAGCTGATAAATGACCGTACAAAATTATTCTTCATTTACAACCAGTTAAAATAAGGTTGATGATTTTCAATTTTTGTGGTAATAATAACATGAATGATAGTTGACAATGATGGAACAGAATTGTGAGATTAGAGAAAGTGAGAGTAAAGTTTCAAATTCATCTGAAAATAATGAATCTCCAAGAAGTGATGACGATAATCTTCCTTCAGAATGTAAAATTCAAAAAACCGAAGAGCGGGAGGACAATGAAACTTTAGAAAATGGACAAGCAGCTGAGGAACTCATAGAAATCAAAATAATTTATAATAAGCAGAAATATGATGTTCAAATTTCTCCAGGTGCCACAGTTGCCACATTGAAAAAAAAATTACAGCTTTTATTAGGTGTACCAGAAGCAATGCAAAAATTAATGTTTAAAGGTTTGCTCCAAGACAATCAATCTTTAAAGAGTGCGGGTGTTCTCAAAGGTACCAAAATAATGTTGGTAGGGTCAACTTTAAAAGATGTCTTGGCTGTTTCTTCTGTAAGCAAACATGATGTAGCAGAAGCAGAAAAGGCTAGTTCTACAAAGGAACCTCTATGTAAACAGAAAATTCATAAAAAAATTCTAGATAAAGGAGTACCGGATGATATTATGGCAGGTTTAAAAAATGTAAAAGAAAAATTGCCTCCGGCTCCTTTGTTTGGTATGTTGAATAAAAATGGAGGAAAAGTAAGACTCACTTTTAAATTAGAGCAAGACCAGTTATGGTTAAGTACTAAGGAAAGAACTGAAAAATTACCTATGACATCTATTAAAAATGTGATTTCCGAAAAGATTGAAGGACATGAAGAATATCATATAATGGGTTTACAATTAGGTCCTACAGAGGCGTCACGATATTGGATCTATTGGGTACCAGCACAATATGTAGATGCAATTAAAGATGCTGTCTTGGGAAAATGGCAGTACTTCTAACTCTTTTGTTCTATTCTATGCGCAACATATTACAAAATGAACTCAACAAGTATTTATTTGTGTTGAACATCATTTTATTTAAAGTCTAGATTTTTTTGCATTTCAGTTTGGAAATTTTATATATAGTTTTTCCATAAAAATATTAACAATAGATAAATTTCATTTTCTGCCTGCTGTTCATAGATAGAACTTTTCAAATATAAACAGTTTCGATAATACTTTGTCTTATTTATTTGCATATATGTGCAGTTTTTAATGCAAAACCCAAATTTCTTCATTATATTGTAAAGAATCCAACAATGATGAGCTTCTTGAAAGATTTTGAGTTAAACCAATGGTTTTATTTGTGAATTCACCGCTTAGATGGAAACAAATCCATTGATTAATTTGAGAATACTTAGTATAAATATAGCCGTTTCTAAAAGTTGTAAAACATGTCTAGAAAGGCCGAAATATGACGATCCTCGAATTACCTCAGTCTAAAAATAGATAGTTTCGAACATTTAAGAGTGTTGAAATTCATAAATATTTTTTTTAATACGTATAATATTCGACTAGAGATTTTGTTGGGTGAAAAATTCAAATCTGCTCTAATTTTCACTATAAGATTTACAGGGCACTAGCTGCATGCATTTAAAACAAAATAATTTTTTTAACCACACTGTTCTTAACATTTGAATAGAAGTTTTCATTGTCTAACGTCTTTTGCTTAAAACTCTGGACTGATAAAAATCGCTTGGTTTTTGAATAAAATATCTCCAGTTGGCATTTTGGATATTTTTAAAATTTTTTGCCACTAAGAAAATATTGTAGTGATCGGAATAAATGGAAATCCGAGGGTGCGAGATATCGGGCAAATATGGTGGTTGAGGCAGTACATTTCACCCCAATTCATTAATTTTTTCCAAGGTTCGTCTAGCAGGGTGCAGTCTTGCATTGTCGTGTTGCAGAATAACGGCTTTTCTGTTGAGAATCGATAGATACTTTTCGATTAAAGATCATATAGGACCTATTTTTCATCTTCAGTGATCAGGAGATCAAAAAAACTATCACGTATGTGCCATTATCCCCGTATTATTAATAAACACATAAAAAATGTGAAATACACAATTGACGATCTGCTTATTGATGGTGTTCAAAGAATAAAAATAATTAATATTTCGTTCTTGACATATTCCATTCCAGAAAAATATTGGAAATGGCTATACCTGCCTGCTTCATAATGAGAGATTACTGGAACTTCGGTTAGTGTACGCATAATTTCTAATGAGGTACAACTGTTACAACTGAAAAAATTCGAAAATACAAAAGCATTTTAAAATAAACACAAATTATGGGTTGACCCTTAATTTTAGACAGTGTAAAATGCCAAACTGTGTAATATAACTAATGATAGAATCAGTGTTAAATATAAAACAACCTAGAAGTAGTAACAGGATAATTATAATGCTCAAAATTCTGATTGATATGTTAATTTCTCATCTTTATGTCTAGTTATATTGTTTATTGAGTGCCCAAGAGCGACATTAAGTTTCTGATAAAATCAAATAATTTTTTCATTAATTCCTTACATTTTTAGACAAGTTCATAACAATGAAAGCACCTGACATCAATTTATTGAAAATAAACATGTTAGAGAAACAAATTTTGGTTTTGTTGAAAAATATTATTTTGTTTAAATAAAATTTATTGAGTAAGCCACTCTTTGTACATAATTTTGTAAAATAATAAAATATATGTCGTATATGAAATACAAATTTTATCACAAACATTTCTAAGGCATTTGCAAATCAACATATTTGGGTGTATATCAACATAAACAAAAAAAATATCACAAATTCAATTCGGATTTACATAAAACTCAACCCATATAGGGCAAAATGAAGAAACAGGCCCTCCCCAGGACCATCCGCTTGGAATTGCTAAGTGGGTGAGACCATTTCTTTGAATTCCTTGTAATCCAGTAAGGTACTTCTCAAGATAGTTGTTAACTACGAAATTAGAAGCGCTGTGCTTTGTAGAATTGGTCTCCAAATGAAAATGATTTGGTAAATTCAAAGGTAGGACTAGTTTTGAATTTTCCAAAGTGCTGAAAAATTCTGAAAAAACAATATAATGTCAAACAACAATTTTAAAAATGATGATGGAATATTAACGCAAGTTAGAATGGATAAAAAGAAATTCTATTTTCCGATCAATGGATTTAATAATGGTCATTTAATTTGAAAAATCAATATTTTCTTCGAAAAACGGTTTATTTTGATTAGTCCTACATCCTGTTCGGAATGATCTTAAACACTACAGTTTTGAAATACTTCAACATGTACAGGGTTGCACTAAAACAGGTTTTATTTTAAGAAAATTACAGTATTTTTGTGGAAAGAGACAGTATAATTATAAAGGGTTTTCCAATAAGAGGTTTCATTTTGTATAGTCCGTTATTTGGGCAATTGTCACTTTTGAAGCTGTCATCTTTTGATATTTGACAAGTAAAAACTACTCCATTTCTTAAAATAGAATGATACACGCTTGAACAATGCATTGAAACTGTTGAAATTCCCTACAACAATTGTGAAAATTTTGCAGTCACAGTTCACAAAACTAAGGCACTTTTGGGTGGTCGTGAAGCACCTTCTCAGGTCGCAATAGTGAAACTGGAAGAAAAATTTGCCCATGGTGTTGACATAAACCCAGGTTTGTCGATTCCTCGTCGATCTTTGGAATTAGGCATTCCACAAACGACATTACACCGTATTTTACATAAAGACTTAAGTCTGAAGGCTGTTAAAATTCAGTTAACACAAGAACTCAAGCCGGTTGATCACCAGCAACATCGTATCTTCACTGAGTGGGTCTTTGAAATGTATCAAAATAATCCGGATTTTCATCGAAAAATCATCTTCATTGATGAGGACCATTTTCCCCTCAGTGGCTACGAATTGTCGCATTTGGGGCTCGGAAAATCCAAGAATGATTGTTGAAAAGCCTCTCCATCCCATTCAGAATTACAAACTTTATAAATAATGTAAACAAGTGTTCATTTGTCTTCACATATTTGAAACAAAGTATATGTAATATAGTTTATGTTTGTTATTCACATTTTTTAATTTATGTTTGAAAACCACTTTTTTTTGGAAAAATGAGGCTACTAGTAATGCTTCACTGTAGTAACTTCTGGATTTTGTGGAAACTACATCCTTAAAACCTGAAAATCTTCTTATTTCTCATTTCTCAAGTGTAGGCTTAATATTGTCTATGAAAAATAGTGCAAAACTTTAAATGAAGCTCTTGTTGAAAGATATGTTACTTTCAATGCTCAATTACAGAAAGAGGAAATCGTGCAAGGACGAAATTAACAATTTTCAATCTTAATATTGTATATTCTTGTACCTACCTGTATGACACGAAATACTACCAAAATCCCCACATATCAAAAAGTTTGTATCGATATTCATCAACTTTTGAAAGTAATTTTGTAAATTATCATTCCTAAAGTCAGCTTTGGTCTTCAAATTTAAGATTTGTACTTTAATATTTCCTACTTGAAAGTCCGTTTTCAAGCTATCACAAACAAGATCCAACTCGGGTGGGCCTTTCTCCGAGTATGTAGCCGTTATTTTGTCCACTAAAAAAAAATTGGACGTTATTATACATCCTTAATTCAAATAATGAATACGGTTCTTAAATTCTATAAGTATAATTACCCCCTTTAGTATCGTATATGAATCCTAATGTACCGTCCTCATTATCCACTGTGTTATATTTCCAACAATTCCTATTACTTTGCCATTCTAACACACGTTGTAATTTCGGCTCATTGAGTTCATTACATATAAGTTTTAGGGCATCTTTGTCTTGAACATTTTGGATAGCCAAAATAGACCATCTGAAATAATAATAAAAATCAACAACAAACATTTATACATTTAATAAGGTAAAGAAAAACACTTGGTGTAAGTTCCACTATTCATTTATGTTGCTGACATATACCAGGGGCGTTCAATGTATTCTCGGTACAGGCATGAAAGAAAACTCTATTTAAATTCTATTTTTCAACGTTGTTAGATACATTTGTTAGATCGAGAAATAAGCTTCTCTAAACTTTGTAAAAAATATTCTTTTGGCTTCTCCTCAAAATAGGTATTAATTGCTACCTTCAGCTCTTCATCATCGGAACATCGCTTTCCGCGAAGATATTTTTTCACATTTGGGAATAGGTAGTAGTCATTGGGACCAAGTCTGGAATGTACGGAGGAGGAGTAATTTCTTTGAAGCCACATTCACGCACAATAGCCTCGCCACGTAGGCCTTGTGAACCGGCGCGTTGTCGTGAAGCAGCAGTATCCCCGCTATGAGTTTTCCTGGCCTTTTTTCTTTAATTGATTCTCTTAAATTACGCAAAGTGGTTGCGTATGACCCTTTTTAATGTATTCTGACAATAAAATACCTTTAGAATACCAAATAACCGTAGCTATTATTTTCCAGCAGATGGCGAGACTTTAAACTTGTTTGCACCTTTTTCAATCCACTGAATGGACTCTTGTTTACTCTCAGGGTCATAGTTATGAACCCACGTCTCATCCCCAGCATCCAGCTGGTTGAAAAGATGGGTATTCTCCACAGAGCTCTAAAAACTCCTTAGAGCACTCGCTTCGTACTTGCTTCTGAGGTGCCCATCATTCACGGATAAGCATTCTCGATACCTACCTGACTTTTGAGAGGTTAAGATAGTCAAGAAAGATAGCATGTACGGTACCCTCGGATAGATTTCTCATCTCTGCTAACATTTTGATTTTTATTCTGGCGTCTTCAAATGCCAGTTTTTCCACATTTTCTTTCTCTGCCTCTGTTGAATTCACTTGACCACTTTTGAACGGTGGATAACGACGGGGCACAGTCTTGGTAAACAGCTACTATCTCTTCATGAATGATTTTTTGACTTGTTCCCTGCTTAGTGAGGAACTTTATAACGGCGCGATGTTCGATTTTCTTCATCATTGTGGCGTCAGTCATTCTGGTCGTCTTTCACTAAGGATACCTAGAAAACTAATGAACATAAATTAGTGAAATTTTATATTTATACCCTTAGATAGTGTCATTAGTAAATGAGATAATTAGATTATTAGCAAATCAACTGGATACCGAGAATACATTGAACGCCCCTTGTAAGGCAACTACGAGGGCGGGTACGGAGAGCTGTGGATTCTATATGAAAACGATGTAGGCAGTTTATAACTTCTTTATCCACTTGTATAAAATCAGGTATGAACCATGTTCTGGTTAAATATTTTAGTAACTTTAAACTTCAATAAACTTTATTTCTATTTATTTCCAATACAAATCTTGCAGGCTTCTCATGTTACAAATTAAAATCATAGACATGGATTCTATGATAAGAATTCCAGAAAGAGGCAACTACTAATTTCAATATCCATCTCATATTTTATGCCACTTTTTCTTGACATATGACGTTTTGATATTATGACGGCCAAATTAACGCACAATTCAAATATTGAGATTTTATTGAAAAACATTTTATCTGGATTCTCATTAGATTTTATGTGTTTCTAGGGATAGAGTGTTAGTAGACTTTTGAGACAGGAAATTCACTGTGTGACCCCAAATCTTCAACATATTACTCATAACCTAAAAAAAAATTCAACATACCCGTTCTCTAAAATAGTCCTACAAACAACCTCCTTCACTCCCAAATTGGAAGCTTTCTCCAGAGAAAAATTTTCCAGGTTCCAACTGGCAATTCTGAAGGCAGGTTTGTCGTTCCTCGTATACCTAAATAACTCCTTAACTATTGGACGGGATGAATATGCAGACAATAGCTCGAATATATCTGATAGGGCCGTAGCTAAAAAACCGTTTGCATTTCCATTTCTGCAGAAGTTCATGGTATTATTGGTTCTGGTGCTGCCGTTGACGGTTAAGTTGGTAGATTGTCTTTCCGATTCCGGTTCTGATATGTCGTCGTCGTTTTGAACTGTGAGATATCTGCTGATGTTATCGAGTCTTATACAGTCGATGCATTTTATTTTTTGGAGATCCTCGAGCTGGAAATAAGTTGATAATAAACTGAAGAATACAAAAAAACTTACTTGAAGTCATACAGTTATGCTCGTAAAATAAGGGAAATTAATGGATATACATCATTGGTTCCAAGTAGATTCAAATATTTAGATCTCGTTACCGACAAATTGAAACAATATTTCCAGCAATTATCAATTATATTAGGTGGACCGGAAAGCAGTGTTTCGTTCAGGTACATTTCCGGGGGGGGCAGTGCCCCCCCGGAGCTGTGCAGGTGCCCCGCGGGGAAAAATTGAGAGTTCCTAGATTCAGTTACGACGTTCTACTTCACGAACAGAAAATTCACATATTCAAAATGCTGAAAGAGGAAGTCATTTAGGGTCTAGTCTAGAGCAATACCCACGAATTCAACTATTATAAAAAACCATTACAAATGCCGATTCGTGTCATAAATAATATTCAAGTTGACATAGGATTCCCTGCAATTTCTTATCTTTACGAGTTCTTCGCGTTGATGGAGTTTGGTGGCATGATTGAACTTATATTAGCATTAGCTGCAGCTTCCTGCAGGAATAAAAATAAAAAAATTAAAAGGTTTTTTTCTGTACAAAAGGACATCTACAAACTGTTCAGCAAGTCAGCAAAAAAGAGAATATTCTGCACGAAATTCAATCTGTTTTGAATAATCCAATTCTAAAAATCCCAGAATGATTAGAAGTTAGATGGTTATCCCACTATAAAATAGTGAATTCTGTTTTCAGAAGTCTGAAGTCCATTTTGATGGCTTGCGAATACATTCATAAGGTGCAGATCTTGCATCGCTTGCAGGAGGCATTTTGCTTGAAATCAGGAATGAGAGTTTCATCGTCACCTGCTATGTGCTGAACGTGGTGCTAAGTGCACTCTCGTATCTCCAAGCAATGCTTTGCAAAGAAAGAATTTGTGCCTGAACAAACTGAATCCGTTAATTACAACAACAAAATTGCATCTAAAAGATATTGCAAAGCAATGCGGAGATGGGAGAAGTCCGTTACAAAAAAACATAATTAGAAAAATCGATGAAATCAAAAATGAAGTCCAATTATTCAAGATGAGAAAATTATTGAAACATTAAAGGTATTGTAATAGCGTAGTCAATGAAATAGATAACAGGTTCAATGAAAAATCGATTGAAGTTGACTTTTTTCAACCAAATTTGAAACCTTCCCGTCTTTTATGACTCTAACAGAAAATGAAATCAATGAATTCTGTATCAAATTTCCTACTCTCAATGCAGACATTGTATTAGCAGACATTGTATTAGCAGACATAAAATCATTTGAATTTTACATTCAGGCAATACTCAGTAATGATTCGATGAAAATAAATGAAAATCCAATTTTGAAGATTTTGGAAGCGGATGTGGGTTACAGTGAATTACAGAAGCTCTGTGAAATAATTCTCGTTATCCCAGTAAATACCGCATCCGTAGAAAGATCGTTAAGTACGATGAATAAAGTACTGAATAAATAAAGAAACATAATTTTACCAGGAACGCTAATGCGTTATATGTTTATAAGTATTGAAGGACCGGAGACTCCAAATGAAGAGTACCTAGATGAAGTTATAGATTTCTATGGTAGGAAAAACCTAGAAGAATAAGATTCTTGTAAATAAAAATGCTTTGTTTCCCAAAATTGACTATTATTTATTATTTTCCTCATTAAATTCCTTTATCAATGAAATTTTTGAAAAATTTCTTCAAGTAAATATTTTTCCAAAACATTTGGATAATTTGCCCCCCTGGACATTTGAAATGCCCCCTCGGGGAAAATTTTCTGAAAGAAACACTGCTGGAAAGTAATGTTGCTTTTTTAAATTAAATACGAACAAATAAATTATTAACAAGTTTTTATTTTTAGTCAATAATGTAACCACCTTCGTTATCAACAAACTTTTGCCATCTAGTGTGCAAATTTCCAATGCCTGATCGATAAAAATCAATTGGTTTTTGAGTCGAATATCTCGAGATGGCATTTTGGACATCATCCAAATTTTTAAGTTTTTTCCTACTAAGAAAATGTAGCGACCGGAATACATGGAAATCCGAGGGTGCGATATCGGGCGAGTACGGTGGGTGAGGCAGTACCACCCACCCCCAGTTCATTAATTTTTTCAAGGTTCGTCTTACACAGTGCGGTCTTGCATTGTCGTGTTGCAGAATAACGCCTCTTTTGTTGACAATCGCCGGATACTTTTCGATTGAAGATTGGTTCACCCGAACAAATTGTTCACAATAAGTTGTGCATTAACAGTTAGTAAAAAACTCTAATATTTAATTATTTAGAAGTGAAAAAGTCACAATAACCTTAAAATGTCTTTGGCACGACTTCGAAGATAAATGACAATCAAATATCGACATGTGCAGAAGCGACATTACTTTCCGGTCACTATTATATTCCATGATCTATGGGCAGGATTGTCGGATCACGGAAATTTCTCCAAAAACAAGGGATTTTAAGTTCAACACACTACGATTCAAATACCACATAGTAAATCTCCTCTACCTAAAAGCCCTGAGGAACTCTAAGCGAGTAACAATTAGAAAACACGATTTAAGGAATTTTTGACGAATCCGGCAAATATAGGGTCTTTCAATCTGGGTGATAGTTTTCCAAATAGAGATTTCTCGGTTTCTAATACATTTTTTCCTATTTCTATTTAGGTTACTATATTTAATATAGTGTGTAGTTTCACGATGCACTGTTTGCCAAATGGAAGTAATGAAAATATATTACCAAAGTGGTAGCTCAGTAACATAGATATGAACATATCATATAGAACTAACAACTCATTAGGAATTTTTTTCAAAAAATGCAAAACCTTACAGGAAAAAACCACATTTTTCCGGCGTTTGCCAATTATAATACGGTAATGGCTCAAAAATTTATATTGGACAAAGCGGAAGATCTTTCGATACTAGAATAAAGGAACACAGACGTACCTTTCCGCGGAACATCTAATAAAATAGAAACATGCTTTTAATGAACGTTTTAATATTTTGCATAAAGAAAATAAGGGTCTGAAACTGAACCTCTTGGAAAGTTTGGAAATAAACCGATTTAGAAATTCGCGGAAATTATTGAATGAACAAACCGAGTTATCTAATTCACCTTTATTGGATCTATACAACTAAAGAGCAATTTTACCCATATATCAAAACAGAAAATATTTATATAAAGTTGTTACCAAATTTCAGACTAGTTTTTATAAGCATTTGAAGAAGCTACTATGTTAACGAAACGCGTCATGTCAGCAACGATAATAAATAAATATCAACATAGTTATGTGTTACATTTAACTAAAGTTTAGAAAAAGAAATCTTTTCTGTTCAACAAACTCTATGAATTTTTTTCTTTACAATTGCGTCGAGGAACAAATGAAGCCGTTGTAGGGTGGTTAATTTTATTGTCAGCTTAGTGTGAACTGTAAATATAATTAGATAAAGAAATTTCCTTTTGCGTTGGAATTTTTCATTTCAAGGAAGTAGAACTCGACAATTTATTGATGACCTATAGGCCAATAGCAATGAGTACTGGTAAATCATTATTTATTGATAACGTCGGCGAGGTAGCCATTTTCAATAAAAAAAGTTATTTGGACAGATTAAACATAATCATAGTCAACAGGGTTTCAGAACCGGACGGTCAACTGAGTCTGCTGTTCTGGATTTTGTTCATTGGAGTCAATTTTCGTTGAATGGGGGATTGGTTGTTGCGGGTTTGTTCTTCGATCTCTCACGAGCTTTTGATACCATTTCACCAGAGTTTTTGATGAGCAAACTGTACAATCTTGGATTTCATGGAGTATTCCTGGATTGGATTAAATACTATGTGTCAGGCAGAAGATTGCATGTAAGAATTGATGATGTCTTTTCTGATGAAAATGAGGGTTGATCTTGGTGTTCCGCAGGGGTCAGTTTTAGGACCCTCTTATTCATACTTTTTATAAATGACCTTCCGCACCATATTAGAACAAAAGTCATTATATTTGTAGATGATGCATCGTTTCTTGTAATAGCTGAGAATCTGAGGGAACTCGGGAATTATGTCAATCACTCTTAGAGGCCTTCGCCAATTGGTGTGAGATGTATGGATTTGTTCTCCAATTCAATAAAACACAAGTGATCAAATTTGGATTAAAGAAAGGGAATTCATTAGTTCTGAAACATGGTCATTGTGGTCTGATTTCCGTAAGGGTTACAAAGTTCCTAGGTGTTTATATTGATGAGTGTTTGAAATGGTCTGATCATATCTCATATGTCAGCAGGAAGCTCAGTTCTTCCTTTTATGCAATTCGTCGAATACGGGATTTTCTTTCATTCACTGCTGTCTTGGATGCTTATTATAGCTTAGTGTATAGTCACCTGGCATATAATACTTTGATCTGGGGCGGCTCTGTGGATTTCATCAGAGTATTTATAGCTCAGAAACGCTTCCTTCGAATGATATTCGGTCTTAGTCCACGAACATCCTGTAAATCTTCATTTATAAAACATGATATACTAACAGTACGATGTATATATTTATACAAATGTCTTTTGTTGATTAAGATAAATGAAGGTCATACTCCTACAATTTTCAGCTTTCATCATTATAGTACAAGAAATAATCGAACGTTTTCTGTACCTAAACATAGAACTACTAAATATGAAACATCTGCTAGATATGACAGCATTATTTTGTATAATCATTTACCTGATTCAATTAAGTTACTTAATTTGTCTGGCTTCTGTCAGGAAATAAAATCTTTACTTTTAAGTAAATGTTGTTATATAGGGTGTTTTTTTGAAGTGATAGAACTTTCGATAGGGATAACTGTGATTTGACAGAAGATAGAAGCCATGTTGTTTTGACATTTCTGTTCAGTAAGCATTGACATATTATCATGGAAAGACTCACGCCGCAACAACGTTTACAAAGTGTTAAAATTTATTTTCAAAATCAGTGTTCTATTCGCCAAATTTATAGAGCACTTCGTGAAATTTATGGTTTACATAATCGTCCATCAGCGCAGCTTATTCGTCTATCGATAGATTTCGGACAACATTTTCTCTACTCGATGCAACAACAACAAGACAAAGGGCTGTACGTACAGAAGAAAATATCGCTGCCGTAAGTCATAGTGTTAATGATGATCCAGATTTGTCAAGTTGGACTCTGTGAATCCACCCCATGGAAAATTTTGCGTAAAGATCTTGGTCTACACCCATACAAGATCCAACTGGTACAAGAACTAAAGCCATTTGACCATAATAAGCGTCGTTTGATTGCTGATTGGGCCCTAGAACACCTTGAAGTTGATTCACTTTTTATCGTAAAATTGTGTTTAGTGATGAAGCTCATTTCTGGTTGAACGGCTATGTGAACAAGCAAAATTGCCGTATATGGGGTGAAAACAATTCTCAAGAAGTTCTGCAGGTTCCATTGCATCCTGCAAAATGCACTGTATGGTGTGCTTAACAGGCTGGAGGCATCATCGGTCCATTATCGGCCTGAATTACTCGAAAAAGTGGTCAAAAATTGGACTAGTCAAATGCGGTTCCTCAGAGCTCGTGGTGGACATATGCCGAAAATTATTTTCAAAACATAAATTTTATAAAATAATCTTTCAAATAGAAAAAAAAATTGGCTTCAATCTCAATTTAAATGTGTTTTATTTCAATTTAATGTTCTATCACTCTAACAAAAAGCACCCGATAGTATGAATGAATATCTTAATGACAATTGTATTCAATGATTTGTTTTTTCTTCTTTTTGTAGATGTATGAATTATTATGACTTGTCCTATCACTGTATTGTGTCTAAATGGATCAATAAACACTATTTTAAAAATTTTTATTTGTGGTAATGTTTGGGGATTTATCGAATTAGCTCATTTTTGGGGGTATTTTAGATATATGCTGAAGATACTGAAGTTTTCCACGTGAATTTCTAACAGTTTGGATAGAAGATTCACCACTTTGGGAATAAATTTATAATATTTACCAGTTTTGTTCAAGAGTAAATCTACCCATTTCGTTAATGTCAAATATTAAACTAACTTTCTGTCAAAACACTTATGACAGAAAAATTGAAAGACTCGAAATAACCACTACTTCAAAATGCAAACCTTAGATGGTCCAGCCTTTAAATCGATGGGAAAATGACGAAGCTTGATGTGAAATTTGCAGCATATTTTAATTAGAATAACGGAAATGTTAATTTATTTTGAATCTGTGGAATTCATATTTTTCTACAATAATTATATTACAGGTCAAGGTTAACATATTCATTTTATTTTTTTCAGTACTCAGAACATACTGGGAATAATTTCACACTAACGTATTATTATTAGTATTATTAGGTACCAACTAGTACCGAGATGAATTCAATATAACGCCAAGGTTAATATGCTTACCGCAAGCATATGCGTACATGTGTTCATGAATTAAATGACCCTCATTTCCATTGAATGTTCTTATGGAAAAAAACATGTGCGACAAAAATTCTAACTGAAAACTTTTCGTGGTTTTTCAGATCATTATCATAGTTTGAAAATATCTCTGGGAATATCTACTTTTTCTAATAGAGTTACCTCCACTGAATGTCCCGGGTTATAGCTAGGTTCTGCTAATTCAACATTATTCAGGGGAGCCAAATAATCCTATTGGTGTTAACCATCCTACTCAATAAAATTTAAAGACGTAATAAATATAAACACCCAGTTGGTAAATACAAATACTTTATTCATCTAAATATCGATTACATACGTAAGAATTTTTGAAAAGGGTTGTTTATTGACATTAAATGTTATAACTCTATTTATTGCGATACTTACTAGTCAATCAATGCTAACTATTACATGTTTTTCTTTTTTAACTTAAATATTTATTGCAAACGCAGATGTAAACTGGGTATTTTTTTAGAGTGATAGAACTTTCGATAAGGACAACTGTGATTTGACAGAAGGTAGAAGCCTTGTTGTTTTGACATTTCTGTTCAGTAAGCATTGACAAATTATCACGGAAAGACGTTTAAAAATTGTTGTAATTCATTTTCAAAATCAGTGTTCTCTTCGCCAAACTTATAGAGCACGTGAAATTTATGGTTTACATAATCGTCTATCAGAGCAGCTTATTCGTCGAACTATCGATAGATTTCAGACAACAGTTTCTCTATCGATGCAACGAAATTTGCCGTATATAGAGTGAAAACAATCCTCAAGAAGTTCTGCAGGTTCCATTGCACCCTGAAAAATGCACTGTATGGTGTGCTTTACACGCTGGAGGCATCATCGGTCCATATTTATTTAAAAACGATGCTGGAGTTAATGTTACAGTGAATGGTGCTCGTTACAGATCGATGATCAATGATTATTTGTTTCAAAATTTGAATGGTATCGACCCAGAAGTGTTTTGGTTCCAACAAGATGGTGCTACACCTCATGCTGCTACCGTAACAATTGATTTATTGAAAGAAAGATTTGGCGATAACATTATTTCGAGAAGTGGTTCAATTAATTGGCCTCCAAGATCATGCGACATAGCTTCACCGGATTATTTTCTTTGGGGTTATGTCAAGTCATTGATTTATGCTAATAAACCAGAAACAATAGACGCTTTGGAAGCCAACATAACTTGTGTTATTGCTGAAATAACACTGAATTACTCGAAAAACTGGTCCAAAATTGGTGTGGTCGAATGCTCTTTGTCAGAGCTAGTCGTGGTGGACATATGCCGGAACTTATTTTCAAATCATAAATGTCGTAAAATTATCTTTCAAATGAAAAGAAAATTTCGTTTCAATCTTAATTTAAATGTGTTTTATTTCAATTTAAAGTTCTATCACTCCAACAGAAACACCCGATATATGGTAGAATTTAGAAGATATAATTCTGAATTTAAAATAAGTTAAATTTTACTTCTATCAAGTATCGACTCACATAAAAATTGATTTTTAAATTACGAAATAAATTCATATAGAGTCTGAATATCCACAACATATTCCTTAATTATTTATTTTTTTTGAAATTCTGGTTATTTTTCTTATCATGGGACATTATTTGAGGTGAATAAGTTTTCTTATGTTTTTCTGTATTCCTAGTACAAATGGTTATAGGTTAATGGTAACAATACGTTGATCATTTCTGTTTTATTTTGGATACTTTAAAGTTCATTTGGAGTTTATTCGTTCCAGGTTTTATCTTATTTGGGGAGTTAAATTTGGATCTTGTGATATATTTTGATCTGAATTCAATACATTTCTGAAGAGGTCTACAGAACCAAATAGCAATCAAATGTTAATTCTCGATCAATTATTTTGATCGAGAGATCCTTTATTTTGAGAATTTTAGATAATTTTAGAATAGTGGATTTTCTTGTATTTGTATGTTAATATACATACTTATATAGTTTTTGTTAATACATTTGTATTAATACGTTGCATGTCGGGATGTAAAAAAGTTTTTTTCGAGACATTGAAAAATATTTTATATTGATTATACATAAGGATATCATTTTGATAGTTTTTGCATATAGTTTCAATGTATATAATTCTGAATTTAAAGTCATTCAAACTCACCTAGCTGTATTCTTGTAAAATGTACTGGCGAAATTATTACCACTTATTAAAATGCAAGATGTTTGATACATTTTAATTGAATTGAAAAAAAAAGGAAAGCAACAAACACTTATCACATCAATGGAATAATAATCTTTACACATGTTATAACAATCTGTCAAAAACAGACAAAGTTATGTCTCAATTTTTATAAATTGAAATATAAAAAATTAATTTAAAGGCTAATGGAAAATGGTTATTATTCAAGGTTAAATTAGATGAACCACCCGAGACACTAAGGAGGAAATCCCAGTCTTTAGAACATCTACTATTATTCCAACTGAAGTACTGCTCTTTTTAGTTTTTACATTTGCCATTAATAATGGCATCTCTGTGAAGTTTATCAAATTTTCTATCATACTAGTGTAGTCGATTAATGAAATAAGAGAATAAAGGTTTTCACTTATTAAAATCACTATAAATAAATAGTCACAACAAAATTGCTACTTTACTCAACAAAGAGGTGTGAGCAGTTCGGCGCTTTAAAACATTTTTTGTTGACCTCAATTCCTAGTAAACCTTAATTTTAGTATTACCACGTACTTGTAGAAGTATAAAATGAATGTGTTCCAAAAAACGTTTAGTTATTCAAAATGTAAAATTTGACGATGCTACTGTGATATCAAAACAATTGTATTTATAATACAGATGTGGAAATGAGAATAACCCTAAACTATCATTTTCAATGGATTTTCATCAAGCAAAGACCGATTCAATTAAATATCAAATATTCACATAAGTGGCATTTGCGTGCCTGTCAAATAATCACATAAGTGGCATTTGTGTGCCTTTACGTAGAAATGGAATCCATCCATATGATTTTTGATCACCTTCGGATTATCTGAATAATAACAACAGTTACATTCATACTATAACAAAATAACATAAATAGAGGTTAATTCTTGATAGAAGGTATATAAAATTATATAAATATTTTAAAAAAATTTTAAAAAATTAGCCTTCTACATATTTAATTCCAAAAGATTATATTTAATGATTATAACTTCTGAAAATAAATTAAAATAATGTCGTATAAGTACCACTTATATCATGACATAAAATAAACATTCATTATAAGACATCCGAATGGTATAACAAAATCCAATAAATAAAAATTATTAACCAAAATCCTATAAATTAAACATTTTGAATAGACAAAATTTTGTTTCTGCTTATCAATCTTATGAAAACCAAAATTTTTTAAGAATATCCAACATAATCTTAAGAATTTCATCACAAAACTATCTTACTCAGACTATTCAATATTATTGGATATCTAACCAAGGTACTTTATATAAAAACTCAAGATATGCAAAACATTACTGAAAAACAAGTTTTAAGATCGACTTTGCTCATCAGTATTCAAATATTCATATTCAATAAATATAACATCAATCAATAATGAATATTCAACTCACCCTTCATCCTCTAGAAAAAGTTCTACTGAAAATTTGTCTTTCAATCTTCTAGATCAAGGGTAAACCACAGATATACATTCTGTCAAGAAAGTACCGGGAATTATCGATTTAAATCTGGCGGGGCAATGAGGCAGGTAAAATTTTTTTTTCCTAGGTTGGTACCACTGTCCTTAATTACTATGCCAAGCTTGAGCGGGATCTGTCAACTAGTGTGTTTGCAACAGCTGATTAAGTCAGTCGATGTCAGAGTGCGTGCCGATTTTTACTATGGGTGATTACGTTGAGCAAAGAATTTGTTTAAAGTTTTGTGTTGCAAATGAATTTTCGTGTGCCGATGCATTGAAAATGTTGCAAAAGACCTTTGGTGATAATGCTCTATCGAAAACTCGTGCATATCAGTGGTACAGAGCCTTCAAGGACGGTCGTGAAGTGGTCGCCCATCGACGGCTTCGATCGAAGATAACGTTGATAAAATTAAGGAAAGGGTGCTGGAAAACCGTCGTACCAGCTTGAGAGAGATAGCACATGATCTTAAGATATCCCACGAGTCCGCACGTACGATTTTGATTGATATTTTGGGCATGAGAAAGGTGGCCGCACGACTCGTACCGAAAGACCTGAATTTTCTTCAAAATCGTCATCGCGAACAGGTTGGTTCAGACATGCTGGATCGCTGTAATTCCGATTCTACTTTCATGGAACGCATTATAACTGGTGATGAGACCTGGGTCTACGAGTACGATATGCAAACAAGCCAGCAATCATCGGAATGGGTGGCAAAAAATGAGCCGAAACCGAAAAAACCACGCCAAAGCCGCTCGAAAATGAAGGTGATGCTCATTGTTTTCTTCGATATCCGTGGCGTGGTGTACTACGAATTCGTTCCAGAGGGTCAGACGGTAAACAAGGAGTATTACCTAGGCGTTATGAAACGTTTGCGTGAGCGTATCCGTAAGAAGCGGCCAAATTTGTGGGCGAACAACTCATGGATTTTGCATGACGATAACGCGCCTTCTCACCGAGCTACGATTGTGACTGACTTTCTCGCCAAAAACTCAACAAACGTGCTTCAGCAACCACCGTATTCGCCGGATTTGGCTCCCTGCGACTTTTTCCTCTTCCCAAAACTAAAATTGCCCCTTCGTGGCACCCGTTTTGAGTCGATTGAAGTCATAAAACAAAATTCGGCGCGAGAGCTAAAGTCCATCCCGGAAAGCGCCTATAAAAAATGTTTCGATAATTGGAAGTGCCGTTGGCATAGATGTATTGGAGCAAATGGAGCCTATTTTGAAGGCGACCCAATAAATTTTGACGATCAAATGTAAAAATGTTGTTTTAATTGAAAATTCCCGGTACTTTCTTGACGGGGTAGTATTTCTGTGTGTAGTGAATACCATATTTAAAGGTCTCATTTCAGTAGAACTTTTTCTAGAGGATGAAGGGATGAAGAGGATGAAGCCGTCGATGGGCGACCACTTCAAGACCGTCCTTGAAGGCTCTGTACCACTGATATGCACAAGTTTTCGATAGAGCATTATCACCAAAGGCCTTTTGCAACATTTTCAATGCATCGGCACACGAAAATTCATTTGCAACACAAAACTTTAAACAAATTCTTTGCTCAACGTAATCACCCATAGTAAAAATCGGCAGGCACTCTGACATCGACTGACTTAATCAGCTGTTGCAAACACACTAGTTGACAGATCCCGCTCAAGCTTGGCATAGTAATTAAGGACAGTGGTACCAACCTAGGAAAAAAATTTTTACCTGCCTCATTGCCCCGCCAGATTTAAATCGATAATTCCCGGTACTTTCTTGACAGAATGTATATGTTGTTTGATATGATCTTTTCATTTCGCGTGAGGTATTTATTCTTGGAATTCTTACGATGCAATCTATGCAGGAAAGAATTCGTTGAAATACACTCAATCCATGCATAACTCGAACCATACAGAAATATTATAATGGAAAACAAGGAGTATTCATACATAATTCAATGAATGCAGTCACTTGTTAGTTAAATCCAATTACTTTCCATTTGACCTGTTCGCTGGCACCAAGGACTTGATTCTCTCAGACTCAAACAATATTGATGTTATTAAAAACCTCGCTGTATCTATTGCCGTCATATACGCCTTTATGAGCGAATGAAAGGAACATATCAGTCTCATCAATATTCATAAACGGTTCTTTTATGGGGGTTATAATTATTGATGTACAATAAACTTTTTAAATCATACATAGTACACTCAGTGATATTGGAAATGCTACAGTTATATTGGAAATTAAACATTAACTGATGTTTAATTTGTTAATTCATTATCTTTCGCAAAAAAGGTATTTTTTGAAGTAAAAAACGGACATAATTAATTTCTAATCCCAATATAAGGGGTTTTCCAATAAGATGTTTCATTTTGAATAGCCTGCTATCACTTTTGAAGCTGTCATCTTTTGACACTTGACAAGTAAAAACCGCCATTACAAAAAATGGAACGATACACCCTTTAACAACGCATTGAAATTGTTAAAATGGTGATAATTTTGCAGTCACAATTCTCAAAACTGAAGTACTTTTGGGTCATCGTGAAGCACTTTCTCGCAAGGGCGTATCCAGGATCAAATCTAGGGGGGGCAAACCATGGTCGGGAACATTTTATCACGGAATTTTTTGTATTTTTTCGAAGGTGAATGAAACCAAAATTTTTAGAAAAATATGTATAATTATAACAGTTATTACAAATATTTGCTTGAAAAATTTTATTTTAGTTACATGCCTTATACTATTATCATTTTTCTTGGATTTGTAGAAAACTTGTTCAAAACTCTCGTTTCAATCCAGTTCTGATTTTCCTTAAAAAATTTACGATGGCCGCTCATCAAACTCAACCAAGTCAATCTGTTCTCTCCCATTGTACTTCTCAGCCAGATCTTTACCCTTCCAAGGATACTGAAAGATCGTTCGACAGTAGCCGTAGTGGATGAGAAAGCACTTAAAATGAGGAGTGCATGCCTTGTTGCAGGGAAAAAAATATTAGCCTCCTCCAAATGTGCAGCCACTTCAATATCCTTTAATTTGTCCCCTGCTAAATCTTTCTTTTTCCAGAGATTATACCACAAATCTGATTCTGCAGAGACATCACCCAACTCAAAAAATTCCATGAAAGATTTTGCGTTTTTTGAAGTACTTTTTAGCATGTATGAAGGATGAAAATGGGATAAGGCAAAAGCAGATATATTTTTTTGTGGGACTCTAACATTCAATGATATGGTTAAAGAGTCAAGATAAAGGATAATCAACGATCGTCTCCAGTATTAAATCGCAGTCTCAGATGGCGGATTACTTCTGTGTATTTCCTTTTTAACAATTCGTGGAACTGTGAACTCAACGCCGATTTTCTCCGCGATATCATGTGATTTTTTAAGTACTTCCTCAGAAACATGTTCAATTTCTTGTCGATCCTTCTTGATGACATCAAGGATTTGACCAATGTGTTTCCTCACCATTTTTTTTACCTTGTAGAACGTTCCAAACGGGTTCCAAAATCGCAGAGTACTTTACAATCATGACTAAACCTATAATGAAAACTTGTTTTAGTTACTGCACAGTGCAATTGATAGGCAACTTTTCTTGTAGCATAGTTTCCTTCGATCGAGAGATGTTCTTGCGCATTGACGATTTCATGAAAGCTGGTTGAAAACTTTTTGGTGCCCTTGTACTTCTCAGACGATCTGGTTTCACAGAGCCTTGATGAATTAGGAGCCAAAGTCCTGCGGGTTGGCGACTCACGAAAGAAGGATATTGTATCCTTAACAGTTGCAATCAATTTTCTTATTTCCGGTAGTTTGCTAGCATCATTGACCACAAGATTTAGTTTGTGGCTTGAGCAATGAAAAAATAAAGATTTATTGTACTTTTTCCTCAAAATGGCCCGTGCACCACCTTCTTTTCCAGCCATCGTAGAACATCCGTCAAATCTAAATCCAACACAATTCTCTGCTGAAAGATTTTGATCAACTAAAAAACTCTGTATTGTGCAAGCGATTGTAGGGGCATCTTGAGATTTCAGCTCAACAAAGCCTACTAATTTCTCTCTGATTTATTGTTGATTCTCATCATAAAACCGCAATCCGATAAAAAGCTGTTCTTTTCCAGCGATATCTGCTGTTTCATCGGCTATTACAGCGTAAGCTTTTGCTTGTTTTAGTCATCAATAATTCTTTCTTTGACAACTTCACCACATAATCCTATAATTTCATTCTGAATTTTTGGTGAAGTGTAGACTGCATTTTTTTCGACATCTATTCAAGTGATGCTTTCAGCTTGAGATCACCACAGTCAATTCTCAAATTTAAAAGGTCAAAGGAAACCCCCTCATCTCCTTCCTTTCCTCTAAATGGCAAATCATGGGTTTTACAAAATATGATACAAGAAATAATTGATGAAAATATTTCTTTGTTTTATTCAATCATCTTTTGGTGGCCACTTTGCAACTGTACATCAACTGGAACATTTTCAAGATATGCTACTGCCAATGAAACTATTGAAGAGTATAATATGTTTCGAGTGGTCAAAATCATAATGCGAAGTATAAAAAAAATCTCGAATTTGATACTTTAAAAATAAATATCGAATATCGTCTATCGAGGGTATTGGTATTGACAATATCGAATATCGATAGTATCGGAATTGAAAATATCGACGATGTTTATTGATTATTTTCTGAAAAATGATCCGGATTTTCATCGAAAAATCATCTTCAGTGATGAGGCCTATTTTCACCTCGGAGGATACCTTAATAAACAGAATTGTCGAATTTGGGACTCGGAAAATCCGATAATGATTATTGAAAAGCCTCTCCATCCTCAACGTATCAGTGTTTGGTGCGGTTTTTGTCTAGCGGTATGATTGGACCTTACTTATTCGAAAATGATGCTGGTGCAACTGTTACAGTGAATAGATTGCGCTACCGAGCTACGATTTCTGATTTTGAGGCCACGTGAAAGATAACGTCTATTCCAATGCTCCACAATCGATTCAGGACCTTAAAGATGGAATTCTTGAAGTTATCGAGAGCATACAGTAACAAATGTGCGAACTAATCATGGAAAATTTCATAAAAAGGATATGGTGCTGTAACCGTAGCGGCCATTTAGCTGATATCGTTTTCCATTGTTAATGGCATACCTTCTTCTTTACACTGAAAATAATGATTCCTCTTAAAATATATTCGTTTTTTTAATATCAAAATGAAACCTCTTACTGGAAACCCTTTACATATTTTGTATTTTATTGACCGATTCCCGGTTTTTCTATTTCTGCGATGCGACATAATGTTATATTCATCAATCTTCTCGGTTTCATTTGGGGTCGTCAAACTAAAAAAGACCTCCAATCGATTGCTACTCTATAAGCCATAATGATTCGATAGCTTCCAAGAAAAATAAATACGAAACTATATTATTCATCATGGAAATTATGATTGATTCATGGAAGAAAGAGCCGGTGGTAAAACGGGGAATTAGGTTTGTCACGGTTAATATTTCATGAGCTCCATTCAAGGCAGTCGAATCAACTCTGAAGAACAACAAAAAAAAACTATTTCGATCGCGCTATTGGATTGAAAATAGAATAACTCTGACCTTTTTTCCAAGTTCTTAAATCATTGTTGTCATTCAAGTAATATATTCTTATTTCAATGATTTTATCAGTTAAAGCCAATAGGCTTTAGATTTCAAACTTACCTCAAAAATGTCAACTATTCTAACTCATCTGGATTTTCATCCTATACTAATAATTATCGCCCTTGAACATGGACCATAGAAAACTAACCTCAAAATACTCCTTTTGTGAGTCAAAAGACTTTTTTCCGGCGAGGCCCGCAGAAAAGTGCGTGTACGTGTCGAATCTCGCAAGACCGATATAATTCATAAAGGCATTTCCCGTAAGATTTCGCGTTTATTTGGTATGAACAAAAGGGAATGTGACATTTCGATTTTCGGAGATCACAGACAACAATTAGCCACTTCCTCTCGCCCCAAATGTCTTATTAGTTCACATGATCTACCGACTCATTGAACTACCCTAAAACATTTCATTAATCGATTATATTGATCAATGGACTAAGCTATTATGGTATACTACGTCGGCTGATAAGTTTCCGGTCGGACACAAAGATGACGTCACAAATACAAAATTGATATCTTTGCAAAAAAGTACGTCCGTCGCTAGTCACTACTTTTTCCCATCTTTCTGGCAATTGACGGACCCCATCGCAAAAAAAGGCAATTGACGGACCCCATCGCAAAAAAAGGCCGCTAGCCATACATGAATCCATTTTTGCCTTTGTTGTAATTGAAGAAGTGCTGGTCAGCCAGGCCATGTTGCATCGATCGGAAGTGGTAATCGGAAGGAGCAGTATTTGGGTTCTATGGCGAAGGGGGTAGGACGTTTACTTCAAGTGATAATTTGCTTTGCATGCATGGATCTCCATTGATAATATCACCCCTGGGTGATAGGGTTTTTATTACTTTTTATAGACTTAACAAATTTAAAATGAATTTCAACACCCAGCAGTCTTTATTTGTTAGAAAAATTAGCAACAAATGATTCAATATGAGGGCCGGTGTTTTGGTGGTTTAAACGCCTGACTCGCTAGCCAACGAGTGCTAGTAGAGGAAGAAATTTTTACGCTAGGATGGCCTGCCGCCATTTCACTGATGAATCAAAAATTAACATTGCTGTGCCTAAGGTGGCAAGGACACAGTAACAAAGGCTAACCAGAACACAAGTGATCTTCTAACGCGTACAAGCTTTACTTTTGAGGGATCTTCACAGAAGATCAGTATCAGGATATCAAAATAAATATGATTCAAAATTGAATAATAGAATATAAAAACGCTGCAAATCATGAAAAAACTCTTATCAAAATGTACGAATTCAACTAGGCCAAAAAACTATAGGCCTGAACTTTTTCATCAGTAATTGGAAAAATTTATGGAAGAATAATCAGATAGAAAATTCATAAAAGTAATAAGTCAATTAAAGCTAATTTCTACCAATCATTGGCGAAATCAGTCCAATAATATAATTATCTCCGTCACAAACAACTTAGAACAAATGCTGTCGGTATCTATTGCATTATATAACACAGATTCTCTATACATTTAAATATTCATCTCATTAGAATGATATTCCATCATTTTAAGCCTTTAGACTTAATTGATTAACGCTGATAATATAACAATACTCAACTTTTTTCAGTTTGCATTAGGTATTTTAAATCAAAAATTAATCTAAATTAACACAGATTGCATCAAGATCCTTTTGTGATGACAAATGATAATTTGGCAATACAAATACCATGGAATATCCATTTATGGCCTTATCACATAAAAATATCCTTATCTAATTTACAAAGCTGTTAAAAGAAAATAGGGGCTTACCTTCTTAAATGGTCCTCTTTTACTCCTGTAGTAAACAATAGCCGCAGCAATTTCCTGTGTAATTCCATGCACTAACTGAAGTTCAAATATCGAAGCCACGTTAACATTTACTAATTTACTGCTTTTTGTGAGTGTAGTTCGAGAATCAACACTTTTCAAACTATCAAAACTTTGTGAAGAATAGTGTATACTATTCTTGGTGCTCACACAAACATGATGTCTAATTTGATTCAGTCTTTCAGCTCCCATTCCAGGAACTACAACTAAATCTTCCACTTTTTGAAAATATCCTATGACTTTACGATGTTTGATTATATTTTTTGATAATTCCAAATCTATGTCTTGCACTTTTAGTAGTTCATTATCACTTGCTGTATTGATATTAACTAAATCTATGCTAGGTTCATCATCAAAAACAGCAAACGTGTGACTTAAATTATTATTTCCATTCATAAATATCTGGGAACTAAAGAGCTTGCGGGATTTTCTTCTGTTTTTTTTAGCCATACTCAATGATTGCCCCATGATGTAAGCACAAAATTATTTTAAAGTAGCAATGGTGACTAATTCTAATTTTCATCACAGATAAACACACTAAATAATGTAAGACCTGATTACCAGCAATAGAAAATATGTTTTACTTGTAGTTCCCAATATTTAAGTGATAAAAAACTTCATAAAAACTGACAGTCTTCAACAATCCACACGCAACAATTGTCGCCTAATAACTGAGTACAGAAAGGAATACTGCGGTGATCCTCCTAATAGCCAATACTCAACCACACTGACCTTTAAAATATTGAGTTTGATTGAATAGTTCAGCGTCCAAGTAAATTTGAATGATCGATGTACAAGCAATTAGAATATGTGAATTGTTATTATTGCCCATTGTTTATCAGTGCAAGAAATTCAGGATAATGGAAAAGGGGGTTCGAAACTAGGGCTGGGAACAAAATATTTCGAATTCAAATACCATGGTTTGACATGTAGCCTAATATCAAATTGGTTGATATGTAGCACAGAAACAAAAGCAACTAATTAAATATCTATGTTTGAGACATAGCAAATAAACAAACACGTCAATTAGCGCATCTGAACTATTAAATTAGGAGGTTCAGTGGAACTAAACCAGCGTGAAGTTGGCCGGAACTTTTGGCAGCCAGCTTAGCCAGCCAACTTCACGTCAGTGGAAACTTTCTTGACTTTTCAGTTTCTATGAAAAGTTAATATATACATAGAATATGCAATAAACGAAATGCGCACTCCAATGTTTGTATTTTCAAAAATTAGTTCTTGTTCGAATTGGATAGAAATAATATTGCTCACAAATGTGGTTAAATAATTATGTGTGGCATTTGGATTATATTCGCTTAGCGAGAGACAACAACTTTTCATTTGAGAAGGCGAAATTTCCTTTAGATAAGAATAAAATATGTTTGTTATTTTTAAGGAACTTTCCTTATATAGTACTTTTACTTTGGTTTGTTGTAGGTTTATTAGATTTGGAAAAGATAGTAGAAGAAAAGGATGTGGGAATAATTGAGCAATTATTGCCATCAATTATTCAGTACAATGTTGATGCTTACGAACATGTTGGAATATTGGATCAAAATTTTATAAAATTATTTCGAATGTCACAGCTTGCTGTTGAATATCTTCTTTTTTGCAAGAAATATTTAGATCACAGTGTTATTCTATTGAAAGAAGAAATGAAAGAACTGAAATTAGTAAGTTTCAAGGTTTCATTACCATATAGAAGGAAATATCTGTAATCTTTTATAGGAAAACAATGAATTAATAGCATTCAATAACGAGCTGAAACAACACACAGATACTCTATTATCAAAACTGAAGAAGAAGGAAGAATTAAGTACAACTTTTAAATGTAATAAATGCTCAAAAGCTTTTTCTACTGAAGAATATTTATCTGCCCATATTTTACGTCGACATACTTTCAAAAATACTGAAAGTTTTGGCTTGGACATTGAAATGGAAATAAAAGAAATTAAGGAAAAACTGAACAAAACTGAAAAACTCATCAAAAATGAGGAATTAAATCCAAAATTAGAAGACACCTTGAATAAAAATTATTCGAAAGTAAGTGAATTGCTTCTTAAATTTGACTCCCTAAGAAGTCAAGTAGAGAACGATTTCAAAATGTTGCATACCCAAAATGATTTTGAAGAAAAATACTTGAAAATATTCCAAAGTGCCTTTGAAAATATGAAAATTCAGATCAATCGAGAACTTGGCATTGAAAACTCCCCTTATAAATTCCATCAAAAAAGAAATAGTATTACCCAAACAGAGTCAGATCTAATTACCACATCTGAAAAAAATGTACAAGTTGATGAGGTTCTCGAACAAATGAGACAAACTAAGGAACATTTTGAAGAACATAAGTTGCAGAAACTTGAGGATCAAATGAAAAATGTTTATGAGAGTATTTCCACCACTGTAGGTTTCATTTTGATTTGATTATTTTACTTTTTTTATGTAAATTTGAGATTAACTAGTTCCACAACTATTAATTTTTTTCTTCAACCCAAAGAAATATGAAAAATATGTTGCTAATTAGATTATTTATATACAACATGTCTATTTTTCTCAAAATATGTGACTGTGGCACAAATATGGTAATATAAGTAATAACTTCCTAATATTCCTCTAAATGAGTAAGGAACAGAAAAGAAAATCTTCAGTTTCTTATTCATTTTGAATAGTATCAAAAACTTACTTATATTTTAGATGGGATCTTCACTGAAAAATATAGAGGTACAAATGCATACCTTGTGGGATAAGTTGCATGAGATAGAATCTAAAAAGACATTCGTCCAAATGAATCCAGATGTAAACGAAACAAATAATAAAACTGAAAGGGAATCAAAAAAACCAAAACCTATATCAAGAAAAAGATACAGTAGCAAATTGAAAACTATGACCGCAAAATCATCAGAACCTTCCATATTGTTTCAAGAAAATAAACTGGGCGAAGATATACTTGTGAGACCTTCCTCGGATACTAGATATGATGCTCTTGATGATATTGAAAATGAAAATAAAATGGATATTGTGGATCGAAAGAAAAATATTGTTGAAAATTTGAAAATGCCAGAAACAACTAAATCAAAAACTAGGTATGATGATTTGGATAGAATTGATGTTTTGGATGATGTGGAACCTTCTAAAAGTATAACAGTAGTCAAGAGCATACATTCCCTATACGAAACAGAGGACCTAGAATCTGAAGAAGAAAATACTCAGTTGACTCCACAAATTATGTCAGAATCAGAGGTTTCTGTCAATGATGATTCAAACAAGGAATCTTCTGAACGTCTTGTTCTGCAAAAATCTGGATCTACATTAGGAAAAAGATCTTTATCAAGGTGAGAGTATTTATTCTGAGATGAAATGCCTCATTTCACAAGGCGAATATCTTCACGAATTAAAAAAGTGAACAGAAACAATTTTAAGACTTAAAATGATATTCACTGTCAACTTAGATCTACGAAAATATTGAATTTTTTAATTTCAAGGTGAATTTCAATTACTATTCTTTTACTATTATTTTTAGACAAATGATTTTAATGATTTTTTTCTGATGATGGTAAGTTCTAGCAATAGATAATTTCATCGCAGAGTGGCTTATTATTCGTTCAGAACATGATACCAACCAATCAAATTGTTTGATGATTTGAATGTTTTGCATTACTCAATTTTCGGAAAAAGTTTATTTATGTTTGTTTCTGAACGAATGCAACTTGCATCAGTGTGAAAATAAAGCCAAATAGGTTTTGTTGATCACCATGCTGCAGCAGCATGTTTCAATGTTTTTTGGCATATTTTCAATGTAATGCTGACACATGCAACATAGGACGAATATAGATGTGTGACTGTGTTGCATACAGACTCTGTATTTTTTTATGTAGGCCACCCAATATATGTACTACTCTGTCAAGAAAGTACCGGGAATTTTCAATTAAAACAACATTTTTACATTTAATCGTCAAAATTTATTGGGTCGCCTTCAAAATAGGCTCCATTTGCTCCAATACATCTATGCCAACGGCACTTCCAATTATCGAAACATTTTTTATAGGCGCTTTCTGGGATGGACTTTAGCTCTCGCGCCGAATTTTGTTTTATGGCTTCAATCGACTCAAGACGGGTGCCACGAAGGGGCAATTTTAGTTTTGGGAAGAGGAAAAAGTCGCACGGAGCCAAATCCGGCGAATACGGTGGTTGCTGAAGCACTTTTGTTGAGTTTTTGGCGAGAAAGTCAGTCACAATCGTAGCTCGGTGAGAAGGCGCGTTATCGTCATGCAAAATCCATGAGTTGTTCGCCAACAAATTTGGCCGCTTCTTACGGATACGCTCACGCAAACGTTTCATAACGCCTAGGTAATACTCCTTGTTTACCGTCTGACCCTCTGGAACGAATTCGTAGTGCACCACGCCACGGATATCGAAGAAAACAATGAGCATCACCTTAATTTTCGAGCGGCTTTGGCGTGGTTTTTTCGGTTTCGGCTCATTTTTTGCCACCCATTCCGATGATTGCTGGCTTGTTTGCATATCGTACTCGTAGACCCAGGTCTCATCACCAGTTATAATGCGTTCCATGAAGGTAGAATCGGAATTACAGCGATCCAGCATGTCTGAAGCAACCTGTTCGCGATGACGTTTTTGAAGAAAATTCAGGTCTTTCGGTACGAGTCGTGCGGCCACCTTTCTCATGCCCAAAATATCAATCAAAATCGTACATGCGGACTCGTGGGATATCTTAAGATCATGTGCTATCTCTCTCAAGCTGGTACGACGGTTTTCCAGCACCCTTTCCTTAATTTTATCGACGTTATCTTCGATCGAAGCCGTCGATGGGCGACCACTTCACGACCGTCCTTGAAGGCTCTGTACCACTGATATGCTCGAGTTTTCGATAGAGCATTATCACCAAAGGCCTTTTGCAACATTTTCAATGCATCGGCACACGAAAATTCATTTGCAACACAAAACTTTAAACAAATCCTTGCTCAACGTAATCACCCATAGTAAAAATCGGCACGCACTCTGACATCGACTGACTTAATCAGCTGTTGCAAACACACTAGTTGACAGATCCTGCTCAAGCTTGGCATAGTAATTAAGGACAGTGGTACCAACCTAGGAAAAAAAAATTTTACCTGCCTCATTGCCCCGCCAGATTTAAATCGATAATTCCCGGTACTTTCTTGACAGAATGTATGTATGCATACTATCGAAGTTGACTTCTACAACATCTTTTGAAAATGAAGGTCAGGCTACAATTTTTGTCTGAAATATTTTCTTTGATTTTGCTCCATCAGAAGATATTTGCCTGGATAAATTATTATGGAAGAAACAATATTTAAATAACTTTCTAGCTTAAGAAGAGCTTCTGTAAGTTCAGATGTACTGGAAAAGTTGAAGAAAGAGATGGAGAAAGTGTTGACTGAAAGGTTGAGCGTGTTAGGAGTATCAAATGATTGGAAAGGTATTCCGCAGCAGACTTACTCGAGAGTAATGGACATTTTAAACCATCAAGCGAGATTAATTCAAAAGGTAATCAAGGTGAACTCAATTTATCGAAACAACATTTGGATTGTTACGTTTTAGTCTATTCCCGACTACAATAACATTCGTAAAGAGTTATTGATCAACCTAGAAGAGGAGCTTGTGAAAAGAAAACCGCTGCAGAAATCTGCTGGTCAGAAGAAATTAAAAAAGACAAGATTTGGGAATGATAAGAATAAGACTTTGAGGTAAGTTTTAATATTAATTATTTTTAAATCTTGAATATTATTCATTGAATGGAACTATGTTTCAAAATAAACCATCATTGAGTAAATGCACTGCCAAGCATTAAATCTTGTAACATAGTTTACAAATGTTATGCAATGATTGTGTCGTGAATGAATAAAATTTCATTCAAAATTATGAAAACTAAAAATTTTCATTGATATGCTTTTAGGTCAAACAAATTAAATTTAGAAGTATCCTCCCCTCTAGCAGTGATGACAAGGCTAAAGATCTCCTCATCTCATCCCAAACATGCTCTGTCAGATTTGAATCTGGATTTCAAACAGGCCAAACAAATTTCGTGATTTTAACCTTGTCAACATAACTATCCGAACTCGTTATGTATAAAGGTTATGTCTTCTCCAAGAACGGTACAACATGGTCTTTTAGAAGCTCCGTCAAGTTTACACAAACAGTCAAAGTCACATATTGGATAAACCTAACTCCATGCGAACTTTAAAAGATATGCCTCATCTTGCAATGGCAAGATGAGCAAGACTGAGCCTCCACCAAAAAAAAAAAAATCTCTCGCCTTGGTATCTTCACATAAAACAAAATCGTGATTCATTGGAAAACAACCCGCGATTCCAATCCTTTATTGTCCAAGTCAAGTGTTCTTGTACAAAAATTCAACCTTACAATCTGGTGTTCACACGGCGGTCCAGTAGCCTTAGTTCGAGAAGAAGAATTTAGCAGCATAAAGTTCACTGATGCTTACATTTCTCACTTCTTGCAAATGATTTTGAAGGGAAATTGCTGTGACTGAAGTTTCTCTGAAGCACTAGAAATGTGAAAGCGGTCGTCTCTAGCTGTTTTAGTCCTTCCTTGTCATGACCCAGGTCTTCTAGTGAGCAGACCTTGGCACCTTAACAATTTAAATGGCAACACAGATCAATCAAACAATTTGCAACAGGAAACCACTGAAATTGATATTAGATTTTAGGAGTTTAGGTGGAACACCTTTGTTTCCAAACACTTATTGAAATAACAACTTTTTTATTCAACCAATCAAGATAAAATCATCGCATACAGATATTAAACTATTTTACAACAGAGGAGACAAAAGTCTTCTAAAATAATTATGGGAATGTATATCTATAAATTTATTCCTATTATCTTAAAAAAACAACAAGAAACAATATCCTTGCCTCATTTCCCCATTCAATGTGATAATCTGAAAATAACCTTTCGTAGATCTCAATCATTCTGCAAGATGAGGAAAGCACACTAAGTTTTCCAACATTAAGTAAACTTTGTTACAGAATAAAAAGACATCAGTCTACCCCACAAGTAGAAATAAGAAATAGAAAAATGTATGAATCGGATACTAGCAGTGGAGAAGAGAACAAAAACACAATTTTAAGAAAAACGGCTTCAACTATAGTTCATAGAACACCTAATTATTCAGCAGTTATTGAAGAACTGAAACAAACCCAAAAATCAGAAGAAAATTTATACGAACCTAATGTTACAGTAAAAAATTCACTGCCAGATAATAACCTTGAAAGAATGGACTTGCAAATGAAGAGTGTCTTGAAGAACTTTCCAACAGCTGGTCCTATACCCAAAAAAAGAGTGTTATTTGATCTGAAGAGTCAAGATTCTGAATTTCAAAGGCCTGTTATAAGAGATGCTGGTGGAGGTAGTACGACTAGTGTTGCAAGTTCAGTTCTGGATCTATCAGATGAAAGTTCTCTGAAAACAGAAGATAAGGCAGGAGTTCAAACGAAATTAGATATTGAAGACTTTTCAGACAGTGATTTTAGCATACTTGACAATAAAAAAAAATGAATAAGGAATGATATGCATAAGTAAATCAGGGATGATATGCTTAATTAGTAGTACATATTATACACCAAAATAATTATGAAGTTGGTTTTCTGAAGATTATATATAAATATGTTGTTATGTTTGAACTGGATTGATGTATTCTAGTATTGCATTACAGTTATTATTATAAGAAAACTTAAATAAATAATAAAGACTACTTCTGCAGCACCATCATATCCCTCTAAGTCTAACAGGGGACGAAAATTTTTCATTCACAACAAACCAAAATTCCAATAAACTCCAGATAGATAAGCTTTCCGCCATTTCATTCTACATTTAAAAATATTATTATTATTACTATTTTAACAAGAGAAATAGAAGAAAATAGACTTATCTGTTACAATATATGACGACAATAAATATTTATATCTGCAAACTCAATAAACCACAAACTGTTGATAGTGAAGAGCTAATAAAGAAACTGAAGAAAAGGTTCATCAACTAATACAACATAGCGCCATCTTTTGTGAAACAAAGTCAACATTTTGGTAAATTAGCAGATTGAAGATGAACATGTAATTTCTTACAGGGACTAGGATATGTTAAATAAAGTTCTTAAAAATGGGTATAGCCAATCCCCCCTTCATAAATAAGGGGCTAAATGAAGTGCCCTGTCTCACCATTCCCTTTAACAATGACAAGCTGCACATTTTTTTGGTTTATATACATCCACATTGTAAAATAGAAGAGAACATTTCGACCCAAACCCTATTCTTTGATGGAAATCTACCGGGTCTTCTTCTTAAAGATGGCATCTTAGAAATGTAATTGCAGGCTGGTAAGAAGATTCAAAGCTGCATCATCTGTCTGGCATTCTGCAAATAGTTTAAGACGTTTGGTAAAATTCATAGCTTCATTATAACTTGATAATTCTTCTTCGACTTCGGGATTATCTTCTTCAGATTCTTTGGAAACTTTTTTCCTTTGTAAATTTCCTTGAGAATTGACAGTGAGAAGTTTTCTTTTGGATCAGACTTTTCTCTTCCATTAGATCAACCTGGTTGTCCATAATGAATCCTGCCTTATGAATTTACTGTCTCTGAAGAAACTTGGTCACAAGCGAGTTTGATGAAATACAGAGCATCCAATAAGTTGATTGGTTTAATTAAATCGATGGCAGAACAGGCAGTTTCGATATTGGCTACAAATGTTTCAGTATCATAGCTCTATAGTGTCCTTTAAAATTTTTAATGATTCCTTGATCGAGTGGTTGACAAATAGCCATGCAGTTAGGTGGCAAAGACAGTAACTGAATATTTCTCAAATTGATGATGTTTAGGACCGAGAATTGTCTAGAAATAGCAGAATTTTTCTGTTGTAAACAATCTCTCATTATTTCAGACGTCATCTAGACCTTCACATTAGACCTCCCGGTAACAGGTAATTCATCCAAATTTATATTTTTAAAGACCCTTGGCTTAGCTGACTAGCCAATGTCCAAAAACTTTTCTTTATTACTTATTACTTACTATTTGCGCAATGTAAAATAGATTTGAAGCATCTGGCCATACTGAGTGTGACAAATTGTCCGTTCAAAAGACGATGAAGCCATAATATTGTATTATCAGTGTCCGCGTCCATTCAAAAGAGAGTCCTCTCAAAAGGGAGCTCCCTCAACGATATTTCAATGGACGTCTGGCAAGACCAAGCAAACGTGTCTGTTTGAAAGGGTATTCGCTAAATGAGGTGCCCATTATGGTAGATTTCACTGTATATTATTAGCCGCTTTACTGAAAATTATCTTAACTATTGGTAACTTTCCAGCTGCCGAATTTCTCACAATGATAATTCAGGTAAAGTTTGTACTGAATAGTAGAATAATATCCAAACAAATTAAACTTTAATATAAACTTGTATTGCATTTATTCAATATTTTTCAATGCAAACGGTTTATAGGCAGTATTAAAACAGTTTCAGCAATATTCAGTTTATTTATAACATCGTTTTACGAAAATATACATTAGTTTCAAACAGTAGGTCCGATACATTGGAATTCTCCAATTATTCACAAATTTTGCCAATTACTACAAAGACTTTTTTCAAGCATTATGAAAAAAATCTACTCTCACCAAGTTTTCATCGCTCCACAGTCACAATTGTTAAAAAAAGATAAATCTAATTTTGAGTGTAATTCATAAAAATGTTGGTATATATTTTATCATTCAACTGACTTTTGATTACATCAGTTTGGAAAGCATAATTTAGTAACAGAAAATATTTATGTGATCCTAACGACATGAAATGAACTAAAATGATTAAAATCTTCTGAAAGAATCATTTACTGTATAATGGGTGGCAATAAAAAAACTGATAGTATGTCCAACACTAGAAATTATTGTTGAATGCAAAACAAACAGAATTCCACTCATACTATTGAAATCTATTTTCATTGTTTTCTCAAATCAACACCTGATAGAAAATAGCTTTTGAAAAATGATTTAAAGCACAAAACATCATTTCAATGATTCATCAATTCAAGATTTATCTCAAATTGGTATTCTTGTTAACATACTGATAAAATTATAAACAAATTTAGATGGAAAAATTAATATCATGGTTGTATTTTCAAATATTCTATTTATCAATATAAAAACAAGAAATTGGTTAAAAATTAATTAAAATTTCACTTCAAATGAGTAGAAGGAATTATAATATAATAAATACTATTATCTAAAAAGTGTGAATAATTCAATTATAAACAATTTCAATTGCTAACCTTCAAGAGATGGCAGCTGGAGAAAAATATACAAAAAACTTTCTATAATTTTATTTAGTCTGTTTTACCTACACTCACTCAGCATTTGTTTACATTTTTTTATTACTTCTCTTTGAAAATCAAACTGGAATTTCTGTAAATCAAAGTCTCTTTTCAATTTCAAGTACTCATCAAGAAGTCTTTCATATTTTTCCTCAATAGTAAGATTGCTATTTAAACCTAGCGTTGGGGAACACCTTTCAATTTTTATATCTTCCGCGGCAATTAAACTGTCTTGATGTTTTAGTCTTTTTGGTCTTAAATGATCCAAACAACATCTGGAGTCTATATAATTGGAACTGGAATAAGAAGTTGGTGATACCTGTGATTCGAGAATGCCATTGCATTTACTACCACCATGATCATTTTCCTCCTTTACTGTGACGGCTGAAGTTATAATGAAAGGGGGATTAGGAGGCTCTTCACAGAATTCTTCTCGAGAATCCGGTTCCTCCTTAATTTTGAGTAGGCCTGTATCAGTTTCCTCATTGACTCCTTGATCAATTCTGTCACCCGATATCTCTGAAAGTTCCAGATCATTCACGCTATTTCCTTGTGAAAAATCATTCGGGCCTTCCAATTTCGATACAGAGCCCAACAATTGAGTAGGAACTGCATTCCGTTTTAAGGTACGTTTCATCTCGGTTAGAACATCTAAATAAGAAGAGAATTTTAGTTATAAAATACAATAATAAATTAAAGAAATATAGGGACAAACTTGGTATTAGGTTAGAGGGTATATAGGGCAGTCTGAATATCCTGCATCCTCGGGCCCTGTGTAGTCTTTGAAATGTGCCAAAGCTTTAAACTCGAATTCCTTCAATAGAATAAGCTCAAATTTAGATCATATGACACTCATAATACTCAAAAAATTGACGTATTCTGAATTTAAAACAGTCACTCAGAACAAGGGCAAATTTTTCCACCATTGTTTTGATAAGATAACTGTGTGTCACCAAAATTTTTCTTGCCACTCTCATGCATGTAGATTAATTAATTTTTGTTAGTCATATACTTCATTTTTCATGTATATCCATAAAAAGTAGTAGAGGAGTTAGATCTTGGTGGCCCAGCTACAGAACCACCATGCCTAATCAACCTATTTTTTAAATATTCGGTCAAGTGGTTCCTACCATCTATGGAAAAATGTGGCGTGGCTTCATTGCGTTGGAACTACATACCTCTTCAAGTAACGTTGGAGTAAATTGGTATGCTAAAAGCCATTCACAAGAATTGCTTTCAAATCCTAATTTTATATCTTATTACACAATTTCAACTTACAGATTTTTCAAGAATAAAGTGGTTTTTCCCATTTGTATTGACAATCTACTCTCCAATATTAAGTCTTTAAAAGCAACTGAACACCAAAGAAACACGTCTGATATTTGAAATCAATAAATGGAACATACAAAAGTAGAAATTAACCTCTAACTTCTAACAAACTTTGTTACAAAAAATCCAAAAAGAATACTTAATTTTTTACTGATAATTGTAATAGCTTAATATAAATCCCGATAGCTCCTACCTAGAAGAAACTGACATATAATTAAATAAGCTTTATGTAAGGATACATTGTCAAATTATCTTCAAACGTGAAAAGAACAGGAGCAACAAAAGAGTAAGATTTTTGAATAAAACGATCATTATTTTGCAGGATATCTGTATCTACAGCGTCAACACATTCAAGCTGTAATATAGTTTTTACAGGTTACATGATTTATTGAGTAATACCACTGATAATTATTTACCATCATTTTCTGGATTGTTTTGATTTACTGTAGCATAGTCTGATTCCTTGAAATGTTCAGAACAAATAAAACTTGTTTTTGTAGGTTTCCAATTAGTTCTTCCGGTAGCTTCAATCCATTTTCGCCTCAAATAATGGTCTTTTGGAAACTGATGATAACTAATTACAGCTAATGTGCAACTTTTTTCGTCGATCACACATATATTTTTAGTTTTTTCATACGTATTAGAGCATGTATTTACGTAACATTTTCTTGCCATTATACCATTTATTATTTTACTATCAACAATTTTATCCATATAAAAAAAATCATTTGTTAAATACACAAAATATCAAAATACCGCTGTAGTTGTCGAAAGCTTAACCTAAAAACTTTTCAAAATAGGCATTCGTATTCTATGCCTGTTTGGGGATTTCGGCGGTGGCATAGATGCACGCTGTGGTATCGGGAGTTGGGGTTTTGAATCCAGCTGCGTCCATGTAATGTGTGCGTTAACTAACTTATTTGATATTGGGTATATAGCATCACTGCCGAACCTAAATACTACTCGTGAATATAAGAAAAAAATTCTATGCCTCTAGCCTGTTATTTTTGAATGTGTAGAAGAGATCCGTATCCTCTAAGGATCATAGGAATCACAGAATCCCTCATAGATTATACAAATTCCACCATTATAGTTACCCGCGTTATTTATGTGTCAAATACTCTATGCTACTGTAATTTGACACGTATGTAATTGGTGACAATAACAAAGAACAATGTCCTTATAGCATTCCCATTGTATTTTGAAACAGCCGAGAGGAATGTTCTTGGAGTAGTCCTGGCAGAGGATGACGTATCGTATAGAGACAGTAAATACTTCCGGATATCCAACGCTACTGTGAGAATTTGTGAGTGATTGCTAGATCATTGTTCCGAGGTATTGTGATATCCCCAGGGATTAGTTTGCGTTACCCTTCTGGTAGTGTTCGATTCATTCTTCACTAATATCTGAGCCTTCCTGGGCCTTGGCCACCCCGAAGAGGCCAGATACAGTCCATTTGATAGTGAGTGTTCCGGTCGATCCAAATGTTAGGTTCCCTCTTCAAGGAGATCTCCTGGGCATACCACGTTACCCTCACTTTACTGTCCATTTAAACTTACCCCTTGTAACTGTTAAGTTCTGCACTGGTTACCGGAAGTGCAGTTGAAGGTGCACCCTGGCTGTATCCTGTCATCTCTAACCCTTTCCGATTCGAGCATGTAGAAATAAGTCATTTAGACCCGGGGCGCTATTGGGTTCACTGTGAAGCTTTACGAACCACTTAGTAGAGTAGATTTAACAGCAGACTAATAAATGTTAGTTTCCATTCATTGAGGGTTGTTGCCTTTCAATATTACTAATATAAATATATTATTCTGACGCTACTGTGTTTTGAATATTTGAACCTCCCGTCACTGTTTTCTTGCTCTCGTTAGGTGTAATTTTGAGTAAGTTGTCTACACAACGTAATGTCCTATTCTACCGCCACTAGACGATCACGATTAAAAGGTTAGCGTGCTTTAGAGTACGCTAATCCCAGATATCTCAGAGTACTCCGTAAAATCCTGGATATTTTGGAGTACTCTGTATAACACGGGATAGCTCAGTAGTAAAATGGCTTATGTTCAGTACGAGAAGTGGACATTTCGAACTTTATATCCCGCACTCTATTTATGACTCAGTTCTATGTTCCATTGAATTTTCGAGTGTTATCAGAAATCATTAAATAAGAATGAATTAAACAGATCTACACTGTAACCGTTTTATGATATTCACATTTCTTCTCATTTTTTGTGCTATTTTCAGAAAACAGCGTGCTATCGTTTGGCCCAAATTTCAGTAGTTTTCGAATTTATAGCAGAAAATGCTCTTAAATGACTGAGTTGGTCTCACTGATAAATAATTCGAGATCAAAAGTAATACTGTGCGGCCATCTGTAAACACGATAACTTTCGAACGGAAAGAGCTACAGTCTTGAAATTCGTAGAGAGAGTTTGGGGTGTAAATAGTGCGGCTAAGTTAATTAATAGACAATATCGATTCAATAGTTACGCGGCTATTCACGTTTGAATATGACACAATTGTCTCTTGACCATGCTTTGGTTTCATATATATTTGATGAATATTTTGAATTAACTTCAGACATTCTCGCTTTATTCATCTCTAACCTCAAGATCGTGTATGGAAATGGGGTATGTGATATATTTTTATTGACTGTTCTAAATTAAAAGGTGTGTTCAATGTATTCTAGGTATCGGGGTGACTTACTATTAATGTGAGTAATCTAATTATCTCATTTACTAATGACACTATCTGAGGGTATAAATATAAAATTTCACTAATTTACGATCATTAGTTTTCTAGGTATCTTCAATGAAAGACGACCAGAATGACTGACGCCACAATGATGAAGAAAATCGAGCATCGCATCGTTATAAAGTTCCTCACTAAGCAGGGGAAAAGTCAAAATATCATTCACGTAGAGATGTTTTCTGTTTACCAAGACTGTGCTTAGTCCTTATCCAAAACAGGCAGAGAAAGTATTGAAGACGATCCTTGCTCAGGCGGGCCCGTTAGCGGCACCACTGAAGAAATGTGGAAAAGCTGGTACTTGAAAATGCCAGAATAAAAATCAAGTTGATAGCAGAGATGACAAACCTATCCGTACATGCCATCCTTCATGACCATCTTAATCTCTCAAAGGTCAGTGCAAGATGGATACCGAGAATGCTTACCGGGTGTCGAGTGCTGTAAGGAGTTTTTAGAGCTTTGTGGAGAAGATCCATCGACTATTTTCAACCGACTGGTTACTTGGGATGAGACGTAGGTTCATCACTATGACCCTTAGAGTAAACAAGAGTGGACTGAAAAGGGTGTACAGCCCCCAAATAAGTTTAAAGTCACCCCATTCGCTGGAAAAAAATGGTTACGGTCTTTTGGGATTCTCAAGGTATTTTATTGATAGATTACACTAAAAAGTGTGCATCAGAGCAGCATCATACGCAACCAGTTTGCCTAATTTGAGAAAAGCAGAGGAAAAAGGCGAGGAAAACTCTCAGTGGGAGTGTTGCTGTTTGACGACAACGCGGCGGTTCACAAGGTCCGCATGGCGAAGACTACTGTGCGGGAATGTGACTTCGAAGAAATTACTCATCAGTTTGGACATGTGCTTCGAATGCAGGAGGATAGGTTGCCGAAACAAATTTTTCAGTGGACCCCTTTCGGTAGAAGAAAACGGCGTAGGTCAAGGAAATCCTGGAACGGTACAATAAGGGAAGCAATGCAGACCCGTAATATAGAAGCTGATGACGCTTCAGATAGAGAGGTGGCGAGAAGGGTGACGGGAAGACGCCAATAGACGGTATTTAGTTATAGATTTATGCTGTAACTTTATCCCGTAAATATATAGTAAGCAGAAAAAACAAAGCTCAATTGTAATTATTTAGTATATATTTTTAATTCTTGAATTACAAAATTATAAGAAAATATTCATCCAATTTACTTATACAACCTCCATTTAACTCTTAATACTTGACTGAACGCCGAAGTACACCCGAAACTAGACCACCTCCATAATTTTCGGTGATGGTAGTCCAGGGCTGTAAAACTGACTGAATAAAATCATCTTTATTTCGTGGTGCTCTCGTTGAACTTCAATCTTCATTAGTTCCCATATGTTTTCAATGGGACTAAGATTTGGTGAAGCTGTTGGCCATGAAACGGTTGTCACTTGGTGTTCTTGCATCCAAGCTTGAGTATAGGCCGAAGTATGACATCTTGCATTATCCTGGTAAAAACGCCATCCCTCTGGATATAAAGCATGCGCCGTTTCAAGGAAAAAATTGTTTAAAATGCCACAGTACTTTTCACTATTAATGGTACCATCAACTATACAGAAAGGCGTAGCACCACGCTGAAATATTTGTCCCCAAACCATTATTTTGGTGAGAAATTTGAACGGTAACAGGTTGTCTTGATAGGATATTTAAGTGATTTCCACTAAGTTGGAAACAACTTTCATCAGATAAAAAGACATTATTAAAATTATCTTTTTGAAAACGTTGACAAAATTCTGTTCTTCGTTCCTTTTGTAAAGGTGTCATCATAGGGAATTTTTTTTGGTTTCCTTGACATGTAGCCTTGTCTATTCAGTGACATATGGACGGTTTCTGGACATACTTTTATATTTCGTTGATTTTCCAATCCGTTAGCCAATTTGCGAAACCCCAGATTGCGTCGTCCAAAGGCCAAATTGTTTCCTTTAATCTTACGCTGTCTTCCTGAAACTGCTCTATGCCTCATATTCATGCCATTTTTTATCTTCTTCATTGTTTCATATACAGCACTTTTTCCCAGTTCAGTCAATAGCACTCATAATAGCACAAATATTCTATCTGTTTTCTTTTTTCTAGTTGCGACATTATTTCATTGTATATCTGTTTACAATCAACAATATTTGAGAAATAGTGCTGCCATGCAACTTTGGCCATAGCCGACTATCTGCACCTAATTTATACATTATTTTTGTCTTAGAATGTTACAAAAATGAAGTATATTAAAATTATGAAAAATAGTAAATTCCGGATACTTTTTAGACGGACTATATATATTATTCTATAAATTTAATGAATCTTCTTGAAACATCAAACTTCACCTCAATTGTTCTTGTAGTAAACGTTTCACAAAACTATTTAAATCTGACGCCTACGCCACTGTGTTCATACACAAAGATCCCTACGATGTGGAGCCAATAAGTATCATTTTCACATCGACTACCAGGGTTCTCTGGAGCATAGTCTATTTCTTATCGCCGCGTTCACATTGAAAATTTTAGCCCAAATAACCAGTGGTCTATCATCTGTTAATGATAAAATGCTAGGCGCAACGAGAAAATTCAAGATTTCATTGAAACATTTTCGCAGTTTTTCCAATTTGACGGTTTCAGCTGAAAATTTGATCCGATCGGGAGTGTTATCGGTCAACGAGGAGATACGGGAAGCTTTAGAGAGAAATGATCCTGTGGTGGCCTTGGAATCTACTATCATTACGCACGGTCTTCCCTACCCCGACAATGTCAAGTGTGCCATGGACGTAGAGAGTGAAATTCGTCAGAAGGTATGATGCATAAAGTTAATCTAGTAATCATAATCGATATTGGCACAATTTGATCAGAATATTCGTATTAATTACAAGTGATTTATTATAATCCTTATAGTTGAATTTATGATATAACTGGGAATTATTTGGCCGATGCTTGAAGGAAATTTATCCATTAATTTCTGATTTATTTGAAAACGCATTACCTTTGCAATGCCTTTGTCAATAATATTTCGCCAATCCTTCTCTACTCCAAGGCTGCCTTCGGCTTGGCTATTCTCCTCTGTTACGCCTGTTTTCAAGAAGGGTGACTAGCTTAATCAAAATAACTACAGGCCTATTAGTCTGAGATCGGCTACTTGTAAACTGATGGAGCGGATCAAATGTGAAGACATCTTAACCTTTCCGGTACCAACAAAATTCTGCCGGAACAGCATGGTTTCGTACCAGGGCGCTTTCTTTATTATTATTTTTATTATTATTATTTATTATTATTATCCTGATACTCCTAGATCTTCTGTGAAGATCCCTCAGAAGCTTTTTCAGCTTGTGCGAGTTAGGAGTTCAGTTGTGTTCTGTGTAGGCTTTGTTACTGCGATCTTGCGCCACTTTAGGTCACAGCACTGTTAATTTTTGACCCAACAGTGAAATGGTGGCAGATACCCGTCCAACTAGAAAATTTCTTTTCTACCTGAACAGGATTCGAACCTGGACCTCCCGGTCACGAGTCCGATGCTCTCCCGCTGAGCTATCCACACTCATGTTTAACCAACCTACTCCCTTATATCGGTGATTGGATGAGAGCTTGGGACTCTGATGTGCCGGTGGATGTTATCTACTTAGACTTTGCGAAGACGTTCGATCGTGTTCCTCATTGTCGCCTTGTTACTAAACTCGAACATCTGGATTTTAGAGGCGATTGCTTGTCGTGGATAAGCTCATTTTTACATGATAGGACTTTTCGGAAAGAGTTGGAAATAGCATGTCGTCAACTGATGCCCGCGTTGTCAGCGGTATTCCTCAAGGTACGGTCCTCGGACCCATTTTGTTCCTCTTGTTCATATCAGATCTTCCACCCTCCATTAAATCGAACTGTGCATTATTTGCCGGTGACATGAAATTGTATAGTTGTCCTCCTACCGGCAACAGAGTTCTCCAGAATGACCTGAACACGTTGAGTCGATGGTGAGAAGAATGGATGCTGCCTCTCAACATTTATGAGTGCTGCCTGCTTCACATAGGCAGAGTAGATTGCTGAGAACTGTTGAGCACTGTGATTTAGGAGTTACAATTACCTCTAATTTATCCTGGTCCCGCCATATTGCCAATATATCCAACAAAACCAAGCAATTATGCTACTTCCTATATCGCTCCTTCCATGGATGAAGTCTACCAGCGTGCAACCTATTATACACCTCTTATGTCGTCCGATAATGGAATTTGCCGGTCCAGCTTGGTGGCCTTCACTCAGAGGTGATTTGGATGCATTGGAGGAGGTTCAGCGCACATGTACACGATTGCCATATGGTCGCAACCACCCTGATTATGACTCTCGACTCCAACTCTTGGGCATCCCTAGATTTGCGCATCGACGTGAGCGCGGTGATCTTATAATGACCTACGAGGGGCTCCATGGATGTGCTGATGGTTGTCTGCAAGCCTTATTTACGGGGAACCAAAATCACCTAAGGGGCCACGAATATAAGCTTATTTTATTTATTAAGTTATTTGAATTCAGAGGGACATTCAATAGTCTATGAATAAAACTATTATATGCTGACAATCGAAGAAGAAAAGAACCACAGTATTAATATTCTTGACCTCACAATAACAAAATTAGATAATTTATATGATTTTAGTATTTTCACAAACCCACATATACAGATATTACAATACATAAAACTTCAAATCACCCCACCAACCAAAAGATGTCAGTATATAATAGTTTTATTCATAGACTATTGAATATATATCTGAATTCAGATACCTTTTTGAAAGAATTAAATATAATTGAACAAATAGTTTCAAACAACGGTTACAACCCCTTTCTTATAGACAAAATGGTATCCAATACAAAAAAGAACATGGCATTAAATTAAAAAGAGGACAATACACAGAAATAATTTCTGTTATCTTATGTTAATGGATTATCAGAAAATATTGCTAAATATTAGGAGTACAAATAAGTTTCCGCCGTACGGAACCCAATTTCCTTGTTTATGAATCATTCCTAATGATTTTAAACGATGTGAGACTGCTTGCTGAGTGGCTTCTAATGTTAGAGCAAGTTCTTTTTGTGTTTGAGATGAATCTTCCTCCAATAATTCCTCCAATTCTGCATCCTCGTAAATTTTTGGCCTTCCACTGCGATCTTTGTCTTCTACGTCGAAATCACCGTTTTTAAACTTTTAAACCACTCTCGACACGTTCTCTCACTCAAAGCACCCTCACCATATGCTTCTACGAGCAATTGATGCGCCTCAGCACCAGATTTCTTTAAATTAAAGAAGTAAACTAATATTTCCCGCAAATGACGCTTACTTGGCTCAAATTTTGACATTTTCAACTTATAAAAATTATATTTTACCAATATAAAATCAATGATATTAATAGGTTATGTTGTTCTTGAATGTCCAAACTATTTTTCAAGCCGGTTATCATCTGCGAAAGCTAACCGAAACTCCGTGCCGCGCCATCTACAAGAAAACGGCGGCAACTTATTCGTACTCCTAATATTTCAAAAATAGTTTCAATCACAACGCAGCTTATAAAACCATTTATAACCTTAGTACTGACATAAAAAACAATAAGGATCGAACAGTAAAGGAAATAAATCTGGAATCTACAAGTTGACTTGCAATGATTGCCCTTTAGTATATATTGGCTAGACAGGTATACCATTCAATTAAAGAATGCAAGAACACCAAAGGAGTTACATATCGGATTCCGTACATTCGACATATTCTAATCATCTTAAGGATTTCAGACATAACTTCAACAATAACTATGAAATTATCCACTACGAATGCAAAAGTTCTAAACACTTTTAGAATTTATCGAAATCAACAGGTACAATGCCCGTAAAATCCTTTTAAATATTCATTAGTTTCTCATTGATAGACGATAGAAAATGCAAATTTTAAAAAACCCATCCCTTAGAACAAGTCGACAGAAATTTTAAGTAAATTCAATTGAAAATTTTGGAAATTCCTAATAGGTCCTAAGGCTACGTGTTTACCATTGTGTGAAGCAGAATATTTGGAAAATAAGGTGTTAAAACTATCTTTAACATGAATAATTGTGCTCTGCGTGACATGTCTGGTCCAGAATTGAGACAGATATCGCAAATTATGCATGGGAACATAGCGGGTTAGTAGAGGGTTGTAGGCAAAGACCTATTGCTTACCCAAATCCCATATTTTAGTTATGAGAATCATAATTATGTGCTTCGCAAAGCACAATGACATCTTGAGGATATAGCTGTGTCACCGGGAACACACAGAATCCTGGTTTATCCAGTTCACCTCGAAGGGTTCATCTCCTGGATCCTGATTAAATATAATACTGTACCCTGCGCGTGCTACTTGAAATTAAGGGTTGAAACAGCGGTTTTACGGAAAATTTATGCCTTTTCTTCATTCGCTGCGCTTAGACACGTACTGTTTCATACAATGAGTGGTATATGGTTGTTTTGTATTTGTTTGGAAAAAATGTGAACATTTCAACAAGTTCTCCCCTATTTTCTCTTTATAAAGGGTCTTTCAATGGGAACACCTCATTTTTAAATTGACATTACCTACACATGGCAGCCATTGTTTATTTGTGACATTGACAATTGTATTTGTCAATGTCTACCATTTAATCAGAGAAAAGTATATACTCTTTACAAATAATCCAAATTTGTTATGAAAAATCGCGATCTGTTACTCTAACTTTATGTACTTTAACTCCAATTTTTGGTTATTATAATCGTACGGATAAAAGAACAATTGAACGTTTAGAGAAGAAGTTTGAAACAATTTTCACACTTCATGATGTAAGAGTGCCAGTGAAACAAAGAAATGCAAGAAGTGAAGAGAATATTGCTGCCGCACGTGAAAGTGTTCGGGAACACCAAAATTTATCGATTTCTTGACGTTCTCAAGAACTAGGCATCTCCCAGACGTCTTTGTGGCGAATTTTACGAAAAGACCTTGGTTTACATCCATACAAAATTGTTTTAACCCAAGAACACAAACCAACAGATCATTTAAAGCGTCGAGTATTCAGTAATTGGTGCTTAGAAAAATTCGGAAATGATGTAACGATAAATTATCCGCCTCGTTCCTGCCATTTAACTCTATTGAACTCCTTTTTTTGGGGTTATATTAAGTCATTGGTTTACAGCAATCGTCCAGCAAATTTAGACGATTTACAGATCAATATTGAAGGAGTAGTTGTTAACATACGACCTGATTTGTGTGAGGGAGTCATGTATTTTATAATGAAATAAAAATGTCATTAATTTTCAAATGAACAATGTGTTTTATTTACAAACCCTTCATTTGCTTCTTTGAAATTCTACTGGCTTGCCTGATTTATATGGGCACATATTAATATGTGTAATAATTTAGATAACAATTGCAGATATGGAAAAACAGGATCAGTGTGGAATGTTAAGGATTTTCAGAATTCTTTTGATTGATAGCTTGTCACTATTTAATAATAGTGATGGATAATTCCATACTTACGCGAAGTTTGAGCGCCATTCATAATTTACTTTGTTTGCAGTGCCCTATTTCGTTAAAAATACACAACATGAACTTAAGATATTCAACCTCTCCTTTGAAAGATCTTTCAAAAAATATGTAGCACATCTTTGAAAAGACGTTTGAGACCCTCACCGATAATCATCAGCCCCCTTTCCTGCAAGTAAAATAAAAACAATCAATAAAAATATCTATCATACTTACAGTATCACGTGTTATATTCGAATTATGACTAGTTTAGCAGACTACCATTCGCATTCTATGTTCGTCCACAGTATATACACAGAGGTTGAATGAAGTATTTTTCAAGACTCAGTTATGTCCAAAAATACCGTGTGATATTTTACTTAATAGAAGGTTTTTCCAATATCTTGAATATCACCAATATCAATATAGAATAACTCTGTTCGATATCTAAGACTTCTCAAGTAAATTACTATTAAAAAACTTTTTAAACTCTCCATGTAGAAGCAAAACAAATGATTATTTAAGGGTATTATTTTTAGGGTGCTATACCAGCAACGATTGCCATCATGAATGGGGTTATAAAAGCTGGTCTAGAATACAAAGAAATGGAATATATCGGAAACATCGGAGAAAGCAACCCAATCAAGACTTCAAGACGTGATTTTCCTTATGTGATGAGTAAAAATTTGAACGGAGGTACTACAGTCAGTGGCACTCTGATAGTTGCCAATGTATTGGGCATTCCAATATTTGCAACAGGAGGTAAGTTCATTTAATGCTAAAAATTATATTAAGCTCAGCTGATCTTCATCAAGATCCTAAAATACTTTTTGAAAATGCTCTCTGTCAGGATCTTATGTCTCTATTTTGCGGATTTGAGACCGACAATTATCTCACGTGTATTTAATTAATCATTAGAAACTTCTAAAATTTTCTTTACACGATACTAGTTACTAATAAGACAACGAAACTCCAGAAATGTTGCAAATGTCATGGTTACTGAAAATACAAGCAAATTGGTCGATTAATCGACTAAAGCTTAAACTTTCAACATTTACATTCGATAAGCTTGTAATTACTTATTTTATCTGGGGTACAAACAGAAGGAACCCAAAACAGTTAGCATATTTACATATTTGATATATTGAAACACTAATAATAATATCAAGCAAAACTGGTGAAAAGCACTGACGTGAAGTTAGAAGCTTTTGCGCGCTTTTTCAACAGTCCATTTCCCTTCAAAAATTTGAATTTGTGAAATAGTTCCTAAATTAAAGAAGCTACATATGTTGAATAGAAAGGTGAAAAGCACTGAGGTGAAGTTGGAAGCTTTTGCGCGTTTTTTCAATAGTCCGTTTCCCATTAAAATTTCAAATTTGTGAATTAGTTTTCAAATTGAAGAAGCTACATATGATGAATAAAAAGGTGAAAAACACTTACGTGAGGTTGGGAGCTTTTGCTTAATTTTTCAACAGTCCATCTCCCTTTGAAATTTCAAATTTCTGAAATAGTTATTATGTGACAATACGCGTCATGTGAACGGCTTGCAAGAATAAATAGAAATCAACATATATCGGGTGTTTTTTAACAGTGTTCGAACTTTCGATAGGGATGGAGTGAAAACAATCCTCAAGAAGTTCTGCAGGTTCCATTGCATCCTGAAAAATGCACTGTATGGTGTGCTTTACACGCTGGAGGCATCATCGGTCCATATTTCTATGAAAACGATGCTGGAGCTAATGTTACAGTGCTTGTTACAGATGGATGATCAATGATTATTTGTTTCAAAATTTGAATGGTATCGACCCAGAAGTGTTTTGGTTCCAACAAGATGCTGCTACACCTCATGGTGCTACCATAATAATTGATTTATTGAAAGAAAAATTTGGCGATAACATTATTTCGGGAAATGGTCCAATTAATTGGCCTCCAAGATCATGCGACATAACTCCACTTGAATATTTTCTTTGAGGTTATGTCAAGTCATTGGTTTATGCTGATAAACCAGACACAATGTTAAAGTGACAGACACCTTTTATGTTTTTCGAGATAAGCAGTCCGTGGATCAGTTAGAATCATCACAAAATCACTTTTTTCCCGAGAATGGTGAATGGTGATGGTCAGTCAAAAATTAACAGTACCGCCAGACGATTCAGTTTGTCCAAAAACCTCCTGAATTTCACTTGAATCTACCAAATTTTGACAAAGATATCGCTAGTTTATTGAATTTTGGTGGTTCTGTTAAAGAAGCTCTAGCGCACATGCGCACATCCATTTTAGGACCTAAGTTGATGTGAAGTTTTCTTCATATTTTGACCTCTAGAGTCATCCCCTGAAATATATGAACGTTAAATCTGTACATCCTGTATACATATCGGGTGTTTTTTTATAGTGATAGAACATTTGAATTAAGATTGAGGACAATTTTTTTTATTTGAAAGATAATTTTTTGACATTTATGTTTTGAGAATAATTTTCGGCATATGTCCACCACGACTAGCTCTAAGGAACCGCATTCGACCAGACCAATTTTGGACCACTTTTTTTGAGTAATTCAGGCCTTATTTCATCAATAACACGAGTTATGTTCGCTTCCAAAGCGTCTATTGTTTCTGATTTATCAACATAAACCAATGACTTGACATAACTTCAAAGAAAATAATCCAGTGGAGTTATGTCGCATGATCTTGGAGGCCAATTAATTGGGCCATTTTTCGAAATAATGTTATCCCCAAATCTTTCTTTCAATAAATCAATTGTAACGGTAGCAGCATGAGGTGTAGCACCATCTTGTTGGAACGAAAACACTTCTGGGTCGATACCTTTCAAATTTTGAAACAAATAATCATTAATCATCGATCTGTAACGAGCACCATTCACTGTAACATTAGCTCCAGCATCGTTTTCAAAGAAATATGGACCAATGATCCTCCGGCGTGTAAAGCACACCATACAGTGCATTTTTCAGGATGCAATGAAACCTGCAGAACTTCTTGAGGATTGTTTTCACTCCATATATGGCATACATAGCCATTGAACCAGAAATAAGCTTCATCACTGAACACAATTCTACGATAAATAAGTGGATCAACTTCAAGCTTTTCTAGGGCCCAATCAGCAAACAAACGACGCTTATTATGGTCAAGTGACTTTAGATCTTGAACCAGTTGGATCTTGTATGGGTGTAGATCAAGATCTTTACGCAAAATTATCCATGTGGTGGATGCACAGGTCCAACTTGTTGTGAACGTCGACGAATAGACAAATCTGGATCATCATTAACACTATGACTTACAGCAGCGATATTTTCTTCTTTACGTACAGTTTTTTGTCTTGTTGTTGTTATTGCATCGAGTAGAGAAAATGTTGTCCGAAATCTATCGATAGTTCGACGAATAAGCTGCTCTGATGGACGATTGTGTAAACCATAAATTTCACGAGGTGCTCTATAAGTTTGGCGAATAGAACACTGATTTTGAAAATAAATTTCAACAATTCATAAACGTTGTTGCGGCGTGAGTCTTTCCATGATAATTTGTCAATGCTTACTGAACAGAAATGTCAAAATAGCATGGCTTCTACCTGTCAAATCACAGTTATCCCTATCGAAAGTTCTATCACTCTAAAAAAACACACGATAGTATATCTTCAAAAAACAATTAGAATTCCGATAATGTACTTCACATTCAAAAAATAAAGTCAATTAACAACAAATATAACTCACCTACAGACCTTTATCTTCGTTTGAACACTACCTTTAAAATCCAAGATAATCTATTATTTTATTATTATTATTATTAAGGAATATAATATTCCTTCTATCAAGTAAAAAAACTCTCTTTATTATTTTATTTTACATAAAATATATAATTATACTAAGGTTTGAAGTATCAAGTGGTTTAAAGAAAACCATATAATACCTTACAGCTTTCTGTGATTTTTGTGACGAACATAGAATATCTTGGATTTTAAAGATTTTTTGTTCAAATCAAGGATATCAGTTTTGTCAGGTGAGTTATATTTGTTGATCATTTTTATTTTTTAAATGTGAAGTAGGACCGATGGAGACCTTATCGGAATTCTAATTGTTTTTTGATGATATGTTTTGAGAGATTTTTGAGATTTCTGAGAAGCCCTTAAAATTATAAAATATAAAAAAAGGTTTTTACTTGATTGAAGAAATATAACAAAATTTGAATATTAAAACAGATTTAATCTGTCAGTCTTCTACAATTTTGATTTCAAAAAATTTTTATCCAAAAAAACTTTTAGAATTAAATTAATGTCTACATAAGCACCGCTCATATTTAATAGACGTATACAATGTCAAATGGAATAAATAAGCCAACAAATATATATAGTCATTTAAAATTAATAAATAAATATAAGAAAAACAAATGTTAACCTCCGCTATTTTATTGATTTACACGACAATTGTTTCGTCATACCATGACTTCATCAGGTGAGTATTTAAACTGAGGTATACAATGCAAAACATGACCTTAAATACACAGCTCTGGTACAAAAAATAGAGGGGTGGAAAGAGATGGTATAGAATTAATGAAAAATATTAAATAGGGGGGATCTGTTTAAATCTATTTGATCATTCAATAAAATTTTGACCAAGAGTATGAAACCATTAAACAAATAGCTTTCAATAATGAGTTTAATCCGTTAATTGTAGACAATTTACTTGATAAAATAAATTACAAGAAAGCAATATCACTTGTATATCCAAAATTTCAAAATTCAAACGAAACCAAATTTATTTCATTAACTTACATAGGCCAAAAATCTGAAAAGATTGCTAGATATTCAAAGAAAAAGGAAAGATATATCATCTCTTCTAAAACTATTAATTCTCTAGGCAGCTTAATAAAAAATAATAAAGAGGTCATTCCTAAAAACAAAAAATCAGGAGTTTACAAGTTAACAAGTAGTGATTGCCCATGTGTATATGTGGGACAGACAAGAGTACGAGAACATGAAAAATGTTACATTAATAATATACCGAATGCCAACCATTAGAGACTGGCCATTTTAATTTTAATATGAACTATGAAATATTACATATTGAAAACAAAAGTCAGAAACTAAATCTGTTAGAAACTTTAGAGATCAATAGATATAATAAAAGACAAATTTTATTGAATGATCAAATAGATTTAAATAGATCCCCCCTACTTAATATTTTTCATTAATTGTATACCATCTCTTTCCACCCCTCTATTTTTTGTACCAGAGCTGTGTATTAAAGGTCATGTTTTTGCATTGTATACCTCAGTTTAAATACTCACCTGATGAAGTCATGGTCTGACGAAACAATTGTCGTCTAAAAAAAAATAGCGGAAATTAACATTTGTTTTTCTTATACTGAAGATGAATTTCCGTCAAGTAAAGACCGAGACAATCAAAAATTTTATAAATGAATATTTGAAGGAGACAAAATTTTGTTTCTGATCTTACCGTTATGAACACCAATTCCTTTTCAAAAACATAAAACACAACTTAAGGAGTTTTCAAAAAATATAATTTATTTAAAATATTTAATATATTTAAATATTCAAATAAATTGATTCAAAAATCTCTCAAAGCATGCACTATATCTTCAAAAACAATTAGAATAATTTGTTTTGATATTCAAATTTTAATTAGAATTCCGATAATCTCTTCATCGGCCCTAAATAATATTTAAAATATCAAAATCAACTAACAATCACTATATCTTACCTCAAAGTGGTAACCAGATAATTGCTTTAAACAGACTAACTTTTTTGAATAAAAATTTCTTTGAAATTAAAATTGTAGAAGACTGACAGATTGAATTTGTTTTGATATTCAAATTTTGTTATATTTCTTCTATCAAGTAAAAAGCCTTTTTCCATTTTATTTTATACATAATATATAATTATATTTAGGCTTGAATAAATCTCATTATGGAAGGTCAATGGTTTAAAGAAAACCTTATAATACCTTACAGTTTTCTGTGATTTTGTGACGAACATAGACTCTCTTGATTTTTAAAATTAGTCTGTTTAAAGCAATTATCTGGTTACCACTTCAAGGTAAGATATAGTGATTGTTAGTTGATTTTGATGTTTTAAATATTATTTAGGGCCGATGAAGAGATTATCGGAATTCTAATTGTTTTTTTAAGATATAGTGCATGTTTTCAGAGATTTTTGAATTAACTTATTTGAATATTTAAATATATTGAATATTTCAAATAAATTATATTTTTTGAGAAGTCCTTAAGTTGTGTTTCATGTTTTTGAAAAGAAATTGGTGTTCATAATGGTAAGATCAGAAAAAAAATTTTGTCTCCTTCAAATATTTATTTATTAATTGTAACTGACTATTTATATTTGTTGGTTTATTTACTCCATTTGACATTGTGTATTGAGTTTTGATTATACGTCTAAAAAATATAAGCTGTGCTTATAAGACATTAATTTAATTCTGAGAATTTTTTGAATAAAATTGTAGGAGGCTAACAGAGTATCTGTTTTGATATTCAAATTTTGTCATATCAATATATTCACTCGAAAATCATTATCGTCCTTCTGGAGTAGTCGTAAAAATGGCATGACATTTGAATTCATACCATAGTTGTATACATATATATCTAGACCTATCATTTTGTTTGTTTTTCCGCAAAGAAAACATCAAGGCTGGCTTCCAGATACATGAAATATGATTCGTGCAGTGGTGTCGTTGCGCAAATAAAATAACTCCGAAGGTTATAGACCCAAACCTGACTTCTCCTGAAAATTTATTTCGGTATCGCTTTTTGCAGGAATCGGAGGAGTGCATAGGGAAGGAGAGAAGACATTCGATATCTCAGCGGATCTCACGGAGCTGGGAAAATCTCGAGTGGCCGTCGTTTCCAGCGGAGTCAAGTCCATTCTAGACATACCGAAGACGCTGGAATATTTGGTAAGAATAATAAAACCGGAAAGACCTGCACCGTCATCAGCATGCGAAAGGGATTTCCTGAAATTTCGTATGTGAAATACTTTTGAATGGATGGTTTTTTATCCTTCGAGTGATTTGGTCCGCTCTGTATTACTTTTCTTGTCTGTTCTTGATTATCATTTAGGGATCTTGAATAAATTTCCACCGATTTCCAGGAAAAGTACTGGGTTATTTAAAAACAGTCAGAAAAAGAGAATCTGTGGAATTAAATTAAAAACATACAGATTAAAACAAGTTGCAGAAATTACTACGTTTCACTACCAATAAATTGATATTTTACACATTTAATTGTGACTCGAGTTTCGGGAATTAACAATCCCATCTTCAGACAACTGAAGTCTCAACAAGCAGAACAGGGAGGGCATTTATGAATTTACAGAGGTAGAAGAGGTAATAAAAACAGGTTAATATAAGAAAAACAAATGTTAACTTCCGCTATTTTATTGATTTACACGAACCATGAACTCATCAGGTGAGTATTTGAACTGAGGTATACAATGCAAAACATGACCTTAAATACACAGCTCTGGTACAAAAAATAGAGGGGTGGAAAGAGATGGTATACAATTAATGAAAAATATTAAGTAGGGGGGATCTATTTAAATCTATTTGATCATTCAATAAAATTTGTCTTTTATTATATCTATTGATCTCTAAAGTTTCTAACAGATTTAGTTTCTGACTTTTGTTTTCAATATGTAATATTTCATAGTTCATATTAAAGTTATGGCCATTCTCTAACAAATAGTTGGCATAAGTTGAATTCGGTTTATTATTAATGTAACATTTTTTATGTTCTCGTATCCTTGTTTGGAATGAACGGCCTGTCTGTCCCACATATACACATGGGCAATCACTACATGTTAACTTGTAAACTCCTGATTTTTTGTTTTTAGGAATGACGTCTTTATTATTTTTTATTAAGCTGCCTAAAAAATTAATAGTTTTAAAAGAGATGTTATATTTTTCTTTTTTCTTTAAATATCTAGCAATCTTTTCAGATTTTTGGCCTTTGTAAGTTAATGAAATAAATTTGGTTTCGTTTGAATTTTGGATATACAAGTTAATATAATACAGGTTAATATAATACAGGTTAAAAAAGGTTTAAAATAAGAGGACTCTCAACAACTATTAAAACGTCGGCACGTCAAAGAAGATTGGTAAAGAGATGTTACTTATTTAAATATCTCAAAAATTTTGGATTCACATAAATCCGTGCATTCATTAATTATTTTTACACTATTTTTATTGTGAACTAATTTGAAAATTTCAACAGATTCTAATTTTCAAATTAGTTCACAATAAAAATAATGAATGACTATACGGATCTATGTGAATCCAAAAATTTTTAAGATATTTAAATAAATAACATCTGTTTACCAATCTTCTTTGACGTGCCGACGATCTAATAGTTCTTGAACGTCCCCTCATTTTAAACCTTTTTTAACCTGCTTTTATTACTTCTTCTACCTCTGTATATTCATAAATACCCTGTTCTGCTTGTTGAGTCTTCAGTTGTCTGAAGATGGGATATTTAATGCCCTCTTTTGAATTTACTTGACCACTTTTGAATGGTGGATAAAGAGGGGGCACAGTCTTGATAAACAGCAAGCATCTCTTCATGAATGATTGATTTGTTTGACTTTTTCCCTGCTTAGTGAGGAACTTTATAACGACGCGATGCTCGATTTTACTCGTCATTGTGACGTCAGTCATTCACTGAGGATACTTAGAAAACTTATGATCGTAAATTAGTGAAATTTTATATTCATACCCTCAGATAGTGTCATTAGTAAATGAGAAAATTAGATTATTCACATTATTAGCGAATCACCCCGATACCGAGAATACATTGAACGCCCCTCGTAAATGGACATACTAAATGGCATCTTACTCAATGAACAGATGTGAGGAGTTGTTGTCCCAAATTTAAAGTAAATCCTAAAATCCTAATTCCGGAATTACCATATATCTTATTTGAATAATATATCGAGTGGTTTTTTTTTAGAGTGATAGAACTTTAAATTGAAATAAAACACATTTAAATTAAGATTGAAGCCAAATTTTTTTTTTATTTGAAAGATTTTTATGACATTTATGTTTCAAAAATAATTTCCGGCATATGTCCACCACGACTAGCTCTGAGGAACCGCATTCGACCAGATCAATTTTGAACCACTTTTTAGAGTAATACAGGCCTTAATTCATCAATAACAAGAGTTATGTTGGTCTTCAAAGCGTCTATTGTTTCTGGTTTATCAGCATAAACCAATGACTTGACATAACCCCAAAGACAATAATCCAGTGGAGTTATGTCGCATGATCTTGGAGGCCAATTAATTGGACCCTTTTTTTGAAATAATATTATCGCCAAATCTTTCTCTCAATAAATTAATTGTTACGGTAGCAGCATGAGGTGTAGCACCATCTTATTGGAACCAAAATACTTCTGGGTCGATACAATTCTAATTTTGAAACAAATAATCATTGATCATCGATCTGTAATGAGTACCAGTCACTGTAACATTAGCTCCAGCATCGTTTTTAAAGAAATATGGACCGATGATGTCTCCAGCGTGTAAAGCACAACATTCAGTGCATTTTTCAGGATGCAATGGAACCTGAAGAACTTCTTGAGGATTGTTTTCACTCCATATACGGCAATTTTGCTTGTTTACATAGTCGTTCAACCAGAAATGAGCTTCATCACTAAACACAATTTTACGGTAAAAAAGTGGATCAACTTCAAGCTGTTCTAAGGCCCAATCAGCAAACAAACGACGCTTTTTATGGTCAAGTGGCTTTAGTTCTTGAACCAGTTGGATCTCGTATGGGTGTAGACCAAGACCTTTACGCAAAATCTTCCATGTAGTGGATGCATAGAGTCCATCTTGTTGTGAACGTCGACGAATAGACAAATCTGCATCATCATTAACACTATGACATACAGCAGCGATATTTTCTTCTGTAGATACAGTATGTAAACCATAAATTTCACGAAGTGCTCTATAAGTTTGGCGAATAGAACACTGATTTTGAAAATAAATTTCAACAATTTGTAAACGTTGTTGCGGCGTGAGTCTTTGCACGATAATTTGTCAATGCTTACTGAACAGAAATGTCTAAACAACATGGCTTTTACCTTCTGTCAAATCACAGTTATCCCTAGCGAAAGTCCTATCACTTTAAAATAAACATCTGACTATTCTTCCATTATTTTGTCACCTACCCAACAATGTATTTAAACTTGATTACACTGAACACCATCAGCCAGTAGAATGTAGATACATGATGAAGCCACACCGTGGTGAAACAATTGTTTTATTAGAAACATATTTGTGGAAATAAAATACTGTCTCTATATATTTTTTAAGTAAAATAAGTTTTCACCAAGTTAAGACCGAATCAAACAAATATTTAATCATTCAATAAGACAAAATATTTCTCGGAAAAACTAAGTTCCAATTTTCGTAGGCACATAGAATTTTCAAATATATTTCAATATTTAAAAATGAACATTTTCATCAAATAACCAACTGCAAGTCTCCATTTAAAACCGAGTGGATTTTTATGCAACCGTCTTTCTTAAAATCATTCGAACCACGTCCATTCGATCGAGTTTTCGTAACAACCACGTGGAATTAGGGAAAAATCCTTCCTACTGTAAAATTTAAGCCCTTAACTGACCCGAACTCAAACAGGAAAACGAAAACTGTTTGAAATTCGAACTTTCCTTCTAATTCAATTTTTCGCATGGGACCAAATCAGACGTGGAATATTCGTTTTTTCCCCTCTATTGAAGATTCGTACGCAGTGTTTCGGAAAAAACGAGCAGATCAAAGCTGCTGCACAAATCATGAGGCGAAGCTCATTTCTCCATAATTTAGGTCCAATAGAGGGAAATTGAATTCAGTTTTATATTTTTAGATGCCTGAATATTTCAGTGAATATTCTTGATTTTACCTAAAGAAAATCACAAAGAAATTTTTCAGATACTGAATTCTTTCAGCCGTTACTATTTGGTAGTTGATCATAATTAAAACAAACTGTAGAAATTACTATGTTTTACTACCAATAAAAATATATCTTACACATTTTCTTGTGACTCGAGTTTCGGGAAAAAAATTATATATTATTATTGGTAGTAAAACATAGTAATTTCTACAATTTGTTTTAACAAATAAATTTAAATTCAGACTTGTTCCTGGTTTTCTACGATAAATATAACACATTGTACCGGGTGCCCAGGTTATCTCTGGTTAAATTTCACAAGGGGATTCTATACGCAGCACAAAAGTTCCTATAAAATATGGTCCAATTATCTTTCGTTGTAAAGTTATTAAAGATTCTAGTATTTTGAAATTTTTCACAACCAAACATAGCATAAATTGAAAACTATGATCTTTAGACTAGGGTGGTTCCATGGAGATTTTTATGAAATACTTGCTTATTATAGGATGGTTAAGGAAAAAATGATTATAAAATTTTTCGTCAGTTTCGTCAGTAATCTTTGCTCAAAGTTGACTCTTATTTCTAACCTGTAAACCCTCATGGAAATTATGTGCACAAACTGCCTTATTCATGAAGCTTTTCAAAGACATATAATAGGATGTTTTTTTTAGAGTGATAGAACTTTAAATCGAAATAAAACACATTTAAATTAAGATTGAAGCCAATCATTGATCATCGGTCTGTAACGAGCAGCATTCACTGTAACATAAGCTCCAGCATCGTTTTTAAAGAAATATAGACCGATGATACCTCCAGCGTGTAAAGCACACCATACAGTGCATTTTTCAGGATGCAATGGAACCTGCAGAACTCCTTGAGGGTTGTTTTCACTCCATATATGGCAATTTTGCTTGTTTACATATCCGTTCAACCAGAAATGAGCTTCATGACTAAAGACAATTTTACAATAAAAAAGTGGATCAACTTCAAGCTGTTCAAGTGGCTTTATTTCTTGTACCAATTGGATCTTGTATGGCTGTAGACCAAGATCTTTACGTAAAATTTTCTATGTGGTGGATGCACAGAGTCCCACTTGTTGTGAACGTCGAAGAATAGACAAATCTGGATCATCATTTACACTATGACTTACAGCAGCGATATTTTCTTCTGTACGCACAGTTCTTTGTCTTGTTGTGCATCGAGTAGAGAAAATCTTGTCCGGAATCTATCGATAGTTCGATGAATAAGCTGCTCTAATGGACGATTATGTAAACCATAAATTTCACGAAGTGCTCTATAAGTTAGGCGAATAGAACACTGATTTTGAAAATAAATTTCAACAATTTGTGAACGTTGTTGCGGCGTGAATCTTTCCTTGATACTTTACCAATGCTTACTGAACAGAAATGTCAAAACAACATAGCTTCTACCTTCCTGCAAATCACAGTTATCCCTATCGAAAATTCTATCACTCTAAAAAAACACCCGATAGATTAAAGAAAAACTTTTTTTAAACCATGAAAATATACTTTGCTTCTAATTAAAAGTTAACTTAAATAATAAGAACGCGGTTTTTTACAATTATTACAAACCAACGAAAATGTTAAGGAATTAAAGTAAAACACTCGTATTACACTGTGACAACAGCTAAATATAATTCTTGATTTACTGTAGATAAACCAAGTCGAAGGTATGATTATTACACTAACAACAAATGTAAGGTGGATTGCTACGTTTAAAGCAATCGCGTTAAGCTTGTACAATTACAAAGCGAACAACTTGACTATTCCGAGAATAACAGTGCATGATGTAGCAAAGGCTACATGCGACCACTTTGACTATTACGAATAATAATGCATGATGTAGCAAGGGCTACATGCGAACCCTTTGACTATTACGAATAATAATGCATAACGTAGCTACGGCTACATGCGACAACTTTGACTATTACTCGAATAAAAATGCTTTTATGATCGATGCACCCCTTCTAACACAATAAGAGGGAAATTAACGTAAATGATTGGAAGGTCCATTTGGAGGTGGATTGAATGAACGAAATAAACCTTCTTATTGGTTACAGAAAAATTATGATATCAATGCAATTAAAGAAGGATAGAGTCAGTTTATATTTTCGAATGGTGTGTCATGTGAAATTATCAAGCATAAATATATCCAAATCTCTAATTGACTTCCCATGTTTTCTAAGGCCATATATAATAATTAGAAAACCAATAATCTGAAGTGTCGAGTAAAACTAAACAGTTTGCAACAATCTCAAAACTGCTAGATAGCATATCAACGTAAAAGACATAAGTATCGAATGACAAACTAATTTCGAACGACAGGGCCGTCTCTAATGAGAACAATACTGTATAGGGACTTTTGTGTTGCCTGTAGAATCACTTTATGAAATTTGGCCAAAGACAACTTGGATATATTAAGATACTAATAAATTATCTCAATAATAATTGGCATAAAATATTTTTTAATATCTAGGAAAAAATTATCTCATTGCATATCTTTTCGATGAGGGGCGGCCCAAAAAATTCAATTATCCGAAATTTCTAAATGATAGATCCTACTTGTTCACATAATTTTATAGTTTCACTTCAATACAACATATTATGGAAAACGCCCTTTATAAATCAATAAAAAATATTCCCCTTCCTAATGTTTTATTTTCTAAACTTGTTATTCATTAATTTCAGGAAACTCAAGGCGTATTTGTCGCGACCTACGGCCCAACTAACGACTTTCCTGCATTTTACAGCCGTAAAAGTGGCTCAAAAGCACCCTATTCGGTCTCAAATCCAACGGAGGCCGCTAAAATTATTCATTCCAGCAGGATTATGAACTTGAAATCAGGAATGTTATTCGCCGTCCCGGTTCCCGAACAGCAGGCGTTAGACGAAGAAGAAATCCGCATGGTTATCGAGAAGGCTTTGGAAGACGCCAAGAAAAAAGAGATCCGCGGAAAACAAATCACGCCCTATCTCCTGCGGAAAATTTGGGAAATGACCCAGGGGAAATCATTACACACTAGTATCCTTTATCGATTCAGGAATACATTTACGGATTTGTATAATGCGTTCATAAACTGAATCGGAAAACGTTGCTGGAGGTATTTTATTCAATTTATGGAGCTTATTTACGAGTATTATCTGAAAAAATTAATGAAGCGTGCAAAGTATGCCCATGGTATGTTCCTTTTTTTATCATCTGCGTATATATTATTCCGTAAAATGAATTTTCTCGCAAACTTGGATTGTGCTCGGTATTGAAATTAGTCCAGCACAGTAATCACGCGAGCTGAATGGATATTGAAAGGAAGGAGGATTTTTTTACTTCATAGAAGGCTTTTTAATATATTAAATATCAAACAGAGTAATTCTGTTATTATACAAGGTGACCAAAAAGGATATCGGTCTTTTATTACTTCGATGAAATTAATGAAAAGTTTATTGTTAATTATCACAATATAAAGTGGAAAATTATTTGGAAAAGATTGTGTTATTTCACTGTTGGGTCAAAAATTAACAGTGCTGTGACCTAAAGTGGCACAAGACCGCAGTAACAAAGCCTACCCAGAACACAACTGAACTCCTAACTCGCACAAGCTGAAAAAGGTTCAGAAGGTTCTTCACAGAAGATCTAGGAGTATCAGGATAATAATAATAATAATAATCTGAATGTTGACCATTACGCTGCTAGCACTTTTATAATCGGGAAGATTGGCGATCACAAGCTGACACATAGTGTAATAAGCCACCTTTTTGTGGGAGGTGGTTGGATGTTAAATATTACTAAATTGACTTATTTACGAATGGGGTGCGAACCGATCCTAGTCGAGCGGTTCTAGGAAGGGTTCGCGAAAATGGAAGGTCTTTCATGTTAATAAATTTTCTCTGTGATTATGAAAATGGTGATGAAACTCAATTATGGATTTAAAGAACTATAATGATAAAGTGTGCCAAAATATAGTAGTTTTATCAATCCTAAACTGAATCAAATTTAAATGAAGCACTACGAATCATTAATATAATTCTTAATTCTGTTTAAACTCCTCAAACATAATAATTAAGAAGGGATATGTCAACCTACTTCTTAATTTCTGACTCTACTTACTCTACTATAATTAGACAATTTCAACCTGAATAATATATCAGAATTTTCAGTTACTTTTTACCCCTAGACTACAAGACCATAGATTCAAAACAAAACTGGGCACACGCGATTTTATACAAGAAACGACCTATTTAACACGAACAATAAACGATAACGAACGACTGTCGGTACTCTTTAATTCCTTGGTCTCGGAACTTAGCACTATATTCAGTTTCTCTTATTCTTCTGACTCAGTTCTTAAACTTCAAAATAATTATAACAATGCTATTATAAATTCTGAGACGAATCCGAGCCTCGCACCGCGATGTTTTCTCGACGATCTTCTTTTTTTTCTCGACGATCTTCTTTTTTTTCTCGACGATCTTCTACAAATCTTTCTACAAACTCCAATTCGGCCCTCTTAATACCTCGTACGCGTCGGTTTTTTCCTTCCAAATTTTTTTGATCCGTTCACCCGCTTAAAATTGCAGCTAAGCACGTTTCAAAATTTCAGCTCTTCGTCGAGCCACACGTGTTCATTTCAACGTCAGCGTGTATCTTTGGAAAATTTCGGTTCCTAAACTCACCTGAAGGAATTTGTTTACGTTTCGTACAATTAGCTCTTATGAACTTTTTAATGTGTAGTTTGTTATTATATAGGTCAGAGTAAAATAATTTCCTTTAGAAGCCGCCGTTCGGGCGTGCCTCGACAGCGAATTCCTAAGTTTACCATTAAGTGGTTTGGAGATTAGAATAAACAAATTAATTCTGGGGAATTGAACCTCGCGTTGAATTTGCTTTTGTCCAATGAATTAATTCCTGTATCATTACAGCCCTTTCATGAATTCTAAGCCTTGTTGGTTTACCCTAATAGCTCTCGATATTGCCGACATTTCTGACCTGATGTTTTACTTCAATCGCATCAGGTTCGTCGGATTATTTTCATAGACCTTACTCTTAAGGTATCTCCTGCAAAATAGTCAAGTGGACCTAGGTCGGGGTTTCTGGAAGGTCAGTTGATATTACCCCTATGCGAAATGACCTTATTAGGGAATAATTCGTTAACAGCTTCCATTGCTTGATTTGATATATGGCAAGTGGCCCCATCTTGTTGAAACCACGTTTCTAAGTTGAAATCTTGAAATTCCTGTAACTCCTGACCCAAAAAGTTTCGCAGCATATCGCAATAACGGTCACTATTCACATTGAGTGGTCGGCCTCTTCGATATTCATGAAAATAAGGAGCGACTATGCCTCTAGGAGACATAGTAGCCCAAACAACAACCTTTGGGCTATGCAGGAGTCCTTCATGCTTTCGTCTCGGATTTTCCTCTGTTAATGTACATGACCATTTAGATGAAAGTTTGCTTCATCACTGAAGAGTATGTTATCAAAATTGTTGAACCGTCATAACATTTCGTTGACAGAATTCAATCGATTAGCATGGTCTGTATCCTTCAATTCTTGAACCAATTGAATTTTATAGGCTTTTAAATGCAAATATTTCTTTAAAATCAAATGCAAGAACGATTTTTTGATATTTTATAATTGGCCTCGCTTTCGGATTGATAAAGATGGATTTTGACAAACTGACGCCTCCACCTGAAATCGTCAATAAACAGGATGTATCGCCATTCATCTAGGCAGCATACCCGCTCCATTGCCCACTCTAATCTTTGACGATTGTATTAGCGATTGAGTGTTCATAACAAGCGTTTTGATGTCACACTGAATTCATGGAGACGTCTTCGGACTATGCTTAAGGAAACTGAAGAACAGGTGGTATCTCGAAGACGTTCACTTACCATTCTGCATGTGCTGAGTGGCTGTCTTTTCATCGAAAGATTTAAAAAAACGGTCTTCTACTGGCGTTGTAGCCCATGGTCTACTATCGGGTGTTTTTTTTAGAGTGAATAGAACTTTAAATTGAAATAAAATACATTTAAATTAAGATTGAAGCCAAATTTTTTTTATAAGATAATTATTTAAGAAGATAATTATGATATTTATGTTTTGAAAATAATATTCGGCATATGTCCACCATGACTAGCTCTGAGGAACCGCATTCGACCAGACCAATTTTGGACCACTTTTTCGAGTATTTCAGGCCTTATTTCATCAATAACACGAGTTATGTTGGCTTCCAAAGCGGCTATTGTTTCTGGTTTATCAGCATAAACTCGATATGATCCCAAAGAAAATAATACAGTGGAGTTATGTCGCATGATCTTGGAGGCCAATTAATTGGACAATTTCTCTAAATAATGTTATCGACAAATCTTTCTTTCAATGGTAGCAGCATGAAGTGTAGCACCATCTTGTTGGAACCAAAACACTTCTGGGTCGATACCATTCAAATTTTGATACAAATAACCATTGACCATCGATCTGTAACGAGCAGCATTCACTGTAACATTAGCTCAAGCATCGTTTTTAAAGAAGTATGGACCAATGATGCCTCCAGTGTGTAAAGCACACCATACAGTGCATTTTTCAGGATGCAATGGAATCTACAGAACTTCTTGAGTATTGTCTTCACTCCATATACGGCAATTTTGCTTGTTTATATAGTCGTTCAACCAGAAATGAGCTTCATCATTGAAAACAATTTTACGATAAAAAAGGGAACAACTTCAAGCTGTTCTAAGGCCCAATCAGCATACAAACGACGCTTATTATGGCCAAGTGGCTTCAATTCTTGAACCAGTTGGATCTTGTATGGGTGTAGACCAAGATCTTTACGCAGGCCACTTGCACTTGTGTTTAACCAGCCTGAAGGACTCTGTTGGAATCGTTCTCACATAAAATTGTCTTGACTTAATGAAAATTCGTTTTTTGATTGCGTAGAACCGTTTGATCTTATTGAATAATGAATACAAATGGAATAGGATTACAGATTTCTTGGAAACATGAACTTTCATTCTTCATAGTGAATTTTCTACGCGTTCTGTGCATTCGTTGTGAAGATTGGTAAATAAAATTTCCTTTCGTATCTAGAAAATCGGCATCTATAGATTAAACGTGTGGAAAACAATATGTTGCCAATAAACGCACCGCACCGCTGCATGTAATTATGCAGTATCTGCTAATCGATTCAGGGGGCTATTATACAGAATCATCATGTTTTTTCCCAAAAAATATATCTCTCATAGTGTAAAATTTATAAATGAATAGGTGTGGGGGCACTATCATGAAGCAAAATGAGTATGTGTTGCCTTTTTCCATATTCTGGCCATTTTTCATTTAATGCTCGATTTACATCGATCATTTGCGATTAGTATCAACGGTTCCAGCAGGTTTTAGCAGCTCATAATAGAATATACCCTTATGATTCCACCGAACACAGAGCATTGTCTTCTTCCAAAGCGATTTGGTCTTGCGGTGTCGATGGTTCGCCTTAATTCTCTCATGATATACGACGTTTAATTTCTCAAAGTATATCCATTTCCATCATCTGTCACGATTCGGTGGAGAAAATACTTTCTTTTGTTTCTGTCAAGTAGCATTTCAGAAGTAATTTTTCGATTTTCCTGCTGCCTTTTATTCAGTTAATGCTGAATCCATTCTCCTCTTCTGAATCTCCCCCATAGCTTTCAAACGAATGGGGACGGCTTCTTGCATCACATTTAATTGATCAGCGAGTTCTTGTTGAGTTTGACTATCATCTTCATCCAATAAGACTTGCAATTCTTTGTTTTCGAACTTTTTCAGTGGTTTCCCACGTGCTTCGTTTTTCACCTCAAAATCATCACTTCCGAATCTTGTAAAACCACCTGAAACACTGAGCATGTTCACCATAAGCTTCGACAAGCATTCGATGTGATTCTGCAGCAGTTTTCTTCAAACGATAATAGAAAAACAATACTGCTCGAAAATTGTAGCTTGTAGGCACAAAACTCGACATGGTTAAGCTTATAGAAAAATATGCCGGTGTATGGAATTTGGATTGGTGTGGGTTGAGAATCTTCGTTAGCTGTTAGAGAGAGATGTTGACGCTTCAGAAACAATTTTGACGAGATCATTAAAATTCTGCAAAAATCCCACACTACCATTTATGTGAAAGAATTTACTCCCTGGCCTACTTCGTGCGCATGTATCAATAAAACTTGAACACTCAGGACAAAATCCTAACGTAATATCTTTCGAACACTCTGTAAAATTAGCGTTCACGACTCCACCGAGCAAATACGCAAAAAATTTGACAATGAATTTTCATGATTGTATATTAATCTAACGAACGAAGACGGCTCCAAATATATCGGGCGAAGAAGCAAGATTAATCCCTCTGTTGTCATATTATGAAGCTCCAAAATGACGTGCTCATAAATTATATAGGTAGGGTAATTTAGATTTACTTCATGTAGATTTGTGGGGAATCTCATTCCACATCTCTGATGAACGAAGGTTCTCGAACGACAACGTAATATTCTTGATGAGGTCAAAGTGATAATCTAAAGATATTGTCGAGAATAAATTAATATGAACTTGCAAGAATGATTAGTTTTCATCCTGTTCCATTCTATATTTAGGAGATCGGGAAAATTGATATCGACTTGAAGAGTCATCATTACATACTACGGTACCAAAAAAGTACCAGGAATCGGTAAAAAAACACAAAATATGTATTCTGCATAAAACTTTTTTGTAACCGGTTCTCCAATAGGAATTAAACAATTTGAAATGGTTATAATGGCAACACTGTATATTATTTTTGACATTTACCATGTCATTTGTGTTCAGTAGGTTATGTCATTTGATCATGGAAAGATACACGCTTCAACAACGTTTAGAAATTACCCTTCAGGCACATGCTATTTATACGTGTTTATAGCTGGTAATAATTTTGAAATCAAAACACAGAATTTCATTTTGAGTTTATCAATAGAAGCATCGTTTTAACAATTTCTACGCAAATTTAAAACTCTAGAACAAGTGCACAAAAATTAATTCGAATATATTCATGTATATTTTCGAAATATACTAATGAGAGATTTGATCTCAAACGGAAATGATTCATAATACCTTGTAAACTGAATAATTTTAGCAATTATTCAGTACAACCCAACAACTAGAAGCATAAGAATTTATTAAATTATTGAAAGAAATTTTGTTAAGCTGAAATTTTCCTTTAAACCATGTCAGATATTTCTTTAATAAGAAATAATGCAAGTGTTGCAGCTGAAATAGCAGTGGAGTTGAAAAATCTGGAGAAAAGTGCAAACTCATCATCAGGACCGTTGAAGAGGAAAGTTGATGGGAAATCTGATGGTATTGTGAGTATACCTTTTTTGTCCTATGTTTGATATTGTATAGAATCGATGGCTATGAAATTTCATCCGTGGTGAACATTTAACCGTTACTCGGCCAGAAATCCCAGGACAGTATTTATGGGCTCATGTCTTATTTTCTCCCAGATGCCATTTAATTATTGTAACATACTTTTATTTATTTCGCTACTAGTCAGTGTGTTAGCTTATCTATTCTTTCGTACACATTTCGAAGTTTGGTTTCAAAATAACTACAAATGAGCTATAGATGTGAAACAAATATCATCAAATAGTTTAAATTATTTTAAATAACAGTTAATTAATATGTTCATTATTCAAGTGAAAGTTTCAGTTGTTATGTAATTTTTCGTATCAAGAGTGAAAATAGTCCGAAGGTTCTCTATATTATCGTGAAAAACAATATAGGATGTTACATTCGAAAAAATCGAGAAATAACAATATTAATTTGAATTTGAATATCAAAACTTTAATCTGTTAGTCTCCTATAATTTAAAAAAAATTTATTCAAAAATTTTTAGAATTAAATTGATGTCTTATAAGCACTGCTTATATTTAATAGACGTATAAAATTTAAACTCAATATACAATATATAATGGAATAAATAATCCAACAAATATAAATTGTCAATTAAAATTGATAAATGAATATTTGAAGGAGACAAAATTTTGTTTCTGATCTAACAATTATGAAAACTAATTCCTTTTCAAAAATACAAAACATAATTTAAGGACATCTCAGAAAATATAATTTATTTGAAATTTTCAAATATTTAAATAAGTTACTTAAAAAATCTCTCAAAACATTATTATATATTCAAAAAACAATTAGAATTCCGATAAGGTCTTCATCTGTCCAACTTCACATTTAAAAAATAAAAATAATCAACAAACAAATATATCTCATTTGATAAAACTGATATCCTTGATTTGAACACATAAAACTTTTTTTTTAATTTCAATATTTGGCGATTACTTATGACAGGTTGATCATTTGGGAATAATGACTAGGCAAATCTTTCAGTTAAAAAATTTCTGATCAAATTCGTAGAAGACTTTAAGTGAACCTCTGTTCTCTCTACTTTTTGCACTTTTCTCTGAATAATATGTTACGTTTGGAAAAATACTTCTAACATTGTCATGATAGAGATATTTAAGACCGTTGAAAACATATAGGAGATCCATTAAAAAATCACCCATGTATTTATTTTTTTTTGGGGAACACTCTTTATATTAAAACATAATTTCCTGCGATGCAGAAATGGAACTACAAGGAGTCTGCTTTCGAACGAAGTTTACAAGATGTCTGGTTTGGCAGCTATGGGATCGTTACGCACTATTGCAGGACCCTGTATATTGGGTAAACATTACAATAACTGGAAATTAGAATCAGAGGACATAAATAAATACAAAATGCAATTCCACAGCACTAAGCAAACCTAAAAGAACGATAAATCACGATTTCAACTTAAAACATGCTAAGATTCTAACCACCGAAAAAAGAAGAAAGAATTTATTGAGATCATACACATAAAATATCTAAAATGACATATCGAATACAAAATTCCAAAGCAAGATATACCACAAGGAAATCTGAAAAAAGATACTTTTAAGTCTTTCATTTATATAATTAGAAATAAACTCCATCTTTTTTTATTAACAGAAACCTAAGGAATAAACGTCATCATGCAGTATCGACAAAAGTTTTTCACATCCTTGAATTTTCACGTAGGGACTGGTACCGCCGCCATATGTCATCCTAAAATCAATTGTAAAATTATATGAGAAATATGCTGTAAAAATATAATTAAATATCAACCATGTATGTTCTTAAGTTTGTTTTAATCCCAATCAGTGGCGGCTTGTCCTATGAGGCAGTGCTTCACCAAATAAATTCTGGAAACTACACCTATTAATCGAATTCATCGAATATTCTTTTTGTCCATTTTATCCTCAATTTCACATCATACGGCACGGAACTGGGTCTCTCTTACATAATATCTATGCTCAGTCTCACGATTCTTATATATTCATCTCACTTACTCTTTAAGAAGTAAACGGTTCGAGGCATGCCTCACGCCTTGTCTAGCGCGTTATCTAATTATTCTGCACTATTCCGGTTAATCGGGAAGCGGAAATTTTTAGTTTGTTTTCGTTTTGTTGTGATTTGGTGGTAGCGTTTACTGTGTCTCTACTGTCCTTTGTAAGTTTGTGTCCGTGTTCGTCTGAGCTTATTTCGAAAGGAGTTTTCATTTTGTTAATCGACTTAATCACTACCAGAAGGCGAAATGGATTTAGCGGGACCGAGTCGTCTCAAGTTCCCAAGGTAAAAAATGAAAATATTCGAAGTACTAGTGATTTTGTAAATTTTTTAATAAATCAGCAACATTTATTCACTCATTCGTATGAGGATAAATTATACATAATTAAAGAAGTAACACGATCTGTTCCAGATCTAAGCAAATGTCTTGTGACTATGGGTGGGGTTCGAAAATCAAATCGGTGGTTTCAAAATACATGGTATAAAAAGTACGACTGGCTTACTCGCAGTATAACTTTAAATAAATTATTTTGTTGATCGTGCATTTTATCCGCAGCAACTAATGCAAATTCCGACAGAGTGTGGTCAAAACGTGGTTATAGCGGTTAGCAGAATAAAAGTGCTCAACATATTTAATCGAATTTCAAGCTTACCTTTATGAGGAAACAAAAACAAAATACAGCAATAAACATTGCGCGTCAAATTGAAATTAAAAATTTGAATACTAGAGTCAAAAAACATCGACAAATTCTAAAAAGTCTGATAGATATTAGAATGCACCTCTGTATGCAAGAGTTACCTTTTAGGGAGCATTATGAATCTAATGAATCTTTGAATCGCGGGAATTTCAAAGAATTGGATATTCTTGTTAGTAAATTTGACACCAATTTGAAAATCTTTTCAGAAAATTATATTAACAGTAGATCAGTTTTTTCTGGCACATCTAAAACCATTCAAAATGAATTTATCGATTCGGTTACTTTTGTTGTGAATAAAAAAAAATTTAGCACGAAATTTCAAAATTTGAATATCAAAACAGATCTAATCTGTTACGTCTCCTACAATTTTAATTTCAAATTTTTTTTTTTAATTTTTAGAATTAAATTAATGTTTTATAAGCACAGCTTATATTTAACAGACGTATAATATCAAAACTCAATATAAAATTTCAAATGGAATAAATAACCCAACAAATATAAATTGTCAATGCAAATTAGAAAATAAATATTTGAAGGAGACAAAATTTTGTTTCTGATCTTTCAATTATGAAAAGTAATTCCTTTTCAAAAATACAAAACATAATTTTGAGGACTTCTCAGAAAATATAATTTATTTGAAATATTTGATATATTTGAATAAGTTAATTAAAAAATCTCTCAAAAACATGTATTATATCTTCAAAAAACAATTAGAATTCCCATAAGGTCTTCATCGGTCTAACTCCAATTAAAAAAAAAAAAAAATAAAACAAATTCAACTTACCTACAGATTTCTTGTTATCCTCGTTTAAACATTAACTTTAAAATCCAAGATATTTTATGTTCATCACAAAAATCGCAGAAAGCTGTAAGGTGTTATATGGTTTTCTTTAAATCACTTGATATCCCATAATGAGTTTTATTCAAACCTAGTATAATTATATATTATATATGAAATAATATAATGAGAAAAGATTATTTTACTTGATAGAAGGAATATTACAAAATTTTAATATCAAAACAGTCTCCTACAATTTTAATTTCAAAAAATTTGTAGAATTAAATTAATGTCTTATAAGCACAACAACCCAAGAAATTTAAATTGTCAATTAAAATTAAAAAACAAATATTTGAAGGAGACAAAATTCTACTGAATATAGGCTGTGCTTATAAGACATTATTTCAATTCTGAAAATTTTTAAAAATTTTTTTGAAATTAAAATTGTAGGAGACTTGACAGATCAATCTGTTTTGATACCTATTCAAATTTTGTAATATTTCTTCTATTAAGTGAAAAACCTTTTCCTATTATTTTATTGATATTTAAAAGTCTTTGTTTTTTCCTGGCAAGCTGATGAAACAATTGACATAAGCTGACATTCAAAATTAGAAGTAAACAGTCGATATAAAGGGGTAAAAAATTTTGAAATGATTTTTTTCAATATATCGGCTGTTTTTTTATAGTAATAGAATTTTATGACATTTCTGTTTCAAAAATAATTTCCGGCATATGTCAACCACGTCTAGCTCTGAGAAACCGCATTCAACCAGACCAATTTTGGACCACTTTTTTGAGTAATTCAGGCCTTATTTCATCAATATCACGAGTTATGTTGACTTCCAAAGCGTCTAACGTTTCTGGTTTATCAGCATAAACCAATGACTTGACAAAACCGGAAAGCAAATAATCCAGTGGAGTTATGTCGCATGATCTTGGAGGCCAATTTATTGAACCATTTCTCGAAATAATGTTATCGCCAAATCTTTCTTTCAATAAATTAATTGTTACGATAGCAGCATGAGGTGTAGCACCATCTTGTTGGAACCAAAACACTTCTGGGTCGATATCTTTCAAATTTTGAAACAAATAATCATTGATCATCGATCTGTAATGAGCACCATTCACTGTAACATTATCTCAAGCATCGTTTTTAAAGAAATATGGACCGATGACGCCTCCAGCGTGTAAGTCACACCATACAGTGCATTTTTTCAGCATCCAATGGAACTTGCAGAACTTCTTGAGGATTGTTTTCACTCCATATACGGCAATTTTGCTTGTTTACATGAAATAAGCTTCATCACTAAACACAATTTTACGATAAAAAAGCGGATCAACTTCAAGCTGTTCTAGGGCCTAATCAGCAAACAAACGACGCTCATTATGATCAAGAGGCTTTAGTTCTTGTATCTTGTATGGGTTTAGACCAAGATCTTTATGCAAAATTTTCCATGTGGTAGATGCACAGAGTCCAACTTGTTGTGAATGTCGACGAATAGACAAATCTGGATCATCATTAACACTATGACTTATAGCAGCGATATTTTCTTCTGAACGTACAGTTCTTTGTCTTTTTGTTGTTGTTGCATCGAGTAGATAAAATGTTGTCCGAAATCTATCGATAGTTCGACGAATAAGCTGCTCTGATGGACGATTATGTAAACCATTAATTTCACGAAGTGCTCTATTAGTTTGGCGAATAGAAGACTGTTTTTGAAAATAAATTTCAACTATTTGTAAACGTTGTAGCGGCGTGAGTCTTTTCATGATAATTTGTCAATACTTACTGAATAGAAATGTCAAAACAACATGGCTTCTACCTTCTGTCAAATCACAGTTATCCCTATCGAAAGTTGTACCACTCTAAAAAAACACCCGATACATCAGATATTGTAACGTTAAATGTGGTTCTATAAATGTAACAAGAAAACCTTAGGTGTAACAACTTTTTTTTCTCATTTTCGTATTTGGATACGTCCATTCTACCATAATATTATTATTATTTTCCTGATAGTCCTAGATCTTCTGTGAAGATCTTTCAGCGTGTGCGAGTTAGGAGTTCAGTTGTGTTCTGTGTAGGCTTTGTTAATGCGATCTTGGGCCAGTTTAGGTCACAGCACTGTTAATTTTTGACCCAACAGTGAAATGGTGACCGACACCCGTTCAACTAGAAAATTTCTTCTCCACCTGAACAGGATTCGAACCCGGACCTTCTGGTCAGGAGCCCGATGCTCTACCACTGAGCTGTCAGCTTTATGTTACAACCAAAAAATTTATTGTCGTCAGTGAAATTCGGAAGCGACTTCCAAAAACGTGAGTACTCTCCTTCATGTTTTGAAATTATTGCAATGATGCAGAAATAATAAATATGGATCGGATCGTCGTCACGCAGTTTGGTGGTCCGGTTTCCCATCAAAATGAAAAATTCCTCCCGCAAATAACGACCAGCTGTAGAGCATTATATCCCGTTCGAATATAATCGGAACCAATTCCTATTTCCATTCCAATGAATGGAGCAATTATCTTTCTCCATTTACTCTTCCGATTGGCCACTGAAGTTCAATTTACCGGACTTTTTTAACGGGTTTTACGACGTCAGGCACGAGAAATGGGCTTAAAATAAAAAAAATTCATTATTCATGGCTGAAAAATGAATTATGTATTATGTATCTTTTCAGAGCTTCATTAATTACTTGGAGTTTTGAGAACGGGTCAATAAGGTTGTTGGAGATGATGAAGTTCGCTAACTTGCTCGGCGCATTGCTTGGGAGTTGGCTGGCTTTGGAGTTTCGTGAAATAGAAATATACTAACTGACAAAGAAACTGCAACACCCAGAAGGAGCTGTTCAAATTTCAAATCTTTTTTGGTCAAACATAGATGGTATAGCAAAGAGAAAATGATTAAAGTTTGGAGAAAAAATTGTGAAGGTCCTCTCATGTGAACATTTTTATTACTTAAATTTGTAGTCGTTTTTTGCAAATTTTTTGAATATTACAACGAACCAGCTGTTCCAGGAGATCCAAAGTCGACGTTTAGTTGTTGTTAAAATGCCTAGATCACGTGTACGCGTAATTTATGGCCAGCTAAGTGAATTTGAAAGAAGCCGAATAATTGGTCTACGGGAGGCGGGATTGTCATTTCGAGAAATCGCTAACCCTACGAACAGAAATCCAACTACTGTTATGAGATGTTGTCAAGCGTGGTTTGATAATGCCCAAAACCGAAGAAGAGTAGGCACCGGACGTCGAAGGGGCACAAATGAAGTTCAAGATCGACGTTTAAGACTTATGGCTATCAGAGACCGATTTGCGACAAATCGATCTTTGGCTGTTAAGTGGCTGTAACTGTCCGAACGGTTTAACGCCGGATAAGGTCTTTTGGACGGCAGCATTATCGATCCCATCTTGTGTTAACTCTGACAGTTGAGCATCGCCGCAACGATTACAGTGGTGCAGAGAACGTCAACATTGGAATGTGGAATGGCATCAGGTCTTCTTTTCTGATGAATCTCGATTCTCCTTGGATACACATGATGCCCGAAGACGGGTAAGACGACGTCGGGGAGAAAGACGTCAACCTCAGTTTGATATTGAGCGTCATGTACACCGGACAGTAGGCGTTATGGTATGGGGTGCTATTGCATATGCAAGTAGGTCACCTTTACTCTTTATTCGAGGTAACTTGACAGCGCTGCGTTACCTTCAAATAGTGGAGCCATATGTTCTCCCTTACCTTAACCAGCTCGATAATCCAATATTTCACTAAGATAATGCTCGACCTCATGTTGTCAGAGTTAGTTTAAACTTTTTTGAGGCGACCCATGTGAATCTTTTGCTATGGCCGCCCAGATCCCCTGATCTTTCGCCCATAGAGCATGTTTGAGCCATCATGGATAGAAGGCTTGGAAATTTACCCCAGCCCCCACGGACTTTGGCGGCTCTGAGACATGAACTAAAGGTAGCTAGGGATAGTATCCCTCAAGAAGAAATAGACCATCTTATTACATCAATGCCAAGACGTGTTGTGTAGTGTATAGATAATCGCGGTGGACAAACACGTTATTAACAAATTTATTTAAAAAATTGTAAACCCTTACATAGAATATCTTGGATTTTAAACTAGGTGTTTTCAAGCGGGGATACCACGAGGTCTTTGAGGTGAGTTATTTGTTGATTTTATTTTTTAAATGTGAAGTAGGACCGATGAAGACCTAATCTGAATTCTAATTGTTTTTTGAGGATGTGGTACATGATTTGGGAGATTTTTTGAGTAACTTATTTAAATATTTGAATGTATTAAATATTTAAAATAATTTTTTTTTGAAAAGACCTTGAAATTATCTTTGGTATTTCTGAAAAGGATTTAGTTTTCTTAATTATAAGTTCAGAAACAAAATTTTGTACACTTCAAATATTTATTCATTAATTTTAATTGACAATTTATATTTGTTAGGTTATTTATTCCATTTGATATTATACTACTCTGTCAAGAAAGTACCGGGAATTTTCAATTAAAACAACATTTTTACATTTAATCGTCAAAATTTATTGGGTCGCCTTCAAAATAGGCTCCATTTGCTCCAATACATCTATGCCAACGGCACTTCCAGTTATCGAAACATTTCTTATAGGCGCTTTCCGGGATGGACTTTAGCTCTCGCGCCGAATTTTGTTTTATGGCTTCAATCGACTCAAAACGGGTGCCACGAAGGGGCAATTTTAGTTTTGGGAAGAGGAAAAAGTCGCAGGGAGCCAAATCCGGCGAATACGGTGGTTGCTGAAGCACGTTTGTTGAGTTTTTGGCGAGAAAGTCAGTCACAATCCTAGCTCGGTGAGAAGGCGCGTTATCGTCATGCAAAATCCATGAGTTGTTCGGCCACAAATTTGGCCGCTTCTTACGGATACGCTCACGCAAACGTTTCATAACGCCTAGGTAATACCCCTTGTTTACCGTCTGACCCTCTGGAACGAATTCGTAGTGCACCACGCCACGGATATCGAAGAAAACAATGAGCATCACCTTCATTTTCGAGCGGCTTTGGCGTGGTTTTTTCGGTTTCGGCTCATTTTTTGCCACCCATTCCGATGATTGCTGGCTTGTTTGCATATCGTACTCGTAGACCCAGGTCTCATCACCAGTTATAATACGTTCCATGAATGTAGAATCGGAATTACAGCGATCCAGCATGTCTGAAGCAACCTGTTCGCGATGACGTTTTTGAAGAAAATTCAGGTCTTTCGGTACGAGTCGTGCGGCCACCTTTCTCATGCCCAAAATATCAATCAAAATCGTACGTGCGGACTCGTGGGATATCTTAAGATCATGTGCTATCTCTCTCAAGCTGGTACGACGGTTTTCCAGCACCCTTTCCTTAATTTTATCGACGTTATCTTCGATCGAAGCCGTCGATGGGCGTCCGGAACGAGACCGTCCTTGAAGGCTCTGTACCACTGATATGCACGAGTTTTCGATAGAGCATTATCACCAAAGGCCTTTTGCAACATTTTCAATGCATCGGCACACGAAAATTCATTTGCAACACAAAACTTTAAATAAATTCTTTGCTCAACGTAATCACCCATAGTAAAAATCGGCACGCACTCTGACATCGACTGACTTAATCAGCTGTTGCAAACACACTAGTTGACAGATCCCGCTCAAGCTTGCCATAGTAATTAAGGACAGTGGTACCAACCTAGGAAAAAAAAATTTTACCTGCCTCATTGCCCCGCCAGATTTAAATCGATAATTCCCGGTACTTTCTTGACAGAATGTATATTGAGTTTTGATTTTATATATCTATTAAATATGAGCTGTGCTTATAAGACATTAATTCAATTCTAAAAGTTTTTGAATACAATTTTTTGAAATTAAAATTATAGTAGACTAACAGTTGAATCTGTTTCGATATTCAAATTCAAAAATCAATCTCTTGTAGCATTTGATCTGAAGGTTTGGAAACAGATTTAAATTTTGTATCATTGTTGTTAACCTCACAACTAAGGATTTTTTCAGTTCTGTTTTAAAGTATGAAGGATTTTATATTGAATAAATGAATGTGTTCTTCATCTATCGGCAGCTCTTGGATTTAATGAATCAATGAAACTGTGTATGAGAGTCAGATGTAATCCCATAATGGTTGTTCGGATAAAATTGAAAATCTACGTCGGAAACAAAACGATTATTCCAGAAATAAATTTGTACAATAAACGTCGGAACACTTTAAATTAGGAATTGCATAGAAACTATGTTAATCTTAATCTTCCTCTGCTTAATAATATAAGATAAGGCTTTTCTAATTTTTACAAATTTTTGTTGTTATTACAATACAATAATCGTTTATCTAACACAGTAGCAACTGCAGGTAGGTGGTATGTCTTACATTTTTGAATAATTAAACTTGTTTTCGAAATCTGTTTCTATTTATTTTAGAGTAGGTGCAAAAGATTTTCATTAAGGAGTATAAGCACAAAAAGAGTTTAAAAAAATGTATATATTTTATCAACGAAATACATCCTTCAATATTATTTTTAACGTCTTGTCTATAAATATGAAAAATGTTAACACACGAAATAGAAGAGCTTTGAGGATGTACATTAAACAAAATATGGGTTACATACTATAATACAACAAAAAGCGTTATGTCTCAATAAGTCTTATTGTTATCTAAAACGTTCGTTTCTGATGCTAGTTGCTATCTCCAACGAAAGTTTCCTCCCTCCTCTTCCACGAATTTTTTTGCCTTTTTTCTTTTCTTTATTGTGTTTTAATTTTTATGCAGTTGAGTTATATTCAGTAACTATGAAAGGGTATAGAAAACAAACTCTAGCTTAGGCTATACAGTTTTTATAATTTTTAATTGTGAAGAAACTCTGTAGATTACACTGAAAAAATATTATTATTCACTACGGAAACCGAACATAACAACTCTATTTATTTTCTTGATTTAACAGTTACCAGAATCAATAATTCACATGAATTTCCATTATTTCATAAAATAACAAATACTGATGCTATTATACACAATAAATCAAAACATCCTATAAACCAAAAATTATCAGCATTTAATTGTATGATCCACAAATTAGTTAGCATGACCATAAATGGAGAAAATTATATTTTGGAGCTCCACATCATTAAAAAAATAGCTATTAATAATGACGATCCTACACTGATTGAAAAATTGTTGATAAATAAAAATAATGGAATAGCTTCAAATATATATATATCCGAATCCAAAAGAAAATTTTAAATACATTTCCTTGAAATAAACTAAAGGTATTTCTGAGAAAATCGCTGAATACCTCAAAAATAAATATGATTTAAAAACTTCATTAAAAACTTATTCAAAACTCACTAAATTCATTAAAAATAATGAAGGCATTACACATAAAGATGATACATCAGGAGTTCATAATTTAACCTACGGTGATTGCCAAAAAGTTTAGATAGGACGGACTGGAAGAATTTTCTGACAGAGAATTGGTGGATATTTAAAGAGTTTCCTCAATATCAAAAGTAATTCCACATTTTATGTACCTAGTCTGATATAAATAGAAGCCGATTTCCGAAACAAATTTAGTAACTCAAAAATGTAAGAAATACCACCTACCTGAAGATGCTGTTGTGTTAGCGAAACGACTGTTGTATTATAATGGCAACAAAATTTTGTGAAAATCAGAATAACTATATTTAAAATGGATTTTCATCAAGTAAACACTGATTCAATTAAATATTCTTCTGCTAATAAATTAAATGAATAAATGCAAAATTACTTACTTTATCCAGGTGGTCATCGGTGGATCCAACCTGGACCTTTGCGCCAAACTGGAGAACGATGAGATTAAGGTAAGAACAAATACATTTTCTAACAATACATTTTATTAAATAGATATATACATCTTGTACAGGTGATAACATGGAATAGCTCTTTGAACTAAGATACATTTATCTAATGCATTTTCAATATAATAATTCTTAATGAATCGGGAAGCTTAAAATATATTTTACGCTATTGGTCTTCCATTCTTGCCTCGTTTTTCACCTCATAATGCAAATAATTATGAATATTTATTAGAACACTAAGGAATCGATTTCCATATGATATTTGAGCGAAAGGATGTGATGAAATCATCAGATGACATATTTCTATCTATATATCATTAATTGTGCTCAATAGGAATTTGAAATGAATAGAAATTAATATGAAAGAGGGATATGAATGATGGGTCTTCATGTGAACTGCTGTTGCTAACTGAAAATCAATTTTTCATTGAGTGAAGTATTGAAATATTAATTTTAGTGCTGTATAATCTAAAACAGGTCAATTTTCATTGAATGTAAAAAGTATTTATTTATACGACTATTATTTTATATTAACCTATTTTAGCTGGCTATTGATATTTCATTGATAGATCGTTTCATTGAAGAGAGACAATTTTATTCTCTGGGAAACTTGAATAAATTAAAGAGTTATTTACTATGCAGAATACGCAATTATAATATCAATTACAAAGTGATGAAAAATTGCAATTTCAAGAACATTTTCTACAAAATGCATGTAAAATTCTTGAATAAATATCGATTTTGGCTTGTTTGGAAGTTAATAAAAAGGGGGGGCCATTTTTTAACTTGATAGAAGATTTTTTCATCATCTTAAATATCAAACAGTGTAATTCTGCTACATCTCGTTACAAATTTTAAGTTTATAAACTTTCTTGAAGAATTTTTGAAATTAAATCGAGTAAATGCCCGAGACAATGTTTCTTCTTAGTAAACAAATTTCAATTCTATAAAATTTCTTGAAAACTTCTTGAAATTAAATTAAATTAATTCCTTAGAAACACTGTTTCTTTTTTTAGTACACAAATTTTGATTTTGTGAAATTGCTTAAAAATTTTTTAAAATTAAATTAATGCCTCAGAAACACTGTTTTTTTTTAGAAAACACATTTTATTTCTATAAAAATGTCTTAAGAACTTCATAAAATTAAATTTAATTCCAAAAAGTTTTTGAGAAATTTAATGAAATTAAAATTTATAGCGAGGGATAACAGAATTACTCTGTTTGCTATTTAAGATATTTGAAAGTTGCCTAAAGAAAAGTTATATTTTTCAGTAATAAAATAAACTCTCTCACTATAATTTATACAGAATATTCCGGCAGTAATGCGACAAACAGGAACTTTGAACTGAGGTCATCTAGATGAACTCATATCGGGATTTTTTAATCGCTTCAGCGCCTTGGTTGTGGATATATAGGTTGATTTTCTGATTGTGTTCAAAATTGATGAAGGGTTACATTTAATTTCAAATATGAAAGATAAACATACTGTAACTCTTGTGTGAATGTTTATTCAACTTTGAAAACTGTATGAAAATGTCTTGAAAACATTAAGCTTTCATTTAAGTAGACATATGGAATTTTCAAATATATATTGTAAAAAATTCTGAAATATAAAGAATCAATAAGAATAAAGAAATTTATAGGCAATATGATTTATTTACCAGGAAACATTACTTCGCAGGAAAAATTCTTGACTAACAAATTTTAATCTGAAAAATACACTATACAAACTAAAATATAACACGACCTTTGGGACAAAATTCGAAAGTCTATATTCCTTGCTCTTTAGACAACTTCAAGAATTAAATCAAAAAAATTATCAAAAACAATATTAATTATATACCTTGAGCTAAGCCACACTTGTAATATGGAGAAATGCAATGAGCTCAAAGTGTCAATCTATGTTCTGAAAAATACAATCACGGTGTATATTTTTTTTGGGATTTTTGGAACGTAACCTCAATTTACACTGTGATTTTACCTTTTAGTGTACAGGTATAAAGTAGAATTTCAGGTTGATTGAAGAGAATGTGATGTATCAAACGTTGTCTCAATTTTTCCGGCGTAACAACTTTGTCTTGAACCTAATTGAGATATATTTATTCATTTCTGTGGGTTCCTTCATATTTTAGAATGTTGTACAATATATTTGAAAATTCCACATGTTTATCAAAATAGAATCTTAGTTTTTGTAAGACATTTCTTAGTATTTGAATATTTTAATATTTACAGATATATTCTGTTAGCCATCTACATATTTAATTTCAAAAAATTATATTTAATATTACTTCAATAATTGAATTAATATCATATAAGTACTACTTATATCAAACGACATATAAAATAAACATTCATTATAAGGCATCCAAATGATATAACAAAATCCAATAAATATAAATTGTTAACAAAAATCCTATAAATTAAATATTTTGAGTAGACAAAATTTTGTTTCTGCTCATCCCTCTTATGAAAACAGATATCTTTCAAAAATGTTTAACATAATCTTAAGAATTTCATCATAAAACTATCTTACTTAGAATATTCAATAATATTGGATATCTAACTAGGTTACTTTTTAGAAAATCGCAAGATATGTAAAAATATTACTAAAAAACAAGTTTTAAGAAAGGATTTGCTTCGTCAATAATCAATCGTTTTCAATAAAATATTACATCAATCAACAAAAAGTATTTACTCACATTTAAATGGAGTCTAATGTGGCTCGAAATGAATAGTTCTGTGGTTTACCATTGATCTTAAAGATTTAAAGGCAATTTAATGGCCTCTGGTAAACCACAGAACTATTTATTTCGAGTCACATTAGACTCCATTTAAATGTTCAGTATTCATTTACCAAGAAGTTTTCTGGATTAAAGATCAGTAAATAACTTTTCGTTGATTGATGTTATATTTTATTGAATAAGATTGAGTACTAACGAAGCAAAGTCTCTCTTAAAACTTGTGTTTTAGTAATGTTTTTACACATCTTGAGATTTTCTAAAAAGTAACTTAGATATCCAATAATATTGAATATTCTAAGTAAGATAGTTTTATGATGAAATTCTTAAGATTATATTGAACATTTTTGAAAGATATTTGTTTTCATAAGAGGAATGAGCAGAAACAAAATTTTGTGTATTAAAAATATTTAATTTATAGGATTTTTGTTAACAATTTATATTTATTGGATTTTGTTATATCATTTGGATGTTTTATAATGAATTTCTATTTTATATGTCGTTTGATATAAGTAGTACTTATATGATTTTAATTTAATTCCTGAAGTTATAATATTAAATATAATTTTTTGAAATTAAATGTGTAGAAGGCTAACAGAATATATCTGTAAATATTAAAATAGGTTTATATACTTTCTATCAAGTATAAACCTCCATTTATTTAATTTCTCAGTATATATATTTTTTAAATTAAATATTTACGTATTAATTACAGAATGCTCCAAATTTCTATCTCAAACTTAATTCTTTTTTTATCGAACTACGGGAGTGAAAACGTTTCACCACACATTCTCAGGGAGTACGTCAAATAATGGACCAATTATTCAGATGTAGGTTTAAAAGAGGTGAGGTTTCATCGTGGAAAAAGTTTAACAAGCTCGGAAAATAATGATATCCTCTACACAGCACATTGTGACGTCATACATGGAGGAGTACGCTTTCGCAGAGGCTTTATGCCTTCGCTTCAAGTGACATGATGAGATCTAAGATAAATTTCGATATTCTAATCTGCCCTCATTTACAAGCTGTCAGGTTCGGAAGGCTTATTTGCTCGATAACAGAAGATGGATTTTGCATAATGACTACGGTCCTTTATCACGATGCATCCGATTGAACGGATTTATCCTGGGAAGTGCTCATGCGATGGTATCAGAGATTTCCAAAGCTTAATAGTTTGTGTGTGTCGCGTACTGTTAGCGATAATTTATAAGTTATTTGCGATGTTGACTTTTTTCATGATTTCACATTAGTAACTTGGGAGGCTTCTACAAAACAATCGCGTTAATTGAACTACTCCGTAAAGTCCCTACCTTACGGAGTAGTTCAAAATTAACGCGATTGTCCACGAACGCCTAAGGGGTCCATATTATCTTGAGCACTACCTAAAATAGATTTGCACTACAAAAGCAGAACTCAAATCTTTTCAGTGAAAAATGCTTACACGGTATTAATTCTGATATTAAATTTTACACCATGAAGAATTAAGAAAAGAAATCTACCAAAACAAATATTTTCTAACACTATGATTGATGTTGATATTTCTGACAGCTTGGATTTATTGAAAAAGCATTCTATTTTCTAGAATTCATAGCAAATTCGAACAAAAGAGATAATCATTCTTATTATCGACGCTTTAAATGAATTCACTATGGTATTTTTTCAGACAACTAAGTTTCAATGAATATTAAATAAGGTTATTCTGATTTTCACAAATTTTCTTCTTAATATAATATAACCATCGTTTCCCTAACACAGTTTCATCTTCAGGTAGGTCGTATATCTTACGTTTTTGAATAACTAAACTTGCTTTAGGAATCGGCGTTCATTGATATTAGATTAGGTACAAAATTTTCATTGAGCACTAAAACCCAAAGAAAAGGAAAGAAAGATTTGATTTGTTGTGTATAATAGCATATGTTGGCTTATGAAATTTTAAAAAATCATGTGAGTTATTGATTCTGATAACTATTGAGTCGTGATAACTCTAGTAATTTTCATGATTTGACAATTAACAGAATGAATAATTCACATGAATTTAAAATATTTCATAAACCAACAAATACAGATGCTATTAAATAAAAAAATCAAATCATCCTATTAACCAAAATTATCAGCATCTGACTGTATGATCCACAGATTATTCAATATACCCATGAATCGAGGAACTTACATTTTAGAGCTCAACATTGATTATAATTAAACAAATAGCTATTAATAATAACTACAATCCTGTACTGAGGAAAAAATTCTTGAGGAATAAAAATAATTGACTAGCTTTAAATATGATATACCCCAATACAAAAAAAAAAATTTAAATACATTTCCTCAAAAAATACTAAAGGTATTTCTGAAAAATTGCTATATACTTCAAAAATAAATATGATTTGAGAACTTCATTCAAAACTTATTCAAACTTCAGTAATAAAAATAATAAAGACATTAGACATTAATATGATGAATCAGGAGATTATAAGTTAAACCGCGGTGATTGAAAGTTTACATAGGACAGGCAGGAAGAACTTTCCGACAGAGAATTGGAGAACATCGGAATAGTTTACTCAAAAATAAAGGTAATTCTACATATTAGACCTAAATAACTCTGTTAAATATATTCAGATATTCAGATTTTTTTGGGTTTTAGTGCTCAATAAAAATTTTGTACCTACTCTTATATAAATAGAAGAAGATTTCGAAAACAAACTTAGTTATTGAAAAATGTTGGATGTACCACCTGAAGATGCAACTGTGTTAGCGAAAGGATTGTTGTATAATAATAATAAAATTTGTTAAAATCAGAATAACCTTATTTAATACGGATTTTCTTCAAGTAAAGACTGATTCCATTAAATCTCAATGAATATTGTCCACATTTTAAATATTTTTGAAAAGAAAGATAATTTTTTAATGAACAGCATTTCACATGTCTTTATTTGGACGCGAGGAGGAGTATCAATAAAAGGTTAATTTTACTCTTGGTAACATTATATTATAAACGTTCCTTGATTAAAGGCTGTTCGGGAAATGAGAGTGAATAAAAGACGGTATATAAAAATGTTTTTCAGCAACCTTAGGAGGTTAAGATATTGATGACAACTTTATGTTTGTGATAACATATGTTTGATGTTCCAAGAACCCTAAGCTACAATATATTCGAGGAAAAAACATAAATATTATGAGAATATTATGGTCTTCTCTATTTATCCCTTCATAATATATAAAATGTTTAAGGTCGAAATAGAGCGGTGTTCTACCCTCACTTCAATTTAAACTACAATATATTGTCTATTTACTTATATACACTGTACATAGAATTATTTATTTCTTTCTATATTCTATTTGTTCACGTCTGTATCATATTCTAATAATTTTCGGGTGTAACCTGACGAATTTGCTGAGAACTTATTGCCGAAGGTGAAAAAATAACAAATACTGGATATTCTGAACATTTTCAAAATACACCTATATTGATTTTGAAAAAATTTAAATGTGGAGATAATTCTTAATGTCGTTCGATATTACATTTTTATACATCAACAATCTTACAGTTATCAATAAACATACTTTTGTTTATAGTGAGTTGCTTGGTGGAAAAATGGGTTGAGATCTGGTTTTAATCATTACCATTATTATGAACATTACGCTCAAATTAAAATTTAATTTTTTCTTAATTTAGAAAGCAAAATGAGCAAAACATATAAATGAAATTTTCTTGGAGGAAAGCAGATTATTTGGTAGACATCTGAAAAAAGTATTTATTGGTGAATAAATAGAACAATATGAAAAAATTCACAATTGAAAATGAAAGAATCTCTTGGCTAAGAGAATCAACTAATCGAATTATTTATAAAGAATTTCTTTTATTTAATCGATCCTTACTTGATTGAAATTCATTTTAAGTAAATAAAATAAAGATTATTTCCACCATTCATTATTGACGACACTTGTTTCATCAACACTGTGGTTTGCCAAGTTTACATCTTGAACTAAGTCTAAACATTACACAACAGTTCTTATATAGCTAGAAACTTGAAAAATGTGGCGGTACAACTAACTGACAATTTTCGGAAATAAACATAAGAAAAACATTGCAAAAAGAAATACAGATAACCATCAATTCAAAGAAATACCGATAAAGAAAAATATGCGAAAAAAGGGATATAAATAACCCTAAAATATATTAGGACCAACTATCGCAACTACCCCAATAAGTAAAAATATTCAACAATAGAGATTTTGGAACATTCGTTTTTTTATTTTCGAAAAATGTTAGTTGATTGTACGGCTACTTTTTTCAAGTTTTCAGCTATATAAGAAGTGTTGTGTAATGTTCAGAATTAGTACACTTGATAAAGCCACTAATCAGTTGTGGAAATAATTTTTATTTAACAAACTATTTCTGATGCTCCAACATGGAAAGGAACAAGAAAATATCAATTTTGTTATTATTTCTCAACACATTTTCCCATATTAAATAGTGTGAAATATAATGAAAATTCTACTCTACTCCATTAGCACCAAATTCATTTACGTTCGAAAGGACTCCTCGTCCTTTCTTCTAAATCTACCTTGCTAAAATTTTTTGAAATAACTTTATCCTATTTAAGACTAATATAATGTAATTATGACAAAATGAATTCATTCTTTCCATCCTCTGACATTCACAAGCACTTGTTGGAAATTTAGGGCATGAAAAATTCTATCATAGAGATATTTCTCAATGTGATTAGGAATTCAGAAATTTCGGATGTTTTCAAACTTTTAAAAGTATGGAATGAAACTAGAAAATTCGACATCTTTGAACTTTGCAGAAAAAACTGAAAATATTTTCCATCTATCGTCATATTCTTCATAATATCCGACAAAAATCCGACGGCGCATTAAATGGTCACTCAAAAAAAAAATAAATTCTATATTTTTCAGAATTTCATTCAATATTTTTTGATATCTCAACCCATATGATTTTTTTTTCAACAAATATCATCAAAATTCATCGAAAGGAACAAATTCGGTAGAATTGAAAAATGTGGGAATGGTGATTAGAAAATGGCGAATTATTGATTTAAAATGAATTCTTTTTCAAATTTTAAAATATTTCAGTTAAAATATAACAGAAAAATGCAATGGTGAACAGTATATACTCGATATCTTGGAATTGTAAAATATAATACATAAAATAGAAACATTTCTCAATTATTTTGTTATTTAGATGAATATTAGTTAATAAAGATTCTGAATATAATAAATTATACGAAAATATCGTTGAGTGTACTTTTAGAAAAATTGGAGCTTTTTTCATATTTATTCGGCCATAAATGAATAAAAAAATAATTAAAATATAATTAGGCTCATTTTATGACATAATAGTAAGAAACAAGTTTTTGTGAATTTTTTTCTTTTTCAGTTTTTTTCCAGTTCTCTATAATTTTTAATTTTAATAAATGATATTATTCGTAAGGTCTATACTTGACGGTACAAAGCTCAAAGCGCAAGGACTCATTTTCAAAATTGAAAGAAGAATCAAAGCATTTTTAATTGTCACCAAGTCTGTTGGCAAATAGATTCATCATTCAGTGAACTGCGTAATCACTTCTTCGTCAGTCATATTTTATGTTTTACTTTCTTAAAGCGAGATAAGTTCTCCAAGAAAGTTCAGAGGCTCTAAGAGATAAATCGAATACATCTTCTTTATGCGAATCGCATAATACTACATAATATATCGCATTAGCAAGTCAGTGGTTAAACCCTTATCTCGTTCTGTCTTGGAATGCTAATGAGTGTCTCAATCCATCTTACATCCGAACTTTGGGATAGAATTAGAAACATGGGAAGTGAAAATTAGTTTTTTCTCTTGTGCGAGAAATGAAAACAGGAAACATTTTGCCTGGCTTATCTGCTCATAATTAATTTGAATGGATATGTTAGACGATTACAATGAAGACAGTAATATCTTGTGAACATTTTTACATTTGTTTGATGAACGAAAGACTTGATTTAGTTTCTTATGTAATGGAGAGTAAAAAACAAATTTCACAATTTATTCATCAAGAATACCACTCTTTCGGTCATAACATCATCAGCAAATAAAATGAGATACATTCTGTCAAGAAAGTACCGGGAATTATCGATTTAAATCTGGCGGGGCAATGAATAACTAAATGTGTTTTCGAAATCGACTTTTTACATTAGAATAGGTATAAAAGTTTTTTATTGAGCACAAAAAAGAGGGTTTTTGAAAATTTCAGTTCATCTAAATATATTTGACAGTTATTTAGGTCTAATTGTTCGTTGAGTACTACGATTTTATAGTATTTATTTATCTCTAGTGACTCTAACATGTTTGAGGCATAACAGGTTGCAAGTATGTCCCTTTCTCAACAAATGATTCGAATATGTGGAATTACTTTTGTAATTGAGGATTTTCAGATTTTTACTAAATATTTGTCAGAAAGTTTTAGTGCTCAATAAAAATTTTTTGTACACTCTCTAATATAAATGATATAGAAGCCGTTTTGAAAACAAATTTAGTTATTCAAAAATATAAGACACACCACCTACCTGAAGATGCTACTGCATTAGCGAAATGATCGTTATATTATAACAATAAAATTTTTGAGAATCAGTGTCACCATAATATTATTTAATACGGATTTTTTCAAGTTAAGACTGATTCAATTGAATATTTTAATACTATATTATTTCCCAAAGTTATCATGAAAATATTTGATAAAAGAGAACTTAGATGTGATACTATCAATAAACTAGATATTCGGAGAAATTATTTTGAATTAAGTTGAAAGCTGTCTTCGTCTTTGAACATACTTAAGCTGTCAATCACCATTAGATAGTTTAAACCTCTAGATCCCTCTCTGATGCAGAGAAGGATTTGGAATTATTTTATTAGAATGCTTGTAAATAAACAAAGTTCATAAATCCCGATATAAAAACACTGGACAACCAATTAGAAATAAATCAATCCCCAATCCTTAATATATACCCCTACTCTTCCCGATCCACAACATGTAACCACGCCCTGCTTCCTCCCTAATATAAATGAATATGATGTTATAATCAATCGAAACCATATATTAAATTTTTAATAAATGGTGAAAATTTGGATGAAAAATATTGTTTTATTTTACAGAATATAATTTGTTTTAATATATCTCCTAGTACCAGAAAGTTCAAAATTTCTTTGTCCACGAGGGCAGGACCGTCTTTAAACTATTTGAGGCCCTGGGCACATTAGGATCATGGGGCCCCTATGACCTTGAGAAAACACTATTTAGTTACAATAGATAAAGAATGGGGCCCCCTAAGGGGGCCCCATTCGATCGCGGGGCCCTGGGCAAGTGCCCATAGTGCCCAGTGGGGAAGAGGGGCCTGCACGAGGGAGCTACAGAGAGTCTAAAATGCCGTGACATTATTTTCAGAAAGAATTTGTACACCTGTGCTACCTGTTCGACTTGACTGGGGCACTACCTTGCCCAAATATAAAGAAATTTTGATTATTTATCTGAATATAATTAGGAAAAAAATCTTATATTATTCGTACTGGTGCTTTGAATTATTGCATCCGTTATATTCATATAATTAAGTCGAATTTTTGAATTCTTGAACCTCTTAACTTAAATAGGTATATATTTTTTTTGGGGTTTAGGTTCAAACTATCAAATTCTATGTCATAATACATAAAACGACTATCTCAAAGTCATTATCCTATTTATTAGTTTGATTCCAACAAGAAGTCATTATTTTTCATGCTGAAATACGATTAATTGTGCTGTAAGTAGAGATGTGTACAAAGCTCATTCACTCATATGGAGATCCTCTCTCACTCTTATGAATTTTGCGTCATGATATTTTCTGTTCGACATTAAGAATTTTCCCCCGGTAATATCATCAATGTAGAATTTTCATATTCATAATTCCACATTTCACCTAGTTTTGTTGTCTAGTAACACGTAATAGAACACAAAGATGTTAAGGATTCACTAGGTTTATATAAAAAATAGTATCTCTAACAATATCCACATGAGTCGAAAAAAAATTATCACAATAGGTCTTAAATTCAACTTGTTTTCAAGCGGTTTGGCTTATAATTAGAAAAAAATCGATTCATCCGGCCTGGACATCGTTAAGAGCTTATATTGAAAAATATAGCGATGGTATCATTTATAAAAGCTTCTACGTCTTTGATTCTCGACATGTTTTTATTAAGTTTTTCGCAATGTGAAATTTCTACATGCTTGAAAAAAATTAATTGAACTAATTAAGCGAATTATGTGGTGAGGTATTCTATGGAAAGAAATTTCACATTCAAAAATATATGTTGTATATGACTTCCAGTAGAATTTTTTAACATTCAATTCAGACTCTTATGGCAAAACCCTTGTTTGAACTTTTTATTTCATGACAACCTATAACTTTCAGGATATAATTTGTTTATTATAAATTTCTTCATATGTGTAATTGAGAATATCACGCATTCAAGGTTTTGGTGCGTAAAATAATTAAATAAAAGGAGTATATGGTATATTTTCTACATGATGCTTTAGTAAATTTAAATTCAGAATTACTTCTGGAAACTTCTACAATATATATCCAAAATTATATACAAAAATATTGAAAAAGTATTATCATTTATATAATTGATATAAAATATTTTTAAATGTCTAGGAAAAAACTTTTTTCAAGTATACATAACCTATATATGTGCGTACATAAGCATGCATATACAGAAAAATCTACTATTCCAAAATTATATACAAATTCCTAAAATAAAAGATTTTTTGTAGATGATATGACTGCATGAAGTAATAATATAAATTAAGATTCGAGTCTATACTTGATAGAAGTATTTAAATTAATTGAAATTCGGAATTCTTCCTGACATTAAAGGTAATTTCTCTAGCGTATCCAATGTTTGGTTTGATTCATTTCCTAGTTTCATCATTTTATTGAGTCAAAAATGTTTTGAATTTAATCTGAATCAAGCACATATCTGATGTGACTTGTTTTTCAAGCTCTAAATAATTGTCTTATTTTAAAGTTCTGGTTCAACAATTTTTTTCTTTCTGTCCTTTATTTCAAGAATTTGTATATAAGTTTGAAATAGTCGATTTTCTGTATATGTATCCTTTGTACCGAGAAACCGAGAAAGCTTCATATACAAGTTTTTGCCATAAATATTTCGTCATTTTGTCATTTTGATTATATGATGTTTAATCTATTTTCATATTTGAACTAATTTTAAATTCTTGATTAGCGTATAGCGTTGGTGTTAACTGATTCAAATACAAAACAACATTTCGTTAGGAATATATTCAGCCATACAGGGGATGCTTGTTGAAGTTCGATTATATAGGGTATTCGAATATATATTTGGAGTTTCAAACTAAACGAACACATTAGAATAAGTGGAAAATAAGACCCAGAATTCGGTACCCTTTTTACATAAGACTTCTGACGAACATTTCGCTTAGTTTCAAATTTCTTTGGTCCATATTTTTTTGAGCATTTCGTTGTTGATTGAGAAGAGTCATTCAGCTATAATAATGTTTTTACTAACAATGACAGAGTTTATAACGAAATCTTTAGAAATGATGGGAAGAATGCATTTCAAAAAGTTATGTCTAATGATGTAAGAAAGTATGTTGTACCATTATACAGGGTGTTTTCAAATGTGAATTTTTCAACTAAAAATTGCTTATATAAAATTTTCGAGGCGGCAAAGATTTGAGGCCTATAAACTGAATTCGATCCCAGGAAATTTCGATTACTTCAAACGCTGGTGGCTATATGTCCAAACACAATCGAGTACATGGAAGCATAGAATTTTTACAGGTGGGTTCTTTTTAACTTGGGTTAGAATACATTAAAAAACCATAATTCAAAAAACAGATTACAACGAAGGTTGTTGAAGCATAATCAAATTATTCATTCCTAGCAGATGAATTCCTGATACGGTACTGTTCTAACCTAAGTTCTACAGATGTTATGTTATGAATTGAAGTTGAAATGGATGGATGTCTTCGAGCAATAAGGAAACATTTTGTTTCTGGTATATTTTTTTCTTGAATATTTTATCAGGAAAATGAATTGGGTTCGCATTGTCACGAGTGTATTTCAAATTAGGGAAAATTAGTTGATAGCTATCTTCCATGAGAATCTGGTCATATTTACATTCAATTTGGAAAGCAATTTGAAACGTTCATATTTAGTTTATGGAAAAACATCATTGTGAATAGAAATCAGTGATATTTTACAGAACTTCATCTAAAACAAAGTTTTCATGGAATGTATCAGTTGGGGGTAACTTTTTTCACGTCTGATATCTGATGAAGCTTTCTTCTCTACTCCCTTTTCTGTAAAGTATTATTCTGAATTATACCAGGCATGCATCAAATTGCTTTTTTAACGGAGGTTCATTTAGTTGCTTATTTCAATCGATTTTACATAACAGGACGTAGAATCTATTGAAAAAATTACCTCTTAAAATATCCTACATATAGGATGTTTTAAAAGTCTCATCAATTTGAATAATTCCACAAAAAATTGTACAATAACAAATACCAAAAAGTAGCCAAAATTGATGACTTTTTTGTTATGAGAAGATCTATTTAAAATATAAAACTATATTTCATCGAAAAAAATACAGGGAAGACGAACAGTATTCGAGAGCGTTTTAGACACAGTGAATGTGGTGCAGTGCTAATTCTTCTGCAAGAATCATACTTCATTCCCAGATGATAGATCTACCCTGGATTAATTTTGAGTTTTCTGATGCCACCGCAACTCTATTACCTATGTTAATACAGTCAATTTTATTTCTACTTAAGTTGAGCTATCGTTTCCCTAACAGATATTATATTTCTTATCTCCAGAATTTGTTCCTTATTGGTTAGTCTTAGTTAGCATTTCAAGGGCTTGTAGGATTTTATGTGTGATTGATGATAATTTTTGAACCATTCCTGATTTGATAACACATTCATTCATAAACATTCGCAGGGTTGCTCAAAAAATGAGACTGCGTTCAGACTGTTAAAGTGTGAAATGTATTGTGTATTTCAGATTTGATTACAACTTTGAACAACCATTTCTTTCTATACTTCAAACTTTCAAGAAGCTTAATTCTTGTGGATTCTTTTGGTTTTGAAATCTACATCCTTGTTGAAAAAATAACCTTTGAAAACGGCCTGTATTTATGGAACATCTTTATCCTAAACACGCGAATGATACGCAGGTGGTTGAAATTACTTTTAAATGAACTTATTCCTTCATTTTGTGGAAGGTATTGCATTTTTTATCAGAATTGTGTCGGTTATGGCTTGCAACTACTTCAAAATATGAATTAATCATCGAACACCCTGTGAAACTCCAATAATCTAAGTCGAATGACTGTTTATGATTTTCCGATTGCGTTTATCCTGACAATGAAATGGCTGAAATAAACCTAAGGACTTGTTTTTTGTTACCATCAGCCTGACGGGGTTTGGATGACCCACTGTTTTGTTCTTGACGTTCAACAGGGGTCATCCTTAACTCTCCCCCTCGGTCGCCTCTCGAAGATATCCTCTAATGGCGTCGCCAGAGGGCCTTTTTTCACCCGGCCCCATCGACCTCGGTTGAAAAGGCCCTCTAGGCGGTACTTTAGTCAAATATTGTGATTCCCGGACCGATACTCTCGCATCTCGTAGTTATTATTCCCATTAGGATTCTTGCCCTGCGTGGGTGGTGAAGATAACAAAGCAGTACTCTCCGGCCTCACCAGAAGCGATTCTCTCTCACTTTCCGCGCTTTCAGTTCTTATAGCACCAGGAACTGCACCGTTGGCGTTCGGTAAAGCGAGTTCCGCCTTCAGTATACGTATCTTCTGTATCATCTCTTTGATTTCGTACCGTAAAATACCTAGGAAGCACATCTTCAGGAAGGCAAGTACGCAATAACCGAGTATTGCAAGTAGGGCAGCTGTCGACTTCATGTAATCCATTAGTTTGTCATCGCAGCCGATCTGAAAGTGTTTTATACATCTAGTGCTATTTTCTGGTGGTGGTTCTAAGCAGCAGCTCAAAGGCATCTCGAATTTCCCTGTTTCGTTACCGTAATTGTCTGGACCAGTCACTCCGCAGCATTCCTCGTCACTTTGGAATCTGTCCCAAAGAGTGGTCATGTGTTGGTCGGTGCCGTATTCCTGTTGGAAGCGCATCCGCAGCGCAGGCTTCAGGTCTTGGCACATTTTTTCGAATTTGTAGGTCCAAAAGGCTCCTAAGACTACGTCACCGAATAGCAAGACTAGCAGGAGAAGCCAGTATGCGTTCAGGAGTTTCTCGGACAGTCTGAGCGCAGCTACGCATCCTAGGACTTGAATGGCGCCTCCCTGGGTTGCTAAGGCTAGATAAGCGTAAAGGAACGTAGGCTGGTAGAGCGCCAGGTTTGGTATGAGCATGCGCCGGTAGTCGAAGATGAGTGTGCGGGAAGCTGCTCCACAGAACGCTAGGGCTCCGGCTAGTAAGACAGTATTGCAGGTGTAAATCCATAGACGGTAGTATCGCATGGCCCTCCCTCCCAGACTGGTGGTACCGACAGCGCAACTGCCTCCTGCTCTTCTAAGCGGCATCCGCCTTCGGAGTCCCCCCTCACTCTCCCAGATTCCCATCGCCCTCCATGCACCTGCAACAAAGAAAAATATTGATGTTGAAAAAGTTCTAATGATGAACATATAAAAAGGAACTGGAAATATTTGTAATTTTGGATGAATATTGTCCTGAGATTCTCTGCTGCAGTGATAACAGCAAAGTAACAAACTTTTTGCGTAGCAAAATGCTAATACGCTTCGATTATGTTATTTCATTTCTGTACAACAATATTAGACGCGTATAAGAGAATTGGAAATAGAATAATTGTACATTTCTAGACTAAAGCCATACAGGTTTTCACAGGGCATAGTGGTCAACAACTGTCCATTCTGCTGTCTACACAGTACTGTCATTTTCGTGACGTGTTTCACTACTGGCTTGTATAGGAGACAGCACTAGATAGTTACTGTGCCACTAGTACTGTGGTGTTTCTGACCTATTGGTTTTTCACGAATACAATCTTTGTGGAACAAATTAAAGAAAATTTCGCTGTATATTATTATGTTTTACGAAAAACATAACAGAACGTGCTGATCTTCTTGAGGATTGTTTTCATTCCATACAAGGCAATTTTGCTTGTTTACATAGCCGTTCAACCAGAAATGAGCTTCATCACTAAACACAATTTTACGATAAAAAAGTGGATCAACTTCAAGCTGTTCTAGGGCCCAATCAGCAAACAAACGATACTTATTTTGGTCAAGTGGCTTTACTTCTTGAACCTGTTGGATCTTGTATGGGTGTAGACCAAGATCTTTACGCAAAATTTTCCATGTGGTGAATGCACAGAGTCCAACTTGTTGTAAACGTAAACGAATAGACAAATCTGGATCATCATTAACACTATGACTTACAGCAGCGATATTTTCTTCTGTAGGTACAGTTCTTTGTCTTGTTGTTGTTGCATCGAGTAGAGAAAATATTGACGGAATCTATCCATAGTTCGACGAATAAGCTGCTCTGATCGACGATTAAGTAAACCATAAATTTCACGAAGTGCTCTATAAGTTTGGCGAATAGAACACTGATTTTGAAAATAAATTTCAACAATTTGTAAACGTTGTTGAGGCGTGAGTCTTTTCATGATAATTTGTCAATACTTACTGAACAGAAATGTTAAAACAACATGTCTTCTACCTTCTGTGAAATCACAGTTATTCCTATCGAATGTTCTATCACTCTAAAAATATGACGATATGACTAGTCCACACCCATATTCGTCTACTGTCAGAAAAACGTCCATATCTGGATTCGACAGTGAAGAGCACGTGTCACCATTCATCTTACCAGCGTATCCGCTTCATTGCCCAATCGAATCTTTGACGCTGGTATTCGCGACTTAGTGGAACTCTTCTTAACAAGCGTCTTTACATTAGATTGACTTCATGAAGATGCCTTCTGACTGTACTTAGGGAAACTGAAGCACCCAAGCATCTCGAAGACGTTAATTTGCCATTCTCCAAGTGCTGAGAGGCTGTCTTTTCACTGAAAGAGTCATTGTAGCACGTGATCTATTACTTTTGGATTTATGGCGAAGAGTTCCAGTGGCAACGTACGGTGCCAATAAACGTGATTTTGGCTAACATTGAAGAAATTGGCCACGTACATTTCTGTTCGATCCGCCTGGAGCATCCCATGGGCTATTGGCATTGTCTTCCGATAAAAATTGTCTTGGTTCAATGAACATTCCATTTTTAATTGCGTAAAACCGTTTGATCTTAATAGAAACGAAATATAGACTGAATAAAAAATTATTAAAATGTGTATTTCTGATACATAAAATTTGATGAAAACTTGCTTCGCAATGAGCCAGAAGATGTTTCTATAATCGTTATAGGTATAGGTAATAAAAAAATATGATGATACGGAAAACATGCATCTTCGGAAAACATCAACATCCTTAAGTTTTGACGAACAGTTCAATATTTAGTTTACATATTTTAACCCTTGAATTAAATCCCAGAAAATAATGATTTTGTGCAAATCACACCAGTATTTCACATAGCGTCGATGCACTCATCTTAAATTCAACAATCCTGGCTTGGTTTTCAATCTCCACTACAACCTCCCCTCGTTATCCAAGCGTACGCTATCTGCGTACCTGCGAGCTAACCTAATAATCCTTTTAGGAATGCTCGAGAGGATAAACGGTAGCCGCAAAGTTTTAAGTTTCAAACGGAAGCCAGGAAACGTAGAAACCGACAGGCCCTCTTGCATCCTTCGATATTTCTTGCCTGGGACGCTTGGTCCCAAGAGCGTAGGCGTATGTAAATCCCTTTTGAACCTTGTGCCCAGTGGGGTTATTTTGTTTTATTCTAATCGGCGTGATCCATTGGACAATTTACGGTGGAGCTCTGTGGTATTTGTCGACTTGGATGATCTGATTAAAATCTTGGTTTTAGACCAGACTTCAAGGATTCATGACAGAGAAGTTTGTTAGGTCCAAAGCTGTATCTTGAAATTCTTAACTTTCTTTTGTTCAACGCACGCCGTGATTATTTGTTCCCAATTTCTGAATTAGGTCAATTATCAAACAGCTGTCAAATATATGTACTAGCTTAAAGTCAAAAATATACTGACCTTCAATGGAAAGATTACAAATTATGTCTTCAAACTGGATCAAATAGTAGATACCATGAGCGTATTGGATAGAGTAGTCCGTCATTTGTGATAGATCATTTTATTTAGAAAAACGAAATCACCAAAAGATGATTGAAGAAAACAAACAAATATTGTCGTCAATTATTTCTTTTATCATATTTTGCGGAACTCATGATTTGCCACTTAGAGGAAAGGAAGGAGATGAGAAGGTTTTCTTTGATCTTTTAAATTCGAGAACTGACTGTGGTGATCTGAAGCTAAAGCATTAATTGTCGAAAAAATGCAGTCTACACTTCACCAAAAATTCAGAATGAAATTATAGGATAATGTGGTGAAGTTGTCAAAGAAAGAATTATTGATGAACAAGTAAAGGCTTACGCTGTAATGGCCAATGAAACAGCAGTTATCGCTGGAAAAGGACAGCTCTCAATCGGATTGCAGTTTTATGATGAGAATCAACAAAAAATCAGAGAGGAATTTGTAGGCTTCGTTGAGCTGAAATCTCAAAATGCCCCCACAATCGCATCTAGCACAATTCGGAGTTTTTTAGTTGATCAAAATCTTTCAGCAGAGAATTGTGTTGGATTTGGATTTGCCGAATATTCTATGATGGCTGGAAAAGAAGGTGGTGTTCAGTCCATTTTGAGGAAAAAGTACAATAAATCTTAATTTTTTCATTGCTCAAGCCACAAACTAAATCTTGTGGTCAATGATGCTAGCAAACTAAGGAAAATAAGAAACTTGATTGCAATTTTTAAGGATTCAATATCCTTCTTTCGTGAGTAGCCAACCCGTAGGACTTCGGCTCCTAATTTATCAAGGCTCTGTGAGACCAGATGGTCTGAGAAATACAAGAGCATCAGAAGTTTTCAAACAGCTTTCATGAAATCGTCAATGCGCTAGAACATCTCTTCATCGAAGGAAACTATGCTACAAGAAAATTTGCCTATCAATTGCACTGTGCAATAACTAAACCAATTTTCATTATAGGTTTAGTCATGATTGCAAAGTACCAAGAAGGATCGACAAGAAATTGAACATGCTTCTGAGGAAGTACTTAAAAAATTACATGATATCGCGGAGAAAATCGGCGTTGAGTTAACAGTAAAAACAAATACACAGAAATAATCCGCCATCTGAGACTGCGATTGAATACTGGAGACGATCGTTGATTATCCTTTATTTTGACTCTTTAACCTTATCATTGAATGTTAGATTCCCACACGAGAATACGCCTACTTTTGCCTTATCTCATCTTCATCCTTCATACATGCTAAAAAGTACTTAAAAAGATTTGGAAAAAAGCGCAAAATCTTTCATGGAATTTTTTGAGTTGGATGATATCTCTGCAGAATTAGATTTGTGGTATAATCTGTGGAAAAAGAAAGATTTAACAGGAGGCAAATTAAAGGATATTGAAGTGGCTGCACTTTTGGAGGACGCTTATATTTTTTTCCCTGCAACAAGGCATGCACTACTCATTTTAAGTGCTTTCCCATCCAATACGGCTGCTGCTATTTCAGTACCCTTCGAAGTGTAAAGACCTGGCTGAAAAGTACAATGGTAGAGGACAGATTGACTGTGTTGAGCTGGATGAGCGTCCATCGTAAATTTTTTAAGGAAAATCAGAACCTGATTGAAACTAGAGTTTTTAACAAATTTTCTACAAATCCTAGAAAAATGATAATAGAATAAGGCATGTAACTAGAATACATTTTTTTTCAAGCAAATAATTGTAATAACTTAGTTGATAAAGCACTGGTATAATTATACATATTTTTCTAAACATTTTGGTTTCATTCACCTTAGAAAAAAAATCCGTGATAAAATGTTCCCAACTATGGTTTTCCCCCCACTAGATTTGATCCCTTGGTAGATGATAACTTATATGATACGAAAATGTGATTTCAAATGAAGGAGTAAAATAAGTTTATCCGAAAAATATCGACTCTATTGGCCCAATTCGTTCAATTTCACCAAGGTGTCACTCAATCAATCAAATTCAACTAACATGCTCAAAATGGACGTCGATATAGTCGATAAGAAAAGCATAATTAAGCAGTAACTTGATGCAATCCAGCGTTCGAACCTATACAGATTAGGGCACTTATAATTGATATAATTGAAATTAAAGTGTGACAATCTGCCAGAGTTTGTCATAGAACTTATAGAATAGCACGTACAAGTGCAGAGTTGCAGTAAGGGCAAAATGAGTGAATAAGCAGTCGTTTGTTCTCATTTTAATCTAATCGAAATGGACTCGGGGCAACCTGTCAATTCTCAGTAGATTTGAAATCGTTTACTTATCGTCCTTTCGGTTAATGCTGTCCTAATCCTTCACTGTCGTGTTGTCACCTTACTTTTACTAAACGATTTTCTTAACCAAGATCCTTTCGGGAACACCTCGACTAATTGGAACCTTAATTTGATCCAAGTCCCCATGAAATTCAATTTGAGAAGTTTGCTGAGCGCATAATTGACGTTTTACTTTCCGCCCCAGAGTTATTGGGCAATTCGTAATTCTGCGGTCGCCTTAATTAATCATTAGAAACGTACACTAATTCGGGCCAGAGTTCAGTTCGATTGTATCGCACGCTGGCCGAATTGGCCACGATATAATGTTGATATTGGTCTCGTTGAATCAACGAACATTCGGGTGAATTGCAGGAATGGAATAGGTACTTGTAGATCGTCAAAGCTGAAATAGCTCCGTCTCAATTGGGACGATGATCTACCTATTAAACTGAAGCAGTTATTGCGCTTTAGTGCTACTGCTGCCAAAATTCAATAGGTACTTTGGAGTTTAGTGCTACGGAAAGATAGGAGGAATATCAAAGGAAAATAGTTAGTGCATCATATATGATATTGAGCTCAATTGTTTCAATTGCGACGGTGCCTTGAAAATCCCATCTGAGGGATATGATTAATATTTAAAATGTGTTTTGAAAGATATTAATAAGAATAAATTTAAAGGGTATCTTCCTCGGAAGAGGGTTTCAATAACAAATGTCGCTACTAGTTTGTTATACAATTGTTTCATTTGGTTACACCTTCATTTTGAAGTGTCATCATTAAGCTTTCTTTAAGTATGTGTTATTTCGCTGAAGTATAAACAACATATTTTCTGTGTGCTTTGTAAATGCAATTTTTTGTAAAATAGAAGGGCTTTTCACTTGATAGAAGAAATATAACAAAATTTGAATATCAAAACAAATTAAAATATGTTTGTCTTCTACAATTGGAATTCAAAAAAATTTTTATTCAAAAAACTTTTAGAATTTAATTACTGTCTAAAATAAGCACCGCTCACATTTAATAGACGTATATAGTCAAAACTCGATATATAATGTCAAATGGAATAGATAAATCAACAGATATACGAACAATTAAGAACACCAATTGCCTTTTAAAGACATGAACACACCTTAAGGATTTCTCAAAGAATATAATTTATTTGAAATAGTTAATATATTTAAATATTCGAATAAGTTGATTCAGAAATCTCTCAAAACATGCACTATATCTTCAAAAAACAAATATAATTCTAAGCAATCCCTTCTTCGGTCCTGAATAATATTCCAAATATCAAAATCAAAAAACTAACCTATATCAACAACGCACACGTGTAAAGAAATGAATGTTTCGAAACAGATCAACTTTATAATTCAAGATTGATCTATGTTCTAACAAAATCAAAGAACAGTGTAAGTTATTTTTAAGGCTTATTTAAATTTATTGACATTCCATAATGAGATTTATTGAAGCCAAAATATAATTATATATTATATATAAAATAAAATAGAAAGGCTTTTCACTTGATAGAAGAAATATAACAAAATTTGAATATCAAAACAAATTAAAACATGTTTGCCTTCTACAATTTTAATTTCAAAAAAATTTTTATCCAAAAAACTTTTAGAATTAAATTAATGTTATAAAGTTGATCTGTGTTTCGAAGCATTCATTTCTTTACACATGTGCGTTCTTGATATAGATTAGTTTTTTGATTTTGATATTTGGAATATTATTCAGGACCGAAGAAGGGATTGCTTAGAATTATATTTGTTTTTTGAAGATATAGTGCATGTTTTGAGAGATTTCTGAATCAACTCATTCGAATATTTAAATATATTAAATATTTCAAATAAATTATATTCTTTGAGAAATCCTTAAGGTGTGTTCATGTTTTTAAAAGGCAATTGGTGTTCTTAAAGGTAAGACCAGAAACAAAATTTTGTCTCCTTTAAATATTTATTTATTAATTTTTAATGACTTTCGTATATCTGTTGGTTTATCTATTCCATTTGACATTATATATTGAATTTTGACTATATACGTCTATTAAATGTGAGCGGTTCTTATTTTAGACATTAATTTAATTCTAAAAGTTTTTTGAATAAAAATTTTTTTGAAATTAAAATTGTAGAATAAAAACATATTTTAATTTGTTTTGATATTCAAATTTTGTTATATTTCTTCTATCAAGTGAAAAGCCTTTCTATTTTATTTTATATATAATATGTAATTATATTTTGGCTTCAATAAATCTCATTATGGAATGCCAATGAATTTAAATAAGCCTTAAAAATAACTTGCACTGTTCTTTGATTTTGTTAGAACATACATCAATCTTGAATTATAAAGTTGATCTGTGTCTCGAAACATTCATTTCTTTACACGTGTGCGTTGTTGATATAGGTTAGTTTTTTGATTTTGATATTTGGAATATTATTCAGGACCGAAGAAGGGACTGCTTAGAATTATATTTGGTTTTTGAGGATATAATGCATGTTTTGAGAGATTTCTGTATTAACTTATTCGAATATTTAAATATATTAACTATTTCAAATAAATTATATTCTTTGAGAAATCCTTAAGTTGTGTTCATGTTTTTAAAAGGCAATTGGTGTTCTTAAAAGTAAGACCAGAAACAAAATTTTGTCTCTTTTAAATATTTATTTATTAATTTTTAATGACTTTCGTATATCTGTTGGTTTATTTATTCCATTTGACATTATATATTGAGTTTTGACTATATACGTCTATTAAATATGAGCGGTGCTTATTTTAGACATTAATTTAATTCTAAAAGTTTTTTGAATAAAAATTGTTTTGAAATTAAAATTGTAGAAGACAAATATATTTTAATTTGTTTTGATATTCAAATTTTGCAATTTATTGTGCCGAATAATGTGTTTTTTGTGGAGAGTTTTACTTCATTACTTCAATATCAAGAATAAGGTTGACGAAAGTCATCGTGTGTTAGTAGATATTAAAGGTGATCATGCACCTTATATATATAAGAATGTAATCAATTCTTATTTTTATAATTGAAGAAATAGACGATTTGATGTCATGATTCTGGAAGATTTTATTTTCTTCAGTTTAAAATATAACAGAATAACATACACAAAATGAAATAATAACATAAAAAGAAATACAAAGAAATAAATAAAAAAATATCTTACTGACCTGGAAGAAATCAAAAACAATGCAATTTCTTCGGGTTTCTCAATTCACATTTCTAACAACTAACTAAATAAACATGTGACACTTTTTAGGTTAAAATCTTAGACATAGAACATAGATCATAGAACATAGAACATAGAAGTTACAAAGTTGTTTTCCCTAAAAATAACAGTTTTATTTTTACATCCCCCCACACAAAGTATGCACCCCTCATTACATGTTTGCGTGTTCCCATGGGAGCAACTTAGTTACATGAACATAGTTATTGTTCTTTCTTTTATTTCCAATATCTATCTCATACATAGTGTTTCACTATTGGAAAAGGTCCTATTCTTATTTCATCAAGTTTTTTTCTATTCAATTTTTATTTATTTTCAACGTAAACATAGTCTCCAATTTTAAAAACATAATGTTTCCTATTCTTGTCGATCAGTCTTTTATTGTATTCATGATAGCGTAAAGAATTTTTATATGATATTTCCTTATCTTTTGATAAATTCTCTCTTCAATAAGTTCTTCTGGAGCAATGGGATCAGTTCTGCCACAAAGTAAATATTCTGGGCTATATTCAGTTGTAGAATGGTTTGTTCTATTGTATTCTTCAATACATTCATCGGCTATTTTCGTCCATGCCCTAGTTTTCTTTTCGTTTTGTTTGCACCTTATTCTGTTCACTAATGTCTGATTTAGTCGTTCATTCGGGCCATTAGAAAAAGGACAATCTACTGTTGTGAAAATCAATTGTATATTCAAACTTCTTATATGTTGTCTGAATTTTTCCGAATTTATTCCTGGGTATTGATCTGTTACTAGTGTTTTTATTGGTCATTTATCTTGAATTTCATTAATTAATTTGATGAAATCTTCGATTGTTTGGTGTTTTGAAGTACTCGCAAATGCATATCTAGTACAATGATCCACTAGGAGATGAAGGTATCTTTTTGAAGAGCGGTTTCCAGCAAAACCTCCAATTGTGTCTAATGACATTATTTCAAATGGTTCCTTTGCTGGGTCCAATTGAGAAAGGAGACCATACTTTTGGCCTACTCTCGTTTTATTTTTACAACATATGTCACATGATCCACAAACTTCTTTTGTCAGTGAATCCATTTTCTGAATGTAATAAAACTTCCTGATTTTATTATTCATCTTACTAGCACAAATATGGTCATAATGCTTGTGCACTTTTCGGATTTAACTCTTTTCCGAAATAATTGGATAAAATAATTTTTTTGTTATTTTTGTGCAATTTGTAATGTATCTCTTTCTGTACAACAGTTCTCCTCATATTGTTTATCTTGAAGAGATTATTCTGTTGACCATATTTTATTTCATTCAATTCCACCAAATTAACTGTTCTTATATATTCATCCATATTCTCCGTTTCTTCCAGAACTGGGTTTCTAGAAAGGCAATCTGCTTCCACATTTCCTTTTCCTGGTTCATATCTAATCTCAAAATCGAGTTGTGATAGAAAATTCATCATGTCACCCAGCTCTTCAACTGGTCTTGTAAGAAATACTTTTCCTTCTAATGGCTTATGGTCAGTAACAACAATAAATTTATGTCCTATTAGCCAATATCCCCAAAATTTAATTGCCTCTTTAATTGCCAGACATTCTTGGAATATTGCTTTCTTGTTCGTTTGATATTCATTTAGTTCAAAAAAAAATACACTACGGGTTTCATTTCACCATTAATCTGTTTTTGTTTAAGCTCCTACTCCTTGAATACTGGCATCAGTATATAGTACTATAGGCACTTAGGTCTGAAATTGCAAGAATATGGTCATATTTATTTATTAAAACTTCAATTTTATTTCTCTGATTCGTTTCCAAATAGTCTAATTTTAAAAATAAAATAGAAAGGCTTTTTACTTGATAGAAGAAATATAACAAAATTTGAATATCAAAACAAATTGAAATATGTTTATCTTCTACAATTTTAATTTCCAAAAGAATTTTTTTTATTCAAAAAACTTTTAGAATTAAATTAATGTCTAAAACAAGCACCGCTCACATTTAATAGACGTATATAATCAAAACTCAATATACAATGTCAAATGAAATAAATAACCCAACAGATATACGAGAGTAATTAAAATTAATAAATAAATATTCAAAGGAGACAAAATTTTGTTTCTGGTTTTATCTTTAAGAAATACTACTTGCTTTATAAAAACATGAACACACTTAAAGGACTTCCCAAAGAATATAATTTATTTGAAATATTTAATATATTTAAATATTCGAACAAATTATTTCAAAAATCTCTAAAAAATGTGCACTATATCTTCAAAAAACAAATATAATTCTAGATAATCCCGTCTTCAGCCCTTTTTGATTATATACGTCTATTAAATGTGAGCGGTGCTTGTTTTAGACATTAATTTAATTCTAAAAGTTTTTTGAATAAAAAAAATTCTTTTGGAAATTAAAATTGTAGAAGATAAACATATTTCAATTTGTTTTGATATTCAAATTTTGTTATATTTCTTCTATCAAGTAAAAAGCCTTTCTATTTTATTTTATATATAATATATAATTATATTTTGGCTTCAATAAATCTCATTATAGAATGTCAATGAATTTAAGTAAACCTTAAAATAACTCACTTTGTTCTTTGATTTTGTTAGAACATAGATCAATCTTGAATATATAGTTGATCTGTGGTTCGAAGCTTAAGTCTTTTAACACGTGAGTGATGTAGGTTATGTTTTTGATTTTGATATTTGGAATATTGAAAAAGGGCTGAAGACGGGATTATCTAGAATTATATTTGTTTTTTGAAGATATAGTGCACATTTTTTAGAGATTTTTGAAATAATTTGTTCGAATATTTAAATATATTAAATATTTCAAATAAATTATATTCTTTGGGAAGTCCTTTAAGTGTGTTCATGTTTTTATAAAGCAAGTAGTATTTCTTAAAGATAAAACCAGAAACAAAATTTTGTCTCCTTTGAATATTTATTTATTAATTTTAATTACTCTCGTATATCTGTTAGGTTATTTATTTCATTTGACATTGTATATTGAGTTTTGATTATATACGTCTATTAAATGTGAGCGGTGCTTGTTTTAGACATTAATTTAATTCTAAAAGTTTTTTGAATAAAAAAAATTCTTTTGGAAATTAAAATTGTAGAAGATAAACATATTTCAATTTGTTTTGATATTCAAATTTTGGTCTAATTTTGCTTCGAAAAGTTCTGTTGGTATCCCTTCATTGAAATTGATGGTGTAATCATTGTTATCATTATTATTATTATTATGGACACAATCGATCTTTCTCTCTTCATTCATATCTAATCTTTGATAAATATTCAAATCAAAATCTTGTTTTAATTGAAAATTGGAAATAAAATCTAGTCCGAGTAGAATATCATACTCGAAATTTTTCTCATTAACTACACAAAGTACAACTTCTTTTTTGATATTATTGATTCTCATTTTTGTAATTAATTTTCCCGAAAATTTTGCCCTGCCACTAACTGTTTTGAATGTGTTTCTATTATCTGAACATTTGAGCCCGAACCATAAATTCCACATAATTCATTATTTATACACCTTCAATTTTATCAATGGCAGCAGTCTTAGTTTTTTTTTTGTTTGAAATGTCCTGATTTAATTCATCCTGTACCCCAACATTGTTTACAGTTTTTATGTTACCGGCTACGTTCTTTTCTTCAAAATTATTGGATTCATTCCTTAGCCGACATAAAGTCTCCGGATGAAATCTACCTGAAAAACCATTCTTCTCACAAATTGAGCATGGTTCCTTCTTAACTGGTTTTCTATTTGTTTGTGAATAGGAAGGAATTTGTTCGGCAGATTTATTCATTCTATGATTTTCTTTATTTCGATTGTTGTCATATTTTTTCGAACTTTCTAGCTTTCGCAACAAACCCAATAATTTCTCAAAAGTTGTTACATTTGATCGATCAATTCTATCTTGTAAAATATTTGGCAAACTTGTCACAATTAAATCAATTAATGTGTTACTTGGAAAATTATTTCGGAGGTTCAACAACAAATTTTCTTTCCTAAAAGCGTAGTCAACTAAACTTCCTTCTATGTACCTAAATGAATAAGCCCCTCTATATTTATGCCAACTCATTTCACAAAAACTCTCTAAGCAGTTATCTTTCCATATTTGAAAACTTTTGTCTAAACCTAATCTAATCAATTTAGAATCAAACCATTATTTCGCTATTCCATCCAGAAACAACCGTAAAATCAAAATTTTGTCACTATCTTCTTCTACTTCACAACGCGTGTATTGCGTCTCGAATTTTTCTATCCTTAAATTCACTGAAACACTCTTATCATCAAAATTATTCAGCACAAAATCCTCCTTTATCCTCTTGAAATCCTTGCTTTTTTTTGAAAGTTCTTCCGTATCCTGTGGTTTTGGTGATTCTTGTCCAAATACTGTTCTCACGTATGCGTATGCGGGTGAACAAATAAGTTGTAAATATTCATTCTTAAACATCACATCTTCTTCGGCATCAAAATATATTTCTTTCAATTCCGGAGTTAATGAAATGAGACACGTACGAAATGAACCTCTTACTTTAATCTATTTCAAGATATTCTTCACCTTCGGTAGAGGCAAAAGTTCATGATGGCCAGATATACCCTGTTTGACCTTTCGTATTTCATAATATGTATTTTCTGTTTCCGTAGTTTGGATCCATTTGAATTTGTATGTAGTTTTCTTCTTATCAATCTTGGATGCTTCTAAAGCGATTCAAATCTTCATGGATGTCGTCATTATAGCTTACGTTTTTGATTTAAACGAATGTAATCAATTCTTATTTTTATAATTGGAGAAATAGACGATTTGATTTAATGATTCTGGAAGAATTAATTTTCTTTAGCTTAAAATATAACAGAATAACATACAAAATAATAACATAAAAAGAAATACAAATAATTAAAAAGAAATAAATAAAAAAAATAGCTTACTAACCTGGAAGAAATCAAAAACAATGCTATTTCTTCGGGTTTCTCAATTCACATTTCAAACAACTAACTAAATAAACATGTGACACTTTTTAGGTTAAAATCTTAGACATTGAACATAGATCATAGAACATAGAACGTAGAAGTTACAAAGTTGTTTTCCCTAAAAATAACAGTTTTATTTTTACATATATATATATATATATATATATATATATATATACATATATATATATATATATATATATATATATATACATATATATATATATATATATATATATATATATATATATATATATATATATAAGGTCGAAATGGTAAAAACCATACAGATGAAAAATGAAGATTGAGTATTTGGAGAGAAAATATTACATATTTCTATCAAATAGATATGAAAAATGTATACTCAGTTATGACAAAATGTAATTCTATCTTGGTCATTTGACAAGGAGCACAAAATTTTAACGCTTTATGCTTTTATGCTCAATATTTGAGAGATTGGCTAAAATGCTGGGAACTTAAATGTTCGAAAAAGGTCCGTGAAATTAATGGAGTGCTTTCCACTGGAGCATCTGAATTCTCCATGGTTTTAATACGGCGAAAAAAGCATAGAATTCTGAAATATGAGAGGTGGAAGAGCCCTAACTTCCAGATTTTCACGAGCTCCAGTTGTTTATTTCATTAAATCTTCATTCTGCCAGAAAAAGGCAGCTACTGTAAAGAATGCCCGCTGTGTTCTGAGGGTAGTAGCGTTCTCAATGGAGACTGTATTTTCGTTGTTAACCTCTTACATCCATGAGCTGCTACTTTCCTCTTGAAGAGTGGAACAATGGCCGTGTAAGCGAGGCTGCTTGCTGACAGCTCCATCGTGTTTTCCATTCGGATTAATGTCGTTTTTGAATGCACGATATCCTTCCAGATTTTCGCCCTACAGCGTATTTCTGCACTGATGTAAAATCAGTAGGTGAGTGCGAAGTTATGATTTCAAATCTGGCAAGTGGAAAAATATGAATTAACATTTCAAATTGAACTCATGTTTTATGCATGGTGTATGAATTATGTTGAATTGTCATGTGCTGGTATTTTTCAATTCAGAAGACTATATTAGACAACTTGACATTTGAAGGATGGCTGTCAAAATCTGGACATCTGATTCTCCACATTTTGTTGTTTGTATGAGAATTATTTGCATAAGTTAGAATGTCTGAAACGTGGTGTATTCACTGAGTCGATATTAAATAAAGGATGACAAGAAAACCTCCGACAAACTTTTTCATTAAACTTTATTGAACACAAGAAATTAAACAAAACAACAACGAATACTAAAACATAAAATATATGGTTTACATAATCGTCCATCAGAGCAGCTTATTCGTCGAACTATCGATAGATTTCGAACAACATTTTCTCTACTCGGTGCAACAACAACAAGATAAAGAACTGTACGTACAGAAGAAAATATCGCTGCTGTTAGTCATAGTGTAAATGATGATCCAGACTTGTCTATTCGTCGACGTTCACAACAAGTTGGACTCTGTGCATCCATCACATGGAATATTTTGCGTGAAGATCTTGGTCTGCACCCATACAAGATCCAACTAGTTGAAGAACTAAATCCACTTGACCATAATAAGGGTGGTTTGTTTGCTGATTGGGCCCTAAAACAGCTTGAAGTTGATCCCCTTTCTTATAGTAAAATTGTGTTTAGTGATGAAGCTCATATCTAGTTGAACGACTATGTAAACAAGCAAAATTGCCGTATATGGAGTGGAAACAATCCTCAAGAAGTTCTGCAGGTTCCATTGCATGCTGAAAAATGCACTGTACGGTGTGCTTTACACGCTGGAGGCATTATTGGTCCATATTTCTTTGAAATCGATGCTGGAGCTAATGTTACAGTGAATAGTGCTCGTTACAGAACGATGATAAATGATTATTTGTTTTAAAATTTGAATGGTATAGACCCAGAAGTGTTTTGGTTCCAACAAGATGGTGCTACACCTCATGCTGCTACCGAAACAATTGATTTATTGAAAGAAAGATTTGGCGGAAACATTATTTCGAGAAGTGGTCCAATTAATTGGCCTCCAAGATCATGCGATATAACTCCACTGGATTATTTTCTTTGAGGTTATGTCAAGTCATGAGTTTATGCTGATAAACCAGAAACAATAGACGCTTTGGAAGCCAACATAATTCGTGTTATTGATGAAATAAGGCCTGAATTACTCGAAAAAGTGGCCCAAAATTGGATAAGTCGAATGCGGTTCCTCAGAGCTTGTAGTGGTAGACATATGACGGAAATTATTTTTGAAACATAAATGTCATAAAATTATCTGTCAAATAGAAGAAAATTTGGCTTCAATCTTAATTTAAAAGTGTTTTATTTTAATTTTAAGTTCTATCACTCTAAAAAAAAAACCGATATATGTCTACTAAATTGAAAGTGTGTTTTCTAAGACATTTATTTAATTTAATTGTGAAAACGTTTGAGAAAAAACTTTTATGAAATTAAAATTGAAATTTGTAGCGAGGTCAACATAATGAATCTGTTTGATATTTAAGATATTGTAATATGTCTTTTATAAAAAGCAAAAACCCCTCTTTGTTATTTTATTATATGTGAAAATTTCACATTATGTCCTAAGCAGAAAGGAACGAAGCTTTTTTATTTTACAAATTAAAAATATTATTCCGTGAACTCCGAACTTCCGCATATTTTTTAAATTTATTTGAGCTTCTTGACTCATGTTTCGTGTCTTTCTCCATTTCCGCAATAAAGCGGAACCTCTGTTGAAATATAAAGCAATTAATCCCGAAAATCCTGGAGTAATCTTAGGCTAGTGAAATGGATTTTTGGAGGCGTTTCCTCCAGACAGTTATAATTCCCAATTTTTTAGGGATATCACAGTTCAGATCTCTGGAGATTCCAAGAAGTCTTTTCACCTTTCAAACTTTTCAGTTCAATTAGAGTTTCAGAACTTAAACTCGCAAATCAGGAGACGTGATGAAAAGCTTTCGTTTCGTTAACACATTAGCAACGTCAGCTAGGTAGTATATGTTACATTTTTGAATAACTACATTTGTTTTCGAAATCAGCTTCTATATAAATTAGATTAGGTACAAAATTCTGTGATTTAGCAACGATTTTAGGTTAGATTTATACTTGATCGGTGATCCGCAGAGTTCAATCTGTTATAGTTTGACACAGTAACTACAAATATTGGATGGAGTAGTCCGTTACTTTGTGATAGTTCATTTTAATGGAATGAAATAAAGAATTACTTTGTTTTCTATCACTTTTTATTATAACTGATATACAGTGACTCGAGTTTCGTAGTGTTAACTACATTTTCAAACTGAATGAACGAATTAGATCTCAACTATTATATATGCTGATTGTAGGCTTCGGCAGAGCTTCGAAGAGAGGGGTTTTCCAAAGTTCCGTCTGTTCGTTAAGTAGTTTTATTATTGGGACGTGCTTTTTATATTTTTCAATTTCTATGGATACCAGGATATTAAGTTTTTTCCTTTCGCTTCCACGTGCAAGATAACAAGGTTGTTCAATTCAGTAACTACATCTGTGATCAGCACTCTCGAAACATAGAACTAGATGAATTGTAGAAGGACTTCGTGATTAACAGGCTTGATCCGATGACTAAAGATTTGTGAAACCAACTATAAGACTTTTGTATAACATCACATACTATGAAATAGGAAGAAATATAAAATGGCTTCTTTTCCACTTCGAATATCACTTCGCAAAACTACTTGTTCCGTTTCAGAGAAATATATACATAATTGAATTTCTCCTGCTCTGCAGAAACTAACGAAAGGTCGAAAAGTCTGAGCACGGCTAACATTGCGGAAATGTAAAGGTCAGGAAGATAGACCCTCTCAAGACGTCTGCTTACGGATAAATTCGGCTTTTTTCTGAGCCTCTGAAAGCGCATGTAAATGACAACGTAGAGACGGAAGTAGGAAGTCCGCTCTCGCCTTATTGATTAAAAGGCAGGAAACGCTCCATATATTCCGTACACATTGGGCTGGCACGTAATTACAGAAAGTGGAAAAAATAGACTAATCTATCGACTCTGGAAGAGCTTCTGCCTGTTCGACTAATAGGATTCGTTAGCTGTTTTAACATTTGACCTTGAAAACAACTGGAAATTTTTGGAACCAAGTAATAAGTTTTTCAATCGTGTTATTTCCATTAAAGGTAAGATTTTAATTTTTAAGCCATATCGACTTGATATTAAACATGAACTGCTCGTCAGGAGTTAAGAATAAAAATAAATTTCTATTTTCTATTCAGAGAAACCCGATTTCCTTTTGAAGTTTGTATATATAGAGTGTTACAGATTAGAATAATGAGATTTCAAAGACATTACAAATATTAAATTACGCAATAACAAAAATATCGTGTCTTTCGCCAAACTTATAAAGCACTTCGTGAAATGTATGGTTTACATAATCGTCCATCAGATCAGCTTATTCGACGAACTATCGATAGATTTCGGACAACATTTTATCTACTCGATGCAACAACAACAACCAAAAGACAAAAAACTGTACGTACAGAAGAAAATATCGCTGCTGTAAGGTATTGTGATCCAGATTAGTCTATTCGTTGACGTTCACACCAAGTTGGACTCTGTGCATCTACCACATGCAAAATTTTGCGTAAAGATAATTTCTGATTGAACGGCTATATCAACAAGCAAAATTGCCGTATATGGAGTGAAAACAATCCTCAAGAAGTTCTGCAGGTTCCATTGCATCCTGAAAAATACACTGTATGGTGTGCTTTACACGCTGGAAGTATCATGGGTTCATATTTCTTTAAAAACGATGCTGAAGCTAATGTTACAGTGAATGGTGCTTGTTACAGATCGATGATCAAGGATTATTTGTTTCAAAATTTGAATGGTATCGACCTAGAAATATTTTGGTTCCAACAAGATGATGCTACACCTCATGCTGCTACCATAACAATTGATTTATTGAAAGAAAGATTTGGCGATAACATTATATCGAGAAATGTTTTAATTAATTGGCCTCCAAGATCATGCGACATAACTCCACTGGATTATTTTCTTTGGAGTTAGGTCAACTCATTGGTTTATGCTGAAAAACCAGAAACAATAGACGCTTTGGAAGCCAACATTACTCGTGTTATTGATGAAATATGGCCTGAATTACTCGAAAAAGTAGTCCAATATTGGTCTGGTCGAATGCGATTCTTCAAAGCTAGTCTTGGTGGACATACGCCGGAAATTATTTCTAAAAAGTAAAGGTTAGATTTGATTTTTGCCTGTATGTATATGGTTTACAGAATCGTCCATCAGAGCAGCTTATTCGTCGAACTCTCGATAGAATTCGGACAACATTTTCTCTACTCGATGCAACAACAACAAGACAAAGAACTGTACGTACAGAACAAAATCTTGGTCTACACCCATACAAGATCCAACTGGTTCAAGAACTAAAGCCACTTGACCATAATAAGCGTCGTTTGTTGAACGGCTCTGTAAACAAGGAAAATTGCCTTATATGGATTGAAAAGAATCCTCAAGAAGTTCTGCAGGTTCTATTGCATCCTGAAAAATGCACTGTATGGTGTGCTTTACACGCTGGAGGCATCATCGGTCCATATTTCTTTAGAAACGATGCTAGGGCTAATCTTACAGCGAATGGTGCTCGTTACAGATCGATGAGCAATGATTATTTGTTTCAAAATTTGAATGGTATCGACCCAGAAGTGTTTTGATTCTAACAAGATGGTGCTACACCTCATGCTGCTACCGTAACAATTAATTTATTGAAAGGAATATTTGGCTATAACATTATTTCGAGTTAAGGTCCAATTTATTGGCCTCCAAGATCATGCGACATAACTCCACTGGATTATTTTCATTGTGGTTATGTCAAGTCATTGGTTTATGCTGATAAATCGGAAACAATAGACGCTTTGGAAGCCAACATAACTCGTGTTATTGATGAAATAAGGCCTGAATTACTCGAAAAAGTGGTCCGAAATTGGTCTGGTCGAATGCGGTTCCTCAGAGCTAGTCGTGGTGGACATATACCTAAAATTATTTTCAAAACATAAGTTTCATAAAATTACCTTTCAAATAAATAAAAAAATTCGCTTCAGTCCTAATTTTAATGTGTTTTATTTCAATTTAAAGTTCTATCACTCTAAAAAAACACCCGATACAATATGTAAAAAAGTATATTATGCCAAATACCCTGAATGTCGTTTGTGGGATACCTAATTCCAAACATCGGCGAGGAATCGACAAACCTGGGTTTTTGTCAACACTATGGGCTGCAGCAGCAATATTCTACGTTGTTCTTGAGCGACGCATACGGTTCGATACTTCACATTACAACATTTTCGCCATTTTTGTAGTGAATTTTAACAATTTCATTGCGTTGTTGAAATGTTTATCGTTCCATTTTTAGCTATGGCGTAGTTTTTACTTGTCAAATGTCGAAATATTGGAGCTGCCCACATAGTGGACTATTCAAAATGAAGCCTCTCATTAGAAAACCCTTTACTCATATTCGTACAGGAACCTTTCTCCCTAGGGCTCATTAAAAAACTAGCCACTGTGTTCAACTTTGGACCCACGTTAAAATTCAATACCTTCTAATTGGAATTTACTCACTTCATTCTCTAATATATGGCCCTAACAACTTCTTCCTAATTGAATATTCCTCTCTTATTCCCATTTTCCTCCCCGATCCAACTAAATAAACGAAGAGGTAGAAAATAATACTCGTATGAGCATCTGAAGGCAATTTTCGCAACACGGTCCGCCCGGTATGAATCCATAAATCCCACTTTCCCGGTAGTTTCTGTGCGGCGAAATACACTAAATTTAAGGGAAAATACCATCATGTGCGAGAAGCCAAGACAGGGTTTAAGCCCATAAATATCCCTAAGGCCTGAAGGCTCCGGTGTTCGGAGAATGTGTGGATACCTTGGATGAAATCTTCGATGAAATGGGGTGGCTTAACAGGCTGTGGAGGTCAATTAATTCTGAATTATGGCGCGACAGAAGCGGAGATCGAATGTTATGAAAGAATTTTCTCGTTTCCGACTTCTGTAAGAGATCTTTAGTTTTTAGGTCTTAGAGGTTGAAGAATGAAACAGGATCTGGTAAGAGTTGGTCAAGTCAGGGCCGGGTTGTGAAACGCTTTCGTTCCTCGGTGGTTACCCCAGAGAGGAACTTTCTGTCAGATCTTCTCTGTACTCGCTTGTATCAATTAAAACACCTGATGTGCTGTAAATGGGAATACTTACAACTATTTACACAAAATAGCAAAACGTCTTAACTCTCTAGTACGATTCAGTGATTGTTTCGAAAGTTTAGACGCTTTTAACATCTAAACTCTAAGTACTGCGTACCGTCGCTTTGCTCCCACTACTGTCTCTGTCGCCACTTTTGGCTTGACTGCCTTGGACCGACTACCTTATTTCGTTTCTCACCCTGTGTTCAGAAGATCACGTTTTCAACCCCTCCTTCTTAAGAGTGGACAACGTCTCCTTTAACGTCTAATTAAACAAGCCTTAGACTTCAGCGTAATTCAGGAATCTACTCTCCAATATTCGAAATCATAGAAAACCTTTATGATTCATACTCGTATCAGTAAGTTCATACCATTAAAACCTTTTATTCTGAAAAGCGTCTTTCAAATGTCAATCTAAAAGAAGTATGACAAAATGAATTAGAACCTTTGAGAATCAGAGGTAAACCAAACGATATTCAAAAGTTTGTGGGATATCTAGATTTGTAGCCCTTAGACGTCAATCAAACGACTCAGATGTGAAACATTTGGTTCCAATTAATTTTATAACACTTCTCTTGGTTTAACAGATTGGAAGAAGCTTTACATAGAAAATTTTTATTTATTCTTATAAGTATCTAATCTTATTTCATTCTGAGAATGAAATAATTGTAAGGAATGTTTTATGTGGGCGGTATAAATGGAGTTTATTATATCCATCAGTGAAAAAGAGCATGTAGACATGGTATTGGATTTGAAAATCAATTTTACTTCGATAGCTCCTATGTAACTGACTTCATTCTCTTCCTCAAATAACGAATAGTAGGACAAAATGTTAAGAGCGCCTCTGACACAGAATTTATTCGATTGATCTGAAATGCTACTGAGACTTTTTCGGCCAAAACCACTTTTCCCTTTCGTTATTGAAAAGAAAATTTACCTTCCAGAGGTCGCAGGATGTAATCTTGTGTTCAACGAGGAAATAATTTATACGCCACTTTTCCCTTCCTTCATTTTCCCTTGCATCTCCCATCGAAAGTACTCGACAAACTCTTTCTTTTGTGACTGAGAGTGCCTTATTCGAAGAAAGTTAATAAACCGCTTTTCCTTCCTCTCTGGTGCATTCACATCATTAAAACTTAAAAAGTGTGGAAGTTTCTTCTCTCAGAACCTGATTATTAACCTTCATACATTTTTCTGGATGGGCACGATTTTGTACTTCCATCTCATTTCCGCGGGAAATAAATCTACAACTCTTAAAGAAACTCACGTTTGGGAGCGCTGAAATTTATATTTCCTCATTGGTAAGATAAACTTCAGTTAATATTATTATGAAGGTAAATAGTTTTCTTTCATGGCAACTTAAGCATCTCTAGGTATGTCTTCAGGGTATATTATCCTTTTCATTTGAAGTAATTTTTTTGTACTTCTATTGTGAATTTTATATTTTCATTTATGCTATTCAGATAATTCAAAAATTGCGATAGCAGTCAGTCAGTGCCAGTCCGAATGCAAAATACGTCATTTACGTATCTAGCCCAAAATTGAACGACCTTTACCAATTTATGATTTGTAGGGTTGGCGAATAATAATTTTCCAAAGTAAAACATACATAATTCAACTAAAATGGACTTATTGGACTTCCCATTGCTAAGCTATTGATTTGTTGAAAGAATTAAAAATGGGAAGTCCAATAAGTCCATTCAAAATCTAATCAGTCATGTCAAATTAAAATGTTAACATTCCATTGTTTCATTCATAAACTTTTGAGCATCCCGTTGAAAGAAGTCAAATTCCGAAAAGAAGTCAATATAATTAAAATTGGTTCGCAGCCGTTTGCGAATCAATTTCAGATGATTATAATTGTGAATATTGAACAACTGAACGGTAAAATGCAATTACTTAACCCACTAAGAGAATCACCACGGGCTGGTAACAGAAAGAGGTTAAGGGAAGAGGTCACAAGGGATTATCTCTTTCTGTACGCTTATCGTTGTTGTATCACCTGGCTGAGGAAATGTACTCAAGGCACTTCACTTAAAATTGTTCAATTTCACTTTAGTCTGAATCGCTCCAAATAGCCGCAAACTGATGCGATAATCATGATGCTTTATCAGAAAGATTGGTTTTCGGATTCAAAAACTTTCAAAGTGTGTAATTGCATCAAAACGTTTTGAGTGAAGGACAGTTGAAAACAGTCGGTGTACTTTTCAGCCTCAGGGCTTCACTAGCTATCGGAAGAAGAAACGGCCAGCAAACTTAAGTTAGGCAACCCAACATTCACGACTTAACACTATAGCGGTGAACGGCTATAGAACTGAAATCATTGACAAAATTATTAATAAGAAAACTTCACACAATATTAAAAAAAAATATATCAATATAAATATGAAAATTTGAAAAAAAAATAATTGAAACAAATTGTAGAAATTACTGTGTTTTACTACCAAAAAAGATATATTACACATTTTCTTGTGACTCGAGTTTCGGAACTATCCCATCATCAGACAACTGAAGACCTAACAGTGGTACAGTGGTATTTAAACAAAAGTGATAAATATTTTGAATATTTCAATAGATTCTAGGTAACACCTAATAGTGTTACAGAGGCTTACAATCGGAACGTGATAAAAAACCGGCTTTTTTGGTAGTAAAACATAGTAATTTCTAAAATTTGTTTTAATTATGATCAACTACCAAATAGTAACGGCTGAAACAATTCATTATATGAAAAAAAAATTGGTTTTCAATGGCTTATATAAAAGGATTAAGCAGTAGGATTTCTAAAGGTTTCATTAAATTTAGCAGTAAATATCAGGTGCTTTTTTAGAGTGATAGAACTTTCGATAGGTATAACTGCGATTTGACAGAAGCTAAAAGCCATGTTGTTGTGACATTTCTGTTCAGTAAGCATTGACAAATTATCATGGAAAGACTCACTCCGCAAAAACGTTTACAAATTGTTGAAATTTATTTTCGGAATCAGTGTTCTATTCGCCAAACTTATAGAGCACTTCGTGAAATTTATGGTTTATATAATCGTCCATCAGAGCAGCTTATTCGTCGAACTATCGACAGATTTCGGACAACATTTTCTCTTCTCGATGCAACAACAACAACAAGACAAAGAACTGTACGTACAGAAGAAAATATCGCTGCTGTAAGTCATAGTGTTAATGATAATCCAGATTTGTCTATTCGACGACGTTCACAACAAGTGGCGTCCACCACAAGGAAAATTTTGCGTAAAGATCTTGGTCTACACCCATACAAGATCCAACTGGTTCAAGAACTAAAGCCACTTGACCATAATAAGCGTCGTTTGTTTGCTGATTGGGCCCTAGGACAGCTTGAAGTTGATCCATTTTCATATCGTGAAATTGTGTTTAGTGATGAAGCTTATTTCTGGTTGAACGGCTATTTAAACAAGCAAAATTGCCATATATGGAGTGAAAACAATCCTCAAGAAGGTCTGCAGGCTCCATTGCACCCTGAAAAATGCACTGCATGGTGTGCTTTACACGCTGGAGGCATCATCGGTACATATTTCTTTAAAAACGATGCTGGAGCTAATGTTACAGTGAAGTGTGGTCGTTACAGATCGATGATCAATGATTATTTGTTTCAAAATTTGAATGGTGTCACACCTCATGCTGCTACCGTAACAATTGATTTATTGAAGGAAAGATTTGGCGATAACATATTAACTGACCTCTAAGATCATGCGACATAACTCCACTGGATTATTTTCTTTGGGGTTATGTCAAGTCATTGGTTTATGCTGATAAACCAGAAACAATAGACGCTTTGGAAGCCGACTTTACTCGTGTTATTGATGAAATAAGGCCTGAATTACTCGAAAAAGTGGTCCAAATTTGGTGTGGTCGAATGGGGTTCCTCAGAGCTAGTCGTGATGGTCACATTCCAGAAATTATTTTTGAAACATAAATGTCATAAAATTATTTTTCAAATAAAAAAATTGGCTTCAATCTTAATTTAGATATGTTGTATTTCAAGTCAAAGACCTATCACTCTAAAAAAAAATACCAGACAGAAATAATTTAGCTAAGATGTTGGTGAACAATAAAAAAAGGAACTCCAACTTTTTCGAATCGGGGATTTATCAAATTAATTGGGATGTTTACAACATTGAATCAAAGTTCTGGGTCCTGTCTTGTTCCTGTTATACACTTCTGATCTCCCTCGTCTTTTTTCATCCAATTATGCAATGTTAGCAGACGACACGAAGGTCTACAACTGTCCCTTGGTTAACACGGGGCACCTCCAGGAAGACCTTAGTAAGCTCTCTGAGTGGTGTGGGAGATGGTTGCTACCTCTTAATATCGGGAAGTGTTGCGTGGTCCATATCGCCAAAAACAATCCCAGGACTGCCTACTTCGTTGGCTAGTAGAGGCTAGCTGGTGTCTCTCAGCATTGTGACCTGGGTGTCACGGATGACTTGAGTTGGTCTACCCACATTTCGACTGCTGTGTCTAAAGCGAAACAATTCACCTACCAGCTATCTACAACTTTTGCAAGATGATATGTAGCCACAAGTAGGAAGTACACAACCTACGTGCGTCCCATTCTGGAATATGCGGGACCTGTTTGGTGGACCAATTTGAAGGGTGATCTGGAACGTTTGGAATCTGTCCAGCGGTGGAATACCCGTCTACCATTTGGCACAATTCGCCCTGATTACTAGTCGAGGCTACGGTTGTTTGATTTGCCCTCCTTTTCGGATCGTACAAGAGGGGGAGATTACCATCTATCGAGCTTTCACTCCCTCTTCGGTACCTCTTTGCACTAAACCAGTATCGAGCCTTAAGAGGACACCGTTTTAAGCTTGCCAAGGATAACTTCAAGACGACACCGAGGAGCCAGTTTCTTCCCAACAAAGTGTTCTTTCAAGAACGCTCTGGATGGATGGTCTAGACAAGTTCAATAATGGCATTCAATTACTTTCATTACTAAATTGTTTCACTTCTCGAGTACTTTATCAGTTTCATTTTATTTTTGTTTTTGAGTTTATAGGTTCACCTTTACTTTTATCACTTTTGTAATAATAATAATAATAAAGAACATAGGATGTCTATTTTGAAAAACTAGAAATCAACTGGTTTTGCAGAACATTGTTTAGAAAACAATCTCTTTTAACGAGAAAGATGTTACTTTACTATATAATGTTAATAAGGGTAAATTGATGGACTAGTTGGAGATTCTTTCAATGAAGAAGGCCATTGAGAAAAGAAAATTTAACTAATTCTCATATACTCTTTGGCAACACCCCTATATTGGATGCTGCTATTTCCATGCGCCATTAAAACAAACAGATGTTCTAAGTGTAATATAAGTATTATTATTATTTCAATTTTAAGTTCAGTTCCTTTTTATACTCCTTCGAAGATGGTCGAAAGATCGAAACAAGAGTCAGGCTTCTGAATAAATTGGGAAACATAAAAACTTTTTATTGAATAAAATTGTTATAAAGTTTCACGCCAACAGCATGCTTCATTTATTTAGTGAAAAAGTTTCGGTTTGAAGAATTCATTTCAAGAATATAAAAATAAATACAAATTATTCACGTTGTCTCCCGATCTGGAACATCCAGGATTCTACTAGAAGATCATCTTCATGAAATAATTGTTTTGCCGGCATTCTCGTAGAACTATAAATTGTCCACGAAAAAACTGAAGAAAGTAGTTTTATTGCCGTTCGAATAAAAATCGGATACCGCGAAATTTATGCATCTCAGTTTCACCGGATCGATTTATTTATCGCTGAAATATACGTCTGGCGATAACTTCCCTCCATTTCCGTTGAAAACTTCATTCAGAGACGCTCTTAAAAAGCGATAGATTTCAACGTATCATGGAAATTAATGTTCTTCTTTGGCAAGCCGATATTTCTGGATCGAAGGGTCCACTCGATTGATAAAAATTTCGGAACTGAATGGTGCAGGAGGGGAATCAGTTTCTTCTAAATCATGATGTATAGATCAATCATCGTAATAATCTCTGGACTGGTTGGACTGGTTTAGGGTTTGAGGTGCTGGAGCTAAAACATCGGGTGTTTTTGTTTAGAGTGATAGAACTTTCGAAAGGAATAACTGTGATTTGAGAGAAGATAGAAGACATGTTGTTTTGACATTTCTGTTCAGTAAGCATTGACAAATTATCATGGAAAGACTCACGCCGCAACAACGTTTACAAATTGTTAAAATTTATTTTCAAAGTCCGTGTTCTTTTCGCCAAACTTATAGAGCACTTCGTGAAATTTATGGTTTGCATAATCGTCCATCAGCGCAGCTTATTCGTCGAACTATCGATAGATTTCAAACAACATTTCCACTACTCGATGCAACAACAGCAAGACAAAGAACTGTGAGTCATACTGTTAATGATGATCCAGATTTGTCTATTCGTCGACGTTCACAACAAGTTGGACTCTGTGCATCCACCACATGGAAAATTTTGCGTTAAGATCTTGGTTTACCCATACAAGATCCAACTGGTTCAAGAACTAAAGTCACTTGATCATAATAAGCGTCGTTTGTTTGCTGATTGGGCCCTAGAACAGCTTGAAGTTGATCCACCTCTTTATCGTAAAAACGAGTATATTCAAAGATAATTCAATGGATGTTTATTTAATTGTAAAGAGGAAGGTATATCATTAAAAATGGAAAACGATATCGAGCAAATGGCCGCCATGGCTACGGTTGCAGCAACATAACCTTTTCATGAAATATTCCATGACTAATTCGTACATTTGCGGCTGTATGTCCTCGATAACTTCACTAATTCCGTCTTTAGAGTTGTAACGTACCACGGTTAATTTACCGCAGTATTTTGCCTATCATTTCAGTATTTTGAAATAACAGACAATTGCAAATTAATTACTCTAGATGATTAATTTCGAAATGTTTAGTGGACTGTAGTTTCGATGTAGTTAGCGAATAGTTTTACTTCAAGGGCACTGGTATGTAGTTATTTCGATGATGAACTTGATTTGTTTATCCAATAAGATAAACCAACGGAAATGATAAGGATTTAAAGTAAAACACTCGTACTACACTATGATAGCAGCGAATTATAATTCTTGATTTACTGTATATAAACCCAGTCAAAGGTATGATTATTACACAAAAAACAATGTAATGAATTTGCCAATACTTTGGAAATCGACTGGATTACTATATTACCAATAATAACCGCGATAGCTTGGACCGAAATGTCACAAGCTACGTACAACAAATTTGAGTACCCGAATGATAGTGCATAATGTAGCTACTGCTACATGCGACTACTTTAACTATTACGATTAATAATGCATGATGTAGCAAAGGCTACATGCGACCGACCACTTTGACTATTACGAATAATAATGTATAATGTAGCAAGAGCTATATGCGAACACTTTGACTATTAGGAATAATAATGCATGATGTAGCAAAGGCTACATGCGCCCAATTTGACTATTACGAATAATAATGTATGATGTAGCAAGGGCTACATGCGAACACTTTGACTATTAGGAATAATAATGCATGATGTAGCAAAGGCTAAATGCAACCAATTTGAGTATTACGAATAATAATGTATGATGTAGCAAAGGCTACATACGCCTACTTTGACTATTACGAATAATAATAATGCATGATGTAGCAAGGGCTACATGCCAACACTCTGACTGTTAAGAATAATAATGATTTTACAGTCTTTTCAAAGACTGAACGTTAGAGGTGCTCGATGCACCCCTTCTAACAAAAAGAGGGAAATTAATGTAATTGATTGGAAGGTCCATTTGGAGGTGGACTGAATGAAAAAACCATATCTTCTTATTGGTCACAGAAAAATCATGAGAATAATGCAAGTAAAGAAGGATAGAGTCAGTTTTTAATTCCGAATGCTGCGTCATGTGAAATTAACAGGCATAAATATATCCAAATGTCTAATTGACTTTCCATGTTTTCTAAGGCCATATATAATAGTTATAAAGCCAATAATCTGAAGTGTCGAGTAAAACTAAACAGTTCAAAATAAATCTCAAAACTGCCAAATCGCATATCAATTTAAAAGACGTAAAAGAAGTATCGAATGACAGAATAATTTCGAACGACAGGGCCGTCTCTAATGAGACGGAACAAAGGTTCGATTGTGGAGCATTGGCATAGACTTTATTTTTCACGTGGCGCCAAAGAAAAAAGTCTAAAGCTGTTAAATCACAAGATCTCGGTGGCCAATTGTGATTACCTCTTGGGGAATTAATATGGCCAGGAAAAAATTTCAATTGTTTCGTTTTCTTGAGAATAAACTTCATCCAAATCAATTTCTTCCAATTCCCATAAAAAATCATTAATCATAGCTCAGTAGCGCTATCCATTCACCCTAACACTACGGGCTACAGCAGCATTATTCCCAGTTGTTCTTAAGCGACGCGCACGGTTTACATTCTTCACATTACCAACATGTCTCAACAGCTCAAATTTTTCCACTAGTTTCACTATTACGGGCCAAGGAGATGCTTCAAGACGACCCAAAAAAGCTTTAGTTTTGCGAACAGTGACTGCAAAATTTAGACCATTTTTGTAGTAAATTTTAATGCGTTGTTGAAGCGTGTATAGTTCCATTTTTAATAATGGCATTGTTTTCACTTGTCAAATGACAAGAGATGACAACTTCAAAAATGACAGATAGCTATTCAAAATGGAACCTCTTATTGGAAAATCCTTTAGATACATTTTTTATTGATTGTTTTCATTAAGCATCCAAATGAATTCCGACTGATGGATTCTGCAGAACGTGCTATATATTTTTCGAAAAAAGAAAAAAAAGACTTCTTAAAATTTTATTTGGTGATCAAATTTGTTATTTCTGAATATCCAATCGAAACATTCTGAATGCTGTTTGCTGGATGATCACGGTTGCTATTTTATATTTTTTCGGCTACTACAGTGTTGTCAAGAGCAAACAAATTGATCCACAGATTGTTACGAGGGCATTTCATTTCTCTTCAATTATCTGTTTGATTGTATCAGTCTCTACTTATCGGAAATACATCTTGATGATTTAAATAAAACTACTTAATTTCCGAAAATTTATTTAATTTCACAACAATTGTTTCGTCATGACAACATGACTTCGTCAGGAGAGTGTGGTACTAACTACATATTTGAGATTGAGTTCCTTAAATATTCAAAATAAACAGAAAAGAAGGTAGTGGGAATTTACAGTAATTTGTCTTATTATTACACAAAGGTTCAGAAAAGGTTAAGTAAGGGGGATTTATTGAGGTGAGTCTGGTCATTTAAGAGAATCTGTTTTTTATTATATCTGTTAATTTAGAAGGCTTCTAGGTAGTTCAACTTGAGGTTCTTGTTTTCTAGGTGTGAGATTTTGTAGTTATTGTCAAAATTATGTCCTGTCTCCAAAAGATGGTAAGCATCTGTTGAACTTCCGTTTTTTCCAAGATATGCTTTCTGGTGTTCACGTATCCTAGTGCCGAAAGATCTAACTGTCTGACCAACAGATACACATGGGCAAGTACAGCAGTTTAACCTATAGACTCTAGACTTTTTATTTTTATGGATGAAATCTTTATTATTTTTTATTAAATTTCCTAACGTGTTTCTTGTTTTAAATGAAAAGTTGCAGTTACTCTTTTTCTTTAAATATCTGGCTATTTTTTCGGACTTTTTGTTTATGTACGTTAAAGAAATATATTTTGTATCAATAGCTATTGTTGGAGATACAAGCGATATTGACTGTTTCAATTGCATTCGTTTCAATAATTTATTCATAATCAACGGATTGAAACCATTGTCAAATGCAATCTGTTTTATTATATTCAGTTCTCTATCAAAATTGTCTTGTGTCGTAGGTATGTTGATTAATTTAAATATTATACCATTATAAGCTGCTAGTTTTTGAGAATGTGGATGATTAGAATTTGAGTGGATCGTATTATCTGTATGAGTGGATTTCCGGAAAATTGAAGTCACGTTTATTGTTGATTTTTGAAATTTTTAAGTCAAAAAAATTTTGTTCTATTTCATTAGTGAATTTTATTGTGGGAGATAATGTATTTATAAATTCTAAAAACATCGCAAGCTGTCTACTGGTACCGGTGAACAAAGGTGAAATATGATCCACGTAACAATACCAATAAATGAAATATTTAAAGAAGGGGCTCTCTTGAATTTTGGCTTCCAGGAAGTCCATAAATATTTTGGATAATATCGGACTAAGTGAGTTTCCCATAGTGAGACCATCATTAGCTTCGTAAAATATTCCATTAAATAAAAAATAGTTTTGGTCCAAACAAAACTTTAAGATTTCGATAATCTCTTGTTTTATAACCTCAACTCCTAACTCGCACAAGCTGAAAAAGCTTCTGAGGGATCTTCACGGAAGATCTAGGTGTATCAGGATAATAATAATAATAATAACAGGATTAGTTCTATTTTTTAAAACTAGAGATTATCGAAATCTTAAAGGTTTGTTTGGACCAAAACTATTTTTTATTTAATGGAATATTTTACGAAGCTAATGATGGTCTCACTATGGGAAATCACCCACTTAGTCATTATCCGAAATATTTATGGACTTCCTGGAAGAAAAAATCCAAGAGAGCCCCTTCTTTAAATATTTCATTTATTGGTATCGTTACGTGGATGATATTTTATTTTTGTTCACCGGTACATGTAGACAGTTTACGATGTTTTTAGAATTTATAAATACATTGTCACCCACAATATAATTCACTAATGAAATAGAAAAAAATCACAGCATCCATTTTCTTCTTTTGAAAATTTCAAAAATTAGTAATAAACATGACTTTTAAATTTTCCGGAAACCCACCCATACAGATAATACGATCCACTCAAATTCTAATCATTCACATTCTCAAAAACTAGCAGCTTATAATAGCATGATATTTAGATTAAGCAACATACCTATGACACAAGAGAATTTTGATAGAGAACTAAATATAATAAAACAGATTGCATTTAACAATGGTTTCAATCCGTTGATTTTAAATAAATTATTGAAACGAATGCAATTTAAACAGTCAATATCGCTTGTATATCCAACTGTAGCTATTGATACAAAATATATTTCTTTAACATACATAAACAAAAAATCCGTAAAAATAGCAAGATATTTAAAGAAAAAGAGTAACTGCAACATTTCATTTAAAACAAGAAACACATTAGGAAGTTTAACAAGGAATAATAAAGATTTGATTCATAAAAACAAAAAGTCTGGAGTCTATAGGTTAAACTGCGGTACTTGCTCATGTGTATATGTTGGTCAGACAGGTAGATCTTTCGGCACTAGGATACGTGAACACCAGAAAACATATCTTGGAAAAAACGGAAATTGAACATATGCTGACCATCTTTTGGAGACAGGACATGATTTTGACAATAACTATTATACAAAATCTTACACTCAGAAAACCAGAACCTTAGGTTGAACTACCTAGAAGCCCTCGAAATTAACAGATACAATGAGAAACAGATTCTCCTAAACCTTGAGGTCCGACCAGACGGACCTCAATAAATCCCGCTTACTTAACATTTTCTGAAACTTTGTGTAATAATAAGAAAACAAATTACTGTAAATTCCCACTACCTTCTTTTCTGTACATTTTGAATATTTAAAGAACTCAATATCAAATATGTAGTTAGTACCATACTCACCTGACGAAGTCATGTTGTCATGACGAAACAATTGTTGTGAAATTGAATAAATTCGCTGAAATTAAGTTGTTTTTCTTTAATCATCTTTAATTTCCCACGTGAATTTCTAACAGTTTGGACAGAGGATTCACTCTTTATGGAAATAAGTTTATAATATTTTCCAATCTTGTTCGAGCGTAAATCGACTTATTTATTTTTATTTCGTTAATGTAAAAAAATAAAATATTAAATTAGCTCTCTATCGAATGACATAAGTGTTGCTAGAGTCGAAATAACCACTACTTTTTGAATGAAAATGAAAACGCTAGATGGCCCACAATTTAAAAGGACCGCAGTTTTGAAAATAAGGCATAACTAGATCCAATGTTAGATAATTTTTGTATTGTTCCTTTATTAACCTAATTTGTTCCTGGCTTCTGTTATCGATTCATTCATGATGGAGAATTCGAATAAGACACTTGCGCCCATTCGCAGTGATAAATTGGGAACATCCTCCAAAATATAATTGGAATTTCCCCAATGTCTTCCTCTCCAATATTGGCTTTCGTCCAACACAATCAATAGCCAGCAATAAATGTGACAATTTATCTCACTTGAATATATTCGGTTCATTTTTCTTTCGAGCCAATCCGAAATGTCATTTCTCGGATAAAAAGTTCACATTATTCCAACGAGGAAAACAAAGTCTAGAAGATGATCTAGATAATTTCCTGGAGTTTTTGCAGGATCGATAAGAAATTTGGCATCACGTTATTCAACATATGAAGAATGGGCCATCTAGAATTTTAATTTTGAAGTGGTGGTTATTTTGAGTCAGTCATTCGTGTTTTGACAGAATGTTAGTGTTGTTTAGTAAATTGGTGGAATTATAATTTTATGATAACTCTGTTTGTGAATAAATGAACACGTGGTTTAACTAAAAACTATATTTCTACATTGAATCGGGTGTTCTTTTTAGGATGATAGAACTTTAAATTGAAATAAACACATTTAAATTAAGATTGAAGCCAATTTTTTTTATTTGGAAGGTGATTTTCTGACATTTATGTTTTGAAAATGATTTCTGGCATATGTTCACCACGACTAGCTCTGAAGAACCGCATTCGACCAGATCAATATTGGAACACTTTTTCGAGTAATTCAGGCCTTATTTCATCATTAACACGAGTTATGTTGGCTTTCAAAGCGTCTTCTGTTTATGGTTTAACAGCATAAACCAATGAATTGACATAACCCCAAAGAAAATAATCCAGTGAAGTTATGTCGCATGATCTTGGAAGCAAATTAATTGGACCATTTCTCGGAATAATGTTATCCCCAAGTCTTTCTTTCAATAAGTCAATTGTTACGGTGGCAGCATGAGGTATAGCACCATCTTGTTGGAACGAAACACTTCTGGGTCGATACCATTCAAATTTTGAAACGAATAATCATTGATCATCGATCTGTAACGAGCACCATTAACTGTAACATTAGCTCCAGCATCGTTTTTTAAGAAATATGGACCGATGATGCCCCCAGCGTGTAGAGCACACCATACAGTGCATTTTTCAGGATGCAATGGAACCTGCAGAACTTCTTGAGGATTGTTTTCACTCCATATACGGCAATTTTGCTTGTTTACATAGCCGTTCAACCAGAAATGAGCTTCATTATTAAACACAATTTTACGATAAAAGAGTGGATCAACTTCAAGCTGTTCTAGGGCCCAATCAGCAAATAAACGACACTTATTATAGTCAAGTAGCTCTAGTTCTCGAACCAGTTGGATCTTGTATTGGTGTAGACCAAGATATTTACGCTAAATTTTCCATGTGGTGGATGCACTGAGTCCATATTGTTGTGAACGTCGACGAATAGACAAATCTGGATCATCATTAACACTTTGACTTACAGCAGCGATATTTTCTTCTGTACGTACAGTTCTTTGTCTTGTTGTTGCATCAATTAGAGAAAGTGTTGTCCGAAATCTATCGATAGTTCGACGAATAAACTGCTCTGATGGACGATTATGTGAACCATAAATTTCACGAATTGCTCTGTTAGTTTGGCGAATTTAACACCGATTTTGAAAATAAATTTCAACAATTTGTTAACGTTGTTGCTGCGTGTGTCTTTTCATGATAATTTGTCAATGCTTACTGAACAGAAATATCAAAACAACATGGCTTCTACCTTCTGTCAAATCACAGTTATCTTTATCGAAAGTTATATAAAAAAATATATAAAAAAGTTCTATTAAAAAAACACCTGAAATGTATAATACTTCGGGCGAACTTACTATCTATATGCAAAAGAATTTAAATCTCGGGCACAGAACGTAGAGCGGGAAGTTATTCTTCAAACTTTTGGTATACATTCACAACACCCTCACTTAACAAAAGTTTTCAATAACAATAATCAATTAGTTGTCACACAGGCCTAAATATTTCAAAAACTTTGAGTTTTTAACATTTTTCAGTGACTTGGTCAATATATCAGTAACCATCTCATCAAAATTTGAATATTGAAACAAATTAATATATGTTTATCTTCTACAATTTTAATTTAAAAAATTTTTATTCAAAAAAAACTTTTAGAATTAAATTAATGTCTAAAACAAGCACCGCTTATATTTAATAGACGTATATAATCTAAACTCAATATACAATGTCAAATGGAATAAATAAACCAAAAGATACACGAAAGTCCCTAAAATTAATAAATAAATATTTAAAGGAGACAAATTTTGTTTCTGGTCTTGTCCTCAAAACGCCATTTGTACCTTGAAAACATGAACACACTTAAAGGACCTCTCAAAGAATATAATTTATTTGAAATATTTAATATATTTAAATATTCGAATAAGTAAATTCAGAAATCTCTCAAAGCATGCACTATATCTTCAAAAAACAAATATAGTTCAAAACAATTCCGTCATCAGTCCTGAAATATATTCAAAATATCAAAATCAAAAACTAACCTGTACCAAACCACTTAGAGAGGTCCTTTAAGTGTGTTCATGTTTTCAAGGTACAAATGGTCTCTCATAAGTGGTTTGGTACAGGTTAGTTTTTGATTTTGATATTTTGAATATATTTCAGGACTGATGACGGAATTGTTTTGAACTATATTTGTTTTTTGAAGATATAGTGCATGCTTTGAGAGATTTCTGAATTTACTTATTCGAATATTTAAATATATTAAATATTTCAAATAAATTATATTCTTTGAGAGGTCCTTTAAGTGTGTTCATGTTTTCAAGGTACAAATGGCGTTTTGAGGACAAGACCAGAAACAAAATTTGTCTCCTTTAAATATTTATTTATTAATTTTAGGGACTTTCGTGTATCTTTTGGTTTATTTATTCCATTTGACATTGTATATTGAGTTTAGATTATATACGTCTATTAAATATAAGCGGTGCTTGTTTTAGACATTAATTTAATTCTAAAAGTTTTTTTGAATAAAAATTTTTTAAATTAAAATTGTAGAAGATAAACATATATTAATTTGTTTCAATATTCAAATTTTGTTATATTTCTTCTATCAAGTAAAAGGCCTTTCTATTTTATTTTATATATAATATATAATTATATCTTGGCTTCAATAAATTTCATTATACAGTGTCAATGAATTTAGGTAAACCTTAAAAATAGCTCACACTGTTCTTTGATTCTGTTAGAGCATAGATAAATCTTGAATTATAAAGATGATCTATGTCTCGAAACATTATTCATTTACACGTGTTGAGTGGTTTGGTACAGGTTAGTTTTTGATTTTGATATTTTGAATATATTTCAGGACTGATGACGGAATTGTTTTGAACTATATTTGTTTTTTGAAGATATAGTGCATGCTTTGAGAGATTTCTGAATTTACTTATTCGAATATTTAAATATATTAAATATTTCAAATAAATTATATTCTTTGAGAGGTCCTTTAAGTGTGTTCATGTTTTCAAGGTACAAATGGCGTTTTGAGGACAAGACCAGAAACAAAATTTGTCTCCTTTAAATATTTATTTATTAATTTTAGGGACTTTCGTGTATCTTTTGGTTTATTTATTCCATTTGACATTGTATATTGAGTTTAGATTATATACGTCTATTAAATATAAGCGGTGCTTGTTTTAGACATTAATTTAATTCTAAAAGTTTTTTTTGAATAAAAATTTTTTAAATTAAAATTGTAGAAGATAAACATATATTAATTCGTTTCAATATTCAAATTTTGTTATATTTCTTCTATCAAGTAAAAGGCCTTTCTATTTTATTTACCATCTCATCAGTTGGCATATACATCAAATTAATTTTATTTTCAGTCGTAGCTTGCATACACTGATCTGTACTCGGTCCTAAAGGCGCATCGCTCACTCTCTGTAGAATTTCTATTGATTATGGATTTCCATCAGAATCGGATGAACCATTCCAATAGGAGACGAAATCTTCAAACCCTTTCTTCTTTGGTTCTCTCTGAGATTTCCGTACACCTATTTCTACTCGATTGTCTAGCAGTTGGTCAGGAATATATTCAACATAAGATGAATCAATATCATGTGGTAAAGTTACATCTGTTTCGGAAGAACATGATTCAAATTCTTCTCCCACTGAAGCTAGATTCTCTTCTGAAATTTGTTCCTGAGTGATTCTTCTGTGTTTTTCAGATTTCTTTCAATAATGGTAACATCACGGCTGACGATAACATTCCTACTGACTGGTGCTTTAACCCATCGTTGTCTCGTCGTATCCCAAAAATGTATGCTTTACTGATTTTTGGTCCCATTCCTTCCTATTTACCTTAGGCACATGAACCATCGTTGTGCTTCCATTTAACCTCAAGTGGCCAAGATTTGGTTTTCTTCCCGTCCACAGTTCATAAGGCGTTTTTATTATCTGTGAACTAGCAGAACGATTCTTTAAGTAACAAGCCGTACTGCAAGCTTCGGCCCAAATAGACTCACTTAAATCATTATCAAACAGAAGGCATCTTGCCTTTTCAACAAGCGTTCTGTTGAATCTTTCGACCAATCCATTTTGTTCAGGAGTGTGACTATTTGTTGTTTGATGAATGATGCCTGAATGTTGCAAGTATCTATCAAAATCTTTATTGAAATAATCGGTCCCATTATCGCTTCTCAGCACCTTAATTATGGTGTTCTGCTGATTTTCCACCAAGCTTTTGAAGGTCTTGAATTTTTGAATACCTTGTCCTTAGTTTTCAAGAAGTAAATGAAGCACATCCTTGAATAGTCATCAATAAAGGCGAGGAAATATTTTGCTCCTGCTAATGAAGTGGTTTCCATTGGCCCACATAAATCGCTGTGAATAATTTCAAGAACATTTTTTGCACGAGAATCTTCTTTTGGAAATGGTAAACTGGCCTGCTTTACTTTGCGACATACTTTACATTTATCGACCCTATTCTGACTTCTGTAGTTGATCTCATCTACAATTTCGGCTGTCATCTGTAGATAATTATTATTAATATGACCAAGTCTTCTATGCCATGTTTCTGAGCTTACTGCCTGAAGACACAAAGAATGATTATTCCAAATGTTCAATTTGTATACATTATTTTTCAGGTTGGCTGTTGCAACAAGTATTCCTTGACGGATATAAATCTCACAACCATTCTCGTCAAACTGTACTTTATTTCCATTTTTGATTAATTGCGACACCGATAAGACATTGGTAGTTAAACCTGGTACGTACTGTACTCCTCTTAACAGTATATCATGCTTCTGATCTGTCAACGTTTGAATTTAAAGTCTCCAGCACAATCAACTGCAATTTCGGTCCTATTTCTGTCAAATGAGCACTTGCTCCGCTGTCAACATACCAATCTGCGACACTAAAGTCGCCTATCGTGAACACAGAACTGTAGCCACCATCGAATTTACTTGGACATTTCGACATATAGTGTCCATTCTTCTTACACTTGTAGCAAATTATATTGTTGAGATCCTTCTTGTTTGAATTCGACCGGTGTGTCATTTCTCGCGTAGAATTATCATATCTTTTAGCATCAGATGATTTGTCTTTACGATTTTTACCTGCACTCTCTTTCGACTGCTTACGGTAATTAAACTTTGTATTTACAGCGAATGCACCATTATTACCGTTAGTATCACCATTTGTCTGCATGTCTAGGAGTTTTCTTCAATAGAATCTGTTGTGATGGTTATACCTGAATGCCCAACGGCCATTATCATGGGGGCAAACTTATCAGGGAGACCAGTTAATAATAGAGATCCTACCCACATTTCATCAATGTCAAATCCCGTTCTTCTCAACTTCTGGGAAGTTTTGACTATTTGATTGATGTATGTACCATACTTCCATGATTTTCTAATCTGGCGGATATCAGCGTGCGTAAAAGACCTATTTTTTGCATGAATCTGCTGTCATCATGTGGAAAAAACGATGGGTCAATGGTTAGAACCAGCTTTGCCTTTGCTTTGATTATATTTGAAGTGTCCGTCTCACTACCGTCGATGCATTTGTCCAAACCTTCAAGTACAAATACATTCTCGACTGCGAAAGCCCACTCATCATAATTCTTACATCCTAACAGTTTTGGTACGCTCATGAGGTAACTAGCGGCCATTGCTTTTTGTGAAATTAACTTACACGACACGATACTGTTCTATTTAAACTATCACAAACAACTGAGTAACTTCAATAATATTTCACTAAGAGTCCTAGTCCCATAACCTGTTGTTCATTAAATTGGTGGAAGCACAATTTTATAATAACTCTGTTTGTGAATAAATGAACACGTTGTTGAACTAAAGACTATATTTCTACATTGTATGTACATTGAGCGAACTTACTATCTATATGAAAAAGGAAAAGAGTAACTGAACTCAAGCGTAGACCTTAAATATCGGTCAGAGAAAAAGTACAGAACGTATAGTGGGGAGTTCTTCTTCAAAATTTTCGTATACATTAACAACAGCTAGTTCAATATTTGAAATGAACGAAATGGGTCGATTAAAGCTTGAACAAAACTGAACAATATTGAAAACTTATTTCCAAAAATAGCGACTCTTCTATCTGTTAGAAATTCACGTGGACAATTCAATAGAAATGAAATGCCCTTACGGCAATTTGTGGATCAATTTGTTCTTGAAAACTGGATCGTTATTTGACAAAACAACCCCTTGACGTGCTTGTCCAGTGAGCATACCTGAAAACATTGCTGCTGAAGCCCTGAATGTGGTTGAACTTCCATCAACATCAACTCGTCATTGTGGTCAAGAACTGAAAATTTGTCGCACTTATCTGGGAAGAATTTTGCATAAAGACTTCGGTATGAAGGCTCACAAAGTTCAACTAGTGCAAGAAGTAAAGCCTCATAACCATCTGATGCGTTTTCACTTCGTTTAATGGGATCGCATGGCCGAACATGAGCATTTTCCTTGAAGAAATATATTTAGCGATGAAGGTCATTTTCACCTCGGAGGACAAATTTGGTAGGGATCCGTTAAGAATAATTGTAATGCTAACCATCCAGAAACGATTGAAGCCTTGAAACAGGAAATCGAAGTTGCCATTCATGAGATTGAGCCCCAAACAATCGACAATGTTCTAAAAAATTGGGTTGATCAGATGGGGTACTGTAGCCAGTCCTGCCGGTCATTTGAATGGTATTGTTTTCCGTTTGTAAATGCAAAGGTTCAAACTTTCTAATAAACTTTCAACTTTGAAAAAATATTCAATAGTTTTTTATTTATACCCTATCAGAAATGTGAATTTTCAATGGCCTACCCCGTATAATCGGAAGATTCATAAAATTTAAAGAAATTAAGGAATATTTTATTCATCCGGATGAAATCCCAGTTTCTCAGTTCAACAAAAACTCAAAAAATTCATTAAAATTTATTCGAATCTAAGTTTAGCACATATCTGATGGGACCCAATTCGAATTGAGGGTTTAACTTTCTATTCTGAATGTCACCCTGCCGAACGTCAATCAAAGCATTCCCAAAAATGAATATTGCCATCTCGTCCTGCCAACTGAAACAACTTCAATGTTCTCCCACGCATTTCTACAAAAGTTCAGCACGCCCGAAATCTGAACAGGGGCAGAACGAGAAACAACAATGGACCTAGACCTCATCTCTTTGCAAATTAACTCGATTACTTCGACCATTTCGTTCGTTACTATCTGCTCCAACAGCGAATAAACACCAAATTTTCCATTGACCCTACCGCAATTCTAGCCACGACTTACAAGGGATGATGAAAATTCCATCAGACAAACAACGTTATGTGAAAAAATTTAATCTTCTTACATTTGCCATCTCGCAAATATAACCCATGATAACGGTGATCCAGCCTTGGAGTAATAAACATAGATTGTAACGTACCACGGTTAGTTTACCGCAGTATTTTGAGTATTATTTGAGTATTTTGAAACAATTACGAAAGGTTTGAGTGGACTGTATTTTAATTTAACTAACTTTGTTTATCCAATAAGATAAACCAACGAAAATGATAAGGAATTAAAGTAAAACACTCGTAATACACTATAATAACTATAATTCTTGGTTTACTGCATATAAACGAAGTCAAAGGTATGATTTTTACACAAAAAACAATGTAATGAATTTGCCAATATTTTGGCAATCGACTGGATTACTATATTAACAATAATAACCGCGATAGTTTGAACCGAAATGTCACAAGCTACGTACAACTAATTTGACTATCCGAATGAGAGTGCATGATGTAGCAACGGCTACATGCGACAAGTTTGATTATTACTCGAATAATAATGATTTTGCAGTCTTTTCAAGGACTGAATGTTAGAGGTGCTCGATGCGTCCCTTCTAACAAAAAGAGGGAAATTAACGTAATTGATTGGAAGGTCCGTTTGAAGGTGGACTGAATGAATGAAATGAACCTTCTTATTGGTTACGGAAAAATTATGAGAATAATGCAAGTAAAGAAGGATAGAGTCAGTTTATAATTCCGAATGCTACGTCATGTGAAATTAACAGGCATAAATATATCCAAATCTCTAATTTACTTTCCATATTTTCTCATATATAATAATTAGAAAACAAATAATCTGAAGTATAAACAGTTCGAACGACAATTCTCAAAACTGTTAGATCCAAATGTCAACTTGAAAAACCTAAGTATCGATGACAGAATAATTTCGAACGACAGGGTCGTCTCTAATGAGTCGGAACAAAGATAAAGGGAGCATACGCCGTAAGGGGTTTCATATACTGAACAGTTTCAGCCGTTACAATTTGGTAGTTGATCATAATTAAAACAAGTTTTAGGAATTACTATGATTTACCACCAATAAATTGATATTTTGCCATTTAATTTTGATTCGAGTTTCGGGAATTAACTATCCCATCTTCAGGCAACTGAAGACTTATCAAACAGAACAGGGTATTTATGCATTCACAGAGGAAGAAGAGGTAATAAAAACAGGTTGAAAAAGGTTTAAAATGAGAGGACTCCTAACAACTATTAGAATTTCGGCACGTCTAAGAAGATTGATAAACAGATGGTACTTTAAATTCTCAAAAATTTTGGATTTACATAGATTCGTACAGTCATTCATTATTTTTACTGTGAACTAATTTGAAAATTTTAACAGATTCTAAATAATCAAGTTTCATTCCCTTTGATTCTACATGTAAAATTTTAAGTTTATCTATTGTTTTCTAAACAAAGAGTGGCAAAAGTAGATGTCTGTTTATTCTTCATGAAATTCATTGTATGTTCGTTGAACCTCGTCATATATATTTATTACTGCACGTCGAACAAGATAACTCATAAACTCCCGATTTATGTATGTTTGGAGTTGGGTCCTTTGCATTAAATATTACGGATGATAATTTATTCTGTGTTTTGAAAGCAATATTAACATCTAATTTTGAAGTGTCGATTCGTCGCCGTTCTCAACACCTTGGACTGTCATATTGAACAACTTGGCTTATTTTACGTAAGGATCTGTCTTTAAAAGCTTACAAAATTCAACTAGTGCAAGAACTGCACTTAGTCGTTGGGGTCTTGACAAGTTTGCAGAAGATCCACTGATTTCGACAAAAATTTTGTTCACCGATGAGGCCCACTTTTGGCTTAATGGGTTCGCGAATAAACAAAATACGCGTATTTTAGGTGATGAAAAACCCGAAAAGGTTCAAGAGCTGAAATTGAACCCAGAAAAAACAACTGTTTGGTGTGGTTTATGGGACGGTGGAATAATCGGTCCATATTTCTTCTACACATACCTCGTAGAACGCCCATTTTCGTTATGAAGTTGAACAATTTGTAGACGCTGTGATGGACTAAGTCTTTCCATTATGAATTGTCATGCGCAACCATCAATTAAATCCCCACCACAAAAAGTTCCTGTAAATGAATAACCCTTTACTTTTATGATTCAAGTAAAAACTTCACGAAAGGGGGTATGAATAACAGTCAATTTTCGGATAAGTAAAATTTCAAAGATAAGTAAAAATATGCAAAAAACTCACACAAATAACCATACAATATATTGTGGCCAGTTGTGAAATACCTAACTAAGTAACAAGATTCAAGAAGGCAGAATTGTTGATATCTGTTTAATCGTTGAGAAGAATTTTCTGCCGTCATTTTCTGGTTAATAGAATGATTTGATGTGCAAGATCATTTTACTCTTATAATATTGGTATATTCATATCATCCCTTGAATTCATATATGTAATCTTCTGAAATGCCATTTTGGCATCATTACGTTTGTCACTGATTATGAAGAAATCTTTACAGTTGTTGAATACATTGTTACATGAATATACAATAGGCTGATAGTTACGTCATAACAAACATAGGATTCAATCAACAATTATAATCAGTGTGTCTGAAACAGGGGAATTGTATAATTGATCGTTTCATTATTCAGTATTGGTTCATTTGTGATAGATATGGTGCAGTAATTTGAAATTCGTATCACACAATATTCCCATATTTTATATTACAGCTTAAGTCGAGAATAAGAATTGAAAGTGAAAGTGAAAAACGGTGAAAAAGCTCATAGATCTACTCCTTTACTCAATTCGAACTTTCCTAATATACGTATTTAGGCTGCAAATTAACCAATTAGAGTCTAATATACATCTCTCTTAATCCCCATTGATGTATGTTTATATCAGAATGGGTATACTAATTGATTAAGGTTAATAAGTTACACCGAAAAATTCGAGAAGGTATATCTTCATACCAAGCAATTATTCAGGCCATTTACAAGAATGTACTCTGCTATCTTACGGGATGGAAGCTTAGACACTGGAGGTGGTTGATGTAAGGAGGTTGGAGGCATTTGAGATGTAGATGTACAAGAAAATGTTGTGGATGTCATGGGTCAAGATATAATATACGTTGAGGTGATGAGATGAATGCACAAAGAAATTTTGAACAAAGACACCAATACTGTTTAGAATCTAAATAATTAAAATTCGTTCAGAAAATCGATCGCTGAACTCACTTCACCCATCACTTCCAATTGCGTATTTTACAACGTAGTGAACGCCAAACAGAAAATTTTCAGCATTTGGCAATTTTTTATGGAAATATTCTGTCTGACTCGTCTATGTGAGCTATCCTGTATGCCTTTCAAAAACCTTCACTCTTTTTCTGTTTGTGTACCCATTGTAAAGCTTTTGCATCCATAGAGCAAGACCGATAGTGAGTTTCACAAAACTTCAGTCATCGGATCAAGTCTGTTGATGATTATAGTTCTATGTACCTTGTCCAAATATGACAGATAAACCTCTGTTGATCATCGATTAAGATCAAATCGGGATCCACAAACCATTTAGTGCTCTGATCTTACCTAGAATAGCTGCTAAACCACAGATTAAGTTGATTTGTCGATTTAAGGATAAAGATCTTCGTATTCTTTGTTAAATGGTTGAAGTGAAGTGTATTGTTTACTTTTTTCAAGTGACATAATTGTTTTCGAAATCAGTTCATCGTCATCATCAGAAGAAGGTTTAATTGAAATTTGAAGACCCCGAATTATTAAAAACAGGAGTGATCTTTTTGCACAATATCATGCATGATCTTGATTTCAAAATAAGTTTTCGTTTGAACAAAAATGTCGTTGTGGAATTTCACATAAGATTGGACCAGAAATTGGAAAAAGCAGTAAAGAGAATGAATCGATCGATGAGAGATTACTTTTATTAGTTTGTCTACAATTTTATGCAACTAGTGGTTTCCCATCTCAACATTGCAAAATCATCAGTATGCAGAATTGTTAAAAAGGTATCACTTGAAATTACTCGATTGAAACCGCCTTCCATTTTGCACACACACGAGAATTACTAATAACGTAGTTCGTAGTACTGTGGTATGACAAGCATATAAACAATAACAATCCGTTTCTAAATTCTAACCCTATATTAACAGTGCTACCACAGAAATATGTACATTCTTATTTTCCTTCTTTATATTTCTATGGTGTAGCGGTCCAATATTGGAAAGTGCAACGTTGTCAGATTGTTTTCTCAGATCAACTGATCCACGTGATCAACTACTTGAATTTTGTTGTTAAACCCAAATTCGTTGATCCGTTTGTCAAATTTGACAAGAGTATCTGTTGATCCAGTGATCACCGAATCTTTATGAAACCCAGCATGAGTTATAGACTAAGATCTGAACCTATAAAAAATGTTTTTATGCTCAATGTGTCTTTCTCGTTTATTCAATCCTCGAAAGTATTTCAATGTTCGTGTTACACTGACTGTTAATATTGGCCAGCAGATATTTCATGGATATTACCATGCTCTGACATTTTTAATGAAATCTTGAACTTGAATTATTTCGACAGACTTTTAGCCAATATTTAATAATGTTCCAATCATAATTTTCGCGATGAAATAATTGAATTTCACCAAAATATAACTCTTTCAACCCTTTTCGAGGTGCCCCTATTCACTTTAGAACGCGGCCATATACAGGGTGTTTCCAAATTAGTCGTGAACCTTGGGGATCGTGTTAGTATGAATCATTTGCTTTCGTTTCAGCCATATTTATTGATAATCAAAAAATAAACAGTTTAGGAGATATTTGAGTTCTTGTGATTTTTAAAAGATTTCTCACTTTACTTCATTTTTCGTCAATTTTTTCTTCGTTGGCCAAATTTGATTATAATTTTGGATTATTTTCATCAGAAAAGTATATGATATGTATGAAAAAAAACAAAACCATTTTCTCTATTAGATGTTGAAAAAGAATTATTATCATTTGAAAGTTGGTATTTGAAGAAAAGTAAAATCAATTTCTAATATCAATTTGCCTGCAACTTTCGAATTCCAGAATTTATGTATGACAAAATTATCACAAAAAATGCCAAATTCCTTATTTGTTCCCTAAAAATTAATTAATTGCAATAAAAAATATTTAATTCGTTACTTTCTTTCTTTTATTGAATTGTATCAGTCCTTACTTGGTGAAAATCTATATTAAATAATATTTAAATAAGGTTATTCTGATTTTCACAAATTTTTATTGTTATGTTCACAACAATTGTTTCGCTATAACAGTAGCATCATCAGGCATGATGACATTTTGAATAACTAAGCTTGTTTCCGAAATCCGATGCTATTTATATTACAGTAACTACAATAAATTTTTATTGAGCACTAAAACCCAAAAAAGGGTCTCTGCAAATTCCAGCTTATCTGAATATATTTAACAGAGGTGAGTTATTTAAATCTATTTGTTCGTTAAGTAATATTCCAATTTTATTATGTTTATTTATCTCTAGGGATTCTAACAGATTTAAGGCATAACTTTTGCTTTCTATATGTAGAATTTCAAAGTTATGGTTGAAAGTATGTCCATAATTAAACAAATAGCTATTAATAATGACTATGATCCAAAGTTGATAGACAAATTGTTGATGAATAAAGATAATAAAATAGCTTTAAATATGGTGTTTCCTAAGAAAATTTTAAATACATTTCCTTGAAATACATTAAAGGTATTTCTGAGAAAGTTGCTACATACCTCAAAAATAAATATAATTTGAGAACTTCATTTAAAACCAATTCAAACTTGAGTAAATTTATTAAAAATAATAAAGACTGCACACATAAAGATGATAAATCGGGGGTTTATAAATTAACCTGCGGTGATTGCCCTAAAGTTTACATAGGACAGACCGGAAGAACTTTCCGTCATAGAATTTGTGAACATTTGAAGAGTTTCCTCAATAATAAAAACAATTCTACATATTCCAACCATTTGTTAGAAACAGGACATACTTTCAACCATAACTTTGAAATTCTACATATAGAAAGCAAAAGTTATGCCTTAAATCTGTTAGAATCCCCAGAGATAAATAAACATAATCAAATTGGAATATTACTTAACAAACAAGTAGATTTAAATAACTCACCTCTGTTAAATATATTCAGATAAGCTGGAATTTGCAGAGACCCTTTTTTGGGTTTTAGTGCTCAATAAAAATCTCTTGTACTTACTGTAATATAAATAGCATCGGATTTCGGAAACAAGCTCAGTTATTCAAAATGCGATCTTGCCTGATGATGCTACTGTGATAGCGAAACAATTGTTGTGAACATAACAATAAAGATTTGTGAAAATCAGAATAACCTTATTTAAATATTAATTTCTTTCTTTGCTTCTATCTTCTTTTAAATCAAAATCTGCTGAAACGAAACTAGCGCCTGCATTCTAACGAAAACTTTTTTAGGAAATGTAAAAAAAGATTGGCAAGTTTTTGAATAAATTCTGTACATAAATTGTGGAATTCGAAAGTTGCAGGCAAATTGATATTAGAAATTGCCTATTCTTTATATAACAACTCTCAAATCATACTAATTCTATCTCAACATCTAATGCAGTATAGTTTTGCTTTTTTAATACATACCAATACTTTTCTGATGAAAATAATCCAAAATTATAATCAAACTTGGTCAACGTAGAGAAAATTGACAAAAAAAGTAGTAAGGTGAAAAAATTTTCAAAAAACACAAGAACTCAAATATGTCGGAAACTGTTGATTTTCGGGTATCAATAAATATTGCTTAAACGATAGCAAATGAGTGATAATAACACCTCCTTCAAGGTTCACGTCTAATTTGGAAATATCCTGTATAAGGATATCAAATATTTATGTTCCCTTTTTCACACAAAAAAAAATAAGATAGCAAAGATGTGGGTGGTAGATATTACGTCAAAAATTTAATATCGGTAGTTTTATTCGCCGATGGAGAATGCTCTTCAATTAAACCGAGCAAACCGAGATATGACATATTATCTAGGATGACGTTCAAAACCGGAATATTCTATGTAATATTCTGGAGTAATTGGCAAAGATCCAAGTCTCTTCCGGAAACGGCCATAGCGATTGCATTCGAAAAATCTATTCCTGACTGGGTTTTCTTCAATTCTTGTTGTTTATACGATATTATTCAGGGTTTACGATATATTCTATAAGGATATTTGTCGTTGGTGTATAAGAATCAAGGATACCTCCGTTCCAGAATATAAATAAGGGGATAATAAAGCAATGGTGCATCCTTGGTTCGAAATTCATCTGTAATATGGATATGCCATTAAAAGCTCTGTTATATGTTTTTCCTGATAAATATGACTATAACTCAATTTGATTTTATCTGGATTTTTTCCAGAAACGGTTTTTCTTTCGAAGGAACCATGTTTAATTAATTTGACCTGAGTTCCATGTGAATTAATAAAAAAATGCGAGAAAAGCACTGACCTGAACACAGAGCTTTTGTGTGTGCTAGTTCATATCGCTTCAGATCCTCAACCAACTCTTATACGAATCAACAAAAATAGAACCAACATAACCAAGACTACAAGAACTGAGCAAAAAATTTGTCAAAACACACACCAACAGGGCTAATATGGAAAAGTTGATGCATTATTATGACATAGAAAGCACACCAAAGGCCAAACTCTCAGCGCTACAAACTTTTCAATATCTTCAGAGTAGACTTTTTTTCCATACCATAAACCTTATTGAACATTAATTACGAGTATGAATGTAACTGGCAGGATGACTTTGGTCGATAGCCATTTGATTACTACCAATAAAGTTGATTACTTAATATTGGGTGTTTTTTTAGAGTGATAGAACTTTCGATAGGGATAACTGTGATTTGACAGAAGGTAGAAGCCATGTTGTTTTGACATTTCTGTTCAGTAAGCATTGATAAATTATCATGGAAAGACTCTTGCCGCAACAAATCAGTGTTCTATTCGCCAAACTCATAGAGCACTTCGTGAAATTTATGGTTTACATAATCGTCCATCAGAGCAGCTTATTCGTCAAACTATCGATATATTTCGGACAACATTTTCTCTACTCGATGCAATAACAATAACAAGACAAAGAACTGTACGTACAGAAGAAAATATCGCTGCTGCAAGTCATAGTGTTAATGATTATCCAGATTTGTGAATTCGTCGACGTTAACAACAAGTTGGATTCTATGCATCCACCACATAGAAAATTTTGCTTAAAGATCTTGGTCTACACGCATACAAGATCCAACTGGTTCAAGAACTAAAGCCACTTGACCATATCAAGCATCGTTTGTTTGCTGATTGAGCTCTAGATGTTGATCCACTTTTTATCGTAAAATTGTGTTTACTGATGAAGCTCATTTCTTGTTGAACGGCTATGTAAACAAGCTAAATTGCCGTATGTGGAATGAAAACAATCCTCAAGAAGTTCTGCAGGTTCCATTGCATCCTGAAAAATGCACTGTATGGTGTGCTCTACACGCTTGGTGCATAATAGGTCCATATTTCTTTGAGAAACGATGCTGGAGCTAATGGTACAGTGAATGGTGCTCGTAACAGATCGATGAACAATGATTATTTGTTTCAAAATTTGAATTGTATCGACCCAGAAGTGTTTTGGTTCCAACAAGATGGTGCTACACCTCATGCAGCCATCGTAACAATTGATTTATTGAAAGAAGATTTGGCATTATTTCGAGAAATGGTCCAATTTATTGACCTTCAAGATCATGTGACATAACTCCACTGGATTATTTTCTTTGGGGTTATGTCAAGTCATTGATTTATGCTAATAAACCAGAAAGAATAGACGCTTTGGAAGCCAACATAACTCGTGTTATTCATGAAATAAGGACCGAATTACTCGAGAGGGTGGTCCAAAATTGGTCTGGTCGAATGCGGTTCCTCAGAGCTACTCGTGGTGAACATATGCCGAAATTATTTTTTAAACATAAATATCATAAAATTATCTTTCAAATAAAAATAATTTGGATTCGATCTTAATTTAAATGTGTTTTATTTCAATACACAAAATTGTTGTAGTAAGCTATCAAAGAGAACAAACATGTCACTAATGAAAGCTATGTATGTTTATATTAATTCTTCATAACATCGAAAACTCCAGTCAAATGCTTCAAAGCATTTACGGTCAAGTTTAGTTGGAATTCCCTCTCCATCCCGTTTCAATTTCCATGTCACTGAATAAAATTACCCCTGAAAATCACATTTCCATTAAAAAACAGATAGGGGGTAGTAATCGTGTAGCCTGATATCGTGCGCTATCAGTGTATTACCCTTCTTGAACCAGGCCGCTGCAAAATTTGACTTTTTTTCAGCATAATTCAACGAATCGTATCACTGCATAATTCAAGCCTCTGAACCGTATCAAATATGAATAGAGTCGGTGCAGTTTTCCAGAAAGGACTGATTAATTAAAAGGATGACCCATTCATTCATTTTTGTATTAATTCATTGTGTCCGAAATCCAGTCCTGAATGAGTCCTCGCTGCCCGTTCTCTCAAGTATGAATGCACGTAAAACCCTTTATTTTCGTTGATGTAGAGTCCATAATTTGGTCCTTCTGCTTCTGCTGAGCATGCACGCCTACCTTAAAGGTATACCGAACGTGGAATTGTTATTACGTGTGCTGGAAAGGTATAACGTTGCAACTTTACTGATATACGAGTAGAGGACCTGAAGTTATATGAGTGTGATTTAAGTTCAATTCTGTTTCATTATTTTCATCACTGTGCATTTGGCGAGACTGAAAGGAAATAATTTATAATGAGTTGCTTCTGTTAAGGCACAAACTGCCGCCACAACATGTAATCTCATGCGCATTTTTGGTCACCCGCGCTCCTTATCAGCTCGCCGAATACACGTCGATATCAGAGCGCGATTTCTGCGTCTATAAACTCACTACTGGCGCAAATTCTTACCCGGATATTATCAAACCCCGATATCATCTTCTTGGAAACCCAGAAATTGATAGTTCTTACTTACGTAAGTGGGCTTCCAATGCTCCAGAAAACATCAAGTTCTCAAAACCTCAAATAACAAACAATTTAATATATGCGCTCGAATACTACATTCCAGATGGAAATATCACTGGCCTGTCAATGGCAGAAACGCAACCAAAGGAATAATTCACCAGTGTGTACGCATGAAGCAAAGGCTTACGGAATATCTACCTCCATTTCTCGTGCCCAGCACTCGACTCCTTTTGAATTTTGGCGTCAATTACTGCGTACCATTGTTTATTGAGGAAGAGTGTTTCAGAGACGGCAAAAAACTCAACAGTTTTGTTGCAATAAATATTTGCACGGTCACTGAGGCTATTCATCTCGAATTGGTTAGTGACTCAAGTTCTGAGGCTTTCATAGCTAGCCTCAAGGGATTCTTTCCTCAAAGGTATATCACTTGTCACTTTATATCGTCAAAATCAACACATTTTGGTGGCCTCTGGAAAGTTGCCATCAAATCTTTTAAATACCATTTTGTTCGTACTGTAGGCGACATAACTCATGTCCCATATCCCCTTTTTTCATCAGACCCCAATGACCTTATTCCTTCAACTCCCGGTCCTTTACTGGTTGGTGGACCATTATCTGCTCAACTGGATCTTCGAGAAGTTTTAAGTTCTCACCTACCCACCTGGCAATATGCCCAACAGATGAAAAATCATTCATGGACACGATGGATGAAATAGTACCTGCACCAGTTGATCATCCGAATTAAATGGCAACTTCCTGAACATAGCATATCAGCGAATAGCCTAATCTTGATAAATGAAGATAATCTACCACCTCTCAAATGATTCCTCGGCAGGGTCACAGAACTCCATCCCGGAGAAGACGGAATTGTTCGAGTCGTATCTGTGAAGACCTCACGTACTGAGTATAAGCGAAGTGTGAAGAAATTGTCTCTCCTTCCATCAGTGATGCAACCAGGATTCGGGACCATGGATCAAGCCCATGCGCTAGCGAAGTTTCTGCATACAACTGCGTGAACTTGTAACTTGTTTACCTCTTTGCTTATTATTAATATCTCTCTAGTCATATATCATAATTTGTTATATTTGTTTGTATTGAAATGGATATTTCAACGCCGGGGAATATGTTAAGGCACAAACTGCCGCCACAACATGTAATCTCATGCGCAAGGTGTTTGCGCATGTACATTCTATAGTATTTCAATATTGTTGTCTATGTTTCTCTATGAAAGAAGAATAACCACAGAAACCATAGACGAAATTTCGTGTAATTCTTGATGTACCAAGTCATCTATTCATTCAATATTCACTATTCAGTATTCCCAAACGGTTCCACTACACCGGTGGCTTCCAGCACACACAGAAGAAGTACAGTAAGTTAATTTTGTATACATTATCATTTTATGACATATATTTTTTATACTTCAATATATTTTTTATACTTGTAGTATTCTTTCAATCCCTGAAACCAGGTTCAACATTTAATACAGTCCACTTAATTCTTATCTACTTTGTTGCTCTATATTATTATAGTTATCTAATAATAATTCCAACACCAAGTCTACACACAGACTACTTATATTGAGTATATCTTAGGGATTCAAATCCTACGTTGATTCCGAAATACGCAGGCTATTTTGATATACTGGCAATATTTCAAATCAGCTTCAAATCTTCAGGCAATTTCGATCACACAGAAATTGAATTTGCAATAAACTCATTACAAATTTACAGCTTTCATGTAGCCAAACTCTTAACTTGTATCTTAACTGTCAACAACTAGACCGTTTGAAGCTAGCAATTGACCAGAAACGGTCAGAATTGACCAACAGAAGAAGTGTTGTGTTTTATTAGGACAACGCCAGGACACATACGTCTTTAGTGACTCGCCAGAAACTCCGGGAGCTTGGTTAGGAAGTTTCAATGCATCTACCATATATAATAATAAGGACCGAGACTTCTATGAGAGAGGCATCATAAAGCTACCTTTAAAATGGCAACAAATTATAGAACAAACAGGTGCATATTTGACCCTAGTTGGACAATCCGAAACATTTCAAATTAAGTCTTGAAGTTCACGTAAAAATAATGGATTTTTTTGGAAACCTTTTATGTACCTTAGTGTTATTTATGTCCAATTTCCTTTTATTTTTTCTCAGATAACAAACCATGAGAATTATGCATAGACTATAATTGTAAAAATTTAATTCAAAACGCAAGAAACTTCATATAAACTTTTTTTTATATTGATATGCCAATTCTCTCTTCTTCTGCCCCACGTTGGGCGCCAGTGCGACAACATGAAGCGGTGCAGTGAAATCAGCGCCCAGAAAAATAAAGTTTCAGGACGTAACAGAGGTTATTCCATCATGAACTATTACAGTCAGCCATTAAATCCATCAATGAAAAGAAGTTCACAGTAGCAGTAAACCTGGATATTTCAAAAGCATTTGATAGAGCAAACCACAATATATTGCTGGAAAATATTGATAAGTATGGCCTTAAAGTTAATAAAGTCCTACTTAACCGGAAGATCACAGAGAGTAGTAGAGATCAACAAGGAAGGAAAAAAAATTAAATCTCTTATACATACTGTACACTAATGACATAGTGCAAATATCTGAAAACGAGACCGTGATGTTTGCAGATGATATATCACTGTTATGCAAAGCTGCAGATAAGAACCAATGCAAAGAAGTAGAAAATGAATAAGGGAGTATTAGTTAGTGGCTGACGGGAAATAATTTACTATTGAATATAACGAAAACTAAATGATATTCAGAGAAAATGATGAGCACAGTTTCACAGGAATGACTCAAAATACAGAAATCAAAATTGAGGAACAAATACCATTTTTGGGAATAACAATAGATCGGAATTTGAATTGGAAACCTCAAGTAGAGGTCAATAAGAGAAAATATAGGAGTTAAAGCGGCTCTATCAGCGTTCCATGCCTAAAAATTCAATCTAAAATAGGGAACGGAATAAGTTTTTGGGCAAGAAGCTGCGAAGTAGATAGATTATTTAAATTACACAAAAAAGAAGTTTGAGAGTGCTATTCAAGTTGAAACCAACTGATAGTTGCAAAAATCTCTTTATTGAAAATAAAATTCTAACATTATATGGTCTGTATATATCGGTGTTTTTTTAGAGAGATAGAACTTTGAATTGGAATAAAATACATTTAACATAAATAGAAGTTAGTACTTGATAGAAGTATAAAATTGATGTAGATAGATGATTTATGATAGACGTATAATATTATTTAAATATTTTAATATTAGCCTTCTACATGTTTAATTTCAAAAAATTATATTTAATAATTATAACTTACAAGTCAATAAATAACTCTGTGGTTTACCCTTGATCTAAAAGATTGAAAGACAATCGGCCTCTGTTTTAGCACAAGGACTATCTGTATAAAGAATGTTAAGGAAACCAAATAATTATATATTATGAATAAAATAACATAAATAGAGGTTTATACTTGATTCTTGATTCTATCAAGTATCAACCTGTATTTATGTTGTTTTATTCATAATATATAATTATTTGGTTTCCTTAACATGCTTTATACAGATAGTCAAATTGTCTTTCAATCTTTTAGATCACGGGTATACCACAGAGTTATTTATTTACTTGTAAGATAACCTTATATTACATTTAAATTTTTCAGCACTCATTTACCAGAATTTTCTAAATTGTTGAAGGGTGAGTAAATATTTGTTGTTGATTGATGTTATATTTTATTGAATATGAATTATTTGAATACTGACGAAGCAGAGTCTCTCTCAAAACTTGTTTTTCAGTAATGTTTTTACATATCTTGAGATTTTATACAAAGTAACTTAGTTAGATATCCAATAATATGAATATTCTGAGTAAGATAGTTTTATGATGAAATTCTTAAGATTATGTTAAACATTTTTGAAAGATATTTGTTTTCATAAGATTGATCCGCAGAAGCAAAATTTTGTCTATTCAAAATATTTAATTTATGGAATTTTGGTTAACAATTTTTATTTATTGGATTTTGTTATATAATTTGGATGTCTTATAATGAATGTTTATTTTATATGTCGTATAAGTGGTACTTATATGACATTATTTCAATTTAATTCCTGAAGTTATAATTATTGAATATGATTTTTTGAAATTAAATATGTGGAAGGCTAATATTAAAATAGTTAAATAATAAAACACATTTAGATTAAGACTGAAACCAAATTTTATTTTTATTTCAAAGTTAATTTTACGACATTTATAATTTAAAAATAATTTCCGGCATATGTCCACCAGGAATAGCTCTGACGAACCGCAGTCGACCAGACCAATTTTGGACCACTTTTTCGAGTAATTCAGGCCTTATTTCATCAATAACACGAGTTATGTTGGCTTCCAAAGCGTCTATTGTTTCTGGTTTATCAGCATAAACCAGTGAATCCATAACCCCAAAGAAAATAATCCAGTACAGTTATGTCGCACGGTCTTGGAGGCCAATTAATTAGACCATTTCTCGAAATAATGTTATCGCCAAATCCTTCTTTCAATAAATCAATTGTTACGGTAACAGCAACACCAAAACACTTGTGGGTCGATACGATTCAAAATTATGAAACAAGAAATAAAAATAATTTAATTCAGGATATAACAAACTTAACCCATTTACCAAAAAAAGTGACATATAGTATCTTTGCAATATGGAATAAATTACGGAATATTTTCGAGGCAAAAATATAATTGCTAAATTAATAATAGGCAAAAAATGGCGTTGAAAAATTTTTTATACACTAAGTGTTATTATTCTTTAGGAATTCTTGAAGAAAATTTTGAGGGTTTATAGAGGGGATATTTTCATTCATTATTTATTGCTGAATTGTTTATTGTTAGTTTTGGTTTCATTTGTGACACGATCTACACCTCTTGGTATTTGTAAGAAGAGATCAAATAAAGTATACTACTTTGTCAAGAAAGTACCGGGAATTTTCAATTAAAACAACATTTTTACATTTAATCGTCAAAATTTATTGGGTCGCCCTCAAAATAGGCTCCATTTGCTCCAATACATCTATGCCAACGGCACTTCCAATTATCGAAACATTTTTTATAGGCGCTTTCCGGGATGGACTTTAGCTCTGGCGCCGAATTTTGTTTTATGGCTTCAATCGACTCAAAACGGGTGCCACGAAGGGGCAATTTTAGTTTTGGGAAGAGAAAAAAGTCGCAGGGAGCCAAATCCGGTAATGAAGTAATGAAGTGAAACTCTCCACAAAAACACATTATTCGGCACAAAAATTGCAAAATTTGAATATCAAAACAAATTAAAATATATTTGTCTTCTACAATTTTAATTTCAAAAAAATTTTTATTCAAAAAACTTTTAGAATTAAATTAATGTCTAAAATAAGCACCGCTCACATTTAATAGACGTATATAGTCAAAACTCAATATATAATGTCAAATGGAATAAATAAACCAACAGATATACGAAAGTCATTAAAAATTAATAAATAAATATTTAAAGGAGACAAAATTTTGTTTCTGGTCTTACCTTTAAGAACACCAATTGCCCTTTAAAAACATGAACACACCTTGAGGATTTCTCAAAGAATATAATTTATTTGAAATAGTTAATACTGTATTCATCTATCTAAAAACAGCTCAGATCGAAATAAATGTAGGACCTAATTTGAAACTACAAACAGTTATCGACATTAGACATTCTTCAACAGACACACAGTCGTCAATATTCATTCTTCCAACGCGATCAACTTCAGATAAATCTACACATCAAGAAAATCACCCTATGGTTTCCGGATAAGAACACAAATCTGTAAACGCACAGTCATCCACTCAAGTACCCCGTCCGTTTCAGACATAAAACGGCTCTAGTACTCAAATTTCATCCTCAAGGCGCCCAATCTAAACGTCAGTACCTGAGGAAATCGAACTGCTAGTGAGATTCCAGACAAGTGAACCCTGGTAATGTATTACCGTATTCTGAACTAATGTCGACCCCCTTTCATTTTCACAAAAAGAGTTAACAAAACTGCACGAACTTATTTCTACTTTCAATATATGAACCACGTTAACTTCAATTGTTTGAAGGGAGCCGAAAATCACAAATGAACTGTTTCAATACTTCTTCGTTCAGAAACTCGACTATCTTATGCACTTCACCAATTACTTCCAACGAGTTTTTCACAACTGAACGAACGCTACACAATTTTTGTTCAGTATATTAACGATTAGAATTAAAAAACTCGACCCCTATTGCTATTTAAGATTCTTGAGGGGTTGCTAACTCACCCAGACGTACAAATACGAATTTGCGGTCAAAAGATATACCCCTCCAAATAAAAATATAAGGATATTAAGCCTGTGGTTGTTTCTGCAATTCTTCTACGCGGAACACTGACAGAATTATGAAGAATCATCTGGGTTAAAACCGTATTCATACCATAAACCTATTTTTAGAATGTCTTTTTCAACCTTATAAATCAGTCAACCACATGAAATCAGAGAGATTATTCAGGTCATGTCCAAAATAATCTATAATCCTATACATATATTTTTTATGGAAACAACGTAGGATTATCTAGGGTGGACATGAATAGTGTTTCATTCGATGTAGGTATAAATGAAAGTTGATATTAAATTAATGTGACAATCATTTTTCATTTCTCCTTTAATAGCAGGACAAAGAAATATCATTCTGGACGGAAATGAATATTTTATTATTGATACAAAGGCTTTGCCCCTCTCGAATTTCAGTTGATAAAAGAATAAACTATTTTCGATATCCCTTTTGAACTATAAGAATTTCGAATATGGACATCAGTAGATGAAGCAATAAGAATGTGGTATAAAAAATCGATTTTCTTCAAGAGAACAATGAAGGAAAAGTAAATAGGCAGTGATAATGTGGAAAACTTCATGCTTCTCTGGCCATGAAAACACAAGAGTGTATTGCTATAATATAAAGAAATTTTCGATTTTTTATATTAGGAGTAAAATGAGCTCGTGCCGTTTTGATAACATTTATCTCTACCAGTTTATTATTCCATTGTTTCAGCTGGCAACAACTTCCTTTTGAAGTGTCATCATCAGGCTTTCCTTTCAGTATCTATCATTTCGCTGAGGTGTACCAACATAAAGGGTCTTTCCTTAACAGCGTCTATTTTGTTTTGTAAGTGAAACATATTATTTGTACGACAATTATTGAAATTTCATTTCATCATAAAGAAGAATGGATACCATTAGTTATGAGACAAAACATTATTCAAATGTCCACCACGGAAACCCCGCAGGAATAATTCGTTGAACCCAATTTTCCATGGTTCTCTCACACAAATCAGGTCGTATGTTAGCAATTACTCGTTGAATATTGATCGATTTGATTGCTGTAAACTAATGACCAAATGTAACCCCAAAGAAAGAAGTCCAATGGAGTTGAATCGCAGGAACGAGGCAGAAAATTTATCGGTCCATTTCTTGAAATAATCGACTCACCGAATACACGACGCTTTAATTGAAATATTGGTTTGAGTTCTTGGGTTTAAACAATTTTGTATGGATGTAAACCAAGGTCTTTCCGTAAAATTCGCCACAAAGATGTCTGGGAGGAACCTAGTTCTTGTGAACGTTGAGAAATCGATAAATTGTGGTCTTCACGAACAGTTTCACGTACGGCAACAATATTTTCTTCACTTTTTGCATTTCTTTGTCTCATTGGCACTGTAAAATCATGAAGTGTAAAATTTGTTTCAAACGCCTTCACTCAACATTCAAATGTCTTTTTTTCCGGACAATTATAATGACCAAAAATTTGAGTTAAAGCACATAAAGTGAAAGTAACAGATCGCGATTTTTCATAATAAATTTTGATTATTTGTAAACGTTGTTGGAGTGTGTACCTCCATGATTAAATAGCAGACATTAACAAATACAACTGTCCATGTCACAAATAAACAACAGCTACCATACGTGAGTAATGTCAATTTAAAAATGGGGCGTTTCCATTGAAAGATCCTTTAGTTTCTGTGTACTCTGAAAATGTCAACTTTTGTACCGAATAATGTATTTTTGCGAGGAGTTTTACTTCATTACTTTTATATGAAGAAAAAGGCTGCTGAGAGTCATTGTTCAGTGGATGTCATGCTCTACCTAAAGGAAAGTGTCAGAATTAGTTGGCCTGATTTGAAAGTGGCAATTTTGATTTGGAAGATGAAAAACGACTTGGAGCGCCACCGAAGTTCAAGGATGAAGAATTGGAGGCAAAGCTCAATGAAGATCCATCACAAACGCAAGAGAAATTCGCAAAAACATTTGGAGTCACTCAGCCAGCCATTTGCCATCGTTTAAAAGATTCGGGAATGATCCGAAAGAAATTTGATGCCGTATGAACTGCAACCAAAAAACGTCGAACGATTCATGGCGAGAAGACCGTAAATTCTACCGGGTTAAGTAACTGGCATATGAGCGTGACTTTTTCACAAGATGACTACTCAGCAGTCTTCACAATCCTCCCAAAAACAAGCTGTGTGATAAGGGTACGTCCTATCATCACGCAAGCGAGAACTATCCCGGTGAGTTGAACCCACTCCGCTTCCAGTTTCAGCTTCAGTTCGAGAAACCTACACCGTGACTGGTAGCAGCGAAGCACTATTCAACCGCTACTGGCTCTGCAGTGTCAGTACTCGAGTTATTTGGAATTCAACGCATACGCCGAAGGGCTTCTTATTTCTACCCACCCGAACGCACCCTCAAGAAACAGGAGAATCCCAAGAATCGATGCTTCAATTGATTCTGGCACATTAAAATACAAACAAACTGAAGAGAAATTTACAGTCTAACTGAGTAATGTAACTAAAATAAAAACGTAAACGGAAAATTGAAACAAAGATTGAATTGAAATTTTTATTAACGGTCCATTTCAGGCAAAATTCATATTGTGTTTCCAACCTGTCTGGAGAAGTTCCTGGAAAGCCATTTCAGCCAAGAATTACTGCTGGGGCTCCAACAAGAATACCGCTTGGCTCGGGATTGGCAACTGCTAGGATTACAACTGCCGCGAAAGCAATATGGACAAGAATTTTCTTGAACATCTTGATAACAGGACTTGGATATTTCTTGACGATTTTCAAATGATTGATGAATAACGAGGATCGCAAGATGCTTTTATATATGCTCCAACAGTTAGAGAAGAGTTGTTGATCATGATGACATTTTTTCTTTGCTTGCGGAAGAAGGAATGCATAATTAATGTTAATGAGTGAAGGGGAAGTAAACATGTTTTTCTTTTATTGTAATTGTTCTTGTGGATCACAATATTGAAGGGAATCCAGCATATTAAATTTTATTTTTTTGGATGACAATATATCCACTAAGAAATATTGTAATGAAACCGTCATTAAGGAACAATATTTCACTCATTTTTGGGACGCTATCGGGTGTTTTTTAGAAAGATAGAACTTTCGATAGGGATAATTGTGATTTAACAGAAGGTAGAAGCCATGTTGTTTTGACATCTCTATTCAGTTAGCATTGGAAAATTATTATGGAAAGATTCACACCGTAACAACGTTTACAAATAGTTGAAATTTATTTTCAAAATCAGTGTTCTATTCGCCAAACTTTTAAAGCACTTCATGAAATTTATGATTTACATAATCGTCCATCAGAGCAGCTTATTCGTCGAACTATCGACAGATTTCGGACAACATTTTCCTACTCGATGAAACAACAACAAGACAAAAAACTGTACGTACAGAAGAAAATATCGCTACTGTAAGTCGTAGTATTAATGATGATCCAGATTTGTCTATTCGTCGACGTTCACAACAAGTTGGACTCTGTGCATCCACCACATGGAAAATTTTACGTAGAGATCTTGGTCTACACCCATACAAGATCCAACTGGTTCAAGAACTGAAGTCACTCGACCATAATGAGCATCGTTTGTTTGCTGATTGAGCCCTAGAACAGCTTGAAGTTGATCCATTTTTTTATTGTAAAATTGTGTTTAGTCATGAAGCTCATTTCTGGTTGAACGGCTATGTAAACAAGCAAAATTGCCGTATATGAAGTGAAAACAATTCTCAAGAAGTTCTGCAGGTTCCATTGCGTCCTGAAAATTGCACTGTATGGTGTGCTTTACACGCTGGAGGCATCATCGGTCCATATTTCTTTAAAAACGATGCTGGAGCTAATATTACAGTGAATAGTGCTCGTTACAGATCGATAATCAATTATTATTTGTTTCAAAATTTGAATTTGGTATCGACCCGAAAGTGTTTTGGTTTCAACAAGATGGTGCTACACCTCATGGTACTACCGTAGCAATTGATTTATTGAAAGAAAGATTTGGCGATAACATTATTTCGAGAAATGGTCCAATTAATTGGCCTCCAAGATCGTGCGACATAACTCCACTGGATTATTTTCTTTGGGATTATGTCAACTTATTAGTTCATGCTGAAAAACCAGAAACAATGGAAGCCAACATAACTCGTGTTATTGATAAAATAAGGCTTGAATTACTCGAAAAAGTGGTCCAAAATTGGTTAGTCGAATGCGGTTCCTCAGAGCTAGTTGTGGTGTACATATACCGGAAATTATTTTTAAAACATAAATGTCATAAAATTATCTTTCCAATAAAAGGAAAATTTGGCTTCAATCTTAAGCAAACACACATAAACACCGTTTCTGTTTCCTTTTCAACAGGGAAATGATATAATTTCCCTAATCTTTCCAGTCTATTGTTTCACGTGGCGTCAGTATAATGAATTAACATCATGTGGCCTAATATCATTATAAGTTCTTATTCATAAAACATGGAAGTTATTGTTTGTACAGGCAGTATCAGTGGGATGATACAGACCAATATGACACCAGCAATTTCAGATTGGACTTGTATGGGCACCTGATCTCTCTGTTTTCTGTTTGCACAGATATGAATTCGTAAATCCAGCATTTCAATAATTTCAGAACTTCTGTTTGTATGCATTCGTTCTTTTTTCGTTTTGTTTTGGTTCGTTTTGGTCCAAAACTCGCAGAAAATTTCAGTTTGTAAGTGGAAAAGATTCAGCGTCCGCTCAAACTAAATATGGGATATTTCGTCCTGGGATGATTTTTGTAAAGCCTAATGTTTCGAATTTCTTAAATAGAAGCTAAAAAGTTACACCTGACATGAAAAATTTCTTAATCCATAAGAATTATTGAAAATTACTACCTCTGGTTAAGTTACCATAATAAAAGCTTCCTATCTTTCGCTGTTGATTTCCAATCTCTGTATTTATCCATGAAATTTTATCAAGCATCATCATGTAATAGGGTTGTTTTGAAAGTAATTTCGTATTTTCCCGACAGAAAATTCAATTGTATTTTTTCTAACCCAACTTCACACTTAAACCGCATAACCATTATATGTTTTGAGAGCTGATATAGCAAGGCTTGTGTGTGAAAAAGTTCAATTAATTCTACGCAGTATTTTATGGTTGGTGCCCTTTTAAGTATGGAGAGCAATAAGCAACATTTTCGTCATATTTTACTATTTTCCTAACGCTGTTCAAGCCAGATAAAAAATAAACGATGTGTATGGAAAAGATGTGTTGACAATACGCCAGTGCAAGTGCTGGTTGGCAAAATTTCGATCTGGCAGTTTTGATGTCGAAGATGCACCACGTTCCGGAAGGCCGGTTGAAGCTGAAGACACGAAATAGGCATTAGTTGATGCAAATCGGCGAATAACAAAACATGAGATCAGTAAGAGGGTAAATTTATCGAATTCAATGTTTATGACCACTTGAAAGGTCTGGGTTTCACCTGGAAGCTCGATGTGGGTTCCCCATTTTCTACAGAGCGAAATTTGTGTCGTCGCGTTGACGTCTGTGATTCGCTTCTCGAACGTCACGGAAATGATACATTTTTGAAGCGCATCAATACTGGGGACGAAAAAGAGTTGTACTACTCTGTCAAGAAAGTACCGGGAATTTTCAATTAAAACAACATTTTTACATTTAATCGTCAAAATTTATTGGGTCGCCATCAAAATAGGCTCCATTTGCTCCAATACATCTATGCCAACGGCACTTCCAATTATCGATACATTTTTTATAGGCGCTTTCCGGGATGGACTTTAGCTCTCGCGCCGAATTTTGTTTTATGGCTTCAATCGACTCAAAACGGGTGCCAAGAAGGGGCAATTTTAGTTTTGGGAAGAGGAAAAAGTCGCAGGGAGCCAAATCCGGCGAATACGGTGGTTGCTGCAGCACGTTTGTTGAGTTTTTGGCGAGAAAGTCAGTCACAATCGTAGCTCGGTGAGAAGGCGCGTTTTCGTCATGCAAAATCCATGAGTTGTTCGCCCACAAATTTGGCCGCTTCTTACGGATACGCTCACGCAAACGTTTCATAACGCCTAGGTAATACTCCTTGTTTACCGTCTGACCCTCTGGAACGAATTCGTAGTGCACCACGCCAGGGATATCGAAGAAAACAATGAGCATCACCTTCATTTTCGAGCGGCTTTGGCGTGGTTTTTTCGGTTTCGGCTCATTTTTTGCCACCCATTCCGATGATTGCTGGCTTGTTTGCATATCGTACTCGTAGAATCAGGTCTCATCACCAGTTATAATGCGTTCCATGAATGTAGAATCGGAATTACAGCGATCCAGCATGTCTGAAGCAACCTGTTCGCGATGACGTTTTTGAAGAAAATTCAGGTCTTTCGGTACGAGTCGTGCGGCCACCTTTCTCATGCCCAAAATATCAATCAAAATCGTACGTGCGGACTCGTGGGATATCTTAAGATCATGTGCTATCTCTCTCAAGCTGGTACGACGGTTTTCCAGCACCCTTTCCTTAATTTTATCGACGTTATCTTCGATCGAAGCCGTCGATGGGCGACCACTTCACGACCGTCCTTGAAGGCTCTGTACCACTGATATGTACGAGTTTTCGATAGAGCATTATCACCAAAGGCCTTTTGCAACATTTTCAATGCATCGGCACACGAAAATTCATTTGCAACACAAAACTTTAAACAAATTCTTTGCTCAACGTAATCACCCATAGTAAAAATCGGTACGCACTCTGACATCGACTGACTTAATCAGCTGTTGCAAACACACTAGTTGACAGATCCCGCTCAAGCTTGGCATAGTAATTAAGGACAGTGGTACCAACCTGGGAAAAAAATTTTTACCTGCCTTATTGCCCCGCCAGATTTAAATCGATAATTCCCGGTACTTTCTTGACAGAATGTATATAATAATGCCAAATGCAAAAGATCATGGAGCAAAAAAGATGAACCGGCTCAGAGCATTTCGAAAGCCAGTATCCATCAAAAAAAGGTTATGCTGTCTGTTCAGTGGGATTTTAAAGGAATCGTTTTTTTTTTTAGCTTTTACCGGATAACACAACAATTAATTAGGAAGTATACTGTCATCAGCTGGACAAACAGAATGATTCACTTCAACAGAAAAGGCCAGAATTAATCAACAGTAAAGGTGTAGTGTTTCACCAAGATAATGCGAGACCTCATTCAAGTTTGGTCACTCGGCAGAAGCTTTTACAGCTTGAAAGGGATACACTGCCACACCCACCATATTCTCCAGATCTGGCTCCTTCGTATTATTATTTGTTCCGGTCATTGCAAAATTTTTCGGACGGTAAATTTTCACTTCAAATGAAGAGGTCAAAAATCAACTGTATCAGTTTTTTGCGGGCAAAGACCTAAAATTTTATAACCGTGGTATCATGCTACTACCTGAAAGATGACAAAAGGTGTTGGACCAGATTGGCCAGTATAAATTTTGATGAAATTTTTATTCATTATATGAAAATTCTCTTTAATTAAAAAAAAACGAAATTACTTTTCGAATATTGGCTACTAGTTTATTCTTCTATTGTTTTATCTGGCAACACCTTCATCGTGAAGTGGCTTTCTTTTCAGTGTCTATCATTTTTATGAAGTGTAAACATCATAGTTTGTGTGTGTTCTTAAAATGTCAACTTTTGTACCGAATAATGTATTTTTGTAGGAAGTTTTACTTTATTACTTCAATACGCAGAAAAAGGCTGCCCAAAGTCATCGTGTTTTAATGGAGGTTTATGATGACCAAATTATAGCTGAACGAATATGTCAGAAGTGGTTTGACCGATTTAAAAGTGAAAATTTTGATTGGAAGACCAAGGACGACTCAAAATGCCATTAAAATTGGAGGATGAAAAATTAGAGGCAAGGCTTGGAGTCACTCAACCAGTCCTTTGCTATCGTTCAAAAGCAATGGGAATGATCCGAAAAATAAAAAAATTGGTTGCTGTATGACCTGAATTCAAGAGACATCCAACGCCGTTTTTTCACGTGTGAACAACTGCTTCAGCGGCAAAACAAGGGGTTTTTGCATCAAATTTTGACTGGCGATGAAAAGTGGGTCCATTACGATAATCCAAAACATCCAGCAAAGTTTGGATGCCTTATCATCAATTGTCAAGCCGAATATTCATGGTGAAAAGCTCATGCTATGTATTTGATGGGACCAGCTAGGTGTGGTGTATTTTGAGCTGCGAAAATCGAACGGAAGGATCACAGGAGAGGTCCACCGACGACAATTGATGCTCTTGAGCCGAGCATTACAGGAAAAACGGCCGCAATACGGCGACAGATACGACAAAGTTATTTTAGAGCATGATAATACACGGTTATATGTGGCGTGGCGTTAAAACGTACTGAGACACATCGAATCGAAAGTATTACTGCACCCGTTGTACAACCTAGATATGCTCCTTCCGAATCGTTGTAATATTGCCTAGCTGACTACCACTTCTTCAATTACGATGAAGTCAAAGAATTGAACGATGCATGGATAGCGGCCTCCTTCTCACAATAAAGCTTTAATTTTCGACAAAAACGAACATATTTATACTCTTAATACAACCTTATATACTCTGTTTCGTAACTAAAACTTCACAGTCGCGAGATTCACTTGCACGCTTCTTACACTGTCAAAGTATTGTCTTCAAAATTAAACCCTGGATTAATGTTATCTGATTATTGTCATTATCAGGATATCATTAGAAATCTATGGAATTAAAATGTGTCTGTGACAGACGTCCAACCATTAACGGGGGACTCATCTGCCAGCATAATATATTCAGGAATCTAATTGCGTCAGTGCTGGACAGGAGAGGGTATATCGTTGGAAATTTGACGCAAATTGGTCAGTTGTGCAGATGCACAAATTGAAGCTGTCGTTCATTCACGTATAATGAAATAAATAACTGATGCTATTTCTTTCAGCTGAATGTGAGAGATAATGAGAAAATATTCACTTATTTCAGTAAATGAAAAAATGGATAAGAGACGGTATTTTAATTTCTACAAAAATGTTTATAATACGAGGGTGGTTCAAATATGGTCGAGACAAACTCTGTAGATGGTGCGCATGTATGTTTCGAAGGTCATGGCTTGAGTATGTGATAGCTGAGTCTCTTACGAACAGTGTGGCTTTTTTTTTCGTCGGAGCACGTGTTTCACGCGTGTGCTACGATCATGAGTGAACGTCAAGCGCCGACTGCCGTTGCGCAACAAATTATCATTCGTTTTTTAGTAGGAGAAGACGTTAAAAACACGGATATTTTTGTGCGTTTGCAAAAGCAGTTCGATAGTGAGTGTCTGAGTAGGGCTGTCGTGTTTGAATGGGCCAGAGCATTCAAGGATGGCCGCGAAACCGTCGAGAATGAGCCGAATGATCGTCGACCGCGAACCAGCGTCACACCAGATAACATTCGCCGCGTAGAACAACTCATTTTGGAGGACTGTAGGATGAATGTTCGAGACATTTCGGCTGAAGTCGGCATCAGTATTGGTAGTGTAGAGTCTATCATCCACTCCTTCGAAATCGCAAAATAACGGCGCAATGGGTTCCTAAACTGTTGAACTTTGAGCAAAAATTAACGCGGTTGGAAGTTTGTCGCCGCTTACTGACGCGATACGAGGCGGATGGGGACAGTTTTTTAACGCGAATCTTCTTTACAGACGAAACATGGATACATTATTACACTCCCGAAACCAAGGTGTTAAGTAAAGAGTGGAGGAAGAAGGAGGAAGGGGCGCCAGTCAAAGACAACCTGGTCCGCGGGTAAGGTAATATGTACTGTGTTCTGGGACTGGCAGGGCGTGCTGTACATCGATTTTCTGCGCACTCAACGTACTATCAATGCTGCATACTACTCTAACCTTCTGAAAACACACGTGAAACCCGCTTATCGCTCGAAACGGAGGAGCATTACAGCACGAAGTTCGATTCTCCTCCAGGATAAGGTGCGCCCTCATACCGCGCGTCTCACGCTCGATACAATATCGGAATTGGGGTGGAAGGTACTGGAAGACTCACACTACAGTCCGAATTCATCGCCCTGCGACTATCACATGTTTGGACCACTGAAAGGGGCCCTCGGAGGTGACGAGTTCAACACTGACGACGAGGTGGAGGGGTTCGTGCGCACATGGCTGTCCGAGTTGCCTAAGGAATTTTTCGATACCGGCATCAAAAAACTTCCGGAAAGGTGGAAAAATGTGTTAATAGTATGGGGAATTACCCAGAATAATTGTGATTTTTTGTGAATTTTTCGATAATTAATAAACGGGTTATAGTATGTGTCTCGATCATATTTGAACAACTGTTTCACAACGATGTGGCTTCTTCAGGTACCTACATTCTATTGGCTGATGATGTCCAGTGTCACCCAGTTTAAATACAGTGTTAAGTACGTGACAAAATAATGGAAGAACAAGTCATAAAAACTTATGATGTTTGCCGGTAAAAAATTAAATTAGGAAAAGATATTCAGTTATGGAGACTTCTCAACATACGTTTGTTCATTCAAAAAGATTTAACGGGCATTGTAACTGTTATTTTCAAGAAGTTATGTTGAAATTATGCCTGAATTTCTTGAGATGATTATCATATGTCCAATGTACGGAATCCGATATGTAACTACTTTGGTGTTCTTGGATTCTTTTCTTGAATGATCTACCTCTTTGGCCGATATATACTAATGGACAATCGTTGCAAAGTCAACTTGTAGACTCTAGATTCATTTTTTTTTATTTGTTCGATCCTTATTGTTTTTTTTTCAATTACAAGCTGCCTTGTAATTGAAATTATTTTTGAAATATTTAGCAATATTTACGAATGATCCATTAACACAAGATAACGAAAAGTATTTCTGTGTATTTTCCTGTGTTATGATTGGGTACACGTGATTTAATGCCATGTTCTTTTGTTTATTGTCTATAAGAAAGGGGTTGTAACCTTTGTTTGAAGCTATCTGTTTAATAATATTTAATTCTTCGGAAAACCTATCTGAATTCAGAGGGATATTCAATAGTCTACGAATGAGACTATTATATGCTGACATCTTTTGGTGGATGGGGTGATGTGAAATTTTATGTATTGTAATATCTGTATGTGTGGGTTTGGGCAAAATACTGAAATCATGTGAATTATCTAGTCTTGTTTTAGTGAAGTCAAGAAAATGAATACTGTGTTTCTTTTCTTCTATTGATTTTTTTGACCTCACAATAAAAAGACTATGTGTTTATGTATTGTAATATCTGTATGTGTGGGTTTGTGAAAAATACAACAATCATGTACATTATCTAGTCTTCACAATATCAAGACAAGATAATTTAAAAGATTTCAGTATTTTTTACAAACCCATACATACAGATATTACAATAAATAAATACATAGTCTTGTTACTGTAGGCCAAGAAAATTGATACTGTGGTTCACAGCGAAGAAGAAAAGAACCACAGTATTGATTTTTTTAGTTCACAATAACAAGACTAGATAATTTAAATGATTTCACTATTTTTACCCAAACCCATACATACAGAAATTACAATACATAAAACTTCAAATCATCCCACCAACCAAAAGATATCAGCAAATAATAGTTTTAGTCATAGACTATTAAATAACTCTAATAGCTTCAAACAATGGTTTGACAAAATTGTGTCCAATAAACAGAAAAACATGGCATTAAATCTCGTGTTCCCAATCATAAAAGAGACAATACACATAAATATTTTTCGTTATCTTATTTTAATGGATTATCTGAAAATATTGCTAAATATTTCAAAAATAGTTTCAATTACAACGCAGCTTTTAAAACCATTAATAATCTTTGTACTTACATAAAAAACAATAAGGATCGGACAAATAAAGAAAATAAATCTGGAATGGACAAGTTGACTTGCAACGATTTTAGTATATTATGCCAGGCAGTTAGATCATTCAAGAAAAGTATCCAAGAACACCAAAGGAGTTACATATCGGATTCCATATATTCGGTATATGCTAATCACCTTATGGAATTCAAGCATAATTTCAACAATAACTATGAAATTATCCACGTCGAAAGCAAAAGTTCTAGATGAAAACTTTTAGAGTTTCTTTAAATCAAGTACAATGCCCGTAAAATCCATTTGAATTAAGGAACAGATGTTGAAAAATCTCCATTATTGCATATATTTTCCAAATGGCAATTTTGGCGGCAAACTCCAATAACCACCTTAAGTTTTTATGACTTGTTCTTCCATTTTTTTGTCACGTACTTAACACTGTATTTGGACTCGGTTACACTGGAAACCATCAGCCAGTAGCATGTAGATACCTGAAGAAGCCACATCGTTGTGAAACAATTGTTGTATTATAAACATTTTGGTGGAAATTAAAATACTGTCTTTTATATATTTTTTAGTTAAAATGAGTTTACACCAAGTAAAGACCGAATGAGTCAAACATCTCAGTAAATAAAATAATAAGAAACGATTTTTCACTTGATAGAAGGATTATTATAAAATTTGAATATTAAAACAGATTTAATCGGTTAGTCTTCTAGTTATTAAAATTAGAACTTCTCAAAAACCAATTTATTTGAAATAGTTAATATTTTCAAATAAATTACTTCAAAAACTCTCAGAACATGCTGCACATCCTCAAAAAATAATTAGAATTCAGATTAGACCAGTTCAACTTCACATTTAAAAGAAACAATCAATTAACAATAAATAAAATTACCGCATACGATCTCTAGGAATATGTGTTTGTTGAACATTCAACTAGGTACATCTAATATCCAAGGTACTCTTTGTTCTATGCTCACAATAAAATCACACAAAGTTCATAAGGCACTTTAAGAGTCTTTATTAAAAAATTCAACACTGCATAATGAATTTCTTTATTTATAAACCTAATGTAATTATATGTTATGTATAAAATAAAATAATAAGAAACGGTTTTTTACTTGATAGAAGGATTATTACAAAATTTGAATATCAAAACCGATTTAATATGCGAGTCTTCTACAATTTTAATTTCAAAAAATTTATTCAAGAAACTTTGAGAATTAAATTAATGTCTTTATAAGCACTCCTTATATTTAATAGACGTATAAAATCGAAACTCATTATACAATATCAAATGGAATTAACGAAAACCGAACGAATATAAATTGTCAATTTATAAATAAATAAATGTGTCTTTGTTTTATAAGGCACTTTAATGGTCTTAGTTAAAACATTCAACACTGCATAATAAGTTTCTTTATTTAAAAACCTAATATAATTATATATTATATATAAAATCAAATAATAAGAAACGGTTTTTTACTTGATAAAAGGATTATTACAAAATATGAATATCAAAACAGATTTAATCTTTTAGTCGTCTACAATTTCAATTTCAAAAAAATTTTTTTTGATATTCAAATCTCAGTAAATGTTCTGAAAATTCATGAAAATATCAGATCATAAGTGATCTCTTAACTCGTACAAATGATAAGATCATAAATAATAAAGAATATCCTAAATAATAATTTTTCCTATGATGGTGTATATTTCACTACTTGTACAGTTTCACATCTTTTATCCAATGAAAATGAAGATTTGATAGAATGTGTTATACGTCGTTGAAAAGATCCGTATATAAAGCAGTTTTTACACATAATTTACATGGTAGTTTACAGGGCGGAATTAAGAGTAAACTTTGACCAAAGATTATGGCTGAAGAAAATTTTATGATAATTTTTCCTTAACCATCCTATAATAAGTAGGTTTTTTTTTTAATCTCGATGAAACTGCCCTTGGCTAAGGAGAATTTTCTGTTCGTTCCAATGGTGTACGTTGAATTTTGATTTAGATGATAGTTTCCTAGTTATAAAATAAAAAAAAAGGCTTTCTACTTGATAGAAGAAATATAACAAAATTTGAATATCAAAACAGATTTAATCTGTCAGTCTTCTATAATTTTAATTTCAAAAAAATTTGTATTCAAAAAACTTTTAGAATCAAATGAATGTCTACATAAGCACCGCTCATATTTAATAGACGTATATAATCAAAACTCAATATACAATGTCAAATGGAATAAATAAACCAACGAATATAAAAAGTCATTTAAAATCAATAAAAAAATATTTGAAGGGGACAAAATTTTGTTTCTGATCTTACCATTATGAACACCAATTCTTTTTCAAACACATAAAACACAACTTAAGGACTTCTCAAAAAATATAATTTATTTGAAATATTTAATATAAAATAAATATTCAAATAAGTTAATTAAAAAATCTCTCAAAACATGCACTATATCTTCAAAAAACAATTAGAATTCCGATAATCTCTTCATCTGCCCTATTTCTTCTAAAAAGCCTTTTTCTATTTTATTTTATACATAATATAAAATTACATTTAGGCTTGAATAAATCTTATTATGAAATGTCAATGGTTTAAAGAAAACCTTATAATACCTTACAGTTTTCTATGATTTTGTGACGAACATAGACTATCTGGATTTTTAAAGTTAGTGTGTTTAAGCAATTTCCGGTTACACTTTAAGGTAAGATATACTGAAGTTAGTTGATTTTGATATTTTAAATATTATCTAGGGCCGATGGAGATATTATCGGAATTCTAATTGTTTTTTGAAGATATAGTGCACGTTTTGAGAGATTTTTAAATTAACTTATGTCCTCAAGTTGTGTTTTATTGTTTTTGAAGAAGAATTGGTGTTGATAATGGTAAGATCAGAAATAAACTTTTGTTTCCTTCAAATATTTATTTATTAATTTTAAATGACTTTTTATATTAGTTGGTTTATTTATACCATTTGACATTGTTTATTGAGTTTTGATTATATACGTCTATTAAATATGAGCGGTGCTTTTGTAGACATTAATTTAAGTCTAAAAGTTTTTTGAATAAAAATTTTTTGAAATTAAAATTGTAGAAGAAATTTTGATATTCATTTTTTTTCTAGTTATGCTATGTTTTCAAAGAAAATATTGTGAAACGTTACAAAATAGTAGAATCTTGGATAACTTCACAAACAAAGATAAGTATACCATCCCCTATAACAAATTTTATGTTGCAAATTACCTGTAGAATCACCTCGTGAAATTTAGCCAGAGATAACTTGGGCAGCCTGTATAAATAATTGAAGAACCATGTAAATGTTGATGGTAAGTATTATTATTATCATATACCTATAGCCTTGAATTCTTCATTTCCTCCGTTACGACCTAAACGTTATCAGGAATGACCGCAATAACCATATATCGAGATCCGCAGAACAAACTACCCTTGAGCTTCTGATTCAGCGTTATCGACAGGACAAACGACGGAGAACAAGAAGGTGATACCGTGCGTCTTATAACAGTTTCATAGGAGCTATCAGTTCGATAGTGGGTTCCAATTCAGTTCCATATTTCTTCTACGTGACATAATTTCCTCCGTCGATGTGTGAAAATAGGGGTTTTTGTGGAGGCAGGCAAAAAGATACCCGCTTTCAAGTGTGCATAGGGGAGAGATCGTCAGAGATACAGATAAGTTAACAGTTTTTGATCGTTTGTATAGGAAACCACAGGCAATTTCTGTCGAACAGGGGAATTGGAAGGAATGCACGCTAGAACGCATATTGATTGACACACATTCATATTCATTAAAAAAATGTATATTAGACAGTATTTTATTTCCACAAAAATGTTTGTACTACTACAACAATTGTTTCACCACGATGTGGTTTCTTGAGGTATTACATTCTACTGTCTGATGGTATTCAGTGTAACCAAGTTTAAATACATTGTTAGGTATGTGACCAAATAATGGAAGTACAAGTCATAAAAACTCTAGGTGTTTATTGGAGTTTGCCGCTAAAAATGCCATTAAGGAAAAATATTCAGTAATGGAGACTTATCAACATCTGTTTGTTCGTTCAAAAGTATTTTACGGGCATAATACCTGTTGATTTCAAGAAATTCTAAAAGTGTTAATCTAGAACTTTTGATTTCAACGTGGATAATTTCATAATTATTGTTGAAATTATGCCTGATTCCTTAAGATGATTAGCATATGTCGAATGTACAGAACTCCTTTGGTGTTCTTGGACACGTTTCTTGAATGATCTACCAGTCTGGCCAATGTATACCAAAGGGCAATCTTTGCAAGACAACTTGCAGACTCCGGATTCATTTTCTTTATTTGTTCGATCTTTATTGTTTTTTATGAAGGTACTAAGGTTATTAATTGTCTTAAAAGCCGCGTTATAATTGAAACAACTTTTGAAATACTTAGCAATATTTTGAGATAATCCATTGACATAAGATAATGAAATATATTTCAGTGTATTGTCCTCTTTTATGATTGGGTACACGAGATTTAATGCCATTTTCTTTTATTTATTGGATACCATTTTGTCTATAAGAAAGGAGTCGTAACCGTTGTTTGACGCTATTTGTTTAATAATATTCAATACTCTCAAAAAGTTATCTGAATTCAAAGGGACATTGAATAATCTATGAATAAAACTTTTATATACTGACATCTTTTGGTTGGTGGGGTGATTTGAAATGTATTGTGATGTCTGTACGTGTGGGTTTGTGAAAAAGACTAAAATCATGTAAATTATTTATTCCTGTTATTTTGAGGTCAAGAAAATTTAATAATAGTTTGATTCTTTTCTTCTTCGATTGTGAATTTGATTTTTGGGTGGAGTTTATTAATGATATTCGTGAAGATATGTAGTTGTCGGTCGGTGCCTTTGAAACAACAAAAAATGTCATCTACATATCTATACCAATAAAGGAAATATTTGCTTATCGGATTTAGGTGTATTTTTGATTCTAGATCATCCATAAATAATTCAGCTAAAATTGAACTCAGTGAATTTCCCATTATTAATCCATTTTTAGAAATATAGACGGTTCCGTTAAATTGATAGCAGTTTTGTTCAAGACATATTTCCAGGCAATCAAGAATATCATTCATTTTGAAGGGATTTGTATTATATTAATTAATAGTTTTTTTACAATTTGTATTGTTTCAATTGGTGGTATACTAGGAAATAAATTTCGTACATCAAAAGAAATTAATCTACAATTTTTGGGCAATTGGACGGATTTACTATTGTCTATAAGTTGGATGCTATTTTTAATAGCGTATTTAGCTAAAAAGTTTGTTTCGGTTTGAATAATGGGAATTAAAACTCTAGATAATTTTATGCTTGATGTGATGAATGAAACTACTGGTCTAATTGGATTATTTTCGTCATGAAGTTTTATTAATGAATATAATTTTGGGATTTGTTGGTTCATTAAAGTAAGCGAATGTTTTTTAGGGAAGTTATTGAAAAGGCTAACAGATTGATCTATAAAATTTTTATTTGTTTCTGAAAATGTTCATTGGGGTCTTTTGTAACGGTTTTATATTTATCTGGGATTAAAAAAGCAGTAGTTTTGTTGAAATATTCATGTTTTGGAATAGCAACGATAACTTTCCAAAAAAACATTCGCTAACTTTAATGAACCCACAAATCCCAAAATTATATTCATTAATAAAACTTCATAAAGAAAATAATCCAATTAGACCAGTAGTTTCATTCATCACATCACCAAGCATAAAATTATGTAAAGTTTTAATTTCTATTATTCAAACCGAAACAAACTTTTTAGCTAAAAACGCTTTTAAAAATAGCATCTAACTTATAGACAATATTAAATCCGTCCGATTTCCCAAAAATTGTAGATTAATTTCTTTTGATGTACAAAATTTATTTCCTAGTTACCCCCAATTGAAACAATACAAATTGTGGAAAAACTATTAATTAAAAATAATACCAATCCCATCAAAATGAATGATATTCTTAATTGCCTGGAAATATGTCTTGAACAAAACTACTTTCAATTTAACGGAACCGTCTAAATTTCTAAAACAATGGTTTAATAATAGGAAATCCACTCAGTTCATTTTTAGCTGAAATATTTATGGATGATCTAGAATCAAAAATACACCTAAATCCCATAAGCAAATATTTTCTTTATTGGTATAGACATGTAGATGACATTTTTTGTTGTTTCAAAGGCACCGACCGACAACTACACATCTTCAGGAATTTCATTAATACACTCCACCCAAAAATCAAATTCATATAGAAGAAGAAAAGAATCAAAGTATTAATTTTCTTCACCTCACAATAACAAGACTAAATAATTTACATGATTTTAGTATTTTTCACAAACCCACACGTACAGACATCACAATACATAAAACTTCAAATCAGCCCACCAACCAAAATATGTCAGCATATAAAAGTTTTATTCATAGATTATTGAATGTCCTTTTGAATTCAGATAACTTTTTGAAAGAATTATTATTATTAAACAAATAGCGTCAAACAACGGTTACAACCCCTTTCTTATATTGGATGGGGTAGTCCGTTACTTTGTGATAGTTCATTTTAATAGAATGAAATAAGAAATTACTTTGTTTTCTATCAATAAATTTTCTGGACATAACTTTAATTAACAGTAATAATTAAATTTCCTTTGATATATATAGAAAACCCACATCAACTGATACAACAATACCAAATTTTTCAAACCATCCGATCAATCATAAACTAGCTGCTTATAGATCAATGGTACATAGAGCATTTTCAATTCCTTTAGATAATATTACGTTAAAGAGGGAATTGAATACAATCAGACAAATAGCCACAAAAAATCAGTTCGAAACCAAAACTATAAATTCCATCATAAACAAAAAACAAAAGCAACTAATTCGTAAACAAATTTACCCCATTTACAAATCAGATCATAATAACAATAAATTCATAAAACTAACATATTTTGGACCAATTTCACAAAAAATAGCTAAAATTTTGTCAAAAATTAACATAGTTACAGCTTTCACACCCTCCCATAAGATTTCTAATCTCTTTTTTAATCCGAAAGACAATGAGAACCGACTGAATAATTCTGGAGTCTATAAATTAAGTTATCAACAGTGTAATAGTGTGTATATAGGACAAACGGGCCGACCTTTCCATAAAAGGTACAAAGAGCATCAATCTGCTTTTAGGAACCGGAAGAATAATTCCAATTTTGCGAACCATTTCTTCAATACAGATCACACGTTACCAGAATTGAATAACCTTGTTATCTTGCAAGTGGAAGCGAAAGGGAAAAACTTGAAATCCTGGAATCCATAGAAATTGAAAAATATAAAAGGCACGTAACAATAATAAAACTACTAAACGAACAGACGGAACTTTGGAAAACCCCTCTCTTCGAAGCTCTGCCGAAGCCTACAATCAGCATATATAATAGTTGAGATCTAATTTGTTCATTCAGTTTGAAAATGTAGTAAACACTACGAAACTCGAGTCACTGTATATCAGTAATAATATGAAGTGATAGAAAACAAAGTAATTTCTTATCTCATTCCCTTTCTTATAGACAAAATGGTATCCAATAAACAAAAAAAAATGGCATTAAATCTCGTGTACCCAATCATAAAAGAGGACAATACACAGAATATTTTTCGTTATCTTATGTCAATAGATTATCTGAAAACATTACTAAATATTCCAAAACTTAATTCAATTATAAGGCCGCTTTCAAGACAATTAATTACCTTAGTACCTACATAAAAAACAATAAAGATCGAACAAATAATGAAAATAAATCCGGAGTCTACAAGTTGACTTGCAAAGAATGCCCTTTAGTATACATTGGCGAGACTGGTAGATCATTCAAGAAACTTGCCCAAGAACACCAAAGGGGTTCTGTACATTCGACATATGCTAATCATCTTAAGGAATTCAGGCATAATTTCAACAATAATTATGAAATTATCCACGTTGAAAGCAAAAGTTTTAGATTAACACTTTCAGAATTTCTTGAAATCAACAGGTATAATGAGTTTCCACCAAGTAAAGACCGAATCAATGATATATTCATATTCATATTTAATTTCCTCAATAAATTACAGGATAGTGACAACAATTACTAATAAATAAATATAAAATAATTTGCTATATACAATTAAAATATATTGTGTAAATAAATTTAGAATTCGTGTTTCATGAATTCCTCTACAAGTAAAACCCATTGCCGATGAGTAGAGTCCTAATCTTCCTTCTGTATGCCACATACAGCATTGAGAGATATTACGTGCTCGGGAAGTTTATTGAGCATTTTCAACGAATTATAAATATGGATGTTTTGTGTCTTCGTTAATCGATGAATTGGGGCCACAAAATTGTCCCTGGATCTGGTTTGATGGTCGTGAATCTGTGCATGTTTCACAAACATACTTCTGTTACCGTGGACGTACACAAGGCAGTCCAGTATGTAATAACATGCTAAGGTTAGCATTCTGTATTTTGTGAAAAGAGACCTGCAGCTTGTTCTCTGATCGATTCATCATATCAACCACAATGCATTCTTCTGCTTCACAAATATTCTATGTGCATCTGGAGACGATCCCCACAGGATTATACTGTAGAGCATACGTCCGTGAAACTGGGCATGGTAGGTAAGTAGAGCTTTTTTTTTCAGATAGTATTGTCCTAATTAGTTTTTTTGCAACTAGTGCCTTAGAGAGCTTCTATCCATATGCTGCTTCCAGGTTAAATTTCCGCTTATTGTTACACCCAATAAGAAAATGCTTTCATTACTTTGCTATCCGGTGGTGATAACTAAACTGTGTTTTCTCCGGTTTGACCTTCATATTATTGTTGCTGAACCAATCAACAGATTTCTGCCTAGATGTTTCGGCTTTTTCCTGAAGGAGTCGATCCGTTTTCGCCCTCTTTAAAAACGATGTATCATCAGCAAACAATATTTCTTCATCTGCGGTAACCTTGTAAACCAGATCGTCTATGTAAATTAAAAGACTGATCCAAGTACAGATCCCTGAGGAACTCCCGAGATGATTTTCGGTTTTGTGGACCTACTGCCATTCAAATAGACTACTAATTGTCTGTCCTGTAGGTAGGATGCCATCAATTCTAAAGCGTTGCCTGTAATTCCAATGTGTTGTAGTTCGGATAATAGTTTTATGTGATTGACGCAGTCAAAGGCCTTGCTTAGATCCTTCCTGGACGGATATCGAGAAAATCGACCGATTATTTGGAATTTTAATGAATAATTATATTTTTGAGAAAGCAAATTTTGTTCTCAAAGAATAATTCGTTGGAATACAAATAGACTTCAGATATTTTCTGGCATAGTAAACAAATACAGGTTTATTTTTTTATGCGTGTCGATAGCTGAGTGGTTAGAGCCTTGGGCTGGAAACCGAAAGGTCCCGGCTTCGAGTCTCGTCAAGTAGGAAATAAATTTTCTGGCCGGACGGATTTCGGCGACCATTTCACTGTTTGGTCGAAAATTGACAGTGCTGTGGCGTAGGATCGCAGTAACACAAGCCTGACCAGAAAACAACTGAACTTCTAACTCGCACAAACTGAAAAAGCTTCTGAAGGATATTCACAGAAGATCTAGGAGTATCAAGGTAATATCGAGTGTTTTTTTTAGAATGATAGAACTTTCGATAGGGATAACTGTGATTTGACAGAAGGTAGAAGCCATGTTGTTTTGACATTTCTGTTCAGTAAGCATTGACAAATTATCATGGAAAGATTCACGCCGCAACAACGTTTACAAATTGTTGAAATTTATTTTCAAAATCAGTACTCTATTCGCCAAACTTATAGAGCACTTCGTGAAATTTATGGTTTACATAATCGTCCATCAGAGTAGCTTAGTCGTCGAACTATCGATAGATTTCGGACAACATTTTCTCTACTCGATGCAACAACAACAAGACAAAGAACTGTACGTACAGAAGAAAATATCGCTGCTGTAAGTCATAGTCATAGTCAAATTCATAGATGATACAGATTTGTCTATTCGTCGACGTTCACAACAAGTTCAACTCTGTGCATCCACCACATGGAAAATTTTGCGTGAAGATCTTGGTCTACACCCATAAAAGATCCAACTGGTTCAAGAACTAAAACCTTTGCATCATAATAAGCGTCGTTTCTTTGCTGATTGGGCCCTATAACAGATTGAAGTGTATCCACTTTTTTATCGTAAAATTGTGTTTCGTGATGCAGCTCAATTCTGCTTGAACGGCTATGTAAACAATCAAAATTGCCGTATAAGGAGTGAAAACAATCCTCAAGAAGTTCTGCAGGTTCCATTGCATCCTGAAGAATGCAATGTATGGTGCGCTTTACACGCTGGAGGCATCATCGGTCCATATTTCTTTAAAAACGATGCTGGAGCTAACGTTACAGTTGATGGTGCTCGTTATAGATCGCTGATCAATGATTATTTGTTTCAAAATTTGAATGGTATCGACCCAGAAGTGTTTTGGTTCCAACAAGATGGTGCTACACCTCATGCTGCTACCATTACAATTGATTTATTGAAAGAAAGATTTGGCGGTAACATTATTTCGAGAAATGGTCCAATTAATTGGCCTCCAAGATCATGCGACGTAACTACACTGGATTATTTTCTTTGGGGTTATGTCAAGTCATTGGTTTATGCTGATAAACCAGAAACAATAGATGCTTTGGAAGCCAACATTACTCGTGTTATTGATGAAATAAGGCCTGATTTATTCGAAAAAGTGGTCCAAAATTGGTGTGGTTGAATGCGGTTCCTCAGAGCTAGACGAGGTGGACATATGCCGGAAATTATTTTCAAAACATAAATGTCATAAAATTATCTTTCTCAGTTCTCATCCATTAGCATACCTGAAAACATTGCTGCTGTAGCCTGACTGAACATCCATCAACATCAACCCGTCATCGTGCTCAAGACCTGAACATTTGCCGCAATCATTTGAGGGGAATTCTTTGAAGGCTTACAAAGTTCACTCAGTGCAAGAAGTGAAGCCCCATGACATTCCGATGCGTCTTCACTTCGCTCAATTGGCTATTGAGCAAGGCAGAAAATGACTATTTTCACAGGAAAATCATTGTTCGATTTCTTCGAAATTGGTATAACAAATTTTGGCCTGCACATCAACTAAAGATCGAAAATATTTGTTCCGTCTCATTAGAGACGGCCCTGTCGTTCGAAATTATTTTGCCATCGATACTTAGGTCTTTCACGTTGATATTGATCTAGCAGTTTTTCAGCTGCGTCATATGAACTGAAGTGTTATTGGACACTTCTGCTTATTTGTTTTCTAATTATTATATATGGCCTTAGAAAACGTGGAAATTCATTTAGAGATTTTGATATATTTATGCCTGTTAATTTCACATGACGCAGCATTCTGAATTGTAAACTGATTCTATCCTCCTTCTTTACTTGCACTAATCTCATTGGTTTATGCTGATGAACCAGAAACAATAGACGCTTTGGAAGCCAATATAACTTGTGTTATTGATGCAATAAGGCCTGAATTACTAGAAAAAGTGGTCCAAAATTGGTCTGGTCGAATGCAATTTCTCAGAGCTAGTCGTGGTTGATATATGCCGGAAATTATTTTCAAAACATTAATGTCATAAAATTATCTTTCAAATAAAGGAACAATTTGGCTTCAATCTTAATTTAAATGTGTTTTATGTCAATTTAAAGTTCTATCACTCTAAACAAAACACCCGATACTTATTATGAAGCAGATTGAAAATTAGTTTCGTTATCAATTTGATCTCGTTTCACGGAGCCATACCTTCAAAATCGAGATTATTCACAGGCGAAATGAAGTCTGACTTCTTACACAATTCATTTTAACAGATGACACCAAGTGAACGTTATGCCCTAATAACCGATTCCACTGATCGTTCGGTTAAGTACGGGCATTCGAATCGTACCCAAGAGCTCAACCGATCACGCACAATTAATAAAATCATTCCAATTTACCATCCGCATGTACGAATAGGTACGCAACTTGCTTGTTGTCTAATGGGATTGGAACAGGAATATTGGTTATCGTTAATTATGTTGGTAATTTCCACATGAATACATGGTGTAGTATGGCTAGAATGTTGCTATCGCTAATTGAAGCGATGTCAATATTTGGATATAACAAAATTAGACGGGAGCAGAGATTGAAACATCACCATAACATGGATCCCAGTTTCCAGACATGATTCATTTGGACGTCGACTAGTTTTAACGTATGCCATTTTACAGATGAAAGATCAAAGGAGAAACGTTCGCGAATGAAAAATTGATTTACGTCCGTACATACTGACAGGAGCAGAATTGGTGATAGTCGATTCCGGGTTCATTATTTCCTGGCAATTAGGTTCTAGAATCAGGCACAGAAGGCAAACAGTTTTCGAAATTCACTGGAAATATCATTGCGAAAATAGCTCATAGAAGGTAGTTCTTCAAATATTGTTATTATTATTATTATTATTATCCTGATACTCCTAGATCTTCTGTGAGGATTCCTCAGAAGATTTTTCAGCTTGTGCGAGTTAGGAGTTCAGTTGTGTTCTGGTTAGGCTTCTGTTACTGCGATCTGGCGCCACTTTAGGTCACAGCAATGTTAATTTTTGACCCAACGGTGAAATGGTAACCGACATCCGTCCATATTTATTTTCCACCTGAACATAATTCCGGTCACGAGCCCAATGCTCTACCACTGAGCTGCCCACACTCATAATACGATATTTGGTCAAGTTTGCATGAAACCCTGATAATGTTTATTAACAAATAATCTCAAACAATAAAGAAAAACTAAAACAAATCATTAATAAACATTTAAGGACCATAAAAGTGCTTGGCACTTGTCCGTGGTATTTCATTACTATTAACAAGCATGGAGGTGAGTTTATTATAATCTTCTAAAACAAAATGTATAGCTTGCAAACATATTACTGTGCTGAAGGCAAGTATTTTCTTCCTGGTTAACAAGGTTAACAATATTCATAATTAATAGGGGGACCGAAAAATAATGTCGTTTCTGCGCATATCGATATTTTATTATTATTTGTCAAGTTTATTGTGTACTTCGAAGTCGTGTCAAAGAAATTTTGAGGTTATTGTAACTTGTTCACTTCTTAATAATTAAATATTCGACTATTTTCGCAATTTGGGGTGAAATGGCCAGTCAAACACCAGAAGAGCAGATCCATCATTGTTTGTTTTTTGAGTTTTGCAAGGGTAGTAACGCAACATTTGCGATGTTTATCCAAGTGCATTAGACGTTCATTAATGTCAAAGATGGTTCCCGAGTTCAAATAAATTTAATCGGCTGATCTGTACCAAATATCAATGATGAGGAGTGTGAATTTTTCATTTCCATAGCTCATACTCCTTATTAATGATGGTTCTCTAGGTTTAGATCCGGTAATTTTGGTCTCACTGACTCCTATCGATCAGGAAGACCAACAGATTAGACAACGACAAGTTCCAGTGTCGGCGTTCTATCATATATTCACCAATTCATTCAGAAATTTGACAAGTATTTCGGTCTTCAGAATCACTTCAGAGGAATACAAAAAACTCAAAATTATCTAAATTCTTATTTATATACATTTCAAACATCATTGACTTTTCCTGGCATATGGAAATTCAATTAATTTGTGTTTACTTGTCAGAAAAAACCACCTTCCTTTTGAAATATGTATAAGCATAGTGTTTTAAGTTTGAAAAATACGATTTCAAAGAAACGGTGTGTTCACAATAACAGAAATATAATATTTCAAAAAGTATAAAACTTTAGGAAAAACCGAAATTCTAAAAATTTCAAAAATTCATACTTGTATTCAATACAAAAATGTCACATAGTTTCAAAGCTTTCAGTATCACCGACTAGCTAGCTACTAATGAGCGTCGCCTTTTTAGGCAGGATGTTAAGATAATATACTAAACTCAAGGTGGAGGAGATTTATAATTTGAAGAAGGAAATATAGCCACTTAAGTGATTTGTTACATTGTTACAAACTGCTTTTTGAAGTATCGCAGGCTAGGCTTATCTATGATGATATTTTGTTATTTCAAATAAGACGATCTATTGAACATATACAGCAAATAATCAAAAAAAGATCCCAGATATCTGTTCAAAGATATTTGCACAATAATTAAGAGCTGAATCAATTATCCAATAGCTGTTATACTCGTATATCACCCTGATTTCAATGCACTGGTCTTTAGTCGAAAATGCATTGACCTTGTACTGTCCTGGATATCAAATTGTCAAGTGATCAAACCTCAAATACAACTTTTTACTGCCTGATTTGAACCAATACAATAAGCTGATGCTCTACTTATAAACAATGTGTTCGAATCCTTTCTCTTCTCTGATCTTGAAATTCTGAACCTCCTTCTATTCAACGCACTTGGTCAGATGAGAGTCGAATTCCTGAATTAAGTTAATTATCAAATAGTTGTTGAATATATGTACTGGTTTAAAGTCAAACATATACTGACCCTCAATGGAAATGTTACGAATTATATTTTCAAAATAGATCAGACCATAGATCCGACGATTACTTATATGATATGAAATTGAGACTTCTAATAAAGAAGTAAAAGAGGATGATCTCCTGGTGAATCCGAAAAATATCGACCTTATTGGCCCAAAATAACTCCAAAAACTAAAATCTAGGGCACCAATCATTTCTCCAGGTATAAACAATCATCCAAATAATCCAATAATCATTGATCTATCTTCTTCGAAAGAGAGTCTTGACAATTCAATTTTTAACTCGTTAAATTCCACCAAGTTATAAATCAATCAGATTCAACTAAAATTTTCAAAATGGACATCGATATTGTCGATACGAAAAACATTACGCAGTAACTCTACGTAAGCCGTTGGCGTTGAAGTACGGAACTATATAGACTAGGGGTACTTATAATTGATACTTGATAAACGGTACCATAGATTAATCTGTACGTCAATATTACATAATGCCCGGATTTCAACGGCGAAATTGAATTGTGACTTCAACCACCACATGCATCAATAATTGCTTGGCATCTTCTCTGCATGCTTTCCACAAAGTTATTGAAAATATCTTGCTTAATTTTTTGCCAAAGTTGTGGCAAAAGTGCGTGGAGCTGTTGAAGAGTTTCGGCTGTGGTATGTGAGCATCAAGGGTTCTTTGTAATTTGTTCCAAACGTGCTCGAGTGGATTTAGATCAGGGGATCTTGGAGGTTATACTAGATGTGGCAGACCCTCGTTTTCTCTGTTTCGAAGAAGAAATATATTTTGTATAATATCCTGAATACTCAATTACTTTGCTTTTGTGAAATTTCATGTCTGTACTGAATGGCGAATGCGCAAAAGCGGTTTCAAGCTTTGGAGAGTTTATAACCCATTTTATGGTAAAGTTATTTATTTCATATTCTTTTAATTTTTTAACAACGCTAAATTTCTCAACCAATTTAATGATCCAAATGTTCCGATTCAAGAGGAAACGGGTTCTTGAAGACTTATGTTCCACCCCCTCACCAATAAATCCTCGTTTACGGAACTTCGTGTTCGGTAATTCTCGCAGCGATGTAATTTCTAGCAATTATGTCCCAATAACTCATTCTAATGACTCTTTTCTACCCCATAATACAATACTTCCGTTATGTTCTTCTCAGCAATTAATAATGTTCAATATTAACTCTGCCCTTGCAAGAAATATGAAAGTTCCGACCGGCTGCTCTTGGATTCGGTGCTATTCATTTGTCTTTATGCTGTTTTTGCAGTAATTCGATATGAGGAACGGAGCAGGCCTCGATTTGTTTTACATTACCATCCTTTCATTCTGCTGTTTTCGCATTGTGTATGAATGATGTTCAATTAAAACATGCTGTTGTATCGAAGAAAATGATATTTGGCCCTACAATACGTTTTAAATTACACAGCAGATGAAAATTAATGTGAACGTTTCATTTCAGACTAGTAAATGTGTTTACTATGTTTATTAGAAAATAAAAAATTTCAAAAATTTCTCATTGGACGTAAAAATCTTTGGCATCTTCGTTCAGTAATATTTATGGTCGGTTGTCGTATGATATTTTCAGGATATACAGTGTGGAAACAAATTATGGAATGAAATTCTTTGTGTTATGTTAGTAAATTATAAAAAACACTTGGATACTTCAACTTTTAACTTCAATAGTGCCATTTTTAAACATGAATTTGAATATACAGGGTGATTAGCGCAAGACTAGCATACTCCGTCCTCTTTATTTGAAATGGAATACCCTGTATATTTCTATATTTTTTAAAGCTTCACAATAACCTGATTTCAACGAACTATATAATGTATGGTCTATTATGAATAAAACCGGATGAAATTTCGGAAATATTTATAATTGGTTTAAAGAAACTGAATACTTGAATTGCATGTAATTGATGTAATTGATTTCAATACATTTAAATAATTGCTCAAAATATTCTCCACCTCGTTCTTGGCAATATCACAGTATCCTATAAAACTCGTTCCTAACTTTATTTAAAGTTTGAGTTAAACTTTGTTTTCGAGATAAACCCACAGGAAAAAAATCCAATGGCTTATAGTCAATAGTACCTCTTCGTCCAATCCATTCATTTAGGAAGTTCCGTCCTACTGGAACCAGACATTTTCATTCGGCAGGCTTGGATCTATTGCAATAGAAAATAAGTTGACTAATACAGAAACAACTTCGTCTCTAATAAAACTCAAATATTTTTCGGCTGTCAAAGTCTCATCTATAAATACAGGACCAATAATATGGTCACCTATGATATCTGCCCTAATGTTCGCCTTTGGAGGATACTGCGTATGTGTTAAACGCATCCAATGAGGATTCTCCGCTCACCAATATCTACAATTTTGTCGGTTTACCCATCCCGATCAATGTAAATGTTGATTCATCAGAAAAAAGGATTTTACCAACAGCTATTTCATTTCCGTACAGTTTATTCATCATTATTTCGCAGAAATACATTCTACGATCTGGATCGTCTTGTGTTAGCTCCTGCACAAAAGTCATTTCATATAGGTGAAGTTTTTACTTGTGAACCTTATGACAGTTGTATGACTTACATTATTTTCATGGTCAATTTGACGTGTACTTATTGTTCGATCCTCTGCAACACCTAACAAAATATCCAATGTCACAGTATCTTCAACGAATTGCGGTTTTCATTTTGATGATTTGACATGTCCTATTTCTCTGAGTTCTGCATGAATTTTAGACACAGTACCTTGTGAAATATTAGGCAACTGAGGATACCTCTGACTGAATAAGTTTGCCACTCCAACTTGACTTCTGCAATTATCCCCGTAACCGTTCATCATTAAAATCTCAATTTGATGAGTCTGAGCTGAATATTCAATTATTACTGATATAAGAAAAACGTTTTCGATTAGAAATTTAATATTTCTATGTAAATATTAACACAGCATCAACTGACTGATAACAATCCACATTATTTGCATATTTTCTTCATTTACCGATGTATTTAGATAGTTTTTTAGGTATTCATGAACTATTTCATAAAAATTGAGATGAATCAACTCATTCAATTGACTAATAACAAAATCCACGAAACAGAGATAATTCTTATTAGTTGCCGGATTTCAGTACATAGTTTGATAATTTCCTCCTGATTAATTTCTCGAAAATAAGTAGTTGATTTGGGATGCTTATTTAGATCTGTATTTATTATGCACAATCGGGAAAAATCACCGATTTTGATTAAATTCTTCAAAGTGCTGTAGAGTCCTTTACTTGTTTTTAGAGATTGATAGATTTCGAGAAAGTGCAATTTTGTAATGATATCATTGTCAAATATTTGATGGATTTACTCATTTTGAAAATCAATATCTACAAACTTTACATAATGAACAACAATTGTCCCACTACACCGTGGCTTCATCAGGTTCAACATCTGAACATTCAGACCACATTGTCATCCTTTATCGAATATCGTATACGCCATACATATCGAAGACAAACCAAACTAAAATTGGCTCTTTCAACAAACAAACACGAGCGAAATATTAATTATTCATTTCTCCCCATTGATATTCATCTTCCATAAGGGGAATAAGTAATGAGTTACTTCTCCCCTATCGATTTATCTTAGTCAGTCCTTGTCAACAAATGAAAATATGTGAATAATTTGTTTTCATCTGCTGTAAACGTTGATAACATTTGAAGGAAAACGCAACTAAAGTTTTGAAATGGAAGGTTCCATGGAATTTATAAATTTGTAAGCAAAATGACTACTGAAAAAAAAAGATACTTTAAATTCATAAAGTGAAAATAGGAATAGCAGGTTTGTGAGGGGGAACAATCCATCGGAGAGTTCCAAAAATATGATAATTAGTTTAACAAATATTGAAATGAATGGATTAAGCGGTTGGCTCTAGGTGAAACAATATAACAATTTTATTTAAAAAAATTCACACATTTTTTATGTTTTACAATTTATTCAGAATCCTTACACGTTTCCGGTGTTTAGACCATTTTCAAAGGAGTACAAAAAAGAACTAAACTTAAAATTGAAAAGGTTCTTTTATTAAACTTAGGACATCTGTATATTGTTATGACGCATGGAAATAACAGCATCCAATATTGGGGTGTTGCCAAAGTGTATTTGGGAATTTTTTTGATTCGTGTTTTTCCTAATGGCTTTTTTGATTGAAAGAATTTCCAAACAGTCCATCAATTCACCCTTACTAACATTATATAGTAAAGTGCCATCTTTCTCATTGACGAAATAATTATTTTCTATACAATGTTCTGCCAAACCGGTTGATTTCTGGTTTTTCAAAATAGACCTATGTTCTTTGATTCTAATTTGTAAACATCGGCCTGTCTGTCCTATATATGTAGCATTACAACCATCCTACTCAATTTGATAAATCTCGGATCATTGACAAAATAATTAATAAGAAAACTTACCACAATATTAAAAAAAAAATTATATCAATATAAATGATCCTTATGGAGAAAAGGAAATATGATTTTCAATGGCTTATATGAAAGGTTTCAGCAGTAGGATCTATAATGGTCTTCATAAAATGTGAAATAATCATAGAATAATAGGAATAATTTAGCTAAAATGTTGGTGAATAATAAAGAAAGGAAGCCCGGGATTTATCAAATTTCCGAATCCGGGATTTATCAAATTAAGTCTGATGATTGTAATGCTACATATATAGGACAGAAGTACCGATGTTCACAACATAAAATCAAAGAACATAGGATGTCTATTTTAAAAAACCAGAAATCAACCGGTTTTTCAGAACATTTTATGGAAAATAATTATTTTTTCAATAAGAAACATACCACATTGCTATATAATGTTGATAAGGGATTATTTATTAATTTATTAAATAATTAGAATTTCGATAATCTCTTCGTCGGCGGATTATCGAAATTCTAATTGTTTTTTGAAGATATAGCGCATTTTTTGAGAGATTTTTTAATTAACTTATTTAGATATTTAAATATATTAAATATTTCAAATAAATTATATTTTTTGAGAAGTCCTTAAGTTGTGTTTTATGTTTTTGAAAAAGAATTGGTTGTTTATAATGATAAGATCAGAAACAAAATTTTGTCTCCTTCAAATATTCATTTATTAATTTTAAAGAACCTTTTTTATATTCGTTGGTTTATTCATTCCATTTGACATTGTATATTGAGTTTTGATTATATACTTCTATTAAATATAAGCGGTGCTTATTTAGACATTAATTTAATTCTAAAAGTTTTTTGAATAAAAATTTTTTTGAAATTAAAATTGTAGAAGACTGACAGATTAAATCTGTTTTGATATTCAAATTTTTTTACTCATCAGATATTTGATTCAAAACTTATGTGGAGTAATATATTGATTAGTATATACGTCTGCATTGATCAATATGTATACCATTTCTTTAGGAGATATATTTTCCCATGAATATATGTCCTGGGGGATCTTGATATATATATATAGTTCATACGACGTGCTGGGATGACAGTTATGTATCACGTAAATTGAAGTGCTCCTTTTCGAGTGACCTAACTTCGATCTCAATCCCATATGTTATTTATCAATTTCTGTGTGGAGAAATTGTTTCTTGTCTTCGAGTTAATATATAACTGTCGTGTGAAATTGAATACATTATGCTTCTACTAGTCAATGGGAATATATACAGAGTGACAAAAAAAACCTCGGACAAACTTTTTTCATGTAACTTTATTAAATAAAATATTAAAAAAAAACAATAACGAATAATAAAAACATAAACATTTTATAATAATATGTTTAAGCGGTTTCGAAGTGGCTTAATCGGTCCCATTCCCGGCTCATGGATTGCAAGCCATAGCTAAAGATTCTGTTATATCATTTATTTATTCATCTTCTGTATTTCAATTTGTGAATGTGGTATTGAATTATTGGTGATTTATAATTAAAAAAATTAAAATAATAATTAAAATTATTAATACTCAGTGAATTAATATTATTATTATTATTTCGGAAAAATTAACTTGTAATTTCTAGAAATTTTTCCAGCTTATATTTTGAATTTCTGATAGTTCAAAGATCTAATAAAAACATTATTCTAATTTGTCACAAAATAATATTTTTTGCATATTTTTGATCTCTATAATTCAATTTCACTCTTATGCGCTAATCCCAGAGAACACTACAATTTCTGTATATTTTTAGAAATTTTCAGCCAAAAATGAATTCAAACGATTAAACAGAGAGCCTTTCGCTTTACAGGGCAGACTTTAAGACTGAATGGGAAGATAAAGTCCGAGAATACACAAAATCCGCCAATGAGACTCGAAGATATAACCATTGGAAATTATGTTTTTTGCGCACTTGTTCTGGGGAACAGTGTGCTATCATTTTGCCCAAATGTCTAAGTTTTTATTTGAGCCGAAATTGGTCTCAAACGAGTGGGTTAAGAAAATTCACATGTTCTTCGTACCACTGTTCCACAATCGGAAATGTGTTATGGTCTCTCAGAGCCTAAAGAAGAAGGCAGAGATATTCGTGTTTTGAGGTACTTCATCCTGTGCTCCCTGCTCGGTCTTCCGAAAACATGCTTGGCAAGCATCCATCACAAAATTTAAGATAATGTTTGTCACAGTGGCAACTTGTTTGAAAAACAAACTGGCTTCCATCAAATTCACTATTATCCTCTATTCAACTCGCCTACTGTGATAACTCTATCAAAACTAGGATAATAAATAATAACTTTATTTTACCCAACGGAAAGATTACCAATTACTAAATAACATTTTTATATTTCAGCAACACGTAAGAAAATTGCCCATTTTCACTCTGAATTTTTCCATTTTCACTAGACTATCCACGTTTCAGTAACAAGTAAATTGTTTACAAGTTACTTCACGCACGATTCTTCAGGTTTTAGTCGAAGTTCATTATATTTTTCACTTTTATCTAACACTTATGACAATCATTTATAAATTTCCGAGGCTCGCCTCTTCGATAGAAGTATATTTTCAATTCTGTACTTTTCACTAACGCCAACGAATATCTATTGTACATACATATCCCACGCTTGATTTTTCCAATAAATTCATTTCATTCCATTTTTCATTTTCACAACTTGAATAGGATCACTATGTTTACTTGGTATTTTAGAAATTTCGTTCAACTTGTCACCAAAACTCGCGAAAACCGTTTTTCACGTAAGATATATCCAACCGAATACATTCGAATATAGCACCACATTAATCACGCTCACTTATCACTAGGTTTCACATCAATTTTCGAAATTAAACTAGAAAGAGTACATAATTGCGATCCGTTACTCGCGCTCTCTCGTATAAAACTGACAAAATACTTGACTAGACCCTGAATCACCACTGACGCACGGTGTTATGTAACTAACCAGTCCAATATTCTAGCATATACGGGGTGCATCCGAAAGTATATCGGTAAGTTTAATTAAGATTTTTATTTCAAATCTAGAAAAACATTATTTCGAGTTGAAATTGTACGAGGGGTATTCAATAAATTTTTTTATTAGATTATGAAACCTCTTATTCAAAGGAAGCACGGTGTTGCGAAATCGGCATCACTCTATCTCTGCTCTAACCGTAAAACCTCGCAAAATCTATGAAAGTGGGATACCTTGTACATTGCCCTTAGTTGCGGAATACTCAACTTTGTGTTATTCATCCTGAATCCGTCCATTGTTCATTCCGAAACAGAATGAGCTACCCTTCCGCGCTTCCTCATTATTATTATTCAGAAAAATAAAAACTTTGGCGTTACACTTCCGGATTTACTGGCCTTGTAACAGCGCTCTCTGTTTTCATAAAACGGATCCTATAGTCGTTCTGACCGCCGTGTTTGCTGTGGAAATTGCTGACCCATTGCTGCCGACATCATTTCGAATCCATAAACAGAACTCTTTGGAAAAGTTCGGTCCGTCGAATCGTCATTATATTGTTTGCATATATCCTCGAAGAAAAAGCATTTAGTATCTTTTTTCCGACATTTTACTGGTTACAATTTATAACTTTATTACCCGTCGGGGGTAGGACAGCGGTCGTAAAACATTCTTTCGAACAATCGTAAAGTTTAACGGGCTGAATATTCGGGATACAATAGAGGGGGGAGAGACAGTGGCATATCAGGGGCTAATGTTGAATTTACCAACTCCTGTTTGGAAAAATGTTTTTTTAGGGGTATACAAGGGCGTACCCAGGATAAAATCTAGGGGGGGGAAACCATGGTCGGGAACATTTTATCACGAAATTTTTTTTTCCGAAGGTGTATGAAACCAAGTTTTTCAGAAAAATATGTTTAATTATAACGGTGTTTTATCAACTAAGTTATTTCATTTATTTGCTTGAAAAAAAATGTATTCTACTTACATGCCTTATAATATTATCATTTTTGTTGGATTTGTAGAACACTTTTTCAAAATAACATGAATAGGGGTGAATACTTGATAGAAGGTATATGAAATTATTCAAAAATTTTAACATTAGCCTTCTACATATTTAATTTCATAAAATTATATTTAATAATCATAACTTCAGGAATTAAATTAAAAATAATGTCATATAAGTACCACTTATATCAAACGACATATAAAATAAACATTCATTATAAGACATCCAAATGATATAACGAAATCCAATAAATGAAAATTGTTAACCAAAATCCTATAAATTAAATATTTTGAATAGACAAAATTTTGTTTCTGCTGATAAATCTTATGAAAACAAATATCTTTCAAAAATGTCAAACATAATCTTAAGAATTTCATCAAAAAACTATCTTACTTAGAATATTCAATATTATTGGATATCTAACTAAGTTACTTTCTATAAAATCTCAAGATATGTGAAAACATTACTGAAAAAGAAGTTTTAAGAGAGACTTCGCTTCGTCAGTATTCAAATAATTCATATTCAATAAAATATAACATCAATCAACAACACTTATTCAGTCACCCTTCAACAATTTAGAAAACTTCTGGTACATGAATACGGAAGAATTTAAATGGAGTTAAGTTAACTAACAAATAAATAATTCTGTGGTTTGCCCTAGATCAAGGGTAAACCACAGAATTATTTAAAACTTGTTTTTTAGTAATGTTTTTACATATCTTGAGATTTATAGAAAGTAACTTAGTTAGATATCCAATAATATTGAATATTCTAAGTAAGATAGTTTTATGATGAAATTCTTAAGATTCTTTTTTGAAACTCTCGTTTCAATCCAGATTTTCCTTAAAAAATTTATGATGGACGCTCATCAAACTCAACCCAGTCAATCTGTCCTCTTCCATTGTACTCCTCAGCCAGGTCTTTACCGTTCGAAGGGTACTGAAAGATCATTCAACAGTAGCCGTAGTGGATGGGAAAGCACTTAAAATGAGGAGTTCATGTCTTGCTGCAGGGAAAAAAATATGTCTCCTTCAAAAGTGCAGCCACTTCAATATCCTTCAATTTGTCCCCTGCTAAATCTTTCTTTTTCCACTGATTATACCACAAATCTAATTTTGCAGAGATATAACCCAACTCGAAAAATTCCTTGAAAGATTTTGCGTCTTTTTCCTAATCTTTTGAAGTACTTTTCAGCATGAATGAAGGATGAAGATAGGATAAGGCAAAGGCAGGTTTATTCTCGTGTGGAAATCTAACATTCAATGACAAGGGTAAAGAGTCAAGATAAGGGATAATCAACGATCGTCTCCAGTATTCAATCGGAGTCTCAGATGGCGGATTACTTCTGTATATTTGGTTTTTAACAATTCATGGAACTGTTTACTCAACGCCGATTTTCTCCACGATATAATATGATTTTTTAAGTAGATACTTCCTCAGAAACATGTTCAATTTCTTGTCGATCTTTCTTGATGACATCAAAAATTTCACCAATGTGTTTCCTCGCCATAATCAAATCCATATTTTTACCTTCTCAAACATTCACAACGGGTTCCAAAATCGCAGAGTACTTTGCAATCATGACTAAACCTATAATGAAAATTGGTTTAGTTACTGCACAGTGCAATTGATGGGCAAATTTGGTTAGAGTTGCTCCTCCTGTCTGTAACTGGGCACGCCCATGGGGTATAAATGCGGTTTTCCGAAAATGGCAACTTTATTGTGAAAAATTGGTTATACAAGGTTTCCATAAAGAGTATCAGGTATTTGTTACTTCGATAAAACAAAAACTACTCTCAAAAAAAGTCAATAATCTCAATATAAAGTGGAAAATTATTTGAAAAGATGATGTTATCTAAATGGCGACCGTTACACTGCTGGTACTCTTCTAATCGGGAACGAGGATTGGCGATCACACGCTGACACATAGCTCTCGATATTGCTGCAATTTCTGACCCGATGTTTTGCTTCGAGTGCGTTAAGTTCGTAGGATCATTCTCATAAACCGTTATGTCGATCTTCATGAAAATAAGGACCAATTATGCCTCTAGCAGAAATTGCGGCTCAAACAACGACCTTCGGGCTGTGCAGGGGTTGTTCATGGTTTTGTCTCAGATTTTCCTCTGCCCGGTACCGACAATTCTGTTCGCTGACATGACCATTCAGATGAAAGTTTGCTTCATCACTAAAGAGTATGTTATCAAAATCGACCCATTCCTTTAAAGTCAAATATTAAACTAACTCTCTGTCATAACACGAATGACATAAATGTTGCCAGGCTTGAAATAACGTTTACTCCAAAATGCAAACTTTAGCGATTACTCACACGCTTTATTATAGAGCATAAGTCTTAACAATAGAAAATTTTTCCAAATTTGCTTCCTTTGGAATAACAACAGTTCCTCAACATTTTGGTACGCCATTGACTACACGAGAGGAAGGCGAGCAAAGGCCAGAAGCAATTCCAAGTCCAAGTTCTCCATTGATACATAACGAATTGTTGGTTACGTGTTAATAGGGGTGCTTGAACCATTCTCCTGTTTTTCATAATAAAGTATTGTTCCGTCCTTTCCCGGATTCGGACAAAGGAGAAAGAGGTTTGCCGGAGTTTTGACTATTACGCCAACTGGGAAATTAAGTTTGGAGTTTGCTGGAATGTTTTCGCCCAAAAGTTTCTCGGTACAGAAGGAATATCTTTGTTCAGACTCGCATTGAATGAGAAAGGGGAAGGATTAAGATTTTCTCTTATTCTCTTCGTTACTCAGCTTTGATAATAACTTTGTATACAAGGTTAGCCCCTCATTATTAAGAATATTGGATTATATATTCTTCCCATCGAATGTATTCCTGAAAATGCTCAGCTGGATAAAATTTCTTATATTCTCAGTCAATGAGACCAATAAAATCTACGTACTCGGCGAATTGAGAAAAGATTGCTGTTGAGTTAATCTATTTTTCTCCACCTTCTAAGTGCCTTCTCTATTAAGGTTGGTGGTTGATATGGTATATGAGTTAATATGGCATATATCGGGTGTTTTTTTTTTTTCTAGAGCGATAGAACTTTCGATAGGGATAACTGTGATTTGACAGAAGGTAGAAGCCATGGTGTTTTGACATTTCTGTTCAGTAAGCATTGACAAATTATCATGGAAAGACTCATGCCGAAACAACGTTTACAAATTGTTGAAATTTATTTTCAAAATCAGTATTCTATTCGCCAAACTTATAGAGCACTTCGTGAAGTTTATGGTTTACATAATCGTCCATCAGAGCAACTTATTCGTCGAACTATCGATAGATTTTGGACAAGATTTTCTCTACTCGATGCAACAACAACAACAAGACAAATAACTGTACGTATAAAAGAAAATATCGCTGCTGTAAGTCATAGTGTTAATGATGATCCAGATTTGTTCATTCGTCGATGTTCACAACAAGTTGGACTTTGTGCATACACCACATGAAAAATTTTGCGTAAAGATCTTGGTCTACACCCATACAAGATCCAACTGGTTCAAGAACTAAAGCCACTTGACCATAATAAGCGTCGTTTGTTTGCTGATTGAGCCCTAGAACAGCTTGAAGTTGATCCACTTTTTTATCGTTAAATTGTGTTCAGTGATGAAGCTCATTTCTGGTTGAACGGCTATGTAAACAAGCAAAATTGCCGTATATTGAGTGAAAACAATCAAGTTCTGCAGGTTCCATTGCATCCTGAAAAATGCACTGTATGGTGTGCTTCACACGCTGGAGGCATCATCGGTCCATATTTCTTTAAAAACGGCGCTGGAGCTAATGTTACAGTGATTGGTGCTCGTATTTGTTTCAAAATTTGAATGATATCGACCCTGAAGTGTTTTGATTCCAACAAGACGGTGCTACACCTTATGCTGCTACCGTTACAATTGGTTTATTGAAAGAAAGATTTGGCGATAACATTTTTTCGAGAAATGGTCAAATTAATTGCCCTCCAAGATCATGCGATATAACTCTACTGAATTATTTTCTTCGGGGTGATGTCAAAGTCATTGGTTTATGCTGATAAACCAGAAATAATAGACGCTTTGGAAGCCAACATAACTCGTGTTATTGATGAAATAAGGCCTGAATTACTCTAAAAAGTGGTCCAAAATTGGTTTGGTCGAATGCGGTTCCTCAGAGCTTGTCGTCGTGGACATATGCTAGAAATCATTCTCAAAACACAAATGTCATAAAATTGTCTTTCAAATAAAAAAAAATTTGGCTTCAATCTTAATTTAAATGTGTTTTATTTTAATTTACAGTTCTATCACTCTAAAAAAAACACACCCGAGACGTATCCATATTCACTTATATAGTTTATTTTATATCAATGTCTAGGGGTATTGATAGATAAAACGGCCTATCTCTTATTTAGTTTGAATTAAACGCAGACTGTGCTATATACAGTTTATTTACAAGATTGGAATTACTCTTGAACATCTCAGAAATACAACACTTAATGCAAAAACATTTACTGAGCTTCTGAACTTCTTCGTCTTTATACTCTATCTCGAATTCACGTCAACTCTCTATTCTCGAACTGAACTTTCTGCTAACTGCCTTCTTCCCGAACTTCCTTCTTCGCTTCTTTCTGCCTGAGATGTATACATTCTGTCAAGAAAGTACCGGGAATTATCGATTTAAATCTGGCGGGGCATTGAGGCAGGTAAATTTTTTTTTCCTAGGTTGGTACCACTGTCCTTAATTACTATGCCAAGCTTGAGGGGGATCTGTCAACTAGTGTGTTTGCAACAACTGATTAAGTCAGTCGATGTCAGAGTGCGTGCCGATTTTTACTATGGGTGATTACGTTGAGCAAAGAATTTGTTTAAAGTTTTGTGTTGCAAATGAATTTTCGTGTGCCGATGCATTGAAAATGTTGCAAAAGGCCTTTGGTGATAATGCTCTATCGAAAACTCGTGCATATCAGTGGTACAGAGCCTTCAAGGACGGTCGTGAAGTGGTCGCCCATCGACGGCTTTGATCGAAGATAACGTCGATAAAATTAAGGAAAAGGTGCTGGAAAACCGTCGTACCAGCTTGAGAGAGATAGCACATGATCTTAAGATATCCCACGAGTCCGCACGTACGATTTTGATTGAGGGCCGCACGACTCGTACCGAAAGACCTGAATTTTCTTCAAAAACGTCATCGCGAACAGGTTGCTTCAGATATGCTGGATCGCTGTAATTCCGATTCTACATTCATGGAACGCATTATAACTGGTGATGAGACCTGGGTCTACGAGTACGATATGCAAACAAGACAGCAATCATCGGAATGGGTGGCAAAAAATGAGCCGAAACCGAAAAAACCACGCCAAAGCCGCTCGAAAATTAAGGTGATGCTCATTGTTTTCTTCGATATCCGTGGCGTGGTGCACTACGAATTCGTTCCAGAGGGTCAGACGGTAAACAAGGAGTATTACCTAGGCGTTATGAAACGTTTGCGTGAGCGTATCCGTAAGAAGCGGCCAAATTTGTGGGCGAACAACTCATGGATTTTGCATGACGATAACGCGCCTTCTCACCGAGCTACGATTGTGACTGACTTTCTCGCCAAAAACTCAACAAACGTGCTTCAGCAACCACCGTATTCGCCGGATTTGGCTCCCTGCTACTTTTTCCTCTTTCCAAAACTAAAATTGCCCCTTCGTGGCACCCGTTTTGAGTCGATTGAAGCCATAAAACAAAATTCGGCGCGAGAGCTAAAGTCCATCCCGGAAAGCGCCTATAAAAAATGTTTCGATAATTGGAAGTGCCGTTGGCATAGATGTATTGGAGCAAATGGAGCCTATTTTGAAGGCGACCCAATAAATTTTGACGATCAAATGTAAAAATGTTGTTTTAATTGAAAATTCTCGGTACTTTCTTGACAGAGTAGTATATTTCTGTGGTAGCGCTGTTAATATATGGTTAGAATTTAGAAACGGATTGTTACTGTTTATATGCATGTCATACCATAGTACTACAAACCAAGTTATTTGTATTATTTGTATTTATGTAAATGGGAGGCAGTTTCAAACCTGATACTCTTTTAACAATTCTGCCTATCGATGATTTTGCAATGTTGGTTTGATCTCCAATCGCCATTTGGAAACCACTAGTTGCATAAAATCGACAAGCTAATAATTGTAACCTGTAATCGATGGATTTATTCCTTTTACTGCGTGGTTCAATTTCTAGTCCAATTTTATTGTAATAATTCCATCACGACATTTTTGTTCAAATGAAAACGTGTTTTGAAACGAAGATCATCATATTTTGCGAAAATATCACTCCTGTCTTCAATAATTCGGGGTCTTCTTCTGATGATGACGATGAAGTAATTTAGAAAATTTTACAATTATAGGACTTAAAAGAAAGTAAAATATAAACAATACACTTCACTATTTAATGAAAAATGCGAAGATTTGCGATTTAGTAGCGATTCTAGGTTAGATCAGTACACAAAATGTTTTGTGGAACCCAACTTGTTACTTTATCGATGATTAACAGAGGTTAACTGTCATAGTTTGACACAGTGACTAAATCTGTCATTAGCACTTTGGAAACATAGAACTAGATAAATTTTTGAAGGACTTCGTGATTAGCAGGCTTGATCCGATGAAGTTTTATGGAACACACTGTCGTAAGTAATACGAAGTATGTATAGCCCTGGATACGCATATTGCTAGCGTAAATATCCGGCTTTGCATCCATTTTTCCAATCATAATATTTTTCCCTATTATTCCGCCGGAAAACTCATTTTGTCAGGGATGAAGAATGTACTACATGCATTATACGCTCAAACTAGAATGGGCGTATAGACATAAGGTAAACAGCGCAGCAGACGCAGTAAATTAGAACGCGGGTCAGCCAAGCAAACGAGAAAAATTATGGTTCATAGGGTAAGCTTCATATTGCTGGGAGCATTCCATAAATTGTTATGTTTATGTTTGGTCATTTTCTTTGCCTGTCTCGAGTGAATGAAAAATTGTTCGGAAGATATGTAATGGATTGATTGTTTCCAACGTATTTTTGCTTGAGAGAGTTTCAATTTTGGGCAATGATATTGGAATAAAACCTAGTGTAGTATTTGATACTTGATAGTTGAATACATTCTCCCTATTTGTTATTTGTTTTATCTTCTAACAACTTTTCTAAACAAAGAGAGACTGACCATTTTTGTGCTCATGCTCGAGAATGGCTACATCATTTCGTCATAATGACTGAAACATATTGATATGAATAATATTGGCACAGCCCAGAGATTCTTCCTTCTGATTACCATTACTTACGATCGATGAATCATAGCCTGGCTGACCAGCACTTCTCCAATTATAATGAAGTCAAAAAATGAATGAAATGACTTGTGTCATCAGTCATTCTGGTCGTCTTTCTTTGAGGATACCTAGAAAACTAATGATCGTAAATTAATAAAATTTTATATTTTGAAATCAAAATTGCTAACCCACCACAGCGAAGGCTATGGTAAAAAGAAAAAGTATATGAAACTAAAACGTTCTAGCTAGCAATTTTGTCCGTCCGCACTTGAAACATCCTACTTCGTAGAATGCCTCATTTATGAGAAGATAAATAATACTTGTCTTTCTTGTATGAAGCCCAAATTGCCAACCTGATAGTGAAAATGCTCCCTATCTATTTATTTCAACATTACATTTAAACTAGTGACTCTTATTTACAATAAACTACAATTTTACAGTTAGCTTGAGGTCCGAGATTTACGTAAGGTCTTATCTTTGAGGTAATCCTGGAATATTGTTCACTAAGGTGTCGGAATGATAGTGCTTTCTCCAAGAATAGTTCCTATTCTGCATATAATCAGCAGGTGTTTGGTTTCAAATTGTTCCAAATAACCATTAGAGCGCCGGAATCAAGATGGTGCGGAAATAAGATACTCTACACCGGCACAAGGAAGATTGTCTGGTATTTAGATAATCCAAGCAAAAAGGCACACCAGTGAGATTGTTCAGTTCTAAGAATATCAGGTGCTAAGGTCTCCGGTACTAAGATCTCCGGTACAAAGACTGTAAATTTCAGATCTATAAGATAGTTTTTGATTGTCTCGGTCTTTACTTGACGGAAATTCATCTTCAGTATAAGAAAAACAAATGTTAGCTTCCGCTATTTTATTGATTTACACGACAATTGTTTCGTCATACCATGACTTCATCAGGTGAGTATTTAAACTGAGGTATACAATGCAAAACATGACCTTAAATACACAGCTCTGGTACAAAAAATATAGGGGTGGAAAGAGATGGTTTACAATTAATGAAAAATATTGAGTAGGGGGGATCTGTTTAAATCTATATGATCATTCAATAAAATTTGTCTTTTATTATATCTATTGATCTCTAAAGTTTCTAACAGATTTAGTTTCTGACTTTTGTTTTCGATATGTAATATTTCATAGTTCATATTAAAATTATGGCCAGTCTCTAACAAATGGTTGGCATAAGTTGAATTCGGTTTATTATTAATATAACATTTTTCATGTTCTCGTATCCTTGTTTGGAATGAACGGCCGTCTGTTCCACATATACACATGGGCAATCACTACATGTTAACTTGTAAACTCCTGATTTTCTGTTTTTAGGAATGACGTCTTTATTATTTTTCATTAAGATGCCTGAAGAATTAATGGTTTTAAAAGAGATGTTATATTTTTCTTTTTTCTTTAAATATCTAGCAATCTTTTCAGATTTTTGGCCTATGTAAGTTAATGAAATAAATTTGGTTTCGTTTGAATTTTGAAATTTTGGATATACAAGTGATATTGCTTTCTTGTAATTTATTTTATCAAGTAAATTGTCTACGGATTAAACGGATTAAAATCATTATTGAAAGCTATTTGTTCAATGGTTTCTATACTCTTCGTCAAAATTTTCTTTTGTCATGGGTATGTTAAAATTTTGACAAAGAGTGTAAAACCATTAAACAAATAGCTTTCAATAATGATTTTAATCCGTAGACAATTTACTTGATAAAATGAATTACAAGAAAGCAATATCACTTGTATATCCAAAATTTCAAAATTCAAACGAAACCCAATTTATTTCATTAACTTACATAGGCCAAAAATCTGAAAAGATTATTAGATATTTAAAGAAAAAAGAAAAATATAACATCTCTTTTAAAACCATTAATTCTTTAGGCTGCTCAATAAAAAATTATAAAGACGTCATTCCTAAAAACAAAAAATCAGGAGTTTACAAGTTAACATGTAGTGATTGCCCATGTGTATATGTGGGACACACAGGCCGTTCATTCCAAACAAGGATACGAGAACATAAAAAATGTTATATTAATAATAAACCGAATTCAACTTATGCCAACCATTTGTTAGAGACTGGCCATAATTTGAATATGAACTATGAAATATTATATATCGAAAACAAAAGTCAGAAACTAAATCTGTTAGAAACTTTAGAGATCAATAGATATAATAAAAGACAAATTTTATTGAATGATCAAATAGATTCAAACAGATCCCCCCTTCTTAATATTTTTCATTAATTGTAAACCATCTCTTTCCACCCCTCTATTTTTTTGTATCAGAGCTGTGTATTTAAGGTCATGTTTTGCATTGTATACCTCAGTTTAAATACTCACCTGATGAAGTCATGGTATGACGCAACAATTGTCGTGGAAATCAATAAAATAGCGGAAGTTTACATTTGTTTTTCTTATATACTATAAGATAGTGCCTGTGTAACACGTTATCTCACTCCCAGTGACTCTAGATATTATTAAAATTAGTTACCAGGTAATAAACATGAGATGAAATGTCTAGAACACAGGAATAAGAGTACGTTATTCGATCATGAGAATGAGAAGGAAAATTAAATGCATAATATCATATAAAGCAACATTTTAACCTGTGTAACCTGCAAAGAATGAAATAAATCAAAAATATTAGAAAAATGTATATGAGACAGTAATTTATTTCCACAAAAATGTTTGTACTACTACAACAATTGTTTCACCACGATGTGGCTTCTTCAGGTATTGCATTGTACTGTCTAAAAAAAAATAGACAGTACAATGTAATACCTGAAGAAGCCACATCGTGGTGAAAAAATTGTTGTAGTAGTACAAACATTTTTGTGGAAATAAATTACTGTCTCATATACATTTTTTTTAATTAAAATGAGTTTCCACCAAGTAAAGACCGAATCTATCAAATATAAATCAAAAATAATAATTGCCATTCATACAAGCAGAAAATATTTTATTGGGATCTACGTATTAGTTACCGCCTTTTGATCAGACGTCTTATAAGAAACAATAAAAATTCAATATTCCACGATTTTCATGGATAAGGGTTAATTTTATTAAAATAACACACTGTGTTTCCTCGTGTAAACTCACAATACGAAAGAAATAAATCTGGGAAATTCTACGCTTCTTGAAAACAATACAACTCTTCAGCGCATGCGATAACAACGTCGACTTTCATTGCGGAAACTCCAAACTTCTTAATGGTCTTAGTGAAATCACATCATTGGAGAATTTTTTTAGCGATTTTAACTCATATCAAAAGCGGAGCGTTTTTTTAACGTTACAATTTATACCCTCAGATACTGTTATTAGTAAATGAGATAATTAGATCACTTACATAATGAGCAAATCACTCAGACGCCGAGAATACATTGAACGCCCCTCGTATGTCTAATCCCTGCAAAATGAGCAAGAACAAACAATTCCCATGTTCTAAAAACGAAGCCTCTGACGTCTGGCTTTATGAATGTGTGTGTATTCCTTTTAGTATGAATCGATCCTTGTTCTCATAATCCGATGCATGTAGTCGGAAAATGTAATAAAGCTTCCGAGATAACCTTCCGGAAATGTTTGAGGCGTGACATCTTTTTATGAGCCTCACTGCCTAATGACTTATTGCAAGCTTTGACGAGGAACGTAAGATGCTTAATGAGATATTCCCAAGTGAGAGTTCATTTGAAATTCATTATTACGAATGAATGCGATATTACGATTTTGGAGTTGCTGCCTGAAGGTTTTGAATTTCGCAGTACGTGGAATATTCTAGGAATCTTGGAAACATGATTAATGAGGAGTATGAGCTATGGTAATATGAGGTTCTTCGAATCGGGACAGTGCAAACATCTGCATAACATCTCTAAACTCAAACAAGCTCGAATATGTTTAGCTGATCGCTGGGATATAAACAGCAGAAGTGCGCATGTTTCAAAGCTTATTGGCTTCAATCTTCATTGCGCTGTAATGTCCAACGATCATAAATCAGCCACGCATCTATATTAGCCCAGTGAAAAGAGCTACACTTTAAATTCCACACATTCCACATACGCCAACCATTTAATAGAATTTGAACATAATTTCAATAAGGAATATGAAATCATGCGTAAAGGGTCTAGATTAACACTCTTAGAATGATTAAAACAAATTGTAGAAATTACTATGTTTTACTACCAATAAAAATATATTTTACACATTTTCTTGTGACTCGAGTTTCGGGAAATGAACTATCCCATCATTAGACAACTGAAGACCTAACAGTGGTACAGAGGTATTTCCAAGCATTATAATTATCCCTAATTTTCAAATTAGTTCACAATAACAATAATGTAAAAATAATGAATGACTGTACGGAGCTATGTAATTCGAAAATATTTGAGATATTCAAAAAGTAACATCTGTTTAAAACCTTTTTCAATGAACATAAAATGAATTTAATGAAAAGTAAACAAAAATTCAACTTTTGCCACTCATTCTTTAGAAAACAGTAATTCCTTTCGACAAAAGAAAATCTTAGAAAATTTTTCATGTAGATTCAAATGAAGAGAAACTTGATTATTGAAATTTTCAAATTCGTTCACAATAAAAATAATTTAAAAAAATAATGAATGACTGTATGGAGCTATGTAAATCCAAATATTTGAGATGTACAACAAAATAACGTAAAAATAATGAATGACTGTAACCCCAAAAATTATTTGAGATATTTAAATGGGTACCATCTGTTTAACAACCGTCTTGTAAACCTCTGTACCACTATTAGGTCTTATCTAGAATCTATTGAAATATTCAAAATATTTATCACTTTTGTTTGAATACCTCTGTACCACTGTTAGGTCTTCAGTTGTCTGAGGATGGGATAGTTCATTTCCCGAAACTCGAGTCACAAGAAAATGTGTAATATATATTTTTATTGGTAGTAAAACATAGTAATTTCTACAATTTGTTTTAATTATGATAAACTACCAAATAGTAACGGCTGAAACAATTCAGTATCTCTCAGAATGACTTGAAATAAACCGATTTAATTCCCAGAAGATTCTCCTTAACGGGAAAGTGGATACCAATATTTCACCTCTATTGAATATCTCCATGTAGTTTGGAAAAACCAACAACGACGACCCCAATAACTTTTTGCCTTTGTCGGTTTCTTTTTCAACCTAATTGAGAATACCCAAATAACTGTCTTCCTACTTTTGGTCCTATTTGCGGTAATACCTGTCAAGAAATAGATATATAAGAACCTATGTAAGTTTTGACACAGTATCAGTTCAAATGAAGAACATTATTAAACTACAGTGTGGCGAAACAATTGTCGTTCAAAAATAAAAAGTTTGTGGAAATTGAATTTTATTTATTACTAGTTGAAAATGAATTTCCATTAAGTGAAAACCGATTCCATCAATTACTTGCTACAATATACCTTTTATTTTGTCTTTTGCTCTTTTTCGGTTTGCCTGTTGCACATCCTATTCGGTTTTTCATAATTTTTGTGAAATTTGTTTCTTATTTTTTTATCTTCCCATATACCTGTATGTATTATGTATTCTTGATTTTCTCTTTAATATTTCTTTTTTTTCAGGTATGAGTCAACAGTCCATTTTGAACCGACTTCTGTTCTTGTATGTATGAATCTGACTTTATTGAAAATTTTATAATTATTCTTATGTTAATATCCCTAATGGAACACATTTATTACAAGGAGGGAAGAAATGGTACTAGTGGCTTCAATGGAGCGACTTTGAGCTAAGTCTCCCAACATATAGATCATCCAAAAATATTATTATGTCAAGTTTTTTATTCAGCGAAAAAGCTCCTTCTAAATTTTTTTTTTAAATGAACTTTATTTTGTTTTATGAAGCAAGATTATAAGCACGTATTCAGAAAATTGAGTAAGCAATTTTTTTACTGATCCAATACATTGATTTGTGATTTTACAGTGATGCTTTCAAACTTCTCTTGTTGAATGAATGTTTTCATTTCATGGATTATAAAGTGTTTTCAGTGACTCGAAGAGATTTTTAATTTCATAATGCTGAACACTCGTGTTTGTATTTCATAAAAATAATATTTTTATGACAGCCGGATTTTTTAGCAGGAAAAAGGATCTAAAACTACCAGAAGTTTTTTATAATGCTGTGGAATATTCTTTACTTTTGTGCTTAACTGTTTTTATAGAAATAATCACCAATATATTTGTGCCACTTGAATTCGATGGTTGAACAATTTAGTATTCTCTGATGAGAAAATTCTTATATCGGGTGTTTTCTTTTTCGAGTGATAAAACTTTTAATTGAGATAAAACACATTTAAATTAAGATTGAAGCCAAATTTTTTTTTTATTTGAAAGATGATTTTATGACATTTATGTTTTAAAAATAATTTTCGGCATATGTCCACCACGACTAGCTCTGAGGAACCACATTCGACCAGACCAATTTTGGACTACTTTTTCAAGTAATTCAGGCCTTATTTCATCAATAACACGAGTTATGTTGGCTTTCAAAGCGTCTATTGTTTCTGGTTTATCAGCATAAACCAATGACTTGACATGACCCCAAAGAAAATAATCCAGTGGAGTTATGTCGCATGATCTTCGAGGACAATTAATTGGACCATTTCTCGAAATAATGTTATCGCCAAATCTTTCTGTCAATAAATCAATTGTTACGGTAGCAGCATGAGGTGTAGCACCATCTTGTTGGAACCAAAACACTTCTGGGTCGATACGATTCAAGTTTTGAAACAAATAATCATTGATCATCGATCTGTAACGAGCACCATTCACTGTAACATTAGCTCCAGCACCGTTTTTAAAGAAATATGGATCGATGAGGCCTCCAGCGTGTAAAGCACATCATACAGTGCATTTTTCAGGATGCAATAAAACCTGCAGAACTTCTTGAGAATTGTTTTCAATCCATATACGGCAATTTTGCTTGTTTACATAGCCGTTCATCCAGAAATGAGCTTCATCACTAAACACAATTTTACGATAAAAAAGCGGATCAACGTCAAGCTGTTCTAGGGCCCAATCAGCAAACAAACGACGCTTATTATGGTCAACTGGCTTTAGATCTTGAATCAGTTGGATCTTGTATGGGTTAGACCAAGATCTTTACGCAGAATTTTCCATGTGGTGGATGCACAGAGTCCAACTTGTTGTGAACGTCGGCGAATAGACAAATTTGGACATCATTAACACTATGACTTACAGCAGCAATATTTTCTTCTGTACTTACAGTTCTTTGTCTTATTGTTGTTAGTGCATCGAGTAGAGAAAATGTCCGAAATCTATCGATAGTTCGACGAATAAGCTGCTCTGATGGACGATGATGTAAACGAAAAATTTCACGAAGTGGTCTATAAGTTTGGCAAATAGAACACTGATTCTGAAAATAAATTTCAACAATTTGTAAACGTTGTTGCGGCATGAGTCTTTCCTTGATAATTTGTCTATGCTTACTGAACAGAAATGTCCAAAAAATATGGCTTCCACCTTCTGTCAAATCACTCTTATCCTTATCGAAAGTTCTATTACTCTAAAAAAAACACCTGACAGTTCAGCAAGTGTTGAACAAACAGAGCGATCGTGTTTACTTGAGTGATAATTCTTTTATCAGTAGAAACCATTTGCGAGCATATAAAAGCCGACATTAGTAATGATTTGAGCAGCAAACATACAAAATGGACGTTCTTCTTCCAGTTTTCATACCAGAGGCAGTAAAAGTTAATGCTCCAATTTATAAACAGTTAGTGTTCAAAGGTTCCTTGAAGCCTTGGGCAAGTAAACAATTCAAATCAGAATGCTGGCTGTTCCAGTAGGACTTTGTACCATCTCACAGAGAGTAACATACCGTCCAATGACTTCAAAACAATATTTCAGCCTTCATTTCACCAGGACAATGGCTTTCACTTTCCTCAGACTTAATTTGCCGTACAGCCAAGACATTTCTCCTTACGATTACCATTCCGATCAATGCAACATGGCCTGACTGACCAGCATTTCTCCAATTACGATGAAATCAAAAAATGGATCGATGCAGGGATAATGGCCGACCTTTCGTGAAGGAATATGTCCATTAACAGAAAGATGGAAAAAAGTAGTGACTAGCGATGGACAATAATTTGAACTCTAAATGTATAACTAATTTTTCATAATAAAGCTGCAATTTTTGAAAAAGAACTGCACGAACTCATTTTTACTCCTGACAATTAAAAAAAATACCCGAAATCTTGTAGGACTTTCCAATTTCTCGTAGCTAAAAGATTACCTTTCGTTTAAAATTTACGGTCATTTCTATTGAACTTGTTCCCTGAGGCTCATATCTCTGCAAACTTCTATTGAATTATCAGAAATGTCTCATTTGTTTGTAGTTATAATTCAATTTTCTGATGATAAAAAACTGTACGAATCTGCAAGCAACTTTTTCCGGGCGCTCTTTGAGACTGTCAAAGTAAAAGATTTATGAGTTTTCCGAACGATATGCAGCGAGCAGGAACGGTTGAATTCCGTGAACTCTTATTCATCTGAGACTTTTTTCATCTGCGTCTTTGAGGTCTTGGTATCTCCTTCAGCCCACGGAGCAGACGTTTTCCTCACGCTATCCGAGTTTTTCATGAGAAGAGTCATTAAACTGTTCAGGAAGGTTTAATATTTCGGACGACGAACTGAAAGACGATTTCACCATTTAGCGTGCGGGGATTTTGATTTCTTCTCCTTAATAATTGAAATCACCGCGGTGGTTTGTAAGAGTTGCTCGATTATTAATAAAGCATGGTTTGAAAATTTGATGAATTCGGTCTATTTATAGTAGATACATCTTCAAACGAAAAATTTTGTAGCAATATTTTCCCCATTCACGTTCGATATTTGAGTATTTTTGATTGATTCAAAGCAAGGTATATTCACATTCACCTATGTTTTATATTATAGCGACCCACTGCTCAATTGTACGCATCTCAATCCTCTGATACGTGCTTCAAACGCTCCTAGAACTCTATACTGCTCTTGCCACAAGTTCACTAATATTCCGGAAACAACTGCTCTCTAGTCGCTCAGTAAACCGATCTCTCTCGTTCTAAGGAAAGTCCGTGAGCCCACTATCTTCGTTTCAAACAATTGACATTGGCAGGCTCCTTATCCATAATAAACAATTTAAGGAGTGCTATGGATAAGCTGAAATAAAACGTTCTGCCATCTCCGATGTCGCCAACAACAGATTTGTACCTTCCTAGCTCCCTCATAACTTAAAACCTATATTTTCCTAATATATTTTTCTGTTACCCTTCATGTCTGTGAATCATACAGGAGGCTACTTTTTATCAGTGCTTCATAATTTCTGAACTTTATTCCCTTAGTCATTTCTTTGTTTCATGAAATACTGTTTAAACTATCTATTGCTCTTCCTGTCTGAACTATCCTATCTTCGACCTCTGCATTATCTATTCCCGTTTCGTTGAAATTTGCTTCCAAGTACTTATAATCACCACATTTTTCTATCCTCTTCATATCTTCCAAATCCAAGTTGAGGTTGGCGAAATATCGGGTGTTTTTTAGAGTGGGGATAGCTGTGATTTGACAGAAGGTAGAAACCATGTTGTTTTGAAATTTCTGTTCAGCAAGCATTGACAAATTATCATGGAAAGACTCACGCCGCAAGAACGTTTAGAAACTGTTAAAATTAATTTTCAAAATTTAATTATTATTATTATATTATTATTATATTAATTTAATTAATTTCAAAAGTATGATGAAATGTTTTAGCTGGGAGTTTTTGTTCCGAGAGTAAAGCCTTATATTTGTGGATTATTGATGCTTTAAAGTTTGAATTTTAATTCTACACATAGCTTATGAAGTGGTGCATTTTGTGATAAATTCGTTTTTCGATATTTCAACGTGTTGAGGGTTGGTTGCTACTGTTGACTTTTAGTCCATTGTTGTTTTTGTGCCGCCGGAGTTATCTTCGTTGTGTTATCGTTAATCATCTGGATCACCTGGGCGCGTATGAACAAATTTAATCGAATCCGTTTTCGGGTAGAGTATTATACACACGCGAGGATCCTCCTGCACATTCGGATATGGCTAGTTCTGGTACAAGGAGCAACAGGAGAGGGGTCACCCTTGAGGACATCATGGTTAAGCTTGAAAGCATGGAGAAGAAATATTCGGATATGGTGTTGAAGTTTGAGACTGTTGTTGAGGAAAATAAATGTCTAAAAGAACAGGTGAACGTGTTGAGTTCTGAGGTGGCGGTCTTGAAAAGCCAGAGTGGCCCGGGACAGGAGGAGATAATGGGGGAAATCAATGATCGAATGTCACGAGCCAATAATGTCATGGTTTTTAATCTGGTGGAATCTCCTAGTTCAACCTTGGAGGAGCGGATTGCATATGATAGGGGGAAGATCACTGGTATTGTCAGTTCTCTGGGTATTACTGAAGAGAAAGTCCTCAAGGTGGTTCGATTGGGAAAGAAGGGAAAGGCAGCTAGACCAACCAAGGTAGTGTTTTCTGAGCCGTCTATTGCAATGGCCGTTCTGAAAGGTTCCTCGGCCATTTCGAAGGAGTGTGGTGGTACAGTTAAGATCAGGAGTGACCAAACGGAGATGCAGCGTCGACAGCTAGCTTCGATTCGTGAGGAGCTTGACCGCCGAAGGGGAGCTGGTGAGACTGAGATATTAATGAAGTTTATAAGAGGCAATCCAACCATAGTTTCCACTAAATCGAAAAACTAGGTTTCCCCCCAAAAGATCTTGTTGTTTATTATCACAACATGGGTGGTATACGCACCAAATTGAGAGACATTTATGCTTCGCTACAACATTCTTCTTATGATTTGGTGGTTCTTACGGAAAGTTGGCTTGGCGCTGACATTTTGGACTCGGAAATATGCCCGGATAGTTATAGTGTTTTTCGAATGGACAGAATTAGTGAAACAAGTTCCAAATCTAGAGGTGGCGGCGTTGTCGTTTTGGTTAGGTCTAAGCTTGGTGGCAGTATGATCGAACATTCATTCAATAGTGTTGAGCAGCTGTTCGTATTAATTAAAGGTAGCCATGACGTGATAGTTGGTGGAGTATATTTACCACCAAACTCGAGTGAACAAGACTATGCTGCCCACGGACAAGCTGTTGAAGAGGTTTCAATGCTGTATGTTCATCTGTGGCGACTACAACGTGACTGGTGCTGGATTCAGTGGTGATCACTTTTCTCTTGGAGATGTGAATGAAAAGTATTTGATCATGGAAAACTCTATGCAATTCGCCAATCTGTCTCAGGTTTGCAGGGTACCCAATAGCCGCAACACATACCTAGACCTTGTGTTCACAAATGAGCAGTCAACGGAGGTAGTGGTAGCGTCGGATCCGTTGCAGAGTGCTGGTGTGCATCATACTGGCTTGCAGTTTTTGGTTCCAGTGAGAGTTGATCCCGATGGGTCGATTATTTGTGGTGGAGAGGAATTTGATTTCGCCAAGGGAAACTACGTTGGTCTGAACGACTTCTTGGCCTCGGTAGAGTGGAATTTTGGTGGAGGCGATGTCGATGTTGCTGTTGGTGAGTTTTATAACATATTGTATGCTGGTCTTCGACATTTTATACCACTGAAACCCAGAAGATGCTCAAGATATCCACTTTGGTTCAGCGCCCGACTTATTAGAATGATAACAGCGAAGAAGAGAGCTCATAGAAGATTTTTGAGGTCCAAGGACTCTAGAGATTATGATGACTTTTCTGGTTTGAGACAAAATTGTAAGTCACTTAGTAAGTCTCTTTATGATCGGTATTTAGAAAGGGTCGAGAACAACATATGTTCGAATCCGCGGTATTTTTGGTCTTATTTAAATTCTAAAAAGACATGTTCTGGTCTGCCTGAGCAGATGAAATTTCGCGATAAGTTGGTTTCTAGCGGCAAGGATGTAGTGGAACGATTTGCTGATTTTTTTTGCGAAGTTTACAATGGCGAGGTTGTTGTTCCGCCGGATATGGATTCGAAACATGAGATTAACCTTAGCTCATGTAGTTTTACTGCCGGAGAGATTTACGAGATCATAAGTAATGTAAAGTCGAAATTTTCTAGTGGTCCTGATGGGATACCTAACTTTGTTTTGAAGAAATGCGTCAATACTTTGACTTTGCCTCTTTGTGCGTTGTTCAATATGTCTCTCGAACGTGGGGTGTTTCCGGAAATGTGGAAGAAGAGTTTTATTGTGCCCATTTTCAAGTCGGGCTCTAGAATGGACGTGGAGAACTATCGCGGTGTATCGATTCAATCAGCAATTCCCAAACTTTTGGATAGTTTACTCAGTAGTTTTTTATCGTGGAATTGTAATAGTATTTTAATTGATCAGCAGCATGGCTTCCGGAGGGGCAGATCGACGGTGTCAAATTTGGTACTTTATGTTAATGACATTGTTGAATATTTTGAGGCTGGTACTCAGGTGGACGCGATTTATACGGATTTCTCGAAAGCGTTCGATAAAGTAAATCATAACCTCTTAATCGCTAAGTTGGGTGCACTCGGTTTGTCAGGTTCTCTGCTGCAATGGTTTCGATCATTTTTGTGCGGGCGTACCCAGCTGGTAAGATACAGAAGCTTCATGTCAAGGGAATTCATGGTAACTTCAGGCGTGCCTCAGGGATCCCACTTGGGACCAATTTTATTTATGTTATTCATAAATGATCTGAATACGATTCTGGATGTGAGGTTTCTGTTATTCGCTGATGACCTCAAGATGTATTCTCCGATCAAGAATCTTGGGAGTGCATTACAGTTGCAGCGGGAACTTGAAATATTTCATTCGTGGACGGTAAGAAATTGCTTGCATTTGAATGTCTCAAAGTGTAAGATTATTAGTTTTCATCGCGGCACTCGGTCTTTCACTTATTATTACAACATCAATGGCTGTTTATTGTCCAGAGTGGAGCTGATCGACGATTTGGGCATTAAATTGGATAGTGGACTCGATTTTAGGAATCATATTGTTGATATAACTAGCAGAGCTTACCGCACTCTGGGTTTTATTATGCGTAACAGCGCTGAGTTCTCTCCACATGTTTTGAAAATGTTATATGTTTCATTGGTTAGGCCCATTTTGGAGTACGGATCAGTTGTTTGGTCACCATTTTACAGCTGCCATATACGTGCTGTGGAGAGAATTCAGAGAAGGTTCTTGCGCTATTTCAGCTTCAGGACTGACGGCGTGTATGACTGTGACGTGGATATGGTTCGTAGGGGCTCAGGTTTGGACACTCTTGAGATCCGCCGGTGGTTGGCAGATTTTTGCTTGCTGTTTAAGCTCCTTAATGGGACAGTTGACTCTCCTAGAATTTTGGAGCGTATCGGTTTCAGCATTCGTCCGAGATTTACCAGAACTGTTCGTTTGTTCCGTAACATAGCGCACAGAACAAATTATGGTAGGCACATGTTTCCGTCGCGTATTCTCGATTTTGATAATGGATGTGGTGAATTCGATTTCTTTTCTGTTTCACTGAGACGGTTTAGGAGCCGGACCCTTTCACGATTGAGAGAGATTTACTTATGCTGATTATTGTGGTTGACTTAATTGTGATTGTATATTCGAGGAAATTTATACTCTAATGTTTTTATGTATTATCTTGTTTATTGGGGGTTTCCCGTTATACCTGTATATTACAGTGCTAAATAAATAAATAAATAAATAAATAAAATCAGTATTCTATTCGTCAAACTTATAGAGCACTTCGTGAAATTTATGGTTTACATCTATAACTATCTATAGATTGCGGACAACATTTTCTCTACTCGATGCAACAACAACGACAAGACAAAGAACTGTACGTACATAAGAAAATATCGCTGCTGTAACTCACAGTGTTAATACCAGATCCAGATTTGTCTATTCGTCGACGTTCACATCAAGCTGAACTCTGTGTATCCACCACATGGCAAATTTTGCTTAAAGATCCCACTGGTTCAAGAACTAAAGTCACTTGACGTCGTTTGTTTGCTTATTGGGCCCTAGAACAGCTTGAAGTTAATCCATTTTTCTATCGTAAAATTGTGTTTAGTGATGAAGCTCATTTCTGGTTGAACGGCTATGTAAACAAGCAAAATTGCCGTATATGTAGTGAAAACAATCCTCAAGAAGTTCTGCAGGTTCCATTGCATCCTGAAAATTGCACTGTATGGTGTGCTTTATACGCTGGAGGCATCATCGGTCCATATTTCTTCAAAAACGATGCTGGAGCTAATGTTACAGTGAATGGTGCTTATTACAGATCGATGATCAATGATTATTTGTTTTAAAATTTGAATGGTATCGACCCAGAAGTGTTTTGGTTACAACAAGACGGTGCTACACCTGATGCTGCTACACCTGATGCTGCTACCGTAACAATTGATTTTTTGAAAGAAAGATTTGGCGATAACGTTATTTCGAGAAATGGTCCAATTAATTAGCCTCCAAGATCATGCGACATAACTGCTGATAAACCGGAAACAATAGACGCTTTGGAAGCCAACATAACTCGTGTTATTGATGAAATAAGGCCTGAATTACTCGAAACAGTGGTCCAAAATTGTTCTGGTCGAATGCGGTTCCTCAGAGCTAGTCGTGGTGGACATATCTTTCAAAAAAAAAAAAAAATTGGCTTCAATCTTAATTTTAATGTGTTTTATTTCATTTTAAAGTTCTGTCACTCTGAAAAAATACCCGATACATCATCTTTGCTTTAACCTTTTGACAGAATAAATATGTTTGCCAGAGGTTTACCAATTCTTATTTGGGAATATGTAGTATGATACAGATTCTTCAATGCAGAGTTGCTATATCCTTAAATGTAGCTAACGAGTTCAGAAAAACAGGTCTCTGGTCTGGTTTTCCCCTACATATTTCCAGATGATTTGTTCTAATCTGCACAGACAACAAAAGTTTCTCTACAACATGATCTGGAGGAAGAAGTGCGAAGAATTACAACTACTCTGGAGAATTCAGCAACATCCTCAACACCTCGAGTTGAAGAAGAAAATATTGAAGTTGTTGCTATTACTAGTATTGGCGCTAAAACATCACTAGTACCGAAAGGAGTATTTTTATCTGGTCAAGGTTACAAGAAACTAACAGTACTGTTGTTAACTTCTACTCTAAATATGGACGAAACTAGAGTAAATTCGCTCTCTTCCCAGTTTTAAAGGAAAAAGCTAAAAAGTTCTCGAAGAATTTGAACTTCAGTTCCAGCAATAAGGAAGATTTCACTTATGTACTAATATACCATGCAAACAGTGATGAAGAAGATTGCCCTTGCATATACTTCAATAGTCTGATCAAAGATCAAAGCTAAGATAAGTTTGGTTCGAGTACTTGAGAGGTGGAAAATGGGCTCATCATGCATCACTCGCAGATGATCCGAAGAAGATGGAGTCTTCCAGATGCTAACTATGCATCTAATGAAATTTATGTACACAGTGTATGTTTATGTACACAGTGTATGTCATCTTACCCATATATGACGAACACAGCGCATTTTGCTCATAGTTTCAAAGATCTTTTATACACAAGGTGTCCAAAAAGAGTATAGAGTATTTGTTACTTCGATAAAACAAAAAATACTTAAAATTAAAAAAAAAGTTCATGGTTAATTATTACAATATGAAGTGGAAAATATTTGGAAAAGATGATGTTATCTTAATGGTAGGCGTTAAGTTGCTGGCACTCTTCTAATCGGGAACGAAAATTGACGATCATCCGCTGTCACATAGCTCTCGATATTGATGCCATTTATGACCTGATGTTTTGCTTCAAATGCGTCAGATTCGTCGGATTATTCTCATAGATCTTACTTTTAAGTTATCCCCATGCAAAATAGTCAAACGGACAAAGGTCGGGGCTTCTGGGAGACCACTTGATGTTACTCCCACGTAAAATGACATTAGGGAATAATTCGTTAACAGCTGTCATTGCTTGATTTGATGTAAGTATGGCAAGTGGCACTATGTTCTTGAAACCACGTGCTTGAGTTGAAACCTTGAAATTCCTGTAACTCTGAACACAAAAAGTTTCGCAGCATATCACCACATTGAGTGGTCGCCCTCGTCGATATTCATGAAAATAAGGACCTTTGGGCTGTGCAGGGGTCGTTCATGCTTTCATTTCGGATTTTCATCTGCCCAGTACCGACAATTCTGTATATTGACATGACCATTCAGATAAAACTTTGCTTCATTACTGAAGAGTATTTTCAAAATTGTTAAATCGCCATAACATTTCGTTGACAGAATTTGATCGATTAGCATAGTCTGTATCCTTCAATTCTTGGACCAATTAAAATTTATAGGCCTTTAAATGCAAATCTTCCTTTGAAATCAAATACGAGAACGATGTTTTGATGTTTAATGATTGTCCTCGCTTTTGGATGAATAAAGACGGATTTTGACGAACTGACTTACTTCGCGAATTAATTTCGTACGTTGTTGAAGAGATATCATTCCATTTTTAGTAATGGCGCAGTTTTTACTTGTAAAATGTCAAAAGTGACTGCCCAAACAGCGAGCTATTCAAAATGAAATCTCTTATTGGAAAGTCCTCTATTACATATTTGGTGAGTACAGTTCCATGTGAAATGATATTGAGCGATATAAATTCATATCTCGGTATATACAGTGAATCTCACAGTGAAAACCTGGCTTGAAGGTTGCACGTCATGTCTAGAATCATCAACGACTTCAACCAGAAGACTTTAGCATATTATTCATCGAAGATTCTTTCTTTTACGTATTTGGTATTCGTCTGCTCCTACAAAGTAGGCGATGCCTCACCTCGCTCACGCTTTCCACATTTTTCAAGAGAGAGTCATCAGACTCTTCAGCAACTCTAATATTTGGGACGGTTAACTGAAAGACAATTCTCCTTTAATCTAGTTCCCCGTGATTCTATTTTCTTTCACTAAATAATTCAATTTACCTGTAGTGGGGGCACTGCAGCGATGTAGGACTCTTCGGATATTAATGAAATTTCCTGTTTGTTCTCGCCCTGCTCTTACGAGTTAAAATAATAAAATATCCGGGATTTCTCCTGTTTGAACTGCGCGGCGTGTGAGAGAAAATAGGGCCTGTAGCTGAGTTGTTTGTGCGATTTGTTGAATTTATATCTTCTCAGAGGACAATGGCGGTTTGTGATAATAACTCTGGAAGGATGAAGATCATATCAGATATTCTTCTACAGGGTGCCCAAGTTATCTCTTGACAAGTTTCTAAGGCAATTTGTAAAAAAAGTTCCGATAGAGCAGTATCCACATATTTTTCGTTGTGAAGTTATCCAAGATTCTACCATTTTGTAACATTTCACAATTTTTTCACTAAAAACATAGTATACCCTTAAAAACATCATCTCAATCGAAATTCAGTGTACACCATTGGAAAGCGGAAAATTCTCTTTAGAATAGGGTTGTTTCATGGATATTCTCATGAAATACTTACACCTTATAGGGTGGTGAAGAAAAAAATGATTGTAAAATTTTCTCAAGTTATAATCTCTAGTCAAAGTTTACTTTAAATTGAGCCTCGTGAATCCCTATGCAAAATTATGTGAAAAAACCGGCTTATTTGTGGAGCTTTTGAAAGACATATAATACATTCTATTAAATCTTTATTTTCATTGGACAATAGATGTGAAACTATAAAAGTATAAACAGTAAGATATACACCATCTAAGGAAAAATTATTATTTACGAAATTTTTTATTATTCATACAAGAGTTTAACTCTTATTACAAAATATTCTGAAAATGATAAGGAGTATGAGCTATGGTAATATAAAATTCTAGAAATCGAGACAGTGTAACATACATCTGTATAACAATTCTATACTCAAACAAACCTGACAAGGTTTTGTTGATCACAGAGGCAAATTGCAAACATGCGCACGTTTCAAACTGATTGGTTTTCGTCAGTGCAATTTATGATAGTGACTGTCAAATATTCGCTATACACAGAGACTCTGAGGTATTAAAAATACACTAGCGCCTTCTAGAATATGCAAAATACATACACAAAATACAAGACATACCTTTGTGAGTTAATTCAAGTAGTTTCTAGGACTTTTTATTACCATAGCTCCTTATCAATTTTTGGTACAGATCAGCCGAATTAATTTATTTGAATATGAATATGCTAGTAATTAGCATTACGGCAAATTATGGTCTGATTTGAGCATGAGGAAAGTTTTTTCTGCGTTGGTAACTTGAGAATACATTTCTTTACTTGAATTAACTCGCAAAGATATGTCTTGTATGTATTTTGCATACTCTGGATGGCGCTAGTGTATTTTTAATACCTTAGAGTCTCTGTGTATGGCGAATATAGATACTTGAAAGATTTGGAGTAACTAGCTCTGTGATCAACAAAACTTTGTCGAGTTTGTTTGAGTATAGAATTGTTATAGAGATGTATGTTACACTGTCTCGATTTCTAGAACTTTCTATTACCATATCTCATACTCCTTATCAATTTTTGGCACAGATCAGCCGATTTAATTTATTTGAATTCTGGCCACCTTCTTTAAAGCAGAGCCTACAACTTTTTTAGATAGGATCCACAGCTTTTCGCAAATGTTTAGAGGTGTGAACCCGGGACTTCAATCAGGCCATCAAATCGGTCCATTTTCCTTCAAAAGGAACATAAATCCATTATGTAACTATTCTACTATTGTGTGCTGGACACTTGTCCATTTGGAACCAAATTTAGAGTCGTTGGTTCAGAGGCATGTCTTCCAATAAATCAAAAATTATAATAGATTTTTCAAATTTAGTTTCAAATGGACGGTTGTCCAGCACACAACAGTAGAATAGTTACAGAATGCATAGAGGTTCATTGAGAAGCAAAATGGATAGGAATATTCGGACCAATCAGATTGCCTGCTCGAAGTCTCGACCCTACACCTCTAGACTTCTTCCTTTGTGGTGTTTTAAAATATATGGCAACTAAAACACGAATGACAAAAGTCTTGCCAGACTCGAAGTTACCACTAATTCAAAATGCAAACTCTGGATGGCTCATCCATTTTTTGGATTAAATTAAAATACGAAAGTCGTAACTTTAACTTTGATACTAAACAAATATTAATGTAACATGTATAGAAAGGTAAAAAATTTTCAAATATTTTACAATATTCTTCTTCATTCTCATTTTCCATTTTCAAAGTTAAGTGAAAATCATTTAGGATATAGCTTTTCGAATGTTGTCCCAAATGATGTGTTATATTTTGATTTGTATAGGCATGTTTCAGTCAAAAAAAATTCCACGGAAATATATTGCCTTAACCATAAGTGAGCTATATTTTCTAGAAATTTTCTTTATAACTATAGATTCTTTTATATTTCAGAATGTTGAACATTATCTGAAATTATAGTTAAAGGTAAATCGGAGGTGACGATATCGCCTGCCGTTCAAGAGGTACTGGACACTATCCACAAATAGTGTATAAGGGAAGATATGTTTTTTAACCCACAAAAGGTAGTTATAGTACCATTAACCAAGAAACGGAAGCTGCACCTGCTTGTGTAGAGGGAGGTGGAACAGATCACATACAAAATACTGATGTATTTTGGCGACCAACAGGCCAGAGGCAACAGTGATGGGACGCTCAGGACTGCTGCACGAGCTTTAAACGAACAGCACCCTATCGATGCCCTCGGTTCTAATGTCAAAAGTCACGAGCCAAGTACAGCATTTCAATGTAATCGTCCCCATACGGGACGAATGGATCCAGCATGCTGAGCTTTTATTGAGGACCGACCTTGGCTTGTTCACAGATGGCTCGCAAACGACGAACGGAACGGTAGCGGGAGTCTATGGCAACAACATCTCATTAAGTATCGGTCAATACGCAACCATATTCCAGGCAAAACTATGTGCCATTGAGAGAGCGGCAGATCTGCTGATAAAACGGCGAATCCACCACGGCAAAATCAAAATACTCACAGATAGTCAGTACTAAAGGCTCTGGAATCCAGCTGGAATTTCCGCACGACTTTAATCAGGCTCGGTATGTATAACAGAATCACTCTTGTTTGGATGCCGAGCCACTCAGGCTATTTGGGTAACGAAGAGGCAGATCGGCTGGCGTTTGCTGGGGCCACGCTGCTTCTGGTAGGCCTGGAACCACTCCTGGGAATACCACATGACGTGGCTAAGCGGGCAGGCAGAATGAACTCAAGGCTAGAGTGTTTCTGGCTGAGCCATCCTGGCCTGAAACATTCGAAGGTGTTCTTTGAAAAAGCTTCGAATCAAAAGATGGCGGATCCTCTCGCTAGGTTTGGATAGGGCCAAACTCAGAACATTTGTCGGAATTATGACAGTGCAGGCTGAAAGCGCATTTGCACAAAATCGGTCTGCTTGCAGACGATGAATGCAGGCTGAGTCTTGAGGACACTGAAACAGCCATGCACATCGTCTCAGAGTGCCCAGCGGTGAGTCGCATCAGATTCGAGGTCTATGGTCAAGCATTTGTAGCCCACTGCGAATTGAAAAAATTACCCCCGAACATTATTATTGGTTTTATCCGAAAACTGGATCTCGTCGGGTAAAGATAAATTAGGGGTAAACCACAATAGTCCGTGTGGACGCAGTGGTAGGGTGAACAGACGCCCGCTCACTATAAATAATAATCCCTTTTTGCATATGTTTTCTAGTCGTTATTCCCGTAAATTGTTAGTTATTTTACCTCCCATATTTTCTAGTTTTCAGCTATATAAGAAGTGAAGGTATAACTTTCGCAGAAGAATACACAGTGTTGGCGAAAAAATTGTCGCTGAATTAATACATTGTGGAAATAATTTTTATTATTTCATTTAGTTTCTGAGGTGGGTAAAAAATTTTAAAAAATATCAATAGTTTCAACTAACGAAGCGATCAATCTTCTCTAGCGAAAATTATTAATGAAAAGTGCAAAGACACATAAAATAGACTGAGCTCGACTCGATTATGTGAAGAGAGTAACTGTGCATTCATGGAGTCCTGGAAATAGGACGTGGTAAATGGCTTTATCTGCCGATTGCAACAGAGGACTGTCGGACAAGATTTAAGGCCCAGCGAAAAACTGTCTTCTGATATTAGCGATTACCTTGCAGAAGCTGAACAAGTTGCCTTCTCGAAGAAACGGTGAATTCGATGTGTGCAGCGGGCTAGATAGAAATCTTGTTATTTCTCGAGTCAAGAATTTCTGTCGATTCTCACTTGCCACGTAGAGATGGAACTCTGTTCGTTATTGTTCTTTTCTATTTGCACGGTCCTTCTGCCTTCTATATGGAATGTTAGACTTCGAGCAATTTCTAAGCGTATCGCGAATATGTGGAACTCTACAGCTGCTTGACTTTGAACCTCATCCCTAACGTTATTTGACTTTTATTTATCATGAATGGAACAGGAAATGTAGGTTCTTCAAATCAAATGAAATGAAATATAATTTCCTTCGATAAATGTAATAAATTCAGATGCGAACTTATTTTCCATGCAGCAAAATGCCATAATCGAGAATTAGGAGATGGAAATAATTTTTACCGTTAGTTATTGTTGTGCACTGCACATAATAAACCATATTGATGGAAATAAGTTTTTTTTTATTTCCCAGTTTGTTTCAAGCCTGAATCGATCCATTTGGTTAATGTCAAGGATTAAACAAACTTTCTGCCAAAAAAAATGAAATAAGTGTTTCCAGACTCGAAATAACCATTACTTCAAAATGCTTGCTCTAAATAGCCCACTCTTTATATGGGTGTTTTTTTTAGAGTGATAGAACTTTCGATAGGGATAATTGTGATTTGACAGAAGGAAGAAGCCATGTTGTTTCGACATTTCTGTTCAGTAAGCATTGACAAATTATCATGGGAAGACTCACGCCGCAACAACATTTACAAATTGTTGAAATTTATTTTCGAAATCAGTGTTCTATTCGCCAAACTTATAGAGCACTTCTGAAATTTATGGTATACAAAATCGTCCATCAGAGCAGCCTATTCGTTGAACTATCGATTGATTTCGGACAACATTTTCTCTACTCGATGCAACAACAACAAGACAAAGAGCTGTACGTACAGAAGAAAATATCGCTGCTGTAAGTCATAGTCTTAATGATGATCCTGATTTGTTTATTCGTCGACGTTCACAACTCTGTGCTTGTTTGCTGATTGGGCCTTAGAACACCTTGAAGGTGATCCACTTTTTTATCGTACAATTGTGTTTAGTGATGAAGCTCGTTTCTAGTTGAACGGCTATGTAAACAAGCAAAATTGCCGTATATGGAGCGAAAACAATCCTTAAGAAGTTCTGCAGGTTCGTTGCATCCTGAAAAATGCACTGTATGGTGTGTTTTACACGCTGGAGGCATCATCGATCTATATTTCTTTAAACACTATGCTGGAGCTAATGTTACAGTGATTGGTGCTCGTTACAGATCGATGATCAATGATTATTTGTTTCAAAATTTTAATGGTATCGACCCAGAAGTATTTTGGTTCCAATAAGATGGTGCTACACCTCATGCTGCTACCGTAACAATTGATTTATTGAAAGAAACATTTGTGGATAACATTATTTCGATAAATAGTCCAATTAATTGGCCTCCAAGATCATGCGACATAACTTCACTGGATTATTTTCTTTGGGGTTATGTCAAGTCATTGGTTTATGCTGATAAACCAGAAACAATAGACGCTTTGGAAGCCAACATAACTCGTGTTATTGATGAAATGAGGCCTGAATTACTCGAAAAAGTGGTCCAAAATTGGTCTAATCGAATGCGGTTCCGCAGAGCTAGTCATGGTGGACATCTGGCGGAGATTATTGTTAAAACATAAATGTCATAAAATTATCTTTCAAATAAAAAAAAATTGGCTTGAATCTTAATTTAAATGTGTTTTATTTCAATTTAAAGTTCTATCACTCTAAAAAACACCCGATATATTGGACGTTTCTCATCAGATCATATCTTTCGAGGAAAGAAACTATAAGAGAAATTCAACCCTACTGTTTCGAAAATCTCAGCTGAATTAGTTGCTACACAAATTCTGAAGATATTTCAGTACTTAAATTGCCCCCGGAACTCCTAGAAAGAGAAATATACAGAAGATAATTAAGTTTTGTTTCCATTAACCCAGTTCATTAGTGTTCCGTACGGAGTAGAAACATTACGATAATTGCTCTTTTACACTAAAATGCTACTTCACTTATATATACAACCAAGCATAAAGAAAGATGTTCGTGAAAATTGCACTCATTTATTTATTTAAATAACTTGTCTCGTCATCTTAGGCCATTCTACTCATGGAACAGTTAACAATAATGAACAACTATGATAACTGAACAATATGTATATACCGTAATTATGATTAAAACGGAAATATTGTCAAGATTAATTCGGATATGAAAGTGTCCAAAAAAGATCCTTGATTAAAATTCTATTTGAAAGTTAAATCGAGTCACAATAGACTGCTTATTTGACTTTCACTGAGAAATTCTAGTGTTGCTTCAACCTTCTTTGGTGAGCTGGGATTGTCTTTGAAGTTTTCCTCTAGATGGTATGTGCGGCATGCTGGTGTTACCATGACACCAGATATCCGTGAATCAATCTGGTGTTACCCATTCTGTCTCTTCTGATAACAATTTAATCCTGTCCTTTGAGGCAATTGATTTTTGGAGAGATATTAACTTAAGGTTGCATGTCTTACAGATTTGAGTTTGGTTTGCCATTCTTGAATGGGTCTCAGTTTCAAAGTGGTTGCAAAATCTATGTGAGGAAGAATATTCGATACACTTTTTTCGGAAAAATGTGTCGAATTAGCAGATCTATCAGCTAGTTTGTTATCAAGTATGGCTACATAAGATGGAATCCAGGTTATGGTTGCTGTCTTTTAGTTTTTGAACTGATACGTTCTGTGAATAGATGTTAGTGATAATTTGGGTTGAAGATGAAGATTTGGCCAGAAAGAGATCCGTCTATAGCGTATAATTCAATGATATTTATATTGCAGGCAGAAGGAAGTTTATATCATGGGAATTGGTTTGTCTAAGATTGCAGTCAGTTCGTCTTTGGAAGCGTCAGTGTCGCATTTTCCGTCGTCTATTAGTTTGAGAAAGAAATTCTTCATTACTATGAACAGTGTTGTGGTTTTTAGTATCTGTTCAAAGAAGTGTTAATCATTGGTTGGTTTCTAGATCAGGCAGCATGTTCAAAGAAGGGATTACTGAACCTAAATCAATCAATTACCAATTCTATGTAAAGAGATGAGTTATTGAGGCTGAAGTTCTTGTGTGTATGGTAAGTGAGCACCTTCTGATCTCGAAGACACCGTATAATGGGTGTTTTGGAATGCTAGTCACATTGCAAGCATATGATGATGCAGAAGGAAGTTTATATCATGGGAATTGGTTTGTCTAAGATTGCAGTCAGTTCGTCTTTGGAAGCGTCAGTGTCGCATTTTCCGTCGTCTATTAGTTTGAGAAAGAAATTCTTCATTACTATGAACAGTGTTGTGGTTTTTAGTATCTGTTCAAAGAAGTGTTAATCATTGGTTGGTTTCTAGATCAGGCAGCATGTTCAAAGAAGGGATTACTGAACCTAAATCAATCAATTACCAATTCTATGTAAAGAGATGAGTTATTGAGGCTGAAGTTCTTGTGTGTATGGTAAGTGAGCACCTTCTGATCTCGAAGACACCGTATAATGGGTGTTTTGGAATGCTAGTCACATTGCAAGCATATGATGAGGCAGAAGGAAGTTTATATCATGGGAATTGGTTTGTCTAAGATTGCAGTCAGTTCGTCTTTGGAAGCGTCAGTGTCGCATTTTCCGTCGTCTATTAGTTTGAGAAAGAAATTCTTCATTACTATGAACAGTGTTGTGGTTTTTAGTATCTGTTCAAAGAAGTGTTAATCATTGGTTGGTTTCTAGATCAGGCAGCATGTTCAAAGAAGGGATTACTGAACCTAAATCAATCAATTACCAATTCTATGTAAAGAGATGAGTTATTGAGGCTGAAGTTCTTGTGTGTATGGTAAGTGAGCACCTTCTGATCTCGAAGACACCGTATAATGGGTGTTTTGGAATGCTAGTCACATTGCAAGCATATGATGAGAGGTTTTGTCACCTGCAAATACACAGGGGTATTCATTATACCTCTACATGGAGACTTTCGGTTGGTATGGATCGAAATGCACCAAAAATAATACGTAGATAGGTCACAGTGTTCAAAGATCGTAGGTTAGTTCTACTTGACGTGGAATAAATTATGCTAAAGTAGTCTAATTTGAGACTCTTCAATATGAGGGGTCCAAGTGAGTGGTTGATCTAAATTTGTTGTAAGGTTTGTCTATTCCTTGTCGATCTTTGAAATTGGGCATTTCAAAAATGACATTATACCGTATTTTACATTATAACTTAGTTCTTTAGGCTTTAAAAGTTCAGATAACATAAGAACTCAAGCCGGTCGATCCCTAGCAACATCGAATCTTCGCTGATTTGGTTCTTGAAATGGATTAAAATGATCCGGATTTTCAATGAAAAATCATCTTCAGTGATGAGGTCCATTTTCGTTTGTAAGCATAATTGTCGCATTTGGGCGCAGAAAATCCAAGGATGATTACTGACAAGCCTTTCCATCCTCATAGTGTCACTATTTGGTACATTTTTTGGGCTGGAGGTGTGACTGGGCCTTACTTATTCGACAATGAGGCTGGTGCAACAGTTACGGTGAATGGATTGCACTACCGGGCAATGATTAATGATTTTTCATGGCCGAAATTGGAAGATATTGATGTGAACGGCGTTTATTTTCAACAAATCGGTGCTACATGCCACACAAGCAACGAAACACTGGCAATTTTGCAAGAAAAGTTCTCTGGCCGTATTATTTCACGAACCGCTTCTTTTTTTTTTTCAAAATCAAAATGAAACCTTTTATTGGGAAACTCTTTATAATAAGAGTTAATAAAATCATGGAGATCCTTTGTTTGATAATTTGAAAGTTATAAAACGTGTTTTCAGATTAGAACTCCCGCAAAGAGTAAAAGACGTTCTCGGATTCTCCAAGAACTATAGAAAATTATGTTCGATTTCTTTTCAAAAAACGGTCAATAAATGAACCATTAAAAAGTTTTTAATTTCGAAGTCTTGACAGTAAATTGTTGGAATCCAACATTACGACGCAATTAAAGAAGTTATCTTGGGTTGAATATTTATTCAGGGATTCGAAAATATTATCTCCAGTTTAACCAATTGGTGTTCGACTTCAATTATCTGATCGAACTTTTTCATTAGAAGAAAAAATTTCAAAAGTAATTACTATAAGACATATAATTATTGTAGGATCTTTCTCATATGTGTTATGTCTGTGAAGTAAGCAAATATGTTTCACATGACTCAACGTCAATGAGTTTTATCCGTGCATACATTTGTATAATATTCAAGTAACTTGAATATTCTGAATCCAAGTCTACTTTGAAAGTTATCGAAATTACAAGTTATATTGAATACACTAGAATAATCTAGGTTCATTGTCTCACCTGCTTCCGAGATAGAATATCCGGTATTTACCTGAAACAGAGGGAGTAGTTACTGTATTGAAGTTCTACTTTGTTCGGTTGAATTAAGAACTTTCAACATCGCCAACTTTGTTGTTTGCGTACGTAGAAGAAAATCACGAATAAAGTCAAGTTACGAACAGTGAAATTAGGACACTTTTTCCCTCATGTAATATTCCAAAATATTAATTATGGATTCGTTTTAATGGAAACTCATTTCGAAGTGTTGAAACCACATTCTAGCAAAACTTCATCCTGATTTTGTGCTCTCTGAAATATGAGTTTAATCGAATGAATTAATTTGGCTCATAATCTGTTCCAAATTTGATTGAAAATGTGTAGGAGCTATGGTAACAGAAAGTTCTTCGAATCGACAGCTCAATATACATCTGTACAGCAGTTCAACCAAGCTCGAATAGGTTTAAGTGATAGCTGGGATATAAAAAGCAGACATGCACATGTTTCGAAGATTGTTGGCTCCAATAATCAGTGCGTATTCTTCCTGCATAGGTACACTAATGTTTCATCAAACACTAACGCCACCTAGTGCACGTAAATATATACACGACATATCCTAGTGAGCCAATTCAAGCAAAAAACTGTATACCCGATTTTTTCTAACGTTATAAACGCAGAAAACCTTCCTCATGCTCAAGTCATAGGTTATTAATGGTTTTAAAACCATTAATAGCCTTAGTTGCTCACATAAAAACAATAAAGATCCAACGAAACTTCCATTTCTTTTTTAAAATAATCAATTGAGAGTGGAATGGAAAGCAACCTTTGTAGATACAAATGAGTGGAAAGCGGATTTTGATATTTCGTGGATGGGAACTGCTATTATCAATTAAGGTGACTTTAAATTCAGAACAATATCTTCTAACTTCTACAATATATATTGAAACTATATACAAGGACTATCAAAATAATATCCTTAAATATAATCAAAATAAATTATTTGTCATTGTCTCGGAAAAAAATCTTTTCACATCCCGACATGAAACGTATTAATACAAATGTATTAACAAAACTACAAAAGAATGTATTAACTTACAAATACAAGGAAATCCAGTATTCCAAGATTATCGAAAATTCTCAAAAATAAAGGATCAAATAAAAATAATTGAAGCTATAAAATGTTGGAGTTCTTGTTCAATTATTTTTATTTAATCCTTCATTTTGAGAATTTTAGATAATTTTGGAATAGTGGATATTCTTGTATGTTAATACATTCTTATGTAGTTTTGTTAATACATCTGTATTGATACGATTCATGTCGGAATGTAAAAAGTTGTTTTCCGAGAAAAATATTTTATATTGATTATATATAAGGATATCATTTCGATAGTGTTTGTAGATAGTTTCAATATATATTTTAGAAGTAAGAAGATATTCTGAACTTAAAGTCATTTACATTACCTCTATCAAGTATTGACTCACATTTTAAATGAATTAAGGTGTCTGCAAAGGTTGGTCGGAATATGTCGAATTCGAGATTATTCTTTCTTATAATTTTAGTATCTAAGAAATTTACTGAAGTGTCGGGGTTTTCTATTTCCATGGTAAATTAAATTGTGTTGAAAAGTGAATTCAGAAAGTTCAAAACATTTTTCATCTCCCTGATAGGGTCTAACCAGATACAAAAAACATCATCGACATATCTCTTCGAATAAAGACCTTTTTTAATCAAATTGTTTTTTGCGGAAAAAAATTTGCTTTCGAGATCAGTCATAAAATTTCACCGAATAGTGGTGATGTTAAATTTGAACTAACTTTCTTTCGACTGAAACCATTGTTTAAATGTCAAAACGGATTTATTCTGTTAGCCTCGCACAAATTCTAATTGCAAATTTAAGCAGTGCTTATAAGACATTAATTTAAATCTAAAAGTTTTTGAATAAAATTTTTTGAAATCAAAATTTCTAAGAGGCTAACAGAATAAATCTGTTTTGATATTAAAATTTTGTAATAATCCTCCTATCATGTAAAAAACCGTTTCTTATTATTTTATTGTATATATAATATAAAATTATATTTTGGTTTTCTGACTCATCATATAAGTGTCATTTGATGTTTAATAAGGCCATAAAGTACCTTAAAAGCTTTATGTGAGTTTTATGATGAACATAGAATACGTAGAATTATTAAAGTTCTCTAATTTTAGTGTTTGTTCAACAAAGATACCACAAGGTCAGTTTGTTAATTGATTTTATTTTTAAAATGTGAAGTAGGACTGATGAACATCTTATTTAATTTCAATTTTTTTTTAGGACGTACTACATGTTTTGAGAGGTTTTTGAAGTAACTCATTTAAATATATGAAATATTTAAAATAAATTTGTTTTGAAGAAAACTTTAAAATCGTACTTTGCATTTTTGAGAAAGATTTGTTTTTCATAAATATAAGATCAAACAAAATGTTGTCTCCTGCTAGTTTTTATTCTGTAATTTCAATTATTGATAATTTACATTTCGTTGGGGTTTTTAATTCCATTTGATATTATATGATGAGTTTTGATTTTATATGTTTTTCAGATACTGACTTGTTTCAGCCGTTACTATTTGGTAGTTGATCATAATTAAAACAAATTGTAGAAATTACTTCATTTCCCGAAACTCGAGTCACAAGAAAATGTGTAAAATATATTTTTATTGGTAGTAAAACATAGTAATTTCTACAATTTGTTTTAATTATATGTTTTTGTTTTAAAATGTCTAAATTTAAGCAGTGATTATAAGACATTAATTTAATTCTAAAAGTTTTTGAATTAAATTTTCTTAAATTAAAATTTGTAGGAGGCTAATAGAATAAATCTATCTTGATATTTAAATTTTGTAATAATACTCCTATCAAGTGAAAAACCTCGTCTTATTATTTTATAAAACCATTGTTTTACGTTTCACATTATTTACCTTATTAATGTTTATAATATTCAAAATACACCGTTTCCTCAAAAATTATAGATTCAAATACCAGTTTTCTTCTTGTGATGCAGTTTGACATTTTCCTCACTATTAATTTTGAATGTGATAGTTTTGCGATTATGACACGTCAAGCGTAGAAAATGCAATTTTTTCATATTAATCCTCATAATTGCATCGCAATTTTCTACTGAACGGAAGCGACGGGAAATTCGATTTTCCAATTTTCGCCAGTCTCCGAAAGGAACTGACAGACTGAAAAAATTAATTGGTAGCTTACACTTTTCCTCAAATATAAATTCGGTAGAATCTCTATTTCGCCAAATATCGGCTGCATTCGGACAGAAATCTCGTTTCCGTGTTTTAGTTCCAATTTTCCGATCTTATCTTTGAAACCTTTGAAACAGAGAGTCCGATCAAAAGGACTTCCGCTTTGAAATTTCCTCGGGGACACGTTCAATTATAAGATCAACACGATAAGCTTTTTATTTCTTGATTGGTTGTGTATATGACAGGGGTGGATTTACCATGATAGAAGAAAATTTTTATGCGAAAAGCATGTTCTGAATTATTTTAGTTCTATTCAAAACCACTGGCCATATTTGTTGATTAAGAGAGTGGCTTGTTATTTATAAAGGTTTTCCCAATAAGAGGTTTCATTTTTGATAGTCTTCTGTATGGGTAGCTGTCATCTTTTGACATTTGACAAGTAAAAACTACACTATTACTAAAAATGGTACGATACATACTTCAACAACGTATTGAAATTGTTAAAATTCACTACAAAAATGGTGAAAATTTTGCAATCGCCATTCGTGAAACCAAAGCATTTTTGGGTCGTCTTGAAGCACCATCTTGGCCAGCAATAATGAAACTGGTGGAAAAATTTGAGCTGTTGGGACAAGTTAGTAATGTGAAGAATCTTGTTTCGTCTCATTAAAGACTGCCCTGTCGTTCAACATTATTTTGTCATCGATACTTAGGTCTTTCAAGTTGATATTGCGATCTAACAGTATTGAGATTTGGCGTTCAAACTGTTTAATTCGACACTTCAGATTATTCGTTTTCTAATGATTATATCTGGCCTTAGAAAACATGGGAACTCATTTAGAGCATTTTGATATATTTATTGCTTCGGGAATTTCGACTTCAGCATTAGGATTTTCAAACTGATTTTATCCTTCTTTACTTGCATTAATTTTTGTTAGAAGGGATGCATCGAGCACCTCTAACGTTCAGTCTTTTGGACAGACTGTATTCTAGATAAACGACAATTATATGCTCCAAAAATAATTATACATATACAAAAAATATCAGTTTACAGAAGAACGCAATTATTTAACAAGAGAAGAACAAAATAAGTACGAAAGGCCTCGAAAAAAAATAAAGGACAGGGCAGATATGCTCTCCCTACATTTATCGCCTCAAAATCGAGCCTTAATCCATAAAATAATAAATTCTTTCTGGAAATTTAAATGAGAGAATAAGTTTAAAACATCCGAAAAATAAACTTGAAAAAGCTGATCTAGATAGACAAATTCAAAGAGAATAGCCCGTTCCCTTCAATTGATGATTTGGAAGTTCTACTTGTGAAATCAAACTGCAGGAAGCTTAACTATTCGAAGTCTGTTGAAAATTTCAAATAGGAGAATGAAAATTATCTGAAAATATTTAATGACTATGCTGGTCTATGTTGATCCGAAATATTTAACAAACTTGAATAACACATGTTTACCACTTCTCTTTATTGTAATTAAAAAGGTTTTTCACGTAATAGAAGGAATGTTTAAAAATTCTAAATATCATGAAGATTCATTCTGTTGACCTACAAATTTTAATTTAAAAAAATTTTATTCAAAAACTTTAAAAATTCAATAAATGTCTAAGAAAACACCGTGTCAATTTAGTAGACTAATTTATAGAATTAAACACTTATCACAGTACCAAAGGGAATGAAATGATTCCAAAAAATTTGAATTATCAATTAAATCTACAGAATAAATACTTGAAGGATATAAAAATTTATTTCGTACCTTGTTTTATTAAAACCAAATTTTTCAAAATTCCAAAACACTACCTAAAGTACTTCTTCAAAAACAACTTACTCAAGATAAGTTCCTCCAAAAAAAATGGAATAAATCAACAGTAATTAACTGTATGATATTTAAAATTTTTAAATAATCCTTCTATCAAATAAAAACCCTTTTTTTATTATTACTACATTCGAGTCTTCGTTCAAATAACTACATTCAGTTTGTGTGGTAGGATATTTTTTGTTAATTATTTTTATTCTTTAAATGTAAAGTATGATGAATTTCCGTTGTGATAATTCTAAATTGCTTTTGGGAGATGTTCTGCATGTTTTAAGAATGTTTTTGAAGGAAATCATTTTGAGCAAGTTGTTTTTGAATAAGTTCTTGAGGTTATCTTTTGCAATTTTGGAAAGGAATTTGGTTTTAATAAAACAAGGTACGAAAGAAAAATTGTACCCTTTAAGTATTTATTCTGTAGATTTAATTGGTAATTTATATTTCTTTGAATTCTTTCACTCCCTTTGGTACTGTTTGATAAGTGTTTAATTTTATATGTCTACTAAATTAACACGGCGGGTTCTCAGTTCTTAATTTAATTCTAAAAGTTTTTGAATGAAATATGTCGAAAATAAAATTTATAGTTTAACAGAATAAATCTATATGATATTTGAAACTTCTTCATTGTGCTGAGATTTTATAAAATTTGTATTTTTTCTCTCGTTTATTCTACCTGGCCTGTTTTCATTTACTGAAAAATAAATACTTCTAAACTGCAGTCAAAAAAATATAAATACGTAATGATCACATGCGAACAACTCAATTTTTTTATAGTAAATTACAACAATCTTTTAAAACTTCTTATAATCTGGGCAAGTAATATGTGTATATATATATATATATATATATATATATATATATATATATATATACATATATATATATATATCAAATAGCATATTCGTATTTTTTAGAAATGAAATAACACGTTGAAATATATCGAAACGTTGCAGATACGGATTATTGATTGTTCATTTCAGTTGGTTAAAGAATACACATGCGTTTTATTCATAACACCAAGAAGACTAAAGCTGCTTGCGTTAGAAGCGTATTTATATTGAAACGGAATGGTGGGATCGAAATTTCCTTTCTTCTACGAGTAAATTCGAATAAAATATCTTTTCGTGTGATTCTATTCACATCATCGGTTTATGTCGCTCAAATCTTGCAGAATATTCTCACATTGTATCTTATGTAACGTATTTTTGAAGAATATATATTATGTTACTGAATTCAACGAAGTTGTTAACAAAATTCTTACTATTGATCTTACAATAATCCGAAATCAAACCATCGAATTTGATTTCAAGATAACCAACAGACAAAAGTCATAGAAGCATTTGAATTCGTCTCTTGAACAGTCTCTACGTAAATTTAAAACATTTTCTTATAGTCTTCGAAGGGTAAATTTTATCGAATTCATTTGAATTAAATAAAGACTGTATCCACAATTTATTAAAATGAGTGAGTAGGGTACTTACATTATGGGGATACTAGTAAATTTCATTATGGATAATTACATAGTTATTGTTGGAATTAAGTTAAAATGCTTTCAAATGACTGGCATACTCGTATGTTGAGTGCGATATGTTTGACTTGTAACTCCGCTGGTGTTCGTGAATTCTCATTTTGGAGAATTTACCTGTTTGACCATTATTAAATTGACAGTCATAATCAATCTTTTTTCAAATTAATATATTTTTTTTTAATTCGACGTAAGTTTGTTCAGTGCAAATTTTAAGGCATTCTAAAATATCCTCCTCAATGATGCATTACATCTGCATTTAATTAGTACATTTTCTATTAGTTCAGTTGGTGGAATCCTCCAAAATAATATTTTGAACGTCAAATGAAATGAATTAGGCATTATATGGAAGGCGAACTTGCACTAAACATAATAACTTTTTATTCAAAAATAAAATATACAAATCTGAAGAAGGTTTGATTATGGGAAATCCTTTATCACTCAAAATATTCATGAACAATACTGAATCTGAAATTCACCAAAATCCTCCTATGAAATATTTTTTATATTGGAATACATACGTAGAGGATATTTTATGTTTGCTTTGTAGGTGCAGACAGAAGAATAAATGAATTATTTTAGTTTAAAAACAAACTGCATTTTTGAATATTATTCACTACGGAAATTGAGCATAAAAAGTATCAATTTTCTTGATTTAACAGCCACCAGAATCAATAATTCACATTAATTTTCAATATTTGATAAACCGAAATTTACAGATGCTATTATACGCAATAAATTAAATCATCCTATTGACCAAAAATTATCAGCATTCAATTGTATGTTCCGCAGATTAGTTTACATACCCATAAATCGAGAAAATTATATTTTAGAACTGAGCATCATTAAACCAATAGCTATTGATAATGGCTACGATCCTGCGTTGATAGATGAGTTGCTCAGGAATAAAAATAATAAAATAGCTTTAAATATGGTATATCCGATTGCAAAAGAAATTCATTTCATTAAAATATACTGAAGCTATTTCTGAGAAATTTGCTACCTATCTCAAAAATAAATATGATTTGAGAACTTCACTCAAAACCTATTTAAACCTCAGTAAATTCATTAAAAATAATAAATACATTATACATAAAGATGATAAATGAGGCGTTTTTAAGTTAACCTGCGGTGATTGTCAATAAGTTCACATATGTGGTGTTTTTTTTTAGAGTGATAGAGCTTTAAATTGAAATAAAACACATTTAAATTAAGATTGAAGCCAAATGTTTTTTTTTATTTGAAAGATAATTTTATTACATTTATGTTTTGAAAATAATTTCCGGCATATGTCCACCACGACTAGCTCTGAGGAACTGCATTCGACCAGACCAATTTGGTACCACTTTTTCGAGTAATTCAGGCCTTATTTCATCAATAATACGAGTTATGTTGGCTTCGAAAGCGTCTTTTGTTTTTGGTTTATCAGCATAAACCAAAGACTTGACATAACTCCAAAGAAAATAATCCAGTGAAGTTATGTCGCATGATCTTTGGGGACAATTAATTGGACCATTTCTCGAAATAATTTTATCGCCAAATCTTTCTTTAATAAATCAATTGTTACGTTGGCAGCATGATGTGTAGCACCATCTTGTTGGCACCCAAACACTTCTGGGTCGATACCATTCAAATTTTGAAACAAATAATCATTGATCATCGATACACCATTCATTGTAACATTAGCTCCAGCATCGTTTTTAAAGAAATATGGACCGATGATGCCTCCAGCGTGTAAAGCACACCATACAGTGCATTTTTCAGGATGCAATGGAACCTGCAGAACTTCTGGAGTATTGAATTGTTTCAGCCGTTACTATTTGGTAGTTGATCATAATTAAAACAAATTGTAGAAATTACTATGTTTTACTACCAAAAAAATATATATTATACATTTTCTTGTGACTAGAGTTTCGGGAAATGAACTATCCCATCATCAGACAACTGAAGACCTAACAGTGGTACAGTGGTATTTAAACAAAAGCGATAAATATTTTTAATATTTCATCAGATTCTCGGTAACACCTAATAGTACAGAGGTTTACAATCGGAACGTGATAAAAAACCGGGTTAAAAAAGAGGAGCCTTAACGGATAACGGAATGTCGGCAATCGACAAAGAAGGTTATTAAACAGCTGATACCCATTTAAATATCTCAAATAATTTTTTGGGTTACATAGCTCCGTACAGTCATTCATTATTTTTACATTTTTTTGTTGTATATCTCAAATATTTGGATTTACAAAGCTCCATACAGTCATTCATTATTTTTTACATTATTTTTATTGTGAACTAATTTGGAAATTTCAATAATCAAGTTTCTTTTCTTTTGAATCTACATGTAAAATTTTCTTAAGATTTTCTTTTGTCGAAAGGAATTACTGTTTTCGAAAGAATAAGTGGTAAAAGTTGAATTTTTGTTTACTTTTCATTAAATTCATTTTATGTTCGTTGTAAAGGTTTTAGACAGATGTTACTTCTTAAATATCTCAAATATTTTCGATTTACATAGCTCCGTACAGTCATTCATTATTTTTACATTATTGTTATTGTGAACTAATTTCAAAATTTCAACAGATTCTAGAAAATCGAGTTTCTTCCCTTTTGATTCTATATGTAAAATTTTAAGATTATCTATTGTGGGAAAGGAATGACCGTTTTCTAGACAATGAGTGGCAAAAGTAGAATTTTGTTAATTTTTCCTGAAACTCATTTTATGTTCGTTGAACCTCGTCTTGAAGGAACGTCCTGTTTGTCCTATATATTTATTACTGCACGTAGAACAAGATAACTCATAAACTCCTGATTTGTGTATGTTTGAAGTAGGGTCCTTTGCGTTAAATAATACCGATGATAATTTGTTTTGCGTTTTGAAGGCAATATTGACATCTGATTTTGAGGAACTATTGGCCACTTTTTGACTTATGTTACCAAAAGTACGACAGAGAAATGAATTTGTACTTTTGGTAACATAAGTCAAAAAGTGGCCAATAGTTCCTCAAAATCAGATGTCAATATTGCCTTCAAAACGCAAAACAAATTATCATCGGTATTATAATAACATAATAATATTACAATAACCCGGTTTTTATCACGTTCCGATTGTAAACCTCTGTACCACTATTAGGTGTTACCGAGAATCTGTTGAAATATTCAAAATATTTATCACTTTTATTTAAATACCACTGTACCACTGTTAGGTCTCCAGTTTTCTGATGATGGGATAGTTCATTTCCCGAAACCCGAGTCACAAGAAAATGTGTAATATATATTTTTTTGGTAGTAAAACATGGTCATTTCTACAATTTGTTTTAATTCTGGAGTATTGTTTTTACTCCATATACGGCAATTTTGCTTGTTCACATAGCCGTTCGACCAGAAGTGAACTTCATCACTAAACACAATTTTACGATAAAAAAGTGGATCAACTTCAAGTTGTTCTAGGACCCAATCAGCAAACAAACGATGCTTATTATGGTCAAGTGGCTTTAGTTCGTGAACCAGTTGGATCTTGTATGGGTGTAGACCAAGATCTTTATGCAAAATTTTCCATGTGGTGAATACACAGAGTCTAACTTGTTGTTGACGTCCACGAATAGACAAATCGGGATCATCATTAACACTATGCTTTACAGCAGCGATATTTTCCTCTGTACGTAGAGTTCTTTGTCTTATTATAAAATTTGAATATCAAAACAGATTCAATCTGTTGTCTTCTACAATTTTAATTTCAAAAAATTTTTTTGAAGAAACTTCAAGAATTAAATTAATGTCTTTATAAGCACTGCTCATATTTAATAGACGTATAAAATCAAAATTCATCATACAATATCAAATGGAATTAAGAAAAACCAACGAATATAAATTGTCAATTGAAATTAAAATATAAATAAGCAAACATTTTTTTGTTTCGTTCCAGGCATGCGTACTGAACTCTTCAGACAAACGTACGAAGCCCTGTTTGTTACAAAATGTATTGTTTTCTGATACTATATTAATGAAAAATAACTCTTTCTCAAAAATATAAAACATAATTTCAAGAACTTCTCAAAAACTAATTTATTTGAAATATTCAATATATTTAAATAAATTACTTCAAAAAATCTCAAAACATGTAGCACAAATTAAAATTGTAGAAGACAACAGATTAAATCTGTTTTGATATTCAAATTTTGTAATAATCCTTCTATCAAGTAAAAAAACCGTTTCTTCTTATTCTTTGTCTTATTGTTGTTGGTGCATCGAGTAGAGAAAATGTTGTCCGAAATCTATCGATAGTTCGACGAATAATCTGCTCTGATGCACGATTATGTAAACCATAAATTTCACGAAGTGCTCTATAAGTTTGGCGAACACTGATTGTGAGTCTTTTCATGATAATTTGTCAATTATCAACTATCAAATCACAGTTATTCCTATCGAAAGTTCTATCACTCTGAAAAAACACCCTCTATGATAGACAGGAAGAACTTGAAGAACATCTGAAGAGTTTCCTCAATAACAAAATTAATTCCACTTATTCGAACCATTTGTTAGAAACGGGACATACTTTGAACTATAATTTTGAAATTTTACATATAGGAAGTAAAAGTAATGCCTTAAAACTTTTAGAGTCACTAGAGACAAATAAATACAACGTTGAGTATTGTACTCAACGAACAATTATATCTAAATAACTCTCCACTGTTGAATATATCCTGATGAACTGCAATTTCCTCCTTTTTTGAGTTTTAGTCCCTGATAGAATTTTGTACCTACTCTAATTTAAATAGAAACCGAATTTGAGAACAAATATAGTTATTCAAAAATGTAAGATATACCACATAGCTGGACGATGCTACTGTGTTAGCGAAACGAAAACTTTTCATCACGTCTCCTGATTTGCGAATTTAAGTTCTGAAACTCTAATTGAACTGAAAAGTTTGAAAGGTGAATATTCGACAAAAGACTTCTTGGAATCTCCAGAGATCTGAACTGTGATATCCCTAAAAAATTGGGAATTATAACTGTCTGGAGGAAACGCCTCCAAAAATCCATTTCAGCTAGCCTAAGATTACTCGAGGATTTTCGGGATTAATTGCTTTATATTTCAACAGAGGTTCCGCTTTATTGCGGAAATGGAGAAAGACACGAAACACGAGTCAAGAAGCTGATATAAATTTAAAAAATATGCGGGAGTTCGGAGTTCACGGAATAATATTTTTAATTTGCGAAATAAAAAAGCTTCGCTCCTTTCTGCTTAGGACATAATGTGAAATTTTCACATATAATAAAATAATAAAGAGGAGTTTTTTCACTTGATCGAAGACCTATTACAATATATTAAATATCAAACAGTTTCATTATGTTAAACTCGGTACAAATTTCATTTCTATTTTCATAAAAGTTTTTTCCCAAAACTGTTTAGAATTAAATTAAATAAATGTCTTAGAAAACACAGTTTCAATTTAGTAGACATTTATCGGGGTTTTTTTAGAGTGATAGAAGTTAAAATTAAAATAAAACACATTTAAATTAAGATTGAAGCCAATTTTTTTTTATTTGAAAGATAATTTTATGACATTTATGGTTTGAAAATAATTTCCGGCATATGTTCATCACTACTTGCTCTGAGGAACCGCATTCGACCAGACCAATTTTGGACCACTTTTTCCTGTAATTCAGGCCTTATTTAATTAATAACACGAGTTATGTTGGCTTCCGAAGCGTCTATTGTTTCTGGTTTATCAGCATAAACCAATGACTTGACATAACCCCAAAGAAAATAATCCAGTGGAGTTCGGTCGATACCATTCAAAGTTTGAAAAAATAATCATTGATCATCCATCCGTAAAAAGCACCATTCACTGTAATCTTAGCTCCAGCATAGTTTATGAAGAAATATGGACCGATGATGCCCCAGCGCGTAAAGCACACCATACAGTGCATTTTCCAGGATGCAATGGAACTTGCAGAACTTCTTTTTCCATGTGGTGGATGCACAGAGTCCAACTTGTTGTGAACGTCGACGAATAGACAAATCTCGATCATCATTAATACGATGACTTACAGCAGCGATATTTTCTTCTGTACGTACAGTTCTTTGTCTTGTTGTTGTTGTTGTGTCGAGTAGACATAATGTTGTCCGAAATCTATCTATAGTTCGACGAATAAGCTGCCCTGATGGACAATTATTTAAATCATAAATTTCACGAAGAACTCTATGAGTTTGGCGAAAAGAATACTGATTTTGAAAATAAATTTTAACAATTTGTAAACGTTGTTGCGGCGTGAGTCTTTCCATGATAATTTGACAATATTTACTAATCAGAAAGGTCAAAACACAGTTATCCCTATCGAAAGTTCTATCACTCTAAAAAAACACTCAATAAAACTAACTTTCACTACACAGCACCTAAAGAAATGAAAGAATTCAAAGAAATATAAGTTATTAATTAAAAATATTAAATGAACACTTGAAGCATACAAAATTTTGTTTCGTATCAATGTATAATGAATCCAAATTCCTTTCCAAAAATGCACAAAATATCCTCAAGAATTCCTTGAAAAATAACTTTCTGTGAAAAAGTTCTTTCAAAAAAACTCCAAAAACATATAGCACCACTTGAAAAGCGCCATTTAGAATTGCAACGTATCGAAGAAATAACTGAAACCTTAAAAATACCTCATGAATTTTTTCTGATTTATGGAACGAACATAAAATACGTAGGATTTTTTTTTAAAATTCACTTTTATATTCAAAGTTTGTTTAGAGAAAGACATGTGGTTTTAGTCGGGTAAGATATATTTTTATTAATTACTTTATCTTTTTAGATACAAAGTTGGACTGACGAGATATCGATATGGTAAGTATAAAGGGCCTTTTTGAAGATTTGCTACATGTTTTTGGAGTTTTTTTGAAAGAACTTTTTTGAAAGAAGGTATTTTTGAAGAAATTCTTGAGGTTCTGTGGTGCATTCTTGGAAAGGAATTTGGTTTTCGTAATACATTGACACGAAACAAAATTTTGTATCCTTCAAGTGTTTATTCAATATTTTCAATTGATAATTTATAGTTCTTCGAATTTTTTTATTCCTCTTGGTACTATGTAGTCACTATTAATTCTTATGTCTACTAAATTGAAACTGTGTTTTCTAAGACATTTATTTAATTTATTTCTTAAAAGTTTCTATGAAATGAAAATAAAAATTGTAGCGAGTTTAACAGAATAAATCTGTATGATATTTAAGATATTGAAATTTTTATATTGAACTTCGAGTTGGAAGCCAAGATACGTCGAACGCCGTTTTTTCACGTGTGAACAACTGTTCCAACGGCAAAAAAGGATTTTGCATCGAATTGTGACTGGCTATGAAGAGTTAGTCTATCACGATAATCCAAAACGTCAAGCAACGTATGTATGCTTCGTCATCAACTGTCAAGCCGCATATTCATGACGAGAAAATTATGCTGTGTATTTGGTGAGACCAGCTGGGTGTGGTGTATTGCCAGAAGGATGGGAAAAAGTAGTGCCTGGCGACGGAAATACTTTGAACTTTGAATGTATAAAGCTCCAATTTTCGACAAAAAAACGCACGAACTAGAATTTTTTTTTATCACATTCAGGTATGCGATCAATTGAACCCATCATTACTTCAAATAAAGTTTTTCTAATAATTCATGTGAGAAATATAGGAATACAAATATCTGAATGTTTTCGTAGTTATATATAACATCGAAGGTGGGTCGGAAGTAATCGATCAAACTGGAGGATGTGAATTATGTACCTAAAAATAACATGAGGTGCTCAAATTTCGATGAATTTCCGTACTGATTCACAGATGGCATCACAAATACAAATATAATGATTTCTCGCCTACCACAAATCATTATCCTCCATATATCCGCCTCTTCAAGAAAAAAATGCAGAAAAATTATACAGTATCAACTATCGGATGTTTTTTCAGAGTGATAGAATATTATATAGGGATAGGTGAATTCTACCAGAATAGTTATTGGCTATTTGAGGAAGGCCTCTTTTCCAAGTGACTACCAAGCAGTCTCCACAGTCCACCCAGAGGTAGAAAGTGTGATAAGGATTACGCCATATCATCGCGCTCGGCGAGAACCCCTCCGAAGAGATGAACCCACCAGCTTCCAGTTTGGGCCCCGACTCGAAAGCCAGAACCGTCTGACTGGTAGCAGGTCAGTACCCGAGTTGTTTGAGACGCAACTCACCCGCCGGAGGGAATTCTTATCCATCCACCCGAACGCAGTCCCATAAACTAAGATAAACTCAAGATTGACGACTACAATTGATCCTGGTACGAGCACCGTCTAGCGGACTATACGTCCTGACCCACCGAACCCATGTGAAGTCATTTGATTGATCCTGGCGTCAAGCACTAATGGCGGAGCCATTTCGTCGAGATCCACAAACCCTAAATAGTTACGCACAGATCCAGGGGCCAGGACAGGCCGGTCGAACCGTCAAGTCCCGTTAAACCCCGAGTCGTTTCATGAGAATATCCCGAAAATGGGGGTCTGCGAACAGATAAATGAAATACCCCCCTATTCCAGCATGCGGACTTTCAACCACTGCCCCCTCGAGTCCAACACCAATTGGGGTGGCCAGGTGGTACAAGTAACACCTGAGGGCAAGCCCACCCCCCCGAGGTAACGCAGTATGCTACATAACGCACTCGGCCATTACACAGAATCCGGAGATTTATACTGCGATAGGGTAGAGTACGCCAGTTTTAAGGGAGAAGCCCTGTGCTGCGACAGACTCCCTTGTCACTGAGTTAATCAACCGGCTCAGCCCTCCATTTCACCTGAGTAAAACTAGGGCCCCATTCGGAGATCTTCCACCATACAGGTCCAGTGACTGGCGCGAAATGGCATTACGTTAGACACCAAGACTTAACCCTCCAAATCGCCGGGACGAATCTAGGGTCCTAGTCAAGAGAGCGCCCCCATCACGTCAAGATCTAATGCCTGGGGGGCGATTATATAAGGATAACTGTGATTTGACAGAAAGTAGAAGGCATGTTGTTTTAACATTTCTGTTCAATATGCATTGAAGAATTATCATGGAAAGAATCACGCCGCAGCAACGTTTACAAATTGTTGAAATTTATTTCCAAAATCCGTGTTCTATTCGCCAAACTTATAGATCACTTCGTGAAATTAATGGTTTACATAATCGTCCATCAGAGCAACTTATTCTTCGAACTATCTAAAGATTGTGGGCAAAATTTTCTCTACTCGATGCAACAACAAGACAAAGAACTGTACGTACAGAAGAAAATATCGCTGCAGTAAGTCACGGTGTTAATGATGATATTTGTCTATTCGTCGACGTTCACAACAAGTGACTCTGTGCATCCATCACATGGAAAATTTTGCGTAAAGATCTTGGTCTACACCCATACAAGATCCAACTGGTTCAAGAACTAAAGCTACTGGACCATAATAAGCGTCGTTTATTTGCTGATTGGGCCCTAGAACAGCTTGAAATTGATTCAATTTTTTATCGTAAAATTGTGTTTAGTGATGAAGCTCATTTCTGGTTGAACGGCTTTGTAAACAAGCAAAATTGCTGTATATGGATTGAAAACATTTCTCAAGAAGTTCTGCAGGTTCCATTGCATTGAAAATGCACTGTAAAGTGTGCTTTATACGCTGGAGGCATCATTGATCCATATTTCTTTGAAAACGATGCTGGAGCTAATGTTACAGTGTATGGTGCTCGTTACAGATTGATGATCAATGATTATTTGTTTCAAAATTTGAATGGGATCGATCCAGAAGTGTTTTGGTTCCAACAAGATGGTGCTACACCTCATGCTGCTACCGTCAAATTGATTTATTGAAAGAAAGATTTGGCAATAACATTATTTCGAGAAATGGTCCCATTAATTGGCCTCCAAGATCATGCGACATAACTCCACTGGATTATTTTCTTTGGGGTTATGTCAAGTCATTGGTTTTTGCTGATAAACCAGAAACATTAGACGCTTTGACTAAAAAAAAATCTACACCATATGTAACAAATAAGAAAAACTTGGGGTCGATTTTTGTTGAAAACAAAGATTGTCTGAAAATTGGAGAAAAAATATACCAATTGCATTGTCGTGCTCTGCCTGCCTTTTACATAGGACAAACTGGTCGTTCAATCAATATTAGAGTAGAAGAACAAATCTATACCCCAAAATAAAACAACTTCTGTTTTTCTGCCCATTGCATAAAAGAAAACCACTTCACAGACTTCGGAAAAACCGAAATTCTACATTCAGGTTACAAACGCAAAAAGTTGGACCTACTCGAATATCTGCAGATCTTTTCAGCCCACAAAAACATTTGGCGATAACAAATGATCAGTTGAAATTGCATCTTTCCCTGACAACAGTTAATAACTAATTGTTTGATTGATTCAGTCTCTACTTGATGGACACTCATTTTAATTTGAAAATATATAAGAGAATGTATTTTGATTTCCACAAAAATGTTTATAATACAACAATTGTTTCACCACGACATGGCTTCTTCAGGTATCTATATTCTACAGCCACATCGTGGTACAATAGTTGTTGTATTATAAAGATTTTTGTTGAAATTGAAGTACAGAACAAATTCAGAATTATATTTTCGAACTTCTACAATATATATTTAAAATTATATACAAAAACTTTGAAAATGATATCTCAATATATAATCAATTATTTATCGATGTCTCGGAAAGAATTTTTTACGGCAAGTTATTTTAATTTCTGCTATCCAGTATCGACTCATATTTTAAATTATTTTGTGAATTATGAATTAAAATCATATTGAGTCGAAGATCCACAAAATATTCCTTAATTATGTATTATTCTTGAAATTCTGGTTATTTAAAGTAAACTCAAAAAATTTTCCCTTTTGATGAGGTACAATTTGAATATGTGATAAATTTGAATCTGAATTCAGTACATTTCTGACCGAAATATATTTATCAAATGTGTTCTGGTTCAACTATCGGGTGTTTTTTTTTGAGTGATAGAACTTGAAATTGAAATAAAACACATTTAAATTAAGATTGAAGCCAACTTTTTTTTTAATTGAAAGAATTTTATGACATTCATGTTTTGAAAATAATTTCCGGAATATGTCCACGACGACTAACTCTGAGGAACCGCATTCGACCAGACCAATTTTGGACCACTTTTTCCAGTAATTCAGGCCCTATTTCATTAATAACACGAGTTATGTTGGCTTCCAAAGCATCTATTGTTACTCTTTATACGGTAATTTTGCTTGTTCACATAGCTGATCAACCAGAAATGAGCTTCATCACTAAACACAATTTTACGATAAAAAAGTGGATCAACTTCAAGCTGTTCTAGGGACCAAACACCAAACAAACGAGGCTTATTATGGTCAAGTAGCTTTAGTTCTTGAACCAGTTGGATCTTGTATGGGTGTAGACCAAGATCTTTACGCAAAATTTTCCATGTGGTGGATGCACAGAGTTCAAGTTTGAACGTCGACGAATAGACAAATCTGGATCATCATCATGACTTACTGCACCGATATTTTCTTCTGTACGTACAGTTCTTTGTCTTGTTGTTGTTACATGAAAATGTTGTCCGAAATCTAACGATAGTTCGACGAATAAGCTGCTCTGATGGACGATTATGTAAACCATAAATTTCACGAAGTGCTCAATAAGTTTGGCGAATAAAACACAGATTTTGAAAATAAATTTCAACAATTTGAAATGATGTTGCGGCGTGCGTCATTCCATGATAATTTGTCAATGCTTACTGAACCGAAATGTCAAAACAACATGGCTTCTACCTTCTGTTAAATCACAGTTATCCCTATCGAAAGTTCTATCACTCTTAAAAAAACCCGGATTTTTCTATTTTATTCATTATTTTGAAATTTTTAAATTATGTTGGAATGATTTTAGTGAGACATTCGTATTAATACGTTTCATGTCGTGAAGTAAAAAGGTTTTTTCGAGGCAATGAAAAAACTTCTATATTGATTAAGTATCTTCTTGATAGTTTCATATGAAATTTTCAATATAAATTAAGTTCGGTGATGTATAGTAATTCTGAATTCAAAGTTATAAATTAATTAACCTACGGAAGTAAGCGCTTTATCAATCTTTCTCCAGCATAAAATTCTATGAATAACCAGTTAAAACAAATTCGCCATCCAGTTTTCCCGACGAATGAAATAAATCAACTCAACAAAGAATAGCAAATAAGAGTGATGAGAATTGAATTTCCGGAAACATTATTTCTGCAACGAAAAACCGCATACAGCCAAAAACCACAAAACCACTCCCGATATTCGAGGCTTGCATAATTAAGATTTCATTCATTTCCCACAGTGCTCCCAGAGTATCCTCTAAAACGAGTTTCGAGTGCTTATATCTAGACCTGAGAATTGAAGGAAGACATTTCTCGATGTAAAATCAGCCTTTCCAGATCAAATTTTCATCTGGTTTGCGGAAATTTGATTTCTCCGGGGAGGAAATTTTTTTCGATTCGGCCAGATTCGACATTGGATCACTATATTATAAGTCTATGGGATGGAAGATACTGAAATTAAGGACTTATTGCTGTTGAAAAAAATTTAATCTCAAGGATAAATAGTCTCGGATTCTGGCGCGAGGTCCGAAGAGATCTTACGGAGAAATAAAGATATTTTTAATTCAGATGTCGTATTGAATTGAGTCAGTGTAAAAAACCGAAGAAATTCTTTTTATGAGTAATAAGTCATTAAGGTTGGAATCATATTGGCTTGATAAAAGGTGGGCCATCTGGAGTTTGTATTTTGAAGTAGTGGTTATTTCGAGTCTTGCGAATTTTTGTCACTCGTGTTTCGACAGAAAGTTAGCTTAATATTTGACATTAACGAGATGGGTCAATTTACGCTTGAACAAAACTGTAAAATATCAAAAACTCATTTCCAAATCATCTATCCAAACTGTTATGTGAAAAATTCAATAGAAATGCCCTCACGGCATTATGGATATTTTATGAAAAAACTCGTTCACGTTCTCTTCTAGTGAGCACACTTGAAAACATTGCTGTTGCAGCTCAAAATGCGGCTGAACATCCATCAATATCATATCGTCATCGTGCTGAATAAATGGACGCACTTCTCTCAGGAGAATTTTGCATACTGATCGATGAAGACCGTATCGGAACTCTAATTGTTTTTTGAAGATATAATACATGTTTTGAGAGATTTTTGAAGTAATTCATTTAAATATATTAAATATTTCAAATAAATTATATTTTCTGAGAAGTCCTGAAAGTTATGTTTTGTATTTTTGAAAAGGAATTAATTTTCATGATTGTGAGATCAGAAACAAAATTTTGTCTCCTTCAAATATTTATTTTTTAATTTTAATTGACAATTTATATTTGTTGGGTTATTTATTCCATTTGATATTTTATATTGAGTTTTGTTTTTATACGTCTATTAAATATAAGCTGTGCTTGTAAGACATTAATTTAATTCTAAAAATTAAAAAAAAAAAAAATTTGTAGGAGACTTACAGATTATATCTGTTTTGATGTTCAAATTTTATCAATTATTACCTATTTTGAAGAGAACCATGAGAATATTTTTCAATAGGTTTAGAGAAGCTTATTTCTTGAGCTAACAAATGTATTGAAGTTTTTTCTTTCATGCCTATTCCGAGAATACATTGAACGCCTCTCGTATATGCGTATTATTTAGTTCAATAAGTCAATAAATTGGCGATTATATGAAAAAAATTACTTATGACGAATAAATCAATCTCCGCAATAACCTTCAATTGTTTACATAAACCTGATGGGATTCGAATTTAACCCGTAAGAATAATCCTGAAATATTACCCCCTATAAAAGCCGAAATATGTGCAGAAACACGACTGAGGGTTTAAATCAAGTGCAGTTTATACGAGTTTTCCCCTGAAATTAATCATCCAATATCATAAACAGTCGGTTAGTTATTACCAACTTGTGCAATTTAGGATTTCCGATTATTCTTCGTTGACATGCAGTAAACACATATATTTTATCTTGGCATTGAATTGACATAAGTCTTGGATTTCAAATGCAAATATTCCGACAAGAAAATAATAAATTCATGATAGATCGAAAGGTCGTACCACCCTGTCTTATTGTCAAGTCGAATAACAAAGAAAGTTGGTGATGCAATTAAAACCAGCAGCAACCACACCTGGTACTGCAACTGTCCTATATCTTGCATCATTATGAGATACAAATGTTGATTACGAGCATTTTTATTGCATGTTATATTCCAATTGTTTTAGATTTTTTTCCGAGAACCTACCTACTGAAACATAAAAATAATGAATCTAAGAATATATGAATTTTTTAACATTTATTAATTATCAAAATTCGACGTGGAATTATTCGCATTTGAATGAAATAATATAGATTATTTCCACAATTTATTAAGTTAATTAAAATTTTTTCGTCAACACTGATTCCATCAAGAATAATTACTCTTTGAATTAACATTACTCATTCTCATATCGCTACAAAAACTAATAATTTTCGGAAATAAACATTAAAAAAACATGCAAAAATGGATGGACATAACCATCAATTTGCAGAAATACCGGTAAAGAAAAATATGGGAAAAAGGGATATAAATAACCATAAAATATATTGAGGCCAATTATCATTAAGATTGGATTATTATTGAAGGCAAATTTTTTTTATTTGAAAGATAATTTTATGACACTTATGTTTCAAAAATAATTTCTGGCATACGTCCACCACGACAAGCTCTGAGGAACTGCATTCGACCAGACCAATTTTGGACCACTTTTTCGAGTATTTCAGGCCTTATTTAATCAAAAACACGAGTTATGTTGGCTTCCAAAGCATCTATTGTTTCTGGTTTATCAGTATTAATCAATTACTTGACATAACTCCAAAGAAAATAATCCGGTGGAGTTATGTCGCATGATCTTGTAGGCCAATTAATTGGATCTTTCTTTCAATAAATCAATTGTTACGGTAGCAGCATGAGGTGTAGCACCATCTTGTTGGAACTAAAACACTTCTGGGTCGATGCCATTCAAATTTTGAAACAAATAATCATTTAGCATAGATCTGTAACGAACACCATTCACTGTAACATTAGCTCCAGCATCGTGTTTAGAGAAATATGGGCCGCTGATGCCTCCAGCATATAAAGCACACCACACAGTGCATTTTTCAGGATGCAATGGAACCTGCAGAACTTCTTGAGGATTTTTTTCACTCCACATACGGCAGTTTTGCTTGTTTACATAGCCGTTCAACCAGAAATGATTCAGCACTAAACACAATTTTACGATAAAAAAGTGGATCAACTTAGCTATTCTAGGGCCCAATCTGCAAACAAACGACGCTTATTATGGTTAAGTGACTTTAATTCTTGAACCAGTTGGATCTGGTATGGGTGTAGACCAAGATCTTTACGCAAAATTTTCCATGTGGCGCATGTACAGAGTCCAACTTATTGTGAACGTCGATGAATAGACAAATCTGGATCATCGTTAACACTATGACTTACAGCAGCGATATTTTCTTCTGTACGTACAGTTCTTTGTCTTGTTGTTGCATCGAGTAGAGAAAATGTTGTCCGAAATCTATCGATAGTTCGACGAATAAGCTACTCTGATGGACGATTATGTAAACCATAAATTTCACGAAGTGCTCTATAAGTTTGGCGAGTAGAACACTAATTTGGAAAATAAATTTCAACTCCCGATATAATAGATAGTAAAATAAAATGTTTTAATACAACAATTCTTTCACCACGATGTGGCTTCTTCAGGTATCTATTTACATTCTACTGACTGATGGTGTCTAGTATAACAGTTTAAATACAATTAAGTACGTGACAGAATAATGGTAAAAACAAATCATAAAAACTAAGGGTGTTTACTGGAGTTTGCCGCTAAAAAATGCTATTAGGAAAAGATATACAGTAATAAGGATCTGTCAACATCTGTTTGTTTTTTCAGAAGGATTTTACGGGCATTGTACCTGTTGATTTCCAAAGATTCTAATCTGAAAGCGTTAATCTAGAACTTTTGCTTTCGACGTTGATAATTTCATAGTTATTATTAAAATTATGCCTGAATTCCTTGAAATGATTAGCATAGGTTGAATGTACGAAATCCGATATGTTACTTCTTTGGTGTCCTTGGATTCTTTTCTTGAATGCAATCATTGCATGTCAACTTATAGGCTCCAGATCTATTTTCTTTTTTTGTTCGATATTCATTGTTTTTTATATAAGTACTGAAGTTTTTGATGGTCATCAATAACCTTTTAGATAGGAAAGTCATACAGCGAATGACGAAAAATTGTTTGCTTCACCATTTAAAAAAAAAATTATGTATAAATATGTGTCCCTTGGTTACCGAGATTTCTAATTCCGAATAATAAAATTGAAATCAAACAAAATGAGTAAGTTGCATTGTATACCGCCAGATGAACAGTAATTTTATTCATTCTCTCTTGTTTTTATTCAAATATTCTTACGATATCAGTCGAGTTTGATTAATTGGTTGCACTGGTCGATATGTAATTGTTTTTTAATTCAGTCTTATTGAATATTCCATTTCGGAATGAATCAACAAATCGAGGTATTGATTACTGTCAATATGAAATATGCATCCTGACCTCCTACAGTACATTCGAATATTGACGTCGTAAAAAGCATTTCAACAGTTTATCTGCTATCGGGTGTCATTTTTAATATATGGGTATGCCGTAATGTACAAATATATATACAGAGTAGAAACATCTTATGGAATAAAATTCTTTGTGTCCTTAGGTTAGGAAATTATAAGAAATACTGGGACACGTCAACTTCCAAATTCAATGGTGCGCCTTTTAATCATAAATTTAATATGCAGGGTGATTCGCGCAAGTCAAGCACAGTCTGTCTTCTTTTTTTTCTATGGAAAAGCCTGTATATTTTTATGTTTTCTAAAACTCCTTCATAACCTGATTTCAACGACCTATATCATGTATGGTCTATTACCAATAATATAGGGTGAAATAATGAAATTAATAATTTATCATGTGTTAAATAGTGGCATTTTTTAAATAACCTAAATATAGACTTACGAAATTTCCGAACTATCAATTGAGTTGGGAAAATACGTTTGCGTGAGCGTATCCGTAAGAAGCGGCCAAATTTGTGGGCGAACAACTCATGGATTTTGCATGACGATAACGCGCCTTCTCACCGAGCTACGATTGTGACTGACTTTCTCGCCAAAAACTCAACAAACGTGCTTCAGCAACCACCGTATTCGCCGGATTTGGCTCCCTGCGACTTTTTCCTCTTCCCAAAACTAAAATTGCCCCTTCGTGGCACCCGTTTTGAGTCGATTGAAGCCATAAAACAAAATTCGGCGCGAGAGCTAAAGTCCATCCCGGAAAGCGCCTATAAAAAATGTTTCGATAATTAGAAGTGCCGTTGGCATAGATGTATTGGAGCAAATGCAGCCTATTTTGAAGGCGACCCAATAAAATTTGACGATTAAATGTAAAAATGTTGTTTTAGTTGAAAATTCCCGGTACTTTCTTGACAGAGTAGTATATCAGTCTGATATTGCGGTGTTGAGATTTACACTGAAATAGTAAATTCCTAATTGAGACCACGTTTCTTGTAGATTAAATAATGCAATATTTAACTGCGACTCACTGAAAGATTTGAATGATGATCCGTTACGGGCATAATTGCAGAAGTCAAGTTGAAGTACCAAACTCATTAGAAGGTACTGTGTCTAAAATTCATGCACAATTCAGAGAACTTGGACATGTCAAACCATTAAAAAGAAAACCGCAATTCGTTGAAGATACTGTGAAATTGGATATTTCGTTTGGTGTTGCATAGTATTCAACGACAAATACATGTCAAATTGACTTTGAAAATAATATGTCATACAACTGTCATAAGGTGTCTCCACAAAGAAAAACTTCATCCAAATAAAATGACAATTATGCGGGTATTAACAGAAGACGATCCAGATCGTAGAATGCATTTCTGCAAAATGATGATGAATAAACTGAATAGAAGTGGAAAAGCTGTTGGTTCAATGCCCTTTTTTTCTGAAAAATCAACATTTACATAGAACCGACATAATTGTAGATATTGGTCAGCGGAGAATCCTCATTGGATGCGTGAGACACATACGCAGTATCCTCAAAAGGTGACCGTTTGGGCAGATATCATAGGTGACCATATTATTAGTCTTATATTTATAGATTTGACTTTGACAGCCGAACAATATTTTAGTTTGATTAGAGACAAAGTTGTTCCCGCGACAGTCATACGAGCCTACTGAATGAAAATGTCTGGTTCCAGCAGGATAGAGCCCCACCCCATTATGCTTCAATGGTCAGAACTTAAACGCAATTTTTCCCCATAAATGGTTTGGTCAAGGAGGCACTATTAAGTGGCCAGCTAGATCACCAGACCTTTTTTCTGTGGGGTTATCTCAAGAACAAGTGTAAGCAACACAGTCAACGCGCTCGCTCGCAGACCTTATAGAAAGGATAACTCCAGAAAAGCGGAACTTTAAACAAAGTAAGGAACGATAGGAGAATATTTTGAACATTTATTTTAATGTATTAAAATCAATTACATCATGTCATTCAAGTATACAGTTTCGTGGAACCAATTAGAAATACTTTCGAAATTTCATCTGGTATTATTCCTAATAGACCAAACATGATATAATTCGTTGAAATTAGGTCATCTAGGAGCTTTAAAAAATATAAAAATATTCAGGGTGTTCCATTATAAGGAGGACGGACTATGCTGGACTTGCGCGAATCACCCTGTAAACTTGAATTTATGTTTAAAAAGCGCACAATTGAATTTAAAAGTTTATGTGTCCCAATGTTTTTTATTATTTGTCAACATAAGGACACCAGTAATTTTATTCCATAAGTGGTTTCCACACTGTATAAACCCAGTATATATTAAAAGGTAGACTTCTGAATTTTTTGGCGATCAAACATGGTAATTTCCAAGAGCTTTGTTGACTTGAAGATTAGACTAAGTCATGAAATAGTTCTTCGGATTTTTTTTTATATTGATTTCCGTATACAACGTACGCAAATTGCAAACGATAATTGTAAGAGTAGAATGACCAGAGTGTAAATTACACTGCTGGACCAAATTGTGAAATTTTTATTGAAAAATCCTGGTCTTAAATGAACAATATAAAGGGTCTTTCATTAACAGCGCCCCATTTTGTTCTGTAAATAAAACACATTATTTATTCGAAATTTATTGAAATTTTCATTCCATTGTAAAGTACAATGGATATAATTGGTTATGAAATAAAACATCATTTAAATATCTACTACGAAAACGCTGGCAGGAATGAAGTTGACCCCAATTTTCTCACACAAATCAAGTCGAATGTTTAGCAATTACTCGTTCAATATTGATCTGTAAATCTTCTAAATTTGCTGGATGATTGCTGTAAACCAATGACCTAATGTAACCCCAAAGTACGAAGTCCAATGGAGTTGAATCGCAAGAACGAGGTGGATAATATATCAGTCCATTTCTTGAAATAATTGAATTTTATTTTCAATAAAGTTATTGTATCATTGGCAGTATGACAAGTGGCACCTTCCTGTTGAAATTATATGTTCTGCAAATCAAGACGAACCAATTCATGCCATAAAAAATAATTCAACATTAAACGATAACGATTTCCATTGACAGTTACCGTCTCGTGAGTTTCATTGAAAAGAATAAGTTCCAATGACTCCTCCAGCATCAAATCCTCACCAAAGAGTAAGTTTGTTAAAATGTAATGGACGTTCTTGATATTCTCCAGGTTTATCACCACTCCAGATACGGCAATTCTGCTTGTTAACATAACCGTTTAACCACAAACGAGGCTCATCTCTGAGAATGATTTTCTCATGAGAATCTGCATCATTTCCGATTTTTTCTAAGCATCAATTACGGAATACGCGACGCTTTAAATGATCTGTTGGTTTGAGTTCTTGGGTTTAAACAATTTTCTATGGATGTAAACCAAGGTCTTTTCGTAAAATTTGCCACAAAGACGTCTGGGAGATGCCTAGTTCTTGTGAACGTCAAGAAATCGATACATTTTGGTTTTCACGAATAATTTCACGTACGGCAGCAATATTATCTTCACTTCTTGCATTTCTTTGTCTCACTGGCACTGTTACATCATGAAGTGTAAAAATTTTTTCAAACTTCCTTATGAAACGTTCAACTATTATTTTAATCGGACGATTTTAATGACCAAAAATAGGAGTTAAAGCACGTAAAGTTAGAGTAACAGACCTCGATTTTTCATTATGAATTTGGATTATTTGTAAACGTTGTTGGATGGTGTACCTTTTCCTGATTAAATGGTAGACATTGACAAATGCAAATGTCAATGTCAAAAATAAACAGTGGCTGCAATGCGTGAGTAACGTCAATTTAAAAATGGGGAGTTGCCATTGAGACAAATTTTATAATAATTATCACATGGGTTACCAATAATTTTGGAAGCATCCTTACAAGTTTTCGAGTTGTAAGAAATAATATTATTTTATATCGCTTCAGTTTAACATAGAGAATCTTAATGGATTCCTTTCCATGTGCCATTTTCTAAGCTCACTTAGAACATCAAGTCAAATCATTTGAATACACTTCAGTTTAATGAGTCATTATGCATGCCAATCAATAAAATACTTGCATTAATGCATCCTTCCCCAAGTTATGAAAAAATGTCATCATCAACAATTATTTTTCCTAGGATTTTTCCCAGATATAAAAGAATCGCGATATTCACTCTCATCATCAATCATTTTAAAGCCTTCGATAAACAAACAAGTACCATATCAAGATGATCAAGCAGATTCTTGCTCATATTGCCGTCGCTGTAGTGGTGATTCTAGCAGTTGCCAACCCTGAGCCCAGCGGTGTTGTTATTGGAGTTCCAGGACTCATCGTTGGTTAAAATGGCTATTCACGAATATATTACGAGCTGGATGAAATTAACATGATATTGCTCCCAATGAATGGTCAATAAAACTCTTCAATTGATTTTTAGTCTCATTTCCTGCCTATCTATAAAATTGTTTTCAGGTGCGTTGAGACGAAGAGAAAAAATATGCATATATCGGGTGTTTTTTCAGAGTGATAGAACTTTCGATAGGGATAACTGTGATTTGACAGAAGGAAGAAGACATGTTGTTGACATTTCTGTTCAGTAAGCATTGACAAATTATCATGGAAAGACTCACGCGCAACAACGTTTACAAATTGTTGAATTTTTTTTTTTAAATCAGTGGTCTATTCGCCCAACTTATAAAGCACTTCGTGAAATTTATGGTTTACATAATCGTCCATCAGAGCAGCTTATTCGTCGAACTATCGATAGATTTCGGACAACATTTTCTCTATTCGATGCAACAACAACAAGACAAAGAACTGTAACTACAGAAGAAAATATCGCTGCTCTAAGTCATAGTGTTAATGCTGATCCAGATTTGTCTATTCGTCGACGTTCACAACAAGTTGAACTCTGTGCATCCACCACATGAAAAATTTTGCGTAAAGATCTTGCTCTACACCCATACAAGATCCAACTGGTTCAAGAACTAAAGCCACTTGACCATAATAAGCGTCGTTTGTTTGCTGATTGGGCCCTAGAACAGCTAAATGTTGATCCACTTTTTTATCGTAAAATTGTGTTTAGTGATGAAGCTCATTTTTTGGTCGAACGGCTATGTAAACAAGCAAAATTGTCATATACGGAGTGACAACAATCCTGAAGAAGTTCTTCAGGTTCCATTGCATCCTGTGTGTTTTACACGCTGGAGGCATCCTCGGTCCATATTTCTTTAAAAACGATGCTGGAGCTAATGTAACAGTATGGTGCTCGTTACAGATCGATGATGAATGATTATTTGTTTCAAAATTTGAATGGTATCGACCCAGAAGTGTTTTGGTTCCAACAAGATGCTGCTACCGTTACAATTGATTTATAGAAAGAAAGATTTGGCGATAACATTATTTCGAGAAATGGTCCAATTAATTGGCCTCCAAGATCATGCGACATTACTCCACTGGATTATTGTCTTTGGGGCTATGTCAAGTCAAGTTGGTTTAAGCTGATAAACCAGAAACAGTAGACGCTTTGGAAGCCAACTAACTCGTGTTATTGATGAAATAAAGCCTGAATTACTCGAAAAAGTGGTCCAAAATTGGTCTGATCGAATGCGGTTCCTCAGAGCTAGTCGTGGTGGACATATGCCGGAAATTATTTTTGAAACATAAATGTCATAAAATTATCTTTCAAATAAGAAGAAAATTTGGCTTCAATCTTAATTTAAATGTGTTTTATTTCAATTTAAAGTTCTGTCACTCTAAAAAGAAACACCCGATGTGTAGAAATTGCATTTCTTCTATTTTCTAATTACATATATTTCGAGTAGAAATATGTTCGAGTGGTTTCGATACAAATGTTGCTACTTGTTCATTATTCCATTGTTGTATCTAGCAACACCTTCATTTGAAGTGTAGTCATTAGGCTTTCTTTTCAGTATCTGTCTACTCGCTAAAATGTTAACAACATAGTTTATGTGTGCTCTGAAAATGTCAATATTGCACAGAATAATGTATTTTGCAGTGTTTTAATTCATCACTTCAATATGAAGAAAAAGGTCGCCAAAAATCTTCGTACTTTAGTGAATGTTTATGGTGACCATGCTCTTACTGTTGTAATGGCTAGCGACGGACAATACTTTGAACCTATACGTATAACTGATTTTCACAACAAAGCTGCAATTTTCGTAAAAAAACTCCTATACAGGGTGACGAAAAACCTCAGACAAACTTTTTGTTTTTTAACTTTCTTAAACAAAGGAAATTAAACAAAACAACAACGGATAATAATAACATATACATCTGGTAATAAAATATTTAAATGGTTTCGAAGTGGCTTCCCTTGGCGGCGATACATAGCTTCAGAAGCTCCTTGAAATTTTCGGCATTAAGCCGCAGCTCTTCGGGTATTGACGCTTACCTTGACAAAATAGCTCCAAAATTGCACTAGGTTTGTGTGACATTCTAACACTCTGCAAAATAAAGTAATATCAAACTAAAAATTCACATACATGTACACAAGAAAGTGTAGAGAATCTAATAGAATAAAAATTATTTGGCTGCGCTGAAATACTTTTGTTCCAGAACACAGTAAAATTTGTCCGAAGTTTTTCTTGCCACCCTGTATACTCCTAAAATATAAAATAATAAGGAATGGTTTTTTACTTGATAGAAGGATTATTACAAAATTTGAATATCAAAACAGATTTAATCTGTTAGTCCTCTATAATTTTAATTTAAAAAAATGTATTTAAAAATCTTTAAGAATCAAATGAATGTCATTATAAGCACTGCTCATATTTAACAGACGTATAAAATATGAGCAGTGCTTATAAAGCCATTAATTTAATTTTTAAAGTTTCTTAAATGAATTTTTTGAAATTAAAATTGTAGAAGACTAACAGATTAAATCTGTTTTGATATTCAAAATTTCTCCTAAAATATATCATCAATAGATTTTCATTCTATTTTTGGGACTACTACTCAGTTATTTTATCCATAAATAATATCATCATCTATGAAAATCCTTTGAACCGCATCCTACAGCATACGATATTCCAACGCTTTCGCACTCCGAACCTAAATTTCGGCAGTTCAGATACCATCAAGAAGTTTTCCAACCGGATGTCTTGGGAACTTCCGCATGTGCAGGGTATGTATGTGGCCTGAATTTAGATATGTCTTTCTTGTAAAAAATGCCATGCGGCATTTAAACGGATTGTAGGGATCCGGATGATCTGGATGTGAAAGCTTCTCTAGAAGATGAAAGAAATAATTCGTTCAAGACAGAAACGTAATAAGGTTCCTCAGCTAAGATCGAATGAGGGACTAATAATGGGTTTTCCAGTAAGAGGTGTCATTTTGAATAGCCTGCTATCTGGGTAGCTGTCACTTTTTCTCGGCTGACAATAGTGAAACTGCTTATAAACACCTAATTTCTTGTTCTTAGATATTATATCTTTATTATGTTTTATCAATTTACCTAATGATTTATTAGTTTTAAAATAAATTTAGGTAAATTTATAGAAAATAATGAAGATTAAATATCTAAGAACAAGAAATCAGGTGTTTGTAAGCTAACTTGAGGTACTTGCCATTTTGTATATGTTGGTAAAACAGACTTTTCCAGACGAGACTAAGCGAACATGAAAAATGTTATTGTAACAAAAAACCTATGCAAAACACCTTTTGGACACAGGACTTATTTTTAATTGTGATTTTGAAATTTTACACATAGAAAATGAAAGTTTCAGATTAAATCTATTAGAAACATTAGAAACTAATGGATATCATAAAAAACATGTATTATTAAACAACCAAACAGAATTGAGTAGCTCCTCCCTATTGAATCTTTTTTGAATTATTTTTTTGGGATTCCCAAAGAATTGTAAAACTTTCTTCTTCCCCTCTATTTTTGTTATGAACCAAGTCTATATATAGAAATTCTCAAACATTGTAAAATCAGTATCTAGTAGTACTCACCTGAAGAATTTATGGTATGACGACGATTGTAGTGAAATAAAATATTAGCGGAAATAGAATATTGTTTTTATTCATAATTTCAAGATGAATTTCCGCCAAGTTAAGACCGATACAATTATAGAGGAAGTATTTTATTTGGTTAGAGAAATCTACGGTTGAAATTAATGTTACTCAAAGATTCACTCTGTATATCAGCGTGGAATATATTAAATTGGTTGACTCTTATGAAAAAATAAGAAGTTGAGATGTTAAATTTGCAACAGTTTTTCCTATCAAATGCAACTTAAATCATTTAGCTTTTCAGACCAAAAATTTCTAGCTGACAAAGTAACACATAAATCTTAAAAATTTTTAATGCATTTTTAAAGGATAATAAATAAATTTAAGTTTAGGAATGAGAAAGTTTCATTATACAATTGCTTCTTTGAAAGTAATGAAGACATCAGAGAGTAGTGTGGAATTTGGATGTGGTGAGATGGTCACGTGCAAGAAGATAATACTGGAATGAACATGTGTCCAGAATGGGCGATGAGAGATTGACCAAAGTTGCACCAAATGGCAAGCCAGCTACTAAAAGATCACCAGGACTCCCTCCGAAGAGATGGAAGGATAGCTGGTCATCAGCATCTCAGCATTTCACGTGAGAAGTGAAACAAGCATTTGGCTTTCGAAAAGATGAAGAAGAAGAAAGTAACACAGAAATTCTCTGACATAACATCAAATTTCTCATAAAAAGGAAACAAGGAAAATTCAATCAATAATGTTCTTTCTCCAAGAATTCTTGAACGCTGTCATTATGCGAAGCTTAATAAGAACGAACCCCGAATATACCCAAATATTTGACCCATTGAATAGCAAGCAATCAGCTTTGATGAAACTTTCACTCAGTAATAAGCCAGTGTAGTCATCTTCATATCACGAACTGGGTGAGCGTTTCAGTAGTAATATTCGAACCTATTCAGTTTTCTCCTTTATATTTTATCTTTGATTAGATATAAATTCATGAGATGTCGGCTTTACTCGTAAATTATTATGACCGGGGAAATCACAATGAAAATATCAAATAAAATGCAAATTTTCAGCTAGAGAAACTAAAACCCAACAAAGGGGAATATCTGGTCATCCCAGTTCATCTGAAAATATTTAACAGTGACTCTGGTATATTTACGGCATTACTTTTACTTTCTATATATAAAATTTCAAAATTATGGTTGGAAGTATGTCCTGTTTCTAACAAATGGTTCGAATATTTTTATTATTGAGGAAACTCTTCAGTTTCGTTTCGTAAAGTTCTTCCTGTTTGTCCTACGTAAACCTTTTTGTAATCACCATTTTGGTGAATACTCTTCTCAAATATTGGTATTTTCACATTGCTGTAGAGAAATAGACGATATTTTCTGTAGCTTTATAGGAACTTAATTCAATACTCGTTCAAACCTCAGTAAATTCATTGAAAATAATGAAGACATAACACATAGAGATGATAATTTGGGAGTTTATAAGTTAAACTGAAGTGGTTGCCAAAAAATTCACGTAGGATAGACGGAAAGAACTTTGACAGCCTATTGAAGAAGATCTGAGGAGTTTCCTCAATAACAAAAATATTTCCACATATTCGAACCATTTGTTAGAAACAGCACATATTTTCAACCATAATTTTGGAATTTTACATATAAGAAGTAAAAGTTATGCCTTGAACCTGTTAGACTCACTTCAGATGAATAAATCGAATACAATCAGAATAGAATTCAAGGAACAATTAGACCTAAACGACTCTCCACTGTAATATATTTTGAGATGAATTGAAATTTCCAGAGATTCCCCCTTTTTGATTTGAATATTAAAACAAATTGAAATATATATGAAACCCTTTTTGGGTTTTAGCCCACATCAGAATTTTGTACCTGCTCTAATATAAATAGAAGCTGATTTCGGAAACAAATGTAAGATATACCACCTACAGCTACTGTGTTAGCCAAACGATCCTTGCATCATAATGAAATGTGTGAAAATCAGAATAATCTTATTAATAATTATACTTATGAACTCAATATCTAGATTCTTGAATCTAGATATTGAGTTTCTACTTTATAAATGATTTATAAATGGAACTTTACGTGTATGGGTTACTTTAGCTAAGGGTTATGGCAGTACCTGGGTAGGTCAAGTTGTTGGGAGACCGGCCCCCTCGTAGCAGCTAGATCGAAAGCATTCCCTGTCCTTTAGCAAGATGTTTGAAATGGAACATGTTATCATAGGAATTTTATTGGTCATAAAAGGGAAAAATTTACTGCTTAATCAAAACGTCAACAGTTCCTTGAAGAAGTATCGGGATACATAATATCATTGTTATATTTCTCGCCCTGATTTATACAGTATGTGAGAGTTGTTCAATAAGCGGAAGTCGAGCGTCACCGACTTAAGTATAGGTGGTGCAGTGAGAAAAAAGCACTTGGCAAAGAAGGAAGTTCGCGGCAGTTCACGGAGAAGGAAGTTGATAGACAGTTCAGCTCGTTTCAGAAGAGACTTCGAGATAGGAGTATAAAGACGGAGAAGTTCAGAAGCTCAGTAAATGCTTTTGCGCCAAGTGTTGTTAATGTTGTATTTCTAAAACGTTAAAGTATAATTTCAATTTTATAAATAAAGTGTAAATAGTACAGTTTGCGTTTATTTTACACTAAAGAAGAGTAGGCCGATTTATCAATCAGTACCCCTAGATATTGATATAAAATATGCTATACTTAGATACGTAAGAAGCAATGTTTAAAAAGTTTGAAGCAGTTAAAATATTCCGGAGGTTTAATTTTTTGAGTTTTTACTACAGTTATAAATAGTACTCTATTCATCAATATGAAATCATCATCTATTGTCATGACTGAAAACCGAATTAAAAATAAGTTTTCTCATTACTTGATGAAAAAAGCGTAAACAAAATGAAACAAAATATTCAACGCTGATAATCTAAAGTTCCTCAAGCCTTCATTTCCGTTGAATAATTCATTTCGTTAGGGTCCATCTATATTCACTTCCATTTCTGTAGCGGACGAATATTCACCCAGGAATTTATTTGGTCTTTAATTTGAACATCGTACAGGTAACCAAAGAGAGCTTCGAAAACGAACGTTGTATGTATCTTTGCATGTGTACTTATAGTAAACGGAAACAAAATATTCCCCAGCTCTACATGCGATTTTCCGGCTATTCGAATGTCAGTTTCATTACTGTTTATACAGTGTACCTTGTCCCAAGTTGCATGTTTGCGTGTGTCCAGAATATATTTCAAACTGTACCTATCCGCAACATGTTGAAACATGCTGAAGAATAGGAGCGATGGAATACAGCTTTTACGGAGAAAATGAGAATTTAAATTGATAACAACGACTTGTCACAATGAAAATATGGAACCTCTATGAAATGATTGAATTCGAATATAAAAACAGATTTAATCTGTCAGTCTTCTACAATTTTAATTACAAAAAAATTTTTTTTATTGAAAAAACTTTAAGAATTAAATTAATGTCTAAATAAGCACCGCTTATATTTAATAGACGTATATAATCAAAACTCAATATACAATGTCAAATGGGATAAATAAGCCAACGAATAAAAAAATAATAAATAAATTTTTGAAGGAGACAAAATTTTGTTTCTGATCTTATTTATTTATTATCTTTAAATGACCTTTTTTATATTCGTTAGTTCATTTATTCCATTTGACATTGTTTATTGAGTTTTGATTATATACGTCTTTTGAATATAAATGGTGCATATTTAGACATTAATTTAATTCTAAAAGTTTTTTGAATGAAAAAAAATTTTTTGTAATTAAAAATGTAGAAGACTGACAGATTAAATCTGTTTTGATATTCAAATTTTGTTATATTTCTTCTATCAAGTAAAAAGCCTTTTTCTATTTTATGAAATGACTGAAAATATTTCTGAAAGAAATGTTTTGCTTCTTCAACTCGAAAAAAAACACATTTCTAGTTGACCAATCTGAAACTAGCAAATATTGTGCACATGGTCCATTCTCGAATGTCCTTAATCTAAGATAGCAAGAATTGTTTTCGGTTCATTATTTCATCTGTGCTGCCCACATACTTGATTTCGAAATGTCTAGATTCAGTATAAATACAACAGTGAAACCATTTTTCTGGTTGCGAAACTTGTGCAGGTAGTTCACCCTAGAAAATATAATATCGGGTGTTCTTTTTAGAGTGATAGAACTTTAAATTGAAATAAAACACATTTAAATTAAGATTGAAGCCAAATTTTTTTTTATTTAAAAAATAATTTTATGACATTTATGTTGTAAAAATAATTTCCGACATATGTCTACCACGACTAGCTCATAATATTTATCAGCATAAACCAATGACTTGACATAACCCCAAAGAAAATAATCCAGTGGAGTTATGTCGCATGATCTTGGAGGCCAATTAATTGGACCATTTCTCGAAATGATGTTATCGCCAAATCTTTCTTTCAATAAATCAATTGTTATGGTAGCACCATGAGGTATAGCATCATCTTGTTGGAACCAAAATATCTCTAGGTCGATACCATTCAAATTTTGAAACAAATAATCCTTGATCATCGATATGTAACAAGCACCATTCACTGTAACATTAGTTCCAGCAACATTTTTGAAGAAATTTGGACCGATGATGCCTCCAGCGTGTAAAGCACACCATACAGTGCATTTTTCAGGATGCAATGGAACCTGCAGAACTCCTTGAGGATTGTTTTTATACCATATATGGAATTTTTACTTGTTTACGTAGCCGTTCAACCAGAAATGAGCTTCATCACTAAACACAAATTCTTTGTCTTGTTATTGTTGCATGAAAATGTTGTCCAAAATCTAACGATAGTTCGACGAATAAGCTGCTCTGATGTAAACCATAAATTTCACGATTATTTCCATGATAATTTGTCAATGCTTACTGAACAGAAATGTCAAAACAACATGGTTTCTACCTTTTGTCAAATCACAGTTATCCCTATCGAAAGTTCTATCACTTTAAAAAAAATTTACCCGATATAACATGTTCTTACTCTTACAGTGGGTTTCACATACTTTAGTCAAACCTGTTGATCACTGAGTCTTTTAACGATTTATCTAGGTCTATGTTTCCAAAGTACTGATCACAGATTTAGTCACTATGTCAAACTATGACAGATTAACCTCTGTTTATCATCGGTCAAGTGCAAATTGGGTTCCACATAATATTTTGTGTACTGATCTAACCTAGAATTGTTGTTAAATCACAGATTGAGTTGATTTGTCGATTTTGGTGCATGGAGATCTTCGAACTTTTCGTTGAATAGTTGGAGTGAAGTGTATTGTTTACTTTTTTCAAGTGATATAACTGTAAAATGTTCTTCAAAATCAGTTCATCGTCATCATCAGAAGAAGATTTAAGTGAAATTCGAAGACCTTGATTCATTAGAGACGGGAGTGATCCTTTCGCAAAAAAATGATAATATTGATTTCAAAATACGTTTTCCTTTCAACAAAAATGTCGTGATGGAATTGTTACATAAAGTTGGACCAGAAATTTAACCACGCAGTGAAAGTATTAAATCGGTCGATGTGAGATCACAATGAATAATGACGATATGAGATTATATCAATATAGCAAAATCCTAGTTATGCAGGATTAGTGAAATTTGCCCGTTTGAAATCGCCTTCCATTTTGCACTCGCACATAAGTAATACTCATAACGTAGTTCGTAGTAGTATGGTATGATAAGCAATAAAGCAATAAAATAATCCGTCCTGAAAGTATCCGGAAAAAACAAAGGTCAATTGTGATTATTTATTATATATTTTTAATAAAAATAAAATAGAAAGGCTTTTTACTTGATAGAAGAAATATAACAAAATTTGAATATCAAAACAAATTAAAATATGTTGGTCTTCTACAATTTTAATTTCGAAAAAATTTTTATTCATAAAACTTTTAGAATTAAATTAATGTCTAAAATAAGCACCGCTTACGTTTAATAGACGTATATAATCAAAACTCAATATATAATGTCGAAAGGAATAAATAAACCAAAAGATACACGAAAGTCATTTAAATTAATAAATAAATATTTAAAGGAGACAAAATTTTGTTTTTGGTCTTACCTTTAAGAACACCAAGTGCCTTTTAAAAACATGAACACACCTTAAGGACTTCTCAAAGAATATAATTTATTTGAAATATTTAATATATTGAAATATTCGAATAAATTGATATATTTAAATATTCGAATAAGTTAATTCAGAAATCTCTCAAAACATGCACTATATCTTCAAAAAACAAATATAATTCTAAGTAATCCCTTCTTCGGTCCTAGATAATATTCCAAATATCAAAATCAAAAAACTAACCTATATCAACAACGCACACGTGTAAAGAAGTGAATGTTTCGAAACACAGATCAACTTTATAATTCAAGTTTGATCTATGTTCTAACAAAATCAAAGAACAGTATAAGTTATTTTCAAGGCTTATTTAAATTCATTGACATTCCATAATGAGATTTATTGAAGCCAAAATATAATTATATATTATATATCAAATAAAATAGAAAGACTTTTTACTTGATAGAAGAAATATAACAAAATTTTAATATCAAAACAAATTAAAATATGTTTGTCTTCTACAATTTTAATTTAAAAAAAAAATTCTATTAAAAAAACTTTTAGAATTAAATTAATGTCTAAAATAAGGACCGCTCACGTTTAATAGACGTATATAATCAAAACTCAATATATAATGTCAAATGGAATAAATAAACCAACAGATATACGAAAACATATTTTAATTTGTTTTGATATTCAAACTTTGATATATTTTTAATCCTTGAATTAGAAAATTATAACGAAATATTCATATTATTTACTTAAACAACCTCCATTTAACTGTAAACACTTGACTATACGTCGAGGTACACCCAAACTAGTTCACCTCCATAATTTTTTGTGATGGTAGTCCAGGACTGAAAAACTGACTAATTAAGTCATCTTTATTTCTTGGCGCTGCTCGTTCAACTTCACTTCATTAGTCCCCATATGCTTTCAATGGGACTAAGATCTGGTGAAGCTGCTGGCCATGAAATGGTTGTCACTTGGTGTTTTTGCATCCAACCTTGAGTATAAGCCGAAGTATGGCATCTTGCATTATCCTGTTGAAAACCCCACCCCTCTGGGTATAAAGCTTGCTCCGTTTCAAGGAGAAAATCGTTTAGAATGCCACAACTTTTCACTATAATGGTTCCATCAACTATACAGAAAGGCGTAGCACCACGCTGAGATATTGCTCACCAAACCATTATTTTGGTGGGAAATTTGAACGGTAACAGGTTGTTTCAATAGGATTTTTAAGTGATTTCCAGCAGTTGGAAACAACTTTCATCGGATATAGAGACATTATTTAAATTATCTTCTTGAAAACAGTGACAAAATCTATCCTTCGTTCCTTTTGTAAAGGTGTCATTATAGGGATTTTTTTGGTTTCCTTGACATGTAGCATTGTCGTTTCAGTGACATACGGACGGTTTCTGGACCTACTTTTATATTTCGTTGATATCCAAATCTGTTAGCCAATTTGCGAATCCCCAAGAGCGGATTGTATCGTCCTAAGACCACTAAAGCGTTTAAATTACTTTCTTCAATCTAACGCGCTCTTCCTGAAACTGGTCTATGCCTCATATACATGTCATTTTTTATCCTCTTTATTGTATCATATGCAGCAGTTTTTTCCAGTTGCACTGATTTTTAACGTTTCAAAATCCTTTTCTATACAAATATTCTACCTGTTTTCTTTTTTGTATAATAGTTGGGACATTTCTTTATAAATTGTATACCTCTTGACAATCAACAATTTTTGACAAATAGTGTTGCCATGCAAGTTTGGCCATAGCCGAATAGCTTCACATTCTATTTTATACATTACTTTTGTCTTAGAATTTAACAAAAAAGAAGTATATTAAAATTATGAAAAATAATAAATTCCGGATACTTTTAAACGGACTATATAACTATCCATTTCTTAATTGATCAGCAACGTTCCTACAGAAATATATACATTCTTATTTTCCTTCTTTCTATTTCTTTGGCGTAGAGGTCAAATTTTAGAAAGTGCAACGTTGTCAGATAGTTTTCTCGGATCAATTGATCCAAGTGCTCAACTTTTTGAAGTTTTTTCGTGAAATCCAAATTCGTTGATCCGTTTGTCAAATTTGACAAGAGTATCTGTTGATCCAGTGATCACCGAATCTTTATGAAACCCAGCATGAGGACTTCACTCGTTCTTTACAACATCTCATGTATATTGGTCGCATTGAAAGTCAAGTGACCACCATCTATATGTAAGTACGTACGTCTATGCTGTTAAGGAAATGCCTCACAGCTCTCACAAAATGAGTGTAAATATACTTACGTGTTTGTTTATTCAAGGTGTCTAAAATTAAGTCAATTCGATGTAAACTTAACCTGGATTGATTCAAAAATTAACGTATAAAAAAATTTATTTGAGTATTACCAAAAAAATTTTGATTCGAAACCAAAATGAGCTTCGAACCAATTGTTTTACATAGAGTCTTTATTCCATTTTATCCCCAAATAGCAGGTGCAGCAATTCCAATAGGAGCAGCAGCAATACCAATTGGGGCGGCAGCAATTCCAGCAGGACCTGCAGCGACAGCAACTGCTGGGGCAGCAGCTATGGCAATTGGAGCTGGAGCTATGCCGATGATTCCAGATGGTTTGGGTTCAGCAGATGCCATCGCGAACAATGCAACAACGGCGAAGAAGAGAGCGAGGATTTTGTTGAACATTTTGTTTGTTTATTTGATATCTGAAAACAGACTGATAATGAAACGAATATTGGCGAAGTTTATATAGGGATGAATTTTTTACGTCTTCAATAGTCTGACGACATCCCAGACTCGTTTACAGGAACGCGGATAGTTGAAAACAGGTTAGTGGCCTTATAATGTGAAATGATGATTAGAGTTGCTTTCAAGGAATGGTTATTGTGAAAATTAATAATTCTAAAAAGAGCATGTGGGTGATTATTCAACGATATGCTTGACTTAGATTGTAATATGAACTGAATTATTCGATATTTTTAACATGTATGTATATCATATTCATACAATAAAAGGATAAACTTGTTCAGGGAGTAGATGATATCTAGGCGAGTCTTAATCTCAATGATTTCCGTTCGGAAGATTAAACGTAACTTAAATCAAATTACGGAAAATGTCATAGTAATTAATAACTTATTCAAGTCAGCCCAATTTGGGCAAATATGAATTGTTAATATTATACAGATTCATTCTGTTAACCTCCTACAAATTTTAATTTAAAAAAATTTTCATTCAGAAACTTTTAGAATCAAAATAAATTTATATAACACTTATTACACAGTACCAAAGGTAATAAAAAAATTGTCAAAAAAAATTATTGAATAAATACTTGAAGAGTACAAAATTTTGTTTCGTTCCTTGTTTTATGAAAACCAAACTCCTTTCCAATAATGCAAAACATAACCTCAACATTTTCTTCAAGAACAACTTGCTCAAAATAAATTCCTTCAAAAAAAAATTCTAAAACATGCAGAACATCTTCAAAAAGCCATTTAGAATTTCTTCAATGGAAAACTCATCAGCCCTACTTCATATTTAAAAAATAAAACTAATTACCAAAAATATCCTACCAAACAAACTGAATTTAGCGTATTGGACAAACACTAGAATGGGAACTTTTAAAAATCCTACATATTCATTACAGAAATAACATAAAAATTGCAAGGTTATTTATGGACTCCTTTAAAACCAAATATAATATGTTATAAGAGTGAACCAATATATATATAATTATTATATATATCGGGTGTTTTTTTTTAGAGATATAGAACTTTCCATAGGGATAACTGTGTTTTGACAGATGGTAGAAGCCATGTTCTTTTGACTTTTCTGTACAGTAAGCATTGACAAATTATCATGGAAAGACTCACGCCGCAACAACGTTTAAAAATTGTTGAAAGATCTTGGTCTACATCCATACAAGATCCTGATTCAAGAACTAAAGCCACTTGACCATAATAAGCGTCGTTTGTTTGCTGAGTGGGCCCTAGAATAGCTTGAAATTGATCCACTTTTTTTATCGTAAAATTGCCGTATATGGAGTGAAAACAATCCTCAAGAAGTTCTGCAGGTTCCATTGCATCCTGAAAAATGCACTGTATGGTGTGCTTTACACGTTGAAAACATAATCGTTCTTCATTTCTTTAAAAACGATGGCTGGAGCTAATGTTAATGGTGCTCGTTACAGATCGATGATTATTTCAAAATTTGAATGGTATCCAACTAGAAGTGTTTTGGTTCCAACAAGATGGTGCTACACCTCATTCTGCTACCGTAACAATTGATTTGTTGAAAGAAAGATTTGGCAATAACATTACTTCGAAAATGGTCCAATTAATTGTCCCCCAAGATCATGCGACATAACTGCACTAGATTATTTTCTTTGGGGTTATGTCTAGTCATTGGTTTATGCTGATAAACCAGAAACAAAAGACGATTTGGAAGCCAACATAACTCGTGTTATTGACGAAATAAGGCTTGAATTACTCGAAGAAGTGGCCCAAAATTGGTCTGGTCGAATGCGGCTCTTTAGAGTTAGTCATGGTGGATATATGCCGGAAATTATTTTTAAAACATAAATGTCATAAAATTATCTTTGAAATAGAAAAAATTGGCTTCAATCTTAATTTAAATGTGTTTTGTTTCAATTTGAAGTTATATCACTCTAAGATAACCGATATCTAGGGGAGACCAAAATAGTATTGTTCACAATAAAAATATATTTAGAGAAAATCCTATATCTAGATTAGATTAATTGAAGAATTTTAGCTCCTAGATTTTCGTTAATAAATCAGAGCTTACTAAAATAGGCATTTTTAGTTATTGTGCCTCCGTCTAATTGTGATACGCGTAACATAATGGCTCAGTTTTCATTCTTTCAAGAAACTGGCTTCCATGTTAATTGTAGTACATTCCATGTTAATTATAGTACATGTGTGAACAGAATACGGCAACCGACATTTTCTTAATTCAGATTTAATGCTACAAAAGAGGGCGTTACTGAGCTTAAGCTGTTTAAGACCCCGTACAGCACTTCATAAGTCCGTGAAGATGACTGCATCCTTTCCACGCATTGAGCTGGAGGCAGTGACAGGTAGAACAATTTGCCATTGACACCGCGGCAGATCTGCTGTTAAAGCGGCAAATCCACCATGGCAAAATCAAAATATTTACTGACAGTCAGTCAGTACTAAAAGCTCTGGAATCCAGCTGTTGTACATCTAAAACAGTCTGGAGTTGCTGCACGGCTTTGAACAGGCTCGGTATGTGAAACAGAATCACTCTTGTTTCGATACCGAGCCACTCAAACTATTTGGGTAACGAAGAGGTCGGCTGGCGTTTGCTGGAGCTACGCTGTCTCTGGTAAGCCCGGAACCATTCCTGGGAATATCACATGACGTGACTAAGCGGACGATAACAATCAAAATGAAATCAAGACTAAAGTCTTTCTGATTGAGCCATCCTGGCCTGAAACATTCCAAGGTGTTCCTTGGAAAAGCTTCGAACCAAAACATAGCGGATCTAGCACCAGCTCTGGATAGGGCCAAACTCAGAACACCAGGTCACCGCAGGCTGAAAGTGCATTAGCACAAAATCGGTCTGGCTGAAGACGATGAATGAAGGCTGTGTCTTGGGGACACTGAAGCAGCCATGCACATCGTCTCAGAGTGCCCAGCGATGAGTCGCATCAGATTTTAGGTCTTTAGTTGGGCTTTTATAGCCCACTGCGAACTGAAAAACAAGATGATCAGTTTTATCCAAAAACTGGACGTCGGGGAAATATAAATTAGAGGTGAACCACAATAGTCCGTAAAGACGCAGTGATAAGGTGGACAGACGCCCGCTCACTATAAATAATAATAAACTAAGTAGTCTCCACAACGCCTGAAAGTAGGTTGTGTGATGAAGATACGTATTATCAACGCTCAAAGCGAGAATTTAAGTGGACTTGAAACCATCCTGCTTCAGTTAGAAAACCTCCACTTGTAGCAGCAAAGCACTATTCAACCGCTAGTGGCTCTGCAGTTCAGTGAGTACACGACTTGTTGGAACTCACCCAGCCGCAAATTCGAGAAACACGCAAATTCTCAAGAAAAAATACTTCAATCGATCCTGATTCTACACGAACAATGGATCGTATAGTGCCGTCTTAGTGCTCGTTTTTGGATGAAATCCAAAAGTTGTATCGAATGCTTGAATGCTGAGCTTCAAACAGAGAGCAGTATTCGAGTCCTGGCCTGATATGGGCTTTATATAGTAGAAGAACCTAATCTGTAGAGAAATATTTTCTAGATGAAGAAATATCCCAGCTTATGTGGAGCACATTTCGCAATGTTAGTCACATGTTCTCCTCAACAGACGAAGAGTTGACAGCTACGCCAAGAAGATGCATGGAATCATTCGGCTGAAGCGCCTGGTTTTCCATCATCAAGTCAAAACATACAGAGCGGAATATCACGTTAAAACAGAAATAATAGATCCAAAATAAAATGAATAAAAAACTTAAGTATAAAAAAAAGTTTATTTGATGATCACCAAATATTTTTTCATTCGAAACAAGGATAAGTTTCGATTCAATTACTATACAAGGAGAGTTTAACCCAAAATAGCAGGTCCGGCAGCAATTCCAATAGGAGCGGCAGCAATACCAATTGGAGCAGCAGCAAGACCAAGTGGAACGGCAGCAATTCCAGCTGGACCCGCAGCGACAGCAACTGCTGGGGCAGCAGCTACAGCAATTGGAGCTGGAGCAAGACCGATGATTCCGGACGGTTTAGGCTCAGCAGATGCCATCGCGAACAATGCAACAACGGCGAAGAAAATAGCGAGGATTTTGTTGAACATTTTGTTTGTTTATTTGATATCTGAGAACAGACTGATACTGAAATGAATATTGGCAAAGTATATATAGGAATAAATTTTTTAACTTTCCGATAATCTGACGAAATTTTGCTCTGGTTTACGGGAACGTAGATAAATGGAAACAGGTTAGTGGCCTTATGATGTGAAATGATGATTAGCATTTGTTTGAAGGAGTTGACATTGTGAAAACTAAAAATTCCAAATGCAGCATGTATGTGATTACTCAGTGTGAATTAAACAATTAAGGAATTAATTAAAACAAATTTTTCATTACTAAGTTTTACTACCAGCAATTTTTAGATGTTTTACTATATGAGGTTTACATTTTTGCAACTAGTTTCGAACTTTCGTTCATTTTCAGGCAACTGATTCCTAAACACATGGTACAGGGTATTTTATGTAGATTCAGGTACAACGTAGTGATAATAAAAAGGATAAAGTTACAGCGATTTTGTCTCGACCAGATGTTAGAAAAAATAATTTTTTTTGGGTAATTATTAGAGAAAGATGTTATTTGAATGCATTGAAAATTTAGGAGTTACATAGATCAGTTTGATCATTCATTATCACAAGAATATTTTTCTGCACCAATTTATAAACTTCAATGGACTCCAGATGGCTGAGCTTCGTTCCTTTTGATTCCACATGTAATATTTTTAGGTTGTCGATTGTTGGGAATATGTGGCCATTATCGATGCAATAAGTTGCGACGGTGGAGCTTCTTTTATTTTTGGAGAAATCCATTCGATGTTCAACATACCTTGTATAAAATGAACGTCCTATCGGACCTATTAGGAGTACAAATAAGTTTCCGCCGTTTTATTGTAGATGGCGCGGCACGGAGTTTCGGTTAGCTTTCGCAGATGATAACCGGCTTAAAAAATAGTTTGGACATTCAAGAACAACATAACCTATTAATATCATTGATTTTATATTGGTAAAATATAATTTTTATAAGTTGAAAATGTCAAAATTTGAGCCAAGTGAGCGTCATTTGCGGGAAATATTAGTTTACTTCTTTAATTTAAAGAAATCTGCTGCTGAGGCGCATCAATTGCTCGTAGAAGCATATGGTGAGGGTGCTTTGAGTGAGAGAACGAGTCGAGAGTGGTTTCAAAAGTTTAAAAACGGTGATTTCGACGTAGAAGACAAAGATCGCAGTGGAAGGCCAAAAATTTACGAGGATGCAGAATTGGAGGAATTACTGGAGGAAGATTCATCTCAAATACAAAAAGAACTTACTCTAACATTAGAAGTCACTCAGCAAGCAGTCTCACATCGTATTTTACCGTTCTTTCATAATAAATATTTAATTTGTATTAAAAAACGGCAGAAACTTATTTGTACTCCTAATATATATAGTTTTATTGCAAGTTGAACATGTTAACACATAAACTCCTGATTTTAGTAAATTTGGGGTTGTATCCTTCGCATTAAATAACAGAGAAGATAATTTTTTTTTAGTTTGAAAGCTATTTAGATATCAAGTTTTGATATATTATTGGCTATTTTTTCACTTATGTCACCGAAGCACAAAAGAGAAATGAACTTTTTGTTTTCTTCTGCTTTAATAGAAGGGTAAATTTGGTTCATGGCTATTTCGGACATTTTGTGTTTAATTATTTTATCTATTACTTCATGATTGAAACCGTTGTTTGCGGCTATTGTTTTTATAGTATCAATTTCAACTTCACGGTTGTTCTTGGACAGGGGAAAAGAAAAGGCTCTATGGATGATCGATCGGTAGGCTGAAATTTTTGTGAGTAGGTATGGGTGGTTTAAGTCTATGGCAATACAACTATCGGTTGATGTAAGTTTTCTGAACACGTTAAATTCAATTTTTCGGTTTGAATTTGATATTGATATTTCTAAAAATATTATATGGTTATTAACATCATTTTCTTACTCAAATTTTATTTTTGGCTGAATGTTATTTATCAAATTTAGAACTTCTTCAAGCTGGCTAGATGTTCCAGATATGCAGGCAAATAAATACATTATCTACAAATCGGTACCAAAAGTGTATTATTACAGGTAATTTGGAAGTGAACAATTTCTTCAGAAAAGATGCCAAACAATTATTGATGCACATGGTTGTCATACTTTGTATTCAGGGTGAATACAAGGAATTTTGAGAATTTGAATTTTTCATAAAATTTCATGCTCTTTCCGATATTGTAGTTTTGTGATCGTGATTACATCATTTTTATTAAATAGTATTTTTCTAACCTGAAATACTCTACTTATATCGGGTGTTTTTTTAGTGATAGAACTTTCGATAGGGATAACTGTGATTTGACAGAAGGTAGAAGCCATGTTGTTTTGACATTTCTGTTCAGTAAGCATTGACAAATTATCATGGAAACACACCGCAACAACATTTACAAATTGTTGAAAGTTATTTTCAAAATCAGTGTTCTATTAGTTACTCAGTTACATGCTAGCCGTCATGTCGAGAATACGCGGAATAAGCTGTTCTCTGTGTTCAAATAAGATTGATCGATACGACGATCCAATATTCTGTAAATCATGTGAAAGTAATTTCCACATTAAGTGTGTGAATATCTCCATTGAGGACTACAATAAAATGAGGGCTGAGGTAGGTCATGATGAGTGGCTTTGTCAATCCTGTGAAAAATCTCCAAGTGTTTCCATTGTGAGCCCCCAAGATGATCGCAAGATTGATGATTTGAGATTGATCGTCCGCGAAGCTGTTGAGGACGCTATAAGACCTCTGAATTCCGAATTGTCGAAATTGAGAAACGAGGTAATTTCTCAAAACAAACAGATCGATTTTCTGCTTGAAATAATTCAAACAATAGCCGAGGGAAAAAACGCACAAACACCATCAGCTGTGCGGGATCCCCCGGTTGATAAGCCGACTCTAGATACATCAAACGATGTGGGCGAATCGCGCGGACCTACACCTGGCATGCGGAGTCTCCCTTCGGATAATATTGTGAATCATACATCAAATGCTGATAAACTTCACGTATCTACAGTTGGTCCACATGAGAAGGAGAAAGATACCGTCTACGTAAATGAAGACTCGAGAGCGCCAGAGGCAACTGGTAACACTTGTGGATGGAAGATAGTTGAGAAGAAACAAAAGAAAAAAAATAATGGGGAAAAATCCGTAACCAATTCGAGAAAGCAGGGTAAATCCAAGTCACCTATAGTGGGTTCATCGAAGAGTACAGCTTTGATAAGTGCCCCGAAGAGATCCATGGCTCATCTCCATGTTTCGAGACTTAGTCCCGAAACTTCTGCTGAAGATGTGCTAAAGTTTCTCGGAGAAAAAGTTCCAAATCCTATCTGCGAGAAGCTCAGTTCTAAACAGCCTGATATCTACTCATCGTTTAGACTGTCTTTTCCTCTTGAATATTTTTCTCAGCTAATGGATCCAGCATTTTGGCCAGAGGGAGTTACAGTCAATAGGTTTTTTCGGAGACGCCCGCCCATCGAGCGTCCCATTCCGAAATTTCCATCGCAGGCTATGGAAATGACCAAATAAATCAAGTTAGATCCACCAAGTTCAAGATAATGCAATTAAATGCACAATGTATTATAAACAAAATAACATCCTTCGAGGTTTTGCTCAGTTCTTTCGGGCCGGATGTCATAAGTGTGGCCGAGCACTGGTGTTCGGCCGAGCGGTTACCTTACATGTCATTAGCGGGTTATCATATGGCGGCTTCTTATAGCAGACCAACTCGTGAACATGGTGGTGTTGTTATTTATACCAAGTCAACACATCAAGTGCACCAGCTTAATGTAGCAAGATTCTCGATTGAGATGCATTGTGAAGTGTGTGCAGCGAAAGTTAAATGTTATGAGACCACTCTCTGTGTAATAAGTGTATATAGACCTCCTTCAGGTGATTTCAAATTATTTTTAAAAACTCTAGAATATGCTCTAACATACTGCAGCTCCATGTGTGAAATTATATTCTTATGCGGAGATCTTAATGTGGATTATCTGTCTCCTTCATCACAATCTCAATCCCTAAAAGATTTGTTTGTATGTTTCAATTTGGTGGTCAGCTCCTCAGAGCCAACAAGAGTCGTTACTAATAAGAACGGTATTACCTCGTCCTCCAAAGTTGACTATGTAACAACTAATGTTGACTCAAAACTTGTCAATACATATGTGTTTGAACCGTTTATAAGCGACCATAGAGCGATTATGCTTGAATACATTTGTAATTATGTTAAGCCCAGTATCCCTAAACGGGAGATGGTGCGAGTTATGTCAGATGATAATTGGGAAACTCTCTATTCGTTGGTCAGGAGCAGCGATTTTCGGGTGATCTATTCTGATTTGCCAGTTGACGATAAGTTCAACCATTTCGTCACTTTGCTGAAGTCTGCAGTTGACGAAGCCTTTCCACTTAAATATATTCATTCTTCCACTTCTCGGAAACATGGTTGGATTGATTCCAAAATACGTAGAGAACGGAACAATTTGAGGAACTTACATTGGCTCTCAAAGAACTTGAAGACACCCGAGGCATCTCACTTGTATAGTGGGGCAAAAACTCAGTACAATCAATTATTAAAGTCGTCCAAATTTAATTATAATAAAAACATCCTATGCAATTCTGACAATACCTGCAGAACTGTTTGGAAGATGGTCAGTGATGAAATCAATACCAACGCTAAAATTCCTAAGCATATTTCACTGAAGATCAATGATCTGCTTGTTTCCAGTCCTCAGAAGATAGCTGAAACTTTTGCTCTACACTTTACCGAGGTTAATCGTGTCTCTGTCCAAGAGCACTTCGGCGGTTCCTTGTCGGATTCGTGCACTACGCAAGTTCTCCTTGACCATAATTTTTTCTTCTTTCCTGCTACTGCAGAGGAAATTTCTTCTACTATACGTGGTCTGAGGAGCGCTAGTGGTGCCGGACCTGACATGGTTTCAGCCAGGTCTCTGAAATTTTTGGCTCCTCTAATTGCTGAGCCCATCACCTGCCTGCTGAACGAGTCAATTTCTGCTGGATACTTTCCGTCTGTCCTCAAATTGGCAAGAGTTATACCGATCCATAAAAAAGGCGACATCGAGGATATAACGAATTATCGGCCTATCTCCATCTTGAGCCAGATTTCGAAGGTTTTGGAAAGGGTCATATATAATAGAATGTACAACTATTTGACGAAATATTCGATTCTGTCTAGCAGACAACACGGCTTCAGGCTTGGTAGGTCAACCCAGACCGCCTGTTGCGAGTTTTTCGACCTTGTTTACACCAGCTTGGATAGCGGATACTGTGTTGCAGGTATATTCTTCGATTTATCCCGGGCGTTTGACACGCTCCAACACAAGTTCATATTCGAGAAAATGTATCAGATGGGATTCAGAGGTGTATTTCTGGAGTGGGTCAGAAGCTTTGTCTCAGATCGCAGAGTGTACGTAAGACTGAACGGGTGTTTATCCGACGAGTTCGTCAGCGATCTGGGTGTTGCGCAAGGATCTGTCTTGGGCCCGCTCCTGTTCCTTTTATTCATTAATGATCTCCCTACATATCTGCTTGTACCTATATTGATTATGTTTGCCGATGATACCTCCATCGCAATCAGAGCTTCCAGCTGGCAGGAGTTGAGGTTGCATTGCGAGAAAATTGTTCTGTGTTTCGAGGATTGGTGCCACAGAAATTCTCTAATCCTCAACTTATCGAAGACAGTTCTGATTAAGTTTCAGAATCGGGAAAACCAAACTTCGGGACCTCTTGTTATTAAACACCAAAAAGGTTTTTTGCAGTCGACGGAAGTCGTCAGGTTTCTGGGGCTGTTTGTTGATGGTAACCTTGCGTGGCGTCATCACGCAGAGCATGTTTGTGGTAGGCTTAACAAGGCTTGCTATGCTATTTCACGTCTCAGGGGCTGTCTACCAGTCGAAGAATTGCTGAGTGTTTACTACAGCATGGTATATAGTCACTTGAGCTACAACGTAGTTCTTTGGGGTTCAGCGGGGGGATCTCACCGAGTTTTTATTTCTCAGAAAAGGATCATACGCCTTATTTTCAAACTTCGGCCTCGCGATTCATGTCGTCCGACTTTCCGAGAATTTGGTATACTTCCCTTCCCATGCGTGTACATTTTGAACTGCCTTGTGAATATCCACCTAAACTTAAGCAAGTATAAGAGATGTTCAGACTTTCATAAGTATGAAACACGTAAAACAGATATTATAGCCTTTCCTAGACATTCTACGGCCAAGTTTGAATCCTCACCCGATTATATGGGTATCAAACTGTTCAACCATTTGCCTAGTCGACTAAAATCAATGAATGGAAAGTTTTTCAAGAGGGAAGTTAAATCCCTTTTACTCAATAAGTGTTATTATACTGTCGATGAGTTTCTGGCTGATGCCGTTTGTTAATTTTTATATGTGTTTATTTTTACCTATGTTTCTTCGTAAGACTTGTCCTATACATTGTAAATGTCTGAAAGGATCAATAAATTTATTATTATTATTATTATTATTATTATTCGCCAAACTTATAGAGCACTTCGTGAAATTTATGGTTTACTTAATCGTCCATCAGAGCAGCTTATTCGTCGAACTATCTATAGATTTCGGACAAAATTTTCTCTACTCAATGCAACAACAACAACAAGATAAATAATTGTACGTACAGAAGAAAATATCGCTGCTGTAAGTCATAGTGTTAATGATGAGCCAGATTTGTCTATTCGACGACGTTCACAACAAGTTGGACTCTATGCATCCGCAACATAGAAAATTTTGCGTAAAGATCTTGGTCTTCACCCATACAAGATCCAACTGGTTCAAGAACTGAAGCAAATTGACCGTAATAAGCGTCGTTTGTTTGCTGATTGGGCCCTAGAACAGCTTGAAGTTGATCCACTTTTTTATCGTGAAATTGTGTTTAGTGATGAAGTTCATTTCTGTTGAACGGCTATGCAAACAAGCAAAATTGCTGTATATGGAGTGAAAACAATCCTCAAGAAAGGAGTTCGGCAGGTTCCATTGCATCCTGAAAAATGCACTGTATGGTGTTCTTTACACGCTGGAGGTATCATCGGTCCATATTTCTTTAAAACGATGCTGGAGCTAATGTTACAGTGAATGGTGCTGGTTACAGATCGATGATCAATGGAAGCCAACATATTCTTGATATTGATGAAATAAGGCCTGAATTACTCGAAAAAGTGGTCCAAAATTTGTCTGGTCGAATGCGGTTCCTCAGAGCTAGTCGTGGTGGACGTAAGCCGGAAATTATTCTTAAAACAGAAATGTCCTAAATTATCTTTCAGATAAAAAAAATTGTCTTCAATCTAAATTTAATTGTGTTTTATTTCAATTTAATGTTCTATCGCTCTAAAAATACACCCGATATATAGTTCAAAAGGAAATTGATTTCCTCTGAAAAGAAAACACAAATAAATTGTGAAATCGAAAACTCATATAAATTTCAGCAATTAGGTGCTTCTGCTTCTTATAGGATACTGTTGCCATATAAAGTATTATGTGAGATTACTCTTAGGCTGATAATGCCAAATATGGGTTCTGTTGATAGGAGGAATAAACTCCTTGTAACAGAGTGCTTCGTCATAAGGAGTCAACATGAAAATAGTGTCTAAGCGATGAAATTTCAATCTTAAAGCCTTCTAAGCATTACAGGCTGACAAGAAAAACTACTTTGGACAAATTTTACTGTGTTCTGGAACAAAAGTAGTTTAGTGCAGTGAAATAATTTTTATTCTATTAGATTCTCTACAGTTTCGTGTATCAATGTGAATCTTCAATTTGATATCACTTTATTTTGCAGAGTATTTGAATGTCAAACAAACATAGTGCAATTTTGTAGCTGTTTCGTCAAGGTAAGCATCAATGCGAAATTCTTCGTTTGCTCAATGTGCCTCGACAAACCGTTTCCGATGCAATTTACCATTTCAAGGAGCCATGATGGTCGTCGTTCAGTAAGTGGGAGAAAACACACTGTCAATACGCCTAGCAATCGCAACATCGTCAAGAAGCGGATCAATCGAAATCCGAGGGTCTTCATGAGGAAAATAGCCAGTGAGACTGGTATCAACCGTGAATCCGTACGTCAAATGTCCAAAATGGAGCTCAACCTCAAGCCATATAAGCTCCAAAAAGTTCAACTCCTCATGGATGAAAACAAGCGCGTACGACTCAAAAGGTGCCACCAACTCCTTCGTCTCCCATCCAGTCAGCAATGGTAGCGCATTCTCTTCACAGACGAGAAGCTTTTCACCGTAGAACAATCCCACAATCACTAAAACGACAGAGTCTAATTCGCAGAGGCTCCCGGTGCGTCTAACATCGTCAAAATCCGCACTTCGTCATGGTCTAGGACGGAATTTCCGCCAGCGGCAAAACACCCTTGGTGGAAAATGACGCAAGAGTGGTGTATGAACTATTTTCCGGCTTTCATCACATCACCCTAAGGTGGAAGGGAGAGCTGAGCCGCGTTGATCAACTCAGTGGCAAGGGAGTCTGTTGCAGTACAGGGCTTCTCCCTTAAAACTAGCGTACTCTACCCTATTGCAGTAAATCGCCGGATTTTTCTGTCCAATGACCGAGTGTGTTATGTAGCATACTGCTTTACCTCGGGAGAGTGGATACCCACGATAGTACTTGTATCACCTGGCCACTCAATTGGTGTTGGACTCGAGGGGGCAGTGGTTAACAGTCCGCATGCTGGACTAGGGAGGTATTCCGTTTATCTGTTCGCAGATACTCATGTTCGGGATATTCGAATGAAATGTCTCAGGGTTTAGCGGACTTTGACGGTTCGACCGGCCTCGTCCTGAACCTGAATCGTTTGTGAGACGTTTCTGGGTTTGAGGATCTCAACAAAACGGCTAGTACGTTTGTGTTTGTCGCCAGGATCAATTGAAAGACTTCCCAAGGGTTCGTGAGACTTGACGTACGGGCCGGATTGGCGGTACCCGTACCAGGATCAATTGAGGAATCAATCTTGAGATTATCTTAGTTCATAAGACTGCGTTCGGATGGATGAATAAGAAGCACTTACGGGGTGTTAGTTGCGTCCCAAACAACTCGTGTACTGACCATGCAGAGCCAGCAGAGGTTGGATAGTGCTTCACTGCTACCAGTCAGACGGTTGTAGGTTTTCGAACTGAAGCCCAAACTAAAAGCCGGTGGGTTTATCTCTTCGAAGGGGTTTTCAACACGCGCAATGATAAGGCGTAACCCTTATTTCACTTTCTGACTCTTGGGGCAGACTGTGGAGGCTGCTAACTAGTCACTTGATGAAAGAGCTACGGTCACATACCAATACCATAACTGGTAGAATTCACGTTTCATCACATCTACAGAATGGCCGCCCTTAACTCAATGGACTACAGCGTGTGATCGATTTTGGAGCTCAGAACGTGTGCTAAACACCACAAAAGTTTGGAACCGCTGAAGCAATCCCTGCGCCAGGAATGGGACCGATTAACGTCCGAAGAGCTGCGGTCCATTGTCGAAAACTTCAAGAAGCGTCTGAGTCTATTTATCGCCGCCAAAGGAGGCCGCATCTAAACCGCTTAAATATATTATCACCAAATGTTTATGTTATTATTATTCGTTGTTGTTTTGTTTGATTCATTCTGTTTAATAAAGTTAAATGAAGAAAAGTTTGTCCGAATGTTTTCTTGTCATCCTGTAATTAAAATTCTCAAACTGGATGAGTTCCTGTTGCTCAGTAAGTTCAAGAGTATTGATCACAAGTTCAGCATTAGGTTGATGCGCATTTTTAACCCTTAATTTTAACAGTATTAAAGAATTTTAGGATTCGGTTCATTTCAAAGTGAGTCATACAAATAACCTGATTTATTTTAACTTGATTTATTCTGAGATAGATAAATGGTAAGTTGAACACAAATGTGAAAAATATCTTATTGAAAATTTATATTTTCTTCTACGAAAACATTTTGAGTTTCGGTATAAATTCCAAGTCATATTTCGCTTAGCCAATAATAGCATGTCCAGCAGCAATACCAATAGGAGCGGCAGCAATACGAACAGGTGCAGCAACAGCAATAGCGGGAGCGGCGGCTAAGGCGATTGGAGCTGGAGCTATACCAACAGCGCCGATGATTCCTGATGGTTGAGGCTCAGCAGATGCCATCGCGAACATGGCTACAACGATGAAAAACAAAGCGAAGATTTTGTTGAACATTTTGATTGTTGATTCGTTATCTGAGAACAGACTAATAATGAACCATATACCAGCGACCTATATATAGGGATGGAATTTTTATGGCTTTGATATTCTGACGACATTTATGTCTAGTTTGCGGGAATAATAATAGATGAAAACGGGTGACTGGCCTTTAGATGTCAAATAATGTTGAGCGTTGGCTTCAAGGAGTTATTATCGAGAAAAATCGTAATGGGTAGGCGAAGTACTTCACTGAAACTTGCGAAGCAGTATTTTGCACAAGTGGACATGACAAGATCATTCATTATTTCATCTAATAAATTCATTTCGATCAGTTTCTCATTTCCGAATCTCATTTTCCTGAAGCATGTTAAGGAATGAACTTCTAAGTTTTAATTAGATATCCCTGATAAAATGTGAATTCACTATATAGCAATATGTGCAAACATTTTCTCTGAACATGAGAAATTATCTACATTTCTTGATATTATCGAAAGACTATTGAAATCCGAATTATTTTATTGAAATCTATTCAGTGCTCTAATTGAAAACTATTGACTTGAATTTTCTCGTATTCATATGCGGAGATTTCTCTGATGAAATAAATAATCCCAACATTTTTAGATCATTCGGTCAGCTTGAAATCTGGACTGTCCCTCTAGAAAGTATCCGGAATTTATTTTTTCGTATAATTTTAATGTACTTCTTTTTTGTAACATTCTAAGACGAAAGTAATGTATAAAATATGTTGTGCTGATAGTCGGCTATGGCCAAAAGTGCATGGCAACACTATTAGTCAAATATTGTTGATTGTCAACAGGTATACAATTTATGAATTAATGTCGCAACTAGAATTAAGAAAACAGGTAGAATATTTTCATAGAAAAGATTAACGAAACGTTAAAAAATTAGTGCAATTGACTGAACTGGAAGAAAATACTGTATATAAGACAATAAAGAGGATAAAAAATGGTATAGACCAGTTTCAGGAAGACCGCGTAAAAATAAAGGAAACAATTCAAGGCCTTAGGATAGCACAATCCGCTCTTGGGGTTTCGCACATTGACTAACAGATTTGAAAATCAACGAAATATAGAAAAAACGGGTATTTTTTTAGTGACAGAACTTTCGTTGGGGATAACTGTGATTTGACAGAAGGTAGAAGCCATGTTGTTTTGACACTTCTGTTCAGTAAGCATTGACAAATTAACATGGAAAGACTCAAGCCGCAACAACGTTTACAAATTGTTGAATTTTTTTTTCAAAATCAGTGTTCTATTCGCCAAACTTATAAAGCACCTCGTTAAATTTATGGTTTACCTAATCGTCCATCAGAGCAGCTTATTCGTCGAACTATCGATAGATTTTGGACAACATTTTCTCTACTCGATGCAACAACAACAACAAGACAAAGAACTGTACCTACAGAAGAAAATATCGCTGTTTTGAGTTATAGGGTTAATGATGATTCAGATTTGTCTATTCGTCGACGTTCACAACAAGTTGGACTCTGTACATCCACCACATGGAAAATTTTGCGTGAAGATCTTGGTCTACACCCATACAAGATCCAACTGGTTCAAGAACTAAACTCGCTTGACCATAATAATCGTCGTTTGTTTGCTGATTGGGCTCTAGAACAGCTAGAAGTTGATACACTTTTTTATCGTAAAATTGTGTTTAGTGATGAAGCTCATTTCTTCTTGAACGGCTGTGTAAACAAGCAAAAATGCAGTATATGGAGTGAAAACAATCCTCAAGAAGCTCTGCAGGTTCCATTGCATCCTGAAAAATGCACTGTATGGGCTGCTTCACACGCTGGATGCATCATCAGTCCATATTTCTTCAGAAATAATGCTGGAGCTAATGTTACAGTGAATGGTGCTCGTTACAGACCGATGATCAATGATTATTTGTTTCAAAATTTGAATGGTATTGACCCAGAAGTGTTTTGATCCCAACAAGATGGTGCTGCACCTCATACTACTAACGTAACAATTGATTTATTGAAAGAAATATTTAGCGATAGCATTATTTCGAGAAATGGTCCAATTAATTGGCCTCCAAGATCATGCGACAGAACTCCACTGGATTATTTTCTTTGGGATTATGTCAAGTCATTGGTTTATGCTGATAAACCACATACAATAGACGCTTTAGAAGCCAACATAACTCGTGTTATTGATGAAATAAGGCCCGAATTACTCTTAAAAGTGGTCCAAAAATTGGTCTGGTCGAATTCGGTTCCTCAGAGCTAGTCGTAGTGGACATATGCCGGAAATTATTTTCAAAACATAAATGTCATAAAATTATCTTTCAAATAAAAAAAAATTGGCTTCAATCTTATTTTAAATGTATTTTATTTCAATTTGAAATTCTATCACTCTAAAAAAACACCTGATATGTCCAGATACCATACGTATGTCACTGAAAAGGCAAGGCTTTATATAAAGGAAACCAAAAAATATCCTATAATAACTCCTTTACAAAAGAAACGAAGGATAGAATTTTCTCCAACTTGGTGGAAATCACTTAAAACCCTATGAAAACAACCTGTTACCGTACAGATTCCCAAATTTTCCACCAAAATAATGGTAGACTATATATTTTTCCATCATTTGAGTTTGCATTTTGAAGTAGTGGTTATTTCGAGTCTGGAAACACTTCTGTCATTTGTGTTTCGACAGAAATTTAGTTTAATATTTGACATTAACGAAATAGATCGACTTATGCTTAAACAAAACTGGGAAATTTCAAATACTTATTTCAAATGTGGTCAGTTTTCTATCCGAACTGTTAGAAATTCACGTGGAAAATTCAATAGAAATTAAATGCTCTCAAGGTAATTTGTGGATCAAATTGCTCATGAAAACTGGATCGTTTTTTCATAAAATAACCCATTCACGTTCTCGTCCAGTGAGCATACATAAAACATTACTGTTGTAGCCGAGAATGTGACTTAACATCCATCAACATCAACTCGTCAACTTGCTCAAGAACTATACATTTTTCGCATTTCTCTGAAGAGACTTTGGCATGAAAACCTAGGTATGAAGGTTCACAAAGTTCAACTAGTTCAAAAGCCTCATGATCATCCGATGCATTTCTACTCCGCTCAATGGGTTAATGATCGTAAGGTCGAAGATGAGCATTTTCCCAGAAAATTTATCTTTAGCGATGAAGATCCGTTAAAGATAAGTATTACTTTAACTATCCAGAAACGATTGATGCCTTGAAACACGAAATCGGATGGCGTATAGTAGACATTCATTTGAGTGATATTGTTTTTTATGTTACAAGGGATCAACCTTTTAAGTGAATCAAATGAACAAATATAGATTACTTCAACATTTTATAATTTCCATCAAGTAAGGACCGATTCAATTAATTTTTTTTCTTTCAGATAAACTTATTCGCTACAAAATGATTAGAAAGTTCACGAAAAGTTTCGATACTAATGTTTACCGTTGTTGATAGAAATTTAACTGTAAATTGGATAATTGCTCACTCACCTGAAATAGAAAAAATCCAAGAAGCACAAACTATACCTGATTTATCTAAAAATGAAATATCTATACACTCCACTAATTTATAACATCTAACATTGGAGTAGTTCATCAAGAGTTCGATTGAAAGCATCAGAGAATTAACAAAACATAATATTGAAAACAAAATTTTCTGTTTCTATTTAAAATCTTTAAATGACAAAACCCACACTGTGGCTTTAGCGAAATATTTTAATTTTTATCGAAATTGGAGCCAGAGATGGTTGTCGATGAAGGTAAATATTCACCCTAGTAATCATTGGGAGGGAATTTTTCTTAGTTTGTGGTAAAACATCAACAGAATGTTTTTCACATAGATAGTTTGAATGATATACCTGTGAGGAAATCCATTAATTTTCTTTGAGAAATTATACAGTTCAAGTTTTTTTGTAATTTCATTGACATATAAATATTCAAATTATTTTTGTACATTGAACTATTTGAAGAAAATATAAAATTTGTGATGAACCAACAGGAATTTTATCTTTCAATTTGAGCTCTACGTATATCGAATTATTTTTCTTCCAGAAATTCGGGTCTATACACAATCAAGGAAAACTTGTGATATGCTGAAAGTTGGAAAATGGGCGATAAAAATAAATTATTTTTCAACATCATGAGATATTGGTATGAGTGCGAAAAATTTTGGAATATACGAGTAAGATCAGGTATTCAGAAGTTAGGTTTGTCTTTACTTAAAACTAGAATAGAAGACGTTTTGGAAACATAAAATTTCTTTCAAATATTGAATCATCCACATGAAATTCGTCGCTATGAAGAATATCATACTAGTTACATCAATAAAAGGAGTTGATTCTCGCTTGAGTCTACAATTTGAATGACGGTATTTTTCCTTTGCCCCATATATGAACGATAAGAGTTCATGAGGAAAAAAGAATATAATCCAGTTGAAAAGGTTAATGAATATTAATGATGACGAGTATTGCCCATTTTACATTAGAAACCGAAGTATTCGATTTATCCTGAAATGATTTATTTCTATTCAAAGCGGCTATATTATTACAATTACATAATGAACAGTTTATATTTTTTCTTCGTTTTATAATCATAAGAACGAGATAAAACTGACTCCTAATTAACATATGATTTTTATATATATACCAGCTTCTTTTAAAGTAGCCATCAGATTGTTCCTAGAAGAATCAACACCAACAACTCAACATGTACAAGCTTATCCTTCTCTTCGTCTTCGTTGCTCTGATGGCTTTAGCATCTGCTGAACCTGAACCTTCTGGTATCCTTGGAGCAGGACTCGTTGCTCCAGGTGTTGTTGCTGCTGGCCCCATTGGTCTAGCTGGACATGGTGCTATTTGGGGATGAGCCACTGGCTCCATCAAAATGCTTCTGCAGTATATCACTTTACTCTTCGACTTTCGTTCATTTTGTAGAGATGTATACTTAATTTTTTACCAATAAAGAAGCTTGAAATTTTATGAGCATTTTATATACATCCAACGAAACTTTTTTTTTCATAAATCATTTTGGAATTTATCTTCTCGAATCTAAAAGATTCTGTAATTCAGTTTATTCTCGTGAACAACACTGATCTATTATTTCCAAGACTCTGTGATGAAAACTTACGTGTTTGGGCGAAAAATATTTAGAATGAAATAATCATAAGGAGAGGATGATTTTTTCACTTGGTAGCTATCTTAAATACAAACAGAGTATCTGTTGAAAGGAAATAAAGAATATTGTTCGAACTTATTTAACTAGATTAAGTGATGAGAGCACTGTTTCATACCGGCAATTTGAAAATCAAATTCCACTCTAAAAATGCCCAACATAAACTTAGGAAATACTTCGAAATAACCTCTCTTTAAAAAGCTCTTTTAAGAAATTCTCCAAAAATATGTATCATATCTTCAAAAAGGTGATTTGAGATTCCCACAGATAATTTTCAGTTCACTTTCATGACAGCAGATTTAAAAAAATCAAAAAAAAGTATCTATCATACTTACACGACCACGAGTTATTTCAAACTGAAATATAACACAAATGGTTTCTTAATGGTTACTATGTTCGTCCACAGAAAATACACAAAGGTTGTATAAAGTATATTTTCTAGATCCAGTTATATCCAACCTCTGTATATTTTCTGGTTTTGCTTTGGTGATGATATTATATGTAGCTTTAAAGGTACCAAGAGAATATGAAATACTTTAACAAATTTGTTTAATGATATTAACTTTCAAATTGAATTCGCTTTCGAAAAAAACCATATGATTAACTTTTTTGCTGTCACTATCAAAATATCAAATTGTTCATATGATTATTTGAATATTAGCCTTCTACATATTTAATTTCAAAAAATTATATTTAATAGTTATAACTTCAGGAATTAAATTAAAATAATGTCATAGAAGTACCACTTATATAAAACGGCATATAAAATAAACATTCATTATAAGACATCCAAATGATATAACAAAATCCAACAAATAAAAATTTTTAACCAAAATCCTATAAATTAAATATTTTGAATAGACAAAATTTTGTTTCTGCTAATCAATCTTATGAAAACAAATATCTTTCAGAAATGTTTAACATAATCTTAAGAATTTCATCATAAAACTATCTTATTCAGAATATTATTGGATATCTAACTAAGTTACCTCCTATAAAATCTCAAGATATGTAAAAACATTACTGAAAAACAAGTTTTAAGAGAGACTTTGCTTCGTCAGTATTCAAATAATTCATATTCAATAAAATATAACATCAATCAACAACAAATATTTACTCACCCTTCAACAATTTAGAAAACTTCTGTTAAATGAATACTGAAAAATTTAAATGGAGTAGGATTAACTACAAATAAATAATTCTGTGGTTAACCCTATTCATTTACCAGAAGTTTTCTAAATTGTTGAAGGGTGAGTAAATAATTGTTGTTGATTGATGTTATATTTTATTGAATATGAATTATTTGAGTACTGACGAAGCAAAGTCTCTCTTAAAACTTGTTTTTCAGTAATGATTTTACATAACTTGAGGTTTTACAGAAAGTAACTTAGTTAGATATCCAATAATATTGAATATTCTAACTAAGATAGTTTTATGATGAAATTCTGAAGATTATGTTAAACATTTTTGAAAGATATTTGTTTTCATAAGATTGATCAGCAGAAACAAAATTTTGTCTATTCAAAATATTTAATTTATAGGATTTTAACGTAAATAGAGGTCATTCTTGATAGAAGGTATATAAAATAATATAAATATTTTTAAAAATTTTAAACAATTTTAAAAAATTAGCCTTCTACATATTTAACTCCAAAAGATTATATTCAATGATTATAACTTCTGAAAATAAATTAAACTAATGTCGTATAAGTACCACTTATATCATGACATAAAATAAACATTCATTATAAGATATCCAAATGGTATAACAAAATCCAATAAATAAAAATTATTAACTAAAATCCTATAAATTAAACATTTTGAATAGACAAAATTTTGTTTCTGCTTATCAATCCTATGAAAACCAATATCTTTCAAGAATATCCAACATAATCCTGGGAATTTTATCACAAAACTATCTTACTTAGACTATTCAATATTATTGGATATCTAACCAAGGTACTTTATACAAAAACTCAAGATATGCAAAACATTATTGAAAAACAAGTTTTAAAATCGACTTTGCTCATCAGTATTCAAATATTCATATTCAATAAATATAAAATCAATTAATAACACATATTTAAACTCACCCTTCGTCTTCGAGAAAAAGTTCTATTTAAAAATGAGAATCTTAAATAGGTATCCAATACAGACAGAAATATCTCTGTGGTTTAACCTGATCTAGAAGATTGAAAGACAAATTTAATGGCCTTTGCTATAACACAAGGACTCTCTTTATGAATGTTTGGGTAAACCATATAATTATATATTATAAATAAAATAACGTAAATAGAGGTCATTCTTGATAGAAGGTATATAAAATAATATAAATATTTTTAAAAATTTTAAACAATTTTAAAAAATTAGCCTTCTACATATTTAACTCCAAAAGATTATATTCAATGATTATAACTTCTGAAAATAAATTAAACTAATGTCGTATAAGTACCACTTATATCATGACATAAAATAAACATTCATTATAAGATATCCAAATGGTATAACAAAATCCAATAAATAAAAATTATTAACTAAAATCCTATAAATTAAACATTTTGAATAGACAAAATTTTGTTTCTGCTTATCAATCCTATGAAAACCAATATCTTTCAAGAATATCCAACATAATCCTGGGAATTTTATCACAAAACTATCTTACTTAGACTATTCAATATTATTGGATATCTAACCAAGGTACTTTATACAAAAACTCAAGATATGCAAAACATTATTGAAAAACAAGTTTTAAAATCGACTTTGCTCATCAGTATTCAAATATTCATATTCAATAAATATAAAATCAATTAATAACACATATTTAAACTCACCCTTCGTCTTCGAGAAAAAGTTCTATTTAAAAATGAGAATCTTAAATAGGTATCCAATACAGACAGAAATATCTCTGTGGTTTAACCTGATCTAGAAGATTGAAAGACAAATTTAATGGCCTTTGCTATAACACAAGGACTCTCTTTATGAATGTTTGGGTAAACCATATAATTATATATTATAAATAAAATAACGTAAATAGAGGTCATTCTTGATAGAAGGTATATAAAATAATATAAATATTTTTAAAAATTTTAAACAATTTTAAAAAATTAGCCTTCTACATATTTAACTCCAAAAGATTATATTCAATGATTATAACTTCTGAAAATAATTATTTTATTTATAATATATAATTATATGGTTTAACTCCAAAAGATTATATTCAATGATTATAACTTCTGAAAATAATTATTTTATTTATAATATATAATTATATGGTTTACCCAAACATTCATAAAGAGAGTCCTTGTGTTATAGCAAAGGCCATTAAATTTGTCTTTCAATCTTCTAGATCAGGTTAAACCACAGAGATATTTCTGTCTGTATTGGATACCTATTTAAGATTCTCATTTTTAAATAGAACTTTTTCTCGAAGACGAAGGGTGAGTTTAAATATGTGTTATTAATTGATTTTATATTTATTGAATATGAATATTTGAATACTGATGAGCAAAGTCGATTTTAAAACTTGTTTTTCAATAATGTTTTGCATATCTTGAGTTTTTGTATAAAGTACCTTGGTTAGATATCCAATAATATTGAATAGTCTAAGTAAGATAGTTTTGTGATAAAATTCCCAGGATTATGTTGGATATTCTTGAAAGATATTGGTTTTCATAGGATTGATAAGCAGAAACAAAATTTTGTCTATTCAAAATGTTTAATTTATAGGATTTTAGTTAATAATTTTTATTTATTGGATTTTGTTATACCATTTGGATATCTTATAATGAATGTTTATTTTATGTCATGATATAAGTGGTACTTATACGACATTAGTTTAATTTATTTTCAGAAGTTATAATCATTGAATATAATCTTTTGGAGTTAAATATGTAGAAGGCTAATTTTTTAAAATTGTTTAAAATTTTTAAAAATATTTATATTATTTTATATACCTTCTATCAAGAATGACCTCTATTTACGTTATTTTATTTATAATATATAATTATATGGTTTACCCAAACATTCATAAAGAGAGTCCTTGTGTTATAGCAAAGGCCATTAAATTTGTCTTTCAATCTTCTAGATCAGGTTAAACCACAGAGATATTTCTGTCTGTATTGGATACCTATTTAAGATTCTCATTTTTAAATAGAACTTTTTCTCGAAGACGAAGGGTGAGTTTAAATATGTGTTATTAATTGATTTTATATTTATTGAATATGAATATTTGAATACTGATGAGCAAAGTCGATTTTAAAACTTGTTTTTCAATAATGTTTTGCATATCTTGAGTTTTTGTATAAAGTACCTTGGTTAGATATCCAATAATATTGAATAGTCTAAGTAAGATAGTTTTGTGATAAAATTCCCAGGATTATGTTGGATATTCTTGAAAGATATTGGTTTTCATAGGATTGATAAGCAGAAACAAAATTTTGTCTATTCAAAATGTTTAATTTATAGGATTTTAGTTAATAATTTTTATTTATTGGATTTTGTTATACCATTTGGATATCTTATAATGAATGTTTATTTTATGTCATGATATAAGTGGTACTTATACGACATTAGTTTAATTTATTTTCAGAAGTTATAATCATTGAATATAATCTTTTGGAGTTAAATATGTAGAAGGCTAATTTTTTAAAATTGTTTAAAATTTTTAAAAATATTTATATTATTTTATATACCTTCTATCAAGAATGACCTCTATTTACGTTATTTTATTTATAATATATAATTATATGGTTTACCCAAACATTCATAAAGAGAGTCCTTGTGTTATAGCAAAGGCCATTAAATTTGTCTTTCAATCTTCTAGATCAGGTTAAACCACAGAGATATTTCTGTCTGTATTGGATACCTATTTAAGATTCTCATTTTTAAATAGAACTTTTTCTCGAAGACGAAGGGTGAGTTTAAATATGTGTTATTAATTGATTTTATATTTATTGAATATGAATATTTGAATACTGATGAGCAAAGTCGATTTTAAAACTTGTTTTTCAATAATGTTTTGCATATCTTGAGTTTTTGTATAAAGTACCTTGGTTAGATATCCAATAATATTGAATAGTCTAAGTAAGATAGTTTTGTGATAAAATTCCCAGGATTATGTTGGATATTCTTGAAAGATATTGGTTTTCATAGGATTGATAAGCAGAAACAAAATTTTGTCTATTCAAAATGTTTAATTTATAGGATTTTAGTTAATAATTTTTATTTATTGGATTTTGTTATACCATTTGGATATCTTATAATGAATGTTTATTTTATGTCATGATATAAGTGGTACTTATACGACATTAGTTTAATTTATTTTCAGAAGTTATAATCATTGAATATAATCTTTTGGAGTTAAATATGTAGAAGGCTAATTTTTTAAAATTGTTTAAAATTTTTAAAAATATTTATATTATTTTATAGGATTTTGCTTAACAATTTATATTTATTGGATTTTATTATATCATTTGGATGTTTTATAATGAATGTTTATTTTATATATCGTTTGATATAAGTGGTACTTATATGACATTATTTTAATTTAATTCCTGAAGTTATAATTATTAAACATAATTTTTTGAAATTAAATATGTAGAAGGCTAATATAAAAATATTTGAATAATTTTATATACCTTCTATCAAGTATTAACCTCTATTTATGTTATTTTGTTCATATGAATTTAGTATAGTCCATCTAGAAAGTATCCGGAATTTATTATTTTTCATAATTTTAATGTACTTCAACTTCAACTCATACACTTGCAACATTCAAAGACAAAACTAAGGTATAAAATAGGTTGTGCAGATAGTCGGCTATGGCCAAATTTGGATGGCAACACTATTTGTCAACTATTGTTGATTGTCAACAGGTATACATTTTAGGAAATAATTAGGCAAGTGGGAAAAAGGGAGCAGGTAGAATATTTGTATAGAAAAGGTTTTGGAAACGTTAAAAAATTAGTGTAATTGACTGAATTGGGAAAAAGTGCTGTATATTAGACAATAAAGAGGATGAAAAATGGCATGGACCAGTTTCAGGAAGACCGCGTAAGATAAAAGGAAACAATTTAAACGCTTTATTGGCCTTGGGACGACACAATCCGCTCCTGGGGTTTCGCAAATTGGCTAACAGATTTGGAAATAAACGAAATCTAAAAGTATGTCCAGGAAGCGTCCGTAAGTTACTGAAAAGACAAGGCTACATATCAAGGAAACCAAAAAAACTCCCTATAATGACACCTTTACGAAAGGAACGGAAGTTAGAATTTCATCAACGTTTTTGAGAAAATAATTTTAATAATGTCTTATGTTTCACAATCTCTTATGTTTCACAATTTATTCATTGGCTCATACGAAAGCTTTCAGCAGTAGGATTTCTAATGGTCTTCATAAAATGGGAATTCATTCTTTAGCTGTGAAAAAAATAATTCAGCTGAGATTTTGGTGAATAATTAAGGAAGGAACCCCTAATTTTCAGAATCGGGGATTTATCAAATTAATTGTGATGATTGTAATACTACATATATAGGACAGAGAGGTCGATGTTTACAACATAGAATCAAAGAACACAGGATTTCTATTTTGAACAACCAGAATTTAACCGGTTTTACAGACCCTTGTATCTAAAATAATAATTTTTTTAATGAGAAAGATGTCACTTCACTATATAATGTTAATAACGGTAAATTGATAGACTATTTGGAGATTCTTTCAATCAAAAAAGCCATTGAGAAAAAGAAAAATTCAACAAATTCCCAAATACTATTCAACAACATCCCTATATTGGATGTTGTTATTTCCATACGCCATAAAAATACACAAATGTGTTAAAAGAACCTTTTAAAATTTGAGTTTAGTTCCTTTTTGTACTCCTTTGAAGATGGTCGAAAGACCTAAACACGTGTCAGGATTCTGATAATTTGTGAAACATAAAAACTGTGTGAATTTTTTTAAATGAAATTGAAAAAATTGTGTTATATAATTTAAAGAAATAAAAACCAACAGTGCAAATTGAAGTTCATCTAAAGAGGAAGATAAGATCTTTCTATCTGTGATTTAATAATATTTCGTTTGAACAGTGCAGCATCATGCAACTTATTTCGTTTGATACCTCATCATCATCATCAAGCAAGTAATAAAATATACTGAAATGAATAAAATAAAACATTCAAGATGCATACTCGTACTTTATTAAGATATTGCAGGCAGAAACGAACAATATTGCAGGACTTTCAGTAAATATACCAACAAACTTATGTTGTTCTGTTTCTGTTTATAACATTGAATTTTAAAGCTTTTTTTGTTGCAATCAGGTTATTTTTATTGATTATTTTATTTTTCCGTTTTACTGTCACGGAGTTCTTTTCACTCTGATATGATTGTAAGAAAAAATTTGGCGAGTTAATAGTACAATATATTATGAGAAGAGAATTTACAAAAGTATCTTTCATCTAGTGAATTCTTGGAGCCAAATTAATTTTTTTCATGGTAGCACTAAAGTTAACATTTATTCTGACTTTCTTTGCACTAGGCTTACCGATATCTTCATATTTAATTGTAACTTCATAATCTCAAAGATTTCCTACAGGCATTTTTTGGATTCTGATATTTACGAACTTAAAATTGCAATTTGCGATCTTTTATATATTCGCGAAAAAGTATCAATTTGCTTGTTGAATTTTTTATAATCTTTATTTCATTCTTTGCCTCTGATGAATTTCAGAGTGTATTCCATTTGAATTTAGTTCAATATTTTTCCAAGTCATGAAATGAAACGCCGAATATAATGTTCATAAATAGTACGTCAATAAGTGGTGTGCATAAGGAAATAAAAATGACTTACTGAATTATCAAGAAGATTTTATTTATGAGAAATATGGTACAAAATCCCTGAAATATGAACAGGAGTACACACATAGAGAATAAACTACCATATTATTCTCGAGCAAATCCAGAGAGTTATCCCAAAATGGCGCCATGTCCAGCTAGACCAATAGGAGCAGCAGCAATAACTCCTGGAGCAATGAGTCCTGCCCCAAGGATACCAGAAGGTTCAGGTTCAGCAGATGCTAAAGCCATCAGGGCAACGAAGACGAAGAGAAGGATAAGCTTGTACATTGTGAGTTGGTGGTGTTGATTCTTCTAAGAACAATCTGATGAAGTGATTGAACGAGATTCATTTATATATAAAAATGGAGTGCTAATTAAATGCCAGTTTCCATTATCTTTGAGCGACAGCTCATTGTGTATATTATAGCTGTGGAAAACTTGATTTGAATTGAACCATTTACCAGAAAAAATGTACAGTTTCCTATTTGAACCATAATGTGTAAATGATTAATGACTAGAACTTTTATCATTTTGCATCATCTTGTAGTTGTCCTTCATAATATTATGATTGAAATTTCGTTAGAACGAAAATATCATCTGAAGGGCCAATTAAAATTCTGCATGTATGAATCTTCCTGAAAATCATTGCACTAGAAATCATGAAATTAATTATTTTCAGAATTATTTGGAAAATATCGTACATCCTCAGTTAAAACAAGTTCTTAGAAATAACTGTTTTACATCCAAAAATATTTAAATGTCCACATGTGATAAGGGTTTGCGTGTTCACGATTTGAGTAGTGAAGTAATACTTCATTTCTGAAAACTTAACGAAAGTAACAGATTGCAAACAAAATTTTTATTTAAAAAAAATTGAGAAGTGTTAAGAGACACCCGGATGGAACGAAGTTCCTTTCGATTAATTAGTGAAGGAATTGTAATAAAATTTTATTTTTTTTAATTATAATAATATACTTTTTATTATTAACAAATATAATGTAATATAAACCTAAATAGTAGGCTCAATTTTAGTAATAATTGACTTGTGGTAACTGAAGTAGAAAACATATGTTTGGGATTCTATTTTATTTGAATGTCTTGAAAAAACTCAATCGATAATAGTATTATATTTTGTTGTTGATTCTGCTGGATTATTGTTTATTCTTAAATCAAATTCTTCCTCTAGAAACTGTAGCAATGGTTTTGATTTTTCATTACTGAAGTTGATGTTAAAGTCACCGGGCAAAATGAGTGGACGTTTATCTAAATTTCTGTTGTATCTGTTAAGCGTTTGAGATACATCTTTGGAATACTCTAGCAGTGCTCGATGAATGAACTCCTGAATATCTATTAATTTGTTGTTTGGTGAGACATATATGACTGCCACGATTAAAGTAACGCCGTTTTTCATTACACACTCTGCTGCACATAAATCTGCAACACTTGTACGTCTTACCTGCATATTGTTCATAATGACCGACATATTTGGTGTTACAAGATTGGTCGTACCATTTGTGTTGTGATAAATCGCAACTCCACCTGAACGAACAAAATCACGTTTAAAGTGAGCTATTCAATTAAAATTCGGCATATCACATTCTTCTTGATTGTTCAACCATGTCTCTGATAATAACAAAGTGTTCGTTTTTTCTGTAACACAGTCGATTAAATCAACTGAATGTTTACGAAGGCTTTGGACGTTGAACGTACACAATGAAATGCCTTTATCTCTAGTAATGAAATCAATGACAGATTTTGCCTTCGTTTCAAGCTTATTTAATGACATTCTCTGAAACTCTTGTACTAGAGACATTGTTGATGAAGCTTGTACTCGATTATGATGAAATCGAAATTTAGTTTCATCATCATCAAATATAACGATAAATAAACCTAATACACTCAACAAAAATAATCGTCGCGACACCACACTGTTTAATGCGAAATAGAAACGAAAATAACTGGCTTGCTTTCTATGTGTGCGTGTGTGTGAGAGAGAGAGAGAGAGAGAGAGAAACACGTGCATGCCGCACGGCTTAAAACTATAGCAAAAAGTATCGTTACAACTTTTGGTCTTAATTTTTTCCGTCTAGCCCCATTTCGCAACGCGCGATAAGGAACTTCGTTCCAAAAACACAAAGTTTTTCTGTTTTACAATTTATTCAGAATCCTGACAAGTGTTTCGATCATTCAACCATCTTCAAAGGGGTACAAAAAGGAACTAAACTTAAAATTGTAAAGGTTCTTTTATTACACTTAGGACATTGTGATGATTGTAATACTACATATATAGGACAGACAGGCCGATAATTACAACATAGAATCAAAGAACATAGGATGTCTATTTTGAAAAAGCAGAAATCAAGCAGTTTTGCAGAACATTGTATAGAAAATAATCATTTTTTTGAAGAGAAAGATGTCACTTTACTATATAATATATTTATATAATGTTAATAAGGGTAAATTATGGACTTTTTGGAGATTCTTTCAATCAAAAAAGCCATTGAGGAAAAGGAGAATTCAAGAAATTCCCAAATATTATTCGCAACAGCCCTATATTGGATGCTGTTATTTCCATGCGCCATAAAAATAAATACATGTCCTAAGTGTAATAAAAGAACGTTTTTAATTTTAAGTTTAGTTGATTTTTGTACTCCTTTGAAGATGGTCGAAAGACCGAAACACGTCTCAAGATCCTGAATAAATTGTGAAACATAAAAAGTTGTGAATTTTTTTAAAATAAAATTGTTTTAATGGTGCGCCTAGAGCCAACCGCATAATCCATTCATGTAAATAAACAAGTGTTATAAAATGTCATCATATTAGATTGAAGTGGTAAGCGGGTGTTATACCAGGTGCCCAAGTTATCTCAGGCCAAATTTCACAAGGTGATTTTACAGGCGATTTGCAACACAAAAGATTATGGTCCAACCATCTGTCGTTGTAAAGTTATTTTGTAACGTTTCACAATTTTTTGATTGAAAACATAGCATAACTTGAAAAGTGTCATCTAAATAAGAATTCAGTACGCACCAGTGAAAAGACCGGAAAATTCTCCTTAGGCTAGGGCGGATTCATGGAGATTTAGGCTGATGATGAATCCTAGGTAAAAAATAATTCTATCCGGTCGTAATCACGCTTTCGAACGGAAAGAGTTAGAGCCTTCAAACTTTCAGGAAAGATTTGTAGTTTGAATACCGCAGCTGAGTTCGTTAATTGGCAAAATCGATTCAGTAGTTCCGCAGTTATTCACGTTTGAAATTTTTTTATATTTTTCCGTTATTTTCGAAACTACTGAAACGATCAATCAGAAGTTCAGCTTTGAGAAGTGGAATAATTTTACAATTACAAGACTAAAAAAGAAAATATTCGTGAGTAATATGAACTAGCGCGGAAAAACTCCTGACTTCACGTCAGTGCTTGCGCCATTTCGTATTTAAACTTGAAAATATCAGTGACTTTTACATAGATATCAATATACGTGCGTGCTATCGCTAATTACTTTACGTGAATGCTTTTATAAATATTGCTTCTATAAATCACCCAGTGACATTAAACAGGTCATTTCAGGAAGATTGAAGGTGGAAATAAAAGAAAATTATTTGTTTTCCCTGCGGAATTGATATTTTGTTGACATTTTTAAAACCATACAAAAAGAGAGAACTACTCATTTCATCCGATTCAGAAAAAGGGAATGAATGTGTTAAACATATTTTTCTGCAGTGAGAAATGTAGATCAATATTGTAAATTTATTGTCATTCTTTCATTTATTCATAGTATGAGGAGATATTTTTCCGCTTCAACACTTTCTTCATATATTATATGATGCAATATGAATTCCTACCGTACCTACCTATATTATCATTCAGAAAAAAATTCGAATATTTGTTTCCTTTATATCAATTATCACTTACTGAACAAACTCTAATGAATTTTGTATTAAAGCTGCATAATATGCTTCCGATGCATGTAAGAAACTCAAAAAATCTAAAATCTTACCGCCAAACCGTTTGAAAAATGCTGTAGTTAGGAAACGACCGAATTTGTGGGCCGATGACAATTGGAATTTGCGTCATGATAACGTGGCATGTAATGAAGCGCGAATGGTGCAGGAGTACGCGCCAAATTTTGCACCATATGATCTTTTATTCACGCGTGGAGTTGCTTTTTCGTGAATTTAAGTATAAAGCCATCAGAATAAAACTATCAGAGGCCTATCAGAAATGCATAGATCAAGCGATGGTAAAGGGTCTTTCATTAACAGCGCCCCATTTTTTTTGTGAATAAAACACATTATTTGTTCGAAAATTATTGAAATTTTTATTACATCATAAAGTACAATGGAAACCATAAGTTATGAATTGCGTATAATTTAGTCCACCACCAAAACGCTGGTAGGAATGAAGTCGTTGATCCCAATTTTCCATGACTGACATGAATCAGGTCGTATGCTTGCTATAACTCGTTCAATATTGATCTGTGAATCTTCTAAATTTGTTGGATGATTGCTGTGAACCAATGACTTAATGCAACCCTAAAGAAAGAAGTCTAATATAGTTAAATCGCAGGAACGGGGCGGATAATTTATCGGTCCATTTCTTGAAATAGTCGAATCACCGATTACAGGACGCTTTAAATGATCTGTTGGTTTGAGTTCTTGGGTTAAAACAATTTTGTGTGGATGCAAACGGAGGTTTTTTTTGTGAAATTCGCCACGAAGACGTCTGTGAGATGCTTAGTTCTTGTGGACGTCGAGAAACCGATAAATGTTGGTCCTCACGAACACTATCACGTACGGCAGCAATATTCTCTTCACTTCTTGCATTTCTTTGTCTCACTGGCACTGTAACATCATGAAGTGTAAAATTTGTTTCAAACTTCTTCACTTAACGTTCAACTATTATTTTATCCGGACGATAAATTGTTGTCAAAGCATGTAAAGTTGTTGGAGGTTGTACCTTTTCATGATTAAATGGTGGACATTGACAAATACAACTATCAATGTCGCAAATAAACAATGGCTGCCATGCGTGAATAGTGTCAATTCAAAAATTTCCACTGAAAGACCCTTTATAAGTATGTCGCTTCAGATGGATGTTATTTACTATAAGTAAACTAAATTTGAAGTAAGATTAACACAATTTTGTTTAATTCACAATTTTCTGAACCTTTTTGATATTTCAATTTGACCTCTACCAAATAGTATCGGGTAATTTTTAAGAGTGATAGAAGTTGAAATGGTTATAAAACACATTGAAATCAAGATTGAAGCAAAATTTTTGTTTTATTTGAAATATAATTTTATGACATTTATGTTTTGAAAATAATTTCCGGCATATGTCCACAACGACTAGCTCTGAGGATCTGCAATCGATCAGACCAATTTCGGACCACTTTTTCGAGTAATTCAGGCCTTACTTCATCAATAACACGAGTTATGCTTGGCTTCCAAAGCGTCTATTGTTTCTGGTTTATCAGGTTAAACCAATGACTTGACATAACCCCAAAGAAAATAATCCAGTGGAGTTATGTCGCATGATCTTCGAGGCCAATTAATTGGACCATTTCTCGAAATAATGTTATCGCCAAATTTTTTTTTAATAAATCAATTGTTACGATAACAGCATGAGGTGAAGCACCATCATGTTGGAACCAAAACACTTCTGGGTCGATACCATTCAAATTTTGAAGCAAATAATCATTGATCGTCGATCTGTAACGAGCACCATTAACTGTAACATTAGCTCCAGCATCGTTTTTTAAGAATAATGAACCGATGACGCCTCCAGCGTGTACGGCACATCATGCAGTGCATTTTTCAGGATGCAATGGAACCTGCAGTGCTTCTTGAGGATTGTTTTCACTCCATTTACGGTAATTTTGCTTGTTTACATAGCCCCATAGAAATGAATTCCATCACTAAACACAATTTTACGATGAAAAAGTGGATCAACTTCAATCTGTTTTAGGGCCCAATAAGCAAACACGGTTATTACGGTCAAGCGTCTTCAAATCTTGAATCAGTCGGATCTTGTTTGGGTGTAGACCAAGATCTTTACGCAAAATTTTCCATGTGGTGGATGCACAAAGTCCAACTTGTTGTGAACGTCGACGAATAGACAAATCTGGATCATCATTAACACTATGACTTACAGTAGCCATATTTTCTTCTGTATGTACAGTTCTTTGTCTTGTTGTTGTTGTTGCATCGAGTAGAGAAAATGTTGTCCGAAATCTATCGATAGTTCGACGAATAAGCTACTTTAATGGACGATTATGTAAAGCATAAATTTCACGAAGTGCTCTGTAAGTTTGGCGAATAGAACACTGATTTTAAAAATGAATTTCAACAATTTGTGAACGTTGTTGCGGCGTGAGAGTTTTCATGATAATTTGACAATGCTTACTGGACAAAATGTCAAAACAACATGGCTTCTACCTTCTGTCAAATCACAGTTATCCCTGTCGAAAGGTCTATCACTCTAAAAAAACACCCGATACGTCTCCAATTGCATAGGTATTATAAGAAGCGATGTTATAATTCATATTCTTGTTACTGTATTCTTTTTTCTGCGAATAAAAATTTTCTATGTGTACAGCGTTTTCTAATTTGTAAATGATAAAATTAGTCATCAATTAGTTGCAAATGTTTCATGATAATACGTAAAATAGAAATGAAATAACGTAATAATTAAATGGCTCTAAAATTGATCATTATTTTTAGACTAACGAGAGAAGAAGGATTTCTTATAAAGATATTTTCGGAGAAAATTGGTTAATTTTGCCGATTTAAGAATTTCCACATCCAATTTAGCTCAAAGTTAATTAACATCGGGTGTGAGCCCAGAAATGATTTTATCTAACTATTTCATGAGATATAATTTAATTTTATTGAATTTTTGGATCTTTGTTTATCTTCAGAGCAATCATGAAATACGTTTTAATTTCATTCTGATAATGAGTAAGAAGTAAAAATGAATAAACAACTATTTTTCTTCGAAAAATAGGATTCATTAGGGAAAAACATTAACACAGTTCTGTCTCAAGAATATTTTATTCATGAGGAATATGGCATAGATCTCTGCAATATGAACAGAAGTACACAATAAGAGTAAAAACTACCATATTATTTTGGACAGAAAAGATTTATCCCAATAGAACACCATGTCCTGCTAGACCTAGGGGAGCTGCAGCAATAACTCCTGGAGCGACGAGTCCTGCACCAAGGATACCAGATGGTTCAGGTTCAGCAGAAGCCAATGCCATTAAGGCAACGAAGACAAAGAGAAGGATAAGCTTGTACATGTTGAGTTGTTGGTGTTGATTCTTCTAGGAACAATCTGATGAAGTAGGTTGGTACAAGCTTCATTTATATATAAAAATGGAAATGCAAATTAGAAGTAAGTTTCATTGTTTCACCGCACTGTATTGTGTGTATGTCCAATAAAAAAACTTGATTCTGATAAATTTATTGACAGAAAACATGTAGAGTTTTCAATTTGAATTATGTTGAGGAATGAGTTTAGTTTTTAACAATTTTCATCATCTTCTTGCTGTTGTTTCTTTTACAATATTGCTATTGAAATATGGGTAAAACAATTTGGTTATAACTTTTGGCGACTAAGGAGTAAAAACTTCGGATTTCATTATTTGAATATCATGAGATACCAGTTTCCTTGGGTCTTAATTATACCACATGATACATTCTGTCAAGAAAGTACCGGGAATTATCGATTTGAATCTGGCGGGGCAATGAGGCAGGTAAAAATTTTTTTTCCTAGGTTGGTACCACTGTCCTTAATTACTATGCCAAGCTTGAGCGGGATCTGTCAACTAGTGTGTTTGCAACAGCTGATTAAGTCAGTCGATGTCAGAGTGCGTGCCGATTTTTACTATGGGTGATTACGTTGAGCAAAGAATTTGTTTAAATTTTTGTGTTGCAAATGAATTTTCGTGTGCCGATGCATTGAAAATGTTGCAAAAGGCCTTTGGTGATAATGCTCTATCGAAAACTCGTGCATATCAGTGGTACAGAGCCTTCAAGGACGGTCGTGAAGTGGTCGCCCATCGACGGCTTCGATCGAAGATAACGTCGATAAAATTAAGGAAAGGTTGCTGGAAAACCATCGTACCAGCTTGAGAGAGATAGAACATGATCTTAAGATATCCCACGAGTCCGCACGTACGATTTTGATTGGTATTTTGGGCATGAGAAAGGTGGCCGCACGACTCGTACCGAAAGACCTGAATTTTCTTCAAAAACGTCATCGCGAACAGGTTGCTTCAGACATGCTGGATCGCTGTAAATCCGATTCTACATTCATGGAACGCATTATAACTGGTGATGAGACCTGGGTCTACGAGTACGATATGCAAACAAGCCAGCAATCATCGGAATGGGTGGCAAAAAATGAGCCGAAACCGAAAAAACCACGCCAAAGCCGCTCGAAAATGAAGGTGATGCTCATTGTTTTCTTCGATATCCGTGGCGTGGTGCACTACGAATTCGTTCCAGAGGGTCAGACGGTAAACAAGGAGTATTACCTAGGCGTTATGAAACGTTTGCATGAGCGTATCCGTAAGAAGCGGCCAAATTTGTGAGCGAACAACTCATGGATTTTGCATGATGATAACGCGCCTTCTCACCGAGCTACGATTGTGACTGACTTTCTCGCCAAAAACTCAACAAACGTGCTTCAGCAACCACCGTATTCGCCGGATTTGGCTCCCTGCGACTTTTTCCTCTTCCCAAAACTAAAATTGCCCCTTCGTGGCACCCGTTTTGAGTCGATTGAAGCCATAAAACAAAATTCGGCGCGAGAGCTAAAGTCCATCCCGGAAAGCACCTATAAAAAATATTTCGATAATTGGAAGTGTCGTTGGCATAGATGTATTGGAGCAAATGGAGCCTATTTTGAAGGCGACCCAATAAATTTTGACGATTAAATGTAAAAATGTTGTTTCAATTGAAAATTCCCGGTACTTTCTTGACAGAGTAGTATATTGAACGAAATTTCAAATGTAATGACTACAATAATAGAAATCAACTGTTATCCATAGATATTATTCAGTCTACTCTGAAGAAATTACGGATGAGAAACTATTATACAGGGTGTTTCCAAATTGGACGTGAACCTTAGAGGACGTGTTGGTATGACTCATTTGCTGTCGTTTGAGCCATATTTATTGATAAACAAAAAATCAACAGTTTACGAGATTTGAATTCTTGTGATTTTTAAAAGATTTCTCACTTTCCTTCATTTTTCATCAGTTTTTTCTACGTTGGCCAAATTTTGATTATAATTTTGGATGATTGCGCCAGAAAAGTATATGATATGTATGAGAAAAGCGAAACTATCCCGTATTAGATGTTGAAAAAGAATTAGTATGATTTGAAAGTTAGTATTTGAAGAAAAGAAATATCAATTTGCCTGCAACTTTTGGATTCCACATTTTATGTGGGTCAAAATTATATTAAAAACTTTCCAAATTCCTCCTTTTTTCCCTAAAAAAGTTTTTGTTTGAATGCAGTCACTACCTACTTTCGTTTTTTATAAACAAACTTTTGAATGTCCAACATAAAGAAATAGTGAATGTACCAACTTTCAAATAATATTAATTCTTTTTCAACATCTGATTCAGCATAGTTTTGTTTTTTCATACATATCAATACTTTTCTGATGAAAATAATCCAAAATAATATAATATAGGTGAGAAATTTTTCAAAAAACACAAGAACTCAAATATGTCGGAAACTGTTGATTTTCGGTTGTCAATAAACATGGCTCAAACGACAGTAAAAGAGTGATACTCACCTCCTCCAAGGTTCACGTATAAATTAGAAACATCCTGTATATATAATATTATATCAGCTGTTCTTTTAGAGTGATAGAACTTTAAATTGAATTAAAACACTTTTAAATTAAAATTAAAGCCAAATTTTACGACATTTATGTTTTAAAAATAATTTCCGGCATATGTCCACCACGACAAGCTCTGAGGAACCGTATTCGACCAGACCAATTTTGGACCACTTTTTCGAGTAATTCAGGCCTTACTTCATCAATAACACGAGTTATGCTTGGCTTCCGAAGCGTCTATTGTTTATGGTTCATCAGGTTAAACCAATGACTTGACATAACCCCAAACAAAATAATCCAGTGGAGTTATGTCGCATGATCTTGGAGGCCAATTAATTGGACCATTCCTCGAAATAATGTTATCGCCAAATTTTTCTTTCAATAAATCAATTGTTACGGTAGCAGCATGAGGTGTAGCACCATCTTGTTGGAACCCAAACATTTCTGGGTCAATACCATTCAAATTTTGAAACAAATAATCATTGATCATCGATCTGTAACGATCACCATTCACTGTAACATTAGTTCCAGCATCGTTTTTAAAGAAATATGGACCGATGATGCTTCCAGCGTGTAAAGCACACCATACAGTGAATTTTTTGGGATGCAATGGAACTTGCAGAAGTTCTTGAGGATGGTTCTCACTCTATATACGGGAAGTTTGCTTGTTTACATAGCCTTCAACCAGAAATGAGCTTAATCACTAAACACAATTTTACGATAAAAAAGTGGATCATCTCCAAGCTGTTCTAGGGCCCAATCAGCAAATAAACGACGCTTATTATGGTCAAGTAGTTCAGTTCTTGAACCAGTTGGATCTTGTATGGGTACAGATCAAGATTTTTACGCAAAATTTTCCATGTGTTGGATGCACAGAGTTCGACTTGTTGTGAACGTCGACGAATAGACAAATCTGGATTACCATTAACACTATGACTTACAGCAGCGATATTTTCTTCTATACGTACAGTTCTTTGTCTTGTTGTTGTTGTTGTATCGAGTAGAGAAAATGCTGTCCGAAATCTATCCATAGTTCGACGAATAAACTGCTCTGATGGACGATTATGTAAACCATAAATTTCACGAAGTGCTCTATAAGTTTGGCGAATAGAACACTGATTTTGAAAATAAATTTCAACAATTTGTGAACGTTGTTACGGCGTGGGTCTTTCCATGATAATTTGTCAATGCTTACTGAAAAGAAATGTCAAAACCACATGGCTTCTACCTTCTGTCAAATCACAGTTATTCCTATCTTAAGTTCTATCACTCTAAAAAAAACACCCGACATTATATATTATATTATATTATAGTAAAACTGATATAGTAAACGGTAGATTTTAAGTCAGAGACTGGTACAGGAATTTTTATCTTGAAAATACTATTTTCCTGAATAGGAAAATATCTAAAAACCTTAGTCTTCGCTGAACCCGAAAACATTTACTTTTTACATATTTTACCCAGCGATGTGAGAGAAAAATACTTTATCATCGCAAAAGTGACTTTATATTCTGTACACATTTGCAATGAAAACAAAAATCATTTGATTGATCCATTCATGAAACACATGTTTCTATTTTTACTTTGTTTTAGTGGTACTAAAGTGCGATTTGTCCATATTGCAGAGTACAAGGTGTTCAAAGTCTATATGTGTTACTATATTTTACAAATAGGAATTTGAAGGAGATTCCCAGAATAAATCTGGAGTCAAGTTGTTTTGTAACGATTGCCTTTTATTATATATTGGCCAGACTGGTAGATCATTCAAGAAAAGAATCCAAGAACACCAAAGAAGTTACATATCGGATTCCGTACATTCGACATATATAATCATTTCAAGGAATTCAAGCATAATTTCAATAATAACTATGAAATTATACACGTCGAAAGCAAAAGTTCTAGATTAACACTTTTAGGGTTTCTTGAAATCAGCAGGTACAATGCCCCTAAAATACTTTTGAATGAACAAACAGATGTTGACAAGTCCCCATTACTGAATGTCTTTACCTAATGCCATTTTTTAGCGCCAAACTCCAATAAACACCCAAAGTTTTTATGACTTGTTTTTCCATCATTTTGTCACGTTCTTAACACTGTATTTAAACTCGGTTACACTGGACACCATCAGATACTTCAAGAAGCCACATCGTGTTGAAACAATTGTTGTATTATAAACATTTTTGTGAAAATTAAAATACTTTTTCTTATATATTTCTTAATTAAAATGAGTTTCCACCAAGTAAAGACCGAATCAATCAAACATTTAACCTCAAAAGATTTTTGAGAGATTTTTCATATTAAAATTGTGGAGGAATTTATCCAGCTATTATCTGAAATCTTCGAAGAACCCCTTCAAAGTAATTTTCAATTCGTATTTCTAAGAAGTATGGTGTATTAAAAATGTTGATTAAAATCATGAAAAACTTCATATATCTAGAACGTTGGTGTTTTGACGATTGATATATTTTGATATTTGATTCTTCTTTAGATTATTATCTTTGAACTACGAATCCTTCGTAGGATACCATACGTAATGGCATCTTAAATATATTTCGCTAGATCTGGACCGTCTGATATTGAACTATGGAAAATTTCCATTTCCTGTTAAGAGCATGATGAAAATTCTTCCAGTTAGTACTCATTCTTGTAATGACAACAAATCACATTATAGTTTTTATAACATGCTTCCACATTGTTTCAATTATATGCAAATGATTTATTCCTTACGGAACTGGAACAGCAAGATATATTTTTATCTATTTTAATTAACATTTTCTTTTCATATATAAGCGGAACTTTTATGTATCGACTTTATCAGATTATTCCTAGAAGAATCCACATCAACAACTCAAAATGTACAAGCTTATCCTTCTCTTTGTTCTGGTTGCCCTCCTGGCTCTAGCATCTGCTGATCCAGAACCATCTGGCATCATTGCTCCTGGTATAATTGCAGCTCCCGGTATCATTGGAGCACCTATTGGTATTGGAGCCCATGGAGCTATTCTGGGTTGAAATGAATGCTGTACAAGGAAATGCGTCAGCAATATGATTCTCTTCTTCTGATTTTTTTATGTGGAGAGTTATATTTTGTATCAATAAATCCTTCAAAATATTGTTGAGTTTAATTTGAGCCAGAAATTTATTTTTTAAGGAATTCGCATTCTTTCTTTAATCAATTATCTTCAATATTACAAGTCAGCAAAGTTGTGCACGAACTATTCTCTGTACATTTTACTGAGCAATCATTAAATGCATCAACAAATAAATTTTTCAGTTCAAAAATACAGGGTTATCCATTTTGTGAAGTAAATGTAAATGAAACACTCTTTCATTCAGAATATTGATCGAATTTTTATTTCAGTATTATGCTCGGATTGCCATTATGTGTGAAGTACACGTGATCTCTTACAGGACTTCTTGTAAGGTAATTTTCGATGATTCGCAGGCACATTTCGGGCAATATCTCACCAATAACCTGACGGATATTGGTGTTCAAAACATCAATAGTCCGAGGATTATCGGCATAAACACGATCCTTCGCATAACCCCACAAAAAAAAATCTAAAGACGATAACTCACAAGATCTTGGTGGCCAATTCACATACCTGAAACTGGAAATTACGCGTCCTGGAAATTTTTCTTGCAATAAACCCAAAATGGGTCATTTTGTGTTGCGCTTGTTGCGCCATATCGCTGGAACCACATCTTTTACAATTCCATATCATTAATGTCAGACCAAAAAAATAGGTGATCATTTGGCTATAGCGATGAGAATTGATGGTTCGAGTGACACCTTCTTCATTTCAGAATACATACGGGCCAATGACTCCACTAGACCAAATTGCACACCATACAGTGACATTTTGTGTATGTAATGATCTCTCATCAGTAACATGAGGATTTTCTCAGATGCAACAATTTCGCTTGTTTACATAGCCACCGACTAAAAAATGTACTTCGTCGCTGAAGAAAATTCGATGCGAAAAATCGTCATCCATACATTGTAGTTCAAGCACCCAATCGGCATATATTCTACGCATTCTATGGTCAATTCTATGGCTTTAGTTCTTGTGTCAACTGAACCTTATAAGGATGGAAATGCAAATCCAGATGTAAAATACGCCATAGCGTGCTCTAAGAGAAGAGAGGCTCAAATGTTGTGCGCGCCGATGAATTGATAAATTTGGATCTTATTCAAAACTTTCACTTAAAGTAGAAATATTTCTGGTCGAGCGTGCATTTCGATGATGTATAGGCCTTAAGGCATCAGAAACAGATCCAGCCTTTTCGCTTTTGTACGCTCAAATAGATGATTATGTCGAGCATATTCTGCCCGTAATGCACGAAACGTGCTTACTACAGAATCCTTGTTTTTTTAGTAAGTTTTCACAATTTTCACACGTTCAGCAGTAGATCAACGATCTGTTTTTTAAATGGCTAACCTTCAGCTAAACACATGAGGCTTCGGATCTAAGTTCTTTTCGACATATGTCGTTGAAACAGGGCTGTGAAATCCGGGCCACTAAATGGATAACTCTGATAAATTGTTTTAATGAAAATTAACTGAAAAATTATTAACAATTCTGACATCTTCCTTTCTCGCTAACTTGATGTTTTAAACTTTCAGTATTCAATATTCGATAAACAACTGTGACACAATATTTAGTATTCAAAAGTGAAAATTCATTTTCAAAACAATGTGAAAGCTTCTCGTTGGTAATTTAAACCCTAAAAAAGAGATAACTAAATTATGATGATAGAATATGGTACAATATATTTGGAACAGTAACACTATGTGGTGATAAAAATATTAGAATAATGGATTTGAATACTTGATGTATGTTGTATGTTGAAATGAGCAATAAGGGAACATTAATTAATGAATTCTGGATGTAGGCTTGTTCCGCCCTTAAAAATGAAAACAGCGACATATTGTAAAATGGTATTCCAATGTATAGACAGGAAGAAAGAAATTGACTTGCTTCTGCAATGTAAGAAATGGTGAAAAGCACTGACCTTAAATCGAAAACTTCTGCGCGCATATAATAAGAAAATGAGAAGAAATTGCAAATGTGACTAACTGCGAAATTATTGAACTCATTTCATTAAATAACCGACTCAATCGTGATACTCAGGCCCCAAATTTTCCCTGAAAGTCGCTATATCTTTCCATTCGAGAGTTATAGAATATTTAATTGAATAGGTCTTTACTTGATGAAAATCCATTTAAACTAATATTTAATGGTGTTATTTTAATTATCACATATTTTCATTTAGAATAATTCGCACAGTTTTCATGCTTCACAATTTATTCAGAATCCTGACACGTGTTTCGGTCTTTCGACCATCTTCGAAGGAGTACAAAAAGGAACTAAACTTAAAATTGAAAAAGGTTCTATTCATTAGCATCCAATATAGGGGTGTTGTCGAATAGTATTTGGGAATTTAATAAACAAAAATAATAAAATAAAATAAATGGAGGTTTATACTTGATAGAAAGTACATGACGAAGCAAAGTCTCTCTTACAACTTGTTTTTCAGTAATGTTTTTACAAATCTTGAGATTTTCTAAAGAGTAACTTAGTTAGATATCCAATAATATTGAATACTCTAAGTAGGATAGTTTTATGATGAAATTATGTTTTTATTACTCATGCGGGGAAAGTACTATCTTTGCGCTTGCTTTTGGAGTCGAAAAGACGCTAATTGCCCACTTCACAATTACCACACGACTTTTGAGTAAATTTAATGTCGATTTGAGTGCGACAAGTAAACTTCTCGCACGCAAATTTTCTTTGGCACACGCAAATTGAAAAAATTAAAATAAGACAGTCGAACTGTCAATACCAAATAAGTAAGGTTGGCATTTAAATAAAAATATTTTATGCTCCCATTATCCCCGCATTCGTAATAAAAATAGTATGTGCAACTCGTGCGAGGTTGTCGATTGCCCACGAGAGTGAAGTTGAGCGCACGAGCGAAGCGATAAGTTTACTTGTCGCACTCAAATCGACATTAAATTTACTCAAAACTCGTGTGGTAATTGTGAAGTGGGCAATTAGCGTCTTTTCGACCCCAAAAGCAAGCGCAAAGATAGTACTTTCCCCGCATGAGTAATAAAACAGTATATTGTGCAACTAGTGCGAGAATTTGTCGATTGCCCACGAGAGCAAAGTTGAGCGCATTCGCTTCGCTCATGCGCTCATTCGCTCGAGTGAGCAATCGACAACATCGCACAAGTTGCACATTCTATTTTTTATTACTTGCGTGCGACAAGTAAACTTCTCGCACGCAAATTGACAAAATTAAAATAAGACAGTCGAACTGTCAATACTAAATAAGTAAAGTTGGCATTTAAATAAAAATATTTTATACTCCCATTATCCCCGCATTCGTAATAAAAAATAGTATGTGCAACTCGTGCGAGGTTGTCGATTGCCCACGAGAGTGAAGTTGAGCTCACGAGCGAAGCGAGAAGTTTACTTGTCGCACTCAAATCGACATTAAATTTACTCAAAACTCGTGTGGTAATTGTGAAGTGGGCAATTAGCGTCTTTTCGACCCCAAAAGCAAGCGCAAAGATAGTACTTTCCCCGCATGAGTAATAAAATATACTATAAACGTTTTTGAAAGATATCTGTTTTCATAAGAGGGATGAGTAAAAACAAAATTTTGTCTACTCAAAATATTTAATTTATAGGATTTTTCTTAACCATTTATATTTATTGGATTTTGTTATTATATATCAGTTGGATGTCTTATAATGAATATTTATTTTACATTCTGTCAAGAAAGTACCGGGAATTATTGATTTAAATCTGGCGGGGCAATGAGGCGGGTAAAATTTTTTTTTCCTAGGTTGGTACCACTGTCCTTAATTACTATGCCAAGCTTGAGCGGGATCTGTCAACTAGTGTGTTTGCCACAGCTGATTAAGTCAGTCGATGTCAGAGTGCGTGCCGATTTTTACTATGGGTGATTACGTTGAGACGATAACGCGCCTTCTCACCGAGCTACGATTGTGACTGACTTTCTCGCCAAAAACTCAACAAACGTGCTTCAGCAACCACCGTATTCGCCGGATTTGGCTCCCTGCGACTTTTTCCTCTTCCCAAAACTGAAATTGCCCCTTCGTGGCACCCGTTTTGAGTGGATTGAAGCCATAAAACAAAATTCGGCGCGAGAGCTAAAGTCCATCCCGGAAAGCGCCTATAAAAAATGTTTCGATAATTGGAAGTGCCGTTGGCATAGACGTATTGGAGCAAATGGAGCCTATTTTGAAGGCGACCCAATAAATTTTGACGATTAAATGTAAAAATGTTGTTTTAATTGAAAATTCCCGGTACTTTCTTGACAGAGTAGTATGTACCACTTATATCAAACGACATATACTACTCTGTCAAGAAAGTACCGGGAATTTTCAATTAAAACAACATTTTTACATTTAATCGTCAAAATTTATTGGGTCGCCTTCAAAATAGGCTCCATTTGCTCCAATACATCTATGCCAACGGCACTTCCAATTATCGAAACATTTTTTATAGGCGCTTTCCGGGATGGACTTTAGCTCTCGCGCCGAATTTTGTTTTATGGCTTCAATCGACTCAAAACGGGTGCCACGAAGGGGCAATTTCAGTTTTGGGAAGAGGAAAAAGTCGCAGGGAGCCAAATCCGGCGAATAAGGTGGTTGCTGAAGCACGTTTGTTGAGTTTTTGGCGAGAAAGTCAGTCACAATCGTAGCTCGGTGAGAAGGCGCGTTATCGTCATGCAAAATCCATGAGTTGTTCGCCCACAAATTTGGCCGCTTCTTACGGATACGCTCACGCAAACGTTTCATAACGCCTAGGTAATACTCCTTGTTTACCGTCTGACCTTCTGGAACGAATTCGTTGTGCACCACGCCACGGATATCGAAGAAAACAATGAGCATCACCTTCATTTTCGAGCGGCTTTGGCGTGGTTTTTTCGGTTTCGGCTCATTTTTTGCCACCCATTCCGATGATTGCTGGCTTGTTTGCATATCGTACTCGTAGACCCAGGTCTCATCACCAGTTATAATGCGTTCCATGAATGTAGAATCGGAATTACAGGCATCCAGCATGTCTGAAGCAACCTGTTCGCGATGACGTTTTTGAAGAAAATTCAGGCCTTTCGGTACGAGTCGTGCGGCCACCTTTCTCATGCCCAAAATATCAATCAAAATCGTACGTGCGGACTCGTGGGATATCTTAAGATCATGTGCTATCTCTCTCAAGTTGGTACGACGGTTTTCCAGCACCCTTTCCTTTATTTTATCGACGTTATCTTCGATCGAAGCCGTCGATGGGCGACCACTTCACGAGCGTCCTTGAAGGCTCTGTATCACTGACATGCACGAGTTTTCGACAGAGCATTATCACCAAAGGCCTTTTGCAACATTTTCAATGCATCGGCACACGAAAGTTCATTTGCAACACAAAACTTTAAACAAATTCTTTGCTCAACGTAATCACCCATAGTAAAAATCGGCACGCACTCTGACATCGACTGACTTAATCAGCTGTTGTAAACACACTAGTTGACAGATCCCGCTCAAGCTTGGCATAGTAATTAAGGACAGTGGTACCAACCTAGGAAAAAAAATTTTTACCTACCTCATTGCCCCGCCAGATTTAAATCGATAATTCCCGGTACTTTCTTGACTGAATGTATATGACATTAATTTAATTCCTGAAGTAATAATATTAAATGTAATTTTTTGAAATTAAATATGTGGAAGGCTAACAGAATATATCTGTAAATATTAAAATATTTAAATAATTTGGGAATTTGTTGAATTCTCCCTTTTTCGCAACGGCTTTTTGAATTAACAGAATCTCCATATAGTCCATCAATTGACCCTTATTAACATTATATAGTAAAGTGAGAAATCATTAGAAAATGATTATTTTCTATAGAATGTTCTGTAAACCGGTTGATTTCTGGTTTTTCAAAATAGACATCTTATGTTGTATGCTCTAAACATCGGCCGATGTTAAATAATGTGTTTTATTTACGAAACAAAATGGGTGCTGTTGATGAAAGACCTTTTAGAAAAGTGGAAAAGGTTGATATTTCTGAACGAACCAGGGCAACAGTTCAATATGCGAAGACAAGGCACTTGCAAAAACGATGCTCCCATAAAAGTTTGCGATGAACTATCAGAATTAAAATTATTTCTTTTTTCCATGAACTACAATTCCCTATCGCCTTTCAGAAGAAACCGACCAAGAATAATCAGGTTCGTTAGATAATTCAATGACACATATCTTTCTGATTACATTTAAAGAGTCAATTGCATAAAGAAATGTTCATTTTTATGCAAATCAGAAAAGTTTCCCGTTTTTAGGTAGTATAAATACAGGGGACAGTACTCCCGAGTCATAACAACTTCTGCTCTGTACGAAGTAAGAACTTAATCACCATGTTCAAGAACGTTCTAGTTATTGCTCTATTCGTTGTGTTTGCTCTAGCAGCAGCTCATGCTAGTGTGGTAGGAATTGGAGTACCTGCCTTAGGTGTTGCTGGTGTTGGAGTTCCTCTTGGTGTTGGTGTTGGTGTTGGAGTCCCAGCTGTTGGAGTTGTTGGCGGACATGGTGGAGTTCTCCTTGGTTGACAGAGCATCTGAATTGGTGCAAACTATTCTTTGCTTTTCACTAAACATCCTCATAATCATCAACATATAATAAAAATTCAGCAAAAACACATAGCTCTTTTATTTATATAAATTCTAAGGATCTGCTCAATTATACGACTCATTTTATGAAAAGTGAAATCTAATTTTATAGTTTACCATGAATTAGTCTCTTATTTATCAACAGATGACCCTATTTTACCGAACTGTTTCAGTTGTTGTGTCTCACTGCTTGTATCGACGATTCTCTCCATATCTTATTAACTGAGTCGTCCCAAAAGCAATGATTGAAATCTAAATACTTCGAAATATATACTGTGATAATACAGTGTGTCCCAGAGTAGGTGTAACAAACTGATGGAAATAAGAACAAATATCCTGCAAACATGAATCCTAACTCGTTTCATTTTGGAGACACAAGGTGTTACAGTTGGGAAAGTAACCCTCTTTTCTAGAAAAATTCTAAAATAGTTGGACATATTTCTATACAACTCAAAACGGCCATACTCTTAGTGGTTTTCACATGTTTCAAAAATTGTCTATACCGTAAGTAAAAAGAATATTTTATCTTACGTCTCCAACTTGAACACTACTGACACCCTGCACATTTTGATATAACTGAATTACTTGAATATTCTTCTGCAAAAATGTTACCCTTGGTTGAACACTCGTTATTTGAAAACCTCGTTATTTTCAAGAAAATCGACCTCAAAATTTCAAGTTTCGATTTTTTCTAAAAGAAGGAATGAATTGATTGAATCGGCGGATATTCTCGTAATTCACTGTTCGAACGAAGTGTGTGCGGATCACCTGTAATGAAGTCACCAGGTTTTAGCATCTCGTGGTACACAACGCCCCCTTGATACCACGAGATATATATTATAACTTCCGAACCATGAATGTTCAACTTTGACTTGCCGGGCAAACCGTCGTATTTTTTATTTTTGGTGCTACGCATAAGATCCACTTTTCGTCATCAGTAACTACCCGGTGTGAAAAAATCTTTTTTTCTCCTTTGAAGCAGCTTCTCATGAGAAAATGATCGCCTTTCTAGAGATCCTGATTTTAATTCATGAGGAACCCATTCGTCTTGCTTTTGAATCGGACCCATAGATTCCCATAGAAGTCATGTTGTTTTAACATTTCTGTTCAGTAAGCATTGACAAATTATCATGGAAAGACTCACGCCGAATTATTTTGAAGTCATTGGACGGTGTGTTACTCTCTGTGAGCTGATGCAAAGTCCTACTGGAACAGCCAACACTCTAATTTGAATTGTTTACATGCCCAAGGCTTCAAGAAACCTTTGACTAACTGTCTATAAATTGGAATTTTCGATAGGGATAACTGTGATTTGATAAAAGGTAGAAGTCATGTTGTTTTAACATTTCTGTTCAGTAAATATTGACAAATTATCATGGAAAGACTCACGCCCCAACAACGTTTACAAATTGTTAAAATTTATTTTCAAAATCAGTGTTCTATTCGCCAAACATATAGAGAGCACTTCTTGAAATTTATGGTTTACATAATCGTCCAACAGAGCAGCTTATAGTCGAACTGTCGATATATTTCGGACAACATTTTCTCTACTCGATGCAACAATAACCACAAGACAAAGAACTGTACGTACAGAAAAAAATATGGCTGATGTAAGTCATAGTATTAATGATGATCCAGATTTGTCTATTCGTCGACGTTCACAACAAGTTGGACTCCACATGGAGAATTTTGCGTCAAAATCTTGGTCTACACCCATACAAGATCCAACTGGTTCAAGAACTAAAGCCACTTGACCATAATAAGCCTCGTTTGTTTGCTGATTGGGCCCTAGAACAGCTTGAAGTTGATCCACTATTTTATCGTAAAATTGTGTTTAGTGATTAAGCTCATTTCTGGTTGAACGGCTATGTAAACAATTAAAATTGCCGTATATGGAGTGAAAACAATACACATGAAGTTCTACAGGTTTCATTGCATCCTGAAAAATGCACTGGATGGTGTGCTTTATACGCTGGAGGCATCATCGGTCCATATTTCGTTAAAAACGATGCTGGAGCTAATGTTACAGTGAATGGTGCTCGTTACAGATCGATGATCAATGATTATTTGTTTCAAAATTTGAATGGTATCGACCCAAAAGTGTTTTGGTTCCAACAAGATGGTGCTACACCTCATGCTGCTACTGTAACAATTGGTTCATTGAAAGAAAGATTTGGCGAAAACATTATTTCGAGAAATGGTCCAATTAAATGGCCTCCAAGATCCTGTGACATAACTCCACTGGATTATTTTCCTTGGGTTTATGTCAAGTCATTGGTTTATGCTGATAAACCAGAAACAATAGACGCTTTGGAAGCCAATATAACTCGTGTTATTGATGAAATAAGGCCTGAATTACTCGACAAAGTAATCCAAAATTGGTTTGGTCGAATGTGGTTCCCCAGAGCTAGTCGTGGTGGATATAGCCGGAAATTATTTTTAAAACATAAATGTCATAAAATTGTCTTCCAAATAAAAATAAAATTTGGTAGCTTCACCAGATGTTAGTCCCATTGCAAACATATGGGGACTAATGAAGATTGAGGTTGAACGAAGAACGCCACGAAATAAAGATGATTTAATTTATTCCGGGAACTTTCAAGACGGACTATATAACCTGGAATATTGCAACAGTCTTATCGTGCAAATTTAGGGATAACTATGACTGAATAAATTTCCATATGAATTTCAGACCTTCAGCATTCGGATAAATAAAACAGCGTATGTGTTTTTGCTAAATTTTTATTATATGTTGATGATTATGAGGATGTTCAGTTAAAGCGAAAAATAGTTTGCATCCATACAGATGCTTTGTCAACCAAGGAGGACTCCACCATGGCCGCCAACAATTCCAACACCAGGAACTCCAACACCAACACCAACCCCAACAGGAACTCCAACACCAGCAACTCCTATGGCAGCTGGTACTCCAATTCCTACCACGCTAGCATGAGCTGCTGCAAGAGCGAACACCACGAATAGAGCAATAACTAGAACGTTCTTGAACATGATGATTAAGTTTTTACTTCGTACAGGGCAGAAGTTGTTATGACTCTAGATTACTGTCCCGTCTATTTATACTATCTACAAACGGGAAACTCTGCTGATTTGCATAAAAGTGAGCATTTCTTTATACAATAAAATTTTCAAATTCAATCAGAATGATATGTGTCATTGAATTATCTAATGAACCTGATTGTTCGGTTTCTTCTGTAGGCGATACGGAATTATAGTTCATGAAAAATAAATATGATGCATACAAAATAATTAGTCCAGAAATGGTTTTTACTCTGATAGTCCAATACAAACTTTTATGGGACCATCGTTTTTGCAGGAACCTAGACTTTGCATAGTTATTGTATTGTTGCCCTGAACCGTTTAGAAATATCAACCATTTTATTTCATGAAGAATAAATGTTATGAATTAATTATAAGTCAAGACATAATTTTTTCCTGATCGATGTCTTGGACATTTTCGTCTCTATTTTTCCAGAACTCAACGACACAAAATCTTGACTAAGTGGTGACTAGAGACGGACAATACCTGGAACTTGTGTAATCAATTTTTTACAGTAAAGCAAAAAACCGCACGAACTCATTCATATTCCTCCGATGACATTTTTTATGTTACTACGGAAATGAAAGGAACATTAAATCTGTCGAATATATTTTTATGAAATTATATTTGATATTATAACTTCAGGAATTAAATTGAAGTCGTATAAGTACTACTTATATCAAACGCCCTATAAAATAAACATTCATTATAAGAAATCCAAATGATAACAAAATCCAATGACTATAAATTATTAACAAAAATCCTATAAATTAAATATTTTGAGTAGACAAAATTTTGATTCTGCCCATCCCTCTTATGAAAACAGATATCTTAAAAAAATGTTAAACATAATTTTAAGAATTTCATCATGAAACTATCTCCCTAAGAATGTTCAGTATTATTGGATATCGAACTAAGTTACTTTTTTGAAATCTCAAGATATGTAAAAACATTACTAAAACCAAGTTTTAAGGGAGACTTTGCTTCGTCAGTACTCAATCATATTCATATTCGATAAAATATAATATCAATCAACAAAAAATATTTTCTCACCTATTAACAACTCAGAAAGCTTCTGGGAAATGAATACTGAAAATTTAAATGGAGTGTAATGTTAACTCAAATAAATAATTCTGTGGTTTACAATTCATCTAAAAGATTGAAAGGCAATTTAACGGCCTCTATTATAGCAAAAGAACCATCTGTATAAAGAATGTTAAGGAAACCAAACAATTATATATTATGAAAAAAATAAAATAAATGGAGGTTTAAACTTCATAGAAGGTATATCAAATTATTAAAATATTTTAATATTTCCAGATATAATCTGTTAGCCTTCTACTTAATTTCAAAAAGCTATATTTAATATTATTAATTCAGGAATCAAAATAATGTCATATAAATACTACTTAATTCTAACGACATATAAAATAAACATTCATTATAACAAAATCCAATAAATATATAAAATATTTAAATAATTTCATATACCTTCTATCAAGTATAAACCACCATTCATTTTATTTTATTCATAACATATAATTATTTGGTTTCCTTAACATTCTTTATACAGATGGTTCTTGTGCTATAGCAGAGGCCGTTAAATTGCCTCTCAATCTTTTAGATCAATGGTAAACCACAGAATTATTTATTTGAATTAATATTACACTCCATTTAAATTTTCAGTTTCATTTAACAGAATCTTTCTGAATGGTTAAAAGGTAACAAAATATTTTTTGTTGATTGATGTTACATTTTATTGAATATAAATATGATTGAGTACTGACGAAGCAAAGCCTCTCTTAAAACTTGTTTTCAGTAATGTTTTTACATATCTTGGGATTTCTAAAAAGTAACTTAGATATCCAATCATATTGAATATTCTAAGTAAGATAGTTTTATGATGAGATTCGTAAGATTATGTTGAACATTTTTGAAAGATATCTGTTTTCATAAAAGGGATGAGAAGAAACAAAAATTTGTCCACTCAAAATATTTAATTTATAGGATTTTTGTTAACAATTTATATTTATTGGATTTTGTTCTATCATTTGGATGTCTTATAATGAATGTTTATTTTATAGGTCGTTTGATATGTACTTATATGACATTAATTTAATTCCTGAATTTATAATATTGAATATAATTTTTTTGGAAATTGAATATGTAGGAGGCTAACGGATATATCTGTAAATATAAAAATATTTAAATAATTTCATATACCTTCTATTAAGTATAAACCTCCATTTATTTTATTTTATTCATAATATGTAATTATTTGGTGTCCTTAACATTCTTTATACAGTTGATTCTTGTACTATAACAGAGGACTTTAAATTACCTTTCAAACTTTTAGATCAATGGTAAACCACAGAATTATTTATTTGAGTTAACATTACACTCCATTTAAATTTTCAGTATTCATTTACCAGAAGCTTTCTGAATTGTTAAAATGTGACAAAATATTTTTTGTTGATTGATTTTATATTTTATTGAATATAAATATGATTGAGTACTGACGAAGCAGTCTCTCTTGAAACTTGTTTTTCAGTAATGTTTTTACATATCTTGAGATTTTATTGAAAGTAACTTAGATATCCAATAATATATATTGAAGTAAAATAGTTTTATGATGAAATTCTTAAGATTATGTTAAACATTTTTGAAAGATATCTGTTTTCATAAGTGGGATGAGCAGAAACATAATTTTGTCTGTCAAAATATTCAATTTATAGGATTTTTGTTAACAATTTATATTTATTGGATTTTGTTATATCATTTGGATGTCTTATAATGTATATTTTCATAAATTGAATCTGTCCTGACTTGATGGAAATTCATTTCAATGAAATAAAATAAAAATCCACAATTAAATTGGGGAAATTAAACACATTATATTATTTAATCTTCAACATACAGGATGTCCCAACGAAAATTTTACCCCCCAGAATTCAGAAACGAAGATTTAAAAAAAACGGTAAACTTCTGTTTTGAAGAGAACGAATTTCCATAATGAGTTTGTTTCGAAGAAAACATTTTTTGAATAGGGAAGAGATGTCGAGTGTTAGTTAGTTTGAAAGTTATTTATGTCTTGTGCTCAACCCAGTTAAAATTTTCAAAATAGGTTCACTATTTACGAAATAATCTAATATTGAACTTACCGTCAAAAGCTTATGTTGAACAGACAGTTAAACCGCCCAAACTGAAGAATCCAAAAATAATTTTCAAGTTCCGTATTAGGGAGAAAGAATTCCTATGACAACATTGTTCCGAAAAAAACTACCTGAGGGAGGCAACAACCCCAAATTTTTTTTGAATAGGAAAGAGATGGCGGATGTGTTTAAGATACTGAATTGTTTCAGCCGTTACTATTTGGTAGTTGATCATAATTAAAACAAATTGTAGAAATTACTATGTTTTACTACCAATAAAAATATATTTTACACATTTTCTTGTGACTCGAGTTTCGGGAAATGAACTATCCCATCATCAGACAACTGAAGACCTAACAGTGGTAGAGAGGTATTTAAACAAAAGTGATGAATATTTTGAATATTTCAATAGATTCTAACACCTAATAGTGGTACAGAGGTTTACAAGAGGAACGTGATAAAAACCCGGTTAAAAAAGAGGGGCCTTCTAAGAGATGGTACCCATTTAAATATCTCAAATAATTTTTGGGGTTACATAGCTCCGTACAGTCATTCATTATTTTTACGTTATTGAATGATTGTATGGAGCTATGTAAATCCAAATATTTGATATGTACAACAAAATAACGTAAAAATAATGAATGACTGTACGGAGCTATGTAACCCCAAAAATTATTTGAGATATTTAAATGGGTACCATCTCTTAGAAGGCCCCTCTTTTTTAACCGGGTTTTTATCACGTTCCTCTTGTAAACCTCTGTACCACTATTAGGTGTTAGAATCTATTGAAATATTCAAAATATTCATCACTTTTGTTTAAATACCTCTCTACCACTGTTAGGTCTTCAGTTGTCTGATGATGGGATAGTTCATTTCCCGAAACTCGAGTCACAAGAAAATGTGTAAAATATATTTTTATTGGTAGTAAAACATAGTAATTTCTTCAATTTGTTTTAAGGATGTGTTTATTTGCTCTTTAAACATCCTAGTTAAAATTTATTTGGGTACTTCTATTCTTTCTTCCATAGAATATACCATTTCCGCCCACCTAAGTAAGTCTCCAACCCAATTATGATGTAGAAACGAAAGACTGAAAGACATTTGAGAAAGAATCTTCGCAAAAATAGTATACATTGTAATGAATTTCATGAGTTTCACATATCTCCCCATCATAAACATAAAATCATAAGAAAACCGAATGTTCTTAAAGTAAAAACAAAATGATTAAGTAGCATAATATTAAAAAAAAATTATATCAATATAAATGATCCTTATGAAGAAAAGAAAATATGGTTTTCTTTGGCTTATATAAAAAGTTTCAGGAGAAGGATCACTAATGGTCTTCATAAAATGGGAATTAATTCTTTAGCAGTAAATAGTAATTATTTAGCTAAGATGTTGGTGAACAATAAAGAAAGGAACCCCAACTTTTCCGAATCGGGGATTTATCAAATTATTTGTGATGATTGTAATGCTACATACTACCTTGCTACATTATGTTAATAAGGATAAATTGAGGGATCATTTGGAGTTTCTTTCAATCAAAAATAAACAAACGAACATTTTCAATTTTAAGTTTAGTCCCTTTTTGTAGTCCTTTGAAGATGGCTTATCTTCCAATTCTATCAAATAGACTCCAATCAAGACATTTATTCCGACGCAAATTGAACAAAATTTAATTTTCTGATAAGATAACGTGAAAGGATTCATTAAATCACTTGTTATTATGGAATATGATTAAGTGGTACTTTTTGCTTCCATGAATATTAATTATTCTGGGAAAAAGTTATGAAGGAAATCTGGAATAGAATGTCGTCATCTATTTGTTGTGGTATAAATAGGGCAGAAAAGATCGAGTAACAGATAAATACTTCGAAATGCTCAGAAAATTGGTAGCCATCGCCATTATGGTGATTTTAGTGTTAGCTTTCAGTAGCGCAAGTCCCATCCTTGTCACTCAACGTTCTGGATCAGCTATTGCTCCCAGTAATGGTGCTTCTGGACTAATCACACTAGGATGAAAATGTCTACTCCAGTCCACATGATGAATAAGTGTTTGTATACCTAGTAGAGGATTTTTAGTGTAGCAGTATGTAGAATGAATTTATGGAAACGAATTTTGTCCCATGAACGAAATAGTTATATTACTCTTCCATCAAATAAATCATTCTTTTTGATGAATTTTGAATTAATTCTAGTTAATATTTCCAAAGTGAAAATTATATAAGACACCTCAGAACATTATATCCTGTTCCTGTCGTTCTCTGGACTACGATTTCGAACAACAACACTGTGTATTTACTTTAAACATACACGAAACGTTTCAATATTTCAGGATGTTGTGGACTCAACATTGAAAGTCGAATGTTTCTAAAAAACTAGGTACAATTGTGTTTTTACTAGATAATGAACGCACAGGAAAGAATTTGATTGAATCACTTCTTACTTTCATTTTAATTAAACAAAATAATAAAGAATGTTTCCACAATTCGTAACTGAACTGGAAATTGAAAAGGGTATTTTATTACACTTAGGACATCTGTGTATTTCTGTGGCGCATGGAAATAACAGCTGTAACCCCTATATTGGATACTGTTATTTCCATGCGCCATAAAAATACACAGATGTCCTAAGTCTAATAAAAGAACCTCTTAAATTTTAAGTTCAGTTACTTTTTGTAGAAGAGGGATCTTTTTTTTATAAAAGCTTGTTTTGTTAAGGTGATTCTTCTTATTTCATTAGTAGATTTATTATTACTTGTTACAAGACTTCCCAGAAAGCAAAACTCTTTCACTTGCTCAATTGGAATATTTTTAAGATGGAAATTTGAATTCTGGGTATTTTTCAATTAACTTATTATCATGGCTTTTGTTTTATTAGTATTTATTTTCAGTTTAAATTTTTTTAGGGATGTATCTAACATGTTAGAGCAAGAGCCCGTGAACCCCAGACCTTCGTTATTTTATAAAAGCTGAAAGTTTGTCAGCGCATGCTCCCAACACAGGTAAGAACGAAGGCCCATTATGAAATTCGGGTTGTAGTGGCTTTGGCAGGTAAACGGTACTAAAGGTGTGTAAAATACTAATATAGTTTCGTCAAATTATAAAGAGCGATTTTTTGGTATTACCTTTAGAATACTATTAAAAATCACATTATCCATTGCCAGACACTTAACATCGTGGTAACCCCTTGCCAGACACCCTTAATGTTCAGGTCATAATAATTCTACTTACGTTATAGTATAAAGGCTGGTTTTTATACATGATACTTGGGTAATGAGTAGATGATGTTTTCTCAATAGCCAGACATTTTTAATAGTTCCAACCCCTTGCCAGACAAGCATATAGGGTAGCTGTAGAAACGAGCCCGAGGTACTATACATATGTGAGTGCGAGTGAGATGGCGAGTTAGGTCTATTGCGATCCCTTAACGCGCAGCTGTTATTTCTACTGCGCATGTATTGTTTAGTGCTCAGTATATGTTTTCATCAACAAAAATAACATTATATATTATCTTGAAGTTTTATTAATTTAATGTTTATTATTAATTAATAACATTGGATATTCCGAATATATCAAAAGAATTAAGTGAATTCAATATTATTAGTAGATGATACGTAGTGTATGATAAGTAAAATATATGTTTACGATTTGTTTATGTGACTAATTTTTCGTTTCTGTCTAGAACCACCTATAAGAGTAGAATAAAAATCATATAATTCTTGTGGTATAGAAGCTTCACCAGCAATTAAATGTTGCACTGACAGATTTTTAGATGGTAATTTTTTATTGTCCATTGTTAAAACAGTTTTACGTAAGATTAATGCTGCTTTCTGTAGAATATTTTCGGATTTTAAGTTGTCTAATACCGTTTCGTCAATTGTCTTCATATAGTTGGGTGCTATTATCTTTTTATTCCGGATCGTAAAGAACTTAATATCTTTAGAAAACTTCTTATCAATTTTTTCTTCTAGGTGGTACGCAGTAAAAGTAGCATCTATCTCAATGGACTTATCAGAATATATTCTTTCCAACGAATCAGTATATAATTCATGTTAATGAATCAATAAATGACAACGACCATTGTTAATAATATCTTTTTCTATGATACTACTAATGTCATTGAAAGCTTCCTGGTGATATTCTCGATGATAATGCCAATCATTTTTAACGGATACTTTCACCAATGAAGATATTTCATTATCAAAGTGAACCCTACAAGGAGTATGATAGTATATTTTCGGACCTGCAATACTTTTTAATTTATTTAAAAACTCATTATAATCTTCCTTATTTTCGATGTAAGGTAATATACGAGACTGAAATTGATTTTTATCGCCTTCATGGAGTGGAAGCATTTTTGATTTTACTTGTTTCTTTTTTTTATTACAAAATATACAAATATTTTTACTTATATCAACTCTGGTTGTATCAGTTTGAAATGAACTATTTATTTCAGTGGATGCATTAACATTTTCAGTCACTTCTTCAAGTTCACAACTATCCGCAGCTACATGGGAAGCTTCAAGTTCTGTTGATTGAGAAGCTAAAGGTACGTGTGACACAAGTAACTCCGACAAATGCGATGAACCTGGTATTGAATCATCTGTTGATGGATTTACTGCGACTGCAGATGTTTCTTTTTCCTGGTTTGTTTTCACATTCTTTTCAGAATTTTTTGGTTCTGCGGTAAAATATTTTTTCATTAACCCTGTAAATGATTTGTAACATTCCCTATGATAGCCACCCTCTGTATATTCACGTGGAAGAATGATATTATTATATTTCAGGTTATGTTTTTTTCGCAATTTTAAAATTAATTCACATTTTTTCAATGTCTCGTCAGAAAATAATATTATTTTTTCGCTACTTTTGTTGCAAAAAACACACATTAATGTATCACCCATGATTTTTTTTTAATACAAATTCACTTTTATTTAATTAGTCACATAAACAAATCGTAAACATATATTTTACTTATCATACACCACGTATCATCTACTAATAATATTGAATTCACTTAATTCTTTTGATATATTCGGAATATCCAATGTTATTAATTAATAATAAACATTAAATTAATAAAACTTCAAGATAACATATAATGTTATTTTTGTTGATGAAAACATATACTGAGCACTAAACAATACATGCGCAGTAGAAATAACAGCTGCGCGTTAAGGGATCGCAATAGACCTAACTCGCCATCTCACTCGCACTCACATACGTATAGTACCTCGGGCTCGTTTCTACAGCTACCCTATATGCTTGTCTGGCAAGGGGTTGGAACAATCAAAAATGTCTGGCTATTGAGAAAACATCATCTACTCATTACCCAAGTATCATGTATAAAAACCAGCCTTTATACTATAACGTAAGTAGAATTATTATGACCTGAACATTAAGGGTGTCTGGCAAGGGGTTACCACGATGTTAAGTGTCTGGCAATGGATAATGTGATTTTTAATAGTATTCTAAAGGTAATACCAAAAAATCGCTCTTTATAATTTGACGAAACTATATTAGTATTTTACACACCTTTAGTACCGTTTACCTGCCAAAGCCACTACAACCCGAATTTCATAATGGGCCTTCGTTCTTACCTGTGTTGGGAGCATGCGCTGACAAACTTTCAGCTTTTATAAAATAACGAAGGTCTGGGGTTCACGGGCTCTTAGACTATGTGAAGTATGGTGATAATGTCTTCCTGTGATTGGGCGACAAGTGATATATCATCAGCAAAATGGACGCAGTGTATAATTGCACCGTTGATGTTGATGCCTCTGGCATTTTCTTTCATTTCGTCGATTGCCATTTCTATAAAAAGGTTGAAAAGGTACAAGGACAAAGGGCAACGCTGTTTCACGCCTTGTCCTACTTTTGCTTTTTTTATGACCGTTTATGTATGTAATAGTGGATTGTGTCTTGTAAAGGCTTAGGAGGAATCTACGGTCTTTCCAGTCTATGCCTACTTTTACTAATGATTCAAATAGAAGATACCAGTTTACTTTATCCAAGGCTTTTTCTGAATCTACAATAATTTAAAAGATATTTTTATTTTTCCCTATTCTTCTTCCTTAAACCTATCTGAGACAACGGCGTATCCAGGATCAAATCTAGGGGGGGAAAACCATGGTCGGGAACATTTTATCACGGAATTTTATTTTTCATTATTTCGAATGTGAATGAAACCAACATTTTCAGAAGAATATGTATAACTATAACAGTGCTTCATCAACTAAGTTATTACAATTATTTCCTTGAGAAGAAAATCTATTCTAGTTGCATGCCTTATACTATTATCATTTTTCTTGGATTTGTAGAAAACTTGTTCAAAATTCTCGTTTCAATTCAGTCCTGATTTTCCTTAGAAAATTTATGATGGGCGCTTATCAAACTCATCCCAGTCAATCTGTCCTCTCCCATTGTACTTCTCAGCCAGTCTTTCCCCTTCGAAGGGTACTGAAAGATCGTTCAACAGTAGCCGTAATGGTTGGAAAAGCACTTAAAATAAGGAGTGCATGCCTTGTTGCAGGAAAAAAATATTATCCTCGTCCAAAAATGCAGCCACTTCAATATCCTTTAATTTGTCCCCTGATAAAACTTTATTTTTCCACTGATTATACCACCAATCTAATTCTGTAGAGATATCACCCAAATGAAAAAATTCCATGAAAAATTTTGCGTTTTTTTCCAAATCTTTTGAAGTATTTTGTAGCATGTATGAACGAGGAAGATGGGATAAGGCAAAAGCAGGTGTCTTCTTGTGTGGGAATCTAACATTCAATGATAAGGTTAAAGAGTCAAGATAAGGGATAATCAATGATCGTCTCCAGTCTTCAATCGCAGTCTCAGATGACGGATTACTTCTGTGTATTTGCTTCTTAACAATTCTTGAAACTGTTAACTCAACGCCGATTTTCTCCGCGATATCATGTGAATTTTTAAATACTTCCTCAGAAACATGTTCAACTTCAGGAGAAAAAAGAACACAGTGCATACATAAAGCACCTTCCAAACTACTTGAGTGGACCAACCAAGGAGTATATTGATCTAACCAGCGGCGGTTGAATTTTCTTTTCAATTGGATGGCGCTGGCATCAGAACCAAAATCGTAATTTCATGGTGGGACCCAGAGATTTGTGAGCAAATTCTTCTTTTTTTCCGATGGCAATTTAAGAGCATGGCTAACATAACGACCAATGCCATTTTATGGTAGCCATCGTATTCCTCAATCATTTAGATTTAGCTACGTGAAGAGGTGAAGAATTAATAGACACAGAATCCGATGATTTGGTCAGTTTAGTTCTATCTTCCTCACCATCACTGCTTCCATTTCCAGTATTGTCATCTTGATCCCTTTTCCGTTTGATAGATTTTCTATCCTCAAAATAATAGAAATTGACAGTTTACCGTGTACTGAAGCTGAATTTATGTTTTTTTTTGGAAATCTAAAGAATTATTTTAAATTCGAAATACAAAGTGATATTGTTAACCTGAACACTTTAAATGAGGAATAATGAGTACGATCGTGGAATGTTGAAATAATCAATATCTCTCTGATTCGACCTTGGTATATGCCAATAACATCCCAAGTTTCAATAAAATAACGATAAATTACCTTCATTTCATAATTTTCAATATTGTATGTAATTTTTTTTAGATGTATCGAAACCAGATACAAAGAACACGTAGTCGCCCTTAAATACAGGAGAGACAAGTCCAGTTTTGCCAGCCATTTCTTTGAAATAAACCATACATTCCCTGAACTAGAAGGTATGGAAATTCGACATCTTGCGACAAAGGGCAATAAAATGAATATTTTCGAAGATCAAGAAATTCATAAACACCAAAATGACCCGGCAATGAATCTATTGAACGTGCAGACTATAATGTATAAAGAAAAAAATACGTAACTGGATCTTTCCGTTTGAAATTGTAGTAATTCTTGAGAAACTCCAGTAATTAAATATGCAATTAAATAAAGCCAGTGAAAGTAAACAAAGTAATTTTCATTATAAAATAAAACACTTGTTTACATTTTCTACTTTATTTTTGGTATTGACGTACGTTTCGTCTTTGCTAGAAAGACTTCATCAGAATACCTATTCGTATTCTGATGAAGTCTTTCTAGCAAAGACGAAACGTACGTCAATACCAAAAATAAAGTAGAAAATGTAAACAAGTGTTTTATTTTATAATGACAATTACAACTGATTTCTACCAAGCAACGGCCCAATCTATCATAAATCAAAGTAATTTTGTTTTTCTAACTAAAATGATCTATCACAAAGTAACGGACTACTCTATCCAATATTTTTTTTATTATTAAAATACTTATTTCAAGAATTGTAATGTATTCCAACAACAAAATTTAATAACGATTAATTTTTTTGCTTTCAGGGGGGGCAGCGGCCCCCCCAACCCATCGCTGGGTACGCCATGGTCTCAGAACTAAAATTGCCTCTCTCATACCTCTTACAATTCTAGATGGCCCATCAATAAAAAATATTCTCTGAACTCTTCATATTTATCGATGGCATATAATTTATATTGCATTCGAAATGAAGGAAGAAATTTCTATTTTTAAGAAGGAAGCCGATGCAAAATACGTTCATACTTGATTCATATTCATCAAGATCGAAACGAATTCGTTATAGATGTAATTAGCATGACACCGATCAATAGATTCCCATTTCTGCCGCATAAACAATTTAAATTCATGAAACATTTCTCATTCAACCAGAAAAAACCATTTATGATATATGTTACAGATAAAATTATAACACAGTAATGGCTAATGCATTTTATGCGATACGGTGATTGAGTTAAAATTAATTCTGTTTCCGGAAAATATGTTTAATGAGTATAGTCTCGCAAAAGTTGGTTGAACATCATAATCAACTTTCCGTACGGAATTCATAATTGATTGATACTAATGAAATACATAATTTATTCGTAGGAATGGTATAAAGCTACAAATTTGTACAACTTTTTCTCTAATATTGTACCGTTTAATGAAATCGTCCCGATTTATAATATTTGTAGTTTTGAGCTCCCATGTAGCGACTTCTTTAAAATTGTTCGATTTCTTAAAAAAGTCGACCAAGATTTGGTCGATCCTAACGTGGAAGGTATAAGATTCCAAGCACCACCGGCCTTTTCTCTGTTTTAATGACGTCAGTTTTCGCAAACAGTCGGCCTTTCAAACTCAACTTTCTTCATTTTTCGTAGAAATCTTAATCCAAAATTAGTGGCTCTAACGGCAGTTAGATATCAAAAGTTGTCCGTCTAAGCCTGCCTTGAAATCATCGAAAATGTAAATATCAGCTATTACTCAAGATTAATATACTAAAGCCACAAAATTAAAGATAATAAAAACTTTAAAATTCTCTTACTATAGAATGAATTCAGAAAAGTTCTTCATGTCAATAGTTAACTTTAAATAATTTCAGGTAGTATTGATTATGGGCCTTGTAAGGGCATTAAGATCGAATGAACAGATAAAATTGACTATAAACAATGTTCAGGTTTTCGGAACCACCATTTTGTTTCGTCGAAATAATACCAAAAATCATGTGAATAAGCGTTTATGATAGTCTCCAAAGAAAACCATTCGATTGATGTCGTTGCTGTTTGCGAAAAACAAATGGTTCGAGTAAAAATACTAAGCATAGTTTATGGAAATAACAAATAATCTACGCAGCTAGTAGGTAAAAATATTTTTAGAGGATTTGCTGCATACCTCAAATGACCTAATTCATTTTATAACACAAGCCACTGCTTTCAAAACTCATCAATATTCTTGCTGAAATATATGGCTTCAGGTAAGAAAATACTAAGCATAAACATTCTTGTAAGTTTGAATATCAAAACATATTCAATCTGTTAGTCTCCTATAATTTTAATTTCAAAAAAATTGATTCCAAAATTTTAAGAATTAAATTAATGTCTCATAAGCACAGCTTATATTAAATAGACGTATGAAATCAAAACTCAATATACAATATCAAATGGAATAAACAAAGCAACGAATATAAATTGTAAACTAAAATTAATGAATAAATATTTGAAGAAGACAAAATTTTGTTTCTGATCTTACAATTATGAAAACTAATTCCTTTTCAAAAATACAAAACATAATTTGAGGACTTCTCAGAAAATATAATTTATTTGAAATATTCAATATATTTGAATTAGTAAGTTTAAAAATCTCTCAAAATATGTATTATATCTTCAAAAAACAATTAGAATTCGAATAAGGTCTTCATGGGTCTTACTTCACATTTAAAAAATCAAAATTAATCATATATAACACACCTGACAAAACTGGTATCCTTGATTTGAACGCATATAACTTAAAGATCCAAGATTCGTCACAAAAATCACAGAAAGCTGTAACGTATTATATGGTTTTCTTCAAACCACCTGATATTCCATAATGAGTTATATTCAAACCTAGTATAATTATATATAAAATAATTAGAGGGGGTTTTTTACTTGATAGAAAGAATATTACAAAATTTTAATATCAAAACAGATCTAATCTGTAAGTCTCCTATAATTTTAATTTTAAAATATTTTATTCAAAAATTTCTAGAATTAAATTAATGTCTTATAAGCATAGCTTATATTTAATAGACGTATAAAATCAAAACTCAATATTTGAATTTCAAAACAGATTTAATCTGTCAGTCTTCTACAATTTTAATTTCAAAAAAATTTTTATTCAAAAAACTTTTGAAATTAAATTAATGTCTAAATAAGCACCGCTTATATTTAATAGACGTATATAATCAAAACTCAATATACAATGTCAAATGGAATAAATAAACGAACGAATATAAAAAGGTCATTTAAAATTAATAATAATTATTATTAATATTATTAATTAATTATTAATCTCATATTTCTTTGAAGAAAATGGTCAAAAAGGAACGGTTAATGGAGAACGATACAGAACAATGTTAAATGGCCATACAGCCACCTCAACAATCGATTTATTGAAAACAACATTTGATAATGAAATTATCTCAAGAAATAGTCCAGTTAATTGTCCTTCCAGGTGACTTAACACCTTGTGATATCTTTTCTTGGGGATATATTAAGTCACATGTTCATTCTGATAATCCAACAATAAACCAGATCATTTTGATGCATTTCAAGGATCCAGTAAGCGAAGTATCGACGTTGCTGTTGATCGACTGGCTTGAGTTCTTGTGTTAACTGAACTTTAAAAGCCTTAAGACCTAAGTCTTTATGCCAAATATGGTAAAATGTCGTTTGTGGAATGCCTAATTCAAAAGATCTACGAGGAATCGACAAAACTGAGTTTTCGTGAAAAGTACGGGCTACAGCAGCAATATTCTCAATTGTTCTTGAGCGACGCACACGATTTCGATTCTTCACATCACTAACTTCTCCCAACAGCTCAAATTTTTCTACCAATTGCACTATTGTCGGCCGAGAAGGAGCTTCACGACCAAAAAGTGCTATAGTTTTGCGAACTGTGAGTAGTAATGGCGTAGTTTTTACTTGTCAAATGTCAAAAAATGACAGCTCAAAAAGTAACAGCTGCTCAGCTGTTAATAATAATAATAAAACCTCTTATTGGAAAACCCTTCAATTATAAAATACAGAGGCTCGAAGAATTTCCATATCGAAATTGTTCGACTCAATAAGAAGTCTCAATTGTAAGACCGGATTTGTCGAACTGTCGTCTTATTCGCTCCACCGATGTTATCACGGCGACAAACCAACCCTTTCGGTCTACAAAACATTTGCGGTCGTAGGAAGTGGTTCTTCCATTCAATTCCAACAGATTCAACCGGAAATATATATTTCCGGACCTCTATTACCTCACGAACGGCGATATTCCAATATCCGGAAATTCGTGACTTTGCGAACCGCGAAATATTTCGCCGGAATTGACTTTGTAATGCGATCCGGGCGCTTCGATCAATCGAAATTTGGGTGAGAGGGTGGCAAATATTCCGAGTGTGACCTATAGGGTCGAGGGTCTTCGAGGAGGGTCTGTGTTTCATGTGCGAGAGGAGAGAACTTGAGAGTTTCATACGAGGTACAACGTTATTCTCATTAATATGGAAATTTGATTATTCATCTTTTTTTGAATAAGTGAGACTACATAGAACATTCTATCATGGTCCAGTGTGTAAAGTGAAACATATTTTCCCCTATTGTTTTGGTGAAAAGATAATGAATGGTGTAATCAGTTTCTTTGTGATAGTTAATTTTTAAATGAAATGAGAAATTACTAAGTTTTCTATTACACATTTAATAATTTTGTTACTAGGACATGCTTGTGCTTAAATATTTCTATGGATTCCAGGATGTCTATTTAACACAAAGTAAAATCATTTCTCCGATTTCTAAGTGAAGATTTATGTTCTTCGAACCTTTTTTGGAAAGATCTCCCGGTTGGTGCTATATTCACGCTACTGCACTGTGGACAACTCAATTTCTAAACTCCAGGTTTATTCAGCCGGTTGTTCTTGTCTTCTGCATTGAAACATTTCCCAACTCTGTTTTTATGTTAATTTTGGAAAATATTTGAACTATTTTCTGCGAGATTGGTCGAAAATATGTTAGTGTTACAAAATATTTGTCATTTTTTTCTGAAAAAATTCACACAGTTTTTATGTTTCACAATTTATTCAGAATCCTGACACGTCTTTCGACCATCTTCAAAGGAGTACATAAAAGAACCAAACTTCAAATTGTAAAGGTTTTGTGTATTTTTATGGCGCATGGAAATCACAGCATCTTATATACATTCTGTCAAGAAAGTACCGGGAATTATCGATTTAAATCTGGCGGGGCAATGAGGCAGGTAAAATTTTTTTTCCTAGGTTGGTACCATTGTCCTTAATTACTATGCCAAGCTTGAGCGGAATCAGTCAATTAGTGTGTTTGCAACAGCTGATTAGGTCAGTCGATGTCAGAGTGCAGGCCGATTTTTACTATGGATGATTACTATGGGACGATAACGCGCCTTCTCACCGAGCTACGATTGTGACTGACTTTCTCGCCAAAAACTCAACAAACGTGCTTCAGTAACCACCGTAATCGCCGGATTTGGCTCCCTGCGACTTTTTCCTCTTCCCAAAACTAAAATTGCCCCTTCGTGGCACCCGTTTTGAGTCGATTGAAGCCATAAAACAAAATTCGGCGCGAGAGCTAAAGTCCATCCCGGAAAGCGCCTATAAAAAACGTTTCGTTAATTGGAAGTGCCGTTGGCATAGATGTATTGGAGCAAATGGAGCCTTTTTTGAGGGCGACCCAATAAATTTTGACGATTGAATGTAAAAATGTTGTTTTAATTGATTCTCAATGGCTTTTCTGATTGAAAGAATCTCCTAATAGTCCATCAAATCACCCTTATCAACCTTATATAGTAAAGTGACATCTTTTTCATTGAGAGCATGATTACTTTCTCTACAATGTTCTGCAAAACCGGTTGATTCCGGTTTTTCAAAATAGACATCCTCTGTTTTTTGATTCTCTGTTGTAAACATCGGTCTGTCTGTATATAATGAAAGAACCTTTTCAATTTTAAGTTAAACTCCTTCTTGTACTCCTTTGAAGATGGCCAAAAGGCCGAAACACGTGCCAGGATTCTGAATGAATTGTGAAACATAAAAATTGTTTGAATTTTTTTTTAAATAAAATTGTTATAATGTTTCACCCAGAGCTAACCGCATTCCATCCATTCATTTAATTATTTTCTGTTTCATAAGTGGTGTATATTTGTTTCAGAATGAGTTGTTTTTCGTTTTTGGTTATTAGAGAATTTATGGTTTGTGTTGATTGATTGTGGCTATCTGATTGATTGTGTCCAGTTATAAAGGAAACTGAATAAGAATAGTTGAGATACAATTCCAATATAAAAAAAACAAATATTAACTTCCGCTATTTCAGTGATTTACATGACAATTGTTTCGTCATGCTATGACCTCATCAGTTGAGTATTAAAATTGAGGTATAGAATGCAAAATATGACCTTAAATACACAGCTCTGATCATAATTTCAATACGAACTATGAAATACTACATATCGAGAACAAAAGTCATAAATCGAATCTGTTAGAAACTTTAGAGATCAATAGATATAATAAAAGACAAATTTTATTGAATGATCAAAGAGATTTGAACAGATCCCCCCCACTTAACATTTTTTATTGATTGTAAACTACTTCTGGCCATCCCTCTATTTTTTGTACCAGAGCTGTGTATTTAAGGTCATGTTTTGCATTGTATACCTCACTTTTAATACTCACCTGATAAAGTGATGGTATGACGAAACAATTGTCGAGTAAATCACTAAAACAGAAGAATTTAATATTTGTTTTTCTCATATTGAAGATGAATTTCCGTGAAGTAAAGACCGAGACAATCAAAAATGAGATACAATTTGATTTATTCAGTTTGATAATGTGATATACACTACGAAACTCGAGTCACTGTATATTCAGTTAATGAAAGTAATAGAACACTAAGTAATTTCTCATTTCATTCCATTTAGAAATGGTGAAAAGATATATAAAGGATGGGCCATCTAACGTTTTCATTTCGAGTAGTGGTTATTTCGAGTCCGTCAACTCTTCTTTCTGTCTTTCGTGTTTCAACAGAAAATTAGTTCGATATTTGACATTAAGGAAATGGGTCGATTTTCGTTCACACAAAACTGAGAAATGTCAAAAACTCATTTCCAGGTGGGTGATCTTCTATCCAAACTATTAAAAATTTACATGGAAAATTCAAGAAAAATGAAATGCCAACACGGCAATTGTGGATCAATTTGTGAAGCGAGTTCGTTATATTGGATCGTTATCTGATGAAATAAGCCATTCACGTTCTTGCTCAGTGAGCACACTTAAAAATATCACTGCTGTAGCCCAGAATGTGGCTGAACATCCATCAACATTAACTCTTCATCGTGCTCAAGAACTGGACATTTCTCGTACTTCTCTGAAGCGAATTTTGCATAAAGACCTCGGCATGAAAGCGCAAAAATTATACTATATATCTACATACCTTCATTCAATATTTTAAGTTTTGACAAAGTGGTTTACTAGTTGAGCGGAGCATATTTAAAAAAAATAGGCTATTTCACAGTAAAATGTCGAAAAGAAGATAAGATCAGAAACTCAATATCTACCGCGTGCATGTGTGAAATTAGAAACGAAAAATAATTCGAGATTGAAAATTTATTTCGAATAAGTTACTGGCGGAAATTGACTACCAAATAAGCGCGAAAAGCTGCTGACTTCACGTCAGTGTTTTTCTCGAATTTCTTTTTTTTTCCTAATTATTATTGCATGAAAAAGAAACTGTTTTTTCACATATTCACGTTAGATTTGAATACTTGCGTGCTTTCACGTGAAAGATTCAAACGCTGGCTATGAGTGTAAAAATGAAGCCTTGCACTAGAGTCTTTCTGGCTGAGCCATTCGGGCCTGAAACTTTCGAAGGTGTTCCTTGAAACAGCCTCGAACAAAAAGATGGCGGACGTAGCGCTAGATCTGGATAGAGCCAAAGTTAGAACACTGGCACTGACGCTGTGGCGTGGTGGAGGAAGGACCAACAGACAGGCTTGCTTTGCAATTACGGGTCCGTTTCGCACTACATCCACGGAAGCCCTGGATGTCCTACTAAATCTACCACCTCTGCACCAGCTCGTACAGAGGAAGACGAAACGGACCACATACAAACTACATCAACTGGCGATCGATAGGCCAGAGGCAATAGTGAGGAGACGCTCAGGACTGCTGGACGAGCTTTAAACGAACAGCACCCTATCGATGCCCTCGGATCTGAAGTCACGAGCCAAGTACGGCATTTCAATGTAATCGTCCCAAGCTGGGACGAATGGATCCAGCATACTGAGGTTCTATTGAGGTCCGACCATGGCTTGTTCAAAGACGACTCGCGACGACGAACGGAACGGAAGCGGGAGTCTATGGGACTAACATCTCATTCAGTCTTGGTCAATACGCAATCATATTCCAGGCAGAACTTTTTGCCATTGAGACCGCGGCAGATCTGCTGATAAAACGGCAAATCCACCACGACAAAATCAAAATATGCACAGATAGTCAGTCAGTACTAAAGACTCTGGAATCCAGCTGTTGTACATCGAAAACACTCTGGAGTTGCCGCACGGCTCTAAATAGGCTCGGTATGTACAACATAATCACTCTTGTTTGGATGCCGAGCCACTCAAGCTATTTAGGTAACGAAGGGGCAGATCAGCTGCCGTTTGCTGGGGCCACGTTGCTTCTGGTAGGCCCCAAAACACTCCTGTGAATACCACATGAGGTGGCTAAGCGGACAATAACAGCCAGAATTAACTCAAAGTCAGAGTGTTTCTGGCTGAGCCACCTGGCCTGAAACATTCGAAGGTGTTCCTTGGAAAAGCTTTGAACCAAAAGATGGCGAACCTAGCGCTAGGTCTGGATAGGGCCAAACTCAGAACAATTGTCGGAATTATGAAAGGTTACAGCAGGCTGAATCGGTCTAGTTGAAGACGATGAAGGCAGGCTGTGTCTTGAGGATACTGAAACAGCCATGCACATCGTCTCAGAGTGCCCAGTGGTGAGTCGCATCAGATTCGAGATCTGTGGTGAAGCTCTTATAACCCACTGCGAACAAAAAAAATTACCCCTGAACAATATTATCGATTTTATCCATAAACTCGTCAGGGAAATATAAATTAGGGATGAACCACACTAGTCCGTGCGGACGCCGTGCTAGGGTGGACAGACGTCCTTCCATTAAAAATAACAAAAAAAATAATAATAAGAAATAGTGTTTCTAAGGCATTTGTTCATTAAATTTCAAAAAGTTCTTAAGAAATTTTGTGACCTTAAAATTTTTAGCGAGGTGTAACAGAGTTACTCTGTTTGATATTCAAGATATTGAAAAAAAACTTTCTATCAAGTAAAAAAATCCCAGGCTATTATTGTATTTGTTTCATTACCATAATTTTCATGAAATGATGAATTAAAAAATCCGTTTCAGGATTTGAAAGTCTTAGAAATTATTGATTAAAAGTGGAAAACTATGTGCCTCATATTTTTCACAGAAACTTGATCAGTCAGCAATTATATTTTTTCAATAACACAAAATAGGAAGTAGAAATATCCACATTATGATCGTTCATTATCCAGCAACACCCTCTCACACCTATACTGACGTACTTAAAACATAAGAACAACCTTGCTTTACCCGTATAAATACCGTGTACCAACAACGCTCAGTATCAATTCGATCATTACGCATTGAATAATCAAAACCACTCATTCAAAATGATGAAAGTATTCCTCATCGCTCTCTTTGCTGTCTTGGCCATTGGCGTTGCCCACGCTAGTGTGATTGGTCTTGGACTCGGACACGGTGCTGTTTTAACCGCTCCAGCTGCTGCTGTTGCTGTTGCCCCAGCAGCCATTGCTGCACCAGCTCTGATTGCTCCAGCTCATGGCGCCATCATTGGTCATGGTGCCATTTGGGGTTGAGAAGAGATGCTTTTGCAGTACGGATTTCAATTTGAAATTTGTACTTTATTGAAGTAAATGTGATGTATCTCAAGTTGAGTTTTTCCATTCTAAAATCCCCAAAACCCCTTCACTCACTCAGTCCCTACTGACTTCATTAAACTTACTCTAAAGAACAATGTTTTTCCGTATTTGAGGGAACTTAAATAATTGATATTGAGACTTGAGGGTATGAAAATGTTGATACATTAGTAGTGTTCATAGTTACATAGTCAAATTTATTAATTTAGGTCCCTTATGGTATGAAATTATTGACGATTTTGTACCTAAGAGCGTAGTATTCAGGGTGCCCAAGTTATCTCTGGCCAAATTTCACAAGGTGCTTCTGCAGGCAATTTGAAACATGAAAGTTCTTATAGAGTATGTTCCAATTATCTCTCGTTGTACAGTAATTCAAGATTCTACTATTTTGAAATGGTGCACAATTTTTTCACTAAATACATAGCATAACTTGGGAACTTTCATCTAAATCAGAATTAAATATACACCATTAGAAAGAGAAGAATATTCTCCTTTGACTAAAATGATTTCATGAAGATTTTCATGAAAAACTTACTCGTTACTGGGTGGTTAAGGAAAAAATATTGGAAAATTTTCTTCAGTCACAATAGTAGGCCAAAGTTTACTCTAAATTCCTCCTCGTAAATTCCCATGGAAATGATGTGCAAAAACTGCACTATTGATGGAGCTTTTCAACGATATTTAATATATTACATACAATACTTTTACTTATAGACTGTTGAATGTCCATTTGAATTCAGATAACTTTTTGAAAGAATTAAATATTATTGAACAAATAGCGTAAAACAACGGTTACAACTCCTTTCTTATAGGCAAATGGTATCCAATAAACAAAAGAAAATGGCATTAAATCTCGTGTACCCAATCATAAAAGAGGGCAATACACAGAAATATTTTTCGTTATCTTATATGGATGGATTATTCGAAAATATTGCCAAATATTTCAAAAATATATTTAATTATAACGCGGCTTTTAAGACCTATAACCTTAATACCTACATAAAAAACAATAAAGATCGAACAAATAAAAAAAATAAATCTGAAGTCTACAAGTTGACTTGCAACGATTGCCCTTTATAAACATTGGCCAGACAGGAAGATCATTCAAGAAATGAGTCCAAGAACACCGAAAGGAGTTATATCCGATTCTGTACTTTCGACATATGCTAATCATCTTCATTCATACATAATTGCAACAATAATTATGAAATCATCCACGTTGAAAGCAAAAGTTCTAGATTAACACTTTTAGAATTTCTTGAAATCAACAGGTACAATGCCCGTAAACACCTCTTGAACGAACAAACATTTTATGACTTGTTCTTCCATTATTAGGTCACGTACCTAACAATGTATTTAAACTCGGTTACACTGAACACCATCAGCCAGTATAATGTAAATACCTGAAGAAGCCACATCGGTGTGAAACAATTGTTATAGTACAAACATTTTTGTGGAAATAAAATACTGTCTTCTATATATTTTTTTAATTATATTACATTCTATTAACTATTTATTTTCATTGGAAACTATGAAAGTACAAACAGTGACAAATGCACCATCTGAGGAAAAACTTTTATTTACGACATTCTTTATTATCCATACAAGTTTAAAATTTAACACAAAAAATTCTGAAAATCTCTGCCACCTTCTCCAATGCAAAGCCTACGTCGTTTTCGGATTGAATGCACAGCTTTCAGCAATTACCCCAGTCGTTAACATACTACATCAGTTATATATTCTTTTGATAAGCTGGTCACAATTAGATAGTATACACCATAGCTTTTAGAACATACCAAAAGAACAAGTCAAGAGGTGTAAGGTCAGGAAATCGAGCAGGCCATCTAATCGGTCCGAAACTTCCTATCCATTTTCCTTCAAAACGAACCTGCATCCATTGCGCAACTTTTCTACTATTTGTGTGATAGACAGCCGTCCATTTGAGACCAAATGTGGAAAATGAAATTTTTGATTTATTCGAAGACATGCATCTGAACCAACGGCTACAAATTTGCTTGCAAATGAACGATTGTCCAGCACAGCTGTTTCTTAAGAAGAAAAAGCATCTCCAAAGCTATTATGTAATACATCCCTTAGTTAAGGCGAGATTGCAAATCTGTAAGGAATGTCTCAATGGACAGTTCGACGCTTGTGCCAAAAACTGTAAGCAAACCAACCCGTTTAAACTGCTTGGAAGGGTTGTTGTGGTAGAAAACCTTCAAGAAATCGTAGGGGACATCGAATTTTGAAGAATCTGGCTCTGAAATACAGTAGGACAAACTGCTGTGAAAGTAAACATTAATTTGAAAAGGCAGGCTGTTCTGTATCTGTGACTACGATACGGAGAAATTCTTATGGCATGGGGTTCAAATGCCGAAGACCAATTAAAGAGCCAGAATTGATAAAAAGCAGCTGAATTGGAGCAATTTGCATAAAAGCACTCTCTTGAAGTCTGACAGAGAGCAAGTGATAGAAAAAAATTTTTCTTTGATACTACACAATGATTATTGAACATCCTTATGTTTGCTCTAGTGATAGGTAAGTTTCCAAGTAGAAGTCCTCACTAGTTTATTATTCCAAGGTTTCATCTGGCAACTTCTTCATTTTGAAGTGTTATCATTTGGCTTAAAGTCATTCAACCAGCCATTTGGCATCCTTTAAAAGAAATGAAAATGACCCAAGGGGTAATTCCGTATAAATTGAAGCCAAGAGAATTCGAACACGTTTTTTCATGTATGAACAACAGTTCCAACGGAAAAAAGAAAGTTTTTTTTGCATCGAATTATGCCTGGCGATGAAGAGTGGGTTCAATACGATAATCGAAAACGTCGGCAACATATGGATGCGTCTTATAACTATTGGTATCCATTTTACTTTATAACGAAATGAAATTTTCAATAATTTCCAAATAAATAATTTATTTTATTTACAAAACGAAATGGGGCGCTGTTATTGAAAGACCCTTTATGTCGGCTATTTTTTTTAGAGTGATAGGGATAACTTTGATTTGACAGAAGGTAGAAGCCATGTTGTTTTGATATTTCTGTTCAGTAAGTATTGACAAATTATCAAGGAAAGACTCACGACGCAACAACGTTTACAAATTGTTGAAATTTATTTTCAAAATCAGTGTTCTAGTCGCCAAACTCATAAAGCACTTCGTGAGATTTATGGTTTACATAATCGTCCATCAGAACAGCTTATTCGTCGAACTATCGATAGGTTTCGGACAACATTTTCTCTACTCGATGCAACAACAACAAGACAAAGAACTGTACATACAGAAGAAAATTTCGCTGCTGTAAGTCATAGTGTTAATTATGATGCAGATTTGTCTATTCGTCGACGTTCACAACAAATTGGACTCTATGCATCCACCACATGGAAAATTTTGCGTAAAGATCTTAGTCTACACCCATATAAGATCCAACTGGTTCAAGAACTAAAGCCACTTGACCACAATAAGCATCGTGTGTTTGCTGATTGGGCAGCTTGAACTTGATACACTTTTTTATCGTAAAATTGTGTTTAGTGATGAAGCTCATTTCTGATTGAACGGCTCAAGAAGTTCTGCAGGTTCCATTGCATCCTGAAAAATGCACTGGATGGTGTGCTTTACACGATGGAGGCATCATCGGTCCATATTTTGTTAAAAACGATGCTGGAGCTAATGTAACTGTGAATGGCACTACTTACAGATCGATGATCAATGATTATTTGTTTCAAAATTTGAATCGTATCGACCCAGAAGTGTTTTGGTTCCAACAAGATCGTGCTACACCTCATGCTGCAACAATTGATTTATTGAGGGAAAGATTTGGCGATAACATTATTTCGAGAATTGGTCCAATTAATTTACCTCTAGGATCATGCGACATAACTCCACTGCATTATTTTCTTTGGGGTTATGTCAAGTCATTGGTTTATGCTAATAAACCAGAAACAATAGACGCTTTGAAAACCAACATAACTCGTGTTATTGATGAAATAAGGCCTGAATCTCTCGAAAAAACGGTCTAAAATTGGTCTGGTCGAATGCGGTTCCTCATAGCTAGTCGTGGTGGACATATGTCGGAAATTATTTGAAAACATAAATGTCAAAAAATTATCTTTCAAAAAAAAATTTGCTTCAATCTTAATTTAAATTTGTTTTATTTCGATTCAAAGTTCTATCACTCTAAAAAAACACCCGATATTTAGCAACTCGTTTCCCTGTATTAATAGAAACTGATTGGAAATAGAAATTTATTCAAGATAAATCAATAAATATCAATCAACCGATCTTCCTATTTTTTATAAAATGAAAAAATTGTGACCGACAGAGCTGATGGGCTGCCAGCTTAACTAAATCTGAAGAACTAATAACTGGCAGCAATAGGCATTAATACGATAGTTAGTCATCCAGTTGGCATAAATATTATGCATCTGTCCCGAATGGATGTTAACCAGGATTTAGTCTCGTACACTCGCTCTGTAAAATGGATTATCCTGGAATAATAAACCCCATTCAGCTATGATATATAGGAGGCATGCCCCCAACAACTCAATTGACATAATTAGGCAAAAACTGGAACCAAACTCAATGCCCTAGTTCATTGAATGCGCTTGAAATATCTGAATCGCTTTGCATAGGATAACAATAATATTCATTATGCTGACAGGCGTTTATTCATAACAAAGGGAGTTGAGACAAGGTAATTCATTCGAACAATAAGTCATAAAATTGGAAGAAAATAAGAGGTTTATTTTACACAGATTCAATACCCCTTAGACAGTATACATAATCAACTGTATGCACAAACTGGTATGGAAAAGACAGTCGGAAATATAGGAAATTGAATGTTAATCTATAAACAACGTCGGTCCAGTTGAGCAGTGGAAGAATCAAAACCTCAGCGTGATGCGATGACGAATAAACGACTATTCTGTCTCAATGATAGTGGCTGGTGAGGATGCTGTCATCGAAACGAGGTTCTGCACTGCTTTCAGTTCAGCAAACAGAATAATTTGCACTTCAAACGTGGGAAACGTGGACATCGGTTGAAAAGAAATATCGGGTGTTTGTTTTTTAAGTGATATAACACTTAATAAAACACATTTAAATTAATATTGAAGCCAATTTTTTTTTATTCTAAAGATAATTTTATGACATTTATGTCTTAAAAATAATTTCCGGCATATGTCCACCAAGACTAGCTCTGAGGAACCGTATTCGACCAAACCAATTTTGGACCACTTTTTCGAGTAATTTAGGCCTTATTTCATCAATACCACGAGCTATGTTGGCTTCTAAAGCGTCTGTTGTTTCTGGTTTATCAGCATCAATCAATAATTTAATAAATAAATTCTTACGGTAGCAGCATGAGGTGTAGCACCATCTTGTTGGAAGTAAAACACTTCTGGGTCGATACCATTCAAATTTTGAAACAAATAATCATTGATCATCGATCTGTTACGAGCACTATTCACAGTTACATTAGCTCCAGCATCGTTTTTAAAGAAATATGGACCGATGATGCCTCCAGCGTGTAAAGCACACCAAGTGTGCATTTTTTAGGTTGCAATGGAACCTGCAGCACTTCTTGAGGATTGTTTTCACTCCATATACGGCAATTTTGCTTGTTTGAATAGCCGTTCAACCAGAAATGAGTTTCATCACTAAACACAATTTTACGATAAAAAAGTGTTTCAATTTCAAGCTGTTCTAGGGCTCAATCAGCAAACAAACGACGTAGTTAGTTCTTGAACCAGTTGGATCTTCTATGGGTGTAGACCAAGATCTACACGCAAAATTTTCCATATGGTGGATGCACAGAGTCCAACTTGTTCTGAACGTCGACGAATAGACAAATCTGGATCATCATTAACACTATGACTCACAACAGCGGTATTTTCTTCTGAATGTATAGTTCTCTGTCTTGTTTTTGTTGTTGTTGCATCGAATAAAGAAAATTTTGTCCGAAGTCTATCGATAGTTCGACGAATAAGCTGCTCTGATGAACGATCATGTAAACCATAAATTTCACGAAGTGCTCTATAAGTTTGGCGAATAGAAGACTGATTTTCAAAATAAATTTCAACAATTTGTAAAAGTTGTTGCGGCGTGAGTCTTTTCTTGATGATTTGTCAATGCTTACTGAACAGAAATGTCAAAACAACATGGCTTCTACCTTCTGTCAAATCACAGTTATCGCTATCGAAAGTTCTATCACTTTAAAAAAACACACGATAAGTACAGGAAGTTACTTTTTGTACTACTTTGAAGATGGTCGAAAGACAGAAATACGTGTCAGGATTCTGAATAAACTGTAAAATACAAAACCTGTGTAATGTTTTCAAATAGAAGAAATTTATTGAAATCATTTCTTTGCTAATAAGTGAAGAAATTAGGAAATCAATTTTGAATTAATCAATATTTTGACAAGAAATTGGGATTATTCATTGATTAATTATTCAATTCACTCCACCGTTCTTTCTCAATCAGTCGTTTTTATGAAATAGACGTATTCATGTTTTCTTTTATTTCTGAGTTTTGTTGACACCAGAAAATTGCTGAGAGATTACTTTACTTGAGGGATCGTCCTAGGTTCAAGTCGAGATTCTAATGATTTCTATTTTATGTCGATTAAGAAACAATTTCAACAAAGAATGATATATCTGAAAAAGGAATAACTCCTCTATTTATTGGAAGGAGCGTGAAATTTGAACATTTCTCAGTATTGAGGAATTATAAATTGTACACACAAATGCGGGAAATTCAAACAATTTAATCGAAAAGTAATGTCATTTCGTGTAATGTTTGTATTCTTGCTTAGATTAAATCATATTGACTTAAATAAGGTTTTCCATTTAGAAAAATACTTTTCTTGAAAATTGAAACTCATTTCGTATGCCACTTGTATTTTGCTTTTTAAATATCCCAGAAAAAGTTGAAACATTTCAGAGGTTTATGAATTAAATTATGCACTTCATATATGAACAAAACGAGAACACTTGAAAATTTTCATATCGGACCATGCGGAATTATTACAAAAACAGTGAAATTTATTAATATCGAATTCAATTCAATATGGTAGTATTTATACAAACACAAAGCCCTTCAAATTTCAACAGCGTTATTATTCATGCTTTTTTAATTCAGTACCTGCAAGATCATGTCATGCAAGGAACTGAAGCGTGACAAACCTTGTAGATATGGGGACGATAAAATATCGTTTACTTGTGCGGAAACAATAATTCTTAGAAATCAATGAAAAATGTCTATCGATTGCTGGTTGATAACAACCATAGTAAATAACCATTCATACTAAACAATAGTACTTTCCCTCGTAGAAAATGATTTTTTAAATGATTTTATCCTTGTGGAATCCGTATAAATACGACTGTGTGTTGAAATTTGGCATCAATTCGAACTGAACGTATCGAAGTACCAAACCATCAAGATGACGAAAACTATTGTTGTTGCTATTATCGTAGCTTTAGCTATCGGCTTTGCCCAAGCTAGTGTCGTTCCTTTGGGACTTGGACATGGTGCTATTTTGGCTGCACCAGCTGCTGTAGCTATTGCACCTGCCGCAATTGCTGCCCCAGCTCTGATTGCCCCAGGTCATGGTGTTCTACTTGGTCATGGACTTCTAGCTCATGGACATCTTGGTTGATTTATTCTCTAATGCCTGGCAGTACGAATTTACCATTTGTACATAAAAATAAAGAGTAGTTTGGATCATTATTGATGTTTCTTCATTATTTTCAACCTTTCAATAAAATATGAGCACTTTACATATTTTTCAATATATGTAGGTGAGAAAATTGTTATTTCAAGAACAGATTGCTACTAAATGTTTCATTGTTGCTCTGAAATTATACCAGTCAGGAAAATTATTCGCGGAACATAGGATTTATAATGCATTAACATGTTGAAAAATTGTTCCATTCGCTCAGCAAAGAATAACTTCAGTATGTGTTATAAATTATGACGAATATTCAATTGGACTGCACTTTGGATCTTTCCCTGCTATTTCCGACTGGCATACAAGTATTTCCATCAAAAATTCAATGTTTGGACAGGCATTTTAGAAGATTTCATCACTGGCCCCTTTTTTATTGACGAAACCTAAATGCTGCCAAATATTTATAGCTCTTACATGCTCGAATTATTTCAACAGTTTGTCAACTTACTATCAATTTTGAGGACTATTGGTTTCAACAATATGGATGAAAAATAAAATGAATGGAGGTTTATACTTGATAGAAGTTATATAAAATATTTTCATTTATTTTATTTTATTCCTAATATACAATTATTGGTTTCCCTCACATTATTTATACAGATGGTTCTTGTGCTATAACAGAGGCCGTCAAATTGACTTTCAAACTTTTAGATCAATGGCCAACCACAGAATTATTTATTTGAGTTAACATTACACTCCATTTAAATTTTCAGAATTCATTTACCAGAAGCTTTCTGAATTGTTAAAAGGTGAGAAAATATTTTTTGTTGATTGACGTTATATTTTATTGAATATGAATATGATTGAGTACTGACGAAGCAAAGCCTCTCTTAAAACTTGTTTTTTAGTAATGTTTTTACATAACTTGAGATTTTCTAAAAAGTAACTTAGTTAGATATCCAATAATATTGAATATTCTAAGTAAGATAGTTTTATGATGAAATTCTTAAGATTATGTTAAACAATTTTTTGATTGTCTCGGTCTTTACTTGACGGAAATTCCTCTTCAATATAAGAAAAACAAATGTTAACTTCCACTATTTTATTGATTTTCACAACAATTGTTTCGACACACCATGACATCATCAAGTAATAGTATGCTTTATAGATTGGTTAACATACCCATGACGAAAGAAAATTTTGACAAAGAGTATAAAACGATTAAACAAATAGCTTTCAATAATGATTTTAATCCGTTATTTGTAGACAATTTAGTTGATAAAATAAATTACAAGAAAGCAATATGACTTGTATATCCAAAATTTTAAAATTCAAACGAAACCAAATTTATTTCATTAATTTACATAGGCCAAAAATCTGAAAAGATTGCTAGATATTTGAAGAAAAAAGAAAAATATAACATCTCTTTTAAAACTATTAATTCTTTAGGCAGCTTAATAAAAAATAATAAAGACGTCATTCCTAAAAAAAAAAAACAGGAGTTTACAAGTTAACATGTAGTAATTGCCCATGTGTATATGTGGGACAGACAGGCCGTTCATTCCAAACAAGGATACGAGAACATGAAAATGTTACATTAATAATAAAACCGAATTCAACTTATGCCAACCATTTGTTAGAGACTGGCCATAATTTTAATATGAACTATGAAATATTACATATTGAAAACAAAAGTCAGAAACTAAATCTGTTAGAAACTTTAGAAATCAATAGAAATAATAAAAGACAAATTTTATTCAATGATCAAATAGATTTAAATAGATCCCCCCTGCTTAATATTTTTCATTAACTGTATACCTCTCTTTCCACCCCTCTATATTTTTTGTACCAGAGCTGTATATTTAAGGTCATGTTTTGCATTGTATACCTCAGTTTAAATACTCACCTGATGAAGTCATGGTATGACGAAATAATTGTTGTGAAAATCAATAAAATAGCGGAAGTTAACATTTGTTTTTCTTATATTAAACATTTTTGAAAGATATCTGTTTTCATAAGAGGGATGAGCAGAAACAAAATTTTGTCTACTCAAAATATTCAATTTATAGGATTTTTGTTACAATTAATGTTTATTGGATTTTGTTATATCATTTGGCTGTCTTATAATGATTGTTTTTTTATATGTCGTTTGACATAAGTGGTACTTATATGACATTAATTCAATTTAATTCCGAAGTTATAATATTAGATATAATTTTTTGACATTAAATATGTAGAAGGCTAACAGAATATATCTGTAAATATAAAAATATTTAAATAAAGATGAAAAATAATATACAAGGTTGCCATTATAATGATTTTAAATTATATAATTTCTATTGAAAAACCTGTTATAATATAATATTCAAAGTCACGACTTTTGTATTTTTGTTCAATCTATGGATGTTTCTCATAGTGAAGCATGTATTTCAATAAAAATTTCAGATCTTAGAATTTCGAACTCCTAAATAAAAACTAATACGATATACGAATTCAGGGAATCTAACATGATTGCTAAAGAATATTGATTTTATAACAATTAATAATAAGAGTCAACGGAATATATTTAGCTATGAATGTATGAATGTCTTGAAATTTTAACGTGAAGTGAATACCATTAGTTTTCGAAATTCACATAGTATGAAACTTTTTTTTTGTAATGAAAGTATCGATGTAAGTATAAGAATAGAAATGGCCTTCTCAGATAGCCACCTCTTTTCGTATAAGAATTTACAATTCTTCTAGTTCTTGGAGAAGTACAAGAAGATAATTTCTTTCCCAAGTGAAGTAACCTTTTTTTTTTTTGCTTTTTACCGTTTCTCACTTTCTTAGTTCGATAATATCCAGTTTTATGTTATTATTCCTTATAAAAGGATGAAAAGATTCTGATTAAAGTATCGGGTGTTTTTTTTAGACTGATGGAATTTTTAATTGAAATAAAACACATTTAAATTAAGATTGAAGTCAATTTTTTTTATTCGAAACATAATTTTATGCCATTTATGTTTTAAAAATAATTTCCGGGATATGTCCACCACGACTAGCCCTGAGAAACCGCATTCGACCAGACCAATTTTGGACCACTTTTTCGTGTAATTCAGGCCTTCTTTCATCAATAACTCGAGTTATGTTGGCTTCCAAAGCGTCTATTGTTTCTGGTTTATCAGCATGACTTGACATAACTCCAAAGAAATTAATCCAGTGGAGTTATTTCGCATAATCTTGGAGGCCAATTAATTGGGCCATTTCTCGAACTAATGTTGTCGCCAAATCTTTCTTTCAATAAATCAGTTGCTACGGTAGAAGCATTAGGTGTAGCACCATCTGCTCTCTCACTGACCTGTCCACACTCATATATAATAGAATTATAAGTAAATAAGATGCATATTTTGTTATAATTTTTTAATTCAAGAATTTAAAATATATCCTAAATAATTACAATTGAGCTTTGTTTTTCCCGGATCATTTCTAGAATTAAAGAGAGTCATATTTCCATCGTGCGACTGAGTTGATTATATTGAATCCAATTGAATGATAAATCTGTCAGCGTAAATAAGCCATATTGACAATAACTAATGTGCAATTTATACTTATATAAATATTTATATCGAACTAATTGACTATTATTTTTGATTGGGATATAGGTACTCATTAATGTCGATATAATGGGAAAAAATATTTTATTTCATACAGTGAATTCAATTCAGTTGTGCGTTTAATAAATATCAGCTGAATAATTATTTTTTATAGCTGTGAACAAGAGAGGTAACGAATATCTTTCTTTTTCTAACATTATTGCAAACTCTTATCCCCAGTGTGTACCAAACTTGTTTCCTTTTTCAACAGCAGGTCCCGCATATCCAGCAACTTCATCATCACCTCCAATGAAGTTATTTCCAATAGGCACTGTAAAATGAAAGTATTAAAAACTAAGTGTGATTCTCTGAGCGGACGTTACCATTTCAAAATACTGTGTAAAAGTTTCATCATTTCGCAGTTGTCATTTCATATTTCGAATAAAGCGTGATAACAATGAACGTTTTCAGGATTTTGAAGTGAAATATTGGATATAATATTACATATGACCATGTCAATTTTACGAGTTAGTTTCATTGGAACAACGTGAAATATTGAGCACCACAACAAGGTTGCGAATAGCCTATATCTAAAAAATGATGTCCAAGCGAATTTTCCTCAGGATTATATAATTATAAGTACAGTACAGTCTACGTTATCCGAAATAATGTGGACCACAGTCATTTCGGATAATTTCCAGCATATGTTCACCGCGACTAGCTCTGAAGAACCGCATTGACCAGACCAAAATTGGACCACTTTTTCGAGTAATTGAGGCCTTTTTTCATCAATAACACGAGTTATGTTGGCTTCCAAAGCGTCTATTGTTTCTGGTTTATCAGCCTAAAACAACGACTTGACATCACCCCCAGATCATTGATCATCTATCTGTAACGAGCACCATACACTGTCACATTAGTTCCAGCATCGTTTTTAAAGAAATATGGAATGATGATGCCTCCAGCGTGCAAAACACACCATAAAGTACATTTTTCAGGATGCAATGGAACCTGCAGGACTTCAATTTTGCTTGTGTACATAGCCGTTCAACCAGAAATGAGCTTCATCACTAAGCACAATTTTACGATAAAAAAGTGGATCAACTTCAAACTGTTCTAGGGCCCAATCAGCAAACAAACGACGGTTATTATCAAGTCATGTGACTTTAGTTCTTAAACCAGTTGGATCTTGTATGGGCTTAGACCAAGATCTTCACGCAAAATTTTCCATGTGGTGGATACACAGAGTCCAACTTATTGTGAACGTCGACGTGTAGACAAATCTGGATCATCACTAACACTATGACTTACAGAAGCGATATTTTCTTCTGTACGTTCAGTTCTTTATCTTGTTGTTGTTGTTATTGCATCAGTAGAGAAAATGTTGTCCGAAATCTATCGATAGTTCAAGGAATAAGCTGCTCTGATGGGCGATTATGTAAACCATCAATTTCACGAAGTGCTCTATAAGTTTGGCGAAGAGAACACTGATTTTGAAAATGAATTTCAACAATTTGTGAACGTTGTTGCGGCGTGAGTCTTTCCATGATAATTTGTTAATGCTTACTGAACAGAAATGTCAAAACAACATGACTTCTACCTTCTGTCAAATCACAGTTATCCCTTTCGAAAGTTCTATTACTCAAAAAAAAAACGCCCGATATTTATTTATCTTACAAGCGTGCATCCTAGATAAATAGTTCGTCTAGTAAGTGTATGGAAAAAACAAAACAAAAACAAAATTATATCAAAATATTCATCTCATTTACTTATACAACCTCCATTTAACTGACACAACTAACACTTGACTAAACGTCGAGGTACACCCGAAACTGGATCACTTCCATAATTCTCGTTGATGGTACTCCAGGATTGTAAAACTGACTCAATTAAATCATATATATTTCGTGGTGCTGCTCGTTCAAAATCAGTCTCATTAGTCCCCATATGTTTTCAATGGGACTAAGATCTGATGAATCTGCTGGCCATGAAATGGTTGTGACTTGGTGTTCTTGCATCCAAGCTTGAGTATAGGCCGAAGTATGGCATCTTGCATCATCTTGCTAGGAATGTCACCCCTCTGGAATCAAAGCATGCATTTCAAGGATAAAATCGTTCAGAATGCCACAATACTTTTCACTATTAATGGTACCATCAACTATACAGAGAGGCGTAGCACCACGCTGAGTTATTGCTCCCCAAACCATTATTTTGGTGGGAATTTGGAAATAAGAACGGTAACATGTTGTTTTGATAGGATTTTTAAGTGATTTCCACCCAGTTGCGTTTCTTTTGTAAAGGTGTCATTATAGGGATTTTTTTTTGGTTTCGTTGATATGTAGCCTTGTCTTTTCAGTGACATACGGACGGTTTCTGGACATACTTTTATATTTCTTTGATTTCCAAATCTGTAAGCAATTTGCAAAACCACTAAGGTCAATGAAGCGTTCAATTTGTTTCCTTTAATCTTACACGGTCTTCCTGGAACCGGTCTATGCCTCATATCCATGCCATTTTTTATCCTCTTTATTGTCTCATATACAGCACTTTTTCTCAGTTCAGTCAATTGCTGTAATGTTTGAACGTGTCAAAAACCTTTCTTTTAAAAATATTCTACCCGTTTTCTTTTCTCCAAGTAGCAAATTATTTCATAAATTGTATACCTGTTGACAATCAACAATATTTGACAAAGAGTGTTGCCATGCAACTTTGGCCATAGCAGACTATCTGCACCACCTATTTTATACATTACTTTTGTCTTGAATATTACAAAAAAAAAGTATATTAAAATTATGCAAAATAATAAATTCCGGATACCTTCTAGATGGACCATATTATTTTTATTCTACGCACACATTAATGTATCTCCCACGTACCTTTTTCACCCACTGGACTGGACAAAACGTTGAGAGCCAAAATTATGGCGATAACTAAAAAAACACGTAATTCAACCATTCTATCACTCAAATATGCGTGATTTATCAGATACTAGTAATGAAATGCAACTGAAATTGATATTTAAATAAAATATCTATCGTCATTAAGGGGGTCTATTTGGGATTCATTTCTATTTCAGGAAAATGATAACACTGAACAATGGAAATTGAAACTTTTATTCGTGCAGTAGTTTGTAACGCCTTTTGTTATGATTCTAAGAATTGCATCAACGTGTCCTATGATGTCAAAACTATCACAAACTAGTAATCAAACATGCATTAAGCTCAGTACCGTATTTGAGATATCCTCATCGGTCTTTTTTCAACTGAAGGAACAACCATCTCACAAAAATTCCGACATTAACCTAACAATAAAGGGGTACTTTTAATAACATGAATGGAGTATGCGGTTGACTAGGTGAAACATTATTACAATTTTATTTAAAATAATTCACACAGTTTTTTTGTCTCACAATCAAAAAAAAAGGTTTTTTTCTTTACTTTCAACAATATATCGGGTGTTTTTTTTTTAGAGTGATAGAACTTTTGATAGGGATAACTGTGATTTGACAGAAGGTAGAAGCCATGTTGTTTTGACATTTCTGTTCAAAAAGCATTGACAAAATATCATGGAAAGACTCACGCCGCAACAACGTTTACAAATTGTTGCAATTTATTTTCAAAATCAGTATTCTATTCGCCAAACTTATAGAGCACTTCGTGATATTTATGGTTTACAAAATCGTCCATCAGAGCAGCTTATTCATCGAACTAACAATAGATTTCGGACAACATTTTCTCTACTCGATGCAACAACAACAACAAGATAAATAACTGTACGTATATAAGAAAATATCGCTGCTGTAAGTCATAGTGTTAATGATGATCCAGATTTGTTTATTCGTCGACATTCACAACAAGTTGGACTCTGTGCATCCACAACATGGAAAACTTTGCGTAAAAATCTTGGTCTAAAGCCATATAAGATCCAACTGGTTCAAAAACTAAAGCCACTTTACCATAATAAGCGTCGTTTGTTTGCTGATTGGGCCCTAGAGCAGCTTGAAGTTGATCCACTTTTTTATCGTAAAATTGTGTTTAGTGATGAAGCTCATTTCTGGTTGAAAGGCTATGTAAACAAGCAAAATTGCCGTATATGGAGTGAAAACAATTCTCAAGAAGTTCTGCAGGTCCCATTCCTTACTGAAAAATGCATTGTATGGTGTGCTTTACACGCTGGAGGCATTATCGGTCTATATTTCTTTTAAAACAATGCTGAAGCTTATGTTACACTGTATGGTGCTCGTTACAGATCGATGATTAATGATTATTTGTTTCAAAATTTGAATGATATCGATCCAGAAGTGTTTTGGTTCCAACAAGATGGCGCTACACATCATGCTGCTACCATAACAATTGATTTATTGAAAGAAAGATTTGGCGATAACATTATTTCGAGAAATGGTCCAATTAATTGGCCTCCAAGATCATGCGATATAACTCCACTGGATTATTTTATTTGGAGTTATGTCAAGTCATTGGTTTATGCTGATAAACCAGAAACCATAAACGCTTTGGAAGCCAACATAACTCGTGTTATTGATGAAATAAGGCCTGAACTACTCGAAAAAGTGTTCCAAAATTGGTCTTTTCGGTTCATAGAGCTAGTCGTGGTGGACAAATGCCGAAAATTATTTTTAAAACATAAATGTCATAAAATTATCTTTCAGACAAAAAAGAATTTGCTTCCATCTTAATTTAAATGTGTTCTATCTAAATTCAAACTTCTGTCACTATAAAAAAACACCCGACACATAGATTGAAACTTTTTTTATCTATTAAATACCAAACTAACTAAATCTGTTATACCTCGGTACAAATTTTAATTTCATAAAATTTCTTGACAACTTTTCAAAATTAAATTGAATAAATGCCTCAGAAAACACTGTTCCATTTTTAGTAGACATAGAATTAGCACTCATTTATACAGTAACGAAAGGAGACAGAAGCATCCAAAGAAAATATAGAATATTGATCGAACATACTTTACTGTTTCATGACAGTATGTTATGCTTGTTGAGTAAGTTCGATCAATATTCTATATTTTCTTTGGATTCTTTCATCTCCCTTTGATATTTGAAGTTGAATAATTCCTTCTATGCAATATCCAGGTTCTAGGATTCGCTTGCTTTGCAGTCGCTCATAAACGTTTATTATAGTTTTGTGTACAGTCACCTTTCATATAACATCCTTTTATGGGGAAATTCCTCCAACGTACGCAGAGATTTTATAATCCAGAAAAGATTATATTTAATTTTACTCTTCTTGAAGACCAGTTTTTCTGGAAAATAGTATTCTCATACTGGTCTCCATATTCGTCTTCAGATGCCTTGTACGAGGAGTGCTCAATATATTCTCGGTGTAGGCATGAAAAAAACTCAAAAAATTTTGTAAATATTCTATTTTTCAGTGTGGTCTCCGGGAACTTGTATAAATTTGTTAGATCGAGAAATAAAATTCTCCAAATCTTGTAAAAAATATTATTTCGGCTTCTCCTCAAAATAGGTATTAATTACTATCTTCAGGTCTTCATTGTCGGAAAATCGCTTTCCACAAAGATATTTTTTACATTTTGGAATAGGTAGGTGTTACTGGGGTCCAAGTCTGGACTGTACGGAGGATGAGTAATTTCTTCAAAGCCACATTCCCTCACAGCAGCCTTCGCTACGCTGGCCTTGTGAACCAGCGTTTTGTCGTTAACCAGCAACACTTGCGCTGTGAGTTTCCTTCGCCTTTTTCCTTTAATTTCTTCTCTTGAATTACGCAAAGTGGTTGCGTATAATGCTACTGTGATGCTTTCACCTTTTTTGGAGGCTGTGCATCCTTTTCAATCCACTAGGGTACTGTAGTCATGACGGTCATTTGAATGATATTATTTTTCACTCGTAAGTGTCAAGGTTCAGCCCTTCTAATGAACTGACAACTTTTAAAAATATTCATTAGTTTTTTATCTGCAGCTGATCAAAAATTTTCAATGGCCCATCCGTTATTATTAAGGAATATCATTGTGATAAGTTATATTATTCCTGATTTTTCCAACCTATACATACGCTTTTATGTCTCAAATGATTAATATAATGTTATTATGAAGAATAACTGGAGAAACTATTTATTTTCTACATCACCTCCCCATACAGACTGCAAAATATTTCATGTATATTTATGTGAAAAAGAAATAAGTACAATTCCTGTTGAACTATTTCACACATTTAATTTTTTCAAAATATCATTCATCACACATTCATCTTCCCCAAAGAGCCCCATGAGCCCAATTGCCTACTCCAGCTCCAGCACCTGCACCTGCTCCTGCACCAGCCCCAGCACCGCCGCCACTGGGATCAGCCAAGGCAGTGGCAATGAGGGCGATGAAGACAATTGCAGCAAACAAAAGTTTGAACATTCTACTTCTCTTTTGTCGCTGAAGTTTCAGTTCAATTCGATACAATGATCATATGAAACTTAATTTCTGCCTATTTATACTTGTGGAAACGGTTATGTAAGTGTTCCTGTTTTGTTCAAGCCACACCGATAATTTTGAAATAATTATGATCATGTTTAAATACGCAATAAATACCTGAATCAATATTTTCTTCTTAGTATTGCCTATTGAAAAATTCCATTCCGATATTACATGCAAGTAATTGTTAATATTACTCTCAATGAATATTCAAACTTAAAACAAATTGTAGAAATTACTATGTTTTACTACCAATAAAAATATATATCACACATTTTCTTGTGACTCGAGTTTCGGGAAATGAACTATCCCACCATCAGACAACTGAAGACCTAACAGTGGTACAGAGGTATTTGAACAATAGTGATAAATATTTTGAATATTTCAATAGATTCTAGATAACACCTAATAGTGGTACAGGGGTTTATAAGCGGAACGTGATAAAAAACCGGGTTAAAAAACAGGGGCTTTCTAACAGATATCGGAATGTCGGCAATCGACAAAGAATGTTGTTAAACAAATGGTACTCCTTTAAATATCTCAAATAATTTTTGGGGTTACATAGCTCCGTACAGTCTGTACGGAGCTATGTAAATCGAAAATATTTGAGATATTCAAAAAGTAACATCTGTTTAAAACCTTTTTCAACGAACATAAAATGAATTTAATGAAAAGTTAACAAAAATTCAACTTTTGCCACTCATTCTTTAGAAAACAGTAATTCCAAATCATATAACAAAATCAATAAATAAAAATTGTTGACCAAAATCCTATAAATTAAATATTTTGTTTCTGCTGATCAATCTTATGAAAACTAATATCTTTCAAAAAATGTTCAACATAATCTTAGGAATTTCATAATAATTTGATAATTTTTTCTTAACATAAATAGAGGTTAATACTTGATAAAAGGTATATAAAATTATTTAAATATTTTAATATTAGCCTTCTACATATTTAATTTCAAAAAATTATATTTAATAATTATAACTTCAAGCATTAAATTAAAATAATGTCATATAAGTACCACTTATATCAAACGACATATAAAATAAACATTCATTATAAGACATCCAAATGATATATCAAAATCCAATAAATAAAAATTGTTAACCAAAATCCTATAAATTAAATATTTTAAATAGACAAAATTCTGTTTCTGGTGATCAATTTTATGAAAACAAATATCTTTCAAAAATATTTAACATAATCTTGAGAATTTCATCATAAAACTATCTTACTTAGAATATTCAATATTATTGGATATCTAACTAAGTTACTTTCTATAAAATCTCAAGATATGTAAAAACATTACTGAAAAACAAGTTTTAAGAGAGACTTTGCTTCGTCAGTACTCAAATAATTCACATTCAATAAAATATAACATCAATCAACAACAAATATTTACTCACCCTTCAACAATTTAGAAAACTTCTGGTGAATGAATACTGAAAAATTTGAATGGAGTGTGAGGTTAACTACAAATAAATAATTCTGTGGTCTACCCGTGATCTAAAATATTGAAAGACAATTTAATGGCCTCTGTTATAGCACAAGGACTATCTGTATAAAGAATGTTAAGGAAACCAAATAATTATATATTATGAATAAAATAATATAAATAGAGGTTAACTCAAAATATTTAATTTATAGGATTTTGGTTAACAATTTTTATTTATTTGATTTTGTTATATCATTTGGATGTCTTATAATGAATGTTTATTTTATATGTCGTTTGATATATGTGAACATATGACATTATTTTAATTTAATTCCTGAAGTTATAATTATTGAAGATAATTTTTTGGAATTAAATATGTAATTCCTTTCGACAAAAACAAATCTTAACGAAATTTTACATTTAGATTCAAATGAAAAGAAACTCGATTATTGAAATTTTCAAATTCGTTCACAATAAAAATAATTTAAAAAATAATGAATGACTGTATGGAGCTATGTAAATCCAAATATTTGAGATGTACAACAAAATAACGTAAAAATAATGAATGACTGTACGGAGCTATGTAACCCCCAAAATTATTTGAGATATTTAAATAAGTACCATCTGCTTAACAACCTTCTTTATCGATTGCTGACATTCCGATATCTGTTAGAGGGATCTTTCTTAACCCGTTTATCACGTTCTGCTTGTAAACCTCTGTACCACTATTAGGTGTTATCTAGAATCTATTGAAATATTCAAAATATTTATCACTCTTGTTTAAATACCTCTGTACCACTGTTAGGTCTTCAGTTGTCTGATGATGGGATAGTTCATTTCCCGAAACTCGAGTCACAAGAAAATGTGTAATATATATTTTTATTGGTAGTAAAACATGCTACTTTCTACAATTTGTTTTAATTATGATCAACATCCAAATAGTAACGGCTGAAACAATTCAGTATCTGAATATTCAAACGTTCAATGTTCCGGATACTTACATAATTGAATTTGAATTTGTGAGAAGTTCTCGTTTAGATATATCCACAGTTTTCAGTTGGTTGAACTGAACATCCTGAAATCGATAGAGGTATAGAAGAATAGGCACGATTTAACAATAAAATTATTGAACGAGCAGACGGACCTTTGGTACAGCCCACTTTTCGAAGTTTTGCACGAGTCGAAGCCCTGTTATTTATTTTACCGAAAAGAATTGAAGCTGAATGCTACCTCCAAAACATCATCAATTCCATCCCCCTGCTTGAATTAGGAGAAAACTTCTTCTTTACGGATGATACTACAGGCCGCATCGCAATAGAGCTGACCAGCAAGCCATGAAAAATGGATATCACTAGATTAATTTGGTCTTCAAATACTTCGGACATGAATCCAAGGGAACATATACCGGGTGGTAAAAAATAACGTTCCAATATTTTGGGAGCTAATTCTAGACATCAAAATAAGTTGAAAGTTTCATATAAACATGGCTCCACAAATGAGGCGTTTTGGAGATATGAGCGATTTTCTGTCGGGTGTATTTTTAGAGTGATAGAATTTTAAATTGAAATAAAACACATTTATATTAAGATTGGAGCCCAATTTTTTCTTATTTGAAAGATAATTTTATGAAATTTATTTTTCAGAAATAATTTCCGGCATATGTCCACCACGACTAGCTCTGAGGAACCGCATTCGACAAGACCAATTTTTTTTCGAGTAATTCAGGCCTTATTTCATCTATAACACGAGTTATGTTGGCTTCGAAAGCGTCTATTGTTTCTGGTTTATCAGCATAAACCAATGCCTTGACATAACACCAAAGAAAATAATCCAGTGAATTTATGTCGCATATTCTTGGAGGCCAATTAATTGGACCATTTCTCGAAATAATGTTATCGTCAAATTTTTCTTTCAATAAATCAATTGTTACGGTAGTAGCATGAGGTGTAGCACCATCTTGTTGGAACCAAAACACTTCTAGGTCGGTACCATTCAAGTTTTGAAACAAATAATCATTGATCATCGATCTGTAACGAGCACCTTTCACTGTAAGCTCCAGCATCGTTTTTAAAGAAATATGGACCCATGTTACGTCCAGCGTGTAAAGCACACCATATAGTGCATTTTTCAGTATGCAATGGGACCTGCAGAACTCTTGAGAATTGTTTTCACTCCATATACGGCATTTTTGCTTGTTTACATATCGGTTCAACCAGAAATGAGCTTCATCACTAAACACATTTTTACGATAGAAAATTGGATCAACTTCAAGCTGTTCTAGGGCCCAATCAGCAAACAAACGACGCTTATTAGGGTCAAGTGGCTTTAGTTCCGGAACCAGTTGGATCTTGTATGGGTGTAAACCATGATCTTTACCCAAATATTTCCATGTGATGGATGCACAGAGTCTAACTTGTTGTGAACGTCGACGAATAGACAAATCTGGATCATCATTCATACTATGACTTGCAGCAGCGATATTTTCTTCTGTACGTACCTGTCTTGTTGTTGCATCAAGTAGAGAAAATGTCCGAAATTTATCGATAGTTCGACGAATAAGCTGCTCTGATAGATGATTATGTAAACCATAAATTTTACGAAGTGCTCTATGAGTTTGGCAAATAGAACACTGATTGTAAAAATAAATTTAAACAATTAGTAAACGTTGTTGCGGCGTGAGTCATTCCATGATAATTTGTCAATGCCTACTGAAAAGAAATGTCAAAACAAGATAGCTTCTACCTTCTGTCAAATCGCAGTTATCCCTATCGAAAGTTCTATCACTCTAAAAAAACACCCGATACTCGTGCAACCAACTACAATAAATAACAGAAGATATTCGATTCATTTTTGACTTCTAGTATTTTACAGAATACGTTTCATATGACGACCGTCCATTTGAATGCATGAAGGAATTACGTACTTTTTCGAAAAGAACTGGTTGTGCTCGGGTCGTTTGACAGGATAGTTCAATCCGATGTTGCAACTCTTCGATGTTATTCACTGACGTTGCGTACACTAAACTTTTCAAATAACCTCAAATACAAAAATCTGAAGGATTCAAATCGGGAGATCTAGCAGGTCATGGCACTGGGCCTAATCGTCCTATCCATCTTCTTGGAAATTTTTGATCTAAATGTTCGCTAACAGCAAGTGTATAATGTGGGGACGCTCCATCTTGCATAAACCAAATATTCATCCACTGATTTAAGGGTACCACGTCTAGAAAATCGGGCAAGGTATTTTGAAGAAAGTTAAGGTATGTGTCTCACTGGATAGCTTATGTGTTTTTTGTTGATTTTCAACTTGTGTCATCGCTATTGGAAAGCCTTTATATAAAAAACAACAAACAGTTTTATTATAGGTCTTAATAGGAAAATTACAAAACTTACGACAAGTTCAACACGGAATATAATTAATTTTCGCTGTTCTTTTTTTCCCTATTCATTCTTAAGAATTGTCATACTTTTTCATTCCGAAATTTTGACTTGATTATTCATGAAAATAAATTTGTTTTAATTTTCAATAATTATTGAAACACAAAATATCATGTCTTGAAAATAGGGAAGTTATCATATTTAATGTAATACATTGTTAAAAAACCATTTTTTCTACTTCCCCTACCGAAATTGACGTAATTTGTACAACTCGCCAACTCTGTAACTGTCTATTTAAGCACTGTGCAACAACTGTACGATTTAACTTTACCGCAAACAAGGCACGATCAACAACCAGTACGGTAGCATCTGTAAAGTAAATCGCACGGCGTATAACCAATAAGATAGACCCTTCAGTAGTTAGTAAAATATTATTTTTTTCAATAATTCATCTCAGTTCACTTGAAATTTTTACAATTTCATAATTTCTTCACAATTTTCCCAGTAGATGACTAATGAAATATCTTTCTTTTTGTTGTAGATAAAACATGCATCGACTCAACAATAAAAATATTCTTTCAATAATTACTTCTATGTAATTGTGATATTTAAACCCATTTATTCAAAGCTTTTTTCAAGCAATGTCATGATGGTTAGGCGTATTGAAAAATATATTTATTACCTTGATGATTAGAAGACTATCATAATTTGTGGAGTTTCTTTCCTCAATTATGATACTCTGGCATGTATTGATTGTTACCTGAAATAGAAAACAATCGTTAGTGTCTACAGTCCATATGAAATTCAATATATATGAGTAAATAAAATATTTTTGGGGAATTAATTTTCACCATAAATAGAAGGAGTATCATATTTGAATCATTTCGAAGTATTTATTTTCGATTCATTTATATCTGTCAAAATCATTTTGTAGAGTAAACCACAATATATTTCTGGAAAAAATTTATAACTATGGCATCAGAGGTACTGCCTTAAAGTTAATAAAGTCCTACTTAACCGGAAGATCCCAGAGAGTAGTAGAAACCATCAATAAAGGAAACAAAATCAGATTCATTGTATATCCGACAAGGAGTCCCACAAGGATCCATTCTGGCACCACTCTAATACATTTCATATACAAATGATAGTGAATATATCTGAAAACGAGACCATGATGATTGAAGATTATTTATCACTGATATGAAAAGCTGCAGATAAGAACCAATGCAAAGAAGTTGTAGAAAAGGAATTAAGGAGCATTAGTAAGTGGCTGATGGAAAATGATTCACTATTGAATATTACAAAAACTAAAATAATGATATTCAGAGAAAATGATGACCAAAGTTTCAGAGTGATAGCCCAAAATACAGAAATCAATACTGTGGAACAAATACCATTTTTGTGAATAACAATAGATCGGAATTTGAATTGGAGACCTCAATTTGAGAAACCAGCGACAGATGTTTCAAGATATTGTTATGCCCTTCGGGTAATAATAGAAAATATAGGAGTTAAAGCGGCTCTATCAGGGTTCCATGCTTTCCATGCGTTCAATCTAAAATAGGGTACGAAATATTTTTTTGGGCAAGAAGCTGCGAAGCTGATAGATTATTTAAATTACAAAAAAAAGAAGTTTGAGGGTGATATTCAAGATGAAACCAACTGATCTTTTTATTGAACATAAAATTTCAACTTTATATGGTTAGTATATATGTGAATGCATTACCTATGTAACAGATAACTACACTGAACTTCAAAATTCTGAACTGAAACACAATTATGAAACAAGAACTAAAAATAATTTGACTCAGGATATAACAAACTTAACCTATGTACAAAAAAATGTGACAGATAGTATCTTTGCAATATGGAATAAATTACCGAATAGTTCCGAGGCAAAAATTAATTGTAAAAGTTATAATAGGCAAAAAATTGCTTTGAAAAATTTTTTATACAGAAAGTATCATTATTCTTTAGGACAGATTTTTCTTGAAGAAAATTTTGAGGGTTTATAGAAGTTATATTTTCATTTATTTTCATTCATTATTCATTGCTGAATTGTTTATTTTCAGTTTAAGTTTTATTCGTGACACGATCTACACCTCTTGATATTTGATTAGATGAAATATCTATCATCTATCTATCTATCAAGCAATCGTGAATTCTATCGGTTAGGTTACTGGCATGTGAGTATGGTTCTTTTACCAGGTGACTACTCAGCAGTCTTCACAATCTACCCAGGAAGCAGAAAGTGTGATAAGGATTACGCCTTATCATTGCGCATTAGCGAGAACCATTCCGAAGTCTTCAACCCATCAAGCTTCCAGTTTTGGCTTCAGTCCGAGAAGCTACACCCTGATTGGTAGCAGCGAATCACTATCCAACCTCTACTGGCTCTGCAGTGTCAGTACCCGAGATGTTTTGTGACGCAACTCATTCACCGACGGACTTCTTATCCATCCACTCAAACGCAGTCTCATGAACCACAATAGTCTCAAGATTTAATGCCTTAATTTATCCTAGTACGAGCAGTCCAGCCTGTAAGTCAAGACCCTTGTGAAGTCTTTCAATTGATCCTGGCTTTAAGCACCAATGATCTAGCTGTATTGTCGAGATCCACAAACCCCAGAAACGTCTCGCAATCGATCATAGTTCAAGACGAGATGAGTCGACTCTCAAGTCCCCTAAACTCTGAAGTAGTACCATACTGAAAATAGTGAATCAGGAAACTGGTAGAATTGGAAATATTGGAAATATAGTATTGAGGGTAAATGAAATAACTTATAGAGATCCTTATGATGCCTTTGCTAGGTATTTGTCTAATGTAACACCTTCATTTTAAAGTGTCATAATCAGGTCTTTTTTTTTGTATCTGTGTTCTCTGAAAATATCAACTTTTGTAGCGAATGATGTATTTTTGCAGGGAGTTTGACTTCATTACTTCAGTATGACAAAAAGGCTGCCAAAAGTCATCGTATTTTAGTGATTATGGTGACCATGCTGTAGCTGAACGAACTAAAGTGTCAGAATTGGTTTAGTCCATTTAAAAGTCGTAGTTTTGATTTGAAAGATGAAGAACGACTCTGAGCGCCACCAAAGTTAAAGCATGAAGAATTCGTAGCAAGTTTCGGTGAAGATCCATAACAAATACAAGAGGAACTCGCAAAAACACTTGGAGTTACTCAACTAGACATTTACCATCGTTTGAAAGCAATGTGAATGATGCGAAAGGTAGGAAATTGTATGCCCTAAGAACTGAAGCCTAGAGACTTCGAATGCCGTTTTTTCATGTGTGAACAACTGCTTTAACGGCAAAAAAATGACAAAGTTGTTTTGCAGCCGGCTACATGTTGCGTCGCCCGTTTAAATATACTTGAAGAAGTTCGAATGGGAAGTCCTACCCTACCCCATGTATAGCGCAGACACTGCTACTTCCGATTATCATCTCTTCCGATCACTGCACCATAGCCTGGCTGTCCAACACTTCTCCAATTACGATCAAGTCAAAAAGTGGATTGATGCAGGAATAACATCCAAAGAACCGACCTATTTTCGCGATGTGATGCGTCAATTGCCAGAAAGATAGAAAAAAGTAGTGGCTAGCAACGGACCATACTTTGAACTCCGAATACATATGCCATTTTTCACAAGAAATCTTCAATTTCGCAATAACGTACAAGGTGTCAAGAAAAACTTCGGACAAATTTTACTGTGTTCTGGAACAAAATATTTTAGCGAAGCCAAATAATTTTTATTCTATTAGATTCTCTTCACACTTTCTTGTACTAATATGTGAATATTCAGTTTGATATTACTCTATTTTGCGTAGTGTTAGAATGTCAAACAAACTTGGTACAATTTTGGAGCTGTTTCTTCAAGGTAAGCGAAATTATTCGTTTGCTCAATGTGCCTCGACAAACCGTGTCCGATGCAATTTGCCATTTAAAGGAGCATGGCCATTCAGGAAGTGGGAGAAAACGCACTGTCAATACGCCTAGCGACTAGCGATCGCAACATCGTCAAGAAGCGAGTCAATCGAAATCCGAGGGTCTCCATGAGGAAAATAGCCCGTGAGACCGGTATGAACCGTGAATCCGTTCGTCAAATATCCAAAAAGGAGCTCAACCTCAAGCCATACAAGCTTCATAAAGTTCAACTCCTCACGAATGAAAAATAGAGTGTACGACTCCAAAGGTGCTGAAACTCCTTCGTCTCGCCGCCGGTCAGCAATGAAAGCGCATTCTCTTCACAGACGAGAAGCTTTTCACCGTAGAACAAACCCACAACCACCAAAACGACAAGGTATGGTCCGCAGAGGCTCGCGGTATGTCAACTATTGTCAAAATCCCCAATCCGTTATGGTCTGTGGTGGAATTTGCGCCAGCGGCAAAACATCCTTGGTTTTCGTGGATCAAGGGGTTAAAATCGCAAGAGGTCTACCGCTGCGACATTCTCGAGGCCTTGGTACTTCCGTGGGTCCAGCAACACTTCGGCGACACGCATGGGACCTTTCAACAGGACTCCGCTCCGGATCACAAAGCTAAAATGACGCAAGACTGGTGTAAAACCCATTTTGCGAGTTCATCACATCTGCAGAATGGCCACCCTACCCGCCGGATGTCAACCCAATGAACTACAGCGTGTGGTCGATTTTGGAGCTCAGGACGTGTGCTAAAACCAGAAAAATTTGGAGTCGCTGAAGCAATCCCTGCGCCGGGAATGGGACCGCTTAACACCCGAAGAGCTGCGGCTCATTGCCGAAAATTTCAAGAATCGTCTGAAGCTATGTATCGCCGCCAAAGGAAGCCGCTTCGAATATTTATGTTATTATAATTCGTTGGTGTTTTGTTTAATTTCTTTCGTTTAATAAAGTTAAAGGAAAAAAGTTTGTCCGAGGTTTTTCTTGTAACCCTGTATTTATGCTCCTAATATCTACTCCGCTGATTCCATTGAAACCATAAAAAATCTCGACACAAAAACTAGAGGCCTTCCTGAGAAGAGAATATGACAAAAACTTGAAAATCATGGTAGTCAATGGGAAATGGTGGATAAAATAACATTGTAAATGTAAATGATTTTATTTAAAGTCTGCCTTTATCTACATGAAAATGACAGCAGTCATAAGACAAACATCAATGCGCCCTTAGCAAGTTCACCATCTTCTTCCCCATCCTCCAGCACCAGCTCCAGCTCCTGCTCCTCCCCATCCTCCGGCACCAGCTCCAGCACCTCCCCATCCTCCGGCACCAGCTCCAGCACCACCTGCTCCACCCCATCCCCCAGCGCCTCCTGCGCCACCCCATCCACCAGCACCTCCTGCACCACCCCATCCTCCAGCTCCTCCAGCACCACCCCAACCACCGGCGCCTCCTGCACCTCCCCAAGCTCCTGCACCCCAACCACTGGGAGTGGCTTCAGCCACAACCAAGAGGGTGACAACAGCGATAAGGAATACTTTGAACATTTTGTAAGTTGTTTGCTACTTCGGATTCTACCAAAGAACTGATAAGTTCAATCAATTTCCTTCTATTATTTATACTCAAATATCATAAAAATTATTCCATACCGTTTTAACTACTTCATTTCAATGGAATATTATCGTAATTGTGGGTATTTTTTGCCCCATCGGTGTTTCCGTTTTAATCACTAATTAATTGGATTAAAATGTAGTTATATCATCCAAACTATTACATTGTTGAATAGTTTGTTGGGCATAGAAAAACTTCTTGAAATTTTATAATTTCATTGCATTTATTGAATAAGTTATTCATATTTACATTCTGAAGTAATTAAATGAGTTTATTCAAAGGCTATTATAACTTTTTCGCCATAATATTTGAATAATCGTGACTGTTTCTGGTTTTAGAATTATGGTACATTTATGACTTAAAAAAAGCACTCAGAGTCCTGCAATAGTGCGTTGCGCTTCCATTGCTGCCGAACTAGATATCTAAGATATTTCATTCCTTTTACTTTCATCACAGGAAATTATTTTCTAATATGAAGATTCTCCCAAAAAAATGATTCAACAAATGAGTGATTTTTTGAATGGATCGGTCTGTATATTTTCATATATTTTCAATGGCCTTCAATATCTATATCATAACGCAAAATTTGAAGATATTTTTCGAACGGTACAGATCTAATTTAGAGAAAACTCCAAAAAGTTGAGGGGACAATAGCTAAAAGTGCTCTACCGAAATTTAGGGGGTGATTCCTGGTCGAAAAATAGGGTGGGTCTTTCATATAAACTTTATTTTTTGACCCTCCCTGCTTAGTTACAGCCCCCTAAAGATGGCGCCCGAAAACAGTTCTAAATGTTTTTCTTAAAAACCAAAAAACTGACAATAATTGTAACTGAATCAAAGTTAATCCAAACTAGTCAGTTTTGATAACAAAATGACGCTTACTAGGTAAATTCTAATTCGGAAGTAATTGCAGCCTCTACGACTCACGCTATCATGTTGATAAATTCTTTTTTCTCAAAAACCTTGAATTTTAGCAAGAAATTACAAGAGGTCTTATTCGTTAAGAATCGATCAAGCTATCCATAATAAAATTTTTCATTGTTCGATAGGAATATGGAAAAAAGTTCCTTGCGAAAGAAGGTTTAGGGGTGACTTTTTCTACCACTTGCAATCATATAGGAACACCACCAAAAAAATTTTTGAGTACCTTCTCGCCTGCATAAAATGTCTGCTTAATTTCATTCTTGTCCGCCTTCTTCTTCTTGTGCCCCCTTTAGGAGGCTGTAACAAGCTGGGGGGGCCCAAAAAAATAAAGTTTATATGGTAGACCCACCCTATTTTTTGACAGGGAATTAACCCCTAAATTTTTTCGATACTATTCATTTACATTTTTATATATATTTTTTAAATATAACGTATTTTTTCACGATAATGTAGAGAATTGAATGCTCTACATTTCCTCAGGATTAATCTTAGTGCTATTTTCACCACGACACAAATATTATTTGAATATAATTTTCGGAAATATCGGGTGTTTTTTTTAGAGTGATAGAACTTTCGATAGGGATAACTGTGATTTGACAGAAGATAGAAGCCATGTTGTTTTGACATTTCTGTTCAGTAAGCATTGACAAATTATCATGGAAAGACTCACGCCGCAACAACTTTTACAAATTATTGAAATTTATTTTCAAAATCAGTGTTCTATTCGCCAAACTTATAGAGCACTTCGTGAAATTTATGGTTTACATTATCGTCCATCAGAGCAGCTTATTCGTCGAACTATCGACAGATTTCGTACAACGTTTTCTCTACTCGATGCAACAACAAGTCAAAGAACTGTACGTACAGAAGAAAATATCGCTGTTGTAAGTCATAGTGTTAATGATGATATTTGTCTATTCGTCGACGTTCACAACAAGTTGGACTCTGTGCATCCACCACATGGAAAAATAAAATTTGCGTAAAGATCTTGGTCTACACCAATACAAGATCCAACTGGTTCAAGAACTAAAGCCACTTGACCATAATAAGCGTCGTTTGTTTGCTGATTGAGCCCTAGAACAGCTTGAAGTTGATCCACTTTTTTGTCGTAAAATTGTGTTTAGTGATGAAGCTCATTTCTGATTGAACGGCTATGTAAACAAGCAAAATTGCCGTATATGGAGGGAAAACAATCATCAAGAAGTGCTGCAGGTTCCAATGCATCGTGAAAAATGCACTCACTGTATGGTGTGCTTTACACGCTGGAGGCATTATCGGTCCATATTTCTTTAAAAACGATGCTGGAGCTAATGTTACAATGATTGGTGCTCATTACAGATCGATAATCAATGATTATTTGTTCCAAAATTTGAATGGTATCGACTCAGAAGTGTTTTGATTCCAACAAGATGGTGCTACACCTCATGCTGCTATCGTAACAATTGATTTATTGAAAGAAAGATTTGGCGATAACATATTTTCGAGAAATGGTCCAATTATTCGGCCTCCAAGATCATGCGACATAACTTCACTGAATTATTTTCTTTGGGATTATGTCAAGTTATTGGTTTATGCTGATAAACCAGAATCATTAGACGCTTTGGAAGCCAATATAACTCGTGTTATTGATGAAATAAGGCCTGAATTACTCGAAAAAGCGGTCCAAAATTGGTCTGGTCGAATGCGGTTCCTCAGAGCTAGTCGTGGTAGACATATGCCGAAAATTATTTTTAGAACATAAATATCACAAAATTATCTTTCAAATAAAAAAAAATTTGTCTTCAATATTAATTTAAATGTGTTTTATTTCAATTTTAAGTTCTATCACTCTAAAAAAACACCCAATACAATCTGTCACTTATCAAATGAAGGATTCTTATAGATCATTTCCATTCATTTCGATGTAAAATACGTATTCGACTACTTTATTCGAAGTCATTAATGAATTCTATGTTTCAAATCTCTTTACCACATAAAAATACCATTTTATGAAAATTATTCAATATTTTCCTTCTATTTTTAGCTAAACACTTCCAAGACCATAATTTTATCAAACTTTGCCCACTCGGCCATTGATTTCAGTACAGAATAAACTTCAAAGAATAATGAGAGCAATTTCATCAAACACACTTCAGACTCTGGACAGGATATTTCCGATATCCGACAGTTATCGAGTTGTTTTATTTTTAGAACCGCGGGTAAAACGGTTATCGATTTGGGAAGTCGGAGAAAATACAATCACGTATCCATTGACAAATAATTTTTGGTGTCCACTCGGGCTGATTGGAGTGGGAGGGTGGAAATGTAGGTTAGTTGCTATGGTTCAGTACTAAAATGAACCAACAGATTCACTGAGCTCAACGAATCGGGAAGACATTTTGTTACACCTGTATCACAATTATATCTGGTGTTTTTTTTAGAGTGATAGAACTTGAAATTGAAAAAAACACATTTAAATTAAGATTGAAGCCAAATTTCTTTCTATTTCAAAGATAATTATATGACATTTATGTTTTAAAAATAATTTCCGACATATGTCCACCATGACTAGCTCTGAAGAACCGCATTCGACCAGACCAATTTTGGACCACTTCTTCGAGTAATTCAAGCCTTATTTCGTGAATAACACGAGTTATGATGGCTTTCAAATCGTCTTTTGTTTCTGGTTTATCAGAATAAACCAATGACTTGACATAATGCCAAAGAAAATAATCCCGTGGAGTTATGTCGCATGATCTTGGAGGCCAATTAATTGAACCATTTCTCGAAAATATGTTATCGCCAAATCTTTCTTTCAATAAATCAATTGTTACGGTAGCAGCATGAGATCTTGTTGGAACCAAAACACTTCTGGGTCGATACCGATGATATCATTGCTCATCGATCTGTAACGAGCACCATTCACTGTAGCATTGGCTCCAGCATAGTTTTTAAAGAAATATGAACCGATCATGCCTCCAGCGTGTAAAGCACACCATTCTGTGCATTTTCAGTATGCAATGGAATCTGCAGAACTTCTTGAGGTTTGTTTTCACTCTATATACGGCAATTTTGCTTGTTTACATAGCCGTTCAACCAGAAATAAGCTTCATCACTAAACACAATTTTACGATAAAAAGGTGGATCAACTTCAAGCTATTCTAGGGCCCATCGGCAAACAAATGACGCTTATGATGTGCAATTGGCTTTAGTTCTTGAACCAGTTGGATCTTGTATGGGTGTAGACCAAGATCTTTACGTAAAATTTTCCATGTGGTGGATGCACAGAGTCCAACTTGTAGTGAACGTCGACAAATAGACAAATCTGTGTCATCATTAACACTATGACTTACAGCAGCGATATTTTCTCCTGTACGTACAGTTCTTTGTCTTGTTGTTATTGCATCGAGTAGAGAGAATGTTGTCCGAAATCTATCGATAGTACGACGAATAAGCTGCTCTAATGGACGATTATGTAAACCATAAACTTCACGAAGTGCTCTATAAGTTTGGCGAATAGAACACTGATTTTGAAAATAAATTTTAACAATTTGTAAACGTTGTTGTGGCGTGAGTCTTTCCATGATAATTTGTCAATGCTTACTGAATAGAAATGTCGAAACAACATGGCCTTTACCTCAAATCACAGTTATCCCTATCGAAAGTTCTATCACTCTAAAAAACAACCGATATTTAAACGGGGCTGAAAAAAGGTTAAGTCAAAGAAAAAATCAGTATGGCAACATCCGTAAAATACGCGTAAGTACCTACTCATTGATTCCAAACTCAGAATTTAATTTATGGGCAGAATGGTAATTATGCTTTATCACAATTAATCTTCTTTCACTACATCATTAGAAATATTGAAAGGCTTTAAAAAAACATTTCTTGGAATTTTTTCATAAATCAAAATTATCACTGAGGATCCAGCAGTATATTTCAAACAATGTTATTGACAGATTCAATAATACAATCCAGTGAAGTTCCCCTTAGCAGCAAAAAGGTTTTCCTTCTAATCCAATTCCTGTTTGAATCAATTCCGTCCCAATAACGCCGGGAACTGACACAATTCCTGGACTGAGTCCTAATCCGATTGCTCTACATTGTACCCCCACATTTAGCAGACCTAATAGCAGTAAAACTGCCGCAAGAAACGACGGCATTGTCTTAAGTCGACTTTGAACAAAGTAGCGGAGTCTTCAAGGTATTCGTGTTGGTTTCGACATTATTTATACGACAGGAATAATGAATTTATGTGTTATTTATGGCGTTTATCGATCAAGCACATTTTTCCAGGTGTTCATTGCAGTCAGGACGGTACTAGTAGGTTTAACATAAGTAAATCGAGGAAATGAAGTGAAATAAAAACTGATAAAATCTCATGGTTGATTGTATCGGTCTTTACTTGTCGGAAATACATCTTGATGATTAAAAGTAAAACAAATTAATTCCCGCTAATTTATTTCATTTCACAACATTTGTTTCGTCTTGACAAGATGACTTTGTCAGGTGTGTATGGTACTAAATACATATTTGAGATTAGATTCTTTAAATATTCAAAATATACAGAAAAAAGGTGATGGGAATTTACAGTAATTTGTTTTTTTATTATTATACAAAGTTTCAGAAAAGGTTAAGTGAGGCGGATTTATTGACGTCCGTCTGGTTGTTTAGGGGAATCTGTTTTTTATTGTATCTGTTGATTATTATTGTCAAAATTATGTCCTGTCCCCAAAAGATGATCAGCACATATTGAATTTCCGTTTATATTTCTTAAGCATACATAAACAAATAGTCCGAAAAAAGAGCAAGATATTTAAAGAAAAAGAGTAACTGCAACATTTCATTTAAAACAAAAAACACGTTGGGAAATTTAATAATCAATAATACAATTTGATCCATAATAACAAAAAGTCTAGAGTCTATAGGTTAAACTGCTGTACTTACCCATGTGTATCTGTTGGTCAGACAGTTAGATCTTTCGGCACTAGGATACGTGAACACCAGAAAGCATATCTTGGAAAAAACGGAAGTTCAACAGATGCTTACCACCTTTTGGAGACAGGACATAATTTTGACAATAACTACAAAATCTCACACCTAGAAAACAAGAACCTCAGGTTGAACTACCTAGAAGCCTTCTAAATTAACAGATACAATAAAAAACAGATTCTTCTAAATGACCAGACCCACCTCAATAAATCCCCCTTACTTAACCTTTTCTGAACCTTTGTGTAATAATAAGACAAATTACTGTAAATTCCCACTACCTTTTTTTCTGTATATTTTGAATATTTAAATAACCTTATCTCAAATATGTAGTTAGTACAATACTCACCTGGCGAAACAATTGTTGTGAAATTAAATAAATTAGCGGAAATCAAGTTGTTTTACTTTTGATCATCATGATGAAATTTCAATCAAGTTCAAAGTCACAGTTTCATAAGCATCATCTAGCATTTTCTGAGTGGCTGAAATTGAAATGAACATCTTTATACCTTGAATTAACGCTTAGGTAAACCATATTTAGTATGTCGTGCGGATTTTTTTTTCAAATTTAAAAGAATGGGCAAAAAGCAATCCATTATTTTATCTTTAGATGGGTGTAGTGATCGATAGCTAGTAAAGTATCGATCAAACAATTTCACATTTGTGCTCGTTATCAAGGTGATATTTCACACTAAAAAAATCTCATTCAGTTGTGAGTTAGAGGGTGTTGAAAATGGAAGTCAAGAAAGAGAAAATACGGAGTTTTTCTTTGATAGAGACGAGAACGCAAGTCACGCGGCTAAAAACGCTCACGGTCGAAGTGCGTTGAAGCAGCTCAAACGGTGGCCAAACCAGGATTTAAGATCAGGAAGGTTCTACTGTGCATTTTGTGGGGTTGGAGAGGAGTCATTTATATGAGTTGCTTCCATATGACCAAACATCAAATTCGCATCTCTACTGTCAACAACTGGACCGTTTGAAGCTAGCGATTGACTAGGAAAGACCAAAATTGATCAACGGAAGAAGTATTGTGTTCCATCAGGACAACGCCAGGCCACACACATATGTAGCGACTCGCCAGAAACTCCAGGAGCTTGGTTAATATATCCACCATATAATCCGGGCCTGGTACCAAACGATTACCATATTTTCTCGCATTGCAACATTGATGAGTGATAACAAATTGGCATCAAGAGAATATTGTTGAAATCGATCACTAGAGTTTTTCGCCAAGAAGGACCAAGACTTCTATGAGAGAGGAGGCGTTAAGAAGCTGCCTTAAAAATGGCAACAGACGATGCATATCGCACAATTCGAAACACATTAAATAAATTCTTACTCAATAACCTATTATTAAGTATTTTTATTGGAAAGTTTAGATACAGATGGTGGCAGGTTGGTGCTCATATTGAAGTCATTCTCAGTTTTTGCATCTCTTTTATGTATAGTGATATATTCTAATATTCAAAGTCCTTCTGCTTTCTAACTCTAACCCTTTCCAAAAGGCAGTATTCAATTCGCAAAAAACTTTTGATGGAAAGTTCACATTTAAGAAAATAGAATAACAAAAAAATCAGGAAACACAATTTCGTAGATTCACGAAAACACATAAAACATTATGTTATTTATATCCTTTTTTTCGCATATTTTTCTTTATCGGTATTTCTGTGAATTTATATTCCATTTCTGCAATGTTTATCTTTTCTTCATTTCCGAAAATTGTCACTTTTTGTTAGTTAGCTATGAGTGCGGACAGCTCAGTGGTAGTCTCGTGAACGGAATGTCCGGGTTCGAATCCTGTTCAGGTGGAAAAGAAATTTTCTAGTTGGATGGATGTCGGCAGCCATTTCACTGTTTGATCAAAAATTAACAGTGCTGTGTTCTAAAGTGACGCAAGATCGCAGTAGCAGAGCCTACCCAGAACACAAATGAAATCGTAACTCGCACAAGCTAAAGAAGCTTCTGAGGGATTTTCACAGAAGATCTTGGAGTATCAGGATAATAAAAGATCAATATGTAAACTTGACAAAGCGAATCAATTGTCGTTAATAATAAATTGTGGAAATAATCTTTCCTATTTTATTTAATCAAAAGTAATTTCCATCAAGTAAGGATCCACTCAAATGAATATTTTCACATTGTACTGTTTGAAAAACGATATAATTTCCAAAAACTATATCCTCAATTACTTCAGTCAATTATGGTAAGATACACTTAACTATCAAACTTTTATCATCCGGTTCAATTCCAAAGCACAGATGGGAACAATCAAGGAATGTTTACTTAACTCTAGTAGACGAAGAAGCTCGAAAACTTTCTGAATTTATAAACTAAAATCTAGTACTAATAATGAACGGCTTATCTAGCCCGCAACGACTACCACTATTATGAGGTTGTTCGGAAAGTAATTTCGTTTTTTCCCGACAGAGAATTTAATTGTAATTTTTCGAACCCAACTTCACACTTAGCCACATAACCATTATATGTTTTGAGAGCTTATATAACAAGGCTTGTGTGTGGAAAAGTTCAATTGATTCTACGCAATAGTTTTTGGTTGTTGCCCTTTTAAATATGTAAAGCAATGAGAAGCACTTTTCGTCTTATTTTACCTTTTTACTATAGATAAGGTAAAAATGCTGTTCAAACCATAAAGAAATAAAACGATGTGTATGGAGAAGAAGTGTTGATAGTACTCCAGTGCCAGAATTGGTTTACAAAATTTCGATCCTGCAATTTTGATGTCGAAGATGCACCACGTTCCAGAAAGCTGATAAAGACACGATAAAGGCATTAGTTGATGCAAGTCGGCGAATAACATCACGTGAAATCGGTGAGAGGTTAAATTCATCGAATCCAACTGGTTAATGACCATTAGAAAGGCCTGGGCTCAACCTCAAATCTCGATATATGGGTTCACCACGTTCTCACGAAGAGAAATTAGTGTCGTCTCGTCTACGTGTGCGATTCGCTTCACAAATGTCACGAAAATTATCCAGTTTTGAAGCGCATCATTATTTGGGACAAAAAATGGGTTGTATTTAACAATGTCAAACGCAAGATGAACCTGCTTTTTTCGAGCCTTTACCGGATAATACAACAATCAATTCAGAAGTCTATACTCATCAGCTGAACAAACTGAATGATGCACTTCAGCAGAAAAGGCCAGAATCAATCAACAGAAAAGGTGTTCTACCAAGATAATGCGAGACCTCATATAAATTTGGTCACTCGTCGAAAGCTTTTACAGCTTGAATGGCTGAATGCCACACCCACCATATTTTCCGGATCTGGCGCCTTCAGATTATTATTTTTTCCAGTTATTGCAAAATTTTTTGGACGGTAAAACCTTTACTTCAGATTAAGAGGTCCAAAATCACCTGTATCATTTTTTTGCCAGCAAAGACCCAAAATCTTATGAGCGTGAAATCATTCTACTACCAGAAAGATGGCAAAAGGTATTGGTATTTATTCATTATATGAAAATTATCTGTCATTTTCTTGAAAACCCAAATTACTTTCCAAACAACCCAATATCATTGTTCAATTTTAGGTTTTCTTCAATTCTACTTTCGGGGTTAACTGATACGAAGGATTTTCACTGAGATCCACTAAATTGGAGTCTTTCTAGTGCACTCCTGTTTCATATACAAGAACGATGAAAAAAGAATTGCACAACCTACGTCAATAGCTTTAGCCTCGATTTGAGTCTTAAGGTTGAAGGTCGGCCACATTCATCTTATTGCATATGATGCAAAATGTTCTCTTCTTGCAAATATTTTTCAAATGAACTCCGCTCAAGAAGACCACTCAATCAGATAGTTTAAGAGTATTACACAGCACATACCATCCATTTTACGGAATCGTAATCAATTGAATCAGTCTCTACTTGATGAAAATCCATTAAAAATAATATGAAATAAGGTTTTCTGACTTTAACATATTTTATTATTACTATGATACAAAGATCGTTTCGCTAACACAGCAGCATCGTGAGGTGGGTGGTATATCTTACATTTTTTAATAACTAAATTTGTTTCCGAAATTGCCTGCTATTCATATTAGAGTAGGTACAGCATTCTATTGAAAGCTAAAACCCAAAAAGAAGGAGGATCTCTGGAAATTTCAGTTCATCTGAAAATTTTTAACAGTGGAGAGCTATTTAGGTCTAATTTTCTGTTGAATATTATTCTGATTTTGTTCTATTTATTTATCTGTAGTGACTTATAGGCTTAAGGCATAACTTTTATCTTTTATATGTAAAATTTCAAAATAATGGTGGAGACCATGTCCCGTTTACAACAAATGGTTCGAATATGTGGAATTAATTTTTTTATAGAAGGAACTCTTCAGATGTTCTTTAGTTCCCTTTCGAAAAGTATTTCCTGTGTGTCCTATGTAAACTTTTTGGCAATTACCGCAGGTTATCTTATAAACTCATTTATCATCTTTAAATGTAATGTCTTCATTATTTTTGATAATAAGCGTTATATATTATGAATTTTTCGAATTTTTCAGTTAATATTAGAAAAATTCTCCAGTTTTTCAGTTGGTATTCATGATTTTGTTTATATTAATTGATTTCGAGAAAAAATATGTTTCTGATTATCCAAATTATTTCTCAAATTTCAGCGAATATTGTTATTTGTCCTATACTATTCCAACCTGGAAAATAACAATGATCTTCAACATCTACAAGCTGAATATGTAACTAGCTTAATGAGGACTTTAGAACAATCATAAACTAGTGTAATTCTCGCCTTAATATTCCCTCAGAAATACAGGAACGGGTTCGTTCTTAATTATTCAAAGTCTAATTATATCCTTATTAAAATTTCACAATTACGGCTTGTAGGCCAGAACTATAGCTCGTCTGAAGTCTATACTCATTAAAGTACATTTTCGAGAACATCCCTATTTAATTTGAGATACTAGGACTGTCGACGACTTCGTTAGTGGAATATGAAAAATGGCATCTCATTTTAAATTTTCCAGAGGAATATTCTTATTATCTGCAATAGGTAGAAGGAGAAATCTTCTGGAATTTATAGCTGAAACGATATAGTTTGGGATAATTTCTGGTTTATTTTATATTCTATAGATTAGTGCTCTGTCGAATAAATAATAACTCTTCAGATTCTTCAGCACTTTTTAAAACAAATAATGTGTTAGGAAAAAAAATCCATTATAATTATAGTTTGGTTTATGAAACATATATATTATTATTTGGATTCAACTGAGTTCTTAAAATACCATGCTAGCTCTGTGGTATTTCTGTGACGAACATAGAATACGCAGGATATTTGAAAGTTCACTATATTCTGGTGTTTGTTTAAAGAAAGACACGTTGCTAGTCTGGTAGGATATTTTTTGTTGATTATTTTTATTTTTTTAAATATGAAGTGGGACTGAAGAGTTATCCTTTGTTGTAATTCTAAATTGCTTTTTGAAGATGTTCTGCATTTTTTTTGGAATTTTTTCGAAGGAACTTATTTAAATTAAGTTATTTTTGAAGAAAATAAAATGAATGGAGGTTTATACTTGATAGAAGGTATAAACAATTATTCAAATATTTTAATATATACTCTGTTAGCCTTCTACATATTTAATTTCAAAAAATTATATTCAATATTATAACTTCAGAAATTAAATGAATGTCATATAAGCACTGCTTATATCAAACGACATATAAAATAAACATTCATTATAAGACATCCAAATGAGATAACAAAATCCAATTTATATAAATTGTTAACAAAAATTTTATAAATTGAATATTTTGAGTAGATAAAATTTTGTTTCTGCTCATCCCTCTTATGAAAACAGATATCTCTCAAAAATGTTCAACATAATCTTAAGAATTTCATAATAAAACTATACTACTTAGAATATTCAATATTATTGGATATCCAACTAACTTTTTAGGAAATCTCAAGATATGTAAAAACATTACGAAAAAACAAGTTTTAAGGGAGACTTTGCTTCGTCAGCACTCATCATATTCAATAAAATATAACATCAATCAAGAAAAAATATTTACATACCTTTAACAAATGAGAAAGCGTCTTGGCAAATGAATACTGAACATTTAAATGGAATCTAATGTTGACTCGAAATAAATAGTTCTGTTGTTTACCATTGATCTTAAAGATTAAATGGCAATTTATATACCTTCTATCAAGTATAAACCTCCATTTATTTTATTTTATTCAAAATATATGATTATTTGGTTTCCTTATACAGATGGTCCTTGTGCTATAACAGAGGCAGTTAAATTGCCTTTCAATCTTTAAGATCAATGGTAAACCAAAGAACTATTTATTTCGAGTCAACATTAGACTCCATTTAAATGTTCAGTATTCATTTGCCAAGACGCTTTCTAAATTGTTAAAGGTAAGTAAATAGTTTATGCTGATTGATGTTATATTTGATTGAATATGATTGAGTACTGACGAAGCAAAGTCTCTCTTGAAACTTGTTTTTTAGTAATGTTTTTACATATCTGGAGATGTTCTAAAAAGTAACTTAGTTAGATATCCAGTAATATTGAATATTCCAAGTGGGATAGTTTTATGATGAAATTCTCAAGATTATGTCAAACATTTTCGAAAGATATCTGTTTTCATAAAAGGGATAAGCAGAAACAAAATTTTATCTACTCAAAATATCCAATTTATAGGATTTTTGTTAACAATTTATATTTATTGGATTTTGTTATCTCATTTGAATGTCTTATAATGAATGTATATTTTATATGTCCATTGACATTAATTTAATTTCTGAAGTTATAATATTAAATATAATTTTTTGAAACCAAATATGTAGAAGGCTAACAGAATATATCTGTAAATATTAAAATATCTAGATTTTTTTGAAGAAGTTCTTTAGGTTATGTTTTGCATTTTTGGAAAGTGATTTGGTTTCCATAATACAAGATACGGAAGAAAATTTTGTATCAAGTGCTCATTTAATATTTTCACTCAATAATTTATATTTCTTGGAATTATTTAATTCCATTTGGTACTTTTTAATGTATATTAATCCTGTGTCCACTGAATTAAAAAATGTTTTCTAAGATATTCATTCAATTTAAATCTAAAAAGTTTCTGATTAATTTTTTTTTCAATTAAAATTTGTAGGAGGTTAACAGAATAAATCTGTATGATATTTGAAATAATCCATACATCAAGTAAAAACCCGTTTTTATTATTTTATTGATTGTGTTATGAATTATTTCGAGTCAACATTAGACTCCATTTAAATGTTCAGTATTCATTTGCCAAGACGCTTTCTAAATTGTTAAAGGTAAGTAAATAGTTTATACTGATTGATGTTATATTTGATTGAATATGATTGAGTACTGACGAAGCAAAGTCTCTCTTGAAACTTGTTTTTTAGTAATGTTTTTACATATCTGGAGATGTTCTAAAAAGTAACTTAGTTAGATATCCAGTAATATTGAATATTCCAAGTGGGATAGTTTTATGATGAAATTCTCAAGATTATGTCAAACATTTTCGAAAGATATCTGTTTTCATGAAAGGGATAAGCAGAAACAAAATTTTGTCTACTCAAAATATCCAATTTATAGGATTTTTGTTAACAATTTATATTTATTGGATTTTGTTATCTCATTTGAATGTCTTATAATGAATGTATATTTTATATGTCAATTGACATTAATTTAATTTCTGAAGTTATAATATTAAATATAATTTTTTGAAACCAAATATGTAGAAGGCTAACAGAATATATCTGTAAATATTAAAATATCTAGATTTTTTTGAAGAAGTTCTTTAGGTTATGTTTTGCATTTTTGGAAAGTGATTTGGTTTCCATAATACAAGATACGGAAGAAAATTTTGTATCAAGTGCTCATTTAATATTTTCACTCAATAATTTATATTTCTTGGAATTATTTAATTCCATTTGGTACTTTTTAATGTATATTAATCCTGTGTCCACTGAATTAAAAAATGTTTTCTAAGATATTCATTCAATTTAAATCTAAAAAGTTTCTGATTAATTTTTTTTTCAATTAAAATTTGTAGGAGGTTAACAGAATAAATCTGTATGATATTTGAAATAATCCATACATCAAGTAAAAACCCGTTTTTATTATTTTATTGATTGTGTTATGAATTATTTCATGGAGGTTTACATACTATTGTGATTTGATTTCTAATTGAAGGAAAAATTCAATTTCTTCCTGGATCCTAGATCCAATGAACCAGGAAAATAGTCACCGATTTCAACGAACAATATCCAAATAATCACTCACCTTATTTACCAACTTTCTATCATTCCGTACTATCTTTGACAAAATGGCTCAGTGTAAAAGCCGGCATTAACTTCGTTTTATATTTACGATTGCAGCTGATTGAAAACCTAAGTAATTTGGTTTACGACCGAGAGAAGAGCTTCCAATCGGTCACGATCTAGTTGCATGTTGTTTCAAGTCTTTTTTGAATCATAAAAGTGTCTGCTCAAATTATTTTCATGGATCATGTCGTGTTTTAAGGATGGATATACGATTTCAGCGAGTGTGTCGTAAACTGAACCTTACCTTCAAATGATCGCGTGCACAGACAAAATCAGGAAATATATGTTATATATCAACATAAATGTAATTCGTTTGTAGCAAATGGAACTTTTAAGTTAGTAGAGTAAACTCACTTATAACTCGCTGTAGATAAGAAAAGTTCTAATTTTTTCAATGCGATTCATTGACCTACTTTCGGTAAGTTTTTGAAACAGTTGTATACAAAAGAAGTAGTGGGAGCGAAACAACTGGAAGTATAGGAAAAGTAGCCAATATTGCAACTGAATTTTATCTGAAACTTTACAAAAATGATGGTTATAATATAGAAGAGAGGGTACTAGATCACAGTATGGATGAAGTACCACCAATTATCGAATCGGAAGTAAGCATAACACTTAAATATCTCAGAAACGGAAAATGTCCAGGTGAAGATGGAATATCGAACGAATTATTGAAGTTTATAGCGGAAGAACTCACAATACCACTGACTCATATATTTAATAAAGTCACCCAGAGCCAAAACCTACTAGCAGAGTGGACTACTTGCGAAATCGTACATTTATATAAAAAAGGACCAAAAACAAACTTATCGCCCAATCAGCTTAATGTCAACTATCTACAAAGTGTTCTCAAAAACATCTTGAAAAGTATAACCAACATTTTGGATGAAAATCAACCACCTGAGCAAGCAGGATTTGAAACTGGCTATCAACTATGGACCACTTATGCACTGTAACCCAGATCATCGAAAAATAGAGAGAAAACAACAAAAAATGGTACCTAGCATTTGTAGATTACAACAAGGCCCTTGATATGGTGCATCATACCTATTTCATAAATGCTCTAATCAATCAAGGTATACCAGAACCATGCATTCATATCCTACAACAAATTCAATACAATTGCTCAGCAAAAATCAAACTTGAAAATATAAAAAAGCCCTTTAAATTCGAAAAAGATGTACGTCAAGAAGACCCCATTTCCCCAAAGCCATTCACAATATTGCTAGAGCAAATATTCAGAACCATTGATTGGGGAAATGAACAAGGCATCAAAATCAATTGGAAGTATTTATCTAACTTTAGATTCGCCTTAGAAAGCCAAAAAGAATTTCAATAAATGCTGAAAGACCTGAATACTCATAGTAGAGAAGCTGGCCCAGCGATAAATGAAACCAAAACTAAAGTGATGACAAAAAGTAAAGAAAGAGAAATAACAATGAATGATAAAACCAATGACCATGTTTAGGAATATTGTTATCTTAGCCAGGTCGTTTCTTTTACAAATCGTCCGAACAAAGAGAAGAAGAAAGAAAAAATAGAAAAAGCTTGGAGTCAGTGTTGGTCACTTGCATTTATCCTGAAGGGTGATTTTCCCATTTTTATCAAGAGGGAAGTGATAAATGTGTATTGCCTCTTCTATAATATGACGCTGAAACTTAGTCCCCGATTGAAAAACAAACACAAAAGTTGAGAGTAGGTCAAATAAGTATGGAAAGAAGTTTATTAGGAATCAAACTATTATAAAGGACTGAATAATAAATTAACATATCAGGAGAAAAACACAAATAAAAGATGTTGGCCAAGAATTGTTCAAGAAAAAATGAACTTAGGCTGGCCATGTTGCAGTGATGTCAACTAAACAATGGACCAAATTGATCCAAGAGATGGTTGAAGAAGCCGTGGTCGTGACAGTGACAGCTGCTCAATAAGCAGGCTATTCAAAATGATACAGCTGCAGATCCGTGTCATTTGAACTTTGAAGGATTAGTGCCTTTCGACACTTCAGCTTGTTCGTTCTCTAATGAATATATGGCCCTCAGAAAATATGAAAATATTTGAACTGCAAAGGAAATATTCGGTAAATTCTGCATGAAATTTTCAACAATTTCAGAACAGGAGAAGGTGAGTGCAATATTTTTTAAGGAAATTCATCCCTAGAACAATCAAATTATTCCTGAATCATTTACCCATTTCATAACTGACCTAAAAAGCCTCTAGATTCGACGAAATCCATAAACTGAAATCAGACCGAAAAACACAACACGATAAATATATTCAAGCTGCAAAGTTGATGGCAGGAACAATGAAAAAGCACCTCTGCGTTCCTAAATTGCGACACCAAGCTATATCACTCCATTTCAACAAGGGAAATAGCATGAAATAGTTCACATATCAACGATTCATTTTCCGCTGAAAATTCCACTGTGGAATTCCTCATTGAATGAGGGAAACAACAATATAACTTCTCTCTGTGGAAATTGTGGACATGGCTTTCGAAAACATTAAAATGTTTCAGCTGAATGGTCAGCAGAAATGGTAAATAGACTACTTCCGGTAAAATACAAATTAGTCTGTCATATCTCTTTCCAGTGAAATGATGAATATTATAGTTCGTGGTAAAGGGAAACTGCAAATATTACTGGGAATTTTGCAACATAAAAAATGACGAAAAGCTCTGGCGTCAATTCAGGAGCTTTTGGGTGCTTTTTCGTATCACTCACAATCCTCACGAAATTTTGTATGAGCCTTTTTATCTTTTTTTATATCTACCTGCTAAGTTTGATATTGGTTGTAGGAATTTTCCTGTGGTTCAAGTAGTGCTAAACGACTCATTGCTAACAATTTTTTTTTTTTAATTTCCGATTATACGATACTAAAGGAATTTTTCAATAACATGCGCGTTATAATTCTACCTTCAAATACCAAATTTCAAATGGATGGCGTCCTTAGTATCGAAAATATTGAACAAAATTAGAAAAAACTGTATAATGTAGATATAGTTGGACAAAATTTTTTTCTCGGACAAACTAAATATCAGAAAAGGAGCTCGCCAAGGTTGTGCTTTATCGCCGGATTTGTTCAACCTATTTAAAGAACTTGCCATTAAAACAATGAAAGACAAGAAGAAGGCGTAAAATTAAATGGAGTAAAATATCACTGTATTAGAATTCTCGCAGAATCAGAAAATGAAATTATTATTATTATTATTATTATTATCCTGATACTCCTAGATCTTCTGTGAAGATCCCTCAGAAGCTTTTTCAGCTTGTGCGAGTTAGGAGTTCAGTTGTGTTCAGGGTAGGCTTTGTTACTGCGATCTTGCGCCTCTTTAGGTCACAGCACTGTTAATTTTTGACCTAACAGTGAAATGGTGGCAGACACCCGTCCAACTAGAACGGGGATTCGAACCCGGACCTCCCGGATTCGAATCCTGTTCAGGTGGAACGCATGTTAGAAATATTAGATAACTTGCTGGATGAATTCGGTTTAAAAATAAACATCGGAAAAACAAAACCATGAAAAAAAAAAGATGGATGGAAACAAAACAGCTAATGTAAAATTGATAGCGTCCATCACAAGTAAAAGAATTCTGCTACTTGGGAAGCATAATAAATAACACCAACAAATACACGCAAGATGTAAAACCCTCGCCAAACAGGCCTTTAAAAAAGAAAGAACCTACTGGTAAACCATTATCTCAGCATAGATGCCAGAAATTCCTTTATAAAAACTTTTGTATGGAGCGTATAGCAGCAAAACAAAGACCTTAAGTAAATATGACAATGAAAGATTGGAAGCAACCGAAATGTGAATATGGCGAAGACGTTATTTTTCTTTATATTCTTTTCCTTTCCCTAATAAGCTATTCACTCAATTTAAACTGGATCGAACTCTAAGCTGAAGCTCACATTCTGAAAAATATCATAAGGATACTATTTGAATTTGAATATTTCGAGCCATATACAAGGGGTGTTTTTTTTAGAATGGTAGAAATTTCGATAGGGATAACTGTAATTTGACGGAAGGTAAAAGCCATGTTGTTTTGACATTTCTGTACAGTAAGCATTGACAAATTATCATGGAAAGACTCGGGCCGCAACAACGTTTACAAATTGTTGAAATTTATTTTCAAAGTCAGTGTTCTATTCGCCAAACTTATAAAGCACTTCGTGAAATTTATGGTTTACATAATCGTCTATCACAGCAGCTTATTCGTCGAACTATCGATAGATTTCGCCCAACATTTTCTCTATTCGATGCAACAACAACAAGACAAAAAACTGTACGTACAGAAGGAAATACGCTGTTGTAAGTCACAGTGTTAATGATGATCCAGATTTGTCTATTCGTCGACGTTCACAACAAGTTAGACTCTGTGCGTAAAGATCTTGGTCTACACCTAAACAAGATCCAACTGGTTCGAGAACTAAAACCACTTGACCATAATAAGCGTCGTTTGTTTGCTGATTGGGCCCTAAAACAGCTTGAAGTTGATCCACTTTATTATCGTAAAATTGTGTTTAGTGATGAAGCTCATTTCTTATTGAACGACTATGTAAACAAGCAAAATTGCCGTATATGGAGTGAAAACAATCCTCAAGAAAGAAGTTCGGCAGGATCCATTTCATCCTGAAAAATGCACCGTATGGTGTGCTTTACACGCTGGAGGCATCATCGGTCCATATTTCTCTAAAAACGATGCTGGAGCTAGTATTACAGTGAATGGTGCTCGTTACAGATCGATGATCAATGATTATTTGTTTCAAAATTTGAGACAAGATGGTGCTACACCTCATGCTGCTACCGTAACATTTGATTCATTGAAAGAAAGATTTGGCGATAACATTATTTCGAGAAATGGTCCAATTAATTTGCCTCCAAGATCATGCGACATAACTCCACTGGATTATGTTCTCTGGGGTTATGTCAAGTCATTAGTTTATTCTGATAAACCAGAAAGAATAGACGCTTTGGAAGCCAACATAACTCGTGTTATTGATTAAATAAGGCCTGAATTACTCAAAAAAGTGGTCTAAAATTGGTCTGGTCGAATGCGGTTCCTCAGAGCTAGTCGTGGTAGACAGATGCCGGAAATTATTTTTAAAACATAAATGTCATAAAATTATCTTTCAAATAAAAAAAAATTGTTTCAATCTTAATTCAAGTGTGTTTTATTTCAATTTAAAGTTCTATCACTCTAAAAAAACACCCGCAGGCGTCTCTGTTTTGCAACACTTTCTTAGTAGGGAAGTTGGGCATCTAAGGTATGTAGTTTATCTATACAGGCTGTCCCACAAGTCGACATCAAGCCGGAATCAGGTAACAGGTTGAGTCATAGTTGTCATCAGAAAAGCATAAAAGAAAATCCAAGTCCTGTATTTTTCAAATTATATTGCACTTTCTTTATTCAATAAAATGCACACCTGTGATGATTTTGCAACGCCTGTCGCTACAATTTTTTACTTTTTTAAAATTTTATTTTTCCTCTTAACCCGAATAGTGCTTCTGTAACCTGTTATCTTCAATTCTAAGCCAATTTCTCCAGTTTGGAAAATAATGTCAGTTTTTGCCGAACCAAGTATTCAAAATTAAAATTTCCCCCAAGTTCAATTGGCTGTTCTGAAACAAAATTGTACTTCTTCATTTCGGCAAGTTACGTCAAAAGTTAGCACATTTAATAAGGATTCTAAAATACTTACTCTAACTACATTCGTTTTTAGATTGGACGAAAAAAGGTTTTTCTTAAAGAAATTCAGTTTCGTTCTTTGACAGTATTTAATAAATTCACAAAAGATGTTCAAACTACCCTTTTTCAGCCGCAATACATGTACGACATCTTCTTAAAAAAGATCTGGATATCGGGCGAATCTTCCGTTATTGACGATTTGCATTGCTTCCTTAATTTTCTCCCGAAGCTTAGCTACATTTTCGATTTGTTTTGAATTGTTTTCTTTCTTCACTACTCCCCAGTAGAACAAATCTGAGGGATTTAAATCAAGTGAACAGGCTGGCCAGGAGATTGTACCAGATCGCCCTATCCATCTGCCCGGATATTCCTCATTTAGATATTATCTAACTGAGAGGGCTTAGTACGTTGGGCAGCCATCTTGCTGAAACCGTATTTTTCTAAAAAGACTAAGTAGCACGTCTTAAAGTAACTTTGGAAACTGATTTCGTAAAAAATCTAAATAAATTCCAGCATTTAAAACCTCTGGCAACTCAAAAGGTCCTATGACTCTGTGCTGAATTTCACGTAGCGAAGTACTTGGATCTTCCTCAACTGCTTGAAGCACAATATCGTCGTAAGGTAAGTAAATTCTTCCTTCACCATACACTTTGTTTAGAAGTCGGCCCGCTGTGAAGAGTAGACGATGCGCATTCGTAAAAACTTGATGATCTGGATAACGATCAGCATTAGGGTATCTCTCGCGATACATTCTCGAAGCTGCACTAGCGTTACATCTACATTCCCCATAAATGGGGTGGTATACACAGACACGATGGCATTACATAATCACAGGTTAGTCCAGGTAAAATCAAAGTTCGTCGTAAAGATATCAAAACTATCCAAATCACAAGAAAATAAATCTAATAAACGAAGCCAGAAGTCGTAGGTACACAAATAACATGATCAAATACGAAACGATGCGCAGTAGATCAAGGGGCGTAGCGTACTGATCTGTGCTGCGGTTACTTGTGCCAATACCAAATAGTGGCGTCACTAATCGTCTCACTCACACTTTATGGAAGGACTCGCCCCATCTCATTCAAACTAGATTCTTAAATTATTGGATGCACCAGAATCATTTTTAGAAAGTTCGAAGAAATTGTTCGAAACTGTTTTTCTTTAAGAAAGATCGGTTTTTTTTTGACCGATCTAAGAAATAATGTAGTAAGTGTTATACCATTTTAAAATCCCTAATAAATGCGCTAACTTTGGAAGTAATTTGTCAAACTGATGTAGTACAGTTTTTTTTAAGTACAGTCAGTTGTGCGAAATATTAATTTTGAATCTTGGTTCCACAAAAAGTGACATCATTTTCCAAGCTGGAGTAATTAGCTCAGAATTGGAGATCACAGGTTACAGAAGCACTATTCGGGCTAATATGGGAAAAATAAAATTTGAAGAAAGTAAAAAATTGTTGCAACAGGAGTATAAAAATCATCACAGAGTGTGCATTTTCTCGAATAATAAAAAATGCAATATAATTTGAAAAGTACACGACACAGATTTTCTTGAATATTTTGATTTGAATTCTGATTACTACTATGACAGCCTGTTACCCGATTCCACCTTGACGTCGCCTTCTGGGACACCGTGTATATTAAACTAACTTTCTGTCTAAACACGAATGACAGAAATGCGGCCAGGCTCGAAATAACCATTACTTCAAAATGCGAACGCTAGATGGCTCTCCCTTCACCTCCAGAGTTCAATATCACAATTATTTTTACCGCAGAATCTAACGAGTCTGTCTGGATAATTCATAATCACAGAGCGATTCTCAGTCCATCGACCCCATCCCAGCAATTCGACTTGTTTACGCCAAAACCACGTTGTTTTTGTCGGGACTGATAATGTCACGGCGGCAAGGAGTACCAACCTCTTTAGGACGTTATCGGCGCTACGTGAATGCGCCCCAAACACGCTATCGGCCTGATTTATGCCAGAGAATTCGCGGCATAAATTAGCCGAGATGCGAAGACAAGCTTTGAAACTGAATGAACAGGGTGGTTTAGTGGTATGAAAATAGAGCAGGAATCACATTTGAATATCTGCATGCTGCCGACAAAAATAGCTTTTTTGCGGGTGTGATTGTTTATTAGAATAGCGTGACAGGCTTAATTATATATTTCGGGTCACTTTCCTGAATTAAAATGGTTGTATTCTATATATGAACCGCAGTGCTCAAAAATGAAAGTGGATAATATGCGTATACATAATAAAATATAAAGGGAAATAATATAGGATTCTGTATATGCACTAATTTATTTAATTAGGTGCCTGCATAGATTTAACCTGCCTAAAATGGCAACAGTAAGCAAAACTTCTTCAGAGAAGAAAAGTAAAACAACTAAATTTCCGCTAATTTATTTGATTTCACAACAATTATTTCGTCATGACAACATGACTTTGTCAGTTGAGTATAGTACTAACTACATATTTGAGATTAACTTCTTTGAATTTTCAAAATATACTGAAAAGAGGTAGTGGAAATTTACAGTAATTTGTTTTTTTTATTGTTATACAAAGTTTCAGAAAACCTTAAGTAAGGGGGATTTATTGAGGTCCGTCTGGTCGTTAAGGACAATCTGTTTTTTATTGTATCTGTTATTTTCGAGGGCTTCTAGATAGTTCAACCTGAGGTTTTTGTTTTCTAGGTGTAATATTTTGTAGTTATTGTCAAAATTATGTCCTGTCTCCAAAAGATAGTCGGCATGTTGAATTTCCGTTTTTACCAAGATATGCTTTCTGGTGTTCACGTATCGCGGACCTCAATAAATCCCCCTTACTTAACCTTTTCTGTAACTTTGTATAATAAAAAACAAATAACTGTTAATTCCCACTACCTTCTTTTCTGTCTATTTTGAATATTTAAAGAACTCATTCTCAAATATGTAGTTAGTACCATACTCACCTCACGAAGTCATGTTGCCATGACGAAACAATTGTTATGAAATTAAATAAATTAGCGGAAATTAAGTTGTTTTTCTTTTATTCATCAAGATGTATTTCCGAAAAGTAAAGACCGATACAATCAAACATGATATTATCGATGAAAGCTTAAGGAATGTTTTGGGTCAATGTGATAGATCAAGTAAGCAGGGTAATATTGTGACATTGCAGACCAGACATATTCATAACAATTTAGATCCTGAGAGACAGCGGGCCAATCCATTCGGTTAATGCCCGCGGTCGTATTCATTCTTGCCCAGTGTAGACGAGCATTATCTTTGATTAACGTAAAATTGTTATAATTTTGTATTAATATCAGATCTCTCTTCATTGAACCAACAAAGTCAATACCGCCAGTGTTACCAAATATAAACCGGCGCATTCGCCATTTAGTATCAAATAAACATTTCGCAATTTGTTAGCTTTGAATTGATTATTTCACCTGGCCTCTCAAGGTATCTATTCATGATAATGATTTTTTGGATATCACTCGGTAAAAAATTCATAAATCAATAAAATGAATAATATTTATTTTATTTAAGTATCTTTTCATGATACAATAATGTGGTATGTGAAATCCTTAAATTTTCTAGTCACATCGGTGAAGTAAAGAACGATACCTAGAGTGCCGAACATTTTATTAGGCGTATAAATAGGTTAGTACGGTTTTTTGTCGAAAATTGAAGCTTTATTGTGAAAAATTAGTTTCAAATTCAAAAGTCAAAGTATTGTCTCTCGCTATACTTTTTTAATTCGTCATCATTAAACTTTTGTAGCACTGCGGGTCGTCGTTCATCTTCCAAATCAAAATTTAATGATTTTGCCAATATTTTGGCAATCGGCTGGAAATGTCACAAGCTACTTACGACAAATTTGACTATCAGTATTATAGTGCACATTGTAGCAAAGGCTACATGCGACAAGTTTGACTATCACTATAATATTAATTTTAAGGTCTTTTCAAAGACTGAACGTTAAAGGTGCTCGAGGCATCCCTTCTAACAAAAAGTGAGAAATTAACGTAATTGTTTGGAAGGTCCATTTGGAGATGGACTGAATGAACATAATAAACCCTCTTCTTGGTTGCAGAAGAATAATGAGATTAAAGCATAAAGAAGGATAGAATAAATTACAATTCCGAATGCTGTGTCATATCAAATTAACAGCCATAAATGTCTATAACAAAATCTCCAAATGACTTTCCTTGTTTTCTAAGGCCATATTTAATTATTAGAAAACAAATAATCTGAAGTGTAAACATTTCGAACGACAATTCATTAAAATTGCTAAATACCAAATATTGAATTTTTCTTGATTTCTCTCTTTTACTTTTACGCTGTATATAAATCTATTTCCATCACTGAATTTTATCGACCGTTCGAAACCATAGAAATAGTCACAGGTCATCAGTAAGTTATCGATAAGCTGAGTGAATCGGCCCTAAATTTAGAAGATTTTTTGAAAGTTATTATGACCTAGAGCATGGTCACCATAAACATCCACTAAAATACGATGACTTTCGATAGCCTTCTTCTTCATATTGAAATAATGATGTGAAACTCCCCGCAAAAGCACATTATTCATTACAAAAGTTGACATTTTCAGAGAACACAGAAACTAGGTTGTTTACACTTTAGCGAAAAGACAGATACTTGAAAGAAAACCTAATTATGATACTCCTAAATGAAGGTTTTTCCAGAATAAACCATGGAGTAATAAACTAGTTCCGACATCTGGTATCAAAACCGTACGAACTTATTTCTACTGATAATAATATAGGCACAGCTATCACCTGTCAGAATTTTTCATTTAGATTATAGAACACCCTGAATTGAGAATAACTAATTCTGCTGCTGGTTCTAGAATAACATTGAAAATAACATATAGAAAAAAAAGCCTCATTTCTACTCGAAAATCATTTCTGAAAATTTTCGCACGTGGAATTACAGAAACATCTATCGGGTGTTTTTTTAGAGTGATAGAACTTTAAATTTAAATAAAACCATTTAAATTAAGATTGAAGGCAATTTTTTTCAATTTGAAATATAATCTAATGACATTTATGTTTTAAAATAATTTACGGCATATGTCCACTACGATCGCATTCGACCAGACCTATTTTGGACAACCTTTTCGAGTAATTCAGGCCTTATTTCGTCAATAACAGGAGTTTAGTTGGCTTCCAAAACGTTTATTGTTTCTAGTTTATCAGCATAAATCAATGACGTGACATAACCCCAAAGAAAATAATCCAGTGGAGTTATGTCGCATAATCTTGGAGGCTAATTAATTCTTGAAATAATGTTATCGCCAAATCTTTCTTTCAATAAATCAATTGTTACTGTAGCAGCATGACGTATAGTACCATCTGGTTGGAACCAAAACACCTCTGGGTCGATATCATTGAAATTTTGAAACAAATAAACATTGATCATTGATCTGTAGCGAGCACCATTCACTCTAGCATTAGCCCAAACATCTTTTTTTAAGGAATGATGATGCCTCCAGCGCGTAAAGCACACCAAACAGTGCATTTTTCAGGATGCAATGGAACCAGCAGAACTTCTTGAGGATTGTTTTCACTCCATATACGGCAATTTTGCTTGTTTGCATAGCCGTTCATTCAGAAATGAGCTTCACACTAAACACAATTTTACGATAAAAAAGTGGATTAACTTCAAGCTGTACCAGGGCCCAATCAGCAAAAAAACGAGGCTTGTAATGGTCAAGTGGCTTTACTTCTTGAACCAGTTGGATCTTGTACGGATGTAGATCAAGTTTTTTATGCAAAATTTTCCATGTGGTGGATGCACAGAGTCCAACTTGTTGTGAACGTTGTTGAATAGACAAATCTGGATCATCATTAACACTATGACTTACAGAAGCGATATTTTCTTCTGTACGTACAGTTTTTCGACTTGTTGTTGTTTTTGCATCGAGTAGAGGAAATGTTGTCCGGAATCTATCGATAGTTCGTCGAATAAGCTGCTCTGATGGCCGATTATGTAAACTATAAATTTTAGGAAGTGCTCTATAAGTTTGGCGAATAGAACACTGATTTTGAGAATAAATTTCAGCAATTTGTAAACGTTGTTGCGGCGTGCGTCTTTTCATGATAATTTGGCAATGTTTATTGAACAGAAATGTCAAAACAACATGGCTTCTACCTTCTGTCAAATCACAATGATCCCTATCGAAAGTTCTATCACTCTAAAAAAACACCCGATATTTCCCAATAAGTCAGTTAACCATATGAACGTTTTCTTTCGGGTTGAATATCAACAACTTCCTCGCATTCTTCAAATGAACTGAATTCCAAGAACCACTTAGGATCGTGCCAACTATTCTCGGCGTCATGAGCGGTCTCTTAAAGTTTTTATTCTGGAGCACAAAATTCATCCTCTGAATTAGCGACATACTCGCGACCACTCAACCTTCTGGCTAAGCTGGATTTTCACACCAAAGTTTTAATCTGGTCTATGTAAATATCATCGCCTCCGGCTACAATTCGCCAAGATGAATATTCGCAAAGTTCTCCACATTATTTGCCTCCGTAATTGGAACCACATTCTTCTCTAAGCAGCAGGAAACTCGTGAATTTTCCGGAAGCACAACTTTCGTATGCCGTAAATCTACCCTCTGCTATATCATCCTGGTGCAATTGAAAGTTCGGTTGCTTCGAGATTCGGGATTGGACCGGAAAAATACCATTAATACCATTGTGAATGTAACGACGTTTCCGGGTGCTGGGTTTGTATGTGGGACCCAATATCGCTAGATGTCCATTTACGTGGAATATCGAGGTGTGTCCGAAGGGATGGAAAGGAAAATGTTTGATTGTGTTTGATTTTCACTCGAGAATTCGACAGCAGATAAGCTTTTCCCTCGGTAAACACTTTCAATTTTTCATTTAATCAATAAAGGGTGTTCTTATATTAAGGGCGCAAACGAAAAGAGGAGATTTCTCGAATAATTTCAAGAATAGAGAGTCCCATAAACATGGTACCGGAAACGTTGCGTTTTCAAGTTTGATTTTCTTCTAGTTTTTTCTCATAGTATCTGCATTTCACAAGATATTCAACTGAAATTTGGGATAGTTATTACAGTTTGGAGTTTACACCATATGACATGCCAATTTTGATTGCAAATCTACAGGGTGATATTTTTTCTGGGGTACTGTCCCCTGTTTTAGCACAGAACTTTCTTCTGGTAGCCAATGTTAGTTTGAAAATTGTAAAAAAAAGCTTTTTTGTTATACTTAACTTAATGGTCTCTTATAGTTTTGTAGTATCTGCTACAGATTTCGAGAAAAAAATTTGAACCATTATCTCGAAATCCTCACAAAAATCCAAATTGTCATAAGAATCCATTTAGTAAGCTGCGGTGAATGAATTCATTATTAGTTTTTATGGTTATTTTCCCGATATGTAGCCATAATTCATTAAGATTCGATACACTCGTATAATAATCACAAAAAATTCATTATTCCAAGAAACGTAATACTCAAAAATGTCTATTTTAAAAAACCAGAAATCAACCGGTTTTGCGGAACCGGTAAATAATAATTTTTTTAATGAGAAAGATGTCACTTTACTATATAGTGTTAAAAACGGTAAATTGAAGGATTATTTCGAGATTCTTTCAATCAAAAACGCCATTTAGAAAATGAAGAATTTAACAAATTCCCAACGGATCTTTGGGAACACCCCTATATTGGATGCTGTTATTTCCATGCGCAATAAAAATACACAAATGTCCTAAGTGTAATGAAAGAAACTTTTATTATCATTCAACTATTTTAATATTTACAGATACATTCTGCCGTCTACATATTTAATTTCAAAAAATTATATTTACTATTATAACTTCAGGAATTAAATTAATGTCATATAAGCACTACTTATATCAAACGACATATAAAAAATTTATTATGAGACATCCAAATGAGATAACAAAATCTTATAAATTGAATATTTTGAGTAGACAAAATTTTATTTCTCCTCATCCCTTTCATGAAAACTGATATCTTTCAAAAATTTTTAACATAATCCTAACAATTCCTTCATAAAATTATCTTACTTGGAATTTTCAATATTATTGAATATTTAACTAAGTTATAATACTTTTAAGAAAATCTCAAGATATGTAAAAACATTACTAATAAACAAGTTTCAAGAGAGACTTTGCTCCTCAGTACCCAATCACATTTAATAAAAATATAATATCAATCAACAAAAAATATTTACTCAACTTTAGCAATCTAGAAAGCATCTTAGCAAATGAATACTGAACATTTAAATGGAGTCTAATGTTGACTCGAAATAAATAGTTCTGTGGTTTACCATTGATCTTAAAGATTGAAAGGCAATTCAACTGCCTCTGTTATAGCACAAGGACCATTCACATAAATATTTCTGTGGTTTACCAAAGATCTTAAAGTCAATCTTTAAGATCTTTGGTAATTTAACGGCCTTTGTTATAGCACGAGGACATCTGTATAAAGAAATATTTATTTGAGTTCACATTGGACACCATTTAAATGTTCAGTATTCATTTGCTTTCTCGATTATTAAAGGTAAGATTTTTTGTTGATTGATATTATATTTTTATTAAGTGTGATTGGGTACTGACGAGCAAAGTCTTGTTTTTTACTAATGTTTTTACATATCTTGAGATTTTCTAAAAATAACTAAGTTGAATATTCAATAATATTGAATATTCTAAGTAAGATAGTTTTATGATAAAATTCTTAGGATTATGTTAAACATTTTTGAAAGATATCTGTTTTCATAAGAGGGATGAGCAGAAATAAAATTTTCTCTACTCAAAATATTTCATTTATAGGATTTTTGTTAACAATTTATATTTATTGGATTTTGTTATCTAATTTGGATGTCTCATAATGAATGTTTATTTTATATGTCGTTTGATATAAGCAGTGCTTATTCGACATTACTTTTACTCCTGAAGTTATAATATTAAATATAATTTTTTGAAATCAAATATGTAGTAGACTAACGGAATATATCTGTAAATATTTAAATAATTTTATATACCTTCTATCAAGTATAAACCTCCATTTATTTTATTTTATTCGTAATATATAATTATTTGGTTTCCTTACCATTCTTTGTACAGATGTCCTTGTGATATAACAGAGGCCGTTAAATTGCCAGTCAATCTTTACGATCTATGGTAAACAACAGAAATATTTATTTGAGTTCACATTGAACATCATTAAAATGTTCGATATTCATTTGCCAAGATGCTTTCTGGATTGTTAAAGGCGAGTAAATATTTTTTGTTGATTGTTATTATATTTTTAATAAATTTGATTGGGTACTGACTAGCAAAGTCTCTTAAAACTTGTTTTTTAGTAATGCTTTTACATCTCTTGAGATTTTCTAAAAATAACCCAGTTAAATATTCAATAATATTGAATATTCTAAGTAAGATAGTTTTATGATGAAATTCTTAGGATTATGTTAAACATTTTTGAAAGATATCTGTTTTCATAGAAGGGATGAACAGAAATAAAATTTTCTCTACTCAAAATATTTAATTCATAGGATTTTTGTTAACAATTTAAATTTATTGGATTTTGTTATCTCATTTGGATATCTTATGATGAATGTTCATTTTATATGTCGTTTGATATAATCAGTGCTTATATGATATTAAATTAAGTTATAATATTAAATATAATTTTTTGAAATTAAATATGTAGAAGGGTAACAGAGTATATCTTTATATATTAAAATATTTAAATGATTTTATATGCCTTCTCTCAAGTATAAACCTCCATTTATTTTATTGAAGAACCTTTTTTTAATTTAAAGTTAAGTTACTTTTTGTACTCCTTTGAAGATTATCGAAAGAACGAAACACGTGTCAGGATTCTGAATAAACTGTGAAACATAAAAACTGTATGAATTTTTTAAATAGAATTTTTTTGCCTCGAGCCAACCGCATACTCTATTCATTTAATACCTTTATTTTCCTCATTAAAGAATAGGACCATATACAGTATCAGAGAGTAAGTATTTGATACAGATTTGCGAAGAAGCCCCCTCTGGCATACAACATATGTAATATATTTTTCATTTCGGTCGGTCAGAGTTCAGCAAGTTTTCCCAGAGCCGTCAATTATTCATATTCCCAGAATGATATCCCAAGGAACAGGGCCATCTTACCCGCCTCACATATTTCCTTACAGTGCAACAGACCAGTCTTGGAAACGAGCCATATGTGACTTAATAGCTCGGTCTATTTTGTCGGTCCACTAGCCAAAACGGAAACCGTTAGATTGACTGCAGCATATAAGTTCCAGACACTTGTTACTAGAACAGTTTCAGACAACTCGAAAAGTTTCACGACATCATATTTCTCCAATGTCGGGGGCTGGACTATTTTTGCACCGTCATCCAGCTGGCTCCTCAGAATAAACTGTTAATTCACTTCATTTATAATTTCTACTCCGGTTTGTATTGATTTCGCATTTGTTCCTATTGTTGTTCATTGAAGAAACTCTGTAGGAGTATTTATTTTGTTATGAGAAATGAACTAACTTTAAAGCATTCAAATTATTGACCTCGGTATGATCAAATAGTGATATAGTAGATGATGAATTGATTTTTCGAGGATGTTTTAATGAATTTTCCAATAATAACGATATATTAAATGAACAGAGCATGCGGTTGACTCTAGGTGAAACATTATAACAATTTTATTCAAAAAATTCACATAGTTTTTATAGTTCACAGTTTATCCAGTATCCTGACACGTGTTTCAGTCTTTTAACCATCTTCGAAAGAGAACAAAAAGTAACTGAACTTAAAATTGTAAAAAGGTTCTTTTATTACAATAAGGACATCTGTGTATATTTATGGCGCATGGAAATAACAGCATTCAATATAGAAGTATTCCCAAAGAGTATTTGGAAATTCGTTAAGTTCTCTTTTTTTTCAATGGCTTTTTTGACTGATAGAATGTCCAAATAGTCTATCGATTTACTTTTTTAACACTATATAGTGAAGTGACATCTTCCTCATTAAAAAGATGATTATTTTCTATATTAAGTTCTGCAAAAAATTTTGTGAAAACTATTAGGAGTACAAATAAGTTTCCGCCGTTTTTTAACACAAATTAAATATTTATTATAGAAGAACGGTAATATAAATTTATTTAAAATATTGCCCATCACTTGCAACCACTTTTTCCCATCTCTCAGGCAGCATTCGAATCCCACGTCTGAAGAACTCCTTGTCTTTTGGGGCTATCCACGAATCAACCCAATTTTTGGTATCCTCATAAGATGTGAACCGCTGCGCCGTCAGAGCATGTGCCATGGACCGGAACAGGTGATAATCGGACGGTGCAATGTCTGGTGAATACGGCGGGTGGGGTAACACTTCCCAATCAAGTGTTTCCAAGTACTTTTTCACGGGAGCCGCAACATGTGGACGAGCATTGTCATGCAGAAGAATAATGACAGAAGAATGTCCAGAATAGTATTGAGGACGTTTTTCCTTCAGAGCTCGGCTCAATCTCATCAATTGTGTTCGATAGAGGACTCCAGTAATTGTTTCGCTCGGATTAAGCAATTCATAATACACTACACCTAGCTGATCCCACCAAATACACAGCATAAGTTTTTTTCCGTGAATATTCGGTTTTGCTGTTGATGTTGACGCGTATCCAGGTAATCCCCATGATTTTGTTCTTTTTGGATTGTCATAATGTATTCACTTCTCATCACCAGTTACGATACGATGTAAAAAAACCTTTTTTTTATGTCTAGCTAGCAGCATTTCATTTAAGCATAATCGGCGTTCAATATCTCTCGGCTTTAATTCGTACGGAACCCAATTTCCTTGTTTATGAATCATTCCTAATGATTTTAATCGATGTGAGACTGCTTGCTGAGTGACTTCTAATGTTAGAGCAAGTTCTATTTGTGTTTGAGATGAATCTTCCTCCAATAATGTCTCCAATTCTGCATCCTCGTAAATTTTTGGCCTTCCACTGCGATCTTTGTCTTCTACGTCGAAATCACCGTTTTTAAACTTTTGAAACCACTCTCGGCACGTTCCCTCACTCAAAGCACCCTCACCATATTCTTCTACGAGCAATTGATGCGCCTCAGAAGCAGATTTCTTTAAATTAAAGAAGTAAACTAATATTTCCCGCAAATGACGCTTACCTGGCTCAAATTTTGACATTTTCAACTTAAAAAAATTATATTTTACCAATATAAAATCAATGTTATTAATAGGTTATGTTGTTCTTGAATGTCCAAACTATTTTTTAAGCCGATTATCATCTGCGAAAGCTAACCGAAACTCCGTGCCGCGCCATCTACAATAAAACGGCGGAAACTTATTTGTACTCCTAATATATAATTACAAGATCCAAAACAAAAATAAATATTTTGTTAACAGGACAGCATTGAGCGATACCGAAAACAAAAAAGCTGATACAAAATTTCGTGAGGATCTTATGATTGGAAGCTTAGCGGAGGCCTATCAGAAGTTTTGATGTAAAGAAAATGTGACATTTTTGGAGCTTCGGTTTAAATTTCGATCAATCCTATGGTTCTAAATTGTTGAAATGCATATACTGTTCGCTGTCAAGAATTTATGAACCGCTAAGCTAAAAAGCCGCGATCAATAACATCGTGGTTTACTGATTTCACCACAAAGACCCGTAGAGTCTCCCACTTGATGCTATTGCCAGGCTGGTTCATTCCACGGAGTGCAATCGCGTGTTTCGCCCTAATAAATAAGTTGCACGTATAGGAATCCTTCACGCGAAAGATTTCCGACATTAGAAATTTCCTGGTAGTTCAAAGTTTCTAACTTATTGATCAAAGTGGGCACAGATATTCCGATGAAGATGGCTGGATCCACCAGCATTGAAACCAGACCCTGAATCGGCTAGGATGCAGTGGTGTTTCAGTTTGAATAATATATCAGCATAATTCTAAAGGATTCCTAAAAGGGGATATCCGGGATTATTCATGAGGGTAATCATAAAATATGGTAAAATCCTGTTCTATGTTGCATTATCAACGTGGAATGAGATTTTGATTATCGCCGGATATCTACCTGTATTGGATTTCCTCATAATTGTTGAATCAGGAAATAGATAGTTTCGAAATTGCTCCTGGTTAATATTCTAACATATTTTGTATTTTAGTGAATTCCTCGATGCATTATTCAGAATGGAATTTTAATTATATAGTTTCTATTCTAAATATTATTATAGTTTTTGCCCTCTGGCTTCGATTTTTTGGAGAATAATTTATTTCTTCAAGCGATAATTTATTTTTTAAAGCATGTTTATTCGAAGCTGGTCGACAGTCATTTTCACCATATGCTTATATATCTAAACATCATAATTCTGTTTTGAAGAAAGGTCTTGAAAATAAACACTACATAGGTATCATGAGAATTATAGAGGCAGAGAGTGGGTAAAGGTATCTTACATATTTCTATCAAAGATGTACACTGCCAAGCATGAAAGTATGGTCATCCCATAATTTGAATTTATTTTATAAATCACTACTGGAAATGAGAAACCGGTGTTCTCCACCTGTTGAAGTACTTCCTCATCCCGAACCAGGTGTTCTGGTGGGCAGACCAGTCCCATTGTGATACTCGTTGTATACTGGAGAGAATTACATCAAAATGTTGGTATTGCTCCAGTTCAGTAAAGGAAGATATAATCCTAATCCAGAGTTCACTAAAAAATCGTTCAATGAATGTTGAATAAGTTACTATTTCCTCCATATGTACTCATCAAATCGAGTTTAGACGAATCACTTTATTCGAATATTCTTTATCATTTGTTCTTCACTAATGTATGCTTAATTTCATTACAGCCCATGTTAAAGAAAAGTTTTCAGAATATTCAAGAAATTCATCAATAAAATATACAAGTTTGAATGTAATGTCAATTCACATTTTCAGGTATGTTTCCGTGCGAGCTACAAAGTGGGCCATCTAGAGTTTGCATTTTGAAGAAGTAGTTATTTCGAGTCTGGCAACTCCTATATATATCGGGTGTTCTTTTTAGAGTGATAGAACTTTAAATTGAGATAAAACACATTCAAATTAAGATTGAAGCCAATTTTTTTTTAGTTGAAAGATATATTTATGACATTTATGATTTGAAAATAATTTCCGGCATATGTCCACCACGACTAGCTCTGAGCAACCGCATTCGATCAGAGCAATTTTGGACCACTTTTTTGAGTAAATCAGGCCTTATTTCATCAATTACACGAGTTATGTTGGCTTCGAAAGCGTCTATTGTTTCTGGTTTATCAGCATACGCCAATGACTTAACGTAACCCCAAAGAAAATAATCTAGTGAAGTCATGTCGCATGATCTTGGAGGTCAATTAATTGGACCATTTCTCGATATAATGTTATCGCCAAATCTTTCCTTCGATAAATCGATCGTTTCGGTAGCAGCATGAGGTGTAGCACCATCTTGTTGAAACGAAAACACTTCTGGGTCGATATCATTCAAATTTGGAAACAAATAATCATTGATCATCGATCTGTAAGCAGCACCGGCACTGTAACATTAGCTCCAGCATCGTTTTTATAGAAATATGGACCGATGATGCCTCCAGCGTGTAAAGCACACCATACAGTGCATGTTTTAGGATGCAATGAAACCTGCAGAACTTCTTGAGGCTTTTCTTCACTCAATATACGGCAATTTTGCTTCTTTATATAGCCGTTCAACCAGAAATGAGCTTCATCACTACACACAATTCTACGATAAAAAAGTGGATCAACTTCAAGCTGTTCCATGGCCCAATCAGCAAACAAGCGACGGTTGTTATGGTTAAGTGACTTTAGTTCTTGAACCAGTTGTATCTTGTATAAGTGTAGACCAAGATCTTCACGCAAAATTTTCCATGTGGTGGATGCACAAAGTCCAACTTGTTGTGAACGTCGATGTATAGCAAATCTGGATCATCATTAACACAACGACTTACAGCAGCAATATTTTCTTCTGAACGTACAGTTCTTTGTCTTGTTGTTGTTGTTGTTGCATCGAGTAGAGAAAATGTTGTCCGAAATCTATCGATAGTTCGACGAATAAGCTGCTCTGATTATGTAAACCATAAATTTCACGGAGTGCTCTATAAGTTTGGCGGATAGAACACTGATTTTGAAAATAAATTTCGACAATTTGTAAATGTTGTTCCGGCGTGAAACTTTTCATGATAATTTTTCAATGCTTACTGAACAGAAATGTCAAAACAACATACTACCTTCTGTCAAATCACAGATATCCCTATTGAATGTTCTATAACTCTAAAAAAAACACCCGATAGATATCCTAAGGATTCTCCTATACACCCACATCTCGAATGATTCAAGCCTCGAAGGTTCAAGGTTCAGTCTTTCTAACAAACCCATAAAATATTCATTTGTCTTTCATTTATAATCGATTAAAATGTAAATTTTAAATGGCCCACTTTTACAATAAATTTGGTACCGGCGCCTTCGCCATTTTGTACCAAACATTTGTCCACCCATTCAATAAAAATACAGCTTGATAATTTATCATCTATAACTCACTGAATTACAAATTTAGATTCTTAGGATAGAATTTTGAATATTCCTGTCAATGTAAGCAAATGTATACATGTTTACTAACGGCCTTCTGTGTTAGACTATTCCGAAAAACGGGAAGTAGGATTATATTGAAAATTTTGGTTCTAGGGTAATAACTTCTGGTCTATCGATTAAAAATATTTTGAACGATGTAGTGCTTTTACTTATATTGAAAAACAGCAACAACTTCGATATTTCAAATGAGATACAGGTATATTGATTCAGCTTCTATATTACTTTCAGATTAGGTTTGTTTGATAAATCGAAACACCTATCTAATGGTTTTCGGGGAATTAAATGATATTCCCAATTCTTCTCCTTAACAATTTCTGCACAAGTTCAAAATATTTTCTTTAATCCTCTGAATGCGATTACACTCTTTTTTGGATTTTATGAATCGTGAATTAAAGCCTACTTGATGAAAGCTCTAATTTAGAATTAAAAATATCAGAAATCTGAAAAATTGATATTTTTATGAAAAAAATTCAGCTTCCTTATAAGACATTGCATACAATAGGTTCACGTAATTTTTTCCCTAGTGTGAAATCCAAAAGAAGACTACAGATATCATAATCTACTGAATCCAAAATTTGAGCTTTTATTCGTATTTCATGGGTTAATGTTGTATCAATGTCAATGTTATATTAATATAATATATTATAACATTTTGTGAATTCATGTGTGACGGACGTTCTTTCGATTGCTCTTCAAGATTCGTAATTTGTTGATTAAAACTGCAGAAAACTTTGATGAAAAGTTGACAGTTGTAATTTTTGGATAACAATTGCTGTTTGCCAGGTAGATTAACGAACTTGCAGAACAATTTGAGCCCTGAAATCTCTACTGTATTCGGTGGAGATTGTATGTTTATTTACGTTATACTTGACATCGATGCATGTGTCCGCTGATAAGTTGTCGTATAAAGTTCAACACACACTATCAATATATCACGGCAAAGAATGGCAGCTGGTGATGAATTATCGAAATTCCTGAAGGCCGAATTTTCCACAATTAGGGAAGAACTTGCTAAGGTGAGGGAGGAAATTAGAGAGATTGGTTTGACAGTGGGCGCGAGAGTACAACTATGCGAGGAGAGAATCACTAAGGTGGAAGAAGAATTTCTTGAGATTAAACGCGCCTTAGTGAAGAATAACATCATCGTAACTGGATTAGAAGTGGATGGCCCGGATCTGATAAATTCTGTCATTTCGCAGATTAACTCCCTACTGAACATCAACTTAGCAGAAATAGAAGTAAATAACATTTATAAAATAAGCAGGGACAAGCCTGTGGTTAAAATTGAATTTGTATCCTTCTTGGCCAAATCAAAGGTGATTAAGAATCGGCGAAGGCTAAAGGGCACCCGTATCTATATTGGAGAGGATCTATGTGAAGAGGACCGTGACGATTTTAGATTTCTAAGGAAGCAGCTATCCATAGCCAGAGCGCAAAACCACAAAGCGTATATACGATCCAGATGCTTATACATTGGCGGTGAGAGATACTCAATCGAGAGGTTGAAGGATGGAAACAATTTGGATCAAGCTCATAAAATCAACGAAGAATCCAATACTAAATCGAATAAGGCTACGAAATTGTCGAACAGCGCTCCTGATAGTCCGGCCCCAATATCCCGTTACGCACAGATGGTAAATGAACACGACCATCTACAGGTAGAAGAAGACTCGAAACTGAATAAGGAAATATCGTCGTTCAATTTTGTATTACATAAGGCTAAAAACTTTGAGGATTTGGGGAGAACCAGATCACAGAATTCGGGATCTACTGGAACCATAAGAAGGGACCAGAGAGCGGGAGGCAGGACCAAGAAAGGCGGCTAAACTACTATTCTGAAGAAAAGATAGGTCAGTCTCTTTCCTTTTGTTTTATCTTTGAATTTTTAATTTTTTCCTTGGGTTTTGATTTTGTATTTTCTCTTTGGGTTTTTCTTTTTTGTTTTTTCTGAATAAAAGAGGTATCTTTTTTGTTTTTTCATTTCGGAATACGGGCCTATAGCTTTGTTGTTGCTTTTTGAAATGGACCAGTTTTTGAGGGATTTCAACGTTGATTTATATAAAACTGAATATCTGGAGTGTTTGCGTGATTTGGATGATGTGGATGGAAAAGATAAATTTAAAATAATGCACAATAACATCAGAAGTATAGAGAGAAATTTTGATGAGTTCAAGCTACTGCTGGCCGAATTTTCTGGGGAATTTCATGTGATTGTGTTGACGGAAACTTTTAAAATCCCAGATCCAGACCTTTTCCAGATAAAAGGATATACCAATGTATACAACAATGGGAACTATAACAAGAATGATGGCACTCTTGTCTACGTTAGAGAAGACCTACAATACAGCGAGAAGATAATATCGCTTGGGGGAGCCAAAATGATTGAATTAGTGATCAGACTAATTAATAAAACAGTCAGGGTCATGGCAATGTATAGGTCACCGCAGCTGAGTATAGAAATATTCAACAAGGATTTATATAAGTATATTGGGGAAATTCGAACTTGTAACTATGATATTCTGGTGGGTGATTTAAACATAAATCTCTTGTCGAGCCACGAAAGCGTTGAAGAGTACATAAGTGTATTGAGTAGTTTCGGCTATAAATCTTATATTAATGATGTCACAAGATCAGCCAGTGGCAGTTGCCTGGACCACTTTTTCCTTAATTGTAGGCGACCTGTAGTGGATCAAAGTAAGGGATTCATCATTCGTACGGATGTAACGGATCATTACACTACAGTATTATACCTGGGTTGCGAAGATGAACCAAAGAAACAGACGGAAAGATACAAAACTTACATAGATTATAACGCACTAAGAAATGATTTGAAGGATATTGATTGGAAGGCACTAATGAGGGACGGGGATGTCGACTCCTTCACAGAGAGTTTAATTAACACAATTAATCATCATACCAACAGAAATATGACGAGAAAAAGACTCACGTACAGAAAATCGGGAAAAGAGAAATGGATAACAGCAGGCCTTTTAAAGGCGATTAATAGGAAGAACAACTTATATAAGGAAATGATGAAAGATCAATCAAGTGTAACACTTAGACTACAATATACAAAATACCGGAATATACTACAGACCCTAATTAGGAAGGCAAAGAAAGATTATTTCAATAACTTCATCATGAACAATACTTCAAGAACTAAATCATTGTGGGAATACGTGGATGATTTGTGTGGAAGATCAAGACCTAAAACAGATATAGAGTCAATTATGGATGCTGTTGGACAGGTGCTGACGGATAAGGAGAGGATAGCGGAGGAATTCAGTGAATATTATGGCGAAATTGGGAGAAAACTAGCTGAGAAGATGGTCGATATTCGAGAGGAGGAGGAAAAATATTATTGTGATAGTACGTTGTTTCTGTTTCCAACTTGTCTAAATGAAGTGAGAAAAATGATATTGGAGTTGAAAAATAAAAGTGCCCCTGGAGATGACGGTATAAAGACCGAAGTACTGAAGAACATTCAGGACGAAATATTGGAACCGCTCATGCTACTGGTGAATCGATGCTTTGAATCCGGGAAATTTCCGAACATTCTGAAAGCTGGTAAAATTAAACCATTGTTCAAATCAGGGAACAAAGGTGAGTTATCTAATTACAGGCCGATTTGTCTAACATCTAACATAGCCAAAATAGTAGAAAAAATATTGAAAGTACGCATTGTTAATTTTTTGGAAAGGAATAAAATTTTATCTGATAATCAATTTGCGTTTAGATCTGGCAAGTCTGCAGAGGATGCAATTGCAAAATTAGTTGGAACAGTTTACAGATGGTTGGATGGTGGCAGGGCAGGTCTATGTGTTTTTGTAGACTTAGCAAAGGCTTTCGACACTGTATCCCACGTAAAACTTCTACGGAAACTTCACAAATGCGGCTTCAGAGGTAAAGCATACGATCTAATTGAGAGTTATCTAACAGATAGAACACAATATGTTAGTGTACATGATCGCACGAGCGGAAGGAGAAGTATGGAATATGGAATACCTCAGGGGACTGTGTTGGGGCCAATATTGTTTATTGTCTATGTGAACGGCCTGCTAACGATGGACAAAAAGGGAAAAATTATCAGTTTTGCTGACGATACTGTTATTATGTACGAAGCTGATAACTGGCAGGAGCTGAAGTTAGAAGCCGAAAAAGATCTTTACAAGATAATACAGTGGTTGCAAGCGAATAAGCTTACAATTAATGTTGAGAAAACGAAGTACTTGCCTTTTGCGTCATATAAGTCAGGTCTACCACACATGGGCAAACTGGAAGTTGATAACAACATATCGATACCTGAGGCAGAACATGTAAAGTATCTGGGTATCACGGTAGATCGGCACTTAAAATGGGATGAACATATCAACACCCTAGTAAGAAAACTGAGATGTTTGCTTGCAAAGTTTAGGCGGCTCAAAAAATCTATAGATCTGACGAATCTGAGAGCTATATATTTCGCGTTGTGTCAAACCCAGATCAGATATGGAATAATTGGATGGGGTGGAGCATACAAGGCTTATATGAGGAGAATAGAAGTAATTCAGAAATGGATATTGAGAGTTATTTACGAGAAACCTCTTTTGTTCCCATCCAATATCTTATATAGCATGTCCAAGGTGATGGACCCAAAACAACTTTTTGTGCTGGAGATGTTGCTCGCGGTTAAGTCAAGGAAGATAAATATCCAGAAATCACATTATATCTATGAGACAAGAAACAGGATAAACCAACTCATCACCCCAAGAGCGGATAAACGAATAGGTCAAAGATCCTATACTTACCTGGCACCCCGAATGTACTCCATTGTCCCTAAGGAGCTGAAGGAGATCAAAGATTACTTCGCATTCAGGAGGGCCCTGAAGAAATGGATTATAGAGAGAGGAAATGAATATTTTGATTCACTCATAAATCCCCATTGAGAGAGTAAAATGTACCTACCACACCCCCATAGTATAAAGCATACCACACGGCTGTGAAATTTTTGTACTTGCTAAACATGATTGTTAATGATTTTTTAATGAATTCTGAAATTATATAAGTTATATGTATTATGAGTCACGTACAGGCAATGCCTTCGTGAAAACTGTTTATACTGTACCTACTTCAGAAATAAACTATATTATTATTATTATTATTATTATTTCCAACAAATATAGTGAAAGATTCCCAGACTTCTGATATTTTCAATTCCAATTTTTCAATTCAATTAATTCGGCTGATCTACATCAAATATCATTAGTTAGAAGTGTTAGCTGTGGTAATAGAAAGTTCTCCAAACCGGAACATTGTAACATCTCTATAATAATTCTCTAAACTCTATCAGGTTTAGTTGATCACTGGGACATAAGTAGCCGACAGTTGTACACTTCGAAACTTGTTGTACATGTTGTACACAATTGTTGTTGTACATTTCAATCTTCAGTGTTCTGTTCAATTTTTCAATATGATCATACGTTCTGTCGTCCGTAAGTGTCTTATATACAAGGAACCGTGAGGGACCCTGTACGTGAATTGTGTCAAATTAAAATATTATGACAATGATTTTGTTACTTATTGTAATTGTTTTCACCTTGACAATTTCTCTAGTTCAACAGTGAAACAAGTTTTTCAATTCGTTATTGAATACATTTTTCATTCCTGTTTGCTCGAAATTCAATGAAAGGGTTCTTTCTCCAGGATTTCAGACTGAGCTTCTACTGATCCAGCATGAAAGCAGACAATTCACATTTTTCAAACGTTGCCTCGGCCAAGAAAATGAACCACTTGAGTGGCCGGAGGCACGCAAACTTCAATATAAAGAAATGGTGTTCACTTTTACCCGGCTCCTTTATGTCATCATTACAGGAATGTCTTCCATTAGGCCGAATAGTGGTTGGAATAGTTTAATGAGTATCATACGTCAGTTTATTCCACACACCTTGACCCCTCCCATAAAGGGGTTAATTAAAATTGGATAGGGAAGTTGTTAACTTGGGGAAGGCTTCATGGAACATATCGTGTTCATACACGTTCATTTTCTATGTGATTTCGGTTCGAAATTGTATTTCTATTCACACTCAAGTTAATTGCATGTCGTGTGAATAGTTTTGTTTATGCAGGCACCAGAGTAAATATTTTATATTGATCCTATATATTATGATACTTTTTGAGTATCTTAATATCATTATCCTCATCATGAACCCGTACAATCAAGTTACAAATTTCTTCCGTTGTTCCCTATTTTGAGCGATTTGTGACCATTATATTCCTTTCTTTTTCCTAATAGAATCCTGCCGTTGTGTTGCTGGACGACCACGGCTTCTTCTAACATCTCTTAAATATCATTCCTGCGCCAAATTGGTCCATTTTTCAGTTGACATACTTGCTACATGGCCAGCTCAAGTCCACTTTTTCTTGAACAGTTCTTTGCCTATATCTTTTATTTGTGTTTTTCTTCTGATATCCTACATTTCTTATTCGATCTTTTAATTTGATTCCTAATAAATTTCTTTCCATTCTTTTTTGACATACCTTTAATTTTTGTGTTTGTTTTAAGTCACGGACCAAGTTTCAGTTTCATGAGAAAGTCACCCTTCAGGATAAACGCAAGTGACCAGTACTGACCCCTAGCGTTTTCTACTCTTCTCTTAATCTTGTTGTTTTGACGATTTGTAAAAGAAACTACCTGGTCAAGATAACAATATTCCTGAACGTAGTCAATGGTTTTATCATTTATTTTTATTCCTTTTTCTTCACTGTTTGTCATTACTTTAGTTTTGGTTTCATTTATTGTTAGTCCAGCTTCTCTACTGTAAGTAATCAGATCACTCAGCATTTGTTGAAGTTCTTCTTGGCTTTCTGAGAAGAGGACAATATCGTCCGCGAATCTGAGATTAGATAAATACTTCCCATTGATTTTGATGTCTTGTTGATTTCAATCAATGGTTCTGAATATTTGCTCTAACAATGCTGTAAATTGCTTTGGAGAAATGAGGTCTGCCTGACGTACACCTTTTTCGGCTTTGAAGGACTTTCCTACATTTTCAAGTTTCATTTTTACTGAGCAATTGTGATAATTTTGTTGAAGGATATGAATGTATGGTTCTAGTATATCTTGATTGATAAGAGTATTTATAAGATAGGTACGATGCACCATATCAAAGGCTTTGTTGTAATCTACAAATGCTAGGTACAATTTTTTGTTGTATCCTTCGTATTTTTCAATGACCTTGGTTACAGTGAATAGGTAATTCATAGTTGAGCTCTAAATCCTGCTTGCTCAGGTGGTTGATTTTCATCGAAAATGTTGGTTATTCTTCACAAAGATGATTTTTGAGATTACTTGTAGACAGTTGTTATAAGCAGATTGGACGATAATTTTCATTGTTTATTTTTGGTCCTTTTTTATGTAAAAATACGATTTCGCAAGTAGTTCACTCTTCTGGTAAGTTTTGGCTCTGAATGACTCTATTAAATATATGAGTCAGTGGTATTGTGAGTTCTTCTGCTATGAACTTCAACAATTCGTTTGATATTCCATCTTCACGTGGACATTTTCCGTTTCTGAGATCTTTAAGTGTCATACTCACTTCCGATTCTATAATTGATGGTACTTCATCCATACTATGATCTAGTATCCTCTCTTCTACATTAGGATCAATATTCTTGTAAATGTTTCGATAAAATTCAGTTACAAACATATATGATTTTTAAAATATATTTTGAAAATTTCTAGTAGGTACTAAAGAGTGAGCCATCTAGACGTAGTATTTATTTCGAGTTCTGTCATTCGTGTATGGTAAAAAGTCAACGAAATGGGTTCATTTACGCTTGAACAAAAATTTCCAAAGGGGTGATCTTCTATTCGATCTGTTTGAAATTCAATTGGAATGAAATGTCGGCATAGCAATTTGTAAATTCGTGAAACTGGATCGTTATTTGATAACACTACCCGTTCACGTTCTCCTCCAGTGAGCATACCTGAAAACATTGCTGCTTGGAAGAATTGCGTGGTATATAGAGATATCTGTTTGAATTCTTCTCGATTAAACGTTCATCAATTAGTATGTGAATTCTAAGATAAGCATACTTTTGCTGGTGTTTTTTTTTTGGAGGGATAGAACTTTAAATTGAAATAAAACACATTTGAATTGATTTTGAAGCCACTTTTTTTTTATTTGAAAGATAATTTTATGACATTTATGTTTTGAGAATAATTTCCGGCATATGTCCACCACGACTAGCACTGAAGAACCGCATTCGACCAGACCAATTTTGGACCACTTTTTCGAGTAATTCAGGCCTTATTTTATCAAATATTGGATGGAGTAGTCCGTTACTTTGTGATAGTTCATTTTCATGGAATGAAATAAGAAATTACTTCTATCGCTTTTTATAAAGTGATAGAAAACAAAGTAATTTCTTATTTCATTCCCTTATTTCATCAATAACACGAGTTATGTTGGCTTCCAAAGCGTTTATCGTTTCTTTTTCATCAGCATAAACCAATGACTTGACATAACCCCAAAGAAAATAATCCAGTGGAGTTATGTCGCATGATCTTGAAGGCCAATTATTTGGACCATTTCTCGAAATAATGTTATCGCCAAATCTTTCTTTCAATAAATTAGTTGTTACGGTAGCAGCATGAGGTGTAGCACCATCTTGTTGGAACCAAAGAACTTCTGGGTCGATACCATTCCAATTTTGTAACAAATAATCATTGATCATCGATCTGTAACGAGCACCATTCACTGTAACATTAGCTCCAGCATCGTTTTTAAAGAAATATGGACCGATGATGCCTCCAGCGGGTAAAGCACACCATACAGAGCATTTTTCAGGATGCAATGGAACCTGCAGAATTTCGTGAGGATTGTTTTCACTCCATATACGGCAATTTTGCTTGTTTACACAGCCGTTTAACCTATACGAGCTTCATCACTAAACACAATTTTACGATAAAAAAGTGGATCAACTTCAAGCTGTTCTAGGGCCCAATCAGCAAACAAATGACGCTTATTATGGTCAAGTGGCTTTAGTTGTTGAACCAGTTGGAGGGGTTTAGACCAAGATCTTTACGCCAAATTTTCCATGTGGTGGATGCCCAGAGTCCAACTTGTTGTGAACTCCGACGAATAGAGAAATCTGGATCATCATTAACACTATGACTTACAGCAGCGATATTTTCTTCTGTACCTACAGTTCTTTATTTTGTTGTTGTTACATCGAGTAGAGAAAATGATGTCCGAAATCTAATGGACGATTATGTAAACCATAAATTTCACTAAGTGCCCTATAAGTTTGGTGAATAGAACACTGATTTTGAAAATAAATGTCAACAATTTGTAAACGTTAATGAGGCGTGAGTCTTTCCATGTTAATTTGTCAATGCTTACTGAACAGAAATGTCATAACAACATGGCTTCTACCTTCTGTCAAATCACAGTGATCCCTATCGAAAGTTTTATCACTATAAAAAAAACACCCGATATTATGGATAAATGTCCAATACATACGCAATATTTCAACAGATCGTGAATTCTATTCAATTTTCCTTCACGATTGACCAAAAATCACAAGCGTAGGAACCAACTACTCTAAAATTCAGCGATAGATTCCGCTGCCTCCGGAATCTGATTATCCGAATCAATTCGACCGCAACAATAGAATAGAAACGTACATTGCTCATCATTATGTTTCTGGGAATTATCCGATTCGTTTCGCTGAAGAAGACGAATGATTCGTTTGTTTATCTCTTTGGCGCCCCAGCCAATCTGGGTCATTTTGTTTCGTGCCAAAACCAGATGCACCAACTCATACGTTTTACGCTCCTAAGGAGTAGGGTCTTAACCCGCTGGAATAATTGTATATTCATGAATGTATATTTCAGACATAACCGCACATCAGTGTACGTATAGAGGGTATCATGTAATGGTTATTTAGTTTGAAAACAAGAATGGCGCTGGAACTTCGAGTTTTGTGTAGTTGAACTGGGTAATGGTGGAATCACAGGTCTCCTTTTGTTATTATCTTAATGTGGAAACTATAAGAATGAAAGCAAACAAAATGACTTTTATGTTGGTTGTTTTTTACGCACTCGCACCAGAGTCCAATTATTTCGTTCAAACATTTGTATATTTCGAGCCGAATATGGTCGAAAACGATTTCATTCAATTTCACTGTTGAATAAAATGATAAAAAGAGGTTTTTCACTTGATAAAAGGATTATTACAAAAGTTAAATACCAAAAAAGATTTATTCTGTTTGCCTCCTTCAAATTTTAAATTTTGAAACTTTCATTCAAGAACTTTTAGAACCGAATAAATGTCTTATAAGAACTGCTTCAATTTAGTAGACATATAAAATCAACACTCATTATATAATATCAAATGGAATATGAAAAACTCAACGAAATATTAATTATCAATTAAAATTACTAAATAAAGAAAATGAATATTTGAAGGAGACAAAATTTTTTTCAAAACTGCAAAACATAATCTTGAGAACGACTCCAAAACTAACTTATTTCAAATGTTTAATATATTTAAATATTTGAAGAAGTTACTTCAGAAAATCTATCAAAACATGAAGTATATCCTCAAAAAACGATTTGAAATTAAATAAGATTGTTATCAGTCCTACTTCACATTTAAAAAATAAAATCAATTAACAAAAAATAACTTACCAGACAGTATTTGTTCAACAAGGATTCCAATTGGTATGTCTGGTAAGATATTTTTTCTTAATTTATTTTATTTTTTAAATGTGAAGTAGGACTGAGGACAATCTTATTTAATTTCAAATTGTTGTTTGAAGAGGTACTACATGTTTTGAGGAATTTTTTTAAGTAACTTATTTAAATATATTAAATATCGGGTTTTTTCAGAGTGATATAACGTTAAATTAAAATAAAACACATTTCAATTGAGATTGCAGCTAATTTTTTTTTATTTGAAAGATAATTTTGACATTTATGTTTCAAAAATAATTTCCGGCGTATGTCCACCATGACTAGCTCTGAGGAACCGCATTCGACCAGACCAATTTTGGAGCACTTTTTCGAGTAATTCAGGTCTTATTTCATCACTAACACGAGTTATATTGGCTTCCAAAGCGTCTATTGTTTCTGGTTTATCAGCATATACCAATAACTTGATATAACCCCAAAGAAAATAATCCAGTTGAGTTATGTGGCATCATCATGTAGGCTAATTTATTGGACTATCTATTGGACTAATCTATTGGACATTATTCTCGAAATAATGTTATCGCCAAATCTTTCTTTCAATAAATCAATTGTTACGGTAGCAGCATGAGGTGTAGCACTATCTTGTTGGAACCAACACACTTCTGGGTAGATATCATTCAAATTTTGAAACAAATAATCATTGATCAGCGATCTGTAACGAGCACCATTCACTGTAACATGAGCTCCAGCATCGTTTTTAAAGAAATATTAACCGATGATGCCTCCAGCGTGTGAAGCACACCATACAGTGCATTTTCAGGATGCAATGGAACCTGCAGAACTTATTGAGGATTGTTTTCATTCCATATACGACAATTTTGCTTCTTTACATAGTTTATGATAGATTGGGCCGTTGCTTGGTAGAAATCAGTTGTAATTGTCATTATAAAATAAAACACTTGTTTACATTTTCTACTTTATTTTTGGTATTGACGTACGTTTCGTCTTTGCTTGAAAGACTTCATCAGAAGACTTCGTATTCTGATGAAGTCTTTCTAGCAAAGAAAGAGAAAATGTTGTCCGAAATCTATCGATAGTTCGACGAATAAGCTTCTCTGATGGACGAATATGTAAACCATAAATTTCACGAAGTGCTCTATAGGTTTAGCGAATAGAATACTGATTTTGAAAATAAATTTCAACAATTTATGAACCTTGTTGCTGCGTTAGTCTTTCCATGATAATTTGTCAATGCTTACTGAACAGGAATGTCAGAACAACATGGCTTCTACCTTCTGTCAAATCACAGTTATCCCTATCAAAAAATCTATCTTTAAAAAAAAACCGATGCTTAACGACCAATCAGACCTAAATAACTCACTCCTGTTTAACATATTCAGATAAGCTGGAATTTACAGAGGCAACCCTTTTTTGGATTTTAGTGCTCAATAAGAATTTCGTATCTACTTTCATATAAATAGCAACCAATTTTGAACACAAATTCAGTTATTCAAAATTTGAGATACCGCCCACCTGTGATAGCGAAACAATTTTTGTATATATTATAATAACAATAGAAATTTGTGAAAATCAGAATAACTTTATTCAGTATCAATTAATATTGTTTATTTTATCACTGTGCAAAATGTTCTAAAGATCAACGAGTTTTTTTTCGTAAAACCACGTGAATATCTGGTGCTTAACTCCTGGACGATAAAGATTTACGACTCGGCTGCACCCCTTTGTTCCCCATTCCACTTATTCCTCGATGTCCATAGCTCAACTACCCCAGCCAACAACATAAGCACAGAAGTTCCGGTCCAACTATGACGGTATAAATCAATTTGTGGTAGCGTGATAGGAGTTCTCTAAGCACTACCACGCCCCGTCCAGAAAGGATAAATCGTATTTTATTCCAGACTAATTAAATATTTATAAATCAGGGCATATGGCAGAAATTGGGATTATTATACGGTAGGGGGTGTATAATCGTTTACAGTTACACTCTTTCAGGCGGCGCTGAAATATGCATTAAGGTTGTTTCAAGGAGGGTCGGGGTTATTTTCTGAACTTGGGGTAAATATAGAGTGGGATTTCTTGGGATATCTGCTAGATCTCCATTATTAATTGGAGGTCTAGATTGTGGTTACGATCCAGACACAGCAGAATTGGAGTGGAATATTCAATTAATGTTATTTTTATTATTTTTTCTACTCCCTCTACAGAAAATGACGAAATTTCTACAACTCGCCAACTATGTAACCGTCCATTTAGCGGCCAGTTTCATAAACAACATATAAGGGTTCTTTATGATAAAACACCTAATGTACTTAATGAAAAAGGATCCTTTAAATGTGACCATCAGTTTCATAAAGGCACATCGACCGTCCTTTACTTAAAGCTTCCTTTAAATGCGCTGGTCATATGTTTCCGAGTGCTGGCTATCCTGAGAACTAGTTATTTTACGAATATAGTTGGTGATATTCTGCAAAATTGTGAGTTGTGCGTCGGAACTTGTAAAAGAAAAAGAAAAGAAGCATAAATCAGTCTCTGCATAAACATGGTTATGTGTAGAAGACAGTATATTGAAATTTTTATGATTACTACGCGCGAATTGCTATATTTTAGTAAACGTGAGTTATATGAGTGAATATCGAAGAGAAGAGAAAAGTATTACTTTAAACCTGAGGAGAAACTACGTCTCTTGGAATTGATTGAAAAAGAGAATTTTAGTGTTATAGGATAAAGCCTGGCAGAGAATAGCAACTGCTTTATGTCACTCATGTGAATTATTGAACCGATGTCTTTTTGGAGGTTTTGACAACCCGATTTTGGTTCTCGTTGTTTATACTTTGATATTATCACCTCCAGATCACTATTTATTCCGCAAACGTCTACTATACATTATTCCATTAGACGTTTGGAATTGAGCAAACTTCCCTCATATTCACATCTGATCTTTTCATAATTCTTGCTCAATTTAGAGGTGATCTCCTAGAGAGGTTCTATAAAGTCTTTATTAATACTTTCAGAAGATTTCTTCAACGATTGAGTACATTTTTCCAGAACTTCAAGCTGTTTTCCACCCAACTGTGACTCATCATGAACAATTATTTCATTTAAATCTTCGATTGATTCCGATATGTTCAAAATTACTTGTAACTCATCTACCCCTAAAATCTCAGTTTCATCTTCTAAGAGACTGGTAACCACAAATAATAAACTACTCAAGCTTATATGAAGTTCTCTGAATAATTCCTACAAATGTTTATTCAGCTCTCCATTGGAGAAATGGGGACCAGGTCAAATCCAAATAGAACAATATGAAAAGGTGGTAGCAGCTACTCAACGCAGTCATTAAAGGGACTGGTGGTGGGCCACCATCGAAATTTAGTGAGCCAATTTCGAAACAGTTGAGCCCAACTGTTACGAGCCCACTTGCCGAAACGAAGGAGATATATTATTAAAAAAACAGCTTTAATAGAAGCTCAGATAGTGGCTATCAGAGAAGAGAATGGAAGAAAAAAAAGGGAGCATTCAAAGCTTAAAATATTATTAGATTTGCAAATTATGGAGATGAAGAGAAAATTAAACCTTTTTTTTATGTTGAATGCACTTTCTGGGAAAAGCGGTATTAGAATAATATCAGCATTGCTGCAGACTATGAAATCCTCTCAAATTGGAATTAAAAACAGAAATTTCAATAACACATAATATTTTTATTTCTTTATTCTCACTCGAAACTTTTTCAGATGTTACCTAAAGGAAAACAATGAATCAGAAATACATATAGAAACCTATTTAAATAAATACCTTGCAAAATCTTCTGAAACTTTCATGAAATCTTGTCATGTTGAAGACAAAATTTGAATATGACGAACAGTTTTATAAGCGACAAAAAAAATTATTTTCGATTTTCATACAAATATAAATTATAATGTATAATGTTCATTAATAATCAACTGTCTCATTTGACGAATTGCATTAACATTAGTTGAATTTGTTTAAAAGTCCTCTTCCTCCTGCACATCGTGCAATCATTCCTTTGGAAATATTTCGTTCATATATACAGCCATATTGTGCAATACAGCGGTAGCAACAATAATTGTCCTTATGGTCGTTAACTTAACACTCTTTCCTTTAGAAAGTATAGAAAAACGATGTTTCCAAACTCTTTACTTTCTCTTCCATTTCAAATTGGAAAACCCGTTATGTAGACTTGGGGTTTGATTGATTTTCAAAACGCTTAACACTTGTTCTTTATTACGGTTTCTATCAGTTGAAACACCTAATGTACTTAATACATGTACATTCATAGGTATCGGGTTTGATTTTCGAGTGATAGAACTTTAAATTGGAATAAAACACATTTAAATTAAGATGGAAGCCAAATATTCTTTTATTTGAAAGATAATTTTAGAATATTTATGTTTTAAAAATAATTTCCGGCATATGTCCACCACGACTAGCTCTGAGGAACCGCATTCGACCAGATCAATTTTGGACCGCTTTTTCGAGTAATTCAGGCCTTCTTTCATCAATAACATGGGTTATGTTGACACTTTATGCATGTCAGCCACATATATAAGGAAAAGCAGAGGGCCAAGAACAGATCCTTGTGGCACCCCTGAAGTTATAGGGCAATAATCTGAATATGTATCACGCAATTTACCAGACTCAATGCAAACATTAACAATGTGCGTCATGAAGGGCAGAGTAATACCGAGGGATAACTTAAGCATTCTAGTGGAATTATGTCGCATGATCTTGGAGACCAATTAATTGGACCATTTCTCGGAATAATGTTATCACCAAATCATTCTTTCAATAAATCAATTGTTGCGGTAGGAGCATGAGGTGTAGCACCATCTTGTTGGAACCAAAACACTTCTGGGTAGATACCATTCAAATTTTGAAGCAAATAATCATTGATCATCGATCTGTAACGAGCACCATTCACTGTAACATTAGCTCCAGCATCGTTTTTAAAGAAATATGGACCGATGATGCCTCCAGCGGGTAAAGCACACCATACAGTGCATTTTTCAGGATGCAATGGAACCTGCAGAATTTCGTAAGGATTCTATTGACTCCATATACGGCAATTTTGCTTGTTTACACAGTCGTTTAACCTATATGAGCTTCATCACTAAACACAATTTTACGATAAAAAAGTGGATCAACGTTAAGCTGTCCTAGGGCCCAATCAGCAAACAAACGACGCTTATTATGGTCAACTGACTTTAGTTCTTGAACCAGTTGGATCTTGTATAGGTGTAAACCAAGATCTTCACGCAAAATTTTCCATGGGGTGGATGCACAGAGTCCAACTTGTTGTGAACGTTGACGAATAGACAAATCTGGATCATCATTAACAATAGACTTACAGCAGCGATATTTTCTTCTGTACGTACAGTTCTTTGTCCTGTTGTTGTTGTTGCATCGAGTAGAGAAAATGTTGTCCGAAATCTATCGATAGTCCGACGACTAAGCTGCTATGATGGACAATTAGGTAAACCATAAATTTCACGAAGTGCTCTACAAGTTTGGCGAATAGAACACTGATTTTGAAAATAAATTTCAACAATTTGTAAACGTTAATGCGGCGTGAGTCTTTCCATGATAATTTTTCTATGCGTACTGAACACGAATGTCAAAACAACATGGCTTCTACCTTCTGTGAAATCACAGTTATCCCTATCGAAAGTTTTATCACTCTACAAAAAACACCCGATACGTTTTAACGACTCTACATGTGGCCGTGCATTGTCATGCTCTTAAAAAAACCCGATATTTCTCAGTTGTTACAAATTGTCTAATCAAATGAAATTTTAACAATAATAAAGTGATAAAGAGAATAACTTCAATTTCATCTTTTATATTTCGCTGTCATAAATACGTCTTTAATTCTGAAGTGAACTTTTCAATAGACCATAAAAACAAACTACGGAAGCATTAAATTTCGAGGCATTACAACGTTTCATGTAATGCCCGATATATTTTCTCGTCAAACTCGCAATTTACAGTGTGATATGTGAATCGGTGTAGTAATCCTCAGGCCGATAAAGTTTAGATAAGGTCAGGTCACTTTCGGATCGCATAAGGCAACCATAAATCCGCTGTTCGATATCTACAGCGAAGTTTGATGTAGTTTATGGTGTTGGGGGTGATAAATCAGGGGTTGAATGAATTTTGCTGAGTTGAAGTTTCTGCTTTGGTTCGACATAGTTTCACGTTTGGGATGTTAGAGACTGCATTGTAAAGCTCTGTTAAAGTAACAGAGAGTCTAGTATTAGTCACATGACCTTGTGAATATTTTGAATTAGTTTTTGGATGAAGAAGGAAGCTAGTGTATCAGTTTCTGTTTCAAAATTTTGACATCGCAATTTTGGGATATTCCTTTTGACATAGAAAAAACGAAAATATTTTAAGAGAAACCAATGGATGTTTGTTTCACTCTTAAGCGGGAAGTGGGAAGTGATATTGATTTCTCGCATACCACTTGGTGAAACATTTTCAAATTAATAAAAACAATTTGGCTTAAGTTTCACTACTTATTTGATGTCTGTTAACATAAATGTTTCGGGTTTTTAGCCCATTTTCGAAACTGAAGAGAACAAAACTTAAAATCCAATTTATAATGGTAGTGTAGATCACAGATACAATTTTGAAAAATGTAAAAATATGTTATTAGTTCAATTTTAATCTTTTACAGATACAATGGTGATAAATTAAATAGAAGTTGTTCATTTGTAATTAGTAGCTTGTGCTAAACAAATTTCCAAACTTTCTAAAAGGTCCATTCTTCTGCTTTTATTACCTACGTGTAAAATCTCAGTTCTACTGAAATCTATGAAATGGTTGTTAGTTATACAATGTTCCGAAAAATCAGATGTAATTTCATTATGTAATATCCTTTTTTATGTTCTTCTACCCTTATGTTTATAGATAGTACTGTCTGACCTATGTAAAATGCAGGGCATTCATTACAATATAATTTGTATATAACGTTTTTTTCACACGTTTCTCGACAGTCTTTACTATTGACTAAGAGTGAACCTAAGTTTTTCCTATTTGTACAAATAATATTAATATTATTCTGTTTTAGACTATTACAAATTTTGTTACTAATTTGTGGTATTAAATTTATGCTATGGAATTTCTCCTTTTCTTTGTCCTGAAGAATAGGGTAAAGAGAAGCTAGAGCCCTTTTATGAGGTTTTTTGAAAATAATTTTATCGATTACATTCGTATTGGAACCATAGGTCGACGCTAATGACTTCAAAACATTAATTTCTTTGTTAAAGTTTTCTATTGGGAGAGGGGTTGATAGTATTCTATGAACAAATGCGTGAAAAAGAGACATTTTTATTTTATGAGGGTGAGAACTGTTATGTATTAAAGATTCTATGTACGTGGATTTTCTTAATATGTCCAATTAACATTTCTTGTGATGTCAATATCTAAAGAATTTATTGATTTTTGTGAAATTTTGATTTCAATAGTGAATTTGACAGAATTGAAAAATGCATTTAGCAAATTCAGAAACATTTCTTATTGTCTAATAGAACCAACCAAGTGCAAAATACATCATCTACATATCTTTTCCAATAAAGAACTTATCAACAATTGGACCCTATGGGTTCTTCCTTATCAACACTTATGAGCGAAATTTTCATGAGTCATCTTGAAAATAAAATCTTTTCTTCACAAGATAATTTGATAAAGAAAGTTCTTTATTGGAAAAGATTTGTGGATGATGTATTTTGCATTTGGTTAGGTTATATTAGACAATTAGAAATTTTTCGGAATTTGTTGAATTCATTTTTCAATTCTGTCAAATTCACTACTGAAATAGAAAATTCCCAAAAATCAATAAATTTTTCAGATATTCAGATCACAAGAAATGTCAATTCCCTTGACTTTGACATTTCAAGAAAATCCAAGTACACAGATTCTTTAATACATACAGTTCCCACCCTCATAAAATAAAATGTTTCCTTTTCACGCCTTTGTACATAGGTTACTATCAACCCCTCTCTCTATAGAAAACTTTAACAAAGAAATTAAAGTTTTGTAGTCATTAGCGTCGAACAATGGTTACAATACAAACGTAATCGATAAATTAATTTTTAAAAAACAGCATCAGGAAGCTCTAGGTTCCCTTTTCCCTATTCTTCAGGACAAACAAAAGGAAAATTTCCATAGCATGAATTTCATACCACAAATTAGTAACAAAATTTGCAATAGTCTAAAACAGAATAATATTGATATTATTTGTACAAATAAGAAAAACTCAGACTAACTCTTAGTCAATAACAAAGACAGTCGTGAAACGTGTGAAAAAAGCGATATATACAAATTATATTCTAATGAATGCCCTGCATTTTACCTAGGTCAGACAGGACGATCTATAAAGAAAGGGTAAAAGAACATAAAAAATGTATATTACATAATAAAATAACATCCGGTACAACCATTTCATAGATTTGATTAGAACTGAGATTTTACACGTAGGTAATAAAAGCAGAAGAACGGACCTTCTAGAAAGTTTGGAAATTTGTTTAGCACATGGTAAGAAGCTACTAATCACAAATAAACAACTTCAATTTAATTTATCACCATTACTCTTATCTGTAAAAGATTAGGACTGAACTAACACCATATGTTCACACTCTTCCCTACCATTATAAATAGGAGTTTAAGTTTTGCTCTCTACAGTTTTGAAAATGGGCTAAAAACCCGAAACATATATAATAATAATAATAATAATGTTTATTTCCCAAAACTACATAAATGACAGAGTTCTCACAATTAATATAATAATAATAACAACAATAATGTGATTTACTTCAAAATAAATTTAGAAAAATTTTAAACTAAATTATAACAATCTAAATTAATACAATAAAAAATATATTTGCACAAATACTCAAATAAAGCAATATTATCCAAAAAAAATAAATAATAATGATAATGACAAACAAGATCCACGTGCTGAAAAAAAGCTACCTTCACCACTCCAATGCGTCTTCAAGTAGAAACCGCGGCCACCCTGTAATTTCATCTAGAAGCAAATTTTTCAACCAGATTTTCAATTTTTTTTGTATGAATGAAAGCTGTTCATATTTCTTATATTAGGTGGAACTTGAGAGTAGATTCTTGGAGCTGTATAATAAAACGATCTCTGACCCACCGCTTTAGCTGCCCTTTCTGTGACATACTCGCAATCTTTCCTATGCCTTGTGTTGTGATTATGTTTTATATACGACAGTTCTCCCCTGTTTCTGTACTGTAGGCAAAGAACCCTATAATAGTAAAGTTTTTCCAACAGTCAACAGACATGTCAACAGACATCAAATAAACAGTGAAACTTAAGCCAAGTTGTTTTTATTTAGTTTTTTAATTTACGAGGAAAGTATGCTATTAACAATGGAAAGCGATATCAGCTGCAGTTGCAACACCATATGTTTTTCATGAAATTTTCCATGATCAGTTCACACAGTTGCGGCTGGATGTCCTGGATAACTTTTCGAATTCCTTCTTTAAGGTCTTGAATCGATTGTAGAGCTTTGGCATAGACCTTATCCTTCACGTGCTCCCAAAGAAAAAAGCCGTAAGATGTTAACACAAGATGTCGAGTGGCTAATTGTGATCACCTCTTCGGGAAATAAAACGGCCAGGAAACATTTCTTACAAAATAACGATTGTTTTCTTGTTTGTGTAACACATAGCACCGTCTTGTTGAAAATAAACATCGTCCACAGCATTATCTTTCAACTACGGCTATAAAGAATCATTAATCGTAGCGCAATTTATTCACCGTAACAGTTGCACCAGCCTCATTTTCGAATAGTAAGGCTCAATCACACCGCCTGAACTCCCCTTATTGGAAATCCCTGTTTATTGTGTATAATCAATGACTCTAGTAGTGTAACACACAGAAAGAATAATTTGGTATTTTTTTGCAAAAAATGTCTATATTTTATGTATGATGTGGAAACAATGTGAACAATTTATCGTTGATAAGTACTGGTGGTAATGAAATGTTATCTATCAGTTTTTTCTTGAAGAAAATAGTTCACAAGAGCAGATTTGTACAGATATTTCACGTTATTATAACAATTACCGGAATTAATAACATTAATAAGTTTCAAGAAGAATTTGTAAGAAATCACTTTCTCCATTCAGCTCGAGATATCAAGGCGTGGTTGTTTTTTAGAGTCTGGCAACTTTTTTATGACTCATGTTTTGACAAAAAGTTAGCTCATTATTTCAAATTAACGAAATGGAGTTATTTGCACATGAAATATTAAAAACTTCTTCTTTGAGCTTTTTCACCGTTGTTCACTTTCACGAATTTACTTGTATTGGGTTCACTTTTGGTTTCACCAATGACTATCTAATTATAAATAAATAATGAAGATAATATCGGGTGTTTTTTCAGAGTGATAGAACTTTCGATAGGGATAACTGTGATTTGACAGAAGGTAGAAGCCATGTTGTTTTGACATTTCTGTTCAGTAAGCATTGACAAACTATCATGTAAAGACTGACGTCGCAACAACGTTTACAAATTGTTGAAATTTATTTTCAAAATCAGTGTTCTATTCGCCAAACTTATAGAGCACTTCGTGAAATTTATGGTTTACATAATCGTCCATTAGAGCAGCTTATTCGTCGAACTATCGAAAGATTCCGGACAACATTTTCTCTACTCGATGCAACAACAAGAACAAGACAAAGAACTGTACGTACAGTAGAAAATATCGCTGCTGTGATTCATAGTGTTAATCATGATCTAGATCTGTGTATTCGTCGACGTTCACAGCTAGTTGGATTTATATCATAAAATTATCTTTCGAATAAAGAAAAATTTGGCTTCAGTCAGAATTTAAATGTGTTTTATTTCAATTTAAAGTTCTATCACTCTAAAAAAACACCCGATATGATATCAAAATTTTTGAAGTGCTGTAACATTTCGTTGGCAAAATTCAATCGATTAGCATATCCTTCAATTCTTGAACAAATTGAATTTTTTAGGCTTTTTAATGCAAATCTTTCTTTAAAATCAAATAAGAGGACGTTTTTTTTGATGTTCAATGATTGTCCTCGCTTTCGGATGGATAAAGACGGATATTGACGAACTGACATCTCCACATCTCGAATCGTTTCTTCGTCGTGGACTGAACGAGGGCGGTTAGAGTGTTGAGTGTTCACTGTCGCATCTGTATTCTCGATCATCCTGATCCATTTTCTAATTCTGTCGTCACTTGGTGCATGGCCTGTACAATATTCCACTCAATACAAACGTTAAGAAGCCACTATTAGATCACTGTTGTTATAATACGCTCGTACGCAAAAAGCGCGATGCGTTCCCACCGTGACAAAAACTCCACAAAATGGCGAACACAATTTCCCTCCGTCGCTTAGTTTCAAATGCAACACCAAAGCACATACCCGATACGCTTTTTGAACAGGCTGTATCTCGAGCAGGAAAGAAAGAGCGATTCCTTACTAATTCTTCTTGAAACTGATTAATGATATCAATTCCGATAATTGTCACAATAGAGTTCACAATCCCCTCTACTATTGACACCAGTAATCTCTTTTCTGCAGGGGTTTTTCACCATTAGCCGAGACTAACTGGGAAATCAGAAACGTGATTCGCATACATTCAAGTACTTCCACCTCGGTTTCCTTCTTATCTTCGTTCTCGGTCCGCCCGAATTGAAATTCAGATAAAGCCGAAATCCCCAAACATACACATCCCTAATGTGGGTTTTATGAATAGGAAGGTTGACGTTTTCATTGGTTGATTTTGGAGTGAGTCTACCACTGAGTTGTATATTCAGGGTTGTATGATACAAGATTTCTCGTTTGCGTCGAATAAATTCGGTGAAAATTGAATTCAGTTGGATTTGGTAGACTCTCATGTATAGAGGGTGATTTTTTGTACATGTTGAGATTCAAATTAGCTATATTATTTTCAGTGACAATCAGATTGACTGAATAATCTAGGATGAATTCCCGGGCAGTGGACTGTATGAATTTGAAAGATTTGAGGAAGATATAGGGTGATTTTTTTAGAGTAATAGAAATTTAAATTGAAATAAAACACATTTAAATTAAGATTGAAGCGAATTTTTTTTATTTGGAAGATTATTTTTATGACATTTATGTTTTAAAAATAATTTCCGGCATATGTCCACCACGACTAGCTCTGAGGAACCGCATTTGACCAGACCAATTTTGTACCACTTTTTCGAGTAATTCAGGCCTTATTTCATCAATAACATGAGTTACGTTGGCTTCCAAAGCGTCTATTATTTCTGGTTTATCAGCACAAACCAATGACTTGACATAACCCCAAAGAAAAGAATCCAGTGGAGTTACGTCGCATGACCTTGGAGGCCAATTCATTGGACCATTTCTCGATATAATGCTATCGCCAAATCTTTCTGTCAATAAATCAATTATTACGGTAGCAGCATGAGGCGTAGCACCATCTTGTTGGAACCAAAACACTTCTGGGTCGTTAACCATTAACCATTCAAATTTTGAATTTGATTAATTGATCATCAATTTGTAACGAGCACCATTCACTGTTACAGTAGCTCCAGCATCGTTTTTAAAGAAATATCGACCGATGGTGCCTCCATCGTATAAAGCATTCCATGCATTGCATTTTTCAGGATGCAATGGAACCTGCAGAACTTCTTGAGGATTGTTTTCACTCCATTTGTGGCAATTTTGCTTGTTTACATAGCCGTTCAACTAGAAATAAGCTTCATGACTAAACACAATTTTACGATAAAAAAGTGGATCAACTTCAAGCTGCTCTAGGGCCCAATCAGCAAACAAACAACGCTTCAATTAGACATAGCTCAAATAGTTCTCGATTCTTCATTTCAGAAGTGGCATCAGTTCGGATTTTATATCCAACAAGGAATTTTTAATTCACTATGCATGTACATAACAATCATGATCCCCGAGTTAAGAATCTAGACCTTTCAAATATGTCTCATTTTTTCCTAGAATCATTTGGGCCTATTAAGAATCGAAAATATTTTTCCTTCACAATTGTCGTAGTAACCCATATGAAAGCATCACCGTTTCAAGACGACAACAGTGGAATGTCGTATCGGCATATACCTGACCACATTTCGTGCCCTAAGAGAGTCTCTCATTCGGCCAGTTAGCCAAAAGGTTCGGTCGAAAATATTCTCTCGACCAGACGGTCACGCAATATTCTCTACTCATCGAACATTAAATTCCGACCCCACACACATTCTCTAGAAGTAACTTCTAATCACATTTTTCTTTGTCTCTCAAGTTATAATCACACATCTCTCGCTACCCTTGAATTATTTTATATTCGCATTCCACTTTAACTATCTCTTAGTAACCCATAACGCACTGAAGGCCTGGAAGTGAAGGTATTATCTTCATTATTTGTTCGTAATTAGATAGTAATTGGTCAAAAGTGAACCCAATACAAGTGAATTCGGTGAAAGTGAACAACGATGAAAAAGCTCAAAGAAGAACTATTCCACGAACAAGATAGTATTTACACCGCAATTAGAGTTGAAACTACACCGAAACAACTCCCTCAGTTTGGGTGAACAATCAAAGTTGCAAATCCCTCTCTCAACCCCATTCAAAGTATGCTTAACCAAGAATCTGCATACTAATTGGTTAACGGTCAATTACTTACTAGGAAAAATTCAAAAATGTATGTCTACATACCAAGCAATTCTTTACAGCATCTATACCGACCGAAAATAATCTTAATTAATGCGTCCAGTCCATTACTTTCGCACCGATACGAGAAAAGCACGAGAGGCGTTGATCCTTTTTATTGTCATCGGCCGATATTGGATCCCCGGAAACATTCGGAGAATCCGCCAAAGGAGTGTAATTAAATACCGGATGCGGCAGAGATAATACCTGAATTGAATTACGCGAATGCGTCCTTGTACAGGAGCGTTCGTCTCGTGCACGCGTCATCCAATTTGCGGTTTTCTTCGATTCCGCGAAATCGGTATATTCAACGTTTCGTGGTTCGCGCAGACGCGCTTTAAACGTGTTAATGATTATTGTTTCAATTTGTTTACCCAAATATTCCAGGAGAGCACTCCGGGTTTCGACTTGCATGAATGATTATTGTTTTGCGAAAAAACAAACTTTTGGAACGGTTCAACACACAAATGACATTAACCAATTAATGAATTACATAGTTTATATTTCCAAATAAGTTGAGAAGTATATTAAATGTCTAATAGTAAATTCACCAGTATCACAAAGTTATCTATAGATCTATATAATGAACATGACAATCAATCGTTATTAAGAAACTGTCGTTTATATTAGTAGTAACACCATCGCATTCGCCATTTTGCAACGGTAAGCTTTTTCGTTGGAATATGTATATAATATTCACTTCTTCCGGAATGAGGATCAATATTCGATTAGAGATCAAGAAAATTCCATTTCAAAATGCAAAAAATTATACTTTTAACTGAACCCCTAACTTTCCTTTCACGATTAAAGGTTGATAATTTGACCCTCATTCTTTATTGTTTCGGTCTCTACTTGACGGAAATTCATCATATATGATTTGAAGTGAAACACTAATATTTATTGTTTGAAAATTTATAAAATCGGTCTCCTTAAATATCGGGTGTTTTTTTCAGAGTGATAGAACTTTGAATTGAAATAAAACACATTTAAATTAGGATTGAAGCCAAACTTTTTTTATTTAAAAGATAATTATATGACATTTATGTTTTAATAATAATTTCCGGCATATGTCCACCTCGACTTGCTCTGAGGAACCGCATTCGACTAGACCAATTTTGGACTACTTTTCGAGTAATTCAGGCCTTATTTCATCGATAACACGAGTTATCGATCAAAGCGTCTATTCTTTCTGGTTTATCAGCATAAACCAATGACTTGACATAACCCCAAAGCAAATAATCCAGTAGAGTTATGTCGCATGATCTTGGAGACCAATTAATTTGAATCAGTTCTCGAAATAATGTTATCGCCAAATCTTTCTATCAAGAAATCAATTGTTACGGTAGCAGCATTGGGTGTATCAACATCTTGTTGGAACCAAACACTTCTGGGTGGATACCATTCAAATTTTGAAACAAATAATCATTGATCATCGGTCTGTAATTCACTGTAACATTAGCTCCAGCATCGTCTTTGAAGAAATATGGACCGATGATGCATGTAAAGCACACCATACAGTGCATTTTTCAGAATGCAATGGAACCAGTAGAATTTCTTGAAGATTGTTTCCACTCCATATACGGTAATTTCGCTTGTTTACATAGCCGTTCAACCAGAAATGAGCTTCATCACTAAACACAATTTTATGATAAAAAAGTGGATCAACTTCAAGCTGTTTGACGCTTATTATGGTCAAGTGGCTTTAGTTCTTGAACCAGATGGATCTTGTATAGGTGTAGACCAGGATTTTTACGCAAAATTTTCCATTTGGTGGATGCACAGAGTCCACCTTGTTGTTAACGTTGACGAATAGACAAATCTGGATCATCATTAACACTATGACTTACAGCAGCGATATTTTCTTCTGTACGTACAGTTCTTTATCTTGTTGTTGTTGTTGTTGCATCGAGTAGAAAAATGTTGTTCGAAATCTATCGATAGTTCGACGAATAAGCTGCTCTGATGGACGATTATATAAACCATAAATTTAACGAAGTGTTCTATAAGTTTGGCGAATAGCACACTGATTTTGAAAATAAATTTCAACAATTTGTGAACGTTGTTGCGGCGTGAGTCTTTCCATGATAATTTGTCAATACTTACTGAACAGAAATGTCAAAACAACATGGCGTCTACCTTCTATCAAATCACAGTTATCCCTATCGAAAGTTCTATCACTCTAAAAAAACACCCAATATATAATATTCACTTCTTCCGGAACGAGGATCAATATTAGATTAGAAATCCGGGAAATTTAAATACACAAAATTATACTTTTAACTTTCCTTTCAGTATTAAGGGTTGATATTTTGAACATCATTCTTGATTGTTTCGGTCTGTACTTGGCGGATATGATTCAAAATAAAACACTTCATTTACAGTAATATTTATTGTTTATACAACAATTGTTTCGTCCCTTACATTTTGACTTCCCTAGGTGAGTGTGATAAGTAACCACCTTTATAAAATCGGTCTCCTTAAATACAAGTCTGAGCATAAAGAAACGTGATATTATGAAGGTTTATTATGGGAATTTAGTCGTTAAGCAAGATGTGTTTTTAATGATGCCGGTTTATTACTAGTGCTTCTAAAAGGTCCAGTCTATCGCATTAGTTCTCTGTATAGAGAACCCCGAAATTATGGTCAAAATCTTGTCCTGATTCTTGTAGGTGGTTGGCATAGATATACATAATTCGATTTATTTTCAACTAATGAATTCTGATGTTTATTGGTTCCGATCTCTGGTTTTTATTGACTTTATTTTTATTATTTTGTATCGATTTACCTAAATAATTCATGCTTATATATGAAATATCTCGATGTCGATTTTTCTTCGAATATCTAATGACAAATGCTTGATGGCATTGTATAATTCTTGATGGACCATATCGGTTCACATACTGAGGGGTTATTCTACTTTGAAGGAAAGTTATCGATTTATGACCATGCAACTTCGCGCCAACACCTAGCTATCAGTTCAGATTTTCATCCTATATACGGTAAGCAAATAAAGTCTTATTCTAATTTGTCGATCATCAATTATCGACAAACTATCAAATAAAATTCAACAAAAACAATCCATGTCACTAGTTTACCCACAATTTTATTTGATATTTTGTCGATCATCAATCATCGACAAACTATTAAATAAAAGTCAACAAAAACAATCCATGTCAGTAGATCTGTAACAAGCACCATTCACTGTAACATTAGCTCCAGTATCGTTTTTAAGGAAATATGGACCGATGATGCCTCCAGTGTGTAAAGCACACCGTACAGTCCATTTTTCAGGATGCAATGGAACCCGCAGAAGATTGTTTTCACTCCATATACGGCAATTTTGCTTGTTCAAATAGCCATTCAACCAGAAACACTAAACACAACTTCAAACTGTTCTAGGGCACTATCAGCAAACAAACGACGCTTGTTATGGTCAAGTGGCTTTAGTTCTTGAATCAGTTGGATCTTGTATGGGTGTAGACCAAGATCTTAGTGAACAAAAATGTCAAAACAACATGGCTTCTACCTTCTGTCAAATCACAGTCATCTCTACCGAAAGTTCTATTTTCTAAAAAAAAACACCCGACACATACTTATATAGTTTTTGTTAATACATTTGTATCAATACGTTTGATGTCGGGATGTAAAAAGGTTTTTCCCAAGATATTGAAAAATATTTTATATTGATCATATATAAGGATATCATTTCATGGTTTTTGTATATAGTTTCAATATATATTGTTGAAGTTAGAAGATATAAATCTCACTTTAAACTCACAAACCTTTATATTATCACGTTTCGTTTTGCTCAGAGTTGTACTTAAGGAGACCGATTTTGTAAGAGTAGTTAGTTACCATACTGACCTGATGAAGTCGAATTTCATTGACGAAACGATTTTTGTGTAAACAATAAATATTAACGGAAATAAAGTGTTTTACTTTAAATCATATACGAATAATTTCCGGCAAATAGAGGCCGAAACAATCAAGAATGAGAATGAAATAAGAAACTACTTTGTTTTCTATCACTTTTTATAAGCTGAATATACAATGAGTTTCGTAGTGCTTACTACGTTTTCAAACTACAAAAAGTGATAGAAAACAAAGTGATTTCTGATTTCATTCCAGTTAAAATTAACTACCACAAAGCATCCATCAAGAATGAGGTTCAAAATATCAGCCCCTATAACGTGGAAGGAAAGTTAGTTGAAAGTATAATTTCATGTATTTCGAAATGAAATTTTCTGGATCTCTAATCGAATATTGATCCTCATTCCGGAAGAAGTGAATGTTATATACATACCCCAACGAAAAATATTTCCGTTGCAAAATGGCGAATGCGCAGGTCCTAACACTGTGCTAAATGAACGATGTACGATTGATTGTCATGTTCATTATATAGTTCCTTGGATAACGCTGTGATGCTGGTGAATTTACTATCCGTCATTTGCATTAAATTTTCAAAAAAAATTCAACAAATAAACATACTTTGCGATAAAGTAAAAACATTATTGTTTTTCATTAATTATAATATAGTTTAATGAACAATTCGTCAAAACTTATCACATCTATCTAATCTCTGACATATAAATCATTTTTAATCGCCCTCTTACCATCTATTGTGTTCTATACCTCTTTCACTTATCTATCTGAATCATTCCCAATTTTATTCTTCTCTAGGTATCCAATTCAGTTTCTTCCTCAAGAAAATGAGAAATAAATAGCATCTCCGAAGATACTGTTTGTCGTAGGAGGCATCAAGACTGTAGATTTCGTTGTAGTTTCAAATATTTGGCGATATTATTCGTTCGCTCTTGGCGAAGTCACGTAATACACGAAGCTGGTACGTGATATTCGATAAATTGAATCTATTCTCCTGAACAAAATTTGTTTGTCGTTGGTGGAAAAAACAATTTGAGTATTCTTCAATTTACGAAGTGTGGGTTTTGATTTGGGGGGCACGGGTTCCTTAAAACATTAGGGTAGTAACGGGTTACCCATTTCGTGGTCTGGATTTCACAACCCTGTTTCAATGACATATGTCGAACAAAACTATGATCCGAAGCGTCATATGTTTAGTTGAAGGTAAGCCATTTAACAATATGAATCGTTTATCTACTGATGAACGTTTGAAAATTATGAAAACTTACTGCGATAACAATAATTCTGGAGGATGTACGTTTCGTGAATTAGGGGCAGATTATGGCCGACATCTGAGCGAATAAGTGGTAACACAGTAAAAAAATTCGAAGAGGCTGGATCTGCTACTAATGTCTTAAGGCCCATACATCATCGACATGCACGCTCGACCGAAAATATTTATACTGTAAGTGAAAGTGTAGAAGAAGATCCAAATTTATTGATTGATCATTTAGGCGTCTCTTACGGCACGTTATGGCGTATTTTGCATCTGGATTTACATCTGCATCCTTATGAGGCTCAGTTGACGCAAGAACTGAAGCCATCTGACCATAGAATGCGTAGAACATATGCTGATTTGGAGCTTCAACAACAACGTTTGGATGACTATTTTTCGCATCGAATTTTCTTCAGCGACGAACACATTTTTCACTCGGTGGCTCTGTAAACGAGCAGAGTTGTCGCCTCTAGGGCAGTTAAAATACCCCTGTAACTGCTGAGAGACCGTTACATCCACAAAAAGTCACTGTATGGTGTGCAATTTGGTCTGGTGAAGTGATTGCCCCTAACTTCTTTGAAAATGAAGAAGGTGTTACTCAAACCGTCAATTCTCATCGCTATAGCCAAATGATTACAGATTTTTTTTTGATCTGAAATTTTCAGGACGCGTAATTTCTCGTTTTGGTGATGTGAGTTGGCCACCAATATCTTGTGATTTATCGGCTCTGAATGTGCTTTTGTGTGAAAACCAATATTTATCAAGTTATTGGTGAGATATGGCCAGAAATATGTCGATGAGTGATCGAAAATTACCTCATGATAATCGAGTCCTGTAAGAGATCACGTGGAAGACATTTATGTCATGTTGTATTCTACACCTAATGGCAAAGCATTATATTGAAATAAAATGGGATCGATTATTCTAAATGAAAGAGTGTTTAGTTAATTATTTAAATATTTTAATATTTAAAGATATATTCTGTTAGCCTTCTACATATTCAATTTCAAAAATTTATATTCAATATTACTTCAGGAATTAATGTCATATAAGTACCACTTATATCAAACGACATATAAAATAAACATTCATTATAAGACATCCAAATGAGATAACAAAATCCAATAAATATAAATTGTTAACAAAAATCCTATAAATTGAATATTTTGAATAGACAAAATTTTGTTTCTGTTCCTCCCTCTTATGAAAACAAATATCTTTCAGAAATGTAAAACATAATCTTCAGAAATTCATCATAACACTATCTTACTTAGAATATTCAATATTATTTGATATCTAACTAAGTTACTCTTTAGAAAATCTCAAGATATGTAAAAATATTACTGAAAAACAAGTTTTAAGAGAAACTTTGCTTCGTCAGTACTCAATCGTATTCAATAAAAGATAACATCAATCAACAAAAAGTATTTTCTTACCCTTAACAATTCAGAAAGTTTCTTGGTAAAAGAATACTAAACATTTAAATGGAGTCTTATATGGCTCGAAATAAATTATTCTGTGGTTTACCATTGATCTTAAAGATAATTTAACGACCTCTTTTATAGCACAAGGACCATATGTATAAAGAATGTTAAGGAAACGGAATAATTATATATTATGAATAAAATAAAATAAATGGAGGTTTATACTTGATAGAAGGTATATAAAATTATTTAAATATTTTAATATTTACAGATATATTCTGTTAGCCTTCTACATATTTAATTTCAAAAAATTATATTAAGTATTATAACTTCAGGAATTAAATTAATGTTATATAAGCACCGCTAAAATCAAACGACATATAAAATAAACATTCATTATAAGACATCCAAATGAGATATCAAAATCCAATAAATATAAACTGTTAACAAAAATCCTATAAATTAAATATTTTGAGTAGACAAAATTTTGTTTCCGCTCATTCCTCTTATGAAAACAAATATCTTTCAAAAATCTTGAACATAATCTTTAGAATTTCATCATAAAACTATCTTACTTAGAATATTCAAGTCCCTACTTGGTGAAGATCCATATTAAATAGTATTTAAATAAGGTTATTCTGATTTTCACAAATTTTTATTGTTATGTTTACAACAATCGTTTCGCTATCACAGTAGCATCATCATGTCACATAAAGATGATAAATCGGGGGTTTATGTGTTAACCTGCGGTGATTGCCCCAAAGTTTACATAGAACAGACTGGAAGAACTTTCCGACATAGAATTTGTGAACATTTGAAAATTTTTCTCAATAATAAAAGTAATTTCCCATATTCTAACCATTTGTTAGAAACAGGACATACTTTCAACCATAATTTTGAAATTCTACATATAGAAAGAGAAAGTTATGCCTTAAACCTGTTAGAATCCCTAGGGATAAATAAACACAGTAAAATAAGAATATTACTTAAGGAACAATTAGATTTAAATAACTCACCTCTGTTGAATATATTCAGATAAGCTGGAATTTGCAGGGGCCCTTTTTTGGCTTCTAGTGCTCAATAAAAATTTATTGTACTTCTGTAATATAAATAGCAACGGATTTCGGAAACAAGCTTAGTTATTCAAAATTCAAACTTCCCTGATGATGCTACTGTGATAGCGAAACGATTGTTGAAAACATAACAATAAAAATTTGTGAAAAACAGAATACCCTTATTTAAATATTATTTAAATATTCAAATAATAATTATTGGATATCTAACTAAGTTACATTTTAGAAGATCTAAAGATATTTAAAAACATTACTTGAAAACAAGTTTTAAGAGAGACTTTGCTTCGTCAATCAATCAACAAAAAGTATTTACTTACCCTTGAAAATTCAGAAAGCTTCTTGGTAAAAGAACACTGAACATTTAAATGGAGTCTAATATGGCTCGAAATAAATAATTTTGTGGTTTACCATTGATCTTAAAGATTGAAAGGCAATTTAACGGCCTCTATTATAGCACAAGAACCATCTGTGCTATAATAGAGGCCGTTCAGTTATCTTTCAATCTTTAAGATTTAAGATATTAGACTTCATTTAAATGTTCAGTATACTTTTACCAAGAAGCTTTCTGAATTATTTAAATATTTCAATATTAGCCTTCTACATATTTAATTTCAAAAAATTATATTTTATTTTTATAACTTCAGGAATTAAATTAAATTAATGTCATATAAGTACCACTTATATGAAACTTAATTAATTTCATATACCTTCTATCAAATATAAACCTCTATTTATTTTATTTTGCTTTTTGAATTGTTAAGGGTAAGTAAATACTTTTTATTGATTGATGTTATATTTTGCATACGATTGAGTACTGACAAAGGAAAGTATCTCTTAAAACTTGTTTTTTAGTAATATTTTTACATATCTTGAGATTTTCTAAAAAGTAACTTAGTTAGATATCCAATTATATTGAATATTCTAAGTAAGATAGTTCTATGATGAAATTCTAAAGATTATGTTAAACATTTTTTAAAGATATTTGTTTTCATAAGAGGGATGAGCAGAAACAAAATTTTGTCTACTCAAAATATTTAATTCATAGGATTTTTTGCTAACAATTTATATTTATTGGATTTTGTTATATCATTTGGATGTCTTATAATGAATGTTTATTTTATATGTCGTTTGATATAAGAGGTACTTATATGACATTAATTTAATTCCTGAAGTTATAATATCAAATATAATCTTTTGAAATTAAATATGTAGAAGGCTAACAGAATATATCTGTAAATATTGGAATATTTAAATAATTTTATATACCTTCTATCAAGTATAATTCTCCATTAATTTATTTTTGTTATAGTTAAGTTTACTTTCGGTAGCACAAAATGGATAATCTATATTGGGTGAAATGTGCACGCAAGAAAGATTTCAATAGATCACTATTCATCAAAGCGTCAATTAATTCGATATGAACAGGGTATTTCGAACTCATGTCAAATACTCCATGATAATGAGTGCTCTAGATATATTATCCACCAACTGAAACAGCTACGCAGACTCATTACCAGTATCACTAATACAGTTTGGAGATGAAACGTCATCAGGATCGTAAATACTAATTATCCCAGATTTGACGAGAACCAAAGCGATGTTTCACGTGGATGGCAAAAGGACCCCGATTTATTTCGAAATGAAAATTTGAGCTTTCGGCGTTGGGATTAAACTTTTGCAGGTCGGAAGTTCGCAAATCCCCGATGGAGAAGGGCAATTGATCCGGCGGGGAAGATCAGTCTGGGATTTAATGTATTTTCCGGCTTACCGATCGTGAATATTCCAGTTTCTTTCTCCACCACGTTGAACTCTATAGTCATTCTTTCTTTCCATTTAAAACAACGTAAATTTTTTCAATGTCCCTCGATAGAGTGCTTTGACTTATGTTATATGATCCGTGTTCGTCCAAATAGATTGAATTTTGAATTCAAAACTGTTCCATCGGATGATATTTGGTGGAAAGTTTGAAAAAATTAATTTCTACTGAGATTATTTCAGGTTATATGAATGATTATTCGATTGGATACTCAGAAATAACAAATATCATCACCAAAAAAGCCCCCTCAGTTGGAAGTTATTTGGATGCTAAATAAAAACAGTCAGTAAAATACACACATCGTTAAAAGTCATTATCACTATCTTATCACTTGAATGAAAACAATAAAACAGAAAAAAGGGTTTCTTTACACCTTCAATATAGGTGTATTAGAAGTTAATCAGTTTGTCAGCGAATAATGAGAGTTTTAATATTAAGAATATTCCGTGAAAAATGCCGGGACGTCCATTTTCTCTGTTTGACCGGGCAAGAAGCTTTGTCGAAACACCAGACTGAGCAGCTTTTGAATATTCCACGGGTTTCAGTAAGGCGCATAGTGGCCCTTTTCCTGGAAACCGGTAGTGTAGCCCGGAGACCGGTGCCTGGTCGACCCAGAGTAACATCCGCAAGGCAAGACCATTATATCGCAAATTTTACTCGAAGGAATCGAACGATATATGTAACAACCCTTCGAAGTCATTTTTCGAGGACCTATAGACGAATTGTCTCAACCGGTAACATAAGGAGACGTTTGCATTCCTCAAATTTAAGGGCAAAAAGACCATTAAGAGTACCTCGGCTATCACCTGGAAATAGAGCTACCCGTCGGCAGTGGGCAGAACACCACCAAGGCTGACTTTTAGCACAATGGTGCAACGTACTTTTTTCGGATAAGTCACGATTCGGTTTACAAAGTGATAGTCGACGAGAAAGGGTTTGGAGAGGTCCAGGCCGACTCAATTTCGTCCGGGATCAATAATGTACCCCTCTTATTATCATTGAACGAACAATGACTGATGCCATCTACGTAGAAAACATCATTGAACCAATCATTGTTCCTCTGTGCAACGAATTTGGGGATAATTTAATTCATCAGATAATAATGCCCAACCACACCGCACACGAAGGGTTCAAAACATTCTTCAAGAGAACAATATCCAGAGAATGAACTGGCCAGCAAACTCACCAGACATGAATCCAATTGAGCACGTATGGGATTACTTAGGGAGAGCAATATCCAATCGCCAAAACCAATCTTCAACCTTTCAGGAATTGAGTTTATCCCTTCAGGAATAATAGAACGATATGCCTGAAAATTTCATTAATGACTTGATTCGTGAGATACCTAGGCGTATTGGGCAGTTGATTGAAATAAGATGTGGTAATACGGATAATTGAATCTGAATCTAGTTCTGGAATAACTATAATTAATCAATAAATTTAGATTTTTTCTTATTTTTCCTATTTTGTATCATCCTGCATAAAGTAAATAGTAACAAAGATTTTCTTTCAAATATATTGCAGTTGAAATAGAGGAAAATATTCATCTCATTTCCAGAACATAGATTGTTTATTTCTTGAGAAACCTAGGGCGCCCAAGACTTTTGACGATGTGTGTATATCTATTAGAAAACAAACAGGTTTCCCAATAGGAATGACATAATTCAAAATAACACTGTATATTATTTTCGACATTTGTGTTCAGTAGGTTATGCTATTTAATCATGGAAAGATACAGTCTTCAACGGAGTTTTGAAAGTGATGAATGATTTCATCAAAATCAGTGCCATGGTCTATCATGAATAATACCGAATGAAATTTCGAAAGTCCAACAGCGTAAGGTCTGTATTGTTGAGCTGGCCACCCAGTTGTACCTTTGTCCAATCCATTTATTGGAGAATATTGCATTTAAGTGAGTTCTGACTATTGAAGCATAATGGGGTCCATCCTGATGGAACCAGACATTTTCATTCGGTAGGCTTGGATTTATTGCATTAGTTGACTAACTCAGAAGCAACTTTGTCTCTAATCAAACTCAAATATTTTTCGGCCGACAGTGTCACATCAATAAAAATAGTATGGTCTCCTATAATACTTGCCCAAACGTTCACCCTTTGAGGATAGTCCGTATGTGTCTCACGTATCCAATGAGGATTCTCTGCTGACCAATATCTACAATCTACAATCTACAATTTTCAATTTAAATGTTGATCCAACAGAGAAAATGTTTGAACAAACAGCGATTTCATTTCTTCTCAGTTTATCCATCATTATTTCACAGAAATGCATTCTACAATCTGGATCGTCTTCTGTTTGCTCCTGCACAAAAGTTCTATATATCCCACATAAGGATGAAATTTTGCTTTGTGTAGACACCTTATGACAACTGTAGGACTGATATTATTTTCACAGGCAATTTTAAGTGTCCTTGTCGTTGGATCTTCTGCAGCACCTAACAAAATATCCAATTTCACAGTATCTTCAACGAATTGCGGTTTTCTTTTCAATAGTTTGACATGTCGAACGAAGTTCTCTGAATTGTGGACGAATTTTAGACACAGTATCTTGAAAAATATTAGGCAACTGAGGATACCTCTGATTAAATAAGTTCGCCACTTTAACTTGACTTCTGCAATTATCCCGGAAACCGATCATCATTAAAGTCTCAAGTTGAATATTTCATTACTACTTCCACAATAAATAAGTTTTCGATTAGGAATTTATTTTTTAATCTGAATCACAACACCGCAACATCTTTCATAAGTCTGTATGTAGGTCATTTAGAAAATACTATCTTTCAACTCGTCATAAATTAGTTATTTCATTATTTCAAAGGGTATTATTCATAATATACCATACATGATATAGTTAGTGGTAATAAGGTTATTCAAGAGCATTACAATATTTCAATATACAGGGTGTTGTATTCAATATAAAGTGCTTCAAAAAACGCACCATTGAATTGGAAAGTTAACGTCTCCCAGTGTTTTTATAATTTTTTAACATAAGGACAAAAATAATGTAATTCCATAAGTTGTTTCTACACTGTATTTTATGAAACTACGTATAATCTATTTTATTTCGCCGGATTTTTTAATTATAGTCCGTCTTGAAAGTATCCGGAGAAAATAAAACTCAATTATAATTATTTAGTATTACATATATTTTTAATTCTTGAATTAGAAAATTATAACAAAATATTCATCTTTTTTTCTTTTACAACCTCCATTTAAATGTTAACACTTGACTAAATATTGAGGTACACTCCAAATTAGATCACTTCCATAATTTTCGGTGATGTTAGTCCAGGACTGTAGAACTGACTGAATTAATTCATTTTTATTTCGTGGCGCTGCTCGTTCAACTTCAGTCTTCATTAGTCCACATATATTTTTAATGGGACTAAGATCTGGTGAAGCTGCTGGCCGTAAAATGGTTGTGACTTGGTGTTCTTGTATCCAAGCTTGAGTATAGGTCGAAGTATGGCTTCTTGCATTATCCTGCTGAAAAAACCACTCCTATGAATATAAAGATGCGCCGTTTCAAGGATAAAATCGTTTAGAATGCCAGAACACGTTTTACTATTGATGATACCATAAACTTTAAAGAGAGGCGTAGCACCACGCTGAGATATCGCTCCCCAAACCATTAATTTGGTGGGAAATTTGAACGGTAACAGGTTGTTTTGATACAATTTTTAAGTAATTTCCTTAACTTTCATCAGAAAGAAAGATATTATTAAAATTATCTTCTTGAAAATGTTGACAAAACTCTATCCTTCATTCCTTTTGTAAAGGTGTAATTATAGGGAATTTTTTTGGTTTCCTTGATATGAAGCCTTGTCTTTTCAGTGACATACGGACGGTTTCTGGACATTCTTTTACATTTCGTTGATTTCCACATCTATTAGCCAATTTGCAAAACCTTAGGCGCAGATTGCGTCATCCTTAGGCCAATAAAGCGTTTAAATTGTTTCCTTTAATCTTACGCGATCTTCCTGAAATTGGACTATGCCGCATATCCATGCCATTTTTTATCCTGTTTATTGTCTCACTTAAAGCACTTTTTTCTAGTTCAGTCATTTGCACTTATTTTTTACCGTTTCGAAAAACTCTTCTATACAAATATTCTACCTGATTTCTTTTCTCTAGTTGCGACATTATTTCATGAATTGTATACCTGATGACAATCAACTCTATTTGACAAATAATGTTGCCATGCAACTTTGGCCTTATCCGACTATCTGCACAATCTGTTTTATACATTGCTTTTGTCTTAGAAGGTTACAAAAAGGAAGTATATTAAAATTATGAAAAATAATAAATTCCGGATACTTTCTAGATGGAGTATATTTGTATAAAATAAAATAGAAAAAGAGTTTTTACTTGATAGAAGAAATATAACAAAATTCGAATATCAAAACCGATTTAAACTGTCAGTCTTCTACAATTTTAATTTCAAAAAAATTTTTATTCAAAAAACTTTTAGAATTAAATTAATGTCTAAATAAGCACCGCTCATATTTAATAGAGGTATATAATCAAAACTCAATATACAATGTCAAATGGAATAAATAAACCAACGAATATAAAAAAGTTGATTTAAAATTAATAAATAAATGTTTGAGGGAGACAAAATTTTGTTTCTGGCTTATCATTATGAACACCAATTCTTTTTCAAAAACATAAAACACAACTTAAGGACTTCTCGAAAAATATAATTTATTTGAAATATTTATTATATTTAAATGTTCAAATAATAAATAAAATAACTCAAAACATGCACTATATCTTTAAAAAACAGTTAGAATTCCGATAATCTCTTCATCGGCCCTAGATAATATTTGAAATATCAAAATCAACTAACAATCAGTATATCTTACTTTAAAGTGTAACCGGAACTTGCTCAAACAGAATAACTTTAAAAATCCAGATAGTCTATGTTCGACACAGAATCACAGAAAACTGTAAGGTATTATAAGGTTTTCTTCAAACCATTGACATTCCATAATGAGATTTATTCAATTATAGTGCATGTTTTGAGAGATTTTTGAATTAACTAATTTGAATATTTAAATATATTAAATATTTCAAATAAATTATATTTTTCGAGAAGTCCTTAAGTTGTGTTATATGTTTTTGAAAAAGAATTGGTGTTCATAATGGTAAGATCAGAAATAAAATTTTGTCTCCTTCAAATATTTATTTATTAATTTCAAATGACTTTTTATATTCGTTCGTTTATTTATTCCATTTGACACTGTATATTGAGTTTTGATTATATAAGTCCATAAAATATGAGCGGTGCTTATTTAGACATTAATTTAATTCTAAAAGTTTTATGAATAAAATTTTTTTTCAAATTAAAATTGTAGATGGCCGACAGATTAAATCTGTTTTGATATTCAAATTTTGGAGTATATTTGATTTCGAAAGCTAAAAGTGTTACATATAAGTGAAATTTATTCATTTATCTCTTGATATAAGAACGAGAAAATCACCTGATGTCACATCGGTGGATTTATAATATTTTGGAGTGTATAAACTTTTTAAACCATTAATATACGAACGTGTTCAATCCCTTGAAAACATATTCTTTACTTTCATAATTTTTGGTTGTCAGGTTAATACCTTGACATTGTGACACTGTAAATTTTCACGTCAGCTCCTGTGATAAATTCTGCTTGAGCGATATCCATTTAATGGAAAATGCGGAGATTTTGATCTGCAGATTTTCATTACGACCATGCCGGGAAATGAACGTTTGCATTTGAATAGAGTTCTGCGAATGAATTCGATTTACGATAGGGGCAACCCGAGAATGATTTTCCTATTGACAGTAAAAAGACCGTAAAAAAATATATGGAAGACTTCGCAGAACACTGGATATACAGTTTGTATTCCTGGAGATACCCAATACTTTTTCGATCGGAAAAAAACTTGAATGGCATGCATGAGAAAAATGATACCTTATTAGTTGAACTAGCCATAAATTCCGATTTTATCCCATATAAAAGAGACATTTAGAGTTGGCATTTTGAAAAAGTGATTATTTCGAGTATGGCGACACTTCTGTCATTTGTTCTGACAGAAAGTTAGTTTAATATTTGACTTTAACGAAATGGGTCGAATTACGCTTTAACATAACTGGAAATTATCAAAGACTTATTTCCAATGTGCTGAATCTTACATATAACCTCAGTTTTATGGAATAAATTCTTATTTGTTGAAGGTTCAGATAGATTGTTTTTCATGCTTTTTATTAATGTAAAATATTTCTAATTTCAATTCGAAATTATAAATATTTTTACTAGAAAATTCATTCTGAAAATTAATACTATGTCATAGGAGGTATATCTTCTTTTAAAGATTTATAAACATTATCTGTCACTTGATAACTCAAAAATTCAAGAAATTGACTGAGTACTCACTCAGCTGGAGAACAGTTTAGGACATTAATGTTTGATATTAATTTTCTCATCAGCTAACATAACATAATATAACATAAATTTTATTCTCATAATCAATGCAATCATACAAATAAAAAGAGAAAACCGTCAAAAAACATCACAAATTCAACAAGATCTGAAAGAATATTCCATAAATTCCCTAAACGAATATGGTTCTTTATCTACAATCATTTTAGTTATTTCGATTTAGAATTTTCTTAAGTAAGATACATTGATGAACTCCTTAGGTAGTACATTGAACAATCTTATACATATATATTTTGTGTTTCTTTCAGTAAGTGTCAAGGAATGCCTGGAAAAGTGGTATGGAACAGTACGTCTTGTGTTGTTTTTATTCAACAGATCATTAAAATATTGGGGATGTTTTCTCACAAATACTAGACATTCCAAAACATGGAATTATTTCTAAAATGACCTCTGCATGATTCTTTATATTTCAATCCTATTATTCCCCCCAAGGCGTATTTCTGCAGAATGAATAATCTATTCAAATAACTGCTTCCACCCCATATGACAAGCTCGTACCTCAACAAAACAAAATTTCCATGATAAACTGTGTTTAAAACTTCCATATCCACTCTCCGTGACAATATCCTTAACATGTGCAAAATTTTATTGAGTTTTTTTTTGCAGACCTGACTCACATGATCATTCCATTTCAGGTGACAATCGAACGAAACTCCAAGAAATTCTGTCGAAAATAAAAATCTGACCAGGGTGTTATCCAGAGTTATTGACTGAGGATACATATTTTTAGACTGAATCGTTCTATAAATCACACACTCAGTCTTACTGACATTGAGAATTAACTCTTTTTGAGTGCACCAAGGCTGTACTGAATCGAAGGCTAATCTAGTTTGTTCAATACTCGAATTAAGATTATTATTGCTACGCAGCAAAGCACTCGCATCGTCAATAAACAACAAGAGGTCGAGTTCAATGATATATCAGAAACAAAGAGGGTCCAAGATTACTTCCCTGTGGAACTCCTACGTTGAGATATTTATCCTCTGACATAAAAACTAGTCCTTCACTATCAATACAAAGCCTCTGAACTCGATCAGACAAGTAGCTCCTGAGCAACTCCAGTTGACAATCACGAATATCATATAAAGAGAGTTTCTTCAAAAGGCATTCATGACTCACGCTATTGAATGCTTTAGATAAATCTATAAAAAGCCCAACAGGCACTTCATCACTCTCCAAAGTATCAACAATATCACATACTAATTCATACATAGCTGTAGTAGTACTTTTTCTGTTTTTTAGAAGTATAGTATACCTAAGTTGCTATACGAAGCACTCGCTTCCATTTCGCAACAACCGTTTTATTGTTTGGGCAAAATTGGAAGAAAACATGTATCTAAAAATTACACCTCCACTTCTGACATAGCTAAAAATTTGAAAAAGAGGAGTTACGAATAACTAACAATTTTCGATAATAAAGATAAGAAAAGCATATGCAAAACAGGATACAGGTAACCATCAATTTACAGAAATACCGATAAAGAAAATATGCGAAAAGGGGATAAGAATAACAATTAAATATATTGGGGCCAATTATTGGAAATACCGTACTAAGTAAAAATATTGAACAATGAAGATCTTGCGACATCCTTGAAAAGAATTTCAAGGTTTTTGTACCTACTTATTTTTCCTCCATTCAACATATATCAGTCACTTGAAGGAATTTGGAAATAGTTTCAACAATAATTTTCAAATTATCCATAATCCCTACTAATATTATAAATGCGAATGTAAGTTTGTTTGTTACGCTTTCACGCAAAAGCTACTGAACCGATCATCATGAAACTTTGTACATATACTCTTGAAGGTATTAGAAGTAACATAGGGTACTTTATATTTAAAAAAGAAAATGTTTTTACGAAAGATAAAACAATTGTTTGTCAAAAAATCGTCAAATTTAGCTACTTCAGTAATGAAGTTTTACTATTATTATACCCTTACCCTTTATCTTTCATACTTATTTAATGACTCCACTGCGGGCGAAGCCGCGGGTAAAAAGCTATATCCCTACTATCCCTATCCCTACTATCCCTACTTCCCTACTATCCCTACTTCCCTACTATCCCTATCCCTATCCCTATATCCCTATATCCCTATCCCTACTATAATAATATAATAATATAATAATAATAATATAATAATATAATAATAATAATAATAATCCCTACTATCCCTACTATAATCCCTACTTCCCTACTAATATTATAAATGCGAATGTAAGTTTGTTTGTTACGCTTTCACGCAAAAACTACTGAACCGATCATCATGAAACTTTGTACATATACTCTTGAAGGTATTAGAAGTAACATAGGGTACTTTATATTTAAAAAAAAAAAATTTTTTTACGAAAGATAAAACAATTGTTTGTCAAAAAATCGTCAAGTTTAGCTACTTCAGTAATGAAGTTTTACTATTATTATACCCTTACCCTTTATCTTTCATACTTATTTAATGACTCCACTGCGGGCGAAGCCGCGGGTAAAAAGCTAGTAAAATTTATTTATGGTTGAATATGTTCAGTTAGTGAGGTAGTTCGCGAATTGGTCGACAATAGTTCGGACCTGGCACCAAACTATTACCATCTTTTTCTTTCATTGCAAAACTTCCTGAGTGGTAAGAATTTGGCATCGAGATAAGATTACCGTGCGTGAAAGTATTCGTGAAGACCAAAATTTAAGAATTTCTCGACGTTCCCAAGAACTAGGCATCTCCCAGACGTCTTTGTAGTGAATTTCACGAAAAGACCTTGGTTTACATTCATACAAATTTGTTTTAACCAACTCAAACCAACAGACCATTTGAAGCGTCGTGTATTCAGTAATTGGTGCTTATAAAAAATCAAAAATGATGCAAATTTTCATAAGAAAATCATTCTCAGCGATGATGCTCATATCTGGTCAAAAAGTTATATTAACAAGCAGAATTTTCGTATCTGAAGTAGTGCTAAACCTGAAGAATATCAAGAACTGCCATTAGATTCTGACAAACTTAGTGTTTGGTGCAGATATTATGCTAGAGGAGTCATTGGACCTTATTTATTTTCAACGAAGCTCATGAAGCGGTAACTATGAATGTAAATCGTTATCGTTCAATGTTGACTGATTTTTTATGGCCTGGATTGGTTCGTCTTGATTTGCAGAACACGTGGTTTCCACAGAACAATGCCACTTGTCATACTTCCAAAAATACAAAATTGAAAATAAAATTCGATGATTCGATTATTTCTAGACATGGACTGATAAACTATCCTCCTCGTTCCTGCAATTTAACTCCATTGGACTTCTTTTTTTAGGGTTGCATTAAGTCATTGGTTTACAGCAATTATCCAGCAAATTTGGACGATTTGCAGATCAATATTGAAGGAGTAATGGCAAACATACGACCTGATTTGTGTGAGAGAGTCATGAAAAATTGAGTCCAACGACTTTATTTCTGCCATCCTATTCTTGGTGAATATTCAAAGAATGCTTTGTTTCATAGCTACTGGTATCCATTGAACTTTATAATGAAATAAAAATTTCAATAATTTTCAAATAAATAATGTGTTTTATTCACTAAACAAAATGGGGCGCTGTTAATGAAAAACCTTTTATGAGCATTTGAAGAACTAACTATTTAACAAAACGCGTCAATAATGTATATCATTTAACTAGGTCTACAATGGACATTTATCAAGAAAAGTGCAATACGATTTTAAGTCTAACAACACTTGAATTCATATAATTAATTGCATTTATTTTTCCTCTATTATTATTCTATAATAGTTGGAAAATGTAACAATCCAGCAAGTTTGATTACTCCGTATAAAATTCATTATTCTAACTAAATGTTTATGAATGTGAAGTGAAAGTGGCAAGGAAGAGATCGAAACGATAAAATGCCAAACGCTCTACCTTTTGAACACATTTAATGAACATGATTCTGTTTAACGAATTTCGCAGTCTTCATTTCGGGCGTCCCTTTGGTGAAGATTAATTACTTCGTTTAGAGAATATAATTTTTCGTGAGGCATCTAATTTTGATTGAAATGAAAATTTGCATTTATAATTCTCAATTAATTAGGGAAACTATTAGAATGATCGCTCTCGTTAACTTCAGCTGAGGTACAACAACAATAAAAGGGAGCTCCAATTCCCAGTTCATCGAGATTCGTTAAAATGAAACCCAATTCATTTTAATCTTGCGATGAACAAGTTCATTAGGGAATACATTGATAACTTCGACTTGCTGTACTTTCTGATATAATCTTCTTCGAATCTTTGACTTTGAATTAAGAATTTCAATGAAGCCACAGCCTGTCACAGATACTCGCATTAGGAAGTGATCAATCGAAATAAATATAAACAGTGGATTTCTCAAAACTTTATGCATCGGATCAAGCCTGTTTATCAGGGAATCTTTCTACAATTTATCTAGTTCTATGTTCTCAAAGTGTTGATCACAGATTTAGTCATTATGTCAAACTTTGGCAGATCAACCTCTGTTGATCACCTAAATCACAGAGCAAGTCGATTTGTCGATTATTGTTAATCATTGTCGAATTTTATTTTAAAATACTTGGCAATATTATCTGATATTCTATTCACGTAAGGAGTGCAAATGTATCTTTTAGTCAGGAACTAAAAGATATTTTTCCATTCCTTACGTGAATAGAATATCAGATCATATTGACCATTATTTTCAAATAAAATTTGACTCGAATGTAGCTTTTAAAACGGTTAATAATTTAGACAATTGTCGTTAAATTAATTAATGGTGGAAATCATCTTTACTATTTCATTCAATGAGACGCTGAGAATGTGGTATAAGTATCACTTCTTTCTAGCGACTGTAGAAAAAAATTTTCTGGATCATTATTCACTGGAATCCTGCTCTTCGCGAACCAACCGATTCAATAAGCGATTTCAAACAGAAAATTGTGAAAAACTGAAACAATAATTCACGTCGATTGCTCCATATGGGATTTCCTCTCTCAGTTCGGTCGGTTTCAATAGGATCAAATTGAAGTGGGAAATGAAGTATTTTCGCGAATAATTAACTCGCAAGTGAAAAACATTGACGAAAGGGGTTTTTTCAAACGGTTTAATGAACGAGCATGCCATTGTCTTTCTGAAGTGCCAATACAATAATATGGCAGATAGCAGGAGGTGACGGCTATTGGAAAAACAAGTATGTTAAATTAAGGCGCTAAATTTTTCGCAAAAACTGCTGTTTTTTCGAGAATTATGACCTCTTGCATGGAAATTTCAGACTTGAAATAAAAAATACATTCATTTTCTGAATAGAAGGTCGAATTCAATATGGAAACACAATGTGATAATAAAATTAATTTTCTGGACATAACTCTAATCAAGAATAATGATAAATTTTCTCTTGATATATACCATACCTAATTTACAAACCAACCAAACAATCATAAACTCACTGCTTGCAGATCACTAATACATAGATCATTTTCAATTCCTTTAAATGATATTACGTTGAAAAGGGAACAGAAAACAATCAAGCAAGTATCCACAAACAACCAATTCAAAACCAAAACCTAAATTCTCTCAATAATAAAAGAAACAAGTCATTTTGAAACAAATAAACCCTAATTCCGAAAAAGATTATAATGACAAAAAAAAATTTAACATATTTTGGAATAATCTCGCATGAATTAGCTCAAATGTTTTCATAAAATAACATAAAAATAGTTTTCACACTCCCACATAAAATTTCTGACCTCTTTTTTAATGCAAAAGGCAAAAACAAACGGCGCAAGAATTCTAGAGTTTATGAAATAAGTTGTCAACAATGCTGTAGCGTATATATAGGACAAACCGGGAGATCTTTTTACAAATGTATCAAAGAACATCAGCCTTCATTCAGGAACCGCAAAGATTACTCTAATTATGCGAAACATTTCTGGGAAACTAATCAGGTCTTCCCAAAATTCAACAATCTTGAAATATTGCACCTGGAAACGAAATGAGAAAAACTAGACTTCCTGGAATCTATAGAAATATTCAAGCACAAGCACGTTCTAGAAATAAAACTATTAAATGAGCAGCGGAACCTTTGACAGACCCCAAAAAATCTACTAGACCTACTATATCATTTCTATATTTGTAACAGTACAAACTGGTACCTCATTTTCGGACAACTCAGTTATTCTCGAAATTGCAGTCATAAAATATACTCAACAAACTTGTTTTAATTATGATCAACTATAAAACAGTAACGATGAGAACATTTCAATATTTGAATTCATCTTAATGACCTAACAATAATTGGGAAGAAGAAAAAATGATGGCAAACAAAGAATCTGAAACAATTGTTATTTATTCATGAAAATATACTTGAAATATTTTAGTAAAACACATTTGAGTAATGGTCAAAAATAAAAATAAGGTTTAAATCTTTGCGCGCTTGTTCTAGGCAACAGCGCATTTTCAGCCAAAAAGTGTCTCAAACGATTAGGTGGGACTCTATAAAGAAGAATTTGGAGTCGAAAGTTATTTTGTCCAGAATCTTATTTGATCTCTGGGAAAAAAGTCTGAAAAATATATGTTTTTTCGTCAATATGTAGGGACACGGATCGAAAGTAGAAGGTTAAAGCATTATAACCATGTCTCGGGTGTTTTTTTAAAGTGATAGAACTTTGAATTGAAATAAAACACATTTAAATCAATATTGACGCCAAATTTTCTTTCTATTTCAAAGATAACTTTATGACATTTATGTTTCAAAAAAAAATCCTGGCATATGTCCACCACTTTTGGACCACTTTTTCGAGTAATTCAGGCCTTATTTCATCAATAACATGAGTTATGTTGGCTTCCAAAGCGTCTATTGTTTCTGGTTTATCAGCATAAACCAGTGACTTGACATAACCCCAAAGAAAATAATCCAGTGGAGTTATGCATGATCTTGGAGGCCAATTAATTTGACCGTTTCTCGAAATAATGTTATCGCCAAATCTTTCTTTCAATAAATCAATTGTTACGGTAGCAGCATGAGGTGTAGCACCATCTTGTTGGAACCAAAGAACTTATGGATCGATACCATTCCAATTTTGAAACAAATAAGCATTGATCATCGATCTGTTACGAGCACCATTCACTTAAACATTAGCTCCAGCATTATTTTCAAAGAAATATGTACCGATGATGCCTCCTCCAGCGTGTAAAGTACACCATACAGTGCATTTTTCAGGGTGCAATGGAACCTGCAGAACTTTTTGAGGATTGTTTTCACTCCATATACGGTAATTTTGCTTGTTTACATAGCTATTTAACCAGAAATGAGCTTCATCACTAAAACACAATTTCACGATAAAAGAGTGAATCAACTTCAAGTTGTCCTAGAGTCCTATCAGCAAACAAACGACGCTTATTATGGTCAAGTGGCTTTAGTTTTTGAACCAGTTGGATCTTGTATGGGTGTAGACCAAGATCTTTACGGAAAATTTTCCATGTGGTGGATGCACAGAGTGCAACTTGTTGTGAACGTCGACGAATAGACAAATCTGGATCATCATTAACACTATGACTTACAGCAGCGATATTTTCTTCTGTACGTACAGTTCTTTGTCTTGTTGTTGTTGCATCGAGTAGAGAAAATGTTGTCCAAAATCTATCGATAGTTCGACGAATGAGCTGCCCTGATGGACGATTATGTAAACCATAAGTTTCATGAAGTGCTCTATAAGTTTGGCGAATAGAATACTAATTTGGAGAATAAATTTCAACAATTTGTAAACGTTGTTGCGGCATGAGTCTTTCCATGATAATTTGTCAATGCTTAGTGAACAGAAATGTCAAAACAACATATATTTTTCACATTCATGAGATTTTTTGTGGCCTCAGGAGAAAAATCGGATCATTAAACGCCGAATTTTGTGATTTTTTTCATTAACAACAAATATAGAAAATACATCTGGAGTCACTGAATTGTTTCAGCCGTTACTATTTGGTAGTTGATCCTAATTAAAACAAATTGTTGAAATTACTATGTTTTTTCAAAGTCGTTCACAATAAAAATAATGTAAGAAATAATGAATGACTGTATGGAGCTTTGTAAATCCAAATATTTGAGATATACAACAAAATAATGTAAAAAATAATGAATATATGAATAAGATATTTAAATGGGTACCATCTGTTGAACAACCTTCTTTGTCGATTGCCGACATTCCGATATCTGTGAGAAGGCCCTTCTTTTTTAACCCGGTTTTTTATCACGTTCCGATTGTAAACCTCTGTACCACTATTAGGTGTTACCGAGAATCTGTTGAAATATTCAAAATATTTATCACTTTTGTTTAAATACCACTGTAGCATATCATTATAAACATTTTTGTGGAAACTAAAATACCGTCTCTCACATATTTTTTTAATTAAAATGAGTTTCCACTAAATAGAGACGGAATCAATCATACACTTATTCCTCTTGATCAAATGAGCGGCGGTTTCCTCTTCAGACCCAAAGTTTTAACTTTCAATTTGAATGTGAACATCTTACTAATATTTTTACATTTTTTAATGTTTGAACCCCTCAAAAGAAAAATTCTAAAAGATTTTCATCCGCTCGATTTAACATGATCAACTCGAAACGTTTCCCGACAGCTTCCTCTCTTGAAAGGGTATGTTTTCCACGAATTTTCTCCGTGAATCAATATTTAGCGAACAGGAAAGCAGCAATAGAAAGAAATTTCCATACTCCTCTCCTCCAGGGAGTAATTCTCCAAAGCACCATTTTATTTCACCATTCGATGTCATGAAAAATTAATATCATTCTTCGATGTCTACAGCTTCTGCATTACGCTTGTGTTCAGTTCACTTCATTCCGTAGCGTAAAATATGGTTTCGGCAGAAGGTTTCAAATTGAATGTTGAGATGGAAACTGAATGTCCCTTTCTGACAATACTGAAACATCTACGTTCATAAAATACTAGTGGATTGTTTTCCTATAGGTCTAGAAATATCGGGTGTTTTTTTTGAGTGATAGAATTTTCGATAGAGATAACTGTGATTTGACAGAAGGTAGAAGCCATGTTGTTTTGACATTTTTGTTCAGTAAACATTGACAAATAATCATGGAAAGACTCACGTCGCAACAACGTTTACAAATTGTTGAAATTTATTTTCAAAATCAAAGATCTATTCGCCAAACTTATAAAACACTTCGTGTAATTTATGGTTTACATAATTTTCCATCAGAACAGCTTATTCGTCGAACTATCGATAGATTTCGGACAACATTTTCTCTACTCGATGCAACAACAACAACAACAACAAGACAAAGAACTGTACGCACAGAAGAAAATATCGCTGCTGTAAGTCATAGTGTTAATGATGATCCAGATTTGTCTATTCGTCGACGTTCACAACAAGTTGCACTCTGTGCATCCACCACATGAAAATTTTTGCAAAAAGATCTTGGTCTACACCCAAACAAGATCCAACTGGTTCAAGAACTAAAGCCACTTGGCCATAATAAGCGTCGTTTGTTTGCTGATTCGGCCCTAGAACGACTAGAAAACAATCCAGGAAGTTCTACAGGTTCCAATGCATCCTGAAAAATGCACTGTATGGTGTGCTTTACATGCTGGAGGCATCATCGGTCCATATTTCTGCAGAAACGATACTGGACCTAATGTTACAATGAATGGTACTCGTTATCAATGATTCTTTGTTTCAAGATTTTAATGGTATCGACCCAGAAGTGTTTTGGTTCCAACAGGATGGTGCTACACCTCATGCTGCTACTGTAACAATTGATTTATTGAAAGAAAGATTTGGCGATAGCATTATTTCGAGAAATGGTCCATTAATTGGCCTCCAAGATCATGCGACATAACTCCACTGGATTATTTTCTTTGGGGTTATATCAAGTCATTGGTTTATGCTGATAAACCAGAATCAATAGACGCTTTGGAAGTCAACATAACTCGTGTTATTGATGAAATAAGTCCTGAATTACTCGAAAAATTGGTCCAAAAGTCGTGGTGGACATATGCCGGAAATTATTTTTAAAACATAAATGTTCTAAAAATTTTTTTCAAATAAGAAAAAATTTGGCTTCAATATTAATTTAAATGAGTTCTTCTTGCAAAATTGCGATTGTTTCGTTTCTTTTGTGGCACGTAGCGCCGTCTTGTTGAAACTAAACATCCTCCACACCTATATCTTCCAATTTCGGCCATGAAAAGTCATTCATCTTAGTTCGGCGCAATCTTCCGCTCACATACCTCAATTTCTATACTTTTTTGAATTCATTGTAATATAAACCACAAACAAAGAGTATCGGGTATTTGTTTTGTTGCTGTAATTTGAAACAAATTGTGGTGTCCGCCATTTTGTGGAGTTTTAGTCACGCATCGCGCTTTTTTCGTACCATCGTATTATCGTAACGGTGATTCAATAGTGACTTCTCAACGTTTGTATCGTGCGGAATATCGTACACGACAGGCACCAAGTATAAATTCAACACTCTGGCCGCCCTCGTTCAATCCGCGACGAAGAAATGATTCGAGAAGTGGGGGCGTCAGTTCGTCAGAATCCGTATTTATCCATCCGAAAGCGAGGACATTAAACATTAACAAATCGTCCTTGCATTCGATTTTAGAGAAAGATTTGCATTTAAAAGGCTAGAAATTTCAATTGGTTCAATAATTGAAGGATACATACTATGCTAATCGCTTGAATTTTTCCAACGAAATGTAACGGCTCTTCAACAATTTTGATAACATAGTCTTCATTAATGAAGCAAACTTTCATCTGAATGGTCATTTCAGTGAACAGAATTGTAGGTACTGGGCAGAGAAAAATTTGAGACGGAAGCATAAACGACCCCTGCAGAGCCCAAAGGTCGTTGTTTGAGTTGCTATTTTTGCTAGAGGCATAATCGGTCCTAGTTTTCATGAATATGGCCGAATCCAACCATTCAATGGGAATAGTGACCGTTGTTGCGATATGCTGCGAAAGTTTTTAGGTCCACAGTTACGGGAATTTCAAAGTTTTAACTCAAGAACGTGGTTTCAACAAGATGGTGCCACTTGCCATACATCAAATCAAGCAATGGAAGTTGTTAACGAATTATTCCCTAATAAGATATTTCACGTATGGGTTGCATCTACTGGCCTTCCAGAAGCCCCAACCTTTGTCCATTTCATTATTTTACATGGAGATATCTTAAAACTAAGGTTTATGAGAATAATCCGACGAACCTGACGCAATTAAAGCAAAACATCAGGTCAGAAATGCAGCAATATCTCTTTTTGGACACTTGTATTTTATTGTAAAATATTCTGATTTTTCTCTTAATTATTACAGGACACTTCCAATGAAAATCTAAATTTATGCCTATCTTAAGAAGCAATTTTTTCGAATCCAAATTGAATAAAATCCCCCCCATGAAAACCCGTACTGATAAAATATGCAATTATATGACGGGAAATATGTTTCTAAGCCCGCTGAATTGATTTGGCATCAACGGCCTGCTTTCCAATTCGAAATATGTCAGACTGTAATTTTAAGTTATCACATTTCTGAATGAGAAAATTATTACATGTCATTTCAAAAGATACGATCTCGGATCTGGAGATTTGAAGGAATTCCTATGGGGAATTATGTCGGCCGTCTTTGAAAGCCCAACGGGTTTTGAATCCAATCGAAAGGGGCCATGATTTGAAAAAAGAGACAGCAATGCTGATTTTTCATTTTATGGAAAACAATTACAAATGTAGGGCTTGATCTAAGGTGCCCAGATTGTCCTTAATTTTGAGCCGAAGATGGTCTTAAACTAGCTAGTTAATTGCGAGAAGTTATTTCTTCAACTTAGCGTGTCGCAGAGCTGAGGGTAAATGTGCTTAGAGACGTGATTTGACAAAGAAAACGATTTAATGCGGAAAGCGAGACTAACTCAGAGTTATATTAATGAGACAGTAAAAATTCTACTACCACTAATGTCGAAGCGACATTCGTCTAATTGCTTTTTCGGGTTACTTATGTCGGATTAAGATTTCTACGAAAATGATTGGTTCTTAAGAGGTTTAGTTTAGAGAGCCGGTCCGAAAGTGACGTCTTTGTAACACCCAGAGGACTGGAGTAAGTGAAGCTGCTTGAGATCCCTTATAACCTACCTAGTAAAGGTCAAAAATACCGTTTTACAGAATAATTCATTCTATAAATATTTTTCAATAGTATCTTTTCTTTCAGGTAAGCAACCATCCCAGACCTTTCTTCAGTTCAGTGTTCTACCAAGTAAAAGACTACAAATGTTCGAGCTTCTAACAGTAAGCATATGGTACAATAAATATATTACTTACAAGGTTTTGGATATCAATGAACTGAGAAACTCTAATTGTACAACCAAAATTTTTTGGATCAGCTTATTCGTTACGGAATATATTAAAGTGATCTTTTATTCGAATTTTTCTAAAAAAAATTTTTTCAATATTTTAGTATTAGCCTTCTACATATTTAAGTTCAAAAAATTATATTTAATAATTATAACTTCAAGAATTAAATTAAAATAATGTCATATAAGTACCACTTATATCAAACGACATATAAAATAATTAGTTACTTTCTATAAAATCTCAAGATATGTAAAAACATTACTGAAAAACAAGTTTTAAGAGAGACTTTGCTTCGTCAATATTCAAATAATTCTTATTCAATAAAATATAACATCAATCAACAAAAAATATTTACTCACCCTTCAACAATTTAGAAAACTTCTGATAAATGAATACTGAAAAATTTAAATGGAGTTTAAATGGAGATTAACTACAAATAAATAATTCTGTAGTTTACCCTTGATCCAAACGATTGAAAAACAATTTAACGGCCTCTGTTGTAGCACAAGGACTATTTGTAAAAGGATTTTAAAGAAACCAAATAATTATATATTATGAATAAAATAACATAAATAGAGGTTAATACTTGATAAAAGGTATATAAAATTATTTAAATATTTTAATATTACCCTTCTACATATTTAATTTAAAAAAATTATATTTAATAATTATAACTTCAAGAATTAAATAAAATAATGTCTTATAAGTACCACTTATATCAAACGACATATAAAATAACATTCATTATAATTGGAATCCTTATTACAATATCTATATTAATCGACTGGAAAACATTCAGGAAAAGTTTATTAATCATGTCAACAAAAAATGTTATAAACATATTACTGATGATCGGGATCGAGTTATGAGGTAGTTAGGGTTAACTACTTTGGCTGACCAGAGAATGTTGAGGGACGCAAAGTTTATTTACAAGATTAATAATTCTCTCGATTCCACTGAAATTGTGAATATGCTCAGTTTCAATGTACCTAAATATTGCACAAGAAATAAGTTTTTGTTCCATATAGATCAAAGTTCTTCCAATTATCACCTGAATTCACCATTAATGAGATGCTGCAAAACTTATAATACACTATCTAATCTCGCTGCCGTTGACGTTTTTTCTGATTCTTTATTGGCCTTCTCTTGCATTTTGAAACGATTTCTGGGAAATTACTGAATTTTATTTAATATTTGTATTTTTTTTTAATTTATGGTTCAAATGAATTTACTGTTTTCGTTGTTATTGGTTTTTAAGTAACATTGTGATTGGATTATTAGTGAATACATAATTTTGGGTTAGTCCCGTCTTGTATTCCTTTAAATAAATAAATAAATAAATAAATAAATAAATAAATAAGACATCCAAATGATATAAAAAATCCAATAAATAAAAATTGTTAACTAAAATCCTATAAATTAAATATTTTGAATCTTATGAAAACAAATATCTTTCAATTAATGTTTAACATAATCTTAAGGATTTCATCATAAAACTATCTTGATCTAAAAGATTGAAAGACAATTTAACGGCCTCTGCTATAGCCATTCTTTATACAGATAGTCCTTGTGTTATAGCAGAGGCCGTTAAATTGTCATTCAATCTTTTAGATCAAGGGTAAACCACAAAATTATTCATTTGTAGTTAACCTCCATTTAAACTCCATTTGAATTTTTCAGTATTCATTTACCAAAAGTTTTTTAAATTGTTGAAGGGTGAGTAAATATTTTTTGTTGATTGATGTTATATTTTATTGAATATGAATTATTTGAATACTGACGAGCAAAGTCTCTCTTAAAACTTGTTTTTCAGTAATGTTTTTACATATCTTGAGATTTTGTAGAAAGTAACTTAGTAAGATATCCAATAATATTGAATATTCTAAGTAAGATAGTTTTATGATGAAATTCTCAAGATTATGTTAAATATTTCTGAAAGATATTTGTTTTCATAAGATTGATCACCAGAAACAGAATTTTGTCTATTTAAAATATTTAATTTATAGGATTTTGGTTAACAATTTTTATTTATTGGATTTTGTTATATCATTTGGATGTCTTATAATGAATGTTTATTTTATATGTCGTTTGATATAAGTGGTACTTATATGACATTATTTTAATTTAATGCTTGAAGTTATAATTATTAAATATAATTTTTTGAAATTAAATATGTAGAAGGCTAATATTAAAATATCTAAATAATTTTATATACCTTTTATCAAGTATTAACCTCTATTTATGTTAAGAAAAAATTATCACTGAAAATTTTGTTTGCAAAGTTATACAAAAAATGTGACGACAAAAATAGTTATATTGAGAAATGCATAGCACTGAAAATATCTAATGTTATTTGTTTTCTATGGAAGAGGAGAAGTATTTTGTCCATTATTTTTATAATATTTCGCCTTTTTATTCCAGCAATATAGGATAAAGAATGAATTGATATCAGTTAAAACAAATATAAATACATTAATTTTAAAGGAATATTCGCTCGGATATTCCATAGTAAAAAGGCAAAAACAAGATATGAATCAAATAGAATTATTTTCCGATCACCGTTAAATTTCAATTATCAAAACATGACTCTACCATGTCTGGAAGCGGTGTAAATTGAATTTTCATTTATTATTTTAATGATAACAAAATTTCCAGATGGATCTGTAAATAAATAATACCAGAATATTTATTATGAATTCAGGATCATAAATAAAAATTTCATTCAGTACCAGTCAGACAAATAGTGAATAAAATTGATAGAATGACTAGAGTTTGCAGTTAGTTCTATGTGAAACATGATAACAATTTTATTACATATTCCACAATTCATTGAATAAAATATGATATATATTGATAGGTAAAACTGAATGAAATTTTTATCGATTAAAATACGTTTGAATATTTTTAAGTAATATTTTGCTAGTTGTGTTTCCATTTTGAATTATGCTCATTCTTTATAGAAAGATGGAATAATTATTTAAATATTTTAATATTAGCCTTCTACATATTTAATTTCAAAAAATTATATTTAATGATTATAACTTCTGAAAATAAATTAAAATAATGTCATATAAGTACCACTTATATCAAATGACATAAAATAAACATTCATTATAAGACATCCAAATGGTATAACAAAATCTAATAAATAAAAATTGTTAACCAAAATCCTATAAATTAAATATTTTGAATAGACAAAATTTTGTTGCGGCTTGAGTCTTCCATGCTTATTTGTCAATGCGTACTGAACAGAAATATCAAAACAACATGGCTTCTACCTTCTGTCAAGTCACAGTTATCCCTATCGAAAATTCTATCACTCTAAAAAAACACCCGATATAAAAATGTTAATATGTTTAAATTTAATCCTCAATCTGATATTTTTCATCAATATTCTACGATTATTATTTTATAATTAATGAAGTGAAATTATCCAAAGATCAATACATATCAAACTCTCTACAGAAAACTCATTTTGGATTGACAACCAGATAATTTGTAGAGAATTTGCACTATTTTTTGTGATGATTAAATCTCTATTACTTTTTTTTAATCATTCTTAAACAAAAAATCAATAATACTGTATAAACTGGTGGAAAATATTTATTCTTCGTAAATTATTCAATGAAAGCACGAAATACTGCGGAGGTAGCAAATTTCAGCAATAATGAAAAAGAACCATTAATCAATATTCTGGATGAAATAATATTCAACTTCTTTATGCAGAATAAAGTCCTGTTAAATTAGGCAACATTACATTTTCATCCAATTTGTTCGAAATATATAACCCTCGTGGAGGAGCGAAAGTTCGAGCTAATTCAATTTTCTGCTCTGTAATCATTATCAAGATATTGTCAATCTTAATGAAGATTGAACGATATTAAATATGTTTCCTTCATAGTATTAGGCTCGTATACCAATACCAAAAATTGTAGGTGATCAAGATTAAGCTCAATATTTCCAGTGATTTCACTGGAAAGAGTGGAATACGTAATTAGGCGAATTAGTATTTTGGTGGATTCGCTTATAAATATTTTCAAAATAATACTAAATCAGGTTATGAATAAAGGTTTTTATTTCTCTGACTGTGATGCCGGGTATTTTCTGCATCGTCAGATAGGTGGTATACATTTTTGAATAACTTAATTTGTTTCCGAAATCAAAATATACAGATGCTATTATACACAATAAATCAAATCATCCTATTAACCAAAAATTATCAGCATTTAATTACAGATTAGTTCAAATACCCAAGAATGGAGGAAATTATATTTTAGAACTCAACATCATCAAACAAATAACTTTTAATAATGATTACGATGCTACTCTGACAGATAAGTTGTTGATGAATAGAAATTATAAAATTGTTTCAATTATGGTGTATCCGACTAAAAATTTCCTTTTAAATATACAAGAGGTATTTCTGAAGAAATTGCTACACACCTCAAAAATAAATATGATTGAAGAACTTCATTCAAATTTTATTCAAACCTCAGTAAATTCATTAAAACCAATGAAGACATTACAAATAAAGGATAAATCAGGAGTTAATGAGTTAACCTGCGATGATTGTCAAAAATTTACGTAGGAGAGACAGGAAGAACTTATCGAAAAAGAATTAGAGAATATCTGAAGAGTTTCCTCAGAAACAAAATTAATTCCATATATTTGAACCATTTGTTAGAAACAGAACATACTTTCAACCATGATTTTGAAATTTTACATATAGAGTAATGCCTTAAACCTGTTAGATTTACTAGAGATAAATAAATACTACTCAATGAAAAATTAGATCTAAATAACTCTCCACTATTGAAAATTTAGAGTTGAACTGGAATTTTCAGAAATCCCCCTTTTTGGGTTTTAGTCCTCAATAGAATTTGATCCTACTCTGATATAAATAGAAGGCGATTTCGACAACAAATTTAGTTATTCAAAAGTGTAAGATGTACCAACTAACTGACGATACTGTACTAACAAAACGATCGTTGTATCATAACAGTGATAAAATATGTGAAAATCAGAATAATCTCATTTGAAATTTTTTTTTATGAATTTTCATAAAGTGAAAACTGATTCAATTAAATATATTCTTTACGTCTTTGAATGGAAGAAATTTCCTGGGCACAGTATCAATGTAATCATTAATCACTGCAATTCACAGGGTGACAAGAAAAACTTCGGACAAATATTACAGCAAAAGTATTTTAGCGAAGTCAAATAATTTTTATTCTATTAGATTGTCTACACTTTTTTGTACTAATATGTGAATTTTCAGTTTGAATTTAGTGCAGCCATCATCGAACATCGTCAAAATCCGCTATCCGTCATGGTCGGGGGAGGAATTTGCGCCAGTGGCAAAACATCCTTGATTTTCGTGGATCAAGGGGTCAAAATAAATCAAGAAGTCTAGCGCTGCGACATTCTCGAGACCGTAGTACTTCCGTGGGCCCAGCAGCACTTCGGCGACACGTATTGGACTTTTCAACAGGATTCTGCTCCGGCTTACGAATCGAAAATGACGCAAGGATGGTGTAAGACCCATTTTCCGGGTTTCATCGCATCTGCAGAATGGCCGCCCTACTCGCCGGATCTCAACCCAATGGACTACAGCATGTGGCCGATTTTGGATAAAGGCATGTGCTAAACACCACAAAAATTTGGAGTCGCTGAAGCAATCTCTGCGCCGGGAACGGGGTCTGATTAACGCCCGAAGAGCTGAAGCTATATATCGCTGCCAAAGGAAACCATTTTGAAACCGCTTAAATATATTATTACCAAACGTGTATGTTATTATTATTCGTTGTTGTTTTGTTTAATTTCTTTTGTTTGATAAAGTTAAATGAAAAAATGTTTGTCCAAGGCTTTTCTTGTCACCCTGTAATTAATGCAACTCACTTGATTAAGAAAATAGGATTACACGTTACCTTTTTGCCATACCCTTCAGGACTTCATTGGACGATAATACCCAAATTTCTTTTGGAAATATTTTGCGTACTCGTCCTGAAAAGTAATAATTCCGCTAGGAAACATCGACGAAGCATTTTCTATGGAAATACTCCTGAAATGTTTTCCTTTTGTTGTGATTTATTACGGATTTCCTAAAACCCATATCAAGCTCATGGCGCGTCCGATACCAGTTTCGTTAGTGAAATAGATATCCCCTTATGTAACACAAAATTTACGACTCTCAGTGTTGTTCGAAGATAAAAAGTACTGCTTCAGTAAGAGATATAAATGATGATGCAGGTATTTTTCCTATCTATTCGAAGCCACGACATCTTTGTTCTGATACATGATATGAGTTGATAAATGCATTAAGGGAGTGGGTCATTTCCTCTCATTCAATCAACAACGTTCTCAAAATTTTCACATAACTTCTTCCTCATAAGTCAGAAATGAAATTAACTATGGAACCGAAAAGCCACCATTTTTTTTTAATGTTAACAGTAGAAATAGTTCCGAAACGATAAAATATTCTGTCGTGAATTGAGGAAACTAATAAAAACATAACGTTTCACTTTTTTGTAATAGCAACAAGAAGTTTTTTACGTTGTTTCTACTTTCGGAATATTTTTTGATGAACAAATCAGAAGGTCTCTAAGAAACTTCGGATGAAATTAATTTTGATATCAAATTTCAATAATAGGAATGTTGACATGAATAATTGAATTGAAACTATTTTATCGAATTTATACTTAATAAAGATTTATGATATTGATTCCTTGCATATCACTTGATGAAACATTTTTAAATTAATGAAGTTACTAAAAACAACTTGGCTTTAGTTTCACTGTTTATTTGATGTCTGTTGACATATATGTTTCGGGTTTTTAGCCCATTTTCAAAACTGAAGAGAACAAAACTTAAAATCCTATTTATAATGGTTGGGTAGATCACAGGTACAATTTTGAACAGTGAGCAGGTGAGCAGGTGCTGTTGATCGCTGGAACATAAGTAGCACATATATGCACGTTTCAAAAGTTGTTGCTTTCTCTTAATCAAGGTGCCCAACGACTACAAATCTGTCACGTATTTATATTCACTTTGTACAGGAACCATAAGGTATTGATCGTTCACTAGCTCCATCTAGTACACGCGAGTATAAATAAACCACATAACTTAGTGAGCCCCTTAAAATAAAGACCTTTATTCCTGATTTTCTAAACGCTGCGAACGTAGAAAATTTTCCTCATGCTCAAGTTAGATCCTATTACGCCGTAGTTGGTGCTAGTGTATGATCAATATCTTAATGTACCTGTGCAGAGTGAATAAAAATACGTGACAGTTGTAATCGTTTGACATTACAGGGCACTGACGAGAAAGCAACAATTTTCGAAACGTGCACATGTATGCTACATATGTCCCAGTGATCAAAAAAAAAATGATGGGCCTTTTTTAAGTTCAGAATTGTTACACAGATGTATGTTAAATTGTAGAATTTTCTATAAACATAGCTCATTCTCCTACTTGTCATACTGCTAATGGAATAAGACTTTATTGAAAACAAAATACGGTGATTCGATTATTTCAAGAAATAGGCCGATATATTATCCGCCTCGTTCTTGCGATTTAACTCCATGGGACTCATTTCTGTAGGATTACATTAGGTCATTGGTTTACAGCAATCATTCCAGCTAATTTAGGCGGTTTGCAAATCAATATTGAACGAGTAATTGCTAACATATGACCTGATTTGTGTGAGAGACTCATGGAAAATTGGGTTTAACGACTCTATTGCTGCTAGCGTTTCCGTGATGGACATTTAAATGACGTTTTATTTCATAACTGATGGTATGCACTGTACTTTATAATGAAATAAAAATTTCAATAATTTTCAAATAAACCATCTGTTCTATTCACAAAACAAAATGGGGCGGTGTTAATGAAAGATCCTTTAAGTTCTCACATCTAAGCAGTTCGGTGTACAAACTAATGAATCCACAGTATGGTGAACTAATTGTTATTTATATTATCAATAAAAACTTGAGGAAATTGAACTTTATTTACTATTTATTGAAGATGAATTTCCATGAAGTATAGACCGAACCATCCAATGATTTTTCGAAAATGCGCAAAATGTGCTCTTCTCACATGACTCCATAAACGATTTTATGCAGACAGTATTGATCTCTTTCATATCCAGATTTTATTTGAGGCGTATGCTAGCCATTACGTCGAAACCTAGACGATAAAATCCTGAAAAATCATTATTCAGTTAATAACTTCGAACTTCTACAGAACCATCAAATCTGATCGGTTTTATTAGAGCCATGAAAATTTGCATTTATAACGATGGACTCAAGCGAAAAATTCACAAAAATAGCTGAATTTTTTGGTGGAATAGAAATACCCGCTCTTTTATTATTTCCATCAAGGTTATAAAATTAGTATGGACGTATTGTCGGAAGTTTAAGCACTTTTTTAGCACATTAATGGTAAAATAAATTCCACCGATTTGTTACACCTTTTTAAAATTCATTGAATTAAGTAAACAGTTTTATGATGACAATAAAGGTGAATATTTTCCCAATAAGACATGCAATACTATATTTTGCCAATGTCACCACAGACCGATGATTAAGTTATTGTTTCTAAGTGGTTGGTGAACAGAACATGTTAAAAAATTTTAATATCAAAACAGATTTAATCTGTTAGTCTCTTATAATTTTAATTTCAAAAAAATTTTATTCAAAAATTTTTAGAATTTAATTAATGTCTTATAAGCACAGTTTATATTTAAAAGATGTATAAAATCAAAACTCAATATACAATATCAAATGGAATAAATAACCCAACGAATATAAATTGTTAATTCAAATTAATAAATGAATATTTGAAGGAGACAAAATTTTGTTTCTGATCTCACAAATATTAAAAATTATTCCTTTTCAAAAATACAGAACAAAATTCAAGGACTTCTCAGAAAATATAATTTATTTCAAATGTTTAATATATTTAAATATTTTAAAAATCTCCCAAAACATGTATTATGTCTTCAAAAAAGAATTAGAATTTCGAAAAGGTCTTCATCTTTTATTAATTAAATTAATTAATTATTAACTTTTAATGTAACTTATTTAAATATTTAAATTTATTAAATATTTCGAATAAATTTTATTTTCTGAGAAGTTCTTAAATTATTTTTTTTTTATATCAAAACAGATTTAATATGTTAGTCTTCTACAATTTCAATTTCAAAAAAATTTGTATTCAAAAAACTAGAATTAAATTAATGTCTACAATAAGCACCGCTTATATTTAATAGACGTATATATTCAAAAACTCAATATACAATGTCGAATGGAATAAATAAACCAACCAATATAAAAAAGGCAATTAAAATTAATGAATAAATATTTGGAGGAGACAAAATTTTCTTTCTGATCTTACCCTAGTGAAACCAATTCCTTTTCAAAAACATAAAACACAACTCTAGGGCCGATGAAGAGATTATCCGTAGTCTAATTGTTTTCTGAAGATATATTACATGTTTTGAGAGATTTTTAAATTAACTTATTGAAATATCTGAATATATTAAATATTTCGAATAAATTATATTTTTTGGGAAATCCTTAAGTTGTGTTTTGAAAAGCAATTGGTTTCACTATGGTAAGATCAGAAACAAAGTTTTGTTTCCTTCAAATATTTATTTATTAATTTTAATTACCCTTTTTTATATTGGTTGGTTCATTTATTCCATTTGACATTTTATATTGAGTTTTTGAATATATACGTCTATTAAATATAAGTACTTATTGTAGACATTAATTTAATTGTAAAAGTTTTTGAATAAAATTTTTTTCGAAATTAAAATTGTAGAAGACTAACAGATTAAATATGTTTTCATATTCAAATTTTGTTATATTTCTTCTATAAAGTAAAAAGCCTCTTTCTATTTTATTTCTTGAATTATGTTTTGTATTCTTGAAAAGTTGTTAGTTTTCATAATTAAAAAATTTTTATTTATTGAATTTAATTGACTATTTGTTGGGTTATTCCTTCCATTTGATATTGTTTATTGAGTGCTCATATTTTATACGTCTATTAAAAATAAGCTGTGCTTATGAGACATTAATTTAATTCTAAAAATTTTTGAATAAAATTTTTTTGAAATCAAAATTATAGGACACTAACAGATTAAATCTGTTTTGATTTTCAAATTTTGTAATATTATTTCTATCAAGTAAAAACCTCTTCTTATTATTTTAGAACATGTTAACCACTTATTTACAAATATCTTTTCTCGAAGAAAAGATTCATCAACTTAGAATTATTAAAATGATTAATTTCGAATCATACTTTGTCAAGGTTCAAAAACAATAAAAATCAAACTCTCAGTACCTTAACAATATATAATTAGAATTAAACAAATAGCTATTGATAATGACTACTAACGTATACTGATAGATAAAAGGTTCATGAATAAAAATAATAAAATATCTTTAAATATGGAATAACCCAATGCAAAAGTTAACAGTGAAATATAGCTGTTGATGATTTTTGCCTATTTCTCAAGGGAACTAGTTATTAATAGATGTCAGTAATGGGGATGGATGAAATTCAAACTGATCATTTGTTATTTCCAAATGTTTTGTATGGGCCGAAGAGATGTCCAGATATTCGAGTAGGTCCAACTTTTTGCTTTTGCTACCTAAATATAGAACCAGTTATTGGTTTATTTTTGAATATGGATTTTTCATTTTTGTCTACTTTAATGTTGATTGAACGACCAGTTTGACCTATGTAAAAGGCAGGCCACTCACTACAATGCAATTTGTGTATGCCGCTTTTTTCTCTATTTTTCAGACAATCTTTGTTTTTACCTCAGAATTGTCTTATTTGTACATATGGTGTTGATGTTTTTTTTTTAATTCTATTGCAAAATTGGGTACTATGGAAAGCAAACCTATGTAAACTTGAGTGGAAAGCGGACATTTTGATATTACGTGGATGGGAGCTACTATTATGAATTAAGGTGTCGGTGATGGTTGATTTTCGGAATATGTCGAATTCGAGGAGATTATTCTTTCTTAAAATTTAATATCTTGGAAATTTAGTGAATTGTCCGGTTTTTTGTTTCCATGGTAAATTGAATTGTGTTGAAAAGTGAATTCAGAAAGTTTAAATATTTTTTTAGTTTTTAGTGTTTGCAGAGTTTCGTTGCAGGTGTACTTATATTTATTTCCTGAATATCCGATGCAAAACGGTAGTGGACAATTCTTGTAATAAACATCGAATAGGGATAATTGTGAATGACTTGAAATGTTAAAATAAAATTCTTACCTAAAAAATCAAGTGCTTTTGAGCTCCGTACACATCCTAGATATACGTCAAAACGTAAATTATAAAAAATTCACAAATAAATAAATAATCTTTATGCTCTATCAGGAAGAATTATTGTTTAATCATGTGAATTTGCTGAATTTAGCTGAGTAAAAAGTTGAATAAAAAAATAAATAACATTTATTGATATGAGCGATAATGACTTGATTGATTGAGATATTCAAGATGTGTGAAACAGATTTGAAATCCTTCATAAATCAAGGAGCGTGCTCTCTACCTTCATGATAATCCATCAAACCCTTCGACTCTAGATGTTTCCCCTGACAGCTGACAGTATGAAGGGGTCAGGGGACATTATGGTACATCTGCGAATATCAATGGAGAATACAGGCTCTGCGGCTCTGTCTAATGTTAAAAGCAATTTTTTGTCGATGAGATGAGGAGAAACGTCATCAATCTGTGTAGATTTGTTGTTGGTTTTTGATGCATTTTTCTGTCTTTAGCCATCGATGAAATTGTAAATGTGTGATCATTAAGAATTTTATTAGCCATTACTTAATGATAATCTAGAGTACATTCAATTAAATACCACACATATATTTGGATTTCTAGCTACTAGTAACCATCAACGATAAACAGTATGGTTGCGGGAAAATGGTGTAAAAATGCAATTAACGAAATAAATAATACTTCAAAATACAAACTCTAGACCCACTCTTTACTTTCTAGTTTCACATAGTACAATTCCGAAACTAGTAATAAATTAGTATATGCCAAAATGAAAGCATTCACAAATCTGAAAGGATCGTAAACAATTTCAAATGGATCCGAATAAAACAATATTATCATGCAATATAAGTCGCCAACAAAATTTACATTATTTGAATTGAAAGAAGTTATGTTGATTCGAATTCCTGATTATTATAATCCTGAAGTGTCAATTCGATATAAATGAGTATCGGGAATCGAAAGGTAGAACAGTTTCCATATTAAATTTTTATGATAAAAAGCAATGGGTATCAAAGGCAATTTCAATGGAAATAAAATTTTCGATTTGGTTTTAAAACACGATTCATACCTGCAATTTAATTCCATTTTCCTGTGGGCTGATACCAGAAACTCATAATTTTCGTGACAACTGCCTGTGAACGCAGCTGGATAGTTTCAGCATATTTCCAATTCGAAACGAAGCCTCAGGAATGAGTACTGCTCGTATATTACCTGTATGGCTCCAAAGTTTAAATAGTTCTGGAATCCAGCATGAAATGTGCAATTCAAACGGTTAGGAGAATTATACTCTTGATTGAAATTGTGCCCTGAGGTGTAGTGAAAAGTTAGATACCATCTTCAAGTTTAAGATATTCTGTGATGTAAATACAAGTTTCTTGAATTTTATTATATATAGGAGCAATGTGCATATTCAAACATAATAAAGGGTTTTCTAATAAGAGATTTCATTTTGAATAGCCCTCTATTTGATCTAATAGTAATTTTTTGCTTAGGTATGTCTCCTTTCCTTCAACAAGACTCTCTAATTTTCTCGGCTTTCCCTATCCCCTGATACGCATGGCTTCATCGATCTCATTACGCCAAGGTTTTCTCGGCCTATCCTTTTTTCTTCCTATTGGACTCCATTCCGTGACCTTATTTATCCATCTATCATTCGCTCTTCTAACGTGACCATACCATCCTCCTCTCTTCTATGTGCTGTAAATCTCATTTGTCGCTCTATCTCTCCGGGTCAAACCGCTACATCTCCAGTATTCCATCTCCGTAGCCAATAGCTTTCTCTTATTCATCACCCAGACTTCTGCTGCATATGTCATAATACATTGGACTATTGTTTGGTAGATCATTCACTTTGTTCTTATTCTGCAGTTTGTACTACTCTGTCAAGAAAGTACCGGGAATTTTCAATTAAAACAACATTTTTACATTTAATCGTCAAAATTTATTGGGTCGCCTTCAAAATAGGTTCCATTTGCTCCAATACATCTATGCCAACGGCACTTCCAATTATCGAAACATTTTTTATAGGCGCTTTCCGGGATGGACTTTAGCTCTCGCGCCGAATTTTGTTTTATGGCTTCAATCGACTCAAAACAGGTGCCACGAAGGGGCAATTTTAGTTTTGGGAAGAGGAAAAAGTCGCAGGGAGCCAAATCCGGCGAATACGGTGGTTGCTGAAGCACGTTTGTTGAGTTTTTGGCGAGAAAGTCAGTCACAATCGTAGCTCGGTGAGAAGGCGCGTTATCGTCATGCAAAATCCATGAGTTGTTCGCCCACAAATTTGGCCGCTTCTTACGGATACGCTCACGCAAACGTTTCATAACGCCTAGGTAATACTCCTTGTTTACCGTCTGACCCTCTGGAACAAATTCATAGTGCACCACGCCACAGATATCGAAGAAAACAATGAGCATCACCTTCATTTTCGAGCGGCTTTGGCGTGGTTTTTTCGGTTTCGGCTCATTTTTTGCCACCCATTCCGATGATTGCTGGCTTGTTTGCATATCGTACTCGTAGACCCAGGTCTCATCACCAGTTATAATGCGTTCCATGAATCTAGAATCGGAATTACAGCGATCCAGCATGTCTGAAGCAATCTGTTCGCGATGACGTTTTTGAAGAAAATTCAGGTCTTTCGGTACGAGTCGTGTGGTCACCTTTCTCATGCCCAAAGTATCAATCAAAATCGTACGTGCGGACTCGTGGGATATCTTAAGATCATGTGCTATCTCTCTCAAGCTGGTACGACGGTTTTCCAGCACCCTTTCCTTAATTTTATCGACGTTATCTTCGATCGAAGCCGTCGATGGGCGACCACTTCACGACCGTCCTTGAAGGCTCTGTACCACTGATATGCACGAGTTTTCGATAGAGCATTATCACCAAAGGCCTTTTGCAACATTTTCAATGCATCGGCACACGAAAATTCATTTGCAACACAAAACTTTAAACAAATTCTTTGCTCAACATAATCACCCATATTAAAAATCGGCACGCACTCTGACATCGACTGACTTAATCAGCTGTTGCAAACACACTAGTAGACAGATCCCGCTCAAGCTTGGCATAGTAATTAAGGACAGTGGTACCAACCTAGGAAAAAAAATTTTCACCTGCCTCATTCCCCGCCAGATTTAAATCGATAATTCCCAGTACTTTCTTGACAGAATGTATTCCTAATGCTATAAAGTTGTTTAATGCTTAATCTCTTCCTCGATTGTAGCCTCTCTAGATAAGAAACCAAGATAAAATAATAAGAAGAGGTTTTTTACTTGAAAGGAGGGATATTATAAAATAAAATAATAAGATGCGGTTTTCTAACTTGATAGAAGAATAATTACAAACTTTGAATATCAAAACAGATTTAATCTGTTAGTCTTCTACAATTTTAATTAAAAAAAATTTTTTTTAAACTTTTAGAATTGAATTAATGTCTTAAATAAGCACTGCTTATATTTAATAGACGTATAAAAATCAAAATTCACTATACAATATCGAATGGAATAAAAAAACTCAAAAAATAAATTATTAATTAAAATTAAAAATAAGTAATATCGAATGTTTCGTTCCAAACATACGCACCTCAACTCGTCAGAAAGGCACGTGGTACGTATGTTTTGCCCTTGACAAACATTTGGAAACATGTTCAGTTTCTGGTCTTATATTTATGAAAACTAAATCTTTTTCAAAAATACACAACATAATTTTAAGAACTTCTCCAAAACTAATTTATTTGTAATATTTAATAGGTTTAAATATTTATATGAGTTACTTCGAAAACTCTCAAAATCATGTAGCACATCCTCAAAAACAATTAAAATTCAGATAAGGTCAGTTCAACTTTACATTTATAATATAAATTCAATTAAAAATAAATAAACTTGTAATCTTACCAAACAATTTCTGCAATATCTGTGAACGCAATTAAACTAGGTATGTACATACATCTAATATCCAAGGTAATCTATGTTTTATGCTAAACACAGAAATCACACAAAGTTTGTAAGGAATTTTATGGCCTTCATTAAACCACTGGAAACTGTATAATAAATTTCATTATTAAAAAACCTAGTATAATCATACATTATATATAAAATAAAACAATAAGATGCGGTTTTTTACTTGATAGAAGAATAATTACAAACTTTGAATATCAAAACAGATTTAATCTGTTAGTCTTCTACAATTTTAATTTAAAAAAAAAATTTATTAAACTTATAGAATTAAATAAATGTCTTAAATAAGCACTGCTTATATTTAATAGATGTATAAAAATTATAATTATAAATATAAGACCAGAAACTGTTCATGTTTTCAAATGTTTGTAAAGGGCAAAACATACGTACCACGTGCCTTTCTGACGAGCTCAGGTGCGTATGTTCGGAACGAAACATTCGATATTACTTATTTTTAATTTCAATTAATAATTTATTTTTTGGGTTTTTTTATTCCATTTGATATTGTATAGTGAATTTTGATTTTTATACGTCTATTGAATATAAGCAGTGCTTATTTAAGACATTAATTTAATTGTAAAAGTTTTTTTAGCAAATTTTTTTTTCAATTAAAATTGTAGAGAACTAACGGATTAAATATGTTTTGATATTCAAAGAATATTATAAAATTTGAATATCAAAACAGATTTAATCTGTTAGTCTCCTACAATTTTAATCTCATTATGAAATATCAAGTGGTTTAAAGAAAACCATATAATACCTGACAGTTTTCTGGGATTTTTGTGACGAACATAGAATATCTTGAATTTGAAAGTTAGTGTGTTCAAACGAGGATAACACGAAGTCTGAAGGTGAGTTATTTTTGTTGTTAATTGATTTTATTTTTTAAATGTGAAGTAGGACCAATGAGGACCTTATCGGAATTCTTATTCTTTTTTGAAGAAATAATAAATATTTTGAGAGATTTTTGAAGTAACTTATTCAAATATTTAAATATATTAAAAGTTAAATATGTAAATATATTAAATATTCTATAGGAGTTCTGGTGAATTAATTCCAGCTATTATTCTGTAATATGCAAATACTTCTTTGTAGTAATTTTCAATTAATATCCTTAAACTTATGTTTTGTATTTGGATTTGGTTTTCATAATTGTAAGATCAGAAACAAAATCTTTCAAATATTTATTTTTCAATTTCAATTGACAATTTATATTTGTTGGGTTATTTATTCCATTTGATATTTTATACTGAGTTTTGATTTTATACGTCTATTAAATATAAGCTGTGCTTATGAGACATTAATTTAATTCTAAAAATTTTTGAATAAAATTTTTTAAATCGAAATTGAAGGGAACTAACAGTTGAAATCTGTTTTGATATTCAAATTTTGAAACCAAGGTATTTAAACTTATCTGTTCCTTTTATTTCCTCGTCTTCCTCGAGTTGTAAATTCTAGAAACTTTATTCGATGATTAAAATTACAGACTTCAGTGTTCTGTTATCTGGTCCAATAAACCTCATTATTTGCAATTTAAGTCCTATTTTCCTGAAGAAACGGAAAATCTCATGAAAATGGATGGTTTGAAGACTCAATTCTTTCGATCTACATCGTGAAATATTGGCGTGATAGATTAATATATTGAAAAAAACATCATATTCTTTCCATCTTTTTTGCTGAAATCGTTGGCGGATTTGCACCTTTAAAAATATTCGAAAAATAAGCGAAATTCTATATATGCGATGTTGAAATATTTCTCTATTGTTCGATACACAAGGCTCATTATTCAAAATAATAAAACAAAATGAAATGTTCTTCAAATTGATTCATGCTTCCCGATGACGCTTCCCTTCTATCAAAATTCCATCAGAGAAAACTCAATTGTGAGACTATAAGACCCAATAAGTATAATGTCATTCATGAATTCTTAAACCGAACGTTCGATCTTTACAACAAGATCATTACTGGAAGTGAAGAAGCTGTCCCTTGGAGTCTTGAGGGCCCTCGCTTGTTTTTGTGTATTTCTACTGAGCGAGACCTGAGTAAAATAATTGTTCTTGTATCTATCGCAGCAAACGGGTCCTTGGTGAATAATTCTGATAACCTTTTCGGTTAAGAGCGATTCGTATCAAACCTTGCATCAGAAGGTCAAGGCCAGACGTCTATCAGAGGAATAATTGTATTTCCAATTGCATAAAATATTGATGATCCATTTATCTCATGGAAAACCATTCTATTGAAGAACAAAGCAATCTATTTTGTCAAATTTTCATAAGTTATTCACTTTAAATGTTGTAAACCACGCGTTTTCATCATTACATGAACTTCAAGTGTAGGATTACAGAATGCATCAAGATATCGGATGTTTTTTTAGAGTGATAGAACTTCCAATTGAAATAAAACACATTTATTTTAAGATTGAAGCCAATTTTTTTTTATTTGAAAGATAATTTTATGACGTTTATGTTTTAAAAATAATTTCCGGCATATGTCCACCATGATTAGCTCTGAGGAACCGCATTCGACCAGACAAATTTTGGCGCACTTTTTCGAGCAATTCAGGCCTCATTTAATCAATAACACGAGTTATGTTGGCTTCCAACATAATTGGTTTATCAGCATAAACCAATGACTTGACATAACCCTAAAGAAAAAAATCGGATGGAGTTATGTCGCATGATCTTGGAGGCCAATTAATTGGACCATTTCTCGAAATGATGTTATCCCCAAAACTTTATTTAAATAAATCAATTGTTACGGTAGCAGCATGAGGTGTAGCACCATCTTGTTGGAACCAAAACACTTCTGGGTCGATACCATTCAAATTTTTAAACAAATAATTATTGATCATCGATCTGTAACGAGGACCATTCACTGTCATATTAGCATCAGCATCATTTTTAAAGACATCTGGACCGATGATGTCTCCAGCGTGTGAAGCCTACCATACAGTGCATTTTTCAAGATGCAATGGAACCTGCAGAACTTCTTGAGGATTGTTTTCCCTCCATATATGGCAATTTTGCTTGTTTACATAGCCGTTCAACCAGAAATGAGCTTCATCACTAAACACAATTTTACGATAAAAAGGTGGATCAACTTCAAGCTGTTCTAGGGTTCAATTAGCAAACAAATGACGCTTATGATGGCCAAGTGGCTTTGGTTCGTGAACCCGTTGGATCTTGTATGCGTGTAGACCAAGACCTTTACGCAAAATTTTCCATGTGGTGGATGCAAAGAGTCCAACTTGTTGTGAACGTCGACGAATAGACAAATCTGGATAATCATTAACACTATGACTTACAGCAGCAATATTTTTTTCTGTACGTACAGTTCTTTGTCGTCTTGTTGCATCGAGTAGAAAAATGTTGTTCAAAGTCTATCGATAGTTCGACGAATAAGCTGCTCTGATGGACATTTATATAAACCATAAATTTAACAAGTGTTCTATAAGTTTGGCAAATAGAACACTGATTTTGAAAATAAATTTCAACGATTTGTAAACGTTGTTGCGGCGTGAGTCTTTCCATGATAATTTGTCAATGATTACTGAACATAAATGTCAAAACAACATGGCTTCTACCTTCTGTAAAATCAAAGTTATCCCTATCCAAAGTTCTATCACTCTAAAAAAAAACACCCGATATATGTGGAGTATAATAACGAGTGGACCATCTAGCGTTTTTATTTTGAAGTAGTGGTTATTTCGAGTCTTGAAACACTTCTGTCGTTCGTGTTTTGACAGAAAGTTAGTTTAATACTTGACATGAACGAAATGGGTCGATTTACGTTTGAACTAAACTAGCAAATTTCAAAAACTCCAAATTTTCAATGTGCCCCCCGTCTGTATTATTCAATCAAAATAATTTCTTCAGCTACTATTATTATTATCACGTCAAACTCTTTTCATACGACTTTATTCTACGATGAATAATCCCCAATCCGGAATTCAGGTCCTTTTCTCGCATCTCATATACTTATATCAACCTGAAATATCTCGCTATTTCTGTCCCAACGCCCAGAAAATGGAAAATTCGTAATCCTTACATTTTCATGAAAGGAAATGTATCCGGAATATCCTTTCTTGGCACACGTGAAGGTGAATTAGGATTATCGGAGGTGAGCTGCGTTTCCTTATGGTCATCTCCGTCTTGATTTGCGAAGATACCAAAACCCCTTTGAAATGGGCTCTTGATCCAATTCTAAGGGTCTTCTTCGGCCAGGAATGGCCCTTAAATCTTTTACTCGAAAAGAATTGCAAGACTAGGAATTGTCAAGGATTGCGACGCATTCGTATCGGTTTAAATTAAGTTGTAGGAAGAAAACACCCTTTTTTATAGAGAAATCGAATTTGAATGGGATGTTAATTAAAATGCGAATCGATACTTGATAGAAATGCTCAAATTATTTGATGGATTCTGTCTTTATTTCAATCAAAAAATGTAGTTTTAGTTTTTATATTGTCAAAATTGGATTTGAGCTAGTCCCCATTTCTCCAATGGAGAGCTATTGCATTGAAAGCAGTTGCTATTCTATGCCAGGCCTTATCCTATAACATTAAAATTCTCTTTTTCTATCAATAACTCATATAATTCGCGTTTCCTAAAATATAGCAATTCTCACGTAATAAAGATATAAATTCTAATATACTGTCTTCTACACATAACCATGTTTATGCAGAGACTGATTTATGCTTCTTTTCTTTTTCTTTTACAAGTTCCGACGAATAACTCACAATTTTCACAGAATATCACCAACTATATTCGTAAAATCACTATTTCTGAGGATAGCCAACAGTCGGAAACATATGGCCGGCGCATTAAAGGAAGCTTTAAGTAAAGGACGGTAAATGTGCGTTTATGAAACTGATACGTGGCATTGGTACCATTTAAAGGATCCTTTTTCATAAAGGGACTTTATCATAAAGGAGCCTTTTGATGTTGTTTATGAAACTAGGCTTGAGTGTAATAAAAGAACCTTTTCAATTTTAAGTTTATTTCCTTTTTGTACTCCTTCGAAGATGGTCGAAAGACCTGAACATGTGTCAGGATTCTGAATAAATTGTAAAAAATAAAAACTGTGTGAGTTTTTTTTTAAATAAAATTGTTATGTTTCACTTAGAGCCAGCCGCATACTCCATTCATGTAGTCAATGAATTCATTTTTCAATTGAACACGCTTTGTTTTTTCCTCGCAAACTTTACCACTTAATAAAGTGGAAAATTCCATTGGAAATTTGAGGGAATCCACACAACCCTCAAAGCCCCATTTCACGATCAAACATAACACCCCTCCGTTTGTATCCATCCAACAAATTCGACATTGCGACAACACTGTCGCTTGCAAACCTTCCAGAAGCGGTCCATCACATTGCGTCGTTCCGATGGAAGGAAAACTTTAATTTCGTGTCTCTGTTTGCGATGTTTAATATCCACGTCAAATTTCGTCCCTTTTCGAAGCGGTATTTGTTTCATTAAGCCAAACTCGGACATAGGCATAAAACTGACTACGGTATGCCAGTGACGCAGAGGCAGTAACTAGTTTCAGCAACTCCTAACTGAAGGGTGATTGCGTTTGACATGATGTAATCTGAATAACTCTGTTATTTCGGTCGGGTTGCTCGAAATTTAGGCGAAACATGAAGTTACGAAATATATTTTGATCCATCGAGATGCGAGAGAAATTGGCATCAGATATTTATATATCCAACATATTGAATTCTCGCAAATCACTTGATGAAGCGTTTTGGATATTAATTCTTCTTCTGTCTCCATATCAGGCAAGTTCTCCTGTTCATTCTTCGTCCCCTTGCCTACTGTGCGCTCAGATTGTCGCTCCATCTTTTCCTAGGTCTACCTCGATCTCTGTGGCATAGTGGGAATTTTTCACGTGCTATTTTGACAATTCTTGAATCGCTCATTCTCTCTATGTGGGAGTTCCATTCATTCTTTCTTTTTAGTGACCATTCATTGATGTTTTCCGCTTTACAGGTTCTTTGTATGTTTTCACTTGTTTCCCTGTCGAGAAATGTTTTTCCGGCAATTCTTCTAAGCACACTCATTTCTGTTGTCTCTAGAAATCGTTTGGTTTTTGCAGCATCTGGTCTTGTTTCCGCACAGTATGTCATAATAGGCCTGATCGTCGTTTTGTAAATTCTGGTTTTGGGTCTGTTCTTAAATTTTTGTTGCGCCATATTATGTCGTTTAAACAACCAGCTCTCTTGAGTCTTTTTTTGTTTGCTCTCTTACCTCTTCAACATAGCCGTATCCCGAAAGTTCTATGCCAAGGTACCTGAATCTCATTTCCCGCTGAATAATTCTCCCTTCCACTTCAAGTTTGCCTTTAATAGGCGTTTTCGATGTTGTCATACGTTTGGTTTTGGCTGTAGATATTTTCATGTTATTATTGATGAGGTAGATAAATAATTTTGTTTTGAATAAAAACATTGTGTCATTGGCAGTATGACAAGTCGCACCGTGAAAATCATGTTCTGCGAATCAAGACAAACCAATTCAGGTCATAAAAAATCAATCAACATTGAACCATAAAGATTTCCATTGACAGTTACCGCCTCATGAGCTTAGTTGAAAAAAATAAGGTCCAATGACTCCTCCAGCATAAAATCCGCACCAAACAGTTTGTCAGAATGTATTGGCAGTGCTTGATATTCTTTAGGTTTATCACCACTCCAGATACGGCAATTCTGCTTGTTAACATAACCGTTTAACCAGAAATGAGCCTCATCGCAGAGTATGATTTTCTTATGAAAATCTGCATCATTTCCGATTTTTTCTAAGCACCAATTACTGAATACACGACGTTTCAAATGATCTGTTGGTTTGAGTTCTTGGGTTAAAAAAATTTTGTATGAATGTAAACCAAGGACTTTTCGTAAAATTCACCACAAAGACGTCTAGGAGATGCCTAGTTCTTGTGTAAGTCGAGAAATCGATTAATTTTGGTCTTCACGAACACTTTCACGTATGGCAGCAATATTCTCTTCACTTCTCGCATTTATTTGTCTCACTGGCACTGTTACATCATGAAGTGTAAAATTTGTTTCAAACTTCTTCACTAAACGTTCCACTGTTCCTTTCTCCGGACGATTATAACGAGCAAAAATTGAAGTTAGAGCACGTAAAGTTAGAGTAACAGATCGCGATTTTTCATAATAAATTTGGATTATTTGTAGACATTGTTGGATTGTGGTCCTTTCATAATTAAATTGTATACGTTGACAAATACAACTGTCAATGTCACAAATAAACAATGGCTACCATGCGTGAGTAATGTCAGTTCAAATATCGTAAAATTATGTTTAGGGATGAAGCTCATTTCTGGTTGAACGGCTATGTAAACAAGCAAAATTGCCATATATGGAGTGAAAACAATCCTCAAGAAGTTCTGCAGGTTCCATTGCATCCTGAAAACTGCACTCACTGTATGGTATGATTCACACGCTTGAGGCATCATCGGTCCATATTTCCCAAAAACGATGCTGGAGCTAATGTTACAGTGAATGGTGCTCGTTGATCGATGATCAATGATTATTTTGTTTCAAAATTTGACTGGTATCAACCCAGAAGTGTTTTGGTTCCAACAAAATGGTGCTACACATCAAGCTGCTACCGTAACAATTGATTCATTGAAAGAAATATTTGGCTATAACATTATTTCGAGAAATGGTCCAATTAATTGGCCTCCAAGATCATGCCACACACCTCCACTGGATCATTTTCTTTGGGGTTATGTCAAGTCATTGCTGATAAACCAGAAACAATTGACGCTTTGAAAAATAAGGCCTGAATTACTCGAAAAAGTGGTCAAAAATTGGTCTGTCGAACGCGGTTCCTCAGAGCTTGTCGTGGTGGACATAAACATAAATGTCATAAAATTATCTTTCAAATAAGGAAGAAACTTGACTTCAATCCTAATTAAAATGTGTTTTATTTCAATTTAAAAATTTATCACTCTAAAAAAATACCCGATGTCTATCTATGGACATGACTTCGGCAGAGCTTCAAATCTTGATGAATTAAGGTTGAAAATTATTCGACTTTGTGGCAACAAAGAGCAAAATATACTCAGAGATATAATATTACCTTGTTTAGCTCAACAAGGTGGATTATTTAAACATTGAATATGTGTCCCCAAGTCAGTGGTTTTCTTATGATTTTTAGAATTTGATTAATTTCATCGGAATTTAATTTATTTTATTTTCATGGAATTCATTTTATTTTATCATAATTTATATTATGTCGTTATAGCAAAAAAATTTGAACAATTATTTTCAGAAGAGAAAAATGTGTTGCATTTATTGCAACAAATTAATTTCTCACAAGCTAAGGAATGTCGTAAACTGCCTCTCAACCAGTAAAACAGACGCGCACACTTGCTCTAACATTTTCGTACTGACTTGTAGAGTCCGAGTTGAGCTTGCAGCAGAATGCTAGGCGGTGCGAAAAAGTAAAGGAAGATTGAAACAACCATCTAGTTGAATATTAGTCACCATTCATAACGTTGAATTAAGTTATTCTTGTTCTGGGCGATTGAATTAATAGCTCCTCTTGTAAATACATAGTGAATCCTATATGCCGAATATTATTTTCGTTACCAGTATATGTATATCTATACATATTGATTAGAGAATCCTCTAGTCCATTCGACTTATAAGTAATTTTTGCATTAATAACATGAATAGATTGATTTCTTCGTTTTCATCGTCTTTCTTGATAATTTCAAAATGTCTCAATAGTAATTGCTTTTTACCGTTGCTAGGAAATATGACCGACCCCTTTGAAATATTAATTGTTTCGTGACTATTTTCTGATCGATAAAAAGTACCTGTATTCTTCAGACAAAAAGGAAATGCAATGTTGATCCTGGCTTGTGGCACCCTTTATCAGTATTTAACTGAAGCATAATAGAGACCGAAAAATTATTTTCGAAGTAATTTATAACTGTAATTTCAGATTTTTACATCGTCAGTCATGAAGGAAAATTCATATTAAATTTCGACTGAGTCTACTTGGGGAAGGCTTCAATCGAAATATGATCCAAATAAACGGAAATTCTATATTCCTCTATGGTCTGCACCCATACAATATCCAACTGGTTCAAGAACTGAAGGCACTTGACCATAATAAGCGTCGTTTCTTTGCTGATTGAGCCCTAGAACAGCTTGAAGTTGATCCACCTTTTTCTCGTAAAATTGTGTTTAGTGATGAAGCTCATTTCTGGTTGGACGCCTATGTAAACAAGCGAAATTGCCATATATAGAGTGAAAGCAATCCTCATGAAGTTCTGCAGGTTCCATTGCATCCAGAAAAATGCACTGTATGGTGTGCTTTACACGCCGGAGGCATCATCGGTCCATATTTCTTTAAAAACGATGCTGGAGCTAATGTAACTGAGAATGGTGCTGGTTACAGATCGATTATCAATGATTATTTGTTTCAAAATTTGCATGGTATCGACCCAGAAGTGTTTTGGTTCCAACAAGAGGGTGCTACACCTCATGCTGCTACCGTAAAAATTGATTTATTGAAGTGATAACATTATTTCGTGGCCTCCAGGATCATGCGACATAACTCCACTGGATTATTTTCTTTGGGGTTATGTCCAGTCATTGGTTTATGCTGATAAACCAGAAACAATAAATGCTTTGGAAGTCAACATAAATTGTGTTATTGATGAAATAAGGCCTGAATTACACGAGAAAGTGTTCCAAAATTGGTCTGGTCCAATGCGGTTCCTCAGAGCTAGTCGTGGTGGACATATGCCGAAAACTATTTTTAAAACATAAATTTCATAAAATTATCTTTCAAATAAGAAGAAAATTTGGCTTCAGTCTTAATTCAATTGTGTTTTATTTCAATTTAAAGTTCTATAACTCTAAAAATAACACCCGATATCAATTTTCAGAAATACTCGAACAAATAATATATATATATATATATATATATATATATATATATATATCAATAAAATATATTGAAGGCAATTATCAGAAATCGTGAAAATATTCAATGAGAAAAATCTGATCTGGTTACCCGTTGAGAAAAATTTTAATGTTCTTGTACCTATTAATTTCCAATGGTTCCAGTGGTGTGAGTCTGGTATTTTAAATTTACCATTATGAATAATTTCGTAATTCTAGTTGGAATTATGTGTTATGTATTCTTTCAAAAAACTGGCAGATATTGAGTGCAAGATGTACTTAACGTTTTTGAATAAAAATTTTGGAATTCCCTAATGATTTAATAATGGTTATGTTCTGCATTTTTGATTTCATAAAACAAGGCATGAAACAAAATTTTGTACCCTTCAAGTATTTATTAATAAATTTTTTAATTGACAATTTATATTTCTTTAAATTCTTTTATTTCCTTTGGTAATGTGTGATAAGTGTTAATTCTATATGTCTACTAAAGTGCCACACTGTGTTCTTAAGACATTTATTTAATTCAATTCTAAAAGATTTTGAATTAAATTTTTTTGAAATTAGAATTTGTAGGAGGCTAACAGAATAAATCTGTATGATGTTTAAAATTTTGCAAAAATCCTTCTATCAAGAAAAAACGTCTGTTTATCATTTCGAATGGGAACATATTATTTTCATTACAGCAAATATTACGTCATAGTCAGAGGAAACTGCATCAGAAAATGTTTAAAAATGATAATATGTTTTCCGAATATTTCTCGAAGGCTAGTAATGTAACTAAAATATGGCTATAGATAACTGTGTATATTTTCCCAATTAATTATATCTGTCAGCTTTTTGTTTAATATATCCCTATAATTTTTCAGTTTTTTAATATAACCCTCTAATATATCAGAATTTTCTTTTGTCAATTACACGATTTTTCACTCAAGTTTTTAGTTTTAACTATAATTTTTTTTCTGGGTATTTCTGCAGCCACTTCTTGTTAATGAAATTCCTTTGATATTTCTTAACGTGTATTTATAAAACATACATCACAGAATTGGTGTAGTTACAAATAAAATTAATTCCATATCATTATCTTTCATGCTACAAAATATTCATATTTCTATAGGAACTGGTTTACGAAATACATTTTCTCGTTCTTCGTATCAACACATGTTTCTTTCGAACCGATTTCATTAGACCCTTTCACTTATCAATTAAACGTTTTTGTTCTCTCATCAGATGTTGAATGTTATATTTAATTTCTGTAGTATGTTCTTGTGAACCGAAATAATTTCTTGAAAATTATCCGAAATTTGTTGTGTTTAGTTTTTGCGATGTGTACTTTTGATTGGGAAGGATTTACCCTTCACGATCTCGTCAAAGATGTGGAAGACACTAAAGAAAAATCTGAAATAATCCAAGACCACTTCAGGAAGAATAAAATCGATATCAACACCAAATATGATGGTTACACTTGTCTACACTACGCTTGTGCTACAGGTATGTCGAAATTAGTTATAAATTTGGCATATGATTATAAAGGCAAAATCAATATTGATACGACCTCTCTTTACAACGAAACACCCCTGCAACTAGCTGTTCAGGCGGAAAAAATCCATATAGTACAATTTCTCTTAAAGATAAGAGCCAATCCCAACGTCCATCGTGAGGGAGACGGTAGAACAGCTCTCCATATGTGCGTCGAGAAGAAATTAGTTGATATATTACAAATGCTACTAGATGAACCTTCAACCGAAGTCGATGCTCTCGATAAGGAAAATGGGACAGCACTTCATTATTCCGTCCAAGAGAATGCATGGTACATGGTAAAACTATTACTCGAACGTGGAGCAAACCCAAATGCAAGAATGAAAGATGGTAAAACACCCCTTCATTGCCTCGTTAACGGTAGTGACAAGGCCATAGTAGCTTCACTAATAACTTATGGAGCTGATGTGAACGCTATGGATCAGGATCATTCAACACCTCTTCACATAGCTGTACGTACCAGTAATGAAACTGCTGTAAAATTGTTCATAGAAAATGGTGCTAATCCTGATGTTTCTCCAGATTTGATTAAAAAACATGTCCTTCACTATGCCGTAGAGCAAGAAAACATGCAAATATTCTCAATAATTTTGGCGAAAACAAAAAACGTTGATATACGAGATGGTAACTCACTAACACCTTTACAAAAGGCAGTACTTAAATGTGATGAGCAGAAAGTGAAACTTCTGCTACAACGTAATGCAAATGTAAACGTGAAATGGGAAGGAAGAAATGAGACTATTCTTCTCTGCTCGGTTCAAAAAGGAAATATTAATATCACGAATTTACTTCTACAGAATCAAGCTGATATATCCATAAATGTGAAATCTAAGATAGGATTGACTCCTTTGATAGCAGCAGTGGAAAATGACAGAGCAGATTATGTAAAACTCCTACTAGAACACGGAGCAGATGTGAATGCACAGGATAGAGCAGGAAATTCTTCTCTCCATATAGCTTGTGAGATGGGTAATCTCGAGATAGTCAAGCTCTTATCGAAATCGACTGAACTTAACGTCGATGCAAGGGAAATGAATAATTACACACCTATGCAGCTAGCCTTCAGATCAAAAAATTATGAAATTGTAAAACAGCTGCTATATTTAGGAGCCAATCCAAACACTAGGAATCCACGAACAAACAATACGCCTCTTCACGAGGCTGTTTTCCACAACGCTCTGGATGTGGTAACAACTTTATTGAAGGGCCCTGAAGTAGATCCAAATGCCCAAAACGCTGTGTTGGGCAACAGAACAGATGTCAACATAATGTTCCCTGGAAATAAAACACTTTTTCATATCGCTGCACTAGAAGGAAATATCGAATTGCTGGAGCTATTGGTGGATTTTAATCAATTAGATATAAATGCATTGGATGATGATCAGTACAGTCCACTAATGTTAGCTATTGAGCATGCAAATGAAGACAGTGTAAAACTCCTTCTAGATAGCGGAGCTTTCTACGACATAATACGGCTCAAAATAGACAAAACATTAACTAAATTCTTTGGATCCATAAGAAGTGGGTTAAAAATGTATATAATTCCCATCCGAAGACCTGAACATGAATTATCTATCTTACATTTCGCAGTTGATAGAGGAAATAGTAAAATATTAGATTTGATCATAAAAAAAGATCTAGAAAAACCAGAAAAAGAAAGGTTAAACTTAAATATCCTCAATTTTTACAAATCAACCCCTATCCAAATTGCAGTAACGAAAAACGATTTAGAAATGGCTGAAATTCTACTGAAAAACGGAGCAAATCCCAATATTAAAGATATCAACGATAAATGCCCTTATCATTACCCTCTAAATGCTACTATGATGAAGCTTTTGATGAAATATGGTGCTGAAGTCAATACATTGGATTTGGATGCACGCACACCTCTTCATTTGGCGGTACAAAGGAGAGATCTAGATCTGGTGATTCTGCTGCTCAAGCACGGAGCATCTCCAAATGGAATAGATAAATGGAATAATACTCCTTTGCATGCAGCTATACAACCAGCAGAAAAACGTGTGAGCCCCTATTTGGTAGTATCCATTATTTTGGATCCTATATCCGAAAAAACCATCACTGAAAATCCATTGTTGTCCTCTCGCGAGAGTGAAAATTCTTACGCTATCATAAAGCATTTATTAGCCTCTGAAGAAATAGACGTAAATTGCAAAGATATATTCTCACGTACACCTCTTATCATAGCTGTAGAACAAAATTATTTGGATGTTGTTAAATTGCTTCTAGAACACAAAGCAGATGCGACAATAGTAACTGAAACTAAAGGCCAAAGTCTTCTCCACATAGCTGCTCAATTGCATAATAGTTGTATGTTAAAGGAACTTCTCGAACATGGAGCACATGTCCATATCAATTCATGTGACCCGCAGAAATTTACTCCGTTGATGAGAGCTATCAAAGAAAATGATTTGATGTCAGTCAGAGTACTTCTGCAGTATAAATGTGACGTAAACGTTTGTTATAATAATCTGTCTGCTCTAGATATTGCTTCCGAAAAGGGCAATGAAGACATAATAAAAGTTTTACTCAGCGCTCCTGGAATAAATATCGATACACCATGCTTGGATACCCCTTTAATATCAGCTGTGCGCCAAAATAAATTGGATATCATCCGAATTCTCATTCAACTAGGAGCAGATCCAAACAAGAAAGGAAAAGATGGAAGAACTCCCCTTCATATAGCGGCACTAGAACATAACTTGGAGATTATTAGATTCCTTTTAGGAATAAAAAGCATTTCGGTAAATGCTGAGGATGATTTTAATCTAACACCTCTACATTTGGCTGTACGAAAACCAGAAGTCGTTGAAGAATCGGTTGCCTATGAATGCATTTTTATTTTAATTGTATATGGAGCAGATCCCAATCATCCATGTGCCCTTGGCTTCACAGCTGTTCATCTAGCTGCCGCAGCAGGTTTAGCTACTTTTATGGATTCTATCATTAAAGAACAAATTGGTTTAATTTCCCTACCAAATAAAAGCGGAGATACTCCACTTCATCTGGCTTGTGAACATCTTCATCATAACATTGTGAAAAAAATCCTGATGGTTGAGAATGCACCTGTCACTCAAAAAAATGTCAAAGGGCAAACACCTTCTGACTTGTACTTATACCACCTTATCACAAATGGTACCTACGACCTACGATATATCACCATCGAGGAAACCATCCAAGATGTTGCGAAAAAAGTTATCGAAAGATATTTTCGAACGAGTAAGATTACCGTTGAAATTCTGCTCATTTTCAATAAATCTATGAAATGGTTCGATACTCAATATTTGAGCACTTTACTCTACTTTGCGGTAGATAGGGAAGACATAGATTTGACGTTATCGTTGTTGAAACTTGGTGCTAAGATCAATTATAGAACAGCTATTAAGTTGGAAAATATCCCAGATACAACTCTTTCTCTGGCATATTGCAATAAGAAGATATTAAAGATTTTGCTTGAACAAGAAGATTGTGAAATAAACTTTTTAGGCAGAGATTCTAAAACTGTTCTCCACTATGTAGTTGAGGATGATAAAAGTGATCTCGATAAAATCCGTACACTTCTCCAATATGGTGCATATCCGGATGCTGTGGATTCACAGGGTAGAACTCCACTATTTTACACAGAGGATCTGAGCAAGATAAAATTATTACTTAAGTTCGGCGCAGAACCTTTTCTTCGGGATAGGAGTGGAACAGGGCCAAAGGTAAATCTTACAAATTTCCACATAGAACATCTAATTTCAAGGGCAGCATTCAAGAAAGGTTTTCTCAATGATAACACAGAATTCACATTGTATAAAACCAGTAGATATAATACTGCGGATCATTTAATGACCCAATGCCTCGATAATATTCCAAAATGTTCCTCTAGAATAGATGAAGGTCTTGATGAGAAATTAGATGAGGACATAACTTTCAGCGATATTTTAACTGAAAATTATGCGAAAATCCACAAAGGAAACATCGAAAAGATAGCAAAAATAGTTGAGAGCGACGAACCGACAAACCAGATTCCATGGTTTGCTGAATTTTTGAGGATCAAGTTCTATAAAATGAAACAAACATTACCCATTAAAACTCCAATAGGAAAAAGTGGAGTAACTCTCAGTGATTTCCTCAAAGCAGACCCAGATCAAGTGGCAAAATATATGGAAATTAAAGATGTGGCCAACTTTTTGAGTTCCAATAAGGTCGTTCAGGCCAAATGGTTCTCCCAACTAATTAATCAAAAGATTCAGTCAGGCAATAAAATTTTCTGCATGAGAAGAAAAATTTTGAGGAATCCTCATTGTGATTTCTTATTTCCAAAACTGCCAGTTGAGTGCAGGGAGATTATTTTGAAACAATTGGGTTTAAAAGATTTACAGGAGCTGGAAAAAGCCATATTTTTCTAATAGATTATGAAGTATCATAAAGCAAACATATTTGTGCTTAGAGTATTTTATTCATTTGAATTGTGTTTGAAAATTTCGTTCAAATTAAAATTGAAAATAGATTTCATTGCAGTTGTTAAAGAATTAAATACTACTGTAAACTTAAACAGCTTTTTATTTATACAAATTTCCATTTAGATTTATTCTCACTACAAACTTAAATTTTAATATTATAAAAACGTTTCCTCGAAAACTTTTTTGAATGAAATGAAATAAATGTCTTCAGAAAACACATTTTCAATTTAGTAGACATATGAGATTAACGCTCATTAAACAGCACCTAAAGGAACAAAAGAATACAAAGAAAATATAATTTATTGATTGAAAATATCAAATAAATACTTGAAGCATACAAAATATTGTTTTGTATCAATATATCATGAAAATAAAATTCCTTTCCAAAAATGCACAATATAACTTCAAGAACTTCTTCAAAAATAACTCTCTTTAACTTTTTTGGAGAGTAATTTGGTTTTCATAATACATTGGTGGAATTGTCTTTGTATTATTTTATACTTTATGGTGCTGCTAAATGAGTGTTAATTCTAAATGTCTACTTATTTGAAACTGTGGTTTCTAAAGACATTCATTCAACTTAATTTTCAAACAATTTTGACAAAAACTTTTTAAAAAAATTAAAATTTTCAGTGAAGTTAGCCGAATGAATCATTATATTTAGAATTTTCATAAGCCTTCTTTAAAGTAAAAAACCCCTTTTTTAATATTACGCATTTGTTGGATTGAATAATCCGTTACTTTATGATAGTTGATTTTAAAAATGAAAAAAAAATAGAAATTACTTAGTTATCTGATAAAATAGAAAGGCCTTTTACTTGATAGAAGAAATATAACAAAATTTTGAATATCAAAACAAAATAAAATATGTTTATCTTCTTCAATTTTAATTTCAAAAAAATTTGGTTTATTTATTCCATTTGACATTATATATTGAGTTTTGATTATATACGTCTATATATATATATATATATATATATATATATATATATATATATATATATATATATTTAGAAGTCATTCTTTCATTCTCAACGCTTTATCTTTACCTTCCTTATATTATATTTGGCAAGGATAATAAAAAATGATAAATAAAAATATTTGGTGAATAACCGTTTCTCAATATCTCAAATTATTTGTTTATAAAATTGACCAGTAAATTGTACGATTGTAAAGTGAAAAACAACGAAATAAATTATTCAAATATTAGGGTCATTTGTGAAATCGATTGTTGAATTGTTAGAATATTCCTCCAATACATAAATCTGCGCATTTAGAAAATAGGGGATTTAATATTCAACTATTTTAGAACTATGAATTCGTTTGAATCGGTCCTTACTTGATGGAAATTCATTTTAATTAAATAAAATAATGAAGAATACATTCTCGATTTATGAGTTAACAACAATTTTTTCACCAACAGTGTAGCTTCTTCAGGTTTACATTTTCAACTTGTTAGTTTTTAAATTTGCGGAAAAGAGTTTTAAGCCTTGTGGAAAGATTAATTTCGTGAAAAAGCGAAAAATGCCATGAAATCAAAATAGGCATATTAAATATCTTGCTTTTTACATGGAAAATAAGATGAGAAGTATCTTAAATATCACACTGATCAATTCTGCTAACCTCAATACAAATTTTAAATTTATAGAAAAAAATTCTGGAAAGCTTTTTAAAATTGAATTAAATTAATTTCTTAGAAAACACAGTTTTAATTTAGTAGACGTATAGAATTAACATAGCATCAAAAGGAATTAAATAATCCAAAGAAAATATAGAATATGAATTAAATTATTAAATAAATATCCTTAAGGATGAAAACTTTGTTTCATATCGGTATTATGAAAGCTAAAAATGCTTCGTAACCTCTATGATTCATTGATTATATTGAGTTCTTTGAATTAATTCGGGGGGTTTTAGTAATCTGAGTCTAATTATGCCAGCCTATAATAGCTGTATCCATAGATTACTAATAGTACTGATGAACCCCAGACTATCCCAACCCTTATAGATGAAATGATGAACGATAATCAAGAAAAGACAGCATTAATTCACGTTTATCCTACCAGAAAAGATCCCAATTTTAATTACACAGCAGCTTTCAGAACCATTAATAACATAGGCAAATACATTAAAAATAATAAAGATAAAACAAACAAAGATAATAAATCAGGAGTCCACATATTCCATTTTATTTATAACTAGTTGAAAAATAATGTTGAAATTGTATTGATATGAAATATTAAAAATTAAGGCTGAATGTTGAGAAGCAAGCCTGTCATTTATCGAACTGACATTAAAACACTCATACTTTTCCAGAGCTAAATACATATGTGTATCCTGTGCTCGTTTTAATGTCGAGACTTCATAGAAAGTAAACATATACAGGAGCATCAAAATTGTTTCGTCTATTTTTAGTCCCTCATATTTTATATTCATGATATACTGCAGTCAGGTATTTACAAACGATAATTCTGCGAATATAAGAACGTACGAAGATAAATATTTATTTTCGTTTCAATTGTCTGCCTACATATTTCATGATCGAGGGATTGGAAATTGTTAAATGGAACAGGTACAGTTTTCGAATAATAACGGCTTCATTTAAACAACATCAGAGATATTAATTGCTAATTTTGAACGTCCGTTCTCGAAATTATTTTTTGCTTCATATATTCAAATTATATCATTGAAATTTTTCGTTTGAAGATTGAAGATTCGCTAATGTTTATTTGAACTATCGTTTCGTCATACCATGTCTTCATCAGGTGAGTATTACTACTGACTGTATAATTCAAAGAGATTAAAAAGGTAAACAAATACACTTGGCTTAAATTTCACAAAATTTTAATTTATGTTGTTGACATATACGAAAAATTAACATCTCGATTTTCCGAGTTTAAAATGAAAATGTGGAAAATGGCTCGGACCCATCAATTTATGATTCGAGAAGGATCAACTTTTCCGCTTTTTTCATCCCCGTAACTTGAGCATAGCCTCTTGATTTTAAATATGGATGAGGGGTGTAATTTTGAAGATCGTATTGAGTACTATCTGACCATAAAATTCCGCTTCAAAACATTTATGGATAATGAAATAACAGCGAAAATAGTGAAAGAGGCATTGTGGATTTTATCTCAAGAATATTATTCGTATTCGACACATTTCAAAGGTATTTGGTAGTTATATTGTTAATTTTTTGTCCAAAAAAGTTGTAATTTCTTGTCCAAAAAGGTAGTTTTTGATTTACCCCAGTCTATCGTGAATGTTTAAGAACGTTACAAGTTTGTCAAAGCGACTGTAAATTTGTGATAGAATTAAAGTGGTGTATTCCGTAGAAGAAAAGGTGGAAATGATAAAATTTTATCTTAGAAATAACGACTCTGCGCGAACAACAGTGGCTTTATTTAACGAATGACATCCTGGAAAAAATGTATCCGCTGCTTAGGTTGTGCAACTGGTTGCCAAATTTGACGCTACTGGTTCAGTCGGAAACAAACAGTGGGTGCATGAAAGCACAACAATCATGAAAATCCTGAAGCAACATAAATTCCATTCTAATAAAGTACGATTGGTTCAGGAACTGAACGAGGATGATCCCGATCGCCAGTTCTGTGAAGTGGTCAGTGAAATAATTAACGGTAATCAAAACTACACGTTCGATATCTGTTTTTCGGACGAGTGTTCATTATACCTTAACGGCATTGTGAACCGGTCTAACTGTCGGTATTGGTCAGATGAAAATCCAAGATTATTTCATGAGGTGCATACTCAGCGTCCCCAAAAATTAAATGTTTGGGCGGGTATTTATGGAAATAACATAATCGGCCTTTTTTTATACCCGGTGATCTCACTGGCCAAATTTATTTAGATCTATTGGAGAACGCTATTTGTCCAGCCCTCGTGCAAGTATTGGAGAATGCAGAAGACCATCAAACGATCATTTTCCAACAAGATGGCGCACCACCTCATTTCGTTCAACCGGTGCGTCAGTTCTCAGATGAAAATTTTCCTCACGCCTGGATAGGAAGAAGGGGACATATTGAGTGGCCACCCAGATCACCTGATCTAGCTCCACTGGACTATTTTCAATGGGATCACTTGCAATCCAAGATTTACGCTACCCAACCTGAGTCACTGGATGATTTGCGAACTCGGATCATTAATGAATGCCATCAAATTACACCAGAAATCCTGAGTAACCTACGTGAACGTTTTCAGCAAAACTTACATTACTGCATGGAAGTGAATGGTGCTCATTTTCAGCATTTAATGAACAAATCAGAAAAGTAAGATCTCTTCCCCTATTTGATCTGTCATTTTGTTATAGATGAAAATTTTGAAGCGAAATTTCAGGATCATATATAATAGTACTCGATAAGATCTTCAAAATGAGGTATCGCAACATTCCTTATCCCTATTCAAAATCAAGGGATTGTACCAACCCCCGTTAGGGGATTGCAGTTACGGGTATGCAAAGAGCGGAAAAGTTGTTCCACCTCGAATCAGAAATTGGCATGTCCGAGCGATTTTTCACATATTCATTTGAAAGCCGGAAAATCGAGGTGTTAAGTTTTCGTTGGAACACACTGTATGTTTCGGGTTTCAACCCATTTTCAAAACTAAGGATAATTTATTTTACATCACAGTTTATATATTTCGGACAACAGATGGAAGTGACGGGGTTTTTTTTTATTTGAGGTTGTTAACAGTGAGTTATTCTTGTAGACGATATTTGCTTATTTTTCAAAGGAACTAGTTATTAACAGATGTCAGTACTGGGGATAGATAAGATTCAAACTGATCGTTTGTTATCGCCAAATGTTTTCTATGGGCCGAAAAAATCTCCAGATATTCGAGTAGGTCCAAATTTATGCTTTTTTCCTCCGTACAGACCCGACTTGGTCCCCATTGACTATTACCTATTCCGAAATGTGAAACAACATCTTCGTGGAAAGCGATTTTCCGACGATGAAGAACTGAAAGTAGCAATTAATACCTTTTTTGAGGAGAAGCCGGAAGAATATTTTTTACAGGGTTTAGAGAAGCTTATTTCTCGATTCAACAAATGTATCGAAGTTCTAGTTTCTATTGAAAAATGGAATTTTTCCAAAATTGAGTTTTTTTCATGCCTAAAAGGTTATAATAGACCTTATAATAAATTCTCAAAAGGTTATGAAGAACACTCCCATTTCCATCCCTACCTTTCCACTTTCCACTGGAAGATTAAGAAGACTCCGAATCGAATAATTAACATATAAATAAAACACAATTAAAATTTCATCATGAGACACAAGTTAGCGAAATTTTCCGTTCGAGAAATTCGTTTAATGGAAGCTCAGAAATATATTTCAATCTTCTCATTATTGTGAAGTTATTCTTTCCAGAACGTCGGGCCAAATATTGTAAAATTGAATTAGTCCGTTTTCCGCTCTCATATTGTTCACGAACGGAAATTAAGGCGAGGTTTCTGAAATGGAAATTCCAAAGAAAATTAATTCGATCCATATTAAATCATATTTCCGGCAAGACCGGTTTTGAACCTCGCAATGATGACTGGGACGTATTTCTGGCAGGACATAATGAAACGTGATGTTGTTCGTAAACGACATTATGAATGAAACACATGTTTCTATTTCCACTGTATTTTATAAGCACTGAAGTATCAGGTGTTTTTTTCAAAGTAATGGAACTTTAAATTGAAATAAAACACAAATTAAGATTGAAGCCAATTATTTTTTATTTGAAAGATAATTTTATGACATTCGTATTTTGAAAATAATTTCCGGCATATGTCCGCCAAGACTAGCTCTGAGGAACTCATTCGACAAGACCAATTTTGGACCACTTTTTCGAATAATTCAGGATTTATTTCATCAATAACACGAGTTATGTTGGCTTCCAAAGCGTCTATTGTTTCTAGTTCAAGTATTCAGAAACTGAATCATGTGTCCATAAGATGTCCAATACTGAAAACTGTCCAACATTTTTGAGTGTGGATAACATTGAGAATGATTAACTTCTTCAAACATAATTATCATGATAAAAAACACGACTACAGAATCGCTCATCTGAAAAAAGAAGAATATCATACAATTGGATGGAAAACCGATTGAGTGAATCTTAATTTATTCAAAAGATAATTGAATAATTAATTAATTTCGATTGAATAATGTAATTGTTGCATTTCAAATGAACATTTACTCAAGTAAATGATGAAAAATACTTTTATGTGAATTTAACTTCGTGTTATGAGGCATTCCAAGCAAAACATGTTTTGTTTAAGAGAAAATATTTAGAAATTTAGAATAAATATGTCTTGTACCTTTCGTTACATATAGAGGTGGGCCATCTAGAGTTTGCAATTTGAAGAAGTGGTTTTTTTGAGTCTATAAATACTTCTATCATTCGTGTTTCGACAGAAAATTGATTTGATAATTGATCTTGAGAATATGGGTCGATTTATTATACGATTACAATGAAATTGAGAAATATTGAACACATATGTCCAAAGTGGTGAATCATTTGTTCAAATTGTGGAAAATTCAATAGGAACGGCAATTCATGGACCTAGAAAATAATCCAGTGGAGTTATGTCGCATGATCTTGGAGGCCAATTAGTTGGACCATTTCTCGAAATAATGTTATAGCTAGCATGAGGTGTAGCACCATCTTGTTGGAACCAAAACACTTCTGGGTCAATAACATTCAAATTTTGAAACAAATAATCATTGATCATCGATCTGTAACGAGCACCATTCACTGTAACCTTAACTCCAGCATCTTTTTCAAAGAAATATAAACCGATGATGCCTCCTGCGTGTGAAGCACCAAACAGTGCATTTTTCAGGATGCAATGGAACCTGCAGAACTTCTTGAGGATTGTTTTCACTCCATATACGGAAATTTTGCTTGGTTACATAGCCGTTCAACCAGAAATGAGCTTCATCACTGAACAGAATTTTATGATAAAAAAGTGGATCAATTTCAAGCTGTTCTAGGGCCCAATCAGCAAGCAAACGATGCTTATTATGGTCAAATGGCTTTAGTTCTTGAACCAGTTGAATCTTGTGTGGGTGTAGACCAAGGTGTTTACGCAAAATTTTCCATGTGGTGAATGCACAGAGTCAAACTTGTTTTGAACTTCGACGAATAGACAAATCTGGATAATCATTAACACTATGACTTACAGCAGCGATATTCTGTACGTACAGTTCTTTGTCTTGTTGTTGTTGTTGCATCAAGTAGAGAAAATGTTGTCCGAAATCTATCGATAAATCGACGAATAAGCTGCTCTGATGGAAGATTATGTAAACCATAAATTTCACGATGTGCTCTATGAGTTTGGCGACTAGAACACTGATTTTGAAAATAAATTTCGACAATTTGTAAACGTTGTTGCGGCGTGAGTCTTTCCATGATAATTTTGTCAATGCTTACTGAACAGAAATATAAAAATAACATGGCTTGTACCTTCTGTCAAATCACAGTTATCCCTATCGAAAGTTCTATCACTCTAAAAAGAACACCCGATACATTTTGTCTACAGGAGTGATCTTCATCAAAGTGTGAAATAGAAAGGATTTTCAATGAGAGTTCTCTTTTTGAATAGTCCGATATCTGGGCAATTATTACTAAAGATGGAACGATACATGCTCCAGCAATGTACTGAAACGTTAAAATTCTCTACAAAAATGGTGAAAATTTTGCAGTCATAGTTGAGTGTCGATAGCTCAGTGGTGAGAGCATAGGGCTCGTAACGAAAGGTCGCGGGTTCAAATCCTGTTCAGTCGGATGGGTTTCAGTCACCATGTGACTGTTGGGTTGAAAATCAACAGTGCTGTGACCTAAACTGGTGTAAGACGCAGTAACAAAGCCTACAGAACAGGACTGAACTCCTAACTCGCACAAGCTGAAAAAGCTTCTGAGAGATATTCACAGAAGATCTAGGAGTATCAGAATAATAACAAGAAAAACAACATTACACCATATTTTGCATTGAGGCTTAGGACTTGAGGCACTTGAAGTTCAGTTAACACAAGAACTAAAGCTGGTCTATCACCAGCAACGTCGTATCTTACTGATTGGCTCTTGAAATGCATCAAAATGATCTTGATTACCATCGAAAAATCATCCCTTCGGAGGCTACGTTAATAAGCATTCAAGGCTCGGAAAATTGAAAAATAATTGTTGAATAGCCTTTCCATTCTCAGCGTGTCACTGTTTGGTACGGTTTTTGTGCTGGCGGTGTGATTGGAACCCACTTATTCGAAAAACAGGCTGGTGCAACTGTAACGCTGAATGGATTGCTCTACCGAGCTATGATCAATGATTTTTTATGGTCGGAATTGGAGGATATCGATGTTGACAACGTATATTTTTCTGAGGAGCCACGCCAAAGATGAGGTCTATGCCAATGCTCCACAATCGATTCAAGACCTCAAAGATGTAATTCGTGAGCCGAAAGAATATTTTTTAAAAGGTTTAGAGAAGCTTATTTCTCGATCCAAGAAATGTATTTAAGTTCTAGGGAACTACATTGAAAAATATAATTTTTCCAAATTTGTCAGTTTTTTTTTCATGCCTATACCGAGAATATATTGAACGCATTCTATATCATAAAAAAAATTCGCGAAAACTAATTTCCGACAACTTCAATCCTGTTCGAAATACGAAATACCAATTAATGACGAAATGTTCTGCCCAAATAAAATTTCCGAAAAACTCTTTCGATTTTCACCGCAACATATTTGCCTCATTTCATATGCATCATTTGAATTATTAAGAATTCAATATTTGAATGAAAAAATCAATCCTCTATGAGTCACTAAAAATCGAATTATTATTTATCCACAATGATTTTATTTTCTTCATTCAGAGATATAAAATTCTCATGAAAATTCGTGATCACTGGATACGTTTTTATTTCACATTCGTTCATGCGAGTATGTTCCCGATTAAAACAAAACAAAAAACTGTTCACATATGGATATTTCGATATTGAAAATATAGGAACGAAATTGTAAACAAATTAGTTGTATGGAATACCTCAAATGAAAAACGTTATTTTTCAATGTGAAAATGGATTCTGACTAAATGTTTTTTTTTCCGAATCGAAAATTGATTGGATGTAGATGAAGGCATGTAAATTAAACTGAATTTTTATTCAAACAATGGGTATATTCAGAATTGTCAAATACACTGGCGAGCATAAAATCAGGGTCATCTCGGATTTGTATTCATGTAAGAAATCTTTCATGCTTTCAGATTTTTTCGGTTGTAACATATCGGGTGTTTTTTTTAGAGTGATAGAACTTTCGATAAGGATAACTATGATTTGACAGAAGGTATAAGCCATGTTGTTTTGACATTTCTGTTCAGTAAGCATTGACAAATTATCATGGGACGACTTTTCAACTTATAGAGCACTTCGTGAAATTTATGGTTTACACAATCGTCCATCAGAGCAGCTTATTCGTCGAACTATCAATAGATTTCGGACAACATTTTCTCTACTCGATGCAACAACAACAAGACGAAGAACTGTACGTACAGAAGAAAATAGCGCTCCTGTAAGTCATAGTGTTAATGATGATCCAGATTTGTCTATTCGTCGACAACAAGTCGGACTCTTTGCATCCACCACATGGAAAATTTTGGGTAAAGATCTTGGTCTACACTCATACAAGATCCAACTGGTTCATGAACTAAAGCCACTTGACCATAATGAGCGTCGTTTGTTTGCTGATTGGACCCTAAACCAGCTTGAAGTTGATCCACTTTTAATCGTAAAATTGTGTTTAGTGATGAAGCTCATTTCTGGTTGAATGGCTATGTAAACAACCAAAATTGCCATATATGGAGTGAAAACAATCCTCAGGAAGTTTTGCAGGTTCCATTGCATCCTGAAAAATGCACTGTATGGTGTGCTTTACACTCTGGAGGCATCATCGGTCGATATTTCATAAAAACGATGCTGGAGCTAATGTTACAGTGAATGGTGCTCGTTACAGATCGATGATCAATGATTATCTGTTTCAAAATTTGAATGGTATGGACGCAGAAAAGTTTTGGTTTCACCAAGATGGTGCTACACCTCATGCTGCTACCGTAACAATTGATTTATCTAAAGAAAGATTTGGCGATAACATTATTTCGAGAAATTGTCCAATTAATTGGCCTCCAAGATCATGCGACATAACTCCACTGGATTATTTTCTTTGGAGTTATGTCAAGTCATTGGTTTATGCTGACAAACCAGAAACAATAGACGCTTTGGAAGCCAACATAACTCAAGTTTTTGATGAAATAAGGCCTGAATTACTCAAAAAACCAAAGTTGGTCTGATCGATTGCGGTTCCTCAGAGCTAGTCGTGGTGGACATATGCCGGAAATTATTTTCAAAACATAATTGTCATAAAAGTATCTTTCAAATAAAGAAAATTTGGGTTCAATCTTAATTTAAATGTGTTTTATCTCAATTTAAAGTTCAATCACTCTAAAAAAAACACCCGATAGTTCACTTATTTTGTGCGATGATCTTGTAATCGCTGGAATGAAAAAAGTTTTCGTTGTTCGGTTCAAAGACTCCCAAAAATGATGAAAACAAAAAATTCAATTTGATATGATAATATTGATTTCGTGTTTCAAGGCATCAATCTTTTTTGGATGGTGCAAGAAATTATTAGTTCTTGAGCACAAACACGAGATGATGTTGATGGATATTCATATTCTGGGCTACAGCAGCAGTGCTCTCAGGTGTGCCCACTGGACAAGAACGTGAACTTGTTGTTTTATCGAATAACAATCCAATTTCATAAACCATTACCGTTCCTATTGAATTTTCCACAATTTGGACAAAAGATTCACCACTTTGGACATATGTGTTTAATATTTCTCAATTTTATTGTAATCGTAAATCGACCTATATTCTCAATACCAAATATTAAACCAATTTTCTGTCGAAACACGAATGACAGAAGTATTTCCAGACTCAAAAAAAACACTACTTCAAATTGCAAACTCTAGATGGCCCACCTTTATAAGTAACGAAAAGTACAAGACGTATTCATTCTAAATTTATAAATATTTTCTCTTAAAAAAAACATGTTTCGCTTGGAATACCTCATGACACGGAGTTATATTCACATGAAAGTATTTTTCGATGTTTACTTGAGTGTGTGTCAAATAAAATGCAACAATTACATTATTCAATCGAAATTAATTAATTATTTAATTATCTTTTCAATAAATTAAGATTCACTCAATCGGTATTTTATCTTATTGTATGATATTCTTCTTTTTTCAGATGAGCGATTCTGTAGTCGTGTTTTTTATTGTGATAATTTTTTTTTCTCAATGTCATCTACACTCAAAAATGTTGGAGAATTTTCAGTATTGGACGTCTCATGGACACATGATCTTTCTGTGACTGCAGTTTCGAAGTATTATTCAATATTCGGACAACTGAATACTTAATATATAATATGTGTGCCTGCCAGTCAGCTTAGATCGCACCTCTCCAGCATTAACACACTTTACTTCACCCAAGTCACTTGAAAACCCGTACCAGCAGCGCATCAATAAAAAAGACTTCGCCCCAATAAGTTGAAAAAGTACGTCTCGAAATACCACGAAATAGCTTTTTACGAACTCAAAGAAAGAACTCTTCTCGAACTCATTGGTAACATCTCAAATTTAATCTCAAGATACATTTTCGTTCATCCTCTCTCTGATGAAACGAATATCGCAACTAAACGAAGTGAATGAATGGTTTATCTATTATAATGGAAGTTAGTGAATCTGTTGAACTCAGTGAACCTGAATGATCAATAGTGAAAAAGCCTATGGATCTACTCTTCGAAGAGCATTATAAAGTTTTCATCAAAAAGATCGATGAACCAAAAATCGCAATAATTGTTTTCATTTTGGGTAAAACAACCCAAAGTTGTATAATGAATTGTGTAGTAAATAGACTATAAAGTCTGGACTATTATTATCTCTCTATTCTCATCGAAGTATGCTTATCCTGAAATGTGCAACCCATTGCAACTAATATATGTTAACCAATTCTGATATTCTTCAACAGTTATATTCTTAATAAGGAGAATGAGCTATGGGTAATAGAAAGTTCTTCTATTCGAGATAGTGGATCATACATCTGTATAACAATTCTAAACTCATACAAGCCCGATTAGATTTTGTTGATCGCTGGGACATAAGTCGCAGTCATGTGCACTTTCCAAAAGTTGTTGCTTTCTCGTCAGTGCTCTGTAATATCCAACGACTACAAATTTGTCACGTACTTATATGCGCTCTGCACAGGAACGCTAAGGTATTGATCATACACTAGCACCGTCTTATGCACGCAAATACCACACGCTGTAATCCATTGGGTTGAGATCCGGCGAGTAGGGCGGCCATTCTACAGATGTGATGAAACCTGGAAAATGGGTCTTACACTATTCTTGCCTCATTTTGGCTTTGGGAGCCGGAGTGGAGTCCATACGCGTGCACTAGACGGCGCGCAATATCTTAATGTTCCTGTGCAGAGCGAAGATAAGTACGAGTAGGATTTGTAGTCATTGGACATTACAGAGCATTGACCAGAAAGGAAACGTGCCCATGTCTGCTGTGATCGAAAGAACCTAATCGGGCTTGTTTGAGTTTGTTATTCAGATGTATGTCACACTGTCACGATTTGTAGGACTTCTTATTTTCATTGCTCATTCTCCTTAATAATGATATTTAGTACAGTTCACCCGAAGTAATTTATTCAAGTTGTATTCTTGTTTCAATTATTTTGCAACTGAACCAGCGTAAATACTCTGTACCTTTCTTCAAGTTTTCTGTTGTCTGAATATGAAGTATTACTTCGAGAACTTCCAAACTGCTTTCATTTCTCATCGGTCAAACAGTAATTTCTGAAACGTGTTTCAATACCGGACTTACAAACACACCCAAGGTCGGAGCGGGATTGGAACCTGCGGCTTCGACATTTCAAATTGTAAAGAAATTAACTTACCGACTCCTGCGTTTTCATTCCCGATAATAAAACATGTTGCGGGTTTCCATATAGATGCAACCGTCGGCCTTATCAATGTTTGCATATTGTAATTTCGCATGTACCAGTAGAGGTAATCATGATAGCCGGTGAATGTCAACAGGGGCAAAGCCGTCTATAATTAAAACAGGTTTCAAATCCTCGATATACCAAACTCATATATCAACCTTTCACCGTTTTATCTGAACTGCCACCCCATCCCAAAAGATTTATGCGATTTACTGAATGTTTAATCCGTTATTAGAATGGATGAATAATTAGCAAGTTCAATGGCCAAACGTAGGTGCAATATGGCCTTATTTTCGAACCATTGATAGTTAATTCGCAAAATCTGGATTGTTGCATATGAAAGGGTTGGTGTGGTTGTTTTGAGTTACAGGGTGTTAAAAATGGAAGTCAACGAAGAAAAAATTCGATACATTTCCCAGTTTTTCTTTGATAAAGATGCAAATGCAAGCCAGGCGGCTGAAATTGTGAATGGTATTCATGGACCCGGTAAAATCATAGAATTAATTGAAGTTTACCGGTATTTGAGTAGTCGTAACATCGCTCATGAGCTGAAGATCGACCATAAAACAGTTTTGAACCATTTACGCAAAGCTGAATTCAAAATGAAGCTCGATGTTTGAGTACCACACCAATTAACATAAAAAAACATGATGGATCGAATTTCCATCTGCGGAGCCTTGGCCAAACGGACTAAAATCGACCCATTCCTTATACGGATGGTGACTGAAGATGAGTTGCTTCCATATGGCCAAAAACTAAATTGCTATTTCTACTGTCAACAACTGAACCGTTTGAAGCTAGCAATTGACCATAAATGGCCAGAATTGACCAACAGAAGAGTTGGGTACCATCAAGACAACATTAGAACACACACTAGAACAACACCAGAAACTCCGGGATATTGGTTGGGAATTTTAAATACATCGACCATATAGTCTGAACCTGGCACCAAGCGACTACCATATTTTTCTCGCATTGCAAAACTTCCTAAGTGATAAGAAATAGGCATCAAGGGAAGATTGGGAAAAATTATTACTAGAGATTTGAAATTGAAATAAAACACATTTAAATTAAGATTGAAGCCAGATTTGTTTTTATTTGAAAGATAATTTCATGACATTTGTGTTTTAAAATTAATTTCCGGCATATGTCCACCAAGACTAACTCTGAGGAACCGCATTTGACCAGACCAATTTTGGACTTTTTCGAATCATTCGGGCCTTATTTCAACAATAACACGAGTTGTGTTGGCTTCCAGAGCGTCTAGTGTTTCTGGTTTATCAGCATAAATCAATGATTTAACATAACCCCAACGAAAATAATCCAGTTGAGTTATGTCGCATGATCTTGGAGGCCAATTAATTGGACAATTTCTCGAAATAATAAAATCGCCAAATCTTTCTCTCAATAAACCAATTGCAACGGAAGCACCATGAGGTATAGCACCATCTTGTTGGAACCAAAACACTTCTGGGTCGATACCATTTAAATTTCGAAACATTATCATTGATCATCGATCTGTAACAAGCACAATTCACTGTAACATTAGCTCCAGCATGGTTTTCAAAGGAAAATGGACCGATGGATCTGAGGAACCGCATTCGACCAATTTTGGACCACTTTTTCAAGTAATTCAAGCCTTATTTCATCAATAACACGAGTTATGTTGGCTTCGAAAGCGTCTACAGTTTCTGGTTTGTCAGCAAAAACCAATGACTTGACCCATAACGCAAAATGTTTTTACATTTTTCGCGTTCTACGATACCATTCAAATTTTGAAACAAATAATCATTGGTCATCGATCTGTACCGTGCACCATTCACTGTAACATTAGCTCTAGCATCGTCTTTAAAGAAATATGGACGGATGATGCCTCCAGCGTGTAAAGCATACCATACAGTGCATTTTTCAGGATGCAATGGAACCTGCAGAACTTCTTGAGGATTGTTTTCAATCCTTATACGGCAATTTGGCTTGTTTACATAGCCTTTCAACCAGAAATGATCTTCATCACTAAACACAATTTTACGATAAAAAATTGGATCAACTTCAAGCTGTTCTAGGGGCCAATCAGCAAACAAACGACGCTTATTATGGTCAAGTGGCTTCAGTTCTTGAACCAGTTGGATCTTGTATGGGTGTAGACCAAGATCTTTACGCAAAATTGTGGATGCTCAGAATCCAACATGTTGTGAACGTCGACGAATAGACAAATCTGGATCATCATTAATACTACGACTTACAGCAGCGAGATTTTCTTCTGTAGGTAGAGTTCTTCGTTTTGTTGTTGTGGCATCGAGTAGAGAAAATGTTGTCCGAAATCTATCGATAGTTCGACGAATAAACTGTTCTGATGGACGATTATGTAAACCATGAATTTCAGGAAGTGCTCTATAAGTTTGGCGAATAGGGCACTGATTTTGAGAATTAATTTCAACAATTTATAAACGTTGTTGGGGCGTGAGTCTTTCCATGATAATTTGTCAATGCTTACTGACCAGAAATGTCAAAACAACATGGCTTCTACCTTCTGTGAAATTACAGTTATCCCTATCGAAAGTTCTATCACTCTAAAAAAACACCCGATATCTACGGACATGACCTCGGCAGAGCTTCAAATCTTGATGAATTAAGGTCAAAAATTATTCAACTTTGTGACAACATTGAGCCAAATCTACTCAGAGCTATGAAATTATCTCTGTATAATACTCGTAGATTTATCTATTGTTTAGCTCAACAAGGTGGAATATTTGAACTCTTAATGAATTGAATTTGTGTGCTTCTGTTCCGAAGACAGTGGTTTTCTTATTATTTTTAGAATTCATTCGATTTTATCAGAATTTATTTAATATTCGTGGAATTTATTTAATTTTCGAAGCCGTTATGGAAAAAAAAGCGAAGTAATTATTTTCAGAAGTGAAATCATTTGTTGCATTTATTCCAACAAATAAATTTCCCGCATGCTGAAAAATGTCGTAAAGAGCCTCTCAACCAGTAAGACAGGCACATACCCGCGCTCTAACATTTTCGTACTGACGATAAGAGTACGAGTTAAGCTTGCAGCAGAATGGTAGCCAGTGTGAAAATGTACCTGTATATGTGTACTTAAAAGGAAACAGTGTTTTCTAAAGCATTTGTTTTATTTTATTCTAAAAAGTTTTTAAGAAATTTTTTTAAATAAATTTGTACAGAATTATAGCAGAATTCCTCTGTTTGATATTCAATATATTCTCCAAAAAGCGCGGATTCGCCTACTGGATAGTTTTCCTAACAAGAAAGTTTCAGGAAACTTCCACATATGTTTCATGCAGATTAGTTCTCCGTTTTAGCATCTGATCTCAACCGAATCCTACACGATTAGTTTTGTTGTCGCAAACGGCATTACTAGGTCGTTACTCGGGTCTTTAATGTTTCTTGCCATTTTACTATCAAAGGATTAGGAATTCCTTTGTCATGGAATACATCTAGTAGATGAGGTAGCTCTAGTTACAGTTCTTCGTTGGTTTCCAGTTGTGCATGCCGCGTAACCTTATGAATTTATTAAGGCGACAAGTTTGAGGAATATCCCAGGATGCTGGAGGTCAGTGATAATATTTCACGCTCCAGGGTTGCCCTAATTCATGAGCGAAATATGTATAGAAGTTCATCAGAAACTACTCTTACCAGCCACATAGGATTCCCAAAGTGAGTTTGTCTAACCGTATTTTACCAAGATTTCAGGAAAGTACAGAAGGAGCTACGTGACAAGGCTTGACTACATAACGACCCCATTATAACTTTCAGAATATTAAGTTTCTTCATAAGTTTACATAATCGTCCATCAGAGCAACTCATTCGTCGAACTATCGATAGGTTTCGGACAACATTTTCTTTACTCGATGCAACAACAACAACAAGACAAAGAACTGTACGTACAGAAGAAAATATCGCTGCTGTAAGTTATAGTGTTAATGATGATCCATATTTGTCTATTCGTCGACGTTTACAACCAGTTGGATTAGGTGCATCCACTACATGGAAAATTTTGCGTAAAAATCTTGGTCTACACCCATACAAGATCCAACTGGTTCAAGAACTAAAGCCACTTGACCATAATAAGAGTCGTTTGTTTGCTGATTAGGCCCTAGAACAGCTTGAAGTTGATCCACTTTGTTATCGTAAAATTGGGTTCAGTGATGAAGCTCATTTCTGGTTGAACGGCTATGTAAACAAGCAAAATTGCCGTATATGGAGTGAAAACAATCTTCAAGAAGTTCTGCAGGTTCCATTGCACTCTGAAAAGCGCACTGTATAGTGTGCTCCACACGCTGCAGGCATCATCGGTCCATATTTCTTTAAAGACGATTCTGGAGCTAATGTTACAGTGAATGGTGCTCGTTACAGATCGATGATAAATGATTATTTGTTTCAAGATTTAAATGGTATAGACCCAGAAGTGTTTTGGTTCCAACGAGATGGTGCTACACCTCATGCTGCTACCGTAACAATTGATTTATTGAAAGAAAGATTTGGCGATAACATTATTTCGAAATGGTCCAATTAATTGGCCTTCAAGATCATGCGACATAACTACACTGGATTATTTTCTTTGGGGTTATGTCAGTGGTTTATCCTGACAAACCAGAAACCGTAGACGCTTTGTAAGCCAACATAACTCGTGTTATCGATGAAATAAGGCTTGAGCCAGTCGTGGTGGACATATGCCGGAAATTATTTTTAAAACATAAATATCCTGAATTATCTTTCAAATAAAAAAAATTATTTAGTCGTATGGCCTTGAGAAACATATGTCTTCCATTCAATTGTCCATGTGGTGATGCTCGTATACCTGCTCCGATTCAAAGGCATTATACTCGACAAAATATTGTTATTCTTAAGCATTCCTTTTTCGTGACTATCGCTTGTAACTATTTAGGAATTCTACTCCAGAAGTTATAATCACTAACGAAGTTCGCTCTCTTCTTTCTATTTACGGAGCCTCATATAAGTTGATTGCATAAAAAATAGGTGCGATAAGCTTGTCTTCTCGCAACCTCAGAACAGGTCAGAAGTAGTTTGCAATGAAACCTCTTATTGGAACACCCTTTAAAAAGTAATTGAAATAATATATTATAAAGCATAAACGGCTTGCATAATTTTTCCCCTTTGTCTTGGATTCATGAAACAAGGGAACGACAAAGCAACCCTCCGATCTGCCGCTCAGCATCCGATTGAAAATTTCATTGAAGAAAAAAAAGTTCTCAACTCAGTCCAATACCCGAAAACTTCTGAACTTCAAAAACTCCGATGCGACATAAAAACACAATACTAGTTTTCCAATTTCTCGAACGGCATCCGATCCGGCTGGCACAAACTCAAAATTGCCTAATCTAGACTACCGACCCCTATTTCACTTCAGACAATGGAATAAACAGATTAGTCCGCAGTTTTCATGGACGATTTCGGCAGTTGAACTTCCAGGTCGGACTGTTACGAAAAGCCTAAATGGTGTGCTGCAATAGCTTAATTAAGTTACTATAATGAAGTTTGCCGAATCAGCGAGTTATTATTATTGCAACTGGTGAGTCTACGAAAGGTCCTTCAGAATATGTGGTTATGTTCAATGGAAACAGATGAATTAGTCCGGTCAAATAAGACATTGAAGGTTACAAAAATACCCATAGAGCTGCATATTAGAATGAATGTTCAGAATTCTATTATAAATTAATCGTGAAAAGTTCCCATCAATCCTCCTTGTGTAAAAAATTTTATTGATAGTGAAAGTTTGCGATGTTTTTGCGTTTTATAGCTAAACGGTGAGTTTCACAGCAAAAATAGTTTTGTCAGAAATCGTAGAACATTCAATTGTCTACAAAAAATGTTTCCGTACTTCTATTAGTAACTATCGCTATTTACGTGATATGGCCATACAAAGAATTGAAAAAATTTTCTTCGTAATAGGTACACGTTTCCACACCCTCTATGAGGTAGTGTGCTTGGCATTTCTTTTAACGTGAATTCCCCGGTAGGACTATTCCAAAATCTACTTTGATCTTATTGAATTTAAAAGTAAAGAATCTCCACGCTGACAATTGAAAGGAAGACAGATGTTTTTCAAAGCCATATAATTAAAGAAAATTAGGGACCGAGTTTTCGCCAAATTTATTTCTATTTGAAAGATAATTTCATGACATTCATATTTTAAGAATAATTTCCTGCATATGTCCACCACGACTAGCTCTGAGGAACCCCATTCGACCAGACCAATTTTGGACCACTTTTTCGAATAATTCAGGCCTTAATTCATCGATAACACGAGTTATGTTGGCTTCCAAAGGATCTATTGTTTCTAGTTTATCAAGATAAACCAATGACTTGACATAACTCCAAAGAAAATAATCCAGTGGAGTTATCTCATTCTCTAGGAGGCTAATTAATTAGACCATTTCTCGAAATAAAGTTATCGCCAAATCTTTCTTTCAATAAATCAATTGTTACGGTAGCAACATGAGGTGTAGCACCATCTTGTTGGAACCAAAACACTTTTGAGTAGATAGCATTCAAATTTTGAAACAAATAATCATTGATCATCGATCTGTAACGAGCACCATTCACTGTAACATTAGCTCCAGCATCGTTTTTAAAGAAATATGGACCAATGATGCCTCCAGTGTGTAGAGCACACCATACAATGCATTTTTCAGGATGCAATGGAACCTGCAGAACTTCTTGAGGATTGTTTTCACTCCACATTTGGCAATTTTGCTTGTTTACATAACCGTTCAACCAGAAATGAGCTTCAACACTAAACACAATTTAACGATAAAAAAGTTTATTAACTTCAACCTGTTCTAGGGCCCAATCAGCAAACAAACGACGCTTATTATGGTCAAGTGGCTTCAGTTCTTGAACCAGTTGGATCTTGTATGGGTGTAGACCAAGAGTCCAATTTCTTGTGAACGTCTACGAATAGACGAATCTGGATCATCATTAACTTACAGCAGCGATATTTTCTTCTGTACGTACAGTTCTTTGTCTTTTTCTAGTTGTTGCATAAAGTAGAGAAAATATTGTCCGAAATCTATCGATAGTTCGACGAATAAACTCTTCTGATGGACGATTATGTAAACCATAAATTTCACGAAGTGCTCTATAAGTTTGGCGAATAGCCAGTGATTCTGAGAATAAATTCCAACAATTTGTAAACGTTGTTGCATCGTGAGTCTTTCCATGATAGTTCGTCAATGCTTACTGAACAGAAATGTCAAAACTACATGGCTTCTACCTTCTGTCAAATCACAGTTATCCCTATCAAATTAGTAGAAGTTGATTATATCACCCGATATAATCAACTTCCAAATGATAACGTCCTAAACAGTTCAAACCCAAATATGTTTCACCCTTCAATAACTGAACCTTCAGTTCATTCATTTTCCACCTGAAGTCTTCATGTCCTAGACCATATCATTTTAAATGAGCTAAATGTTCCATTTTCCATTGAAAGCATTTTTCCCCTCTGCAGTTTCTTTCATTTTCTCTGTTCTTTTATCGAGCTATTCCAGAATCTAATTGAATGATTAATTGGTTTCTTTCGAACTGAGCGGACTGCCAATAAATTTCAAACAGTAATCATGATTGCCAATGCCAAAATACTAATTGAAACCCTTGATCGAATTGAAAGTGAATTTGAGATGTAATAAGCTTGATACTTACGCTCACCTTTTAAATCCTGTGTATTGTTAACTGCATACGAAAGCTTACCTGGAAAAAATATCATATCAGTTTGATCGAATATATTATAGAGACTGTCCAAGAAGTTGACGTCAAGCCGGAATCGGCTAACAGGCAGAGTCATAGTTGTGTACTTTTCAAATTATATTGCATTTTTTATTATTCGAGAAAATGCACACCCTATGATGATTTTTGAACTCCTGTTGCTTCAATTGTTTACTTTCTTCAAATTTTATTTTCCTATGTTATCCCGAATAGTGCTTCTGTAACTTGTGATCTTCAATTCTAAGTCAAATACACCAGCTTGGAAAATAATGTCACTTTTTGCCGAACTAAGTATTCAAAATAAATATTTCGCACAACTGCAATTGACTGTACTGAAGAAAAACTGTACTATATCAGTTTAGCAAATTACTTTAAAAGTTAGCGCATTTATTAGGGATTCTAAGATGCTATAACACTTACTACATAATTTCTTAGATCGATCAAAAAAAAAAAGTCTTTCTTAAAGAAACACAGTTTCGATCAATTTCTTTGAACTTTCTAAAAATGATTCTAGTGCATCCAATACTAAATCTGGTTTGAGTGAGATGGGGTGAGTCCTTCCAAAAAGTGTGAGTGAGACAAATAGTGACGCCACTTTTTGGTATTGACACAAATAAACGCAATACAGATCAGTACGCTACGCCCCTTGGTCTACTGCGCATCTTTCGGTATTTAATCGTGTTATTTGTGTACTCACGACTTTTGGCTTCGTTTATTAGATTTCTTTGCTTGTAGTTTGGATAGTCGTGATCTCTTTTCGACGAAATTTGATTTTACCTGGACTAACCTGTGATTGTGTATTGCCATCATGTCTGTGTATACCACACAGGAATATGCCAACATGCACCTCATTTATGGGGAATGCAGATCTAACGTTAGTGCAGCTTCATAATTTATCGCGAGAGCTACCCTAATGCTGTTCGTTATCCAGATCATCAATTTTTTACGAATGTGCACCGTCTACTCTTCACAACGAGCCGACTTCTAAACAAAGTGCATGGTGAAGGAAGAATTTCCTCACCTTACGAAGATATTGTGCTTCAAGCAGTTGAGGAAGGTCCAAGTACCTCGCTACGTGAAATTCAGCGAAGCACAGGAGTGCCCAAAAGTACAGCTCACCGACTAATGAAAAAACATAAGCTCCACCCATATCATATACAGCGAGTACAAGCTCTGTTACCACGGGTTGCGTTTTGCCAAAACATACAACAAAAGAACCGGGAAGACCCACAATTCTTAGAAAAAATTTCGTGGTCGGATGAATCAACATTTAGAAAAGATGGTTACCTAAACAATTTACATGAGTGGAACGTAAAAAATCTGAAATTAATGAGACAAGATAGATCTCAATATCGTTTTAAAGTGAACATAAAAGCTGAAATTTATTTACATTTTTTACGAAATCAATTGCCAAATTTACTTGAAGACGTGTATTTTCAGAGAATTATGGTTTCAGAAAAATGGCTGCCCAACGCACTATGCCCTCTCAGTTAGAAAATATCTAAATGTAGAATATCCGGACAGATGAATAGGGCGATCTGGTACAATCTCGTGGCCAGCCCGTTCATCTGATTTGAATCCCTTAGATTTTTTCTACTGGGGAGCAGTGAAGGAAAAAATTCATTTAAAAAAAATTGAAAATGTATCTGAGCTTCGGGAGAAAATTAGGGAAGAATTGCAATTCGTCAATAACGGGACATTCGTCCGTCTGATATCCCGATCTTTTTTAAGAAGATGTCGTGTATGTATTGCGGCTATTTTGTGAATTTATTCAATCTTGTCATAAAACGAAACTGAATTTATTTAAGAAAAACCTTTTTTTGTTCAATAAAAAAAATGTAGTTAGTGTTATAGCATTTTTGAATCCTTACTAAATGTGCTAACTTTTGAAGTAACTTGCCCAACGGATGTAGTACAATTTTTTTTCACTACAGTCAATTGAATTTGGGCGAATTTTAATTTTAAATACTTGATTCGAGAAAAAGTGACATCATTTTCCAAGCTGGAGGAATTGGCTTAAAATTGAAGATTACAGATGAACTATTCGGGATAACATAGGAAAAAAAATTTGAAAAAAGTAGGAAATTGTAGCAACAGGAATTCAAAAATCATCACAGTGTGTGCATTTTATTGAATAAAAGAAAGTGCAATATAATTTCAAAAATACAGGACTTGGGTTTCTTTTAAATTCTTCTGAAGACTATTATGACTTAACCTGTTACCTGATTCCGGCTTGACGTCGACTTCTGGGACATTCAGTATAGAAGAAACTGCGTATTTTAATAGATAGAAATTATTTCGAGTAATGGGTTTTCCAATAAGAGGATTCATTTCAAATATTTGATAGATTCGGTCTTTACTTGGTGGAAACTCATTTTAATTAACGAAATGTATATGACAGTAATTTATTTCCACAAAAATGTTTGTACTACTACAACAATTGTTTCACCACAATGTGGCTCCTTCAGGTATTACATTGTACTGTCTGATGGTATTCAGTGTAACCGAGTTTAAATACATTTTCAGGTACGTGACCAAATAATGGAAGCACAAGTCATAAAAACTCTAGGTGTTTATTGGAGTTTGCCGCTAAAAATGCCATTAAGGAAAAATATTCAGTAATGGAGAATGATCAACATCTGTTTGTTCATTCAAAAGGATTTTACGGGCATTGTACCTATTGATTTCAAGAAATTCTAAAAGTGTTAATCTAGAACTTTTGCTTTCAACGTGGATGATTTCATAATTATTGTTGAAATTATGTATGAATTCCTCAAGATGATTAGCATATGTCGAATGTACAGAATTGGATATATAACCCCTTTGGTGTTCTTGGACACGTTTCTTGAATGATCTACCAGTCTGGCGAATGTATACTAAAGGGCAATCTTTGCAAGTCAACTTGTAGACTCCGGATTTATTTTCTGTATTTGTACGATCTTTATTGTTTTTTATGTAGGTACTAAGGTTATTAATTGTCTTAAAAGCCGCGTTATAATTGAAACAACTTTTGAAATATTCAGCAATATTTTCAGATAATCTATTGACATAAGATAACGAAAAATATTTCTGTGGATTGTCCTCTTTTATGATTGGGTACACGAGATTTAATGCCATTTTCTTTTGTTTATTGGATACCATTTTGTCTATAAGAAAGGGGTTGTAACCGTTGTTTGACGCTATTTGTTTAATAATATTTAATTCTTTCATAAAGTTTTCTGAATTTAAAGGGACATTCAATAATCTATGAATAAAACTATTATATGCTGACATCTTTTGGTTAGTGGGGTGGTTTGAAGTTTTATGTATTGTGATGTCTGTATGTGTTGGTTTGTGAAAAATACTAAAATCATGTAAATTATTTAATCTTGTTATAGTGAGGTCAAGAAAATTAATACTTTGATTTTTTTCTTCTTCGATTGTGAATTTGATTTTTGGGTGGAGTTTATTAATGAAATTCGTGAAGATATGTAGTTGTCGGTCGGTGCCTTTGAAACAACAAAAAATGTCATCTACATATGTGTACCAATAAAGAAAATATTTGCTTATAGAATTCAGGTGTATTTTTGATTCCAGATCGTCCATGAATATTTCAGCTAAAATTGAACCTAGAGGATTTCCCATTATTAAACCATTGTCAGAAAAATAGACGGTTCCGTTAAATTGAAAGTACTTTTGTTCAAGACATATTTCCAGGCAATTAAGTATATCATTCATTTTGATGGGATTGGTATTATTTTTAATCAATAGTTTTTTTTTACAATTTGTACTGTTTCAATTGGAGGTATACTAGGGAATAAAATTTGTACATCCAAAGAAATTAATTTACAATTTTTGGGCAATTGGATGGATTTAATATTGTCTATAAGTTGGGTGCTATTTTTAATAGCGTATTTAGCTAAAAAGTTTGTTTTGGTTTGAACTACTGGTCTAATTGGATTATTTTCTTTATGAAGTTTGATTAATGAATATAATTTTGGGATTTGTGGATTCATTAAAGTGAGCAAATGTTTTTTTGGAAAGTTATTGAAAAGGCTATTGGTCTATTATATCTTTTATTTGTTTTTGGAAATGTTCAGTGGGGTCTTTAGTAACGGTTTTATATTTATCTGGGGTTAAAAAAGTTTTGTTGAAATATTCATGTTTTGGAATAGCAACGATACTGTTTCCTTTATCGGCCCGAGTGAATATTAAATTATTGGTGTTTCTTTTTTCGATGATTGATTTAACTAAATTCTGTTTTATTGAGGAAGAGTGAATTTCAGTTTTATTTTTGTCTTTAATTATGTCAGCAATAATATATCCTCCTAACTCGTACAAGCTGAAAAAGCTTCTGAGGGATCTTCACAGAAGATCTAGGAGTATCAGGATAATAATAATAATAATAATAATAATATTTATTGTAATTTGAATTTGATTGATTTTTGAGTGATTAAATAGATTTAATGCCGAGTTCTGAATCTATTGCTAAATAGTTTATAGATTTTTGTGAATTATTATTTTCTAGGTTGAATTTAAATCCCTTTTCTAAGAGGTTGGATTCTCTACTGTTGAATTTTACATCAAATAAGTTGACAAATCTAGGGTAAAATTGATGTTCAGAGAAAAGATGTTTTTCACTTTTATTAAATTTCGGAATATTCTCTTTATTTTTATGAGTTAAATTTTTTAGTTTTTAGTTTGAGTTAGGAATTTGGAGTGAATAATTTTGCCTACACGTTCTCTAGTATTTCTGTCAATAATATCGAACTGAATAGAAAGAAGTCTACTAGTTAATTCTGTATAAATTACCTTTAAGTATACATTGGTGACATCTCTTTGGTAGTATTGAACTTTCATGTCATTCTTCCACCATGTCTTCATTCCATGTATTCGTCCATACGTGGCTGCGGGGCTCTTGTTCTTCGTTTTGAAGTTGATGTATTTCGGGAACACGTTCAAATGTATGCATTTGGTAAAAAACCAAATATTTTGGGTATTCTTCTTACTTCTCAACAGAAACTTGAAATGCCATAAGACCAAAAAGCTGGTTTCAGCTCTTAATAAATATTTGATAGATTCGGTCTTTACTTGGTGGAAACTCATTTCAATTAAAAAAATGTAAATGAGACAGTAATTTCTTTCCACAAAAATGTTTGTTCTACTACAACAATTGTTTCACCACGATGTGGCTTCTTCAGGTATTACATTGTACTGTCTAATGGTATTCAGTGTAGATTCATTTTATTATATGTCATTAACAATGGAAACGATATCAGTCAAATGGTCGCCACGGCTAGGGTGAATAAGTTTATTTAAAAAATAATAAGTTCATTTAAAAACTTTAAAAATTCAAAAAAGTAGTTAACAAACTAAGATTCAGCCAATAAACCTGGGAAGATCCACTAAAGGCAAAGCCTGTGTGCGGAGACATTTATATTCAAAAAAACATTATGTTGATGCACAATACAATAATAGCATGACGGAAAGATAAAGCAGAAATAACAAACCGGCAAAAATCTTAAAAAAAGGTTTATTAAAGACCCCAGAAGTATCATTTAATCAATCTAGTTAAAATAATAAAAGTTGATGAATTGTCGCTCTGGGTGTTGAAAATTAGAATTTCTTCACCATATTTTTGAGGCCATGTTTACATCTCGACAGGAATAAACTGGAACACTTTAGGTCCAATAAAGAATTTATCAGAGCGGAATTATTAACTCCGATAAGCTTTGAGTTTTATCGAAAACCCGGAAGAAGGCCATTGACGAGGCTAATACGCGCCAACATCGCTTCAAACTCGCAAACAAATTAGGCCATAAGACGGAAAAAGAGTTGCTCGCTAATTGGAGAATTTCTTATTAGATTATGGCGTTTCCAGCGCTGGGGAACTTTCGAATTCTTCGCCCACTTCGATCGATCAAACCCCAGATACGTATTGACAAATGCGGGAAATTTCCGTAGCTGAAAAGAGCGGTAGTTCAAATGTAAACTAGTATAGAGATAAAAATTTGAATCTTTCTGGATAGGTTTCGAGCTTGAATATTTCGATCATAAGTCTGATCTAAAATTTTCGGTTTAGAAGGATAATCGTACCGCACATATTCTTCCATAATTTCGTATTTCTTATTCGATTTAAGGATCCAAAACAAACATCGAGTTCAATTTTATCATTTACATGTAAAGTAATAACAAGAAGGCTCATACAAAATTTCGTAAAGATCATATATTTAGAAGACAAGAAAAAAACATTAACAAGGAGTATGAGCTATGGTAATAGAATGTTTTAGAAATGGAGACAGTGTAACATACATCTGTATAATAATTCCATACTCGACAAGGTTTTATAGATCACAGAAGCAAATTGCAGACATGCGCACGTTTCATACTGATTGGTTTTCGTCAGTGCAGTATGCTAGTGACTATAAATCTGTCCAGTATCTATATTCGCTACACACAGAGACTTGAAAGATATTACTAATACACTAGTGCCATCTAGAGTATCCAAATTACATACACAGACACTATAAGATATTAATAATGCACTAACGCCATATAGAGTATGCAAAATACATACAAGACATACCTTTGCGTGTTAATTCAAGTAGAGAAATGTATTCTCGATATTTTCACGTTACGAACGCAGAATAAACTTTCCTCATGCTCAAATCAGACCATAAATTACCGTAATGCTCAAAAATTAGCATATTCATATTAAAATAAATTAATCCGGCTGATCTGTACCAAAAATCATTAATTAGGAGTATGAGCTATAGTAATAATTAATTATTCTGCGTTATCGACTTCATTTAGTTTTATACCTGCTAAACGTACCTAATAAGATACCACACCCAGCTAGTTCCACCGAATACACACCATGATCTTCTCGCCATGCAAATTCGGTTTGACAGTTGATGATGAGGAATCCCGACGTTTTGGACTATCGTAAATGACCTCTTCTCATCACAAGTCACAATTCAATGCAAAAACTCTTTTTCTTGCCGGTGGAGCAGTTGTTCACACGCGAAAAACTGCGTTCGAAGTCTCCTGGTTACAGTTCTTACGGCACCCAATTTCCCACCTTTCGGTCATTCCCATTGCTTTCAAACGATGGCAAATGGATGGTTTAGTGACCCCAAGTATTTTTTCGAGTTCCTTCAGCATATATGATGGATCTTTATCGAGTCTTGCCTCTAGCTCTTCATCCTTAAACTTTGGTGGCGATGCGGGTCGTTCTTCTCCCAAAGCAAAATGGTCACTTTGAAATCGGTCAAACTACTTCTGACACGTTCGTTCAGCTAGAGCATGGCCACTAAAATACGATACAATACTGCTTTCGGCAGCCTTTTTCTTCATATTGAAGTAATGAAAACTTCCCGCAAAAACACATTATTCAGTACGAAAATTGACATTTTCCGAGCACACAAAAACAATGTTGTTTACACTTCAGCGATAATGACGGATACTGAAAATAAAGCCTAATGATGACACTTCATAATGAAGGTGTTGCCAGATGAAACAATGGAATAATATTAAAGTAGCGACATCTGTTATCAAAACCACACGAACACATCTCTACTCCTAATAAAATGAAAACTGAGTGTTTATGAAATAATTGGACTTAATTTTTTTGAATTATTTAAACTATGTGGAGGTTCAACAGTATTATATTGTTTCCATATCTAAAACTACGAATAATTTAAATAATGGGTATACATCTGAACAATATCTAACAAATACCATTAATGAGCGAATGAAAACCAACAAAAACGGTGAGTTCAAAGAGTATTGTAATATTTTTTACCTCAGCTCATCATATCACATAGCAGAATATTCTCAGAATATTTCCATACGTAGAAAATTGAGACACAACCAACGCAAACAAATATCATTGAAGAGCGAATAAAAACCAAAAACAGTAAGTGTTCGTAAATTAAGCAATAATTCGAAAAATGTATTGTAATATCCTTCACCACAGCTCATCATACCAAATGCCGAAAAATTTTTAGAATATTTCCATACGTGGAAAATTGAGACGCAACCAACACAAACAAATACCATTAAAAGGCGAATAAAAGCCAACAAAACCAGTAAGTGTTCGTAAATTAAGCAATAATTCGAAAAAAATATTGTAATATTTCTCACCACAGCTCATCATACCAAATAGCGGGATATTCTCAGAATATTTCCATACGTGAAAAATTGAGGCACAATCAACACAAACAAATACCATTAAAGGGCGAATAAAAACCAACAAAAACTGTAAGTGTTCGTAAATTAAGCAGAAATTCTGGAAAAGTATTGTAATATTTTTTACCTCAGCTCATCATACCAAATAGTGGAATATTCTCAGAATATTTTTCGTACGTGGAAAGTTGATGCACAACCAACACAAACAAATACCATTAAAGATCGAATAAAAACCAACAAAAACAGTAAGTGTCCGTAAATTAAGCAATAATTCGAAAAAAATATTGTAATATTTCTCACCACAGCTCATCATACCAAATAGCGGGATATTCTCAGAATATTTCCATACGTGAAAAATTGAGGCACAATCAACACAAACAAATACCATTAAAGGGCGAATAAAAACCAACAAAAACTGTAAGTGTTCGTAAATTAAGCAGAAATTCTGGAAAAGTATTGTAATATTTTTTACCTCAGCTCATCATACCAAATAGTGGAATATTCTCAGAATATTTTTCATACGTGGAAAGTTGATGCACAACCAACACAAACAAATACCATTAAAGAGCGAATAAAAACCAACAAAAACAGTAAGTGTTCGTAAATTAAGCAATAATTCGAAAAAAATATTGTAATATTTCTCACCACAGCTCATCATACCAAATAGCGGGATATTCTCAGAATATTTCCATACGTGAAAAATTGAGGCACAATCAAATACCATTAAAGGGCGAATAAAACCAACAAAAACTGTAAGTGTTCCTAAATTAAGCAAAAATTCTCGAAAAGTATTGTGATATTTTTTACCTCAGCTCATCATACCAAATAGTGGAATATTCTCAGAATATTTTTCATACGTGGAAAGTTGAGGCACAACCAACACAAACAAATACCATTAAAGAACGAATAAAAACCAACAAAAACAGTAAGTGTTCGTAAATTAAGCAAAAGTTCGAAAAAAATATCGTAATATCTCTCACCACAGCTCATTATACCAAATAGCGGAATATTCTCAGAATATTTCTATACGTGGAAAATTGAGACACAACCAACACAAACAAATACCATTAAAGAGCGAATGAAAACCAACAAAAACTATATGTGTTCTTGAATTAAGCAATAATTCGAAAAAATATTTTCATATTTTTGACCATAGCTTATCATACCAAATAGCGGAATATTCCCAGAATATTTCCATACGTGGAAAATTGAGACACAACCAACACAAACAAATATCATTACATAGCGAATAAAAACCAACAAAAACGCTAAATAATCGTAAATTAAGCAATAATTCGAAAAAAGTATTGTAACATCTCTCACCGCAACTCATCATACCAAATATCGGAATATTCTCAGAATATTTCCTTACATACAAAATTGATACACAACCTCTGCGACGATGCCGTCCCTGAATTTAGCACAACGCAGGATTACATTATCTTTGTCGCTATTTTGCCAGGCTCTCCGGAAGCTTTCCATTTACTCTTATATCTCAGCTCGTTTTTTATTTTCAGCGGGGTTTTGATGTATTCTCCGAAAGGCATCAATAAGGATAAAGCACCTTAATTGTTTTTGCCTTAGGCTACATTCATTATCGGTCTCAAGAAGGGCAAGGGTTGTTTTCATAAATTCCTGCATTGTGTCGACCAGGTATTCAGTTTTACACTGTAGTAATATTGTGGGTTTTTAACGGTATTCTTTTATGGAACGCATGGAAAAAAAAATTTACATAAAAACTATTATGATGTATAATAATTATTTTTTCTCTCGATATGGAAAACTTTTCAACAATTATTTATTCATTCATCGGTTACATTATTCACCCACCACTCATGCATATATAAGGTGTCTAAATAGAGTATCAGGTATTTGTTACTTTGATAAAGCAAAAACTACTTAAAATCATTAAAAAAAGTTTATTGTTAATTATCACAATATAAAGTGAAAAATTATTTGAAAAGATCATGTTACCTAAATGGTGACCGATACTCTACTGGCACTCTTCTAATCGGACAGGAAGATTGGCGCCATTTCTGACCTGATGTTTTGCTTCAATTGCATCAGGTTCGTCGGATTATTCTCATAGACTTTTGTTTAAAGTATCCCCATGCAAAATAGTCAAGTGAACTAAGGTCCGGGCTTCTGGGAGGACAGTTGATGTTACCCCTACGCGAAATGATCTTATTAGATCATTAATTCATTGCTTGATTTGATTAATTCCATTGCTTGATTTGATGTATTGTTGAAACCACGTTCTTGGGTTGAAACCTTGAAATTCCTGTAACTCTGGATCCAAAATGTTTCGCAAAATATTGCAATAACGGTCATTATTCACATTGAGTGGTCGGTCTCGTCGATCTTCATGGAAATAAGGACCGATTATGCCTCTAGCAGACATAGCGGCCCAAACAACAACCTTAGGCCCATGTAGGGATCGTTCATGCTTTTGTCTCAGATTTTACTCTTCCGGGTATCGACAATTCTGTTTATTGACATGAACAATCAGATGAAACCTTGCTTCATCACTGAAGAGTATGTTATCAAAATTGTTGAACCGCCGTAACATTTCGTTAGCCAAATTCAATCGATTAGCATAATCTATATTCTTAAATTTTAGAACCAATATAATTTTATAGGCTTTTAAATGCATATATATCTTTCGTTAAAATCAAATGCAAGGACGATTTTTTAATGTTTAATGATTGGCCTCGCTTTCGGATCGTGTATTTTGACGAACTAACCACTTCTCGAATCGTTTCTTCGTCGCGGACTGAAAGAGGGTAGCCAGAGTGTTGAATTTTTACCGTCGCACCTGTATTCTCGAACATCCGAATCCATTTTTATTGCTGGTGCATGTCGTATACGATATTCCACACGATACAAACGTTGAGCAGCCACTATTGAATCACGCGAAAATAGTTACTGAGCTCTAAACTTTTCCGCCTTTATCTCGTTTTCTAACCTTCGTCTGAACGTTCGCTCTATCAACTATATATTCGCTAACTTCCTCTATCGTCTGCGAACTTCCTCTTTCTGACTGATCATCTTGAACTTCCTTCTCCGCTGTCTGTCGTGAACCAACTGCCTTTAAGTTGCTGCTTACGTCTCATGCCCTGACTGTTTCCACTTTTACCTAAGTCGGTAGCGTACGCAGCGAGAAATATAGCAGTGCGGATGAATCACAAGATATCATATCCAGATATCTTCTTCCAGGAAACTGTTGACATTTGTTGGTTCAGCAATAAGTCTCTACTCTCGATAACCACTAAATATGAAAACATGTCCCATTTTAAATATCTTGAAACGGCCTGTCTAAAGGACCGGAAGTGCTTTCTATCTAAACATTACGAGGTGGCCGGTATTACAAGAATTGCGTAGTCCAGGTATTTCCAACACCCTCATCTAAAGTGGCCCATAGTTTATCCGTGAATTATATACACATCATTTTACAAAGTAGAACCTCAATTTCTACGCCCTAAAAATTGAATTCCTACATATATATGTGTTTCATTTAACTGAAAAAAACCTTCTTCACAATGAACCAGAATACGTTTCTGTGATCGATATATGATCGAAAACAAAATAAGAAATATAGGCGGCAATTTCCAAATTGATTTCCTGGTCATTGGATTGGTAGAAGAGGTGCTATTGAATGGCCAGCGAGATCAACTGGTTTGAATCTGTTGGAGTTTTTTATGGGGGCTTTTAAGAAATATTTGTTTTCGAACTCACACCGCCGAATCTCGTCAAAGCATTGTAGATGATTGTGGGTATGATGGATCCCATTTTGAACATTTATTGAACTGACACTTGAAAATCCACCGAATAAGGATAAAATTTAATGTGTATCAATTACTTGTTTTTTATGGAATGAATGTTGAATCTAAGAAACTTAGTTAAATGTCAAGGTTCAACCTTTAAAAGAAACTTACAACTTATACAAAATATTGATCAGTTTTTCAATTATGGCCGATCAAAATGCAAATTTTAAATAGCCTACACTTTAATTGAAATGGTAACTTTTGCTTGGAACACCCTGCTCTCGTACTTCGAATCGACAGTATTGTGGAAAGGTCTCCAGCGAAATGATTTATTCACATTATCGGTCCCAGCATCATCAAAATATTCCCACGCCATCCTTCCAGAGATACAACCTTTCACTCCGAGGTACATAAATTGAACGCTACAGTTCACTTAGCGCATCAATAATGAAAGAAAGACCCTGTCAACTTTTCCTCCGCATTTTTCAGCATCCTTGACACCTTTCTCGTGTACTTATCAGCCGTATCGTGCGCAGCCATACATAATGCAGCCCCGAAACGATAATAATTTGCGATCGACGAATGGAAAACCTTCCCATAACTTTCGGCTTCGAGGGAAACTTTAGACCGGGAACTAGAGATTATATCGATTTTAACGTTTGATTGCGGTTAAATGAAGTAGTACTCGGAACTTGATACCGCACTCGACCGCCTACGTGGGTTACCTGAGTAAATATGACCCTTATGAAGTCTCAGTTCTAGAGACCTTAAATACAAAGTGGGGCAACATCTGCACACCTCATTTGATGATCTGGTTCATAAATCTCGATTAAACTCAGCCACTTCTGCCCAAAAATTTCCAGAAATACTTCTGCGGCAGTATCGACAGGCAGTGAGTATTCACAATATGCTCCATCACTTTTCTCAGAATCAAGGTTTGACAATGACGGACGATGAAATTGCAGCCACAGCGCTTTGCCTCGTTAATTTGTATAAAAGAGTTCCGTTTTCTCTTAAGAAGGGGCCTAAATGTAGACATAAGTGATTTCGGTTCCTCAATTGGAATTTCCCCCATATTGTGACTAATTCTTCTTCAAGCATCATGCACTTTGTGCTTGGATTTGTGATTTTTATCTGTAGTCTCAAATTTTTCTTTCAGTCACAAAAAGTTCTGGACTGGTTATTATTTCATCGTTAATCAACACCGTCTACGTTTGAGACGACATTTTTAATTGAAAATTCACAAAAATAACAACGTAGATACGCATTTTTTGTTTTCGGACGACAGTAGATAGGCTGAATGTAATCACACACTGCCTTGGATATGTCCAGAACAACTAACATAGATTCTCCATAGCTCTCCTTGTCTGCACTGCCTCATATAGCTAGGAAGGCCACCTGTTGATATGTATTTGTAAAAACCATATTGTCTATCACTAATGAGACCTTACATCTCCAGGTATCTAACCGTTTCGAGATTGATAGCTGCCTCCATGACTTTCGATAAAATTATCCTTATTGGGCGGTAGCTTGGTGGGAAAACACTTCCTCCTTTTTTTTGGTATGGACCTCACCAGTGCATTCTTTCATGAATCAGGGAAAATTCCTTCCCTGCATAACATAGTGAACATCTTACAGAAAACAGGTGTAAGCTCTAGTGAACACTTTTTAAATACAATGGCCAGTCTGGTCCAGTTGCTTTCTTGGAATTAAGTCCACCAAGCACTTTAATCCGTGGTATGAAGTATAAGACCTTCATCCTAGATGAAACAGTTGGAATTGTTGGAGGTTCCCGACCAAATGTTCCGACAGTCGAATTAGCAAAGAATATCCGAGCGAAGACATCGGCTTTAGCTTTTGACGAAGTTGCAGGTGGACTATTCTCTTCTATCAGAGAGGAAAAATCTGAATACGAGAAGTTATGGCCAATTTTCTTTGCGATTCACTGGGATAGTCTATAAGCTGTGTTGGTTATTCTTAAAGTATACGCTTCTTTGGCTTCATGTAAAATCTGATTGCATACGTTTCTGTGCTGAATGTAATTGGCACGTGTCTCGTCAGATGGATTTACCGCTACCGTGGGTAGGCTCTATTGTTCGTAGTTTTGCCCTGCCTGCAGTCACTTCCAAACTATGGCTTTCTGTTTGAGGGTCGTTTAACTGTATTTAGAATAAAAACAAGAGTCGTATCTGTAACACAATCAACAATGCTGTTTATATTTCCTATATTGAAGCATGTTTCATTATGGGTGCGAGGCATAAAAATCACGCAGAGCATCCCAATCTGCTGCATTATAGTCCCAAATCCTACGTGGTTTCCTAGGCAGAACAGGTTGGGTTTTTGGAGCCAGGTACTATGCTTTCACGGGACAATGATTGGAATTATCCAATGGTGCTGAAATAGCAACCTTGTAGCGTTCTGCTTCTCTTGTTAAGAAAAGGTCCAGTATCTTCTGGTTGATCAGGAACTCTCCATCCAATTCTTGTAGGCTCTTCGACTAGTTTGGTGAGATTACGGCTTATGGCAAGAGCTTCAGCCTGCCTGCCAGCCTAATCAGTTGGTTTGAGTGTTTGAGCCAATCTAAATTATGAGCTTGGAAGTATTCTTCTTACCAAAATTTTGAAAGTGAAGGAAAGTACCGAAGACCAATTGGATGAATTTCCATATTCAACCGGGAATTATAAAAATAAAAAGATTTTAGTTAATTCAATATAAACTATGAGATAATATCATTGCGCATTTCAGAGTATATCACAATCTGACCAAATCAAAAAAGCATTTTGCGGATACCTACAAACTGCATACACTCCCTCTATATATGTTTATTACTGAGGATAGAATAACAGATGTTCCTTGTGTCTTCATATAAATTCATAGGATTTGGTTCCTTGAAAAGGCTTATACGCGGATATTTTTCACTCTGAAGGAAATGAAGGATGGCTCCATCAGAAGATTCCTGGAACAACATATGCTAATGCCACATACATCAACGAGTCATGGGGTGATAACTTTTATTGCTTGGACAATTCGGCATTCAGGCTCTTGTAGGGAGGAAAACTTTTGACAATCATATTTTATGCCAGTTTATATTTGAAGTTGTAAGTCGTATATTCCTTACAACTGCAAAGTTCCCGGAGATTCCGTGGGAGGACGGATTTTAGCAGTTCTGTTTGAATTTTATTCGGACGTATTGAAGGTGGCGCTATGGAGATTTATCTGTATAGTTTGGTAGTTAAATGTGATGAATAAAATTGTTTTTTTAATACACACTGCTCAAAAAATTAAGTGGATATACCGGGTGTTAACAAACAAAGTTTCAATATTTTGGTAGCTGATTATAGACCTCAAAATAAGTACAAAATTTCATATAAACATGGGTCCGCAAATGAAACGATTTTCGGTTTACAAATTAACTATCGGGAGTTTTGTGTAGAGTGATAGAACTTTTGATAGGGATAACTGTGATTTAACAGAAGGTAGAAGCCATGTTGTTTTGACATTTCTCTTCAATAAGCATTAAAAAATCATCATGGAAAGACTCGCGCCCCAACAACGTTTACAAATTGTTGAAATTTATTTTCAAAATCAGTGATCTATAAGCCAAACTTAGAGCACTCCGTGAAATTTATGGTTTCCATAATCGTCCATCAGAGCAGCTCATTCGTCGAACTATCGATAGATTTCGGACAACATTTTCTCCACTCGATGCAACAACAACAACAAGACAAAGAACTGTACGTACAGAAGAAAATATTGCTGCTGTAAGTCATAGTGTTAATGGTGATCCAGATTTGTCTATTCGTTGACGTTCACAACAAGATAGACTCTGCGCAACCCCATAAAAAATTTTGCGTACAGATCTTAGTCTAAACCCATACGAGATCCAACTGGTTCAAGAACTGAAGCCACTTGACCATAATAAGCGTCGTTTGTTTGCTGATTAGACCCTAGAACAGCTTGAAGTTGATCCACTTTTTATCGTAAAATTGTGTTAAGTGATGAAGCTCATTTCTGATTGAAGGGCTATGTAAACAAGCAAAAGTGCCGTATATGGAGTGAAAACAATCTTCAATAAGTTCTGCAGGTTCCATTGCATCCTGAAAAGCGCACTTTATAGTGTGCTTCACACGCTGGAGGCATCATCAGTCCATATTTCTTCAAAAACGATGCTGGAGCTAATGTTACAGTGAATGGTGCTCGTTACAGATCGATGATCAATGATTATTTGTTTCAAAATTTGAATGGTATCGAGCCAGAAGTGTATTGGTTCCAACAAGATGGTGCTACACCTCATGGTGCTACCGTAACAATTGATTTATTGAAAGAAAGATTTGGAGATAACATTATTTCAAGAAGGCCAATCGAGGAGGCCAATTAATTGGCCTCCAAGATCATGCGACATAACTCCACTGGATTATTTTCTTTGGGGTTCTGTCAAGTCATTGGTTTATGCTGATAAACCAGAAACAATAGACGTTTTTTGTTAGCAACGGACCTATTGTTCATTTATGTGGAAATTAAATTGATCACAACTGAATAACCTGAACGGAATCATTTTCATATTTTTTTAAAAAAGAGAGCGTTGATACATTTGTTGTTATTGTCGATCTTCTGATAACACCTGAAATCCTAGAAAATGTTGATAAGAACCATTAATAAGAAGTATGAGCTATGGTAATGGAATGTTCTAGAAATCGAGAAAGTGTAACATACATCTGTATAACAATTCTTTACTCAAACAAACTCGACAAGGTTTTGTTGATCACAGAGGCAAATTGCACACATGCGCACGTTTCAAACTGTCTGCAATTTGCCTCTGTGATCTACAAAACCTTGTCGAGTTTGTTTGAGAATTGTCATACAGATGTATGTTACACTGTCTCGATTTCTAGAACTTTTTATTACCGTAGCTCATACTTCTTATTAATGATTTTTGGTACAGATCAGCCGAATTCATTTATTTTAGTTGATAAGAACGTTGGAAAAAAATTTAATTACTGGATGAACAATTCAACATCTCAATATTTTTTTCCGATTGATTTGGAAATACAAAACGCAAACATTTGAAGAAAGGATCAGGAAATCTGATAACAAAAACAAGACAAGTTGGTCAATATGTAATGAAATTAGGGGAAGTCAAAAGAACGCAGAGTAATGTGGTGTAGAAGGTAATCCTAAGGAAATAGCATAAAAATTCAATAATTATTTCAATAACATCAGCTAACAGACATATCCTCAACCAAAATACAACCTTACCTCAAATGATAGATCTATCTATCTTAAAATAACAAATCCTACAGAGATTTTGGAAGGGAAACTCCTCAAAAATAAACGCAACAGTAGAATAGACGAAATACCCACAAGTCTTATTAAACTAGCCCTACCTGAAATAAATGGCGTCCTAGCACACTTGGTAAACCAATCGTTCAAACAAGGCAAGTTCCCGGAACAATTGAAAACAACTATCAACAAACCCATATTAAAAAAAGGAAATCCTCAAGAGCTAGGAAACTACAGACCTATCAGTATTCTGCTAAGTTTTTCAAAAATATTCGAACTGATAATGTGCTCCAGAATCACAGAATTCCTGAATAGCTGTGATTATTTCAGTAACACACAACACAGATTTTTGAAAGGAAAATCTATCCAAACAGCCATATTTGAACTAACAAAGAACATATTGGAACTGTTAGAAGGAGACAACTTAGCACTGACCATATTTTTGGATATGTCAAAAGCATACGACTGAATAAACCAGGAACACCTCCTGAAGAAACTTCAAAGTTATGGGACAAGAGGAAATGCGTACAAGTGGATTGAATCATATATATGCAAACAAAAACAAAAAGTGAAAAACGTCAAGAAAGGTGAAAATGCTGAATCCACTGAGCTGATAAATAAAAGAAGGATAGTACAAGGAGGTGTATTCTATTCCTAATATTCAAACCAACCAGCATTACTTTAGAAAATGAGGTTATAAATATTGTAGACAGTACTAAATTTCTGGGTGTAATCATGAACTCATTCTCATTAACTCATTAATTTTAGAACACATGTGGAACATTCAAATCAGAAATTGATTCAGATTAATTTTGCAATTAGAATATCTAGAAAATACCTGAATGATAAATCATTGAAAATTTTTTGTTATGCAAATTTTGAATCTAGACTTCGATATGAGATTTTTTTGGGGAACTGAAAGAAATTCAGAAGAAATGTTTAAAATACAAAACAGAACAATAAGGGCAATTTTTAAGCTGAAATATAATGAAACTTGTAGAGAATTGTTTGAGCAAAATAACATCTTCACAGTCTATGGTTTGTACATTTACGAATGTGATGCATTTTTACATCAGAACAGAGAAAAATTCATTCAATATAATACCAGTGATAAGAAGAATTGAGTTTGCGGTTGGTTCTAGGTGAAACATTATAATATTTATATTAAAAATAACACTCGGTTTATATTTCACAGTTTATTCAGAAATCTGACACGTGTTTCGGTATTTCAACCATCTTCAGAGGAGTACAAAAAGTAACTAAACTTAAAATCACAGAGGTTCATTTTTATTACAATTACAATATCTGTTGCTTTTTATGGCACATTTTTACAACAGAATCCAATACAGGCGTACTAGGAAAGAGTATTTGGGAATTGGTCAAATTTTCTTTATTCTCTAAAGATTTTTTGATTGAAAGAATCTCCAAATAGTCCATCACTTTACCCTTATTAACATTGTATAATAAACTAACATCCTTTTCGTTGAAAAAGTGATTATTCTCTATACAATGTTCTGCAAAACCGGTTGATTTATGGTTTTTTAGAATTGATACCCTATGTTCTTTCACTCGATGTTGTAAACACCGACCTGTTTGTCCAATATATATAGCATCACAATCATCACATTTTAGTTGGTAAATTCCCGTATTAGTCATATTAGGGTTCCTTTCTTTATTATTCCCTAAGAGTTTGGCTAGATTATTTTTATTGACTGTTATCGAACTAATTCCCATTTTCCGGAAACCATTACAAATTTTGTAACTAATACCTTTTATATACGGTATAGAGTACCACATTAAATCTCGGTTATAATCCTTTGAATTTATATAAAAATTTTTTAAAATATATTTAAATGCTTTCTTTTTAATCATTTTGTCAATAAGGTCCGTTCTATAGCCATTATTCAAAGCTATGGTTTTAATTATATTAACTTCTTTTTTGTAATTAGTTTCATTCAACGGGATATTCAAGAGTCTATGTATGAAGCTATGGAATGATGACATTTTAATCTGCCATGACTGATTGGATTTGGAATGTATGGTGGTGTCTGTCGTAGTCGGTTTTCTGAAAAAAAAAAAAAATAATCTAGCCAAACTCTTAGGGAATAATAAAGAAAGGAACCCTAATATGACTAATACGGGAATTTACCAACTAAAATGTGATGATTGTGATGCTATATATATTGGACAAACAGGTCGGTGTTTACAACATCGAGTGAAAGAACATAGGGTATCAATTCTAAAAAACCATAAATCAACCGGTTTTGCAGAACATTGTATAGAGAATAATCACTTTTTCAACGAAAAGGATGTTAGTTTATTATACAATGTTAATAAGGGTAAAGTGATGGACTATTTGGAGATTCTTTCAATCAAAAAATCTTTAGAGAATAAAGAAAATTTGACCAATTCCCAAATACTCTTTCCTAGTACGCCTGTATTGGATTCTGTTGTAAAAATGTGCCATAAAAAGCAACAGATGTTGTAATTGTAATAAAAATGAACCTCTGTGATTTTAAGTTTAGTTACTTTTTGTACTCCTCTGAAGATGGTTGAAATACCGAAACACGTGTCAGATTTCTGAATAAACTGTGAAATATAAACCGAGTGTTATTTTTAATATAAATATACCAGTGATAGTTACAACACAAGAACACGAAATTTAAATTTTCCAATCCGTAGATTGACCTTAAGCGAAAAACACCCCACATATAATTATATCAGAATATTTGATCATTTACCATATAACATTAAGAACATAAATAATTTAAGAACCCTCAAAAACAGGGTAAAATCTTTGATTATAAAACTTGAGCCTTATGAGCTAGGAGATTTTTATAATGTCACATTAGAGAACTTACTAATTAATTTTATTAAGACACTATTTCGCTTCAGATGAGCATCTTATCTGTAAATCTTATTTGAAATAAACAAGTATTATTATTAATCCACGCTTAGGTGGATGATCGTACACCTAGTCAAAAGATGTCTCCTTTCAACTAAAAATTGATACGTCTCGACGTTTTCTGGAAAAACTCCTACTTACGGAAATATTAGGTTGAACTATTTTATGTGAGCCACTATGTGTGTGGGATGGAATCTTTTAACGTTTTTTGTTTTCTCGGACCAAGTATTCTCTTTTCTAAGTTATTGGCGGTAAATTGCTCCTCAGTAATGCAAATTTCCTTTGAGGTGAAAATAGTTTGGCCTGCAGTATTTTCCCGATTTCAAACGGTCGTATTACAGCTTAAAAGCCACGCTAAAAAAATAAACAGGTTCGAATGTCAAATTATCATTCACTTCCACAAGTCGTGCAGACCATAGCTTGGCAGCTCATCAATTACAGCATGATTTATAGATATTATATATGTAGGCTGTGCTTAAAAAGTAATAATGGACGTGACAAATGATAGGTTCAGGTGTGCACTTGATCCATATTTGACGTGATTTGAATCGATAATACAGTGCATAATCAAGGAGTACATACGTTATTTGAGGCAATGGAGTTGAAAAAGTTCATGTATGAAAAGGTTGGCGTCACAAATTTCCTGTTGGGGAGAAGCTGAAGGTTGTCCTCTACTTATAATTCTCATGGAACGAGAATCGTTTTGAACAAACTCTACAATATAACTCAATAAAAATGGAATATTGATTGAATCGGTCCTTACTTGATGGAAAGTCATCAATCAAAGATTATTTCCACAATTTATCAATTCAACGAGGATTGTTTCGCAATATTGTGGCTTCGTCAAGTTCAAAATACTTTGAACTAAGTCTTAAAATTACACCTTCACTTCTTATATCGCTAAAACCTTGATTGAAGAGGCGGTATAACTAACTAACAATTTTCGGAAATGAGGATCAGAAAAACATATGCAAAATGGATACAAATAACCATCAATTCACAAAAATACCGATGAAGAACAATTTGTGAAAAAAGGGATATAGATAACCATAAAATACACACATCGTCACAAGTCTTGGCCCTCTAGGTTTCTCAAGAAGTAAACAATCTATGTTCTGGAAATGAGATGAATATTTTCCTCTATTTCAACTGTAATATTGGGAGTACAAATAAGTTTCCGCCGTTTTTTAACACAAATTAAATATTTATTATAGAAGAATGATTTTAAACGATGTGAGACTGCTTGCTGAATTACTTCTAATGTTAGAGCAAGTTCTTTTTTTGTTTGAGATGAATCTTCCTCCAATAATTCCTCCAAATTTTCCTCGTAAATTTTTGGCCTTCCACTGCGATCTCTGTCTTCTACGTCGAAATCACCGTTTTTAAACTTTTGAAACCACTCTCGACACGTTCTCTCACTTAAAGCACCCTCACCATATGCTTCTACGAGCAATTGATGCGCCTCAGCAGCAGATTTCTTTAAATTAACGAAGTAAACTAATATTTCCCGCAAATGACGCTTACTTGGCTCAAATTTTGACATTTTCAACTTATGAAAATTATATTTTACCAATATAAAATAAACGATATTAATAGGTTATGTTATTCTTGAATGTCCAAACTATTTTTTAAGCCGGTTATCATCTGCGAGAGCTAACCGAAACTCGGTGCCGCGCCATCTACAATAAAACGTCGGAAACTCATTTGAACTCCTAATATATTTTATAGGAAATCTTTGATTGTTACTCTTTGCTTTATGCAGGATGAGACAAAATAGGGAAAATGAGAAAAAATATATTATAAATGTATCGATTATTTATTTTTGATTTATTATAGTTATTCCACAACTAAATCCAAATTCGATAGTCCGTATTACCACCTCTTCCTTCAGTCAACTGCCCAATACGCCTAGGCATTCCATAAATCAAGTCATTAGTGAAATTTTCAGGCATATCGTTACATTCTTCCTGAAGGGCTAAACTCAATTCCTGTAATGTTGAAGGTGGGTTTTGGCAATTGGATATTGCTCTCCCTAAGTAATCCCATATGTGCTCAATTGGATTCATGTCTGGTGAGTTTGCTGGCCAGTTCATTCTCTGGAAATTGTTCTCTTGAAGAATGTTTTGAACCCTTCGTGTGCGGTGTGGTGGGGCGTTATCATCCTGATAAATGAAATTATCCCCAAATTGGTTCAATGACGTTTTATACGTAGATGGCACCAGTCATTGTTCGTTCAACGATAATAAGAGTGGTACGGCGACCGCACATTATACATCCCAGGACATTAATGATCCGCCTTGAACGGGCACAACTTCCCGGGAGAAATTGTGTCGCTCTAGTATGCCTGAACCTCTCCAAACCCTTTCTCGTCGACTATCACTTTATAAACCGAATCATGACTCGTCCGAAAAAAGTACGTTGCGCCATTGTGGTAAAAGCAAGTCTTGGTGGTGTTCTGTCCATTGCCGAAGGGTAGCTGTATGTCCGAGGTACTCTTAAAGGTCTTCTAGCCCTTAAATTTGAGGAATGCAACCGTCTCGTTATGGTACTGGTTGAGACTGACCGTCTATAGGTCCTCAAAAAATGACTTCGAAGGGCTGTTACAGATACCGTTCGATTCCTTCGAGTAAAATTTGCGATATAATGGTCTTCCCTTGCAGATGTTACTCTGGGTCGACCAGGCACCGGTCTCCGGGCTACGCTGCCGTTTTCCAGGAAAAGGGCCATAATGCGCCTTACTGAAGTGCGTGGAATATTCAAACGTTACGCAATCTGGAGTTTCGACAAAGCTTTTTGATGTAGGACTACTATTCTTGCTCGGTCAAACTGAGAACTTGGATGTCCCCGCATTTTCCAGGGAATATTCTCAATATTACAACTCTCGTTATTCGCCGATTAACTTCGATTAAGCCTGTATTCTCCCGAACAAGAAACATTTGTTGTTGGTTTATTGTTTTCATTTAAGTGATAAGATAGTGAAGATTCCTCACACAAAAATTGTCATGTTACATTCAACAAGTTGAGAGTTGATAGGGGGGTCAAGACTTTTGACGATGTGTGTATATTAGGGCCACTAAGTAAAAATATTCAACTATGGAAATCTTGCGACATCTGTTCGGTCGTTGGGAATAATTTTAAGGTTCTAAATTCTACTGCTTCCAAAAGTATGCGTACTTTTAATTTCATTATGAATAATTTCATAGTTATTGTTGAAACTATGTCCAATTTTTTCAAATGACTGGGACATGTTGAATGCGAATTGTGTGATGTGTAACTCCTGGTGTTCGTGAATTATTTTCTTAAAGGATCTATCTGTTTGACCAATATACAGAGTTTTCGTTGGATCACACTGTATAATAATAGACTCCAGATTTATTGTCTTCATTTGTTTGATCTTTAGTATTTTCTATATGAATTATTAGCCGTTCTAAAAGCTACATTCGCAATATTATCTGATATTCTATTCACGTAAGGAATAGAAATGTATTTTTAAGTCAAATTTTTTGTAACAGGGTCAATGCTATTTTCTTTTGCCTGCTGTTTAAAATTTTTGTCGGACTATAGCCGTTATTGAATACAATTTGCCTAATCATATTTAATTCTATAAAAAAGTTATCGCGATTCAAACGTACCTTAACTAATTCATGGATCAACTGTGATAGGCTGTCATTTTCTGGTTAATAATTCGTTGTGTGATGATCGATATCTGTATACGTGAGTTTAAGAAAAATACTAAAGTCATGCGAATCATCTATTCTCAAAATTTTAAGCTCAAGAAAATTCACACTAGAATTCGTTTCTTTCTCAAAAATGAATTTTATGTTATTATGAAGGACTTTCCAATGAGAGATTTCACATTGAATAGCCCGCTGTCTGAGCAGTTGTCACTTTTGAAGCTGTCATATTTCGACATTTAATAAGTAAACACTATTCCATTAGTAAAAATGGAACGATACACGCTTCAACACACTGAAATTGTTGAAATTCACGACAAAAATGGTGAAAATTTCGCTGTCACAGTTCGCCAAACTGAAGCACTTTTGGATCGTCGTGAAGCATCTTCTCGGCCTGCAATAGTGAAACTGGTGAAAAAATTTGAGCTGCTTGGACAAATTAGTGATGTGAAGAAACAAAACCCTGTGCGTCGCTCAAGAACAACTGAGAATATTGCTGCTGTAGCCCGTAGTGTTTTGGAAAATCTAGGTTTTTCGATTCGTCGTCGATCTTCGGAATTAGGCATTCCACAAACGACATAACACCGTATTTTGCATAAAGACTTAAGTCTTAATAGTTTTAAAAATCAGTTAACACAAAAACTCAAGCCGGTCGATCACCAGCTACGTCGTAGCTTCGCTGATTTGTTCCTTGAAATGCATCAAAACGATCCGGATTTTCATTGTAAAATCATCTTCAATGATGAGGGTCATTTTGACCTCAGAGTGTTATTTTGACCTCTTTACAATAAAATAAACATACATTGATTTCTCTCAAAATACATTCGTTTTTTTCAATATCAAAATGAAACTCTATATTGGAAAACCCTTTATTAATAAATTGTGGAAATAATATTAATTATTTCATTAAATTCGTAAATATGTAGCCAGAATCCATGAATAGTATTGATAGATAATGAGTGTCGACAGCTCATCGAAAACATAAGGCTCCTAACCGAAAGGTCGCGGGTTCAAATCCTGTTCAGATGAGAAAGAAATTTTCTAGTTGGACGGATTTCGGCCACCATTCTAGTACTGGGTCGAAAATTAACAGTACTGTGACCAAAGTGGCGTAAGATCGCAGTAACAAAACCTAACCAGAACACAACTGAACTCCTAACTCGCACAAGCTGAAAAAGCTCCTGAGGGACTTCACAGAAGATTAAAACACTAAACAGATTTCACATACTCCCAGAATATCATCGTTCAAACCTGATATCAAACGTATCGCCGACCGCAAAAATTCGTGTTTCCGGACAGATAAAAACTGACCGCTTTGGTCCATCTGTCATCTATAAAACACGACATACAGTATGGTCCAACGAAACCTTAACACCTCGATTTTCTGGCTTCAAAATGAAAATGTGAAAAATCGCTTGGACAGTCAATTTCTGATTCGAAGGAGAACAACTTTTCCGCTCTTCGCATCCCCGTAACTGCAACCACCTAACGGGGGTGAATACAATCCTTGATTTTGAATGGGGATGAGGGATGTTGCATTGAAGATCTTCTCGAGTTCTATCTGATCCTAAAATTTCGCCTCAAAATTTCCATCGATAACGAAATGACAGGTATAATAGTGGAAGAGTACTTACTTTTGTGATTAGTTTATTAAATGCTGGAAATGGGCACCATTAACTTCCATGTAGTAATGTAAGTTTTGCTGGAAACGTTCACGTAATTTGACGGCATTCATTAATGATCCGAGTTCGCAAATCATACAATGGCTTACGCTGAGTAGCGTAAATCTTGGATTTCAGGTGACCCCATAGAAAAAAGTCCAGTTGAGCCAGATCAGGTGATCTAGGTGACCACTCAATATGTCCCCTTCTTCCAATCCAGACGTGAGGAATGAGATGGCGCGCCATCTTGTTGGAGAATCATCGTTTGATTGTCTTTTGCATTCTCCAATACTTGCACGAGGGCTGGATAAATAGCGTTCTCCAATAGATCCAAATAAATTTGGCCAGTGAGATTACCGGGTATAAAAAAGATTCGATTATGTGTTTTCTATAAATCCCCGCCCAAACATTTAATTTTTGGGGACGCTGAGTATGCACCTCACGAAATAATCTTGGATTTTCATCTGACCAATACCGAGAGTTATACTGGTTTACAATGCCGTTAAGGTAAAATGAACACTCGTCCGAAAAACAGATATCGAACATGTAGTTTTGATTACCATTAATCATTTCATTGACCACTTCACAGAACTGGAGTCAGCGATCGGGATCATCAGATAGTACTCGATACGATCTACAAAATTAGTTATCCCAACATCCCTCATCCCTAATCAAAATCAAGAGATTGTGCTCACCCGCGTTAGGGGATTGAAGTTACGGGGATGAAAAAAGCGGAAAAGTTGTTCCTCCTCGAATCAGAAATTGACTGGTCCGAACGATTTTACACATTTTCATTCTTAAGTCGAAAAATCGACGTGTTAAGTTTTTGTTGGATCACCTTGTATTACATTTTCCGATTCGGCTCCCGTTCGGCATTTTTCCTGTTAAAATTCCACGTCTCTTGAAAAATCATCGAAAATACAATCGGGGCGGCTTCGTTTCGTGAAATATGGTATATCGAATGGAAAAAAATGTTCCCCTAATGTTCTACAACATATCCATCGGTAATAAAACTGAAGGTCCCTTTTGTTCGATATATATTTCATATCGGGCATAATATTGAAATATTCGCAGACCGGAAAAGTGCAGAAGGTATCGACATTATTAGGTTTAGGATCGGATGGAAAATAGAGATGAGATACTGTTATCGGATAGGGATGGATGAGAAGATTCAACAAATATTTGACTGATTCAAGAATATGGCTTTAGGTCTTCTTTTCTAAGATATCGGGTGTTTTTTTATAGTGACAGAAATTTCGATAGGGATAACTGTGATTTGACAGAAGGTAGAAGCCATGTTGTTTTGACATTTCTGACATTTCAGTAAGCATTGGCAAATTATCATGGAAAGACTCAAGCCGCAAGAACGTTTACAAATTGTTGAAATTTATTTTCAAAATCAGTGTTCTATAAGCCAAACTTATAGAGCACTCCGTGAAATTTATGGTTTATATGATCGTTAATCAGAGCAGCTTATTCGTCGAACTATCAATAGATTTCGGACAATGCAATAATTTGTATATATTTTAGAAAATTAATGATGAACGTTTGCTCGGAATCGGAAGCATTCTCAAATATCTATATTGTTACTCAATAGCTTTCAGTCGAAATTAGTTATCTATGACAAAATTAGTTCAAAATAATCGAGATATCTACAGAACGAAAATAATTAACAGTTTCCATTTCGGATAGTGAAATTATTAAAAGCACCAGGTTCTTTCAAATCTTCGTATGAAACTGAAATCGTTTCTCACATGAAACATACAATCTGATTAAGTGGCAATTAAACAAGTCTAATCCTTAAAATTTCTCTGCATTTCCTTAGGATTTATCAGCACGCCAAATGGCAATTTTCCTAATTAGTTAACCACGATTTTGAATATCTTTTTGCATGTAAAGTTGTTCGAAAATTTTCGTCAATTTATATTATCCTCTTATCTAATGAGCAATTTCGCGAATTTGAATCAGGATAACAGATTAGAGACGTGTTCGAGATCTGAAAAAAAGGCCTTAGTTAATGCGAGCTGACATGCAAGAGCAATAAATATCATGAAGCTAATGCAATTAATTTCCTAACAGAAGACTTTGTGAAGGAAGGTCAAGAAATATACGTATGTGAAAATGAGAATTGGAAAACTTGATAAGTACGTCATTCGAAACTTTATTTTTAGATGAAATAATGAAAAACATTTCCACAAATGTATGAATTAAGAACAATTGTTTAGGCGATACTGTAGCTTCTTCAATTCATTCTGAAGTAACTCCAAAAAAGTAATTGGACTTAACATAACTTTTGTGCTGTACGTTGCCTGTAGATCACCTTGTGAAATTTGCCAAGAGCTAACTTGGTACCCTGTATAGGCCAATGAATATCCGTGAACAGTACTCATATTTAAAGCAGAAAAGCAGAGGGGAGCTGCCCCCCTCCCTCGTTAATGATTAATCGTTATTGAATTTTATTGCTGGAATACATTACAATTCTTGAAATAACTATTTTAATAATAAAAAAAATACAAAGCTTACAAAGCTAGCTCTGAGGAACCGCATTCGACCAGACCAATTTTGGACCACTTTTTCGAGTAATTCAGGCCTTATTTCATCAATAACACGAGTTATGTTGGCTTCCAAAGCATCTTCTGTTTCTGGTTTATCAGCATAAACCGATAATTTGACATAACCCCAAAGAAAATAATCCGGTGGTATTATGTCGCATGATCTTGGAGGCTAATTAATTGGACCATTTCTCCAAATAATGTTATCGCCAAATCTTTTTTTCAATAAATCAATTGTTATGGTAGCAGCATGAGGTGTAGGTAGCATCTTCTTGTTGGAACCAAAACACTTCTGGGTCGGTACCATTATAATTTTGAAACAAATAATAATAATAATAATAATGACTTTATTTTCACAATAATAACAATCACATGAAATAATATCAAACGTAATTAACTATAACCCAGTTGTGAAACTCAACCCAAAAAAGAAAAACAAAAAAGTGCCTATTCTGATTATTTTCTACTTTAAAGGCGTTCTGCGTTCACCGTTTGATTACAAAAGAAATGCCAGTTATAAGAGACAAAACTGCACTGATTTACCACCTTGTTTTAACAAAGGAAAATCAGCACTCATTCTGTTTTCTCAAATAATATTCTAAGATGCCAATTTTGAATTTTTCATGTTCAAAAGCTTGAGGTTATATGGAAGTGAATTGTAGATCTTTGCAATGTTATATGTGAAACTTCTTTCGAAATTGATTGTTCTATGAACAGGTGGTGGATAAGACCTCTCTTTCTGATGTTTATGTTGTGAACATGACTTCTATATATTATTTTTCTATAAAGATAACTAGGTAATTTATTCATCACGATACTATGGTAGAAACAGGGCGAATGCAACTTTCGCCGGAAATTCATGTTCAACCAACCAATTTCTGTTAGTTTATACGTGATTCTTTCATATTTTCTGATACCCTAAGTAGTAAACACGAATTCTAAACTTTTTGAATTCCCATCTTGGCAATCTCCATAAACCACGTCATTGATCATCGATTTGTTACGAGCACCATTCACTGTAACATTAGCTCCAGCATCGATTTTAAAGAAATATTGACCGATGATGCCTCCAGCGTGTAAAGCACATCATACAGTGCATTTTCAGGATGCAATGGAACCTGCAGAACTTCTTGAGGATTGTTTTCACTCCATATACGGCAATTTTGCTTGTTTACATAGCCGTTCAACCAGAAATGAGCTTCATCCTAAACACAATTTTACGATAAAAAAGTGGATCAACTTCAAGCTGTTCTAGGGCTCAATCAGCAAACAAACGACGCTCATTATGGTCAAGTGGCTTTAGTTCTTGAATAAGTTGGATCTTGTATGGGTGTAGACCAAGATGTTTACGCAAAATTTTCCATGTGGTGGATGCACAGAGTCCAACTTGTTGTGAACGTCGATAAATAGGCAAATCTGGATCATCATTAACACTATAACTTACAGCAGCGATATTTTCTTCTCTACGTACAGTTCTTTGTCTCGTAGTTGTTGTTGCATCGAGTAGAAAAAACCACAAATTTCACAAAGTGAAATTTTGGCGAATAGAACACTGATTTTGAAGATAAATTTCAACAATTTGTGAACATTGTTGCTGCGTCGGTCTTTCCATGATGATTTGTCAATGCTTACTGAACAGAAATGTCAAAACAACATGGCTTCTTCCTTCTATCAAATCACAGTTATCCCTATCGAAAGTTCTATCACTCTAAAAAAACACCCATACTCAAATTGATGTGGAACTTAGAGACGTTTACATTCCAGTTCAATAGCGATCCCAAGTGAAACAGCCTGTATATTAAGAAATCCTCTAAAATCTACCACTAAATGTGATACCGCAAAATGACAGAAAGACAAACTTCAAAGGATTTGGCGTAAGAAGATTTATAGGGCTACAAATTCAACTAGAACGTTTATTCCGAAAGCTCTAATTTCATGAACCGTAAGTTCGCCCCTAAGCGGAATTAAAATGGGATATATTCGCGAAAATGCAGAAAACGCCACAATTTTCCTAACGCTACAGTGCAAACTCTGTGAAATTAAAACTCCTGATGTGTTTTGCTTATCGAGATAACGCGTTTAAGCTGATGAAAATACGGTATTGTCCCTGTAGGTAAATAGTGGAGCAGTTTTTGCCGGTACTTTATTTGCTGTTAGCTTAATTTAAATTCAAGCGTTGCTATAATTTGTTTTGTTGAAGTCGCAGTATGGGGATTTGTGCAATTGGGGCGGTTATTTCATCTCTTATTCTCTTCATTGTGACGCAAAATGACGTTTTTCTATTTAAGTTGGTGACAGTCAGTGGCCGATCGTGAATTTTTTGTTTGCGGATCGGCTAGAAAGTTTCTCATATTTCATCACTATTTTAATAGAGTTGAGGTAAAGGGTTTTCCAATAAGAGGTTTCATTTTGATATCACAAAAAGGAGTATATTTCAAAAAAATGTTTATTTCATTGTAAAGAAGGAAGAATGCCATTAACAATAGAAAACGATATCAGATCTTTCTTACTAAAGAAAAGGTAAAAATGCTGTTCAAACCAGAATGAAATTAACCGATGTGTATAGAGAAGATGTGTTGACAGTACGCCAGTGCCAGAACTAGTTTGCAAAGTTTCGAACCGGCAATTTTGATGTCGAAGATGCACCATGTTTCGGAAGGCCGGTTGAAGCTGATAAAGGCATTAGTTGATTCAAATCGCCGAATAACAACAGGCGAGATCGGTGAAAGGTTGAATTTATGGAAAGTATGAATGGTTTCTGACCACTTGAAAGGCCTAGGTTTAACCTCGAAAGTCCAAATATGGATTCTCCATGTTCTCACGAAGATAAATTTGTGTCGCTGAGTTGTCGCCGGTGATTCGTTTCTCAAATGTCGAGAAAATTATCAATTTTTGAAGCGCATCATTATTGAGGACGAAAAATGAAGTGTATATAACAATGTCAAACGCAAGAGATCATTGAGCAAAAAAGATTAACCGGCTCAGAGCATTTCGAGAGCCAATAACCATCAAAAAAAGGTGATGCTGTCTGTTTGGTGGGATTTTAAAGGAATCGTTTTTTTAAGCTTTTATCGGATAACACAACAATTAATTCGGAAGTCTACTGTCATCATTTGGACAAACTGAATGATGCACTTCAACAGAAAAGCCAGAATTAATCAACAGAAAAGGTGTAGTGTTCCACCAAGATAATACGAGACCTCATACAAGTTTGGTCGCTCGCCAAAAGCTTTAACATCTTGAATGGGATACACTGCAACACTCACCATATTCTGCAGATCTGGCGTGTTCGGATTATTATTTGTTCCGGTCACTGCAAAATTTGGTCGTCGGTAAAACATTTACTTCAAATGAAGAGGTCAAAAATCACCTGGATCAGTTTTTTGCCAGCAAAGACGGAACATTTTATGAGCTTAGAATGATGCTACTACCATAATGATGGCAAAAGGTGTTTCAATAAGAGCGCAAGATTTGAATTGCGCGCCATGTTAGACACATAATGTCACATGATTATGTCGTGAATGATCGAAAGTTGACAGATGGGAGTTAGTAAACATGGAGCATTACACGGTAGAACAACGCATACTGATTGTCAAAAATTTTCATCAAAACAGTGAAAGTTTAATTGCTACTATTCGTGAAGTGCGTCCAATGTTCTGTCGAAATAATGTGCCTAATTCATCTACTGTGAAAAAATAATCAAAACTTCAAAAGTATTGGTTCGGTTAGTGATGTGAAACATACGATACGAGCTCGTAGAGGTCATCACGGCGGTTCACGAGAGTGCGAACTGCCAGAGACGTCAATTCGCCATCGGACGCAAGAATTGGACATTTCAACAGGCACTCTTCAGCGAATTCTCACTAAAGATTTACAGCTGCATTCCTATAAAATCCAACTGATTCAACAATTACTGCCAGTATACCATGAACAGCGAAGAGAATTCACCAATTGGTTTCTTGAGCAACGAGCTGATGTTGCATTCACCTCGATGGCTTCGTTAATAGGCAAAACTGTCGCATTTGAGGCTTATAAAATCCACGGAATCAGAAAACAAAGCAACCACAACGGGTCACTGTATGGTGCGCATTATGGTCTGGAGGAATAATTGGACCGTTTTTCTTCGAAAACGAAGACGGTAATGCAGTAACGGTGAATGGCGAACGTTATCGCGCTATGATAACACAGTTTCTTATGCCTCACTTGGAAGCTATTGATCTTGCTGACATGTGGGCAGGACGGTGCCACATGTCATACCGCCCGTGAAACATTGACAATCTTGCACGAGTTTGCTACTGATCGTGTCATTTCCCGATTTGGTGACCAGAATTAGCCTCCATGCTCCTGCGGTTTAACGCCCCTAGACTTCTGGCTGTGAGATTATCTCAAGTCACAGGTTTATGCCAATAAGCCTGCAATCATTGAAGCATTGAAACCCGAAATTAGATGCTGTATCAACGAAATGCCACCACATGTATTCAATAACGTTTTTGAAAATTTCCTCAAAAGGGCCATTTACAATATATTTTGTTTCATACATAATTCCCAAATGTATATTTTCTAAATCAATAAAATTTTCGATACTTTGCCACAGAAAACCATGTTTCATTTAACAACTGAAATCTTGCACTCTTAGTGAAACACCCTCTATAATTTAATAAATTATTAATTCATTATACGAAAATTGTCTTTCATTTTAAAAAACCAATTTTAATGTAAGTCAATACTTGATAGAAGTAAAATTTAAATGACTTTATATTCAGAATTATATATTCTAACTTCTACATTATATATTGAAACTATATACAAAAACTATCAAATTGATATCCTTATATATAATCAATATAAAATATTTTTCAATGTCTCGGAAAAAACCTTTTCACATCCCGACTTGAAATATATTAATATAAATGTATTAACAAAAACTATATAAGTATGTATATTAACATACAAATACAAGAAAATCCACTATTCCAAAATTATCTAAAATTATCAAAATAAAGGATCAAATAAAAATAATTGAACGAGAACTCGAACATTTGATAGCTATTTCGGCCTATATAGCCTCATCATAACAAAATTGAGAAAGCAGAACTGGTCATTTATATTCAAGAAGGATGGAGATAGCAACATTGATTCAAAGTGGCAATTTTTTTCTGACAACCTTTCAATCTATCCTAAATAAATGTTTCCCAATGAAGAAGTTTGAACAAAAAAGGAATAAGCAAATACCATCAAATACAGAAATAAATAAATGCAAAAGTCAGCTACATATTTTACTATTGATGAGCAGGTGTAACGTCAAATATAGAGAACAAAAAAGGAATATGATCATTCAATTTGTAAATACAAAACCCAAACATTTGAAGAAAGTATCAGGAAATCAGATAACAAAAACAAGACAATGTGGTCACTATGTAATGAAATAAGGGGAAGTCAGAAGAACGTAGAGGAGTGTGGTGTAGAAGGTAATCCTAAGGAAAAAGCACAAAAATTCAATAATTATTTCGATAACATCAGCTTACAGACACATTCTCAATCAAAATACAACCTTACTCTAAATGACAGATCATCTATCTATCTTAAAATAACAAATCCTACAGAGATTTTGGAAATAGGGAAACTGCTCAAAATTAAACACATCAGTGGAATAGACGAAATACCCACAAGTCTTATTAAATTAACATCACCTGAAATAAATGGCGTCCTAGCACACCTGGTAAACCAGTCGTTCAGACAAGACAAGTTCCCGGAACAATTGAAAAGAGCTATCATCAAACCCATATTAAAAAAAGGAAATCCTCAAGAGCTAGGAAACGACAGACCTATCAGTATTCTTCCAAATTTTTCAAAAATATTCGAACTGATAATGTGCTCCAGAATCACAGAACTCCTGAATAGTTGTGATTTTTGCAGTAACACACAACACGGATTTCTGAAAGGAAAATATACACCAACAGCCATATTTGAACTAACAAAGAACATATTGGAACTGTTAGGAGACAACTTAACACTCACCATATTATTGGATATGTCAAAAGCATACGATTCAATAATCCAAGAATACCTGCTAAAGAAACTTGAAGCTTATGGGACAAGAGGAAATGCATACAAGTGAATTGAATCCTATATATGCAAACGAAAACAAAAAGTGAGAATCATCAAGGAAAAAGAAAATGCTGAATCCGCTGAGCTGATAAATAAGAGAACTAGTTCAAGGAAGTGTATTGGGGCCACTTCTATTCCTAATATTCCTGAATGATTTGGAAGATATAGCAGAGGAAGATGAAAAATTTATCAATTATATGGACGACACCAACCTATTGGTAGGAGCAAAAGAAGAGAATACATTAATTCGTGCAGGAACTAACTTCTTCAATAAGACACATGACTGGCTACAGAAGAACGAATAGAGCCTAAATGTTTACAAAAACAAACTTATATTTTTCAGTACTAACAGAAGTAATAAAAGCAAACCAACCAGCATTACTTTAGAAAATAATAATAATAAATATTGAAGACAGTACTAAATTTCTGGGTGTATTCATGGACATTCATGAATTTTAGAACACATGTGGACATTTAAGTCAGAAATTGAGTCAGATTCATTTTGCAATTAGAATATCTAGAAAATACCTGAAGGATAAATCATTGAAAATTTTTTATTATGCAAATTGAATCTAGACTTAGATATGGGATTATTTTTTGCGGAACTAAAAGAAATTCAGAAGAAATGTTCAAAATACAAAAGAGAACAATAAGGGCAATTTTCAAGCTGAAATATAATGAAACTTGTAGAAAATTGTTTCAGCAAAATAACATCTTCACAGTTTAGTGTTTGTACATTTACGAATGTGCTGTATTCTTACATAAGAACAGAGAAAAATTCATTTAATACATTCTGTCAAGAAAGTACCGGGAATTATCGATTTAAATCTGGCGGGGCAATGAAGCAGGTAAAATTTTTTTTTTCTAGGTTGGTACCACTGTCCTTAATTACTATGCCAAGCTTGAGCGAGATCTGTCAACTAGTGTGTTTGCAACAGCTGATTAAGTCAGTCGATGTCAGAGTGCGTGCCGATTTTTACTATGGGTGATTACGTTGAGCAAAGAATTTGTTTAAAGTTTTGTGTTGCAAATGAATTTTCGAGTGCCGATTAATTGAAAATGTTGCAAAAGGCCTTTGGTCATAATGCTCTATCGAAAACTCGTGCATATCAGTGGTACAGTGCCTTCAAGGACGGTCGTGAAGTGGTCGCCCATCGACGGCTTCGATCGAAGATAACGTCGATAAAATTAAGGAAAGGGTGCTGAAAAACCGTCGTACCAGCTTGAGAGAGATAGCACATGATCTTAAGATATCCCACGAGTCCGCACGTACGATTTTGATTGATATTTTGGGCATGAGAAAGGTGGCCGCACGACTCGTACCGAAAGACCTGAATTTTCTTCAAAAACGTCATCGCGAACAGGTTGCTTCAGACATGCTGGATCGCTGTAATTCCGATTCTACATTCATGGAACGCATTATAACTGGTGATGAGACCTGGGTCTACGAGTACGATATGCAAACAAGCCAGCGATCATCGGAATGGGTGGCAAAAAATGAGCCGAAACCGAAAAAACCTCGCCAAAGCCGCTCGAAAACGAAGGTGATGCTCATTGTTTTCTTCGATATCCGTGGCGTGGTGCACTACGAATTCGTTCCAGAGGGTCAGACGGTAAACAAGGAGTATTACCTAGGCGTTATGAAACGTTTGCGTGAGCGTATCCGTAAGAAGCGGCCAAATTTGTGGGCGAACAACTCATGGATTTTGCATGACGATAACGCGCCTTCTCACCGAGCTACGATTGTGACTAACTTTCTCGCCAAAAACTCAACAAACGTGCTTCAGCAACCACCGTATTCGCCGGATTTGGCTCCCTGCGACTTTTTCCTCTTCCCAAAACTAAAATTGCCCCTTCGTGGCACCCGTTTTGAGTCGATTGAAGCCATAAAACAAAATTCGGCGCGAGAGCTAAAGTCCATCCCGGAAAGCGCCTATAAAAAATGTTTCGATAATTGGAAGTGCCGTTGGCATACATGTATTGGAGCAAATGGAGCCTTTTTTGAAGGCGACCCAATAAATTTTGACGATTAAATGTAAAAATGTTGTACTTTCTTGACAGAGTAGTATAATACCAGTAATAGTTACAACACAAGAACACAAAATTTGAATTTTCCAATACATAGATTGACTTAAGCGAAAAACACCGCACATATAATTGTATCAGAATATTTAATCATTTACTAAATAACATCAAGAAAATAAATAATTTAAGAATCTTTAAAAATAGGGTAAAATCTTTGATTATAAAACTTGAGCCTTATAAGGTAGGAGGTTGTTTTAATGTCATATTAGTGAGCTTATCAATTAATTTTATTCAGACAATATTTCACTTCAGGTGAGCATCTTATTTATAAACCTTATTTGAAACAAAAAAGTATTATTATTATTATTATTATTATCATCTGAAATTTCTTGCTAACTAGTCAGAAATGTTTCAACGGTTATTCCTTGTTTTAACTAATTGTTTTTCAAATTAATATGTGAAATTAATAACAATATAATCCAGTCATTAGTCATCACCATCACTACGCAAATCGTTTAGTCATATTTCGAAAAGCATGTTTCAAATTTGAATTAAGAAAGAATTAAGGTATTCGCATAGAGCTCTCTAAGGCGTGGTTCTCCATCCCATTAACACTGAGGCGGTATCTTAACGTGGAAAATTATAGAGCGTAAAATTCCATTTCCCAACGTTTTGCATAACTATATTTACTTTCGCGTTTCCCTAAACGGTTTAAGAATAGATCCTGGCACGTGACATGATAAATACGGAAAATGCCGAATATTAGCTAGACTTGGCAATTGGGACTTTATCAAGTAGATCATGCAACCGCTATTTTGAGGATATGGAGTTGTGAACTCGTAACGAGTTTTGCTTTTAATGAAGTTTTGATTGATCCGATCCGTCGAACCGAAAATAAATTTAAGCCGGTGAAAATAAACACGCCTGTCGTACAAATAAACTCCGCTTAAATTCGATAGAAAAGTGAATACAACAGTTAATCATACGTTCATTACGTAGAAATTCAATTAGCAGAGTCATGTTGATGAATTTGGTTAATTCAATAAAAAACACCGCTGAAAAGAATCAAAACCATTTAACGAACTGTCAATGAATCATCATTCTAGTGACGAATTATTGTATTCGATTTGAAAATAGTATATTACATAACAAGAATTCTGATAAGCATATTACGCGCGATTAGAAAAAATTAATTCTAGAAGTGTTTGATCGTCTTAGAACTCGAGTTTTGTACTATACATTTTCTAAGCCCGCATTTATTCCCATAAAAACTTAGGATTCCATTAACGGACAGTTTCATAAACAACATCAAAAAGCTCCTTTATGATAAGATCCTTTATATGGGACCATCAGTTTCATAAACTCACATCGACCGTCCTTTACTTAAAGCTTCCTTTAATACTCCGGTCATATGTTTCCGACTGTTGGCTACCCTGAGAACTAATGATTTTACGAATATAGTTGGTGATATTCTGTAAAAAAAGAGAAAAAAGTGTTACTTTAAAACCTGAGGAGGAACTACGTCTCTTGGAATTGATTGAAAAAGAGAATTTTAATGTTATAGGATAAAGTTGGGCAAAGAATAGCCACTGCTTTCTATGAAACAGCTCTCTATTGGAGAAATGGGGACCAGCTCAAATCCAAATATGACAAGATAAAAACTAAAACTAAAGAAAGGTGGTAGCTGCTTAACGCAGTCATATTAAAGGAACTGGTGGTGGGGCTCCATTGAAATTGGGGAGCCAATTTCCAAACAGTTGAGCCCAACTGTTACGAACCCACTTGCCGAAGCGAAGGAGATGTATCATAAAAAAACATCTCTAGTAAAAGCTCAGATAGTTGCTATCAAAGAAGAAAATAGAAGAAAAGAAGAGGAGCATTCGAAGGTTAGAATATTATTAGAATTGCAAATTATGGAGATGAAGAGAAAATTAATTAATAATAATTAAATCTTTTTTTATGTTGAATGCACTTTCCGGGAAAAGCGGTATTAGAATTCTATCAGCATTGCTACAGACTATGAAATCCTTTCAAATTTGAATTAAAAACAGAAATTCCTCCTTCTGTAAATTTTTGGTCTTTTCACAATTATTTCTTCATCATCTGATGAAGAACTAGAGCTTGAATCACCATTAAACATTTGGTGCATCATATTTCGTAGTACGCTAAAATCCAACAAAATGGGCAAATGTGACAGAGGAAGGTTATGTCCACTGTTTTGTGTTTACGGTGCACCTGTGCAGTGTCGAACTTCTCGTTAAAGGATCCTTTTCCAGCCGTTAAGGGCCGATTCTCTCACTTGAAGATAAAGGCCGCTTTTAAGTTCCCTTCAACCTTAAAATTTGCCTATGAAACACGTTTCATCATTGAAGGAGACTTTTAGGGAAAAAGGAGGCTTCAATTTCTTTTATGAAACTGGCCGTAAGTGACGAAACGTCAAAATGTTATCAGCTACGCAGCTTGCTATTCGTTTTCATGGCAACTACTGAAGGGTCTATCTTATTGGTTATACGCCGTGCGATTTACTTTACAGATGCTACCGCATTGGTTGTTGATCGTGCTCTCTGTTTACAGTGAAGTTAAATCGTACAGTTTTATGTTGCACAGTACTTTAATGGACAGCTACATAGTTGACGAGTTGCACAAATCTTGTCAATTTCTATAGAGGGAGTAGAAAAAAAAATCTAAAAACTCATAGTTTCCAATTTAGAAATTAAAAAGTATTAAATCATGGATATCCCATAATCCTGGGAAAAAAAAGAATTTTTCCTCGGGATTGTTCCTTTGGTAAACCAATACATGACGGAAATAGCTTGATGATTTGGACTTTTTCAAATTCCTATTAGAAGTATAAACAAGTTCGTGCGTTTTTTGTCGAAAATTGAAGTTTTATTGTGAAAAATTGGTTATACATTCAAAGTTCAAAATATTGTATGTCTCTAGTCAACCTTTTTTTTCCATCTTTCTGGCAATTGATGGATCCCATCGTGAAAAAAGCTGGCTCTTTGTCCGCTATCCATGCATCGATCCATTTTTTATCTTCATCGTAATTGGAGAAGTGCTGGTCAACCAGACTATGTTGCATCGATCGAAAGAGAAGATAATCAGAAGAAGCAATGCAAATGTGTCTTGTTGCAAAATAACTTTTTTTTTCTGTCGATGTATTGCGACCATTTTTCTTGCGATGCTGGCTCAGAAGCATCAATTGTCGTCCGTGGACCTGCCCTGTGATCCTTGCGTTCGATTGTAGCAGCTCATATTACCCCACACCCAGCTGGTCCCACCATACGTTACCCGACGTTTTGGATTTTTGTAATGGATCCATTTTTCGCTAGTCACAATACTTGATCTTACAAAGTTACAACAATGGCTGATTTGTGAGCTCCCTAGTACGATTAATTGATAATAAATTAACTAAACACTCAAGAAACTAACGATATTCACAGTCTGTTCAATATGTTGATTCTCTGGAAATTTCGAGGTGCAGTTCACCATAGAAATGGTTGAATCTCCTGGTTGGTATAAGATTCCTGGATCTTCACTCCTGGACCCAGAAAAATTCTCAGTACAAAGTAGTTCAAACGAAAAATTCAGGTTAAACCAAAAGGAACTTTCAATCCAAATATAATCCAGGACAAAACTTGTTCCAGGTAAAACTTGCTCCAAGCAAATATTGCTCGAAAAATATGCTCCAAAGACATTTTCCAGTATCAATTTTTCAGTTCCAAACGAATTAGTAATTCTAAAATACTATAATATAAAATTCCCTTCGCACGGTATTGAAAGAGGTAAGACATTACTAAGTAAACGGTGGGCCATCTAGAGTTTGCATTTTGAAGTAGCGGATATTTCAAGTCTGCCATCACTTCGATCATTTGTGTTTTGATAGAAAGTTAATTTGATATTCAACATTAAAGAAATGGGTCGATTTACGCTTGACCAAAACTGGGAAATATCAAAAACTCATTTCCAAATTGATGAATCTGCTATCCAAACTGTTAGAAATTTACGTGGAGAATTCAATAAAAAAAGATTGCCCTAAACGCAATGTGTGGATCTATTTTTTCGTGAAAATTTGATCGTTATTCGATAAAACAACCTCCCGTCCAGTGAGCTCATCAGTAAACATGGCTGCTGTAGACCAGAATGTGGCTGAACAACCATCAACATCGTGTCATAGTGCTCAAGAACTGATCATTTCTAACACTTCTCTGAGGAGAATTTTACACAAAGACCCCAGTATGAAGGCTCACAAAGTTCAACTAGTGCAAGAATTGAAGCCTACTGATCATCCGATGCGTTTCCACTTCGCACAATGGTCGAAGATGTGCATTTTTCCAAAAAAATCGTCTTTAGTGATAGAGCTCATTTTCACCTCGAAGAACTATTTTTTGTGGGGATCCGTTAAGAATAAGTGTTATGCTAACCATATAGGAACGATTGATGCGTTTATAAACGAAATCGAAGTTTCTATTCATTATATTGAGCTCCAAACAATCGACAATGTACTGAAAAATTGAGATGATCGGATGGGGTAGTGTAGCCAGTCGTGGCGGTCATTTGAATGATATTGTTTTTCATTTATGGATGTCAAGGTTCGACCTTTCTAATGAACTGATACCTTCAAAAAATTATTCATTATTTTTTATTTAAAGCTGATCAAAAACGCAAGATTTAAATGGCCAACCCCTTATATATATATATATATATATATATATATATATATATATATATATATATATATAATATATATATATATATATATATATATATAATATATATATTTATTTTATTATTTTACCTTTATATTCATACTTCTAAGTATCAGATGAATAAAAGTTAATTAGAATAATCCACAAAGTCTTCCATCTTCATCCTTAAAATTCACGAACTCACGAACGATAACAAGTGCGATAATCGCTCTCACATAAAAGATACCCAATCCAGGTAATGTCACCCTCCTTTTCGACCTCTCCTTGTCTGGACCAAATCGCTTACGGTAATTGGAAATTTAAATGGGTGCTATTCGGGAGTATCTCAATTCATTACACCACCTGGTGAAAAGTAACCCTAATGGCTTTTTAAGAGTTGCACCCGCAAATTCGCTGCCAAAAGAACTTCGACTCGTTCTGCCTTCACGTTTCGGGAGAATGGAAAGAGTAATATGCTACGAAATTAGTGATTTTATGTTCCCGTCTAAATTTTAATATTTCTGGTTCATTATTTCATCGTATAATAAATCTTTGGAAGGAGCAGTAAAAATGTTTAAGTAACTAGCTGAAACTTTCGGTTCACGATTTGGGGTAGGTATAATTAAAATATTCAATTAAAAACTATTCATTTCCGTCCAGAACTTTCGTTCAAAACTACTTGAGAAGAAATTATTCAATAGAAAAATCTTCTACAACCTAGCACTGATATCAGGGGCATGCAAATTTCTTTTTTTTTGCTGCTGAGAATTTTAGAAATGATTTACGCTGAGGAGCTTAATCCAGATATGAAATCAGCTCTACATTTGAAGATGCGTTATATATTAATAGAGAATTGAAAATATCTTTGTATACACCATGCCCAAGTAATCTCTGGCCCATTTTCACAGGGTATAGGCAACTTGCAAAAAAAAAGTTCTTATAGTGGATGGTCCAATTAACTTTCGTTGCAAAGTTATTTAAGATTCTACTATTTTGTAACGTTTGACAATTTGTTCACTAATAACATAGCATACCTTGAAAACTATCATCTTAATCAAAAATCGGTATACACCATTGGAAAGAGCGGAAAATTGTTCTTAGGTAGTTTCAAGGAGATTATTATAAAATATGGGGTGTTTTTTTAGAGTGATAGAACTTTCAATTGAAATAAAACATTCAAATTGAGATTGAAACCAATTTTTCTTATATTTGAAAGATAATTTTATAGCATTTATGTTTTAAAAATAATTTCCGGCATATGTCCACCACGACTAGCTCTGAGGAACCGCATGTGACCAGACCAATTTTGGACCACTTTTTCGAGTAATTCAGGCATTATTTCATCAATAACACGAGTTATGTTTGCTTCCAAAGCATCTATTCTTTCTGGTTCATCAGCATAAACCAATGACTTGACATAACCCCAAAGAAACTAATCCAGTGGAGTTATGTCGCATGATCTTGGAGGCCAATTAATTGGACCATTTCTAAAATAATTTTATCGCCGAATATTTCTATCAATAAATCAATTGTTACGGTAGCAGCACGAGGTTTAGCAGCATCTTTATGGAACCAAAACATTTCTGAGTCGATACCATTCAAATTTTGCAACTAATAATCATGGATCATCGATCTGTAACGAGCACCATGCACCATTCACTGTAATGTTAGCTCCAGCATCGTTTTTATAGAAATATGCATATGCACACCATATGCATTTTTCAGGATGCAATGGAACCTGCAGAACTTCTTCAGGATTATTTTCACTCCATATAAGGCAATTTTGCTTGTTCACATAGCCGTTCAACCAAAAATGAGCTTCACCACTAAACACAATTTTACGATAAAAAAGTGGATCAACTTTTTGTGAACGTCGACGAATAGACATTAACACTATGACTTACAGTCGCTATATTTTCTTCTGTACGTTCAGTTCTTTGTCTTGTTGTTGTTGTTGCATCGAGTAGAGAAAATGTTGTCCGAAATCTATCAATAGTTCGACGAATAAGCTGCTCTGATAGACGATTATGTAAACCATAAGTTACACTGAGTGATCTATAAGTTTGGCGAATAGAACACTGATTTTGAAAATAAATTTCAACAAATATTTGATTTATTCGATCTCTACTTGGTGGAAACTCATTTTAATTAAAAAAAATATATATGAGACAGTAATTTATTTCCACAAAAATGTTTTTTACTCCTACAACAATTGTTTTACCACGATGTGGCTTCTTCAGGTATTACATTGTACTGTCTGATGGTATTCAGTGTAACCTAGTTTAAATACATTGTTAGGTATGTGACCAAATAATGGAAGCACAACTCATAAAAACTCTAGGTGTTTATTGGAGTTTGCCGCTAAAAATACCATTAAGGAAAGATATTCAGTAATGGAGACTTATCAACATCTGTTTGTTCGTTCAAAAGGATTCTACGGGCATTATACCTATTGATTTCAAGAAATTCTTAAAGTGTTAATCTAGGACTTTTGCTATCAACATGGATAATTTCATAATTGTTGTTGAAATTATGCCTGAATTCTTTAAGATAATTAGCATATGTCGAATGTACAGAATTGGATATATAACCCCTTTGGTGTTCTTGGACACGTTTCTTGAATAATCTTACAGTCTGGCCAATGTATACTAAAGGGCAATTTTGCAAGTCAACTTGTAGACTCCGGATTTATTTTCTTTATTTGTTCAAACTTTATTGTTTTTATGTAGGTACTAAGGTTATTAATTATCTCAAAAGCCGCGTTATAATTGAAACAACTTTTGAAATATTCAGCAATATTTTCAGATAATCTATTGACTTAAGATAACGAAAAATATTTCTGTGTATTGTCCTGTTTTATGATTGGGTACACGAGTTTAATGCCATTTTCTTTTGTTTATTGGATAGCATTTTGTCTATAAGAAAAGGGTTGTTTGACGCTATTTGTTTAATAATATTTAGTTCTTTCAAAAGTTATCTGAATTCAAAGGGACATTCAATAATCTATGAAGAAAACTATTATATGCTGACATCTTTTGGTTGGTGGAGTGATTTGAAGTTTTATGTATTGTGATGTCTTTATGTGTGGGTTTGTGAAAAATTCTGAAATCATGTAAATTATTTAGTCTTGTTATTGTCAGGTCAAGAAAATTAATACTTTGATTCTTTTCTTCTTCGAAGGGGTTACAACCCCTTTCTTATAGACAAAATGGTATCCAATGAACAAAAGAAAATGGCATTAAATCTCGTGTACCCAATCATAAAATAGGACAATCCACAGAAATATTTTTCGTTATCTTAAGTCAATGGATTATCTGAAAATATTGCTAAATATTTCAAAAGTTGTTTCAATTATAACGCGACTTTTAAGGCAATTAATAACCTTAGTACCTACATAAAAAACAATGAAGATCGAATAAATAAAGAAAATAAATCCGGAGTCTACAAGTTGACTCGCAAAGATTGCCCTTTAGTATACATTGGCCAAACTGGTAGATCGTTCAAGAAACGTGTCCAAGAACACCAAAGGGGTTATATATCCGATTCTGTACATTCGACATATGCTAATCATCTCAAGGAATTTAGGCATAATTTCAACAACAATTATGAACTTATCCACGTTGAAAGCAAAAGTTCTAGATTAACACTTTTAGAATTTCTTAAAATCAACAGGTACAATGCCCGTAAAATCGTTTTGAACGAACAAACAGATGTTGATAAGTCTCCATTACTGAATATTTTTCCTTACTGGCATTTTTAGTGGCAAACTCCAATAAACACCTAGAGTTTTTATGACTTGTGCTTCCATTATTTGGTCACGTACCTAACAATGTATTTAAATTCGGTTACACTGAATACCATCGGACAGTACAATGTAATACCTGAAGAAGACACGTCGTGGTGAAACAATTATTGTGGTAGTACAAACATATATATTTTTTTTAATTAAATTTCAACAATTTGTGAACGTTGTTGCGGCGTGAGTCTTTCCATGATAGTTCGTCAATGCTTATTGAACAGAAATGTCGAAACAGCATGGTGCCTCTTTCTGTCAAATTACAGTTATCCGTATCGAAAGTTCTATCACTTTAAAAAAACATTGATGTGAGTCAGTGGTATTGTGAGTTCTTCTACTATAAACTCCAACAGGGCTTGGCATAGGGTTATAAAAACATGAGATTCTTTCAACAACGAACCCTGAATAAAAATAAAGCTCTCTGCGATCTGAAAAACGGACTAGAGAAAAAAGTCGGAGTTTTACGTCCAAAGATCAACGTAACATTTTTATGGCCGATCCCAAAGATTGAATGTGAAGTACTGTAGTCACAAGTGAATGATATCCAGAAACCCTCATCATCGACATCATCGCCGGTTTTCAACGATTGATTAATGTGAGGTGCCACGAAAAAAATAGAAGATTGGGATTTCATGAATTTTTATACTTCGAATCAATCATCCCTGAAACGACGTCCTCGTAGCCAGATAAACCGACGTAATGGATTTCCTTCCTCAAAATTTCATGAACCCGTATCTTCGATCCTGGGACAATGCCTCCAGTTCTTTGTTGATATTGAACTTGAGAGTTTTAGGTTGATGAGTTCATCGTTAATGGGAACTTTTTTCACTCGACGCAAACCCAAGACGGCGACTCAAACAAAAAAATTAACCTCAGTGAAATTTTCACAGTACACATTCCAAATTAAACAGGGCTTTTCACGACGGGCTTCTCTTAGGCGTTTCTAACGAACCAGACAACGGATGAATCTGAAAATTTAATGGTTTGATTACTAGACTACTTAATCATAATAATTTCTTGCGAAAAGAAGGAGCTACTTCGTTTATTCAGATGAAACGTGGCGTTTTCTAAGACGAGTCTTTTCAATAATATGTTAGCTTACCCTTGAATCGAGAAAATTAAATTTTAGAGCTCTAAATCATTCGACAAATAGCTAATAATGACTATGATCCTACACTGATGCTGTTGATGAATAAAAATAATAAAATAGCTTCAAATATACTGGAGGTATTTCTGAGCACATTGCTACATACCTCAAAAATAAATATGATTTAAGAACATGTTTCAAAACTTATTCAAACTTCAGTATATTTATTAAAAATAATAAAGACATTACACATCAAGGTGATAAATCGGGAGTTTATACGTTAACCTGCGGTGATTGTCAAAAAGTTTACATGGGACTGACAGTAAGAACTTTCCGACAGAATTGGAGAACATCTGGAGAGTTTCCTCAATAACAAAAGTTTTTCCACATATTCGAACCATTTGTTAGAAACAGGACATACTTACAAACAAAATTTTGCATATAGAAAGTATCGGTTGTTTCTTTTAGAGTTATAAAACTTTCGATAGGGATAACTGTGATTGACAAAAGGTAGAACGACGTTCATAAGTTGGACTCTGTGCATTCACCACATGGAAATATTTGCGTAAAGATCATGGTCTACACCCATACAAGATCCAACTGGTTCAAGAACTAAAACCACTTGACCATAATAAGCGTCGTTTGTTTGCTAATTGGGCCCTAGAACAGCTTGAAGTTGATCCATTTTTTATCGTAAAATTGTGTTTAGTGATGAAGCTCATTTCTGGTTGAACGGCTATGTAAACAAGCAAAATTGCCGTATATGGAGTGAAAACGATCCTTAAGAAGTTCTGCAGGTTCCATTGCATCCTGAAAAATGTACTGTATGGTGTGCTTTACACGCTGGAGGCATCATCGGTCCATATTTCTTTTAAAACGATGCTGGAGCTAATGTTAGAGTGAATGGTTCTCGTTACAGATCAATGTTCAATGATTATTTGTTTCAAAATTTGAATGGTATCGACCCAGAAGTGTTTTGGTTCCAACAAGATGGTGCTACACCTAATGCTGCTACCTTAACAATTGATTTATTGAAAGAAAGATTTGGGGATAACATTATTTCGAGAAATGATCCAATTAGTTGGCCTCCAAGATCATGCGACATAACTCCACTAGTTTATTTTCTTTGGGGTTATGTCAAGTCATTGGGTTATGCTGGTGAACCAGAAACAATAGACGCTTTGGAAGCGAACATAATTCGTGTTATCGATTAAATAATGCCTGAATTACTCGAAAAAATGGTCCAAAATTGGTCTGGTCGGATGCGGTTCTTTAGAGCTAGTCGTGGTGGACATATGCCGGAAATTATTTTCAAAAGATAATGGTCATAATTGTATCTTTCAAATAAAAAAAAATTGGCTTCAATCTTAATTTAAATGTATTTTATTTCAATTTAAAGTTCTATCACTCTAAAAAAAACACCCGATACAAGTTATGCCTTAAACCTGTAAGAGCACCTAGAGATAAATAAATATAACAAAATCAGAATAGTGCTCAACGGAGAATTAGACCTAAATAACTCTCCACTATTAAATATTTTCAGATGAACTGAAATTTCCAGAGATCGCTCTTTTTTGGGCTTCAGTCCTCAAAAGAATTTTGTACCTACTCTAATTGAAACAGAAGCTGATTTCGAAAACAAATATAATTATTCAAAAATGTAAGATATACAACCCACCTGAAGGCGCTACTGTATTAGCGAAACGATCGTTGTATTCTAATAATTATAAAATTTGTAAAAATCAGAATAACCTTATTCAATATGGATTTTCATCAAATTTTTGTTTCCTTGTTCAAGGGGACAGCATGTTATCGTTTTGTCGGAATGTCTGTTCTTTTAGAGCTTTGAGTCGAAAATTATCTCAAAAGACTAGGGTGGACTCACTGAAGACTGTAAACAGTCCTACTTTCGAACGGAAAGAATTAGAGGCTTGAAAACTCTCACTCTAAGTTTGGGGCCTGAATATATCACTTGAAGCTTTTTTCAATTAAAAGTATAAATAAGTTCGTTCGGTTTTTTGTGGAAAATTCAAACTTTATTGCACATTCAAGGTTTAAAGTATTGTCTGTCGCTAGGCACAACTTTTTCCCGTCTCCTAGCAATTGACGGATCCCATCGTCAAAAATCCGGATCTTTGGCCATTATCCATGCATCGATGCATTTTTTGACTTCATCGTAACTGGAGTAGTGCTCGTCAGCCAGGCCTTGTCGCATCGATAGGAAGAAATTATCAGAAGGAGCAGTGTCTGTACTGTACGGCGTGTGGAATAGGACTTTCCATTTGAGCAGTAGTGCATTGTCATGCTTCAAAATAAATTTGAATTGCGGCCGTTTTTCTCGCAATGCTCGGATCAAACGCAACGTCGTTAGGTCTACCCTGTGATCCTTTCGTTCGATTCTAGCAGATCATAATAAACCACACCTAGTAATACCATGTAATACACCCATGTAATACACAGCATGATCTTGTCGCTATGAATATTAGGCTCGACAGTTGATGATGAGGTATTCATACGTTGCCCGACTTTTTGCGTTATCGTAATAGACGCACTTTTCATCGCCAGTCACAATTAGATGCAAAATTCCTTTTTTCTGCCATTAGAGCAGTTGCCCATATGTTAATTATCTGTGTTCGACGACTCTTTGCTTCAGTTCATACGGCACTTAATTGCCTACTTTTCGGATCTTTCCTATTGCTTTTAAACGATAGCAAATAGCTGGTTGAATGACTCCAGGTGTTTTGCGAGTTCCTTTTGCGTTTGTGAGGGATCTTCATCGGGTCTTGCCTCTTCATCCTCAAACTGTGGTGACGCTCCGGATTGTTCTTCGTCTACGAAATCAAAACTGCGGGTATTAATAGAGCAGAGTACAAGCGTTCGACGTTCCAACCTGAAAGAGGGTCACTGGCGTAATAGGCAGATACATGCACCATACCTATCTGAAGAGTTCAGGTGTGCATGCTCGGAACAAAACGCCGCCTCTGAATTAAGAGCTTGAAGGTACCTCACGACACCCCATTACCTTCAGAGCTTCACTGGAAATATCAAATCAAAATAAATTACCTTAGGGATATCCATAAATTTTGAGGATCATGATGGGATTTGAATCTTACTGCATATAGTACTCTAAAATAGTTTATTCACACTATTCATCGAAAATTTATGAAAATCTGTATTATAAACTTTCTCTTTCAAGAAATGTCATTACTCAAACTTTCTTCATCATTAGCAATAGGTTCTGAAGACGTCAATTGAATACTGAAATTGAAAGTTATAATTCAAAAATGATCTAATGATTTTGAAACATCAAGGCGAAACTTACTCTTCTACATGTTACCAGTGTTGTATAGTAAAATAACAGCAATAGGTTATGAAGATGTCGGTCGAAGACTGAAATTGGAAGTCATAATTCAAAAATAACCAGATTCCTCCAAAATTCTGAAACTCACTCTTCTACATCTTCCCAGTTTTTGTATATTAGAAGAATTAGAAAGTGCTGCTGCATGTTTCATTTAGAAGAGACAGAAATTGTTTCCTAACTCGAACTATAGCTGAAAATATGTAAAATTAATAACACGTTATTTAACATAGGAAGTAAATGAATATAACTCATCCACCTTGATCTGAATTCTAAGGTACTGCGTTAGACACAAAGATCTTTTTGTGCCTGCAGTTATTGAAAATGTCCGGAACAAATTACAGAATAAGATTTAATAGTGTTTTTGTCTATCTTCACAGATTTCAGTCATAAATACCTCATCTTAATATAAGTGGGAAATCTAAAATTGTCTACAAGCATGTGACGCACGCCAATGTTCACCAAAATAAGGCAGAGACCAACATCTGTGATACGATGTTTCCGTCATTTCGCGGGATTCTCTACCAACGACACAACTGTTTCGTTCCAAAATGAATTAGCTCTTTGTAATAATTCAAAAATTGCTGTAAAACTAGAAATATCTAAATACACACGAAACACGTAATTCACGAAACAACAGATTGAGTGCACAGAGTACCAAATTAGTAGCCTTCTGTAATCTGTGATTGAGTGGCCAGAATGAGGCATCGATGCCAAACCTCGTATATCAGAAGGTAGATATTGAAAAGGGTAAATATTTTTTTTACGGCAAATTCGAAACTGAAGAAAAACACCGAAGACCAATTGTTTAAATTTCCCTATTTACCCGAGAATTATTAAATTGAATTGTTTCTATTTAATTTATTATACAATTATTGTAAAATAAAGAATATCACAATCTAATACCCACAAAATGTGTACACTCCCTCTATCCATGTTTATTACTGAGGTATTGACCGCTAACTGCTAGCTGTGCAGAAGACAAATGGTAGACGAGACCGCTAAAAAAACAAAGAACAACGAAGGCAGGCGTTTTCACTCGTTCTATAAACATGGTAAATTGAGAAAAAATATTGGAATAATTTTTCGGTGACATCTCGAAGACCTCTCCAGCCTTCATGAATCGAAGGGAAGAACCGATATCTATTCCAACCGGATATAAACCATCCAGTTCCAATTTCCATAAATTCCAGCCGTCTGATAAAGTTCAAAAGCATCTCCGCTTAACCGCAACCACTCTTTATTATTTTCGGGTGGTAGAATCCGCATTCTACTCCCCAAATTCGTATATTAATAATGGCCCCATAACTTCAGAAATTACTCTGTATGGTGGAAGTAACTTGTGACGGCCAGATTCCTAGCAGGGGAGTTTTTCCTTTCATGCGAAATCTGGGCCTGCATGAGGGACGATATGGAGATTGTGTCCTAAGCGACGCCTCAGGATGGGTACATATTATACGCATTCAATTGAGTGAGAAGTTGTAAGTTTGGGAACTGAAAGTTTAGAACAGAGGAATGTTCTATAAATTCTGAGAAAGATCTATTGCTTTTAGAGATCTTTTTCCTTCATTATTATTGGAAATTAAGGTTATGTTCAGAACTCGGAGTAATAAACATAGATACATGGAGTGTACGCTGTTTGAGGGTGTCCGTAACATGCTTTTTCGACGTAGTCAGATTGTATATACTTCGAAATGCCCAATGACATTATCTTATTATAAATCTATATTAAATTACATCAGAATTATTCAGTTTAATACTTCTCTCCGGTATTTTTCTTCAGTTTCAAATTCGTGGTAAGAATAATATACTTTTTTCAGTATCTACCTGCTGAAATGCGAGCTTTGGCATCGATGCCGCATTCTGGCCAGTCAATCTGTCATCAGTTTTATCTTGAATTCCAAGTTTGTTTTTAGATTTTTCTAGTGATTCACTGCAACATTTTTTTAATTATTACAAACCTCAATTCACTTTGGGACTTAAGAAGTGTGTTGTTTGTGGAGAATCTAGTTAATTGAGTGGAATATCGTATCACACGTTGATCTTCGCTTTGTTTTTGTAAACATTGGCGTGCGTCACATGTTCATGAATAATTTAAGATTTTCTACTTATATTGAGATGAGGCAATTATGTTTTGAATCTGTGAACATAGACGAGAACCTGATTAAATATTATTCTGCAGTTTCCCGGACTTTTAATTCAAGGGATATAATAACAGCAGGCAGAAAACGATCTTTGTTTTCTAGCACAGGACATGTTTCAACTTTAGAATGCACATCAAGGTGGGTAGTTTATATTCATTTACTTCCTTTGTTAAATAACGTTCTTCTAATATACAAGATGGAGAACATGCAGATGAGTAAATTTTGCTTTTTCATATGTTCCATTGAGAAATCTGATAATCTTTAAATTATCAATTTCAATATTCAATTGACACCTGCAGAAACACTTTCTAGTTCTTCTAATAAACAAGACTAGGAACATATGTAACTTTTGCTCTTTTATATGTTTCATTTTGTTTGGTTTTTTATGTCCCTGGAAACTTAGGTCATTTAGACAGCTCAAATTAAACTAACAAACTCCTTCAACTCATTCCAAACACTCTTAAATCGACAATAAACATTTTTCATTATTAGACATAAACAAATACCCATGGTAATGTTGGCACAGTCTCTGAAGCTTTTTAAGGATTAGTTCTTTGTTGTAATCGTGCAAGATTTTGAAATTCGACGTCATTTTCATGAATACTTTTTATCTGTAGAATACTGGGTGATTTCAGATAAGTTTACTGCCCAACCGGTCTAATACACATAAAAATGAAGATACAAGATTAGAGTATCGCGTAAAATTTCAAACAGTGCCACACAAAAGCACAAATGCCTTATTCCATTGTGTACGGCATCGATCCAGATTAATGGTTTCGATAAATTGTATTACCAGAATATCCTTTCCACGTTATCCTTATCGTCGGACATCATCTGAATAACGAAACACTCTCTACTCTAGCGTAATCCAACCACCATTTTACTCATTCAGTGAATCGATATGTCATGTAGCCGATTCTCGAGCGAACCTTGGCATAGGTCGGTATCTATCTGTATGTATAGCAGAGATCTATTATTTAGGATATTTATATTTCAGAAGAATATGTGAAACGAACAACAAGACCTAAACATGAATGCAGTGTGGAATTTGCATCATAAACGATGATTTCGAATTGTGTTTTTGTCTTTTTGTCCCTTAATTTTGAGTCAGTATCGATGCCCCTTTATTCTATTGAAATGTTTTGGTTCAAAGAGGGTAGATGCATTTTACATATAAAGAGTTTTCCAATAAGAGTTTTCATTTTGGAAAGCCCACTATATGGGCAGCTGTCACATTTGAAGCTGTCATATTTGGACATTTGACAAGTAAAAACTACGCCATTACTAAAAATGGAATAATACACGCTTCAATAATGCATTGAAATTGTTAAAATGTATCACAAAAATGGTGAAAATTTTGAATTCGTCGTGAAGCAACTTCTCGCCCGGCAATAGTGAAACTGGTGGAAAATTTTGAACTGCTAGGACAAGTTAGTGATGTGAAGAATCGAAACCGTGTGCGTCGCTCAAGAACAACTGATAATATTGCTGTTGTAGCCCGTAGTGTTGACGAAAACCTAGGTTTATCGATCCCTCGTCGATCTTTGGAATTAGGCATTCCACAAACGACATTACACGGTATTTTAAATAAAGACTTAGGTCTTAAGGCTTTTAAAGTTCAGTTAATACAAGAACTCAAGCCGTCAATCACCAGTACCGTCGTACCTTCGTTGATTGTGTCCTTGAAATTCATCAAAATGATCCGGATTTTCATCGAAAAATTATCTTCAGTGATGAGGCTCATCTTCGCCTCGGAGGATACGTTAATAAGCAAAATTGTCGCATTTAGGGCTCAGATAATCCAAGAATTATCGTTGAAAATGCTCTCCATCCTCAACGTGTCAGTGTTTGCTCAGGTTTTTGTGCTAGCGGTGTGATTAGACCTTACTTATTTTAAAATGAGGCTGGTGCAACTATTACGGTGAATGGATTTGCTGACTGATGATTTTCATGGCCGAAATTGAAAGATATTTATGATGTTTATTTTTAACGAGACTACGCTTCAGATTTTTTTGAAATCTAGCAGCAAAAAATAATCTTGTACAAATTATCATTTCATGCTTCTGCGTTCATGTTTTTCATCACAAAACCGAGTAGAATGTACAAAGGTAACAAATTTCCACGAGACATATCTGCAAGAAACCTGCCCTATGCTGTGAATTGGGGAAATAACTTACCCCCAGTCACGTAAACACGAAGTTATAAAAGGAGAAATGTCAACGTTTCCTCTACGTTGGATGAAACTAAGCCAACACGTTTCCCAGTTCTGCATATTTAATTCCCGGACATTTGTCGGGATAATTTCTTTGTAAAGTGTATTGAAGTTAAAAGTCCTTTCGCTCGAAAGTCTAAAGTCTAGAACGAGACCAAACAGGAAAAGTTCCTCCGGTGCTTTTTCGCGTGGGAGCAGAGGCAACTGATGAGTGGAAATTCACTTAGGGGGGAGAAGCCGCCGAACGAAGACTTTAGAAACACTCTGGAAAATTAGTGATGTTAAGTATGTTAGCCTCTGCTAATTTTATGGAGAATTTGAGATGCATAATACTATGTATTACTTTTCATTTTATGAATATACATAGTTCTGTTTTCATTTTTTCTAAATTTCTATTATATCTAGCTAATTACCATATCTTTCTGTTCTATTTTATTTTCCTAGATTTCTATTATATCTAGATAAGTACTGAAATGACATTGTTAATTTCACAATTATTTTCTACTTTGCATATATTGTCATTTTTGCATTTTGTTAATTTATTTTAGTCATGATGTGGTAAACCAACCAGATTCAAAATTCATGAAAGAGCTGTAATGATACAGGGATTAATTCAGTGGACAAAAGCAAATTGAACGCGAGGCTGAATTAATTTGTTTATTCTAATCTCCAGACCAGTTAATGTTAAACTTAAGAATTCGCTTTTGAGGCACGCACGAACGGCGACTTCATGAAAGGAAATTATTTTACTCTGACCTATATATTATAATAACAAACTACAAATTAAAAAGTTTATAAGAGCTGATTGTACGAAACATAAACATATTCCTTCAGATGAGTTTAGGAACGGAAATTTTCAGAGAAAAACGCTAACGTCGAAATTAACACGTGTGGCTCGAATAAGAGCTGAAATTTTGAAAAGTGCTAACTTGCAATTTTGAGCGGGTGAACGGATCAAACATTTGGAAGGAGAAAACGCGTACGTATTATAAGGACCAAAAGAGAGTTTGTTGGGGAGTCTTGACACGTCGGAAAATCTAGTAAGATCGTCGAGAAGATCGCGATGCGAGGCTCGAAATGGTCCTCCTGGAGTTATATCGTTCTTTGACTCAATATCCTATGAAGTTTCTGTTCTTGCCACTAGAGTTCGACATGCATCGTCGTAAATATGAATTTCTAACCTCATTGCTTCATTATTATGAAAGGTGTTATCGTTGTCGTTTGTCTCAAGTGTCGAATATCAACGAATACCTACATAATGTCCAGTAGTAAGTGCTCAGATGATAGTTCATATGAAGAAAGAAATGAAAATAAACGTAAAAGATAGTTCATATGAAGAAAGAAATGAAAATAAACGTAAAAGATGTCCTCAAACCTCGAAAAAGACTGCGAGAAAGCAAGCCCGTCTTCATGGAGAACAGTATGTCACTGAAAAAGGAAAACTGGTAGAGAAAAAAGTTACCGGATCAGATTGCACGTAAGTTTTTAAGGTGTATAATTTTCAACACTGGAATTACAAAACTGTTTTTTCTGCAGCTGCAAGAAGAAGTGCATGTCCGATATAAGTGAAGCAGAAAAACTATATATTTTGGCCTAATGGAATCTCATGAAATAGCACGAAGCCCTCCAAAAGGTGGGACCAAACAGAAGAATAGGACCACAACGTTTTCGTATTTTGTATTAAACGGCTCAGAGAGACTTTTTTGAGTTTGTATTCAATGACAGATTCGCGTCTTCAACGCCTGAATCGATTATTGATTTCTGGGCATACTCCCCAAGATTTGCGCGGAAAGCATAACAATAGACCACATATTTTATCACCTGAAACAATTGCTAAAATGAAATGTCACATAGAGTCATTTCCCACGAAGGTTTCTCATTATAGTTCCAAAAAAGTTCACTACCTTGACGCCTCTCTGAATGTGAAGGTTATGCATGACCTCTTCACAAAAAAATATACAGAAGGAAAAGAGAAGGTTAAGGACGAATTCTACTTGAAGTTTTTCAAAGAAAATTCCAATTTGAGATTCGGCAGGCCACAAATTGATGTTTGTGGCGAATGTGAGCAACTCAGTATAAAGTTAAGAGATCGTTTTCTCAATGATAATGCGAAACGAGTCGCTGCAGGAGAAATGATGGTACACAAACGAAGAGCTCATAAGACTCTACTTCCAGCTTAGTGATGGAGTTTTGGAGAAGTGTTGTAGAGAGTACACTGTTGCTCCAGTACATATACACAAGAACCTCAGCCAGTGATCATTAATCGCTATAATAATATTGAGTGTTGTGATATGCCATTTTGTTGTATTTTTTCATCTGATTACTTGTTGTTTGCTTTTTAATAAGACTCATTCTTCCAGCTTAGTGATGGAGTTTTGGAGAAATGTTGTTGCAGAGAGTATACTGTTGCTCCAGTACATATACACAAGAACATCAGCCATTGATCATTAATCGCTATAATAATATTGATCGTTGTGGTGTGCCATTTTGTTGGACTTTTTCATCTGATAACTTGTTGTTTGCTTTCATATAATTGGTAATTGCTCAGAAAGTTAGAAACGAATGCTAAGAAGTTGCGATCTATTCCCCAGACATTCAGTTTCCTCAGTTGTACGCTATGCTTATATCAAAGTGTATTGCGATCACTTTACGTTTCGTGGCAAAGCTTCATGATTACTAGCCTCCAGGTTAATTATATCATCTGTCAGATGTTAGTTTAGTTGCTTGTGTGTCTATTTCAATTATTGTATGGGTAAAATAATACTATTTCGTTCATATGCGCCTCGTGCCCGAGTTCATATAGTGTATTTTCTTCGGCTAGATGGCAGAAAAGGCCCCAATCGACAGTATTTAGTTTCAATTTCTATGATACAGACGATGCGTTAGATACTTCATTTTGTTCTATATGAATTGGAAAATGGCCACTGTCGTAAAGGTCAGGTAGTACCTGTCAAGTGAATAAGGGTATTAATGCAGGTTCACAGAGAGTTAGATCCAGAGCTAAAAAACTACCAGGGAAAGTTCTGAATCAAGTTTTCACCCCACCATTTAGGATTCTCAAATCTGTTGCGTTGATCCTTCCTCTGTATTGATGGTGGCTTCCCCACGTTTCAGTGTAGCAGTTGAAGTCACCAAGGATGGTTTAAATCTGAATGAGAAAATCAGAGATGTTCTGTTCATCAATATTCGTGGTGGAGGGACTAAAGATATCGATTATATTGTCATTTATAGGATCTTTTATTGACACTGTTACAGCTTCCAAGTTTGTATGTAGTTAGATTCTCCCAGCTATGTCTCAGAATGTCGCAATAAGACATTCCTGAACAGCGAAGTAAGCTATAAACATTATAACGAAGCCCGTACTACAACAGAGCCCGTACTACAACAGAGTATATGCTACAACAAGACATTCCTGACCAACGATATTATGTGTCTAGGTGATCTAATGATCTAATTAGACAGTAGGTGTGCAAATGGAGGATTTCCGACCAAAGGTTCATTGTTTGAACTGCCTCCAAGATCTTTGTTAAACGTTCCTATTCCCAAGTTATCTGTATATTCACTCAATAGACTGCTGTATTTACATTTTTTTGCACAATAACTCTGTTTTAGTCGTTTTCTGTAACCTTAATTTCATCAATAAATGAAACTACAGGGTTGAAGAATGTGCTGGAGATGAAGAGAAGTTGAGGTTTCCTCCTCGAGTTTGAGGTTTCCTCCTCGCACCCACACGTAGAGGTTTATGATCCTATTCACCAGATATTGTATTTTTATTTAATCTTGCATTTTGAACTTCTCGTTACTATTTCCTTGCCTTTGTTTAAGGTTGTCTGCGTAACTTTTCTCCCTCAACTAGACGATCACGATGGACAGGTAAGGGTTTCCAGGAACCATCTAAAATATGGAACAGTAAAATGTAATCCACCAAAGGTAGATCTGCCCGATATTTTCCTATGCAACAGAGCTTCAATCTTGTTATATCGGTTGTTCACTCCTAAACTTTCGACCGAATCCCTAGATCTACCTTGTTGTTATTTATTGTCCAATTTAAGTCCAAATGGGAAAACTGCTTCGTTCGACCGAAGTTAAAACGGCATTTCGTAACGTCTCCATCCTAGATTGATGAAAGTGCCGTGGAAGTGGCGTTAAAAGCGGCGGTGCAAATCAGTTCTAATTCAATTCGAAGTTGCAGATTCTTATAAATCTTTACGGCGCAGTCCGCATTGCAATCTTCTCGAAATCCAGGGTAACAATCCCTGAGACGCTTTCCGAAATTGGCTACTGAATGAATTACGGGAGATAAAAGTTTTTTTGTCTGGAGTAATCGACCGAGGGACGTGGGGAACTTTGAGAAAAAAGGTGGGAGGGAAACAAAGTTGCATTCTGGTTGCGGGAATTGCTTCACTTCCCCGGTAATCAAGGACCACTCGACCCGCTCGTAAAGTTGCGGGGGTCAGGTTGGAAAATAGATTGATTGAATTTCCTAACGTAACAACGTCCAAGAATGGGAAATTCTTAAGAGGATTGTAATTCGTATGCTACCAAACTTAAACATGTATCATTGGTTTATTATTTTCTCAAATAATATGATGAATATAAAGAAGACACGCTGTGTAACAGAAAGAAAGGACAAGACCCGGGAGGAGAAGTGCGAGGAGGTAGACAGGTATATGGGGGGAACAAGATTAGCAGAGGTATGGAAAACAATTAAGAATCTCAGAAGGGAAAACAAGGAAAACTCTGAAATTAGTTTGATAACTTTGCAAGAATGGGAGAGCTACTACAAAACGTTACTCACAGAAAACAGGAAAGAGTTTGAAAACACAAACATGGAGCTATCTTCAAATGTGCCAGTATATAAAATATGCATTGAAGAGATCAAAGAAGGGAAAAGCTGCAGGCCCGTAAGCATCCCCATTGAGCTGATAAAATTTGGACCAAACACACTATTGGAGACCATAACTGAATTGTTTAATAAATGTCTGGTGGAAGGTGACAATGTTCCAGGGGACTGTAACTTGGCCCATATTAGTTCAATCTATAAAAAAGGAGATAAGAAGATGTGTGAAAACTACAGAGGGATAAGCATTATCGTTTGATGGAGAGGTTGTACGGCAAAATACTTGAACAAAGGAAAGAATAGAAAACAACATTGTGGAAATAGAAGAACAGAGCTGCTTCTGAGCAGGAAAATCTTGTGTGGACAATAAATTTGTCCTGCAACAAATAATTGAGAAAAGCAAATCCAGAAATCTGTCTACCCATCTTGTGTTCGTGAATTTGGAAAAACCATGACGCGGTCCCCTTGAACAAACTTTTTCAAATTCTGACGAAGATATGCCTTAGTGATGCATATGTAACAACTATACAGAACCTGTATGTGAATTCTGAGAGTGCAGTTAAGGTGAGAAATGCCACCTCAAACCCATTTCCGACGGCAAAAGGATTGCAGTAGAGATGCAATCTCTCTCCTACACTATTTGAAATATACCTTCAGGAAGTACTTAACAACTGGAGTAGGAAAATAGCCGAAATGGGAATAAAAATGACTCAGCACTGTTTGACGACACCACCATTCGCTGATGACCAAGTGATAGTGGTTGAAGATGAAGAAAATGCATATTTTATGTTAAGGAAGCTTATAGAGGAATACCAGAAATAGGAGTTAAATGTGAACATGGAAACGGAGTACCTCAAAATAAAAGACAAACCAGCACTGAACTGAAATTCACAAATTTAAAGGATGTACAGAGTTCAAATACCTAGGAACTTAGGAACTATCATTTCGGAAGAGCGTAACACAAGACGAGACACCTATAACAGAACCCAACAGGAAAAAAGGGCTATACGCATATAAACTCATTATAAAGGGAGAATATACCTAAACATTTGAATTAAACACCCTTACCCCTATCAATTTTAAGATTATGTTCTTCGATTTTTCCGATATCATTGATAATTTGCATAACAACAGAGCATCAAAGCTATCCATACATTCTAACTTTTAACGAGCGATAAATATATTTTCCGCCATCTTGTCAGAAATATGATGAATTTCTGTAATCAGAATGCTTTTCAAGATGTACATAAACGAAATTCCACCTGAAAGAGCAACGAAATCCCTCATCAACAGATGAAAGGGTACTAAAATCAACGGAGAAGTAAGCATCAGTCCATCGTCTTTTAACTCATCACGAAAATATCCCTCTCTGGTGATTATTGCGTAGCAGCTTTTTCCGTCCAATTTTTTGAGAATCAACTGGGAAGAGTATACTTCGCGCTGACCTGAAATGATTCGAAACCTCATTAACTCTACTCTCTTTTCCGTCTTCCGTTTAGAGGGACCCGACTTATCGAAAGGGCCTGAAAGCAGCCAATTATTGTTGGAGATTATCCCAAATGAGGTATTCATAACTTTAACGGGGATGTTCTCAGGAGCTGGAGCCTTGTTCCAGGAAATTAAAAAAGCCGTAACCCATTGGTTTGTAATTTCGTAGTCAGTGCCTCTTCTTTTTTCTTATTGAATCCCATTTTGAAGAAGATTTCTACGCATTTTTGAGGACTGTACAGTGAAAGAATTGATTGGTATATTGATAAACCTTTTTGCATTCTTTGTTAGTAATTGATTCAACGTTAATCAATTAGTATGCAAATTGTAGGATGAGCATACTTCGAGGGCAATGTAAAGAAATAATAATAGACTAGAATTCGTTCATTTACAGTCTAAGTATAACTTGGCACATTGTACAATTTTGAGTTGTTTAAGCCTAAATTAAGAGAATTGATACGATGAAGTGTTTCTCTGCAGTTGTGGTGAAAACACTTTCTTACTCGCAGAAGAGCAGATCGTTGGGCTTTTTCACCGTCATTCACTTTCACTTGGATTCATTGAATTCGCTTCACAAATTGACTAACCTCAATTACGATTATAAATATTACAAATAATACATTCACCTTCATGCTTTTTAATTGCGATATTGTATTATCACAAGAGGGTGGCCGGAAATATTCCTTGAGATTGAATTTGTGAAATCAAAAATGATTGCGAATAGAGTTCTTTCTTTGAATGCGCTATGAATTATTTAGTGTTACAGCGAGTGTTTCAAGTATTACATGAGCAACAAGCATATAATTAATGTGAGATTTGGGCCAAGGGAAGCGAATTTATTGTTACGTTTACGTTTATTTGTTTAGTGTTAATGCGTTGACTGCCGGTTTCAAGACTGACTCGGATTTATAATAGTGGGATAGGTAAAAATCCTACTGTAATTAATGTCGAAGTGACATCTGTCTAATAGTTTTTCGGGTGACTACTGTCCCATTAAGATGTCTAGGGAAAATTAGGGATTTTTAGGAGATGGAGTCATGGACAAAGGTCGGAAAAAATGGAGCTGCAAGGGATTGTAATACCTACCAGGTAAAGGTCAACAATACCTTGTTCAATTTCCAAGAAATTGAACACATAGAATCAAAGGAAGCATTTTCTGGAAGAGAATTTATTATTCATAAGGTATCGGCTAAAGTTTGCTGGATAATTACGGTCAATATTCTATAGATTCCTTTGAATTTTTTAATCTTGTGTGGGATGTGATTATGTCCACTTAAATATAAATTTATTATTCCTTTAATTAAGTTTTGTAGAGATTTCACAGAATTATTGTTCCAATATTTAAATTTAAAAAATCTCTTTCAAAGATATACCCTTCAAATTAATTTTATTTTATATATCGGGTGTTTTTTCATAGTGATATAACTGTGATTTGACAGAAGGTAGAAGCCATGTTGTTTTGACATTTCTATTCAGTAAGCATTGATAAATTATCATGGAAAGACTCGCGCCGCAACAACGTTTACAAATTGTTGAAATTTATTTTCAAAATCAGTGTTCTATTCGCAAAACTTATAAAGCACTTCGTGAAATTTATGGTTTACATAATCGTCCATCAGAGCAGCTTATTCGTCGAATCATCTTTAGATTTCGGACAACATTTTCTCTACTCGATGCAACAACAAGACAAAGAACTGTACGTACAAAAGAAAATATCGCTGTTGTAAGTCATAGTGTTAATGCAGATCCAGATTTGTCTATTCGTCGACGTTCACAACAAGTTGGACTCTGTGCATCCACCACATAGAAAATTTTGCGTAAAGATCTTGGTCGACACCCATATAAGATCCAACTGGTTCAAGAACTAAAGCCACTTGACCATAACAAGCGTCGTTTATTTGCTGATTGGGCTCTATAATAGCTTGAAGTTGATCCACTTTTTTATCGTAAAATTGTTTTTAGTGATGAAGCTCATTTCTGTTTGAACCGCTATGTAAACAAGCGAAATTGCCGTATATGGAGTGAAAACAATCCTCAAGAAGTTCTGCAGGTTCCATTGCATCCTGAAAAATGCACTGTATGGTGTGCTTTATACGCTGGAGACATAGTCGGTCCATTGCATTCTGAAAAATGCACTGCTGATAAACCAGAAACAATAGACGCTTTGGAAGCCAACATAACTCGTGTCATTGATGAAATAAGACCTGAATTACTGGAAAAGATGGTTCAAAATTGGTCTTGACGAATGCGGTTCCTCAGAGCTAGTAGTGGTATACATATGCCGGAAATTATTTTTAAAACATAAATGTCATAAAATTAACCTATTATATAATAACTGATATTTGTTTTTTTACACATGCGCACAAAATCTGATCTGTTGGATCTGGACTATGCCTTGTTCTTGTGCGATAATGTGCTATTGCAATCGATATGGTATTGTGGATTAATTGTCAAGAGTTTAACATGCGGTCGGAAGCCGTCCAACTTGAACAATTAGTGTGTTGTTTAAATGCAGATTCAACTCAACAAGAAGTTGCTAAACGTCTCCAGGTTTCGCAAACTATCGTTAGTAGAACGTGTAATCTTTATCGTATTAGTGGAAGTGCTGCATATACTCATGGAGTCGAAGAGCAAGAGTCGCACAAGATCGGCCAATACGGTTAACCGCACGACAAAATCCATTCTTCACAGAACCCTTAATTAATAGCTCATTCGGGCTATTAATTAAGTCAAACAATTCGGAATAGGTCGCACAGTTCTAATTTGAGGGGAAGAAGATTCGCCAGTTACCCGCGATTGAGTAGGGACCATGAGGCTGTAAGATATCGTTAGGCTCTTGAACTTATCCTCATTAAAAAGGCAGTAATGTATCGTTATTTTATTGTGAAACCAATTATTGTTCCCTTTGTGGCAGCCAATGGCGACAATTTTAAGTTATTCGACGATAATGCTCATTCACACCGGGCATTCACCCGCTGTCTATTCAGAGCAAAATTTTATTGAACACGTCTGATCTGCAATGTCACAGCAATCACACCGCTTTCCTGACCCACCGCAAATATTATAGTAGCTCGCCAATGCTTTCAAGAAAAATTCCGATAAATGGCACTGAAATTAAATCAAAACATAGACATTAACGAATCAGCACACAGTATTCCTTATCACATCGGTGCTTCTGTGAGTTGAGTTGTGGCAATTTCCTGTGAAATGTTTAATTTAATAGTTTCACTTTCCTGATTGAAAACACTTTCTATAGGGGGTTCCTGAGAATGAATTACATTTTCGATAACTGAGGACTAAAAAAAGAGCACGCTCCAACAAGTCAGTCTTACAAAGAACAAGTAAACTTTTAATAAATAATGGCAGCAACCATCCCAAAATTATCTGGAGTGTTCTTTCATATCCACTCATTCCACTATATTTCACTTAACTTCCCCACGTCCATTTTCTCTTAATGGGTTACTTTATGGAACCGAAAGAACTGGAAACAGTGGAAATGCACCGGCTAGGTCAAAGATTTTCTTTCTCACGGAAGTGTAGCTCAGGGAGCAATTTATCTCAACTTAATCTCCGAGGACTTCTTCAACTTGGAACCTCTTCCAGAAGTTGTCCGACTGCGGTTTATTGAGATTCGGCAAGAGTTTCGTTTCAGTAGGTTCCCTGGGGTTTATTTCAGAATTTTTCAGCGTGCCATTCGATATTGATTGGAAAAAGTGGAACACAATAATTAAAATTGGATGGTGTCAGACTGAATGCATCGGTCGTTATTTATTCATTCAATATTCATCTTTATTAGGCTTTGATTTTGAAGGGCACATAGAATACCATATACTCTCACTCTAAACACTCACTATTTCATATTACATTCCGTTAATTTTCATTATACCGTACAAATAAGTTCACTGCAATTATGAACAATAATGGTAATGAATTGGCCAAAAAGTTGGACAATCGACAAGTTACATTCTGTCAAGAAAGTACCGGGAATTATCGATTTAAATCTGGCGGGGCAATGAGGCAGGTAAAATTTTTTTTCCTAGGTTGGTAGCACTGTCCTTAATTACTATGCCAAGCTTGAGCGGGATCTGTCAACTAGTGTGTTTGCAACAGCTGATTAAGTCAGTTGATGTCAGAGTGCGTGCCGATTTTTACTATGAGTGATTACGTTGAGCAAAGAATTTATTTAAAGTTTTGTGTTGCAAATGAATTTTCGTGTGCCGATGCATTGAAAATGTTGCAAAAGGCCTTTGGTGATAATGCTCTATCGAAAACTCGTGCATATCAGTGGTGCAGAGCCTTCAAGGACGGTCGTGAAGTGGACGCCCATCGACGGCTTCGATCGAAGATAACGTCGATAAAATTAAAGGAAAGGGTGCTGGAAAACCGTCGTACCACCTTGAGAGAGATAGCACATGATCTTAAGATATCCCACGAGTCCGCACGTACGATTTTGATTGATATTTTGGGCATGAGAAAGGTGGCCGCACGACTCGTACCGAAAGACCTGAATTTTCTTCAAAAACGTCATCGCGAACAGGTTGCTTCAGACATGCTGGATCGCTGTAATTCCGATTCTACATTCATGGAACGCATTATAACTGGTGATGAGACCTGGGTCTACGAGTACGATATGCAAACAAGCCAGCAATCATCGGAATGGGTGGCAAAAAATGAGCCGAAACCGAAAAAACCACGCCAAAGCCGCTCGAAAATGAAGGTGATGCTCATTGTTTTCTTCGATATCCGTGGCGTGGTGCACTACGAATTCGTTCCAGAGGGTCAGACGGTAAACAATGAGTATTACCTAGGCGTTATGAAACGTTTGCGTGAGCGTATCCGTAAGAAGCGGCCAAATTTGTGGGCGAACAACTCATGGATTTTGCATGACGATAACGCGCCTTCTCACCGAGCTACGATTGTGACTGACTTTCTCGCCAAAAACTCAACAAACGTGCTTCAGCAACCACCGTATTCGCCGGATTTGGCTCCCTGCGACTTTTTCCTCTTCCCAAATCTAAAATTGCCCCTTCGTGGCACCCGTTTTGAGTCGATTGAAGCCATAAAACAAAATTCGGCGCGAGAGCTAAAATCCATCCCGGAAAGCGCCTATAAAAAATGTTTCGATAATTGGAAGTGCCGTTGGCATAGATGTATTGGACCAAATGGAGCCTATTTTGAAGGCGACCCAATAAATTTTGACGATTAAATGTAAAAATGTTGTTTTAATTGAAAATTCCCGGTACTTTCTTGACAGAGTGTATGATGGCTACAATTCTTGAACCAGCGGCAACAAGGAACAAAAATGATTACTAAATGAATAATAATGCGACAATTCTTGGTCCAGTGGCTACAAGCTATAGATGTGATTACTATCGGAATAATAATGCAATAAATCTTGCAACGCAAGTGTCAAAAGTTGATTACTGCTGAAATAATAATTTTTATAGTTATAACAGAGCATTTAAGAAATTAGGAATAGGTGTGGATGAATTTATCTTTTCGGAGAAAAGCGAAAATATCAAAATTGGTTGGAACTTAGATTTCAGTTAATAAATGAAGTTCTCACTGGTTACAGTTTTCTCATGAATTTTTAAATGAACAATATAACATATTAAGAGTCTTTCATTAACCCCCATTATTCATTTGAAAATTATTGAAATTTTTATTTTATTATGAAGTACAATGGAACAAAACGTCATTCAAAGATCCACCACGGAAACGCTGGTAGGTATGAAGTCGTCGAACCCAATTTTCCATGACTCTCACACACAAATCAGTTCCTATGTTAGCAATTACTCGTTCAGTATTGATCTGTAAGTCGTCTAAATTTGCTGGATGATTACTGTAAACCAATGATTAAAAAGTGATAGAAAACAAAGTAATTCCTTATTTCATTCCATCAAAATGAACTATCACAAAGTAACGGACTACTCCATCCAATGATTTAATATAACCCCAAAGAAAGAAATCCAATGGAGTCAAATCGGAGGAACGAGGCGGATAACTTATCGGTCCATTTCTTGTAATAATCGAAGTACGAATTTTGTTCTCAATAAAGTCATTGTATCATTGGCAGTATGACAAGTGGCACCGTTCTGTTGAAACTACATGTTCTGCAAATCAAGGCGAACCAATTCAGGCCATATAAAATCAGTCAACATTGAACGATAACGATTTCCATTGACAGTTACCGCCTCATGAGCTTCGTTGAAAAAAAAAGGTCCAATGGCTTCTCCAGCATAAAATCCGCACCAAACAGTAAGTTTGCCAGAATTTGATCGAAGTTCTTGATATTTTTCGGGTTTATCACCACTCCAGATACAGTAATTCTGCATGTTAAAATAACCGTTTAACCAGAAACGAGCCTCAAATGATTGTCTTATGTAAATCTACATTATTTCCGATAATTTCTAAGCACCAATTACTGAATACACGACGCTTTAAATAATCTGTTGGTTTGAGTTCTTGGGTTGAAACAATTTTGTATGGATGTAAACCAAGGTCTCTTCGTAAAATTCGCCACAAAGATGTTTGGGAGATGACTAGTTCTTGTAAACGTCGAGAAATCGATCAATTTTGGTCTTCACAAACACTTTCACGTACGGCAGCAATATTCTCTTCACTTCTTGCATTTATTTGTCTCGTATTGAATTCAAATTACTTCGATTTTTTTAATAACTTTGGTTCTCTTCTTAACCTTCAATAATTGTGAACGGAATACTCCCTACCAGTTTCATTTAAATTTTGAAAGGATTTTCAAATTTTGACTAACGTTTAAATAATTTTTACTTGACTAGTGATGTCAAAACAGGCCCTTTCTTCCATATTTTGGCGTGTAAATGTTTTCGTGTGTTTAATTATAACTGGTTCTATGAGAATTGATCTTATTTGAATGATTTTGATCAAAATACTCTCTAACGAGCTAACTGTATATGAATAGTTGCAAAAAAATTTAGGGGTAATTCCTTGTCAAAAAATAGGATGGGTCTTTCATATAAACTTCATTTTTTTGAGCGCCCCTGCATAGTTACAGCCCCCTGAAGTTAGCACCCAAAAAACATTTTTTAATTTGTTTTTAAAACTAATAAACTGACAATAATTGTAACTGAATCAAAGGTAATCCAAACAAGTCAGTTGTCATAACAAAATGACATCCGCTTACTAGATAAATTCTGGTTCGGAAATAATTGCATCCTCTACGACTCACGCTATCATGTTGATAATTTTTTTTTCTCAAACACCTTGAATTTTAGCAAGAAATTACAAGAGACCTCATTTTTTAAGAATGGACGAATCTATCCAAAATTAATTTTTTTATTGTAAAATAGGAATATGAAAAAAAGTTTCTCGCGAAAGAAGGTTTAGGGGTGGCTTTTTCTACCCCTTGAAATCATAGAGAAACACCACCAAAAATTTTTTGGGTGCCTTCCCGCCCGCATAAAATATCTGCTTAATTTTATTCTTGTCAGTTCATTGGTTTTTAAGAAAAAAATTAAAAACTGTTTTTGAGCGCCATCTTTAAGGGGCTGTAACTAAGCAGGGGGCTCAAAAAATTAAACCTTATATGAAAGACCCACCCTATTTTTTGACGAAGAATCACCCAACTATTCATATACACCCTGTATACGCGGGTATGACTTTTACTTGTCATTTTGATCTATATATAGTTTTTCACAACGAGTCATGATCTTTGGTGTTAAATGTTTTATTATATATATTCCATGACACTTCCTACTCATATAAAGGGCAGGCCATCAAGAGTTAGCATTTTGAAGTAGTGGTTATTTCGAGTCTGGCAATACTTCTGTCATTCTTGTTTTATCAAAACACTTAATATTTGACATTAAGGAAATGGGTCGACTTACTCTTGAATAAAACTGAGAAATATTTGAAACTTATTTCCCAAATAGAATAGAAATAAAACGGCAATTTGTGGATCAATCCCTGAAGCGACTTCGTGAAACTGGATTGATATTTGATAAAATAGCCCGTTTACGTTTTCGTCCAGTGAGCACACCTGAAAACATTGCTGCTGTAGCCCCAGAATGTTGCTGAACATCCATCAACATCATCTCGTCATCGTGCTCAAGAACTGAACATTTCTCGCACTTCTCTGAGGAGAATTTTGCATGAAGGCTTACAAAGTTCACCTAATGCAAGAAGTGAAGCCTTTTGACCATCCGATGCATTTCCACTTCAGTGAATGGGTTAATGATCGCATGGCCGAATATGACCAATTTCCCAGAAAAATCATCTTTAGCGGTGAAGCTCATTTTCACCTCGAACGACTTTCTTTATGGGATCCGTTAAGTATAAGTGTTACACTAACCATCCAGGAAATATTGATGCATTGAACCGCAAACAATGGACAATGTATAGAAAAACTGTAGCCAGTCGTGGCGGTCATTTGAATGATATTGTTTTTCATTCCTAAATGTCAAGGTTCAACCTTTCTAACAAACTCATAACTTCGAAAAAATATTCATTGGTTTTTTTATTTATAGCCGATCAAAAATGCAAATTTTAAATGGTCCAACCCTTACAAGACACTAGGTAAGTTCTCAAACCTGAGCAGTTCAGATGTACAACCTGATGAAACCACAGTGTGGTGAAACAATTGTCATTGATTAATAAAACTTCTGTGGAAACTGAATTTCATTTACTATTATTGAAAATTAGCTTACAACGAGTAAAGACTGAATATATCAAAGATTTCAACCAATGGTCACGAATATATCGGATGTTTTTTTAGAGTGATAGAACTTTCGATAAGGATTACTATGATTTGACAGAAGGTAGAAGCCATATTGTTTTAACATTTCTGTTCAGTAAGCATTGACAAATTATCATGGAAAGATTCACGTCGCAACAAAATTTAGAAATTGTTGAAATACATTTTCAAAATCAGTGTTCTTCGTGAAATGTATGGTTTACATGATCGTCCATCAGAGCAGCTTATTCGTCGAACTATCGATAGATTTCGGACAACATTTTCTCTACTCGATGCAACAACAACAAGACAAAGAACTGTACGTACAGAAGAAAATATCGCTGCTGTAAGTCATAGTGTTAATGATGATCCAGATTTGTCTATTCGTCGACGTTCACAACAAGTTGAAATCTATGCATCCACCACATTGAAAATTTCGCGTAAACATCTTAGTCTACACCCATACAAGATCCAATTGGTTCAAGAACTAAAGCCACTTGACCATAATAAGCGTCGTTTGTTTGCTGTTTGGGCTCTAGAACAGCTTGAAGTTGATCCACTTTTTTATCGTAAAATTGTTTTTAGTGATGAAGCTCATTTCTGGTTGAACGGCTATGTAAACAAGCAAAATTGCCGTATATAGAGTGAAAACAATCCTCAAGAAGTTCTGCAGGTTCCATTGCATCCTGAAAAATGCACTGTATGGTGTGCTTTACACGCTGAAGGCATCATCGGTCCATATTTCTTTAAAACCGTTGCTGGAGCTAATGTTACAGTGAATGGTGCTCGTTGCAGATCGATGATCAATGATTATTTGTTTCAAAATTTGAATGGTATCGACCCAGAAGTGTTTTGGTTCCAACAAGATGGTGCTACACCTCATGCTGCTACCGTAACAATTGATTTATTGAAAGAAAGATTTGGCGACAACATTATTTCGAGAAATGTTCCAATTAATTGGCCTCCAACATAATGCGACATAACTCCACTGGATTATTTTCTTTGGGGTTATGTCAAGTCATTGGTTTATGCTGATAAACCAGAAACAATAGACGCTTTGGAAGCCAACATAACTCGTGTTATTGATGAAATATTACCTGAATTACTCGCTTTACACGCTGGAGGCATCATCGGTCCGTATTTCTTTAAGAACGATGCTGAAGCTAATGTTACAGTGAATGGTGCTCGTTGCAGATCGATGATCAATGATTATTTGTTTCAAAATTTGAATGGTATCGACCCAGAAGTGCTTTGGTCCCAACAAGATGGTACTACTGTAACAATTGATTTATTGAAATAAAGATTTGGCGATAACATTATTTCGAGAAATGGTTCAATTAATTGACCTCCAAGATCGTGCGACAACTCCACTGGATTATTTTCTTTGGGGTTATGTCAAGTCATTGGTTTATGCTGATAAACCAGAAACAATAGACGCTCTGGATACCAACATAACTCGTGTTATTGATGAAATAAGGCCTGAATTACTCGAAAAAGTGGTCCAAAATTGGTCGGTCGAATGCGGTTCCTCTGAGCTAGTCGTGGTGGTAATCTGCTGGAAATTATTTTCAAAACATAAATGTCATAAAATTATCTTTCAAATAAAGGAAAATTTGGCTTCAATCTTAATTTAAATGTGTTTTATTTCAATTTAAAGTTCTATCACTTTAAAAAACATCCGATATAAGATTGCACTTGCGGAACTCTTGAGAATATCGTTTAATCCCTTGCTATCAGAGTAGTAAAAATTCAAGATATTGTTACCTTTGATGTACGCAGCACAAGATGGTTAAAACTCTAGGAGGCCAAGTTCATGTCCATACATAAAAAATTATGAACTTTTGTAACTACGAAAAATCCTCTAAATTTATGAATCCTCCAAACCGTTTACATCGTGAAAACAGCGTTCACATTCCCTGATGCAGCACAAACATAATTTCACTGAACATTTTGAACTCACTGTAGAATCACGGCCTGAACCGATCGGAAAGCGGCAGCGAAAACGAAGAGATGTCCCCAGTTTTCATAATGGGCAGACAGTTCTGCACGTGCATGTTTCGCACACCACACTGACGATACCGGCGTCGCGGCGCCTCGGTCGTCGGGGTGGCGCTTCTCCCCACCACTGGCCCTTCTGATGGATATTCCGCTGCGTCGATAGGATCACGTCTCGTGTTTCGAAATTTTGGAATTTCACCGGAGGTGAAAATAATAATTAGAAAGGATTTTCCAATGAGAGGTTTCATTTTTATATAAAATAAACGAGTATATTTTAAAAGAAATCAATGAATGTTTATTTCATTATAAAGATGGAGGTATGCCATTAACAATGGAAAACAATATCAGCCAAATGGCCGCCACGGCTACACTTGTTTCGATTCTTCATATCACTAACTTGTCACAACAGCTCAGATTTTTCCACCAGTTTCACTATTGCCGGCTGAGAAGATTCTTCACGACGACTCAAAAGTGCTTTAGTTTTGCGAACTGTGACTGCAAAATTTTCATCATTTTGTAATACATTTTAACAATTTCAGTGCGTTGTTGAAGCATGTATCGTTCTATTTTTAGTAATGGCGTAGTTTTTACTTGTCAAATGTCAAAAGCTGACAGCTGCCCAGATAGAAGGTTATTCAAAATGATACCTCTCATTGTGAAATCCCTTACTTTGCTATATTTCGAAAGAATCACAGTCACAAAAACCAAAAATTTGAATGAAATGGCGTCACAATTTCTGAGCTTCGCACAATCCACGAGTAGTTTACTGTGTTAAGATCAATTTTCTTAATTAATGTTTGTTGTGATCAGTTTTGTTAATCACAAAGTATGTTGCTCTATGTTGAACACTAGTTTGTAGACTGTAAATATTGATGTTTTGCTATGTTGTTTATCTACTTTTAGATGGGCAACCAAGAAATAAGGAGAAGGTTTTAAGTCTTGAATACTCCCGAAAAATGACTTATGATACAATGCATTGCCTTCGTGGAAGATCACTTTTTTATTTGCAATGCTTTGAAATTCAGTTGGACCATGTAGCGATCGCTTTTAACTGTCTTGTCTTTCAAGGTATTCTTCTTCTTTCTTCTTTATGTGCCTTGTCAGTTCGATTCGACGTTGGTGATCACCATCAAGAAGGCTTCTCGATCCTCTGCTATATGCTAAAGTTATCCTACATTTTGTTTTCTGGTTCACTCCCGAATATTTTCAACTTCTCAGTGTTTCGATTATTTTAACAACTTTTTTTCAACGGAACATTCAGCACATAGAGTACGTGTAAATTTCTGAATCCAAACTGTTTCTCTTCAAGATCTTTGCTTTTGAACCTGATTCTGTTGTGAACTACTCAGAGGACTTGCGATGAATGAAGACCTGAGTCAATCCGATGAAATCTTTCCAGTATTGTAAACGACACTAAAAAGTTGTTATCACTCTGATATTGTCTGCGTCAATTAGTTTCAACAATTCTGCAGATATTTCATCCAGTGCAACAGCTTCTCTACTTTTAGTTATCCGTAGCGCATCTTTAGTCCGGTCAGTTTAGATATTTACAATTGTAAAAAGTCTCCATCGATCCCATGTGTGCAAAAAATCTTATTCAAGGTCAAACTACACAAAAATCGGTTTTTTGGATTTTTCAGTGAAACGGTTAGTTTTATGATATAAATATCTCCGACAAAAATTTTAGATCATGCAACTATCTACAAAATAATATCTATAACATAAACTTTATTCTCATAAATGATGTAATCATAAAAATGATAAGAGGAAACCGACAAAAAATATCACAACTTCAACAAGATATGAAAGAATATTCCATAAATTCCCTAATCGAATGTGGTTCTATATCTACAATAATCTTAGTTATTTCGATTTTGCATTTTCTTGTATTAGATACATTGATGAACTCCTTATATAGTATATTGAACAATCTTATACGCATATCTTTTGTGTTTCTTTCAGTAAGTGTCAAGGAATGCCCTCGGAAAGTGGTATGGAACAGACCTCTTGTGTTGTTTTAATTCAACAGATCATTAAAATATTGGGGATATTTTGTCAAAAATAGCAAACATTCCAAAACATATAGTCCCGGAAGTGTGAGCATGGAATTATTTCTAAAATGACCTCTGCATGATTCTTTATATTTCAATCCTATTATTGCCCTCAAGGCGTATTTCTGCAGAATGAATAATTTATTTATATCACTACTTTCACCCCATATAACAAGCCCTTACCTCAGAAATTAAACAAAATTTGCATAGTAAACTGTTTTTTAAAGTTCCATGTCCACTCCCCGTGACAATACCCTGATCATGTACAAAACTTTATTGAGTTTTTTGCTGACCTGACTCACATGATCATTGCATTTCAGGTGACAATAAAACGAAACTCCAAGAAATTCTGTCGACGACAAAAATCTGACCTGGGTGTTATCCAGAGTAATTGACGAGGATACATATTTTTAGACTGAATCGTTCTAAAAATCACACATTTAGCCTTACTGACATTGAGAAGTAACTCATTTTGAGTGCACCAATGCTGTACCGAAGCGAAGGCTAATCCAGTTTGTTCAATACTCGAATTAAGATTCCTGCTACGCAGCAAAGTCAACAAACAACAAGAGGTCGAGTTCATTGATATCAGAAATAAAAAGGGTCCTAGATTACTTCCTTGGGGAACTCCTACGTTGACATATTTACCCTGTGACATTAAAACCAGTCCTTCACTATCAATACGAACCCTCTAATTCGATCAGACTAGTAGCTCCTAAGCATCTCCAGTTGACAATCGCGAATACCACATAAAGAGAGTTTTTTCAAAAGGCATTCATGATTCACGCTATCGAATGCCTTAGATAAATCTAGAAAAGCAAAACAGACACTTCATCACTTTCCAAAGTATCAACAATATCACATACTAATTCATACATCGCTGTAGTAGTACTTCTGTTTTTTAGATAGCCATGTAATTTCTCAGAGAAAATTTTGAACTTATACATGAAAGAGCGTAGCCTACCGACCAAAAGTTTCTCGAATATTTTTGCGAAAGAACTGACTGGATGGAAATTATTGACATCATGTACATTTAATTTTTTATGCAGGGGTTTGATTAAAGCTATTTTGAGAGCAGATGGAAATATCCTTTCAGTGAATGAGCGGTACATAATATGAGCTTCCTCTTGGTAATAGGGAAGAAGGAAAATTCTATTAACATTATTTACTATTTGATTCTGATTTATTTGTTCTCCATCTCGAACAAAGTTTTCATTGTACTTTTCTCATTCTTTCTTCATTTCATCCTCATCAATAATGATTTTCTTTTTGTTGTCAACTGATACAGAGAGAGATTGTTTTTGAAATAAGACAAATTTTTAAATGCAAATAACTGCAAATTCTTCAATTGGACCGATTATAACGATTAACGAACCTAGATATTCAGACCATAAACTTTTCCTGGAAGTTTCATTGCTCTAACTCCCCTTGCTCGTAAGTTAGTGCGTTAACAGACGTACTGGCCGGACCTCGGATTATTCATATGAGACCAACTTAGTCTAAGTTGTTAGTTTAAGACCTTTTTCGGCTTAATATTCGAAACTTTCAGACATTTGCGCAAAACGATAGCATGTTTATTCATAAAAATTATCAAATTCTCTTGGTATACACTATATCATCGATTGACAAATCGAAACTAACATTTCCTACGACCGACTTAACACAAAATAACCCGGATAGAATGTTCGATGCGGACGAAAATAAGAGTCGAGTTATGTCTCTACCTTTTTTCTCAATTCCCCTATTCTCGCTCGAAATTTATGTGTTGTTTCCTAATGCAAATCAGGATAATTCGATATCTCTACGCGTTGTAGTTTTCCGTTTACTCCGCCGATAAAGCAGACAAAAAAGTCGTTTACAAGAAAAATACACGTAGATAGACGTACTTTTCCCGAACGTTTCTTCGAAAAATACTTCGTCCTTGCTGAATTTCGACAAACTGGAAATGATGGCACATTGAAATGAAGTCTGTGTTCAGTTTAGTTCCTTCCAACTTCAGGAAATAACAAGAATAACAAGAAGATAGTGACATAGGAATTGGAGCTGAAGTTCAATAAGAGATAACATGAAATTTTAAACTATCATCAGTTTCGAGGTCTGGGAAAACAAATTCGTTATTGTAATTAAGATAAAGACCTTTTGAAAATCAAATGATCCAGTACTGGCACACGAAAGAGCGTGTTATAATATAAATTTTCAATGAATATGTGGGACATCACTTAAATTTTATAGATAGTCCTTATGTCATTTATTTTGATTTGGTATTTCCAGATATTCAACGACAAGAGTTGAAGTGGCTATCCTGTTTCACCAGAAAATCAAAATTGTAGGTATTCTTTATGAGAGTAGGGTGTTATTCTTATTCATAATTTTTCATTATTGTATTCAATATACTGGTGGCTTTACACGAGAAGATATCGAAGATGACATTAAAAATAAATTTTAGAATTAAAAAAACCTATGGGGTTTTGATTATTATCTCGTCATATGTTGTTGTAATATGTAAAGTTGCAGAAAATTGGTTTAAAATTAATTCCAATGTAACAAATTTCTTGAAAACGGATATCTTTTAAACTGTAAACATTCTGGTTCATCTGCCATTGGAAAATGTACCCTTTCTAACCATTTTCAAATTTTATTTCAATCAAATATAAAGGTTTATTTAATTTTAAGATTCTATCATAAACTGTTCAAGTTATATCAATGAAAGGAAAGGATAAGATGAATATTGACCAAAACAATTTGTGGCGACGTGTCCCGTCCTGGGCCAGAATGCTTTGCTCTGCTGCAGCTTCTCGGCGTAGCATATAGAGGACGCTACGGCTTTCTGAATGCCGAGTTCACCGTCCTCATCCGGTTCAAGTACAGCAAAGTGAGATAACCGACGTTCCGATCTGGAACAAGGTCACTGGCGTCATTGGCAGACATGTGCACCAAACCTATCTGAAGAGTTCAGGTGCGCATTTTCGGAACGAAACATCGCCTCCGAAATAAGAGGTTGAAGCACTCTCATAAGACCCGTTTCATTTAAGAACTCCGAATTTTATTCAGGAATCAATGATATGAATAGTACTTACTGGATTAAATGTTGATATTATTCGTTAGACGAAGATGTTTTCTTTCCATTCTGTTTTATGATTTGTGTTTATTGACGATATTTTTTTTTAGAACAAGAGATCGGGAGTATATGGGTTAACCTACGGCACATAGGTATACATTTGTTAGATCGAGAAATAAGCTTCTCTAAAGCTTTTCAAAAATATTCTTTCGGCTTCTCCTCAAAATAGGTATCAATTGTTACCTTCAGTTCTTCATCGTCGAAAAATCTTTGTCAACGAAGATATTTTTCTACATTTTAGAATAGGTAGTAGTCACTGGGGGCCAAGTCTGTACTGTACGGAGGATGAGTAATTTCTTCGAAGCCACATTCCCGCACAACAGCCTTCGCCACGCGAACCTTGTGAACCAGCGCGTTGTTGTACCCTCGCTGTAAGTTTTTTCGCCTTTTTCCTTCAATTGTTCCTCTTAAATTACGGAAAGTGGTTGCGTAATATGCTGCTGTGATGTTTTCACCCTTTCGAGTCTATTCTATCAATAAAATAACTTTGTAATCCCAAAAGAGCGAAGCCATTATTTTTCTAGCGGATGGGGGCTGTGCACCCTTTTCAATCCACTGCATGGACTATTGTTTATTCTCAGGGTCATAGTAATGAACCCACGTCTTATCCCCAGTAACAAGTCGGTTAAAAATGGGTCTTCTCCACAGAGCTCTAAATACTCCTTACAGCACTCGACTCGCACTTGCTTTTAAGGTGCAGTGAGCATTCTTGGTACCCATCTTGTACTTGAGAAGTTAAGATGGTCATGAAGGATAGCATGTATGGGTTTGTCATCTCTGCTAACATCTTGATTTTTATTCTAGCATCTTCGAGTACCAGCTTTTCACTTTTTTCACATTTTCGTCAGTGGTGCTGCTAACAGGCCCGCCCAAGCGAGGGTCGTCTTCAATACTTTCTCTGCCTCTTTTAAATTTACTTGGCCACTTTTAAACGGTGGATATAAACAGGGTACAGTCTTGGTAAACAGCAATCATCTCTTCATGAATGATTTTTTTGCTTTTTCCCTGCTTAGTGAGGAAGTTTATAACGGCGCGATGCTCGATTTTCTTCATCATTGTGGCGTCAAATATTCTGGTTGTCTTTCACTGAGGATATTTAGAAAACTAATGATGGTAAATAAGTAAAATTTTATATTTATACCCTCAGATAGTGACATTAGTAAATTAAATAATTATATTATTCACATCATCAGCATATCACTCCGATACCTAGAATACATTGAAGGCCCCTCGTATGTTGGGGGTAGCAATCGTTTTCTGAATTTGACATCTAAAGGGTCTTACAGCGCCCCATTTTAGGAACAAAATGGAAGTTAATAAAACATTATTTATTCGAAAATGATTGAAATTTTTATTTCATTATAAAGTACAATGGATACCATTAGTTATGAAACAAAACATCATTTAAATGTCTAACACGGAACGCTGGCAGGAATGTAGACATTGAACCCAATTTTCCAAGACTCTCTCACACAAATCAGGTCTTATCGTTCAATATTGATCTGTAAATCGTCTGAATCTGCTGTATTATTGCTGAAAACCAATGACTTAATGTAACCCCAAAAAAAGAACTCCAATGGAGTTAAAACGAGGCGGATGATTTATCGGTCCATTTCTTGAAATAATCGAATCACCTAATTTTGTTTTCAATTAAGTCATACACGACACTTCAAACGATTTGTTGGGTTGAGTTCTTGGGTTAAAGCAATGTTGTATGGATTTGATGGATCTTTTCGTAAAATTTGACACAGAGACGTCTGGGAGATGTCTAGTTCTTAGGAACGTCGAAAAATCGATCAATTTTGGTCTTCACGAACACTTTCACGTACGGCAGAAATATTCTCTTCACTTCTTGCATTTCTTCGTCTCACTGACACTGTAACATCATTAGGTGTAAAACTTGTTTCAAACTTCTTCACTGAACGTTCAACTGTTCTTTTATCCGGATGATTATAGCGACCAAAAATTGTATATAAAGCACGTAAAGTTAGAGTAATAGATCGCGATTATTCATAATAAATTTAGATTATGTGTGAACGTAGTTGGAGTGTGTACCTTACCATGATTAAATAGTAGTCATTGACAAATACGACTGTCAGTGTCACAAATAAACAATGGCTGCCATGCGTGAGTTATATCGATTTAAAAATGGGGCGTTCCCATTGAAAGATCCTTTAGGTTTATGGTGTGTATATATATATATATATATATATTTATATATATATATATATATATATATATATATATATATATATATATATATATATATATATATATACACAACCACCATCAGAGCCGTTTGAATTTTACGCCCTACCATACGTATGAGACGCGTAGCATTTTTCTTAGAGCACACTTTGACGGAGATGGTGAAGAGACCTACAAATATTCCGGTAAACTGTAAACTTCGTTAAATTTCCCGAAGACCTGAGGCTATAAATTTTCCAATGAATATCTCCAAATATCGATCAACCCTCTTTCCCGTCGACCGGGGTCAAGTATCCATCGGCGTAAATGGAACCCAAGAAGTCGTAAATTTCGCGTACGTGTCTTGAACGGAATTCGGTCTATTAAGGAATCACGCAGTTTGTTTTACTCATGTTTTTGCCATATATATATCGGAGAAACATTAATTTTAATTACCCGAATTAGTTTTTCTCGCAGCTGGGCGTTTTGGGGTCAAAAGCGAACCGATCGTATCGAATAAAAACGGGAAATACGCTTAATGAACTTTTCCGGTAATATCAATACGATCTCTTATAATTAAGCTGAAATTTGTATTTTATAGATTCCGGTGTTAAGTGACAATGAATCGGTTATGATAATATTCATTGTTAATCTTCGTATCGTGTTGGCCTTTACTTGATAGAAATCCATTGTACACTTTAATTTAAATGATACACATATATCGGGTGTTTTTTTGGAGTGATTGAACTTTAAATTGAAATGAAACACATTTAAATTAAGATTGAAGCCAATTTTTTTTTATTTGAGAGATAATTTTATGACATTTATGTTTTAAAAATAATTTCCGGCATATGTCCACCACGACTAGCACTGAGGAACCGCATTCGACCAGACCAATTTTGGACCACTTTTTCGAGTAATTCAGGCCTTATTTCATCAATAACACGAGTTATGTTGGCTTCCAAAGCGTCTATTGTTTCTGGTTTATCAGCATAAACCATTGACTTGCAATAACCCCAAAGAAAATAATCCAGTGGAGTTATGTCGCATGATCTTGTAGGCCAATTAATTGGATAATTTCTCGAAATAATGTTATCGCCAAATCTTTATTTCAATAAATCAATTGTTACGGTAGCAGCATGAGGTGTAGCACCATCTTGTTGGAACCAAAACACTTCTGGGTCGATACCATTCAAATTTTGAAACAAATAATCATTGATCATCGATCTGCAACGAGCACCATTCACTGTAACATTAGCCCCAGCATCGTTTTTAAAGAAATATGGACCGATGATGCCTCCAGCGTTTAAAGCACACCAAACAGTGCATTTTTTTAGGATGCAATGGAACCTGCAGAACTTCTTGATGATTGTTTTCACTCCATATACGGCAATTTTGCTTGTTTACATGGCCGTTCAACCAGAAATGAGATTCATCACTAAACACAATTTTACGACTAAAAAAGGGAACAACTTCAAGCTGTTCAAGGACTCAATCAGCAAACAAACGACGCTTATTATTTATTACCTCTTATTGAAACCCCTTATGTTCCAACTACTGTAGTTTCTTCTTCTTAATGGACATAGCAACTCTTTTTTCTTCATCTCGACATCTATTGATAATTATTTAGAGAAAGAATTAACATGAGTGCGGGCAGCTCAGTGGTAGAGCTTTGCGCTCGTTTCCGAAAGGTCCGGGTTCGAATCCTGTTGAGGTGGAAAAGAAATTTTCCAGTTGGGCGGGTGTCTGCCACTATTTCACTGTTGGGTCGAAAACTAACAGTGCTATGACCTATAGTCGCAAAAGATCGCAGTTACAAAGCCTACCCAGAAAACAACTGAACTCCTAACTCGTACAAACTGAAAAAGGTTCTGAGGGATTTTCACAGAAGATCTAGGAGTATCAGGATAACAATAATAATAATAAACAGCAATTTGTTGATAAAGTCTAAAACTTTTTATATTAACTATCAAATTTGTTCTAGCTGGACGGAAGGATGCATCCCTCCAAACTGTCCTACGTGGCGGGAGGTGTAGCAAGAAACATATCCGTAGCTCTGATGAAAATGGGAAGCTCGCCAGCTTTTATCACGGCCATTGGGGACGACGAGCCTGGAAAACTTCTGATGTCAATGATGCCTGGCAATCTCAAAAGAAATGTGCATATGGTGAAGGGAAAGGCAACAGCTCAATGCGTAATTGTTCTTGATTCCAAAGGCGATTGCTCTCACCTGCTCGCAGATTTTGATATACACAAGGAAATAACTCCAGAGATAGTAAGTTGTTCAATTGTATACTGGAGTATAAAACAATATATTTCATCAAAACTTTCTAAATTTATTCAGTAAGAATGTGATACACGATGCGTTTTAATCATAACATCATCATCAATAATTAATGCGTTTATTGAAAATAATAATGTTGAAATGAAAAGTTAAGTTGATAAGTATCATCTGGTGTCTGCATTAGACGAATCGAAAAAGTCCACAAAATCATTTCGGCAAATCGTAAAGTGGAGATTCAGGAGATAGCTGTCACTCTTAAAGATATCGAAGGAACGTATAGGCTTTATATTTTTTTGCATGAATATATGTCTATGAGAAAGCTGAAGAGGGTAACACTTTTGTTAACAGTGGGCTAAAAATGTCATCAAACCGATGATCCGTTAATATACGTTTGAATCAAAAAAATCGTCAACTGAGTGGAGATCAGCCGAAGAACCTCGCACAAAAGGACAACAGACTATTGACATGGTTCTCTGACATCCATATTTTGCGATTCATACTGAGCTATCCCGTATTATACGAAGTACTCTTAAGAACGCTAACCTTTTTATCGATCATCTAGTGGCGGGAGCATAACACGTTACGTTGTGTAGACAACCCAAATTACACCTAACGAAAGCAAGGAAACAGTGACGTGAGGTTCAAATATTCAAAACACAGTAACGTGAGAATAATATATTTGTTTTAATTTTACTGAAAAGCAACAACTCTCAATGAATGGAAACAAACTTTCATCAGCCTGCCGTTGAATTTACTCTACACAGTGGTTTGTGAAGCTACACAGTGCGCCCAATAGCGCCCCGGGTCTAAATGACTTTATTTCTACATATCATTAGGTCGGTAACTTGCTCGGATCGGATATAATTCTTATACCTTATCTTATAGGCATACTACGTAGTATGCCTATGAGATCACCTTGAAGAGGGAATCTAACATAACTCGAGTCGACCGGAAAAGTAACTCAAATCAAATGGACTGTATCTGGCCTCCTCGGTGTAGTTAAGGCTCAGATATTACTAAAGAACAAACCGAACACTACCTGAGGGGTCACGCGGACCTATCCTGGGGATATCACAATACCTCGGGACAATGATCTAGCAATCACTCAGAGCGGCGTTGGATATCCGGAGCTATTTAATATCTCCATACGATACGTCGTCCTCTACCAGGACTACTCAGTGATATACCCTAAAGAACGCCATCGGTTCACAAGGAATACAATTTCTCAAAGTAAGCGGGTGCATGCATATGGCAAACAGATAACACGAACTGACTAGGATATTATAAAATAGATGCAGTTCCCCATCACCAGGACATGTTAATGAACGTTACAATAAAAGAAAACAAAAAAAAAAAGGTAACCGGGGGATCACACAAGAGTACATGCAAATCAGTTACATATCAGGCACTGCGAATACCATGAACAGTAGAAATAAACAACCACTATTAATAAATACAACAAACAAAAACCAGGCACAGAAAGAAAGTATACAATATGAATAGATAACTTGTGAGTGTAGTGCCGCTTTAGTTATATACGGAGGCAATGCATTTTAGTAAACCAATTCAGTCAAATTAATATCACTGAAGCAAAAATACAAGAATGAAAATCGAGTGGAAATACAATGAACGAGCGTGTAATAAGCAATAATTAAGAATAATACATTGAAACTTCGGTGGTATTCAAAGCGGAAAGTATGCAATTAATCAGAAGCATTTAAAATAATCAAGAAAATTATTTACTTAGAGTTACCAAGGGGGACTGTTATGAGTACTATTACCTCGAGTATGTTTTTAAGTCGCTCAGGAGGTTTATTTCCAAGAACCCTCTTCTCTGCCACTTCAAAATAGAATAGAGGAGCCATAAGGGCATTTTTTTTATCGTCAAATTAGAGTGCCACAGAATGTTTGACACATAAATAGACGGGTAAATACCGTGATGTACTGATGTAATTTATATAATCTATGAGAGATTCTGTCATTCGTATGATCCTTATAGGATAATGATCGCTACATGATCTGAATGATGAAACATCAAAGAAACGCCTCCATATACAAAGAAAACGTTATTTTTCACCAAGCCGATGTACTGTGTCACAAGTGGTTCGCTACGGTGGCAAAATTGCATGAATTACACTTTGAATTGCTTCCGAACCAATCCTATTCTCCAGATCAGGCTACCAGTGATTTTTACCTGTTCCCAGTCCTAAAAATATACTCGACAAAAAAAGATTAGGTCCGAATGGGTAGAAGATCCTTGAAACAAACGCTATTTTGAGGCAAAAGATAAATTACTCTTAATTTATTAAAAAAAGATATCAGAAGGTCGGAGAAGCCCTGGAATGTATCACTGTCAAAGGAGACTGTGAATGAATGTAGTAAAATTTGGTTAAAAGAGTTGTGTTTTCTTCATTAATCCAGGAATACATTATCTGATGTGTTATTTATTGGATTGTAAACTGTTCAAGAAAATAGCCCAACAAGTTTTTAACCGAATTCATAGCAATGGGTACAAGGTTGGAATACGGTCTCAAGACTATGGAGTAATTCCATTTTAGAGAAAAACCTTACTTTCCGTTGTAGTTGAACAGCTCATTTTGTGGATAAGTCATTTTATTCAACTCCTTATAAACAAATTTCCAAGTAAATTTAGTGACTATTGTTAAGATTTGAGAGATTCATTAAACATTCTTTCTTTTTTTACATTAACGCAAAAGAACTCCCTTTCTGGACAAAATTCAACTATGTCCTTCCAACGCTTCTCAAAAATGTTACTAAAAGAAATAGCTGTATCTATTTGCAATAAAAAAGTATGTTTTAGAGTTTTCTACGAAATTTTATGACTTTTTGAAAAAATACGTGTTAATAAGTGGCAGGGTAATGTAGTGAGTGCTCTGCCTTTTACATAAGTCAAACAAGTGTATTTGTTTACCTTAATAGACAAGATAGGTATCAGCCTATGTGCATAGTCTGGAATTCTTACTATAATTTTCATTTGTTTGAGAGCATTATTGGCAAAAAAGTTTCGAAATACAGACACTCAGAACCTAAAACACCTTGATACAAGAGTCCAAAAAGTAATTGTTGACTTTTTCTCTTGGTCGTATCAATTTATTGAAGATGATATAAAACTAATGATGAGATGAATGAAAAAACAATTTTGAAAAATCAGAGCAGTTGGAGAAATTAATGAATATCCTTTCTAAACTGATGTGAAGAAATGACAATTCATACATTTTTCTAATTTTGGTGTACATGTATCACTTAACAGTCAAGGTTTTTTTATACCAAAATTAGCAATTGAGTAACGATGGTGAAAAGAGTGTTCACATTACAATTTTTCTACCAATTCCTTAGTTAAAAATGAAGATGAACACAAATTTTATATTGTAAAACCCACAAATACAAAAACAATTTTTCAATTCCAGCTCTTTAAAAATGAACATTCAATAAGGAAGGCAAAACTAATTGTACTTGATGCAAACATCAGTACAGAAAGTATGGAAGTTATTTTGAAATATGCCAGTGAATATAATATACCAGGTGAGTGATTAAAAACATTTCAATATGAGATTTACATTTAATTGTGAATTATCAAAATATAAAGATTCGATTCCATATAAAATTCCGAAAATGGACGGATTCAATTATAGAAAAATACTATAGTTTGAATAAATATTTTAAACAATAAAAGTAGGAAAAATAGATATAACTTTCAGTATAACGATATCTATGTGTATGAATTGAAAAAATAATGATTTTATACATAACTTTTTATAATTATCAACTAGAGTAAAAATATGAAATAAAACTATTTCAACGTGAATATTGAACAAAAGAAGTTCCCAATTTAACTATTGCATAAAGGTAATAAATTAGAATTTTCCAAATTATTATAAAAATATGTTTAAAGCCTACAAATTCGAAAATTAATGTCAATCAAAATTAGTACAAATTTATCACATTATCGATCATCGGAAAGTATTCTATAATTTATTCGATTTTTTACACCACTCAGTGGTAAAAATGAAAAACAGTTTTGATCATTGTTACTTAATTCTTAACTGTAAAGAAAGGTACGTTATAGTTTAAAACAACCTATATGGCTCTAAATAGCTATCGAGCACTATAATAAATACATTTCATGACACTGTGTGGCTAGAAATAGATATAACTATGAGTTAACAATTTTAACATTACATTGCTGAAGATTTTGAAAACGGATTTGTGTGTTAATAAATGAAGCAGAGGTATGCAACAATTCAATAAATAGACCATCCTAACCTATGTTGTGGATTGTGTTGCATTTGCATAATTAAATTTTTCGACTCTTGTTTCAATTCATAACTCAATCTTGCTTCCTTATAAAGTGATAAGGATGCCAAAGCATGAAATAATAGGGAAATAACTCCAAGCCAGTATGCCCATGTCAGAAAATTGAAGTTAGGATACATCATCCAGTCTCTGCGGGTATAAGATAATCCAAAAATGAAGAATGACAAGAACATGAATACACCTGAAACAGACAATTTTCAAGATTATTTGTACAGTCAAATAAATCGAATATTAATCATTCTAATTTTGGTCAACTTACTTGTAGTTACAATTAATCCAAAATTAATGGAAGATAAAATCCATTCATATCGCAAGATCAGTTTCAAAGGCCACCTACATACTTGGCAAGCCATGACTGCTTGAGCCCCAAAACTTAAAAGGAAAGATATCGTCATGAAAGTCTGAACTGCTATGAGCCAACCAGGCAGTAACCACTCTCGTATGGCATCATATTCCAGACTAAAAACATGATGGCAACCATTGAACAGTTTATCGTACTGATTGTAGGGGTACCTAAATTCCTCGAAACAATACTGCCAAATTCCCATGTTTTTGAAACTAGAGAATGTTTCGGTGTACGACTTCACCCAATAAGGGCTGAAAGAAGAAAAATTTCAAATACTTCAAGATTGTTAATATTCCAGTTACCTGCAGAATGATATCATCAACAATACTCCTCCTATGTATGTTAAAATAGCTCCATTAAAAAGATGATCTAAAAAAGGTGGGGCCCAATTACAAATTACATACTAAATTTTCATATACCAACAATACCTGATACTTTTGGATAATTATTTTTATCAATGGTTCGACTCATTTTGCCAAGTATTATATATTTTAATTAACGTTGAACTGTAACGATAGTAGCTAGCTGTGTTGTTCTATGATTCACGAAATTTCGAAAATCATAACATTAACCACAAATGACAAGTAACTAATAATGAAAATGACATAAAGGCAATTAAGCCTTGCCAAGCATTGTTGCCATGTTGCCGAGGAGAGAGCTTATTTATTCAATTAACTTAACGATATAGGTAAAATTTGTCCCAGAATGTGAATTATTTAAATTGAGTACGCTAGCATTTCGTAGAAATATCTATATTCTTGAAATTTTGAGCCGAAAATGATTAGAAATACATTTGACTAATTGATGAAAAACGGTGTCAAACAATCACATTGGACTTACTGATGAAAATTTCGTAATTAAATCAACTTCTGTCCAACGGTTGGCAGTCAAATATAATAAAATAGATAATTTAGAGACTAGAGAAGTTCATGAATTGGCAAAAATCTCCTAATTAAAAAAGGGTGAAAGGCACTGACTTGAAATTAGGAGCTTTTGTGCGCTAGTTCATATCACTCAGGATCCTCACAAAGTTATTTTTTTTTGGTCTACTAACTATACGATCTTCACAAAATTTTAATAGCGTTCTTGTCGTTATTTCACATGTAAATTCTAAATTTAAACTCGATCGTGGAACTGTTGCTATGGTTTATTTAGCGCCCAACTCTGCTCGCTCACAAAATTTTTATCTTTGTTTTAAATCTTCTAATCATAAGATCCTTACGAAATTTTGCAGGCATATTTCGTTAATAGCATTTTTATATTCTTTTCTGGCAATCATAATGTACATTATTGATGGCGAATAACTGTTATTTGTTTGACTAAATTTAATTCATGATTAATGTAATAATGTTTTTGGAGATTGTTATATCTGTATGAAAAGATTTATGAAGAATGGAAAAATCATGTTGGTTACAGACTCTAATTATTGTTGAATCAAAAAAAAATTTAAGTAGTCATAATTTTCTACTTCCACTGTGTCCATACATTTATTTAATGAATTTAAGTAATGTAGTGGAGAAAACCATCATTTGTCCACTGGTAACATAAGCTAAGATTGTGCTCAAAGGACTCCAGATAATTAAGCTATCAGTACTGTTGTACTATTAAAACTGATATAATTTTGATTTAAGTAAAATTTTGGTGAAAAAAATAGCATTTCTTCTATAAGGTGGTACTCTCAGAAATAAATTTACTACACCGAAGGAGACTTATTTCGAGTCAGATGGGATTTCAGTATTTTTAATCGTGTTAATAAGACTAGTGAACACGCCAACACAAATCGAAGTTTTTTTAAAATCTTGCTGTAGAAAAAATAGATTTTTTAATAGCATTCAGACATAACCCAGTAGGCTAATTGTAAAAACTAGAGGCCTTTATCTGTACAATTCAGAAACAATCATTTGAAATAATAATTCCGAAATTTTAAAAACTTTTAAGAAAATACACCAATAAGAATATTTTTATTTATTAAAAATTTCATAATAATACATAAATGGTACTCAATCATTCAGGAGAAATAACAAAAAAATTTAAAGTTCAAAAATTCAAAACAAAAACAGTGTATATAAAAATTCTACAAAATTTTTCTTAGTAGTGGACGGAATGAATATATCACCAATCTTTACACATGGAATAATAACTCAAACTATTATATTTTATGAACATTTGGACACAATACAGTGGAGTCCTGCTAACCCACGTTTAAAAGGACATGATCTTGTCTAGATCAATGATTGCAATTTGAGTTGGATATAACTATAATATGTTTTTGTCAATACAGTTTTTACTATATGTAGTTAATTTCACTTCATACAGCTGAGATTGTATTTCCTACACTTTTGACCACATATTTTTCTTAAAACTGTGGGTATATACTAACATAATAACAGGTTAACAGGGCTCTAGTGAAGTTTAGTATTATTCTATTAATTCAATACACTTTGAAAAGGTTATACAAGTGATCCACATTTACCAGAATGTTCAATTTCAAAACAAAAATATACCCAGCTACAGGGTGTTCAAGTTTCCAAAGGTCTATTAAAAATAGTATGTTCTGTACAACAGGATAGTTCACATTTCAAAGGTTTACTTAATTTTTTTTGTTGATATTTTTAAAGTTGGCTTTCTTGGAATATATAAATAATAAAATACTGTTGTAATTAAAAATGTCCCGAAACCCAAAAAAGTACCTCATCCTCCAAGTTTGATCTGAATATCTTGGAAACTTCAGGGTTATAAAGCGTTTGCAGATCTTTGTTTACAGGACATTTTTGCCTTGAAATTATACATACAGGTATTCAAAAAAAAAGTGGACCACCTTGTATACTTCACCAACTCTCATTACTCAAATTGGGAAGATTTTCTTGAATTAACGCATCTGGAAAATTCAATTGCTTGATATAATTATAATCATAAATATTATTAGTTATTATTTGATATTTTGTATCAATTCACTTCTACATCTTAGATGTATTTCAATTTCTATAAAACAAGTTAAAAGTACCTATTTCAGACTTTTGGTCAAATAGAAATATAAAAAACTTTGATTATAATTACATATAAAAGATTAAAAACAAATACTCTTTACAAACTATTATTCCTTTGTACACATGGACATTTAAGGCACTCTCTCAACCTCTAGATTCTAGGTGGAATCTTGCTTGAGATTCTTTAAGTTCCCTCCTTTTTTTATTATGAATGTAAAGATCGGTAAGAAACAAAGATGCTGCCACTAGCATAGCTATACTACCCACACAAGCCAATACAAAGGAGTATCCGAAAAAGTTATTGTCGTGACCAGGCATCCAACCATTCTTATTTCCCAATATCGCGAAAACTATTACAGCTATACTACCGCACACTCCACCTGCTAACAGAATGTACGAGTTTAACTGTATAAGTGTAGTGAAATGATCTTGCTCTGGTCCCCAACACAAGAAATATAATAAACTCAAAATTGCACACACTAATGCCGATATGAAACACAACGTGAAGAATATTTGAGTTATTACCATGAAGGGTGGTGCTAGAAACCCACGTATTTCATCATAACCCGATGTGAAGGGGTCATAGAGCCATCTGCATCCAACGAAGTACTGTCCTTCTACATACCTGTAGTGGTTTTTTAGCGATCTGAAACAGTGTGTCCAGAGACCCAGACGATCTAAATTGGCACCTGTTATTCTTCTGTCAGAGACGAGCCAACTTGCAGTGCAAAAGGCTATGAAAATAAGAATGAAGGAAAATGCAAAAAAACCAAGGCCCACATTTCCAGCTAAACTTCTCCTTTTAGCCTACAAAAAAAATCAGAGTCATTAGTGGTAAAATTACTACATATTCATAGTAACTTCAAGTCTCAATAAATATAAAATTAAGTTTAAAATTAGATGCAATATATTTCAAGAAAAAGAATACTCATTAAATAGTTCAATGTTATGACTGAGATCAAGATTCACGATTTAATTGGTTTGTTAATTAACCTTTTGTTCTAGAAACAGTTACCATGGTTATCACAGCATTCTTGATTCAAAGAATAATTTCTTTTTTTAAATTTATTTTTCTCGTTATATTTGTCAAATTAGAATAACAAACTATTAGCAAAAGATAACTGAAACATTTATGAATAACGACTTTGGCACAGTTAATAACTTACAGACATGAAACCTGCTCTTTAAACTTGTTGCACAAAAACAATCTCGTAAACAAACTAATTACCGTTTGAAATACTATCAAAACATACACCACCAATATATTTTTCAAAATATCTATGCGTTGACAAATTGAACACAAAATATATATATATTTATTAATCCAAGAGGTTAAAATCGCCACGAACATTATTATTTATGTAGAGTAATATTCGCAATTATGAGTTCAAATGCAAATAAGGATGTAATTTTGTTATTATAAATAGTGTTTGTTGTTTACCTCTGATCGTCTGTATTCCACCATTTTGACATAGATATTTTATTAACATAAAATTCCAGGTTAGAAATAATTTTCCTTCCTAACAATTACACTATCTTCTGGAATGTTTTGAAGAAGTCTTTTCAAGTTAAGTTAATCAATATTTTTGAGAACTATCAAAGAACGAAAACACTGGAAAGTCAACCGATGACTAACTTGCTATTTCATACGCGGGATCTGATACCTATTAAAAGGTAATTTTTGATGGGTAGAAGGAATTGAACAACATCGCAACACTGGAGCTTGACCACACCTGATTCTTCGTTCGTACGACACCTCACGAATAGGTTAATATGTAGATAACGAAGCTGAGCTCAAGTTTCACAATTCTTTCTAACGAGAAAGAACTGTGAAACGTGAGTAACGACTCACGATTAATTTATGGAATTTTTCGACATGCGTTTTTGCGTCAATATTCCCTTATTTATAATACCCAGTAGTATTCAAATAACATCCTAAGAAAAACAATTAATTTCACCATTATTTATTCTAGTATTGGTTATTATCCGCCAGTCCGCGCTACAATTTATACAAGTTCGCCAAAAGTAATGTCACTTTTTTAAATTGAATTTAAACGAATAAATTATTAACAAGTTCTTTATTTTTAATCAGTAATGTAATCACCTTCACTATCAACAACCTTTTGCCATCTAGTGTGCAAATTTTCAATGCCGGGCCCATAAAAATCAATTGGTTTTTTAGTAAAATATCTGAGATGCCATTTTGGACATCATCCAAATTTTCGAATTTGTTGCCATTAAGAAAATGTTGCAGCGATCGGAATAAATGGAAATCCTATCATTTAGTGTATCGACATGTGAGCGTAGCTTTTTCACCAAGTGACTAGGTAGCAGTGTCCACAGCCTGCCCCAAGAGGCAGAGAGTGTGATAAGGGTTACCCTTATCATCGCGCATGGCGAGAACCACTCCAAAGAGCTGAACCCAACAGCTTCCAGTTTGGGCTTCAGTTCGAAAACCTACAACCGTGTCTTCCTGATCGATAGGAGTCAGGGAGATCAAAATTACCGCATCTAAACCTAGAGAACCATCTTTGCCATTAACGAACGTCTAATGCCCTTGGATAAACATCGCAAATGTTCTTGGTCGCAACTGTTTCGTTACTACCCTTGCGAAACTCAAAAAGCATACAATGCCAGATATACTCTTCTGTTATTTGGCTGGCCATTTCACCCCAAATTGCAAAAAAAAGTCTAATGTTAAATTATTTAGAAGTGAACAAGTCACGGTAACCTTAAAATGTCTTTGACACGACTTCTTCTTCTTCTCAGTAAAACAGCCTCCTCTTAGGCTACCCCCCTAGATGAGGATGCTGAAAACCATGGAACAGCCAATGGGCTATGCATCCAGTCTCGTCGTAACAGATTAACGGCTAACAGCCTGGTTCCCGGGGGTGCAGGAGTCTAGATCGTATCTATACCAGACTGCGACGAATTCTTCTGGTATCAGGTTGCTTCAACTTTATAAATCAGATCTAGGCTTGTTGACAACACTACTCATACCCATGGAGTACACAGGAATGACACATATATTGGTTGACCCCGAAAGGACAGGAATTTGGAAAATTAAATGCTGAACACGCAAAAACAATGCTCTTTCACTATCAAAGCATACTCTACAAAGCTAGATTGGAGGAACTAAGGAAATCCAGCAACAAGCTTATCACCTTCTCATCAGTAGAAAATAGAAAATCATACAAATTAAGTGGTTTCGCGAATTGTAGGAAAGAAAGTGCGCTATATAATTCATCCATGTTATGTCTATTAAGTCTGCATGAAAAAAAGAGATGTCTCAGATCCCCATATTCCCCACAAATGCAGGAGGGGGATTCCTGGATCCCAATTCTAGCCATATGAGCAGGGAAACAACAATGACCAGACCTCAGGCGAATGATCGTCACTATATTTCTCCTGAGCAATTTCAACCTCCCAAACCATGTACTCTTCCTATAACGACTCGGCTGCACCATTTCCGAATAAATCCTACCCTTGTCCTGACCCAGTCTACAAAATTCTCTATCCCACTCTTTCCAAAGTTCCTTCCTATACCGAGACCAAAGTTCACTGGGATCACCCCTGAGCACTGATATTCCCGGCAAGAGTCTACCCCGATTAGCCAACATATCCGCCATATCGTTATGGACAATATAAAAGTGACTAGGCACCCACATCAGGGTAACATGAAAACCCGACGATTTAAGCCTCGATAACATGATCATTGTACTGGCTGTTTCTATGTCCAATCTGGCATCCAATTTCCCATCACCCAACCTATCAACCACTCCCATAGAATCCGTAATTATGACCGAGTTCAACATTCTTTTCTCCATAATAACTTGGAGAGCTCTATAGATCGCGTACATCTCTGCTGAGAAGATTGACCAATGATCAGGCAATTTGCCACAGACCTTTAGTCCCTCGGAAGGTATCCAGACTGAGTAGTCAACTGAATCTGGATTAGCAGACTTAGAGGCATCTGTATATACCTGAATGGAGCCCGAAAACTCCCTCTTCATCAAGCAATTAAATTCTTGATTGTTGGTCAAAGAACCCTTAGTGAGATTTGATTTGTACACTGATCTCCTCTCTGATCTAATCTCAACATTTGTCATGAAATAGGGAAGGTCAGTTGATCTCCATATTTGCGATCCGTAATTACGAACCAACTTCAGTGCCTGAACATCACCTGGAACCGTGTTATTGTACCATAGATGATCAAATCTTGAGGGGTTATGAAAAACCTCAAGCAGGGGATGGCAAGAAAATCTATATATCTTTGTCACATACTTGAAAGCTAGCCATCTTCTTCTATACTCCAGTGGAAGCTCTCCACTTTCAGACAGAACAATATTTGTTGGCGTTGATTTCATAAGACCCAAGCAAATTCGTAAAGCAGAGAACTGCACCACATCCAACTTTCTAAGATTTGCCTTCGCGCATCTACCATATAACATTCCGCCGAAATCAAGGTAAGGTCTAACTAAGCCCTTATACACACTAAGTAGCGTAGATGGATGGGAGCCCCACGATGGTCTACAGATGGCTTTAATGGTCTTACACTGACTGATGGCTTTTGAGCACATGAGATCTATATGCCCTCTCCATTTAAGTTTCTGATCAAATACCACTCCCAAATACTTGACCTGTTGTTTCCAGGGAATTGTTTGTCCATCCAAAGCCACCTGTGTTGACGGAGAAGGGAGAATATGCTTTGCAGAGATCACTGCCGCCGATTTCCAGACATTAATCCTCAGGTTACGCTCCAGGAGCCACTTGTTAAATCTGTCTAGATTAAAATTGAGGTATTCAACTATTTGCTCTATATCTTCTCCGGAGCAAAACATTGAAAAATCATCCGCATATTGAAAGAGAAGAATCCTCCGATCCAGCAAATTCTGTGGAACTCGCGTATACAGGTTAAAAAGGGGTGCACTCAGGACAGAGCCCTGCAAGAGACCACCGTAAAGAACTTCCTCAAACTCAGCCCCTGAATCACCCTTACGTCCAAAAAAGAGCTCATATATTAAATTAGCCTCATTATGAGGAATTTTGCAAGCAATCATGTCTCTCCACAACACATTCAAATCCACACTATCAAATGCTCCCGCTATATCCAAGAAAACACATATAGAAAAATGTCTTTTGTCAAAGGCCGAATAAATTTGGGCAGTAAGGAGAGTATGGCAGTCCGAAATGGACCTGCCCCTTCGAAAACCAAACCTCAAGGGTCCCAATTGCCCTTGTATTTTCCCCTCTATTCTTTCCTTTAACATTCTTTCCAGGACCTTTGTAATGCATGGAGAAATTGAAATAGGTCTATAACTGTTGCCCATATTTACCGAAGCTCCATCCTTCAAGATGGGAACTATAACTTATGTTTTCATATCAAGATGAGGCGAGCCAAAACGCAAGAGTTGATTGAACAGACTTAAGAGGCTTATTTTGACAGATAAGGAAAATGCACGAATACTCATAATCGATACCATCAAGGCCTGGGGCTGAGATAGTTTATTATTGATTATGTATACCATCAACTATAAGAAGTGCTCTATAAGTTTGGCGTTTTCATACGTTAAGATACGTTATGTCCACGTGAACAAAGTCATCAGTTAGTTGTTATATCGAACTAAATTCGCGAATTGTTGGATCTGTTTATTCTAATTTTCAAATTTAAAATATTTAATAACGTTGATCATTTTAGATTTTCGATTAAACCCCTAATAACGTAAAAATTCACAGAATATCTGGGAGCCAATGGAATATTACAGAGATTGCAATATACATTTTTCGGTAGCAATTATCCGCACTCTCTGAAGGTTAACCCATTGTTCGTTTCCTTAAATACATACTTGGACTACTTAAGTAAAACAAAAACATACCCAGATATTTTCCCACACAAAGTTATTAACACATTTCCTAATATTCTGCAAAAAGGCACCTTGAACTGAAAACATTGGTTTTTAGCGTTTAAGGAAGGTTAAATATAACGTATCTATAGAGTTCAATAATCGTTCCAAAACTTTGAAGAGTTACCGGCTGATTTATTTTTAATGCTTTTATGGTCTATAAGGAATAAATATTAATTATTTATAGTATAGTTTCTCAACTTATTTTAGTCCAGCGCCCACTTTGAGAACCAATATGTTTTTTCCAGCGCCTCATCTCAATTTAACATACTATCTAACGTGAATTTAAAACATTATATAGTGAACAATAATGGCTTTTGCAAATTTGTTGAAACCCCTTAAAATATGTGAAAAAATAGACCTGTCAATTCTGACCCATGTCTCGTCAGTTAGGAGTTATTTCGATAAATAAAAATAATCAATAAATCATACTTACATCTTCCATCAAACATTCCGCAAAAAGGACTAATTTTTCACATAATGCATTTCTGGAGAATGTGTTATCTGTTTTTTGAAAGGGAAATAGAAAAGACCTTTCTGAATTCTATGTGGTATATTTTTTCGGTGATTGAATTTTTTATTCCTTAACATCCACTCGAAACAATTTTATTAGGTACTGGATTTAGATAATTTTGGTCCATAATTTATGTTTCCTTGATTCTTTATTAGTTAATTACCACCACATGTGCTGATAATATATATGCCTATAAAGTGATAGTGTTATCTAAGGCATGTTATAAAATTTAATTCTGAATGTTTTCAAGAGATTTATTTGGATTAAATCTGTAGCGGTTTCGGAGAATTAATCCAGCTGTTTCTAAATTTGAGAATTCTTTACATCTACTTAAATAGAAACATTTTATTATGATATAGGCGTGTTAAATATAAGGCGAAAATTAAAAAAATTGTTTTGCACTAATCTAAAAATATTTTTTTCCTGGAAAATCCGCTTTGTTTCTGTATTATTATTATTAATGGCGAGCGGGCGTCTGTCCACTCTACCACTGCGTCGGCACGGACTATTGTGGTTCACCCCTAATTTATATATCCCCAACGAGATTCAGTTTTTGGATAAAACCTATAATCTTGTTCAGGGGTAATTTTTGTTTCTATAACAATCAGTTTATCAGAAACTTACATTCTGTCAAGAAAGTACCGGGAATTATCGATTTAAATCTGGCGGGGCAATGAGGCAGGTAAAAATTTTTTTCCTAGGTTGGTACCACTGTCCTTAATTACTATGCCAAGCTTGAGCGGGATCTGTCAACTAGTGTGTTTGCAACAGCTGATTAAGTCAGTCGATGTCAGAGTGCGTGCCGATTTTTACTATGGGTGATTACGTTGAGCAAAGAATTTGTTTAAAGTTTTGTGTTGCAAATGAATTTTCGTGTGCCGATGCATTGAAAATGTTGCAAAAGGCCTTTGGTGATAATGCTCTATCGAAAACTCGTGCATATCAGTGGTACAGAGCCTTCAAGGACGGTCGTGAAGTGGTCGCCCATCGACGGCTTCGATCGAAGATAACGTCGATAAAATTAAGGAAAGGGTGCTGGAAAACCGTCGTACCAGCTTGAGCGAGATAGCCCATGATCTTAAGATATCCCACGAGTCCGCACGTACGATTTTGATTGATATTTTGGGCATGAGAAAGGTGGCCGCACGACTCGTACCGAAAGACCTGAATTTTCTTCAAAAACGTCATCGCGAACAGGTTGCTTCAGACATGCTGGATCGCTGTAATTCCGATTCTACATTCATGGAACGCATTATAACTGGTGATGAGACCTGGGTCTACGAGTACGATATGCAAACAAGCCAGCAATCATCGGAATGGGTGGCAAAAAATGAGCCGAAACCGAAAAAACCACGCCAAAGCCGCTCGAAAATGAAGGTGATGCTCATTGTTTTCTTCGATATCCGTGGCGTGGTGCACTACGAATTCGTTCCAGAAGGTCAGACGGTAAACAAGGAGTATTACCTAGGCGTTATGAAACGTTTGCGTGAGCGTATCCGTAAGAAGCGGCCAAATTTGTGGGCGAACAACTCATGGATTTTGCATGACGATAACGCGCCTTCTCACCGAGCTACGATTGTGACTGACTTGCTCGCCAAAAACTCAACAAACGTGCTTCAGCAACCACCGTATTCGCCGGATTTGGCTCCCTGCGACTTTTTCCTCTTCCCAAAACTAAAATTGCCCCTTCGTGGCACCCGTTTTGAGTCGATTGAAGCCATAAAACAAAATTCGGCGCGAGAGCTAAAGTCCATCCCGGAAAGCGCCTATAAAAAATGTTTCGATAATTGGAAGTGCCGTTGGCATAGATGTATTGGAGCAAATGGAGCCTATTTTGAAGGCGACCCAATAAATTTTGACGATTAAAAGTAAAAATGTTGTTTTAATTGATAATTCCCGGTACTTTCTTGACAGAGTAGTACATTAATGTTTGTGAGGGCTGATCCAGTTCATCCTTTATGCATTTTATATAATTACACAATGCTTAATTAAGTTAGTGAATCAATCCTTTTAAAATTTTATTTTGTGTCACTAAAAATACAGAACTTAACACATTGAAATTTGATACAGTAACGATATTATTGTTTAATCAAGAATTTTTGAGAATCAGAACTGATTTCAATAAATGTTAAATCTTAGTATAACATTTAGCCGAAATTTTTTAAATAAAACTAGAAAGTACTGGTGAAAAGAATTATATAAAAAAATATCTGTGTGGCTGTATTACCACAACAAAAAATGAAGCTTTTTTGAAAACGGCATAAGCGAATAGTTTTGTGCTATAGATTTTTGTTACTTGGCTTTGTAACTCCTAGAAGATCTGTTAGTTTAACAGTGAAATGATGGCTGATAACTATTTAGAATATTTCAACTAAATTGCATAAAATAATTTGTATAACTCTCAGTGAAGTAAAACAATAACTTTAAAAATATTGATCATATATTCTATTAGTTATACAAAACATAACAAATTCAAAATGGACGGCATATCAACTATAGTTATCAAAACAAAATAAGAAGCATACTTCAAATAATACTTTCAATAATAAAAATCACAAAATATTAGTGAAAATTCTTATGCATAATTAACTCACGATTAACAAATATTCATTCGAGCATACATATAAATATGTAAATAAAAAATGTCAAATCTGTAAAATGTAAAAACAGATTAAATTGGGAGTACCTCTAAAATATAACATAATCGAAAATTACAGCAATGCACTACAAAGTTCCCAAGAAATTTTAAAGATGAATACTTCCAACAAATGATATCTTCCAGGTTATAAATCATACAATATGAAAAAAGTTCGGTGTTAAAGGAAGCCTTATCTTCGAAAACAGCTTATATTACAAGTGTTTTTGATCAAATAGTTGTGATATCTCATCAATCAATCTAAAGTAAGAAACTAAGGTAAAAGCAATTAGTCCAAAAATATTTTTTAGTTACTCAGTAGGGTGTGCTGTTAAACTTTTAAACAAGTTTCAATGTCTAAACAGTTTAAAATGAAAATATATCAGTATCTCAAAAATTACTTAATTAGAAAACAAATTATAATAACAATGCATAAGTTGCAATTTGTAAATATCATCTATTTTGAACTATTTGGTCACATTTACCCTTCATAAATAACTGTAAGTTCGGTCCAAAATTTAACTTACAATATGTAAAGTCATTCTTCTGTAACTTTATCATTAATATTATGAAAAATTTTTTCCTTATCAGAAAATTTCTATTGCAGTCTGTAGTTATATAAAATGTACTCCATGGGAAAGGCTCTTACACTTCGATCAAGTACACTACCATCTTCTTTATTCGTTACGGTATAATGACTAATGAATTCTAAAAGAAATTAGATATCTGTATGAGAGGGTTTTGGCATTTCTACACTATACTGGGATGGTGGATAACTTGATCTCAACCGTCTATACTTAGCCCTTCGAGCTTCAATTATAAACAGAGCTCCTGCTGGAAATAGCAATAAAGATCCAATACAAGCAAAAGCAAATGAAACACCTAGACTGTTATGCTGCCAGTTCGGCATCCAGTCTCTTCGGTCTCCATTAATACCAAATATAAGGCAAGCAATAACTCCAAAAATACCAGCTAATACCAAATTAGAACCATTGCTCAGCAAAAGGAGTATATATTTGTCATGATCCCTACTGCAGAAGCAATACATCCATGTCAAGAATATTCCTATCAGGAGCAATGTAGTACACAGTGTAAAGAAAAACTGGGTTGCTATGAAGAATCCTGGTAATAAAAAGTCATGAATAATGTAATATTCCTCTTCGAACACCCACCAACATCCGGTGAATACGTAGTCGTAGTGGTGGCGAAAATCTGTGAAGTTCACAAAACATACCTCCCACAGTCCTTAAAAAAATATTAAGTTCAATTTAGGGTTATGATATAACAATGAATAATTTTTAGAACTTAATGGGCTGAACTCAACAGATGACTAATATCTGATTCAACCAATTTTGCTTACCAATTTTAATAAACTGAGGATTTTCAATTTTTTCATCATTCTGTAGCCAATAGGGAGTGCAGAATGCAAACAGAATAAATATAAAAGCTGCTACAGTTAAAATAATAGCGGAAAGACCTGTTCTATTTTTCATAGCCATTTTAACAACAGAACGTCAAGCAATCAAACAAACATCCACCTGCTGAACTACGCACTGTACTTGTCACTACATAATTATGACAAACTACTACTTGGGTCTATGAACTACTAGCACAGATCAGAGTCTAGAATTTATTGTAGGGATCGGTTTCTCTGGTACAGATAAATTAATCAGCTCTACTATTGAGTGGTATCAGAGGATACCAATAAGTTATATGTGATTCATCGTTTTACGATTCACTTATAATTTTCTATAGTTGTACAGCTGATCGTTAGCTACCTGTTATTTTGATATTTATTACATATTTGTTTTGCATTTTTTTCAGTATTTTTCGAGCCAACGGACGTGATAGTATCAGCGAAGCCGTTCGAAACTAGTTATTGGAAATCAGTAAAAATGATTACACCAAATATAAATGAACTTTATTTCATTGCTTCATATTTGAAAATATTACCCTCCGAAAGTGATTGTAAGTCCGAAGAGATAAAAGAAATTGCAGAGGTAGCTAGGAAAGTGAGTGCGTTTGTGGAAAATGTAATTGTAACCTTAGGTTCAAATGGTGTTTTAATTGCTAGAAGAGCAAGTGCATCTCAACCATTGCTAGATAAAATCAAAGAGGAACAAGTTCAAATTAGACACTACCCCGCAGAAAACGTTGAGGGTATTATAAATGTTAGTGGAGCAGGAGATTGTTTCGCTAGTGGTTTAATTCTGAGTCTTTTAAAAGGATTATCTGAAGAAAAGTGTATATCTGTTGGATTTTCCGCAGCAAAAAGGGCGTTACAATCACCTTTTACTGTTCCTGAAAATATGCTTATTGAGAATATTGAAGATTGGAAAAATTGTGCTGAATATTATATTATTGAAAATGATAAAAGAAATTAATAGAGCTTGTACTAAATTTCAATAAAGAGATACAAATTTTGAAGTGATTATTTAATAGGAAATCAATCAATCATCTGAATACAGCAGTTATAATGAAGAAAAATGATTCCTATTTAACTTGGTCAAGGAAAGTACTCCTTTTCCTAAATATAACTTTTGAATTTTGTCTGCTATGTCTTATCTTCAGTTGAGAAGTTTTGCCAGGTGAAATGTCACGTGCTTCAGCTAGTTTTTAATTAAATTAAATTATATTTTTTGGACTAACTTCTTTTTTTAAATTAAATTTTTTTATATTGCTGAGACCAAAATTTGTATAACGTAATGTAAAGAATCTTTACATAATCACAGATCTTACATAACCCATAAATTTGACATTTGTCTATTTAATAAGTTCATTGCATTTGTCTATTTAAAAATTGTTAATAGAAATTGCTATACTATGTCTAGATTTGCCTCAAGGTTGAAGGAATTAAGGATCCACCTTTGTCAGACAGGTGGATCTAGTAAAGGAGTAAGGTATTTGTAATATATTTCCATATTTTGAGGTAGTTCTGGAAGGATCTTTTTTCAGAGAATTCATCGAACAACACTATGTACCTTTGAAGCAGGCAAATCCTACATTTCCCATTTTGATCCGTGAGTGTTCAGGAGTTCAACCTAAAGTATGGGCAAGATATGGTAAAATTAATAATGAGCCCTACTATAAAAATTTCTTTTAAATTAAAATTTCCATTTTAGAAAAAGGTGTTGAGCAAAGTGCTTCATTAAAGGATCTCAGTGCCAGTGAAGTATTATCAAAAATTGAGGCCCTTTCCAAGTGAAAAAAGACAATTTGAGTAACAATCATGTAGTGAAATAAATTGTATATAGATTATCATATTTTTATTGGTGGTAAACCAAAAAGCCGTGGATCAAAAGCTTCAATTGAATCCAGAACTGCAAGAGCTCCTTGTTCATTTTCTCTATTCATATATTTATTTGGAAACCAAACAACATTCATTTGAGCTCCAGTTGCGGAAATTACACCCTCAGGTGCATCTTCAAAAACAAGAATTGTTTTGGGATCAGGTTTTGATGGGAATCTTGAGCCACAAACTTTGTATATCTTTGGAGAAGGTTTGCGTTCATCAACTTCGAGGTCAGAACCTCCCAGAACTAAGTGAGTGAATTTTTTGAAGAATTGACCATGCCTCCGAGTTTTCAGTTGAAACGCTTCCTTATTTGATGTACTTGCAACAGCAACAGGGATTTTGTTTTCAGTAAAATAGTCCATTAGATTTTCTATTCCTGAAGCACAAGAAAATAAAATGAAAAAGTGTTGCTTTTATATTTAAAGATTTATGATAAAACCTCTAAATAATTTAGTCTCCAAGTATATTGGTAGTTAATGCAAGCTGAAAATCTATTAATACTCATTCTGTGGCTATTCATATCATAAGATACATCTTTTTAAAGGTGCTATTGTCGACACCAAACTTCAATTACTTTTTAATAAAACACATTGTGGTCTTTTTGAAATACACCAATTTAATTAGCCGAAAAATATTATTAAATAATATTATGGTGGGTGCTAAAATCTAATAGTTATGTTTTAAATTATTTCTCAATCTTGTATCTTTTTAATTTTTTATATAGTTCTGACCTGGCATGAGAGGAGTTTTTGCTAAATGTTTAACTGATGTAGTCCTAAATTCAATCATAAAATCTTGAGGTGATATTGGTAAGTTATAATCAGTGCATAGTTTTTTAGCTGTTTCTTCATCTTGTAAATTGATAATATGTTGTACTTCTCCAAGAGGTATATCATATTTTCTTGCTAAATCCTCAATGACCCATTGGTAAACAGTCTCTATGTCTGAGAAACAAATAAATATTCAAAAAATCATAAAGAGAAAGTTTGTAAATGAAAACGTCTTGAAAGAATTAGAATATATTAGGAGTACAAATAAGTTTCCGCCGTTTTATTGTAGATGGCGCGGCACGGAGTTTCGGTTAGCTTTCGCAGATGATAACCGGCTTAAAAAATAGTTTGGACATTCAAGAACAACATAACCTATTAATATCATTGATTTTATATTGGTAAAATATAATTTTTATAAGTTGAAAATGTCAAAATTTAAGCCAAGTAAGCGTCATTTGCGGGAAATATTAGTTTACTTCTTTAATTTAAAGAAATCTGCTGCTGAGGCGCATCAATTGCTCGTAGAAGCATATGGTGAGGGTGCTTTGAGTGAGAGAACATGTCGAGAGTGGTTTCAAAAGTTTAAAAACGGTGATTTCGACGTAGAAGATAAAGATCGCAGTGGAAGGCCAAAAATTTACGAGGATGCAAAATTGGAGGAATTATTGGGGGAAGATTCATCTCAAACACAAAAAGAACTTGCTCTAACATTAGAAGTCACTCAGCAAGCAGTCTCACATCGTTTAAAATCATTAGGAATTATTCATAAACAAGGAAATTGGGTTCCGTACGAATTAAAGCCGAGAGTCCACATGTTGCGGCTCGCGTGAAAAAGTAGTTGGAAACACTTGATTGGGAAGTGTTACCCCACCCGCCGTATTCACCAGACATTGCACCGTCCGATTATCACCTGTTCCGGTCCATGGCACATGCTTTAACGGCGCAGCGGTTCATATCTTATGAGGATACCAAAAATTGGGTTGATTCGTGGATAGCCTCAAAAGACAAGGAGTTCTTCAGAATGGATTCGAATGCTGCCTGAGAGATGGGAAAAAGTGGTTGCAAGTGATGGGCAATATTTTAAATAAATTTATATTACCGTTCTTCTATAATAAATATTTAATTTGTGTTAAAAAACGGCGGAAACTTATTTGTACTCCTAATATATTAATTTTTTTGTTCTTGGGAGGACTCACCTAAGATTATTCCATCCAAGTCCATAATTATGAAATTTACGTCCCCAGGTTGTAAGAATTTAGTCAGTGTTTCGTTTTTAGTTTCTTCAGTAAAATTGTTTTCATTATCTTTTGGTGGTGTATCTGGTGGACGAACTTCTATTGACAATGTTGGCGGAAGATTTTCAGTTGGGGAGGTACCAGCATTTTTTTTACTGCACCGTCCAGTGCATCTCGGATCACAACCTTTGTTTGCCGTAGGGATTGGTGCAAACCTTTTTTTATTACATCTACCAGTACACCTCGGATCACAGTCTTTTTGTGCCATTTTATATTAGTATTTATTACAGTTAATTTTGGTTTTTGATCTTATTTGGTCTCCATGATTGAAATGTAAATTTGATGATAGAAACTGACACCTTGTCAGTTGTTATATAGTAGTTAGTAAGTTTTATCTATGGTGAAATTTACAGTTACAATATTCAGTTGGAGAAATTGAAATCGATTGCATTCAGTTCGCTTCATTTATTTATAAAAGGAAATACATTGCTAATTCTAAAATTTTAGAATAAGTGTGCCATAATAAAAAATGGTTAATCGTACATTGAGAGAGAAAAGACCCCTGAAAATAGTTGCTTAAGGAATCTTAGCGGAATTTATCATGGGAAAGTTAGAAAAGAACAATTCCTTACTACGCGTTTTCATCCTCCCGCACGTGAGGGCACGTCAAGCATCCCTTAGCAATTTGGACTGCTCCAACGCAATTTCGTGGTATTTATCACCGCCTTCCATGTCGTCTAGTCTAAAATTCTATATGGTTTCAAGTAGCAGCACTGCCAAATGTTTGATACTTTTGTTCCCAATTGAACGAAACCATGTCATTGGCAGACTTGCACCCAATAGTAAATCTGAAGAGAACATGAGAGAGAGGAAACGTCTACCTCCCGTAAACAAGTGGTCTGTAAGCTCCCCCACAACATCTCTTCGCAAAGAGCTTAGAAAAAGTATAAAAAATAATAATATTTAATATACGTGGACATGAAAGGACTGAAAGAAAGCAGAAGCATGGTGATGACCCTACAGAGAGTAAGTACTACCTTTATAGTTACTGGAATGCGAACGTGGCTCTATACCAAATGACCACAGTTCTTGAAAGATTTGTAACTTGATTGATGCTTGATGACCCGTTATCGGTTCACATTCCTTAAATTACATTTGGTTAAACTGAAGTAGTGCAATAGTTTATTTTAATGAACAACCAACAACATAATCAATGTGTAAAGTTACTATTACAGCATGTGATGCTTATGAACGATTGAGTTAATAGATTCTCACACACCAACTGATATTTTTGGCGATCTAAAATGCCACAAGTAAACAGAGAGAAACATGAAAAATTTAATTTCCTATCAGTTAAAGCTTTGAAGCTCTGGTAGGATAATGCTGGTATGTGAGGGAGCTTCCACCTCTTGATTCGGGAGACGGCGTTTTGTTTCCGAGTCTGCGCATCTGAAACTCATCAGACAGACGGTGGTCGTCAAACGCTGTGTGCCTTGCTCTATTTGAACTCGGCGGGGACTGTTAGTCATGAATCTTCAGACTGGTCGTGTCCCCTATTGATACGCCGGTCAAGCTGCGATAGAGCAAGTTAGGTTTCTGGACGAGGAGCGAAGAAGTTGTTCGCTACAGCTTAATGAATAAATAAAAAACATAATCAAGAAGGCCTCGCTAGATTGTTCAAGAGGAGGCAGGAGAAGGTAGTTGTAGCTTCGGCGCACCAAGTCTTAATCAAAAAGAATGCACCAGTATCAGCTTTCATCGTTTTTGCATAGTATCCACAGCTTTCCGCAACTGTCCCGGCGTAGCCTTAGCATATTGCATCAGCTATGTATTCTTTCGATAAGGTGGTCACGAGTATGAATTGAGGTAGTACACACCATATTTTTTTAAACACCCCAAAAGAAGAAGTCTAGAGGTATAAGCTCGGGACTTCGAACAGGCCATCTGATCGGTCAGAATCTTCCTATCCATTTTTCTTTAAAATAATCCTCCATCCATTTTGAACCATTCTATTAGTGTTTTACATTAGGGAAGGTGGCAGGCAATTTCAGATTTTTTTGTGATAAGTTTAAAACGTATGAATGAAAAAGAATGTCGCAAATAATTATTTTTCCTCAGATGGTGTATATCTCACTGCTTGCACTTTCACAGTTTAATATCTATTGTCGAATGAAAATGAAGATTTAACAGAATGTATTATATGTCGTTGAAAAGCGTTAAATAAGGCAGTTTTTGCTCATCATTTCCATGGGGGCTTACGCTGCGGAATTTAGAGTAAACTTTGACCACATATTATGACTGAAGAAAAATTTTATAACCATTTTTTCCTTTGAAGCTCTGAAGTGAATGGGGTTCTTATGAGGGAGCTTCTACCTCTTAATTCGGAGGCGGCGTTTCGTATAGAGCTTGCACACCTGAACTAATCAGCTAGGCGTGGTGCGCAAGTCTGCAGCAGAGTAAAATTCTGCGAAAAAAGCGGGCACGCCACAACTTAACCACTCTGTAATAAGTAAGTATTCCACAAAAATCTCCCTGAAACCACCCTTGTCTAAGGAGAATTTTCCGCTCTTCCTAATGGTGTGCACTGAATTTTGATTTATATGATAGTTTTCAAGTTATGATATGTTTTTAGTGAAAAAATTGTGAAACATTACAAAATAGTAGAATCTTGAATAACTTTACAACGAAAGATAATTAGACCATACTCTATAGGAACTTTTTTTGCTGCAAATTGGCTGTAAAATCAGCTGGTGAAATTTGGCTGGAGGTAACTTGGGCAGCCTGTATGGTGAGTAGTTTCTAAATGGTAAAATAATATAAAATTACCACTACTCATGGTAGTAAAATAGCTACCAAGCCGTTTTGAAACCCTTACATTTTTATTATTTGTTAATTACATGTTGGGTATGACTTTTTTCAACCTTTGTCTTGTTCATTTCCAGTCGATAGTGGATAATCGGCCACCCTTATTCAACTCACATGGATCATAGAGAATCAGCTAGAAAGTTCCATTTGGTTTACTTTATCGAATTGGTTAATTGAAAGCCACCGTATTTGTTGAAGTTTTAGCTTTATTAGAATTTTTGTAAACAGAAATTGTTTTCATTTAGTTTGACTCAAATTCGGGAAGAGCAAATAGTTCTGGACGAAAATCATTTAATGATTGCAGTACAAGTGTGGCTTCCTCAGTTAGTTCAGTCTTCGTCGATGAATCAGGTATCATTACTACCTGCATTCCAGCATTCAGTGCTGCTTTAACTCCATTTGGAGAATCTTCAAATGCCAAACATTTATGTGATTTGGGCTTGTCTGGAAATCGTGAGGCGCACACCAAATATACGTCTGGAGCTGGTTTTCCGCCGATAACTTCAGGATCAGAGCCTCCAGTAACAATATGATTAAAATATTTGAAGAGTTCTTTGTGAAGTGTACTTTTGATATCATAGCTTGTTCTGCTCGAAGAGGTTGCTACAGCCATTGGGACTTCGTTTCTGTACAGGTGCCTGATAAGTCTTTCCACACCTACAAGGGGAAAGGATCTGTTAATATAGTAGGAGGAGTTTTAATTTCACAAATTTTTTCCTTTATTAGGAGCATAAATAAATTCGTGCGTTTTTTTGTTGAAAATTGAAGCTTTATTGTGAAAAATTGGTTATACATTTAAAGTTCAAAGTATTGTCCGTCGCTAGCCACTACTTTTCCCTTTTTTCTGGTAATTGACGAATCCCATTGCGAAAAAAGGCTGACTCTTTGGCTGTTACCCTTGCATCGATTCATTTTTTGATTTCATGGTAATTGGAGAAGTGCTAGTAACCCAGGCCATGTTGCATCGATCGGAAGATATGGTAATCGGGCGATGCAGCTGGCCGAAGGCGCTCGAAACTGGATCAACTAGGAGGTTTGTGGGCCTAGACGATACGTTTTAAGACCGTTGGTGCTCGAATAAGGACCAATTGGGAGACTTCTAAATGGTTTCTATTCTCGACGGTTTATTGGTATTGAATTTGAGACTAGGTGGTGGAAAGAAGCCTCTTCGGCGTGTGAGTTACGTTTCAAACAACCCTGGTATTAACCTGCATAACCAGTAGAGGTTGGGTAGTGCTTCGCTGCAAACCATTCACGCTCAGTTCCTAGAACTGAAGTGTACTGGAAACACACAACCTCTTTCGGGAACTGTGGAGACTATTTACGTGGTCTCCTGATCTCTTTTCTCAACGAAACAGCACTTCGAATGATGTGTGGAATTCACGTTTCCATCAACGCTTGGTAATATAAAATTTAACGTTGCTTCTCAACATTGACCACTGGATGGACTAAATTCAATATAGATCTCTTTGAGTCGTGAGTTCGTCTATTAGCCGCTAGATAGACTAATTCATCATAGATCTCTATAAGTCCTGAGTTCGTCTATTAGCCGCTAGATGGATTCAAATCATCAAAGATCTCTATAAGTCCTGAGTTCGTCTATTAGCAGCTAGATGGATTCAAATCATCAAAGATCTCTATAAGTCTTGAGTTCGTCTATTAGCCGCTAGATGGATTCAATTCATCATAGATCTCTACAAGTCCTGTGTTCGTCTATTAGCGGCTAGATGGACTAAATTTAACATAGATCTCTACTAGCTGAGAGTTCTTCCATTAGCCACTAGATGGACTAAATTCAACATAGATCTCTACAAGTATTGAGTTCATTTATTAGCCGATAGATGTAACTAGAGAAATTGAGATTTGAGTGAGAAACAATCGTAAAAATTTGGTGCAGGCATATTCGAGGAGAAATGCATAAAGTGACATAAATAACAATATTACTATCGCTAATTGAAATGAATTAACATAATATTTAAAGCAGAGGCTGAAGGGATATCAGTTAAAAAGTCTAAATTCTGTTTAGAGAAATTTTATGAATTCTTCAGCCCAACCTAGTCATTTGAGAGCATTTTTAGCTCATAATTCGAAAATTACAGACATTTGAGAAAACGGTAGTACGCTTTCCCTTAAACAAGCATTCATAAATTTTCCTTTACTGAAAAACATTTCTGGATTAAACGTTTGTTTGTTTGTTTGAAAAATTCATTCACGTTTATCAAGCCTATATAGAGCTGATTTCCTCAGCTGAAGCAAAATATTCCATTTCTTAAATGTCATTTTTTACAAACCTGGCATAAGATTAACTTCAGACATTATTCTGAAATTTTCCACTTCAACTCTTGCATAAAATTCTTCAGGTGTTAAAGGAATGCCTAATAGATTCACAGCTGTAATCGAAGCTTCTCTAGAAATCCTTCCCATTACTCTATTGCGAATTTCAGGGGTATATTCTTTATCATATTCTGCGGCTATTGAAGATATTATACGATTATTGATAGTTTCGGTGTCTATAAAGAATAAAATCAAGCATCAGAAATCTTTTCAATTAAGATGGTGTGATGATTACCTATCAGAGTTCCGTCCAAATCAAAAATTACATGTGTGACTGGTGCAAAATTTTTTTCTGGTTTGGAAGTTACAGCTTCTGCATCGACAACTTTCTCTTCTTTTTCGTCTAAGGCTTGGTTTCTTTCTGATGTATCGACCGACTCTGCTTGTTGATCTTTCAGTGTAATTCTGATAACGCTTCCTACTTTGGATATTTTGGGACCAAGTTTCTGGATAAGTCCTGATTTTTGTTCTGTTTCTATCGTAACGCTTGGTGCAACTTCAGCATTTTCATTCTCACTAGAAAAATAAGTATCATCAGAATATGAATATTCCTCTTCTTCCATTTCGAAATTTGATTCCGTTTTTAAAATAATGACATGCGTAATGTAATCATACGCCAGTGCTGCCAATATGTAGGTTATGCGAGCATATGCCAAAACTTTCAATTTTCAATATACTGTAGTTTTGACAATTGCAGAACCGCAATACAGTATTTTTGCAGATAATCACAGGACTCTCTTTGCGGATATGTTTCGAGTATTTAGATTACTATTTTAAAAATTATGATCATTCGAGAAAATTAAGAAGAAGATATATTATGCTATAATCGTCATTTACCGACGTGAAGTTGGGAGGCTAAGCTGGCTGCCAAAAGTTCCGGAAATACCCGATCGACCAGTGGCATCGGAAACTTCTACCTAAAAGGGAAAATGAACTTTAATTCAATGAGATCTACTCAGTTTATGTTCACTCCGATAGAGTTGTACCTTGTCCGTACTGATACAATAGTCTAAAGATCTTCATAAATTTGTCTCAATACTTTCGCACACTAGAAATGTTTTGAATAAAATTGAATGATATTTTATGATACTTAAGAACTCGTTTTTCATAAAACAATTACTTGCTCTTGATCGAGAAAAAATTTTCACACGATGAAAAAAAATTTTCAATATGTTTTTCGGTACTTCTGCACGAGAGTGCTGTAATGAAATATAATCAGATGTGTTCCTGTAAAGAGAAGTTTTTTAGCGTTATTTAGCATCATAGGAACACATCTGAATATTTTTAATTACAGCACTATTGTGCACAAATACCGAAAAAATACAATATATTGAAAAGTTTTTTTTCAGTTTGGAAATTTTTTCCTAATCAAGGGCAAGTAATTATTTTATGAAAAACGTGTTCTTTAACATCATAACGTATCATTTAACTATATTAAAAACTCTAGTGTACCAAAGTATTGAGACTAATTTATGAAGAATCGCGCTCTTTAGACTATATTCTATCATTCCGGACAAGGTACAACTCTATCGAATTGAACATAAATTCAGTGCATCTCATTGAATTCAAGGAAACCTTCAGTTTGGATCTTAGGTAGTAAGTTCCGACGCCACTGGTCGATCGGGTATTTTCGGATCTTTTGCCAGCCAACTTCACGTCGGTTTGTCTAATAGACTTCTCAATTAAATTTAGGAAACGTCATTTCCATTCAACAAAATGAAACGTCAAGGGTAAAAATATATGTATCATGTTTAGCAATTTTAGCATTTACAAATAATATTGGCATTTCATATTCAATAAAAATTTTCATATATTCATTCTGAACAGTAAAAAATAAATAAATGAATATGGGTTTCTTTGGAATGACGGAAGATCCTATTACTGAGGAAGTTGGTGAGTCACAATGTTATTCTACTAAGTTTTTAAAAACATATTTTATTATTTGATAAATATGTCCATTTCTGGACTAATAACTTCAATGTCATTTCAGACAAAGCAACTGATGAAAACAATACGGAGGAAAATTGGGGCGAGATTATGAATATTTGTGATAAGGCAGGAAAAAATAGTGAAGACGCTAAAAAGTATTTAAGAGCAATAATTAGGAGATTATACAATACTGATCCACACATCGCTATCCAAGGGGTTGTGGTACGTTTTATCGGATATTGTTTTTATTTGATATAACATGAACAATAGTCGAAAGTCTTTATATTTTACTATAGCTTAAATTTTTCTTCATGGTTATTGGAATTTGGTGTAATGGTTTATATTGCGAGTCTATCCCATATTTATAAAAATGTGGTTTATACTGCCTGGATTTCATCTCGTATTTACAAAATATTTTGAAAGGAAAATGGATCAGGAAGTATTACGATTATTAATTTTTGTGGTTTCAGTAAACCAAGTGATAATTCAAGGAAATTTTGATATTGTTTATTAGCATTGAAACATTTAATTTCCTGTAAAATTCTTGGCTTTAATATTATTTGTTGTGATTAAATATGAATGAATAAAAGATGTCTTCAACAATCAATTATCATGAGTTGAAGGGCTGAAGGTCAATGGCTAATTGCCTGTATGTGGGCTTTATTTATTGTAGCGCAGTTAATTGAAATATTTTATGGATAATTTATCAGATGAAGTTGAAATTATTTCTTTTATTGCATATAAGGTACAATTTATTTTGCAGAAATTTATAATAAATATTTTTTATGCGGTAACAGGTGCTTTGTTTATGCAAATTTATATTTTTGGAAATTTTGGACTTTTGATTGCTTATTATAGACATATAATATACCAACGAAGCAGTCATAAATTTAAATATGAAGATTAAAAAAAGTGATTCCGAATTCACTTTTAAATTTACATTTAACGGTTATTTCTTTGTGACCATTATCTTTTTAATTACACAAATCAACACTAATAGTTCTCATCATAAATATGTATTTGGTTCATTAAAGTATAAAGACTGTATATATTTAAGTTCTTGGCTCTTATTAGAGAATCATTTGGGCCTATTTATATAATAATAATGTTTATTAATGTAACGAAATACAATTCTTGTATACAAAACACATCAAAAATAAATAATATAGTCCCAAGTAAACTTAAGAAAAGCAAAAAAGAAGCATTAATGTGTAAAACCTTCGAAGGTTGTTTCAACTGTAGTTGGAAACAACCTTGTTTGAGACTACTATAATGTATTATGTCAACTCCAATTATATTGACAATGGAATATACTAAAGGAGAGTGAGTAGTGGTAGAGCTACTCAAATCAAATATGTATAAAGAATTTTTTGTACCTATGTGAAAATTTATCACACATCTATTAAGAACTCAGGTTTTCAACAATTTTTTAAAACTAATCAATGAATTGTTTTCTGTAATATTGTCTGGCAGACAATTATATATCTTAGCAGAAAAAAAGGTTATATAGTTGACTAACATTCCTACATGTTAAAGGCACGTTGATTATGCCTTCTTTATTATCTGTGTAGTACAAGTGGTTATTCATGATAGATATATTCATATTTTTGACAAGGAAACGAAATACAGTTGAAATGGAATGAAATAAGAAAGTAATTAGTTTTCTATCATTTTTTATTACTTAATATACAGTGACTCGAGTTTCTCAACGATTATATATATATTCGTTGAAGGCTTCAGCTTGTGCAAAACTTCAAGAACTGGGGTGTGCTGAAGGTCCATCTGTTCATTTAAGTGTTTTGTTTCTATAACGTGCTTGCGCTTAAATATTTCTATGGATTCCAGGATGTCTAGTTTTTTGCCAGGTTAATATTTTGAAGATTGTCCAATATTGGGAAGATATGATTGGTTTCGAGAAAATGTTTAAAAAAATTAGAGTTATCTTTCCGGTTCCTAAATGAAGACTGATGTTCTTTGAACTTTTTTTGGAAAGATCTTCTGGTTTGTCCTATATATAGCCATCATTAACTGTGCAGTGGAGTGTATAGGACCAAGTGGGAGATCTTTCCAAAAAAGGTTCAAAAAAACATCTTCATTTAGGAATTTAGGAAAAAAACAATCTTCATTTAGGAACCGGAAAGATAACTCTAATTTTATGAAACAATTTTTCAGAACCAATCATATCTTTCCAGAATTGGACAGTCATGTATTGATCAAGTATTGTCCCTTGAGGTGCCCCACAGTCTACCGCCTTAAGAGCGCTAATTAAATTGAAAGTGTTAAAAAATTTCTGTTTTGCATTCATATCGTTATAAAAAACTCGTTGGAAATAATAGGAGTGAAGTGCATTAGGTGGTCGAGTTTCTGAACGAATTACAAATAAAAAGATGTTCAAACTAGCTACCGTTTAATTCTAAAGAGTACAGTGCTTTTGTTCGACGTTTTCTCTACCATTCTGTCACACTTCTAGTGTTACACTATTCTCTGGCAAAAACCTTCTAGAGTAGTAGGTTACAGAATGTAAGAGAAAATGTTGAACAGAGGCATTGTAGAACGGGATTTTTTAAATCGTTATTTATATCTTTGTTACAGCTTCTAGACGCATGTGTAAAAAATTCGGGGAAAACATTTCATCTGGAAGTTGCTTCCAGAGAATTTGAGAATGATTTCATCAAACTGATGACCAAAGCCCATGCTTCGGCAGCGAAAAAACTGAGAGAATGCCTGAAGAGATGGTCCGAGACTGAATTCAAAAATGATAGTAGCTTGAACTTAATACCTTCGCTTTATGCCAAATTGAAGAGGGAAGGTATGGATTTTACTATTGCGACTGATACAGTGAGTGTGGGACAATTTAATCTTTAATTGCATATTTGACGTCATCCTTTTCAGCCTAAAAAAGCAGCTCCTGTCAGTAAAGATCCAAATGTGGTAGAATCTAATGAAGAGGAAGAACAAATCATGAGGGCCATCGAACTCTCTTTGAAAGAGAGTTCGGGTTCGCCCAGGACTTCTGCAAACACTAATACAAGTCTTTATCCATCAACGAACTTATCTAGTGTGAGTACAGCCTCGGTTCAACCATCAACTTCGGCCCCCACCAAAGAACCTATTAAAGTTCAAGCTCTGTATGACTTCGAAGCAGCTGAAGATAACGAACTCACCTTTGGTGCCGGAGATATCAGTAAGGACCCATTTATACATTAGTTAGGATTAAATTGAAAATTTTTAAAGACAGGGCCTAGTCTCAGTTTTATAGTGCTTTCTTTATAATTATGTTTTATGCTGTAAAGGATAACCAAAAAAAAATTTGACATCTGACACTTAGGTGTGACAAAACAAACATGACTATTCTTGCACCAAAAAGAATTCTACAAATTGGCATGTTTTTCACACAATTAAACATTCATGACTTCAAATATTTTCACTCTACACAAATTTAAGTAACAGGGTTTCCAATACGAATGGTACAATTTAAAATGGTTATAATGGCAACACTGTATTTTTTTTTGACATTTCCCATGTCATTTGTGTCCATTAGGTTATGCTGTTTAATCATGGAAAGGTACAACAACATTTAGAAATTGTTAAATTATGTTATCAAAATCAGTGCTCATTTGTGAGAAATTTAAGAAGAATTCATGGACGACATTTTTTAGTTGATGGACTCACCATTCGTCGTGCTGTAGACAAATTTGAAAGTGAATTTTCTTTACACTATTAACGAGTACCAATACAACAAAGAAATGCACACACACAAGGGACTATTGACTTTATTGCAGCAAGTGTAAGATTTATTAGTTACATGTGGTTCTCAATAATTAAATTACCAAGTAAATTCTCTTGTGTGCGTGCTGGTACTCTTGTATCGTAGTCGCCCAGGCGCTGAAGATCAACCCTAAAACAGTTTTAAACCATTTGTGTAAAGCTGGATTCCAAAAGAAGCTTGATGTTTGGGTGCCACAACAAAAAATATGATGGAGCATGGTGAAGCAGCTCAAACGGTGGCCAAACCAGGATTAACGGCCAGGAGGTTTTAGTAGCATTTGGTGGGACTAAAAGAAATCATTTATTATGAGTTGCTTCTTATGGTCAAACACTAAATTCATATCTCTACTGCCAACAACTGGACCCTTTGAAGCTAGCGATTGACCAGATAATCGTCAGAATTGACCAACAGAGGTGTTGTGTTCCATCAACAGGTCAACAACAGGCCACACACGTTTGTAGTGACTCACCAGAAATCTCAAGAGGTTGTTTGGGAAGTTTTAATGTATCCACCATATAGTCCGGACCAGGCGCCAAGCGATTAAAAACCTTGCTTAGTGATAACAAAGTGGTATCAAGAGAAGTTGTGAAAATTTCGCCAATAAGGACCAAGATTTCTATGAGAGAAGCATTAGAAAGCTACCTTTAAAATGGCAACAAATTATGGAACAAAATGGTGCATATTTGACCCAAATCGGACAATCCCAAACATGTTAAATAAAGTCTTAAACTTCACACAAAATTAATGGATATTTTTTCCACAACCTATTATTTGCGGGAAATTGATGATTGGAATTGATGATAGAAGAGTAAAAAACTATTTTGTTCAATCAAAATCGGATGATGGAAAAAAAGGATTCGGTGATTCAAAGATAACAAGCGAAAATTTTATACATTGCATTCAGATTGTCCTTAATCATTCTTACAGTTTATGTATCTCTTTTACAGTTTATGTGATAGATGACTCAGACCCAAACTGGTGGAAAGGTACTAATCATAAAGGCGGAGAAGGACTTTTCCCGGCCAATTTTGTTACTACCGATTTAAGTGTGGAACCAGAAAAATTATGTAAGTATCCAAAATCTAATACAGTGGCAGTATATTCAAAGAAATTTAAATTGTTTTCCAGTATATGAAAAGGCAAAGAAAATAGTTCAGTTTAAGGAATCAGTGGATGTTAAAGTTGAAAAAGAAACTGAAGATATTGAAATTAATGAGAGCAAAATCGATAGGCTTTTACATTTGATGCACGAGGCTGATCCGACAAATCCTGAAAGAGATACCGAGGAAATGTTGGTGCTGGAACGTAAGTTTGTTATTCTTCAACATAATATAGAAATGCCTGACGCTTTCAATTTTTAGAGGAAGTTAATGCAATGGGGCCGTTGATTGATTCAGAATTAGAAAGGGTCGACAGAAAACATGCTCAGCTCACCCAGTTGAGCGCTGATCTCGTAGAAGCTTTGAGTCTTTATCATACTTTGATGCGAGAACCAGCTCTGCCTCCAATATCGAAGTTACCATTCATTTATCCAACAAGTAGTCCGGTAAATATATCATATTTGTAATACAAAATTTGTATATTGGTGGTTGATTGTAATATGGCATATACCAGGTGTATAGGTATAAAACCGGAATTTTTTTGTCAAGATTACACACACCTGTTGCCTGTTATCTGACAGTTTATGAATGCCACGCCAAAAAACAGTTCTCCTTTTGAAGTCAAATAGTTATCCAACCATTTTCATATGAATTGAGGAGTTGACCAGTGAGAGCATGTCCCAGTGATTTCAGTTGATAATAATCGGACGGAGCCAAGTCTGGAGAATAAGCCGCATACGCTTGTATTTTCATGAACCGTTTTGCTGTTTGTAATAATCCAGTTGTTTTTCATGTAATGCTCCATTTAAATTGATCATTTGCTGTTGGCACCGATCGGTGTTAATGGTTTCATCAGGAGTTAGCAGGTCATAATAGATTACACCCTTCTGATCTCACCCAGCATTGTCTTGTTTCCGAAGCGATTTAGTCTTACAGTTGATGTCGATAGTTCACCTGGATTCACCCATGATTTACTACACTTAGAATTCTCAAAATTTATCCATTTTTCATCACCTGTCACGATTCAATGTAGAAATCACTTTCTATTGTATCTGTGGAGCAGCATTTCACAACGAATGGAGACAACTTTCTGCTTTACATTCAATCTATCCTAGAGTTCTTTTGAGTCTTCATCCAGTAAGACTTTGTCTGCGAATTTTTCATGAAATTTTCCATGACCAATTCACACATTTGAGTCTATATGTCCTCGATAACTTCATGAATTCCATCTTTAAGGTCTTGAATCGATTGTGGAGCATTGGCATAGACCTGATCTTTCACGTGGCCCCCAAAAAAAAGTCTAAAGGTGTTCAATCACAAGATTTTTCTGCAAGATCTCAATTGCAATTGTTTCGTTGCTTGTGTGGCACATAGCGCATTCTTGTTGAAAATAAACTTCATCCTCATCATTATCCTTCAATTACGGCCATAAAAAATCATTAATCATAGCTCAGTAGCAAAATCCATTCACGGTGACAGTTGCACCAGCCTCATTTTCCAATAAATAAGGTCCAATCACACTGCCAACGCAAAAACCATACCAAACAGTGACATGTTGAGGATGGAGAGGGTTTTTAACAATCATTCATGGATTTTTCGAGTCCCAAATGCTACAATGCTGCTTATTAATGTAGTCTCCGAGGTAGAAATGGGCCTCATCACTGATGATTTTTTTATGAAAATTCGGATCATTTTGATGCATTTCAAGGACCCAATCAGCGAAGATACGATGTTGCTGGTGATCGATCGACTTGTGTTAATTGAGTTTTAAAAGCCTTAACCTAAGTCTTTATGCAAAATATGGTGATATCGTTTGTGGAATGCCTAATTCCAAAGATCGATGAGGAATTAACAAATCCAGCAATATTCTCAGTTGTTCTTGAGCGATGCACCTGGTTTCGATTCTTCACATGTAGTCCCAACAACTCAAATTTTTCCATCAGATTCACTCTTGCTAGTTGAGAAGCTGCTGCACTACCCAAAAGTGCTTTAGTTTTACAAACAGTGACAGCAAAATACCATTTTGTAGTGAATTTTAACGATTTCAATGCTTTGTTGAAATGTGTATCGTTCCATTTTTGGTAATGTCGTAGTTTTTACTTGTCAAATGTCAAGAGATGACAGTTTCAAAACTGACAGCTGGCTATTCAAAATTAAACATCTCTCACATAAATGTAGTCAGTGACGGGTAAAACCGAGTGGGCTGTAAGCCAAATGCAGCATATTACTTTTTCTTTAAACATTTTTGCTGTTTTTAGTAATAAATCTGGTAAATGGCTCATTTTCATACAAAAACGGTTTACTTGTCATATGTGTGTAGAATGCACCATTTTTCTATAGTAATTTTGCATATTTTATCAAATAAAGAAAAAAATAAATGTCATAGCAAATGCCCACAGAAGTCGAAACATATTTTTCTGGTGACTGATATGAGTCGAGTATCCAAAGACCGATGTAACTAATAAAAGTATTTTCAGTACCCTATGATTTTCCATTTATTTGCTAGGAACAAAAGAAAATGTGATATTTCTCAATTTTGACCGATTTTCGGAGCTCACAAAAGAAAATGTGACATTTCCCTATTTTGACTGATTTTCGGAGCTCACAGATCAAGATTAGATACGCCCTATCGACGTAAATGGCGTAGCGGTTCATTTGACCTATTGGCTTATTTGAACTACCTGAAACAATTTTGATCAATCATTTATACTGCTCAACCCAATAGGTAGATCAATCGATTACACTAGTATTTATTATATATTATATGTTTCACGATAAAGCTTACATACTAACTGATGAAATTGTTTTCAGTCTTTCAACGGACACCAGCACCACCCTATGATGGCACCCCATTTAGGTCCAAATAGTCTACCTCCTGGTATGAACAGGCCACCCTATATGCATCAAAATGCTCCGATTCATTATGGTGCTCCCATGCAGGTACCTCCCGGTATGATGCCCCCTCAGCACATGGGACAGATGCAATCTGTACCAGGTTCACTGCCTGGTCCACCCACATCACAAACAATCCCAGGTCAAATGATGCCAATCACAAACGATGAAAGAAACCCAGATCCTAATATGATGCAATATGGGTAGGTAGAAAATAAAAGTTTAAAAATTAAAATGCTTCCGCCATTTAGTTATTTCTTGAAAACATTGTGTAACCTCTATGGAAGTCTGATTTTTAAGGTTAGGTTTAAGTCGCCATTTAGTGAGCCAGATTTTCATTTTATTTGTCCTGCGTTGTAATCCCTTCAACCAGCTTACCTGTCATTTGTGTAGTGTTATAAATACATATTGTTGGTTGGATGGAGTAGTCTGTTACTTTGTGATAGTTCATTTTAAAAGGGAATTAAGTAAGAACTTACTTCATTTTCTATTACTTTTTATTACCCAATATACAGTGAGTTGAGTTTTGTAGTGTTTACTACATTTTCAAACTGAATAAAAGAGGTTGTACCTCTACTTTCGTTGAAGGTTTCGTTTTGTGCAAAACTTCAAGAAGTAGGCTGTACCAAAGGTTCTTCTGCTCATTTAATAGTTTTATTTCTAAAACAAGCTTACCCTTAAATATTCTATGGATTCCAGGATCTAGTTTTTTGTTTTTCGCTTCCAGGTGTAATATTTCGAAATTGTCCAATTCTAGGTAGATATGATTGATTTCGAAAAAGTGTTTCGCAAAGTTAGAGTTATCTTTCCGGTTCCTAAATGACAGTTGATGTTCTTTGAACCTTTTTTGGCAAGATCTTCCGGTTTGTCCTATATATACACATTACCACACTGTTGACAACTTAATTTAGAAACTGCAGAATTATATAGACATTCATTAGACCCAGGACAGATACAACCATATCTAACATTTCAAACTATCTGAACACTCATAAACTGCTTACAGATCAATGCTAGATAGAGCATTTTCAATTTCCTTTAATAATATCACGAAGCGAAGTGAATATAATCAAACAAATAGCTACAAACAATCACTTCCGAAACAGAAAATAATGGCAAAAAATTTGTAAAACCAGCATAAAAATAGCTTTCACCTTCACATAAAATTTTCAACCACTTTTTTAATGCTAAAGACAAAAAGAACCGGCTAAATAATTCTTGGGTTTATAAATTAAGCTGTCAACAATGCGGTAGCGTATATATAGGACAAACCAGAAGATCTTTCCAAAAAAAATCCAAAGGACATACGTTGTCATTTAGGAACCGAAAGATAACTTTAATTTTGCTAAACATTTTTTCGAAACCAATCATATCTTCCCAGAATTGGACAATCTTGAAATATTACACCTGGAAGCGAAAGGGAAAAAACTCGACACCCTAGAATTCATAGAAATATGTGAGCTCAAGCACGTTGTAGAAATAAAACTCTTAAATGAGCAGACGGACCTTTGGCACACCAATATATATATATATATATATATATATATATATATATATATATATATATATATATATATATTCGTTGAAACCTTTGTCTTGTGTAAAGCTTCGAGAAGTGGGGTGTGCCAAAGGTCCGTCTGCTCATTTAAGAGTTTTATTTCTACAACGTATATATATATATATATATATATATATATATATATATATATATATATAATCCTGGAGATACAATTTTTTTTATTCAGTTTGAAAACGCAGTAAACACTACAAAACTCAAGTCATTATATATTCAGTAATAAAAAGTGATAGAAAAAGTACCAGGCTCACATTGTTGGAAGCGATTGAAATGCACAGTCACAAAACCCTTAAAATTGATATGACTGAGTAAACAAATGTCGACAGAACTCCCTTGTGGAATATTTTTGCTTAGTTAGTTATTTCCCATAATAGACTGTTATTTGTATCCCCTTTTTCAAGTTTTCATCTAAACTATGCTTATATAAGATGTGATGTTGCATTTTTAGAGTTAGTTCAAAACGTAAACCTGACGAAACCACAGGATTGGCGAAACAATTGTAGTTAATTCAATAAATTGTGGGATAACCATTGAGAACATTCTGTATAAGATTAAATTTCCTACATAAAAACAATTTCTAATTCTCTATATTTTTCTAGAATTCCAAACTATAGAATACCTGGAGCAATTCCCCCAAACTACCAACTAGGAGCACCCATGAGTTCCCACACACTTATCCAAAACAATTCCCAACAACCAGGGCCTCACTATACCTCTAATAACAACAGTCATATGATGTAGCCCTCTGTAACCTTAAACCACCTTTTCTTATTACAAATTTATCATGTGATGATAATATTTTTATCTGAAACCATTAAAGTCTGTAAAACAACACTGTACTTTTGCTTATATTAAGAATATGTTCATTGTTATTATAAATAGTCAACGCCTTCTATGATGTTAAGTGATGTAGAGTTAGGGTGAAATTTTGATAATATTCAAAGAGAGTTTGTATATTTTAAAGGTTTGGTTAACAGAAAATGTGTTACATTTTAGATTTAAGAAGATATAGACTTGATGTAATATATGAATATTTAATAAATTTAATTTTGAACAAATTAAATTGTGTATTCAATAAAATCATCGTTTTCTGTGCATGTAAGTGTCATACATTTAATTTCCCCAAATTATCCAATTGAATGCCTTGATTGGTTGTATACTGAATTATGTTTTGCCAATTTCTATGTGGATAAAAAAGTGGAAAAAGCACAGACATGAAGTTAGGAGCTTTTGCGCATTTGTTTATATCACCTATCAACTAGTAATAAATAAAATTCAATTTCCACAAACTTTTTATTGTTGAATGACAATTGTTTCGCCACACTGTGGTTTAATCGTATTCTACATTTGAACTGATTTCCATCAAATACCTTTGCTCAAGTAAAACATCCCCCTTTTCATTATTAATCTTCAAGTTGTTATTATGCAGTTACCAAATTTTATTTTAAAAGGATCAGTAGGTTCGGAACAAAAAAGGGTTTGAAGCTCATAAGGAAATGCGGGTGTTATGGAGGAGCTTCCTCCTCTTAATTTGGGCGGCGGTTTTTTTTCCGAGCATGCGCACCTGACAGGCGTGTCGTGCATCTCTGCCTGTTACCTTGTATTCTACTGGAATGAAATAAGGAATTACTTTGTTTTCTATCACTTTTTAATCATATACTACTCCATCCAATACTTGTATTCTACGTCGAAACGGTCGTCTAACGCTATGTGCCTTGCCCTGCTATCACTTTTTAATCATATACTACTCCATCCAATACTTGTATTCTACGTCGAAACGGTCGTCTAACGCTATGTGCCTTGCCCTACTTGAACTCTGCGGGGACGGTCAGTCAGTAAGTTTAAGAGTAGTGGTCTTCGGGCTTTAATCGTCTGAATTTTTTAACACAATATTGCTTAATATGGACAAAACCTAAAACAAAAACTACGAAAAAAAAGGATTAGGATAAAAAAAATTACGAAATGGAATACAGAATTGTTGTATAAAAGGTTTAAAATGTTGAAATATAGGAACAATTATTATAGATTGAATCTGATCACAGAAAAAATCAATTTGAATGGAAAAAATTTTCAAACAAATGAAAATAATAAGAAAAGTTGTGAATATGTCCTGGAACAGAAACAATTTCTTCGTTTGGTGTTGACAAAGTCAACCTTGAAAAAAAAACGTATTATTTAATCAATTATAATAATACTTTATACTACTAGAATTCTTGATTGTGGTATGTATGGTCTACTACCATCAGTTTTTCTGTGTTGGAAGAAGAACTCTACAAAATATTCATTATTTTGAGGTTTACTTCGGAAAGTATAGATGGCACTCTATATGATCAAGAAGAATTTCCAGTTTTTTTGATGTTGAAATATTTCCTTGTGATGGCACGCAGGAATTCAACTGAATTATTGATAATTGTTTGCATTTTTCGACCAAATGAATTTTCATCCATTTCCCTTTTGAAAAAAATCAATTAACAATTAGTATTCTTAAGTCATCCAATGATTGTTCTTCCACGAAGAACTGTTAAATAATACCGAATCGAATTAGTTAGATCAAAAAATTTTTTTCTTAAAAAAACATCATAAAATAAACATTTTTCTAGATATTGACAATATATCCATTCAAATTAGCTTAAAATAGGCTCTTTTTCCAAACCCCTATTGACTTCTTCGGCTCAGGTCGAGAAATCTCGTAATGTTTTGTTTGTGTATATGTCAACTGTCAATGGACTTGGACTAGCAAAGCAACTCTAATTGGAAATGAGGTTAGTTTGTATTTCATACTCGACGGCGGAGGTGAGTATGTAGATAACGCAATTACGTAAAAATCTACAGAGCGTTTCACTTACGTTCGAGTTTGTAAACATTGCGATTTTTCGTGAATTTTCAAAAACATTTTTGTCTCCTCTACTTGGAGAATATATATTTTTTTCGTAATAGAATAAGTGTGTTGTCGTTATTTTAGTGTTGTTTGCTAGAAAATTAGTGTTGGATAATTGTGTGCAGTTTTGTTCTATTTTATTTATGACTTAGAATTTTGGATCTTAAAGTTACTGGAAAATTTTTGGGTGAGGCATTTATTACAGTCTTTTAAGCTTTTTGCATGAAAGTAACCATCCATTTTCTCCAGATCAAGGCGTCGACTTGTGTTCGATTTCTTGAATGAATTGCGCTTAGAACAATTCTTAAGAAAGCATTCTGAAGGCAGGTTCAGACAGATTGTAGTAATTAATGATACAATTCCGAAATTGAGGAAACAATATCAGTCTGAAATTGCTTTTTCTTTTATTCCCGCATGTCAATTTGTGTTTTGAAGGATTTTTTTCTCGTGTATTTTCTTTTGATTTGATCCATTTGTCCTTTGCATATACACATAATTTTATTCTGCTTGAATCGAAAACTTTGCTTCAAACGTGCTAATAACGATTACATCCTCTATTTTGTTTATTGTTAAAAGCTCTTTCACAACAGATATGAAGGGTATTTTCACTTCATATCCGGTATATCGAAAACTATAAATACATTAATACCAATCAGTTAGGTTATTGATAATTATCTAGAATATTACATTTTGCGTCATACCATACTCTACAAATTTTAAATAGGTAGGAGAGTAATATAGATTCAATAATGTGAATGACTGATGTAGGTTAGGTCATCCACCTTGGAGTTCATCCTAAATGGAACTCACATGCTATTGTTTGGGGCCCAAAAATTTTTAAGGGACCAAAAGAGGCGATCTGGTGCCAAGAACCTTTAAGTTGTAAACAAGGATAACAGCTACAGCAATCTCTCCAAGATTTTAACTCTGAAGAAGGTTCAGGAATGTTCTTATCGAATTATCCGTTCGTCTATCGAATATTTTGTAAACCATAAAATTAGATGTGTTGGTTTTGAAAAAGTTTGATTCGTAGCTATTTCCGGTGGTGATATATAAAAATAAATTCTCACAAATATTATTTTAGACGTAAATATATGGTTGATTCATCATAAAGTGCGTAGTAGTTTTTTTTTAGATTATTTATCATATCTGAAATAATGTTTAGTGAGTTAAAGCTTCTCAATTGAGACGAAATGCTTTTCAAAATTAAAATAAAATATATTTTAGACGGAATGAAGTTTTTGTTATTTTAAAGTACAACTCACGACGATTATGTTTAGGATAAAATATTACCTAAATCTTATTTTCACCCAGCGTATGTGGTAATCAAGTATCATTTCAGTAATGCGGCATGATATTCAATTTTAAAGCTTCTCCAGTATCACGTTTTTTGGGATAGACCAAAGACTTTAAATATTTCCTCAAAAAGAAACCCGAAGGTTTTAAATCACCTCGTCTCATTAACTCCATGGGTAAAATGTGGTGTTGTACCATTTGTTAAAAAGCATGCTTAACAAGTCAATTTAATCCAATTTTGGCTACAAAGATCTGTTAACATTTATGAATAACGCTGAATCTATGTTCGTATTTTTGAAAAGTACAGGTGCCAACATATCATAATTACAAACCATTCAATAATGCAAAGTCATCAATTTATTGCGGATTATTTTAACACAAAAAACGAACAGAAAAGAGTTTCTTCTTACTGTATTTATTATTACGCTAACAACACTTTTATATCGACGGAATCGTAGAAAGTGGATATATTTTTCACTATTGTTTATCAACATTTGATAATTTCGCTGACAATGTTGCTATCGAGTTTGTTTGAATTATATACCATACAGTATGGTATATATATATATATATATATATATATATATATATATATATATATATATATATATATATATATTTGCAAACATCTTTAACGCCAAGGGAATTTCCTTCTCTGATTTCAAAACATACGTCCAGCATATGATGGGTGATGGATTTGCTTCGATGATATCATCGGATCCCGAATGAATAATTATGTACTTCGATAATTTTGACTAATATGGTTTTTCATTTTCCTGCTTGGAATCTAGTAAACTGGACATTTTTATAACCCCCAAGTTTTGACATTTGATGTTTCGAAGCACCTAGTATTCAAATAGCGACACAAACATCCCCGATACTTTGGATATTCGGAATCACATTTTTCCGCCGGTAATGTTGATGTTTCAGAATTATTTTCTGGAAAATAATGAACAAATTTACCTGATAGTTTGAAATGTCTGAATATCTGAAAAACTTTTGAAATTAAATAAATGCCGTAGAAAACACTGTTCAGTTTTTAAAAAACAAATAGAATTAACACCAATGAGGCATAAGGAGCAAAAATAATCCAAAGGAAACATAGAATATGGATCGAACTTATTAAACAAACATTTGGTGAAAAAGACGATGTTTTATATCGGTAAACAAATTCCACTATACAAATGTCCAACATAAAATTATGAAAATTTGAATATAGAAACAGATTTAATCTGTTAGTCTCCTACAATTTTAATTAAAAAAAAAATTATTCAAAAAATTTTTAGAATTAAATTAATGTCTTATAAGCACAGCTTATATTTTATAGACGTATAAAATCAAAATTCAATATAAAGTGATAAAGTAACTTATTTAAATATTTCAAATGAATTATATTTTCTCAGAAGTTCTTTAAATTATGTTTTTTATTTTTGAAAAGGAATTAGTTTTCATAATTGTAAGATCAGAAACAAAATTTTGTCTCCTTCAAATATTTATTTTTCAATTTTAATTGACAATTTATATTTGTTGGGTTATTTATTCCATTTGATATTTTATATTGAGTTTTGATTTTATACGTCTATTAAATATAGGCTGTGCTTATAAGAAATTAATTTAATTTAAAAATTTTTTGAATAACATTTTTTTGAAATTAAAATTGTAGGAGACTAAACAGATTAAATCTGTTTTGATATTCAGATTTTGTAATATTCCTTTTATCAAGTAAAAAACTCTTCTTATTATTTTAAAATCAAAAAATTTTATAAAATTGAAATTTGTAGTAAGGTAGTACAGAATTGCTCGGTTTGATGATTAAAATATTGAAAATGAATTTGAGTGTGAGTCAATACTTGATGGAAGTAAAATTTAAATGACTTTAAATTCAGAATGATATATTCTAAGTTCTACAATATATATTTTACTTCTATCAAGTATTGACTCACATTCAAATTGATTTTTTAATTATGAAATAAATTAATTTAGGGTCTAAATATCCACAATATATTCCTTAATTATTTAGTATTTTTGAAATTCTGGTTATTTTTCTCATCATGAGACATTATTTGGGGTGAATAAGTTTTGTTATGTTTTTCTGTGTTCCGAGTACATATAGTTATGGTTATACCTAACAACACGTTGATCATTTCTAAAATATGAATAAAAACAATATTCTCATTTCCGCTAATATTTTATTGACACTACGATCGTTACGTCATACCATGACTTCTTCAGGTGAGTATTACAAGATACTTGTATCTTGTAATACTCACCTGAAGAAGTCATGGTATGACGTAACGATCGTAGTGTCAATAAAATATTAGCGGAAATGAGAATATTGTTTTTATTCATATTTTCAAGATGAATTTCCGTCAAGTAAAGACCGAAACAATCATAGATTTGATCATTTCTGTTTTATTTTGGATACTCTAAATCTAAATTCGAGTTCATTCGTTCCAGGTTTTATCTTATTGTTAAATTTTGATCTTGTTATATATTTGAATCGGAATTCAATACATTTCTGAAGAGGTTTAGGGACTGAAATAACTATCAAATGTTGGAATTCTCGTTCTTATTTGACCCTTTATTTTGAGAATTTTAGATAATTTTGAAATAGTGTATTTTCTTGTATTTGTATGTTAATATACATAATTAATTGTTTTTTTTTAACACATTTGTATTAATACGTTTCATGTCGGGATGTTGAAAAGTTTTTCCCGAGACATTGAAAAATATTTTAGATTGATTACATATAAGGATATCAATTTGATAGTTTTTGTATATAGTTTCAATATATATTGTAGAAGTTAGAATATATAATTTTGAATTTAAAGTTATTTAAAATATTGAAGTCTATAATTTTAAAAATACATGATAGATTTTTCTAAGAAGTGTTTACGCGTTCTCTCCAGCTTGACTTTTTTGAGATACCCATATATCAGAACGTCTTTAGTTAGAAAGAAAATGTTCTAATGAAATAAATAAACAATGCTTTTCCGAGCTCGAAAACTTGTCGACATCCATTTTCCCGTCGAGTGGATTAGTTTAAATCTAAAGTCTGGCAGTCCATATCGAACAGTGAGATCCGATAGATTTATCGTACAAAAACTCAACTAAAAATAGTGTGTTTCCAGAATCGACTGCGTGTAGCTGCTAAAAGCACTTGGGGGAAGATTAGAAAAGGCATTTATCTCGCTTGTGCCTTCTAGACTACCTTTTCACGACTGAAAACAAAGATCATCGTCCTCGCGGACTGTTGCAAGAATGCTGCTGCACAACAAAAACAAGACAGCGGCGTGCTCTTTAGCTTGTGCTTGGAGATTCCATGAATTATGTGCGGCCTTGAAATAATAGATTTACCTTACTTTTTGGAGGTTTTATAGTATAAAATAAAATAATAGGAAAAGGCTTTTTACTTGATAGAAGGAATATAACAAAATTTGAATATCAAAACAGATTTAATTTGTCAGTCTTCTACAATTTTAATTTCAAAAAAATTGTTATTCAAAAAACTTAGAATTAAATAAATGCCTTACAAGCACAGCTTATATTTAATAGACGTATAAAATCAAAACCCAATATACAATATCAAATGCAATAAATAACCCAACAAATATAAATTGTCAATTAAAATTAATAAATAAATATTTGAAGGAGACAAAATTTTGTTTCTGATCTTACAATTATGAAAACTAATTCCTTTTCAAAAATACAAAACATAGTTTAAGGACTTCTCAGAAAATATAATTTATTTGAAATATTTAATATATTTAAATAAGTTCAAGAATCTCTCAAAACATGTATTATATCTTCAAAAAACAATTAGAATTCTGATAAGGTCTTCATCGGTCCAACTTCACATTTGAAAAATAAAACAAAAAATATATCTCACCTGACAAAACTGATATCATTGATTTGAACACATAAAACTTTAAATTCCAAGGTATTCTATGTTCGTCACAAAAATCACAGAAAGCTGTAAGGTATTATATGGTTTTCTTTAAACCTTCTGATATTTCATAATGAGTTTTATTCCAACCTAGTATAATTATATTTTATATATAAAATAAAATAATAAGAAGAGGTTTTTACTTGATAGAAGAAATATTACAAAATTTGAATATCAAAACAGATTTAATCTCTTATAATTTTAATTTCAAAAAAATTTTCATTCAAAAATTTTTAGAATTAAATTAATGTCTTGTACAGTTATATTTAATAGACGTATAAAATCAAAACTCAATATACAATATCAAATGGAATAAATAACCCAACAAATATAAATTTTTTGAAGTAACTTATTTAAATATATCGAATATTTCAAATGAATTATATTTTCTGAGAAGTCCTTGAATTATTTTTGTAATTTTGAAAAAGAATTAGTTTTGATAATAGTTAGATCAGAAACAAAATTTTCTCTACTTCAAATATTTATTTATTAATTTTAAATGACAATTTATATTTGTTGGGCTATTTATTCCATTTGATATTGTATATTGAGTTTTGATTTCATACCTCTATTAAATATAAGCTGCGATTTATATGACTTTAATTTAATTCTAAAAATTTTTAAATAAAATTTTTTTTTTAAGTGAAATTATAAGAGATTAACAGATTAAATCTGTTTTGATATTCAAATTTTGTAATATTCCTTCTATCAAGTAAAAACCTTTTATTATTGCATTTCATTTCTATTGAATTTTTCACCCAGGTTTCTAAAAGTTTTTATGGAAGATTCACCACTGTGGAAATAAGTTAAAATTAAATTGAATAAAATTCTTTACAAAACACAGTTTCATTTTAGTAGACATATAGAATTAACATGCATTACACGGCACCAAAACAAATGAAATAAAACAGAAAATATAAATTATTAAAGAACTTTTTTAAAGAGAGTTCTTTTTGAAGAAATTCTTGAGGTCATGTTGTGCATTTTTGGAAAGGAATTTGGTTTTCATAATACATAAATACGAAACAAAATTTTGTATGCGTCGAGTATTTTTTTAATATTTTTAATTAATAATTTATGTTTTCTTTGTATTCTTTTATTCCTTTTGGTGCATTGTATTGAGTGTTAATTCTTTATGTCCACTAAATTGAAACTGTGGTTTCTGAAGACATTTATTTTATTTAATTTTGAAAGGTTTTTGGGAAGAAATTTTTATAAAATTGAAATTTGTAGGTTAGCAGAATAAATCTGAAAAAACCGCCCTTTTTATTAGTTTACTTCTATTGTCCCCTGAAAGTTTCAAATGACAACAAGGGGCGTTATAGCCCCTGTTTAGAACTTATGTTCTAAAAGATTCCATCAGAATGTAAGAAATGGGGATCAAAGGGCTCTCGTCAGCTTCAATGAAGATACCATTCCTATCCACACTCACCTATGAATCGGAATAAAATCTACCGATTTTATCTCTAGGGAATTCATTACCGGAAAATAGATACCGAGTTTGGTAAACTGTTATCATGAACTTGGCCTCAGCGTCGAATAACTCCAGGTCAACTCGACTGTTTTAAGTACTTCATTTATTGGTAAATCATTTTTAATGGCTAATAAAAATTCTGACGTGGAGGAATGACAATTAAAATTTCATTCTCGTTTCATTCATAGGCGAACAATGGCCAAGTTCGACTCGACCATTACGTATGTGTTAAATATAACGCTCGGATATGTTCATAAAGTGGTTTCTTAGCCAAGGAAAACGAACTGAAATTTTCATTTCACCGAGTTATTTACTGCGAACTTTCGTTTTAATTCACTGAGCATTCTTTGACGGAAATTGGATTGTAAAATGTGCTTCAGATTAATGCAAGAGATCTTTTTGAATTTATTTAAATATTTTAAAATTAGCCTTCTACATATTTAATTTCAAAAAATTATATTTAATAATTATAACTTCAGGAATTAAATTAAATTAATGATCGGAGTCGAGTTATGAGGGAGTTAGAGTTAACTACTTTGGCTGACTAGAGAATGTTGAGGGACGCAAAGTTTATGTACAAGACTATTAATTCTCTCGATTCCACTGAAATTGTGAATATGCTCAGTTTCAATGTACCTAAATATTGCACAAGAAATAAGTTTTTGTTCCATATAAAGTTCTTCCAGTTATCTGAATTCACCATTGATGAGATGCTGCAAAACTTATAATACATTCTGTCAAGAAACTACCGGGAATTATCGATTTAAATCTGGCGGGGCAATGAGGTAGGTAAAATTTTTTTTCCTAGGTTGGTACCACTGTCCTTAATTACTATGCCAAGCTTGAGCGGGATCTGTCAACTAGTGTGTTTGCAACAGCTGATTAAGTCAGTCGATGTCAGAGTGCGTGCCGATTTTTACTATGGGTGATTACGTTGAGCAAAGAATTTATTTAAAGTTTTGTGTTGCAAATGAATTTTCGTGCATATTAGTGGTACAGAGCCTTCAAGGACGGTCGTGAAGTGGTCGCCCATCGACGGCTTCGATCGAAGATAACGTTGATAAAATTAAGGAAAGGGTGCTGGAAAACCGTCGTACCAGCTTGAGAGAGATAGCACATGATCTTAAGATATCCCACGAGTCCGCACGTACGATTTTGATTGATATTTTGGGCATGAGAAAGGTGGCCGCACGACTCGTACCGAAAGACCTGAATTTTCTTCAAAAACGTCATCGCGAACAGGTTGCTTCAGACATGCTGGATCGCTGTAATTCCGATTCTACATTCATGGAACGCATTATAACTGGTGATGAGACCTGGGTCTACGAGTACGATATGCAAACAAGCCAGCAATCATCGGAATGGGTGGCAAAAAATGAGCCGAAACCGAAAAAACCACGCCAAAGCCGCTCGAAAATGAAGGTGATGCTCATTGTTTTCTTTGATATCCGTGGCGTGGTGCACTACGAATTCGTTCCAGAGGGTCAGACGGTAAACAAGGAGTATTACCTAGGCGTTATGAAACGTTTGCGTGAGCGTATCCGTAAGAAGCGGTCAAATTTATGGGCGAACAACTCATGGATTTTGCATGACGATAACGCGCCTTCTCACCGAGCTACGATTGTGACTGACTTTCTCGCCAAAAACTCAACAAACGTGCTTCAGCAACCACCGTATTCGCCGGATTTGGCTCCCTGCGACTTTTTCCTCTTCCCAAAACTAAAATTGCCCCTGCGTGGCACCCGTTTTGAGTCGATTGAAGCCATAAAACAAAATTCGGCGCGAGAGCTAAAGTCCATCCCGGAAAGCGCCTATAAAAAATGTTTCGATAATTGGAAGTGCCGTTGGCATAGATGTATTGGAGCAAATGGAGCCTATTTTGAAGGCGACCCAATAAATTTTGACGATTAAATAAAAAAATGTTGTTTTAATTGAAAATTCCCGGTACTTTCTTGACAGAGTAGTACACTATCTAATCTCGCTGCCGTTGACGATTTTTCTGATTCTTTATTGGCCTTCTTTGGCACTTTGAAACGATTTCTGGGAATCACTGAATTTTGTTTCGTATTTGCGTTTTTTTATTTATGGTTCAGATGAGTTCACTGTTTTTGTTGTTATTGATTTTTAAGTAACATTGTGATTGGATTATTAGTGAATACATAATTTTGGATTCGTCCCGTCTTGTATTCCTTCAAATAAATAAATAAATAAATGTCACTTATATCAAACGACATATAAAATAAACATTCATTATGAGACATCCAAATCATATAACAAAATCCAATAAATAAAAAATGTTGACCACAATCCTATATATTAAATATTTTGAGTAGACAAAATTTTGTTTCTGCTCATCAATCTTATGAAAACAGATATCTTTCAAAAATGTTTAACATAATCTTAAGAATTTCATCATAAAACTATCTTACTTAAAATATTCAATATTATTGGATATCTAACTTAGTTATTTTTTATAAAATCTCAAGATATGTAAAAACATTACTAAAAAACAAGTTTTAAGAGAGGCTTTGCTTCGTCAGTACTAATTATATTACTAGCCAATAAAATACAACATCAATCAAAAAAAATATTTTCTCACCTTTTAACAATTCAGAAAGCTTCTGGCGAATAAATACTGAAAATTTAAATGGCGTGTAATGTTAACTCAAATAAATAATTCTGTGGTTTACCATTGATCTAAAAGATTGAAAGGCAATTTAACGGCCTGTGTTATAGCACAAGGACTATCTGTATAAAGAATGTTAAGGAAACCAAATAATTATATATTATGAATAAAATAAAATAAATAGAGGTTTATACTTGATTATATAATAAAATATATAATATAGTATATGAAATTATTTAAATGTCGTTTCATATAAGTGGTACTTATATGACATTAATTTAATTCAATTCCTGAAGTTATAATTATTAAATATAATTTTTTGAAATTAAGTATGTAGAAGGCTAATATTAAAATAATTAAATAATTTTATATACCTTCTATCAAGTATAATTTCATTTTATTCTTAATATATAATCATTTGGTTTCCTTGACATTTTTTATACAGATGGTATGTGCTATTACACAATTTTTCATATCAATGGTAAACCACAGAATTGTTTATTTGAGTTAACATTACACTCCATTTAAATTTTCAGTATTCATTTACCAGAAGCTTTCTGAATTGTTAAAAGGTGAGAAAATATTTTTTGTTGATTGATATTATATTTTGTCGAATATGAATATAATTGAGTACTGACGAAGCATAGTCTCTCTTAAAATATGTTTTTTAGTAATGTTTTTACATATCTTGAGATTTTATAAAAAGTAACTTATATATCCAATAATATTGAATATTTTAAGTAAGATAGTTTTATGATGAAATTCTTAAGATTATGTTAAACATTTTTGAAAGACATTTGTTTTCATGAGATTTGATGAGCAGAAAGAAAATTTCGTCTACTCAAAATATTTAATTTATAGGATTTTGGTTAACAATTTTTATTTATTGGATTTTGTTATATGATTTGGATGCCAGAAGACCAATCTTCCCAATAAATTCAAAAAGTTAAATAAAATAAATAGAGGTTTATACTTGATAGAAGGTATATAAAATTATTTAAATATTTTAATATTAGCCTTCCACATATTTAATTTCAAAAAATTATATTTAATATTATAATTTTAACTTCAGGAATTAAATTAATGTCATATAAGGACCACATATCAAACGACATATAAAATAATCATTCATTATAAGACATCCAATTGATACCACAAAATCCAATAAATAAAAATTGTTAACCAAAATCCTATAAATTAAATATTTTGAGTAGACAAAATTTTGTTTTTGCTCATCAATCTTATGAAAACAGATATCTTTCAAAAATGTTTAACATAATCTTAAGAATTTCATCATAATCAATATTATTGGATATCTAACTAAGTTACTTTTTATAAAATCTCAAGATATGTAAAAACATTACTAAAATTGAGTACTGACGAAGCAAAGTCTTTCTTAAAACTTGTTTTTTAGTAATGTTTTTACATATCTTGAGATTTTATAAAAAGAAATTTAGTTAGATATCCAATAATATTGATTATGATGAAATTCTTAAGATTATGTTAAACATTTTTGAAAGATATCTGTTTTCATAAGATTGATGAGCAGAAACAAAATTTTGTCTACTGAAAATATTTAATATATAGGATTTTGGTTAACAATTTTTATTTATTGGATTTTGTTATATCATTTGGATGTCTTACAATGAATGTGTATTTTATATGTGGTTTGATATAAGTATACTACTTATATGACAATTTAATTTAATTCCAGAAGTTATAATTATTGAATATAATTTTTTGAAATTAAATATGTAGAAGGCTAATATTAAAATATTTAAATAATTTTATAACCCTTCTATCAAGTATAAACCTCTATTTATTTCATTTAACCTTTTGAATTTATTGAGAAGATTGGTCTTCTGGCAGTGGGTACAACATAATGTAGTACCGGTATCCATTTAGGTATTAGGTGTATAAAAAAGTTCGTGCAGTTTTTTTTAAATCGAAAATCGAAGTTTTATTGTGAAAAATTTGTTATACAGGGTGTACCAACGAAAATTTGCCCCCCTCCCAGAATTCAGAAACGAAGAATTTTCGAAGATTAAAAAAAAAAACAGATCAACTTCTGTTTTGAGGGGGAATGAAATAGGAAAAGGCTTTTTAGTTGATAGAAGGGATATAACAAAATTTGAATATCAAAACAGATTTAATTTTAAATTAAATTGAATTTTTTGAAATTCAAATTGTACAAGACTGACAGATTAAATCTGTTCTGATATTCAAATTTTGTTATATCCCTTCTATCAAGTAAAAAGCATTTTCCTATTTTATTTTATACATAATATATAATTATATTTAGGCTGGAATAAAAATCTCATTATGGAATATCAATGGTTTAAAGAAAACCTTATAATACCTTACAGCTTTTTGTGATGAACGTAGAATATCTTGATTTTAAAGTTAGTTGTTCAAGCAATAATCCAGGCACGACTTTTAGGTAAGTTATATTTATTGTTCGTTGATTTTGATTTTTCAAATATGATTTAGGACCGATGAAAAGATTATCGGAATTCTTATTGTTTTTTGAAGATATAATGCATGTTTTGAAAGATTTTTGAATTAACTTATTTAAATATATTGAATATTTCAAATAAATTATATTTTTTGAGAACTCCTTGAATTATGTTTTGTACTGTTGAAAAGGAATTGGAGTTCATAATGGTAAGATCAGAAACAAAATTTTGTCTCCTTCAAATATTCATTTATTGATTTTAATTGACAATTTATATTTGTTGGTTTATTCAATTCTAAAAGTTTTTTGAATAAAAATTTTTCTGAAATTAAAATTGTAGAAGACTGACAGATTATATCTGTTTTGATATTCAAATTTTGTATCTTTAATTTTTAGTTATTAAAATTACAAAAATTAATTTTCGGTTACTCACAAAGGTTTAATTGTTTAAGAGAGATTAAGTGATCTTGTGGAAAATTATAAGGTGAAGAAGAAGAAAAATCTAACAATTATTTTTAATTTTCTTTGATTATTTACGTACACCTGAATTCTACCAGGTTTTCATATTGGCATGTGAGCATGGCTCTTTCACCAAGTCTCTCAGCAGTCTCCACAGTCCACCCCTAGAGGTAGAAAGTGTGAAAAGGATTACGCCATATCATCCCGCAAAGCGAGAGCCCCTCCGAAGATATGAACCCACCAGCTTCGAGTTTGAACCCCGACTCGAAAGCCAGAACGGTCTGACTGGTAGCAGCGAAGCACTATTCAACCTCTACTGGCTCTGCAGGTCAGTACCCGAGTTGGTTTGTGACGCAACTCACCCGCCGGAAAGAATTCTTATCCAAGCATCCGAACGCAGTCCCATGAACTAAGATAATCTCAAGATTTATGACTTCTATTGATCCTGGTACGAGCACCGTCTAACAGCCTGTACGTCCTGACCCACCGAACCCATGTGAAGTCATTTGATTGATCCTGGCGTCAAGCACTAACGGCTTAGCCATTTCGTCGAGAACCACAAACCTTAAATAGTTACGCATTGATCTGGGGCTTGGACAAGCCGGTCGAACCGTCAAGTCCCGTTAAACCCCGAGTCATTTCATGAGCACATCCCGAACATGGGGATCTGGGAACAGATAAATGAAATACCCCCCTAGTCCACTTTCAATCATTGCCTCCTCGAGTGCAACACCAATGCGCTGGCCAAGTGGTACAAGTAACACCTGATGGCAATTCACTCCCCCGAGGTAACGTAGTATGCTACATAACGCACTCGGCCATTACACATAATCCGGAGATTCATATTGCGATAGAGTAGAGTACGCCAGTTTTAAGAGAGAAGCCCTGTCACTGAGTTGATCAACCGGCTCAGCCCTCCATTTCACCGAACGGCAAAACTAGGGCCCCATTCCGAGATCTTCCACTATAGACGTCCAGTGACTGGCGCGAAATGGCATTACGTTAGGCACCAAGACTTAACCCTCCATTTTGCCGGGACGAAACTAGGGTCCTAGTCATGACAAGCACCCCCATCACGTCAAGATCTAATGCCTGGGGGGCGAGTATTTACGTACAAGTGCGCATAAACACAGAAGGCTTATATAATTTTTGAAACTGACCCATTTGTTTACGCATATATTCAAAAAAACTACAATTTTGCTGCCGATGAAAACAACGTACGGAAATAGCAATCATCAAAATGGACCATAATTCATCATTTCCGCGTCCAATTCATCGCGGCGCCAGAAATATGACAGTTTTCTCCTAACAAAATTGGAACGTCCCAGTTTTTTCTGCTTCCGCGCTTTCATTAACGCGTTTAATGTTACGTTTTGGAAAAAAAGCTACATCCACGTACTACGCCGTAGTTCTCAGTTTTGTTCAAGCGTAAATCGATCCATTTCGTTAATGTCTAATATTAAACTAACTTTCTGTCGAAACACGAATGACATAAGTGTTGTCAGACTAGAAATAAGCACTACTTCAAAATGCAAACTCTAGATGACTTTATGTAAAGGTTAATGATCATTATAATTGTTCAACGATTCTTCAGATTTATCGATTTTATAAAGGGGGACGTCCACGATTTAGAATTTCGCGGAACGGTATGATGCGGTACTTTCTCGACCGCTATTAATATAATTAAAATGTCGGATCGTTGAACTCTCTCGTGAGAATTGCGATGGCGGCATCGATAAACAGGCATCGGCATGTTTGTAAAAGTGAAAGGGGGTCTTGAGATGTGGAAGATCGAGAACTTTCCGGGTTGTGAAAAATCGAGACAGAAGTAACGGTTCAAGTTGCAACAAATGCACTAACTAGAACATAGAACTTTGCCGTCGATATTCCTCTTGCAACGTATTCTGTTGACATAGAAATTACGGAGAGAATCTGATTTTCAGGGCCCAATTTTAGATTCTTCTTTCTTCTAATCTTCGGTCTTGCGATCATAAGCCCATTAAGAAAGAACTGGAAACGCATCGGATGGTCACGAGGCTTTATAAGGATGCAACACCAAATTGACGTCTGAGAAAGCTTTAGCTGTTGAGGTCGACGTGAAATCAACAAAATTGTCTCATCCACAACACTGGCTGCTGTAGCTGGAGGGTTCTCCTCACTTCGCACCTTTCCACGTCTTTTTGGAAGCTTATTGTCACCTTAAGTTAATCCACGTTAATCTGCTCAGAGTACCGATGACTGCGGCCTAATTCTCGATTGAATAAACGTTGAATACTCACAACTGAGTTAATATTTTTTTTTGATTCTTCAAACTTATCGAGAGGACTCAAACGATGCTGCATGAAACTGCTCACTATACTAAATATATTAACACCTGGAAATAAGAAAAAATGTATTAGAAACCGAGAAATATCTATTTGAAAAACTCATATTGAAAGAACTTTTACAATTTCCTTGCGGTGACTGTCAAACAATCCGGAATAGGTTGCACAGTCTTAATTTGAGGTCAAGAAGATTCGCCAGACATCTGGGATTGAGAAGGGAGCACCCTGCTCTCAGATATCGTTAGCTTATCTTCATTAACGCAACCATGACAACAGTAAGGTATTGTGATTCTATTTTAGAACCAAGTATTGTTCCCCTGAGCCAGCCATTGGCGACAATCTTACATCAAACGACGATAATGCTCGTCCATACCGGGCAAGAATCATGAAAGACCGCATAGAAATGCGTGACATAAATTGAATGGATTGGCCCGTTGTCTGACATTACAACAGATCGCCAATGCTTTGACGGACATTTGGCAAAACATTCCTCCAGTTTTCATTGATAACCTTATTAACACAATGTCGAATAGAGTAAGAGCACTGCGTCCCCACCTGATATCAAATCGTGATCTCAAGATTTTTCTAGCAGAGGGAACATTGTTTTAAGCTTACAAACTTCACCAGGTCAGAATCTTCAGTTTGTTTATTTCTCTACTGAATATGTTGTCGCTCTGAAGCAGTCTTCCTCAATAACTCAATACATCAGTATATACGGTGGGGTCCAAAGTAAACTTAACACCTCGATTTTCCGACTTCAAAATGAAAATGTGGGAAATCGCTCGGACCCGTCAATTTCTGATTTTCCGCTCTTCGCATCTCCGTAACTGCAACCCCCTAACTGGGGCGAGTACAACCCCTTGATTTTGAATAGGGATGAGGGCTGTTGCGATACCTCATTCTGAAGATCCTATCGAGTACTATCTGATCCTGAAATTTCGATTCAAAATTTCCATCGTTAACGAAATGACAGGTAAAATATTGGAAGAGTACTTACTTTTGTGATTGGTTTATTAAATGATGGAAATGGGCACCATTCACTTCCATGCAGAAATGTAAGTTTTGCTGAATACGGTCACGTATGATTAAGATTTCTGGTGTAATTTGACGGCAGTCATTAGTGATCCGAGTTCGCAAATCATCCAGTGACTCAGACTGGGTAGCGTAAATCTTGGATTTCAGGTGACCTCATAGTAAAAAGTTGAGTGGAGCCAGTTGGGGTGATCTGGGTGGCCACGCAATATGTCCCCTTCTTCCAATCCAGGCGTGAGGAAAATTTTCATCTAAGAACTGACGCACCGGTTGAACGAAATTAGATGATGCGCCATCTTGTTGGAAAATTATCGTTTGATGCTCTTCTGCATTATCCAATACTTGCACGAGGGCTGGATAGCATTCTCCAATAGATCTAAATAAATTTGGCTAGTGAGATTACCGATTATGTGGTTTCCATAAATACCCGCACAAACAATTAATTTTTGGGGACGCTGAGTATGCACCTCACGAAATAATCTTGGATTTTCATCTGACCAATACCGACAGTTATGCTGGTTTATAATTATGACAGTTATGCCGTTAAGGTAAAATGAACACTCGTCCGAAAAACAGATATCGAACATGTAGTCTTGATTACCGTTAATCATTTCACTGACCACTTCACAGAATTGGAGTCGGCGATCGGGATCATCCTCCAGTCGTATCTTATAAGGATGGAATTTATGTTGTTTGGGGATTCTCAGGATTGTTGTGCGTGAAACACCAGATACATCGGAAAATTTCCTAGTACTCAAGGTCGGATCCTTCTTTTTGTTTACGACAAATTTGACAACCAGTTGTACAACGTAAGCAGAAGATACATTTTTTTCCAGTATGTCGTTCGTTAAATAAAGCCGCTGTTGATCGCGCAGAGTCGTTATTTCCAAGAAATAATTCTATCATTTCCACCCTTTCTTCTACGGAATACACCATTTTAATTCTACTACAAATTTACAATCGCTTTGACACACTTGTAACGTTCTTAAAAATTCACGATAGACTAAGGTAAATCAAAAACAAGAAATTAATATTTTTTGGATAAAAAAAATTTGTTGCCTGTAAAGTCGGTATACGGGCGAAAGTTTTACGTGACAACGACTTTGAGTGGTAAAATAATTTTAATGTGAATATTCATTCGTATAGTAGGAAGAAGGATGAAATAATAGTAACAATTTAAAACATTTATTTATACAAAGAATTATATTTAAAACATTAATTTATACAAAGAATCTCGCACTGAATTTCATATTAACAAAATTTTATTTATCAATCAGTTGTTATAAGTTATTAATAAATTTAACTTGTTTTACATTGTTATAAATATAAAAACTAAATTTAAAAGTTAGAACATTTATTTAAATCACATTAATTGTTAATATCAATCGATTTTAATTCAAAGTGTATTTTCTAAAAGGAGAAAACTAATTCACATTTGATCTTTGAATTTGTAAATCGCGCGCTTATGACCTTGCGCAGTGATTAGTCGTCTCGGTTTGAATGTTTGAAAGTTTCGATTTGACAGGTTGGAGGTTAAACATTGTTATTTCAATTTTTTACATAGCAAGTCGCGCTCATTTTTTCAAGTTAAACAAATTATTATTGGTTGAGAAACGATTTCTACTACTTTTTTGATTGAAAACTACCACAACATTGTGATTACTACAACATAACCTATTCACTTATGTCTTAGTCATTTATTTCATCATGTTATATTATCAGTCTGAAATTATTTACCTTTGCTGTTTGAATTGTTGCGATGGACGAAACTACCTTCACATTATCACTACACAATCGTTTTACAATTAACTGGCAACGTGTAAACTTGTATGCAGGCGCCTAAGCGAAATAGAAGCGCAAGACATGAACCGGTGTGTATGCCTATCTCTCTCACTCTCTCTCTCGCTCTGTCTCTCTTGCTCTTAGGCGGGCTAACTGTGCTCGAGTGGAAGGGACGCGTGCCTTTCACTTTTTATGTCTGTCTCTCTCGCTCTTAGGCGGGCTAACCATGCCCGAGTGGAAGGAACGCGTGCCTCTCACTCGCTCTCATTGTGAGCGCATAACGTGAGCGGAGCGTAACGCAGTTTCTTGAAGTGTCACCCGGCAAACCAATTTATAAGACGTTGTCACGTCAAAATTAACAACATAACTACTAAATTCCTTTGAAATGTGTAGGATTCGAATAATATTCTCGAGATAAATTCCACATTGCCCCTTTCACTATTTTACCTTTCATTTCGTTAACGATGGAAATTTTGAAGCGAAATTTCAGGATCAGATAGTACTCGATAAGATCTTCAAAATTAGTTATCGCAACACCCCTCACCCCTATTCAAAATCAAGGGGTTGTGCTCATCCCGTTAGGGCGTTGAAGTTACGGGGATGAAAACAGCGGAAAAGTTGTTCTCACTCCAATCAGAAATTGACGGGTCCGAGCGGTTTTCCACATTTTCATTTTAAAGTCGGATAATCGAGGTGTTTTTCGTTGGATCACCTGTATACTAAATCGCTTTTTTATTTCCCTCCATAATAGATTGGGGAGTTTGAGCTGCTTCATGGTGCTTTGAAGAATATTAAATTTCTTACAACGTTGCAGCGCAGAACTATCAGATTTGTTCATCCTTGTTGCACTGGTTATTTCTGCTATATTGGTCTTTATCCAAATAATCTGAATTGTGGCCTCACAACAAATAATATTTCAACAAAGGGATGTTTTGTCTTCTTAGGATAATAGGTCTATGTTTCTAATGCATGCTTCGTAGGGAAGTTGGACATGTACGGTATGTACAAGGTGTCCAAAAAGAGTATGGGGTATTTGTTATTTAGATAAAACAAAAACTACTTAAAATGAAAAGAGTTTATTGTTAAATGTTACAATATAAAGTAGAAAATTATTTGGAAGAGATGATGTTATCTAAATGGTTACCGTAACGCTGCTGGCACTCTTCTGATCAGGAACAAAGGTTGGCGATCACACGCTGTCACATAGCTATCGATAGTGCTGCCATTTCTGACCTGATGTTTTTCTTCAGTTGCGTCAGGTTCGTCAGATTATTCTCATAGACCTTATTTATGCCCATGCTAAATAGTCAAGTGGACAAAGGTCGGGGCTTCTGGGAGGCCAGTTGATGACCCCTACGCGAAATGATCTTATTAGGAAATTATTCGTTAATAGCTTCCATTGCTTGATTTGATGTATGGCAAGTGGCCTCATCTTGTTGAAACCACGTTCTAGAGTTAAAACCTTGAAATTCCCGGACCCAAAAAGTTTCGCAGCATATCGCAATAACGGTGACTATTCACATTGAGTGGTCGATCTTCATGACAATAAGGAACGATCGTTCATACTTTTATCTCGGATTTTCCTCTGTCGAGTACCGACAATTCTGTTTATTGACATGATCATTCAGTTGAAAGTTTGCTTCATCACTGAAGAGTAATTTATTAAAATTGTTGAACATTTCCTGACAAAATTCAATCGATTAGCATAGTCTGTATCCATCAGTTCTTGAACCAATTGAATTTTATAGGCTTTTAAATGCAAATCTTTCTTTAAAATCAAATGCAAGGACGATTTTTTGATATTTAATGATTGGCCTCGCTTTCGGATGGATAAAGACGGATTTTGACGAACGGACGCCTCCACTTATAGAATCGTTTCTTCGTCGCGGACTGAACGAGGGCGGTCAGAGTCTCGAATTTTTACCGTCGCACCTGCATTCTCGAACATCGAATCCATTTTCTAATGCTGTCGTCACTTGGTGCATGGCCTGTACGATATTCCTCACGATACATACGTTGAGAAGGCACTATTGAATTATCGTTCCGATAGTACGCTCGTATGCAAAACGCAAAAAGCGCGATGCGTTTCCGGGTACTGCTCCATCGTGACTAAAACTCCACAAAAAGGCGGACACCACGATCCCCTCCAAAAAAGATTAATCCTATTGAAGGAATCACCCATGTTTCCCAGTTGATCTCATTTTCCTTAGCGACAAGAACAACGTGCCACATACCAAGGCGAAACGACCGATCTCTTCCCGTCGCCTAACTCTACGCCCACTAATCCGAAGAAGCGGCAATCATTATCGCCGCAATTAAAATTCCTGCGAACCGAGACGCTTCAATGACTGCTCCTCTGGCCGTCCGTCGAAGGCACGGAACAACACGGCGGTCGCCCGTTTCTCTTTATTTGGGTGGCGTTCATTCACGCTGATAGCGTCGAAAGTGGGTCAGGCCCAATATGAATGGAACGTATGCGCAGCGTAGTGAAGATATTGTTTAGCAAACATTCATTAGGTTTGGTCCGGATGCATCCTTCACGTCGTACTGTTCTTTGAATTATGAATGGAAGAGTGCTGGATCTCTCACATGGACGGGACTGTGGTCGTGTGTGGTACACACGAATGCGGTGTCGAAATCAAGACTGTCAATGATAACACAATAGTCGAATAGTATCGTGTGTATTTTTTAGAGTGATAGAACTTTCGATAGTGATAACTGTGATTTGACAGAAGGTAGAAGCCATGTTGTTTTGACATTTCTGTTTAGTAAGCATTGACAAATTATCATGAAAAGACTCACGCCGCAACAACGTTTACAAATTGTTGAAATTTATTTTCAAAATCAGTGTTCTATTCGCCAAACTTATAGAGCACTTCGTGAAATTTATGGTTTACATAATCGTCCATCAGAACAGCTTATTCGTCGAACTATCAATAGATTTCGGACAACATTTTATCTACTCGATGCAACAAAAACAAGACAAAGAACTGCACGTGCAGAAGACAATATCGCTGCTGTAAGTCATAGTGTTAATGATGATCCAGATTTGTCTATTCGTCGACGTTCACAACAAGTTGGACTCTGTGCATCCACCACATGGAAATTTTGCGTAAAGATCTTGGTCTACACCCATACAAGATCCAACTGGTTCAAGAACTAAAGCCACTTGACCATAATAAGCGTCGTTTGTTTGCTGATTGGACCCTATAACAGCTTGAAGTTGATCCACTTTTTTATCGTAAAATTGTGTTTAGCGATGAAGCTCCTTTCTGGGTGAACGGCTATGTAAACAAGCAAAATTGCCGTATATGGAGTGAAAATAATCCTCAAGAAGTTCTGCAGGTTCCATTGCATCCTGAAAAATGCACTATATGATGTGCCAAGTCAATCAAGAAAAAATTCGGTCCATTTTACAGTTTTTATTTGATAAAGGCGAAAGTGCAAGCCAGGCAGCTGATACTGTGAATGGTGTTCATGGTCCCGATGCTGTAACAGCTAGTTACGTGCCATTTTGGTTTCGTTGAATCCGTTCAGGTATTGTTGATGTTGAAGATGCACCTCGCACAGGCATGTCGATCGTAGCATCGCCCAGGAGCTATGAATGGACCAAAACAGTTTTAGACCGTTTGCGCAAAGTTGGATTCAAAAGGAAGTTCGATGTTTAGATGCCACACCAATTAACACCAAAAAAACATGATGGATCGAATTTTCCTCTGCGAAACCTTGGCCTAACCAAATGGAATCAACTTATTTCTCAAACGGAATGTGACTGCGGATGATAAATGGGTCACATACGACAATATTGTGTGAAAACGATTCTGGTCAAAGCGCGGTGAAGCCGCTCAAACGGTGACCAAACCAGGACTAACGGCCAAGAAGGTTTTATTCATTATGAGTTGCTTCCATTTGGCCAAACTCTGAATTCTTAGTTCTGCTATCATCAGCTGGACCGTTTAAAGCTAGCGATTGACCTGAAATGGCCAGAATTGACCAACAGAAGAGTTGTTGTGTTCCATCAGAAAAACGACAGACCACACACGTCTGAAGTGACTCGCCAGAAACTCCGGGAGCTGGGTTGGGAAGTTTTAATGCACACCATATAGTCCGGACCTGACACCAAGCGATTACCATCTTTGTCCCGCATTGTCAAATTTCCTGAGTGATAAGAAATTGCCATCAAGAGAAAATCGATTGCTACAATTCTTCGCCAATAAGGACCAACACTTCTAAGAGAGAGGCATTATGAAGCCACCTTTAAAATGGCAACAAATTTTAGAAGAAAACGAGCAATCCGAAACATGTTAAATAATGTCTTGAAGTTCAAATGATGGATTTTTCCCCTAACCTATTATTATGTGTTTTTTGATTCTTAATCAGGACTGTTGGACGAGCTTCTAATGAACAGCACCCTATCGATGCCCTCGGATTTAATGACAAAAGTCGCGAACCAAGAATTTGGCATTTTTTGCATTTCAATGTAATCGTCCCCAGTCGGGACGAATGGACCCAGCATGCTGAGGTTCTATTGAGGACTGATCTTGGCTTGTTCACAGATGGCTCGCGAACGACGAACGGAGCGGGAGTCTATGCGAGTAAATCAAGAGTCAGAATCTCATTGAGTCTCGGTCAATACGCCAGCATATTCCAGGCAGAACTATTTACCATTGAGACCGCGGCGGATCTGCTGATAAAACGTCAAAATCATAGTATTTAGCGATAGTCAATCAGCGCTGAAAGCTCTAGAATCCAGCTGTTGTACATCGAAAACAATCTGGCTCTAAACCAGCTCGGTATGTTTAACAGAATTACTCTGGTTTAGATACCTAGCCACTCAAACTATTTGGGTACCAAAGAGGCAGATCGGCTGGCGTTTGCTGGAGCCACGCTGCCTCTGGTAGGCCCAGAACCATTCCTGAGAATACCACATGACGTGGGCTAAGCGGACAATAACAGGAAGAAAAACTTTAGAGTAGAGTTTTTACGGCTGAGCCATCCAGGCCTGAAACATTCGAAGGCGTTCCTTGGAACAGCTTCGAACCAAAAGATTGCAGACTTAGTGCTAGCTCTGGACAAGGCCAGACTCAGAATACTTGTCGAGATTATGACAGGTCACTGCAGAGTGAAAGCGCATTTGCACAATATCGGTCTGGCTGAAGACGATCAATGCAGGCTGTGTCTTGAGGACACTGAAATAGTCATGCACAACGTTTCAGAGTGCCCAAGGGTGAGTCGCATTAGATTCGAGGTCTTTGGTCAGGCTATTATAACCCACTGGAAAAAATACCCCCGAATAAGATTATAGGTTTTATCCAAACACTGAATCTCATCGGGGAAATATAATAATAAATAATAATTCTTAATCATTTCATTAGTACCGATATATAGACAAGCGTTGTCGGAATTAGCAATTCCAAAGTAATTCCACCGAGAATAGTATCACATTTTACCTTATGTAACCGTTGTCTGGCTGTGTTCTGAACAAATTGATCCAAACACTGTCATCGCCTTGTCGCCTTCTTCGTAGCATACAATAGAGCAGTAAACACTGTCGACCCAAATAATTGACTTTGGTATGCGTCTTAACCACAGCAGGCATGCAAACTAGGACCTTGATAAACTGAATTGTTTATTTAGAACGAGATCAAAACAAATCCATGCTATAGATAACAAATTCCAGCGAAAATCTACACATTTTTCTGTGGTTCTTGTTTTACTATTTAGAATATTGAAGCTACTCTCACGCTGTGTTTCATCGGTGATCACTGAATCAACAGATACTCTTGTCGAATTTGACAAACGAATCAACGAATTAGGGTTTCACAAAACAACTTCAGGTAGTTGATCACGTGGATTTAGTTGATCCGGGAAAACAATCTGACAAGGTCGCACTTTCTAAAATTTGACCGCTACGCCATAGAAAAGAAAGAAGGAAAATTAGAATGTATACATTTCTGTGGTAGCGTAGTTAATGTAGGGGAATTAAGAAACGGATTGTTAATGTTTTTGTTAATGTACCATACTATTACGAAGTACGTTATTAATATAAACGTGTGTGTGCAAAATGGAAGGCGAAAAGAAATTTAACAGAGGTAGAAATTACACCACGGAGGATAGCAATTTATTTATTTCATTCTTAACATCTTAACGTTAAATTTTAAGTCGGTTGTGAGACTGTTGCTATAGTTTATTTAGCGCTCAACGTTGATCCGCTCACAAAATTTTTGTCTTTATTTTGAATCTTTTCGAAGAGAAAGGAAAAAATTTAGACATCTTGGAATCCATAAGAACATTTAAGCACAAGAACGTTTTAAAAATAAAACTATTAAATGAGCAGACGCACCTTTGGGAAACCCCAAAGATTTGCCGAAGACTTCAACGAATATATCGGGTGTTTTTTTAGAGTGATAGAACTTTGAATTGAAATAAAACACATTTAAATTAAGATTGAAGCCAATTTTTTTTCTTTGACAGATAATTTTATTTATTTTTATTTTATTTTAGATTTTATTTAAAATTTTGAAACAAATAATCATTGGTCATCGATCTGTAACGAGCACCACTCAATGTAACATTAGCTCCAGCATCGTCTTTAAAAAAATATGGACCGATGATGTCTCCAGCGTGTGAAGCACACCATACAGTATATTTTTCAGGATGCAATGAAACCTGAAGAACTTTTTGACGATGGTTTTCACTCCATATACGGCAATTTTGCTTGTTCACATAACTGTTCAACCAGAAATGAGCTTCATCAATAAACAGAATTTTACGACAAAAAAGTGGATTAACTTCAAGCTGTTCTAGGGCCCAATCAGCAAACAAACGACGCTTATTATGGTCAAGTGGCTTCAGTTCTTGAACCAGTTGGATCTTGTATGGGTGTAGACCAAGATCTTTACGCAAAATTTTCCATGTGGTGGATGCACAGAATTCAACGTGTTGTGAACGTCGACGAATTTACAAATCTGGATCATCATTAACACTATGATTTACAGCAGCGATATTTTCTTCTGTACATACAGTTCTTTTTGTCTTGTTGTTGTTGTTGTATCGAGTAGAGAAAATGTTGTCCGAAATCTATCGATAGTTTGACGAATAAGCTGCTCTGATGGACGATTATGCAAACCATAAATTTCACGAAGTGCTTTATAAGTTTGGCGAATAGAACACTGATTTTGAAAATAAATTTCAACAATTTTTAAACGTTGTTGCGGCGTGAGTCTTTCCATGATAATTTTTCAATGCTTACTGAATAGAAATGTCAAAACAACATGGTTTCTACCTTCTGTCAAATCACAATTATCCCTTGCAAAAGTTCTATCACTCTAAAAAGAACACCCGATACATACTTATATAGTTTTGTAAATACATTTGTATTAATACGTTTCATGTAGTGAAGTAAAAAAGTTTTATCCGAGACACTGAGAAATATTTTATATGGATTATATATAAGGATATCATTTTAATAATTTTTGTATACGATTTCATTGTATGTAGAAGTTGGAAGATATAATTCTGAATTTAAAGTTATTTAAATCACTCCTATCAAGTATTGACTTACATTTTAATTTGTTTTTTCCGAAAAATAATTATGTTAGATAACTATCACAAATTACCAAATTCAGGATGGAGCTTTCTTGACGAAAACTACCTTAAAATAAGCCCTCTAATTACTAGCGAACACTAGGTATGTTGGTGAGATCCACTAATGCCTAAGGTTGTCTCAATCTCACGATAAGTTGTAAAAAATAATCGCACAAAAATGTTCACGATTTAATTCCATTTTTTGGCCGAGATGAATCTTTTAAGTACTGTGAACAACACATATAGCGCTCGTATGTCAAAACGTTCTGAGTACGCATAACCTCAAAAATGTCAATCTTTACCATAGAGCTGTCAGTTGCCAGCTTGCAACACTAGTGTTGTCCAATCCCGAAATATAAAGGGCGACCCTCGTATATTATCATATCAAAGCAAATTATCCACTTGAATTTTTGTGCAGTGTATATGACTTTAAAAAAAATTTACCACGATTATCTTCGAAAGGTCCATGGCATTAATTTTGGCTAATAATTGAAAAGTCAACGGAACGATAGGCGCTCTAATAAGAGAGCGCAAAAAGGAAAATGTTTTACATAAGATTACTTTTCCGCAGATCGATACTGTGTGAAAAGGTTGAAACTAATAATAGAACAAGATTTCGACCAAACTGTTCATTCAGGAAACGCTATCTAAGCGATTTGCGGGATATTTTTATATTCTTATATTTATAAAAAAAGTCAAGGTTGAATCTCGGGCTTAAGGGAATGTTGTTTACGATACGCGTTAGGCTTGGAATAATAACTTAACTCCTATTTTCATTCCAATTTTATTATTTTTCTCCGAAGTATTCCGAGATCACATCCTACGACAATCTGCTCATTTACATAACTAAGTGGATAATGACTGCTTTCTAGCTTCTCCTGATCAAGGTGTTTTTTGTTTTCGAGTGGAACGATTTCACCAACATACCTAGTGTTCGCTAGTAATCATAGGGCTAATTTTAAGGTGCGTTTTCGTCAAGAAAGCTCCACCCTGAATTTTGTATTTTGTGATAGATTTGTAACATAATTATTCTTCGGAAAAAACAAATTAAAATGTAAGTCAATACTTGATAGGAGTGATTTAAATAACTTTAAATTCAGAATTTCATCTTCCAACTTTTACAATAAACAATCAATATAAAATATTTCTCAATGTCTCGGATGAAACTTTTTTACTTTACTACATGAAACGTATTAATACAAATGCATTTACAAAACTATGTAAGTATGTATCGGGTGTTAGAGTGATAGAACTTTCGATAGGGATAACTGTGATTTGACAGAAGGTAGAAGCCATGTTGTTTTGACATTTCTGTTTAGTAAGCATTGACAAATTATCATGGAAGGACTCGCGCCGCAACAACGTTCACAAATTGTTGAAATTTATTTTCAAAATCAGTGTTCTATTCGCCAAACTTATAGAGCACTTTGTGAAATTTATGGTTTACATAATCGTCCATCAGAGATGCTTATTCGTCGAACTATCGATAGATTTCGGACAACATTTTCTCTACTCGATGCAGCAACAACAACAAGACAAAGAGATGTACCTACAGAAGAAAATATCGTAAAGATCTTGGTCTACACCCACACAAGAACCAATTGATTCAAGAACTAAAGCCACTTGACCATAATAAACGTCGTTTGTTTGCTGATTGGGCCCTAGAACAGCTTGAAGTTGATCCACTTTTTTATCGTAAAATTGTTTTTAGTGATGAAGCTCATTTCTAATTGACGGCTATGTAAGCAAGCAAAATTGCCGTATATGGAGTGAAAACAATCTTCAAGAAGTTCTGCAGGTTCCATTGCATCCTGAAAAATACTGTATGGTGTGCTTTCAAGCTGGAGGCATCATCGTTCCATATTTCTTAAAAAACGATGCTGAAGCTAATGTTACAGTGAATGGTGCACGTTACAGATCGATGATCAATGATTATTTGTTTCGAAATTTGAACGGTATCGACCCAGAAGTGGTTCCAACAAGATGGTGCTACACCTCATGCTGCTACCATAACAATTGATTTATTGAAAGAAAGATTTGGCGATAACATTTTTTCGAGAAATGGTCCAATTAATTGGCCTCCAAGATCTTTCGACATAACTCCACTAGATTATTTTCTTTGGGGTTATGTCAAGTCATTGGTTTATGCTGATAAACCAGAAACAATAGACGCTTTGGAAGCCAACATAACTCGTGTTGATGAAATAAGGCCTGAATTACCCGAAAAAGTGGCCCAAAATTGGTCTGGTCGAATGCGGTTCCTCAGTTCTAGTCGTGGTGGACATATGCCGGAAATTATTTTTAAAACATAAATGTCACAAAATTATCTTTCAAATAAAAAAAAGGCTCCAATCTTGATTTAAATGTGTTTTATTTCAATTTAAAATTCTATCACAAAAAAAACACCCGATATATTAACATACAAATACAAGAAAATCCACTTTTCGAAAATTATCGAAAATTCTCAAAATAAAGGATCAAATAAAATAATTGAACGAGAACTCCAACATTTTATAGTTCGATCTATTTCAGTCTTGAGTTCATCAGATTCAAATATATCACAAAATCAAAATTTAACTTACTAAAAAAATTAAACTTGGAACAAATGAAATCAAAGTAAATTTTAAAACATCCAAAGTACAAGAGAAATGAGAAACGTGTTGTAAAACACTGATTATTTGTACTTGGAACACAGAAAAACACAACAAATATTATTCACCCCAAATAATGTCCCATGATAAGAAAAATAAACGGAATTTCAAAAATAATAATAATATATTGTGGATCTTAAGACTCTATTTGGATTTAATTCATAATTCATCTGTTATTCCTATCAATTTTAATTTCAAAACCTTTTAGAATTAAATTAAATAAATGTCTCAGAAAAACACTGTTTCAATTAAGTAGACTTATTACACAGTTCCAAAAGGGAATGAAAGAATTCAAAGAAATCTAAATTATTGATTAAAATTACTAAATAAATACTTGAAGAGTACAAAATTTAAAATGAATGGAGGTTTATACTTGATAGAAGGTATCTAAAATTTTTTAAATATTTTAATATTAACAGATATATTCTGTTAGCTTTCTACATATTTAATTTTAAAAAATTATATTTAATATTATAACTTCAGGAAATAAATTAATGTCATATAAGCACCGCTTATATTAAATGACAAATGAAATAAACACTTATTATAAGACATCCAAATGAGATAACAAAATCCAATAAATATAAATTGTTAACCAAAACCCTATAAATTAAAGATTTTGAGTAGACAACATTTTGTTTCTGCTCATTCCTCTTATGAAAACAAATATCTTTCAAAAATGTTTAACAGAATCTTAAGAATTTCATCATAAAACTATCTTACTTGGAATATTCAATATTATTGAATATCTAACTAAGTTACTTTTTAGAAAATCTCCCTCATAGATATTAGGAGTACAAATAAGTTTCCACCGTTTTATTGTAGATGGCGCGGCACGGAGTTTCGGTTAATCGGCTTAAAAAATAGTTTGGACATTCAAGAACAACATAACCTATTAATATTATTGATTTTATATTGGTAAAATATAATTTTTATAAGTTGAAAATGTCAAAATTTGACCAAGTAAGCGTCATTTGCGGGAAATATTAGTTTACTTCTTTAATTTAAAGAAATCTGCTGCTGAGACGCATCAATTGCTCGTAGAAGCATATGATGAGGGTGCTTTGAGTGAGAGAACGTGTCGAGAGTGGTTTCAAAAGTTTAAAAACGGTGATTTCGACGTAGAAGGCAAAGATCGCAGTGGAAGGCCAAAAATTTACGAGGATGCAGAATTGGAGGAATTATTGGAGGAAGATTCATCTCAAACACAAAAAGAACTTGCTCTAACATTAGAAGTCACTCAGCAAGCATATTCTATAATAAATATTTAATTTGGGTTAAAAAACGGCGGAAACTTGTGAGCAAATGAATACTGAACATTTAAAGGGTGTCCCATGTGAAATCCAACAAAATTTTCTTTCGTACCTTGTTTTATGAAAACCAATTCCAAAAATGCAAAACATAACCTCAAGAACTTCTTCAAAAGCAACTTGCTCAAAATAAGTTCCTTCAAAAAATTCCTAAAAACACGCAGAACATCTTCAAAAAGCAATTAAGAATTCCACAATAAACAAAACTCATCAGCCCTACTTCAGGTTTAAAAAATTAAAATAATTAACAGAAAATATCTTATCAGACAAGCTGAATGTACTTATAAACTAGAATGAAGTGAATCCTACGTATTCTATGTTCGTCACAGAAATTATACAAAGTTTGTAAGGTATTCAATGGAGTCCTTTAAAACCATATGATAATATGCATTGAGTGAATATCCAAAATATAATTAAATATATATATATAATAAAATAATAAAGAGTTTTTTTTTTTTGATAGAAGGATTGTTACAAAATTTTAAATATCATACAGATTTATTCTGTTAACCCCCTACGAATTTTAATTTCAAAACATTTTTTATTCAAAAACTTTTTGAAATTGAATGAAATAAATGCCTTAGAAAACACTGTTTCATTTTTAGTAGACATATAGAGAGTATCAAAATGAGATAAAAGAATCCAACGAAAATATATAATATTGATCGAACTCACTCAACAAACATTTAGTGAAAACAACACTGTTTCATAACGGTATTATGAACTCCAAATTCCTCTCTGAAAATGCCCAACATAAACTTCGAAACAACCTCACTTTAAAAAGCCCCTACAAAATATGTAGCACATCTTCAAAAAGGCGATTTGAGATTCTTACCGATAATCTTTTGTCCATTTTCATGTCAGCAAAATAAAAACAATCAATAAAAGTATCTATCATACATATATTTTTATTGATAAGATAAAAACTTTTGGAATTTTCCAAGGAAGTGGTGAAGTTACCAGGGACGAAGCCCGAGCAAATGTTGAAACCACACAACTTGAAAAATTCCGATTTAGAAAACTTGTTTACTTCCTATTTGAAAATTCGATATGCTCGTAAAATCTAAATAAGGATCTATTAAAGAACTGTTGGGAAAACAATAAAAATCTAGTAAAATATAAATTAGCTTGTGATGTAAAATAAAAATCTGAATTACACAAATTAACACTTCAGATTCTATCAATATACAGAAAAGTGGAAGATTTACATAGGAGAATGATATAAGTTTTCCAATAACGGGTTTTCACCTTTTTAGTCATAAAATAAAAACAACAATTTGTCAGAGTATGATATGGACATTCGTCGAAAAATTACAGAATTTCATTGATAATTTTAGGTTAAATTAGGATCAACCAATTCCTTAAATGTTTAGAAGATTCGATCGAAATATTATGTATATTTCCGATAAAAGGTATCTGAAGGAATAAAATAAATGGATTGATGAAGGTTAATAGTGAATTTAACATTTTTATAGTATTGAATTCTAGAACCTCTATAAAATGATTATCAATATTAGCCAGTAATAAATAATTTGTTCTAGACAGCGACTTCTGGTTCGAAATTTTGTATTAAAGTTGAATTTTCTATCTCTTTAAATAGAAACATTTTTTCTAAGACATCATTTTTTATTAACTTATATTAATGGTAATTTTGTAGAGATTTTAAAATTTATTTCCATAAAAAAGGTAAAACATCTAAAGGAGTCAATCTCAATTTAAATGCCGAGCTCAAAAGTGTGAAATTATACAGGATCTTGCAATAGTGTGTTGCCTTTCCATAGCTGTGGAACCAGACATCTTTGAAATTTCGTTCGAAAGCAGGCTCTTGTACTTTCATTTCTGCATCTCAGGAAATTGTTTTCTATTATACAGACTGTCACCAGAAGAAATTATTAAACAAAAGGGCGATTTTTAAATGGATCACTCCGTATATTTTCATATATTTTAAATGGCCATTTTTTAAATGTAAGATTTGCCTAGTCATCATTCCTAAATGATCAACCAGTCATTTACAGAGTCCGTTATTAATGGCCAAATATGAACTTCAAATTCTAATTTATCGATTTTTCCAAACGTAACATCCTGTATTTTTTTCACGATCAGGTAGAGAATTTCTCAGAAGTAACCTTTGAGCTCCGGCGTTCAGCAGATACGGAAAGAAATCACAACTGAAAATTTCACTTGAATAATGAACATTCAAAAAATTCTGAAATGATACCAAAATACCGCAGTAAAAAAAAACATGGTAAAGGGTATTTCATTAACAGCGCCCCATTTTGATTTGCGAATAAAATACATTATTTATTCGGAAATTATTGAGTAACAGCGTCGTTGGAGTGTGTACCTTTCCATGATTAAATGGTAGACATTGACAAATACAACTGTCAATGTCACAAATAAACAATGGCTGCCATGCGTGAGTGTCAATTTAAAAATTGACGTTTCAATTTAAAGACCCTTAACGAAACAAGACGCTAATCATGAAAAAGATGCAGGTATCGGGTGTTTTTTTAGAGTGATAAAATTTTTAATTTAAATAAAACACATTTAAATTAAGATTGAAGCGAAATTTTTTTTATATTTGAAAGATAATTTTATGGCATTTATGTTTTAAAAATAATTTCCGGCATATGTCCACCACGACTAGCTCTGAGGAACCGCATTCGACCAGACCAATTTTGGACCACTTTTTCGAGTAACTCAGGCCTAATTTAATCAATACCACGAGTTACGTTGGCTTCCAAAGCGTCTATTCTTTCTGGTTTATCAGCATAAACCAATGACTTGAACATAACCCCAAAGAAAATAATCCAGTCGAAGTATGTCGCATGATCTTGAAGGCCAATTAATCGGACCATTTCTCGAAATAATGTTATCGCCAAATCTTCTTTTCAATAAATCAATTACGGTAGCAGCATAAGGTGTAGCACCATCTTGTTGGAACCAAAGTACTTCTGTGTCGATACCATTCAAATTTTGAAACAAATAATCATTGATCATCGATCTGTAATGAGAACCATTTACTGTAACAGTAGCTCCAGCATCGTTTCAAAAGAAATATGGACCGATGATGCCTCCAGCGTGTAAAGCACATCATACAGTGCATTTTTCAGGATGCAATGGAACCTGCAAAACTTCTTGAGGATTTTTTTCATTCCATATACGACAGTTTTGCTTGTTTACATAACCGTTCAACCAGAAATCAGAAATCACTAAACACAATTTCACGATAAAAAAGTGGATCAACTTCAAGCTGTTCTAGAGCCCAATCAGCAAACAAACGACGCTTATTATGGTCAAGTGGCTTTAGTTCTTGAACCAGTTGGATCTTGTATGGATGTAGACCAAGATCTTTACGAAAATTTTCCATGTGGTGGATGCACAGAGTCCAACTTGTTGTGAACGTCGACGAATAGACAAATCTGGATCATCATTAACACTATGACTTCCCGCAGCGATATTTTCTTTTGTGCGTACAGTTCTTGGTCTTGTTGTTGTTGTTGCATGGAGTAGAGAAAATGTCCGAAATCTATCGATAGTTCGACGAATAAGCATCTCTGATGGACGATTATGTAAACCATAAATTTCACGAAGTGCTCTATAAGTTTGGCGAATAGAACACTGATTTTGAAAATAACTTTCAACAATTTGTGAACGTTGTTGCGGCGCGAGTCTTTCAATGATAATTTGTCAATGCTTACTGAACAGAAATGTCAAAGCAACATTGCTTCTACCTTTTGTCAAATCACAGTTATCCCTATCGAAAGTTCTATCACTCTAAAAAAACACCTGATATATTATATGTATTATTAACCATCATGACTAATTATTTTTACAAATATGGTTTATTCACTCACACGAAAAATTTTAAATATGAAACTAGATGAATTGTATCATAATTTGTTTCATTCAAGTTCTTATGGTTCTTGCCGTATGTGACTTCCGTAGTTTTTCGAGTTCATTCAAAGCTTCAAGCTGGTTAGTGTCTTTTATCTTGTCCCGTATTTTTCTAATTCTGTTGCAGGCATTCTTCTGAGCCTTAGTTAATGATACTGGTCCTCTTGGTGGGGCAATAGAAGTACTAGTCGTTCCTTCCATTATGTCAGAGGAAACTTCAATTGCACCTCTTTCTCCGATATCCCTTCTCTTCTGCTTGTAACTCGCGAAATTTTTTAAATATCCTATGACGTGTTGATACAACTTTTCTTTCAAAACGTTCTCCTGATTATTCAGTTTCTTCTGTAAATTTCTGACGTTGTCATAGAACTCGGCTTGCTGATTTGGCGTTTTGTATCTGATCTGGTGAAATCTCGTAATTACAGACGTCAACTTTTCCTGCATAGATTTTGTTTGGACTAGAATTTCCATGAGTTTACGAAAAACCTTGCAGCTTTCGATACTTCGAACCTGCAAGAGAGTTGCAAATTCGGTCAAGTGGGTTGGACTGTAACGTTGCTGATTCATCGTTATGGTGCGAAATTCTTGGAAACTACGGTTTGTTTCGTGACTACTTTGACAAAGACACAACATGACTTAGACCCACTTCGATACTGGAACCGTTTCAGAGGTGCGTGGCAGTTAATGGTCACAGAAATTACGAACTTTGCTTTTCACTGATAATTACATAAGCGTGGAGTTGCAATTTTAGCAGTAATTTGTTTACGTAAATCTGTAATCGATTTCTTTGGTAACACCGTGCCGTGAAATATGGTTTATTTGTTCGAAAGTGTTGTAATGATGTTAAGAAAATTCAGCAAGATTCAGTATTCTCTATTCATTTAGGAGTATGAGTTTTTCGCAGCTAATTTCATTTTAATGCTTGAAAGAAACATCTATATTTTATTCCTTTTCCTTATTTTCTATCGACTCTCCTTAGTAATTGTGTGCAAAACGTTTTGCGTGCCGTTCAAGGTTTTCTAAGTATTAGTCTATGTATCTACATTTCAAATGCTTTAATACAGTTCATTGTTGATAACTTTAATCTTAGTAACATAAGTGTGGAGATGCGTGTTACAGTTACAGATCACATAAAAGGTCTTTCAATGAAAACGCTCTATTTTTAAATTGACAATACTCACGCATGGAAGCCATTGTTTATTTGTGACATTGACAGTTATATTTGTCAGTGTCTACCATTCAATCACGGAAAGCTACACACTCCAACAACGTTTACAAATAATCCAAATTCATTATGAAAAATAGCGATCTGTCATTCTAACTTTAAGTGCTTTAACTCCAATTTTTGGTCTAATCTTTCTAATAAACTCATAACTTCGAAGAAATATTCATTAGTTTTTTATTTATAGCCGATCAAAAATGCAAATTTCAAGTCGCCCATCCGTTAGGTTTACGACGTGCGTATAGGAATATAAATACCACCTAGATAGTAAGGGTAGTTTTCTCAACCCTTGTAATTCAAAATTTAACATCTCCGAACTGGAGCACATACATATTTTATATGCGACTTTCGTATAGCAACAAGCATATCCAGTGAGACAATTATCGACTTCCGGTAGGGATGTGGGGTAATTTTCAACGTTTCATCCCTTGAACTTTGAAATTCAATATTTCCGAAAATAGTCGGCGGAACACATACAGATCTCATAAGTGGGTTCTGTATAGCACTAGGTATATCCTACTCGAAAAATTGTTGACTTCTGAAGAAGCTGCGAAGTATAATAGTTTTTCAACATTTCATCCCTTAAACTTTGAAATTCAATATCTACAAAATATTCGCCTCAGCACGCACACATTTTATATGGGGGTTCTGTAATGCAATGATAATATCTTCTGCAAAAAATTATCGATTTCCTTCAATTTTGAAATTCAAATACTGGACTGTTTCAGCCGTTACTATTTGGTAGTTGATCATAATTAAAAAAAAGTTGTAGAAATTACTATCTTTTACTCCAATAAATTGATATTTTACACATTTAATTGTGACTCGAATTTCGGGAATTAACTGTCCCATCTTCAGACAACTGAAGACCCAACAAGCAGAACAGGGTATTTATGATTGATTATTTTTATTGTGAACTAATTTGCAAATTTCAACAGATTCTGAATAATCAAGTTTCTTTTTTTTTGATTCTACATGTAAAATTTTAAGTTTATCTATTGTCAGAAAAAATGGCCGTTTTCCAAACAATGAGTGGCAAAAGTAGAAGTTTGTTTATTTTTAATGATATTCATTTATGTTCGTTGAAGAAGGAACGTCTCGTCTGTCCTATACATTTATTACTGCAGGTCAAACAAGATAACTCGATTTATGTATGTTTGGAGTAGGGTTCTTTGCATTAAATAATACGGATGATAATTTATATTTAAAATTTATTTGAGAAATGACTGTACGGATCTATGTAAATCAAAAATTTTTGAGACATTTAAATAAATAACATCGGTTTACCAATCTTCTTTGACGTGCCGACTTCCTAATAGTTGTTAAGCGTCCTCTCATTCTTAACCTTTTTTAACTTGTTTTTATTACCTGTTCTATCTCTGTATATTCATAAATACCCTGTTCTGCTTGTTGAGTCTTCAGTTGTCTGAAAATGGTATAATTAATTCCCGAAACTCCAGTCACAATTAAATGTGTAAAATATCAATTTATTGGTAGTAAAACAGTAATTTCTACAACTTGTTTTAATTTTAAATTAAATATTTACGAAAATATTCGCCGGAGTAGGTACAGATTTCACATATGAATTCTGTATAGTAATGAAAATATCTTCTACAAAATTTATCCAATCGGTAGGTTTCCATCAAATCGTCCCTTAAACTGAAATATTAGGGGTAGAAATAAGATCTTGCGGTTTTGATATCAGACGTCGCTAATAGTTAATTATTCCATTTTTTCATGCAGCAACAGCTTCATTTTGAAGTGCCATCATTAGGCTTTCTTGTCAGTATCTCAAATTTTGCTGAAGTTTAAACAACATAAATTTTGTGTACTCTGAAAATGTCAACTTTGTACCGAATAATGTGTTTTTGCGGGGAGTTTTACTTCAATATTAGGAAAGAGGCTGCCGATAATCATCGTATTTTAGTGGATGTTCATAGTGAAGCTTCAGCTTTCGACATGAAATCGCACGAACCTCTTCAAACTCCTAATATTTATTGAGGGAATAGGTCTTTAGCTTCTGGAGATAGAAGATTTGCAAAATTTTTAAAGTTCAACAAATAACTCCCTTAATTAAAATAAGTCGTCGAAATTACTATGTTTCACTACCAATAAATTGATATTTTACACATTTAATTGCGACTCGTGTTTCGGGAATTAACTATCCCATTTTCAGACAACTGTTTGAAGATGAGATAGTTTATTTAATGGGACTAAGATTTGGTGAAGCTGCTGGCCATGAAATGGTTGTCACTCGGTGTTCTTTCATCTAAGCTTGAGTATAGGCTGAAGTATGGCATCTTGCGTTATCCTGCTGAAAACGCCACCCCTCTGGATGCAAAGCATGCGCTGTTTCAAAGAGAAAATCGTTTAGAATGCCACAATAATTTTCACTATTAATGGTACCATCAACTATACAGAGAGGCGTAGCACCATGCTGAGATATTGCTCCCCTAACCATTAATTTGGTAAGAAATTTGAATTTTTTCATAAATTGTATTCCGTTGACAATCAACAATATTTGATAGATAATGTTGCCACGCAATTTTGGCCATAGCCGACTATCTGCACAACCTATTTTATACAATACTTTTGTCCTAGAATGTTACAAAAAAGAAGTATATTTAAATTACGATCACTTTGAGAACGAAGTGTCGAACTCGTGTACTACTCTTCGGCTGATAAGTTGTAATTTTTTCTTCTTCCCTGTAACAATCGACGAGGTTATGTCTGTCATCAGACCGATGGTTGCGCTGGTTCCGATATGACATCGGCTAGGATTCATAAGTTGTTATTACCTTTGATCTCCCAACACATTGCTCTACTAGTGAATGAATCAATTTCTTCTGGTCATTTTCCATCTATTCTAAAATTAGTGAGAATCATACCTGTTCATTAAAAACAGGATATCCATGAGATATCGAATTATCGACCTATTTGAATCCTTAGCCAATTATCCAAGACCATCGAACAGATTATTTATCGTCGAATGTACGACTACTTGTCGAGGTTTTCCATCATTTCTAGTAGCCAATATCGCTTTAGATACGGAAGATCAACTTAAACTGCCTGCTGCAAATTTCTGGAGTTCGTGTTCACTTGTTTGGATGATGGAAGAGTCATGTGGCGGGTATATTCTTCGATCATTCCCGTGCTTTCGACACACTTCAGCATAAGTTCATTTTGGATAAGATGTACCAAGTGGGATTCAGAGGTGTGTTCCTGGAGAGGGTCCAAAGTTTCTTTTCTGACCGCAAAGTATCGGGTGTTTTTTTTAGAGTGACAGAACTTTCAATTCGGATAAAACACATTTAAATTAAGATTGAAGGCATGCCTGAGGAACCGCATTCGACCAGAATGTTGGCTTCCAAAGCGTCTATTGTTTCTGGTTTATCACCATAAACCAATGACTTGACATAACCCCAAAAAAAAATTCAATGGAGTTAGTCGCATGGTCTGGAGGTCAATTAATTGGATCATTTCTCGAAATAATCTTATCGCCAAATCTTTTTTTCAATAAATCAATTGCTACGGTAGCAGCATGAGGTGTAGCACCATCTTCTTGGAACCAAAACACTTCTGGGTCGATACCACTCAAATTTTTAAACAAATAACCATTGATCATCGATCCGTAACGAGCACCATTCACTGTAACATTAGCTCCAGCATCGGTTTTAAAGAAATATGGACCGATGATGCCTTCAGCGTGTAAAGTACACCATACAGTGCATTTTTCAGGATGCATTAGAACCTGCAGAACTTCTTGAGGACTGTTTTCACTCCATATAAGGTAATTTTGATTGTTAGGCGTTCAACCAGAAATGAGCTTCATCACTAAACATAATTTATAAAAAAGTGGATCAACTTCAAGCTGCTCTAGAGCCCAATCAGCAAACAAACGACGCTTATTGTGGTCAAGTGGTTTTAATTCTTGAACCAGTTGGATCTTGTATGGGTGTAGACCAAGATCTTCACTCAAAATTTTCCATGTGGTGGATGCACAGAGTCCAACTTGTTGTGAACCTCGACGAATAGACAAATCTGGATCATCATTAACACTATAACATACAGCAGCGATAATTTCTTCTGGACGTACAGTTATTTGTCTTGTTGTTGTTGTTGCATCGAGTAGAAAAAAGGTTGTCTGAAATCTATCGATAGTTCGACGAATAAGCTGCTCTGATGGACGATTATGTACAACCATAAATTTCACGATGTGATCTATAAGTTTGACGAACAGAACACTGACTTTGAAAATAAATTTGAACAATTTGTAAGCGTTGTTGCGGCGTGAGTCTTTCCATGATAATTTGTCAATGCTCACTGAACAGAAATGTCAAAGCAACATGGCTTCTACCTTCTGTCAAATCACAGTCATCCCTATCGAAAGTTCTATCACTCTAAAAAAAAACACCCGATAGTTATTTCTCTGTCCTAATCCTTAAGCCCTCTTGAACTCTTCAAGACAGTATTAAACCAGATTTAATCTACACAAAAAACTTTCTGTCCTCCATTATTCAGCCTCATTATATGCAACATTTCGTAACCCGAAATTTGTGAGAAATCGGCCCTTCGGCGTTTCTCAAAAGTGTTTCAATAAGGACCGTGAGAATCTGTCTTCTTGTTTTCGAAGGACCAATCCGCGTTCAAGTTACATGCTCTTCCCCGAACGACAGGTAACGAAAGTGCTGTTCCTGGAAAACGGGACTGTATATCTTGTTAACGAAACGCGGGATTCTTTCATGAATGAATGGAAATCATCGCGATATACGGTTGTCCAAATCGCCGAAAATACTTGGAAGCGATAAGAGGAAACGTATCTTATCTGAACAAATAGAACACGGGTTTGGACTTTTTTTGAAGAACTTATCATCATTGCTTGTTAATGTGGTGAATTGACGTTATCGTAAGATTAAAGGCTAAAATGATTCGTTTGTAGAGGTTTTCTTTAGGTATAAGAGTTATTTAATTTCAAGATTCTCCGGAAAATTTTCTTGCATTTTGCGTCATTGTTAGTGTTTAAAATTATCCAGTTTATTTAAATAATTTTGTTAACCTATTCTTCACTGGATAAACTAAGGGGTATTGCATTTAAGGTTGAACTTTGACATTTACGAATTGCCACAAAAAATAGTCCTCCGAGGTGAAAATGAGCTTCATCGCTAAAGATTATTTTTCTTAGAAAGTGCTTATCTTGGGCCATGCGACCATAAGCAGTAGTTTAACTTTGTAAGCCTTTAGAAAAATGTTCAGTTCTTGACGAGTTGATATTGATGAATGTTCAGCCATTTTCTGGACTACAGCAGGAATGTTTTAGGTGTGCCTATTGGACGAGAATGTCAATTTTCATCACTCCAAATCCTGAAATTCTCTTGAAAACAAATTGTATCTCAACTATTATACATATTCGTTGAAGGCTTTGGAAAAACTTCGAGAAGTGGGTGTGCCAAAGTTCCGTCTTCCCATTTAATTGTTTTATTGTTGAAATGTGCTGTTTATGTTTAAATATTTGATGGATTCCAGGATTTCTAGTATTTTTTCTTTCGCTTCCAGGTGCAATATTTCAAGATTGTCCAATTCTGGGAAAATATGATTGGTTTTGAAAAAATGTTTCGCAAAATTAGAGTTATATTTATGGTTCCTGAATGAAGATGGATGTTCTTTGAACATTTTATAGAAATATCCCAGGTTTGTCCTATATACGCTACTGCACTGTTGACAACTTAATTTATAGACTCCAGAATTATTCAGCCGGTTGTTTTTGTCTTTTGCATTAAAAAAGAGGTTGGAAATTTTATGTTAGGGTGTGAAAACTGTTTTAATGTTAGTTTTTGAAAATATTTGAGCAATTTTTTGCGAGATTGGTGCAAAATATGTTAGTTTTACAAATGGACACTGATTTTGATGAAACAATTCTACAAATTCTAAAGAGTGTTGAAGCGTCTATATTTTCATGATTAAATAGCATAACCTAAGCCTCAAAAATAATATGCAGTCTTGCCATTATAACCATTTTGAATGGTATCATTTCCATTTGAAAACTTGTCTTCCATAATAGTGAAAAGGTTTGTGCCATTTAAACTGTCAGCGATTTAATTAAGAAATCTAATGAAAATTTAACTTTTCCTAAAATTATTTTATTGAAATCGATTTCTGGACATTATTCTACTGCATTCATAGATTGGTTTGTTACTTCGATAAAACAAAAACTTCTTAAAATAAAAAAAAAATTTATATATAACAATATGAAGTGGAAAATTATTTGGAAAAGATGATGTTATCAAAATGGTGGCCGTTAAGCCGCTGGCACTCTTTTAGTCGGGAACGAAGATTGCCGTTTATAGGCTGACATATAGCTCTCGATATTGCTTCCATTTCTGACCTAATGTTTTACTTCAATTGCGTCAGGTTCATCGGATTATTCTCATAGACCTTACTTTTAAGGTATCCCCATGCAAAATAGTCAATTGAACTAAGGTCGGGGCTTCTGGGAGGCAAGTAGATGTTACCCCTACACGAAATTACCTCATTAGGGAATAATTCGTTAACAGCTTCCATTGATTGATTTGATGAGGCAAGTGGCCTCATCTTCTTGAAACCACGTTCTGGAGTTGAAACCTTGTAACTCTGGACCCAAAAAGTTTCGCAGCATATCGCAATAGCGGTCACTATTCACATTGAGTGGTCGACCTTGTTCATCTTCATGAAAATAAGAACCGATTATGCCTCTTGCGGCTCAAACAACGAGCTTTGGGCTGTGCAGGGGTCGTTCATGCTTTCTTCTCGTATTTTCCTCTACGCAATACCGACAATTCTGTTTATTGACATGACCCTCCAGATGAAAGTTTGCTTCATCACTGGAGAGTATGTTAAAAAAATTGTTGAACGGCCGTAACATTTCGTAGGCAAAATTCAATCGATTAGCATAGTCTGTACCCTTCAATTCTTGAACCAATTGAATTTTTTAGGCTATTAAATGCAAATTTTTCTTAAAAATCAAATGAAAGGACTATTTTTTTATGTTTAATAATTGACCTCGCTTTTGGATTAATAAAGCCGGATTTTGACGAACTAACGCCTCCACTTCTCGAATCGTTTCTTCGTCGCGGACTGAACGAGGGCGGCCAGAGTGTTTTTACCGTCGCACATCCGGATCAATTTTCTAATGCTGTCGTCACTTGATGTATGGCCTGTACGATATTTCGCACGATACAAACGTTGACAGGCCACTATTAAATCACCGTTGCGATAATACGCGCCCGTACGCAAAAAGCGCGATGCGTTACCGGGTACTGTTCCATCATGACTAAAACTCCACAAAACGGCGGACACCACGATCCCCTCCCCCTCTCCGTGTGCCAGTTTCAAATGCAGCGCCAAAATACGCTTTTTGAACACGCTGTATAAATCGAGTTAGTATTAAGTGTATAAAAATATATAGAATGTGAACAGGAACTAGTTAACCTTTAATTAAAATTGTGAAATTTGTAGCGTTCTTCTACGGCAAAATCTATAATTGAATTTGAAACAATATTCGTCAGATATCCACAATCGATATGCGTCATAAACATAAAAGTGCACTTCATTACGAACTTCCAAGTTAACGTTCAAATTAAATTCGTTTAAGTACCTATAAATGGTGTGAACAAAAGGAATGGAAATCATGAATTCAATTCTTGTGCACGTCATTCTTCCGTAAGATATCTGTCAAGTAGTTCACTTTGGAAAACAATAGGTTGATTTCTATTCTATCGGGTGTTTTTTTTTTTGAGAACTTTAAATTGAAATAAAAGACATTTAAATTAAGATTGAAGCCAAATTTTTTTTATTCGAAAGATAATTTCCTAACATTCATTTTTTAAAAATAATTTCCGGCTTATGTCCACCACGACTAGCTCTGAAGAATCGCATTCGACCGGACCAATTTTGGACCACTTTTTCGAATAATTCAGGCCTTATTTCATCAATAACACGAGTTATGTTGGCTTCCAAAGCGTCTATGGTTTCTGGTTTATCAGCATAAACCAATGACTTGACATAACCCCAAAGAGAATAATCCAGTGGAGTTGTGTTGGAGGCCAATTAATTGGACCCTTTCTCGAAGTAATGTTATCGCCAAATCTTTCTTTCAATGAATCAATTGTTACGGTAGCAGCATGAGGTGTAGCACCATCTTGTTGGAACCACTTCTGGGTCGATACCGTTCAAATTTCGAAACAAATGATCATTGATCATCGATCTGTAAGCACCATTCACTGTAACATTAGCTCCAGCATCGTTTTTAAAGGAATATTGACCGATGATGCCTCCAGCGTGTGAAGCACACCATACATTGCATTTTTCAGGATGCAATGGAACTTGCAGAACTTCTTGAGGATTGTTTTCACTCCATATACGGCAATTTTGCTTGTTTACATAGGCGTTCAACCAGTAATGAGCTTCATTACAAAACACAATTTTACGATAAAAAAGTGGATCAACTTCAAGCTGTTCTAGGGCCCAATCGGCAAATGAACGACGCTTATTATGGTCAATTGGCTTTAGTTCTTGAACCAGTTGGATCTTGTTTGGGTGTAGACCAAGATCTTTTTGCAAAATTTTCCATGTGGTGGATGTACAGAGTTGTTGTGAACGTCGACGAATAGACAAATCTGGATCATCATTAACACTACGACTTACAGCAGCGATATTCTATTCTGTACATACAGTTCTTTGTCTTGTTGTTGCATCGAGTAGAGAAAATGTTGTCCGAAATCTATCGATAGTTCGATGAATAAGCTGCTCTGATGGACGATTATGTGAACCATAAATTTCACGAAGTGCTCTATAAGTTTGTCGAATAGAACACTGATTTTGAAAATAAATTTCAACAATTTGTGAACATTGTTGCGGCGTGAGTCTTTCCACGATATTTTGTCAATGCTTACTGAACAGAAATGTCAAAAAAACATGGCTTCTACCTTCTGTCAAATCACAGTTATCCCTATCGAAAGTTCTATCACTCTAAAAAAACACCAAATATTAACGATATTTGATAATTCATGAAGTTTTCACGGTGTATTTGAACTTTTAAATTTGTCAAGATTTTCAATTCTCCTTTTGGCTGCGCGGTTCAAATAGTAAATAATGGTAGAAAATATCAGGCGTGAGCCAAGAAAGTTTGAACTTTCATTTTCCGCTTTTCCCTTTTTGCGCGCTTGTTCTTGTTAACAGAGCGACTGAATGTCTGTAAGTTTCGAATTTTGGGTCGGAAATGGCCTCGAACGACTAAGTTGGACTCACTGATGGAGAATCCAAGGTCAAAAGTAATTTTGTTCTGCCGTTACGTCTGTAAATGCGCTAATTTTCGAACATGAATGGAGTATGCGGTTAGCTCTAGGTGAAACATTATAACAATTTTATTTAAAATAATTCACACAGTTTTTATGTTTCACAATTTATTCAGAATCGTGTTTCAGTCTTTCGACCATCTTCAATGGAGTACAAAAAGGAACTAAACTTAAAATTGAAAAAGGTTCTTTTATTACACTTAGGACATTTTTGTATTTTTATGGCTCAAGTAAATAACAGCATCCAATATAGGGGTGTTGCCGAATAGTATTTGGGAATTTGTTAAATTCTCCTTTTTCTCCATGGTTTTTTTTATTGAAAAAATTTTCAAATAGTCCATCAATTTAACCTCATTAACATTATATAGTAAAGTGACATTTTTCTCATTAAGAAAATTAACATTTTCTACACAATGTTTTGCAAAAACGGTTGATTTCTGATATTTCAAAATGAACATCCTATGTTGGGAAGATTAAGCCACAAGTGGGGCGAAAAAATTGTCGTTCAACAATAAATAGTTTGTGGAAATTGAATTTTATTTACTGCGAGTTGAAAATGAATTGCCATCAAGTGAAGACCGAATCCATCAATTGAATGTTCATCAATTGATACCGTGAGATGAAACCAGTATGCTGATTTGTATCAATTAGAGAAATTATCGCGTGGGAACGTTTTCGTTTCGCTTCTGCCTGAACGCAGCACGCGTCAAAAATGGCGTAGATGAGCAAAAGCCCACATTATCATATACGGGAACTAACCCGCCATTCATTTGAATGTCGTTCACAATGCTGTGAAGTCTTTGAACCCGATAAAAACGCATATCATGGCTGCAAATTTCAAGGGCGCTGAACTCAAAAAGTCGGCAAATTATGGAAACGATGATCTTATCTTTATCTACTTTTCGTCTACCTGCGTTCGTTTTAGAGCAGTGCTCCCCAAATGTTGGCCCCAACACGTTTTATTCAACTAGTAATAAATAAAATTCAATTTCCACAAAAGTTTTTATTTTTATTTTATTCAAAATAATTCACACAGTTTTTATGTTTCACAATTTACTCAGAATCCTGACACGTGTTTCGGACTTTCGACCATCTTCAAGGGAGTACAAAAAGGAACTTTTTGAATAATTCTCAACCTTAATTCATCAAGAAGCTATGCCGAAGTCATGCCCATAGATAAATGCTTTCAAATATCCCCATAGAAAAAGATCATTTAGTGATAAATCTGATGATCTGAGGGGACACGAAATTGTACCATTCGTAGATCGGGAAACTTGTTTTGGAGAAACAGTGTCACTTCTCGTGAGTTATGACTTGTTCCTGTTGAAACCAAATGTCCTCAAAATTGATAGGAAGTTGACGAACTTTCTGAATAATTCGGGCTGATAAAAGCGCTAAATATTTGTTAGCATTTAAGTTTCCATTGAAAAAAAGGGACTAATGATGAAATCTCCTGAAACCCCTGTCCAAACATCGAGTTTTTTAGGATACTGAGTTTTTACCGTACAACTTATGCGTTATGTTTCTTTTTCAAATGAAATGGTTACTCATCAGTGAAAAATACATTTTTCAAGAGAGAACTATTTTCATTGTCTTTCCATCATCGTCATGAACCTACGTAATCAACACTAGACGTGGATCTGAATGATGTCGCCGCGTCGGTGTACAGCGATGAATTCACCTCCACTCTGGGCAGCCAGTAAGAGTAGGGAAAGATTCAAAGAGCAGTTCAATTGCATATTCGTCATCATTTATAACACACAATGAAGTTATTCTTGTGCTGAGCGACTGGCACAATAGCTTCACTTGATACTGCATTGTAGATCCTATATTCGGAATGATTCTCGTACGACCTGTATACCTTTTCGAATTTTTCAATAGTAATTGAAAGTTTACTCAATTAGAGTCCAAGTTAAGCAATTTAGAGATGAAATAATAGACTATAACTAGAACAGTTTTTATACACAGTACATTACAAAATTTTGGGTTTTTTTCACCAAAAATTAAGATGATTGGTGCGATGGAATTATTATCATTCGTTGTGGTGAATACACTATTTTGTTTGTAGAAAAGTAGATCGATGGGCTATTTTACTGTCGTTCACTTGGGCTCATTGAGTTAACCTCACAAATTCAACATTTTCTCTTATATTTTGTAACATTTCTATTGTAATTTTACTACACTATTCTCTAGCGAAGATTATGAGATATGCAAAATTAATTCATTTTTGATTTCTTTCATGAAATAATGTTGAATATCTTACAAAATAAAACAGATAAAATCATTTTCCGTGTTACATTATACTGCATAACTGAAGGGACTAAATTGTGGTAAGAAATTTGGGACTGCTGGTGTGCAGGACAAAACTTTAATGTTTCCCTAAGAATGTTGATGGACGGTTACCTGGAATAGGTTGGATAAATTTCGAAGAAGTTCTACTGACGTAAATGGTAATATTTTATGTAAACTTCAATACATTGATGTTTCCTAGAAATTTATAGAAAATTAACACTAGGACTGTTTCACTTAAATTATAGGTGTGATGTTCTAAGATAATACATTTTCTTGGAATTTCCGTGGAGTTTCAAACCACCAGGGATCATTTTCAATAAAATTTGTGGAAGCTTGATACTTGTTGATAAAATCGGAAATATCCATTATTTTTCAACATAATGGATATGAAAAAACATAGCGTGATTGATATCACTGACAAGCCAATTGTTTTGAAAGTTTGAATATTGAAACAGATTTAATCTGTTAGTCTTCTACAATTTTAATTTCAAAAAATGTTTATTCAAAAAACTTTAAGAATTAAATTAATGTCTTTATAAGCACTGCTCATATTTAATAGACGTATAAAATCGAAACTCATTATACAATATCAAATGGAATCGAGGAAACCCAACGAATATAAATTGTCAATTAAAATTAATAAATAATTAAATATTTTTTGTTTCGTTCTAGGCATGCGTACTGAACTCTTCAGACAAACGTTTGAGCCCTGTTTGTTACAAAATGTATTATTTTCTGATCTTATATTTATAAAAACTGAATCTTCCTTGTAGAAGACTAACAGATTAAATCTGTGTGGATATTTAAATTTTGTAATAATCCTTCTATCAAGTAAAAAACCGTTTCTTATTATTTTGTTTTGAAAGTCTTAAGAAAGCAATCTTTGTTTTTCACGTCAATAAATATTACATTATATTTAATATATTTTTCGCCTACCAATATGTGAAAGTGAATCATAACCCTAAAAATTTGACCTTAGATTATGTTAATCGTTCCTTGGTCTGCTAAAGTAGTAACACGATTTTGTAATTTTTCACTATCTGAATATCCTTGATTGTCATTTGCATACTTTGACGTTTCGCATAAATTTTCATTAAACGTCAGTAAAATTAAAATCTAGAACCAAAGGAAAAAAATTATAAAAGAATAATATTACTGTTTACATTTAATATATCTCATAAATTAATAAGGCGAAGAGAAACTTTTGACTTAGGTTCAACCATTTATTCATGTTGTTGATAAATATGTTTTGAGTTTTAACTTATTTTCGAAAGTTAATGACGTACAGAAGACGTGCAAAAACCATCTATTTGGGAAAAATTCATGCCACTTGGGTACAAACATTATGAATTATTAATTCGCGTTTATAACTTACAAGAAATCACTTTGTGATTTTAGTCTTGAAATTAATTTAGTTTTCTTATTCCAGATGTTGGATGTTATACTTCAGGCTGGAAGTTCAAGATATCGAGGTAAGAAAACAAGCTTTTATCAGTTTCACAAAGTAGATAATTTTCAACATTGATCAACAGTAGATATTAAATTTTGTTGTTGTGTACTATATATAAGTTTAGAAGTCGTCCTACTTCAACAATTAGTTTAACTTTGTTTAAACGAAGGCGACCGTATAAGTGGAAGTGCTGCATATATTCATAGGGGTGAAAGAGCAAGAGCTACAACCGATCGAATGAAACGACCAAATACCTTCCTCACAGCATCCCGAATTAATGGTTCATTCCGGCAAGCTACCGGTAGGATAGTTTCTGGTCAAACAATCCAGAATAGGTTTTACAATTTCAGTTTGAGGGCAAGAAGATCTGCCAGGCATCCACGATTTAGTAGGGCGCACCGGGCTGTAAGATATCGTTAGGTTCTTGAAAATGACAACTGAAACGCGTACAGATGGAGATCTTGCCTGTTCAATGATGAGTCCAGATTTCATCTGTATCAGTCTAATGGGCCAATGTTGGTGTGGCGAGAATGGGGGTCAACATTTCATAACGAAAACAACTCTTTTCGGTGACGGCTTAGTGTGTTTTTGGGGAGGCATTTGTTTTAATGGACGCTCAGATCTTATTATCCTCATTCAAGCCACTATAAGAGCAGTAAGGTATTGTGATTTGATTGTAGAACCAATTATTGTTCCCTTTGCGCAGCCCTTGGCGACAATTTTACGTTAATCGACGATAATACTCGTCCACAACGGGCAAAAATTATCAACTACCGCATAAAAATGCATGGCATTAACCGAATTAACTTTCCTCTGTCTCTCCAGACCAAAATTGTATTGAACATGTCTGGTTTGCAATATCACAGCAATCACACCGCTTATTGTACCCACCGCAGACATTAAAATATCTTGCCAATGCTTTAACGAACATTTGGCAACACATTCCCCAATCGTTCATTGATAATCTTATTAACACAATGCCGAATAGATTAAGAGATTAAGAGAAAAGTTAGAGGAAGTCCCACCCGATATTAAACCTAGATTTCAATGTGTTTCTAACAGACTCCATCAGATCAAAATCTTCATTTTGTTTATTTCTTTATTCTGCCGCTATAACGGGCAGTTTCATGAACAACATCAAAAGGCTCCTTTATGATAAAGTCCCTTTGTGGAAAAAGGGACTATCAGTTTCATAAACGCACATCGACCGTCCTTTACTTAAAGTTTCTTCTAATGCACCGGTCATATATTTCCTACCGTTAGCTATCCTGAGAACTACTGATTTTACGAATACATTTGGTGATATTCTGTAAAAATTGGGAGTTATGCGTCAGAACTTGTAAGAAGAAAAAGAAAAGAAGCATAAATCAGTCTTTGCATAAACATGGTTATCTGCAGAGGACAGTATGTTGGAATTTATATCATTATTACGTGCAAATTGCTATATTTTAGTAAACGTGAGTTATATGAATGATGGAAGAAAAGAGAAAAAAAGTCTCACTTGAGGAACTGCATTAACATTAGTTGAATTTGTTTGAAAGTTATTTCCTCCTGTACATCATGCAATCATTCATTTGGAAATATTTCGTTTATATCTACAGCTATATTGTGCAATACAGCGGTAGCAACAATAATTGCCCTTATGGTCGTTAACTCAACACTCATTCCTTTAGAAAGTTTAGGAAAACGACGTTTCCAAACTCCATACTTTCTCTCCACCACATTTCTAGTTCGTATAATTGACTCTTCATATAAATTTTCAGTTCAATTGCAGTTATAACTTCCGGTAACTTTGTCATAAGATAAGTCTGCAAACTATAACCACTATCACCAAGTAACAAATACGGTCCAAATTTACCACTCTCAAATTGTCTCTTCAAGACATTGTTATTAAAGATGGTTTGATCATATGTTAAGCCAGGTCATCTAGCTACAATATATCTGATTCTCAAGTCTGAATCACACATTTTGAACGTTAAGGGCAAAATAATGTTTTTGACATCAAAAGATCTCTCTCTGCATCATCACCACCTGGAGAAATGATTTTAATTAATGTGCAATCTATAGCACCAATGACACGTGGAAAACTAGCAATTGCATAAAACTTTTATGCTGCTTGCATTTCATTATCACCTTCACACATCTTTATATATGGTGGACAAAGGGATGCGATTGCAAAGGAAACTCTTCGAATAATTCTAGAAGCAGTAGGTTTAGAAATTCCATGAGATCTCCGGCTGTTTGTTATCAGCATATTTCCAGTTCCATAGAATCTCAATGCCAAAAGTAGTTGGTCCATCATTCAGCTGCCTCTGAAAATTGCCAATTTAATGATTTGGTATACAGAAAATTATATCAACAGAATAATAAATAGAAATTTGTTTACCTGTTAGATGGGAAGTGCAAATGATCTGCAATTAATTTTTTGAAGCAAAGATAAAAAAACAGTTGGTTTTGTTAGACGAAAACGATCGAAGAAATCTAGATCATTTAACGTGGAAAAATTTCGTTCCCTTCTTCTGTAAATTTTTGGTCTTCTCACAATTATTTCTTCATCATCTGATGAAGAACTAGAGCTTGAATCAGCATTCAACATTTGGCGCAACATATTTCGTAGTACGCTAAAATCAAACAAAATGGGCAAATGTGACAGAGGAAGGTTTTGTCCACTGTTTTTGTGTTTACTGAGCACCGGCGCAGTGTTGAGCTTCTGGTTAAAGGATCCTTTTTCAATCATAAAGGGCCGATTTTCTCACTTTAAGATAATTAACGCTTTTAAGTTCCCTTTAACCTCAAAGTTTTCTTATGAAACACGTTTTATCATTAAAGGAGACTTTTTGGGAAAGAGGAGGCTTTAATTTCGTTTAATGAAACTGGCTGTAAAGCAGTCCTGCTTACTGTTGCTATTTCAGGCAGGTTAACCGTTCCTTATATCAAGTACGCAAATTATTCACCTCAATTTTTGAGCAGTGTAAATTAGAGGCAGACATTTTCTACTCTGAATTCCAGACGGTCTCGCGATTCTCCTCTACATATCCCAAGCGCGCCAAAAAATCGAACAAAACGTAGCGCCAATTTTTCCCTGACCTATATAAATTCCACCCCATCTGCCTTCAAGCGCCATCGAGCTGGGGGTGTTCGTAATTTGCATTCTACTCAGAAGGGGTTGTAAACGATACGTTGATAGGTAGAAGCGTTCGGAGGGGGAAGCCATCAATTATATGCTAATAAGTAGTCGCTAATTTGTCATTCACTTTGATGGCGTTCTAGTAGTTTGACTTTTATTGGCGGTACTAACTTCGCCATGAATATTGATTGCCCTGTGTACGAGAACCGCCTACCAGTTTGTTCAGTCTATCGGTCTTGTCAGATTAATTATAAGAGACAGATGAAGTGCCTGTATTGGAATTTTCATTGACGTGAGAGATCCAAGATGTCCTGACTTCGATTGTTAGGAGGGGGACATTTGAAATTTGCATTTTGGATCGGGTATAAATAAAAAATTAAAGAATATTTTCGCAAAGTTCTGAGTTTATTATGATTAAAAAAAATCTGTTCAGCTGCATTTTTACCATATAATAAAAACAAATGTGCTATTTTATTGATCCTATCAACAAAAAATTTCCAGCGGTTATTTGTAAAATCTACAGTTCAGTTAACATACCCTTGAATCGAGAAAATTATATTTTAGAGGTCAACGTCATTAAGCAAATAGCTATCAAAGGGTAAATAGGAAATTTTTTATTGTCTCGGTCTTTACTTGACGGAAATTCATCTTCAGTATAAGAAAAACAAATGTTAACTTCCGCTATTTTATTGATTTACACGACAATTGTTTCGTCATACCATGACTTCATCAGGTGAGTATTAAAACCGAGGTATACAATGCAAAACATGACCTTAAATACACAGCTCGGGTACAAGAATTAGAGGGGGGGAAAGAGATGGTTTACAATCAATGAAAAATATTAGGTAAAGGGGATCTGTTTAAATCTATTTGATCATTCAATAAAATTTGTCTTTTATTATATCTATTGATATCTAAAGTTTCTAACAGATTTAGTTTTTGACTTTTGTTTTCGATATGTAATATTTCGTAGTTCATATTAAAATTATGACCAGTCTCTAACAAATGCTTGGCATAAGTTGAATATGGTTTATTATTAATATAACATTTTTCATGTTCTCGTATCCTTGTTTTGAATGAACGGCCTGTCTGTCCCACATATACACATGGGCAATCACTACATGTTAACCTGTAAACTCCTGATTGTTTTTAGGAATGACGTCTTTAATGAATTAATGGTTTTAAAGGAGATGTTATAATTTTCTTTTTTCTTTAAATACCTAGCAAACTTTTCAGATTTTTGGCCTTTGTAAGTTAATGAAATAAATTTTGTTTCATTAGAATTTTGAAATTTTGGATATACAAGTGATATTGCTTTCTTATAATTTATTTTATCGAGTAAATTATTCAAAATTAACGGATTAACGGATCATTATTGAAAGCTATTTGTTTAATAGTTTTATACTCTTCGTCAATATTTTCTTTCGTCGTGGGTATGTTAACCAATCTATAAAGCATACTATTATAAGCTGACAATTTTTGTGAAAATGGATGGTTTGAAGTATAAGTTTGAATGAATCGTACCATATGTGTATGTGTAGGTTTCCTGCATATGGAAAAGTCGTGTCTATTATTAATTTTGGTGATTTTTAAATCTGAGAAATTGATGCTATTATTTAATTCATCTTCCTGTGTGAATTTAATTGTTGGATATAATTTATTGATAGATTCCAAAAATGAACAAAGTTGTCTATTTGTGCAATTAAATAAAAAAATTATGTCATCTACATAGCGGTACCAATAAACGAAATCTTTAAAATATGAGTTTTTGGATAACAACAACAACAAGACAAAAAACTGTACGTACAGAAGAAAATATAATAATATTAATAAGATCCAAGAGAAATAGAGTGCTGGGTTTCTTAACAAAGACTAAAATAATGTCTGAAGGGCAATACGGCTTTCGAGAGGGGATGTCGACTGAGGAAGTTATAAGAGATTTAACGAAACTGATTAATGATGGACTAGACAAAAAAGTGCCTCTTCTTTGCGTTTTCCTAGACTTATCTAAGGCATTCGATACCGTAAACCACGAAATATTATTAAATAAATTGCATGAATATGGTATAAGAGGAATTGCCTTAGAATTATTCAGAAGCTACTTAACAGACAGAAAGCAGATAGTACAAATTCAGGAAATGAGTAGTAGAGAGGAAGCTGTAACCTATGGAGTCCCCCAAGGTACGATATTAGGTTCACTCCTGTTCGTTATCTACATGAATGATATGTTGTACATGAAGGTGTCTGGGAGGATCATAAGTTTTGCTGATGATATAGCTGTGATCTGCGAGAACAGGATATGGGAAAATGTCAAAGTTAGTGCTGAAGAAGACTTGAATTAACTTTCGGATTGGCATAGAAAGAATAAGCTTACATTGAACATTAAGAAGTCATTTTATCTACCATTTACATCATACGAATCGGGACTTCCTAATTTGGGACACCTCAAAGTCGATAACCTAAACTTTATTCTTGAACATCCAGAAGGATACATTAAGTATCTTGGTATTAATATTGACAGGCATATGCGTTGGGATCATCACTGTGAATATGTAGCAGAAAAACTCCGCGGTCTTCTTCATATATTCAGAAAACTAAAAAAAAAAGAAATGAGTGTTACTCAGTTGATGAAGGTGTATTCTGCATTAGTTCAGTCTCACTTGTCATATGGTAACGTTGCTTGGGGTGCAGCTCATGGAACTCATGTGGAGATACCCAACATTGTTCAAAGACTGCTACTCAAGATCATACTTGGAAAGAGCCTTCTCTTCCCCACTGATGAACTTTATAAGATATCAAGAGTGCTGGTTGTAAGACAGTTATACTTCTCAAAAATTATTGCTCTTATAAAAAAGAAAAAGATCCTACTCCGGCCAATACAACATACCCATTTGACAAGATATAAACTTACCAGTTTTCAGACACATCGAGCTCTCAAAACATTATGGGCAAATAAACTATTATTATTATTATTATATTTTTGTTATAACCGTTAGTTGATGTTAATGTTTTTAGAACTTTAATTTCTTTTTTAAAATTATCAATTGAATGTGGGACATCTTGATATTACTTGGATTGGAGCTACGATTATTATTAATTAAGATGTCTGTGAAGGTTGGTTTTCGGAATATTACTCTGTCAAGAATGTACCGGGAATTTTCAATTAAAACAACATTTTTACATTTAATCGTCAACATTTATTGGGTCGCCTTCAAAATAGGCTCCATTTGCTCCAATAAATCTATGCCAACGGCACTTCCAATTATCGAAACATTTTTTATAGGTGCTTTTCGGGATGGACTTTAGCTCTCGCGCCGAATTTTGTTTTATGGCTTCAATCGACTCAAAACGGGTGCCACGAAGGGGCAATTTTAGTTTTGGGAAGAGGAAAAAGTCGCAGGGAGCCAAATCCGGCGAATACGGTGGTTGCTGAAGCACGTTTGTTGAGTTTTTGGCGAGAAAGTCAGTCACAATCGTAGCTCGGTGAGAAGGCGCGTTATCGTCATGCAAAATCCATGAGTTGTTCGCCCACAAATTTGGCCGCTTCTTACGGATACGCTTACGCAAACGTTTCATAACGCCTAGGTAATACTCCTTGTTTACCGTCTGACCCTCTGGAACGAATTCGTAATGCACCACGCCACGGATATCGAAGAAAACAATGAGCATCACCTTCATTTTCGAGCGGCTTTGGCGTGGTTTTTTCGGTTTCGGCTCATTTTTTGCCACCCATTCCGATGATTGCTGGCTTGTTTGCATATCGTACTCGTAGACCCAGGTCTCATCACCAGTTATAATGCGTTCCATGAATGTAGAATCGGAATTACAGCGATCCAGCATGTCTGAAGCAACCTGTTCGCGATGACGTTTTTGAAGAAAATTCAGGTCTTTCGGTACGAGTCGTGCGGCCACCTTTCTCATGCCCAAAATATCAATCAAAATCGTACGTGCGGACTCGTGGGATATCTTAAGATCATGTGCTATCTCTCTCAAGCTGGTACGACGGTTTTCCAGCACCCTTTCCTTAATTTTATCGACGTTTCGATCGAAGCCGTCGATGGGCGACCACTTCACGACCGTCCTTGAAGGCTCTGTACCACTGATATGCACGAGTTATCACCAAAGGCCTTTTGCAACATTTTGAATGCATCGGCACACGAAAATTCATTTGCAACACAAAACTTTAAACAAATTCTTTGCTCAACGTAATCACCCATAGTAAAAATCGGCACGCACTCCGACATCGACTGACTTAATCAGCTGTTGCAAACACACTAGTTGACAGATCCCGCTCAAGCTTGGCATAGTAATTAAGGACAGTGGTACCAACCTAGGAAAAAAAAATTTTACCTGCCTCATTGCCGCGCCAGATTTAAATCGATAATTCCCGGTACTTTCTTGACAGAATGTATGTCGAATTCGAGGAGAGAATTCTTTCTTCTGATTTCAATATCTAGGAAATTTGGTGAATTGTCGGGGTTTTCTGTTTCCGTGGTGAATTGTTAAAAGTGAATTCAGAAAGTTTAAAAACCTTTCTTGTTCCTTGATAGAGCCTAACCAGATACAAAAAACATTATCAACATATCTCTTCCATTAAAGAACTTTTTTAATCAAATTGTTTTTTGTGGAAAACATTTTGTTTTCCAATTTAAATATTCTTGGCAAAGTTAGGCTGAGAAACAAAATCTGGTTGATTTAATAAAACAAGAAAGCTGTCGGCGCCAATGCTTCTCTCAATCAAAACACCCCTCAAGAACGATAGGAAATGCAGTTCACGTTTTGAACGCACCATTGTGTTCTTAATTGGCATTTTCATATGTAGCGTAACGACATCTTAGGGGAGACTACGTGCGCGTGTAATTTTCTTTATGAAGTATGGAACCCACACGATGTACTAATGATAGCTTCCGCCCCCCTTGATTTTCAGACATGAATGCAGCTAGTTTTTCATTCATGGCATCATCTTTAGAACACTTGTTGGAAGTCATCTCCAACGTGGGCAGTGACTTCAAAGAAAGTTTTGAAATTAATAATACAGATGTCATTTTTGTCGCTCGGAAGTGATTGTAGTGAATAGCGCGTGCTACGAATCATGTTTTTCATTTATGCGCAACAATAATTAAAGTAACAGTTTTAGGCAGTGAGTTCCTGATTGTTTCGGTCTCTACTTGACGGAAATTCAACGTATATGATTTGAAGTAAAATACGTATATTTGGTGTTCACAACAATTGTTTCGTCAATTACATATTGACTTCATCGGGTGAGTATGGTAACTAACTATTTCTACACAATCTTTCTCCTTAAATACAAGTTTGACGACTAAGTAATTCTAATTGAACAAGAAATAATGGATATTCTTAATGTATGCATTGCACCGAACTATTTCTTGTTTAATGGAATGTTTTAAGAGGATAACGAAAGCCTAACGGTGGGAAATCCACTAAGTCTTATATTAGCTGAAATATTTGTGGATTTCATAGAAAGCAGAATGAAAGAACAACCCTTTTTCAAGTACTTCATTTATTGGTACCGTTTCGTTGACGATATTATTTGCCTATTTGTCGGTACGTCTAGACAACTTTCGTTATTAGAATTTATCAACCAAGTATACCCTACGATGAAATTTACTCACGAAGAAGAACAAAATAATAGCATAAATATTTTAGACTTGAAAATAACTAAAATTAACAATAGACATAATTTTCCGATTAACCCGTAAACCAACACACACACACAAACTTCACAATTCATTTTTCTTCAAATCCTCCCTTGTCCCAAAAATTAGCAACACACAATACAGAAGAATCACAGGAGAATTTTGAAATAGAATTAAATATAATAAAACAAAATAAAATAGAAAGGCCTTTTACTTGATATAAGAAATATAACAAAATTTTAATATTAAAACAAATTGAAATATGTTTATCTTCTAGAATTTTAATTTCAAAAAAATTTTTATTCAAAAAACTTTTAGAAATAAATTTATGTCTACACAAGCACCGCTTACATTTAATAGACGTATATAATCAAAACTCAATATATAATGTCAAATGGAATAAATAACCCAACAGATATACGAAAGTAATTAAAATTAATAAATAAATATTTAAAGGAGACAAAATTTTGTTTCTGATCTTACCTTTAAGAACACCAATTGCTTTTTAAAAACATGAACACACTTGAAGGACTTCTCAAAGAATATAATTTATTTGAAATATTTAATATATTTAAATATTCGAATAAATTATTTCAAAAATCTCTAAAAAATGTGCAGTATATCTTCAAAAAACAAATATAATTCTAGACAATCCCATCTTCAGTCCTCATTTAATATTCAAAATATCAAAATTAAAAACCTAACCTATATCTCTCACGTGTTAAAAGACTTAAGCTTCGAAATACAGATCAACTATATAATTCAAGATTGATCTATGTTCTAACAAAAGCAAAGAACAGTGTGAGTTATTTTAAGGTTTATTTAAATTCATTGACATTTTATAATGAGATTTATTGAAGCCAAAATATAATTATATATAAAATAAAATAGAAAGGCCTTTTACTTGATAGAAGAAATATAACAAAATTTGAATATTAAAACAAATTGAAATATGTTTATCTTCTACAATTTTAATTTCAAAAAAATTTTTATTCAAAAAACTTTTAGAAATAAATATATGTCTACACAAGCACCGCTTACATTTAATAGACGTATATAATCAAAACTCAATATATAATGTACCCAACAGATATACGAAAGTAATTAAAATTAATAAATAAATATTTAAAGGAGACAAAATTTTGTTTCTGGTCTTACCTTTAAGAACACCAATCGCCTTTTAAAAACATGAACACACTTAAAGGACTTCTCAAAGAATATAATTTATTTGAAATATTTAATATATTTAAATATTCGAATAAATTATTTCAAAAATCTCTAAAAAATGTGCAGTATATCTTCAAAAAACAAATATAATTCTAGACAATCCCGTCTTCAGTCCTCATTTAATATTCCAAATATCAAAATCAATTTATTAGAATATTTGAATATATTTAATATTTCAAATAAATTATATTCTTTGAGAAGTCCTTTAAGTATGTTCATGTTTTTAAAAGGCAATTGGTGTTCTTAAAGGTAAGACCAGAAACAAAATTTTGTCTCCTTTAAATATTTATTTATTAATTTTAATTACTTTCGTATATCTGTTGGGTTATTTATTCCATTTGACATTATACATTCTGTCAAGAAAGTACCGGGAATTATCGATTTAAATCTGGCGGGGCAATGAGGCAGGTAAAATTTTTTTTCCTAGGTTGGTACCACTGTCCTTAATTACTATGCCAAGCTTGAGCGGGATCTGTCAACTAGTGTGTTTGCAACAGCTGATTAAGTCAGTCGATGTCAGAGTGCGTGCCGATTTTTACTATGGGTGATTACGTTGAGCAAAGAATTTGTTTAAAGTTTTGTGTTGCAAATGAATTTTCGTGTGCCGATGCATTCAAAATGTTGCAAAAGGCCTTTGGTGATAATGCTCTATCGAAAACTCGTGCATATCAGTGGTACAGAGCCTTCAAGGACGGTCGTGAAGTGGTCGCCCATCGACGGCTTCGATCGAAGATAACGTCGATAAAATTAAGGAAAGGGTGCTGGAAAACCGTCGTACCAGCTTGAGAGAGATAGCACATGATCTTAAGATATCATATTAAACAAGGAGTATTACCTAGGCGTTATGAAACGTTTGCGTGAGCGTATCCGTAAGAAGCGGCCAAATTTGTGGGCGAACAACTCATAGATTTTGCATGACGATAACGCGCCTTCTCACCGAGCTACGATTGTGACTGACTTTCTCGCCAAAAACTCAACAAACGTGCTTCAGCAACCACCGTATTCGCCGGATTTGGCTCCCTGCGACTTTTTCCTCTTCCCAAAACTAAAATTGCCCCTTCGTGGCACCCGTTTTGAGTCGATTGAAGCCATAAAACAAAATTCGGCGCGAGAGCTAAAGTCCATCCCGGAAAGCGCCTATAAAAAATGTTTCGATAATTGGAAGTGCCGTTGGCGACCCAATAAATTTTGACGATTAAATGTGAAAATGTTGTTTTAAATGAAAATTCCCGGTACTTTCTTGACAGAGTAGTATATTGAGTTGTGATTATATACGTCTATTAAATGTAAGCGGTGCTTGTGTAGACATAAATTTATTTCTAAAAGTTTTTTGAATAAAAATTTTTTCGAAATTAAAATTGTAGAAGATAAACATATTTCAATTTGTTTAAATATTCAAATTTTTTTCTTTTATAATAAAACAAATTACGGTAAATAATCAATCATTGACAAACTATTGAATACAATCAAACTAAAGCAATCTATGTCATTAGTTTACTCACAAATCAGAATAAAAAATGAAAAGTTTATTTGCTTAACGTACATAGGACAAAAATCTGAACAGATAGCTAGATATTTGAAGAAAAATCAAAATCTTAATATTTCATTTAAAACAATGAATTCTTTAGGTAAATCAATAAAAATAATAAAAATTTCGTCAATAACAACAAGAAATCAGGAGTATATAGGTTAACTTGTGGTACATGCCCATTTGTATACATTGGCCAAACTGGTTGATCTTTCGAGAGAACATCAGAATTCATTCGTTAAGAATAAACCAAATTCTACTTATGCCAGGCATCTCCAAGAATCGGGACACGATTTTGGTGTTCACCATATTGAGAAGAAATGTAACAGACTGGACCTTTTAGAAGCACTGGAAATAAACCGGCACCATAAAAAGAATATTTTGCTGAACGACCAAACAGATGTGAACCGATCTTCGTTATTGAACCTTTGTTGATAACTTCTGAAAATTCCCTAAAAAATCTCTATTTTATCACGTATTTTGTTAGTCAAACTTTTATTTAAAGAGAAAGATTTTGTAGAAATAGTTAGTTTCCATACTCACCCGATGAAGTCAATATGTAATTGACGAAACAATTGTTGTGAACAATAAATATAAGCGGAAATAAATTGTTTTACTTCAAATCATATATTAGGACTATGAAATTCTGAAAGTAAACAGAGCACAAACTATTTCAGCTCAAAAATACATTCATTTCGGATAATGAATTAAAATATTGGCCATCACTGCTTACCACTTTCGGCGAATAAGCTTCGATGATTCACCATGCCATAATCCGCACCATACAGTGGGTTTTCGGAATGCAAAGGAATTTCATGTAACACTTCTGGATCGATTCGCAATTGAACAATCGGAATTTTATAAGAAAAGTTTCCTGGCCATGTTATTTTTCAAAGATGTGATCATAATTGGACACCCAGATCTTGTAATTCAACACCTTAAGACTTAATTAAAACAAGTTGTAGAAATTACTGTGTTTTATTACCAATAAGTTGATATTTTACACCTTTAATTGTGACTAGAGTTTCGGGAATTAACTATCCCATCTTCAGACAACTGAAGACTCGACAAGCAGAACAGGGTATTTATGAATAAACAAAGGTAGAAGAGATAATAAAAACAGGTTAAAAAGGTTTAAAATGAGAGGATGCTTAACAACTATTAGAACGTCGGCACGTCAAAGAAGATTGGTAAACAGATGTTGCTTATTTAAATATCTCAAAAATTTTGGAGTTACATAGATCCATACAGTCATTGATTGTTTTTATTGTGAACTAATTTGAAAATTTCAAAGATTCTAAATAATCAAGTTTATTTCTTTTCGATTCTACATGTAAAATTTCAAGTTTATCTAGGATGGCCGTTTTCTAAACAATGAGTGGCAAAAGTAGAAGTTTCAATAATCAAGTTTCTTTTCTTTTGAATCTAAATGTAAAATTTTCTTAAGATTTCCTTTCGTCGAAAGGAAAAACTGTTTTCTAAAGAATGAGTGGCAAAAGTTGAATTTTTGTTTATTTTTAATGAAATTCATTTTATGTTCGTTGAACCTCGTCTGGAAGGAATGTCCCGTCTGTCCTATATATTTATAACTGCACGTCGAACAAGACAACTCATTAACTCCCGATTTATGTATGATTGGAGTTGGGTCCTTTGTCCTATATAATACGGATAATAATTTATTTTGTGTTTTGAAAGCAATATTAACATCTAAAAATATTATTGGCCACTTTTTGACTTATGCTACCGAAGTACGATAAAGAAATGAATTTTTTGTTTTCTTCAGTTTTTATTATGGGAAAAATGTCGTTTATAGCTATTTTAGAATGTTTCTTATCTATTATATTGGGGTTGAAACCGTTGTTCGCGGCTATGGATTTAATAGCGAAAGCTCTATGGATCATCGATTGATATGCCGACATTTTCTGTGAATATGGGTGATTGGAGTCAACAGGAATACATATATGTGGATGTGGGTTTTCTGTACACGTTCAATTCTAATTTATTTACTATACGAGTGTGATATCGAGAGTTCTACAAATAATTTTATTGTTTCATTCTTTTTTAATTTGCATTTAATTTTTGGGTGAATATTATTTGAGATATTCAAGAATTGATTCAGTTGTATGGATGTTCCGGAAATACACAAGATTATATCGTCCACGTATCTGTAGCGGAAATGAATATTCACGGGTAATTTTGAATTGAAGATTTTATTTTATATTGCGGACATAAATATCAGGTGTTGTTTTAGGGTGATAGAACTTTAAATTGAAATAAAACACAGTTAAATTAAGATTGAAGCCAATTTTTTTTTATTTGAAAGATATTTTTATGACATTCATATTTTAAAAATAATTTCCGGCATATGTCCACCACGACTATCTCTAAGGAATCGCATTCGATCAGACCAATTTTGGACTACTTTTTCGAGTAATTCAGGCCTTGTTTAATCAATTACACGAGTTATGTTTGCTTCCAAAGCGTCTATTGTTTCTGGTTTATAAGCATAAACCAATGACTTGACATAACACCAAAGAAAATAACCGAGTAGAGTTATGTCCCATGATCTTGGAGACCAATTAATTGAACCATTTCTCGAAATAATGTTATCGCCAAATCTTTCTTTCAATAAATCAATTGTTATGGTAGCAGCATTGTTGGAACCGAAACACTTCTGGATCGATACCATTCAAATTTTGAAACAAATAATCATTGATCATCGATCTGTAACGAGCACCATTTACTGTAACATTAGCTCCAGCATCGTTTTCAAAAAAATATAGGACAATGATGCTTCCAGCGTGTAAAGCACACCATACAGTGCATTTTTCAGGATGCAATGGAACCTGCAGAATTTCTTAGGATTGTTCTCACTCCATATACGGCAATTTTGCTTGTTTACATAGCCATTCAATCAGAAATGAGCTTCATCACTAAACACAATTTTACGATAAAAAAGTGGATCAATTTCAAACTGTTCTAGGGCCGAATCAGCAAACAAACGACGCTTATTATGGTCAAGTCGCTTCAGTTCTTGAACCAGTTACGTGTCTTTTCAGAGTGATGGAACTTTCGATAAGGATAACTGTGATTTGACCGAAGGTAGAAGACATGTGTTTGACATTTCTGTTCAGTGAGCATTGACAAATTATCATGGAAAGACTCACGTCGGAACAAATTGTTGTAATTTATTTTCAAAAGCAGTGTCTATTCGCCAAACTTATAGAGCACTTTGTGAAATTTATGGTTTACATACTCGTCCATCAGAGCAGCTTATTCGTCCAACTATCGATAGATTTCGAGCAACATTTTCTCTACTCGATGTAACAACAACAACAAGACAAAGAACTGTACGTACAGAAGAAAATATCGCTGCTGTAAGTCATAGTGTTAATGATGATCCAAATTTGTCTATTCGTCGTTGTTCACTACAAGTTGGACTCTGTGCATCCACCACATGGAAAATTTTGCGTAAAAATCTTAGTCTACACCCATACAAGATCAAACTGGTTCAAGAACTGAAGCCACTTGACCATAATAAGCGTCGTTTGTTTGCTGATTCGGCCCTAGAACAGCTTGAAGTTGATCCACTTTCTTATCGTAAAATCGAGTTTAGAGATGAAGCTCATTTCTGGTTGAACGGCTATGTAAACAAGCAAAATTGCCGTATATGGAGTGAAAACAATCCCCAAGAAGTTCTGCAGATTTCATTGCATCCTGAAAAATGTACTGTTCGGTGTGCTCTACATGCTGGAGGCATCATCGGTCCATATTTATTCAAAAACGATACTAGAGCTAATACAGTGAATGGTGCTCGTTACAGATCGATGTTCAATGATTATTTAATCTATGATTGTTTCGGTCTTTACTTGACGGAAATTCATCTTGAAAATATGAATAAAAACAATATTCTCATTTCCGCTTATATTTTATTGACACTACGATCGTTACGTCATACCATGACTTCTTCAGGTGAGTATTACAAGATACTGTTCACGGTATACTCAGTATCTTATAATACTCACCTGAAGAAGTCATGGTATGACGTAACGATCGTAGTGTCAATAAAATATTAGCGGAAATGAGAATATTGTTATTACTCATATTTTCAATGATTATTTGTTTCAAAATTTGAATGGTATCGACCCAGAAATGTTTTGGTTCCAACAAAATGGTGCTACACCTCATGCTGCAACCGTAACAATTGATTTATTGAAAGAAAGATTTGGCTATAACATTATTTCGAGAAATGGTCCAATTAAATGGCCTCCAAGATCATGCGACATAACTCCACTGGATTATTTTCTTTGAGGTTATGTGAAGCCATTGGTTTATGCTGATAAATCAGAAACAATAGACGCCTTGGAAGCCAAAATTACTCGTGTTATTGATGAAATAAGGCCTGAATGGTCCAAAATTGGTCTGGTCGAATGCGGTTCCTCAAAGCTAGTCCTGGTGTACATATGCCGAAAATTATTTTCAAAACATTAATGTTATAAAATTATCTTTCAAGTAAAAAAATATTTGGCTCAATCTTAATTAAAATGTGTTTATTTCAATTTAAACTTCTATCACACTAAAAAAACATCCGATACCAAATAGTGACGGCTGAAATAGTTCAATACCTTAAGACTTTTCTTTGGGGCCACGTGAAAGGTAAGGTCTATGCCAATGCTCCACAATCGATTCAAGACCTTATAGATGGAATTCGTTATCGAGGACATACAGCTGAAAATGTGCGAATTGGTCATGAAAAATTTCATGAAAAGGATATGGTGGTGCAACCTTAGCCGTGGCGGCCATTTTGCTGATATAGTTTGTTACCATACTTTCCTCACTACAAGGTAATAAACATCCAGTGCGTTTCTCTTAAAATATACTAATCTTTTCTCAATATCAAAATGAGACCTGTTAGTGGAGAACCCTATATTATCCATCTAAAAAGAAGCGTTTTACCTTCATACCAATACAAATAATATTTCGTCAAACGAAAAACATCAAACAGCTTATTGAAGTTTTCTCATTCTCCATCAAATCTACCCTTGGCGAAGCAATAAGAGAGGGCTTCATGCCCTTGGGGTTATGTTTGCCATAAGTAAAACCCAAACAAAGTGGGTTACTGGAGGCGGTTTTAACCAGTTTGTTTACATGCATGCAGCGCAGAGCGGTCGACATCTCGGCTGAACAAATGTTACATACCTAGGATGTCATCCGAATCAAATATCTAACTCCGCGGCCTACTTTGTGTTACTCTGTCTTGAAATAGATTCCATTCGTATGCTATATAGGAAGATTCCCAATGGGTATTTTCGATTAGGTTCCTTTTAAATATAACTATCGCATCGATAGTGACAACAAGTTAATTGTTTTGAATCCGGTATTGAAGAGAACGATGCGTGTAGATTGACTGTCAGATTAAGATAAGTCATAGAAGTTGTTTTGATAAAATGTGAAGTTGATGGCTTGCACACCATCAGTGCCTCCGTGGAAACAAATCGTTGGAATTTTAGGAATTATACTTGACGTATTCCGGCTTATTCTGTTTTTTTCTATATGGAATTTCGGAAAGAAAACTTGAAGGGTCTTTCATTAACAGCGCCCCATTTTGTTCTGTAAATAAAACACATCATTTATTTGAAAATACATCATTTAAACGTCCACCACGAAAACGTTGAACACAATTTTTCATGACTCTCTCACACAAATCGGGTCGTGTGTGAGCAATTACTTGTTCAATATTGATCTGCAAATCGTCTAAATTTGCTGGACGATTGCTGTAAACCAATGATTTAACGAGACCCCAAAAAAAGAAGTCCAATGAAGCTAAATCGCAAGAACGAGGCGGATAATTTATCGATCCATTCCTTGAAATAATCGAATCACTGTTGTTTTAAATAAATTCATTGTGTCATTGGCACTATGACAATTCGACCATAATATCGAATTTAAGGCCCCGATTATTTGTTTCCCTTTTATTATTCTTTCTTCTATCTCCGCTTCTGTTTGGCCAGTGTTAGTGATTTTGGTTTCCAAGTATGCATCTCTGTAGTGATTGGTATTTGCCTGGCATCTTGCAGTTGAAAATCCTCGACAGAAATGTACTGGGTCTTCTGTATATTTACATTCAATGCCCATTTTTCGTATTCTGCAATCAAGCGATGATTAATAAACTCTAAATCATTTTTGTCCTGGAAGACAACGACATGGTCATCAGCGAAATGCAAAGTGTACAAAGTCGTGTGATCACTCAGTGATTCCATGACATGATCTTCTCCAATGTTTCAGCGCTTCGTCCAAATAAATCTTAAATAGCGTTGGTGATAGGCTGCATCATTGCCCCAATCCTTTTGTAATGTTGAAGCTAGAGGATAACTGATTGTTAATCTTAACTCTGGAGGAGGAAAAGCCATTGAACTGCTCTTATCAGTGTAACGTTAATTGAGGACTTTTCTAGCACCCCCCAGAGTTTAATCACAGGTACATTATCATACGCTTTCGTCAAGTTCACGAACAGCAAATGGGTGTTCCTACCTGTTGCTATTTTTTTTTCGGTGAGCTGGTTAAGCGTAAAAATGTGGGCTATACAGGATCACCCAATTCTGAATCCTCTAATTCATTCGGTTCGTATTCTTTTTCTATCAGATTTTTCAAGATTTTACCATACATCCTGCTGAATGTGCCAGTTACTAATATATCGGATGTTTTTTTTTAAATTGAAATAAAACACATTTAAATAAGGATTGAATCCATTTTTTTTATTTGAAAGATAATTTTATGACATTTATGTTTTGAAAATAATTTCTGGCATATGTCCACCACGATTAGCTCTGAGGAACCGCATTCCACCAGACCAATTTTGGACCACTTTTTCGAGTATTTCAGGCCTTATTTCATCAATAACACGAGTTATGAAGGCTTCCAAAGCGTCTATTGTTTCTGGTTTATCACCATAAACCAATCACTTTACATAACCCCAAAAAAAATAATCCAGTGGAGTTATGTTGCATTATCTTGGAGGCCAATTAATTGGACCATTTCTCGAAACAATGATATCGCCAAATATTTCTTTCAATAAATCAATTGTTACGGTAGCAGCATGAGGTGTAGCACCATCTTGTTGGAACCAAAACACTTCTGGGTCGATACCATTCAAATTTTGAAACAAATAATCATTGATCATCGATCTGTAACGAGCATCATTCACTGTAACATTATCTCCAGCATCGTTTTTGAAGAAATATGGACCGATGATGCCTCCAGCGTGTAAAATACATCATACACTGCATTTTTCAGGATGCAATGGAACCTGCAGAACTTTTCGAGGATTAATTTCACTCCATATACGGCAATTTTGCTTGTTTACATAGCCGTTCAACCAGAAATGAGCTTCATCACTAAACACAATTTTACGATAAAAAAGTGGATCAACTTCAAGCTGTTCTAGGGCCCAATCAGGAAACAAACGACGCTTATTATGGTCAAGTGGCTTAGGTTCTTGAACCAATTGGATCCCATATGGGTGTAGGCCAAGATCTTTACGCAAATTTTTCGATGTGGTGGATGCACAGAGTCCAACTTGTTGTGAACAACGACGAATAGACAAATCTGGATCATCATTAACACTATGACTTACAGCAGCGATATTTTCTTCTGTACGTACATATTTTGTCTTGTTGTTGTTGCACCGAGTATAGAAAATGGTGTCCGAAATCTATTGATAGTTCGACGAATAAGCTGCTCTGGTGGACGATTATGTAAACCATAAACACTAAGTGCTCTATAAGTTTGGCGAATAGAACACTGATTTTGAAAATAAATTTCAACAATTTATAAACGTTGTTGCGGCGTGAGTCTTTCCATGATAATTTGTCAAAGCTTACTGAACAGAAATGTCAAAAGAACATGGCTTCTACCTTCTGTCAAATCACAGTTATCCCTATCGAAAGTTGTATCACTCTAAAAAAACACCCGCTACAACGATAGCAGTCATTTTTACTGCCTTTCTTATCCACTGGAGTTATGCACGCTTATTTCCATTCACTAGGTGGATTTTCGCCGTTCAGATATTTGTTGAAGAGTTCTTTTAACATATGTTAAAAGCTGGGACTCCTCCAGGTCCAGCGGCCTTTTTTTTTTTTCATGGATCTTATTGCTTGTTCTATGTGTTCTTCAGTAATGGATTCTGCTGTAGCTTGTACTGTATATCGTTTTGGTGACATATTTATGTATTCTACCCTATAATCTCTAAGCTCTTTCTCGTAATGTTCTTTCTATTCATTCAGTGTTATCGGTTGTATTGGGTGTTTTTTTTTGAGTGATAGAACTTTCGATAGGGATAACTGTGATTTGGCAGAAGGTAGAAGCCATGTTGTTTTGACATTTCTGTTCAGTAAGCATTGACAAATTATTATGGAAAGACTCACGCCGCAACAACGTTTACAAATTGTTGAAATTTATTTTCAAAATCAGTGTCCTATTCGCCAAACTCACAGAGCACTTCGTGAAATTTATGGTTTATGGTCAGAGCAGCTTATTCGTCGAACTATCAATAGATTTCGGACAACATTTTCTCTACTCGATGCAACAACAACAACAAGATAAAGAACTGAGAAGAAAAAGAAGAAAATATCGCTGCTTTAATTCATAGTGTTGATGACGATCCAGATTTGTCTTTTCGTCGACGTTCACAACAAGTTGGACTCTGTGAATCCACTACATGAAAAATGTTGTGTAAAGATCTTGGTCTACACCCATACAAGATCCAACTGTTCCAGAACTAAAGCCACTTGACCATAATAAGCGTCGTTTGTTTGCTGATTGGGCCCTAGAACAGCTTGAAGTTGATCCGCTTTTTTATCGTAAAAATGTGTTTAGTGATGAAGCTCATTTCTGGTTGAGCGGCTATGTAAACAAGCAACATTGTCCCATATGGAGTGAAAACAATCCTCTAGAAGTTCTGCAGGTTCCATTGCATCCTGAAAAATGCATTGTATGGAGTGATTAAAAAAAATGTATATGAGACAGTAATTTATTTCCACAAAAATGTTTGTATTACTACAACAATTGTTTCACCACGATGTGGCTTCTTCAGGTATTACATTGTACTGTCTTGGTGAAACAATTGTTGTAGTAGTACAAACATTTTTGTGGAAATAAATTACTGTCTCATATACATTTTTTTAATTAAAATGAGTTTCCACCAAGTAAAGACCGAATCTATCAAATAGATTCGGTGATGCCTCCGCTTTACACGCTGGAGGCATCATCGGTCCATATTTCTTTAAAAACGATGCTGGAGCTAATGTTACAGCGAATGGTGCTCCTTACAGATCGATGATCAATGATTATTTTTTTCAAAATTTGAATGGTAACAACCCAGAAGTGTTTTGGTTCTAACAAGATGGGGCTACACCTCATGCTGCTGCCGAAACAGTTGATTTATTGAGAGAAAGATTTTTTATTTCGAGAAATGGTCCAATTAATTGGCCTCCAAGATCATGCGACATAACTCCACTGGATTATTTTCTTTAAGGTGTGTCAAGTCATTGGTTTATGCTGATAAACCAGAACAACATAACTCATGTTATTGATGAAATAACACGTCTCCTAATTTTTTAACTTTTCATAAAATTTTTAAATTTGCAGTGTTTTGTTCCACCTACTCCGGAACACGTGATAGTAGATCTAATAATAGCGTCCTATCCGCCATGCCTAATTGAAGAAAAGCGCAAAAATACACACCCATTTAAATTAACATGTATCGGCCCACGGCTTAATGGAGAGCGAATCTCGTACACATGATTCATCTCGATCTATTTCTACCTAAGGTAACATGGCGCATAGTTTTGATCGTTCTAATCACGAAGCATTGATGGTCGATCTCTATCTTAACCGTTAACGGTGACAAATCGATTCGGTTGCATCAACATCCACTGACATCAGAATCATCCAACGAACTCGGATCGGACCATGAAGGCTGATGAATTTGTTTGTTTTCGATAATCGTCGTCAAGATCTCAACCTTTGAGATAGGACAGCTGTCTTGTTTGTCGTGGAATTGTTTGAGCCGGGTACTTGTTTTTGTTGTTATTACGTTATTCACTCCGTGCACTTGTGGTTTGATATTTTGGAATAACAAACCTTACAGTCGAACTAAAAGAAAATATACTCCCCAAAATGTACTCCATTTTTTTGTAAAATAAATGGAGGTTTATACTTGATAGAAGGTATATAAAATTATTTAAATATTTTAATATTTACAGATATATTCTGTAAGCCTTCTACATATTTAATTTCAGAAAATTATATTTAATATTAAAACTTCAGGAATTAAATTAATGTCATATAAGCACTGCTTATATCAAACGACATATAAAATAAACATTCATTATAAGACATCCAAATGAGATAAGAAAATGCAATAAATATAAATTGTTAATAAAAATCCTATAAATTAAATATTTTGAGTAGACAAAATTTTGTTTAAGCTGATCAATCTTATTAAATCTTTCAAAAATGTTTAATATAATCTTAAGAATTTCATCATAAAACTATCTTACTCAGAATGTTCAATATTATTGAATATCTAACTAGGTAACTTCTTAGAATATCTCAAGATATATAAAAACTTTACAAAAAAACAAGTTTTAAGAGAGACTTTCCTCGTTAGTACTCCATCACATCTAATAAAATATAATATCAATCAACAAAAAATATTTACTCACCTTTAACAATACAGCAAGCGTCTTGGCATATGAATACTGAACATTTAAATGGTATCTAAAGTAAACTCAAATAAATAGTTCTGTGGATTTCATTTGCCAAGACGCTTGCTGTATTGTTGTAAGGTGATTAAATATTTTTTGTTGATTGATATTATATTTTATTGGATGTGATTGAGTACTGACGAGCAAAGTCTCTCTTAAAACTTGTTTCTTAATAATGTTTTTATATATCTTGAGATTTTCTAAGAAGTAACCTAGTTAGATATTCGATACAATTGAATATTCTAAGTAAGATAGTTTTATGATGAACATTTTTGAAAAATATCTGTTTTCATAAGGAGGGACGAGCAGAAACAAAATTTTGTCCACTCAAAATATTTAATTTATAGGATTTTTGTTACCAATTTTTATTTATTGGATTTTAATATCTCATTTGGATGACTTATAATGAATGTTTATTTTATATGTCATTTGATATAAGCAGTGCTTATATGACATTAATTTAATTCCTGAAGTTTTAACATTATAATTTTTTCAAATTAAATATGTAGAAGTCTAACAGAATATATCTGTAAATATTAAAATAATTTAATATTTTTTTTGTGCTGGAATATTTCATACGTCTACTCATTTTTTTTAGTTAATTTTAAATAGGGACCTCAATGCATTCTCAATTTGGGGCAGGTGAAGAAGAATGAAACTGGAATTTTGTTGTGAAAATTACACGTCGTTTGTTTGAAAATGATAAAAAAACTGCTCAAAAATTCAAGTGGTTATACATATTCAATATATATTCAATTGACTCAGTGTTTTTTTGATGAAAATCCATATTAAATAATATTAAATGAGGTTATTTTGATTTTCACAAATTTTTATATTACAGAATAATAGCTGGAGTTAATTCTCCAGAACCTCAACAGATGTTAATCTGAATAAATCTCATGAAAACATTTAAAATTAATATATATATATATATATATATATATATATATATATATATATATATATATATATATATATTTCGTCACATGTGGTGGAAACTAACTAATAAAGAATTAAAAGAAATATAAAATAATGAACACAACATAAAATATAAATTGTCAATTGAAATTAATGAATGAATATTTATGTATTAGTTTTAATTGACAATTTATATTTGATGGTTCATTTATCGCATTTGATATTGTATATTGAGATTTGATTTCATACGTCTATTAAATATAAGCCGTGCTTATAAGACAGACATTAATTTAATTCAAAAAGTTTTGCATAAATTTTTTTTTTAGATTCAAATTGTAGAAGACTGACAGATTTTGATAATTTTAACTGGGCTGTGCACAGAACATATATTACTTTCAAACTAACGAATACTTGTCATCTCTTCTTCATTAAAAAACTTTGGGGGTTGATGATGCCACCTTCATGGGGATGGTTTTTTCAGAACAAACTCATTATGGAAATTTGTCACCCTCAAAACAGAAGTTTTTTTTAAATCTTCGAAAATTCTTCGTTTCTGAGTTCTAGGGGGGTCAAATTTTCGTTGGGGCACCCTGTATAGGTTACACCACATTCACATAGTATCGGGTAGATACAGCTCTTGTTCACTGTTTCTTCTGGTTTAGTGTATGTGAGGAAACTTCTTACAGTATTTTCCGATTTGGACGTCGTCTGGATATTGTAGTCACGAGGTCTTCTGCGAATTTTCTCTAAAAAGCCTTTCACATCAGACATATTCGTGCCTCGTCTCTTGAAGAGTGAGATTTATCCATCCGCTGGTCGGATGGTGGCCAGGTTAGTTCAGAACTATAGCTATTTGTCCAGAGATCCCTCCTGATATTTCTTATGCCCTTTCCTAAGACATCCTTGTTATTTGAGTTTCAATTTAGGTACTCCCTCGTAGTTTCCTGTAAACCGTGGTGAAGATTGTGTTGTAGTTACTCTTGACCATTACATCCAGGAAGGGGTAATTTGGCATCTTCTTTTCCACGGCGAATTTGATCGATGATCGAATACTGTGTATGTATTGAAAGAAAAGATTCAGTTCTTCTTCGTCCCACATGTTGAAAGTATCATCAACATATCTCAGCCAAGTCTTAAGGGTGATCCTTACAAATTCAATTGCTTCATCTTCAAACCATGTTTTTGTACCAATATGTAATGAGTGTATGATGCCTCTCTCTGTTGATGATTAATTGGAAATTTAATTTAGGTAGTGCCCCGAACGTTTTGGTTTCCCGTTTAGGAAATTGTGTTGTGGTTCATCATGACCATTACATCTCGGAAGGGTAATTTGGTGTCTTTTTTTCCATGCTGAATTTAATCGATGGTTGAATATTGTTTATGTGTTGAAAGAAAAGACTCAATTCTTCTTCGTTACATATGATGAAAGTATCATCAACATATCTCAGTCAAGTCTTAGGTGTGATCCTTACAAATTCAATTGCTCCATCTTCAAACCATGTTTTGCACGTATGGTACCTCCCTTTGTTGATGCTGACTGATTGAAGTTTTAATTTAGGTACTGCCTCGTACGTTTTGGTTTCCTGTAAACTATGGTGAAGAAGGAAGGGTAATTTGGCACCTTTTTTTCATAGTGAATTTGATCGATGGATTTATATTTTTCATGTGTTGTAAGAGAAGACTCAGTTCTTCGTTCCATATGTTGAAAGTATCATCATTATATCTCAGCCAAGCCTCAGGTGGAATCCTTGCTGATTTAATTGCTGCATCTTCAAACCATGTTTGGATGTAGAATGAGCGTATGATGCCTCCCTTTGTTGATGCTGAGTGTTTAGAGTTTTAATTAAGATATTGGTCCGTACGTTTTAGTTTCCCGTAGAGCTTGGTGGAGATTGTGTTGTGGTTCATCAGGACTATTACATCTCGGAAGGTTAATTTGGCATGTATTTTTTCCATGATGAGTTTGATCGTTGGTAGGATATTGTTTATGTATTGAAAGAAAATATTCAATTCTTCTTCGACCCATATGATGAAAGTATCATCAACAAATTTCAACCAAGTCTTAGGTGTGATCCTTACAGAATCAATTGCTAAATTTTCAAAACATGCTTTTGAAGCTGAGTGACTGGAGTTTTAATTTAGGTACTGCCCCGTACGTTTTGTTTCCCTGTAGATTGTGTTGTTCATCTAGACCGTTGCATCTATCTAGAAAGGGTAATTTGGAATTTTTTTTTCATGGTCATTTTGGTCGATGATCAGAAATTGGTTATGTTTTGAAGGAAAAGATTCAGTTCTTCTTCGTCCCATATGATGAAAGTATGTATCATCAACATATCTCAGCCAAGTCTCGGATGTGATCCTTAAAGACTTAATTGCTTCATCTTTAAACCATGTTTGGATGTATAATGAGCGTATGATGCCTCCCTTTGTTGATGTTGAGTTATTGGAGTGTTAATATAGGTCACTGGTAAAAGATTGTGTTCTGGGAGAGATTATGTTGTGGTTTATCTTGAACATTACATCCAGGAAGGTAATTTGACATCTTTATTTTTCTGGTCGATGGTTGGATATTGTTTAAGTGTTGAAAGTAGTATCATCAAGATCAACCAAACCTTGGGTGCGATTCTTGCTTCATCTTCAAACCATTCTTTGATGTTAGGGCGGAAGCCAATGGAAGTCCATCTTTTTTTACAAAATATAACTTGTCATCTTCTAAGCGCCAAGCAAGCCACTTGCATACGTAGCTTTTAGCCAAAATAGTCACGCTGCGAAACAGTTTCGAGTAGTCTAAACCCACCTTTAGATAGATTTACGCCTTCTCATCATTAAGATTTACTCATTATTTCCTATTTATCGCCAGTAAACAAAGCCTCTCTCTTCGGCGTACTTCTATCAGCGTCCTTCAGAAGTACGACCGGCTGGTCACGTATACACGCGGATTCCTAAGGTATTGTAACGATCTCGATTCATTGTTTAACTATCCTTTTTCGGCCGCAATGGTAATACCCACATGCCTTTCGCGAACTAACGACTCCTCTAGAATTCCGCCGATCGCAAATTGGGAAGGAAAACAATAAGTTAGTCATCGGTTAGTCATGCGGTCTGTCAAACGAAGGATTGACCTTTTCGTCAGACCTACTCGAAGGCGGATACGTAGCGGTCGACATGGGTTCCGCTGAATGTTTTACGAGATCGCCGTGAATGGATTTGAACGCGGAATCTCGTAGTGCTTCCGCCTCTTTCGGTCAACGAGCCGGCCGGGTCGGGCCCAGTTAAAGATTAATCTGGTTGGATAGAGAGTTGGCGCTTGAGATATTTGAGAAGGTGGTGATCCTTCAAGGTGTTTTTGATCGTCGGAGTAATGAACATAGACAGAGGGAGCATACGCCATTGTTAGTTGGCGATTATTCTCCCCAACATGCGCTAACGAATTTGACAGAGTGGGTGGAATCAAAACAAGCCCCATTTGCGTAAAATTCAGTAGGCAAAATCTTGCAGATTGGTGCAAATAACTAATTAAAATTAAAGGAAATATTAGGAGTGAAAATGAGTTCGTGCGGTTTTGATAACATTTGTCGTTACTTGTTTTTTATTTCATTATTTCATCTGGTAACAACTTCATTTTGAAGTGTCATAATTATGCTCTCTTTTCAGTATCTCTCATTTCGCTGAAGTGTAAACAATACGGACATTACAGGGTGACAAGGAAAACCTCGGACAATTTTTTTCATCCAACTTTATTATACAAAAGAAATTGAACAAAACAACAACGAATAATAATAATATAAACATCTGGTGATAATATATTTAAGTGGTTTCGAAGTGGCTTCCTTTGGCGGCGATACATAGTTCCAGACGCTTCTTGAAATTTAGGGCAATGGGCCGCAGCTCTTCGGGCGTTAATCGGTCCCATTCCCAGCGCTGGCATTGCTTCAGCGAATACAAACTTTTGTGGTGTTTAGCACATGCCCTGAGCTCCAAAATCGATCACACGCTTTAGTCCATTGGGTTGAGATCCGGCGAGTAGGGCGGCCAATCTTTAGATGTGATGAAACGTGAATTCTACCAGGTTTTCGTATTGGCATGTGAGTATGGCTCTTCACCAAGTGATGTCTCCACAGTCCACCCCTAGAGGTAGAAAGTGTGATAAGGATTACGCCATATCATCGCGCGAAGAGAGAGCCCCTCCGAAGAGAAGAACATACCAGCTTTCAGTTTGAGCCCCGGCTCGGAAGCCAGAACCGTCTGACTGGTAGCAGCGAAGCACTATTCAACCTCTAATGGCTCTGCAGGTCAGTACCCGACTTGATTTGTGACGCAACTCACCCGCCGGAAGGAATTCTTATCCAAGCACCCGAACGCAGTCCCATGAACTGAGATAATTCCAAGATTGATGACTTCAATTGATCCTAGTACGAGCACTGTCAACACGGCCTGTACGTCATGACCCACTGAATCCATGTGAGGTCTTACGATTGATACTGGCGTCATCACTAACGGCTAAGCCATTTCGTTGAGATCCACAAACCCTTAAAAGTTACGCATTGATCCAGGGCCAAGACAAGGCCGGTCGAACCGTCAAGTTTCGCTAAACCCCAAGTCATTTCATGAGAATATCCCGAACATGGGAGACTGCGAACAGATAAATGAAATACCTCCCTAGTCCAGCATGCGGACTTTTAACCATTGCCCTCTCGAGTCCAACACCAACGGAGTGGCCAGGTGGTACAAGTAACACCTGAGGACAATCCCCCTTCCTTTGGAATACCCTTCTAGTCCAGCATGCGGACTTTCAACCACTGCCCCCTCGAGTACAACACCAATAGGGTGGCCAGGTGGTACAAGTACCTGAGGGCAATCCCCCTTCCTTTGGAATACCTTTCTGGTGCAGCATGCGGACTTTTAACCACTGCCTCCTCGAGTCCAACACCAATTGGGTGAACAGGGTGTACGAATACTTCCCTTAGTCTCCACCCGCCTGAGGTAACGCAGTGTACTACATAACGCACTCGGCCATTGCACAGAAAAATCCGGAGATTTACTGCGATAGGGTAGAGTACGCTAGTTATAAGGGAGAAGCCCTGTGCTGCGACAGACTCCCTGTCACCGAGTTAATCAACCGGCTCAGCCCTCCATTTCACCATAGCAGAGATCTTCCACCACACAGGTCCAGTGGCTGGCGCGAATGGCATAACGTTAGGCACTACTACTTACCCCTCCATTTCGCCGGAACGAAACTAGGGTCCTAGTCATGGCAAGCGCCCCCATTTCGTCAAGATCTAATGCCAGGGGGGCGGGATGTAATGAAACCCGGAAAATGGGTCTTCCACCATTCTTACGTCATTTTTGCTTTGTGAACCGGAGTTGAGTCCTGTTGAATGGTCCAGTTCATTTCGCCGAAGTGCTGCTGGGCCCACCGAAGTACTACGGCCTCGAGAATGTCGCAGCGGTAGACTTCTTGATTGATTTTGACCCCTTGATCCACGAAAATGAAGGGTGTTTTACCGCTGGCGTAAATTTGTCCCAGACCATGACGGATACCGCATTTTGACTATGGCCGACTAACAGGGAGCCTCTGTGGACCAGACTCTGTCGTTTTGGTGGCCGTGGGATTGTTCTACGGTGAAAAGCTTCTCGTCTGTGAAGAGAATGCACTTCCTTTGCTGACCAGCGATGAGACGAAGGAGTTGGCCGCACCTTTAGAGTCGTACGCACTTGTTTTCATCCGTGAGGAGTTGAACTTTTTGGAGCTTGTATGTCTTGAGATTGAGCTCCTTTTTCGACATTTGACGAACGTATTCACGGTTAATACCGGCCTCACGGGCTATTTTCCTTACGAGGACACTCGGATTTCGATTGACTCGCTGCTTGATGATGTTGCGATTGCTAGGCGTATTGACAATGCGTTTTCTCCCACTTCCTGGACAACGACCATCATGGCCCAGCTCCTTGAAACGGCAAATTGCATCGGACATGGTTTGTGGAAGCACATTGAGTAAACGAACAATTTCGCATTGACGCTTACCTTATCGAAACAGCTCCATCATTGCACTACTTTTGTTTGACATTATAACACTCTGCGAAATTTACTAATATCAAACTGAAAATTCACATATTAGTCGGAGAAAGTGTGGAGAATCTAATAGAATGAAAATTATTTGAATGCGCTAAAATACCTTCGTTCCAGAACACAGTAAAGTTTGTCCGAAGTTTTTCTGATCACCCTGTACTTTGAACTTTGTATATGTATAGCCAATTTTTCACAATAAAGCTTCAATTTTCGAAAAAAAACCGCACGAGCTTCTTTATGCTTTTAATAACATACAATCTCGATGCATGCAAACAAACGAGGAATTACTTCTTCCAGAGGTTTATTGAGTATCGATCAAAATAACATCTATTGTTGGCAAGCTCAAAAGAAATGTTTACGGTATTTTTCAAGGTTGCATGGCTGGAGGAATGAACAAATGATATATCTGTTCATCGTGATAATTGTTGTTTACGTCCGTAGTAGTATTTTTGCATGCAACATTCCTAATTGCACATTTGCGGCACTTTGAACAAGCCTAATTTTTCTTGATCGGCACAGGATAATTGGGCTGACGGCAGTGCGTAATTAGTTATTCGAGACAATGACAGTGTTATCCTTCACTTTGACAAACCTGCTATTGAATAGTGAAAAGAGGAAGAAACTAGATCGCACGGACTATTCCACATTATTAATTTCCCCTTGATAAAAGGGTAGAATATTGCGATAACGTAGGAGATAAAAGTAATATTCACTCTACCTCTTGCGTCTCTTCTTCTTCAGTGTATACAGGATGCCTTAGTTATCTCTGGCCTTTTCACAAGAATCACCTTGTGAAAAGGCAATTTGCACACAAAAATTAATATGTAATGAGTGTATGATGCCTCTCTCTGTTGATGCTGAATTTGAATTTGAATTTAGGTAGTGCCCCGTACGTTTTGGAAATTGTGTTGTGGTTCATCTTGACCATTACATCTCGGAAGGGTAATTTGGTATCTTTTTTTTCCATGGTGAATTTGATCGATGATCGAATATTGTTTATGTGTTGAAAAGAAAGACTTATTTCTTCTTCGTCACATATGATGAAAGTATCATCAACATATCTCAGTCAAGTTTTAGGTGTGATCCTTACAAATTCAATTGCTTCATCTTCAAACCATGTTTTGCACGTATGGTGCCTCCCTATGTTTATGCTGAGTGATTGTAGTTTTAATTTAGGTACTGCCTCGTACGTTTTGGTTTCCTGTAAACCGTGGTGAAGATTGTGTTGTGGTTCCTCTTGACCATTACCTCATGAAGGGGGTAATTAGTCATCTTCTATTCCATGGCGAATTTGATCGATGGTCGAATATTGTTTATGTATTGAAAGAAAAGATTCAGTTCTTCTTAGTCCCATATGTTCAAAATATCATCAACATATCTCAGCCAAGTCTTAGGGGTGATCCTTACAATTCAATTGCTTTATCTTCAAACCATGTTTTCACACGGATATGTAATGAGTGTATGAGGCTGAGTGATTGGAATTTTAATTTAGGTACTGCCCCGTACGTTTTGGTTTCCCGTAGACCGTTTTAGAAATTGTGTTGTGGTTCATTTTGACCATTACATCGGAAGGGTAATTTGGTATTTCTTTTTTCCATGGTGAATTTGATTGATGGTTGAATATCTTTTATGTGTTGAAAGAGAAGACTAGATTCTTCTTCGTCACATATGATGAAAGTATCATAAACATATCTCAGTCAAGTCTTAGGTGTGATCCTTGTGTTATCTCTGGCAATTTGCACACAAAGTTCCTATAGAGTATGGTTTAACTATCTTCTGTTGTTAAGTTATTCAAGATTCTACTATTTCGTATCGTTCCACAATTTTTTCACTAAAAATAGTGAAAAGAATTGGCGATAACATAACTCCACTGGATTGTTATCCCAAGTCACTTTGGAAGCCAACATAGTTAATTCGTGTTATTGATGAAATGAGGCATAAATTACTCGAAAAAGTGGTCCAAAATTGGTCTGGTTGAATGCGGTTCATCACAGCTAGTCCTGGCTGACATATGCCGGAAATTATTTTTAAAACATAAATGTCATAAAATAATCTTTCAAATAGAAAAAATCGGGTTTAATCTTAATTTAAATGTGTTTTATTTCAATTTAAAGTTCTATCACTCTAAAAAAAGACACCCGATGGAAAGTCTTAGGTGTATTATAATGGAATAGTATATCTGCTAAAGGTCCGCCTGGACTGTTCTTACAGACGGTCATTCTTCTGATGAGATTTTTCATCCAGTTTTTGCATAATTCTGGCTCAATTACCATTTCTGGTTGGACGGCTATTCAAACAAGCAAAATTGCCATATATGGAGTGAAAACAATACTCAAGAAGTTCTGCAGGTTCCATTTCATCCTGAAAAATACACTGTATGATGTGCTTTACACGCTGGAGGCATCATGGGTCCATATTTCTTTAAAAACGATGCTGTAGCTAATGTAACAGTGAATGGTGCTCGTTACAGATCGATGATCAATGATTATTTGTGTCAAAATTTGAATGGTATCGACCCAGAAGTGTTTTGGTTCGAACAATATGGTGCTACATCTCATGCTGCTACCGTAACAATCGATTTATTGAGAGGAAGATTCGGCGATAACATTATTTCGAGAAATGGTCCAATTAAGTAGCCTCCAAGATCATGCGGCATAACTCCACTGGATTATTTTCTTTGGGGTTATGTCAAGTCATTGGTCATGCTGATAAACCAGACAATAGACGCTTTGGAAGCCAACATAACTCGTGTTATTGATGAAATAAGTCCTGACTTACTAGAAAAAGTGGTCCAAAATTGGTCTGGTCGAATGCGGCTCCTTAGAGCTAGCCGTGGTGGACATATGCTGGAAATAATTTTTAAAACATAAATGTCATAAAATTATCTTTCAAATAACAAAAAGTTTGACTTCAATCTTAATTTAAATGTGTTTTATTTCAATTTAAAGTTCTATCATTCTAAGAAAATACCCGATATAACTTCTCCAGTGTTCATGAATTCTTTTCCCAAACGATTTACGTGTTTGACCAATACACACCATAGGGCAATCATTGCATGTCAATTTAAAAACTCCCAAGTAATTTGGATAGGTTACAAAATATTCTACAGATTCTTTACATTTTATTAAAATAATACTTGCGTGAAATTTTTAGATTCGTTACTTCGTATAGAACCTCTCTACGCATCTACTTCTCTAAAACGAATTCATAATAAACAGGTAGTGTTTCTTCAGATGTCCTCACTATAATATAATCCATTCAATGTGCGAACGAAAGAAATTCGCAATTTCTGTCCAGAATGTGGAATGAGCCAGAGGTCTCTTTCAAGCAAGTTGCCGTCCTTGACTACGGTCAGCTAACTATTTTTCAACCTGGTTATGCTACCAGTTTATGGAAAAACAATAAATGAATAATGAATGTCTCAATTGTGGAGTGAGAAGAAAGGAACGCCGTGGAATCGGGCTGTTCTCTAATAATTTCCTTAAAGTTTTTCGATTAATTATAGTGATAAATTGCTGGTTTTGATTCAGTAGTCAATTTGGGGACCGCAAACTAATTAGGGACCTTATTTTTCCTCATGTTGAAAGTCGTGTTGAACATAGAAGGATATCACTTCCTGCTTGAGTTGGTTAGAATCGATCGGTTGGAATATTTGAAGGATTTGATTTGAAACTCTAATTTCTGAAATAATTATACCATCGTCACGAAATTTTGTATGTACCTCCTTGTTATTTTACATCTTAACGTTAAATTTTAAGTCGATTGTGAGACTGTTGCTATAGTTTCTTTAGCGCTCAACGTTGATCCGCTCACAAAATTTTTGTCTTTGTTTTGAATCTTCTCGAAGAGAAAGGAAAAAATCTAGACATCTTGGAATCCATAGGAATATTTAAGCGCAAGAGCGTTTTAGAAATAAAACTATTAAATGAGCAGACGGACCTTTGGGACACCCCTAAGATTTGCACAAGCCGAAGTCTTCAACAAATATAATGGCTGTTTTTTTAGAGTGATAGAACTTTAAATTGAAATAAAACACATTTAGATTAAGATTGATGTAAAAAGTTTTTTAATTCCAAAGATAATTTTATGACATGTTTTAAAAATTTATTTCCGGCATATGTCCAACACGACGGGCTCTAAGGAATCACATTCGTCCAGACCAATTTCGGACCACTTTTTTGAGTAATTCAGGGCTTATTCCATCAATAACACGAATTATGTTGACTTCAAAAGCGTCTATTGTTTCTAGTTTATCAGGATAAACCAATGATTTGACATAACCCCAAAGAAAATAATCCTGTGGAGTTATGTCGTATGAACTTGGAGGCTAATTAATTGGACCATTTCTCGAAATAATGTTATCGCCAAATCTTTATTTCAATAAATTAATTGTTACGGTAGCAGCATGAGGTGTAGCACCATCTTGGAACCAAAACACTTCTGGGTCGACACCATTCAAATTTTGAAACAAATAATCATTGATCATCGATCTGTAACGAGCACCTGTAACATTAGCTCCAGCATCGTTTTTAAAGAAATATGGACCGATGATGTCTCCAGCGTGTAAAGCACACCATACAGTACTTTTTTTAGGATGCAATGCAACCTTCAGAACTTCTTGAGGATTTTTTTCACTCAATATACGGCAATTTTGCTTGTTTGCATAGCCGTTCAACCAGAAATGAGCACCATCACTAAACACAATTTTACGATAAAAAAGTGGATCAACCTCAATTTGTTCTAGGGCCCAATCAGCAAACAAACGACGTTTATTATGGTCAAGTGGCTTTAGTTCTACAACCAGTTGTATCTTGTATGGGTGTAGACCAAGATCTTTACGCAAAATTTTCCATGTGGTGGATGCAAAGAATCCAACTTGTTATGAACGTCGACGAATAGGCAAATCTGGATCAGCATTAATACTATGACTTACAGCAGCGATATTTTCTACTGTATGTACAGTTTTTTGTCTTGTTGTTGTTGTTGCATCGAGTATAGAAAATTTTGTCCGAAATCTTTCGATAGTTCGACGAATAAGCTGCTCTGATGGACGATTATGTAAACCATAAATTTCACGAAGTGCTCTCTAAGTTTAGCGAATAGAACACTGATTTTGAAAATAAATTTCAAAAATTTGTTAACGTTTTTGCGGCGTCAGTCTTTCTATGATAATTTGTTGATGCTTTTTAAACAGAAATGTCAAAATAACATGGTTTCTACCCTTTGTCAAATCACAGTTATCTTTATCGAAAGTTCTATCACTCTAAAAAAAAAGACCCGATATATAATCGTTGAGATATAATTAGTTTCATTCAGTTCGAAAATGTAGTGAACACTACGAAACTCGAGTCACGGTTTATTCAGTAAATAAAACGTGATAGAAAATTGTGTTTTTCTCAGTTCATTCCTATCAAATCGATTTTGCCCATTAACGAAATGGAATAAAGGCTTATATTTTGAATGGCGTATTTGATCTTTTCTGTAGTCTTCTTTGGGTTTTTGCCTCAATGGATGAATATTCATATAATATTCAATAAATATTCTCCTAGACAATTATTATTGTCTAAAATATTATATTTAATTATTAATTCAATATATATATATATATATATATATATATATATATATATATATATATATATATATATATATATATATTTATATAGATGTTGAAAGCTTTTTGAAAATTCTGATTTTAAGTTTTTGATTGAATGTTTGTGTACGTTTAAGAGTTCTTAATAATGGATAAAATATTGCAGTTAAAAAAATATTCTCGTTTTTGTTGTTGCGCTCGTTGGAATATAATTTTGCTATAAGGGAATGACATCCTATAGAATAATCCTTATCTGATCACTCATCCTTTTGTCACGTATCGAATATATCATATCATTTGTATATCCGGGGAAAAAATTACGCGTCCATCATCTACAGGGACAAAAATATCCGGTCATTATTGTAATTATTTATGTTTGTTTATCTACCGTCGTATGTTTATTTTGTTCGTCCACTTGAGTATATTTTCACAGTCCATTACATCAGGTAATTACAATTATGCCACAGTTTCCGTGTCACTAAAAATAGAGGGGATATTTCTGTTTTCTCGATTAATTTGTCGTCTGTAAAATGGGACATCAGAGATTAATTTTCTACTGTGAAATTGAAATATTTAAATTCAAAAGTGATGAGCTTGTTTTATTATTTTGTTAAAAACTGAGTTGAGTTTTATTATTTTTCCATCAAAATGAGCTAATTCACTCTGCTTTTGTCTTTATTTAACGTATAAGGTTTTGGTAAAATATTGGTGTCATTAATTCAAAATACTCCACTTTTTCTGCCTAAACAATAGCTTCAAAGTGTGACAGAAAAGTAATGACGCTGCGCTGTTGTTCTTAATAAAGTACGTCTATCAGTACCCTCCTATAACTCAGTGCGAGTTTCAACATTTATTTAATTCAATTTCAAAAAAGTTTTGAAGAGATTTAATAAAAATTAAAATTTGTAGTGAAGTTTGACCGACTTACACTGTTTGATATTTAGTATATTATCTTTAGTATATTAAATATCATACCTCACTACAAATTTGATTTTATAAAAAAAATTTCTCAAAAACTTTTTAAAATTAAATTAAACAAATGTCTGATAAAACACAGTTTCAATTTAGTAGACATATTGGTACGAAACAAAGTTTGTATTCTTCAATTTTTTTTTATTTTACTTTGGATTCATATTTTATATTTTCTTTGTATTCTTTTATTCCTTTTGGTGCTGTGTAACGAGTGTTAATTCTATATGTCTACTGAATTGAAACTGAGACATTCATTTAATTTTATGTTGAAAAGTTTCTGAGAATGATATTTAAGATATTGTAATAAATATTTCATCAAGTAAAAAGCCCCCTTTTTATTATTATCATTGATATTTCCACTAGTACCTACTACCCTATTTGTTTGTTAACCTACTCAATATTGTATAATCAAAAAGATTCATTGAATAGAAGATGCGAAACCTTTGGAATACCGAATAAAACTCCAACGAAGTAAAATTCTGGGAAAATTCTACTGACAAAAACACGGACTCGAAATCAATAAACATTAATGCATATAATTGAAATTTATTGGATACGCCCACAAGAGGAATGATATCGGTTGAGCTCTCCCACACATCCTTGCCATTGATTTTAGCTTCGTTGGGGAGGCGAAAATCTAATTTTCATCTCAATGGAACGACCAATTTAGTCCAATTGCACTCCTGTAACCTAAGCAGCAGTAACGTCGTCTCCGATGGTCTGAATTCCCCAATGAAATGATTGATAAATATCCCGTTGATTATTTTATTATTTATTGAGCTCGCCGCCTCTGTAGTCCCAGGAATTGACGTGGATCAGGATACATAAATAGACGGGTGTCAAATAAAAAAAAATTATAATTCTACGAGTGCGCTAAAGAACCTGACGTCAGTGGTTCTATAGTTTTATTTGCAATTGAAGCTATCCAGTTCTATCCTTCGTTCATTCTATTGAGTTGTTCGCAAAGTAATTTCGTTTTTTCTTTTATAATGAATACCTAGAGTATGAAAACATACATACAAGACATACCTTTGCGAGCTGATTCAAATAATGAAATGTATTCCGATATTTTCACGTTACAAACGCAGAAAAAAATTTCCTCAGATCAGCTGAATTAATTTACTTGAATCTGAATATACTAATAATGAGCATTATGGTGTATTGTGGCATCAGGAAAGTTTTTTCTGCGTTTGAAACGTGAAAATATCGGGAATACATTTATTTACTTGAATTAGCTCGCGAAGTTTTGTCTTGTATATACATCGTCAAAACCTTGGCCCCTTAAGTTTCTCAAGAAACAAACAATGTCTTTTCTGGAAATGAGATGAATATTTTTCTCTACTTAAGAACTACAATATATTTGATAGAAAATTTTTGTTTGTTACTCTTTGCTTTATGCAAGATGAGACAAAATAGGAAAAATCAGAACAAATCTAAATTTCTCGGGGCAAGACTTCTGACGATATGTGTATGTTTGCATAGTCTAGATGGCGCTAGTGTATGATTTATACCTTAGTGTCTTTGTGTATAACGAATATAGATACTTTGCCAAAACAACTAATGGAATGGCATCCTGGAATCAATCGAAATATTTAAACACAAACAGCACGTTTCAACAATAAAACTATTGAATGAACAGACGGAACTTTGTCACACCCCACTTCTCCAAGTTTTACACCAGTCAAAGCCTTCAACGTATATATATAAAAGTTAAGATACAGTTTGTATTTATTCAGTTTGAAAATGTAGTAAACGAAATATGAGTCACTGTATATTCAGTCGTAGAAAACAAAGTAATTTCTTATTTCATTCCATATAAAAATGAACTGTCATCAAGTAAAGGACTACTCCATCCAATACTATTATTAATATTGGACAATTTCTCTGAATTCGATCGAACTTCAAAATTGAAACTCCTTTCGTCATTTACACGTGCCGGACTAGAATCGTAAAATCCTAACTACGTGCTCATAACCCGTTCGGCTGTAAAAACGGTTACGGGTATATACCTTAAAATAATAATGTTCATAACGATGTTATGTAATGTCCTTGGGTAATGCAAGTTCATCTTGCACGTGTCGCGAATTTGACGCTTCTGAAAATCATCATTATTGAAATGCATCAGCGATTATAGGGTTCATTTGCGATTATTGTTATTTTTATCGGTAATAAGCGTTGCGACCGTTATTTAGGCAAACGGTGGCGACTCGTACAAATATTTTTTTAATTAATTGATTGAGTCGGCGGATATTTATTACGAATATGTTAACCCGAATTTGAGAATGGTAAATAAGAAGTTTTTCGAATAGGGACGGTGCAACTTACATCTGTATTACAGTTCGAAACTGAAATAAAGCCGAATAGGTTTTGTTGATCGCTAGGCATAAGCAGCAGACATGCATGTTTACAGATTTTTGGCTATTCGATGTGATGGCCAAATGCCTTCGAATGCAACACAGTCACGTTCCTATATTCGCTCTGCATAGCGACCCTACTGTTTTTACAAACAGCAGCGCCATCTAATCTTACGAATACACGTACGCAGCATACAAGCCAGGCTGAAACAAGAAGCGAACTGTACTCCCAACTATATCTAACGTCACAGATGACGAACATAATTCTTCTTTACCTGCGACTCCTAATTATATCTAATGTCACAAACGAAAAATATAATTCTGTGATATAAGATAAAGTTGCACTGTTCTGATTCCACAAATTCGACAAATAATCATTGATCATCGATCTGTAACGAGCACCATTCACTGTAACATTAGCTTCAGCATCGTTTTTAAAGAAATATGATGCCTCCAGCGTGTAAAGCACGCCATACAGTGCATTTTTCAGAATGAACTTCTTGAGGATTGTTTTCACTCCATATACGGCAATTTTGCTTGTTTACATAGCCGTTCAACCAGAAATGAGCTTCACCACTAAACAAAATTTTACAATAAAAAAGTGGATCAACTTCAAGCTGTTTTAGGGCCCAATTAGCAAACAAACGACGCTTATTATGGTCAAATGGCTTTAGTTCCTGAACCAGTTGGATGTTGTATGGGTGTAGATCAAGATCTTTACGCATGTAATTTCCATGTTGTGGATGCACAGAGTCCAAGTTGTTGTGAACGTCGACGAATAGACAAATCTGGGTCCTCATCGTAGACTTTCTTCGTATGACTTTCAGCAGCGATATTTTCTTCTGTACGTACAGTTCTTTGTCTTGTTGTTGTTGTTGCATCGAGTAGAGAAAATGTTGTCCGAAATCTATCGATAGTTCGACGAATAAGCTGCTCTGATGGACAATTATGTGAACCATAAATTTCACGAAGTGCTCTCTAAGTTTGACGAATAGAACACTGATTTTGAAAATAAATTTCACCAATTTGTAAACGTTGTTGCGGCGTGAGTCTTTCCATGATAATTTGTCAATGGTTACTGAACAAAAATGTCAAAACAACATGGCTTCTACCTTTTGTCAAATCACAGTTATCCCTATCGAAAGTTCACTCTAAAAAAACATCCTATAGTTACAATTGTCCTACGCTTTTCCGAAATGGAAATATCACACAAATGAAGCATATATTTCTCCTCTGGAGCAGGCCGCCAGCATCTGTATCCTGGAAATTCGAACCGACATCTCGTTCCATTGTATCAAAACAACAGGTGATTGCGGAAAACCTGAATAATGACTTGGCAGCGAAGGAATGTTGTCGGAAATATTTTGTTTCCATGCAATTGCACTTGAACGCATATTATTAACATTTCGAGTCGAGGGCGGCTGGTCTGATCGTGTGCGGTAGAAAGTTGCGGAAAAGGATTTCATTTGTTAACTGGAGTTGTCCATGTGGAGGAATCTTGTGACAAGGAAGCGATTTCGCTGATCGATGTGAATTTGACTGTTTAAGAGCAATAAAAAACGATTGACATTTTTTTGTTCTACATACGTTTCAACGCAGAGTGGAATCGGTTGAGGTAAAAAGTCTCGTCTTGATTCCTATTTTTAGAACATTTTTTGATCGACTATGAATAGAAAACTAATGGTTATTTTTTCAAAGTTGCGGATTTATTACAAAGGTTGAACTCTGACATTCACGAATCAAAAATAATAACATTGAAATAACTGCCAAGACTAGCTGCTGTACCTCATCCGATCAATCCAATTTTTCAGCAGATTATCGATTGTTTGATACTCAATCTCATGAATGCAACGTTTTCAAGGCATCAGTCGTTTCTGAATGCTTTAACTATTGAACAATGAGTCCGCGCAAGCTTCTGTTACTCTGTTGGCGCTTTTATGATTTTCTTTATCATTGTAATTTCTGACGGACTTCTTCGTGCACGAGATGACTCTATTTTCAATTACCTCTGCCCATTCTGATGATCCTCCTTGTTATGTTAAACTACTCATTATTTAGTTCATTAGGATAACGAAACTTTAATTATAATGATTCAAGCTACGAACGCCCTTATACACAATTAACTTTGGTGCGTTATCATTATTACCGGCAATTTGAAATTTATAATTATTTTTATATTCACCTGTTTCATCTTTGAAGCGGATGTATTTGTTTCCGGTTGAATAAAAATGTTAATTTTGAATAATACATATTTTATTCCAGATTGACAAGTGGAAGAAGATAGTATTGTTAAGACGCAATTAGGGCGCTTTTCTAATGCCAAGATTAATCCTCTTCCGATTAGGAATTAGCTGATTCTCGTTTTTAATGATTTCCGCCGGTGTGTTTATGTTCATAACGCGTTCAAGTCTATTTCTACGCCCAACATACGGAACACGTTTTTTCAATATATCGGAAACCAACCCATACAGATAGCACAATTCACTTCACATCAAACCACCCATACTCACAAAAATTAGCAGCATACAATAGTATGTTATATAAATAAGCCAACATACCCATGTCACGTGAGAATTTTGACAAAGAATATGACATTATTAAACAGATTGCGTTGAACAATGGTTTCAACGTCCCGATTATTGAGAATCTTTTTACAAAAATACAATTGAAGCTGGCTTTGAAATTAGTATATTCCATAAATAATGATTCAATTGAAAGTAAATACATTTCATTGATATACTTGGGACCAAAAACAGAAAAGGTAGCTCTAGATATTTAAATAAGAACCTCAATTTTAGAATTTCTTATATAACGTTAACTTCCTAGGAAAACTAATCAAAAATAATAAAGATAAAACTTCTAAGAACAAGAAATCAGGTGTTTATAAGTTAACTTGTGGTACTTGCCATTTTGTATAGCTTGGTCAGATAGGAAGACCGTTTCAGACGAGACTTAGGGAACATGAAAAATTTTATTGTAACAAAAAGGGAAATTCAACCTATGCAGAGCACCTTCTAGACACAGGACATAGTTTTAATAGTAACTTTGAAATTTTACACACAGAAAACAAAAGTTTCAGATTGAACTTGTTAGAAACTTTAGAAATCAATAGATATCATAAAAGGAAACTATTATTGAATAACCAAACAGAATTAAGCAGCTCTCCATTGTTGAATCTTTTTTGAATCATTTTTTCAGAATTCCAAAAGAATTGTAAAACTCTCTTCACCCCCTCTATTTTTGTTATGTCCATGTAATATATAATGAATTTCTTGTTCGTGGTATACTCAGTATCTTGTAATACTCACCTGAAGAAGTCATGGTATGACGTAACGATCGTAGTGAACTAAAATATTAGCGGAAATTAGAATATTGTTTTTATTCGTATTTACTATTACACATAGATAATCTCATTTTTCTGAGTAGATTTGGCTCAATGTTGCCACACAGTTGAATAATTTTCAACCTAATTCATCAATATTTGAAGCTCTGTCGGAAACATTCCATAGATAAAGTGGTTTCAGATATCCCCATAGTAAAAAAATCATTTGGAGATAAATCTGGTGATCTGGGAGGCCAGGAAATTGTACCATCCGTAGATTCTACTCGATCAGGAAACGTGTTTTGGAGAAACTGTGTCATTTCTCTTGAGTTATGACTTGGGTAACCATCCTGTTGAAACCAAATGTCCTCAAAATTGGTATGTTGACGAACTGTCGGAATAATTTGAGTTTGTAATAGATCTAAATATTTGATTCTCTCGGGACCAATATCGTACAACGGATGGATTTTGTCTCCTTTTGAAATAAAATGATGACTCATTAGTGAAAAGTACATTTTTCAAGAAACAACTATGTTTATCTTGGCTCTCCATCATCATGGAATTACGAATCAATACTAAATCTGAATGATGTCGCCGCGCCGGTGTAAAGCGATGAATTCTCCCCCATTCAGGGCGGCAGTCAGAAAGAGTAGGGAAAGATTCAAAGAGCAGACCAGTTAAATATTCGTCATCATTTATAATACATATTAAAGTGCTGAGCAATAGCTCCAATTGTTATTGCATGGTAATTCCTATTTTCCGTAAATGATTTTCATAACATGTATAACGCATTCCGTGACCGTTCAAGTCTATTTCTACGTCCAACCTGCCTCTATCTTGTATTATATTGTATAATACTCATTGTTCTTAATTAGATGATTTAGATTTATTTTTAACTTGACACGTTTTATTTTTGGTCATTGAGTTGTTTGGAGTTTGGCCGTTGATCGGACTGTTACATTGTTATTCAGTCTCCGCTTTATGCTTGAAAACATGTTTAGGCTTTTTTTCTCGATGGTGATCTTTCGTCTGCCTACGAGTTTTCGTTTCGACAGTTTGATTTTGCATGTGCAATTTTTGCGCCCGATCCAAGGAGATGTATTTTTATATTCGATAGTTTGTGATTTTTATAACTTCTTAACCTTGCGGCGACTATGTTACAAAGGCATCTTAGGTGAGTTATCTAGATAGGTCTTTTTCGTACTAAGACGGTACATCTCGTCAACATGGTTTTTCGTAGCTCTCACTGCTTTACACTCATTAACTTTTATACTCAAAATAAAAAAGATGTACAAATGTTTTGTAGCATACTTTGAAAGGCAATTGACAATCAGACAGCTGCCGTTAATGTTACATACAATGTAACATACATTACAATTCTATACTCAAACAAACTCGACAAGGTTTGTAAATCACAGAGGCAAATTGCAGACATGCGCACGTTTCAAACTGATTGGTTTTCGTCAGTGCAATGTATACTAATGACTCCAAATCTGTCATTTATTTATATTCGCTATACGCAGAAACTCCAAGATATAAATAATACACCATCGTCATCTAGAGTAAGCTAAATACATACACAGCGACTCTAAGGTATTGATAATACACTGACGCCATCTAGAGTATGCAAAATACATACAAGATATACCTTTGCGAGTTAATTTAAGTGAAGAAATGTATTCTCGCTATTTTCACGTTACCAACGTAGAATAAACTTTTCTGATGCTCAAATCGGACCATAAATTGCCGTAATAATAAAAAATTAGCATATTTATATCAAAATAAATGAATTTAGGTGAACTGTATCAAAAATCATTAATAAGGAGTATGAGCCATGGTAATAGAAAGTTCTAGAAATTCTTATTTGAGCATGAGGAAAGTGTATTCTACGTGAAAATATCGAGAATACATTTCTTAATTTGAATTAACTCGCAAAGGTATGTCTTGTAGGTCTTTTGAAGTCTCTGTGTAAGCGAATATAGATACTTGACAGATTTGGAGTCACTAGCATACATTGTGTAAAGAATTGCTTGGTATGTAGAGATACCTTTTTGAATTCTTCGAAAGTAATTGATTAAACATCAACCAATTAGTATGCAAATTCTTGGTTAAGCATACTTCAAATGGGGGTGAAAGAGGGATGTTAATTAGACTTTAATGCTTTATTCACAGCCTAAAATACATATAATACAACCAAATACTCCCAAATTGAGGGAGTTGTTTCGTGACCAGATGTGGAATGTAATCCAGCTCGTAGGGACCATGTAGAGAATTGTCAGCAGAAGTAGATATAATACAAGTGTACAATTTTGAGTTGTTGACCCAGATTGAGGTGGATACACTATTTTGATCCTGGAACAGTTCTTCCTCGGGTTTCTTTTATTGTTGTTCACGACACAGACTTCCATTTTATTGGTTTCATTTTTGAGTTCACTTTTCACAACTTTATATCTAATTACAAATGAATATTGTAGATAGCACTTGCAGGCCTTTAGTGCGTTGTGGATAACTGAGAGAGAGAGAGAGAGAAATCCTTGGAAGTGAAAAATGCGAATATAAAATAATTCGGAGATAAAAATGTTTCACAAGTTAAGACAGCCCACTTCAAGGGAATGTGCGTAGGATCAGAACTTGTCTTCAACTGAACTTTCTTAACTGACTTTTTATGCAGGGTGCGTATCGCGTGACCTGTCTGGCGCAGGGGATGTGTTCAAACTGATGCCTTTTTGCTAACTGGCGGATGAGAGAGTGGGTTTCGGTCCGAAAAGGTAGCCCAGGTAATTCCGATACGACAATCGTCTTGAAACGGCTAAAACGGTTCTAATGCGTTTTTAGGAATAATCTAAGTGAGAAATATCTTCGTTTCTTAATTGGTGTTTAGGACCCTTTAGGTTTCTAGGAATGAAATGATTAATCTTTGAAAGGCCTAAGTGAATGAAATTTCTTTGTTCAAAGTAAATTTGAACACATTGCACTGACACAAACCAATGAGTTGGAAACGTGCGCATGTCTGCAATTTGCCTCTGTGATTTACAAATCCTCGTCGAGTTTGTTTGAGTATAGAATTGTTATACAGATGTATGTTACACTGTCTCGATTTCTAGAACTTTCTATTACCATAGCTCATACTCCATATTAATTCGAACACTGTCTTCGTTAGAGTGAGCAAACAGTTGGTTAACACTTGACCATCTTTGGAAAATAGAGAAATTCCTCTACCGTAGTCATAAACATCCACGAAGAGCAAAAAAAATTATATAACGGTGTATAATAAATCGTGCTTTGATAGTCTTCAATTCGTCATTTCGCATTATACGATCGGTAATGATATTAGTTTGTTATTGAATTTAACTCATGTTTATTCGTCATATGTACATTTGAATTGGTCATAACTTCAGGCGAATCGTCCATCATAAAATTACATTCCTCGAATTCCCGTTTAGAATCCCTGCTCTCGTCGCGCACGGTGAATGAACAAATAAAATTATTCTATTCGAATAGTAACAGCCTTTCCTGGAACACATTTCGTCACTGAACCGTTGATCGGTTGTTTACTGGTTCTCTCGAATTTATTTTTAGTGATCGAAGTATGCAAGATCATGATCTCACATGATCGGTTTGCTGGTAGTGAATGATTGATTGTTTTAGCTCAAGGTGCGCGCATTTCAGTAGTCATCGCTTACACGTGAGATGCAGAAATAGATATCGACGTTTTGAAAAAGTTGCGACGTAAGGATTTGGGTCATTGAGAAGCCAGGTCCGTTCGAGGTGTCCATGGTGGATGATTGATGTTCTTTACAGTTGTGTTTTTGAAAAGGAAACTTTTTTTGATGTTTACTGTAATTATGAGAAGTTGGTGTGATGGTGAACATTTTCAAAGTTTCTTTTCATATAACATAACATAAACTTTATTCTCATAATCAATGCAATCGCACAAATGAAAAGTGGAAATCGTCAAAAAATATCACAACTTCTACAAGATCTGAGAGAATATTCCATAAATGTCCTAATCGAATGTGGTTCTATATCTGCAATAATTTTAGTTATTTCGTTTTTTGTTTTGCTATGTTATTTATCTACTCTTAAATGGACAATCAAGAAATAAGGAGAAGGTTTTATGTCTTGAATACTCCCGAAAAATGACTCGTGATTCAATGCATTGCCTTCGTGGAAGATCACTTGTTTTATTTGCATATTCTTTGAAATTCAGCTAGACCATGTAGCGATCGCTATTAACTGTCTTGTCTTTTTCAAGATATTCTTCTTTTTTCTTCATGTGTCTTGTCAGTTCGATCCGACGTTCTCGATTCTCTGCTATATGCTAGAGTTGTCCTACATTTTGTATTCCGGCTCACTCTCCAATATTTCCAACTTTGCAGTATTTTCATTAATTTTACGGCACCTTTGTAACAGAATATTAGCAAATAGAGCATCTATAGTACCGCGTGCATTTCTGAAACCAAACTGTGTATCTTCAAGATCTTCTTTGCTTTTGAACCTGATTCTGTTGTGAAGTACTCTGAGAAGTTGCGATGAATGAAGACCTGAGCAATCCGAGGAAATCTTTCCAGTATTGTAAACCACACTAAAAAGTTGTTATTTTTTTCATAACATAAACCATTTATAGAAAAAGCTATTCAAAAATTCACTTTAGTTGTATTTTCTATAATAACATAAACTTTATTATCATAATCAATTCAATCATACAAATGAAAAGAGGAAATCGTCAAAAAATATCATAATTTCAACAAGATCTGAAAGAATATTCCATAATTTCCCTAATCGAATGTGGTTCTATATCTACAATAATCTTAGTTTTTTGTTTTGCTTTGTTGTTTATCTACTTTTAGATGAACAATCAAGAAATAAGGAGAAGGTTTTAATTCTTGAATACTCCCGAAAAATGACTTATGATACAATGCGTTGCCTTCGTGGAAGATCATTTGTTTCATTTGCATATTTTTTGAAATTCAATTCTACCATGTAGCGATCGCTATTAATGTCTTGTCTTTTTCAAGATATTCTTCTTCTTTCTTCTTCATGTGCTTTGTCAGTTCTATCCGACGTTGGCGATCACCATCAAGAAGGCTTCTCGATCCTTTGATATATGCTAAAGTTGTCCTACATTTTGTATTCCGGTCCACTCTCAAATATTTTCAACTTTTCAGTATTTCATTCATTTTACGCCACTTTTGTAACAGAATATTCAGCACATAGAGCGCCTCTCTAATACCGAGTGCATTTCTGAAACCAAACTGTGTATCTTCAAGATACTCTGAGGAGTTGCGATGAATGAAGACCTAAGTCAATTCGAGGAAATCTTTCCAGTTTTGTAAACCACACTAAAAAGTTGTTATCACTTTGATATTATCTTCGTCAATTAGTTTCAACAATTCTGCAGATATTTCATCCGATCCAAACAGCTTCTCTACTTTTAGTTATCCGTAGCGCATGTTTAGTCCGGTCAATTTAGACATTCACAATTGTAAAAAGTCCTCATCGATTCCAAGTGTGCAAAAAATCTTACTCGTCAAACTACGCAAAAGCCGTTTTTTTGGATTTTTCAGTAAAACGGTTAGTTTTGTGATAAAAATATCTCCAACCAAAACTTTAGATCATCTACGAAAATTGTTTCCACACTTTTTTTCATAACGTCCACCATTTATAGAAAAAGCAATTTCAAAATTCACTATAGTTGTATTCTCTATAATAACATAACATTACATAAATTTTATTCTCATAATTAATGCAATTATACAAATGAAAAGAGGAAATCGTCAAAAAATATTACAACTTCAACAAGATCTGAAAAAACATTCCATAAATTTTCTAATCGAATATGGTTCTTTATCTACAATAACCTTAGTTATTTCGATTTTGAATTTTCTTATATTTGATACATTGATAAACTCCTTAGGTAGTACATTGAACAATCTTATAAACATTTTGTGTTTCTTTCAGTAAGTGTCAAGAAATGTCTCGGAAAATGGTATGGAATAAAATAATAAGATGATAGAAGGATAATTACAAACTTTGAATATCAAAACAGATTTAATCTGTTAGCCTTCTACAATTTTAATTGCAAAAAAATTTTTTGAAAAAACTTTTAGAATTAAATTAATGGCTATTAATAAGCACTGCTTATATTTAATAGACGTATAAAAATCAAAATTCACTATACAATATCAAATGGAATAAAAAAACAAAAAAAAAAAATTCATCAATGAAAATTAAAAATAAGTGATAACGAATGTTTCCTTCCAAACATATAATATAATTAACTCGTCAGAAAGGCCGTGGTACGTATGTTTTGCCTTTGACAAACATTTGAAAACATGTTCAGTTTCTGGTCTTATATTTATGAAAACTAAATCTTTTTCAAAAATACACAACATAATTTTAAGAAATTCTCCAAAACTAATTTATTTGAAATATTTAATATGTTTAAATATTTAAATAAGTTACTTCAAAAACTCTCAAAAACATGTAGCACAAACTCAAAAAAAAAAATTAAAAATTCAGATAAGGTCAGTTCAACTTTACATTTATAATATGAATTCAATTAAAAATAAATACACTTGTAATCTTACCAAACAATTTCTGCAAAATCTGTGAATGTAATTAAACTAGGTAGGTACATCTAATATCCAAGCTAATCTATGTTCTATGCTAAACACAGAAATCACACAAAGTTTGTAAGGCATACTTTGTTTTTATACTTTTCATGTCGTGAAGTAAAAAAGTATTTTCCGAGACATTGAATAATATTATATATTGATTATTTATATAAGTTTTTGTATATAATTTTCGATATATATTGTAGAAGTTAGAAGATATAATTCTAAATTCAAAAAGAAATTAAAAGAATTTATGAATCAGGCTGTAAAATTTGCAGAAATATTCAAAATAATTTATTGCTCATCCTGAGAAAGATGACAGTATAATACTGAATAAATTGCAGAATAAACAGGACAATTTTCATCGCATTTTGCGACAACAACGTATCTATCTGTTCGAAAGCTCTTTCCGAGAATTGTTTACAATGTATTTTCCTTCAAACTTGTGAATCATTCCAAATATTATGATATCTGGTGCATCAAAAGCTAATTGAGGTTCATTGCAGTACCGAAAAATATTTATGTAGCCTATTTTTAACGCTCGTTGGCCGATTTCTATGGCTTTTCAGTGTTTTGATCCAATAAGAGGAGCTTTGATGATTCCCATCGGAATCCACATAGATAATAATTATTGTTGTTTACGTCTTACCAGTTCTAATGATCTTCCATTGCTGTGTGTGTGTGGGCACATATAAAAATAAATCTAAATCGATAGTTGTTTGTGGAGCGATTCGATCTGGGAAAAACAAGGTTGGAAGAGTTTTTATTTCAAAACGTCAAAATGCACATAAACATAAGAAATTATTATGTAGGAGTGGCGAAATGGAAGAATCGTTAAAAATACACATTGTAACTAGATGGTCGTTGAATAATCAAACTTATGGGCTTCCTTATGGGAACGATATATTTCTAAATTTAAACCAGCCTACATCTATATAATCGATTGAAACATTTTTTTCGGGTAGTTATATTAGACGGTAGGTCAAATGAACGCATATGTCATTTGCGGAGAGTTGACCTATCTAATTGCTATCTGTGGTCTCCGAAATTGTGCAAAATTGGGAAATGTCATAATACATTTCGTTCATAGTCAATGTTACGAAATGAAAATGTTAGTTAGATCGTTCTATCAAGTGTAATGAATTTGCCAATGCTTCGGGAATCGACTGGATTACTATATTAACAATAATAACCGCCATAACTTGGACCGAAATGTCACAAGCTACGTACAACAAATTTGACTATCCGAATGATAGTGCATAATGTAGCAACGGCTACACGCGACAAGTTTGACTATTACGAGAATAATAATTTTACAGTATTTTCAAAGACTCAACATTAGAGGTGCTCGATTCATCTCTTCTAACTCAAAGAGGGAAATCTTCCTATTGGTTACAGAAAAATGATGAAATTAATGCAAGTAGAAGGATAGAGTCCGTTTATAATTCCGAATGCTGTGTCATGTGAAATTAACAGGCATAAATATATCAAAATCTCTAAATTACTTTCCATGTTTTCTGTGGGCATATATAATAATTATAAACCAAACAATCTAAAGTGTAAACAATTAAAACAAATTGTAGAAATTACTATGTTTTACTACCAAAAAAAAAATATATATATATTACACATTTTCTTGTGACTCGAGTTTCGGGAAATGAACTATCCCATAATCAGACATCATCAGATATATTTTTTTTGGTAGTAAAACATAGTAATTTCTACAATTTGTTTTAATTATGATCAACTACCAAATAGTAACGGCTGAAACAATTCAGTATCTATAAAGTGTAAACAGTTCAAACGACTATTCCCAAAATGCTAGATCGAAATATTAACATGAAAGGCCTCTGTATTGACGACAAAGTAATTTCGAAAGACAGGGCCGTCTCTAATGACACGAAACAAAGTCGTTATGGCAAAATAAATGAAACAATTATTTTCAGAAGTTGTTCTTTAGCTGGGCGATTGGAATAATAGCTTCTCTTGTGAATGCATGGTGAATTCTATATTCCGAAAATTATTTTCGTTACCTGTAAAACTATGTCCAGATATTTAACAGATACCACATTTTACCCATTTAAAAGCCTCGATATATATATCGCGCATATTTTTCAATACGTTATTACTTTTCTTCTCGCAATGGTTCGGAAATAATTTCAGTAGATACTGAGTTGTTTATTTCACGGAATTATGTAAATGATAAATAGGATCACGCACGTTCCAAGTGATTTATTCGCCAAATAAGTCCGCGGAAGTCTGCCGGAATAAACAATAGCTTTGTTGTTTGTTTCTTTCTTCTTCCTTTCCTTCTGTTGTAAATGGCGTCTTAATGAAATAATGCCATATCATTATTTAATGATTCCAACAGTGAGAATGGGAAATTGAAATAAAGGAATAACTGGTAATTTCCGATTATATTCGTGCCACTTTTAAGTTGAATTATAACAAGGGGGATGTACTGAGAATTGTGGTTAATTAGTGGGATATTAAAAGGATTGAAATTTTCCATGTTTTATTGATCGTTCAGAATATATCGAGCGTTAAAAAACGGTGCTTCGTAACCTTTAAACCAAGAAATTGAATAGTTTTTATAGCTAACATTTCAACTTGCAAAACCTAACCTCAATTTGACAGATAACTTCGGCGAGCGTTTCATTGGTTTCCTGGTAGTAGATCAACGTATTACGTTCAACTGACGACATTGCTTTTTTACATTGCTTATTAGTTCTGTCAAATGAGACATTGAAGGTTACAAAAATTTCCATAGAACTTAGAATTGGCATGAATGTTCAGAATACTATTATAAATTATTAATTGTGAGAAGTCCGTATCGATCCTCCTTGCGCAAAAAAAAATATTGCTGGTGAAAGTTTGCAAAAATGGGTTTTTGCGTTTTCCAGCTAAACAGTGAGCTTCACACCGAAATATATCATATCAGAGATATCTATGGAATGACATCAACCTTATTGATGGAGATTCTTCCGTGTATTGGAGTACACAATGTAGCATGCTCATCAAATGTGTAAAAGAGGGGCACTTTCCGGATCAGTTGAAGAAGGCTAAAATAGGACCTGTCCATAAAAGAGGAGATATGGAATTACCAGAAAACTATCGTCCAGTATCGATACTTCCTGTGTTCTCAAATTTGTTTAAGATAATAATGAAAAATAGATTACTGAGTTTCCTCAAATGTCATAAAATTTTCTGCAAACAACAACATGGGTTCTTGATGGGCAAATCAGTGGAGACGGCACTGAAGGATGTGCTTGAAAATATAGGAGAAGCTTTTGATGGGGGACAAAAATCTAGTTTACAGACATGTAACTCATCCAAGGCTTTCGATAGTATTTCACACTCAGTGCTTTTAAATAAGCTTGAATACTATGGAATCAGGGGTGAGGCTCTTGACCTGATTAAAAGTTATCTGACAAACAGGATACAGAAAACATGCTTTGGAGGCAGGTCTTCTTCTTGAGAGACGGTGAGTCATGGTGTACTGCTGGGTTCTGTGTTGGGTCCCCTTTTGTTTGTGATATATATATATATATATATATATATATGAATGACATGTCAGCTAATGTGAAATCAGATCAAACTATTCTATTCGCTCATGGAACTTCTTTTCTAAATAAAGGAATGGACAACCAGGAATTGCAAGAGAAAGATAAGAATATACCAAAGGAAGCCAAGGTATGGTTCAGCGCGAACAAAATGGCGATGAACAGTAATGAAACACAGATACTTCTATTTGAACCAAAGATGTTTTCGGATAATCACATGAGGCTACTTGGTGCCTTTTTGCAATCAAATCTCAAGTTTTCTGTCCACATTGATGAAATGATTCCTAAGTTGTCAAGAGCAACTTATGCAGTTAGGAGAATAAAGCAAATAGCGGGAGTTGAAGCAGCCAAGATTACTTACTTCAGGTACTTTTATAGTGTCCTTAACTTCGCCATTCTTTTCTGGGAGGATTTGTTTGAAAGTAAGAAAGTATTCATAAAACAGAAGCAGATACTGATAATACTATGTTGCGTAAGTAATAGATGAAGCTGTAGAGAGCTATTACTCAAAGAAAAAATTCTTACCATGACACCCATTCTCATTCTTACCTGTGTAATGTACATCCATGATAATAAGGAAATAAAATTGAAAAACAACTTTAACCACAACTATGATACTAGAAACAAAAACAACTTCATCATACCATACCATCGTATAAAAGTATCATAGTTGAATTTAAGTCATCTAGCTTTAAAAATTTTCAACAAACTGCCGTCCAGCATAAAGCTTAAGAATGAAATAAAATGTCACCTAATGAATAAAGCATACTACTCAATACATGAATACCTGAATGATAGTTTTAAAAAAATATATATTTGTATGTAATACGTTCTGGCCAAATATTTATTTTTTGTTTGAATAATGTTTTGTTTTATTTTATACATATTTTATTTATATATACTTATGTGTCTTTTTAGACAAAATTGTACCTGACTCCCCATGAAGTTTTTGATGGGTTTTAAGTTTATTCATATTCTGTGATATGTACTTTATTGGGAATGAATGAATGAATTGAATATTATTATTATTAAAATAGTTCAGATAAAAATTGTAAATCATCCAATTCTCTACAAAAATGTCTCTACTTGTATCGCCACTGCCGTGATATGGCGATTCAAAGAATGGAAAAAATTATTATTTAATATAATAACTAGAAATATTCAATTTTTTTGTAATTCGCCTGTTATGAGTACACAAGTTTCATTATTAGGAGGGATTTTCATTATTTTTATTTGTTTTCAGAGAGAGATAAGAAGAGTATGCCACGAATAGTCCTTTACATTTCATAGAAAAGTAATGAAAAAATTGGTAAGTATCTGCATTTATTTGAATTTTTGTATTTTCAATCATTTAAAGTACTATTCTACATAGAATAAAAACCATATAATTATTACGAGCATTAAATTGAAAGAAATAAAATTTCATTTCATTTGGTAATTTTAATAAATCTATGATCTTGTGAATTCATTCAATTTAGAACAAAACATCCAGGAATAAGTGGATTTAAAGCACGATTCTAAAAAAAATCCTTGCAAGGTAGAACAATCTTGTATCACAATTTAGGTTAACCATAGAGAAGTAACAATAAAGGGTCTTTCAATGGTAACGCCCTATTTCTAAATTGACATTACTCACGCATGGTAGCCATTGTTTATTTGTGACATTGACAGTTGTATTTGTCAATGTTTACCATTTATTCGTGGAAAGGTACACACTCCAACAACGTTTACAAATAATCCAAGTTCATTATGAAAAATCGCGATCTGTTACTCTGACTTTACGTGCTTAAATTTTTTGTCATTATAATATTCCGGATAAAAGAACGGTTGAACGTTAAGTGAAAAAGTTTGAAACAAATTTTACACTTCCTGATGTTACAATGCCAGTGGGACATAGAAATGCAAGAATTGGAGAGAATATTGCTGCCGTACATGAAAGTGTTCGTGAAGACTTTCTCGTCTTTCATGAGAACTAGGCATCTCCTAGACGTCTTTGTGCTGAATTTTACGAAAAGACCTTGGTTTACATCCACACAACATTGTTTTAACCCAAGAAGTCTAACCAACAGATCATTTAAAGCGTCGTGTATTCCATGATTCGATTATTTTAAGAAATGGACCGATAAATTATCCGCCTTGTTCCTGCTATTTAACTCCGTTGGACTTCTTTCTTTGGGGTCATGTTGAATCATTAGTTCACAGCAATCAGCCAGCAAATTTACAGATCAATATTGTACGAGTAATTGCTAAAATACAACCTGATTTGTGTGAGAGAGTCATGGAAAATTGGGTTCAACGACTTCATTCCTGCCAGCGTTTGCGTGGTGGACATTTAAATGATGATTTGTTTCATAACTAATGATAACCATTGTACTTTATAATGAAATAAAAATTTCAATAATTTTCAAATAAATTATGTGTTTTAATTACAAAACAAAACAAATTAGTTTTTTATTGAATCAATTTCTAGAGAATAATCGATCAAAATTTGAATTCATTCTATCCAATAAATTTGAATTAACTCAGCAATTAAGTATTCTCCTAATCCAAATGGTCACAGCAGTAGAAAATTCAATCTGGAATTTCAAATCTTACAAAGTTCAACGAGTGCAAGATTTGAAGTCTCGTGATCATTCGATGCGTTTCCACTTCGCTCGATGGGCTAATGATTGCATGCCGAAGATATGCATTTTCCCAGAAAAATCATCTTTACCGATGAAGCTCATTTTCACTTCGGAGGACTATTTTTTGTGAGGATCCGGTAAGGAGAAGTGTTACGCTAACTATTCAGAAACGATTGATGCCTTGAAACACGGAGTCGAAGTTGGCATTCATGATATTCAGCCCCAAACAATCGAGAATGTACTGAAAAATTGGGTTTATCGGATGGAATGCTGTATGGCCAGAGTGATATTGTTTTTCCTTCGTAAATGTTGAGGTTCGATCTTTCTGATAAACAAATAACTATCGGGTGCTTTTTTTTAGAGTGATAGAACTTTCGATAGAGATAACTGTGATTTGACAGAAGGTATAAGCAATGCTGTTTCGACATTTCTGTTCAGTAAGTATTGACAAATGATTATGGAAAGACTCACGCCGCAACAACGTTTACAAATTGATGAAATTTATTTTTAAAATCAGTGTTCTATTCGCCAAACTTATAGAGCTCTTCGTGAAATTTATGATGTACATAATCGTCCATCCGAGCAGCTTATTCGTCGAACTATCGATAGATTTCGACAACATTTTCTCTACTTGATGCAACAACAACACGACAAAGAACTGTACGTACAGAAGAAAATATGGCTGCTTTAAGTCATAATGTTAATGATGATCCAGATTTGGACTCTGTGCATCCACCACATGCAAAATTTTGCGTACAGATCTTGGTCTACACCCATACAAGATCCAACTGGTTCAAGAACTAAAGCCACTTGACCATAATAAGCAATGTTTGTTTGCTGATTGGGCTCTAGAACAGCTTGAAGTTGATCCATTTTTTTATCGTAAAATTGTGTTTAGTGATGAAGTTCATTTGTGGGCTATGTAAACAAGCAAAATTGGCGTATATGGAGTGAAAACAATCCTCAAGAAGTTCTGCAGGTTCCATTGCATCCTGAAAAATGCACTGTATAGTGTGCTTTACACGCTGGAGGCTATCGGTACCCTATTTCTTTAAAAACAATGCTGGGGCTAATGTTACAGTGAATAGTGGTCGTTACAGATCTATGATCTATGATTATTTGTTTCAAAATTTGAATGGTATCGACCCAGAAGTGTTTTGGTTCCAACAAGATGATGCTACACCTCATGCCGCTACCATAACAATTGATTTATTGAAAGAAAGATTTGACGATAACATTATTTCTAGAAATGGAACGATTAATTGGCCTCCAAGATCATGCGACATACTACTCTGTCAAGAAAGTACCGGGAATTTTCAATTAAAACAACATTTTTACATTTAATCGTCAAAATTTATTGGGTTGCCTTCAAAATAGGCTCCATTTGCTGCAATACATCTATGCCAACGGCACTTCCAATTATCGAAACATTTTTTATAGGCGCTTTCCGGGATGGACTTTAGCTCTCGCGCCGAATTTTGTTTTATGGCTTCAATCGACTCAAAACGAAGGGGCAATTTTAGTTTTGGGAAGAGGAAAAAGTCGCAGGGAGCCAAATCCGGCGAATACGGTGGTTGCTGAAGCACGTTTGTTGAGTTTTTGGCGAGAAAGTCAGTCACAATCGTAGCTCGGTGAGAAGGCGCGTTATCGTCATGCAAAATCCATGAGTGGTTCGCCCGCAAATTTGGCCGCTTCTTACGGATACGCTCACGCAAACGTTTCATAACGCCTAGGTAATACTCCTTGTTTACCGTCTGACCCTCTGGAACGAATTCGTAGTGCACCACGCCACGGATATCGAAGAAAACAATGAGCATCACCTTCATTTTCGAGCGGCTTTGGCGTGGTTTTTTCGGTTTCGGCTCATTTTTTGCCACCCATTCCGATGATTGCTGGCTTGTTTGCATATCGTACTCGTAGACCCAGGTCTCATCACCAGTTATAATGCGTTCCATGAATGTAGAATCGGAATTACAACGATCCAGCATGTCTGAAGCAACCTGTTCGCGATGACGTTTTTGAAGAAAATTCAGGTCTTTCGGTACGAGTCGTGCGGCCACCTTTCTCATGCCCAAAATATCAATCAAAATCGTACGTGCGGACTCGTGGGATATCTTAAGATCATGTGCTATCTCTCTCAAGCTGGTACGACGGTTTTCCAGCACCCTTTCCTTAATTTTATCGACGTTATCTTCGATCGAAGCCGTCGATGGACGTTCACTTCACGACCGTCCTTGAAGGCTCTGTACCACTGATATGCACGAGTTTTCGATAGAGCATTATCACCAAAGGCCTTTTGAAACATTTTCAATGCATTGGCACACGAAAATTCATTTGCAACACAAAACTTTAAACAAATTCTTTGCTCAACGTAATCACCCATAGTAAAAATCGGCACGCACTCTGACATCGACTGACTTAATCAGCTGTTGCAAACACACTAGTTGACAGATCCCGCTCAAGCTTGGCATAGTAATTAAGGACAGTGGTACCAAACTAGGAAAAAAAAATTTTACCTGCCTCATCGCCCCGTCAGATTTAAATCGATAATTCCCGGTACTTTCTTGACGGAATGTAACTCCACTAGATTATTTTCTTTGGGGTTATGTCAAGTCATTGGTTTGTGCTGATAAACCGGAAACAATAGACGCTTTGGAAGCCAACATAACTCGTGTTATTGATGGAATAAGGTCTGAATTACTCTAAAAAGTGCTCCAAAATCTGGTCGAATGCGGTTCCTCAGAGCTAGTAGTGGTGGACATATGCCGGAAATTATTTTAAAAACATAAATGTCATAAAATTATCTTTCAAATCAAAAAGAATTGGCTTCAATCTTAATTTAAATGTGTTTTATTTTAATTTAAAGTTCTATCACTTAAAAAAAAAAAACACCCGATATGAAAAAATATTCATTAGTTTTTCATTTATAACCGATCACAATTGTAAATTTCAAATGGTCCTCCCTGTTATGAACATTAATCTTGATATCAAAGCACAACGATCTGCTCGGACGCACGTACTTCATTGTGTATTCAATATAAATAAAAAAAAAGTGTTGAATAAACTGTTCATCAAGCACAATGGAAATTGTGGGATATTTTGAAAACATTAGTTTGAATAGCAAATTCTACACTCGAATATTTCATTGATGAAAGGATCACTTAAATTTTTATTGCTTGCCGAAATCAAATAAGATTTCACAATGGTGGGAGCACTTTTTTCAAAATTTTATTAGCTCTAATAATAGATCTGGAGAAAATAAACAGGATCAATATGGAGGTCGTAAAAAATCCACTCTTCTCAATGACATTCCGAAAATACAGGGAAGTTTGCTGAGCGTATTTCATTCATGAAATCAATGTTCAACAGATAACATAATTGTGATACAATGTCAACACTGGCGGTGTTTTCTTTGGTAAGTTACATCGTAGATTGCCTAGGGAATCGATATATTGCGTATCGGATACCTATCGTGTCCTAGATTTCGATGAATCATGCCATTTTCACGTGTGAAGGATATGAACTTAATTGTACGAACCTTACAAACATTTCTTCTATTTACTAATGCATTAACGGATAATAGGGGTAGATTATTACTCTATCAAAGTGTTGACCGCCACCTTTAATGTTTTTGACGGAAGAAAGGAAGTGACAATAAGAAAATTGCTATTATTAATAATGGCATTCAATGCCAAGAAGACAAATATTGAAGTGACGGGTTGACTGGAAATAAATGTTTATCATTGGTGTTTTGGTTGAGTTAAGGCGAAAAAACAATTTATTTGGAACAAAATTACTTTTATTTTATACAAGTCCATTTAAGTGGTTTGGTGGTATATATTTTTAATTCTTGAATTAGAAAATTATAGCAAAATATTAATCTCATTTACTTATTTAACTGTACACACTGGACTAAACGTCGAGGTACACTCGAAACTAGATCACCTCCATAATTTTCGGTGATGGTAGTTTAGGACTGTAAAACTGACTGAATTAAATCATCTTCATTTCGTGGCGCTGCCCGTTCAACTTCAATCTTCATTAGTTCCCATATGTTTTCAATGGGACTAAGATCTGGTGAAGCTGCTGGCCCTGAAATGGTTGTCAATTGGTGTTCTTGCATCCAAGCTTGAGTATAGGCCGAAGTATGGCATCTTGCATTATCATGCTGAAAACGCCACCCCTCTGGATATAAAGCATGCGTCGTTTCAAGGAGAAAATCGTTTTGAATGCCACATTACTTTTCACTATTAATGGTATCATCAACTAAACAGAGAAGCGTAGCACCACGCTGAGATATTGCTCTCCAAACCATTAATTTAGTGATTTCCACCAAGTTGGAAACAACTTTCGTCAGATGTAAAGACATTAAAATTATCTCTTTGAAAAAGTTGACAAGAATCTATCCTTGGTTTCTTTTGTAAAGGTGTCATTATTTGGTTTCCTTGATATGTAGCCTTGTTTTTTCGGTGACCTACGGACGGTTTCTGGACATACTTTTATGTTTCTTTGATTTCCAAATCTGTTAACAAATTTGCGAAACTCCAGGCGCGGATTGTGTCGTCCTAAGGCCAATTAAGCGTTCAAATTGTTTCCTTCAATCTTACGCGGTCTTCCTGAACCTGGTCTATGCCACAAATCCAGGCCATTTTTTATCCTCTTTATTGTCTCATATACAGCACTCTTTCCCAGTTTAGTCAATTGCACTAATTTTGTAACGTTTCGAAAACCTTTTCTGTACAAATATTCTACCCGTTTTTTTCTAGTTGCGACATTATTTCATGAATTGTATACCTGTTGACTATCGACAAATTTGATAATAGTGTAGCCTTGCAACTTTGGCCATAGCCGACTACTGCACAAACTATTTTATACATTACTTTTGTGTCAGAATGTTACAAAAATGAAGTATATTAAAATTATGAAAAATAATGAATTCCGGATACTTTCTGGACGGACTATACATACATATCTCAAGAGAGGAAAATAATTTTCTGTTGATTTTTTCGTAAAAATCATTCGAAATTTTATGATAACATAACAACAACCCCTTCGCCATTTTGCAGCACCCGTATTTTGGGATGAGTGATTAAAAATAAAATATAGTACAAAACTTTTCAATTCGAATTAATATAAAAGGGTGAAATTTATAAAAATATTTCGTTTCACTTTTTATTGAGCTCATATATTAAATGTCAAAATTCTTTAAGTGAATTCCATTCAAATATTCAAAATATTTGTTAAATGACAACTTCTTTCTCATTATAATATAATCATCCAGAAAATGTCATCTATAAATTTCAATCCAATTCGATAAATTTCATATCAATGACCAAGTTGGAGTGATTTTTCAGAGGTTGTTTGACGAGAGGTATCGGGTGTTTTCTTCAGAGTGATAGAACTTTAAATTGAAATTAAACACATTTAAATTGAGATTGAAGCCAAATTTCTTTTTTTATTTGAAAGATAATTTTATGACATTTATGTTTTAAAAATAATTTCCGGTATATGTTCACCACGACTAGCTCTGAGGAACGGCATTCGACCAGACCATTTTTGGACCACTTTTTAGAGTAATTTAGGACTTATTTCATCAATAACACGAGTTATATTGGCTTCCAAAGCGTGTATTGTTTCTGGTTTATCAGCATAAATCACTGACTTGACATAACCCAAAAGAAAATAATCCAGTGGAGTTATATCGCATGAACTTGAAGGCCAATTAATTGGACAAGTTCTCGAAATAATGTTATCACCAAATCTTTCTTTCAATAAATCAATTGTTACGGTAGCAGCATGAGGTGTAGCACCATCTTGTTGGAACTAAAACACTTCTGGGTCGATACCATTCAAATTTTGAAACAAATAATTATTGATCATCGATCTGTAACGAGCACCATTCACTGTAACATTAGCTCCAGTATCGTTTTTAAAGAAATATGGAATGATGATGCCTCCAGCGTGTAAAGCACACCATACAGTTCATTTTTCAGGATGAAATGGAACCTGCAGAACTTCTTGAGGATTGTTTTCACTCCATATACGGCAATTTTGCTTGTTTACATAGCCGCTCAACCAGAAATGTGCTTTATCACTAAACACAATTTTACGATAAAAAAGTCGATCAACTTCAAGCTGTTCTAGGGCCCCATCAGCAAACAAACGAGGCTTATTATGGTCATGTGGCATCAGTTCTAGAACAAGTTGGATCTTGTATGGCTGTAGACCAAGATCTTTACGCAAAATTTTTCATGTGGTGGATGCACTTGTTGTGAACGTCGACGAATAGACAAATCGGGATCATCATTAACACTATGACTTGCAGCAGCGATATTTTCTTGTTCAGTTCTTTGTCTTGTCGTTGTTGCATCCAGTAGAGAAAATGTTGTCCGAAATCTATCGATAATTCGACGAATAAGCTGCTCTGATGGACGATTATGTAAACCATAAATTTCACGAAGTGCTCTATAAGTTTGGCGAATAGAACACTGATTTTGAAAATAAATTTCAACAGTTTGTGAACGTTGTTGCGGCGTGAGTCTTTCCATGATAATTTGTCAAAGCTTACTGAACAGAAATGTCAAAACAAAATGGCTCCTACCTTCACAGTTATCCATATCGAAAGTTCTATTACTCTGAAAAAACACCCGATATCTATACCAATATGAAAAATATTCCATTAGCGATTTAGCTGAATTTCAGGTTCAATATTGTTTCTAAATATTTAAGCTAATAAATGACTTAAAGGATTTGAAACTTTTTTCAGAATTATATATTTTATTTTTAAATTCCAATATGAATATAGAATATAAAAATCTGAAAAAGGTTTGATTATGGGAAATCCTTTAATCATTAGCCGAAATATTCATGAAAAATATTGAATCTTAAATTGACCAAAATTCCCCTTATGAAATATTTGTTATATTTGTATATTTTTTGTCGTTTCATAGGTATAGAAATAGTTCCTTTTGTTCAGCAACAAATTACATCTATTCACTATGGAAACTGGGCATACTACCTCTATAAATTTTCTTGATTTAACAGAATCAATATTTCATAAAACAACATATAAATATTCTATTATATCCAATAAATCAAATCGTCTTATTAACTAAAAATTATCAGCATTTAATTGTACGATCCAAAGGTTAGTTAAGATACCCATGAATCGAGAAAAATATATTTCTGAACTCAACATCATTAAACAAATAGCTATTGATAATTACTACGATCCAACATTAATAGTGAAGTTGTTGATGTATAAAAATAATAAAATAGCTTCAAATATATGAAAGAGAAAGTTATCAATGATATAATAACCGAATATAAAATGAAACTTGCAATACATTTCTTTGAAATATAGTGCAGGCATTTCTCAGAAAATTGCTGCATAACATTATATATATTTCTTCTATCAAGTAAAAAGCCTTTCTATTTTATTTTACTCCAAAGATAGTAATCATACACTAGCACCATCTAGAGTATGCAAATATACATATAAGACAAACCTTTGCTAGCTAATTCAAGTAAGAAAATGTATTCTCGATATTTTCACGTTACAAACGCAGAAAAAACTTGCCTCATGCTCAAGTCAGACCTTAATATGCCGTAATGCTCATAATTAGCAAATCCATATTCAAATAAATTAATTCGGCTGATCTGTACCAAATATCATTAATAAGGAGTGTGATCAATGGTAATCGAAATTTCTACAAATCGAGACAGTGTAACGTACATCTGCATAACAATTCCATACTCGAATGAACCCGACATTACGTCAGTGCTTTTCTCGAATTTTTATATTTTAAACGTTCAATACCCTTTAAGTATGATCTTATTGAAAAAATTACTTTAGTCGCTGCTCAACTTTTACTCTTTGATATCAATTTATGATGAATCGGGTGTTTTTTTAGAGTGATAGAACTTTCGGTAAGGATAACTATGATTTGATAGAAGGTAGAAGCCAAGTTGTTTTGACATTTCTATTCAGTAAGCATTGACAAATTATCATGGAAAAACTCACGCCGCAACAACGCTTACAAATTGTTGAAATTTATTTTCAAAATAAGTGTTCTATCCGCCAAACTTTCAGAGCACTTCGTGAAATTCATGGTTTACATAAAGGTCCATCAGAGCAGCTTATTCGTCGAACTATTGTTAGATTTCGGACAACATTTTCTCTACTCGATGTAACAACAACAAGACAAAGAACTGTACGTACAGAGGATATCGCTGCTGTTAGTCATAGTGTTAATGATAATCCAGATTTGTCTAGTCGTCGACTTTCACAACAAGTTAGACTCTGTGCATCCACCACATGGTAAATTTTGCGTAAAGATCTTGGTCTACAACCATATAAAATCCAACTGGTTCAAGAACTAAAGCAACTTGAGCTTAATAGCGTCGTTTGTTTGCTGATTGGGCCCTAGAACAGCTTGAAGTTGATCCACTTTTTTATCGTTGAATTGTTTTCAGTGATGAAGCTCATTTCTGATTGAACGGTTATCTAAAGAAGCAAAATTGCCGTATATGGAGTGAAAACAATCCTCAAGAAGTTCTGCAGGTTCCAGTGCATCCTGAATGCACTGTATGGTGTGTTTTACATGCTGGAGGCATCATCGGTGCATATCTCTTCAGAAACGGTGCTGAAGATAATGTTACAGTGAATGGTGCTCGTTACAGATCGATGATCAATGATTATTTTTTTCAAAATTTGAATGGTATCGACCCAGAAGTGTTTTGGTTCCAACAAGAAGGTGCTACACCTCATGCTGCTACCGTAACAATTGATTTATTGAAAGAAAGATTTGGCGATAACATTATTTCGAGAAATGATTCAATTAATTGGCGATCATGCGACATAACTCCACTGAATTTTTTTTTTTTGGGTTATATCAAGTCATTGGTGTATGCTGATAAACCAGAAATAATAGACGCTTTGGAAGCCAACATAACTCATGTTATTGACGAAATAAGGCCTAAATTACTCGAAAAAGTGCTCCAAAATTGGTTTGGTTGAATGTGGTTCCTCAGAGCTAGTCGTGGTGGACATATGCCGGAAATTATTTTTAAAACATAAATGTCATAAAATTATCTTTCAATAAAAAAAATTGGCTTCAATCTTAATTTAAATGTGTTTTATTTCAATTTAAAGATCTATCACGCTAAAAAAAACACCCGATACATGAATATATCTATGCGTCTACTCGAAAACAAATGGAGAGCGAAAACAATGAAGATGCGATAAAGAAAGTTATTAATGGTAATTCAGTAAGAATCAACAATAGCATTTCCGTTTGAGCGTCCATCTATATTCAGTCGCACAAAAAAAAAACCGAGAACAATCAGAAGCGTACTACATTACTATATTGTGAACATTTTTAGATAAATGATAGTTTATTGAGAGACAGTGACGTCTGTTACGTTCTATGAATATTGATTGATTCCCAGTTCAAGAGCGATGTTGTTCAATTCTTTGTTTTGGCTATTGTAACTGAGGAAATCGTACTTCTATTGTGAATGATTTACATGTATTGAGTTAATTGAGTTGAATTATGTTCGGTTGTTTATATCCTATTCAGATAAATACACTTCTACAAGTGTGTTCTTTTTGAAAACCTTGGTTGTTTTCCATGTTGTATTATTTGATCACCTGGAGTTGAATTGACTTCAATTGGCTATCTGCCTCAAAAAATCTTCTTTAGTAAGACAGACGTTGACTGGCTTCCCTGGCCGAATAGAAGAAAAATTTTCAATACATTTGCTTGAAATATACTGAAGGTGTTTCTCAGAAAATTGCTACATACCTCAAAAATAAATGTTTCAAGACAAATGATGAAAGGTTTTTCACTTGAAAGAAGGAATATTACAAAATTTGAATATCAAAACAGATTTAATGTGTTAGTCTCCTTTAATTTTAATTGCAAAAAGATTCTATATAAAAGTTTTCAGAAATAAATTAATGTCTTATAAGCCCAGCTTATATTAAATAAACGTATAAAACCAAAACCCAATATACAATATCAAATGGAATAAATAACCCAACAAATATAAATTGTTAATTAAAATTAAGAAATAAATATTTGAAGGAGACAAAATTTTGTTTTTGATCTTACAATTATGAAATCTAAATCCTTTTCAAAAATACATAATTTAAGGACTTCCAGAAAATATAATTCATTTGAAAATTTGAATATCAAAACAAATTAAAATATGTTTATCTTCTACAATTTTAATTTCAAAAAATTTTTATTCAAAAAAAAACTTTTAGAATTAAATTAATGTCTAAAACAAGCACCGCTTACATTTAATAGACGTATATAATCAAAACTCAATATATAATGTCAAATGGAATAAATAAACCGAAAGATATACGAAAGTCATTAAAATTAATAAATAAATATTTAAAGGAGACAAAATTTGTTTCTGGTCTTACCTTCAAGAACGCCAATTGCCTTTTAAAAACATGAACACACTTAAAGGACTTCTCAAAGAATATAATTTATTTGAAATATTTAATATATTTAAATATTCGAATAAGTAAATTCAGAAATCTCTCAAAGCATGCACTATATCTTCAAAAAACAAATATAATTCTGAGCAATTCCGTCTTCAGTCCTCAATAATATATATATATATATATATATATATATATATATATATATATATATATATATATATATATATATATATATATATATATATATATATATATATATATATATATTTCAGGACTGAAGACGGAAAATTCTTTGATTCTGTTAGAGCATAGATCAATCTTGCATTATAAAGATGATCTGTCTCTAAACATTATTCATTTACACGTGGTACGTTGTTTGATATAGGTTAGTTTTTTGATTTTGATATTTTGAATATATTTCAGGACTGAAGACGGAATTGCTTAGAATTATATTTGTTTTTTGAAGATATAGTGCATGCTTTGAGAGATTTCTGAATTTACTTATTCGAGTATTTAAATATATTAAATATTTCAAATAAATTATATTCTTTGAGAAGTCCTTTAAGTGTGTTCATGTTTTTAAAAGGCAATTGGCGTTCTTGAAGGTAAGACCAGAAACAAATTTTGTCCCCTTTAAATATTTATTTATTAATTTTAATGACTTTCGTATATCTTTTGGTTTATTTATTCCATTTGACATTATAAATTGAGTTTTGATTATATATGAGTGTGGATAGCTCAGCGGGAGAGCATCGGACTCGTGACCGGGAGGTCCAGGGTTCGAATCCTATTCAGGTAGAAAAGAAATTTTCTAGTTGGACGGGTATCTGCCACCATTTCACTGTTGGGTCAAAAATTAACAGTGCTGTGACCTAAAGTGGCGCAAGATCGCAGTAACAAAGCCTACACAGAACACAACTGAACTCCTAACTCGTACAAGCTGAAAAAGCTTCTGAGGGATCTTCACAGAAGATCTAGGAGTATCAGGATAATAATAATAATAATAATAATAATAATAATAATACGTCTATTAAATGTAAGCGGTGCTTGTTTTAGACATTAATTTAATTCTAAAAGTTTTTTCTTTGAATAAAAATTTTTTGAAATTAAAATTGTAGAAGATAAACATATTTTAATTTGTTTTGATATTCAAATTTTGTTATATTTCTTCTATCAAGTAAAAGGCCCTTCTATTTTATTTCAATTTATTTGAAATATCCAATATATTTAAATGTTTAACTAAGTTAACTCAAAAATCCCTCAAAGCATGTATTATATCTTCTAAAAACAATTAGAGATCCGATAAGGTCTTCATCGGCTTCACATTTAAAAAATAAAAATAATCAACAATCATTATGGAATATTAAGTGGTTTAAAGAAAACCATATAATACCTCACAGCTTTCTGTGATTTTTGTGACGAACATAGAATATCTTGGATTGTAAATATTTGTTGTCGATTATTTTTATTTTTCAAACGTGAAGTAGGACCGATGAAGACTTTATCGGAATTCTTATTGTTTTTTGAAGATATAATACATGTTTTGAGAGATTTTTGAACTAACAGATTTGAATATTTAAATATATTAAATTTCAAATAAATGATATTATCTGAGAGATCCTTGAATTATGTTTTGTATTTTTGAAAAGGAATTAGTTTTCATAATTGTTAGATCACAGACAAAATTGTGTCTCCTTCAAATATTTATTCATTAATTTAAATTGACAATTTATATTTGTTGGGTTATTTATTTCATTTGAAATTGTACATTGAGTTTTGATTTTATACATCTATTAAATATTAGCTGTGCTTATAAAACATTAATTTAATTCTAAAATTTTTGAATAACATTTTTTTGAAATTAAAAATTTTTTGAATTATAAAATTATCTTTTAAGAACTTCATTCCAAACTTATTCAAACCTCAGTATATTCATTAAAAATGATAAAGACATCACATATAAAGATGATAAATCGGGAGTTTCTACGTAAACCTGCGGTGATTGCCAAAAAGTTTACATAGGACAGACAGGAAAAACTTTCCGACAGGGAATTGGCGAAGATCTGAAGAGTTTCCATTTGTTAGAAACGGGACATATTTTCAAACATAATTTTGAAATTTCACGTATAGAAAGTGAAAGTTATGCCTTAATGTTAGAGTCACTACAGATAAATAAACACAACAAAATTGGAATAGAACTCAACGAACAATAAATAACTCCCCACTGTTAAATATATTCAGATGAACTGGAATTTCTAAAGACATGGCAATATCTTCGGATATTCTATTTATATATGAAATGTGCATGCATTTTTTATAGTGGGGTCTTTTGTGTTAGAGTTATTGCATTAACTCAAGTTTATCCCAACACAAAAGACCACATTCTAAAAAAATCATAATTTCATATATAAATAGAATATCCGAAGACATTGTCAATTATTTTAAGATAAATTTTAATTACATAACAGCTTTCACAACCATTAATAACATAGACAAATGCATTAAACGTAATAAAGATAAATAAAACAAAGATAATAAACCTATAAGTTAATTTGTAAGGATTGCTCAATGGTTCTTATTGGTCAGACCAGCATATCGTTTAAGAAGAGAATCCACGAACATCAAAAAAGCTAAACTTCCACATACGCCAACCATTTGATACAATTTGAACATAATTTCAATAACGAATTTGAAATTTTCCATATCGAGAGTAAAGCGTATAGATTAACATTCTTGGAATCACTTGAATTAAACCGATATAATTCCCAGAAGATTCTCCTGAACGAGCAAGCGGATACCATTAGGTCACCTTTACTGAATATCATCATGTAGTTTGGGAAAACCAACGACAACCCCAATAACTTTTTTTGACCTTGTCGGTTTCTCTTTTAACCTAATTGAGAATACCTAAATAACTATCTTTCTACTTTTAGTGCCCACTTGTTGTTATATCTGTCAATACATATATAAGAACCTTTGTAAGTGTCCAAACAGTATCAGTTCAAATGTAAAACATGATTAAGACACACAGTGGCGAAACAATTGTTCAACAATAAAAAGTTTGTAGAAATTAAATTTCATTTATTAGTATCGGGTGTTTTTTTAGTGTAGAACTTTAAATTGAAATAAAACACATTTAAATCAAGATTGACGACAAATTTTTTTTTTATTTGAAAGATAATTCTATGACATTTATGTTTTAAGAATAATTTCCGACATATGTCCACCACGACTTGCTCTGAGGAACCGCATTCGACCAGACAAATTTTGGACAACTTTTCCGAGTAATTCAGGCCTTATTTCATCAATAACTCGAATTATTTTGGCTTCCAAAGCGTCTATTGTTTCTGGTTCATCAGCATAAACCAATGACTTGACATAACCTCAAAGAAAATAATCCAGTGGAGTTATGTCGCATGATCTTGGAGGCCAATTAATTGGACCATTTCTCTTCTGGGTTGATACCATTCAAATTTTGAAACAAATAATCATTGATCATAGATCTGTAACGACCACCATTCACTGTAACGTTAGCTCCAGCATCGTTTTTAAAGAAATATGGACCGAAAAAAGCCTCCAGCGTGTAAAGCACCCCATACAGTGAATTTTGCAGGATCCAATGGAACCTGCAGAACTTCTTGAGGATTGTTTTCACTCCATATACGGTAATTTTGCCCGTTTACATAGCCGTTCAACCAGAAGTGAGCTTCACACTAAACACAATTTTACGATAAAAAAGTGGATCAACTTCAAGCTGTTCTAGTGCCCAATCAGCAAACAAACGACGCTTATTATGGTCAAATGTTCCTTGAACTAGTTGGATCTTGTATAGGTGTAGTCCAAGATCTTTACGCAAAATTTTCCATGTGGTGGATGCACAGAGAGACGAATAGACAAATCTGGATCATCATTAGTACTGTGAATTACAGCAGCGATTTCTTTTCTGTACGTACAGTTCTTTGTCTTGTTGTCATTGTTGCATCCAGTAGAGAAAATGTTGTCCGAAATCTATGGAGAGTTCGACGAATAAACTGCTCTGATGGACGATTATGTGAACCATAAATTTCACGAAGTGCTCTATAAGTTTGGCGAATATAACACTGATTTTGAAAATAAATTTCAACAATTTGTAAACGTTGTTGCGGCGTGAGTCTTTCCATGATAATTTGTCAATGCTTACTGAACAGAAATATCGAAACGACATGACTTCTTCCTTCTGTCAAATCACAATTATCCCTATCGAAAGTTCTATGACTCTTAAAAAAACACCCGATAGTTGAAAATGAATTTCCATCAAGTAAAGACCGAATCCGTCAAATACAAAATGAAATTTGTGAAAATCAGAATAACCTTATTTAATTAGGATTAAAACTGGGGCGTTTCTGACCGCTTACGAGACAAAACAAGCCCTAATTCTTCCATTTACGACCTGTTAAAGGTGACTCAACACCCAATCAAACGTCAATTCTATCCGTACTTGCACCTTGCCGGGTTAAGTGCTCGTGTTACGAACAAAAGGCCAAACCAAAAAACAAACCAATCTCCTTTCTGATGACTGTCCGGTCATAACCATTCTGTTTATCAATGTGGTCGGTTTCGCACGTCGTTATTCCATTGTAGATATGTATTATGTCTGTGTATTCGTCGAACGGATTAATTTGCAATTTTAGTAGTTTCTGACACGGGAACCTTTCTCGTTATGTTGGCAAGGTCAGTGCCGGTAGAATTGTAGAAAGCTATCGAAGAACCGCTCGAGACTTTGTCGGTTTCGCTTAGTGTATTCGAGGAATTTCCTGTTTTCGCAAATATTTCGGACTAGGTGAGGTCAAATTCATCAAGTAAGTATTTTTGTACTCATTGTTTGTTGAATTTTGAAAGGTTGTCGGTTTCGCTTGGTGTATTTGAGCGATTTCCTGTTTTCGAAAAGTTCCCAGATAATTTCACATGACACTTAATGAAATAATACACCTATATGTTGATTTCTACTTATTTTTAAGAGTTGCTCAGATGACGCATTTCGTTACGTGATAACTTCTTTCAGTGCTCATAAACAACTGGTCAAAAATGTGGTAACATACGGTATTTAAATGTCTCAAATATCATTCAGAGTAATTCCGTTAAACCTCGTTACGTATTTCAATTTTATAAATTTTCCCGAAAACTTTTTGAAATTTAATTGAATTAATGCCTTAGAATTATGGTTTCCTTTTTTCCTTTTAGTAGTCATATGGAATTAACACTAATCACACAGTATCAGAAGGAAATGAAAGAATTCAAAGAAAATATGAAATATTGAACCTACTCAATAATCATTTAGTGGAAACAGCACTGTTTCATATCGGCATTATGAAAAATGCTCAACAAAAACTTGAGAATGTTTCATGCACACAGTATTTTTGGATATAAATGAGTCTTGAAAAATACTTAATTCGACCAAATTAAGATTTAAGCCAACTTTTTTTTTTATTTGAAAGAATTTTATGATATTTATGTTCTAAAAATGATTTCCGGCATATGTCCACCACAACTTGCTCTGAGGAACCGCATTCGACCAGACCAATTTTGGCCCAATTTTTTCGAGTAATTCAGGCCTTATTTCATCAATAACACGGGTTATGTTGGCTTCCAAAGCGTCTATTGGTTCTGGTTTATCAGCATAAATCAATGATTTGACATAACCCCAAAGAAAATAATTCAGTGGAGTTACGTCGCATGATCTTGGAGGCCAATTAATTGGACCATTTCTCGAAATTTGTCTAAATCAATTGTTACGGTAGCAGCATGAGGTGTAGCACCATCTTGTTGGAACCAAAACACTTCTGGGTCGATACCATTAAAATTTTGAAACAAATAATCATTCATCATCGATCTGTAATGAGGAGCATTCAGTGTAACATCAGCTCTAGCATTGTCTTTAAAGAAATATGGACCGATGATGCCTCCAGCGTGTGAAGAACACCATACAATGCATTTTCACGATGCAATGGAACCTGCAAAAGTTCTTGAGGATTGTTTTCACTCCATATACGGCAATTTTGCTTGTTTACATAGCCGTTCAACCAGAAATGAGCTTCATCACTGAATACATTTTTACGATAAAAATGTGGATCAACTTCAAGCTGTTCTAGGACCCAATCAGAAAACAAACGACGCTTATTTTGCTCAAGTGGCTCTAGTTCTTGAACCAGTTGGATCTTGTTTGAGTGTAGACCAAGATCTTTACGCAAAATTTTCTATGTGGGGGATACACAGAGTACAACTTGTTGTGAACGGCGACGAATAGACAAATCTGTATCATCATTAACACAATGACTTACAGCAGCGATATTTTCTTCTGTACGTACAGTTCTTTGTCATGTTGTTGTTGTTGCATCTAGTAGAGAAAATGTTGTCCGAAATCTATCGATAGTTCGATGAATAAGCTGCTCTGATGGACGATCATGTGAACCATACATTTCACGAAGTGCTCTATAAGTTTGGCGAATAGAACACTGATTTTGAAAATAAATTTTAAGAATCTGTAAACGTTGTTGCAGCGTGAGTCTTTTCATAATAATTTGTCAATGCTCACTGAACAGAAATGTCAAAACAACATGGCTCCTACCTTCTATCAAATCAGAGTTATCCCTATCGAAAGTTCTATCACTCTTAAAAAAACACCCAATATCAAGATTATTTGTGCTCTGTGGTACTTTTAAATACCACGTGGTCGTGTAAGTATATATTATTGATTGTTTTTTTTTCTGGCGTGAAAGTGGTCTGATGATTATCGGTGAGTTTCTCAAACTTCTTTTTGAAGATTTGAAGAGATTTTTCTTCGTCTTTTCAATAGAACTGCGTCCTATGCCTTCTGCCTTCTTCCTGTTATTGGTCTGTCTCCTGTGACATCGAGCTCCAGCTTTCTTTCCATCGATCTGTGTTTCGCCCATTTGTCCAGTCTTTTTGCTGGCATTCTCTCCACATGGTCTCTACAGAACCTCTTGCGTGCTCTGACCCATCTGACTACATCCTGCAGCTCCAGTTCCTCCCTTACGTCTGAACTCCTCACATGGTCTCTGCTCCTCCTTTTATACATCTTAAGATCCTCGTTTCAATTGTTCTCGCCAGTCTCTTAGTGGTCAATGTTTCTGCCCTCGTTTCGGCGGCATGTGTGAGCACTGGTGTCACACAGACCTTGTATATGTGAGTCTTCGCTTTGTGGCTCGTGGATTTGTTGGTCCAGGTTATATCTCTCATGCAGCGCCCCCATGACATTGTTGCTCGACAAGCTGGGGGCGCTTGTCTTGACTAAGATTCTAGTTCTTCCCGGTGACATGGAGGATTAAGTCTTGATGCCTTAAGCAATTTCACTCGCGCCGGACACTGGACCCGTGTAGTGGAAGTTCAACCAAATGAGACCCTAGTTTCACCGTAAGGGTGAAATGGAGGGCTGAACCGCGTTGTCCCAGCAAAGGGCTTTACCCTTTAAACTAACGTACTCTACCCTATTGGACTAAATCTCCGGATTTTTCTGTCCAATGGCCGAATGTAGCATACTGCGTTACCTTGGGAAGGTGGAGGCCCTCTGGAAGTATTCGTACGACCTGGCTACCCAATTGGTGTTGGACTCGAGAGGGCAGTGGTTGAAAGTCCGCATGCTGGACTGTTCGCAGAAACTCATGTTCACGATATTTCGAGAGGTGCTTCAGGGTTTAGCGGGACTTGACGGTTCGACCGGCCTCGTCCTGAACCAGGATCGATTGCGAGACGTTTCTGGGGTTTGTGGATCTCGACGATACGGCTAGACCGTTGGTGCTTAAAGCCAGGATCAATTGAAATACTTCACAAGAGTTCCTGGGTCTTGACGTACAGGCCAAATTGACGGTGCTCGTACCAGGATCAGTTGAGGCATTAAATTTTGAGACTATATTGGTTCATGGCACTGTGTTCGGATGAATGGATAAGAAGCCCTTCGGTGAGTAAGTTGCGTCAACAACTCGGGTACTGACACTGCAGACCAGTAGAGGTTGGATAGTACTTCACTGCTACCAGTCACGGTGTAAGTTTTCGGACTGAAGTCGAAACTGGAAGTTTGGTGGGTTCAACTCTTCGGAGTGGTTCTCGCTAATGCGCGATAATAAGGCGTATCCTTATCAAACTATCTGCTTTCTGGGCAGATTGTGGAGACTGCTGAGTAGTCACCTGGTGGCTCATATGCCAGTAACCTAACCGTTAGAATTCACGATCTCTCAGGCAGCCTTCGATCTTTGCTGCTTTGTGCGCCTGTCTTCTCACTTCTTCTGCAACTCATCTTTCACTGGATACTGCTCAATAGTTGATTTTTGACACTTCTTCCATTATTTACATCGGATAGGCTCATTGGCGATGACCATGGTCTTAGATTCATCACAGCAGATACTAATATTTAGTTCTTCCGCGGCTGTTTGGAACTCATACACAAGACGTTGTAGATCGTCTTCATATTCTGCTACCATCACGGCGACGTCTGCATAGCACATAATCTTTAGAAATCAGTTTCTCATCTTATAGCCTGCCCGGATCTTTTCTTCTCTCTGAATAATTCATTATAAGATTAAACAGTAGTGGACTTGAACTATCTCCTTGTCGTATAACAGTGGATATGCGGATCTTCTAAGATAATCCACAATATGTTTTAACCCTTGTAGTGTTTCGGCGTTAAGATTTTTTATTATTTTTAAATATTCTTTGCATGTGTTCTTACCTGTAGAGATTCAAGGACATCTCAGATTCTTATTCTGTCGAATGCCTTCGTTAAATCGAGGATGCATGTAAACAGGGGTTTATTATTATAACATATCGTGAAAAAGTTTCATCATCTCTTGTTGTATTTCTGTGCCACCATTTCGTTAGTGATGTTATCCGTCCCTGGGGATTTATGGTTTTTGAATTGTTTTATGGTAGCCTGAACTTCTTCCATAGTAATAGTGTTGTCGATTGTTTGGAGCTCAGTCTCATGAATAGCAAGTTCGATTTCATGTTTCAAGGAATCAATTCTTTCAGGGTGGTTAGCGTAACATTCATCCTTAGCGGGTCCTCACAAAAAATAGTCCTCCGAGGTAAAAATAAGCTTAATCGCTAAGAATGATTCTTCTGGGAAAATGCTCATCTTCGAACGTGCGCCCATTGAACGAAGTGGAAACGAATCAGATGGTCACTTCTTGCACTAGTTAAACTTTGTAAACCTACAAACCGAGGTCTTTATGTTAAATTCTCCTCAGGGAAGTGCGAGAAATGTTCAGTTCTTGAGCACGGTGACGACTTGATGTTGACGGATGTTTAGTCGCATTCTGGGCTACAGCAACGATGTTTTCAGGTTTTCTCACTGGATGAGAACGGGTTGTTTTATCAAATAACGATCCAGTTTCACGAACTAGCTGCGCAAATTACCGTAGGGGCATTTAATTTCTATTAAATTTTTACGTAAATTTGTAACAGTTTGGATAAGAGATTCACTAATTTGGAAATAATTTATTAATACTTCCCAGTTTTGTCCGAGAGTAAATCGACCCATTTAGTTATTATCAAACGTTAAAGTAACTTTTTGTCCAAGCATGAATGACAGATGTGTTACCAGATTTACTTCAAAATGCAAACTCTAGATGGTCCATCCTTTATATCAAATCGTTTGCTTTGAAGTTGGATTTCGAAGGCAAAATAAATATCTCAATATTTTTCAGCCCACTCGTGTAGAGTCGAAGTCATTATCTACTCATTGCTTTTAGTGACAAATTAACGAAAGTGCAAAATTCGTTGACCCGATATTTATGTCGCCTGGCCATACCTGAACATTTCGAAATATTTCGCGATCGAGACATTTAAAACGTTAATTTCCTTCACGCCTCTTCTCAATGTCGTTATTATTCTGGTTTTCACGAGTTTGACTGCCCACCACAACATGCGGAAATTGAGAACTAATTAGCTCACATGTTTTCTTGGAAATATCACATGCCTGCGTTCAGTTAGCGATAAACGAATTTCAGTAGTTCAGTAGTGTTTTTTTTTCCTAAAATCCTTGGTAGTTGCTGAAACCTCGAAAAAATCTATTTCAGCTAATGTTTACTTCAATTTGAATATCAGTAAATACTTGATAATGTTTGTTTTTTTAGAGTGATAGAACTTTAAATTGAAATGAAACACATTTAAATTAAGATTGAAACCAAATTTTTTTTTGAAAGATAATTTTATGAGATTCATGTTTTAAAAATAATTTCAGGCATTTCTCCATTACGTCTAGCTCTGAGGAACCGCATTCGACCAGACCAATTTTAGATAACTTTTTCGAGTAATTCAGGCCTTATTTCTTCAATAACACGAGTTATGTTGGATTCCAAAGCGTCTATTGTTTCTGGTTTATCAGCATAAACCAATGACTTGACATAACCCCAAAGAAAATAATCCAGTGAAGTTATGTCGCATGATCTTGGAGGCCAATTAATTGGACCATTTTTCGAAATAATGTTATCGCCAATTCTTTCTTTCAATAAATCAATTATTACGGTAGCAGCATGAGGTGTAGCACCATCTTGTTGGAACCAAAACACTTCTGGGTCGATACCAATCAAATTTTGAAACAAATAATCATTGATCATCGATCTGTAACGAGCACCATTCACTGTAATATTAGCTTCAGCATCGTTAACATAAATGTCATAAAATTATCTTTGAAATAAAAAAAACATTTTGGCTTCAATGAGTTAATGCTAACTTTTTCTATTTATTGTTCATCATTTATCTATAAGGGTTGAGTTGAAACCATTGTTGAATGCTATTTGTTTGATTATGTTGAGTTCTTTCGAAAATTTCTAGTGGTTCACCGGTACTTTTAGTGATCTATGGATAAAGCTATTATTGGCTGACATTTTTTGATTGAAGGGATGATTTTAAGTTTTATGTTTGGTGTAGGTTTGCGTAAATTCATGTGAATTATTTAATCTTGATCTTTTCTTCTTCATCGGTGAATTTGATGGACGGGTGTAGATTATTCATTAAATGTGAGAAGGTGTTCAGATGTCTTGACTTTAAAGCAACATATAATGTTATCTTCACATCTGAACCAGTAAAGGAAGTATTTGTTCATGGGTTTGAATGAATTTTTTCCATCAAATATTTGGAATATAATTGGACCATACTCTAAAGGAACTTTTGTTCTGCAAATTGCGTGTTATGAATCTATTACCGAAAAATCAAGTTGAAGAAATCATTCCTTCAGTGTGTTACACTTCTTATGTCACCGAGTGTATCTTCAACAGTCGTAACTTGACACGACAGCCGTCAAGGTGTTATTATCTCCGACAGTCCCTCATTTCCTACCGCTTCTAGTCTCTATTTAAACACGAAGATACAGGAAGTCGCTTCGTTCCTGCCGCGTTCTAAATTAAGAGGGTTGAATGAACCCCTAAAATCCACACACCTCATAGGGGGCACGTACCAAGCCGGGTTCCCCCAGCATTTATTAGTTGACGTAGAACGTTCTAGGTGACACCTTGATGTATGTTCGGAAGGATAGATTTATTGGCTTTTTTCATCTGTCCCGTGTAAATTGAGAGCAGCTGAGTTACGAGCTCTGGCGGGTTCAGACAACAAACTCCCCTCTAGTCTGCCGAGGGAGAGCGAGCTTATTTCTTAGCCCTCCAGATACAGGATTATGGCATTTTCATTCGGGTTGGAATAATAGGACTAACGAGCCTCGAACGTCCGTGTCCGGTAGTTGGATTGTTTGAACATCGGATTTTCAGATTGCAGCCAATTGTTACCTGATTTATATGGGTACATTGTGTTGTTTCCATGGTGGTTCCGATTTTTTGATTGTTTCGGTCTCTACTTGACGGAAATTCATCGTATGTGATATAAAGTAGAACACTTTATTTCAGTTAATATTTATTGTTTACGCAACAACAGAGGATTTGATTGTATTTTTTCGAACCCAACTTCACACTTGATCCTCATATAAATGATTTGAGAGCTGATACAGCAAGGCTTGTGTGTGAAAAAGTTCAATTCATTCGATGCAGTAGTTTTTTGTTGGTGCCCTTTTAAATACGGAGATCAATAAGCAGCATTTTCATCATATTTTACTTTTTTACTACAGAAAAGGTAAAAATGCTGTTCAAGCCAGAAACAAATTAACTGATATGTATGGAGAAGATGTGTTAACAGTAGGTTTGTGCCAGAACTGGTTTGAACACGTTGCGTCGCCCGTTAAAACGTACTTAGAAACGCTCAAATGGGAAGTATTACTCCACGCTCCTTCCTATTATCATCTCTTCTGATCGTTGCAACATGGCCTGGCTCAGAAGTAATTCTCTAATTACGATGAAGTCAAGAAATGTATCGATGCATGGATAGTGACCAAAGAGCTGGTCAATTTCAGTGATAGGATCCATCAATTGCCAGAAAGATGGGAAAAAGTAGTGGTTAGCGGAAAACAATACTTTTAACTTTGAATGTATAACCTTTTTTTCGCAATAAAGCTTCAATTTTCGAAAAAAACCGCAAGAACCTATATACATACATCGTCAAAAGTCTTGTCCCCCCCTATCAACTCTCAACCTGTTGAATGTAACGTGACATTTTTTTGTGTGTGGAATCTTCACTATTTTATCACTTTAATGGAAACAAAAACCAGCAAAAAATGTTTCTTGTTCGGGAGGTATTCAAAGTTAATCAGTTTTCAGCGAATAACGAGAGTTGTAATGTTGAGAATATTCCGTGGAAAATGCCGGGACATCCAATTACTCAGTTTAACCGGGCAAGAATAGTAGTCCTACATCAAGAAGCTTTGTCGAACCACCTGATTGCGCAAAGTTTGAATATTCCACGGACTTCAGTAAGGCGCATCTTGGCTCTTTTCCTGGAAACCGGCAGCGTTGCCCGTAGACCGGTGCCTGGTCGACCCAGAGTAACAAGGGAAGACCATTATATCGCAAATTTTACCCGAAGGAATCGAATGATATCTGTAACAGCCCTTCGAAGTCATTTTTTGAGGACCTATAGACGGGTAGTCTCAACCAGTACCACAAGGAGATGGTTGCATTCCTCAAATTTAAGGGCAAGAAGACCTTTAAGAGTACCTCGGCTATCACCTGGACATAGAACTACCCGTTGGCAGTGGGCAGAATACCACCAAGACTGTTTTTTCCACAATGGCGCAACGTCCTTTTTTCGGACGAGTCACGATTCGGTTTACAAAGTCATAGTCGACGAGAAAGGATTTGGAGAGGTCCAGGCAGATTAGAGCGACTCCATTTCGCCTGGGAAGTTGTGCCCTTTCAAGGCGGACCAATAATGTGCTGGGGATATAATGTTAGGTCGCCGTACCCCTCTTATTAATGTTGAACGAACAATGACTGGTACCATCTACGTAGAAAACATCATTGAACCAATCATTGTTTCTCTGCGCAACGAATTTGGGGATAATTTCTTTCATCAGGATTATAACGCCCCACCACACCGCACACGAAGGGTTCAAAACATTCCTCAAGAGAACAATATCCAGAGAATGAACTGGCCAGCAAACTCACCAGACATGAATCCAATTGAGCACGTATGTATATATATTACTTAGGGAGAGCAATATCCAATCGCCAAAACCCACCTTCAATTTTTCAGGAATTGAGTCCCTTCAGGAAGAATGGAACGATATGCCTGAAAATTTCATTAATGACTTGATTCGTGGGATACCCAGGCGTATTGGGCAGTTGATTGAAAGAAGAGGTGGTAATACGGACTATTGAATTTGGATTCAGTTGTGGAGTAACTATAATTAATCACAAATAAATAATCGATAAATTTAGATTATTTCCTATTTTGTCTCATCCTGCATAAAGCAGTGTAACAAACAAAGTTTTCCTATCAAGTACATTGAAGTTGAAATAGAGGAAAATATTAATTTCCAGAACATAGATTGTTCATTTCTTGAGAAACCTAGGGGGACTAAGACTTTTCACGATGTGTGTATATTCCCAATATGAGTTACATAGAATCAATAAAAAAAAATTATATTTCATAAATTTCTGATTCTGGAAAAACGCTATTTCTGCAAGTTACTTCAACAGCTTCAAACAGTTCAAAAAATAATACTTTCATATCACGATTTCCGTATTCTGTTGCGGCCTATGTAGCATCACTAATCTTGAGTGACGGGTTCAGAAAACTTTTCACAATCTCAAGCTGTCACCATAGATTCCTATTCAAATTTTCATTTTATTAACGGTTTGTTTACTTTGAAATGCGTTACGGAAGTACTTATCAAGATCGGGACTTTGATATTTGCATAATTTATTAGACATATTCATATTAACACTTCATAATGATTAAATAATGTCTTGTGTGAGAACGTAATATTTCACATAAAACTTTTACGTGGGATATTCCAGAATTAGTTCAATAACATACCTCCTAAAAAGTTCTAACGATGTGGGTATGTTTAATTTCCAGTAAACGTTGAACTCTTTAAGCCGTTACTATTCGTTAATCGATTGTAATTACGAGGGTGCATAAAACCGGACTTAGTTGAAAAATACATATGTATTATGAAAAAATTTGATATTTTTCTACATCGTCTTCGCTCTTGTCAGTACATTTTTTTTCCAATTCTTTTTTGAGTGGACCAAACATGTGATGGTCACACGGGGACAGGTCTGAGCGGTAAGGCGGATGCTCAAGTATTTCCCAATGAAATGTTTCCAATTCTTCTCAGATCAAAGCATTGTCATCACACTTTGGAAGGTTGTACTTCGTAATTTTCTTCGATAAGTCAGCTCACCAAAATGCTTGCAACAATATTCAGCATTGATTGTAACACGTTGCTCATGAAGAGCATCAATAAGCAGTACGCCTTTGCTATTCCAAAACAAGTTGCCAATAATTAACATTTCTATTCAACTGAATTGATTCTGTTGAGCATGATGTAACGTTTGAAGAATCGGGAATACAGTTCTGTGCTTGAATTGGTTCGCTAGGGTATGTCGTGTATGTACATTTTCGTGCACTTGTTGGCGCTGATGTATGATAAATACATCGGTGTTCCTCTTCAGGGCGAATTTAGGTGCGTGGCTGATTGGTATTCGTTGGACATTACAGCGTACTGACGGTTGAATCCAATAAGGTTCGAAACATGCGCATGTCGGCTGTCTATGTCCCAGCGATCAGCAAAACCTATTCGGGCTTGTTTGAGTTTAGAACTGTTACACAGATATCCCGATTCAAAGAACATGTTAACATAACTCGTCGTCCTTATTAATTATAAAATATTGATAATATTAATAGAATGACTATAGTGGTTATAGTTTTAGTAATTACTATTTAAGATGATTCTAAAATTTTGTAATCTCTTCTAAAACTTTTTTGATACACTCAATACCAGTAACTTGATCTGTATGCATGTCACAGTGATACTTAATTTTTAATCATTTAAGGCATTCTGAATAAGTCAAGAAATTATCTGGAGAAAGCAATTCAGTATATATTTTCTTTTTTATCTTTCGTTAATTTTGTAGAGGTGTCATTATAGGGTTTTTTTTTTTGTTTCCTTGATATGTAGCCTTGTCTTTTCAGTGACATACGAACGGTGATATAATATATAATACTTTTATATTTCTTTGATTTCCAAATCTGTTAGCCAATTGCGAAATACCAGGCGTGGATTTTTGTCCTTAGGCCAATAAAGCGTTTAAATTGTTTCCCTTAATCTTACGCGGTCTTCCTGAAACTGGGCTATGCCTCATATGCCATTTTTTAATCCTCCTGACTGTCTCATATACAGCACTTTTTTCAGTTTAGGTAATTGCACAAATTTTTTAACGTTTCGAAAACCTTTTCTATACAAATATTTTACCTATTTCCTTTTTTCTAGTTGCGACATTATTTCATAAATTGTATACCTGTTGACAATCAACAATATTTGAAAAATAGTGTTGCCATGCAACTTTGGCCATTTCCGACTACTTGCAGAACCTATTTTATACATTACCTTTGTTTTAGAATGTTACAAAAAAGAAGTATATTGAAATTATGAAAAATAATAAATTCCGGATACTTTATTGATGGAGACTATACATACATATCTCAAAAGAGGAAAATAATTTTTTTCGTAAAAATCATTCGAAATTTTATGATAACATAACAACAATCCCTTCACCATTTTGCACCACGCGTATTTTGCGATGAGTGATTAAAAATAAAATATAGTACAAAACTTTTCAATTCGAATTAATTTAAAAGGGTGAAATTTATAAAAATATTTCATTTCACTTTTTATTGAGCTCATATATTAAATGTCAATATTCTTTAAGTGAATTCCATTCAAATATTCAAAATATTCGTTAATTGACTTCTTTCTCTTTATAATATAATCATCCAGAAAATGTCATCTATAGATTTCAATCCAATTCTATACATTTCATATCAATAACTAAGTTGGAGTGTTTTCTCAGAGGTTGTTTGACGAGTGATATCGGGTGTCTTTTTAAGAGTGATAGAACTTTAAATTGAACTAAAACACATTTAAAATAAGATTGAAGCCAATTTTTTTTTATTTGAAAGATATTGTTATCGCCTTTATGTTTTAAAAATAATTTCCGGCATATGTCCACCACGACTAGCTCTGAGGAACCGCATTCGACCAGACTCATTTTGGACTACTTTTTCGAGTAATTCAGGCCTTATTTCATCAATAACACGAGTTATGTGAGCTTCCAAAGCGTCTATTGTTTTCTATCAGCATAAACAAATGACTTGACATAACCCCAAAGAAAATAATCCAGTGGAGTTGTGTCGCATGATCTTGGAGGCCAATTCTCGAAATCTTATCGCCAACTTTTTCTTTCAATAAATCAATTGTTACGGTAGCAGCATGAGGTAAAGCACTATCTTGTTCGAACCAAAACACTTCTGGGTCGATATCATTCAAATTTTGAAACAAATAATCATTTATTATCGATCTGTAACAAGCACCATTCACTGTAACATAAGCTCCAGCATCGTTTTTGAAGAAATATGGACCGATGATGTCTCCAGCGTGTAAAGAACACCATACACTGCATTTTTCAGGATGCAATGGAACTTGCAGAACTTCTTGAGGATTGTTTTCACTCCATATACGGCTATTTTGCTTGTTCACATAGCCGTTCAACCAGAAATGAGCTTCATCACTAAACACAATTTTACGATGAAAAAGTGGATCAACTTTAAGCTGTTCTAGGACCCAATCAGCAAACAAACGACGCTTATGATCAAGTGGCTTTAGTTCTTGAACCCGTTGGATCTTGTATGGGTATAGACCAAGATCTTTACGCAAAATTTTCCATGTAGTGGATGCACAGAGTCTAACTTGTTGTGAACGCCGACGAATAGACAAATCTGGGTTATCATCAACACTATTATTTACAGCAGCGATATTTTCTTCAGTACGTATAGTTCTTTGTCTTGTTGTTGTTGTTGCATCGAGTAGAGAAAATGTCCGGAATCTATCGATAGTTCGACGAATAAGCTGTTCTGATGGACGTTTATCTAAATTTCACGAAGTGCTCTATGAGTTTGGCGAATAGAACACTGATTTTGAAAATAAATTTCAACAATTTGTCAACGTTGTTGCGGCGTGAGTGTTTCCATGATAATTTGTCAATGCTTACTGAACAGAAATGTCAAAACAACATGGCTTCTACCTTCTGTCAAATCACAGTTATCCGTATCGAAAGTTCTATCACTCTAAAAAAAAACCCGATACGTAATGGCAAGATGCGCACGCAATGCTATAAAAAAACACCCGATATATGAGGATAATGTGTCAAGACACATTATATTTAAAGATATGCAAGTTTTGTATTTCATTACAATTGTAATGAAATCTGGTACATGGTGGAGTTTTGGGACAAAAACCCTGTAAACTAATATACAAGTCTACAATTAAATCTACCGAGAAGCATTTTATTTAAGGTTCAGACAGGCAGATGGCCTTAAGGCAGTTAATTATAGGTCAAAGACTGTCTGGATCTAAAACAAATCAGTTGTACAGCTGGCAAGGAACCATATAAACTAGGTCTGATTTGGGCACCTGCTCATCAAATTATTCAGGGAAACAACAAAATAAAAAGCACCAGAATTCTGGTGTTGGATGTTTCCTTTTGTGTTAAATGGAAAGGGTAATTAATGTGTGAAGAAACTTCAAAACGCTCACTGGATCAATATTCCAGAATGAACATAAGCTAGCGCATTGCGTGCACATCTTGCCATTACGTATTGGGTGTTTTCTTAGAGTGATAGAACATTCGATAGGGATAACTGTGATTTGACAGAAGGTAGAAGCCATTTTGTTTTCACATTTCTGTTCAATAAGCATTGACAAAGGTATCATGGAAAGACTCACGTCGCAACAACGTTTACAAATTGTTGAAATTTATTTTCAAAATCAGTGTTCTATTCGCCAAACTCATAGAGAACTTCGTGAAATTTAGATAAACGTCCATCAGAGCAGCTTATTCGTTGAACTATCGATAGATTTCGGATATCATTTTCTCTACTCGATGCAACAACAAGAACAAGATGAAAAACTATACGTACTGAAGAAAATATCGCTGCTGTAAATAATAATGTTAATGATAACCCAGATTTGTCTATTCGTCGCCGTTCACAACAAGTTATACTCTGTGCATCCACTACATGGAAAATTTTGCGTAAAGATCTTGTTCTATACCCATACAAGATCCAACCGGTTTAAGAACTAAAGCCACTTGATCATAAGCGTCGTTTGTTTGCTGATTGGGTCCTAGAACATCGTAAAATTGTGTTTAGTGATGAAACTCATTTCTGGCTGAACGGCTATGTAAACAAGCAAAATAGCCGTATATGGAGTGAAAACAATCCTCAAGAAATTCTGCAGGTTCCATTGCATCCCGAAAAAATGCAGTGTATGGTGTGCTTTACACGCTGGAGGCATCATCGGTCCATATTTTTTTAGCCCACTGAGCGAAATGGAAACGCATCAGATGACCACAAGGCTTCACTTTTTGCACTAGTTGAACTTTCTAAGCTTTCGTACCGAGGCCTTTATGCAATATTCATTTCGAATAGACCGCTATAGGGGCAGCTGTCATGTTTTGACATTTGACAAGTATAAACTACGCCATTACTAAAAATTAAACGATACAAGCTTCAACAACGCGCGGAAATTGTTAAAATTCACTACAAAATTGGTCAAAATTTTACAGCCACAGTTCTCAAAGCTAAAACACTTTTAGGTCGTCGTGAAGCATCTTCTCGACCGGAAAAAGTGCAACTGGTGAGAAAATTTGAGCTGTTGGGACAAGTTAGTGATAGAAAAATCGAAACCGTGTAGGGCGCGCAAGAAAAACTGAGAATATTACTGATGTAGCCCATAGTGGCGAAAACCCAGGTTTGTCGTTTCCTCGTCGATCTTTGGAATAAGGCATTCCACCAACCATATTATACCGCACTTTGCATGAAGACATAGGTCTTAAGGCTTCTGAAATTCAGTTAACACAAGAACTCAAGCCGGCGATAACCAGCAACGTTGTTTTTTCGCTGATTGAAAAAAAGTTTCCTGGCCGTGTTATTTCTCAAAGTGGCGATCACAATGGCCGCCGAGATCTTGTGATTTAACACCTTTAGACTTGAGGTAATGCTATGCTAATTCTCCACAATCGATGCAAAACCTTAAAGATGGAATTCGTGAAGTTCTCGAGGACATACAGCCACAAATGTGCGAATTGGACATGAAATGGATATGGTACTGCAATCGTAGTCGTGGCGGCCATTTGGCTTATATCGTTTTCCATTTTTAATGCCATACCTTCCTATTCACAATTAAATAAACATCCATTGATTTCTCTTAAAATATACTCGCTTTTTCAACATCAATATGATACACCTCTTATTGGAAAACCCTTTATTTTAAATATCCTCTATACTAGAAGCAAAACTCTCTAGAAATCGTCAACTTTGCGTAGTGAACGTATTGAGTAAATAGTAAAAGTATAGTAAAGCACATCTATTTGGTGTCAATGCAAAAAGGCTCTCTGAAGTCTTAGCAATGGGTAATAATCTAACCTTATCAAGAGTGCGCCGTATGCACATCGCGAATTTTCACATCAAAGGTTCCACTCCGGATTCCGAAGGCTTCAAATTCCGATCTCCTTCTTACGCCGATCGGCGAGCGTCCATTTAAACACCGGAGTCGTAATTTCCGGAATGCGGCCCTCGGCGAGTGAAGCCACAAGCTCCTCTTTCCCGCCAACGACCGGCGGCGTTTGTTGCGCCGTCTTGACTTGATGCACTTAGGCAAAGCAGCAGAAGAGTGCGTTGCCCTCGGTCTCTCGCCTAGGTAATATCAGAAAGGGCACTCATCCATGAGGCAGATGTTGTTTTTAGTGCTTTCAAGGTGAAATACGCCGATGGCACGTTCTGACACAAATGGGGTATAAAGCATGGGAGATTTTAATGGTGCGGAACGTAAACAGTTGTCGGAAAATTGGATTCGATTTCGGCTCTCTTTGGGAAAAATAACGAGGGTGTAATTCGAATGGGGGTAGCTCGTAAGTGTGTGGTTTGACTGGAAGAACGTGATTTTCGAAATTTGCAGAGCTTAGCACCGTGATTTCTTTATTTTTCTCGAGTGAAGTGGTTGATTTTGGAGAGAGAGAGAGAGGGAGTGTCAGTGCAATACAAATGGCTAACACAGGTCAATGTATGACGTATATTTGATACATTGTATGAAGAAAACAATAATGTGTGTCGATAGCTCACCAGAAAAGGTACCTAGTTCAAATCCTGTTCAAGTACGAAAGAAATTTTCTAGTTGGGCGGGTTTCGGTCACCATTTCACTGTTGGGTCGAAAATTAACAGTGCTGTGACCTAAAGTGGCGTAAGATAGCAGTAAAAAACCTTAACCAGAACATACCTTACTCGCACAAGCTGAAAAAGCTTCTGAGGGATCTTCACAGAAGATCTAGAAGTATCAATATAATACAGGTGTCCCAGAAGTCGACGTCAAGCCGGAATCAGGTAACAGGTAAAATCATTATAGTCATCAGAAAAATATAAAAGAAAATCCAAGTCCTATACATGCGCAGTAGACCAAGGGACGTAGCGTACTGATCTGTATTGCGTTTACGTGTGCCAATACCAAATAGTGGCGTCATTATCTGTCTCACTCACACTTTATGGAAGGACCCACTACATCTCATTCAAACCAGATTCCTAAAGTATTAGATGTATTAGAATCATTTTTAGACAGTTCGAAGAAATTGTTCGAAACTGTGTTTCTTTAAGAAAGACCGTTTTTTGACCGATCTAAGAAGTAATATAATAAGTGTTATACCATTTAAGGATCCCTAATAAATGCGCTTTTAAAGTATTATAATTTGCCAAACTGATGTAGTACAGTTTTTTTCAGTACAGTTAGTAAAATTTGTGCGAAATATTAATTTTGAATACTTAGTTCGGCAAAAAATGACATTATTTTCCAAGCTGGAGTAATTGGCTAAGAATTGAAGATCACAGGTTATAGAAGCACTATTCGGGATAATACGGAAAAAATAAAATTTGAAGTAAGTAAAAAATTGTAGCAATAGGAGTACAAAAATCATCAGAGGTTGTGCATTTTCTGGAATAATAAAAAGTGCAATATAATTTGAAAAGTACACGACTTAGATTTTTTTTTCTGATGGCTACTATGAATCAACCTGTTACCCAATTCCAGCTTAACGTCGACTTCTAGGACACCTGTATATCATATATATATATAAAATTATATTGAAAATAATAAACACTAAAAAATATGCATTCTAACGCTCACGTAATAGGTTGGGAAAAAATCCATTATTTTTGCACGAATTACAAGACTTTATTCAACATGTTTCGGATTTTTCGATTTGAGTTTATAGTTCATTGCCATTTTGAAGACTCATTTTTTTGCACACCTCTTCTGTTGGTTAGTTCTGGCCGTTTCTGGTCAAACGCTAGTTTCCAACGGTCTAATTGTTTACAGTAGAGATACGAATTTAGTGTTTGACTATATGGAAGCAACTCATAATAAATGATTCCTTTCCAGTCCCACCAAATGCACAGTACTATTTTCCTGGCCATTAGTCCTGAGTTGGCCACCGTTTGAGCTGCTTCACTGCGGTTTCATCACGATCGTTTTCGCCCAATATTATCGTATGTGACAACTTTGTCATCCTCAGTCGCCATCCGTTAAAGAAATAGGTCGATTTCATTCCGTTTGGCAAAGGCTTCGCAGATGGAAATTCCATCCATCATGTCTTTTGGTCTCAATTGGTGTGGCACCTAAACATCGAGCTTCGTTGTGGATCCAGCTTTGCGCAAATGGTTTAAAACTGTTTAACGATCGATCTTTAGCTTCTGGACGATGCTACAATTACTAACATGTCGGTCAACTTCGATAATTTCTGTGTTTTTGTCGACATTTTCGACGACTATATGGTGAATGCATTAAAACTTCCTAAACAAGCTCTTTGATTTTCTGACGAGTCACTACAGTCGTATTTTGTCCTGATCGAACATAACACTTCTACTGTTGGTCAATTCTGACCGTTTCTAGTCAATCCGTAGCTTCAGACGGTCTGGTTGTTGACAGTAGAAAGGAATTTTATGTTTGGCCATATGGGAGCAACTCGTAATAAATTATTTCTTTCCAGTCTCACCAAATGCACTGTAGTATCTTCCTGGCCATTAGTCCTGAGTTGGCCACCGTTTGAGATGCTTCACTGCGATTTCATCACGATCGTTTTCGCCCAATATTATCGTATGTGACACATTTGTTATCCTCAGTCGCCATCCGTTTAAGAAATAGGTCGATTTCATTCCGTTTGGCCAAGGTTTCGCAGATGCAAATTCCATCTGTTATGTCTTTTGGTCTCAATTGGTGTGGCATCCAAACGTCGAGTTCTTTTTTAATTCAACTTTGTGCAAATGGTTAAAACTGTTTAATGATCGATCTTTAGCTCCTGGACGATGCAACGACTAGTAACATGCCGGTTAACTTAGATTATATTTGTGATTTGATCGACATTTTCATCGACCGGCCTGCCTGTGCGAGGTGCATCTTGAACATCATAAATACCTATCGACCATAAACACAGTTTTCTCCGCAATTTCTCATTTATCGAAGAAAAACTGTAAAATGTATCGAATTTTATTCTTGTTGACTTCCATTTTTAACACGCTGTAACCCACAACTTAATGAACTAGACAAAAAACAGCAAAAGAATTTTTTTAGAGTGAAATTTCATCTTGACAACGAACAAAAATCTGAAATTGTTTGATCTATACTTTACGAGATATCGATCACTACAGCCATCTACCGACAAAATAATGAATTTCTCTCTCAACCTATTATTTCCAGTGAAAAATGTTAAGATTCATGTTTTGAAACCTTCAATAGGCGTTTGCGTACATTGTTGTTACGTCACAACTGTCCTTACGAACAAGAAAAATTTTCCTGCCGAATTCGTAAAATAACCTTCGCAATAAACAATATGTATGTTTCTCAGAATTTGTTGACGCAATGGAGGATTTTGAGGAGAAAAAAATTGTCATTTCCATTCTGCAATTTGTATAGTCTACATTTTTCACCACGGTCCTGAAAAACACGCTGGAGGTAATAACTCATTCTCGTATCCACGTTAATTCATTATACAGTCAAAATGCCCATTTGTCTTGTTAAGAATGTTCAAAGACATAATGAATATTAATAAAAACTGATTAATTTTTTAGTCAATGATAACTTTGTCCGATGTGACAGTCAAGCACTGGCCTTCATTTGTTAGTGATGGTATAACTTTCCTTCCGTTTGTTCATTGACATCTTGAATTTTGTGGATATCTTGTCATTAAATTGAATATCGGGAACAGATTTTTTTGCTTAAAGTAAGTAACAACATATTCTTCTGAACATTGTATAGGTTTATTCAATAAGAGGTTTCAACTTCATCTTTCGACATGTGACAAGTAAAAGCTACGCCGTTATTAAAGATTGAACAACAGACACTTCAGCAATGTATTGCAATTGTTAAAACTTGTTACAAAAATGCTGAACATTTTGCAGTCACAGTTCACGAAACTAAAGCACATTGCAATAGTGAAACTATTTGAGCTGTTGGAACAAGTTAGGGCTAGTTTCATAAACAACATCAAAAGGCTCCTTTATGATAAAGTCCCTTTATGAAAAAGGATCCTTTAAACGGGACCACCAGTTTCATAAACACACATCGACCGTCCTTTACTTAAAGCTTCCTTTACTGCGCCGGTTATGTTTCCGACTGTTGGCTATCCTGAGAACTAGTGATTTTACGAATATATTTGGTGATATTCTGTGAAAATTGTGAGTTATGCGTCGGAACTTGTAAAAAGAAAAAGAAAGGAAGCATAAATCAGTCTTTGCATAAACATGGTTATGTGCAGAAGACAGTATATTGGAATTTATATCATTATTACGTGCGAATTGCTATATTTGAGTAAACGTGAGTTATATGAATGAATATGCAGAATTAGGGAGAAAAAGGGACCAGCTCAAATCCAAATATGACAATACAAAAATTAAAACTAGGGAGGTGATAGTTTATCAACGCAGTCATATTAAAGGGTGGTGGTGGTGCTCCATTGAAATTTCCAAACAGTTGAGCCCAACTGATACGAACCCACTCACCGAAGCGAAGGAGATGTATTATAAAAGAACAGCTCTAGTAGAAGCTCAGATAGTGGCTATCAAGGAAGAGAATAGAAGAAAAAAACAGGAACAAAAATATTATTAGTTTGCAAATTATGGAGATGAAGAGGAAATTGAATAATAATACTTGAATCCTTTTTTATTTTGAATGCACTTTCTGAGAAAAGCGGTGTTCGAATTCTATCAGCATTGCTCCTGACTAATCCCCTCAAATTTTAATTAAAAACAGAAATTTCAATAACACATAATATTTTTGTCCCTTTATTCTTACTTGAAACTTTTTCAGATGTTACCTAACGCAAAACAATGAATCGGAAATACAAACATAGAAATCTATCTAAATACATACATACCTTGTAAAATCTTATGAAAATTATTTGAAATCTTGTCATGTTGAAGACACAATTTGAATATGAAGAACAGTTTCACAAGCCACAAAAACTTAATTTTCACTTATCATACAAACATAAATTATAAAGTAGCAAAATGTTCATTAATCAACGATCTCATTTGACCAGCAGCATCAAATTAAATACATACCTTAAGTAAAATCATATGATAATTATATGAAATCTTTTCATGTTGAAGGCACAAATTGAATATGAAGAATAGTTCCAGAAGAGACGAGCAAATTCATTTTCAATTATCACACAAATATAAATTGGCAAAATGTCCATTAATAATTGACTGTCTCACTTGACGAGCTGCATTAACATTAGTTGAATTTGTTTGAAAGTCCTCTGCCTCCTGCACATCATGCAGGAATTCATTTGAAAATATTTCGTTCATATCTACAGCTATATTGTGCAATACAGCGGTAGCAACAATAATTACCCTTATGGTCGTTAATTTAACACTCATTCCTTTAGAAAGTATAGGAAAACGACGTTTTCAAACTCCAGACTTTCTCTCCACCACATTTCTAGTTCGTATAATTGACTCATTATCTAAATTTTCAGCTGCAGTTATAGCTTCCGATAATTTTGTTACAAGATAAGTCTGCAAACTATAACCACTATCACCAAGTAACAAACACGTTCCAAATTTACCACTCTCAAATTGTCTCTTTAAGACACTGTTATTAAGGATGCTTTGGTCAACTGTTGAGCCAGATCATCTATCTACAATATTTCTGAACCACACACGTGAACGTTAAGGGAAAAATTTCAACGAACAACTAAACAATAGCAATTTTGAAAGATAAGATTCCTGGCCGTGTTATTTCTCGAAGAGTTGAACACACTGGCCACCAAGATCTTGTGATTTAACACCTTTAGAGTTTTTTCTTTGGGCGACGTGAAAGATAAGGTCTCTGCTAATTCTCCACAATCGATGCAAGACCTTAAATATTGAATTCGTGAAATTGTTGAGGACAACAAATCTGCGAATTGGGCATGGAAAATTTCATGAAAAGGATATGGTATCCATTGTACCTTATAATGAAATAAAAATTTCAATAATTTTCAAATACATAATGTGTTTTACATTCTGTCAAGAAAGTACCGGGAATTATCGATTTAAATCTGGCGGGGCAGTGAGGCAGGTAAATTTTTTTTTCCTAGGTTGGTACCACTGTCCTTAATTACTATGCCAAGCTTGAGCGGGATCTGTCAACTGGTGTGTTTGCAACAGCTGATTAAGTCAGTCGATGTCAGAGTGCGTGCCGATTTTTACTATGGGTGATTACTATGGGACGATAACGCGCCTTCTCACCGAGCTACGATTGTGACTGACTTTCTCGTCAAAAACTCAACAAACGTGCTTCAGCAACCACCGTATTCGCCGGATTTGGCTCCCTGCGACTTTTTCCTCTTCCCAAAACTAAAATTGCCCCTTCGTGGCACCCGTTTTGAGTCGATTGAAGCCATAAAACAAAATTCGGCGCGAGAGCTAAAGTCCATCCCGGAAAGCGCCTATAAAAAATGTTTCGATAATTGGAAGTGCCGTTGGCATAGATGTATTGGAGCAAATGGAGCCTATTTTGAAGGCGACCCAATAAATTTTGACGATTAAATGTAAAAATGTTGTTTTAATTGAAAAAGCCCGGTACTTTCTTGACAGAGTAATATATACAGAACAAAATGGGGCGCAGTTAATGAAGAACTCTTTACTTTGTGTTTCAATCACCGATGAATGGTACTTTTTTGACACTCGGGTGTTTTTTTTTAAATTATATTTAATATTATAACTTCAGGAATTAAATTAGTGTCAAATAAGCACCGCTTATATCAAACCACATATAAGATAAATATTCATCATAAGACATCCAAATGAGATAACAAAATCCAATAAATATAAATTGTTAACAAAAATCCTATAAATTGAATATTTTGAGTAGAAAAAATTTTGCAAAGATGTTTCTAGGTTGTTAAGGTGAGTAAATATGTTTTGTTGATTGATGTTATATTTTTTATTAAAAAAATGTATATGAGACAGTAATTTATTTCCACAAAAATGTTTTTACTACTACAACAATTGTTTCACCACGATGTGGCTTCTTCAGGTATTACGTTGTACTGTCTTAATAAATATTTATTAAAAGCTGAAACCAGCTTTTTGGTCTTATGGTATTTCAAACCAGACAGTACAATGTAATACCTGAAGAAGCCACATCGTGGTGAAACAATTGTTGTAGTAGTACAAACTTTTTTGTGGAAATAAATTACTTTCTCATACATTTTCTTAATTAGAATGAGTGTCCACCAAGTAAATACCGAATCTATCAAATATTTATATTTTTTAAATGTGATTGGATACTGACGAGCAAAGTCTCTCTTAAAGCATATTTTTTAGCAATGTTTTACATATCTTGAGATTTTCTAAAAAGTAACGTAGTTAGATATTCAATAATATTGAATATTCCAAGTGACTGTGCCCCATTCAGAAATATGTAGCCATAAAAGTCCTAAATAATACATATTGTATACATAGATGTACGATATGTTTTTGCGGGCCAAAATATTTTATAGCCCCGAAAATATTCCAATTCCCAAATAACAACAGCAAAAGATATAAAGTCACGAAATTTATGAACTCCGAAAGGGAGAGCGGTCTACATTAAAACATAATAAAACCAAAATGGGGTTTTTCCACGTCACATCTATATCCGTAGAGCGTAATTTCCCATTTTACGAGCCATGCACATTCGGCCTACTCCGATGGATATGATGCACCCGCATGTCCCCTGTCGACTCGAAGATATTCAACGTCTTCGTGACGGAACCTAACAATTTTTAGGGAGCTTTAAACTGAAGAAGCTAAGTATTTATCGTCTTTGAATCGTAAAATATTTACGAGACCTGCTCGTCCGATCGGTAAAAATACCGACCTTTCGTTTTCGCTTTCGATTATTTACCTCGCTCACGTGACTTTGTTCGGAAATTATCGCGTTATCTGCTTCGTTTTGACCATAAAAAAACCATTTTCAGGTCAATTTCACGTAGATGTTGGTAGGCACGAATTACGCAAGCTTTCCAGAAAATATTCAGCACCAACAACATTATCAGTTATTGTATCGGGTGTTTTTTTTAGAGTGATAAAACTTTCGATAGGGATAACTGTGATTTGACAGAAGGTAAAAGCCATGTTGTTTTAACATTTCTCTTCAGTAAGCATTGACAAAATATCATGGAAAGACTCACGCCGCAACAACGTTTACAATTGTTGCAATTTATTTTCAAAATCAGTGTTCTATTCGCCAAACTTATAGAGAACTTCGTGAAATTTATGGTTTACATAATCGTCCATCAGAGCAGCTTATTCGTGGAACTATCCATAGATTTCGGACAACATTTTCTCTACTCGATGCAACAACAACAACAAGACAACGAACTGTACCTACAAAAGAGAATATCACTGCTAGTGTTAATAATGATTCAGATTTGTCTCTTCGTCGACGTTCACTACAAGTTAGACTCTGTGCATCCACCACATCGAGAATTTTGCAAAGATCTTGCTCTACTCCCATACAAGATCCAACTGGTTCAAGAACTAAAGCCACTTGACCATAATAAGCGTCGTTTGTTTGCTGATTGGGTCCTAGAACAGCTTGAAGTTGATTCACTTTTCATCGTAAAATTGTGTTAAGTGATGAAGCTCATTTCTGGTTGAACGGCTATGTAAACAAGCAAAATAGCCGTATATGGAGTGAAAACAATCCTCAAGAAGTTCTTCAGGTTCCATTACATCCTGAGAAATGCACTGAATGGTGTGATTTACACGCTGGAGGCATCATCGGTCCATATTTCTTTAAAAACGATGCTGGAGCTAATGTTACAGTGAATGGTGCTCGTAACAGATCGATGATCAATCATTATTTGTTTCAAAATTTGAATGGTATCGACCCAGAAGTGTTTTGGTTCCAACAAGAAGGTGCTTAACCTCATGCTGCTACCGTAACAATTGATTTATTGAAATAAAGATTTGGCGATAACATTATTTCGAGAAATGATCCAATTAATTGGCCTCCAAGATCATGTGACACAACTCCACTGGATTATTTTCTTTGGGGTTATGTCAAGTTATTGGTTTATGCTGATCAACCAGAAACAATAGACGCTTTGGAAGCTAACATAACTTGTCTTATTGATAAAATAAGGCCTAAATTGTGGTCCAAAATTGGTCTGGTCGAATACGATTCCCCAGAGCTAGTCCTGGTGGACATATGCCGGAAATAATTCTTAAAACAAAATCTGAATATCAAAACAGATTTAATCTGTTAGTCTTCTACAATTTACATTTCAAAAAAATTTTTATTGAAAAAACTTTTAGAATTAAATTAATGTCTACAATAAGCACCGCTTATATTTAATAAACGTATATATTCAAAACTCAATATACAATGTCAAATGGAATAAATAAACCAACCAATATAAAGAAGGCAATTAAAATAAATAAATAAATATTTGAAGGAGACAAAATTTTCTGATCTTACCATGATGTGACCAATTCCTTTTCAAAAACGTAAAACACAACTTAAGTATTTCTCAAGAAATATAATTTATTTGAAATATTTAATATATTTAAATATTCAAATAAGTTAATTCAAAAATCTCTCAAAACATGCAATATATCTTCAAAAAACATTTAGAATACGGATAATCTCTTCATCGGCCCTAGATAACATTTAAAATATCAAAATCAACTAACAATCAGTATATCATACATTATAGTGTAACACGGAACTTGTTTGAAACAGAGTAACTTTAAAAAAATCCAGGTAGTCAGTTTGTCACAAAATCACAGAAAACTGTAAGGCATTCTATGGTTTTCTTCAAACCATTGACATTCCATAATGAGAATTATTCAAGCCTAAATATAATTATATATTATGTATAAAATAAATTAGAAAAAGGCTTTTTACTTGATAGAAGAAATATAACAAAATTTGAATATCAAAACAGGATTAATCTGTTAGTCTTCTACAATTTTAATTTCAAAAAAATTTCTATTCGAAAAACTTACAATTAAATTAATGTCTACAATAAGCACCTCTTATATTTAATAGACGTATATATTCAAAACTCAATATACAATGTCAAATGGAATAAATTAACCAACCAATTTAAAAAAGGCAATTAAAATTAATAAATAAATATTTGAAGGAGACAAAATTTTGTTTCTGATCTTACCATAATGAAACCAATTCCATTTCAAAAACATAAAACACAACTTTAGGATTTCTCAAAAAATATAATTTATTCGAAATATTCAATATATTTAAATATTGAAATAAGTTAATTCAAAAATCTCTCAAAACATGCAACATATCTTCAAAAAACAATTAGAATACGGATAATCTCTTCATCGGCACTAGATAACATTTAAAATATCAAAATCAACTAACAATCAGTATACCATACCTTAGAGTGTAACACTGAACATACAGTTTTTTGTGATTTTGTGACGAACTGACTACCTGGATTTTTTTAAAGTTAGTCTGTTTCAAACAAGTTCCGTGTTACACTCTAAGATATGATATACTGATTGTTAGTTGATTTTGATATTTTAAATGTTATCTAGGGCCGATGAAGAGATTATCCGTATTCTAATTGTTTTTTGAAGATATATTGCATGTTTTGAGAGATTTTTGAATTAACTTATTTGAATATTTAAATATATTAAATATTTCAAATAAATTATATTTTTTGAGAAATCCTAAAGTTGTGTTTTATGTTTTTGAAATGGAATTGGTTTCATTATGGTAAGATCAGAAACAAAATTTTGTCTCCTTCAAATATTTATATATTAATTTTAATTGCCTTTTTTATATTGGTTGGTTCATTTATTCTATTTGACATTGTATATTGAGTTTTGAATATATACATACGTCTATTAAATATAAGCGGTGCTTATTGTAGACATTAATTTAATTCTAAAAGTTTTTTGAATAAAAATTTTTTTGAAATTAAAATTGCAGAAGACTAATAGATTAAATCTGTTTTGATATTCAAATTTTGTTATATTTCTTCTATCAAGTAGAAAGCCTTTTTCTATTTTAATTCTTAAAACATAAATGTCATAAAATTATCTTTCAAATAAAAAAAAATTTGGCTTCAATCTTAATTTGAATGTGTTTTATTTCAATTTAAAGTTCTATCACTCCAAAAAAAAAAACCAATATAAGCTGTGCTCATAAGACATAAAAATTTTTGAATAAATTTTTTTTTAAATTAAAATTATAGGGGACTAACAGTTTAATTCATTTTTGATATTCAGGTTTTGTTATTACAATTGAGCTTTGTTTTTCCGGATACTTTCTTGACGGACTATATAACCAATTTTTCACAATACAGCTTCAATTTTCGACAAAAAACCACATTAAATTATTTAAACTCTTACTGTGTATGTTTTCAGCATTTTTTCAACCTCTGTCATTTCAAAACATCTCGTTTTATAATTCAGTAGCTCACATTCTACTCCAAAAAGCGGCACAACCAGAACGATTCCCATAATATTCCGTGTAACGACCAGAACGACAAACAATGATCTTGCAGTCTGACATACAGTCCACTCCAATTCATTATACTCACCATTATAGGATGGTCGTAAAAATTAATCTTGTGTTTTAAAGCGCTTCACAGCAAGCGTTTGGTGTAATTCCATTACAATGAACGCTAGACGATGGAATCCCAAACTCATAATGGAATTACATTGAATTAATCAATTGTTATTCGACCCGTGCTGTGCGCGTTTACAACTAGAAAGAAAGCTTACAATTTTTAAGGTTTATCGCGATGGAGCAATGGTGCAGTCATTAAACTCATTATTTTTTATGAACGACAGAATGTCGCAATTACGCATCTTTTCTATTAATCATCGTTTTTTTGATGTGCCATTAGACTGGGTTCGGTGGCTTCTTATGGCCAAAGTTTTCAAACTTCGCCTCTGGTTGCAGGAGTTCGAAAGTTCTATTGGGAAGTAACAGCTTGACGCCAGATACAAGGTATGACACAAGGGAATACAAGATTTTTGTAACACAAAGCAGATCTGTATTTTTTTATGGAAATGCCTTTCAAATAATAGGAAAAATATTCCTAAAGCCCTAACACGTACCACTTCTCAATAGCTCAATACCACCATTTTATAAAATAAATAGAGGTTTATACTTGACAGAAGGTATATAACATTATTTAAATATTTTAATATTAGCTTTCTTCATATTTAATTTCAAAAAATTATGTTCAATAATTATAACTTCAGGAAATAAATTAAATTAATGTCATATAAGTACAACTTATATCAAACGACATATAAAATAAACATTCATTATAAGACATCCAAATGATATAACAAAATCCAATAAATAAAAATTGTTAACCAAAATCCTATAAATTAAATATTTGGAGTAAACAAAATATAGTTTATGATAGATTGGGCCGTTGCTTGGTAGAAATCAGTTGTAATTGTCATTATAAAATAAAACACTTGTTTACATTTTCTACTTTATTTTTGGTATTGACGTACGTTTCGTCTTTGCTAGAAAGACTTCATCAGAATATTCTGATGAAGTCTTTCTAGCAAAGACGAAACGTACGTCAATACCAAAAATAAAGTAGAAAATGTAAACAAGTGTTTTATTTTATAATGACAAAATATAGTTGCTGCTCATCAATCTTATGAAAACAGATATCTTTCAAAAATGTTTAACATAATCTTAAGAATTTCATCATAAAACTATCTTACTTAGAATATTCAATATTATTGGATATCTAAGTTACTTTTTATAAAATCTCAAGATATGTAAAAACATTACTAAAAAACAAGTTTTAAGAGAGACTAGTACTCAATTATATTCATATTCAATGAAATATAATATCAATCAACAAAAAATATTTTCTCACCTTTCAACAATTCAGAAAGCTTCTTGTAAATGAATACTGAAAATTTAAATGGAGTGTAATGTTAACTCAAATAAATAATTCTGTGGTTTACCATTCATCTAAAAGATTGAAAGGCAATTTAACGGCCTCTTTTATAGCACAAGGACCATCTGTATAAAAAATGTTAAGAAAACCAAACAATTATATATAATGAATTAAATAAAACAAATAAAGGTTTATACTTGATAGAAGGTATATAAAATTATTTAAATATTTTAAAATAAGCCTTCTACATATTTAATTTAAAAAAAAAATATTTAATAATTATAACTTCAGGAATTAAATTAAGTTGATGTCATATAAGTACCACTTATATCAAACGACATTTATATAATTTTATATACCTTCTATGAAGTATAAACCTCTATTTAAAATTTGAATATCAAAACAGATTCAATCTGTTGTCTTCTACAATTTTAATTTCAAAAAAATTTTTGAAGAAACTTTAAGAATTAAATTAATGTCTTTATAAGCACTGCTCATATTTAATAGACGTATAAAATCAAAATTCATCATACAATATCAAATGAAATTAAGAAAAACCAATAAATTGTCAATTGAAATTAAAATATAAATAAGCAAAGATTTTTTGTTTCGTTCCAGGCATGCGTACTGAACTCTTCAGACAAACGTACGAAGCCCTGTTTGTTACAAAATGTATTGTTTTCTGATCCTATATTAATGAAAAATAAATCTTTCTCAAAAATATAAAACATAATTTCAGGAACTTCTCAAAAAACTAATTTATTTGAAATATTCAATATATTTAAATAAATTACTTCAAAAAATCTCAAAACATGAAGCACATCCTCAAGAAATAATTAAAATTACGTTAATATCAGTTCAACTTTACATATAAAAAATAATAAAATCAATTAAACAATGTATAGACTTACCGAGTGCATCTTCAGAAATATATGATATATGAACATGCAAATAGGTACATTTATATCCAAGGTACTCTATGTTCCATGTTCACAAAAAATCATACAAAGCTTATAAGGCGCTTGGTCTTAGTTAAAACCATTCGACACTGTATAATGAATTTCTTTATTTAAAAAATCTTATATAATTATATATTATATATAAAATAAAATGAGAAGGAACGGTTTTTTACTTGATAGAAGGATTATTACAAAATTTGAATATCAAAACAGATTCAGTCTGTTGTCTTCTACAATTTTAATTTTAAAAAATTTTTTGAAGAAACTTTAAGAATTAAATTAATGTCTTTATAAGCACTGCTCATATTTAATAGACGTATAAAATCAAAATTCATCATACAATATCAAATGGAATTAAGAAAAACCAACGAATATAAATTTTCAATTGAAATTAAAATATAAATAAGCAAACATTTTTTGTTTCGTTCCAGGCATGCGTACTGAACTCTTCAGACAAACGTACGAACCCCTGTTTGTTACAAAATGTATTGTTTTCTGATCCTATATTAATAAAAAATAACTCATTCTCAAAAATATAAAACATAATTTCAAGAACTTCTCAAAAAACTAATTTATTTGAAATATTCAATATATTTAAATAAATTACTTCAAGACAACAGATTAAATCTGTTTTGATGTTCAAATTTTGTAATAATCCTTTTATCAAGTAAAAAACCGTTCCTTCTTATTTTATATTAACCTCTATTTATTTTATTTTATTCATAATATATAATTATTTTGTTTCCTTAACATTCTTTTTATAGATAGTCCTTGTGCTATAACAAAGGCCGTTAAATTGCCCTTCAATCTTTTAGATCAATGTTAAACCACAGAATTATTTATTTGAGTTAACATTACATTCCATTTAAATTTTTCAGTATTCATTTACCAGAAGCTTTCTGAATTGTTGAAAGGTGAGTAAATATTTATTGTTGATTGATGTTATATTTTGTTGAATATGAATTAATTGAGTACTGACGAAGCAAAGTCTCTCTTAAAACTTGTTTTTTAGTAATGTTTTTACATATCTTGAGATTTTATAAAAAGTAACTTAGATATCCAATAATATTGAATATTCTAAGTAAGATAGTTTTATGATGAAATTCTTAAGATTATGTTAAACATTTTTGAAAGATATCTGTTTTCATAAGATTGATGAGCAGAAACAAAATTTTGTCTACACAAAATGTTTCATTTATAGAATTTTGGTTAACAATTTTTATTTATTGGATTTTGTTATATCATTTGGATGTCTTATAAAGAATGTTTATTTTATATGTCGTTTGATATAAGTGGTACTTATATAACATTAATTTAATTTAATTCCTGAAGTCTCCCATTCACATTCAACTTGGGCTGATGAAAAACTTTGTGAAGGCTATGAATAAAGATGGTGATGGATTCAAATACTTAAAACAAGTCTTTCCCAATTTAAGTGATGCTAAATTGAAGAAAGGCATTTTTATTGGACCACAAATCAGAAAATTTGCTGGACAATGTTAGTTTTACAGATAATCTTACCAGGCAGGAACTCAGAGCATAGAACTCATTTGTTAGTGTAGTAAGAGGATTTTTGGGCAACAATAAGGAAGCGCAAACTACAGACAGTTAATGAATTATTTGATGCCTACAAATCGCTTGGTGCCAATTTCCTCCATTCACATCTGTCGTTTTTTCCTGAATTTCCTTGTTTTTTAATAGAGAAGATATGACCCCTCTTTAAAGGAAAAGTAGTATTTTAACTTAATGTCCTTAACCTTTGTATTTATGTTTAGTAGGTGTAAAACTATCGATAAATACGGTTAAAAAGTTTTGAAATCATTTTTTTCAATACACATCAGATATTGTAATATTAAATGTGGTTCTATAAATGTAACAAGAAAACCTTACGTGTTACAACTTTTTTTCTCGTTTTCGTATTTGGATACGTCCATTCTATCATAATAAGCTATTCAGCTTTATGTTACAACCGAAATTTTTTTTTTGTCGACCAGTGTTATTAAAGTAGCTAATTTGCGTCAAACGCTTCGGCGCGTTCGTACTCTAATAGATAGTGTTAATCAAGACGGCATGACGCAGTGTCAGCCAGGGAAACCTCGATTGCGCTCAGCCACTTCTACTGTTACTCGTGGTACCCAAAGATTTCCAGAAATACTTCTGCGGCAGTATCGACAGGTAGTGGGTAGTCACATTATGCTTCATCACTTTTCTGGCGATGAAGTTTTGGCAATGGCGGACGACGAAATTGCAGCTAAAGCGCTTTATATCGTTTAACTCAATGAACTCAAAACAAAACTGAATGCAGAAAAATGGAATCTGCGAAGGAGGCTTTCGATGAATTCTGGCAAACACTGATACTGGATTTTGACCAAACCTGCCCAGAAAAAACTGTTCGTAAAGTAAATTCGAACAAGATGAAAGCAAGACATAAGAATAAAAACATTCTTAAAATGAAAAATTAATTATAAGCCCTGGAATCTATAATGAAGGTTAGTTAAGATGATTTATCCAGATCAACATATAACATTCACAGAAAGAAATATGCCGAGAAATTAACAGAGCTGAAAAGAAACTATAATTTACATAAGATAAGAAATGCAGAAAACAAAAGTAATATTATATGGAAATTGATTTATAGAGAGAATAAAAATCAAGTGCGTAAGGATGAGACAAATCTTGGACCAGATGAATTGAACAAATACTTCACCAACATCGGAGCTAGGATTTCAGAAAGATGTAAAGTACAAGAAAATGCAATCAACTTCTTGGGTAAAACTAAGATTAAAACTGTTCAGTTTTATCTACCTTCATGAATGCACAATAACAGAACTCAGGAAAGCTCTAAGACAGATAAAATCTAAGCAAACCAGAGATATCTATGGAATGACATCAATTATGTTGAAGGAGATTTTTCCGTGCATTATGTAGCATGCTCACCAAATGTCTAAAAGAGGGACACTTTCCGGATCAGTTGAAGAAGGTTAAAGTAGTACCTGTCCATAAAAGAGGAGATATAGAATTACCAGAAAACTATAGCCCCGTATTGATACTTCCTGTTCTCAAAATCGTTTGAGATAATAATGAAAAATAGATTACTGAGTTTCTTCAAACATCACAAAATTTTCTGCAAACAACAGCATGGGTTCTTGAGAGGCAAATCAGTGGAGACTGCACTGAAGGAGGTGCTTGAAATTATAGGAGTAGCTTTTAATGGGAGACGAAAATCTAGTTTACAGGCATGTGACTTATCCAAGGCTTTTGATAGTACTTCACACTCTGTGCTTTTAAACAATCTTGAATACTATGGAGGCTCTTGACCTGATGGAAAGTTATGTCACAAACAGGATGCAGAAAACAAAATTGGGAGGCAGGTCTTCTTCTTGGGATACTGTGAATCATAGTGTACCACAGGGTTCTGTGTTGGATCCCCTTTTGTTTGTGATATACATGAATGATTTGTCAGCTAATGTCAAATCAGATCAAACCGTTTTCTTCGCTGATGACACTTCCTTTCTGAATAAAGGTATGGACAATCAGGAATTGGAAGAGAAAGATAAGAATATACCAAAGGAAGCCCAGGTATGGTTCAGCGCGAACAAAATGATGATGAACAGTGATGAAACACAGATACTACTATTTGAACCAAAGATGTCTTCGGATAATCACATGAGGCTACTTGGTGTCTTTTTGCAATCGAATCTCAAGTTTTCTGTCCACATTGATGAAATGATTCCTAAGTTGTCAAGAGTTACCTATGCAGTTAGAAAAATAAAGCAAATAGCGGGAGTCGAAGCAGCCAAGATTCAGCTTCTTTCATAGTGTCCTCAACTTCGGGATTCTTTTCTGGGGGGATTTATCTGAAAGTAAGAAAGTATTCATAAAACAGAAGCAGGTACTGGGAATACTATGTGGCGTAAGTAGTAGATATAGCTGTAGACAGCTTTTCCCCAGAAAAAAAATTCTTACCGTGACATCCATTCTTATACTTACCTGTGTAATGTTCATCCATGATAATGAGGACATACTATTGAAAAACAACTATGATACTAGAAACAAAAGAAATTCATCATACCATACCTTAGTATAAAAGTATCACAGTTAAATGTAAGTCATCTAGCTATAAAAATTTTCAAAAAACTGCCGTCCAGAATGAAGGAATTAAAACGAATAAAGCTCAAAAATGAACTGAAATGTCTCCTAATGAATAAAGCATACTACTTAATACATGAATACCTGAATGATACTTTAAAAAATATATATATTTTTATGAGATACGTTGTCTGGCCAAATTTATTTATTTATTGTTTGTTTGACTAATGTTTTGTTTTATTTTGTTTCATACATTATTTTTTTATATATACTTATGTGTCTTTTTAGACAAAATTGTACCTGATTCTCCATGAAATTTTTGATGGGTTAAAAATTTATTCATATTCTGTGATATGTACTGTATTGGTAATGAATAAATTATTATTAATATTAATTTGTATAAATATACAAGGGTCTTGGAAACATACATAGACTCCAAAAACTCTTCCATGATATCGAACGCAAACAAAATTGGTTGGTCCACATCATCTGCGCCAAATCCAGATTTTCTGATTTTTGAGAGGTTTAGTTTAGTGAGCGGTCCGTGATGACATCACTAGAGATGGAGTTAATGCATCACACTACCTGACAGGTAAGGGTCGGCAAACCTTATTCGATTTCGAAGAAAACGAACACTCTGTATATTGGAGACAATAAACCAAAGTGCGATTTTCGTCACGCCTTCGCCTTTCACAATTTTGAAGGATTTGAATCTTGGACCTTCCATTGACATCTTCATCTATTGATTGAAAATGATCGTATTTAAAAAAACATGAAGAGTAATAATGAGAATCATTCAAGTAAAAATGGATCTTCGCATCAACGAACATCCTGTATATTTAACACATTTACCAACCGTGAAAGAAAACTATGTATCAGACACATACAACAACAGCTCATGACATAAATGCATACATTTATTGATATGGCATTGTTTATGCAAGAAATTACAAGTAAATATTTTTGTTCCCTTATCTGCAGATTAGATAATCGAGGGATATATCCATGTTAATCGTGCAATTAAGAAACGTTGCAACTGCACGAATATATCGTAACAACTTGTCGAGTTGCTGTCATTTTTCGACCATCCTTGGTTTCAATTAAAGCCGATAATATTTCGTTTTTTTTTTAACCGGGGGAAATGTAGAATTTGTATCTTTTGTACGATGTTGATCGTATAATGATGTAAGGAATAATTTTAAGAAAGTCTAGAATAAATAAATTACGGTTTATAAATACAATCAGAGCAGAATATTTTGATGATAATGCGTTTTTATTCGACGCAAGCGTCCACATGTATCTAAAATGAAATTTTTTTTGATAAAAAGTGCTTGAAATCTTATCTGAAATGAAATATTTTGTGGATAAACAGCGCTCGAAACTTCATGGTATTCGTTTGCATTATCGGTCACCAAAAGTTCGCTAATATACAATATTCACCTTAAAAATTATCTGGAAAAACATTTTTCGTTTCGAGGTTCCGTTTCTTCACGAAAATATCAGGTGTTTTTTTAGAGTGATAGAACTTTAAATTGAAACAAAACACATTTAAATTAAGATTGAAACTAAATTTTTTTTATTTGAAAGATAATTTATGTTTTGAAAATAATTTCCGGCCACCACGACTAGCTCTGAGGAACCGCATTCGACCAGACCAATTTTGGACCACTTTTTCGAGTAATTCAAGCCTTATTTCATCAACTACACGAGTTATATTGGCTTCCAAAGCGCCTATTGTTTCTGGTTTATCAGCATAAACCAATGACTTGACATAACCCCAAAGAAAATAATCCAGTGGAGTTGTCGCATGATCTTGGAGGCCAATTAATTGGACCATTTCTCGAAATAATGTTATCGCCAAATCTTTCTTTCAAGAAATCAATTGTTAGGGTAGCAGCATGGGGTGTAGCACCATCTTGTTGGAACTAAAACACTTCTGGGTAGATACTATTCAAATTTTGAAACAAATAATCATTGATCATCGATCTGTAACGAGCACCATTCACTGTAACATTAGCTCCAACATCGGTTTTAAAGAAATATGGACCGATAATGCCTCCAGCGTGTAAAGCACATCGTACAGTGCATTTTTCAGGATGCAATGGAATCTGCAGAACTTCTTGAGGATTGTTTACACAGCCGTTCAACCAGAAACGAGCTTCATCACTAAACACAATTTTACGATTTAAAAGTGGATCAACTACAAGCTGTTCTAGGGCCCAATCAGCAAACCAAGGACGCTTATTATGGTCAAGTGGCTTTAGTTCTTGAACCAGTTGGATCTTGTATGGGTGTACACCAAGATCTTTACGCAAAATTTTCCATGTGGTGGATGCACTGAGCAACTTGTGAACGTTTGTAAACGTTGTTGCTCTATAAGTTTGGCGAATAGAACACAGATTTTGAAATTAGATTTCAACAATTTGTGAATGTTGTTGCGGCGTGAGTCTTTCAATGATAGTTTGTCAATGCTTACTGAACAGAAATGTCAAAACAACATGGCTTATACCTTCTGTCAAATCACAGTTATCCCTATCGAAAGTTCTATCACTCTGAAAAAGCACCCGATAGTTATTGAATTGGTGGAAATTGTTCATTATTGACATAAATGAAAGTAAGGTCCCTATTTCTACCATTTTTTTATCGATACTGTCGTACGTTTCGCCCATTTCATGAGAGTACAAGAAACACAGTTTATATCCTCGAGTTTATAATTTTATAATACTTTAAGCATTTAATTAAAAAAAAATTAATCCGAACGAAAGCACCTTGAGACCTGAAATTTAGGGTAGGTTTGGACTCCAAATATATCAGTTATGTTTAATAATTGACAGAATCGGTTCGATGGCTCCAGGGTTATTCTCATTTGAACTTCAATTTTTTTATAGTTCGATCGAGTTCAAATTTAATATTCAGCTGTGAAGTAACGACGGGAAGGCTCACTCGTAATTTCGTAAAGATAATAAATTTAATAATTTTCCTCTTCTCTGATTCTGGCAATGAGTACGAAAATTATATAATGTTATGTGCAATATATCCTTTTTTCATTCTTTCTGGCTAAAATGGAAAGACAGAAGAAGGCGGCAGTCTTTCAATAATGTATTTTTAATTTTTATGTGATTTTTCGTTTTTTCTGAAGAAAAAATGACAAAAAATGATGTTTATATGACTTGCGAGTGACTGAATTATGTCACCAGAAAGTTATATAAACGTTATTTCAGTTCTGCGTTTTTATTGATCATGTGTAGTTTCTTAAAGAAGTAATTCACAGATTTGATATTTTCGGTAAAAATAACCAGTACCCAAAAGCTTCCGACCCCACATCAATGATTTTCACTATTTTTTATTTCATTAATATTAACGAAAAACATGATGCTCAGTCACGAGCAGTAAAAATCGTGAATTTACAGAAGGAAAACGTAAAAAACCCGTTACGTAAAAATTTATGTCGTTTCCTGAATTTCAATCTTCGTTTTTTCTGAATATTGATGGAATCTGAAGTGTTAATTTGTGTAATTTAGATTTTTATTGTGCATCGCAAGCTAATTTATATTTTATTAGATTTTTATTATTTTTCACCATAAGCTACGGTTTTTATAGTTCCATATTTAGATTTTACGAGTATGATGAGTTTTCATATTGGAAATAAACAAGTCTTCTAAATTCCGAATTTTCCAAGTCGGGTGGTATCGGCGGTTTCATTGGGATTAATTCCTGATAACTTTACTGCTTCCTCTGAAAATCCAAATATCGGGTGTTTTTTTTAGAGTGATAGAACTTCAAATTGAAATAAAACACATTTAAATTAAGTAATCTTTTAACAGAAATGTCAAAACAACATCGCTTCTTCTTTCTGTCAAATCACAGTTATCCATGTCGAAAGTTCTATTACTCTAAAAAAAAAACACCCGATAGTCTGTATCTGATTTCAAGCTGGAAGTGGTCCAAAACCATCATAAAGGGTTTCGTAGATATTACTCGATCAGGAAAAGTGTTTTGGAGACACAGTGTCATTTCATTGTCAATGGCATAACTTCCTCTTCACAATGAAATAAAAATTCATTGATTTCTCTGAAAATATACTCGTTTTTTTTCAATATCATGATTATACCTCTTATCGGAAAACCCTTCATATGTTTTGTCTCTCCGAAACGAAATCAGAATTGAATACAATGAACAGCACCTTGACTTTTCATTAGCTTTAGTGTTTATTTTTACCTCGCCATTCAGGCACCTATTGACGAGTTAGTATGTCATAATTATACACTTTTACCTCGTCACTAGTTGTAATCCTTTTCTTGAACGTAAAATCGGAATTCATGCAATCCAGCTGATGGAACAGTTTTCGAATAAAACTGAACTCTGTTGCAGTAAGCCGTGCATCATTTCCGTACATTCAATCGAAGTTTCACGAAACGACTGGTTGGAGATGGGAAACTGTGCCATCTCTCTTAAGTTGGTATGGAAATTTTCAATTTCAATTTTCTTCACTGCGTCGGCGTTCACTTCGGTGGTAGAGATCGAAGGTCGTCTAGATCGAGACGTGTCTTCGTCTAGTTTATGGCCTTCTTTAAATGCATTCTTTTACTTATATGTATAAATTTATATAAATTTATGATAGCACTGAATTGCTATAAACGTTTCGCAACATATTCAACGATTTAGCATAATGAAGTTCGTTTGCAAACACAAAATTCAAGGAAAAATTCTTCGTTCAATAATTTCGTTCTTCCTTAAAATCTATGTGCGCTCATAAAGTCCAATGGCTCAACCAACTGCTGACATATCGCGTTCAAAGTTCGAATCTTAATGAAAGACGATTCTACCAATCTAGAAAAAAAAATGAGTCTTTTCAAATAAGTCATTTTAAATCAAATATTTTCGCTATTTTCTGTTATCCTTGGATTCTCGACAATAGTAAGTGTTTCTGTGTATAGCGACAGATTTGACAGATTTGTAGTCGCTTTGCATTAACGAGAACGAACAAGTTCGAAACGTGCGCATGTCTGTATTATGCCCCAGTGATCAACAAAACATTTAGGGTTTGTTTGAGTTTAGAATTGTTATACATATGTATGTTACACTGTCTCGATTTGTAGAACTTTCTATTACCCTAGCTCACACTCCTTATTAATGATATTTGGTACAGATCAGCCGAACTCATTTTTTTGAACAGCACTGTTCCGTCTCATTAGAGACGGCCCTGTCTCCGCTAAATAATTCATTCTTTCTTATCGATACTTAGCTATACGAACTTTGAAGTGTTATTCGACACTTCAGCTTATATTTTTCCTAATGATTATGTATGGCCTTAAAAACAGAGAAAGTCTTTAGAGCATCTATGATTGTTTTGGTCTTTACTTGACAGAAATTCATCTTGAAAATATGAATAAAAACAATATTCTAATTTCCGCTAATATTTATTATTATTATTATTCAATATTAGCGAAAATTAGAATATTGTTTTTATTCATGTCTTTAGAGCATATATTTATGGCTTGTGAATTCCGACGTCGCAGCATTCGTAATTGTAAACTATTTCATTCTATCCTTATCCACGATTATTGATCTCATCATTTTTCTATAACCAATTACGAGGTTTATTTAATTCATTTAGTCCACCTACAAATAGGCCCTCCGATCAATTCCGTTAATTTCCCTTTTTTTGTTAGAAGGGATGCATTGAAACACCTAACATTCAGTCTTTAGACAGACTGTAAAATCATTATTCTCGTAATAGTCAAATTGGTCGCTTGTATATTGCGATTACTACAAACGTAGTAATCTTACATTTATTCTTAGTGTAACTGTCATTACTGTAGCTTGGTATCATATATAGTGATACCAAAATATACTAACTGACAAAGAAACGCAACACCCAAGCAAGTAGTAAATGACTCAAATTTGGAGAAAAAATCGTGAAGGTCTTTTTATGTAAACATTTTTTGTTATTTAGATATGTAGTCGTTTTTTGCAAATTTTTTAAATTTCACAACAAACCAGCTGTTCGAGGAGATCCAAAGTCGATGTTTAGTTGTCGTTCAAATGCCTAGAGCACGTGTACGCGGAATTTATCGCCAGCTAAGTGAATTTGAAAGAGGTCGAAGTATTGGTTTACGGGAGGCCATTTCGAGAAATCGCTAACCGTACGAACAGAAATTCAATTACTGTTATGAGATGTTGTCAAGCGTGGTTTTATAATGCCCAAAATCGAAAAAGAGTAGGCACCGGACGTCGAAGGGGCACTTCAAGATCGACGTCTAAGACTTAAGGCTATTAGAGACCGATTTGCGACAACTCGATCTTTGGCTGATTAGTGGTTAGGAGAACAAGACCATCCTGTAACTGTCCGAACGGTTTACCGCCGGATAACGATTTGGACTGCAGCATTATCGACCTCATCTTGTGTTACCTGTTACCTGCGACTGTTGAGCATCGCTGGCAACGATTACAGTGGTGCAGAGAACGACAACATTGGAGTATGGAATGGCATCAGGTCGTCTTTTCTGATGAATCTCGATATTCCTTAGGTGCACATGATGGCTGAAGAAGGGTTAGACGACGTCGGGGAGAAAGACGTAAACCTCAGTTTGATATTGAGCGTCATGTACACCGAACAGTAGGCGTTATGATATGAGGTGCTATTGCACATGCAAGTAGGTCACCTTTAATCTTTATTCGAAGTAACATGACAGCGCTGCGTTACCTTCAAAAAATAGTGGAGCCATATATTCTCCCTCACCTTAACCGGCTCGACAATCAAATATTTCAGCAAGATAATGCTCGACCTCAAGTTGCCAAAGTTAGTTTAAACTTTTTTGAAGCGACCCATGTGAATCTTTTGCCATGGCCGCCCAGATCCCCCGATCTTTCGCCCATAGAGAATGTTTGGGATATCATGGGTAGAAGGATTGGAAATTTACCCCAGCCCCCACGGACTTTGGCGGCTCTGAGACATGAACTACAGGTAGCTTGGGATAGTATCCCTCAAAATGAAATAGACCATCTTATTGCATCAATGCCAAGACGTGTTGGAGAGTGTATAGATAATCGCGGTGGACAAACACATTATTAACAAATTTATTGAAAAAAAATTGTGAACCCTTCGTTTTTTTCTTCAAATTTCAATCATTTACTTCTTGCTATACTATCTATGTTTTACCAAAAAAAATTTAAATTTATACAGCTCCTTCTGGATGTTGCAGTTTCTTTGTCAGTCAGTATATAATCGTTTTTTGTTATGATTGTTTTACTTCAATTCCTCATGGTCGTTGTGAATTATAATTATAATTATAAGATAAAGGAAATTGGAAACCTCTACACACAGAGTGTTCTTTGAAGTTAAAATCACCGATACTCAACAACAGTCCACAATCTTATCATAATTAGTCATTGAGATTAATTAATTTTGCAATTGTCTCTTGTTTCAAAATACTACGGTAAACTAACCGTGGTACAAGCAAGCACTTTGAATAAGCCCCTTTCTTATTGTCCGACTTTATAGCATTTTACCTTTTTTAATAATATTCTCACATTAACAATGCGTCCAACGTCATCTGTTCGCAATTTTAATGAAACTATAAAATCGTTATTGTTTATCCATATCAGAAATTCCCAATAAATATCTCTTACGAATGACGTAATAGCTTATCTTTCACATAAAACTTCGATACAATTGATTCGCGTTCGTTTTCATCGGTGAAATATGCCATAAAATTTGGACAGGTTCGTTTTATAAAAAGAACGTTCGATGGTTGCTATTATGCAGTTGTGAAACTTGATGAAAATGTGTTGACGTTTTTTTACGAGAATGTTTTCGGTGTCCGAAAGAGTTTTCTGTTATTGCTTCAGATGCTTGTTTAACATTTTTCATGTGGAACTGTATTGATATGACTAAAGGATGTTATGTCGAAATTGGATATTCCACCCTAGAATGAAATTAATTCTACAATTGGAGCTTACGGAATATGTTGCATGCGTATGTATTAGGAATCATTTTTATATCTATACCGTGCATCAAAAATATTGGGACATAGATTAAGGACAGGTTATTTGGACCCAAATATGGCGATTGGACTGAATTTTCTTTAATAAAAGGTTGTTCGGAAAGTAATTTCGTTTTTTCCCGACAGAGGAGTTAATTGTATTTTTTCGAACCCAACTTCACACTTAAGTCGCATGGTCATTATATGTTTTCAGAGCTAACATAGCAAGGCTTGTATGTGAAAAGGTTCAATTTATTCTACGCAGTAGTTTTTGATTTTGCCACTTGACCATATTAAGCGTCGTTTGTTTACTGATTGGGCCCTAGAACAGCATGAAGTTGATCCACTTTTTTATCGTGAAATTGTGTTTAGCGATGAAGCTCATTTCTGGTTGATCGGCTATGTAAATAAGCAAAATTGCCGTATATGGAGTGAAAACAATCCTCAAGAAGTTGTGTAGGTTCCAATGCATCCTGAAAAATGCACTGTATGGTGTGCTTTACACGCTGGAGGCATCATGGGTCGATAATTCTTTAAAAACGATGCTAGAGCTAATGTTACAGATCGATGATCAATTATTATTTGCTTCAAAATTTAAATGGTATCGACCCAGAAGTGTTTTGGTTACAACAATATGCTACACCTCATGCTGCTACCGTAACAATTGATTCATTGAAAAAAAGATTTGGCGATAACATTATTTCGAGAAATGTTCCAATTAATTGGCCTCCAAGATCATGCCACATAACTACACTGGATTATTTTCTCTGGGGTTATGTCAAGCCATTGGTTTTTGCTGATAAACGCTTTGGAAGTTAGCATAACTCGTGAATCAACAGCTGTTTCAGGGCCCAATCGTGTGCAAACAAACGACGCTTGTTATGGTCAAGTGGCTTTAGTTCTTGAACCAGTTGGATCTTTTATGGGTGCAGACCAAGATCTTTATGCAAAATTTTCTATGTGGTGGATGCACAGAGTCCAACTTGTTTTGAACGTCGACGAATAGACAAATCTGGAGCAATATTAGCACTATGACTTAAAGCAGCGATATTTTGTCGAAGTTTGGAGAATAGAACACTGATTTTAAAAATAAATTTCAACAATTTGTAAACGTTGGTTCGGCGTGGGTCTTTTCATGATAATTTGTGAATGCTTACTGAACAGAAATGTCAAAACAACATGGCTTCTACCTTTTGTCAAATCACAGTTATCCCTATCGAAAATTCTATAACTGAAACAGTTCAGTAATTGTAGGGATTGATCTCCTGATATAAACATAAGTTAATACCTACGTTTAGCAGGAAAGAAAAAGAAAAACATAGATAGGGTATCAACGAACCCATAACTTTCCCTTTTGCCACTATTCATACGAAAAATAGCTCGTATATATTCCTGGCAGTAAAAATTAACAGCTCACGGCCATCGATAGTAGTACGCTAATAATTTCAAAGCTAACGCAAATGCGTCGTTCATTCAGTTGATCAGCTGACGATTAAATTGACGTCATCGTATGCGATTAGAATTATTATTATTTGACTGAGAATTTATGAACACAACAAACAATGAACATTTGACGAACGTTCCGTAGAATTCCAGAAGATCTACGAGGTGACTTCTTAATTGCTTTTTCGATATCGATCGATTCCTGTACATTTTGTTATCGCTAAAAGTGAAAGGACGATTTTACACTTTCTGTTTCTTTTTCGAAGCGTTAAAAATATTACGTCGGCTGATAAGTTTCCGATCTGACACGTGGATGATGCCACAAATACAAAAATAATATTTTGTTATGAAGTACTGATAGCTGTGGAAATTTTCTTCAGAAATATCTCTTATTTAAACCGGTAACTTATCGTCTGCTCATCAATCTTATGAAAACAGATATATTTCAAAAATGTTCAACATAATCTTAAGAATTTCATCATAAAACTGACTTACTTAGAATAATCGATATTATTGGATATCTAACTAAGTTACTTTTTATAAAATCTCAAGATATGTAAAAACATTACTAAAAAACAAGTTTTAAGAGAGACTTTGCTTCGTCAGTACTCAATTTTATATTCATATTCAATAATATATAACATCAATCAACAAAAATATTTTCTCACCTTTTAACAATTCAGAAAGCTTCTGGTAAATAAATACTGAAAATTTAAATGGAGTGTAATGTTAACTCAAATAAATAATTCTGTGGTTTACCATGGATCAAAAAGATTGAAAGGCAATTAAATGGCCTCTGTTATAGCACATGGACTAACTGTATAAATAATGTTAAGGGAACCAAATAATTATTTATTTTGAATAAAATAAAATAAATAGAGGTTTATACTTGATAGAAGGTATATAAAATTATTTAAATATTTTAATATTAGCCTTTTACATATTTAATTTCAAAAACTTTACCTTCGGAAAGCCATCGCTCTTTATTGTGAAGAAGGGAGTCGGAATACTGAGTCTCCATGGAACTAAAGAGCCGCAGGTTGCCGACCCCTAGCCTAGAAGGTTCTTTGTTTTCAATATTCCTACTCTTAGTTGATTTCTAAACTTTCTGAGAGTTTCAGCTTCTGGCCTTTTTTCCTGATACAAAATCTCAAAACGCTCATCAAAATCACGTTTCTCTGTTGTTAGAGTTCTGCAAACGTAGAATCTAACTTATTATTCAGAAAAAATCGTCTTTGTTCATTTATTCTAGTACTGAACGACCTTTTGGTTTGTCCAATAGATGTTTTTGAACTACATCAATCTTGTTATTAAGTTATTCTATTGTCACTTCCATTTTCTTTAATAGTTTTTTCTAAACTATGCAGATGGATTTCAACTAAAAGTGGGCTCGAGGGTTTCCCCATAATTAAGCCACCTGTACTGCTTTAGATCACAGTATGGATGAAGTACCACCAATTATAGAATCGGGAGTTTTATATAAAAAAGGGCCAAAAACAAACATTGAAAATTATCGCCCAATCAGCTTAATCTCAACTTTCTACAAAGTATTCTCAAAAATCATCTTGAGAAGAATAACCAACATTTTGGATAAAAATCAACCACCTGAGCTAGCAGGATTAAGAACTGGCTGCTCAACTATAACCCAGGTTATTGAAAAATACAAAGAATACAACAAAAAATTGTACCTGGCATTTGTAGCTTACAACAAGGCTTTTGATGTGGTGCATCATACCTATCTTATAAATGCTCTAATCAATCAAGGTATACCAGAAGCATACATTCATATCCTACAACAAATTTATCACAATTGCTCAGCAAAAATCAAACTTGAAAATGTAGGAAAGCCCTTTAAAATCTATAAAGGTGTACTTCAAGGAGACCCAATTTCTCCAAAACTATTTGAAGCATTTTTAGAGCAAATATTTAGAACCATTGATTGGGGAAATGAACAACGCATCAAAATCAATGGGAAGTATTTATCTAATCTTAGATTCGCGAACGATATTGTCCTCTTTTCAGACACCCAAGAAGAACTTCAACAAATGCTGAATGACTTGAATACTCATAGCAGAAAAGCTGGACTAACGATAAATGAAACCAAAACTAAAGCGATGACAAACAGTAAAGAAAAAGAAATAAAAATCGATGATAAAACCATTAACTATGTTCAGGAATATTGTTATCTTGGCTAGGTCGTTTCTTTTACAAATCGTCAAAACAAAGAGATTGAGAGAAGAATAGAAACCGCTTGGAGTCAGTACTGGTCACTTGCGTTTATCCTGAAGGGTGACTTTCCCATGAATATCAAGAGGGAAGTGGTGAATATGTGTGTAATGCCTGTTCAGTCATATGGCGCTGAAATTTGGTCCCTGACTGAAAAGCAAACACAAAAGTTAAAAGTATGTCAAAGAAGAATGGAAAGAAGTTTATTAGAAATCAAATTAATAATAAGAAATGTAGATATCAGAAGAAAAACACAAATAAAAGATGCAGGCAAAGAACTGTTCAAGAAAAAGTGGATTTGAGTCTCTCCCTTTCCTTTAGGTCTAACGAACAGCTCAGATTTCCTTACTGGTCTTTTGCAGACATAGCGTTAGTTTCATCAACTGCTTTTATTTGATATCAAAAAACCAACATACCGGTTTGATATCAAACTGATCGTTTTCTTCTTTAACTTACGAGATGTAACTCATATGGCTTAAACGACTATAATATTCCAACTAATGTTTGTTATTTAAATCTCAACATTTCATTCTTGCGTCAAAAATTAAGAGTGCTGTACCTAAGGTAGCGTAAGGACAGTCACAAAGCCTAACTAGACCACAACTGATCTCTGAACTAGTTAAACAATGTTTCTGAGAGATATTCACAGGAGATCTAGGAATGTCAATATCGTACATCTGAATTCTAGAAGCGTTGGTATTGAACAATTTTCCTAAAATACTCGTCAAATTTCGTAATTTATTTTTATTTTGCATAGAACAGGGTAAAATTGAAGTCTAAGCGGGGTGATTCACCGTGGAATTCGTGACTACGTGATGATTAATTATTGTTGGATGATGTTTGAGGAAATTCTAATAAACATTCCAAAAATAAATGTGGTTTATTGGTAGCTAGGTAACATGGAGATGTAGGACGGGTTTCTTCGTGAACGACATTTTTATCATATAGAAACTCATAGAGTGATGGAAACAGTGTCTGCTGTAATTTTCGAATTTTGATACGGAAACGGTTACAAACGACTAGATGGAATTCGCTGATAAAGAATCTAAAGTCAAAAGTAAATTTGTTCCGCTCGTAAATTCTAACCTACGAACGAAAAGAGCTAACGACTTATAACATTCAGAATAGATTTGGGGCCTGGATATTTAGGTTATGTTATGTTTAGGTTATGCGTAAAATCGATCCAATAATTCCGTAGGTATTTACATTTGAAACTTTTCTTATTTTCCCAATGGTTCAGAATCTACTGATCCGATCGTAATCAAATTTGGTATTTTGGTGTACAATAACCACAGGAATATTTATGTCAAACTCAATGAAGATTGACCATACGGGCGGACTGGAGATTAAAATTTAAATATTCTATATGTTATATTCAAAAGTGGACAGAATCAGCTCAATTGTTCCTCTTTTTAGTCATAAATAATTATATAAATTATGAATTTAAGTCTAATCGGCGAAAGCTGTATAATAAAATCAAAAATTGATATCAGAAATTTAAAAAAACTTTCACCATAAATATTTTTTCATTTTGAAAATTTTCATTGCATATTCAAATCTATGTATGCATGCTTCATGTGGTATTAATAATTTCCAAGTCTTTCTTAAGAAGCGAATAAAGAAGAAGAATTGTCAAAGTCAGTTTTTATGTAAAAAAAAATGTAAAAATTAAATTTTGAATGGAAAATATCAATTCGTCCGTTAAATGTTTGAGCATTTAGCCCAAAACTTTTGAACTTCGGTAATTTGAACTTCACCGGTTATAAGGGGTGGGCCACTTACAATTCGCATTATTGATCGGCTATAAATAAAAAACGTAATGAATATTTTTCCAAATAAAATAATAAGAAGCGGTTTCCTACTTGATAGAATGTCTTATAAGCACTGTTTATATTTAATAAACGTAAAAAATCAAAACTCATTAAACAATATCAAATGGAATAAAAAACCCAACAAAAATAAATTGTTAATTAAAATTAAAAAAATAAATAAATGTTTGAATGTTTCGTTCCAAGCATGCTTCTTATCATTTTATTCTATATATAATATATAATTATATTAGGTTTTTAAATAAAAAAATTCATTATACCGTGTCGAGTGGTTTAACCAAGAACATAAAGTGCCTTACAAACTTTGTGTGATTTTTGTGGTCAGCATAGAACATAGAGTACCTTGGATATTAGATTAATCGGGTGTTTTTTTTTAAGTTAAAGAACTTTAAATTGAAATAAAACACATTCAAATTAAGATTGAAGCCATTTTTTTTATTTGGAATATAATTTTGACATTTATGTTTTGAAAATAATTTCCGGTATATGTCCACCACGACTAGCTCTCAGGAACCGCATTCGACCAGATCAATTTTTGACCACTTTTTCGAGTAATTCAGGTCTTATTTCATCAATAACACGAGTTATGTTGGCTTCCAAAGCGTCTATTGTTTCTGGTTTATCAGCATAAACCAATGACTTGACATAACCCCCAAGAAAATAAATCCAGTGGAGTTATGTCGCATGATCTTAGAGGCCAATTATTTGGACCATTTCTCGAAATAATGTTATCGCCAAATCTTTCTTTGAATGAATCAATTGTTACGGTAGCAGCATGAGGTGTAGCACAATCTTGTTGGAACCAAAACACTTCTGGGTCGATACCATTCAAATTTTGAAACAAATAATCATTGATCATCGATCTGTAACGAGCACCATTCACTGGAACAATAGCTCCAGCATCGTTTTTAAAGAAATATGGACCGATGATGCCTCCAGCGTGTAAAGCACACCATACAGTGCATTTTTCAGGATGCAATGGAACCTGCAGAACTTCTTGAGGATTGTTTTCACTCCATATACGGCAATTTTGCTTGTTTACATAGCCGTTAACCAGAAATGAGCTTCATCACTAAACACAATTTTACGATAAGAAAGCGGATCAACTTCAAGCTGTTCTAGGGCCCAATCAGCAAACAAACGACGCTTATTATGGTCAAGTGGCTTTAGTTCTTCCTATCGAAAGTTCTATCACTCTAAAAAAAACACCCGATACCTAGTTTGAATGTTCATCAAACAGAGATTCCATGAGGTTTAATAATTAAGTTTATTTGATGTTAATTGGTTGTATCTTTCAAATGTGAAGTTGGACTGACCTTATCTAAATTCTAATTGTTTTTGAGGATGTGCTACATGTTTTGGGAGTTTTTGAAGTAACTTATTTGAATATATTAAATATTTCAAATAAATGGGGCGGGGGGCAGAAATGTTGCAAGACTCCAAATAACTACTACTTCAAAATGCAAACGCTAGATGGCCCATCTTTACATTCAATTGAACACACTAGTTCTTTCTCATTAGCGAACAAATCTAACTCTGGCGTTCGAACAAATTACAATTTTCATTCTTTAGAACAATTTAAGTTGTGAGGGAAGAGAATGATTCAGCTAAATTAGCGACGAATAAATAACTTACAATGACATTGAAGAAATCAGTTGCGATCTATTATATCTCACGAAAGAAGGATAAACAACACCTTCTCATTTGAATTTTTCGAGTCGTCTCGGTTGAAAACATTTTGTTCGAAATGCTAATCATAAATTTTTAAACGAAAATAATCTTAATCTCTCCTACCGGCCTATTTGTAGTTTCAGTGATATCTAGCTGGCGCCAAAAACAAAACATTCGTTCAGGTGCGTTCGTGTAAAATTACGAAACGTTGTAAAATTTTAGACAATATAAGAAAAACAAATATTAACTTCCGCTATTTTATTGATTTGCACGTCAATTGTTTCGTCATAACATCACTTTATCAGGTGAGTATTAAAACTGAGGTATACAATGCAAAACATGACCTTAAATACACAGCTCTTGTCCAAAAAATAGAGGGGTGGTTTACAATCAATGAAAAATGTTAAGTAGGGGGGTTCTGTTAAAATCTATTTGATCATTCAATAAAATTTTACTTTTATTATATCTATTGATCTCTCTAAAGTTTCTAACATATTCAGTTTATGACTTTTGTTTTCGATATGTAGTATTTCATAGTTAGTATTAAAATTATGACCAATCTAACAAGTTGGCATAAGTTGAATTTGGTTTATTATTAATATAACATTCTTCATGTTCTCGTATCCTCGTTTGGAGTGAACGGCTATCCCACATATGTATTTACATAGGCAATTACTACATGTTAACTTGTAAACTCCTGATTTTTTGTTTTTAGGAATGACGTCTTTATTATTTTTCATTAAGCTGCCTAATGAATTAATGGTTCTAAAAGAGATGTTATAATTTTCATTTCTCTTTAAATATCTAGCAATCTTTTCAGATTTTTGGCCTATGTAAGTTAATGAAATAAATTTTGTTTCGTTCGAATTTTGAAATTTTGGATATTCAAGTGATATTGCTTTCTTGTAATTTATTTTATTAAATAAATCAATAGCTTTCAATAATGATTTTAATCCATTAATTGTAGATAATTTACTCAATAAAATAAATTACAAAAAAACAATATCACTTGTATATCTAAAATTTCAGAATTCAAACGAAACAAAATTTATTTCATCAACTTACACAGGCGAAAAATCTGAAAACATTGCTAAATATTAAAAGAAAAAAGAAAATTATAACATCTCTTTCAGAACCATTAATTCATTAGGCAGCTTAATAAAAAATAATGAACACGTCATTCCTAAAAACAAAAAATCAGGAGTCACAAGTTAACCTGTAGTTTGTTAGTGATTGCCCATGTGTATATGTGAGACAGACAGGCCGTTTATTTCAAATAAGGATAGGAGAACATGAAAAATATTATATTAATAATAAACCAAATTCAACTTATGCCAACCATTTGTTAGAGACAGGTCATAAGTTTAATACGATCTATGAAATACTACATATCAAAAACAAAAGTCATTAGCTAAACCTGTTAGAAATTTTAGAGATCAATAGATATAATAAAAGACAAATTTAATTGAATGATCAAATAGATTTAAACAGATCCCCCCTACTCAACATTTTTCATTGATTGTAAACTACCTCACCACCCCCCTATTTTTTGTACCAGAGCTGTGTATTTAATTAATTTAATTAATATTGCCTTATAAAGGCCCTTAATTAACAGCGCCCCATTTTGTTTTGTGAATAAATCACATTATTATTGAAATTTCCCATTGAAAATCACTTTATTTAAAAGTGTTCGATATAAAAAAACAATGATTTTTGAAAGCTTAGTCAGTAATAAACGATCACGCACATCAGTTGTGCTTTGGAACTTCACACTATCTGAGTTCTCCTTCAAATTCTTCATCAGAAATTACTGATTGCCGGGACAAGGACATATTAAATCTGACAATCGTCGTAGATGCCATAAATCATAGACAAACACCTAGTTATCACTATTACATTGTTTCTAATCTAATTTACATTGCCACTTACGATTTGGAATTCGTTTCTGTTCAGAATGACAATGCATTAAAAATTACTCTACTACGCATTTGTTCAATGATAATCTTCATTGTTTATTATTATGAAATTCCATCCGGAGATATCTGTTCGCCAATGTTGTGTTCGATAGTTGCATGTAAACACACTACAAAAAGGATTCGGGGTTGATAAGCTCTCTTAATCCGGTTTTTTGTTTCTAGACACCGGAAATGTGTAGTGAAACCCTTAAAATTTTCGTTATTCGGTCATCATGACTCAGATTGTTGGACTGAGTGGCTCGTAAGTTTAAAGTGCAATACCTGTTTGTTGTTACACTAGCTTGGAGTTAAGATTTGTGAGTTTTATGCTGGGCTTTATAAAGACTCTGTGATCATTGGATCAACAGATACTCTTGTTAAATTTGACAAACGAATCAACAAATTTTGAGTTTCACAAAACAAGTTCAAGCAGTTGATCACGTGGATCAGTTAATCCGAGAGAACAATCTGACAACATCGCATTTTACTGCTACACCATGGAGAATGAAAGAGGGAAAATAAGAATGTATATAAAGGTTGATGCATTTAGTGGTAATTTTTGTGTGGGGATTTAATTGCAGATTGCGCATGCCTCGTGTTAACTGAAGTGTCATTTCTGTTCAGTAGTGTTTGACAATTCATAATGGGAAGACTTCTACGAGGAATGTGTATCATGCAAGTTTATCAAGAGAACAACGACTAAAACGGATACAATTCGGAGGTCGGTCGGCTTCAGTTCTTGCACTAGTTGAATTTTGTAAGATTTTAAAGAAAGATCCCTACGTAAAATACTCCAAGTTGTTGAATATGACAGGCCAAGATGTTGAGAACGGCGACGAATCGACACTTAATGGTATGAAATAAGGAATTACTTTGTTTTCTATCACTTTTTATTATAACTGATATACAGTGACTCGAGTTTCGTAGTGTTTACTACATTTTCAAACTGAACGAACAAATTAGATCTCAACTATTATATATGGGGATTGTAGGCTTCGGCAGAGCTTCGAAGAGAGGGGTTTTCCAAAGTTCCGTCTGTTCGTTAAGTAGATTTATTATTGGTACGTGCTTTTTATATTTTTCAATTTCTATGGATTCCAGGATGTCAAGTTTTTTCCCTTTCGCTTCCACGTGCAAGATAACAAGGTTGTTCAATTCTGGGAAGGTGTGATCGGTAGTGAAGAAATGGTTCGCAAAATTGGAATTATTCTTCCGGTTCCTAAAAGCAGATTCATGCTCTTTGTACCTTTTATGGAACGGTCGGCCCGTTTGACCTATATACACACTATTACACTCTTGACAACTTAATTTATAGACTCCAGAATTATTCAGTCGGTTCTCTTTGTCTTTCGGATTAAAAAAGAGATTAGAAATTTTATGGGAGGGTGTAAAAGCTGTTACTATGTTAATTTTTGATAAAATTCGAGCTATTTTTTGTGAAATTGGTCCAAAATATGTTAGTTTTATAAATTTATTGTTATTATGATCTGATTTGGAGATGGGGTAAATTTGTTTACGAATTAGTTGCTTCTGTTTTATGTTTATGATGGAATTTATAGTTTTGGTTTTGAACTGATTTTTTGTGGCTATTTGTCTGATTGTATTCAATTCCCTCTTTAACGTAATATTATCTAAAGGAATTGAAAATGCTCTATGTACCATTGATCTATAAGCAGCTAGTTTATGATTGATCGGATGGTTTGAAGAATTTGGTATTGTTGTATCAGTTGATGTGGGTTTTCTATATATATCAAAGGAAATTTCATTATTACTGTTAATTAAAGTTATGTCCAGAAAATTTATTCTATTATCGAATTGTGTTTCCATGGTGAATTTGACCTTATTGTGCAAACTATTGAGATATTCTAATGTTTCATTTAATTCTGAATGTGTTCCGCAGAAGCAAGCCAATATATCGTCTACATACCTGTACCAAAAAGTGATATGCTTTGCGTGTGTGGATTTTAGAATGTTTCTTTCAAAACGGGACATAAAGATTTCAGCGAGTAATGGGCTGAGAGGTGATCCCATGGCAAGTCCATCTTTCTGTTTGTAAGATTTACTATTGTATTGAAAGTAATTTTCTTCCACGCAAAGTTCGAAAAGGGTTAAAATTTCGTTTTTTATCACAGGATTGATGTTATTTTTTGTTAGGATATTTTCGATTATATTCATGCATTCTATATTTGGTATATTCGGGAACATATTAACTACATCAAACGACACTAGAATACTATTAACTGGAAGAATAACATTTTTTAGTTTTTTTGTGAGCTCGATTGAATTTTTTATTGAATAGGGTGAGTTGAATTGTGTTGTTTCTTTAAAAATTTGGTTTAATTTAGAGGCTAGTTTCGCAAGGGGGCTATTAATATATGATACCACAGGGCGTATTGGACAATTATCTTTATGAAGTTTAATAAGGCCATATAGTTTGGGAGGTGTAGGATTCATGTTAATAAGTTTGAATTTATCATAATCTGATAAAATAATTTGAATATCTTTGAGCGTTGTTTTTAGTTTTAGTTGAATTTTTTGCGGTGGGATCTCTTTTTAGTTGTATGGGCGATTCTTTCTCTAAAAAATTGTTTATTTTCTGGTCATAATCTTCTTTGGATAGAGTAACAATAGAATTTCCTTTGTCGGCTTTAGTCATTATCAAATTATCATTTCGAATTTTGTTTTGAATTGATTTTACTATTGATTTTTCTTTTTTATTCTGTGAGTCTGTATGGGTTAGTAGTAAGTTTTTTATTTTTTCTTTGGTGAAGTTTGGGTTCGGTGTTTTAATTAGCGCTAATTCGATTTCGGAAGTTAATGTTTCAATGATATTTTTTGAGGTTATGTGGGGATTATAATTTGGACCTTTCTCAAGAAGCCTAATTTCATCTGTAGAAAAAGTGGTATTCGAGAAATTTATGAATCTATTATATGGTGTTGTGTTAGGAATTGAATTTTTCTGTTCACTGTTATTTTGTTTAAATATCAGGTTCTTCAGTTTTTTTGATTGATTGATATATTTTTTGTGTTTTATGATAGATATAGTATGTCTAGTTTTATCATCTAGTAAGTCAAATTCAACCGGGTGGAGTCTATAAGTAAGTTCAGAGTGTAGTACCTTAATATGTAGAGACAAATTGTTCCTGATGCTGAACCATTTTTTACTTTCTTCTTTAAGCCATTTGGTTTGTCCTGATGTTATTGCTCTTCTGGATTGGATAGTGTTCGTCTTGCTTCTTAATTGAATGAAAGTTGGGAAGACTTTGTTCCGAAGACATTGTTGGGTAAACCAGGCATTCTGGATAGCTGTTTGGCGTTTGAGATGCAATTTGAAGTATAGTGTGGACTGTTTTTCTGTACTTGCTTGTTTCAAATATTGGATGGAGTAGTCCGTTACTTTGTGATAGTTCATTTTAATGGAATGAAATAAGGAATTACTTTGTTTTCTATCACTTTTTATTATAACTGATATACAGTGACTCGAGTTTCGTAGTGTTTACTACATTTTCATTAGAATATCTCAATAGTTTGCACAATAAGGTCAAATTCACCATGGAAACACAATTCGATAATAGAATAAATTTTCTGGACATAACTTTAATTAACAGTAATAATGAAATTTCCTTTGATATATATAGAAAACCCACATCAACTGATACAACAATACCAAATTCTTCAAACCATCCGATCAATCATAAACTAGCTGCTTATAGATCAATGGTACATAGAGCATTTTCAATTCCTTTAGATAATATTACGTTAAAGAGGGAATTGAATACAATCAGACAAATAGCCACAAAAAATCAGTTCAAAACCAAAACTATAAATTCCATCATAAACATAAAACAGAAGCAACTAATTCGTAAACAAATTTACCCCATCTCCAAATCAGATCATAATAACAATAAATTTATAAAACTAACATATTTTGGACCAATTTCACAAAAAATAGCTCGAATTTTATCAAAAATTAACATAGTAACAGCTTTTACACCCTCCCATAAAATTTCTAATCTCTTTTTTAATCCGAAAGACAAAGAGAACCGACTGAATAATTCTGGAGTCTATAAATTAAGTTGTCAAGAGTGTAATAGTGTGTATATAGGTCAAACGGGCCGACCGTTCCATAAAAGGTACAAAGAGCATGAATCTGCTTTTAGGAACCGGAAGAATAATTCCAATTTTGCGAACCATTTCTTCACTACCGATCACACCTTCCCAGAATTGAACAACCTTGTTATCTTGCACGTGGAAGCGAAAGGGAAAAAACTTGACATCCTGGAATCCATAGAAATTGAAAAATATAAAAAGCACGTACCAATAATAAATCTACTTAACGAACAGACGGAACTTTGGAAAACCCCTCTCTTCGAAGCTCTGCCGAAGCCTACAATCCCCATATATAATAGTTGAGATCTAATTTGTTCGTTCAGTTTGAAAATGTAGTAAACACTACGAAACTCGAGTCACTGTATATCAGTTATAATAAAAAGTGATAGAAAACAAAGTAATTCCTTATTTCATTCCATTAAAATGAACTATCACAAAGTAACGGACTACTCCATCCAATATTTGACACTTAATGGTCTTCGCGTACACCATCCGCTACCTCTAAATGAATCACCCTTTAGTTCTGTGGTAGCGCTGTTAATGCAGGGTTAGAATTCAAAACGGATTACTATTGTTTATTTGCTTGTCGTACTATAATACTACGAACGACGCTGTTAGTATTAATTGTGTGTGTGCAAAATGGAAAATGGCGGTTTCAAACGGGCAATTTCAACCGATACCCTTCTAACAATTCTTCATATTGATGATTTGGCAATGTTTATATGATCTCCTGTCGTCATTTATGAAATACCAATTGCATAAAATCGTAGGCAAACTAATAATTATAATTTCGCATCGATCGATTAATTCGTTTTACTGCGTGGTTCAATTTCTGGTCTAATTTTATGTAATAATTTCATCACGACAATTTTGTTGTAACGAAAATGTATAGTCCTTTTAGAAAGTATCCGGAAAAAACAGAGCTCAATTGTAATTATTTAGTATATATTTTTACTTCTTGAATTAGAAAATTATAACAAAATATTCATCTTTAAATACAACCTACATTTAACTGTAAACACTTGACTTAACGTCGATGTACACCCGAAACGAGATCACCTCAATAATTTTCGTTAATGGTAGTCTAGGACTGTAAAACTGCCTGAATTAAATAATCTTTATTTCGTGGCGCTGCTCGATCAACTTCAATCTTCATTAGTCCCCATATGTTTTCAATGGGATTTTGATCTAGTGAAGCTGCTGCCCATGAAATGATCGTCATTTGGTGTTCTTGCTTCCAAGCTTGAGTATAGGCCAAAGTATAGCATCTTGCATTATCCTGCTGAAAACTCCACTCCTCTGGATATTAGGTATGCGCCGTTTCAAGGACAAAATCGTTTAGTATGCCACAATACTTTTGACTATTAATGGAACCATCAACTATACAGTGGGCGTAGTACCACACTGAGATATTGCTCCCCAATCCATTATTTTGGTGGGAAATTTGAACTGTAACAAGTTGTTTTAATAGGATTTTTAAGTCATATCCACTAAGTTGGAAACAACTTTCATCAGATATAAAGAAGTTATTAAAATTATTTTCTTGAAAACGTTGACAAAATTCTATCCTTCGTTCCTTGTGTAAAGGTGTCAGAGGGACTTTTTTTGGTTTCCTCGATATGTAGCCTTGTTTTTTCAGTGATATACGGACGGTTTCTGTACGTACTTTTATATGAAACTGGTCTATGCCTCATATCCATGCCATTTTTATCCTCTTTATTGTCTCATATACAACACTTTTTTCCAGTTCATTCAATTGCACTAATTTTTTAACGTTTCGAAAACCTTTTCTATATAAACATTCTACCTGTTTTTTTTTCTAGTTGCGACGTTATTTCACAAATTGTTAACAATCAACAATATTCGACAAATAGTGTTGCCAGGCAACTTTGGCTATAACCAACTATCTGCGCAGCCTTTTATATACATTACTTTTGTCTTAGAATGTTACAAAAAAGAAGTATATTAAAATTATATATATATATATATATATATATATATATATATATATATATATATATATATATATATATATAAATAATAAATTCCGGATACTTTCTAGACGGACTATATATTAAAATGAAGTACATATTTTTTCACTTCTGTCTCTAATAATTTGAGGTCTTCGAATTTCACATAAATCTTGTTTGATGATGACCATGAAATGATTTCGAAAAGCATTCTACAATTATATCACTCGAAAAAAGTAAACAATAAACAATACACTTCAATTCAACTATTTAACGAAAATCTTGATTCACCAAAATCGGCAAATCAACTTGATCGGTGATTTAGCAGCGATTCTACGTTAGATCATAACACAAAATGTTTTGTGGAACTCAATTTGTGCTTGATCGATGATCAACAGAAGTTAATCTGTCATAGTTTGACACTGTGATCTATGATCAGCACTTTGGGAACATATAACTAGATAAATCGTAAATGGACTCCCTGATCAACAGGCTTGATCCGATGACTAAACTTTTGTGAAACCCACTGTAAGTTATTGAAATTTCTTTGAACACCATTTTAGGATGAACTTGAAAATATTTAATTTGTTCACATTCTGTTATCGTTACTCTTCGAATGGATTGTGAAAGGTCATCATATTAGTGAACTATCCTATTGATAAAATATAGCGCCATGTATAAGGTGGTCCAACAAAAAGTTTCCACCCGGATTTTCTTGAAGATCACAAACAATTTGGAAAAATTCTGAAACATTTTGAAGGGAATCCATGATCGTCCTAAATTCAACAATACAAATTTTTAACTGTAGGTAGGGTAGCTAGTAGCCTTTCAAAAATTTTTTTAGGGAATTCTTATGAATTGATAAATTTTCAGATTTCGATAAAGGCTGACAATAACCATTCTTATATAACATTCTTCTAATACTTTTGTTGTTTAATTAAATTAATTTCATGAAGAATCATTCATGAAGAGCTGTTTACCAAGACTATACCTAGTCGCTATCCACCGTTCAAGAGTGATCAAGTGAATTCAAAAGAGGCAGAGAAAGCTTGAAGACGATCCTCGCTCGGGAGGGCTCGTTAGCGGCACCACTGAATAAAATGTGAAAAAAGTGGAAAAGCTGGTACTTGAAGATGCCATAATAAAAATCAAGATGTTAGCAGAGATGACAAACCTATCTGTGGGTATCATACATGCTATCCTTCATGACCATCTTAACCTCTCAAAAGTCAGTGCAAGATGGGTACCAAGAATGCTCACCGCACCTCAGAAACAAGTGCGAGTCGAGTGCTGTAAGGAGTTTTTAGAGCTTTGTGGAGAAGACCCATCGTCTATTTTCAACCGACTGGGATGAAAATAGACGCTAAACGCTAAAAAAATAATGGCTACGGTCATTTGGGATTCTAAAGGTATTTCATTGATAGAATACCACTTTTCGTAATTTAAGAGAAGGAATTAAAGGAAAAAAGCGAGGAAAACTAACAGCGGGGGTGTTGGTGCTTGTTCCGTCTTATTAGAGACGGCCCTGTCGTTCAAGATTATTTCGTCATCGATATTTAAGTCTTTTATGTTGATATTTCGATCCACATGACACAGAATTCGGAATTATAAACTGTTTTTGTCCTTATTCTACTAGCATTGATCACATTATTTTTCTATAACCAATAACAAGGTTTATTTAATTAATTTGGTACACCCAGAAACAGTCTTTACAACCAATTTCGTTAATATCCCTCTTTTGTCAGAGATGCATTGAGCACTTTTAACGTTCAGTCTTTAAAAAGACTGTAACAATTATTTTCGTAATAGTCAAATTACAATCGCTAATTGCGATTGCTGTAAATGTAGCAATCGAGCTTACACTTGTTTCTAGTGTAATTGTCATTACTTTATTTTGGCATCTCATACAGTGATAACAAAATATATTAGTTTGTTTTGTTATAAGTGTTTTACTTCAATTCCTCATCGTCGTTGTGGTTTATCATTATTAGATAAATGAATTATCATTGTAAACACTTATTTACATTTTCTACTTTATTTTTGGTATTGACGTAAGTCAGAATACCCAGGTATTCTGATGAAGTCTTTCAAGCAAAGACGAAACTTACGTCAATACCAAAAATAAAGTAGAAAATGTAAACAAGTGTTTTATTTTACAATGACAATTACAACTGATTTCTACCAAGCAACGGCCCAATCTATCATAAATTAGATAAATGAAGTTGGAGACAACCGGACATAGAGTGTTCTTTGAAGTAAAAATCACCGCTATACAACAAAAATGCAGTCCACTTGAAGCCATCGAAATTAGTCATCGAGATTACTTAATTTGCAATTGTCTGTGATTTCAAAATACTGATATAATAGGCAAATACTGCGGTAAACTAACCGTGGTACGAAACATTGCTTAAGGCCCGCGTGGCAAATGCTGAGGGGCAGGAATGTTGCTTCGAAGAAATTACTCATCTTCCGTACAGTCCAGACTAGGCCCCCTTGACTACTAACCATTTTCAAATGTGAAAAAGTATCATCGTGCAAAACGATTTTCCGACGATGAAGAACTGAAGGTAGCAATTAATACCTATTTCGAGGAGAAGCCGGAAGAAGGCTTAGAGAAGCTTATTTCTAGATTCAACGAATGTATTGAAGTTCTAGGGGACTAAATCGAAAAATAGTGCATACTTTATTCAAAAAACGCTCATTTCTTATATGAAACAAATAAGTTTTGTTCCAAGCTGAAGGGTGGGTTTTCTAGAGTTGTAGTAGTTATTTCGAGTATGCTAACATTTCTGTCATTCGTGTTTTGACAGAAAGTTAGTTTAATAACAATAACGAAATGAGTACGACTGTTACAGTTAACGATTGTATTTTCAAATTTGATGAAAAAGTGTCACAAATTGTACATCGATATGAAAAAACTTTTATGTTCATCCAAAATATTTTTTATTTCATTTAATTTTAAAATTATATCGCCCTTGAATTTTGAATGTAGTACCCTCAAATGAATTTTTCAATTTTCAAAGCACAGAAGCCTGCAAACGTGTAAACCTTGACATTCGACAAAAATTTCAAGCGGCTAATAAGTACAGGTTATTAGAGAACGGATTCAACGATGACTGACAACTTTGCGCTGGTATAATTAAAAATATTATAAACAAACAAAATATCGCCGAAGGTCGCCAAGGCATTTCCTTATTTATTACCTGCGAAGTAAACTAATTCCGTCAACTTGTAACACGTTCCTGGGAGTCTATAATTAAATAATTCTTTTAATAGCCTCCATTCTCGATAGTGATATTCCGTTTTTCTTATACACTGTTGAACGGATATGCTACAAAAGCGTCTGAGAGGAATAATCCACCGGTAACGCTATTCCGTTTGATAGAACTGACCTTTCACAAAGTAACTACGCGTTGAAGTGGATTACGAGTCGAAAGGATCATAATAAATCATGAAGAAAAAATTATAAGAGCAGACGCTTAAGCCTGTGAAGCGCATTAGAACGGTAATAAATTAATATCGATTGATTTGTATTAACTATGGCTATTTAAAGTTATTATGGTCTGTGCAATCTCACTTGACGTACTCCGAAATGCAGGTATGGAAAGGACACGTGAATTCTGCCAGCTAGTCGAATTGGCATGTGAGCGTAGCTCTTTCACCAAGTGACTACTCAGCAGTCTCCACAGTCCCAGAGGCAGAAAGTGTGATGAGGATTACGCTATATCATAGCGCGAAGCGAGAACCCCTCCGAAGAGATGACTCCACCAGCTTTTAGTTTGGGCTTCAGTTCGAAAACCTACTACCATCTGACTGGTAGCAGCGAAGCACTATCCAACCTCTACTGGCTATGCATTGTCAGTACCCGAGTTGTTTGGGACGTAACTCACACGCAGAAAGGGCTTCTTAGCCATCCACCCGAACGCAGTCTCTTGAACTAAGATAATACCAAGATTGATTCCTTAATTGATGCTACGAGCACTGTCAGTCCGGGTCTACGAACAGATAAATGACCTCCCTAGTCCAGCTGGACTTTCAACCACTACCCCCTCGAGTCCAACACCAATCGGGTGGCCAGGTGGTACAATTATCACCTGTGCGTTATGTAGCATACTGCGTTACATCTCCCGATGTAACGCAGTATGCTACATAACGCACTCGGCCATTGGACAAAAAAATCCGGAGATTTACTGCAATAGGGTAGAGTACGCTAGTGTTAAGGAAGAAGCCTTGTACTGCGACGGACTCCCTGCCACTGAGTTAATCAACCGGCTCAGCTCTCCATTCAACCATAACGGCAAAACTAGGGCCTCATTCGGAAGATCTTCCACCACCAAGTCCAGCGACTGGCGCGCATGGCATTACTTTGGGCATCGAGACTTAACACTCCATTTCACCTGGATGAAACTAGGGTCCTAGTCAAGACAAGCGCCCTTATCGCGACAAGATCTAAAGCCATGAGGGGCGCTATGGAAAGGACAGTAGGAAACATAAGAAATTCAATGTTAATCTATAGGAGACGACGCTCCAGTGAAGCAGTGGAAGAATCAAAACCTCAGCGTGGTGCGATGACGAATGAAAGACTGTTCTCTCTCAATGGCAGTGTGGGGGATGCTTTGATCGAAAAGAGCAGTGCAGAGCCTCGTTTCGATTGCGCTGAGGTTTTGATTCTTTAACTGCTCCACTGGACCGTCGTCGCCTCTAGATTAACATTGAATTGTGATTTGTGAATTGTGTTTCTCCGTCTTTTTACTTTAATTGCTTCTCTTAAATTGCGCAAAATGGTTGCGTATGATGCTGCGCTGATACTTTCACCCTTCTTAGTGTATTCTATCAATAAAATACCTTTAGAATCCCAAATGACCGTAGCCATTATTTTTTCAGCGGATTGGGCGACTTTAAACTTCTTTGGGGGCTGTGCACTCTTTTCAATTCACTGCATGGACTTTTGTTTACTCTCAGGGTTATAGCGATGAACCCACGTCTCATCCCCAGTAACCAGCCGGTTGAAAATAGATGACGGGTCTTCTCCACAAAGCTCTAAGAACTTCTTACAGCACTGGACTCGCACTTGCTTCTGAGGTGCGGTGAGCATTCTCGGTACCCATCTTGCACTGAGCTTTGAGAGGTTAAGATGGTCATGAAGGATAGCATGTATGGTACCCACGGATAGGTTTGTCATCTCTGCTAACATCTTGATTTTTATTATGACATCTTCAAGTACCGGCTTTTCTACTTTTTTCACATTTTCTTCAGTGGTGCCGCTAACGCGCCCGCCCGAGCGAGAATCGTCTTCAAAGCTTTCTCTGCCTCTTTTAAATTCACTTGACCACTTTTTAACGGTGGATAACGACGAGAAACAGTCTTGGTAAACAGCAACCATCTTTTCATGAATGATTTTTTGACTTTTTTCCTCGATTTTCTTCAACATTGTGGCGTCTTTCACTGAGGATAACGTTTTCCATTTCTTCCACTTTATAATAAAATTAACATCCATTGTTTATCCTCTTAAAATATACTCGTTTTCAATATCAAAATGAAACATCTTATTATTGGAAAACGCTTTTAATTAGTAGACCAAAACGCAATTTTTTTGTGAGGATCGTGGGTGATATGAACTATCGCACAAAGCTTCTGACTTTACGTCAGTTCTTTTCACCTTCTTATGTCTAGATATTGCGATTAGTCCATTCTGACAAAAAATCTATCGATAGTCGCGTCCTTATCTGAACATATTGCGGTACTGTTTACGAATAATTTGATATGATAAAAACCGATGAGGTTGCAAAAAATTTATTACAACTCTTTGTCACTTTATGCGATGAAAGAAAATAACCTTAAGTGCGAATTACAACGCCGCAAAAACAGTAAACATGAATATAAATTTATACAGACACACATTTCAATTTTGATTTAATAGACTCGGAAAACGCTAGTTATGTCGTTTTTTCGGAACGCCCATATCGATTTTTTGCAATACTGAGGTGTAAATAATATGTTAATTAATGCAGATAAACCTGAAAGTGCTTCGTAACTGATAAGGTATAAAATTAGTGTATTCGAAAAAATTTCTTTTGCACGTTTAACAGAGGAATGGATTCTCATTTGTGATCAACTGAAGTACGTTTTAAATTTTTTTGGGAAACTATTATTGTTTAATGCCTTTTTAGGAATCGTCTTTCAGATATTCCTGAAAGTTTTCAAATAGGAAGAAAATGAAATTAAAGCTTGGGCGGCTCTGGAAATTAAAGGGTTTTCCAATAAGAGGTTTAATTTTGATATTAAAAAGAAGGAGTATTTTTTAAGAGAAATGAAGATGATTTTTCGATGAAAATCATTGCTTTAGATTTGCAATTTCATTGTGTTGTTTAAGTGTAGTAATGGCGTAGTTTTTCCATCGACTTTGCCACGTAAATTTCTAACAGTTTGGATAGAAGATCCACCACTTTGGAAATAAGTTTTACATTTCCCAGATTTTTTCAAGCGTAAATGGACCCATTTCGTTAATGTCAAGCATTAAACTACCTTTCTGTCAAAACACCAATGACAGAAGTGTGGCCATACTCGAAATAACCACTACTTCAAAATGAAAACTCTAGATGGCCCACTCTTCATATCAAATTTTTTTATATTTGATTTTTCCCAATTGTCTTCGAGAATACTATCTAGTTGTGAAAACCACATGAATGGATTCATTTCTGTTGCCAATAAATAAATTATGAAATAACAATTGTTGTTCCGTCGTTATTATTATAAAGTAATTCTGGAAAAGCCCAATCAGATAAAAATGGGAATTCACTTCTACGTTTGAAATATCCGATCGCTAATAGTTAGTTATCTATGCATATGTGGTGACAATTTGTCAAGCGGCGAGGGACACGTATTCGAAAAACTTGTCTTACATTTAATATATGCCCATTGAAGATTTTAACATTTTTAAAATGCATCCTGTCAACCTTCATTTTCTTTCACGATAACGATTAATCAATTTTCTTTATCACTTTCAGTGCTATTATTTCGTTTATATACATCTGCCTGTTATCAATTAAGTTCTAATTATACCGGCCAACAACAAAATGTACTATAATTTTTTTCGTTAATATTGGCTATATGGGCTGTTATAATTCAGCTGTCACGATAACGATTCTTTTTTTAACAGTACCATAATTTGTGGGCAGTTACAAACTAGTTAACAGAAGTATATGTTAGAGAAAAAAAAATTAATTTTATTCTAGTGTTCCTTAACAGTCAATTAAAATTCATTGATATCTGTTACTTCCTGTAAGTTAATGTACATTCGAGTTTCATTGTTGATACTTTAAATCAACGTCTATGGCCATCAGGTTTGGCAATTTCCAGGAACTCTCCCTTTTCTCTTATGGTTAAATAGCCGTGTTGTTAATTTTTTAAATACTTCATTTAAACGACACATTATATGTGTGGTTCAGATAAAAATTGTACCAAGTCCAAAAGCAAACAATTTAATTGTTTTTCCCTTTTAAGAAAGCAAATTATGTGAGTTATTCGGTGTAATAATGATCGAAGCCCGAATTTCAATACTAATCCTGCAGAGTGCAGCAGTTCCTTAATGCTGTTACAGTGACATATTAGTGCCATCTTCCGGAGAAATAATGAACTAAGTCCCACAGATTGTATCAGGAATAAATTGGAGAATCCATAACAGGTTGCTTTATGTTCTTGTTTTTGAGTGTATTGTGGGAGTAAATACGTTTTTCCACCCTACACTGGTACTTGTCGAATGTGTGATTAACTACAACTGAGGATTTCAAACGAAAGTGATGAAACAAAGAAAGCAACAGTTTAACTAGAAGACTGGCACTCCGCCAGAGCTTAGCAATGCAGAGATTGAATGGCGTCTGATAAAAAAATGCTTTTACGGAATTGAGTTATCCCATGTTATACGGAGTACTCTAAAACATCCGGGATTTTACGTTTACCTTTTTATTGTGGATCGTCTAGTGGCGGGAGAATAGGGCGCTACATTGTGTAGACAACCCAAATTACACCAAACGAAAGCAAGAAAACAGTGACGGGAGGTTCAAATATTCAAAACACAGGAACGTCAGCTTAATATATTTCTATCAGTAATCTTGGAAGGCAACAACCCTCAATGAATGGAAACGAACATTTATCACCCTAGTGTTGAATCTACTCTACTCAGTGGTTTGTAAAGCTAGCTACACAGTGAACCCAATAGCGCCCCGGGTCTAAATGATTTAATTCTACATATCGTTTGGTCGGTAACTTGCTCGAATCAGATATCATTCTTATATAACGGAAATGGTTAAAGAGGACAGGATACAGCCAGCATGCACCTAAAACTGCACTTCCGGTAATCAGTGCAGAACCTAACAGTTACAAGGGATAAGTTTGAATGGACAGTAAGGTAAGGGTAACATGGGGGCCTAAAGCCCAGGCAGATGTACTGGCTATACACTATGGTAATTAGACCACGGATAGTGTATGGCGCTGTAGCGTGGTGGAAGAAAGGCCAACAAACGGTTGGCGAACAAAAGCTCACCCGACTACAGAGGCAGGCTTGCCTTACAATTACAGGTGCGTTTCGCACCACACACACGGCAGCCATGGAGGTCCTACTAAATCTACCACCCCTGCACCTACTCGTGCAGAGGGAGGCGGAACGGACCACATACAAACTATATCAACTGGCGATTGACAGGCCAGAGGCAATAGTGATGGGAGGCTCATGACTGCTGGAAGAGCTTTTAACGAACAGTATCCTATCGATGCCCTCGGATCTAATGTCAAAAGTCACGAGCCAAGAACGGAATTTCAATGTAATCGTCCCCAGCCGGGACGAATGGACCCAGCATGCTGAGGTTCTATTGAGAACCGACCTTGGCTTGTTCACAGACGGCTCGCGAACGACGAACGGAACAGGAGCGGGAGTCTATTGGAGTAAACCGAGAATTAACATCTCATTGAGTCTCAGTCAAAACGCAACCAAATTTCAGGCAGAACTATTTGCCATTGAGACCGCGGCAGAACTGCTGATAAAACGGCAAATCCACCACGATAAAATCAAAATATTTGCTGATAGTCAGTCAGTACTAAAAGCTTTGGAATTCAGCTCTTGTACCTCAAGAACAGTCTGGAGTTGCCTCACGGCTTTAAACAGGCTCGGTATGTATAATGGAGTCACTCTGGTTTGGATACCGAGCCACTCAAACCATTTGGGTAACGAGGCGGCAGATCGGCTGGCGTTTGCTGGAGCTGCGCTGCCTCTGGTAGGACCGAAACCATTCCTGGGAATACCGCATGACGTGGCTAACGATGCGATAACAGACAGAATGAACTCAAGGCTAGAGTCTTTCTGGCGGAGCCATTCTGACTTGAAATATTCGAAGTTGTTCCTTGGAACAGCTTCGAACAAAAAGATGGCGAACCTAGCGCTAGGTCTGGATAGGGCCAAACTAAGAAAACTTGTCAGAATTATGATAGGTCACTGCAGACTGAAAGCGCATTTTCACAAAATCGGTATAGCTGAAGACGATGAATGCAGGCTGTGTCTTGCGGACACTGAAACAGCCATGCACATCGTCTCGGAGTGCCCAGCGGTGAGTCGCATCAGATTCGAGGTCTTTGGCCAGGCTTTTATAGCCCACTGCGAACTGAAAAAATTACCCCTGAACAAGATTATCGGTTTTATCCAAAAACTGGATCTCGTCGGGGAGATATAAATTAGGGGTGAACCATAATAGTCCGTGCGGACGCAGTGGTAGGGTGGTCAGACGCCCGCTCGCCATAAATAACAACATGGTATGCTCAGGAGATCTCCTTGAAGAGGGAATCTAACATAAATCGAGTCGACTGCAAAAGCAACTATCAATTGGACTGTATGTGGCCAAGCGCCCAGGAAGGCTCAGATATTACTGAAGAACGAACCGAACACTACCTGAAGGGTCACGCAAACTAATCCTGGGGATATCACAATACGTCGGACCAATAATCTAGCAATCACTCACACATTCTCATAGTAGCGTTGGCTATCTGGAGCTATTTACTGTCTCTCTACCAGGACTACTCAGTAATTTACTCTTAAGAACACCACCGGTTCGCAAGGAACACAATCTCTCAAAGTAAGCGGGCGCATGCATATGAAAAATATGTAATACCAATGACTAGGACATTATAAAATAGATACAGTATCCCTAGGTGTGTTAATGAACGTTACAATAAAAGTAAACAAAGAAATAAGTAACCGGGGGATCACACAAGAGTACATGCAAATCAGTTATATATTAGGCTCGGCGAATACCATGAACAGTACAAATAAAGAACCATTATTAATAAATACAACAAACAGCAACCAGGCACAAAGAGAAAGTATTCAATACAAATAGGTAACTTGTGAGGGTTGTGCCGCTTTAGTTTTATACAATGGCAATGCATTTTAGTTAAAATATTCCGGTCGGATTAAATAACACTGCAGCAAAAATACAAGAATGAAAAGCGATGAGTGGAAGTACAATGGACAAGCGTGCAATCACGAATATTACATACTAAGAGTTACCAATGGGGACTGTTATAAGTACTATTATCTCGAGTATGTTTCTAAGTCGCTTAGAAGGTTTATTTCCAAGAACCTTCCTCTCTACAGCTTCAAAATACAATGGGAATGCCATAAGGACGTTATTCTCTTTGTTATCGTCACCAATCGCATACGTGTTAAGTTACAGTGCCACAGAATATTTGACACATAGATAACGCGGGTAAATACCGTGATGTAATGATGTAATTTATATAATCTATGAGGGATTCTGTCACTCGTATGAACCTTAGAGAATACGGACTCTTCAGAATTATGTGTAGCTGCATTCGATTTGCAGAAGGCTTTGTCGTTTCTTAAATTTACAACATCCACAGAATATTACAAAAGAAATATGTATTTTTGCAATCTTAGAATTCATTCTTTCAATCAATCATTAGATTGCATGTATTTATGGGTTCAGACTTAAACAGGCAGAGGATCTTAGGAAGTAGCCAGTTGCGTTACTACTTTCTTAAAGAAATATGTTACAAATCACAACCACATCGTACTTTATTGTGGTGCATGCACAGAACAACACAAAAACATTAAAATGACATTGACTTGTAGAAGATACACAAAAGAAGGTGAAGATTTTAGACCACAAATTTATGGTATCTAGCCATTCATTTCTGCCTAATGATGCTGACAAGCCGTAAATTGGTTCAAAATACGTTGGATGAGATTTCAAATCCCTTGACTGTAAAATTTAAAGAGACACTGAATGGACATGGCAGATTTCAATGAGGTACATTTCATGAAGAAGAGAAAGGGGAATCCGATACAATCATCACCTAATAACCCATTGGACCTACTCTACAAGACTAGAAGGATAGTAACAGCAGACAAAAAACAATCAGAAAAAATTGAGTATATCACTAATAATCGAAGTGAAACGGATAATTTTAATTGTTAATCATTATATCTTCATGGAATAAAGTTCTACTATTCCATATAAGAATGAAACTTTTTCATTTTATACTCAACAGTCTGTAAATTAAACATATATGCCAAATGAGTCCTTTTTTTATTAAGTGTTAATTTTATTAATTAAACGTTTGTGTGATCGAAAATGAGGAATAAATTACTTTTATCTAATTTCCATTCAACATTATTTTTTAATTTCGATTTCGACTGTTAGGTCATTATCAAGTAAAAATGCAGATACCAGTTCGCAAGTATATTTGTGTGATTGTCATCGGACTTAAGATTATTAAGTGTATGTAATATCTCACAATGTTTCTTACAATTTTTTTTCTTTCAGATGTCAAGATGAACTGGATATTGCATCGAAGTATTCATGGATCGTTTGCCTTGTACTATTTACTGATTAGCCTCTTGTCAACGAGCGTTCTGACTGAGACCTACAAAAAATGCTTGACCCGTTTACCAGGTAATACAAATTCGTTTTTCTCCGTTGTTTTCAAAGCTCCATTAATTGAATTTATATCGAAAATTTCTTAAAATTAGTTTTCAAGTAGACATATAATACAATTTCCAAATATCATCGTGGATCAGGAACATACTTTGGTTATATACATTATTTCTAGGCTTGGACATAGAATTTGACAAATATTTTTAGATAACCTCTATGATGCTTGCTTTAAAATTTTATATTAAATTAGGTATATGATATATTAGGAGTTCGTTCGGTTTTGATAACAGATAATAGATTGATAAATAATTTAAGAAAACGAAAATTGCCGTTCAATAATATAAAAAAAAAATTTTTCAGAGATAAACGCCAAAAGGTACCCATATTACAAAAACAGTCCATTTACCATCAAAATCGATACGTCAGACAGAATAACACATCAGCTTAGCTCTCATGCCTTTATGATCTTCGCGCAGGAGGTGCTGGGGTATCCAAGGGTAGAATTGTCCTACTTTGAGGACCACTTCGATATCAATGAAACCGTTGACAGGTTGAGTGATCAGGAAAACCTCAGGTAATTATTGAATATAATAATTCAATGTAATTACTGAAATAATTAAATCATACCCTGCAATCAATCTTCTTGCAACCAGGGGAAATTTAATAAAATTAAGATAAAAGATTGACAGTGATTTTCACAAAACCTGCTGAACACAGGGTCCTTCTACAATTTAACTAGTTCAAAGTGCACAGATTTAGTCACTGTGTCAAACTATGACAGATTAACCTCTGATGATCATCGATCAAGTACAAATTGGGTTCCACAAAACGTTTTGTTCTCTGATCTAACCTAGAATCCCTGCTAAATCACAGATCAAGTTGATTTGCCGATTGGTGAATCAAGATCTTCGTATTCTCGTTAAATAGTTTAAGTGTATTGTTTATTGTTTATTTCTTTCTAGTGATATAATTGTAAAATGCTTTTCGAAACGAGTTCATACTCATCATCAAAAGAAGATTTAAGTGAAATTCGAAGACTGAATTATTAGAGATAGGAGTGATCCTTTTGCAAAATATGATGATCTTGATGATCACACGAGCAAGAATAAAGAAAAGTGTTGGAATTTTAAAAATCAATCTATGCGATCGATAAACAAGTCTACATGACTATAAATGTAAATAATGCCTTGTCATTCAAGGAAAAATGTTTTTTTCACGTAGTGAGTCATGTCAATACTAATTTTTCATAAAATAAAATTATTATAAGGTGAACCGGAAAGTAATGTCACTTTTTCAAATTAAATTCAAACGAATAAATTATTAACAAGTTTTTATTTTTAATCAATAATGTAATCATCACCTTTGTTATCAACAACCTTTTGCTATCTAGTGTGCAAATTTTCAACGCCGGACCGATAAAAATCAATTGGTTTTTGAGTAAAGTATCTCGAGATGGCATTTTGGACATCATCCCAAACTTTTAAGGTTTTCCCACTAAGAAAATGTTGTGGCGATCGGAATAAATGGAAATCCGAGGGTGCTATATCGGGCGAGTATGGTGAGTGAGGCAGTACCCCCCACCCCACCCCAATTAATTAATTTTTTCCAAGGTTCGCCTTGCACAGTATGGTCTTACATTGTCGTGTTGAATAAGGTCTTTTCTGTTAACAATACTTTTCGATTGAAGATTGGTTCACTCGATCCAATTGTTCTACAGTAAAGATATGCATTAACAGTTTGGCCAGGTATCAGCACTTCAAAAAATGAACGCCCCATTTTGGAATGTAAACCCGTACTTCGTGATGATTCCTTTGGAGAGAGCCACTGCCTTTTGCGTTTTGGATTATCATATATGGCCCATTTTTCGTCTCCAGTTATCAAGCGATCAAAACACGGTTCTGTATGGTGCAGTTAACAATACGTTACATGTGATGGATCGGTTGGCTTTGTTCTCTTCTGACATATTATGGGGGATCCAAACACCTGCTCTGCTTATTTTTCCAATCTGCTGCAAATGTTCTTGGATGGTCGATCAAGGTTGGTTAAGGGTGTTTGATTGTCTGACATAGATTTGCTTCCACTTCTGCCCTTAGCAAACGTAGCATGTCGTTGTCTAATGTTGTTGGTCTTCCTGATCGAGTCAGAGAGATCAAAATTACCGGATCTGAACCTAGAGAACCATCTTTGGCATTTACGAACGTCTAATGCACTTGGATAAACATCGCGAATGTTTTTGGTCGCAACTGTTACTTTACTACCCTTGCGAAACTGAAAAAGCATACAATGGCGGATATGCTCTTCTCGTATTCAGCTGTTCATTTTACCCCAAAGTGCAAAAAAATCTAATAATGAATTATTTAGAAGTGAACAAGTCACGATAACCTTAAAATGTCTGTGACACGACTTCGAAGTACACAATGAGCTGACAAATCACAATCAAATGTCGACACGCGCAGAAACGACATTATTTCCGTCTTGAAAATTTTCAGATTTCAATTTCAAACTCAACCGAAATTATTCATAGGTCCCAAACCTATCCTGTCTATAGCACTTTTGAAAATTAGAGTGTTTGCAGACTGATTCTAAAAGTCAAACATTTGGGCAAAACTAAAGCACCAAAACCCTCCTTCAGTTACGTGAACACTGACTTTAAGTTCAGAAACTCTTCACGTGAAATTCTACAGCAGTTGTTGACGAAACAGTAATCAAAATAATATCGGGTGTTTTATTTGAAAGATAATTTTATGACATTTATGTTTTAAAAATAATTTCCGGCATATGTCCACCACGACTAGCTCTGAGAAATCTTATTCGACCAGACCAATTTTGAACCACTTTTTCGAGTAATTCAGGCCTTATTTCATCAATAACACGAGTTATGTTGGCTTCCAAAGCGTCTATTGTTTCTGTTTTATCAGCATAAACCAATGAATTGACATAAACCCAAAGAAAATAATCCAGCGGAGTTATGTCGCATGATCTTGGAGGCCAATTAATTGGACCATTTCTCGGAATAATGTTATTGCCAAATCTTTCCTTCAATAAATCAATTGTTACCGTAGCAGCATGAGGTGTAGCATCATATTGTTGGAACCAAAACACTTCTGGGTCGATACCATTCAAATTTTGAAACAAATAATCATTGATCATCGATCTATAACGAGCACCATTCACTGTAACATTAGCTCCAGCATCGTTTTTAAAGAAATATGGATCGATGATGCCTCCAGCGTGTAAAGCACAACATACAGTGCCTTTTTCAGGATGCAATGGAACCTGCAGAACTTCTTGAGGATGGTTTTCACTCCATATACGGCAATTTTGCCTTGTTTACATGGCCGTTCAATCAGAAATGAGCTTCATCACTAAACACAATTTTACGATAAAAAAGTGGATCAACTTCAAGCTGTTCTAGGGTCCAATCAGCAAACAAAAGACGCTTATTATAGTCAGGCTTTAGTCCTTAAACCAGTTGAATCATGTATGAATGTACACCAAGATCTTTACGCAAAATGTTCCATGTGGTGGATGCACAGAGTCCAACTTGTTGTGAACCTCGACGAATAGACAAATTTGGATCATCGTTAACTATGACTTACAGCAGCGATATTTTCTTCTGTGCGTACAGTTCTTTGTCTTGTTGTTGTTGTTGCATGGAGTAGGGAAAATGTTGTCGGAAATCTATCGATAGTTCGACGAATAGGCTGCTCTGATGGACGATTATGTAAACCATACATTTCACGGAGTGCTCTATAAGTTTGGCGAATACTGATTTTGAAAATAAACTTCCACAATTTGTAAACGTTGTTGCGGCGTGAGTCTTTCCATGATAATTTGTCAATGCTTACTGAACAGAAATGTCAAAATAACATTCACTCTAAAAACACCCGATACCTGTGAATCACGCGCTACTCAAATGCGGCATAAAATAACTATTTTAGAAGATCAAAATAACCTACCTTACATATCCCTTTTGAAAAGTAATAGTAGTGTACGACTGGAAATGGGTGAACAGAATATGTAATGGCTTACCAAATGATAATAATTATTCATCTCTCGTTTGAATTCTCATTGTGTATGTTCGTTGCACGCTTCCGCACAATGTACTTTGATCATTTATGTTCCATCTACATCCCAATCTTGAGTTATAAAGCAAATAGAATTGTTTACTATCTCAGGGGGGTCTCATGAATGAATGTGATGATGCTTCTGCTGTTATATAGTACGTCTTCGTATTCGGAAAAAACAAAGTTCAATTTTAATCATTTAGTATATATTTTCGATTCTTGAATCAGAAAATCATAACAAAATATTCATCTCATTTACTTATACGACCTCCATTTAACTGTAAACACTTGACTAAACGTCGAGGTACGTCCGAAACTAGATCACTAGGACTGTAAAACTGACTGAATTAAATCATCTTCATTTCGTGGCAGTGCTCGTTCAACTTCAATCTTCATTATTCCCCATATGTTTTCAATGGGACTAAGATCTGGTGAAGCTGCTGACCATGAAATGGTTGTCACTTGGTGTTCTTGTTTCTAAGCTTGAGTATAGGCTGAAGTATGTCATCTCGCATTATCCTGCTGAAAACGCCACCCCTCTGGATATTACGCATGCGCCGTTTCAAGAGAAAATCGTTCAGAATCCCATAATACATTCTGTCAAGAAAGTACCGGGAATTATCGATTTAAATCTGGCGGGGCAATGAGGCAGGTAAAAATTTTTTTTCCTAGGTTGGTACCACTGTCCTTAATTACTATGCCAATCTTGAGCGGGATCTGTCAACTAGTGTGTTTGCAACAGCTGATTAAGTCAGTCGATGTCAGAGTGCGTGCCGATTTTTACTATGGGTGATTACGTTGAGCAAAGAATTTGTTTAAAGTTTTGTGTTGCAAATGAATTTTCGTGTGCCGATGCATTGAAAATGTTGCAAAAGGCCTTTGGTGATAATGCTCTATCGAAAACTCGTGCATATCAGTGGTACAGAACCTTCAAGGACGGTCGTGAAGTGGTCGCCCATCGACGGCTTCGATCGAAGATAACGTCGATAAAATTAAGGAAAGGGTGCTGGAAAACCGTCGTACCAGCTTGAGAGAGATAGCACATGATCTTAAGATATCCCACGAGTCCGCACGTACGATTTTGATTGATATTTTGGGCATGAGAAAGGTGGCCGCACGACTCGTACCGAAAGACCTGAATTTTCTTCAAAAACGTCATCGCGAACAGGTTGCTTCAGACATGCTGGATCGCTGTAATTCCGATTCTACATTCATGGAACGCATTATAACTGGTGATGAGACCTGGGTCTATGAGTACGATATGCAAACAAGCCAGCAATCATCGGAATGGGTGGCAAAAAATGAGCCGAAACCGAAAAAACCACGCCAAAGCCGCTCGAAAATGAAGGTGATGCTCATTGTTTTCTTCGATATCCGTGGCGTGGTGCACTACGAATTCGTTCCAGAGGGTCAGACGGTAAACAAGGAGTATTACCTAGGCGTTATGAAACGTTTGCGTGAGCGTATCCGTAAGAAGCGGCCAAATTTGTGGGCGAACAACTCATGGATTTTGCATGACGATAACGCGCCTTCTCACCGAGCTACGATTGTGACTGACTTTCTCGCCAAAAACTCAACAAACGTGCTTCAGCAACCACCGTATTCGCCGGATTTGGCTCCCTGCGACTTTTTCCTCTTCCCAAAACTAAAATTGCCCCTTCGTGGCACCCGTTTTGAGTCGATTGAAGCCATAAAACAAAATTCGGCGCGAGAGCTAAAGTCCATCCCGGAAAGCGCCTATAAAAAATGTTTCGGTAATTGGAAGTGCTGTTGGCATAGATGTATAGGAGCAAATGGAACCTATTTTGAAGGCGACCCAATAAATTTTGACGATTAAATGTAAAAATGTTGTTTTAATTGAAAATTCCCGGTACTTTCTTGACAGAGTAGTACTTTTCACTATTAATGGTACCATCAACTATACAGGGAGGCGTTGCACCACGCTGAGATATTGCTCCCCTAAAATTTGGAAATTTGAACAGGTTGTTTTGATAGGATTTTTAAGTGATTTTCACCAAGTTGGAAACAACTTTCATCAGATATAAAGACATTATTAAAATTATCCTCTTGAAAACGTAGACAAAATTTTATCCTTCGTTCCTTTAGTAAAGGTGTCATTATAGGGATTTTTTTACTTCCTTGATATGTAGCTTTTTCGTTTTAGTGACATACGGATGGTTTCTGGACATACTTTTATATTTCGTTGATTTCCAAATCTTTTCGCCCATTTGCGAAACCCCAGAGCCGAATTGTGTCGTCCTAAGGCCAATAAAGCGTTTAAATTGTTTCCTTAAATCTTCCTGGTCTATTCCTCAAATTCATGCCATTTTTTAATTCATATACAGCACTTCTTCCCAGTTCAGTCAATGGCACTAATTTTTTAACGTTTCTAAAACCTTTCCTACACAAATATTCTATCTGTTTTCTTTTCCAGTTGCAACATCATTCCATAAATTGTATACCTGTTCACAATCAACAATATTTGACAAATAATGTTGCCATGCAACTTTGGCCATAGCCGACTATCTGCACAACCCATTTCATACATTACTTTTGTCTTTCAATGTTACAGAAAAGAAGTATATTAAAATTATGAAATATGAAAAATAATAAATTCCGGATACTTTCTAGACGGACTATACTAGATGAATTAAAGGAAATATCAAAGATATTTTTCCTTGGGTGGTAATTTTCACTGAAACTATTATACTACTCTGTCAAGAAAGTACCGGGAATTTTCAATTAAAACAACATTTTTACATTTAATCGTCAAAATTTATTGGGTCGCCTTCAAAATAGGTTCCATTTGCTCCTATACATCTATGCCAACAGCACTTCCAATTACCGAAACATTTTTTATAGGCGCTTTCCGGGATGGACTTTAGCTCTCGCGCCGAATTTTGTTTTATGGCTTCAATCGACTCAAAACGGGTGCCACGAAGGGGCAATTTTAGTTTTGGGAAGAGGAAAAAGTCGCAGGGAGCCAAATCCGGCGAATACGGTGGTTGCTGAAGCACGTTTGTTGAGTTTTTGGCGAGAAAGTCAGTCACAATCGTAGCTCGGTGAGAAGGCGCGTTACCGTCATGCAAAATCCATGAGTTGTTCGCCCACAAATTTGGCCGCTTCTTACGGATACGCTCACGCAAACGTTTCATAACGCCTAGGTAATACTCCTTGTTTACCGTCTGACCCTCTGGAACGAATTCGTAGTGCACCACGCCACGGATATCGAAGAAAACAATGAGCATCACCTTCATTTTCGAGCGGCTTTGGCGTGGTTTTTTCGGTTTCGGCTCATTTTTTGCCACCCATTCCGATGATTGCTGGCTTGTTTGCATATCGTACTCATAGACCCAGGTCTCATCACCAGTTATAATGCGTTCCATGAATGTAGAATCGGAATTACAGCGATCCAGCATGTCTGAAGCAACCTGTTCGCGATGACGTTTTTGAAGAAAATTCAGGTCTTTCGGTACGAGTCGTGCGGCCACCTTTCTCATGCCCAAAATATCAATCAAAATCGTACGTGCGGACTCGTGGGATATCTTAAGATCATGTGCTATCTCTCTCAAGCTGGTACGACGGTTTTCCAGCACCCTTTCCTTAATTTTATCGACGTTATCTTCGATCGAAGCCGTCGATGGGCGTCCACTTCACGACCGTCCTTGCACGAGTTTTCGATAGAGCATTATCACCAAAGGCCTTTTGCAACATTTTCAATCCATCGGCACACGAAAATTCATTTGCAACACAAAACTTTAAACAAATTCTTTGCTCAACGTAATCACCCATAGTAAAAATCGGCACGCACTCTGACATCGACTGACTTAATCAGCTGTTGCAAACACACTAGTTGACAGATCCCGCTCAAGCTTGGCATAGTAATTAAGGACAATGGTACCAACCTAGGAAAAAAAATTTTTACCTGCCTCATTGCCCCGCCAGATTTAAATCGATAATTCCCGGTACTTTCTTGACAGAATGTATATTAGGTTGGGGGACAAGAATTCCATAATTTTTTCGGTATATGGCTGTAATGATCTATTTCTCGTAAAGTATCGATCAAACAATTTCAGATTTATGCTCATTGTCAAAGTGACGTTTCACATTGAAATAATTCTTTTGCTGCTTTTTGTGTGGTCCATTCAGTTGTGAGTTACAGGGTTTTGTAAATGGAAGTCGAAAAAGAGAAAATTCGGCATATTTTACATTTTTTTCTTTGATAAAGCCGAAAATGCAAGCCAGGCGGCTGAAATTGTAAACGGTGTTCATGGTCCGGATAATATAATAGCTAATTGTACAATTTTGGTTTCGTCGATTCGGTTCAGGTATTTTTGATATTAAGATACACCTCGCACAGGCAGGCCCGTCGTTGAAAATGTGGATAAAACCAGGGAAATAATCGAAGTTGACGAGCATATTAATAATCGTAGCATCGCCCAGGAGCTAAAGATCGACCATAAAAGAGTTTTAAACATTTTACGCAAAACTGGATTCAAAAAGAAGCCCGATTTTTGGGTGCCATACCAGTCAACACCAAAAATCGACAAATTTTTTAAACGAATAGTTACTGGGGATGAAAAATGGGTTACATAGATCGTGATCTATGAATCTATGAAATCTATGATCTCGTTTGTTTCTTTTTTCATTTTTTTTTTGTTATCGACTGTCACGATTATATGGATTACAAACTCCATGGTCGAGGAACATCTTCTCGGATTGGATTCTGCTCCTAGTCCTGAAGAATTTTCCCCGGGCTTACTCAAGATGTGTTCAGTTTCCCTCTGCGTACCATTGTGTATAAATCGTGTAGTCGTGCAGTCAACAGTAACACCTTTTTCCAACAAGAACGACAAACTTAAGGTTGAGAATTATAGACTCATCAGCCTCACTTCCTTCGTGGTCAAGCACTTGAGAAAATAATATCTAAACAGCTGCTCCAGTTGGCCTTGCAAGATACCATTATTCCTCCGCAGCAGTTTGGATTAATCCCAGGAAGATCAATTATTACCAATCTTTTGACTTGCCTGGTTAACTGGGCTAAATCTTTGGAGAATGGGGTTCCTTTGTAAGTTTATTATCTGCATTTTTTACCAGCATTTTACCGAGTACCAAAGAGAAGACTACTTCATAAGCTTGAACATTTTTTTCTCCCTCATCGGATCGTTCTTTTGCTGTTAGAGTTGGAGATATGTGGTCACCTTCGAGACTTGTGCTGAGTGGTGAGCCACACGTCTGTTCTTGGCCCTCTGTTGTTTATTCTTTATGTATCCGATTTTCCTTCTGTGCTAACGTCTATCTTTGCATCCTACTCCGATGACATAAACATGTACTAACCATCGGTTTAAGGGCTCTTTAGGGGGGGATCTGGATTTATTGATTGGTGGTACTTTGACTGAATGTATCTAAGTGTCGTGTTCTCTATTTAGGTAACAATAATCCGGGTCGACCTCATTTCAATCTGTGGATGAATGTCTGACTCAAGTTGATCTGGGTGGTGTCATAAGCAGTGACTTGTGGAACCCTTATATTTTACACATTTGTAATAAAGCAAAACTTTATTTGATCCAGCAGCGTTTCAAGATACAGTAACTGCTGTATAAAATGACACATCCGTCCAATAGTGGAATTTGGTAGTCTTGTCTGGCACCCATGTTCAAATACTCTGTGGAGTGCGGAGACCCATTTATCTGGATGGTTTGAGGTCTTGACACATTTACGGATTGGAACTTCGTGGAGATATGATAGTTTAGAGCACTGAATAGTTTTTTTTTCGTTACTGATCTGTCGCGTCCCTTTGAATTAAATACTAACCAGTTCAAAGAGATTCCATACAAGCAGCATTTTTGGATTTTTAACTATTGGAACCGACTTAATGTGGTTGAAGCTTCTTCAGTTAATGCTTTTAAGAACAGGTTTCATATCTGGAAGATATGCGCGTTGCTGTAGTTTGTATTTTTTTGAATAAATTTTTCATTTACTTCATCATAATTGATGTTTTTTTTTAATTGTCCTTGATTAATATTCGTATTTTTTCTCGTTGAGGTTATTTTTTTCTTATAATTTTCTTTAAAGTTTCATAGTTATATACTCATTTCTGTGATTTTAATGATAAAAATAATAATAACTGTACCCAAAGCTTCAATAAAGATCCGGCAAGTTTAAATACAATAATCACGGATATATTCCAACCATTTTATATCTGAGACCCACGCACTGAAATATTTCCAATATTAATCGACCTGAATCCATTATTACATTTATTTAAAGCTGGCGCGCTGATTCATAATTTCCTGAATTAATAATCTAGATTGGTACGAATAATTTCAACATATTGCCTTCTGATAACGGACATGATATTTATGTTCACAGTTCATGGTGAATTGTTGGAAAAAATTTACACTGTGCGGTTCGTTCAGTATAGTTTGCTATATGTAAATGCTCTCCAAACATTGATTTCCGAGAAACAGTAATATTTCTGTTGCGTGCCAACATCAATTTTTGAATTATTTGTTTGCGAAGTTATCGTTTTTATAGACGAAGGGAGAAAATTAAATTTTGACTGCGAACTTTTCAACACTTTCAAATAACAAATTTCGAAGGTGATGGAACATTGATAACGCGTACATTATGATTGATTGCAGGGGCGTATCATGACCTAGGACTCTAGCAATTATAAATAACATTAAATAAGTTAATTTTTATTTTCACAAATTTTATTCAATATTCAATGTATAGGCATGAAAGAAAACTCGGGAAATTTTGAAAAAATTCAATTTTTCCATGTAGTCCCCTTAAACTTTAATACATTTGTAAGATCGAGAAATAAGCTTCTCTAAACCTTGTAAAAAATATTCTTCCGGCTTCTCCTCAAAATAGGTATTAATTGCTACCTTCAGTTCTTCATCGTCGGAAAATCGCTTTCCACGAAGATATTTTTTACATTTGGGGGCCAAGTCTGGATTGTACAGAGAATGAGTAATTCACTAAAATAAGAATAACCTTATTTAATATGGATTTTCATCAAGTAAAGACTGATTCAATTAAATATTAAATAATTAAACATGAATAATATCTTGAATTGCTTTCTTACAGCATTCCTAAAGCTACAATAAATCTGGAAGTTTGGATTTCTCCCGATAAGGATACCATAGACATTGAAAGCGAAAGGTCTGTTCAGGATTGCGGTAATGTAGCAAATACTGGAGGAAGATTTGGTTGGTTCATACCCAACGATTTGGCCGGACCAATTCATATATTTTACAAGAAATGGTATAATGAGATCAGCGAGGTGTCCTGGACGTTCTTCAGAAACCCCAAACTCTCTTCATTTTTCGATGTAGACCAGTCCGATTACAATATGATAAGGGCCAATTCCTTGAAAAATGTCAATACCAAAGAGTAAGTTATCAACAGTTATTCACAATAAAATGACATGAATAGAGGTTAATACTTGATAGAAGGTATATAAATTTATTTGAATATTTTAATATTAGCCTTCTACATATTTAATTTCAAAAAATTTTATTTAATAATTATAACTGCAGGAATTAAATTAAATCAATATCATATAAGTACTACTTATATCAAACGATATATAAAATAAACATTCATTATAAGACATCCAAATGATATAACAAAATCCAATAAATAAAATTGTTAACCAAAATCCTAAAAATTAAATATTTTGAGTAGACAAAATTTTGTTTCTGCTGATCAATTTTATGAAAACAGATATCTTTCAAAAATGTTTAACATAATCTTAAGAATTTCATCATAAAACTATCTTACTTCGAATATTCAATATAATGAGTGTGGATAGCTCAGCGGGAGGGCATCGGACTCGTGACCGGGAGGTCCAGGTTCGAGTCCTGTTCAGGTAGAAAAGAAATTTTCTAGTTGGACGGGTATCTGCCACCATTTCACTGTTGGGTCAAAAATTAACAGTGCTGTGACCTAAAGTGGCGCAAGATCGCAGTAACAAAGCCTACACAGAACACAACTGAACTCCTATTTCGCACAAGCTGAAAAAGCTTCTGAGGGATCTTCACAGAAGATCTAGGAGTATCAGGATAATAATAATAAAAAAAAAAATAAAAAATTGGATATCTAAGTTACTTTCTATAAAATCTCAAGATATGTAAAAACATTACTGAAAAACAAGTTTTAAGAGAGACTTTGCTTCGTCAGTACTCAATTAATTCATATTCAATAAAATATAACATCAATCAACAACAAATATTTACTCACCTTTCAACAATTCAGAAAGCTTCTGGTAAATGAATACTGAAAAATTTAAATGGAGTGTAATGTTAACTACAAATAAATAATTCTGTGGTTTACCATTGATCTAAAATATTGAAAGGAAAAGATTTTGGTCAACAATTTTATTTATTGGATTTTGTTATATCATTTGGATGTCTTATAATGAATGTTTATTTTATATGTCGTTTGATATAAGTGGTACTTATATGACATTAATTTAATTTAATTCCTGAAGTTATAATTATTAAATATAATTTTTTGAAATTAAATATGTAGAAGGCTAATATTAAAATATTCAAATAAATTTATATACCTTCTATCAAGTATTAACCTCTATTTATGTCATTTTATTGTAAGTTATAATTATTAAATATAATTTTTTGAAATTAAATATGTAGAAGGCTAATATTAAAATATTTAAATAAAGTTATTCACAAGTTATAAATTAGCCTTCTCTTTCTATGTTTTGTTTATACATTTATTATTATTAGGAATTGCGGCTATGAATGCACCACAAACTACTAATTATTTATCTATAGTTTTTCATAATGTTAAAAGGTTTTACAACAAGAGGTTTCATTTTGAATAGCCCAATATCTGGGCAGCTGTCATCTTCTGACGTCTGACAAGTAAAAACTACACCTTGTAAGGAAGATTATGAGGAAATGAAGCATTTTCTTGCCGAGGCCAAGAAAGTTTTTGATCTATCCATACTAAAATCATGAAGAAAATTCTTGAAATGTTCCTAATCTGGAAGATGTTGCCAGAGTAGTTTTTCTTTTTTCCTGAACAGTTCTCTATAAGTGTATCTAAGATTTTGACCCTACAAGGGTTATGGTAAAGTCCCTCGTTTTTCCTTAATGCCCAGAATCACATTTTCATATTTCTAATCACCACTTTCAACGTTATGGTCTTCATAAAAATTATGTGACAGATACAATTTGAAAGATACTCATTCAAAGCCGACAAGGCTTCAAATTTCTAAATTTAAACGAAATGAAGGTATTAGACCTTCATTGTAAGGATATATATGGAAAAAATTTGACAAATTATTGTGGGCCACATAGCTAAGATGTCTAAAGGCATGCTTAGAAAATCTTCAAAACACACTTGATAAAAGAAATATCATAGATGGAGTTCTTATAATGTTTGTATCGATTTTACCAAATTCTTTTAACTCAAATTTTTAAGGTTTGATTAAAATTAATGCATGTGTTGGTATTATGAAAATTCAGAGTTGCATATACTAAATCTCCACAAATATTTCTAGTATTTTATCATTTTTAAGCGAAAATTTATTTATATGTCGACATTATTTTCGAATATTTCTATTTTGGTCATACGTAATTTATCTTTCATCAGTTATTTTAACGACACTTTTTCTTCCAGATACTTCTGTACGAGTTGCCACGAAAATGGAATGTACATACCTCAGCAGTGCAAAAATGAAGATTGTGCCTTGTTGTTGGCTCCAGACTACTTGTCCACTAGCTTCGTTGTCAATCACATTAACGAACTCAAACTTTATGTCAAAGTTGTGTGGCTTGGAAACAACCTTTCTAAAGTAGTTAAAGCCCTCACAGACAAATACAGGACGTCAAAATCAGATAAAAGTGTAGTTTTTATCACCTGGACCCCAAGTCTTATGGTATTGGATGGAAAAGATTTCATCAGTGTAGGTTTCAAAAAGTGTGAGTTACTTCAGTCTAGTCACTTAGGATGTAAATATGAGATCAATAGATTGGTCAAGTTCGCTTGGAATGGACTTCAGGAAATAGGAAAGCCTCTACTAGAAGCTACGCGATTGTTCTTGTTCAGAGGTAACTCTTATGAAGCCTTATTGGATATGTACAGGAAAAATCCAAAGAAAGGTGTGAGATACGCTGCCTGTGAGTGGATGAAGGCATCTAACGAAACTTGGTTGGATTGGAATCCAGTTATAGATTCTGTTATATACATTGGTGGTATTTTCCCAATGCATAATTCACCATATGTGGGCGAAGGAATAGCTAATGCAGCGAAAATGGCAGAGATAGCTATAAACAATAATAAATCAATTCTTAAAGATTACAAATTGGAAGTACTAATATCTGATGGGCAGTGTAGATCTGATTTAGTCATGAAAATGTTTATAGATTATGTTGTTAACAAACAGTTTGCATCTTTGATAGGGGTGTTAGGTCCTGCTTGTTCTGACACTGTTGAGCCTCTTGCCAGTGTATCCAAACATTACCAAACTATGATAGTTTCGTACAGTGCAGAAGGAGCAAGCTTTTCGGACAGAGAGACATATCCCTACTTCTTTAGAACAATCGGAGAAAACAAGCATTACAATCATGTATATGTTAAATTCTTCAAACATATGGGATGGAGGCAGATAGCAGCTTTGACAGAAGATGGACAGAAATATACTGAATATATTTCGCAGATGCAGAGTTTATTTGATGATAATCAATCCCTTTCAAACATTAAATTCCCTAGAAACCAAGATGACACCGTCATGAGTCTGGTAAGAATTCACTTTCATTATTCATCTGTTTTAATTATGAAGGGGAAAATTCTCTTGAATATCCTGATAACTAATTCCATTACATGTTAGGGAAATAAATGGTGGACCAGAAATAATATCGTGTTTGCGCATGTCGATATTTGATTGTCATTTATCAGTACTTCGAAGTCATGTCAAAGCCATTTTAAGGTTATTGTAACTTGTTCACTTCTAAATAATTCAATATTAGACTTTTTTTTGCAATTTGTGGTGAGATGGTCAGCTAAATACCATAAGAACATACTCGGCATTGTATGCTTTTTGTTTCGCAAGGGTAGTAATGCAACAATTGCGACCAAAAACATTTGCGATGTTTATCTAAGTGCATTAGATGTTCCTAAATGCCAAAGATGGTTCTCTAGGTTCAGATCCGGTAATTTTGAGCTCTCTGACTCCTTCGATCTGGAAGACCAATAACATTAGTCAACGACATGCGAGGAACTCTCAAATACCCTTAATCAACCTTGATCGACCATCCAAGAACATTTGCAGCAGATTGATCCGTTTTTGATTGTTTGATCACTGGAGGCGAAAAATGGGTCATATATGATAATCTAAAATACAAAAGGCAGTGGCTCTCAACGAATGAAACACCATGAAGTACTGCGAAGCCGGGTTTACTTCCCTAACAAGGCTGAGTTTGGTGGAGTATACGCGGAATTGTTTATTTTGAAGTGCTGAAACCTGGATAAACTGTTAATGCAGATCTTTATTGTGAACAATTGGATCGAGTGAACCAATATTTAATCGAAAAGTATCCCGCGATTATCAACAGAAAACGCGTTATTCTGCAACACGACAATCCAAGACCGCACTGTGCAAGACGAACCTCGGAAAAAATTAATGAGTTGTGGTGGGAGGTACTACCTCCCCCACCATACTGGCCTGATGGCCCTAGGATTTCCATTTATTTCGATCGCTACGACATTTTCTTAGTGGCAAAAAATTTTAAAATTTGGTTGATGTCCAAAATGCCATCTCGAGATATTTATTCAAAAACTAATTGATTTTTATCGGTCCGACATTGAAAATTTGCACACTAGATGGCAAAAGGGTGTTAATAACAAAGGTGGTTACATTATTCATTAAAAAAAGAACTTGTTAATAATTTATTTGTTTGAATTCAATTTAAGAAAGCGATATTACTTCCCGGTCCACCTTGTATTTCAAATTAAGAACTGGATAATCAAAAATTTGATGATAGAAACCACAATGACATTGCATTTTATGGTAATACCTAATTATGTTTGTATTGTTCGAAAATTACATGATATTATAAATAGATTTTTCTCATATATCGCGCCAATTAAAAGTGAATAAAAGAGTCCTTCAAACAGTACCAAGATTTATGATAAGAAATATTGATGAAATTATTATGTGGCTATTGAACTGAGGAAACTGTATCATCAAGTTGAACTTGAATAATAAAGATTTTTCTAATAAGAGGTTTCATTTTGATATTTAAAAAAAGCGATTATATTTTAAGAGAAATCAACTGATGTTTATTTCACTTTAAAGAGGAAGTCATTAACAATGGAAAACGATATCAGCCACTGTCAATGTGTTTTTGAAACGTGTATTGTTCCATTTTTAGTAACGGCGTAGTTTTTACTTGTCAAATGTCAAAACATGACAGCTTCAAAAATGAAAGCTGCCCAGATAGCGGGCTATTCAAAATGAAACCTCTTATTGCAATGTTTACGAGGTTATTGCTTGTTCTACCCGATTTATTCTTTGTCATGAATTTTTTTCTCAACAAATTGGTTTTGAAAACATTTCCTCCTTGGGGAAACAATAAAAAATCCAAAGCATTGAGATCTAGTGACCGAACTGAAACATTTTTCATTTTCTATTTCAGTATCTGGAAACTTTAAAGAAGAGAAGGTCCAGAATTATCATTGCTGATGTGGTGGATGAAGTGGCAAGGCTAATAATGTGTGAGGCATATAAATTACAGATGACACCAAAGGAAGGTTATGTGTGGTTCCTACCAGTATCATACAATACTCTCCAAGGGGGTAATATAAATTGTACTGCCCAAGAGATGTTGGAGGTAAACTAAATATTAAAAACTGTCACTTTGATTTTAACGAATTTCATTTCAGGTAACAAACGGTTATTTTTCACTCGCCCATGCCTACTACGGAGACGATAACGCTATCATGCAAGAGGATATTACCGTGAAACAGTGGAGGAATCGATACAGAAACTATACTAAAAAAATGTCAGACTATGCTGGTTATGCCTACGATGCAGTATGGACGTATGCTTTGGCTACAGATAAACTGGCGAAGACTGATCCAGAAGCATTATCACGTATCCATTCAAATACTACAATCAAGTGAGTATAGTAGTATTCTATTTTTCATAGCGTACCTTAAATGATTAGTTTTTATTCGTGAAATTAATCTGTTATCCATAACTTTAATGCACACAAATATTCATGAAAATGTGTAGTTATCTACATTATTTTAGATAAGAGCAGATTTAAATCAAAAAGTGGTAAGGATGGAATTTTATCAGAGAGCCTATATCTTTGTGAAGATTTCACAAGAACACTCACTTAACATCAGGAGCTTCAGCGTTTTAGTTAATCAATATTTATGGTTATCATACATACCACTGATTAACATCTGATATTTTTTTGAATCTGCAAAACAATCCAAAATTGAAAAAAAATTCATTTCCTCTCAACTGTAGTCCGTCTAGAAAGTATCCAGAAAAAACAAAGCTCTATTGATATTATTTAGTATATATTTTTACTTATTGAATTAGAAAATTATAGCAAAATATTCATCTTATTTACTTATACAACCTCCATTTAACTGTAAACACTTGACTAAAGGTCGAGGTACACCCGAAACTAGATCACCTCCATAAATTTCGGTGGTGATAGTCCAGGACTGTAAAACTGACTGAATTAAATCTTCTTTATTTCGTGGCGCTGCTCGTTCAACTTCAATCTTCATTAGTCCCCATATGTTTTCAATGGGACTAAGATTTGGTGAAGCTGCTGGCCATGAAATGGTTGTCACTTGGTGTTCTTGCATCTAAGTTTGGGTATAGGCCGAAGTATGGCATCTTGCATAGTCCTGCTGAAAATGCCACCCCTCTGGATATAAAACATGAGCCATTTCAAGGAGAAAATCGTTTAGAATGCCGCGGTACTTTTCACTATTAATCAACTATAAAGATAGGCGTAGCACTACGTTGGATTATTGCTCCCCAAACCATTATTTTGGTGGAAAATTTGGAAATTTGAACGGCAACAGGTTGTTTTGATAGGATTTTTAAGTGATTTCTACCAAGTTGGAAACAACTTTCATCAGATATAAAGACATTATTAAAATTATCTTCTTGATAATGAACAATATTTGACAAATAGTGTTGCCATGCAACTTTGGCCATAGCCTACTATCTGCACAACCTATTTTATACATTACTTTTGTCTTAGAATGTTACAAAAAGAAGTATATTAAAATTATGAAAAATAATAAATTCCGGATACTTTCTAGACGGACCAGACTATGTGCAGTATTGAATAATTTTAATTTAACCAATTAGAGTACAGATATAGTTGGTATAAATGTTACAACTTGTGTTCTTGCTAAGAGCTTATTGACCACCATTTGTTATATGTAATAATATTAGCTCTACCGGAAAATTCTGTCCGTTCCGGTTAAATCCGTTTCAACAAGTATGTGCATATTTATGTGATGCATTTCGGCGCTCTCTTTTGATCGTTAACAATGTATACACATTAACGTTGCAAGATAAACTAAAACGAAGATCATTCTTGTTAATATTAAGTGAGACGTGATCGTGTACCCCTGGCTACCAATAAAGTTCATTTACGCCACTGTATTTTGTACGAATTCCAACAAGGAGGAAATTTTACAGAAGCGTATAGAAATTTATTGAAAGTGTTTGGTGAATCTTAGTATATTATCTGAATAAAATTTTTTCTTTGCAGAAAACTAGTGGAAATCATAAATGGTACAGATTTCATGGGGGTATCAGGAAGAATCAAATTTAGGGGTGGACCTTCTAGATTTTCTGTCATCAATATTATGCAGTGGTATGACAACAAAACCCATATCGTCGGTCAATTCCATCCCAATCTGAGCGATAATACCCCTGTAATTAATGGAGGTCGGCTGGAAATAAATTCAAGTCTCATTAGATGGTTCACAGCTAATGGTAAAAAACCGGATGACGGCAAGCTACCACCCGAAACCTGCGCACTGGACAGTTTGGCGAAATTTTTCAACGTTGATTGTTCAATGGCTATCGTAATCTTGAACATTATTGTGATCAGTACTGTGTTATTGATCATTGGATTAGTTATATACCATCTTAAACAGAGATACGACAAGAAAGTTTTAGAGGCAACTGAAGATTACATGAAATCCCTAGGCTTCACCTGGTGGCACAACATAGAGAGTCTTAAAGATTTGAGTGCTCTGGAGGTATCGGGTAAAGATGTGGTGATCAATCGTAAAATAGGAGAAGGCTCCTTTGGCACAGTTTTTGGTGGTGAAGCGTGTTTCGAAGAAGGTTGGTTACCAGTGGCAGTAAAAACTACGCGAGTCGGCGCTTCCATAGACGAAAAGATCGATTTCTTGTCCGAAGCCGATATAATGCGCAATTTCAAGCACACCAACATTATCCGATTGCTAGGCGTGATCATGAACTCTGAACCCCTCTATGTCATAATGGAATTTATGCTCTATGGTGACGTGAAAACGTATCTGTTGGCCAGGAGACATTTAGTGTTTCAAAAACATGGAGTCGAATCCAACGAAATTAGCAGTGAAAGACTTACTTCAATGGCACTGGACATAGCAAGAGGGTTGAGTTATTTGGCCGAATGCAAATTTGTTCATAGAGATTTAGCGTCGCGAAATTGTCTAGTGAACGCGAATAAGTTGGTTAAGATTGGCGATTTCGGTATGTGTCGTCCAATGGCTGAAAAAGAATATTATCGTTTCAATCGCAAAGGAATGCTTCCTGTTAGATGGATGGCACCAGAGAGTCTGGCGCTTGGAGTCTTTACTACCTCCTCGGATGTTTGGAGTTATGGTGTCTTGTTGTATGAAATAGTGACCTTTGGAAGTTTTCCTTTCCAAGGACTCAGTAATACTGAAGTATTAGAAGCAGTGAAACAAGGAAAAACGCTCAGTGTGCCCAAAGGAGTAAAACCTCAATTGTAAGTACATAGCTTTTTATGATCCACATTATTTTGCCTCAATCATTGAAAATTTCATATGTGTTTAAAAGTTTAATTTAGAGATCTCAGATTTGGAAGTATCTAAATTACCCTATGTAAGTTTTGTAATTTTCATACACTGCTCAAAAATTGAAGTGCATAATTTGCGTATATATAATAATATAAAAGGGAAATAAAAAAGGGATTTTGTATATGTCTGATGTATTAAACTGCCTAAATGCCAGTATTATAGCAGTAGGAGAGTAGCAGTATTATAGCAGTAGGAAATATTAAAAATATTATTATTCGTATATAATATTATTATTATTTTTTTTTTATTTTACATTTTATAGATATTAAGTACTATGGCAAGGGACCACAGACATGAGAGTGGCTACGTAGTGTTAAATTCACCGCGTAAAACTCGCGACAAACATCGCTCGTCGCGAAAATACGTATAGGTCTCGAAAGTCCGAAGTGCCCTCTTCCCGATAAAGCTATTATAATTTCCGGATGACTTTCCGTTCCGTCGATACGAGCGGATGAAAATCGAAAATTTCGCGACTTTTCCCGCGGTCGCCATTAGTAAACAAACAAGCCTCGACCGCCAACCGCGTCTGTTGTGTACGTATAGGGGTCGTCCGCGAAGAAACGTACGACGGTCGTCCGAAAATTTTCGGACCGCTGGAAAAATTAATATATCTCGCGACGAGCGAAATCCGTCGCGAAAATACTTATACGGATGGAAGCTCCGAAAGGCCGGCTATCAGGTAGAGCCATTATATTTTACGCATGACTTTCCGTTCGTTCGATACGAATGGGTGAAAACAGAAAAATTTCACGGCTTTTTTCTGCGGTCTCCATTTTCAAACCAAAAAGCCCCGCCCACCACATTCATGTAGCGCTTCTGTGAACTACGTATAGAAGTCATCCGTGAAGTAAAGTACGAAAATTATGGAACCGTCGGGAAAGATGGATATATCTCGCGACTGGCGAAGACAGTTGCGAAAATACGTATACGGATCGAAAGACCGGCTACCTGGTAAAGCGATTATATTTCACGTTGACTTTCGTTCCTTCCATACGAAACGGGTATTGTCACGACTTTTGCCGCGCTCGCCATTTATTCGACCTTGGAGCGCTTGTGGTGTACGTATAAAATTAATATACGGGGGTCGTCCGAAAATTATCGGACCGCCGGAAAAAGATGGATATATCGATTGAATTAGATTGAAAAGGCGAATCAATCGATAAATATTGATCAATCGACTACACTATTAGAGAAGTAAACTAAATGACGATTCTGACCTGGTCGAGTCTGCAGGCTTAAAATAAGTTCCTTCTGCTAGCAACACCTTGAAATCACGATTTCGGCATTGTTTCAATGATGTTATCAATGAAAGCTTGAGAAATGTTTTGCCAAATGTCCGTCAAAGCATTGGCGAGCTATTATAATGTATGTATCATAAATATGTATCATTATAATATTGTCTACACCTGTAATTGGGCTTCTGGCTTGTTGCATGTAAATAAATAAATAATGTCTGCGGTGGGTTAGGAAGCGGTGTAATTGCTGTATATATGTGTGTATTCATTTCAATAACTTTTAAAATATATACCACCTGAAAAAATATGTAATAATATTCCTTCTGAAAAAAAGTAATAAATCCTGTACAATCTTGAAATCTAACTAAATTTTTTGCCATTAACTGTTGTTTCCCTGGTTGAAAGATAAATTAGCTTTTTTCAATATTTTGACAGGGAAATAATTTTTTATGAAATACCGTTTGGATTTAAATTTTATTTGAGTTTCATATTAGTTATGTCAAAAAGGTTTTGTTGATGTTCATTTTCATTCCAGGGAAGGACTTATGAATTCTTGTTGGAACAGATCATCCAAGGCGCGACCACAAGCTAAAGAAATAGTGGCTTACATTGCTGGATTCAAAGAACTGCTAACACCGTGTTTGGATGCTCCACTATCTTCCGTTCAAATTGAAAACTCAGATGAATTAGAAATACGGTTTCCCAAAAGGAAAGGTTCAACACCAACCTCGAGGAACTTTCCCTCCTTCAGCAGTAGAAAAATTTCATCTTCTAGGTTAGCAGAAGTTCGAAAATATAGGAAACAAGCTTCAATACCAGAAAATCCTGTTGGCATTCCTCTTGAATGCTACTGTCCCAAAGAGCCACTATTAGGAGAACAACAAGAAATGTCTACTACTAACCATTACCTTGCAAGACCTCAGCATGCTAGTAATGATTCTGGTGTACAAGAAGATGATGATTATATGCCAGCAAGTATGCTGAGGAATGGTCATGCAATATCTAAAATTTGAAAGGAAGTACATGCTTCTATGAGTGATCCATTTTTATCTGCCAACAATAACAATCGGGGAAATGACTCGTAGATTCCAGTTTAGGCTGAGGTCCGATCATTCCATTAATATGTGGTTTTTCAATACTATCATCTCCAATTTCTATACAAATTTATTATTTCCCTAAAGGGGATGAACCCCTAGGACTGGCCTAGTTATAAACACAAGGATGATATATCTAGAGATTTCTTGTGAGATTATGTATGGCATTCAGCCTGGAAATAATTGCATCACATCACAAAGCTTCAATAAAACAGAAATAAGTATTGCAATGAAATTGACAAAAACTGGAAGCATATAATATCAATTTGGTTTGAAATTCTTGAAACTATGATGATTAAAATATTGTGAATGATTTAGTACATATTTTAAATGAAGTAGTTCTTTATTAGACGATTTTTCATAACTATATAAATTGAGAATTCTGATAAAGACTAGTTTATGCATTTTAAATGAGGTTCATGTCCGATTGCAGTCAATTATACTTTATTCCCGAATATATTGAATTTTTGGTAATTATTTGAATTTCAGTGTCCTACAGATATACGATATATGAAACTAACATGAGGTGGTTTGTCTTAGTTTAAAAGTTTTAAGCCTCCAAAGTTCAGGTTACTTTTCCACTATAAAAACACTGAATCAGTGCTCTTATTTAGTTCACAAATCATCTTTGAACATTTGCACAGCCATTCGCAGTGTTGCCTTTCGAATATATTCAATATTTAATGAAAAAACATTGGAATTCTAGAGCAATCATATAATCACAAACTTTAGGAAAAGTACGACAATCTTCAAGGAAGTTTGGTACTACCATATATTCGTTGAATAGTATGATGAATAAAAATATGGCGGGAATTAGTCACATTTATACACATCAATAACACAAACCTGCCCCATTTTGGTTCAGAAGTCTAATCTGAATACGAGGACCCCAAAATTTGACGTTATTTGTAGGACACTGAACTGTAAATAATATCTACATTCAATATTCTTTGACATAGCTAATTGAAAGGCTAATCTACCACATTAATGTGCCCTTTATAGAGTACTGGGATATAATTGTGTGCTAGTAAGTGGGTGTGTTTTCAAGAATGAAAACTTAATCATAATAATTGTGGAGGAAAATGGAAAAAAAAGGACTTTATATGAAGTTCCTCACAAATTTTTTTCCACAATCAAGCAAATTGTGAAGAAATCGTAATTTAGATGACTTGCTGAAATTATTCTCAATCATTGACCACCTTATAGATATGCTAAATACACTATTTTTATGATCATGTTTCTGAAAAATCAAACTATGAACTAGCTACAGGAAATTCGAACTAAGTTTCTATTTATCAATATTACTTTGTTACTATCTCATACCAAGTGACACAAATCTTACAGGATTTGTAGTTATTACTTTGCATTCAATTAAACGAAAAATTTCCAAGTTACCAGAATGTTATTCTCTATTAGATTTTGTTAATTGCAGCTACAGCTAGCCTTATTTCACTGCCATTTTTCAAATTGACTTCAATTTGAATAGACTGTTACTCTTTTTAATATGTTTCAAGATCTTTATTTAGGACTTTCAATCTTTTACATTTTCAATTCTGTCATCATTATTGGTTCAAAATATTCCTCTCATTGACATTTTCTTGTCCTATTTATATGTTACATTATTTCTTACTTCGAGTTTCTGCCAAAGGAGATACAAGTGGTAGTTAATCCAGAAACAATTTTCCATTAATACAGTACCAAGGACAACTAATTGAAAATCTACTTGGGAAATCCCAAAACTTCTTTCATTCTTCAATTTAGATTATTATAGGTTTTTTTCACTTTCCAAGTTCATTTAAAAAACTTGATTCTTTTGAATACGCGCCCCAACAGTATATTTTATTGTATTTCGTTTTTATCTAATGACAACAGTTCACCGATGAGAGAGACGGTGCAACAGTAATTTTTTAGGTTGCTTAATGGAAACTATTGATCTTCAAAATCTTCAAAGAAGCATTCAAACCAGATTGATTGTATGCAAACTTTGGAAATATGTTATTTATGACTACATTACATCACTGATGAAAATATACCAATGTGAATTAGAAAAGTGTTTTCACCTAATTTGTTTTTTTATTTTTATTCATAAAATTTCAGTTCTGTTCAATATGCGTTTTTTCGAGTGATCTAAAATTTACATTCTTATAGAAATCTTGGCAGAAATATATTGCTTTAAGAATGTAAATTTTCCATCCATAAGAATAGGCACCATTATCTAGATAATTAACAATAATTCCAATCAATATATTTTCTGAATGTGTTAAAAAATATTAACTCGAAGTATGCTCTATTCGACTACTAGCTAACAAGGCAATGCCACCTAGATATCAATACTAGGATTCATCTGTCAAATTGAGATTATTATTTTTCTGAAAAAAATGACAGCAAATTGCATAGATGATGAAAACATTGATAATGGAAAAAGGCATACAAAAAAGTATTTGCTGAGTCCTTCGAATTTATTTTTTTAACTCTATATGTTCTTGAAATTTAAATAATCATAACAAACTCAAATTCGAATATTTTATTTGCTTTTAAGCAACCATGACTATGTTATTCTTAGTTCCTTCTATCTTTGATAGTAGTTTCTTGAATGAGAAGACTTTCCTTATTCCTGCTCACCTGACTTTAAAAATCCTAGTCAATAACTAAATTAATATAATTGATATTTAATGTATTTTGATTATGTCACATTCTCTTGAGTGTAAACTGTTCAATGTGAACAGAATAAAGCCAAGTTGTAGTATATGCTGATCAACTGTAATATTGCTGCTTATTTAAGTGGTATAGAGAAAATGTCTCAAGATCTGTATCAACTGCCATGGTGTCCACGAACATACGTGGGTTTTCGTACTATTCACAAATTCCTATAGTAAATAAAGACAATATTAAGATGGTGAGCATAAAACGTCAATTAAAATACAAGTTCAATTAAGATAACTTTAACTGAATTGAACTGAAGATTTCATAACCAGTCATTTATTTTTTGTGGATTGTTTCTTCAACATTGCAACTGAAAAACTTACAAGTGATGTACTTGAGACATTTTTAGTATATACCTTGACACTTTCATCTATATTAATTTATTTTACATTAATTATAGTGTATAGTTTTAAGTGAGCTATATGTATGTGTATGTAAGGCAGTCTGGCTGAATTTGTATGGCATATATTTTGATATGCGTCTTGTACCTGATTTAGGCTTAAGTTATTTTTTAAAATATTTATACTATTTCGTCCAAATATCCTAATTATTTTTTGTCAATGAAAATAAAATAGTTTTAAAAAATACTTTTCTCGTTTTTATTTTTTATCCTATAATCACAAGTATCATAAGACTTCTACTAAGTCAGATGATTTAAAAACTTCCATTATTTAAAAAAAATAACAAGCAAAATGGGTTATGTAGAATTTTATTCATGACATTTGAATTTTTTTTCAATGCAGTGTATGTTCATTAATAAATATTTATATATATATAAAAACATAATATTTACAGACATGAAAATATTGATTAGCATAATGTAATATTAAATAATAATGTAAATATTAAACATTAGGTAAAAAATTAAGGCATATAAAATATCTTGAATTTCTTAACACTGAGTTAGTGATTTCTTTAAATACCATGCTAGGAAAATATTAATTTATAGACACTTCTATGAACCTCTAGAATATGATGGTGATGGTTTGTTAACAATCATTTTCTAGATCAAGAAATTCGGAGGTTCAGTGCTTCAATTAAATAATATTACCAACAATTAGAATCATTTTTCCTAAACAATTCCTAAAATTGTAAAGTCAAAAGTAAGCAACCATACAGGCATGGTTTCCTATCCAACATTTCTTCACAAAACAGCCCTGCGTTCACCTAATCTAATGATAACATTTTTACAAATACAAAATTTTGGAATGACACAATTAAGAAATTTTATTGTTTTTATGGACGTAAATCGTGCAAAGCATACTAGCGTTTTGGGAAATATGCTTATTCCTTGGCACAAAACAAAATATTCCATTCTGATCTACTTTCATAGATCCCCATCAAATTTTAGGATGACAAATTTTAGAACATAATAAAGATTATAAATTGAAAAATGACCAAAGCGTTAATGAACGAAAATATAACAATAACTGGGAAAAATGTAAACTTAAATAACAAGGGCCATATCCTTTCTGTTAGGAAGATTAACTTTTTTTCCTTGCCATAGGGAATTATGAATAGTAAAAGCGTCTATTGTTACTGTTAAATGTTTTGTGTGTATTTGGGAGAAACATTTGGTTCCGGAGTTGTACCTGAAAAAAAACATATATTATTTTTTTCTTTTAAAGTACAACATGATTCTTCTTTTATTGGCAATAGGTTGAAATAGGGTGATAATTACTTTTCCGCCCCCAGAATAATTCTGCACAAAAAGAAAAGATGGAAAATCGTTTTGTCTTGGGAAAATTTCAATAACCTATAGTCAAATATAGCGTTTATCAGATCGGGCTGCAATACATTATTCTACTTAGTAGATTTAAAGAATTAATGAAACGGTTAGTCAGTTTTGTCAGTGGAAGAGGGTGGTTTTGAATGTAATTTTAGAATTTCAAGCCGAAAATGGTATTATAATTCATTGCATTTTTACTGTATTTCCACCATCTCATCAGAAGAAAATCCTAACACCTGTCTCTCTATCAATATACTTACTTGAAAAATTTATCGAACATCCTATCATTCACATGTTTCGGTCCAGTACCATAGAGTTTAAAAACTTCTTCCTTTTCTGGACAGTATGAATAAAGTGCTCTAAATTGACATCCAGCGTCCCGGAACAATATTAAAAAGTGTTTACTCTCTGATTTAGCAATTTCATCTAGAACTCGTCGTTTTGCTTCTTTATTTACAACACCAGGAAATACACAATATTCAACAGCATTCAACATAAGTCCTCTATTCGATTTGGTGGCAGGCTGCTTATAAAGGCGAGGACCTGGAAAAAACATTATCATGAGTTTTTTAGATAAATAAAATTGGTATTAGAGAATATTGAAGAAAAAATTAATGAAAAGTATGGTTCAATAGTGTATTTAAACAAAATTTCATAACTGAGCGTTTGGTAATCATAGCCAAAATATCACTATTTACCTCTAAATATTTGTTTACGAGAGAAGCATATTGCTATCATGTTTATGTTTAAAATCAGTTGCAATAAGATTTCTAGTATATTGAATGAGTGTACCTTGATTGGCTCTATCCATAAAGAAAAATCTAATGTTGTAATGTCTGGTAACCTTGGAGGCTGACTGACACCATAGCCAATCTAATTTCTGTGAACCTTTCGTCTAAATATTAATCAAAGTCTTGACCTGAAGACAGGAGCACCACGTGGTTCTGATATTTAAAGGAATATCTTCTGATACAGTGTGGAGTAATTTATATTATGAGGGTTGTGAGGCAATTCTCCCAAATTAAAGACCTTTCGACAGTGGCATTTGGCCATAAATAGTATGAAAGTTGTAATTATCAATGCTGTCATAAATGCCACTCCCACAAGCAGACTCCAGTTGTTGAAAATGTCGACAAAAAATAGGAGCTAAAGATCCGCAAAAAAACAGTTTTAAACCATTTGTGCAAAGCTGGATTCAAAAAGAAGCTAGATGTTTAGGTGCCACACCATTTAACACCAAAAAACATGATGGATCGAATTTATATCTGCGAAGCCTTGGCTAAACGGAATGAAATCCACCCATTTCTTAAATGAATGAGAGTGGGGATGAGAAATAGGTCGCATACAATAATATTGTACAAAAACGATTATGGTCAAAGTGGAGTGAAACAGCTCAAATGGTGGCCAAACCAGGACTAACGGCCAGGAAGGTTCTACTAGGTGGGACTGGAAAGGAATGATTTATTATGAGTTGTTTCCATATGGCCAAACACTAAACTTATATTTCTACTGTCAACTGGACTGTTTGAAGCTAGCTATTGAGCAGAAACAGCCAGAATTGACCAACAGAAGAGATGTTGTGTTCCATCAGGACAACGCCAGGCCCCACACTTCTGTAGTGATTCGCCAAAAATCCGAAAGCTTGGCTGGGAAGTCTTAATGCATCCATCATATATTCCAGACCAGGCACCAAGCGATTACCATCTTTTTCTCACATTGCAAAACTTCCTGAGTGATAAGAAATCATCAGCTGACATGAAGAGATGATTATGAGAATCGATTACTAGAGTTTTTCGCCAATAAGGACCAAGACTTCTATGAGAGAGGCATTATGAGGCTCCTTAAAAATGGCAACGAATTATAGAACAAAATATTTGACCCAAATCGGACAATCTGAAACATGTTCGATAAAGCCTTGAAGTTCACGCAAAAATAACCTATTATAACTAATTATTTCACATGCAATTTCTTAATTTTAGCTTAGTTGGATTTCCGGATATTAAAAAACATAATATGAGTATATTTCCAGACCTATTGGACAAATTTCTTTTATTAACTAACTTGATCTCATAATATCCGAAAATATTGAAGGGCTTAATTAAATTTTATTATTTAAAATTTTATTTTATTAAATGAGGAATTCATTTACGGATAGCCTAGTGGCTAAATGCATAAACATAATTAAATTAGAGCTAATATTTTATATCGTTAGATTAATTTTGGTTTAAGATTATATTTCGCTGAAAATTAGTCGAAATCGAAGGTTTAGACAAAATAGTTTGAGTTGAAAAAAAATTACTTACCATTATAATCCATCATACTACTAGGTGTAGAACTAATATCACTAGAACCGTCGTCAAACATTCTTCGACCTTTCGACATCAGACCGGGTAGTGATCCGGGTCCTGAGGGCGAAGGTAAATGCCTCAAACTGCCCATACCAGGAGATGGTGCTCTCCTTGGTGGTGTTGCTCTACCCAGGCCTGAATCAGTCTCGCCATATCGATAGGCAAAACTGTCTTGATCCGAGCTAGAACCTGTGGAAAAGCAAAAAGGTAAAAAGTGTTCCAGACAACGTCACAGATGTCATAAATTATTTAAGGAGAAGTAACAAACAATTTTGTGAAAAATGTCCCTTTTGGACTCTCAATGTTGCGAATCCTTTTCTTGAATATCTATCAATTCATATAGTTTGTATGATTTTGTTTCTTCTCCTTATAAATTATCATACAGATAAGTATTTTAGTGAACTGGGTTAAATTTTTTATTCTTTGGAAGTGTTTTTTAGCATTGGAAATTGTGAATTTAAGTTACTTACTGTTAATCATAAATGCATGTGAAATATTAATGACAGTTTATTTCAACTGAAAAATTTTTGACAACTGTGGTTACAACTTGTTCAGCCTAAGTGATTAAATAATAGCAAATTGTGTTTTCTATTTAGAATTTTACATATACAACAATGAAAATCACTAATAGTAAATAATTCTAATTTGTGTATATTGAACTCTACCAAGAATCTATAGCTAAATTATTATTATTTTTTATTTAGTTCACATTTTTATATAACAAGACATGAGAGGCTTCGGAGAATACGACATTTAAACAAAAAACAATAAAACGTGCAAGTGCTGAAAACATAATTCCAATTGAATATGCATAAATGTAATCATGAAAAATAAATTGAACATACTGAAAGAAATAGCACATTAATTGAAGAATTGCTGTTCGATGAAAAATTTCGTAGTTTTTCTTGTTTTCTCAAGATCACAGATTGAAAGTGATTTCTATAAAATAACAAATTATCTGCTTGATTGAAAAAAAGCACAATAAATTTGAAACTGAGCTGAATTCAAGAAACTTATGCTGTTTGTTCTACCAGTGTCCTAGGAAAATAAAGCTTATATAATTAAAGTATGGAATACTAATAAATAAATGGTGCAACGAAAACCTAGTAATCTCCATCACTCCCACTATAATCGAATTCCCAACCAAGTGGATAAATCACTAATCTCGTGGAGAATTGAGGTTTTGTCCAACAATACCGTCTTAAATTGTATGAACTAATTGGACAAATCCAAAATTATGAATTCTCAACACTACGAGCATGTAACGTCAGCAAAATATGTCCGCATAACAAAAACAACTAAGTCTAATGTAAAAATGTACATAAATTAATGAATGACAATGTAGAGGCTCTTATGAAACTTCATCATGTTGAAAAAAATAGTTAGTTTGCATAAAAAATGAAAATGTTTGAAAGGTCTTTATCTCATCCAACAAACAAGTTATTTTTTAATGATATTTTTTTCTGTTGCACGGCGAGTGACGGCTTGAAACAGATTTAATAACATAATTTCATAATGCTACAAGGACAAGAATATAGAGCCAGTCATGGTAATTTATGGTTATCCAATAATTGTTTTCCAATAATACAAATTACGTATATTATACAAAGATTTAGTTTGAAAAGGAAATTAATTATTTAAAAAAAAATTATGTGAGTTTAGTAATATAAGTGTATTTAACAACTTTGACTTGACCATGGATGAATATATCGACTTTTTTCAGTTCTCTACAATATTTAGACCCTGATGAAGTTTCGATTCTCTAAAGTGTCATAAAAATGTAAGAGACAGAATAGGAGAGACCATAAACGATTCATGCCCCACAACCACAAAGCGAGCCATCAATATGGGGTGAGACATCTTACCATATAGATTCATAAGAGAGCTAGACTTGCGCCCTTTAAAGTTTTGATAAGTGGAAAACTTAGAGCGGCCTCGGGCCTGTGCAGGCGAAGGGTCTGCAAAAACATTGTTACATACATAGGCTACTGTCCATTTCATTTAATAAAGAATTATCCACCCACAATTTATACAGAGTTATTTATCACCACAATGTAAATAAACATAAATCCTGAGTAAGGACGACAATTCATAACTCTTAGGTAGCTCAGATTTATTTATTATTTCTCTTATTGGAGTTTTTTTATCACTGGTAATAAGAAAACAATTTTAACATAAACATGAGATAAAATATATGGTTGATAACAAAGTAACTGCCAATTTTGAATGATTATTAAATGTTACAATTATATAATTTTGATATTTATCAGCCGTGAACTATAACTTCTTTAAAAACACAATAACTATTGAGATTTATTCGTAAAATTTCATTATAACATGAAAATTAAAAGCATCCATTTTCGCAATATTTTGCTTTATCATTTTAAATTAGGAAATAACGCAATACAACAGGTTCTATGAAATTAAGAAAAAGCCCGCATAAGAATTGTTTCGATAAATTTCGTTCTGATCCTATACTAATAAATAAAGCAGTAAAAAAGTGCGAGTACGGCTCGAATTTCAAAAGACCGATCTAACTTATAATATAAAAGCACTTTCATTTCCGCTACGAACAAAAGAAAATGTGATATTTCTCAAAACAACAATTAGGCTCTCGACGCAAATGAATATCGGTTCATTTGACCTACCGCACCATCGAACTACCCGAAAAATTTTTATCAGTCGATTAAGCTTAATGATTTTTTAGTGCTGTATGAACAACGATGTAGTAGGCCAAGGAAGTTACAGATGATCAAATCACTGTCATATCATATTTCTGTCCAAGAGATTGTAAAAAGGTTCAATGTAACGCACACAAAAATCGAAAATAATTTAAAACATATGGGATACATTAAAAACTCGTTATTTCATCGTAAATTCCTTTAACTCAACGCAATAACATGTGCTTTGCATCTCAAACTACATTATATGGAAGCTCTCTTAAAAGGGATTATAACTGGTAAAGAAAAACAGATAATTTATTATAACATGTTCGAAGGAAAGCGGTTAAACTCTTAAGGAATTGAACCAGTGTAATCAATATCGAAAGCTGAAAGATTCCTAACAGGGAATATGCTATCAGTTTGATGATTACAAAGATATTATGTATTTTGAACTGTTTCCTAGGAACCAAATGATGTGCGTTGTCGTCAGAGGGACAAATTAAACTCCGCAATTAAAGAAAAATGATCAAAGTTGGTAAAACGTAAAGATGTGTTACACCATGAGAATGCTAAACTACATACCACACTGGTCACTCGCCAAAAATTATTGTTGCTAGGTTTGGAAATTATGTCAAATCCAAGCATCATTGGAATACTATTTATTTAGAGCAATACGGAATCGCTTAGATGATAAAACTTTCAACAATGGTAATGCTGTGAAATTATACCCAGATCAGTTTTTATCTGAGAAAGATCAGAAATGAGCGCTTGGAACAACGACTCTGACGCAAAGATGGTAAAAGGCAATTAATCAAAAAAAAAAAAAAAAAAAATAGTATTATTGACTGAGCAATTGTATAAGCAAACTGTTTCATTTGTATGAAAAAAAAGGCAATTATTTTGTTGACAACCCCATATAATATATTCTTTTACGATAAAAAGTGGAAGTAGAATGGAATACACATTTAATCTTATAAATTGCGAAATAACAGGGAAAGAGGAAATGGTATTTTTTAATTATAAAAAATAGATCAAATCATAAAAACTTGATGGGGCAAAAATTGGCTTATATGATCATTTTGTGTATCATATAACATACTCGTATAAAATGTGATATGTTTTGATATATAATAATTTTCATGTAACATTTTACTGTCGGGAAAATTTAGCAGCGTAATTTTAACTGCTATTTGTGTATCACAAACTAGTAGATATCATGCGTCTTTACACTTTATATTTGAGACAACAATACATATAATTAGTATTTCATATCTTGATATTTATGTTGTGAGTTGAACATATTGCATCTCAATCAAAAAATGTCATTAATGACTGAGATGGAATGAAATAAGAAATTACTGAGTTTTCTATCACTTTTTATTACTGAATATACAGTGACTTGAGTTTCGTAGTGTTTACTACATTTTCGAACTGAATAAAACAATTGAGTTGAGATATAATTTGTTTCATTCAGTTTGAAAATGAAGTAAACACTACGAAACTCAAGTCACTGTATATTCAGTAATAAAAAGTGATAGAAAACTGAGTAATTTCTTATTTTATTCCATTTTAAAATGAACTATTACAAAGTAACGGACTACTCCATCCAATATTTAATGACTAAGAATTTTCAAGCGAAAAATTATCTTACTTAAGGTGGATTATGACAGTAACAGCACTCTTTGACTTTCAGTGATAAAACATGAACTAAAATCTTTTTATATCACTAGTTTGATGAGTTCAGTTTCCTACATTATTGTTTATTATTGTGGATACATAAATAGCAATTTCTATACCAGTCATTCATTATGAAAGTAAAATAATTCGTAAAAGCATGTGTGCATATTTTAATTTTTTTGGACTGTGACAAATTGAATTTTTTTTGTGAAATACTTCATCATTTCCAACGTCGGATTTCTTGTGTCTTAGTTGAAATACCCCCTTATCCATATGACCTAAAGTGGCGTAAGATCGCAGTAGCAAAGCCTACCCAGAACACAACTGAACTCCTAACTCGTACAAGCTGAAAAAGCTTCTGAGGGATCTTCACAGAAGATCTAGGATTATCAGGATAATATATCACAATATAAGGAGTTATTTCAACTAAGACACAAGAAATCAGGCGTTCGAAATGATGAAGTATTAGATAGTAGATTTTTTAGTATTAGATAGATCTACAACACAAATGGACGCTAAAATTACTAATATTTTGCAACGAAGTGTACTAAAGAAATGCAAAGTTCTGTATGTTAGTGTCAAAAAACTGTTGTAAACATTAAATCCAATCATATGAATTGCACTAAAGCAGCAAGAACTGATCTAGAGTACTAGGAACATTTGGTGTCATAGCTTCCTAAGAAGCGATTGCTTACATATACATATATAAAAGAGAATTACAGCTATCACCATAGATTACTCGATTGCTCCTGAAACAGGCGTGTGAGTAGACGCATTTAAAATCCTGATAATTATATATCATACATACAGGTTTTTTGTTTTATCTATATTGAAAAATAAAACACCATATTTTATCAAAATTTCACAATTTATTCATTAAGAATATAACACGCGACTTGCCAATGTTACATCATAGTCAAATATCAAGAAATACAGAATGCACTGTGATAAATGTTGCGTTTTCAAAGTTGACTTTTGTAAAATTCATTGAAAGAAATTATTGCTACAAAAATTGCCTGAACAAAATGTTAAGGCTCTTTTTAGTAAAATTCGATTCCCAGCAGGGACTAAGGTTCGTTGAAATGCTTAGAAATAAACAAAGTCCATAATAATCACAATCTATAAAAACTGAACAATCATGTAAAATCTACCAGTCATCATAAACCTTAATGTCTTCTGTATTTCTTCACACTTGACAATGATCGGGGTCATGTGTTACATTCTCAGTGAATAAATTGTGATAATTTGATAAAATGTAGTGTTTTGTTTTTCTATATCTAATAGATTTTGAAATAAAATATTATCTAATAGTTTATCTACACGGTATATTCTTTATGACTGTAATATTTCCAATTGATCTTCATTATACTTGAGCTTGTTTGCTCTAATCATATTGAGGTAAGTTAGTGTGAATTTATACAGTACTAATTAACAATTAACATTTAAGAGGTGCGATATTAACAACGTTCTACAGCAGGTATTTTTATGCAAATAATTAAAACTTTTCAATTAACAAGAAGTAGAAATCGGCCAACCTGAAACTTGGAATAACCTGTTTTCGATTGAAAAGTGGTTCTTCTCTTCTTGTTTTTATATTGTTTATTGTGTATTGTAAATCAAAAATGAAAGTTATTTAATTGTTTGCATAAATGCTATAATTTTAACTACGGTTAACTTATAACTGTTACTTGGTGCTGCATAAATCCACAATTAGTGAATCTTCAGTTGCTATTCTATTGGTACATTCTCTAGCTACCAAAATTAAATTTATGAATCAAAAATAAATCTGGCTGGTTAATTCCTCATTTATCAGGTAGTAAGACACAATACTGATTATCCACTAATAAATATGAGGTGTAAAATAGCGTTCGACTTTGAAAAAATTATAAAATAAAAAGTTGTACATTTTTCTAGTTGATAAATGTTGGGTGGATAAGTCCAACGAAGACACGAAAACCAATTTCAATTTTCAAAAATACCAAAACACCATCTTAAATGAAATGGATGCAATAAAAAAGAACGTAATGAAAATATAAAAAATGGGCGTGCTCCATCTAATACTTGAAACCTACTACAAATATGATTACAGATACGTATCGTTGCAAAATCTAACATGAAGCCAAAAAGAATGAAACAGAAAAGCCATACTAACCTCTGCTATTCTTATACGAGCTGCGCCTTCCCAAAGTTTGATTGGCACTTTGACAGGGCGACATTCCCCTGCTATCGTCAGGGGAATCTGAAATTCACCAACACCTCTAGTGACCAATGGTGCAAAATTGAACTAGCACCACCAAGATTGTATTGTGATAAAATAAATAATTGTTGAGCTTGATTTCATCACTGAGTAATGGTCATGAAATATCATAAGACTTGCTTATGAATTTTTTTGAAGCAAGGAAAAATATTGATCAAATGATTTTTATATCAACATTTTTTATACTTGGTCTGATGCGGCATATTTATGAAAAAGATACTGGAGAAAGTATAGAAACAATTAAATCAAAAAACTAAATTATTAGGATTATGCATATCAAATAAATATTAAGTTCCTGGGGTTACTTTACAACATTCGTATTTCTAAAAGTACCAAAAATTACTTTTTTTTGAATGATTCAACCCTTTTTATAACCTTTACGGCTTAATGAATATTATATGGTCGGAATATTGGAAGTTACGAAGGCATCAGATTAGTAATGATTTTTTTATTGAACTTTTTATTGCATTTACAAAAACAACAATCGTTAAAAACAAGAATATCTTGGTAGTGCTGAAAAATGGAAATATTTTGAAATATTCTCTCAAACATTATTCATATTGTTCAATTCAGAGCCACAGCTTGAAAGAATATTTGAAGTTATGATGAAATATCTAGAAACCTTAGCTTCAGTATGGTGAAAAAATTATTCGCGATTCAATGTAAAATAGAATAGACAAAAAAAAAAAAGAATTGAATTATTGCAAGTTCGTAAGCGCCAGATTTCTAGACATTCGAATAGTTTAAATGCAGTGGCGCTACATCTACAAGTTCCTGCTAACTACTAAAAAAAAATATACACAAAACAAAAAACACACCTCTGTACAGCATACCATTGCTCAGACTTCTATCAGCCAAACTATCCTGAGAACCTCTATAATAGTCGCGTTTCATTGTAGATCGTGGTGAGAAAGAATTAGCTGAATGGGGAAAAAAATAAAAGAATCAAACATGCAGAAGCTGGGATAAAAAATAGTAGAAAAGGAAATTATGTTCAATTCTGGGGAGTCAGTTTGCAATTGACAAAAAAATTTTGCGAAAAAAAAAATATATAATATACATTCTGTCAAGAAAGTACCGGGAATTATCGATTTAAATCTGGCGGGCCAATGAGGCAGGTAAAATTTTTTTTCCTAGGTTGGTACCACTGTCCTTAATTACTATGCCAAGCTTGAGCGGGATCTGTCAACTAGTGTGTTTGCAACAGCTGATTAAGTCAGTCGATGTCAGAGTGCGTGCCGATTTTTACTATGGGTGATTACGTTGAGCAAAGAATTTGTTTAAAGTTTTGTGTTGCAAATGAATTTTCGTGTGCCGATGCATTGAAAATGTTGCAAAAGGCCTTTGGTGATAATGCTCTATCGAAAACTCGTGCATATCAGTGATACAGAGCCTTCAAGGACGGTCGTGAAGTGGTCGCCCATCGACGGCTTCGATCGAAGATAATGTCGATAAAATTAAGGAAAGGGTGCTGGAAAACCGTCGTACCAGCTTGAGAGAGATAGCACATGATCTTAAGATATCCCACGAGTTCGCACGTACGATTTTGATTGATATTTTGGGCATGAGAAAGGTGGCCGCACGACTCGTACCGAAAGACCTGAATTTTCTTCAAAAACGTCATCGCGAACAGGTTGCTTCAGACATGCTGGATCGCTGTAATTCCGATTCTACATTCATGGAACGCATTATAACTGGTGATGAGACCTGGGTCTACGAGTACGATATGCAAACAAGCCAGCAATCATCGGAATGGATGGCAAAAAATGAGCCGAAACCGAAAAAACCACGCCAAAGCACCGTTGGCATAGATGTATTGGAGCAAACGGAGCCTAATGTGAAGGCGACCCAATAAATTTTGACGATTAAATGTAAAAATGTTGTTTTAATTGAAAATTCCCGGTACTTTCTTGACAGAGTAGTATATAATTTGAATTTTATCATTTCAACGAAAATAATAATTTAAGAAAGTTAACTTGGGAATAAGAAAATAATATGATTCTTTCCTTCTATCTAACCTTATCTATAAAGTTATATACAGATGGCCAGAGAAGTCCAAAGAAAAAAATTTATACGACTTCTATTAAATATATTTAAATTATTCCAAGCGGGTGTTCTGATTTTTAGTAGTTTGGAAAGTGGAATTTCTTTATTTTTTTTTCATTATTCAGGTTTTCAATTTGTTCTCTTGCGATGGGCATTACATCATATTTTAATAATATGAAATACCAAAAATATTTAGGTTTTCCTGGGCCTTACAAAACACCAATGAAATTTCATGGAAAATCAAAATGTTATTTGAAAGAAGTAATGAAAAAAAAATTATGCTAGTTAAGGTCCACAGAAGTCATCAACGCTATTTTCAATATTTTTTAATGATTTTCTATTTTGACTAACGTTTATATTAAACTTCGTTCACACTAATTTCCAAACAAAAAGACCCACAGACATGTAATATTCAGCATGGTGTGTTTTTATCCATCATATGTAGCTTCTTTAAAAAAAATTCACGGATTTGAAATTTATTTTTTATTAAAAAATATTCACAAATTCCTTAGTATGAGAACAAAATAAAAATTGTTTAATCGAAGATTATGGAAACGTTTATAGAAAACTTATAAACTACTAAAAATTGTAGAATATACATCCGAGTGAATTGAATACTTCCATGATATAAGCCTCTAAATTAAATAATTTAATTAATTTTTGAGAATAAAACCCTTGGCCATCCTTTTCATGTTGTTACTTATATCATCATTTAAGGTCAATTTTTGCAGAAAAATATAGTTTTTGCACGCAATTCAATTAATTATGGAATAAAATAAAAGAAATAAATGGAACTATAACAAATGCATCTGTAAGCAGACTAAGATTTTTTATACAGTAAATTTACAAATGATAAGGCTCAGAATAAGGAACTTTCGAATGAGAAATAAAATGATCCTTTTATAAATAGTTCATTGATATTTTTTACTGAAAAAAACGGTATTTTATTCGAAAATTAGGCAATATACTTAATAATCAAAACTAGCAAAAACTGCTGTATTTACTATTACATACTCAGCAAAATTGTGTCTGAATCATAAACATTCACAGGAAATGATCTATAATATAATTTTTAACTAAAAATAACTCCGAACTGCCCAAAAGTATTGTTATCAAAATAAAAATTGCTAAGAAGCCACAAAATCATGGAGCTTTGAAAAATTCAACAACACCGACTTCACATTAAATAACAAAAATAATGTTAAAAACTCACCTGTCAGATTAGAGGTGGAACCTTTCTTTCCCCTGCTAGGCTGTAACATACCTTCTGCCATTTCTACTGAACCACTGTCAATGTGAATCGTTTTGGGTCTTGGTCTGACGGACGCTTTTGGTCTTATTTTGGGAGTAGGTTTCATTGCGGCCATGTATTCTGATTTATCGATGCTTTTACCCTGGAATTAAACAAAAATTATAATCATATCTTTTTTCAGATAATTTGACATCAATGGAGATACAAATTGAAGAAACGACATCAACATAAAGAAAACACAAAAATTCTAGAATTTACAATCAAAGTATTCATGCAAATTAGTTAGTTCCGAGGTTAATCACAAGTTTTTCACCATTATTTCATACAAAATAAAATTATTATATTATATTAAATTTATATTATCGTTTATACAAGATTCTCTATTCTTATGTATGTATATTGAACATTTATGCCATAAACCGAAAATATATTATTTCTCTTGAGCACACCTCTACAAAACTCTCTGAAACCCATTCCAAATCACGAATCATCTGTTTTCGCACAGAACATAACACCATGAAACAATAATAAATGAAAGAAAAACTAACAGAATTGTATAAAATGTTTTTTCTAGTTTTCCCAAAATCTTTGATTCAAACCTTAGAAAATTATCCTATTGAAATGAATTTTTTTCAATGTTTTTTATTGTTAAATAGTTCACAAAAGGCTTAGGAAAACCTTATTCTTTCCAGTGAACTTTTCAAAAAGATTTCAATGTAACTATTCTACTTCGATATTGAAAATGCCGTGAAATACAAGGGTGATTTTGGATGAGATTTTCTGTTGTATTAAAAAAGTACTCACTAAAGACCAATAAATATAAGACATTTTTCGATACACTATACACTATCAAAAAAAAAATAACTATATTTTGAACAATTCCTTTGAACTACAGAGAATTACTGATCAACATCTGAATGCCACGAACAGAAATAGATAAAATATGAGTGAGAGTAGAAAATAGAAAGCAGCAATAATATTCCAAAATAGAATTCCTTCTTCTTTGAATTCCAAGTTATTTATAACACCCCTTATTTAGAATGCGGGTGTGAAGGTGTTAAAATGACTTTAGTGTCGATTTAGGCGCCAAACTTTAAATATAAAATGAATCTAAATTGCCAATAAGTTATTCTGATTATCAATAAATGCCTTAAATAGTCAAAACAATATTTAGAAGCCAAAACTATTGATTGTTTTTATTTTTTTATATTTATGAATTGAAAGAGGATTTGTGTTTCTATCTCAGAAAATGAAGAATATTCTATTTTTCTAGGAAAATGTATGATTTATTTTGAAGATTGTATCATCTTCTAATCAATAATAATATATATTTTATGAAATTTTGACAGGTTTATTTAAATGAAATATTTGTAGGACCAATTTCAATAGTTACAACAGATAGAAATACAATAAATAAGGTTAACAACAATTTGGGTAGGGAATAGTGATTAAATTTTAATTTGCTGTTGACCGTTACCAAGGGATTTTCATGAAATTTGTTCATTTTCAGCAGATTGATTTCACGACTTTCTACATTTGAAGGAGGATTTTCATGCATCTTTTTTTTATTGACTTAAATAAGCGAATTTTAAGTAATTCCAAACAAGAGTATATAAGTGGAACTACTCTTTTAATTTGTACCTTTAGAAATTACTCACCTCTCTCTCAGCTTCTTCAAGTGCTTTCTTCAATTTATACTGTTCGAAGATAGCAGCTCGTCTAGCAGCCATTTCTTCTTTTCTTCTGGCTTTCTCCTCTTCCTTAGCCTTCTCTTTTTCTTTCTTCAATCTAGCTTCCTCCTCTTTCTTTGCCTTCGATTCTTCTTGCTGTTGTCTTCTTTGCAAAGATAACATCATGATCCTCTCTTTCTTTTTTTCTCTTTCGTCTTGCAAATCCTAAGAAAAATTTTTGAAATAAATTTTACTCTAGACAAAAGTGTTTTTGAAAAGACGAAAATGGTGATACTAGGTTTTAACATAAGCTTTTGTACAAAATATAATAATAAAATTTCATTTGTAACTCACTGTTGGGTCAAAAACTAACAGTGCTGTGACCTAAAGTGGCGCAAAATCGCAGTAACAAAGCCTACCCAGAACACAACTGAACTCCTAACTCGCACAAGCTGAAAAAGCTTCTGAGGGATCTTCACAGAAGATCTAGAAGTATCAGGATAATAATAACTATTTTTCTCTCATAAACAAAAAAGCTAAGCAACTCATTCTGAAACAAATACTACTCTGTCGTCAAGAAAGTACCGGGAATTTTCAATTAAAACAACATTTTTACATTTAATCGTCAAAATTTATTGGGTCGCCTTCAAAATAGGCTCCATTTGCTCCAATACATCTATGCCAACGGCACTTCCAATTATCGAAACATTTTTTATAGGCGCTTTCCGGGATGGACTTTAGCTCTCGCGCCGAATTTTGTTTTATGGCTTCAATCGACTCAAAACGGGTGCCACGAAGGGGCAATTTTAGTTTTGGGAAGAGGAAAAAGTCGCAGGGAGCCAAATCCGGCGAATACGGTGGTTGCTGAAGCACGTTTGTTGAGTTTTTGGCGAGAAAGTCAGTCACAATCGTAGCTCGGTGAGAAGGCGCGTTATCGTCATGCAAAATCCATGAGTTGTTCGCCCACAAATTTGGCCGCTTCTTACGGATACGCTCACGCAAACGTTTCATAACGCCTAGGTAATACTCCTTGTTTACCGTCTGACACTCTGGAACGAATTCGTAGTGCACCACGCCACGGATATCGAAGAAAACAATGAGCATCACCTTCATTTTCGAGCGGCTTTGGCGTAGTTTTTTCGGTTTCGGCTCATTTTTTGCCACCCATTCCGATGATTGCTGGCTTGTTTGCATATCGTACTCGTAGACCCAGGTCTCATCGCCAGTTATAATGCGTTCCATGAATGTAGAATCGGAATTACAGCGATCCACCATGTCTGAAGCAACCTGTTCGCGATGACGTTTTTGAAGAAAATTCAGGTCTTTCGGTACGAGTCGTGCGGCCACCTTTCTCATGCCCAAAATATCAATCAAAATCGTAGGTGCGGACTCGTGGGATATCTTAAGATCATGTGCTATCTCTCTCAAGCTGGTACGACGGTTTTCCAGCACCCTTTCCTTAATTTTATCGACGTTATCTTCGATCGAAGCCGTCGATGGGCGACCATTTCACGACCGTCCTTGAAGGCTCTGTACCACTGATATGCACGAGTTTTCGATAGAGCATTATCACCAAAGGCCTTTTGCAACATTTTCAATGCATCGGCACACGAAAATTCATTTGCAACACAAAACTTTAAACAAATTCTTTGCTCAACGTAATCACCCATAGTAAAAATCGGCACGCACTCTGACATCGACTGACTTAATCAGCTGTTGCAAACACACTAGTTGACAGATCCCGCTCAAGCTTGGCATAGTAATTAAGGACAGTGGTACCAACCTAGGAAAAAAAAATTTTACCTGCCTCATTGCCCCGCCAGATTTAAATCGATAATTCCCGGTACTTTCTTGACAGAATGTATACACCGCTTCCAAAACAGAAAACAATGACAAAAATTTCGTAAAGCCAACATATTTTGGACCAATCGACAGATACAACTATATTCAACTTTTCAAACCATCCGAAAACACTCACAAGCCCACCGCTACTCAAGAAAGATACAGTCGACAAACTTATCGTAAGTAATTTGCAATTGTCTGTTATTTCAAAATACTGAAATAATAGGCAAAATATTGTGGTAAACTAACTGTGGTACGGAAACAAAGTCAATAAAACAGGTGTTATTTCATTGACAAAATTGAATGATATATAATATAAATTATTTATGGACAATATCCCCAATATTATTCGATATATTATCATAATTGAGATTTTTTCTTATCATAATAAGTGCAACCTACTCCCAAATTGTAGTAAAATAGTTAGTTTTAATGCCAAGTTCATTTTATATTCAAATATTAGGATGAAACAACGTGACAGATATCATGGATTCAAAGAATTCGTTAGCTTGTATTCACTGTTTATTCAAAAGTTAATACTGCTATATCTGAGATTGTTTAAGTACATAATAACAAAATGTAACTGAAAAAAAAAACAACTCTTCCTAGCAAGATTTTGAGAGATTCAGACAATGAAAATTATGTATACTTACTGGGTCAGGGTTTTGCAATTCATTTCCTATAATTATGGCCGACGCTCCTCCCTGCACTATCCGTCGCTCTTGACTAGCTTCACTCTTCTCCCTCATTTTCTCACGTTCCGCAGCCAGTTGTCTCTTCTGCTCGTGTTCTTCCCTTTCTTTCCTCTGTCTCTCCTCTTGCAGTTCCCTTTCCAATTGTTGCTTTCTCTCTAACCTTTCCTGTTCCCTGGCGTGTTCCAGTCTCCTGCTACTGAAACTATTTTCCTCGGAATCCACAAAACTCCTCTCTTTCTTCGGCGAACCACGTTTCGTTCTGAGAGGAGGCTTGGGACGTTTTGGCTGTTCGTCGTCGAAACTTATATAGAAACCTTTTTGACTAGTTGGATCGTTATCGAGACTACTAACTTCGGCGATTGGTATTTCCTTAGTTTCTCTACAGGGAGGGGAAGATGGCTGAAATGAATTCCTAGAGATTGCTGGCCTAGTGGGGGAGGGAATACGGTAGGTTCTGGTACCAGATGTTATATTCAGTCTACCGATACCTGAAAACAGCTTACTCTAAGAAGGTGCAGCATTAACTGATTGAGAAAATTATAAAAGAACGGATATCAGAAGCTTTAGCACGCTTGTACTTTAATAGTTAAATAAAGATTTGTAATGTTGCCAGTAGTTCATTCAACCATTCCTAAAATTCCTACTTAAATGAAAGGGCAAAACATTTTAAAATATAATCTATCAACAAAACCTCATCTTTATAACAAATCTATGGATTCTTCTTTTAATTTTGCGAGTTCAGTTATTTATGAGATCAATCAGAATATTAATGGTAAATGTAATGCGCAGAAATTTGAAGTTGTAATGATTCATCTTTTCAATCCATGTAATTTGTACATAATATTATCAATTCATTTGTATATATTAGATATCCCGCATATGTTTTCATATTTCTACTATTTGTGAAGTAATTTATGTAGAAAATGTAACATATTCGAAATATTATTGATATAAGATCTTCGCTTTCTCAGACAGTAATGAATATAACTGAAAAAATTGAACCCACCTTCGAGAGCTTGATCATCCGAATTTCCTATAAAGGAAATGTTCTGGGGTTCCATGTCGTCGGCAGACGGGGCAGGTATTGGCGCATGCGTGACGCTGACTTTTCTCTGCGGGGTCAATTCCATCTGCTGAAGACTCACTGGGGCCCTCTTCACATCATCCATCAATTGGGATATCTGTTTGTGGATCCTGTGTTGAGGGGAAGCTGATGGTGTGCTGTGCGATGTTCCATAAGGGGTATTCTGTTGTTGGTGTAAATATTGTTGGCTCAAAGTGAAACTATTAGAATGATGAACAGTTCGGTTGTCGCCATTCTGGTAGGGGCTACCTTGATGCCTAGAAAGACAAATATTACATTTTATTTTATACTTTTTATTGTTCTGTTCAATTGCTAGCTTCAAACGGTCCAGTTCTCAACAGAAGAGATACGAATTTAGCGTTTGGCCATATGGAAACAACTCATAAGAACCTTCCTAGCCGTAGCTCCACCATAAAATCAAATCTAAAATCCATGAACAGCTGTGTGAAGCCAATCGATCTTAGAAAAAACCTAAATATATAGGAATATTCGCAACCACCAACCTTTCTGAATTATCATGCAACATGAATCCAGCTGGGTTTTGAGGCCTGCCCCAGGTTCTCATGTTTTCCGAATGATGATAAGTGTCCATCTGGACTGGCAGTGGAGCCTGTGCCTGCTGAGCCCATGTCCTTCTTTGAGGAGCCACGGGTTGAGGTATATGAGGAAGATGTTGGGTTGGCTGCTGATCGTGTAAGAAAAACTGAGGCTGCGCCGAGTACAGGGTTTGGGGAATATGAGGTACGCTTGACGACTGTTGTAGCGGAGTTGGATATACTGCAAAAATGAAGAATGCAGATACAGGATCATAACCGATGATGCATGAAGTGAAGCATTTATTTGTAATAGGACCTGAATTATTACTTACCTTGAGGACTAGGAGGATGATAGATCGGCGTATTAAACGAATGCTGAGTAGTATATTGTGGCGTCAAGGGTGATTGATATTGCTGTTGTTGTTGCTGTTGTAAAACCTGGAGCTGCCTGTGTTGCTGAGCAATGAGATTCTGCTGTTGAACAGCCTGAATCTGATTCTGCTGACTGGTCAACCTTTGTATGTCATTATGAATATCGTATAGACTAGAATCAATTCTGCAAGAAAACAGTATCCGTTGAAAATCTGAGAAAACACTGAAAAAACTGCACCATAACCTTAATTTTTTATACTACACACAACAGGTATGTTTAATGTTGTGTCTGATACTTTTTCCAGTTTAATTTTATGACATCCTCACGGGAACAATTCTTAATATTAATAACAAAACAAAAAACAATTAATTCAAATCTAAATTAAATTTATATACTGAAAAGAAAGCCTAATGATGACATTTCAAAATGAAAGTATTGTCCGATGAAACAATAAACTAGCAGCGACATCTGTTATCAAGACCTTTTTTTGAGACATCACAATATTGTTATCATGAGAATCTGCCTTTGCATAGAATGTGAGAACAAAGTGATTAAAAAGATTCGCAGAGCAGTACAATTGATCTAACTCAAACAATTTTTTTAAAGGAACAGAAAAAGTTCAAATAAACTGCTACTAAAAATCATTAATGCACATACTGAGCAATAGATTGTTGGTATTGTTCCATGTTCATGTTTTCCAACTCTGGAGTCCGTTTTGTTTCCAAAAAGGATGGTTCATTTTCTATCCATTTCTTTTCAACTGTAGCTACGTCATCAGTTGGATCCTAAAAGTCATCATGTTTTAGTAGATTTGCTGATATGTTACTAAACAGAAACTATAAAATCAAGATTCAACTACATTCAATACAAATACATTACTGATAACAATGGAGATAAATAACACATTCAAAAACAAACAGGCAATACACCAGAAAAAAACAAATAAATTATACCTTCAAAGTAAATGGCCTCTCGGATTTAACTGAAACGGGATCTGGGGTGGGGCTTTGGGTTTCAGAGCCCTCGGTGGAATTAGAGTTAGAATCAGTTTCTGGAGTTTTTAGTAAGTTACCTTTACCCTGAAAGTTAGTAATATATAAGACCACCAACCACCACTTCTCTTTTGAAATTATACAGAGTGACAACATAATTCTTAACTAGAGTGTAGTGCAATTCAACACATTTGATGAACACTTTTGTATTGTGTGAAATAAATTGCGTGATTGTGTGGTGTTAGCTGCATGATATTTGAAATCGTTAATTTGGAATTTTTTCATTTTTATATCTAAACAGTTGGATAACCAGCGCACGTAAATCACACTTAGACAAAATTAAATATTACTAGGGTCACACAGGCATGTTTTACGATTTGTAGGAATACGTCTCAGATGGACAAGGTTTAACAACTGTATTCCACAAGTGAAACGAAAAAATCAAGAAATTACTATTTCCATTCGCGAATTTTTTCAAGATAAATCAAATTTTCAACACTTCAGGATATTGGTAGAAGGCCCTATAGCTATAACATTCAATGAATGAAAATTTTTGAAATTAAAATGCCCTAAAAAACTAACTCAAAATGTCACTACAACAATGCATTATGAAACATGCTGGTGATATATCATGCATCTGTTATTTACACACTGATTAAAATATGAATAATAGAAAACACGGCACTTGCAAATACTCAAAATTAACTAAAACAATTAATATATTTAGAGTATTCTGAGATTTAAAACTCAGTTATGAACAAGGGCGTCACTGCTTTTTTAAATCTTTATGAACAATAATGGAAACTTCGAATAAAACGTGGATTATAATGAAAGTATATGAAAGATACTACTCAATGAAATTGTAAGACTTCATCAAATTATAAAATAGTCACTTGTATTAGACATATCAAAAACTACAAGATCAAATTTCATTAGCATTTCAATGGTGAAACACATTTTGTTGTATTTAATTTTCAATAATTTAATGAAGATTTAAAATAAATTAGCAATCTAGAATATTCTTTTGGGTAGTTCAAATGATATTTTTGACTAATAGTAAAATTCTAAGAAATATCCAATGGTTGCCAATCATATAATATAGATATGTATAGGTATTAATGAACGATCGATTACACAAAAATATTCTTTCACCAAGAAATTGTTTTCATAAATTTGCCTTCAATTTTAAAATGCCAATTAACGACACCCTTGTTTCATAGTTTCACTTTAATTCAAAATCATTATTCAAGAAAAAATTGACAGGAATAAAACATAGATATGTATTAATTTAAATTTAAATATAATAAAATGTAAAATTCCTTACAAGGTTAATACAAATATCAATTAATCTATATTTTATTCTTAATCTTGAATCGCGCAGCAAGAATCTACATCTTTCTATAATCAAAAAAAGTCTAAGCTAAAACTACTCATCAAATAAATGACATTGACAATTCAATGTTGACCTACCTTAGTAACTGCTTGCAGAAAAGCCTGCTTTCCAATTTTTTGCCTATTCTTGTTCATTGCCAGCTCTAACCTTCTCTTTTCATTCTCTATCTGTCTTCTTTTTTCCTCCAACTTCAACCTTATGTCACTCAGCTGAGGTGTAACATTATTAGATACACCATTTTCGCCACCTCCGTTACTATCTGAACGTTGCTGATTACTACTCTGCTGTTGCCAAGTAGTTTGATTACTTGGCAACGCTGCAAAACTAGTTTTTTTCTCACTGGGCTTTTTATTTTCACTCTTCGTCTCACTCGCATCTTTATCTTGCTGCATATAAACTAACTGAATGCCGCTGTTTTCTTTTTTCACGTCGGCGAAACTCATTCTATTTGAAACTTCGCCATCGACTAAGTCTCTGATTAAATTCTCTTTATCACTATTGCTAGAGTTCATCATTTTTCTTAAAGCGATATCGTCACTACTTAGCTGCCTACGAAGCACGAATTTTTCAGTTCCGTTGTCCTTCTTTTCATCATCCTCATATCCGAATTGGATGGAGCCTTTCGCATCTTGAAGTGTAGACCTGACCGCTATTGCTGGGCTTGCCACTGGGAAAGATGGCGCCGATATTTTTCTACCTACATGAACTGCTACCTGTAATTTTGAGTATACATATGAACTAAAAGAGTTCTATCAAGTTATTCATTTATATGTATATTGTGTAGAATTATGAGAACCAGGGACCCAAAGACCGTTTCTGCAGCACCATCGGCCCCCTCTAACAGCTGACGAAGATTTTTAACACAGAACAATCCAAGTTTCATACACTGGTTTATATTTCTATAATCTTAAAAATATCGAATTTTGTGTCTACAAACTACGATTTGCAGACAGCATTGGTTTTCTCTTATCATTTGAAGAAAACTGCTGCAGAATCGCATCGAATTTCTATGGTAAACATACTCTTGGTAAAACACAAAGTTTCAAGCGGTTCCAAAAATTCAAAAGCGGTGAATTTGACGTGACAAACGAACCACCGAAAAAGTTCGCTGACAAATAATTGCAAGTATTTGGATAAAGATGATACTCAACAAGAACTCGAGGATCAATTGAATGTGACGCAGGAAGCAATCTCCATTCATTTGAAAGCTATGAAAAATTCAGCGAGTGGGAATATGGGTTCCATATGAACTGAACGAAAGGCATGGAAATCCAAAAACAACTTGTGCTGCTCGACAGATACAAAATAAATTTATTTCTATATCGAATAATGACAAGTGAAGAAAAATGGATATATTTTGAGAATTCTAAGCGTCCTAAATCATCGACATCCACTATAAGACCAAATCGCTTTGGAAAGAAGTGAATGCTCTATGTTTGATGGGATCAGAAGGGTATAATTTATTAAGACCTTCTAAAATCTGATGAAACTGATCGCTGCCAACAGTAAATGATCTATTTAAACCGAACATTACGTGAAAAACTACCGGAAAATGGAAAAAGGCAACACAAAGTAATTTTGCTCCACCATACACAGAAAAATCGCTTCCGAACAAAAGAATATGAATTAATAAAGTAAATAAACACAACTTTAAAAATGGGCTAAAAATCCAAAACATATATCTCTTCCTACATGAAATAAACAGTGAAACTTAAGCCAAGTTGTTTTTATTTACTTTATTAATTTAAACATGTTTCACCAAATGATATACGAGAAATCAATATCAAAAAATCTAATTTTATTACATCACTCTTTTCAATATTCCTAAGGAATTAATTCTGAACGGTATACCTCTTGGTCAAAAACATATTTAAATTTCAGTTGTCCATCTTATATCCAATCTTGAGTAATGGAAGAAAAAATACTCACTTCTTTATCTGGATTTCTTCCTATAAAATTTAAGTTATCTTGACTACCTCCAAAATTTTCTATAGTTAACTGGGAATCGTCGCTAGTGGAATTTCTCCTAGATCTTCTACCAGAATAAGTATTTGTCCTAGAATCTTGCCAATTACTTGGTTTGCCAGCTGGTACAGCGCTAGGCCTATTAGAATATTCCCCCCTGGTAAATGAAGAATATTATTGATAGGCAAAATTTACAAAAAGAAGTAAATCAGTATCTTGATTCAATTTTATATGGTTTTCATACTTCAAGTCTGTCAAACTAAAAGGACCAAAGAAAAAAGTAATTCTTCACCAGACTTTTTGGATTTTTTCTTGTTAAGTACAATTTGTTTTAATTATGATCAACTACCAAATAGTAACGGCTGAAACAATTCAGTAACTATCAATACGGTGCTCAAGTTATCTCTACAGGTAATTTGCAACACAAAAGCTCCTATAGACTATGGTTCAACCATCTTTCCTTTCCATTTTCCTCCAAAATGAACCTTTATCCCTTCTGGAACTATTCTACTATTGTGTGCTAGACAACCATTTGTAACCAAATTTGGAGCCTTTGGTTCAGAAACAGGTCTTCCAATAAATCAGGAATTTCATTTTCTAAATTTAGTTTCAAAAGAACAGTTGTTCAGCACACAATAGTAGAACAGTAACAGAATGGATGGAGGTTCATTTTGAAGGAAAATGGATAGGAAGATTCGGATTGATCAGATGGCCTGCTCGAAGTCCCAACCTTACACCATAACTGCCGCAATATTCTAAGGCAACAACGGGGGCAGTTGCGAAAGATGTGGATTCTATATGAAAACGATGTAGGCTTTGCATTAGAGAAGGTGGAAGACATTTTCAGAAGTTCTTTTGATGTTTTAAACTTGTACGAATAATAAAGAATGTAGTAAATAAGAATTTTTCCTCAGGTGGTGTATATCTAACTGTTTGTACTTTCACCTAATAACTGTTCTTTATTGATAACAAATTATCAACAGGCCATCGACCTATATCTTTCAGCCTATAATAAATTCGATTCATTTGGATGTACAATAACAATTACAAAAAAAAAGAGAAAGTTTAGTAGGCTTGATTGGTTCTCAGTTTCTGCACTAATGTGCAAGTTTGGAATTTCCTACGTGGGTGTTCTACTGACTCGTTGTGCATGAGATCACTTATATCCTCCAACTTATCCAGCCTCTATATGAAATTCATGTTTAATTTCTTTATATGCGCTTCACTGTGTATTTCTAATTGTTTGGCTGATGGGAGAAAACTTTGACCATGTGAGAGAGACCTAACAGAAAACCCTAAAATGGTTTCTGAATACGGAATATCCAGTACTTTTTTCCTCATGTTCCAAACTACGTGAAGAAGATAAAAGGAACTTAATATGATAATATGAGTTCATCGCAGGTAAAGCCAGAATCCATGAAATATTGATTATTCGAGTATTATCTATTCTAATATTGCAGAAACAACTTTCTAGAGTTAGAATTATATCAATTAACATGATAAAAATGGTGTACTATACCTTTCGTCCGCTTTGGTGTCGTTATTCTGTTTTTCTTTATTCTCCCTCAGCCTGGCAGGCATGAGAGGTTCGTCCATGACAATTCTACTCAACGTGGGTATATTCTTTCCTCTATGGACAACAAAGGAGTCCTCTGATCCCCTCCTAAGACTATCTTCGCTCATTTGACTTATGCTATGTTGAACTGACTGTACAGAATTCGTTTTTCTTAGAGGCACATGAGTTGGCGCAGATCTGGACGCTAGTAAAGAAAAATAACAGATGAACACTTGTCTCTTGATGATATTTTTTCCGAATGATTATTAAATTATGTAACTTTTAAGATTCTCATAGTGCATTTATTGAAATATTCGAAATTATTGAATGTAGACTTGACCTTGGTGTAAAATATTATGAAGATTTTGCAGTGGTAAAACAAACCGTTTAGTGTGATAAAATGAACAAAATGAAAAAGTTCAAATGAAAAATTCTATATGATTCACATTTGTTTATTGAATAATGTGACGCGTTTCGTCGACACAGATGCCAGTTCCGTGCCACCACGAGAGGACATTTCAACGATATTATAATCCATTCATCATGTATCTTTCAAATAAAAAAAAAAGAATTTCGTTAATACCTCACACACAGCTTGTTTTATTCCATTTCAACATCTACCTACCCCTATTGGAAACCCTGTATTAATTATAATATAATATAAACGCTGTTTTCAAAGTTGAGACTTTTTTTAACAGGAAGTAGAACTCCATGTCACCAAAAATCGCTTATATCAAATATTCAAGCGTCCAAATTAATAATACAATAATAATAAGTTCAATAAGAAATCTTCAAATCGCAGAAAATTTCAAGTCCGGTCCTGTCACTTAGGTTTAACTGTATACTATGTATAATACTACTGTAATAAAATACCACCATACTCGTATGTAAAACACTATAAAGTTAATAGCTAACCGTAGTTAAGAAGTAAGTAAGCATATTTGTAGAAACTATAAATGTATGAAACCCAAAATAATACATCTGATGTGTTATAATTAATTGTACATCTTGAAAATGAATAAAGACTCTTTGACTGTTTCATCTAGGATGAGGGACATATACTTCAGACCACGGATCATTCGTCGAGTGCTTGGTGGACTCAATTCCAAGAAAGCAACTGGATCAGGATTCCTGTCATTGTATTCAAAAGGTGTTCACCAGAGCTTATACTTGTTCTCTGGATGACGTTCACTATGTCATATAGGGAAGGAATTTATCCTGATTCATGGAAGAGTGCATTAAAGAAGGGGAGGAAGTATTTTCCATCAAATTACTGCCCAATAGCGGTAATATCCATTTTGTCGAAAGTAATGAAATCAGCTACGAGTATTAATCTCGAAATGATTATATACTTGGAGAGCAAAGGTTTCGTCAGTGACAGACAATATGGTTTTTACAAACACTAATCAACAGGTGACCTCCTTAGCTATGTGACACAAGTGTGGACAAAGCTATAGAGAATCTAGGTCAGTTGTTCTGGACATATCCAGGACTTCCGATCGTGTCGGGTATAAGGCTCTTTTGAATAAACTATCTTCGTATTGTTCTCCCGGGAGTCTCTGCGATTGGATGAAGAGTTTCCTCATCACCACGTGTTCACGTGGTTTCAACGTGAACACTGGAGTGCCCCAAGGCTCAGTTTTGTCGCCCACCCTCTTCCTGATCTACATAAACGATCATCTTAGTACGGCCGAGAACCACATTCGGAGCTTCGCGGATAATAGCGATGTTTTCTTTCACTAGTGATTTCATGCATCTTCTTAGCGTGAGTGTCAACTCTTTGGTCTGTTGGGGGAAACACGTGACTGACATTATGAAGTCGGCTACAAATACGCCGGGTTATTTGTTCATGGCATGGAAATATTTCTTTGCAGAATAGGTTCTTCTACTGTATAAAAAGCAGACCAAGACTCGAATACTGCTATCATGGAGCTCAGTACCCAAGTATTCGTTACAACTTTTGAATTCAATCCAGAAAAGATCAGTACGGCTGATTGGCTCTACAACTATAACAGCCAGTTTGTAATCGTTCGAAAATAGAAGGATAGTTGTCGACTGATGTTTGTTCTATAGATATTTTATCACGGTCGATATTCCAAGTAACTGAAGGAAATGATGCCAGCTGCGCCACTGAAACTATATGACCAAATTAGAGAACTGACGACCTGAGATATTAAAATGAAACATTTCAGAAAAGATCGCCTAACGAGAGTTCGTATTTGAACAAATATCTGTAAAAAACTCACAAATCTGTTGAATTTTTACGTCAAGATTGTAATTTCAATTCAGCATTTCAATTGACACCTGCTGTCAATCAAGCCGCATACTTGCTGATGTATCCAAAACTAACAGATCCGTATTTAAATTGGTTGGAATCGAATTCGACTAAAAGGGCTTTCAGCTCTATGCCCTGGAAATTTTACAGTACTGATTTTTGTTAAGATGTTTTCTTCTGACGAATTTTACTTTCTGTTAAAAAGAGTCTCAACTTTGAAAACACCTTGCATGTCGGTAGAGAATTTTTGGTCGATACCTCTCAAGTAAAAAATGATGTACAGCTCTTCTTCTTCTACACTAAATGGTTCGTTTGACCACTATTAATTGCAATAAATAATGAAGAGTTTATGTAAAAATTTCTATTTTCTTACAAGCCCTATGAATATGATTTACATGAAGGGCAAAACCCTTTTCCATTCGGAATTGTATGTACATTCTTGTATAATCTTCGTAATATATAAGAAAACAATTTACAATTGAAGAGAATGTAGTAGCATGCAATGTTAAAAAGAAAGGAAAGAAGTGCAAATTTAAAATATAATTTATAACTGAATGATTTCAAACAAAATATGATCATACTTTATAAGAGCATGCCTGAAAAAGTTAATAATGGAGTGAATAATTAAAAAACCAGGGCCGTAGTTCATATTGCCCAGTATGAAAGACAGTTTCCGATCAATTTAAATAAATCTAAAGTTAACCTCGGAAGGGATATACATTTTGAAAGGAATAACACACACAGGATAATGCAATATTACATCCCACATCAACAGACACATCCATATGGAGCAATACAAAATACAAGAACAAACTAAAAAACTTAAAAAATGGACGTAAAAATATGAACCAACTGAACGATGAAAACAAAGGCATGAATCGCAACAAAAAATCGAAAAAGAGGCACGCTGCAGTGCACCTTCATGTAATGAGAACATAACCTTAACTTTTCTTTTTACCTTGGAACGCTGTACTATCTGCATCGTCAATTCCACTGCGCAAGTCCGGGATGGGTATCATCACCGTCTGCAGTAAGTTTCGCTTATGCACGACTCCGTGCATGTTACGTGGAGGGAAATTCTCTACAGTTACATTGGAAGATCAACAATGTTAAAATAAAGGTCTACACTACTAAATGATTGTCAAAACTACCTCTACATTGATACTGATTAGTGTGTTCCAGCTGTGAGTTTTGTTGTGAATTGTGAAGGTGGAATTCCTCAACAAATACATACTGATAATCTAATATTTGAGCGCTACTGCAACTTTTAATGGTGGAAGCTACATTATTAATGAAGTAATATCTGGGTAGAATGAAACTTTTTTCACTTAATAAATTATAGGTAAAAAAATAATTCAAGCATTTAATTTAATAAAAAATTAATGCTAATTTTTAAGATACATGAAAATTAAAGATTCGCATGTAAAGATATCCTTCAGTTTAAGTCATCCAATATATGGGAGGAGCTTAATTCATCAGTTTTAACTATCACGTCTAGTTGGCAGCGACATCTCTTTGATAACTGCCCTACTGCCGACGCAAGTGCATTCCTAAGTTGGCTATAGTTCCGTGCCGATTAACAATTATCTATTAACACTCAACAAGAATGAGTTGAACTAATCGCTTTGCAGTGGGCGTGTTTATGCAGGCACTTATCAATTCTTAAGTAATAAGCAAGAAATTAGCCATCTTTTAATTCCTTATAGTAATTGTGAAGGATTTCTCTTTGGTACGCACCTATAAGGTGATTACCGGGAAACGTATGATTTTTTCAAATAATGATTCTCGTATTTATTATTATTGATGGAAAATTGATTCATAATTTTTATTTATTATTTGTAATTTGCATAAGAAGTTCAATTTGAACACACAAGAATTCCAACAGTTTGAAAAATATATATGTAAGATGAAAAAGAGTTTTCAAGTTATAGCATTGAATACGTTAATTTATCGTATAGAGTAAAAACCCAAAAAAGACTACAAAAATTATGAAAAACTTAATTCAAAATAGAGTATTTCGTACTTTCATAATTATTCTCAATCTTCAGACAGTTCTAACATTTCGCATTGGACATAATAACAAGGTTAGAAACTTACCAATTCAAGAAAATTCGTAAAAAAAAACAAAATAGTTTTGAGCACGTTTTCTACTTGACAACTTTGAAATTACAACAAAGTTTCAAAGTTATTATTATCAGATCGAAAACGTACTCATAACGGAATGTTTTTCGGTTTTTGTTCCGAATTTTCTTGATTTGGTAAGTTTCTAACCTTGCTATTATTTACGTAAATACATAATGTCATAAAATGAAAAATGACACAATCTTATAGACAATTTTTAATTTTATATTAGTCTAGCAATAATGCAAAATATTTCTATTTCGTAAGAGACAATCGATACCAACTAGTGTCATATATATATAAAGAAAATTTGATAGGTAATTCTTGATCAAACAAAAATTTCGATAAATTATTTCATCTAATATTGAAATATTCAAAACTCCAACATTCGGTGAATGAAACTTACTTAATAATATTTCGGAAATTCCATTTTCACACCTATCACAACCAACACATTACTTAATACTTTTTCCATTGAAATAATTGTACCAGAAAAAATAAGGATATGCCGTATTCATTCATTAGCACTGCAGAGATTTGAGATTATATACTGTACTTATACTTGTAAAATCAAGAAATAGCAATATAATCTATAAAAAGATAGCAGCTAATAAACTATTACCTCATAGCAGATAAATATCAACCTGCAATTTAATAATTGTTTGTTTTGATATCACATAAAATTCTCCCTATTCAGTGTCACTTATCTATGAAAAACCAATCGAAAAAAGCTCTGCAGATGTTCCACATAGGTTTATTCCTTTTTAATCAGTATCTATAGCTCTTTCTATTTTTAAATATTGAACTGTTTGAGTCGTTATTATTTGGTACTAGATCAGAATTAAAAAGAGTTTTTAGAAATTGAGATGTTAACACATCTTTTTGGTAAGGAAACAATTTTAAAGAACTTGTTTCAATCGTTTCTATTTTCCGACTACAACTATTTGTTTTGTAAAATAAAATAGAAAAAGGCTTTACTTGATAGAAGAAATATAACAAAATTTGAATATCAAAACAGATTTAGTCTTTTCAATTTTAATTTAAAAAAAATTTTATTCAAAAAACTTTTAGAATTAAATTAATGTCTAAAACAAGCACCGCTTACATTTAATAGACGTATGTATATAATCAAAACTCAATATATAATGTCAAATGGAATAAATAAACCAACAGATATACGAAAGTCATTAAAATTAATAAATAAATATTTAAAGGAGACAAAATTTTGTTTCTGGTCTTACCATTATGAACACCAATTCCTTTTCAAAAACATAAAACACAACTTAAGGACTTCTCAAAAAATATAGTTTATTTGAAATATTTAATATATTTAAATATTCAAATAAGTTAATTCAAAAATCTCTCAAAACATGCACCATATTTTCAAAAAAACAATTAGAATTCTGATTATCTCTTCATCGGCCCTAAATATTTAAAATATCAAAATCAACTAGCAATCACTATATCTTACCTCACATTGGTAACCAGATAATTGGTTTAAACAGATTAACTTTAAAAATCAAGATAGTCTATGTTCATCACAAAATCATCTGATAATACCTTCTATTATATTATTACAGTTTTCTGTGATTTTGTGATAAACATAGACTATCTTGATTTTTAAAGTTAGTCTGTTTAAAGCTGGTTACCACTGTGAGGTAAGATATAGTGATTGTTACTTGATATTTTAAATATTATTTAAGGCCGATGAAGAGATTATCAGAATTCTATTTTTTTTAAATATGGTGCATGTTTTGAGAGATTTTTGAATTAACGTATTTGAATATTTAAATATATTAATTATTTCAAATAAATTATATTTTTTGAGAAGTCCCTAAGTTGTGTTTTATGTTTTTGAAAAGGAATTGTTGTTTATAATGGTAAGATCAGAAACAAAATTTTGTCTCCTTCAAATATTTATTTATTAGTTTTAAACGACTATTTATATTTGTTGGTTTATTTATTCCATTTGACATTGTATATTGAGTTTTGATTATATAAGTCTATTAAATATGAGCCATGCATATTTAGACATTAATTTAATTCTAAAAGTTTTTTGAATAAACATTTTTTTTAAATTAAAATTGTAGAAGACTGACAGATTAAATCTGTTTTGATGTAAAAAGCCTTTTTCTATTTTATTTCATACATAATATATAATAATATTTAGGCTTGAATAAATCTCATGGAATATCAATGGTTTAAAGAAAACCTTATAATACCTTACAGTTTTCTGTGATTTTGTGATGAACATAGACTATCTTGATTTTTAAAGTTAGTCTGTTTAAAGCAATTAGCTGGTTACCACTGTGAGGTAAGATATAGTGATTGTCAGTTGATTTTGATATTTTAAATATTATTTAGGGCCGATGAAAAGATTATCGGAATTCTAATTGTTTTTTTGAAAATATGGTGCATGTTTTGAGACCTTTTTGAATTAACTTATTTGAATATTTAAATATATTAAATATTTCAAATAAATTATATTTTTTGAGAAGTCCTTAAGCTGTGTTTTATGTTTTTGAAAAGGAATTGGTGTTCATAATGGTAAGATCAGAAACAAAATTTTGTCTCCTTCAAATATTTATTTATTTATTTTAAACGAATTAATATTTGTTGGTTTATTTATTCAATTTGACATTGTATATTGAGGTTTTATTATATACGTCTATTAAATATGAGCGTATTTAGACATTAATTTAATTTTAAAAGTTTTTTGAATAAACATTTTTTCGAAATTAAAATTGTAGAAGACTGACAGATCAAATCTGTTTTGATATTCAAATTTTATTTGTTTTATGAATTTATATAAAATAGTCATCTTCCATTTGTAAAAAAATCATTTTCAGCAAATCGAGTCACTCTACGGTTATGTAAGTTTAAAAAAGTGCTCGAACTTATCAGATACTGTTGAGGCCGAGTGAAAAATTGAGTGAATCATTACCATCCTATATTCATTCGTCTAATTCTTAAGAGAAATTTTCGAACTTTGAGGAGTTAAATATTTAGAGTTAATAAAGAATTTCGGAAAAAATAATAGCTAGATATTCCCTGTAAAATTTAGTCTTTTTGCACACTTATTCTACGGAACATTTTGTTATATATTAGATCATAAAATTAATACTTGACAAAAAAACATCAATTTTTAATTTTATGACATTGCGCAAAGCATGTACACTTAAATTTATCCATTGGTATGAAACTCAAAAAAGCTACAGATATGATATTATACCCAATTCAAAATATACATTGTTATATTAGGAGTATAAATCAAATCGTGGGGGTTTTGTCTAAAATTGACCTTTGAGTGACCCTTAAAGGATTATAGAAAATATTTTTAATTTACGTAAAGATTGTTAACCAGAAGAATTCAGGTGCTTCTGTGACTTATGGAATATCTCTTGATAACTTTAAAATAAAATTCTGTAATGAGACAAAAACCAAGCTCATAGGTGACAGTGTTTGGGTTTTTGTTCAGAAATTTCTTGAATGGGAAAGTTTCTAATCTTGTTGATTCTAAATGTCAGGATTATCTGCAGTTTGAGAACCATGAAATAGCTCTTTTGAACTAAGTATTCTATCATTTCTGTAGTCTTTTTTTGGGTTTTCACACCAATGGCTGAATTCACGTATACGCATTGTGTACAATGTCTTATAATGAAAAATAAATCTAATATATATATTTTTTAATATTGAACGTGAAAGTTTTTCACATTTTTGATATCAATTTTCAATTCCAAATTACAATTTATACCAAGTAGACCCAAAATTCCTGATTTAAATAACAAATAAGATACAGCTTACCAACCTCAATGAAAATAAATTCATTGTTCATTGTCGAAAACAATCGAATGAATGAATACGGCGCAAAATATCCTCAAATACCTCCTTACCAATATAGGACCACCACCACATGATGTAAAAGTGTCACAAAAAGCATAGAAAGGAACGGAAGAAAAACAAAAATATATACATTTAATCAAAAAATTAACACTTAAGAAGCGTGACCATCACCACTATTTTAACTTTATACACATTGAGGGAGACGTACACAACATTTAAGCAGGTGTGTAAGACGCGAAAACCCTTTTGCCGTCCTCTGACCTCAAGTTTAAGGGGTCAGTGGGGTCGCGAACTGACCGCGGCGATATTGGAAGGCTTTATCTGACCCTATATCTATTTAGAGCAACTTAACGTCGGAAAATTTGCATACAACAGAAGCGAAAAGTGAACGCGGACGTGTCGTACAGAAGCGAACCAAAAAAAATAAGCCAAGAATTTTCGCTAAAGTTTCAATTGTAGATAGTGGAAAGACTTACCGTTGCTGCCGGGAAATTTTACGCAGTACAAGGTCTGGATCTCGAGCATGTTGAACAGATCGGCGAGAAAAACTGTGACGTTGAGTTTCATCGAACTGAAATGAGAAAATCTATATGTAAGGTGATAACACTAAAGGCTTTAGATCAGCGATCTAGACATGAAGGATCTCTGTAGATGTCACAGACCAACACATGATTTGGTGTCGGAGTATTTCGAAGTATTCTATGATAAAATAATTTTATAAAATTTCTTGAAAATCAAATTAAATAAGTGACTTAAAAACGCTGCCTGATTAGGGCTTCTCCAGTGATTAGTCCTCTTCAATCTTCCATCAGATCTGCTGGCCGGTTTCTTAAGTCTTCTACCATCTTGTGGATCGAGTAATGGTTGGATAGAAGTATTTTTGTGATCATGTAATTGTTCAAAGTGCTTCATACTTTTTTATTTGATAATGTCCTTCATGTCTTCATGTAAGGTATGATTATTATTATATTATATTATATATATTATTATTATATTGACTGGCGTCTCTGAAAGATAGCTCTGTTTGACTTGCTTGTGCAGCCCCACAAATCTATTCCATCCATATTGTTCTAATGACAGTTTTGTATGTTAAAATTTTACTCTCCAGTGATAAATTGGACTCTCTTTCTATTATCTAATATAGATCTTCCGCTCTAAAATCAATTTATTTCCGTTTTTTGAAAACGTGCTCTTAACAGGTGAGTCTCCTGTCCTATGGATTCCCAAGTATTTGGTAGATGTGCACGCCGGTATCCGTATTTTATAAACCAATGACTTGATATAACCCCAAAGAAAATAATCCAGTGGAGTTATGTCGCATGATCTTGGAGGACAATTAATTGGACCATTTCTCGAAATAATGTATCGCCAAATCTTTCTTTCAATAAATCAATTGTTACGGTAGCAGCATGAGGTGTAGCACCATCTTGTTGGCACCAAAACACTTCTGGGTCGATACCATTCAAATTTTGAAACAAATAATTATTGATCATCGATCTGTAACGAGCACCATTTACTGTAACATTAGCTCCAGCATCGTTTTTAAAGAAATATGGACCGATGATGCATCCAGCGTGTAAAGCACACCATAAAGTGCATTTTTCAGGATGCAATGGAACCTGCAGAACTTCTTGAAGATTGTTTTCACTCCATATAAGGCAATTTCGCTTGTTTACACAGCCGTTCAACCAGAAATGAGCTTCATCACTAAACACAATTTTACGATAAAGAGGTGGATCAACTTCAAACTGTTCTAGGGCCCAAGCACGCTCATTATGGTCAAGTGGGTTTAGTTCTTGAACCAGTTGGATCTTGTATGGGTGTAGGCCAAGATCTCTTTACGCCAAATTGTGGTGGATGCAGAGTTCAACTTGTGAACGTCGACGAATAGACAAATCTGGATCATCATTAACACTATAACTTACAGCTGCGATATTTTCTTCTGTACGTACAGTTCTTTGTCTTGTTGTTGTTGTTGCATCGAGTAGAGAAAAAAATGTCCGAAATCTATCAATAGTTCGACGAATATGCTGCTCTGATAGACGATTATGTAAAGCATAAATTTCACGAAGTGCTCTATAAGTTTGGCGTATAGAACACTGATTTTGAAAATAAATTTCAACAATTTGTGAACGTTGTTGCGGCGTGAGTCTTTCCATGATAATTTGTCAATGCTTACTGAACAGAAATGTCAAAACAACATGGCTTCTACCTACTGTCAAATCACAGTTATCCCTATCGAAAGTTCTATCACGCTAAAAAAACATCCGATACTACATATTTTTTAAGAGACCTTTTTAAAAAGAGGTTATTTCGAAAGAATTTTTTAGTTTTATGTAGGACATTTTTGGAATAAAATTTGTTTTTCACAATTCTGATATGAAACGTTCCGTAATATATTATTTTTTCTTTGAATTCTTCTGATCTCTTTTTAACGACGTCTGTTAAATCCAAATGTCCACTAAAAAGAAACAGTGTTTCTAAAACATTTATTTAATTTTTTCAAATTTTCAAGTAATTTCAATATCAAAATTTGTGGGAAGGTAAAAGAATAGCTCTGCCTGATGTTTGAGATATAAGCATTTTGTGAATTTGCTTAGTGATCAATTTAAATGTCATTAACTCTACACATCTTTGCTTTATGAAGAAGTTAAATAATTCGCAAAGGATAGAATTACAGCGTTCTAGGATTGAATTATAATGAGTCATGATGTAAAAATTTATAACATCAATGAATATTAAGTTTTAATTTCAGGTACTTTAACCTCCTCCAAACATTTTTCCCACTCTATCTTCAATAGATATTTCAGACAAATGAGAATTCCGTAACTATTTTTGTCTCTTTGTTGGACTATTAAATGGTTTTCTTAACACAAGGCTTTTCTTGGGAGCAACGTGTTATCGTTTTACCCAGATGTTCGTAATTTTAAAATTTTGAGAAGAAAATGACTAGGTTTGAACTCACTGATGAAGAACCCTGGGTCAAAGATAAATCTGTCCTTCTGTTTCGTCTATAAAGACTAATTTTTGAACAGAAAGAGCTAGAACTTTGAAATTTTCATGGTGGGTTTTAGGCCCGAATATCTTGGTTGAGTTCGTTCATATATTGAATCTATGATCGTATTTCATTTCAAGATTTTTCTATGGAAAAGCTTAGTTTTATAAATGCTGTTCAGTTACATCAGATTCTTCATCATCGAGTCCATTTAAGACCTTTTGGGCGAAACTATAGCACGCTGTTCCCTGGAACTAGCGCACAAAAATTATAATTTTCATTTACTATAATGGCATCTATTTGAAATGGGTTCACTCATAAACTAAAAGGAAAAGGAATCATATAGTTTTTAGGACCAATTAACAGTTAGTTCTGCATCGGGCTAATTCTAAATTATTCATAGGAGTTGTTACCGTTGTTAACATCCTTAACATTTGGATTCCTTTCTTTTCCTACACATCTCTATTGAATAATCATAGAAATGGCAGATTAGTTCTATAATTTCATCCAATTACTCCGCTGTTAGAGTCTCGTCAGAAAGGATACGGGCCAGAAAGGGGGAACATCATCATTGTGCGAGGAATTTCATTTCAATTCTATCGTGATTGTGATTAACAAGCGAATGAGAATGTTAATTAATTCCGTTCTTTAACTATTCAATACTTCTGGCAAATCAACAAATTTTGATTTGAAAAGACAAGGGTGGTTCAAATATGATCGAGACAAATACTCTAGCACGTTTATTTATTATCGAAAAATTTACAAAAAATCACATTTTTTCTAGGTAATTTCCCTCACTATTTACACATTCTGTCCACCTTTCCGGAAATTTTTTGATGTCGGTATCGAAAAATTCCTTGGGCAACTCGGACAGCCATGTGCACACGAACCCCTCTACTTCGTCGTCGGTGTTGAACTTTTGACCTCCGAGGGCCTCTTTCAGTGGTCCAAACATGTGGTAGTCGCAGGGCGATAAATCCGGACTGTAGGGGGGGTGTTCCAGTACCTTCCACCCCAATTCCGATATTGTATTGAGCGTGAGACGCGCGGTATGAGGTCGCGCGTTATCCTGGAGGAGAATCGCACTTCGTGCGGAAATGCTCCTCCGTTTCGAGCGATATGCGGGTTTCACGTGTGTGTTTCAGAAGGTTAGAGTAGTATGCAGCATTGATGGTACGTTGAGTGCGCAGGAAATCGACGTACAGCAGGCCCTGCCGGTCCCAGAACACAGTACACATTACCTTACCCGCGGACCAAGTTGTCTTCGCTTTGACTGGCGCCTCTTCCTCCACTCTTTACTTGACACCCTGGTTTCGGGAGTGTAATAGTGTACCCATGTTTCGTCTGTAGTAAAGATTCGCGTTACAAACCACCCCCCTCCGCCTCATATCGCATCAGTAAGCGGCGACAAACTTCCAACTGAGTTAATTTTTGCTCAAAGTTTAGGAACACAGTTTAGGAACCCATCGCGCCATTATTCTGCGATATTGAAGGTGTTCGTGGATGATAGACTCTACACTACTAATACTGATGCCGACTTTAGCCGAAATGTCTCCAACATTCATCCTACGGTCCTCCAAAATGAGTTGTTCTACTCGGCGGATGTTGTCTGGTGTGACGCTGGTTCACGGTCGACTATCATGCGGCTCATTCTCGACGGTTTCGTGGCAATCCTTGAATGCTTTGGCCCATTTAAACACGGCAGACCTACTCAGGCACTCACTACCGAACTGCTTTTGCAAACCCACAAAAATATTCGTGTTTTTAACGTCTTCTCCAACGAAAAAACGAATGATAATACGTTGCGCAACGGCAGTCGGCACTTGACGTTCACCCACGGTCGTAGCACACGCGGGAAACATGTGCTCCGACGAAAACAAATGCCACATCGTTCGTAAGAAACCCAGCTATCACATACTCAAGCCACGACCTTCGAAACACACATGCATGCCATCTACAGAGTTTATCTCGATCATATTTGAACCACCCTCGTAAATTGATCAATATGATTTTGTGTAAAAGCTACAAAATACTCCTAAGGGGGGTATACTGTATTTTAATAGAATTACTCTATTTGATGCCCGTAGCATCATCTTTCGGTTAAGCACCGAACTCATTAGCTCTCTATCATCTCTTCATTGGCGGAAATCTATCTGTTTCTTCAAATAAATTGCTATAGATAGCCTTTCCTTTCAACCATACACATAAAAAGTATTTTTTCTAAAATGTAAACGAACGAGAAATTTCTTTTGTTAAATTATCTTTCCCCAATCAAGATCAAACAAAAACTCATTTTTATCGAATACAGCTTAGTTAGTGTTAACATAAATCATCTGTTGTGTCTTCATTGTTATGAGAACTGTTGCTCTGTGGCAAGAACTGTATCATCTGATAGCGAACTTGTGAGAAGTACAAATACTAGGAGACTACGAGTATTTGAAGAGGTGGCTAGCACATCTAGAATAACTATTATAGTTTTGTTGCTTGCAATATGCACATTGTTCTGCTATTTTGAAATGAAGAAATACTGTGTGTAAGATAATATTTATTATTTAAACAATTAACAACTATGCCCTGAATGTGGACTCATATAATATTAGACAGGTCTACTCTAAACTACTCTGGTCTCCTCCTAAAAACATGTGTTTCTAGGAGGTATTGCAACAACACGTGTTGATTCTCACTATAGGAATATTCAAATTGTGCTTCAATGTAAAAAGTGCGATCTGAGTGTATCGATGGAGCAATTTAAGATAGAAATTATTCCAGTGTTGTTGTTTTAGCTTCATTCAAGGTCAATGTAATTCAAGCCAGAAATTGTCCAAGTGTAGTGTCAATCAACATAAGTGAATCCACTAAAATAACTAGTTTACTACTCTGTCAAGAAAGTACCGGGAATTTTCAATTAAAACAACATTTTTACATTTAATCGTCAAAATTTATTGGGTCGCCTTCAAAATAGGCTCCATTTGCTCCAATACATCTATGCCAACGGCACTTCCAATTATCGAAACATTTTTTATAGGCGCTTTCCGGGATGGACTTTAGCTCTCGCGCCGAATTTTGTTTTATGGCTTCAATCGACTCAAAACGGGTGCCACGAAGGGGCAATTTTAGTTTTAGGAAGAGGAAAAAGTCGCAGGGAGCCAAATCCGGCGAATACGGTGGTTGCTGAAGCACGTTTGTTGAGTTTTTGGCGAGAAAGTAACAATCGTAGCTCGGTGAGAAGGTGCGTTATCGTCATGCAAAATCCATGAGTTGTTCACCCACAAATTTGGCCGCTTCTTACGGATAAGCTCACGCAAACGTTTCATAACGCCTAGGTAATACTCCTTGTTTACCGTCTGACCCTCTGGAACGAATTCGTAATGCACCACGCCACGGATATCGAAGAAAACAATGAGCATCACCTTTATTTTCGAGCGGCTTTGGCGTGGTTTTTTCGGTTTTGGCTCATTTTTTGCCACCCATTCCGATGACTGCTGGCTTGTTTGCATATCGTACTCGTAGACCCAGGTCTCATCACCAGTTTTAATGCGTTCCATGAATGTAGAATCGGAATTACAGCGATCCAGCATGTCTGAAGCAACCTCTTCGCGATGACGTTTTTGAAGAAAATTCAGGTCTTTCGGTACGAGTCGTGCGGCCACCTTTCTCATGCCCAAAATATCAATCAAAATCGTACGGACTCGTGGGATATCTTAAGATCATGTGCTATCTCTCTCAAGCTGGTACGACGATTTTCCAGCACACTTTCCTTAATTTTATCGACGTTATCTTCGATCGAAGCCGTCGATGGGCGACCACTTCACGACCCTCCTTGAAGGCTCTGTACCACTGATATTCACGAGTTTTCGATAGAGCATTATCACCAAAGGCCTTTTGCAACATTTTCAATGCATCGGCACACGAAAATTCATTTGCAACACAAAACTTTAAACAAATTCTTTGCTCAACGTAATCACCCATAGTAAAAATCGGCACGCACTCTGACATCGACTGACTTAATCAGCTGTTGCAAACACACTAGTTGACAGATCCCGCTCAAGCTTGGCATAGTAATTAAGGACAGTGGTACCAACCTAGGAAAAAAAATTTTTACCTGCCTCATTGCCCCGCCAGATTTAAATCGATAATTCCTGGTACTTTCTTGACAGAATGTAAATTCAAGAAGAGGAGCCACGTGTATTTATCAGTATAGGGTGAACCATGTGAACATAAAATACCTGTTGACTGTTATTTGTGTTTTTAACAACTATGCCCTGAACGGGGATTTATATAATATTATGATACAGGTCTACTCTGAACGTAAGCTTCTATCTGAATGCTTGAAAAATAGGAAGCCCTAAACCCAGAATCCAAGTACAAATTCTACGCTTCGGAATAAAAACCACTCTTTTCTTGATAATACGAAGGAAAAATCCTTGAGAACAGCGGCGTAAATATTACAAGAAGACCGGTATATCGCTTATTAAGCCCGTAGAAATTGATTTGTGTATGTTTCTGCTCTTTAAGTAAGTGTCACTAGACACTCATTTGCAATTGGCACGACGATACTTTCTGAACTGGTTGTTGCCAGAGAAAGGTGCGCTTCAAAGACGAGACGCGGATTGGTCTCCCAGGTGATGACTACCGTATAAAATTTTAGAGGACTTCCTAGGAGACTACTAAATGCTGTTCAAGTATTGCAGTATCGATTGCTGATAAAATCTCAACGTTTATACGTGAGTGGTTTGATGTATTGAGATGGATCAGATGAGATTAATGTTCCAATGTTTCAGTCTGTTGATTCAACTTCATGCAGCAATAATGCAAGATCGTAACCTAGAAAAAGCTTTAGATCAGATTATGAAGAAGTTTTATGTTGACTTTTACCTGAAACTAATATAACCTGAAGAGGCAATATAACTATTGACATCAACTAAGACTTTGGTTGTCCCTTTGCATCCTTTTGTCTTTGCTAAACAATTTCCGAAAGTTCTCTTCACATGTGCTGATCGCTTAATTCAGCAAACTCATGACATAATTCAAGGCTTGTCAAAAAAGGACTTATTTATTAACAAGCGGATCTGTGGTAGAGTGGTTAAATTTTCATCTATGTGGTATCTAATTATATGTATTCAGTACGAATAATTTCTCCACTGACGTTTCTATGTCTCATATTAACAATCAAGTTGATGATGATCAAGTTGATGTTGGAGAATTATAGGCAACCTATGATTCCTCAACGGGTTGTGTCCCCTTCAATTGTTATGGTTAAAACATTTCTTTTACTTTTGCGTAGAAACGCACAAATACTCTATGCTGGCAAACACTCTGTGGTCGAAATTCGAACCTTTGGTAGAAAACCAACCATAAAACCTCTTCTCTTCTGATCTCTCTCAAGTTTATTTTGATAACAACTAATGGCTCCTGGAAACATTTGATTTTAGGAGGTATTATAAAAACACGTGTTGATTCTTACTATAAGAATATTCGAATTGTGATTCAAGCTTGGAAGAGCAATCTGAGTGTGTCGATGGGATAATTTAAGATGGATATTATTCAAGTATTGTTGTCTTAGCTTCATTTAAGGTCGACGAGTTATTCAAGCCAGAAATTGCCCAAGTGTAGTGTCAATCAACATGCGGCGCTCGTGTCAAAATGAATCCACTGTAGAATAACCAGTTTACATCCAAACTATACCGATTAATTGGTAGTTATGATTATATTACGTGCAATATAATTTAAATGCAGAAACATTTAATGATAAAATTAGCCTTTCTAATAAAAAATAGATATGGAAACACAGAAAACGATTCAATACTCACTCTCTCATATAGGTGATATCTTCTGGACTAATGTGAAATATAGGACTAGGTAAACACCTATTGCAAAAATTCTGCAATAAGCTGACGTTCTGGAGGCTCTCTTGAACCGTCGGTACATATGATACCTTGAGTTCTGTCCAAGGAAGTTCGTCTGGACAGTAGGAAGATACTAGAGCAGCCAATCCAACGCCGTCGCATAAGTCTTTCAGTTCTCTGATTGGTGGAAAGTTCGGCGGTCTCAACCTGTCACCCTGTAGAACAAAGAAAAGATAAGATAGGCAATATACCACCAACCATTAGGGAAAGCTTTAATACAGAAAGAAAGCAGGTAGCCTTTAGCATCACAAGAATTCTCATGGATGCATGTGGTGATTGTCCACATAGATGTGGATGGACTTAATGGTTTCTTAAGGAAAAAACAGACCGCAGAAATATAAGGAGTAGGAATAAGGTTTTATAAGGCAACACCTTCATTTTGAATTGTTTTCTTTTCAGCATCTGCCATTTCGCTGAAGTGTATAGTTTGTGTTTGCTCCGAAAATTTTTGACGAATAATGCGTTTTGGCGAGGGGTTTCACTTCATTACTTCAAGATGAAGAAAAAGACTGTCGAAGGTAATCGTATTTTAGCGAATGTTTATGGTGACCATGCTTTAGCTGAAACGTGTCAGAAGTGGTTTGTTCGATTTGAAAGTGACAAAAACTAATTTAAACTCCTAATAATTCAATGAAAGAATTTCGAAAAAGAGTTTAAGTAAACTATCGACTTTCACAATAAGAGCAATTAGATCTTAAATTGAAATTTAAGAGAAACCGTTGGACAAAGACACTTACTATTTAGAAATAAACGCCAGAATAAACATCTCATTAATTAAAATTCGTTAAGAAACTCGACCACTCAATGAATTTCACCCATCATTCCCAACCAGTTTAATACACCGAAATGTACCCCAAACAGACATTTTTCAGCACATTCGTGAATATAATCGCAGAACCTTCTAAATGATATATCATTTGACCCCTATTGCCATATCAGATTTTTGAAGAGGTTGCCAACTCAATGATCGCACACCCACGAATTTGCAAAAAAAAAAAGATATCATTCTCCAAACTAAACATTGACCTGTCTTGGCGTTTTCCGGCTGCACTGTTTTGTGTGGGCCACTCTGTATGTATTAAGACGAGAACAAGTTAAATTTGATTTCCGAGTCGAATAATATTGAGAAAAATAATATTTGTACCAAATAAAATATACATATGTTAGTGGAGTTTTATCATAATCTGACAGCAGTTTATCCATTTTAATATTCATGACGTAGAAAAGTCTGCAGGAAGCTTGAATAGAACTGAATGACTCACTTTGAATTTTAATTGCAACGAATTGAAGTATACTCTCATATTTCGTCATTACAAATGCAGGAAAATATTTATCCACTGACTTTTCGTAGAATATCCATAAAATCTACCCATGTTCAAATACGTATATCTTAAATTTAAATGAGTCACATTTCAAAATGGATTTAACCAGGCATTATGTATCAGAATTTCTCTTCGGTGTTTCAAATGATAGTTGCCGACTTACTTGATATTAAGAAAAATCTGTTTATTATAATAATAATTCATTTATTCATTCCCAGTAAAGTACATATCACAGAATATGAATAAATTTTTAACCCATCAAAAATTTCATGGTCAGGCCAGGTACAATTTTGGCTAAAAAAACACATAACAACAAAACAAAACATTAGTCAAACAAACAATAAATAACTAAATTTGGCCAGACAATATATTTCATACAAATATATATGTTTTTTTAAAAGTATCATTCAGGTATTCATGTATTGAGCAGTAATGCTTCATTCATTAGGAGACAATTTATTTCATATATAAAATAAAATAGAAAGGCTTTTTACTTGATAGAAGAAATATTACAAAATTTGAATATTAAAACAAATTGAAATATGTTATTCTTCTACAATTTCAATTTCAAGAAAATTTTTTATTCAAAAAACTTTTAGAATTAAATTAATGTCTAAAACAAGCACCGCTTACATTTAATAGACGTATATAATCAAAACTTAATATATAATGTGAAATGGAATAAATAAACCCACAGATATACGAAAGTCATTAAAATTAATGAATAAATGTTTAAAGGAGACAAAACTTTGTTTCTGGTCTTACCTTTAAGAACACCAATTGCCTTTTAAAAACATGAACACACTTAAAGGACTTCTCAAAGAATATAATTTATTTGAAATATTCAATATATTTAAATATTCGAATAAGTTAATTCAGAAATCTCTGAAAATATGCACTATATCTTCAAAAAACAAATATAATTCTAAGCAATTCCGTCTTCAGTCCTCAATAATATTCCAAATATCAAAATCAAAAAACTAACCTATATCACAAACCCTCAGAATGTGTAAAAGGACTAATGCTTCGAAACACAGATCAACTTTATAAATCAAGATTGATCTATGTTCTAACAAAATCAAAGAACAGTGTGAGTTATTTTTAAGGCTTATTTAAATTCATTGACATTCCATAATGAGCATTAGTCCTTTTACACGTGGTGAGGGTTTGTGATATAGGTTAGTTTTTTGATTTTGATATTTGGAATATTATTGAGGACTGAAGACGGAATTGCTTAGAATTATATTTGTTTTTTGAAGATATAGTGCATATTTTCAGAGATTTCTGAATTAACTTATTCGAATATTTAAATATATTGAATATTTCAAATAAATTATATTCTTTGAGAAGTCCTTTAAGTGTGTTCATGTTTTTAAAAGGCAATTGGTGTTCTTAAAGGTAAGACCAGAAACAAAGTTTTGTCTCCTTTAAACATTTATTCATTAATTTTAATGACTTTCGTATATCTGTGGGTTTATTTATTCCATTTCACATTATATATTAAGTTTTGATTATATACGTCTATTAAATGTAAGCGGTGCTTGTTTTAGACATTAATTTAATTCTAAAAGTTTTTTGAATAAAAAATTTTTTTGAAATTAAAATTGTAGAAGATAAACATATTTCAATTTGTTTTAATATTAAAAAAAAAAACAATTTATTTCATTCTTAAACTTTAATCGATTTAATTCCTTCATTCTGGACGGCAGTTTGTTGAAAATTTTTATAACTAGATGACTTATATTCAACTGTGATACTTTTATACGATGGTAGGTATGATGGAGTTGTTCTTGTTTCTAGTATCATAGTTATGATTAAAGTTGTTTTTCAATTTCCTTATTATTATGGATATACACAGGTAAGTATGAGAATGGACGTCACGATAAGAATTTTTCTCTGGGAAATAGCTCTCTACAGCTATATCTACTGCTTACACTACATAGTATTCTCAGTACCTGCTTCTGCATTATGAATACTTTCTTACTTTCAGACAAAACCCCTCCGAAAAGAATGCCGAAGTTAAGGACACTATGAAAGTGCCTGAAGTAAGTAATCTTGGCTGCTTCAACTCCCGCTATTTGATTTATTCTCCTAACTGCATAAGCTCTTGACAACTTTATTCGGAAAAGAAGTGTCATCAGCAAAGAGGACGATTTGATCTGGTTTCCCATTAGCTGGCATTCATATATATCACAAACAAAAGGGGACCCAACACGGAACCCTGCGGTACACCAGGACTCAACGTCTCCAAATAAGAAGACCTGCCTCCCAAACTTGTTTTCTGCATCCTGTTTGTCAGATAATTTTTCATCATATAAAGAGCCTCATCCCTGCTTCCATAGTATTCAAGCTTGTTTAAAAGCACTGAGTGTGAAATACTATCGAAAGCCTTGGATAAGTCACAAACTAGATTTTTGTCCCCCATCAAAAGCTTTTCATATATTTTCAAGCACCTCCTTCAATGCCGTCTCCACTGATTTGCCCATCAAGAACCCATGCTGTTGTTCGCAGAAAATTTTATGATATTTGAAGAAACTCAGTAGCCTATTTTTTATTATTATCTCAAACAATTGTGAGAACAGAGGAAGTATCGATACTGGAGGATAGTTTTCTGGTAATTCCATATCTATAACAGGTACTATTTTAGCCTTCTTCAACTGTTCCGATCCGGAAAGTGCCCCTCTTTTAGACATTGGGTGAGCATGCATAGTGGTACCTCAATGCACGGAAAAATCTTCTTCAATATGGTTGATGTCATTCCATAGATATCTCTGGTTTGCTTAGATTTATCTGAGCTTTCTTGAGTTCCGTTATTGTGCATTCATGAAGGTAGATAGTTGTAGTTTCTTTCAGCTCTGTTAATTTCTCAGCAAATTTCTTTCTGTGAATGTTATATGGTGATCTGGATAAATCATCTTTCTTAACCTTCATTATAGTTTCCAGGGCTTCCAATTCATTTTTCATTTTAAGAATGTTCTTGTCCTTATATCTTGCTTTCGCCTTGCTCATATTAAGTTTACGAACAGCTTTTTCTGGGCAGGTATGGTATAAATCCAGCATCAGTGTTTGCCAGAATTCATCGAAAGCCTCCTTCGCAGACTTGTCAAGATTCTATGTTTCTGTATTCAGTTTTGTTTTGAGTTCATCTATATTGGATTGATTGCTGATTATTTTCTTGAATATCTCTTTATTTTCATGTAAGCAACTCGCTGTGCGACGAATTTTCACCGAATTCTTGCAAAGAAACAAGTAAACCATTTTCCTAGACGGTCTCGTTATAGGCGATGAAACATGGCTGCTCTTCAAAAACGTCAAAAGAAAAGTTTGGATAGTATCAGGAAAAACACCGAAAAGACTAACAAGATTCATCAACCGTAATAAGGATGTGTCTAATGGAACAGAACAGAATAATCCACTTGGAAATCATAACAAAAGGACAGCTTTTATTGGTGAAACGCTCCAGCAAAAACAATTAAAACATGCTTCGTTTGGGTTTTTATATTTTTCTTCACAAAAAAACTTAAACAAACGTCGGATAATTATGCACCAATCCAATATAATATGTGAATTTAATAAATGAAGGAAGGTCATACAAAACTGCTTCGAAACTAATGGCGATTCCAAACTTACTTAAGATCTGCACATCTACGAATATAATATTAAAACGTTCTCTCTAGTACAGTTTTATCTAAGTAAGTCTTTCATATTGCAATGAAGTGTGTATTTTGGTGCACTACGTCAGTTCATATTGACGTAATAGCTAGATGTAAATATACATCTGCATCTTCTAGAGTGGAGGCAATATGACAAGCACGTTTTTAAACAGAGACATCAATTCATAAAAAAGCATGAATGAATGCATCGTTAAACACATATTGGATTAATAGGAGCAGATTTATAGATTTCAAGTTGTAAGACAAAGTTAATATTAGAGCCTGTCTACGTTGTTGAAAAGCCCGTTCGTCAGCTTCTAGAATCTGTACAATCAAACTTTTCCATGCATTTCGTTCTCAATTAAAGTGTTAGTGTCGATAACAAAAACTTCATAAGCCGTGAAGGTTATTGTTTATGAGGTAAGGAAATGGCAGTTTCAGTCATTAAAAGTTATGGATAATCCTGCAACTTCTATATTAGCAACAACAAGATCGATGAGATTATAAAACTTTATCTCCAAATTTACAAACGTGTCTGAAGTCTGGTATGAAATTACTCACGTTTTGTGAAGGATGTTGCAAATATGTTTAGGGAGAGCTTATCGTTTTCAGCGACTATTTTAATGAACCAAGTTTCAGAATTGAAGAAGAACTTTCATTTGATAGCTGCAAAATCAACTCGTTCTAAAATCGTATTTGAGTGCAATAACATATGCCACCGGTTCAGTGAGCAATGAACCAACAACAGCAGGACTACAAAACGCAAGATCTATTGAAAACCTCGGTGTGAAGGAGAATCCGAGGAAGTCGATTTCGCGTCTCTCACACGAACTTGCTCTTTCGCACAACACGAATTTTCCATCGTGATTTGGGCCTGCACCCGTACAAAATTTAATCAACCCAGAAGCTGGAGATAAACAACATGGCATTTGTAAACTTTCATCAAAAGATCATTTTCAGCGATGAGGCCCATTTCTGGATGAACGGATACGTCAACAAACAAAATTGTCGAATTTGGGACGATACCAATCCACATGAGATCCAAGAGCGTCCAATGCATACCGAAAAAGTCACTGTTTGGTGTAGATCTTGGGCTGGCGGCGTCATCGGTCCATATTTTTTTTGGGAATGACGTTGTCCACGTCATCCCTATCAACGACGAGCGCTATAGGTCGAAGATTACCAAGTTCTTCTGTCCTGAATTGGACTATATATGGACACCATATGGTTTCAACAGACCTCACAACATATGACACATTGGACATTCTGCACGAACAATTTGAGGCCACGGTCATCTCACGTGGAGGTGATGTGAACTGGCCCCGTTAGACTTTTTCTCATGGAGTTATCTCGAATCGTAGATCTATGCGAATAATCCACAAAGTACACAACGACCCCCAAATCTGACATAACCCATGCCATCGGTCCAATTCAGCCTGATTTATGGGCCAGTCATAGAAAATTGGACGTTTCATATGCGCACCACATAGCGAAGCCGCGGCGGACATTTACAAGAAATATTCAGGGGAAAAGGGCTGCTGAAGAAGCGCGCAAAAGTTCCTGACTTAATGTCATTATTTTCCAGCATTTTTCACTGTAATATTCCTATTGTTTAGTATATTTCATAAAACTGAAAATTTTCTTACATGTACCATACTACTGCATCCTTCAACAAATTTTTTAACTTTTTGATACTTCTTGAAATCAATATAATTCAGAACTGAAATTGCCATTTTTCTAGATGTAAAAAGCGTCTATTCAAATTTATTTGGTCGCTAGTCAGGCATCAAAACAATTATATACCACAGTAACTCCCATCAAATTATTAAATGGTATAATTAAATTACTATTTATTACAGATGAACTACTTATATCAACAGCTGAAAAAACGAATTTTTCGCCCCAATTATATTCTTAGATAAAAACATTCTTATTTCAATTGTCGATATATCCAATTTCGTTCCTCCGAATTTAACATGCTTTTAGAAGCCGTCCAACTTGAACAATTAGTGCGTTGATTAAACGAAGGTTTGACTCAACAAGAAGTTGCTAACCGTCTCCAAGTTTTGCAAAGTATAGTAAGTAGGGCGTGAAATCGCTATCGTATTAGTGGAAGTGCTGCACATACTCATGGGGGGTGGAAAAGCAAGAACTACAGTCGTCGCACAAGATCGGCTAATTACGGCACGACGAAATCCCTTCTTCATAGCATCCCGAATTGATAGCCCATTTCGGCAAGCTACCGATGGGATTGTTTCTAGTCAAACAATCCAGAATAGGTTGCTTAGTTTCAATTTCGGGGCAAAAAGATGCGCCATTCACTCGCTATTGAGTAGGGAGCACCGTGCTGTAAGATATCGTTGGGCTCTTGAATATGGAAACTGAAACGCGCACAGATAGAGATCCTGCCTGTTCATGTACGAGTCGAAATTTCGTCTGTATCAGTCTGATAAGCGAACGTTGGTGTGATTTTAAGGTGTTTCTAATAGAAGGAACCTTTTTTAAGCCTGCAGACTCCACCAGGTCAAAATCTTCATTTTGTTTATTTCTCTATGTTGTCGCTCTAAAGCAATCTTGCTTACTATTCGCATTTTAGGCAGTTCAACCGTACACCTAACTTAATATATCAGTATCTATACAAAATCGCTTTTTTATATCTTTTTATATATTATTATATGTACGCAAATTATCCACTTCAATTTTACAGCAGTGTATATATTAAATCTGCATCGTGTTTAGACGCCTGTCTGTCTATTCATCTCTTGGCGTCGTCATGACGGCAGTTTTTTACGACTAAAGCAATAAACACACATAAGGATTTATTGGACTAGAATTAAAGTAGGTAAAATGCTCTTTAGATCCTACATCTAGTAAGTTGTTTCGACCCCAATAGCTTTTCAATTTTTGATTGATGAATCCAATTCTTGAAGGAATGACAGAATCATTTGATGAGAAAGGTGTATCGGTCTTAATGTTAATACGCTGAAAAACAATAAGAATTCTATCCTGAAATTGTTTTGATCCATCCTGATCAACCCCAATAATTGAATGGAAAAGCCATAATCAGGGTGTACATAAAGAAACATTCAAAAGCTTTGCTGGAATTTCTCCTTAACAAATGCGAAGTAACATATCATATTACCTATTAAAATATGAATAACCATTGAATAACATGCCATAATACCGAAATTCCGATGACATATAGTTTGACCATAAATTTGAATAGACTTTCTATAAATTAATTTTATGAACTGATTTGCTGCATACAGGCAGACGGAATACCTTATCGAAAAACGACAGAAAAGAGAAAGACTTAGGAATTATCCTTGAAAATATCGAGCCGCCTGTTTGTACTTCGGTAGAGTCGTCTTGGACCTAGAGTCAACAAATGGATAGTTCAAAATAAGATTTATTTGCCACCCAAAATAGAAAGAAACAATTATTTGACCATATGTTAGATGGAGTAGACCGTTACTTTGTGATAGTTCATTTTAAAATGGAATGAAATAAGAAACTACTTAGTTTTTCTATCACTATTTATTGGAAACAGAGGAAGTTCAATGTTAATCTAGAGGACGATGATGGTCCAGTGGACCAGTGGAAGAATCAAAATCTCAGCGCTATGCGATGACGAATAAACGACTGTTCTCTCTCAATGGCAGTGGGGGAATGCTTCGATCGAAACGAGGCTTTGCACTGCTTTCAGCAATCAGAATCATTCGTACTTCAAACGTGAAATTCGAAATAAATCGAAATGTTCAGTGTAGAAGGAAAAAATCAGATCATAAAATGATACTTTGGTGGTGAATCAATTCAAGAGACAATAAATTAATTTATTGTTGCCTTTGATGATAGGCCGATTCCTTCAAGTTCGGCTATTTCTAAAATAATTAAAAAATTAGAGAAATGTGGGTGTTAACGAACATGCAGGCATTGCAAGATTAATGAAAATCGATGTGAGTGCTGCTGTTGAAACCAGTGCCCCTGTTCTAGTGAACAAATTGCTCAACAGGTCGATATGGGCGATATAAGTATCGGAATATTTTGAAAAGGAATGGTAATCGATGTTATAAGGTTCAAACAAATCAAGAAATTTTTCCAGAAGACCATACCAAACAAAAGGAATTTTGTGAAACTATGATGGAAAAAGTAAATGAAAATAGTTCATTCCTTAACAATATCCTATTCACTAATGAGTAACGTTTTTCTTGAATAGAAAACATAACCCATCACTAGTAAGATATTGGTGTGGGAAGAATAAGCATCTGAGTATTCCTGTACGTACCCAGTATCCACAAAAACTTAATGTTTGGACAGGAATACTGGGGAACTACATCATTAGGCCATTTTTTATGGATGGTAACCTAAACGCTGCCAAATATCTGGAGCTTTTAGAGAATCAAATTATTCCGACAGTTCGACAGCTACTAATTAATTTCGATGATGTCTGGTTTCAACAGGATAGCAACGCAAGAGTTGTCAAACAATATCTCAGGATGAATATTTCGTGTCATTTCTACAAATGGCCCCCTCAGATCACCAGATTTATCTCACAATGATTTTTTTCTTTGGGGATATCTGAAAAATTTGGTTTATGGGCGTGAAATTGATAGAGCGACGAATATTAATGAATTAAGGTTCAAAATGTTCCAACTTTGTGCCAAAATAGCAACTATGCCGAATCTGCTCAGAGATACGAGATTATCTCTTTATAATAGATTTGGCCACTGTTTGGCTCAAGAAGGTGGATATTCGAACATTTAATTTAAATTTGTCGACCTTCGATTTATTCTGAATTTGTTTTTGTTTTCGAATTTCTTATTTTCGTAGAATTCATTTTATTTTCAAAAACGCAGATAAAATTATTTGTGTCATTAATCGTGGCAAATTCCTCGCATAAATTGGAATAAGATTAACGTATTTATTTTCAACCAATATGGTGTAAAGCATTCCGCGTTTGAAGTGCGAATGATTCTGATTGCTGAAAGCAGAGAGCAGAGCCTCGTTTCGATCAAAACATCCCCCATTGCCATTGAGAGAGAACAGTCGTTTATTCGACATCGCAGCGCGCTAAGGTTTTGATTTTTCCACTGGTCCACTGAACCCTCATCGTCCTCTACATTAACATTGAATTTCCTATGTTTCCTACTGTCTTTTCCATACTTGTATATAATAGTTGAAATACAATTTGTTTTATTCAGTTGCAAAAATGTAGTAAACACAACGAAACTCGAGTCACTGTATATTCAGTCAATAAAAAGTGATAGAAAAACTAAGTAATTTCTTATTTCGTTCCATTCATATGAACATGGTTTTGAAGAATTGGTTTTTTAATTAATTACCAAAGAAATAATTGATTAATCAAGTACTTACGTCTCCTCCGTTTGACGCACTTGAACCAAGGTCCTGCTCGATCTTCCGTTTGAGCGCCTCGCACGCGTGCGAGATCCACATCACTAGACCTTGTTCGTGGTTTTCTGGAGTTGCTGAGGGCGCGTTCTTATCGTGACAGAAACGTTGAACCGCCGCCAGAACCCTGTCTGGGGTAACGACTTCTTTCGCGTAAAGCGTCATGATACACTCTATAACCGCCATGTGCGCATTCTGAAAGGGAAAAAATTCATGAAATTCAATGAAATCGGAATTCTGTAAAAACTTTCACTATAAATATTGAAAAATATATAAAGGCTGCGCCATCTGAGATTATTTCGAGTTTGGCAACACTTCTTTTGTTTTTCGACAGAAAGTAAGTTTGACATTTGACATTGACGAACTGGGTCGATTACGCATGAACAAAACTGAGAAATATTGAAAACCTATTTCCAAAGTGGTGAATCTTCTATCCAAACTGATTCAAACAATATCCAAATAGTCGATCAATTTACCCTTTTTAATATTATTTTTAGAAAAGTGACATCTTTTTCATTTAAAAAATGATTACAATTTCTATCACTCTAAAAAAAAACACCCGATACATTACTCCTTCTTACCATTCGTAGAGGATTCGTCTGAATCAAGATCGTTTCTGTTAATTGAGAATCCGATTCGTTGATGGAAACGCCTTTCCTCGACAACGTCTGAAGAATGGAACCATGGTTGAGGTTATTGTAATTCGGATCTGAGAAGATATTCCCGAGAGCCATACAGTAGAGTTCTGCGTTAGCCAGGCCTCCCATGATCTGCGGTTTGAGACATTCCTTATCCTGTAAAAATAAACATACATTCAACAACCACTTCATGATATTCTTCCCAAGTAGCCACAAATTTATGCATAGTAAAACATTCCTGATATTTTTAAATTAGGTCCTCAACCTACCCTAAAAGTTTTAAGTTCTTAACATGCGCGTCGTAATTCTACTTCTAAATACGAAATTTCAGATCATCGGATCTGTAGTTTCTAAAATTTTGGGAAAATCCGAATTATTCCAGAGACACTGAAAACGAGCTCAACCGAGATATTCAGGTCTTAAAACCCAGCCTGAAAATTTCAAGTCTCCAGTTCTTTTTGTTCAAAAGTTAGAGTGCCCACAGGCGGACCGGTTAATTACTTTCGACCTCAGATTATTTTATCAGTGAGTCCAATCTAGTCGACCATTTTCGGCTCAATATTCGAAAATAACAGACATTTTGGCAAAACCATAGCACGCTGTTCCCTTGAACAAGCGCACAATGAATGATTTGAAGTTGATATTGCCCAAAAATAGCCTTATTTCGTATAATACGAGGGTTGCTGCTTAAATTTTGAGATAGACGAATAAAAACGAATAATTAAAAGAAAAACCGGCTTTATTGTTATTTAAAATATACTCCATTAAGAGCAACACTCTTTTAACTATGTTTGAACCAATTTTCCAGGCACTTTGAAGTACCTCCAAAACGCTTAATTTGAACGCATAAACTGTTTCTTTAGCCGTTGACAAATATTGACCTCGCAATTTATTTTTGGGACTGCACAAAGTTCAATGTTTTGATCACTCAAAAACTTCTTTGTATGAGGTGATGTATGTGAGCTTATAAGGTCTTGATGGCGAATGATTTTTATGAGCAGTTCTGGTGTGCCATTCAGAATCGACCGATCTGCGTTGCTCTAAACGAACTGTGGCAACATGTCCAGTAATTCCGAAAAAACAGGCGACTATTTGGTTCGAAGTGTTTCCTGCGTTATATTCGGCTCGTCTTGATAGACCTATACAGTTGTTCTTCAGTTTCGGATTCATATGCATAGATCCATGATTCATCGTGTCATGCTGCGAAATAACTTGGTCGTGTCTGTAGGCGTTTTGCGGCCGTTTTTCTCGGCTCAAAGGCATTAATTGTCCTCGGTAGACCTCCTCTGTGCCCCCCCTTTCTTTCGATTGCATCAGCTCATAATACACCACACCCAACTGGTTCCACCAAATACACACCATGATCTTCTTGCCTTGAATATTCGGTTTGACAATTGACGATGAGGTATCCATACATTGCCCGACAATTTATTGTAATGGGCCTACTTTTTATGACTAGTCACAATTCGATGGAAAACCCCTTTCTTTTTTGCCGTTGGAGCAGTTGTTCACACGTGAAAAAGCGGCGATCGACGTCTCTTGACTTACAATTTCCTACCTTTTGGATCACTTCCGTTACTTTTAAACGACGGCAAATGGCTGGTTGAATGGCTCTCAAGGGTTTTTGCGAGTTCCTCTTGCGTTTGTGATGGATGTTCATCAAAGCTCTAATTCATTATCCTCAAACTTTGGTAGCGCTCCGGATCATTCTACGTCTTCCAAATGAAAATTACCACTGTCAAATCGGGAAAACCACTTTTGTCACATTCGTTCAGCTAGAGCATTGTCACCTTAAACATGACTTTCAGCAGCCTTTTTCTTCACATTGAAGTAATCAGGAAAAATTCTCTGGTACAAAAGTTGACATTTTCAGATCACAGATCACAAATGAAGGCCATATGAAACGCGGTTATTAAAACCGCGCGAATTCATTTCTACTCCTAATACATTCTGTCAAGAAAGTACCGGGAATTATCGATTTAAATCTGGCGGGGCAATGAGGCAGGTAAAATTTTTTTTTCCTAGGTTGGTACCACTGTCATTAATTACTATGCCAAGCTTGAGCGGGATCTGTCAACTAGTGTGTTTGCAACAGCTGATCAAGTCGTACCAGCTTGAGAGAGATAGCACATGATCTTAAGATATCCCACGAGTCCGCACGTACGATTTTGATTGATATTTTGGGCATGAGAAAGGTGGCCGCACGACTCTTACCGAAAGACCTGAATTTTCTTCAAAAACGTCATCGCGAACAGGTTGCTTCAGACATGCTGGATCGCTGTAATTCCGATTCTACATTCATGGAACGCATTATAACTGGTGATGAGACCTGGGTCTACGAGTACGATATGCAAACAAGCCAGCAATCATCGGAATGGGTGGCAAAAAATGAGCCGAAACCGAAAAAACTACGCCAAAGCCGCTCGAAAATGAAGGTGATGCTCATTGTTTTCTTCGATATCCGTGGCGTGGTGCACTACGAATTCGTTCCAGAGTGTCAGACGGTAAACAAGGAGTATTACCTAGGCGTTATGAAACGTTTGCGTGAGCGTATCCGTAAGAAGCGGCCAAATTTGTGGGCGAACAACTCATGGATTTTGCATGACGATAACGCGCCTTCTCACCGAGCTACGATTGTGACTGACTTTCTCGCCAAAAACTCAACAAACGTGCTTCAGCAACCACCGTATTCGCCGAATTTGGCTCCCTGCGACTTTTTCCTCTTCCCAAAACTAAAATTGCCCCTTCGTGGCACCCGTTTTGAGTCGATTGAAGCCATAAAACAAAATTCGGCGCGAGAGCTAAAGTCCATCCCGGAAAGCGCCTATAAAAAATGTTTCGATAATTGGAAGTGCCGTTGGCATAGATGTGTTGGAGCAAATGGAGCCTATTTTGAAGGCGACCCAATAAATTTTGACGATTAAATGTAAAAATGTTGTTTTAATTGAAAATTCCCGGTACTTTCTTGACAGAGTAGTATATTATCAATATTTTATTTAATATGTTTTATATTTTTTCAGATTTCTATTTTAAATTCAATCTAGACAGTCTTATGAATTAGTTTTTTTAACAGTGAATTGAATTTGTTGTTGAATTATTTATTTTTGTTGAAAGGTACCTTAAAATACACCTAAAAAAATATTCACATAAGAGTTCTTTTCGGTAATTCACCAAATATCAACTTGACAATGATCAAAATACGACTCACCTCATGATTTCTATAGAAGGGCTCTTTGAAATTTTCAGGAACTTTGTTGTTGAACGCTTTGGATAGAAGCCATTTGACCGCCGCTCTTTGTTTGCTCTGAAACAAAAAGAATTCAAATTTTAACACAAAAATTATTCGAACATTTCCAGTGTATTAAAAACGTTAATTCGAACACATTCAAAAACTGCAGGAATTGTAATCGAGGTAATAGCCGGCAAGATTTACGAGGCAATAAAACGGGAGCGATTCTTTATCAAATCAACGTTTTGTTCCGTTACTGGAAGCAACGGACCACATGAAAGTTTCAACTGTATATCGATCTCTATGGTCTAAAATAAGACTTGTGTCTTGTATAATTCGGCACAACTCAGATGAATAACCCTGGAACAACTTCTAATAAACCACGCTAGAACATCTAAAATTCGATATCGGAAGCACATGAGATATGTACGCCAATTTATGAAGGATGGGTCATCTAGCATTTTGAGGTAGTGGATATTTCGAGTTTAGCAATACTTCCCTGTCATTCGTGTTTTGACAGAAAGTTTGTTTAATATTTGACATTAACGAAATGGGTCGATTTACGCTTAAACAAAAGTGGGAAATATAAAAAACTTATTTCCAGAGTGGTGAATCTTCTATCCAAACTGTTATAAATTTACGTGAAAAATTGGTTTCCGGAACAGCAACTGATTTTGGACGGCCTTCACGAAATTTGACTTGGAGCGAACTACGACCTCGATTGAATTCACCATATCATCGATAAACACTGGTCCTTGATGGAGCTTCATCGCCAAAAATTGAATTAAGTTCATCGATGCACTGTTGCCGAGTTAATCCACGTCGAAATTTCTAAAAATTAACGCACGAAAATGTTCAGGATTTAATTCCATTTTTTGCCGACATGAATCTTTTAAGTTACTGTAAACAACACAAATAGCGCTCCTATGTCAAAACGTTGCGAGTACGCATAACCTCAAAAATGTCAAATTTTACGATAGAGCTGTCAGTTACCAGATTGCAACACTAGGGTTGTCCAATCCCGAAATATAAAAGGCAACCCTCGTACTGTGTAATTGATGTTAATGTAAAGCAAATTTAACTCAATTTCTTCGAAATAATATCCGTGTGTTGGCCGCATATATATTCTCAGGATTTAGGAATTAATGGTGAAAATATGGTTTGATAGAAGGCATAAACAGAATGATATAAAACTCCTTTTTTGTTATCGTTACGTACCTCTAATAAAATATGCATTATCTCATGTTTACTTTCTGGTGTTTATATTTCATAAACTTGAATTTACACCGGAAAACACAATTGAAAACAAAATATCCACTTTACATTGCCAGACAATAAAAATATAACACAGAGACGGCGACAATTATATATTCAAGGAAAATTACTAAACTATTTTTGACAATTGACGAAGAAATAATGAAAACGCCCATCTGTTTCTTAAAAACTTCGTACGCAGTAGCACTTTAAAACTTCACATATGTAGTTGTCAATTTTTATTGAGAATTTTTGCGTTTGTCTGGACGTTCGTTAGTAATCAGTATTTTTATGGATAAAATAACTTTGACACTCAAATTTAAAAGATAAACTTTATATTCGAATGACAATTCAGAATCCTTTCGATTAAAATTTCATGTATGCGGTTGGCTCTAGTGAAACATTAAAACAATTTTATTTTTCAAAAAAATTCACGCAGTTTTTATGTTTCGGTCTTTCGACCATCTTCAAAGGAGTACAAAAAGAAACTAAACTTAAAATTGAAAAGGTTCTTTTATTACACTTAGGACATCTGTGTATTTTTATGGCGCATGGAAATAACACCATCCAATATAGGGGTCGTGCCGAATAGTATTTGGAAATTCTCCTTTTTCTCAATGACTTTTTTGATTGAAAGAATCTCCAAATAGTTCCTCAATTTACCCTTATTAACATTATATATTGAAGTGACATATTTCTCATTAAAAAACTGATTATTTTCTATAGAATATTCTGTAAAACCGGTTGATTTCTAGTTTTCTAAAATAGTCATCCTATGTTCTTTGAATATATGTTGTAAACATCGGCCTGTCTGTCCTATATATGTAGCAGCATCAAACCCATCACAATTAATTTGATAAATCATCGATTCGCAAAAATTGGGGTTCCTTTCCTTATTGTTCACCATAATCTTAGCTGAATTATTTCTATTTACTGTTAAAGAATTAATTCCCATTTTATGAAGACCATTAGAGATCCTTCAGCTGAAAATATGCTTTTTAATTCGGTAAGTTCAATTCTCTTACTAAGTCATCCAGTTTTTTTCTGATTAAATGGTGGAGGTTCTGAAAGGCTAAATTTGTAGTCTGAATCAGAGTCCTCACTTGATGTACTTCGTTCAGTTTCACAGAGATTTGGATCATCAGAAGATTTAGACCTCTCGTGATTTTGATTGAGGTTGATGGGCAGAAGATAAGTTAGGATATGACCACTTACTTCGATTTCCAGGGTCAAATCCGTTCATTTTCACAACGCAGAAGTAGCGTGATGGTTTCGAGGTTCTTTCAAATCAATGTTACGAACATTATTTCATCTCTTTTTCCACTGGACCATAATCTCAAGACATACCACACATTTCGGGCATACAATATGAGGAACCCATGGCTTGTACTCATTGCGCAATTTCATTCTGAAGTATTGATGATACGTAGTTTTCACAAAGTCCGATATAGGTTTTCGATATCTTGAAAATATATTACCACAAACACAGCAAAAACAATCGTGATTAAAATAACATAAATAGAGGTTAATGCTTGATAGAAGGTATATAAAATTATTTGAATATTTTAATGTTAGCCTTCTACATATTTAATTTCAAAAAAATATATTTAATAATTATAACTTCAGGAATTAAATTAAAATAATGTCATATAAGTACCACTTATATCAAACGACATATAAAATAAACATTCACTATAAGACATTCAAATGAAATAACAAAATCCAATAAATAAAAATTGTTAACCGAAATCCTATAAATCAAATATTTCGAATAGACCAAATTTTTGTTTCTGCTGATCAATCTTATGAAAACAAATATCTTTCAAAAATGTTTAACATAATCTTAAGGATTTCATCATAAAACTATCTTACTTAGAATATTCAATATTATCGGATATCTAACTAAGTTACTTTTTTTTGAATCTCAAGATATGTAAAAACATTACTGAAAAACAAGTTTTAAGAGAGACTTTGCTTCGTCAGTATTCAAATAATTCATATTCAATAAAATATAACATCAATCAACAACAAATATTTACCAGAAGTTTTCTAAATTGTTGAAGGGTGAGTAAATATTTGTTGTTGATTGATGTTATATTTTATTGAATATGAATTATTTGAATAATGGCGAGGCAAAGTCTCTCTTAAAACTTGTTTTTCAGTAATGTTTTTATATATCTTGAGATTTTATAAAAAGTAACTTAGTTAGATATCCAATAATTTTGAATATTCTAAGTAAGATAGTTTTATGATGAAATTCTTAAGATTATGTTGAACATTTTTTAAAGATATTTGTTTTCATAAGATTGATCAACAGAAACAAAATTTTGTCTACTCAAAATATTTAATTTATAGGATTTTGGTTAACAATTTTTATTTATTGGATTTTGTTATATCATTTGGATGTCTTATAATGAATGTTTATTTTATATGTCGTTTGATATAAGTGGTACTTATATGACATTAAATTAATTTAATTCCTGAAGTTATAATTATTAAATATAATTTTTTGAAATTAAATATGTAGAAGGCTAATATTAAAATATTTAAATAATCGGGATTAAGCACACATCTTGACGAAGCCATATCGAAAAGAACGAACACTAATCACAATTTTCTATATTCTCTTTGAATAGTTTTATCTCCTTTTGGCACTGTGCGATGAGTGTTAATTCTATTATATTCTTTACTAAAAAAAAGTGTTTCTAAGGCCAGGTATAACATAACTACTCTGTTCGATATTTAAGATATTGAAAAAGCTTTCTATCAAATAAAAAAAATCTTCTCTTTATTAGTTCTGTTTGGCCTTATCTTGCCAGAAAGTAAATCCATCATTGCAAATTTCGAATCATTTAACTATCATATCTCGCAATTGACAACATAATAACAAATAAATACCGAACTATTCTCCCAACAAGTCAGATCGCTTGAAGGGAACACTTGTCCTGAAAAAAGAAGTTTTACCCGATATGGTCGAGAAAATGTTAAACAGCTGACATATCCTTGTAAGGTAAAATTTATGGGCATGGATCTGGTGGATTTTCCATGTCCGAATGAAAATTATGGGATCAATTAGATCCGAAATTAAATGTTGATTTCATTGTGATAGCAACCTTTTATCATCATGTTTCATACCTGAAGTTAACGTAACATCATTAGAGCCCAACATAATGGAAATTATTGTTCTATATACAGATTATTATGTATTTTATATCGATATCTAAATGGGAGAGACGACTTCATGAAAACTATTTTGATCAATATATTACTTTGCCCGAAGTGCCCATCATACTGATACAGGTGAGATCTGGACTCATCCGTGAACATCGTGAATTCTACCGGTTAGGTTACGGGCATGTGAGCATGGCTCCTTCACCAGGTGACTATTCAGCAGTATCCACGATCTGACCAGGAAGCAGAAAGTGTGATAAGGATTACGCCTTTTCATCGCGCATTAGATTCCAGTTTCGGCTTCAGTCCGAAAACCTACACCGTGACTGGTAGCAGCGAAGCACTATCCAACCTCTACTGGCTCTGCAGTGTCAGTACCCGAATTATTTGGGACGCACTCACACGCCGAAGAGGCTTCTTATACACCCACCCGAACGCAGTCCCATGAGCCAAGATAGTCTCAAAATTGATGCCTCAATTGATCCTGGTACGAGCACCGTTTATCCTGCCTGTACGTTAAGACTCACGAACCCTTGTGAAATCTTTCAATTGATCCTGGCTTCAAGCACCAACGGTCTAGCCGTATCGTGGAGATTCACAAACCCCAGAAACATCTCGCAATCGATCCTGGTTCAGAACGAGGCCGGTCGAATCGTCAAGTCCCACTAAAACCTAAAGCACCTCTCGAGATATCCTGAACATGAGTTTCTGCGAACAGATAAGTGGAATACCCTTCTAGTCCAGCATGCGGACTTTCAACCATGCCCAACACCAATTGAGTGGCTAGGTCGTAGAATACTTCCCGAGGGCCTCCACCCTCCCGAGGTAACGCAGTATGCTGCATAACACTCTCTGCCATTGGACAGAAAACACCGGAGATTTACTGCAATAGGTTTTAAGGGTGAAGCCCTGTGCTGCGACAGTCACCCTTGTCACATTCACATGCTCCCTACTCAATCGCGGGTGCCTAGCGGATCTTATTGCCCTCAAATTGAAACTGTGCAACCTCTTTGGATTGTTTGACCAGAAACTATCTTACCGATAGCTTGCCGGAATGAGATTAATTCGGGATGCTATGAAGAAGGGATTTCGTCGTGCCGTTAATCGCATTAGCCGATTTTGTGCGATGGTTGTAGCTCTTGCTCTTCCACCCCAATGAGTATATTCAGCACTTCCACTAATACGATAGCTATTCTGAAACCCGAAAACGGTTAGCAAGTTCTTATTGAGTTAATCCTTCATTTAACCAACACACTAATTTTTCAAGTTCGACGGCTACTAAACGCATGTTAAACTCGTGACAATTAATCCACAACTGATGTAACACCAGATCGATTGTAATAGCACATACGGACCACAAAAAAATGAATCATACACCTACAAGAAATGAGTTTTTGTAATTAGGTCATTCAGTGTCATGAGGACCATATTTACCTATACATATACGCCTCTCCATATGGTATGTACAGGAATCCTGAAAATTGGCAGTGTATATTTTATATAGTGACTTTCCAACAATGACCACATCTCAATTAGCCACTTCAGCTATAGACAATTTCAGGAATTTCGCTCTTGTAATACAGCAACTCATTGTCAAGTAATTTTAACCTTAAAAACGCATTTTCGATTGTGATAAAAGCAATTTCAGATCTTCACTCACCACAAAAAGAGGTAACAACCTAATCAAATCGACATAAAGATGTACAAATCCAACGGAATCGAACGAACGATTTCGGTACAGGTGGTACGACTTCATAGAACCGTAGTAATTTCATTCGCTGAGTCGATCGAAATTGATTTTACGGCGCGTGATGAAGACGTTATTCCTCATCACTTTCGGTTGAGTCAACACCTTGAGAGAAAGATAAAAAAGAATAATCTGAATGATTAACTCGGATTCGTCACAGTAATGAAGCGCGTTCAAGGTTCCATCGACAGATGGAGACGTAGACAAGGGATATCGCTGAATTGCCTAGACTTCCTGTGGATATAAATCTTCGAGACGTTGTTTCCTAGGAAGAGGAAGGATACAGTTAACAACGTATATACATAATCAATCAATGTGCATCGGTAGGAAATGAGATTCTATTTTTTATATTCTACCTGATTTGGCGGTTGAGCAAAGAACCAGATATTCTGGATTCTGCACGTGAAAAAATTCGGCATATTAGGAGTACATATCGTACGGTTTATTGTAGAAAAAAGGCCTGCTCGTTGGACGTTATACATGCATCGCTCCATTTTTTGACTTCATCGTAATTGGAGAAAGACAGCCAAGCCAAGTTGCATCGATCGTCAGAAATGGTAGTAGGAAGAAGCAATGCCTGGGCGTTTTGGATTATCGTAATGCGCCCACTTTCCATCGCTAATCACAATTCGATGCAAAAAAAACCCCTTCTTTTTTGCCGTTGGAGCAGTTGTTCTTACGTGAAAAATGGTGTTCGACGTCTCTTGGCGACGGCACCCAATTTCTTACCTTTCGGATTATTGTCATTGCTTTTAAACGATGGCAAATGGCTGGTTGAGTTTCTCTTGCTTTTGTGATGGATCTCAAGTTGGAAAACTGTGCAGTAACTTTAAAGAGTCTGGTAATTTTTTCCGCTGAGTCATTGTCCTCTCACTTCACTGGGGAACCTACAACAGCCATGCCTCCCTTGCTCAATTTTCGATGTCTCTGTTCATTCGAGAATATAGCTCTGTCTTCAAGCATTAGTTAAGAAATGTCTCTCTTTCCTGAATTCCTCTGCACCTCTTGGTAGAGACGAAATTACGTGGCTTCTTCTTTTCCGATGCTCTGGTGCTTTTTGCGGAACCTCTTTTTCTTCTATTTATAAGATCTAAGCTTACATCGTCTCTTTATTTATTATAATGGCGTTTAGCATCTGTTCACAAGAAATAAGATAAAACTTATAAAAACCGTCTGTCTTTGAAGTTGTCTGGTTTTCACCGTCTTCAAAGTCTATAAAACAATAATTACTGACTACATTCTTGAGCAGTTTATTACCGAAGGCTAGTTTAAAACATCGATTTAATTTGAACTCAATCGTATCCGGTGTTTTTTTTAGAGTGATAGAACTTTTGATAGGGATAACTGATTTAACAAAAGCCATGTTGTTTTGACATTTCTGTTCAGTAAGCGTTGACAAATTATCAAGGAAAGACTCACACCGCAACAACGTTTACAAATTGTTTAAATTTATTTTCAAAATCATCGTTCTATTCGCCAAACTTATAGAGCACTTCGTGAAATATATGGTTTACATAATCGTCCATCAGAGCAGCTTATTCGTCGAACTATCAATAGATTTCGGAAAACATTTTTTCTACTCGATGCAACAACAACAACAAGACAAAGAACTGTACGTACAGAAGAAAATATCGCTGCTGTAAATCATAGTGTTAATGATCATCCAGATTTGTCTATCGGTCGACGTTCACAACAATTTGGACTCTGTGCATCCACCACATGGAAAGTTTTGCGTAAAGATCTTGGTCTATACCCATAAAGGTCCAATTGGTTCAAGAACTAAACCCACTTGACAATAATAAGCGTCGTTTGTTTGCTAATTGGACCCTAGAACAGCTTGAAGTTGATCCACTTTTTTATCGTAAAATTGTGTTTAGTGATGAAGCTCATTTCTGGTTGAACGGCCATGTAAACAAGCAAAATTGCCGTATATGGAGTGAAAACAATCCTCAAGAAGTTCAGCAGTTTTCATTGCATCCTGAAAATGCACTGTATGGTGTGTTTTACACGCTGGAGGAATCATCGGTCCATATTTCTTTAAAAACGATGCTGGAGCTAATGTTACAGTGAATGGTACTCGTTACAATCGATGATCAATGATTATTTGTTTCAAAATTTGAATGGTATCGACCCAGAAGTGTTTTGGTTCCAACAAGATGGTGCTACACCTCATGCTGCTACCGTAACAATTAATTTATTGAAAGAAAGATTTGGCGATAACATTATTTCGAGAAATGGTCTCCAAAATCATGCGACATAACTCCACTGTATTATTTTCTTTGGGGTTATGTCAAGTCCCATTGGTTTATGCTGATAAATCAGAAACAACAGACGCTTTGGAAGCCAACATAACTCGTGTTATTGATGAAATAAGGCCTGAGTTACTCGAAAAAGTGGTCCAAAATTGGTCTGGTCGAATGCGGTTCCTCAGAGCTAGACATAGACATATGACGGAAATTATTTCCAAAACGTAAATGTCATAAAATTATCTTTCAAATAAAAAAAATCATCTTCAATCTTAATTTAAATGTGTTTCATTTCAATTTGAAGTTCTATCACTCTAAAAAAACATTCGATACAAAGGTTTCGATTGATTCAGTAGCGCTGCTCTATTCACTTTTTTAAATTTTTTTAATTGAATTATCCTCACGAAATTTTGCATTATTCTTTCTGCCATTATTTTACATCTTAATGCTAAATTGAAACTTGATCGTGAAACTGTTGTTATGGTTTCTCAAGCTCTAAACGCTGCACTACAACACACAAAATTATTGTTTTTGTTTTGAATCTTCTGATCATAAGATCCTCACGAAATTTCACAGCAACATGTTCGTTATCATTCTCCTTCTAAAACTCAAAATTCTGATCAATTTGATTTGTAGGTTGGAAAATATTGATAGAAATAGGAGAAAATGTTAAATGTGAATAATTGCGGAACCATTCAACTGAGAAATCTAATTATCTCATTTGCTAATGACACTATCTGAGGGTATAAATATAAAATTTTACTAATTTATGATCATTAGTTTTCTAGGTATCCTCAGTGAAAGACGACCATAGTGACTGACGCCACAATGATGAAGAATATCTGTTATTTAGAGGACGCATAATAATAAATGCTGGTAATTTCGTGTGGTTCAACCACACGCGGAAGACTGTAAAATCATGACGTTCCATATTGTAGAACACAGGAAAGTCTCAATTTGTGCGGCCCGCCATTCAGACGTTGTACATACCTCAAAACCGTGCTTTCTCCGTAATTAAAATAAATATTAATTATTTATGATTGAAATTGTATCTGGCGAAGAAGTCATGTAGCATGCGGTCATAACATAAAGATTCAGATAATAATCTTTCCAACTCACAATAAGGTCATTGAAATCACGAAACACAAAACCACTGTTTCGTCTATAAAATTTTCGAAGATTAAAAAATAAGCATTTCGGAAAGCTAGTAAGTAAAGAGTTTTCCTATTGGAAAACTCGATGATTCAAGTAAAAAATTGAAAAAAAAAAGCAGAAGTTATTCAGTGAGACACAATCTTTTTTTTTTTTATTTGAAAGGTTACATTAAGGGTCATCTATTTCGTGGTCCGGATTTCACAGCCCTGTTTCAATAACATATCGAACAGAACTATGATCCGAAACTAGATATGTTTAGTTGAAGATTAGCCATTTAACAATATGGATCGTTGATCTACTGTTGAACGTGTGAAAATCGTGAAAACTTGCCACAAAAACAATGATTCTGTAGTAAGTATCGGGAGTTTTATTGAGAGTGATAGAACTTTAAATTGAAATAAAACACATTTGAATTAAGATTAAAGCTCATTTTTTTTTATTTGAAAGATAATTTTATGACATTTATGTTTTAAAACCTTTTTCAAGCAATTGATCCCTTATTTCATCAATAACACGAGTTGCGTTGGCTTCCAAAGCGTCTAATGTTGCTGGTTCATCAGCATAAACCAATGACTTGACATAACCCCAAAGAAAATAATCCATTATGTCGCATGATCTTGGAGGCCAATTAGTTGAATCATTTCTCGAAATAATCTTATCGCCAAATCTTTCTTTCAATAAATCAATTGTTATGGTAGCAGCATGAGGTGTAGCACCATCTTGTTGGAACCAAAACACTTCTGGGTCGATACCATTCAAATTTTAAAACAAATATAATCATTGATCATCGATCTGTAACGAGCACCATTTACTGTAACATTAGCTCCAGCATCGTTTTTAAAGAAATATGGACCGATGATGCCTCCAGCGTGTAAAGCACACCATCAGTGCATTTTTCAGGATGCAATGGAACCTACAGAACTTCTTGAGGATTGTTTTCACTCCATATAAGGCAATTTTGCTTATTTACATAGCCGTTCAACCAACAATGAGCTTCATCACTAAACACAATTTTACGATAAAAAAGTGGATCAACTTCAAGCTGTTCTAGGGCCCAATCAGCAAACAAAGGAGGCTTTTTATGGTCAAGTGGCTTTAGTTCTTGAACCAATTGGATTTTTTATAGGTGTAGACCAAGATTTTCACGCAAAATTTTCCATGTGGTGGATGCACAGAGTCCAACTTGTTGTGAACGTCGACGAAAAGACAAATCTGGATCATCATATTTCTATGACTTACAGCAGCGATATTTTCTTCTGTACGTACAGTTCTTTGTCTTGTTGTTGTTGTTGCATCGAGTAGAGAAAATGTTGTCCGAAATCTATCGATAGTTCGACAACTTAGCTGCTCTGATGGACGATTATGTAAACCATAAATTTCACGAAGTGCTCTATAAGTTTGGCGAATAGAATACTGATTTTGAAAATAAATTTCAACAATTTGTAAACATTGTTGCGGCGTGAGTCTTTCCATGATAATTTGTCAATGCTAACTGAACATAAATGTCAAAACAACATGGCTTCCACCTTCTGTCAAATCACAGTTATCCCTATCGAAAGTTCTATGACTCTAAAAAAACACCCGATATGTCTTATATCGAATGAAAGACGCCGGTTTGTGAGTAAATCGCAGTTTGTATATGGAAACTGTCATCAGAACTACTCCAGGTGTGTTTCCTTAAATGTATCATTTCAAATTCAAAGATGCAGCTTGATAGGCTCAATGCCATGCACGTTCTAAGAGTTTATGTGCGATGTATCGCTTTAACAACATCATAAAATCTTTGCTGAAACACTGACCTAGACTTGTGGCATTTGTCCGTCTGTTAAAGGATAACAAGAATCGTATTCACAAATGTAAGCCCATCTATCATGGAGCTCTTGAAGAACCCGCATAAAATAATTCACAGGGTGCTATTAGGTATTTATAGGGATCTTTTCAAAATTTCACGATTATGGAGAAAACGTCTCTAATAAATCTTAAAAATTAGGTCAATGAACCAGATTACCATATTGAATAAAATATTTAAATTGAATATAAAACATATTTGCAGCATTTATTAATTTACGATTGTTTTCGCCTCTTTCTGTTCAAAAGTTATAATGTTTATGGAAGCGTTCAACACCAATCCGCTTACAATTTTTTTTTTAACTTCCAATCTTCTTTTCGTCACGAAATTCCGCATGAATATGCCCGTGATTCTAGTTCTAACTGCCGAATTTAGAATTTGTAGTTTCGAAAATATTGCCCTTTTCGTTCGAAAATTGTGGTGTTTATCGGCCGGACAAAATTACTTTTGACCTCGGTTTATTCATATCGCGTGTTTTTTTTAGAGTGATAGAACTTTCGATAGGAATAACTGTGATTTGACCGAAGGTAGAAGCCATGTGGTTTTGGCATTTCTGTTCAGTGCGCATTGACAAATAATCATGGAAAGACTCACGCCGCAACAACGTTTACAAATTGTTGAAATTTATCTTAAAAATCAGTGTTCTATTCGCCAAACTTATAGAGCACTTCGCGAAATTTATGGATTACATAGTCGTCAGGCCCCTCTTCCCTACTGGGCACTATGGGCACGTGCCCAGGGCCCCGCGATCGAATGGGGCCCCCTAGTTCCTGCCAGATTACCAAATGATAACCGATATTTAGGTATTACCGAAACGATTTTGCTCATTTTAAATCTAGAAGGGTACCTTTGCAATCAACATAGAATTAATCTAAGGATTTTAAGTTAAGCGAGACAGCGAGTTACTTTAGTAGATTATTTTTTATATTTCCTATTTTTTTATAGTTAGTAATTAAATAAAAATAAATTTAGAACCTTGTTTGTCTTTCTTTATCTATTGTAACTAAATAGTGTTTTCTCAAGGTCATAGGGGCCCCATGATCCTAATGTGCCCAGGGCCTCAAATAGTTTAAAGACGGCCCTGATAGTCGTCCATCATAGCAGCTTATTCGCCCAACTATCGATAGATTTCGGACAACATTTTCTCTACTCGATGCAACAACAACAACAACAATACAAAGAACTGTATGCACAGAAGAAAATATCGCTGCTGCAAGTCATTGTGTTAATGATGATCCAGATTGGTCTATTTGTCGACGTTCACAACAAGTTGGACTCTGTGCATCCACCACATGGAAAATTTTGCGTAAAGATCTTGGTCTACACCCATACAAGATCCAACTGGTTCAAGAACTAAAGCCACTTGACCATAATAAGCATCGTTTGTTTGCTGATTGATTCCTAGAACAGCTTGAAGTTGATCCACTTTTTATCGTAAAATTGTGTTTAGAGATGAAGCCCATTTCTGGTTAAACGACTATGTAGACAAGTAAAATTGCCGTATATGGAGTGAAAACAATACTCAAGAAGTTCTGCAGGTTCCATTGCATCCTGAAAATGCACTGTATGATGTGTTTTACACGCTGGAGGCATCATCGGTCCATATATCTTTAAAAACTATGCTGGAGCTACTGTTACAGTAAATGGTGCTCGTTACAGATCGATAATCAATGATTATTTATTTCAAAAATTGAATGGTATCTACCCAGAAGTGTTTTGGTTTCAACAAGATGGTGTTACACCTCATACTGCTACAGTAATAATTGATTTATTGAAAGATTTGGCGATAATATTATTTCGAAAAATGATCCAAATAATTGGCCTCCAACTTCATGCGACATAACTCCACTGGATTATTTTCTTTGGGGTTATGTCAAGTCATTGGTTTATGCTGATAAACCTTCAACAATAGACGCTTTGAAAGCCAACATAACTCGTGTTATTGATAAAATAAAGCCTGAATTACTCGAAAAGGTGGTCCAAAATTGTTCTGGTCGAATGCGGTTCCTCATAGCTAGTCGTGGTGGGCATATGCCGGAAATTATTTTTAAAACATAAATGTCATAAAATTATCTTTCAAATAAAAAAAATGGCTTCAATCTTAATTTAAATGTGTTTTATTTCAATTTAAAGTTCTATCACTCTAAAAGAACATTCGATATATATGAACGATAGCAGATTATTGGAACAAGCGCGCAAAAATTAAATTAAAATTTTCACATTCTATTAAATTTATCTGATATACGAAATTTATTCGTGCATGGTTTAATTCCACCACATTTATGAAATATACAGTCATAGTTATTCTAGGAACACGTCGTGAAATGAATTCGATCTGTAAGTTGTCGGACGCATTCATTTATGAAACCGTGACATTGAAATTTTTATTTCAATATTTATAGCTGCCTCGAATGAATATTTCCATACGTAATCTTTCATCTTGGAAGCAAATCATACCGCCCCTACTACGTCAAAAACAGAATCACTTCGTTATGTTGACAGGGGGTAAAAAACATATAAGGTAAATAGGTTTTTTTTAGTAATTATTATAGTGTAGTACTGATCTACCTATTTAATTGATCAATAACAAGGAATGATCATATTTTTCGGGTAGTTCAAATGAATCGGTAGTAGGTAAAACGGACCAATTCGACATTTACGGCAAGTGGGTGTGTTTTAATTGCCTGTGACCTTCGAAAATCGGGAAAAATTGAGAAATGTCACATTTTCCGTCGTTCCTAGTTTATAAATGAAAAATCATGAAGAAATTAAAATGCTTTTATCGCACTGCCCAGCATAAAATTAGGGTCATCCCGTAATTTCAATTCATTTTGGAACTTTTTGCGGTTGTTATAAAGTTTACTAACTTTATGGGATGGGGAAAACTGCCGTGACCATTCGGTTCCTCCAAGCACTACTAACGATAAATCGTCTATAGCTGTTGTAGTTCTTTCTCGTCCTGGAATAAGTTTTCTAGTTAGCAGAACAGTCCCCTCATAACGTCGAAATAGTCATTGTCCACTGAAGAAGCTTACATCCAAGTTTCCTGCTGACCACTTTAATGGCCCTTCATTATTTATTATCTTTTATCCGTCGTTTTAGATATTATTCAAATTGAAACGGACCGCATCAGAATATACAATTTTTAAGGGGTTCGGGCACATCTTCGTTTGCTCAATTATTGAAGATCATTAATGAAAATAAACCAGAACTCGCTTAAAAGTATCTTTTGCAATTTTTGATAATAGAATATATAAGTTTTCCATTAAGAAGTTCCATTTTGAATAGTCCGCTATCAGGGCAGCTGTCACTTTTGAAGCTGTCATCTTTTGACATTTGACAGGTAAAAACTACGCCATTACTACAAATGGAACGATACACGATTCAAAAACGCATTGAAATTGTTGAAATCCACTACAAAAATGGGAAAATTTTGCAGTCACAGTTCGCAAAATTAAAGCACTTTTGAGTCATCCTGAAGCATCTTCTCGGCCAGCAATAGTGAAACTTTTGGGACAAATTAGTGATGTGAAGAATCTAAACCGTGTGCTCAGGAACAACTGAAAATATTGCTTCTGTAGCCCGCAATGTTGACGAAACCCCAGGTTTGTCGATTCCTCGTTGATCGTTGGAAATAGAAATTCCACAGACGATACTACACTATATTAGGCATGAAAACTTAGGTCTTAAGGCTTTTTAAGTTCAGTTAACACAAGATTTCAAGGCGGTCGATCAGCAAAGTCGTATCTTCGCTGATTGGGTCCTTGAAATGCATCAAAATGATTCGCATTTTCATCAAAAAATTATCTTCAGTGATGAGGCCCTTACGTTAATAAGCAGAATTTTACATTTGGGGCACCGAAAATCCAAGAATGATTGTTGAAAAGCCTCTCCATCCTTAACGGTGTCACTGTTCGGAACGGTTTTTGTGATGGCGGTGTGACTGGACCTTACTTATTCGAAAATGAGGCTGATGCAACTGTTACTGTGAATGGATTAAGCTACCGAGTTATGATAAATGATTTTTATGACCGGAATTGGAAGATATTTATGTAAACGACGTTTATTTTCAATAAGACGGCACTACGTACCACACAAGCAACGAAACAATCCCAATTTTGCAAGAAAGTTTTCTGGTCGTGTTATTTCTCGAAGAAGTGTGATCACAATTGGCCACTGAGATCTTGTGATTTAAAACTTTAGACTCTTTCTTTGGATACACGTGACAGATAATGTCTATGCCAATGCTCCACAATCGATTCCAGACCTAAAAGATGGAATTCGTGAAGTTATCAAGTATATACAGCTGCAATTGATCATGGAAAATGTCATGATTTTTTTTACATCAAAATGAAACCTCTTATTGGAAAATCTTTAGGTAATAAACACACAATAATTACACACTGAAATTATTATCAATCAAAGAAATGTAGGCAACAGTGGGCAGTAGATATAAATATTATCAACCTCCATACTTTACGTCATCAATTCTCAATATTAATTATGACATTTCTTATTTTTCATTCACCAGACAAAGCTTACATGCAATAACAACATTTATCACCTTGAAAACTGCCTTCATAAATATTTATATTTTGATCCTACACATTCTTGCGTTGCTACAGATGTCTTGGTGTTTAATATCGTTAGCTTATTCATTTGCATTTTCGCATTAATTGATTCACTGAAATTAGCAAACTTATGGTAGCTCCAGTACATTTTGAATGAAGAAAACTTATTCTTATTCCATAGCATCTGTTTCCTCCCGTTATTCGAAAAAATCGCATATAATATCCGGTGTTTTTTTAGATTGATAGAACCTTCGATAGGGATAACTGTGATTTGACAGAAGGTAGAAAGCATGTTGTTTTGACATTTCTGTTCAGTAAGCATTGACAATTATCATGGAAAGACTCACGTCGCAACAACGTTCACAAATTGTTGAAATTTATATTCAAAATCAGCGTTCTATTCGCCAAACTTATAGAGCACTTCGTGAAATTTATGGTTTACATAATCGTCCATCACAGCAGCTTATTCGTCGAATTATCGATATATTTCGGACAACATTTTCTCTACTCGATGCAACAACAACAACAAGACAAAGAACTGTACGCACAAAAGAAAATATCGCTGCTGTAAGTCATAGTGTTAATGATGATCCAGATTTGTCTATTCGTCGGCGTTCACAACAAGTTGGACTCTGGAAAATTTTGCATTAAGTTCTTGGTCTACACCCATACAAGATCCAACTGGTTCAAGAACTAAAGCCACTTGACCATAATAAGCGTCGTTTGTTTGCTGATTGGGCCCTAGAACAGCTTAAAGTTGATCCACTTTTTTATCGTAAAATTGTGTTTAGTGATGAAGCTCATTTCTGGTTGAACGGTTATGTAAACAAGCAAAATTGCCGCATATGGAGTGAAAACAATCCTCAAGAAGTTTTGCAAGTTACATTACATCCTGAAAAATGCACTGTATGGTGTGTTTTACACGCTGGAGGACCTCATCGGTCCATATTTCTTTAAAAACGATGATGGAACTAATGTTACAGTGAACGGTGCTCGTTACAGATCGATGATCCATGCTTATTTGTATCAAAATTTGAATGGTATCGACCCAGAAGTGTTTTGGTTCCAACAAGATGGTGCTACATCTCATGCTGCTAACGTAACAATCGATTTATTGAAAGAAAGATTTGGCGATAACATTATTTCGAGAAATGGTCCAATTAATTGACCTCCAAGATCATGCGACATAACTCCACTGGATTATTTTCTTTGGTTTTATGTCAAGTCATTGGTTTATGCTGATAAACCAGAAACAATGGACGTTTTGGTAGCCAACATAACTCGTGTTATTGATGAAATAAGGCCTGAATGAATTGAAAAAGTGGTCCAAAGTTGGTCTGGTCGAATGCAGTTCCTCAGAGCTGGTCGTGGTGGACATATGCCGGAAATTATTTTTAAAACATAAATGTCATAAAATTATCTTTCAAATAAAAAAAAATTGGCTTCAATCTTTATTTAAATGTTTTTTATTTCAATTTGTAGTTCTATCAATCTAAAAAAGCATCCGACATTTTATTGATCTTTCCGGATCATCATTGAAAGTCACTCTAAATTTGAAACACTCATTTGGAAGAGTTGTGGAAAAAACACATGACTCGAAAATAATTCATTTCTGGGTTGTAAACATAACACTTCATAAAAAAGTACAGCAACTTCAGCCAGATACATCCATAAATTTGATAAAAATAAAGTATTCATTAAGTCTTATTAAATTTAGTTTAAATTAGGAAATATATTAGAATTCTCAAAATTTTTGCCGAATGATTACTGTTAAAAGTAACAATGAACCAAAATTAATGAAGGACAAACCTGCCAAATCGAGTAAATATGGTGGGTGAGGCAGTACCTCTCACCCCTATTCATTAAATATTCGTAGAGAGTCAAGCGATCGAAAAACGGTTCAGTATGGTGCCGTTGAAGCAATACGTTGCATTCGATGGATCAGTTGGCTTTGTTCTCTTCGGACAGTTTATGGGAGACCCAAACGCCTACTCTGCTTATTCATCCAATCTGCTGTAAATGTTCTTGGATCATCCACCAAGGTTTGTTAAGGGTATTTGGGAATTCCTCGATTCTGAGCTGACAAATGACAATTAAATATCGAGATATGCAAAAACGACAATACTTTCCGGTACCCCTATTATTTATGCAATCTTTTACTCGATTTATTTTAAATGGGTGGTCCAATTCTCTAGTCACACAACAAATTAAAATTCACCACAGCGAAAGACATCCAAATTCCACATTTCTCCAGAAATAACGAAATCTCTGTAATAACAAACAGCGGCCTCGTTTTGACTTACGCAGAACCGCGTTGACATTTCGATATACACTATCTCTCTCTTACGTTTCTATTATTGTAACGCCGACATCCAAAAATACCGAGAGGCTCCGAAGGCGTCGAAAACGTTTAAAATATTCTTGTTACGTAAACATGTGCCAGACCGACTTTTCCTGTATTCGATTTGGGACGATCTCGTCTAATTTACGGGACGAGTAGGTCAGTACTTATTGTCAACACTTTTTAAGTCTGAAGAAGGCGGAAGATTCATTCGTACGGTCGTGACACCATGAATTGGATCTGGAAACATCTGCAAACGCTGCTTGGAATTCCGGTAGCTTGTAGAACAAATGTTTTTTGAATTGGGTTAGAAACAGGACGTTAAAAGCCGATGAATCAGTGAAGAAATGCCGCAGAATTAAAAACAAGATTATTTTGGTTTCTTTCCAAATTAGAATTGGTTTTAGCAGTTCATAATTGATCACAACCTTCTGGTTACACCAAACACAGAACACTGTCTTCTTTCCAAAGCGATTTGGTCTTGCCATGATTTACGATTCTCATGATTCTCAAAATATATACATTTTTCATCACCATTCATGATTCGGTGGAGAAATGACTTTCTTTTGCATTTGTCGAGCAGAATTTCACGAATGGTTTTCCAATTTTCTGGCTGCCTTTGATTCAGTTCATAAGGAATCCATTTTCCCACATTCTGAATCATTCCATCCGCTTTCAAATGGATGGAGACAACATTATATGTAACAGTCGGGTGATGTACGAGTTCTTATTGAGTTTGAGTAGCATATTTATCCAATTAAGCTTGTCTGCGAACTTTACCAGCGGTTCACCAAGATCTTCATTTCTTATGTCAAAATCATCACTTGAAATACTTTGTTTAACCAACAGCATGTTCACCCTGAGCTTCGACAACCATTCATAGCAGTTTTCATCGAATGATAATAGAAAACTAATGCTGTAGTTCGTAGGCACTCGACATTTTTTAGGTTTAAGGAAACAACATCGCTGTAAGTGACTTGTGTTGTGTGTTGAAAATCTTCGTAAGCTGTTATAGGGAAATGATGGCGCTGATGACCGTCTTACCACTAATGGATTTACATCATGCGGTGTCTTTCACATCCAAGCTTCCACCTACTTCTATCCTGCCAGTCCTGATCTCGCATAAACTCATCTTCCAGATGGAGTTGCTTCTTCAACTCCATCTCTTCACGAAAGTCTTGGTGTTCCCATTTTTCTGCGTTGCGGAGGGTTCCAGTGCCAGATCTTTAAAGGCCATCTCTCCTCAGGCATCCTTCTTAAATGTCCATACCAATTTAGCCTTCTACCCTCTAAAGTGTCCATTACGTTGACTGTTATTCCCATTTTTTCTCTTATGTCTTGGTTTCTCACTTTATCCATTATTGTGATTCCACAACTGCAAAAATCCATCTCCACAGCTCCAGGCCTCCTCCGATTCTCCCACATTTCGAATCTGCATAGCGTTATTTCTCCACTTATATATTTTCCTCTTTACATTATTCGTAATGTTCTTGTTCCCCAAAATTGGATGCAAATATTTAATTGCCACTCTTCCCTTCACTAGTCTATGTTTGATGCCTGATTTACTCCCACCTTGGTTTGACATATTTAAAATGCGACTGCAAATTTCAACCATAAAGCTGTGAGAAATTTTTTAAGCTACCATTTGAATTATCTGAATTCATCATTTCTGAAATTATTCTCTCAGGCAAAACATCACCTTTTCACTTCATTAAAATAAACGACTTGTTATGGCTTTCATCAGCCTCAAAGTCGGTTAAGGAGTTAAATGAACCGTTCTTAAAGAGTACACGCATTACGCCTGAGTGTTTAGTATTCCGGATTAATGGATGATTATCCATTTCAGGATCGTTGTATTGCCGCATTAACAGACAATAATGCGATTCATTTGCCCTCAAGAAGCGAACAATCTAACTTTGAGCCAGACTGAAACGATGCATCCGATTTAGCTCGGAGCCTGGCCATTTGTTATAATTTTTTGAAGAAATAAGTCGGTCAAATACTTGGCTGCATATACACGCGTCGGAAAATAATGAACATAGAAGACGGATCGAGATATTTATACTCAGTTGGGAGAGCTGTCTGTGGAGAAAGCACAGGACTCGAAAATGATTCACTTTTGGATTGTGAACATAACACTTCATAAATGAAAGTATAGCAACTTCGGCCAGATACATTCATAAATTTAATAAATCCTACCTGATAAAGGTTCAAATCAAGAAGTGAGAAAAAAAAGAATTAACAATGATAAAATAATAAAAAGAGGTTTCTTCTTGATAGAAGGATTATTACAAAATTTTAAATATCATACAGATTCATTCTGCTAACCTCCTAAAAATTTGAATTTAAAATAAATTCTTTTATTCGAAAGCTTTTGAAATCAAATGAAATAAATAATCACTGTGTCAATTAAGTAGACATATTGAATTAATATTTATTACACAGTACCAAAGGGAATGAAAGAAATTCAAATAAATATGAATTGTCAACTAAAAATTATTAAATAAATACTTGAGGAGTACAAAATTTTTTCCAAAAATTCAAAACATAACCTCAAGAACAACTTGCTCAAAATATGTTGCTTTGAAAAAATTCCTAAAACATGCGGAACATTTATAAATAATTACATAAAGTTTGCAAGCTATTTTATGGAATCCTTAAGGGATTTTTTCTTATTTTGAGCAAGTTGTTTTTGAAGTAGTTCTTGCGATTATGTTTTGCCTTTTTTTGGAAAGGAATTTAATTTTCATAAAGCAAGGAACGAAACAAAATTTTTTACTGTTAAAGTATTTGTTTAATAATTTTTAGTTGACAATTTATATTTCTTAGAATTTCTTTTATTCCCTTTTGTATTGTGTAATAAGTATTAATTCTATATGTCTATATGTTTTTATAAAACAAGGAAAAAAAATTACAAAATTCTGTACTCTTCAAGTATTTAATTATTAATTTTTAAATGATATTGATGTCTCGCATATCACTTGGTGAAACATTTTCAAATTAATAGAGTAAATAAAAACAACTTGGCTTAAGTTTCACTGTTTATTTGATGTCTGTTAACATATTGGGTGTTTTCCTCAGAGTGATAGAATTTTAAATTGAAATAAAACACATTTAAATTAAGTTTGTGAACGTCGACGAATAGACAAATCTGGATCACCACTTATGACTTATGACTTACAGCAGCGATATTTTCCTCTGTACGTACAGTCCTTTGTCTTGTTGTTGTTGTTGCATCGAGTAGAGAAAATGTTGTCCGAAATCTATCGATAAGCTGCTCTGATGGACTATTATGTAAACCATAATAGTGCTCTATAAGTTTGGCGAATAGAACACTGATTTTGAAAATAAATTTCAACAATTTGTAAACGTTGTTGCGGCGTGAGTCTTACCATGATAATTTGTCAATGTCGACAGAAATGTTGAAACAACATGGCTTCTACCTTCTGTCAAATCACAGTTATCCCTATCGAAAGTTCAATCACTCTGAAAAGAATACCCGATATATGTTTCGGGTTTTTAGTCCATTTTCAAAATTAGTTAGTTTTCAAAATGAGCCAAAAACCCGAAACATATATGTCAACAGACATAAAAAAAACAATAAAATACGTTGCAAAATTTATGTAACATAGAATACGTAGGATGTTTATAAGTTCACTTCATTCTAGTGTTTGCCCAGTAAACATTCAGCTGGTTTGGTAAGATATAATATTTTTTGTTAATTATTTTTATTTTTAAATACGAAGTTGAGCTGATGAGTTACCGTTGTAATAATTCTAAATTGCTTTTTAGAGATGTTCTGCATGTTTAAGGAATTTTTTTAAAGGAACTTATTTTGAGCAAGTTGTTTTTGAAGAAGTTCTCGAGGTTATGTTTTGCATTTTTCGAAAGGAATTTAGTTTTCATAAAACAAGAAACGAAACAAAATTTTGTACTCTTCAAGTATTTATTTTATTTAATTCTAAAAGTTTTGAATAATTCTTCTTTAATTAAAATTTGTAGGAAGTTAATAGAATAAATCTGTAAATTTAAAATTTCAACATTGATGGTTTTGGTCGGGTGAGATATATTATTATTGATTACTTTTATTTTTTGGATACGAAGTTGAACTGATGAGTTATCGATGTGGTAATTCCAAATGGCCTTCTTGAAGATGTGCTGCATGTTTTTTGGATTTTTTGACGGAACTTTTTTAAAGAGAGTTATTTTTGAATAATTCTTGTTGTGCATTTTTGGAAAGGAATTTGGTTTTCGAAATAAATTCTGTATCCTCAAATATTTATTTAATACTTTCAATTGATAATTTATATTTTTTTCGCATTCTTTTATTCCTTTTGGTGCTGTGTAATCAGTGTTAATTCTATATATCTACAAAATTAAAACTGAGTTTCCTAAGACATTTATTTAATTTAATTTTTAAAAGTTTTCAAGAAAAACTTTCATGAAATTAAAATCATGTAGCAGAATTAATCTGTTTGATATTTAAGATATTGTAATAAAACTTCTATCAAGTAAAAAATACCCTTTTATTATTCTCTCGTGGTTCAAATAGAATTAACCCATAATGTTTTGAGGTTAAACTAAAACATAGGTACAATTCTATGTTCGTCCACAGAATATCACCCCAAGAAGAAAAAGACGGTCTGGCTTAATTTTTTTCCTTGGGCATATACATAGATTCTGGAATGGAAAAACTCTTAGCTTGCGTCCTATGTGAACAGTTCTCAGAATCATAGCAGAGGATATTTCTAGTGAAGATAATCTGATGATTTCATTGCGCTACGTTTTCAATTAGATTTCAAGAGAACAATCGAGTTTTTCATATTTTTGACGTGATATGAATTTGCTGCATAGCAACATAAACAATCAATTTTTGTTTATCAGAACTGTACAACTTAAAACGAATCATCGAATATAGGAGTGTTCAAAAAACCACTCAACATCACTGGAACACCGTCTCTTCCTTGTTCTCTCGGTAAGAACGATAAAATCGAAAATGAAACATCCATTTCTTGCTGGGAAAAGCAAATATTTCTTCTTCCACGTTACTTCTTTATACATGGCGGCTTGTAAACGCCTTTGGACGGAACGATAAACATTACACTTCCTTAGATGGTAACATTAATCCTCCCACGCGTTATTACGTTAGTTGGTCAGATGACATAACCTCAATTAATCACTTGTTTAATTCGACCTCTCGGAACGCAATGAAATAAAATAGTTTGCGAGGTATCGGCGGAATAATTGAGATGGTGAAAAGATTGAGGAGGAGCCAGAGGGTTATAGCGGTTTCTCAAACAGAGCAAGGTTGTTGAGAAACCTGGGAGAGGTAGTTCTTTGCGCCCAGAGTTAGATCTGAGAATGGGTTAATTTTTTCCCTTTAGGCTTTATAGAAGGTATTTTACAAATGAAGCATATTTTCCATAAATTTATTAACATTTATTTAATAATATCTTTCTATTTTGATTAATTACCTTTTGCTATCTTTTCAAGCCCATAGGTCTTATGGGCAAAAGACTGATATAGTCGTAATCTCACAGCGTTATCATCACTGAAACTTTTAACATTTAAAGAGTTTTCTTCGACTTCGAATAAATGATAATTTGATGGCGTTTAGTCAGGGCTATACGGTAGATGTGACATCATTTCCCAACCGACCGTAAATTATTTTTGGCGAGTAACTAGGATTTATCGAAGAACAATCAAATGGGCGCCTCTATTGAAAACTCTTCGAGAATTTCTCAGGATGCAATGGAACCTGCAGAACTTCTTGAGAATTGTTTTCACTCCATATACGGCAATTTTGCTTGTTTACATAGCCTCTCAACCAGAAATGAACTTCACAATTTTACGATAAAAAAGTGGATCAACTTCAAGCTGTTCTAGGGCTCAATCAGCAAACAAACGAGGCTTATTATGGTCAAGTGGCTTTAGTTCTTGAACCAGTTGGATCTTGTATGAGTGTAGACCAAGATCTTTACGCAAATTTTTCCATGTGGTGGATGCACAGAGTCCAACTTGTTGTGAACGTCGACGAATAAACAAATCTGGATCATCATTAACACTATGACTCACAGCAGCGATATATTTTTTTGTACGTACAGTTCTTTGTCTTGTTGTTGTTGCATCGAGTAGAGAAAATGTCCGAAATCTATCGATAGTTCGACGAATAAGCTGCTGTGACGGACGATTATGAAAGCCATAAATTTCACGAAGTGCTCTATAAGATTGACGAATAGAACACTGATTTTGAATATAAATTTCAACAAATTGTAAACGATGTTACGGCGTCAGTCTTTCCATGTTAATTTGTCAATATGCACTGAACAGAAATATCAAAACAACCTGCCTTCTACCTTCTGTCTAATCAAAAAACACCCGATACATGGCTTCAAGACTTTCAAACCTATGGGAAGAACTCCATTCATTTCTGTCAGCCTTCCTCAAATTATCCCGAGCTTAGTCGGGATTCGAACCCAATAAATCTTGTTGCTAAACGCGCACGTGAAGTCGTAATTCCTTCGCTAGGCCTCTTCTCATATTCTCGTCGAAGGAACACGTGCACCTTCGTAATTCTGAAAACGATAAACGCGATTTCGTTCTTGGTCGGTTATTTTTCACGTCGGAAGAACCGGCTCGTAGATATCTATTCCGAGGAAATTAGAAATTGCGTCCGATCGAGAAATGCCTGCCTCTAATGGTAATGTAAACTATGTTAAAAATGCAATATTCCATTTCTCTCGCTTATGGATCGATGTATGGTCGTTGGCTTTGAGGTTGAAATTCATTAAAGATGCGACTTTTTTCAACCTGCTGCGACAATAGGAAGAAGGTTACGTGATGAGTTTAACCTGAATACCAGCTGAAAACTCTTGCAGAGGTGTCGGTAATTGTTGTATTTCGCCTTATATGGAGGATACGAGGTGATTTTGTGGACCCACACAATGAAATTCCAGCCTCCGTCGATCGAGCATGGGACAATAATACATGGTATTCTCCAAGTGGATGCTTTTTGAGTGATCGTACCCCCGCCAGTGGGGTCTTAATAAAATGACAAAATTTTATTTTAAAGGGGAATAAATAGATTTTTTCGAATCATTCCCATTACTTTTAAATGATGACAAATGGCTGGTTGTGTAACACCAGGTGCTTTTGCGATATCCTCTTGCGTTTGTGATGGATCTTAATTAAGCCTTGCCTCTTGCTCCGGATCGGTCTTCGTCTTCCAAATCTGTTAAACCACTTCTAATGCGTTTGTTTAGCTAGAGCATCCTCACCATAAACATCCCGTAAAATACGATGACTTTCGGCAGTCATTTTCTTCATATGGAAGTAAAACTCCCAGCAAGAACACATTATTCTGTACAAAAGTTCACATTTTCAGGACACACCGAAACTGTGTTGTTTGCACTTCAGCGCAATGACCGATACTGAAAAGAAAGCCTAATAATGACACTTCAAGATGAAAGTGTTGCCAAAGTAGTAACACATGATATCAAAACCGCACGAACTTATTTTTACTCCTAATAACTCACTTCGCTTATTTCTGTGTTTTGGATAGGATGGATTCACCAGTATATGTTCGATTTTTTTTTCAATATCGTAGAAATAATATTTGAAACGGTCATCAGAGTGACGTAATCGGTCGATTGCGCCAAAAAGCGTGACAGTTGGGATCTAGCCGAATGTAGTTATTTCCCTCGAAAATGATGAACCTGAATCTTCTGTTCCATATTCCGCAATTAAACAATATGTGAACACTTCTTAACAATTTCTACGAATTCAGAAAACTGCCCCATTCACTAAATATATATTAGGAGTACAAATAAGTTTCCGCCGTTTTATTTTAGATGGCGCGGCACGGAGTTTCGGTTAGCTTTCGCAGATGATAACCGGCTTAAAAAATAGTTTGGACATTCCAGTACAACATTACCTATTAATATCATCGATTTTATATTGGTAAAATATAATTTTTATGAGTTGAAAATGTCAAAATTTGAGCCAAGTAAGCGTCATTTGCGGGAAATATTAGTTTACTTCTTTAATTTAAAGAAATCTGCTGCTGAGGCGCATCAATTGCTCGTAGAAGCATATGGTGAGGGTGCTTTGAGTGAGAGAACGTGTCGAGAGTGGTTTCAAAAGTTTAAAAACGGTGATTTCGACGTAAAAGACAAAGATCGCAGTGGAAGGCCAAAAATTTACGAGGATGCAGAATTGGAGGAATTATTGGAGGAAGATTCATCTCAAACACAAAAAGAACTTGCTCTAACATTAGAAGTCACTCAGCAAGCTTTCTTCTATAATAAATATTTAATTTTTGTTAAAAAACGGCAGAAACTTATTTGTACTCCTAATAGTCCGTCTAGAAAGTATTCAGGAAAAACAAAGCTCAATTGTAATTATTTAGTATATATTTTTGATTCTTGAATTTAAAAAATTGAAATAAAATATTCATCCTATTTACTTATACAACCCCCATTTAACTGTAAACACTTGTCTAAACGCCGAGGTACACCCGAGACTAGATCATCTCCATAATTTTCGATGATGGTATTCCAGGGCTGTAAAGCTGACTGAATTAAATCATCTTTATTTCATGGAATTGCTCGTTAAACTTCAATCTTCATTAATCCCCATATGTTTTCAATAGGACTAAGATCTGGTGAAGCTGCTGGCCACAAAATGGATATCACTTGGTGTTCTTGCATCGAAGCTTGAGTATAGACCGAAGTTTGTCATCTTGCATTATCCTGTTGAGAACGCCACCCCTATGGATGTGAAGCATGCGCCATTTCAAGAAGAAAATCGTTTAGAATGCCACAATACTTTTCACTATTGATGGTACCATCAACTATACAGAGAGGCGTAGAATCACGCTGAAATATTGCTTGTGTTTAATGATGAAGCTCATTTCTGGTTGAACGGCTATGTAAAGAAGCAAAATTGCCGTATATGGAGTGAAAACAATCCTCAAAAAGTTCTGCAGGTTCCTTTGCATCCTGAAAAATACACTGTATGATGTGCTTTACACGTTGGAGGCATCATCGGTCCATATTTCTTTAAAAACGATGCTGGAGTTAATGTTAAAGTGAATGGTGCTCGTTACAGATCGATGATCAAATATTATTTGTTTCAAAATTTGAATAGTATCGACCCAGAAGTGTTTTGGTTTCAACAAGATGGTGCTATCGTAGCAATTGATTTATTGAAAGAAAGATTTGGCGATAACATTATTTCGAGAAATTATCCAATTAATTGGTCTCCAAGATCATGCGACATAACTCCACCGGATTATTTTCTTTCGGCTTATGTCAAGTCATTGGTTTATGCTGATAAACCAGAGACAATAGACGCTTTGGAAGTCAACATAACTCGTGTTATTGATTAAATAAGGCCTGAATTACTCGAGAAAGTGGGCTAAAACTGGTCTGGTCGAATGCGTTTCCTCAGAGCTAGCCGTGGTGGACATACACCGGAAATTATTTTTCAAATAAAAAAAAATTTGGCTTCAATCTTAATTTAAATGTGTTTCATTTCAATTTAAAGTTCTATCACTCTAAAAAAAACATCCGATACATTAAGCTATTCCACCTGCAGATATCTAATTGTTGCAATACGCAAATATTGAACAGACGAAATAACTTTAACTTTTATTTTACAAAAATAGAAGTTTAGGTGGGACTTATATATAAACGAAACTCACATTTAACTCACATTGTACGTGGCCTTACAGTCAAGTAAGACTACGAAAACCGATAAGTCCGAGGTAGACTAGCCACGCTAGTCAGGCTACCTGGTCTAGATACATGGAAAAATCATATAAATTCACAGTCTTCCGGAGAGCAATGAACCCTTTCTGGATGATGGCCTCAGCACAATATTCTGCCATTAACCAGCTGAAAGGGGAATGCCTATTAACCCCAATATCGACGTTTACATTCATATTTCGTACTCCATGGTTGGATATTGCCCATTCTCAATTTTATCCCCCAATTTCGAATTAAGGCTTTCCCTCCAAATTCCAAGTCCGACAAGTTATTTACTTCGCAAATAACTCTGCTCATAAACGTTCGGACAGAAATGAATTTAATCGCAAATTCTCTATTAGCATGTCAACGTGATCTTTCGAGCTCTTTTTCGGATTAAAACACGTAAAATTCGAAACGATAATAATCTCTCTGAGGCATTCATCTAATTTAATTTCAAAAAGTTTTTAAGAAATTTTATCGAATTAAAATTTGTAGCGTAACAACAGTATTACTCTGTATGATATTTAAGATATTGAAAAAAACCTTCTATCAAGTAGCAAATCCCCCTTTTATTTTTCATATTTTAGATTTAGACTCTGCATTAGATAACGTGCATGTGATGTAATACAAAGAAATTTCTCAATTATTGATTAATATAAATTGAAAATTACTATCAAGAAGTATTTGCATATTACAGAATAATAGCTGGAATCAATTCTCCAGAACCTCTAAAGATTTTAATATCAATGAATCTCATGAAAACATTTAGAATTAAATTTTAAAACATGTCCTGAATACACTGTATCACTTTATAGACAGACATATACACACATCGTCAAAAGTCTTGGACCCCCCCCCCTAGGTTTCTCAAGAAATAAACAATCTATGTTCTGGAAATGAGATGAATATTTTCCCCTATTTCAACAGCAATATATTTGATAGAAAATCTTTGTTACTCTTTGCTTTATGTGTATCCACAACTGAATCGAAATTCAATAGTCTGTATTACCACCTCTTCTTTCAATCAAATGCGCAATACGCCTAGACATCGCACGAATCAAGTCATTAATGAAATTTTCAGGCATTCTTCCTGAAGGGCTAAACACAATTCCTGAAAAGTTGAAGGAGGGTTTTGGCGATTGGAATTACTCTCCTTGAGTAATCCCATACGTGTTCAATTGGATTAATGTCTGGTGAGTTTGCTGGCCAGTTCATTCTCTGGATATTCTTCTCTTGAAGAATGTTTTGAACCCTTCGTGTGCGGTGTGGTGGGGCGTTATCATCCTGATAAATGAAATTATCCCTAAATTCGTTGCGATGAGGAACAATGATTAGTTCAATGATGTTATCTACGAATATGGCTTCAGTCATTGTTCGTTCAACGATAATAAGAGGGGTTCGGCGACCCCGGTCGCTCTAGTCTTCCTGGACCTCTCCAAACCCTTTCTCGTCGACTATCACATTGTAAACTGAATTGTTACTCGTCCGACGTTGCGTCATTGTGGTAAAAGCCAGTCTTGGTGTTGGTGTTCTGCCCATTGCCGACGGGTAGCTCTATGTCCAGGTGCCAGGTATTCTATATGCCGAGGTACTATTAAAGGTCTTAAATTTGAGGAATGCAACCGTCTCCTTATGGTACTGGTTAAGACTACCCGTCTATAGATCTTCAAAAAATGACTTCGAAGGGCTGTCAAGGATAACGTCCGATTCCTTGGAGTAAAATTTGCGATATAATGGTCTTCCCTTGCAGATGTTACTCTGGGTCGACCAGACACCGGTCTCCGGGCAACGCTGTCGGTTTCCAGGAAAAGGGCCACTATGCCTTACTGAAGTCCGTGGAATATTCAAACGTTGCGTAATCTGGTGGTTCGACAAAGCTTCTTGATGAAGGGCTACTGTTCTTGTCCGGCCAAACTGAGAAATTGGATATCCCGGCATTTTTCACGGAATATTCTCAATATTACAGCTCTCGTTATTCGCTGAGAACTGATTAACTTCGAATACACCTGTATTCTCCCGAACAAGAAATATTTTTTGCTGGTTTATTTTCATTTAAGTGATAAGATAGTGAAGATTCCACACACAAAAAATTGTCGTGTTACATTGAACAAGTTGAGAGTTGATAGAGGTTTGCCTTTTTGAATTATATGTTGAACATTTTTTGGTGATGGAACTTGTGATTCTTAAAAATCCAATCGAAACGTATGAGGTAATAATTTGTTCATTATTTTATATTTCTTTTTGTTCTTTATAAGTTAATTTCCACCACATGTGATACATACATATATGTCTATAATGTGATACAGTGTATTTGGGATATGTTTTAATATTTAATGCTAAATGTTTTCATGAGATTCATTTAGATTAAAATCTGAAGAGGTTCTGGAGAATTAACTCCAGCTATTATTCTGTAACCAGCAAATACTTCTTCATAGTAATTTTCAATTCATATAATTTCAAGGAGTTTTTAAAAAATGTTATTAAATCAAAGTTTGTATCTAAACGTAACAGAATTCCTCTATTTGATATTTAAGAATTCCTCTGACACGAACGAGCCCTACTACTTCAATAATTATCGTTATAAATTACTTCCCAAACTCGAGAATTTAGAAAGCGTATTTCCTAATTATGAGAAATGATAATTATAATGGCAATATTAAATTTGAGGAAATAATTCAACAATTAAAAAAGTTCCATCCGAACCTTCGCAGAATGTTTATCGATCCTTATATTCTGCTTTCCCTACAACAATATTATTAACAATGCGTCCAAGAACGCTTTGAAACAATGTACTATATGAGGCATGAGAATAGAATGTTAAAATGAACCTAAAATATACGTTATAAAAGCTGAGAAAAATTCCCGTCTAGTGCAGAAACTTAATAAGACGAGGAGGGAATTAATTATCACAAATTAAACAAGAGAATGTAGGGAAAAAAATTAAAGAAGAATTCGCTGGTTTTTCTATTCATCGCAAAATGACGTTAACCAAAAATTTCTGAATATAATCATAAATTAAGGAAGCTGAATACCAAAATTCAAAAGAAATTGATCACTTTAGGAATTGGTTAAAGGGAGAAAGATAATGATCTCACAAATTGCAAAACACATCCAAAAATATTCATGAGATTCCTTCGAAACAACGATACTTTCTCACTTCCTTGATCGGGACTGAATAAAAGGAATTCATAATGATAACATAAATCATGAATTTGAGCCTACTTGATGAAAGCTCTAATTAAGAATTAAAAATTAGTCGGGTTTCACACAAAAGGAAAAAATTAACGTATACATGTTGTACACAATGTCATGCAGGTAACGGAATATAGGATACACCATGCATTTACAGGAGGAGCTATTACGCCAGTCGCCCAGCAAAAGAATAACTCCATTCTACGTTAAAAATGGTGATAATATTAAACTTGATGGCTGTTTGAATTTTCCCCCACCCCTTCGCACTACCTAGCATTTTGCTGCAAACTCAACTCGGACTCTACATCGTTAGTAAGAAAATGTTAGAGTGAGAGTGTACGTCTGTTTTACCGATTGAGAGGCTTCCCTTTATCTGTTGCAATAAATGCAACAACTGATTTCCCTTCTGAAAATAATTATTTCAAGTTTTTTTGCCATAACGACTTTGAAAATCCTAAAACCACTAACTTCAGAACAAAAGCTCACAAATTCAATATAATAAGGGTTCAAATAATCCACCTTAATTCATCAAGATTTGAAGCTCTGCCGAAGTCATGTCCATAGATAGATATTTCAGATATCCACATAGGAAAAAATCATTTGGGGCTAAATCTGGTGGTTTGGGGGGCCACGAAATTGTACCATTCGTAGATATTACTCGCTCGAGAAACGTGTTTTGGAGAAACTGTGTCACTTCTTGTGAGTTATGCCTTGGGCAACCATCCTGAAACCAAGTCCTCATAATTGAAAGGAAGTTGACGAAATGTTGGAATAATTCGAGTTTGTAAAAGCTCTAAATATTTGTATTCAGGTTTCCATCGAAGAAATCTCCTGAAATGCCTGTCCAAACATTGAGTTTTTAGGATACTGAGTTTTGATGGAAACTGATTCTCTCAGGGCCAATATCGTACAACGGATGGTCTATGATTCTTTTTCAAATGAAATGATAACTCATCAGTGTAAAGTGCATTTTTCAAGAAAGAACTACTTTCATTTTGTCCTTCCATCATCGTCATGGACCTACGTACACCAGACGTGGATCTGAATGATGTCGCTGCGCCGGTGCAAAGCGATGAATTCTCCCCCACTCTGGCAGTCTTAAAGAGTTGGGAAAGATTCAAAAAGCAGTCCAGTTGAATATTCGTCATTATTTATAACACATAATGAAGTTATTCTTCTTGTGCTGGGCGACTGGCACAATAGCTTCACTTGTAAATGTATGGTAAATCCTATATTCCGTATAAGATTTTCGTAACCTGTATAATTGTACTTGTAGCACTGTAGACGACACGGCAATCTCATTTCTTATGTTTTTATAAAATACACTAACGCCCGCTTATAAGGGCTCCGTTTTTAGCGAACTTCCTTTTATAACGAACCAATTTATAGGGTACAAAATTATCATTATCATTAAACATGTGTTAGTTATTCCGCAAATAACTAACCCGTTTATTACGAACTTTCGGCTAAAACAAACAGGTTGAAACAAATTTGAAAAATAAAGAAAAAATATTGGAAACGTTCGAAAAGAGCCAAAATCTAAATGTAAAGAAGATTAAAAAGCCAATGGATTCTAAAGTTCTGAGGGACTTTTGAAATGAGCACAGAAATAAAAATGTTAGCGGTGCTATTTTGCAGCAGGCTGAAGACTTAGGAAGGAAATTGTTGGACGTAGAAGAACCTAATATTAGTAGAAGCTGGATCGAAGGATTTAAAAGAAGACATAACATATCCAGCGGAAAAATTGTTGGAGAATCTTATGCAGTTATGCAATCTTATGCATGGACTGTGTGAAAGACTGGCTGCAAAATGAGTGGCCAACAATTAGAAAAAACTTCAATGATGAGGACATCTTCAATGGAGATGAAATCGGATTATTCTATAAGCTCACACCTGACAGGACATTTAGATTCGAAGGAGAGAAATGTGAAGATGGAAAACTCCCCAAAGAAAGAATAACTGTGCTTGGCAAATTTAGTTGGAACAGAAAAAAGAAAGTTACTGGTAATTGGAAAATCTAAAAATCCTAGATGTTTCAAGAAGGTTGTACAGTTACCAGTAAATTACAGATCCAATAAAAAGGCATGGAAGACTTCAGAGATATTTGAGAATGAATTGCGAAAATGGGATGATGAATTACGCCGTGAAAGGCGAAGAATCATATTGTTAGTAAACAACTGCCCAGCTCATCCAGATGTTAAAAATTTGGACTAGATCAAGTTAGTGTTCATGCCCCAAAGTACCAATTCTAAGCTACAGCCAATGGATCAGAGTGTCATCCATAGTTTAAAAAGCCATTATCGTCTTCTTCGTCTCTCAAATAAGATACAATTTATTGACAGTGGCAAAGACAACTTTTTTGTTTTCAACATGGTGATTTCGTAAAGGCTAAGGATAATTTTGATTCAGACGATGTCTTGCAATTAGTAGTGGCTGAAAAAAACCCAACAGGGCGATAATAATGACAGCAATATGCATGACGACGATTAATTTGTTCATATTGATGACACCAACTTGTGATCGTTGAATACTTCGATGATGATGTCATTGTCGCTTCTATATCTTCTGCAGTTCTTACTGACGAGAGGCAGGAGAGTGAGAAAAATAATGATGGAAATTCTGTGAGTACCGAATGTTTATCAGGTCAAACCACATCAGAAGCACTTCGACATATCGACATCGTTCGCCATTATCTTCAGTCGCAAAATACACCACAAGTTGTACTCGATCGACTAGCCGAAGTAGAATTACATTCTAATCACGTTGATTTCATAAAAATGGAACAAACTGAAATAAACGATTTTGTTAAAATTGTTTTCTTGAAAACTATGTACATATTTACCCATATATTCTTGAAGAAAAATATTTATACACATATGTATACATACGTGTAAATTTCAAATAAAATACTGAATTCCTGATAGGTTGCATTATCATTTATCCTTTATAGCGAACTTTGGTTATAGCGAATCGTTTTTGAAGGACCCTTGAAGTTCGTTATAAGAGGACATTACTGTATACGGTCGCATGAACTTAGAAAAACACCAATTTATTTTCAATTTCCCATCTATACCTCGTAAATAACACTTGCAAAAAACTCGTTCGATAACAAATAATTAACACTCTCGAACATTATCATCCAATTATGAGGCATGTATCACGCTTCTTTCAATTTCCATTACTCAAGATAACGACCGTAATATCCCTCATACCCGGCAAGAGGAATATAAATCCCGGGAAGAAGTCAGGCAATTCGAAATTCCTGAACGACAACATCTACGATCAAAAGCCCTGCTCAGTACCATACATCTTCTGGGAACAATTCGCGATCGGATCTTGGTCGAACGTGTACACCCAGCCTCTTTACGTAATTAATGAACGCGATCCGAAAGATAAATTACGGTAATCGAGGACCGTATATGCGTTCACCGTGGATAAAATGTGAAGCGGGCATAAGTCAAACGGACCCGCTGAACGTCTCGAAACGCGAAGGATCATAAAAAGGACGTCGATTTATTTTGACACAGTATTAGGAGTATAAATAGGTTTTTGTCGAAAATTAAAGCTTTATTTTGATAAATTGGTTATACATTCAAAGTATTGTCCGTTGCCAGCCATTACCATCAATTGTGGGCAACTGCGGAACTAAAACACAAAACAGAAGTTCATGAAGATTGAGCCCCCAAATAATCGAAAATGTACTGAGAAATTGGGGTGATTGAGGTACTGTCGACCGCCAGTCGTGGCAGCCATTTGAATGATAGTGTTTTTCATTCATATACGTCAAAGTTGGACCTTTCTAATAAACTCATATCTTTGAGAAAATATTCTTTACAGCCGATCAAAAATACAAATTTTAAATGGCTCACCCCTTATATTTCCAGACGACATCTTGGCGCCTTTCCCTCTCCGGGCGCCCTAACAGATCTCGAATTTCCCACGAACAACGAAAATGGACGATATGAAACTCTTAAAGTAAAAGTATACAGTCGGATAACGATTTCCGATGAGTATTATTTTTCAAGAGAAACGCTAAAACACTCAAATACACTATTCAGCTGCTAATAATTTTCATTTCATAATAATAATAATAATAACTCTTTATTTCCAAATCATAAGGTACAAGATAATAGATAGTAAACAAGTACAAATGAAGAGAAGATAGAGTTATAGAACTTTAAATTGAAATAAAAAATTTAAATTAAGATTGAAGCCAAATTTTTTTTTATTTGAAAGATAATTTTATGATCATTGTTTTAAAAATGATTTCCGGCATATGTACACCACGACTAGCTCTGAGGAACCGCACTCGACCCGATCTTGGAGCACTTTTTCGAGTAATTCAGGCATTATTTCATTAATAACACGAGTTATGTTGGCTTCCAAAGCGTTTATTGTTTCTGGTTTATCAGCAGAAACCAATGACTTGACATAACCCCAAAGAAAATAATCCAGTGGAGTTATATCGCATGATCTTGGAGGCCAATTAATTGGGCCATTTCTCGAAATAATGTTATCGCCAAATCTTTCTTTCAATAAATCAATTGTTACGGTAACAGCATGAGGTGTAGCACCATCTTGTTGGAACCAAAACATTTCTGGGTCAATACCATTCAAATTTTGAAACAAATAATCATTGATCATCGATCTGTAACGAGCACCATTCACTGTAACATTAGCTCCAGTATCGTTTTTAAAGAAATATGGACCGACGATGCCTCCTGCGTCTGAAGCACACCATACAGTGCATTTTTCAGGACGCAATGGAACCTGCAGAACTTCTTGAGGATTTTTTTCACTCCATATATTACAATTTTGCTTGTTTATATAGCCGTTCAACCAGAAATGAGCTTCATCACTAAACACAATTTTACGATAAAAAAGTGGATCTGGATCATCATTACACTATGACTTACAGTGATATTTTCTTCTGTACGTACAATTCTTTGTCTTGTTGTTGCATCGAGTAGAGAAAATGTTGTCCGAAATCTATCGATAGTTCGACGAATAAGCTGCTCTGATGGACGATTATGTAAAGCATACATTTCACGAAGTGCTTTATAAGTTTGGGCGAATAGAACACTGATTTTGAAAACAAATTTCAACAATTTGTAAACGTTGCTGCGGCGTGAGTCTTTTCATGATAATTTGTCAATGCTCACTGAACAGAAATGTCAAAACAACATGGCTTTCACCTTCTGTCAAATCACAGTTATCCCTATCGAAAGTTCTATCACTCTAAAAAAACACCCGATAGATGTGATTCTCGTTGGTTCAAATATGGTTTGTTTGATATTATATGAGTTCAAGAAGGTGAGTCAGTCAGTTTTCTTTTAGAATCCTGCAACATATCAGTATTAAAGTCTCCAACAATTATAACTTGGATATTTTCCTGATCGTATCTATTCAATAGCAGACGTAGTTTATTGACCAACAGAGCAGTGTAGCCATCATTATAACAGGTTACACACAATATCCTCGTATTGTTCACTGGAAATTCCACCCCAGCACATTCAAAGTAACCCTTAACTGATATATCACTTGTTTCTGCATGTTCAGTCACCTTCAAATCTTTGTGTACATAAATTGCCACACCTCCACCTCTGAGTATAAAGTTGTTTATTATATGATTTTCAAGTTCATTTTCTGATCTCCAATATTCTAAAAAACATAAAATTTTAATATTTCTTCAATCTGCTCTATTGAATTTCCCATTGATCTAACATTTTGATGAAAAATAACGCAATCCTCTAAGGTTTTCTCCATTGCGCTTTGATTAAACAATTGCTTGTTGGGTTTTTCCCTAAAAAAGAAAGTTGTCCATTATGTGTTTTATAGATATCAATTCTGAATCTTCTTATCCCCATATCCAAAAGGATGGTTCATATAGTTCATCTTCCTTGCTGTATGGGTATATAACAACAAAACACTTCTATTGTGTGCATCCTGGTGCACTTTCACTTCAATGTCTTTATCGTTGAAATGAGGTTTGTCGTTAATATAATTTAAGATCATACCGCTTGTCATATGATCTTTAACACGATGTATGTTGGTCCAAAACTTCTTTTCAATACCTGCAAATCCATTTTTTTTCTGATCTCCTTCTACCTTTTCTTCTCTGAAATATGAAACCTCCTTCGTCCTTACCCTGTAAATTGAACTGTTTCCTCTCTGTTCATAAAATCCTAATGACTAAAATTAAATAACGATATTATAGACGTACGCTTCAAATAATATCGAATAAATAACAGCATAATGGCGAATTTTGATAGAAGATAAATTTCTTTCTTGTCCTAATCTACGATTTCGAATGGTGATCAAGAAACAAATAATTGTTGTGTGGACTAATATGGAGAGGAAAAAACAACCAATAATTAACAAACCCACTTTTCCTTTCTTGATATCAACCTACTTCGGTAGCTCATTTGCATACTTTTCTAGTGGCCATGTAGGCATCAGCAATTATCTATAATCAAAACAAAACGAACTTTGTATAAATAACAAACGCATTAGTTCGTAATGTATATCACGTCCTTTCAAATTGAAGACTATTCATCTACAATCATTTCAACGTTACGTTAGAGAAACGTAGAAGGATTTATTCTCACTTAGTTTATATTGAGTTTTACACGTTTCTTCGTTAACATGCGCTTCAAGTATCTGTACTATAGCGTGAAAAGAAGTAGAAATTGGTGGATTCATCAAACTTTATTGCATCGTTTTCAAAGTAGGCTTCTTAAATGATCAAATCCTAGTCATTTTCCCCGCAATGCTAGGCTCAAATGCATCAATTGTCCTCGGTGTACCTCCCCTGTGATTGTTTCCTTCGATTGTACCAGCTTATAATACCTACACCACGCCCAGCTGGTCCCACCAAATACTGGGGGCGCTTGTCTCAACTAAGATCCTAGTTTCATCACGATGAAATGGAGGATTAAGTGTTGATGCTTAAAACACTGTCACTAGCGCCAGTCACTGGACCCGTGTGGTGGAATTTCAATCGAACGAGGCCCTAGTTTCACCAAAAAGGTGAAATGGTGGGCTGAGTCGCGTTGTCCAACTCAGGATCGCAGCACAGGGCCCCTCCCTTAAAACTAACGTACTTTACCCTACTGCAGTAAATTCTGCGGAGTTTTCTATCCATTGGTCGAGTGCGTTGTATAGCATGCTGCGTTACTTCGGGAGGGTGGAGGCTAATGGAAGTATTCGTACAACCTGGCACCCAATTGGTGTTGAACTCGAGGGGGCAGTGGTTTAAAGTCCGCATGCTGGACTAGAAGGGTATTCCATCTATCTGATGGCAGAAACTCATGTTTAGGATATCTTAAGAAGTGCTCCAAGGTTTAGCGGGACTTGACGGGTTCGACCGACCTCGTCCTAAACCAGGATCGTTTGCGAGACGTTTCTGGGGTTTGTGGATCTCGACGATACGGCTTAGACCGTTGGTGCTTGAAGCCAGGATTAATTGAAAGGGTCTTGACGTACGGCCGGATTGGCGGTGCTCGTATCAGGATCAATTGCTGCATCAATCTTGTGACAATCTTGGTTCATGGGACTGCGTTCGGGTGGGTGGATAAAAAGCTCCTTCGACGTGTGAGTTGCGTCACAAAACAACTCGGGTCCTTACACTGCAGAGCCAGTAGAGGTTGGATAGTGCTTCGCTGCTACCAGTCACGGTGTAGGTTTTCGGACTGAAGTCGAAACTGGAAGCTCGATGGATTCAACTCTTCGGAGTGGTTCTCGCTAATGCGCGATGATAAGGTGTATCCTTCTCACACTATCTGCTTCCTGGGCAGACTGTGGAGACTGCTGCGTTGTCACCTGGTGAAAGAGCCACGCTCACATACCAGTAACCGGTAGAATTCACGATCTTCTCGCCATGAACATTCGGCTTAACAGTGGATGACGAGGCATCCATACGTTTTGGATTATCGTAATGGACCCACTTTTCATCGCCAGTCACAATTCGATTCAAAAACTCTTCTCCTTTTTTCCGTTGGAGCAATTGTTCGCACGTGAGCAAACGGCTTTCGGGACAAGTGGTTTTTAACGAACAAATGACCAGAAAAACTTGAATTTGACCATGAAATCTTCTTCAAAGAGACAATTTTCGACCCATTATTCGGAAATACAGGCATTCAGACTAGATGGAATCTGTAGGGGCCGCAAAAATTTTTGTACCTACACGAAAAATAGAATTGGATCTGTTCGATTATGAAATGATTGAGCTTCAAAAGGTGTTCAACGTATTCTCGGTATCGAGGTGATTTGGTAATAATATGAGTAATCTAATTATCTCATTTACTAATGACACTATCTGAGGGTATAAATATAAAATTTCACTAATTTACGATCATTAGTTTTCTGAGTATCCTCAGTGGAAGACGACCAGAATGGTTGATGCCACAATGATGAAGAAAATCGAGCATCGCGTCGTTATAAAGTTTCTCACTCAGCAGGTAAAGAGTCATAAAATCAGTCATGAAGAGATGGTTGCTGTTTACCAAGACTATAACCCTGTTATTATCCACTGTTCAAAAGTGGTCAGGTGAATTCAAAAGAGGCAGAGAAAGCATCGAAGACGACCCTCCCTCAAGCGGGTCCGTTAGTGGCACCACTCAAGAAAATGTGAAAAAAGTGGAAAAGCTGGTACTTGAAGATGCCAGAATAAAAATCAAGATGTTAGCAGAGATGACAAACCTATTCGTGGGTGCTATCCTTCATGATCATCTTAACCTCCTCTCTAAAGTCAGTGCAAGATGGGTACCGAGAATTCTCAACTCATCTCAGAAGCAAGTGCGAGTCGAGTGCTGTAAGGAGTATTAAGAGCTCTGTGGAGAAGACCCATCGAAGATTTTCTACCGGCTGGTTGCTGGGGATGAGACGTGGGTTCATCACTATGACCCTGATTGTAAAGAAGAGTCCATGCAGTGGATTGAAAATGGTGCACTGTCCCCAAAGCAGCACCCCCCCAGGCATTAGATCTTGTCGTGATGGGGGTGCTTGCCTTGACTAGGACAGTTTCGTCCCGGTGAAATGAAGGGTTAAGTCTTGGTGCCTAACGTAATGCCATTCGCGCCAGACCTGTATAGTGGAAGATATCCGAATGGCCCCTAGTTTTGCCGTTCTGGTGAAATGGAGAGCTGGGCCGGTTGATTAACTCAGTGACAGATAGTCTGTCGCAGCACAGGGCTTCTCCCTTAAAACTTGCGTACTCTACCCCATCGCAATATGAATCTCCGGATTTTTCTGTGTAATGGCCGAGTTTCTGTGTAATGGCATAATTCGTTACCTCGGAGGGATGTATTGCCCTCGGGTGTTACTTGTACCACCTGGCCACTCCTTTGGTGTTGGACTCGAGGGGGTAGTGGTTGAAAATCCGCATGATGGACTAAGGAGGTATTTCATTTATCTGTCCGCAGACCCCCATGTTCGGGATATTCTCATGAAATGACTCAGGGTTTAACGGGACTTGACGGTTCGACCGGCCTGTCTTGGCCCCGGATCAATGCGTAACCATTTAGGGCTTGTGGATCTCGACGAAATGGCTTAGCCGTTAGTGCTTGACGCCAGGATCAATCAAATGACTTCAAATGGGTTCGGTGAGTCAGGACGTACAGGCCGCTAGACGGTATTCGTACCAGGATCAATAGTAGTCATCAATCTAGGGAATATCTTAGTTCATGGAACTGCGTTCGGGGATGGGTGGATAAGAATTCCTTTCGGCGGATGAGTTGCGTCTGGAACCAACTCGGGTACTGATCTGCAGAGCCAGTAGAGGCTGAATAGTGCTTCGCTGCTACTAGTCAGACGGTTGTGGTTTTCGTGTCGGTGCCCAAACTGGAAGTTGGTGGGTTCATTTCTTCGGAGGGGTTCTCGCTTCGCGCGATGATATGGCGTAATCCTTATCACACTTTCTACCTCTTGGGGTGGACTATGGAGGCTGCTGAGTAGTCACTTGGATAAGAGTTATGCTCGCATGCCAATACAATTACCTGGTAGAATTCACGTGCCCCCAAAGCAGTTTAGTCACCCCATCCGCTGGAAAAATAATGGCTACGGTCTTTTGGGATTCCCAAGGTTTTTCTATTGATAGAATACACTAAAAATCACAACCACTTTGCCTAATTTAAGAGTTACAATTAAAGGAAAATGGCGAGGAAAACTCACAGCGGGAGTTTTGCTGCTTCACGACAATGCGCCGGTTCACAAGGCCCGCGGGAATGTGGCTTCGAAGAAATTACTCATTCTCCGTACAATCCAGGATTGACCCCCAGTGACGACTACTTATTCCCAAATGTGAAAAATATCTTCATGGAAAGCGATTTTCTGACGATGAAGAACTGAAGGTGGCAATTAAACGTACTTGAGGAGAAGCCGGAAAGATATTTTTTACAAGGTTTAGGGAAGCTTATTTCTCGATCTAACAAATGTATTCTAGGTGACTACATTGAAGAATAGAATTTTTCCAAAATTTCCTGAGTTTTCTTTCATGCCTATACCGAGAATACATTGAACACCCCTCTTAGTCTGGTAAGAATACTATCATCAGCAATTGTTCCCTAATGGAATGCCTGTTTGCAGGCAGATCTGCTGTATGAAGCAGATGGAGAAATGGACCCAGTATACTACCCTGCGGCTCTCCAGATATTTTCGGGTACTTTTCAGATACTTTGTCTTTTATCCTGGTCCTCCTATGTGTGAATCAGTTTACACTATGAATTCTTGTCTAGATTCGAATAAACAAGTGTCAGAGATACGAAAGTTTTTTTATCAGGAACAATGAACGTCACTTTCGTCAGTCGGAGTAGAACGACGACGGCGGTCTTAAATGTAGGTCACAAACGTATCCACTCATCGCCCACTTTTCCCCCGAATCGCGATTCTAGAGATAAACGGCGGACACGCGGCCGAAAAAAACAACCGCTAATTAAAAAGCGTCGATGTTCCCGATTAAGAAGACGTCTATCACCGCGGCCGAACGCGAGAAGACGCTGCTAATTGAATATTTCGTCATTTCCGATGCCCAGAATTGTTTGTTATTAGGTAGGTCCGCATACTCTGTCAGCTGTTGGTTTATTATTACTGATGATTAACTTTGAGTATCTGAAACGGGTAATTTTCCATCTCCAATACCCATTGGAATGATGATCGGTATTTGAAAATTATTCTCAAACATCTAGAGTGTGCATTTTGAAGTAGGGGTCACTTCGAGTCTGTCCATACTTCTGTCATTAAATAATAAGAAGCAGTTTCTCACTTAATAGAAGGATTATTACAAAATTCGAATATCAAAACAGATTTAATCTGTTAGTCTTCTCCAATTTCAATTCCAAAAAATTTTTAGAATTAAATTTATGTCTACAATAAGCACTGCTTATATTTGATAGACGTATAAAATCGAAACTCATTATACAATATCAAATGGAATTCAAAAAATCCCAACAAATATAAATTGTCAATTTAAATTATTAAATAAATAAATGTTTGTTTCGTTCCAAGCATGCGCACTGAACTCTTCAGACAAGCGTATGCAGCTTTGCTTGTGACAAAATGTTCAGTTTCCTGATCCTATATTTATGAAAACTAAATCTTTCTCAAAAATAAACAACATAATTTCAAAAACTAATTTATTTGAAATATTTAATATATTTGAATAAGTTACTTCAAAATCTCTCAAAACATGTAGCACATCCTCAAAAAATAAATAGAATTCAGATAAGACTAGTTCAACTTCACATTTAAAAGATAAAATCAATTAAGTATATATAAACTTACCCAATACGACCTGTAGGAATATCTGTTTGTTGAACATTAAAACTAAGTACATCTAATATCCAAGGTACTCTATGTTCTATGCCAACAACAAAATCACACAAAGTTTGTAAGGCACTTTATGGTCTTGGTTAAACTACTCGACACTGCATAATGAATTTATTTATTCAAAAACCTAATATAATTATATATTATGTATAAAATAAAATAATAAGAAGGGGTTTTTTAATTGATAGAAGGATTATTACAAAATTTGAATATCAAAATATCTGTTAGTTTTATGCAATTTTAATTTCAAATATTAGGTTTTTGAATAAAGAAATTCATTATGCAGTGTCAAGTGGTTCAACCAAGACCATAAAGTGCCTTACTAACTTTGTGTGATTTTGTTGTGAGCATAGAACATAGAGTACCTTGGATATTAGATGTACCTAGTTTTAATGTTCAACAAACAGATATTCCTAGAGGTCGTATTGGGTAAGTTTATTTATTGTTAATTGATTATATCTTTTAAATGTGAAGTTGAATTGGTCTTATCTGAATTCTAATTATTTTTTGAGGATGTGCTACATGTTTTGAGAGTTTTTGAAGTAACTTATTTAAATATATTAAATATTTCAAATAAATTACTTTTTGAGAAGTTCTTAAAATTATGTTGTATATTTCTGAGAAAGGTTTAGTTTTCATGAATATAGGATCAGAAAACTAAACATTTTGTCACAAGCAAAGCTGCGTACGCTTGTCTGAAGAGTTCAGTGCGCATGCTTGGAACGAAACAAACATTTATTTATTTATTAATTTTAATTGACAATTTATATTTGTTGGGTTTTTTAATTCTATTTGATATTGTATAACGAGTTTTGATTTTCTACATCTATTAAATATAAGCAGTGCTTATAAGACATTAATGTATTTCGAAGAATTTTTTGAATAAATTTTTTGAAATTAAAATTGTAGAAGACTAATAGATTACTTCTGTCATTCGTGTTTTGACAGAAAGTTAGTTTAATATTTGACAATAATGAAATGGTTTTATTGATGCTTGGAACAATTTGATTGGGAGGTTGTTCAGAAAATAATTTCGTTTTTTCCTGACAGAGGATTCAATTGTAATTTTCGAACGCAACTTCAAACTTAAGCCACATAATCATTATATGTTTTGAGAGCTGATATAGCAAGGTTTGTGTGGAAAAGTTCGACTAATTCTACGCAGTAGCATTTGGCTCGTGCCATTTTAAATATGGAGGGCAATAAGCAGCGTTTATCATAATTTACTTTTTTAATATAGGTAAAAATGCAATTCAAGCCAGAAAGAAATTAACCGATGTGTATGGAGAAGCTGTGTTGACAGTACGCCAATGCCCGAACTGGTTTCCAAAATTTCGATCCGGCAATTTTGATGTCAAAGATCCAGAAGACCGGTTGAAGCTGAGAAAGACACGATAAAGGCGTAAGTTGATACAAATCGGCGAATAACAATACGTGAGATCGGTGAGAGGTTAAATTTATTGAATTCAAATGTTTATGACCACTTGAAAGGCCTGGGTTTAACCTCGAAGTTCGATATATGGGTTCCCCATGTTCTCACGGAGAGAAATTTGTGTCATCGCGTTGACGTCTGTGATTCGCTTCTCAAACGTCACGAAAATGATCCATTTTTGAAGCGCATCATTACTGGGGACGAAAAATGGGTCAATGTCAAACGTCATGGAGCAAAAAAGATGAACCACTCAAAGCATTTTGAAAGCAAATATCCATCAAAATATGTGATGCTGTCTGTTTGGTGGGATTTTGAAGGAATCATTTTATTTTTAGCTTTTACCGAATAACACAACAATTAATTCAGAAGTCTATTGTCATCAGCTGGACAAACTGAATGATGCACTTCAACAGCAAAGGCCAGAAACAGAAAAGATGTAGTGTTCCACCAATATAATGCGAGACCTCAAGTTTAGTCACTGCCACACCCATCATATTCTCCAGATATGACGCCTTTTGGACGGTAAAACCTCTACTTCAAATGAAGAGGTCAAAAATAACATGGTTCAGTTTTTTGCCCGCAAAGACCAAAAGTTTTATGAGCGTGGAATCATGTGCTACTACCAGAAAGATGGCAAAAATGGTTGTACTAGAATGGCCAATATATAATTTAACAAAATATTTATTCATTATTCGAAAATTGTCTTTCATTTACCCAAAAAAATATGAAATTACTTTCCGAACAACCCAATAGCTTCACAGACCGTTTCGAAGGGGCATCTATCACAGAATTCTAAATCTGCTTCAAGTTTTTATTCCGTCCCAAACACAACCGAGTAATATTATGGGATGTCTGATGATGATAGTAAATGAGAACGAGAGATATTTGGGAAATCCGAAAATTGAATAAGATATACACATAATGTGCTCTAATACATAAACTAGTTTAGACGATTGTTTAATATAATCGATTGATGAAATTTTTCAGATAGTTCAGCGAACCGGTAGGTCAAATGAACCGGTGAGAGGACGAGTCTACTAGTTTTCTGTGAACTCCGAAAATCGGGTGAAATTGAGAAATGTCATATTGCCCTTCGTTCATAGCAAATAAAACGAAAATTGTACGGAAATGAAAATGCTCTTATTAGTTGGATCAATGTTTCGAAATTCGATCCCTACCCGGAGTTTTTATTGCAGCCCCCAGTAAAAGCCTTTTTACTCACAAAAAGAGCATTTCTAAGGTTATTCGTCTCTGGTCGGTGTTTAAGGAGGATAACTGCTTTAATTATTAGGAGTATAGATAATAAGTTCGTGCGATTTTGATAATTGATGTAGGTACTAGTTTATTATTACATTGTTTCATCTGGCTGGCAGCAAACACGGTAATTTTTGAACGAAAAGATCTAGAGCCTTGAAAATTTCAGGAAAGGTTTGGGGTATTTTCGCAGTTATTCACTTTATATTCTTCCAATATTTTCGAAATTATATATTCTATCGATATGAAATTCAGCATTGAGAAGAAGAATAATAACGCGCATGATCCAGCCAAATTTCGTAAGTATTGTATAATCAGAAGACCGAAAAAATATATATTTTGTGAGGATCGTAGGTGATACGAATTACCGCACAAAAACTACTGATTTCACGTCAATGCTTTCCACTTTTTTTAAACTTCTTACCGTTCTTATTCAACTTCTAAATACCAAATTTTAGATCGATCGGATTTAAAGTTTGGAAAATATTGGGGAAAATAAGAGAAAATTACAAATTTGAATAACTTCGAAATCATTATGTTCTGCTGTTCCCTGGAACAAGCGCTCAAAAAACATCCAGAAGGGGTTTGAATTCACACAAAATTTAAATTCGTTGAGACTCATACATATAACAGACGAGAGGAAACAAATTACGCTAATCTCCTTCAAACCCAGGGTTCCCACAGTCAGATCAATCCACAGCTAGCGACGATCGGTCAAAAACAAGTTTTTTCTAGCCTAACCGTCTCGTCATCTACCTTTCTTACGACAGATGAGACCTTTTGTATTCACGCGAAATTCCCAACGACCCTATTCATCCGGTAGGCGACGTCTAAACGACCGGATACGACGTCGCGGCGTATCCGCGCCGCCAGGACGCATCTGTTGCGCGATGCTTGATCGTCGCGAAGCGAAAACAAAAGGGTGTAAAAATAGAGGACAGATGATGCGTCTCCATAAACATGAACCGCGATATTATCGTCTATGACTGATTGTTCTATTTGAGGCTTCTTCTTTGTGCGTAAACTCTCGCAATAACAGAAAACAGTTGTATAACGCACTCAAAAACAGAACTCCAGCTCGCACTCATTTGTATCTTCTCAAATTCAATCTCAAGAAAGCTTTTCGTTCATCCTCTCATGATAATATAATATCGCAACTAAAAAGCCTGAAAATGAATTAAGTATTATATATTTAAACTAGTAGTTAAGGTTAATGATTTTGTGAAATGAATTCAGTGAACCCAAGTGAGCAAAGAGAAAAGGCCTACTCTTCTACGAGCTAGTGTTTTCACCACAACTGCAGATAAAAACAGCACCGCAATAATTATCTTAATTTTGGTAAAACAACTCGGTGTATTGTGTAATATATAGACTGTAAATCAGCGTACGTGAATAAATCCATTATTACATATCTATATTCCCTTAGAAGTGTGCTTATCCTGGAATATGTATACTAATGGTTTAACGTTCAATCAATTACTAAGGAAGAATTCGAAAAGGTATACAACATGCTTGGGAATTCCACTCCATATATTGAATAAAAACACAGCATTATATGTTCTGTCTTCCGAAGGTCAAAGAAAATTCGTTTTCTGCAATTTTTGAACTGCTCTACTGAGGAAACGGAAAATTTCGTAAAAATGAAAAATACAAGGTACAAAACTCTCTGACGTTGTCAGTTCTCTCGGATCATCTGATTCACGTGATAAAACCTGGACTTGTTTTGTGAAACCCAAATTCGTTGATACAACAGTGATCACCGAATCTTTATGAAACCCAGCTTTAGACTCCAAACTGAAAATTTGAATCTATCGTAGAGGTTTCAATTTAAAAAATGTATTACTGCAAAACATCCAATTTTCATTAAGCTTGACGAACTAATCGTTAAGTAAAGGAATGATTAGAATCGGCCTTCGAGAACTAGAAAAAATATAAGGTTCCAAAAATGAGTATCTGAAGTTTTTCAAGGTGTTCCTGAAAGGCGTACCACCATACCTACCATGTGTGCTCTTATTCAATTCAAGACTCCGAAAATGGGACGATATGAGGAAATATTAGACCTTGACCCCACTTGTATTACTAATGCTCATAAAACAAAACGCCAACGTGCCTTTATTACGTCAAATTCGCAATATCGCTAGATGGTGACATGATGTAGAAAAGATAATTCACGTCTCTATGCTCGGACAACTTGCATCCATTATGATAATAAAGTCACAAGTGGAATACAATAAAGAGAAGCAGTAGGCATGACTGAAGAAATTTTTGAATAATTCGCACGTAATTATTTCTAAATTGTTTACTATTAAAGACCAACGCAGTTTGTTTCATTGCGGCACAAAGTTCACACAAAGGTATACAGGGTGATCCATGTTTAACTTCCCGTAAGAATTGATTTGAAATTCAATTTAAAATGAAATGCTTATCGAGAATTTTATAACTGACTTACGCTATACTCGAAGAGCTAAATACAAATATGAACTAAATTTTTTCTCTATCAGCTCTACTTTTCTAGATATACCATCTCATTTATTAAAGAAATTAAACATGAAATTTTTAAATTTTATATCACAAACTACTCCATCTAAAATTTATCTATTAATGCTGATTCAAGTATGAGTGTTCTAATAACATTATATAAAATATAATCAAGGTATGCCGCTAACCTTGGGACTCTAATAAACCCTAATTATCCCTATAGCCTGAAACACCCCAAATTTATTATATTTACAGGCAGAGCTAAAATAAAATGACTATAAAACCTTAATCAAACAATTTCAAGGGTATAAATTTAATTTGGAGGTATATTTTTAGCCCACCCTTCATTAATTTATTATCAGTCTGTCATTAAAGTAGGTACTTTTTAGGGTTATCTAGAAGCTTCCTAATGAATTTGTGAAGCTCAGTCTCACAGCTCATCTATCTTATTTCATTACATAAGTTCACGTTCTGGCCATAGTTGTTAATTGTTTAAATAATAAGTATAAATTGCATATTGCAAGCAACAAAACTACAAACGTTGAGCTTGATATTTATGTTTTGAAAAGAGTTGTGTTTTTAAATAAGCATAAAATGAGTTCAATACTCTGTTCAAGTAGGAGGAGTTGTGTAAACAGTACTGATCTCTTTGTTACATATGTAGAGAATAAATGTTGAAGGAAAAAAGAAAACCTGTTACTGAGTTTGTAAAGGCAGTTCATCTCGGATATGTTGGTGTTCTTGTGATCAGGCTAAAAGATGTGCTCTTTATGTGGTCCGTAAAACTTTTACTTAAGTAGAAAGAGAAAAAATCTAAGTATCGGTGTACGGAGAGCTTGGAGTGAACCCCAAAACCACTTGGATGATTGTTATTTTTGCTTGGTGAATGAACAGCTCGTCAAAAGTTGAGAATATTGAATAAATTTTCGTTTTCTCTTCAGAAAGCCCAATTTCCTTATGAAATATGTATAAGTAGAATGTTTTAGGTTAGAATAATAAGATTGCAAAGAAATTATGTACTCACAGTAACAAAAATACAATATTTGAAAAAGTATAAAATTTTACACAGAACCGATATTCTGAACATTTCAACCTCAATGCAAATTATGACAACCACGTGCATCAATAACTGCTTGGCGTCTTCTCTGCATGCTTTCCACCAAGAATATCCTGCTCGATTGGTTGCCAAAGTTGTGGCAAAAGATCTGGGAACTGTTGAAGAGTTTGCGGCTGTGATCTGTGAGCAGCAAGGGTTTTTTGTAATTGGTCCCAAGCATACTGGATTGGATTTAGGTCAGGAGGTGTTACCCTGGTGGAATACCTTGGTTTCTCTAGCAGTAATCACCTGGTGGGATCTGTGCAGCTGCGTGAAATTGTGGGATTACCCCATTGATAACCTCATCAACATATGTCTGAGAGGTCATTATTCTAATATTTGTATTCGCGAGCGAGTGGAACTCGTCTTAACAAGCGTCTCGTTGTTAGATAAAGACGTCTTTTGAAGGTGCTTAGGGAATCTGAAGTAACTGTGGCTTCTCGAAGACGTTGACTTGCAATTCTGAAAGTGCTGAGAGGCTATCTTCTCGCCGAAAGAGTTTAAAAACGGTCCTGCTGGTGTTGTTGCACGTGATCTACCATTTCTGGCACTTAGACCAAAGGTTCCAGTGGCAAAGTAGCGTGATATCACACTTTGCATTGAAGAAATTGTCCACTTTTGTTCGACCAGCTTGAAGCATCCCAAGGGCTCCGTTGACGTCGTCCCTGGATGAAACTCGTCTTAGCATAATGAAAATTAAATTTTTAATTACGTAGAACCGTTTGAACAAAATTATTGAATTTTCATAAATCCAATCACGGTATATGTTTTTCGAATTGTTTGTGTCTGAGAGAGAAAGTGAAGGTGAGGACATAAAACCTAATGTATTACTGTTGTTTATAGAGAAAGCTCAAATGAAAATAGATAGTGCAAATTATTCAGTAAATAAATGGCGAACTCATCAGCATCAGAACAAATTCTGCAATAAAGTGCATTAGTGCATACGATAATATTAGGTGCTAATAATTTCCAATCTTCGCCTACAAATTTATTCGACTAATAAATTCGATTTTTCAAACTTTAATATGGAATTGTATAATTGAGCATTAGGTCCCAATAATAAATCGTCAATTATAAACAAGAAACACGATTGCTTTATCCTGGATTTTATTTTTAAAAAAAATATATATATATATATATATATATATATATATATATAAATATATATATATATATGAGAATAGTTGCGAAAAAATTTAGAGGGTGATTCCTTGTCAAAAAATAGGATTTTCCAAAGATTCAGAAAATGATCACCAATGACGCATTGCTTGAATCACAGACGAGATTGTAATCAAGGAAGCATTTATCTGTCAAGTAAGAACTGAATTTATAGTAGAATGAATTCCCAGCAAATAATGAATAAATTTCATATTCAAGACAGAGCCATTAGTTACTCTCACGAGAGCAATTGGACTCGATTGGTAAATGAGATGAATTAAGCTCAAACAACCCACTCATATCATGAGCAAATTACACGTAACTACACAACTATTTCTTTAATCAGATCAAGAACAATCCGCTCGGCTCAGATTTCAACCCTGACAAAATTATTTCATACTATCTACTTAAAACTATTATCTCTAATGATTCTAATGAATAAAAATAATTAATAGTTGGAAAGGAAGTCGGGATAAGTCTGCAAGGGTCCAGTTTGCTAAAGGTCAATAAGTTTAAATTTTTCGTGTTTTTATCGATGAATGTTCTTGCAAATCTCAATTTGCAGCCTTAATACTAAAGATTAAACAATCGAGTCTAATTGAAACTAGAAAAATTCACTATAATTGTAATAAAATCATATTTCTTCTGGATAAGAAACGACATAATAGGTTAGGGAAAAGAATATTCTCGGTATCGAGGTGATTTGCTAAAAATGTGAGTAATTTAATTATCTCATATACTAATGACACTATCTGAGGATATAAATATAAAATTTCACTAACTTACGATCATTAGTTTTCTAGTTGTCATCACTGAAAGACGACCAGAATGACTGACGCCACAATGATGAAGAAAATCGAGCATCGTGCCTTTATAGAGTTTCCCACTAAGCAGGGAAAAAATTAAAAAATCATTCATGAAGAGCTGGTTGCTGTCTATCAAGACTGTGCCTCGTCGTAATCCACCTTTCAAAAGTGGTGAAGTGAATTCAAAAGAGGCAGAGAAAGCATTGAAGACGATCCTCGCTCGGACAGGCCCGTTAGCGGCACCACTGAAGAAAATGTGAAAAAAGTGAAAAAGCTGGTACTTGAAGATGCCAGAATATATATGTTAGTAGAGATGACAAACCTATCCGTGGGTACCATACATGCTATCCTTCAAGATGATCTTAACCTCTCAAAGGTCAGTGCAAGGTGGGTACCGAGAATGTTCATCGCACCTCAGAAGCAACCGTCTTTTGGGCTTCTAAAGGTATTTTATTGATAGACTACACTAAAAAGGGTGAAAGCATCACAGCAGTATCTGACGCAACCACTTTGCGTAATTTAAGAGAAGCTTTTAAAGGAAAAAGTTGAAGACAGCTCACAGAAGGGTCGCGTGACGAAAGCTGCTGTATGGGAATGTGGCTTCGAAGAAATTAGTCATTCTCCGTACAGCCCAGACTTGGCCCCCAGTGACTACTAACTATTCTCATATGTGAAAAAATATCGTCGTGGAAAGCGATTTTCCGACAATGGAGAACTGTAGGTAGCAATTAATACCTATTTTGAGGAGAAGCTGGAAGAATATTTTTTACAAGGATTAGAGAAGCTTATTTCTCGATCTGACAAATGTATTGAAGTTCTAGGGGACTTCATTGAAAAATAGAATTTTTACAAAATTTTCTGAGTTTTCTTTGATGCTTATAACGACATCTGTTATCAAAATCACACGAACTAATTTCTAATCCTATTTTCCAAACTAAGAATCCGATTGATTTGAAAGTGGGTTTTAAAAGAAGAGTGAAACAAAAGTTTTGTTAGCTCAGCAGCGTTGAGCGCTAAAGAAACCATAGCAACAGTTCACGATTGAGTGTTAATTTAGCATTTAGTTGTAAACTAACGACAATAACGACAAAAAGGCAAAATTTGTATTAATCATATGTAGCTTCTTCAAGAAGCTATTCAGAGATTTTAAAATTTCAGGCGAAATAAAACTGTTGAACAAGTAGCATCTGACTTCAAGTCAGTGTTTTACAGATTTTTTTGTGAATTATAGTTGCGATAAATTAATAAAACATAATTAAATTATCCAGTCAAGCTGGCAAGCCAATAACTGTAATTAATATACGTATATTTTGGAGGGAGATTTAAGATCTAGGAGTCTTTTTTTGTGACCCACAATTTTTTCATTACAAAATTTGTGAAGGTTACCCCCCTAGCCCCCTCCATTAGAATTGCAGAAAATTAATTTTGCGGTCAAGTCGAATCAATGAAAGCGGAATAACTCCCTTTTACTCGAGGAAACAAAACTCCGATGGTTTCTCTGTTCAATCACCTTTCATAATTAGGAAATAAGAATGTTATAATTAATATACTGTTATTTTCCGTTAGAAATAAATACACCTAATATAATTTCGATTCGTTCCAGAAGGCGCTAAACGGAAATGTACGAAAGTTACTGAAGAAGACAATCTAGTACCCTTTGTATCGTTTGATACTACGCTACAAACTCGTACCAGGGCGCTTTTGTTTCATGCAAATGCGTGTCCTTTGTGGCCGAAAATGATCTCACACACTGGACCAGCTGATGAAAAATTCGTGGTCAAATGTTGGCATTCCCGTTTGCAAGCGCGGTAACTTTTGAAATTCAAGAAATTTAAAATCGGTTCATTCTTTGACCATGAATGACTTTTCTCTAAAACACTTATTAAATAAAACACAAATATGTTGATTTCTATATTATTATTATTATAATTTGAACACATGGCATGCTTCTCTACATTGAAGCTTCTTCAAATGATATTAAACTGGTTTTATGAATGCTAAAAAGAATTTTAAGGTTCTTGTACCTAATAACTAGCAGACTAGAGCAACTCAATTTCGCCCGGAAAGCAACTCAATGTGCCCTTTCAAGGCGGATCAACGAAGGGTTCAAAACATTCTTCAAGAGAACAATATCCAGATAATGAACTGGCCAGCAAACTCACCAGACATTAATCCAATTGAGCACGTATGGGATTACTTAGGGAGAGAAATATCCAATCGCCAAAATCCACCTTCAATTTTTCAGGAATTGATTTTAGCCCTTCAGGAAGAATGGAACGATATGCCTGAAAATTTCATTCACGACTTGATTCGTGGGATGCTTAGGCTTATTGGGCAGTTGATTGAAAGAAGAGGTGGTAATACGTACTATTGAATTTGGATTCAGTTGTGGAATAATTATAATTAATCAAAGGTAAATAATCGATAAATTTTGATTTTTTCTTATTTTGTCTCATCCTGCATAAAACAAAGAGTAACAAACAAAGATTTTCTATCAAATATATTGCTGTTGAAAAAAAGGAGGATATTCATCTCATTTCGAGAACGTAGGTTTTTTATTTCTTGAGAAACCTAGGGGGGCAAGACTTTTGACGAAGTGTGTATGTTGAATGTGAGATATTTGACTCCACTGGTGTTCGTGATTTCTTTTTATTTGACCTTTGCACTGGTGTTCCTAAATTGAAGGTACAAACGAAGAGGGGAGATCCCTTGGATAATTAAAAGAAAAAAAGGTGTTGAAGTTTAAATTTTTTTCAAGTTTTTTCTCACATTATCTGCATTTCACAAGATATTCAACTGAAATTTGAACACAGTCCATGTCTTACTTCAAATCTTTTTTCTTGTGAGTCACTGTTAGTTTGAAAAGTTTTAAAGAGAAACTTTGTTGTTATAAAGGGTGATTCATTTAGAGATACTTTTTGTGGTGGGGATTTAATTGCAGATTTCGCATGCCTCGTGTTAACTGAAGTGCCATTTATGTTCAGTAGTGTTTGACAATTCATAATGGAAAGACTTAGCCCGGCACAGCGTCTACAAAATGTTCAATTTTAATACGAAAATGGGCCTTCTACGAGGAATGTGTATCGGGCGCTTAGAGCAACTTATGGTCCACATAATCCGCCTACCGAACGCACAATTAGCTCTACCATCCGTAAGTTTAAGACCCAATTTCCATTATTGGATAATACTCGACCAAATAGACCACACCCAGCACGTAGTGAAGAAAATATAGGGGCGGTAGCGCAAAATGTAGGCGAAGACCGTGAAGTGTCGATTCGTCGCCGTTCTAAACAGCTTGGCCTGTCATATTCAACAACTTGGCGTATTTTACGTAAGGATCTTTTTTTAAAAGATTACAAAATTCAACTAGTGCAAGAACTGACGCAATACAGCCCGTGAAACCATGGCTTAACTGCGAGAGCGATTCGGCGAACGGATCATCTCACGCTTTGGACCAACGAATTGGCCGGCTAGATCGTGTGATATCACACCTATCGAGTTTTTTTGGGGCTATGTAAAATCCAAAGTCTATATGGATAAGCCGGCGACTATTGAGGCATTGGGGGCCAATATTACTCGTGTTATTGGCCAAATACCACTAGAAATACTCAGACGCGTAATTGAAAATTGGAACTTCAGAATGGACCGTTGTTAACTGTAGTCGCGGACAACATTTGAAAGAAATCATCTTTGAAAATTACTTGTAATTTGTGTAATAATAAAGATTATGAAATAAAATTGTTTTTATTCACTTTTTTTTATTAAAAAAATATACCTCTAAATGAATCACCCGATACTAAACTTTATGATCTCTTGTAATTTTGTCGTATCTGCTACCGATTTCGAGAAAAAAAATTTGGACGATTCTCCGGAAATCCTCAGAAAAATCCAAATTCTCATAAAAATTCAGTTAGTATGCTGTGGTGAATGATTTCATTGTTAATTTTGACACATCAAATTAAACTCCTGTGTTCTGAAAAGTAAAGGTGGTTGCAATTTAATATCGAAACAAGCCGAATTACACGAATTCCGAAATTCTCCAAAACTTATTTTAAATATTTAATATATTTAGATAAGTTACTCCGTTACTTCAAAGAATCTCTGAAAACATGTAGTACATCCTCAAAAAACAATTTGAAATTAAATAAGATCGTCATCAGTCCTATTTCACATTTAAAAAATAAAATTAATTAACAAAAAATATCTTACAAGGCAGACCTTGTTCAACAAAGATAGCAGGAGCTCTGTCTGGTAAGATATTTTTTGTTATTAGGAGTACAAATAAGTTTCTGCCGTTTTTTTGTTGATGGCGCGGCACGGAGTTTCGGTTAGCTTTCGCAGACGATAACCGGCTTAAAAAATAGTTTGGACATTCAAGAACAACATAACCTATTAATATTATTGATTTTATATTGGTAAAATATAATTTTTTTAAAGGTGAAAATGTCAAAATTTGAGCCAAGTAAGCGTCATTTGCGAGAAATATTAGTTTACTTCTTTAATTTAAAGAAATCTGCTGCTGAGGCGCATCAATTGCTCGTAGAAGCATATGGTGAGGGTGCTTCGAGTGAGAGAACGTGTCGAGAGTGGTTTCAAAAGTTTAAAAACGGTGATTTCGACGTAGAAGACAAAGATCGCAGTGGAAGGCCAAAAATTTACGAGGATGCAGAATTGGAGGAATTATTGGAGGAAGATTCATCTCAAACACAAAAAGAACTTGCTCTAACATTGGAAGTCACTCAGCAAGCAGTCTCACATCGTTCTTCTATAATAAATATTTAATTTGTGTTAAGCGGAAACTTATAATAATTAATTTTATTTTTTAAATGTGAAGTAGGACTGATGTCGATCTTATTTAATTTCAAATTGTTTTTTGAGGATGTACTACATTTCTTGAAGTAACTTATTTAAATATATCAAATATTTAAAATGAATTTTGGACAAATTCTTAAAATTATGTTTTGCATTTTTGTAATAGATTTGGTTTTCATAAATATAGGATTAGAAACAATCAAGTACTTCAAGTATTTATTTAGTAGTTTTAATTGATAATTTATATTTCGTTGGATTTTTTTTATTCCATTTGATATTATATAAAGAGTTTTGATTTTATACGTCTACTAAATTGAAGCAGACATTAATTTAATTCTGAAAGTTTTTGAATAACAATTTTTTTAAATTGAAATATGTAGGAGGCTAACAGAATAAATCTGTTTTGATATTTAAATTTTGTAATAATCCTTCTATCAAGTAAAAAAACCCTTTTTATTATTTTATTTCTTAGTGATAATAGATGTGAAACTGTGGAAGAGCAAACAATGAGATATACACCATCTGAGGAAAAAATTATCATTTACGACATTTTTTATGATGTACACCAGTTTAAAACTGCCTCTGTCGTCCCCTCAGCATATTGCAGCAGTTAAAATTCTGCCACTTTCAGAAATCTTTGGGTAAATGAAATTTTTGATCTTTGTTGGAAGATATGCCTCTGAGCCAACGGCTTCCTGATGAACGGTTGTCCAGCACGCAAAACAATAGAATGGTTACAGAATGGATAGTTCATTTTGAAGGAAAATGAATAGGAAGATTCGGATCGATCAGCTGGCATGCTCGAAGCCCCGACCTCACATCTCTTGACTTTTTCCTTTATGGTTTTTTTGAAATACATGGTGTATACTACCCCAATTCAAAATCGCAATCAGGTTATCGAAAGAATAAATAATTGCTGCAATATGTTAAGGCAACGACGGGGACAGTAGCGGCAAGCTGTGGATTTTATCCAAAAACTATGCAGGCTTTGCATTAGAGAAGGTGGAAGGCATTTTCAGAATTTTTTATAATAAGTTTGAAACTCTGATAACTTAGACGCCCTGCATACCACCTGTTGGAAAAATTCTAATTCTTGAAATAAGTTCACTTACGCCGTAGGTCAGAAGGGAGACCCCTATGTTATCCTGATTATCCTGCTTGTTAAATCCGTCATTTCGATACTCACTAAAAGTACTAACACTTGTCACTGTAACCACCATGGCACACTCTCTCCTCTTATATCAGTCTCAAAATATCACAAACCCCATCGTTACTGGCACTGACGAGACAAACGGCCCAATAGCCCAACGGTTAAATCCCAGGGACCGCGAAACCAGCCTGTATCTTATAGCAACCGGACGGAAAAAATTTTAATCGAAAAACTTCGCCGATGACTTCACCGCGTATATTTCTCATCAGCGTGCGCCGACGAAAATACTAATGAAGCAAGTTAGTTAGCTGGGCGGCGGTTTCGAGGCGAAAAGAGATCCTCCTGGTGGGGAACTAGAAGCCAGCGTCGTTACCAGCGGCGCTAGAGCGTTGATCAAACGCGGATTGAAAATTCTTGAGGAATTCGACTGAAAACTGATAATCGTTACGAGTGAAGGCTTACGTAGTCGTCGAGATCGGCCCGTAGCTAAATATAGAAGATCGAGGATCGTTTTATGCAGATATGCTGTTATGATAAACGTGCCGCTATTGGCAACGATCAATTCGAAAATAAGAACGTTCAATTTCCTGATATTAAGAGTAGAAATAAGTTCGTAAAGTTTTGATAACAGATGTCGCTACTGGTTTATTATTCCATTGTTTCATCTGGCAACACCTTCATTTTGAAGTGTCATCATTATTGATTGGGAAGGGAAAGAACGACCTGGACCCACACCAAAGTTTAAGGATGAAGAATTAGAGGCACGATCCATCACAAACTCAAGAGGAACTTGCAAAGACACTTGGAGACACTCAACTAGCCATTTGCCATCGTTTAAGAGCATTGGGAATGATCCGAAAGGAAAGAAATTGGATGTCGTTTGAACTGAAGCCAAGAGACGTCGAACGCGGTTTTTTTCACTTGTGAAAAACTGCTCCAACGCAAAAAAAGATAGTGTTTTTCGCATTGAACTGTGACTGGCGATGAAAAGTGGGTCCATTACGATCATTCAAAACGTCAGGCAACGTATGGATATCTCATCATCATCGACAGATGATGAATATTCATGGCGGGAAGATCATGCTGTGTATTTGATGGGACCAGCTGGGTGTGGTGTATTATGAGCTGCTACAATCGAACGAATGGATCACAAGGGAGGTCTACCGACGACAATTGATGCGTTTGAGCCGAGAATTGCGGGAAAAACGGCCGCAATACACCGACAAACACGTCAAAGTTATTGACAATGCACGGCCGTATGTTGGGTCGCCCGTTGAAACGTACTTAGTAACTCTCAAATGGAAAGTCCCACCCCACCCGCCGTACAGCCCCACATTGCTCCTTCCGATTACCATCTCTTCCGATCGATGCAACATGGTCAACTTCTCCAATTACGATGAAGTCAAAAAATGGATCGATGCCGGAATAGCGGCCAAAGAGCCGGCTCTAGCCGGTGACTAGCGACAGACAATACTTTGCACTTTGAATGTATAACCAATTTTTCACAATAAGATTAAATTTTCGACAAAAAGCCGCGCGAGAGTACTAGATCTGTGCTAGCTTTAAGAGGAGGGAGAGGATGACGTGTTAGATTTCTTGAGTCCGTGGTTTCTAATATCTAGTTAAACTCTTCTTGGGGACCGTTAGCTTTCAATGGATCCGTATGGTAACAAGCTTCCACTGGAAGGTGCCCTCAGGAGTATTCGTAATCCTGGGTGTCCTATTTACTTTGGTTTCGTGAGGACAATGGTTGAAAGCCTTCATGCTGGGGTAGAAGAGTATTCCTTTCATCTGGGTCTGGACTGACGGAACATCCCTCGAAGGTTTTAGAATCTTGTTCATAAGGCTAGTCCGTTAGGCTCAAACCTGGATCGACTGGGAGTGTCTACGGCGGTTTCAAGGTCTCCAGCTGCAACTAGGTAGCAGATAAGCCACTTCGAAGTGCGAGTTGCGCCCCACCCAACTCGTGAACTGACATTGCAGGGCCAGTAGAGGTAGGATACTTTTTCGAAGCAACCAGTCTCGTCCAGATTCGAAAGGACCGAAGCCTACTGGAAGCAAGGGGGAGAACCTTTTTTTGCACACTAATTCTGCAAGTAAGTAAGGAAGGTCACTGAAGTCCAATACCGCAATCCATACCAAGAGGTACCGTATCTAAACTGTACATGAAAATCTGGAAAAAGCTTCAGAGCATCTAAATATCTACGGTTGGTTGTCAAATCATTGGCTGATGTTTCTCGAAATTCTTCAGTTGGTTGGGAAAGTGGAAAAACTTGATCTCGTGGTTAAAATTTGGAACCTCACGATCAAAGTGCTATCTAGGTGTAATAATCCGACTACGCAGGTTATAGATAATTGCATGAAAATCTTCTAATCTTGCTACAACTTGATTAGCCTAATAGAAAAATCAAAGCAATAAATGACAGCATAATTTGCATCAAAACAGAGATGAATCGTTATAAGAGTATCTATCTACCTTCTTGTAAACTCTTGCGCGTACACAGCACAGATATTTTTCTAATTTTGAGCCAATTAAATGCATATATTGTAGCTACAGATTTCAATATATGATCAAGTAGAAGGCGACATAATGATCGACTATGCCGCCCTTTCTGTTATCTCCAGCTGCTGAGACGGCTTCATCGACAAATGGGTATTTCTCCACATATGATGATTTTATGGTTTTCTTCCTCCTTTCCATACAGTTTGCATTAATCATTTTCTGCTAAACCTAATCTCACTAAGCGCCAGGGCTGCCGTTATAGTACAATTGTACTATTTACAGTACATTTTCAACAGAAATATGCAACAATACACTTTTATCAGAAAAATAGACGTCCTAATACATTTTGGATTTCAGTAGTTATATCATTTTTCTGTGGTTCGAACCACAGATAGCATTTACATAGCATATTTTGTCTATGGCCAATGACAGACGACCTAGTTCAGTGAATTCTGAGTTCTTTTTCTGTAATTGCATTGTCACTCTGCGTTGTCTGCTCTGCTTCTAAAGCACGTTGCGTTACACTTAGGTTAGGTTATCTTTGTTTACTTTTTTGAGTTTAAATTTGTGAAGTCCGTAGAAATATCGTTAATATTCTATCTGCTGCCAAATATCGGAATAAGTATTCATAATAAATCATTTTTCCCAATAGGTGTACCTGTACACCCGTGAGAAAATTTTAAAAAAGACCGGTTTGTATCTTGTCAATGACTTTATTAAACCATGGTAGGAATCACAGAAATGATGCTTATATGCATAGACAAGATGTACTTTATATCTTATACAGCTCTATATCTCCATCTTCTTCTTGCAGTACATTTTCTTCCAAATAAAAAGTACATATCGTCGGATGCTTGCGGCAGCACTGCTAAGCGCCCTCTATCTAAGCCACTTTAAGCAGTGCTTTAATTGTTAAATCTAGCGACGTCACATAATCTGGTGATTGTTTTTATATTAGAATATCGCACTGACATTGTATCTGTGACGATTATATTCTATCTCGTCGTTTTTGAGGTTATAAGAGGCACATATATGTTTCCGTTAATTTCTATGATTCTGTGGTAGTAATTAAATTTTACGGCTCAGAGTGAAGACAACTTTATGCTGCACTCAAAAGCGGTGCAACATAAATTTCGTATTTAAGCCATTCTAAAAAATTAACGCGACTAGAAGTAATTCAAAAATAACCACGTGCTTATGATTTTCAAAAAATAGTGTGATATAGAGCAGATCGATTTTCCTATGCAAAAAAATACAATGAATTATAATATATACAAAATGGAAATATCCCGCGATAAAGTGAAACTTTTGTATGTTAAACATTCGATTTATTAAAATGGATAAGTTAATCATTCTCTGACACTCTCAACTGCTAAATATAGAAAAGCGAAGATAATTTCAAGAAGATATACTGTTATAACAAACAAGCGCTTATTGGCGTTACTGAAGGAAGTTATCCATTTCATACTCAACACAAAATTTCCTGATATCTATCTTGTGCAAGAGTGACAAAATTCGGTCAAGTAGGTTTGAAGAAATCTAAAATGGGGTATAGAAGATATATTAGAAATATTTCTTATATGATAGGAGTTTCCAGTAAATTGGTTCTTGAAAATTTAGAATTAAAATTACTTCATGAAGAAAACTTATCTTGAAACAAAACATGAAATTCTAAATATATATACAAAATTTCAAGTGAGTATATTTGCAATGGACGAATTTTTACCATTCTCGGAATTCATTTTTAGATTTTATGGAAATTCATAATGAATAAAAATTAAAAAACAATGTTTATTCTCCGGAATTTTACTTTTCAATGATTACCTCCGATTTTGACTGTTATATCGGTTGATAATGATTTGAAAATTAATTTAGCAGTCCAAACTGGTTTACCTTATTGAAGAATAAAGTTCCGTTAGTAATTCCACAATATTGTCTCCTTTTTTCATTCACGTCTTGAGTTGAAATTTGTGAGAATTAAAATTTGACCATGAATTTAACATCCATAGGTCCAGTGCATTTGATAAATAAACTAAATGATAACAAAAAAAATAGATATGACATTGTGTCGGTATAAGTTAATATAGATAAGAAAAATTACAGTGAGAACAAATGAGCATTTCTATAAATTTAAAACAACCGATAGGATCGCTTCCAAATTGATAGGAATTTCAAATTTGGAAGCAAACTAAGACATCTGCATTTTGAAAATTTTTGGAGTTGGGAAATATTAGTCTGCTAAAAACCTTCAGAAAAAAGTTGCCCTCAGCATACTATACTTAGCGCATCCACCATATTTAAGGTCAGACGTAAGAGTGGTTTTACGATCATTCGATTCTAAAAAAAGTTTTTAATGTAATGAAATCAATTGTCATAATTCAGGGATGTCCTGCAAAAAGTGGACTATTACAATGAACCCTTTATGCACTAAAACCTGAGATAATAAAAAAGATTATCAATAATTATACCTAATGGAGAAGTTTTTTATAATAAGCATAATGTTTTTATTTGATGAAAACTGAATTTTTGCAATCATACACTGCAAGTATGCGAAAAACGGATTAATTTCAAACAGGAAACAACTAAATTTTCTATAACATCGACTTGAAATAAAAATATGTATTATCAAATATAAATTACACTCAAAAAAAGCCCAAACGGCCAACTTGATGCATAGATATCTGGACGGACCAAAGTTTTCTCCCAGTATTCAACGTCATTTTAAATTACATCATTTGATATTTCATCAAAAATGAGTTTGCATCGAAAACAGACTCAATACAATACAATATAAAAAATCAACAATTCATGTAAAATTTAATATTAACCGAGCATACATCCAACAAAATAGCCCAGAACTAAAAGAAACAGTAAAAATAAATATAAACTATAGATACAACTCTGATACTAAAGAACATTGTGTAAAACATGAAAACCACAGACATTAAGAGAGCAAAAACTTATGTAATTCATTGAGATGAATTTTAACCAAATATATTTAGACGAAATTCTATGAAACATTCCCCTTCCCGCTCAAAAATACTGATTGATTGATATCAAATCAGGATGTTTTGAACTGATGTTTCCAAGGGTTTATTTACTTGCAGCATCATTTTTAGAATAATCATTATGAACAATATGCTTCAGCATTTCAGTTACAATTAGATGCTTCATTTCAATCATCGATCAAATACTTATCTCTAACATACCATCGTAAAAAACCTTTGCAGTATCAACAAAATCCATTCCAATTCCTATTATCTCAGTATTCATTTCACTCGATGATAATTTTTTAATGAACAATAAAGAAAGACATATCTGTTTCAAGGATGAGCCTTAAATTTGTCATTACCAATTAATCAATTTCATCAAACTTGTCTAGGAAGATTTTATTAAATAGTCAATATGAATAGCTCAATGTCTAGAAAGCAAGGATTGATTCTGATTGAAAAGCAATAGCTTCCAAAAGGATAATTGCAAAATGAACGTATTTCCTACATTATATTTTATTTTCAGTTTCATAAATTTGTCTTAAAAAAGAACAAAATTGGAAGATTAAATAGGGACTGCCCATGTCATCCAACCAATAGCAGAATACAATAAACCAGCTGATTTTTTCATCATTGCCAATATAACTCCTTATAGTTGCATTAAAATGCCGATGATAATATCGAGTTCAATGAAAAACAACTGGTTTCAGCTTATTTCTAAAAACGAAAAATAATCGGAATGTACACCTACCTGTCTGGATGTAAACGTCTCATCCATGTCCTTCCTATGGTCGCCGAAGTCCATTTCGTCCACAACCTCTGTATTTTCTGGTACTTTTTTGTTAACACAAGAGTTTCTCACAAAGATTTTCGAAATTGCACTCCACATTCATAAGTTTCTTTTGGAAAAACGGCGATTTCCGATTCAATGTCATTGCCCAGCCTACGCAAAATAGGTTGTTTAGGTTATATAAGTATGAAAACTTTAGTCAACACTGAACAACAATATTCAACACCTTACATTTCCCATATTTCCAAATTAATCCGTGTATTTTAGGTGGTAAATTAAATTTTTGACAATTATTTTATCACAAACTTGACATAACGAAAATCCTACAAGAAAACTACTAGCTCCTCTTTAGGTGAATCATCAAATTAATAATCGACAAGCTACGATAGCGACATCTCTGCTGCTCACTATGAATTTATAAAATAAAAATTATAAGTGGATTAAGGAAATCACGTTCTTTTACCATTGGATTTATTAACTTCTGGTTAAAAATCCAAAATTTACAGGAGACTACTGAAAATCTTTCATTCCTCTGATTAAATTCGCGAGACAGATTCACGGTATAGATTTCAAATATTTAGGGACTTTGCTCCTTGCAGTGTTGCCAATGAAAATTTGAAGGCATAGAAAATTCAATTCTAACCAATAAATCTTATTTGAAATAATTATGTTCATTCATTAAATTGTTCCTTTAATAAACATAACCAATAAATCTTATTTGAATTAATTATGTTCATTCATTTGTTGCTTTAATAAACATTATCCTTAGATTCCTTTTAAATATCGCAGTCTTTTGCACAGATTACCTACTCAGAGGTACATTAAAATGAATGAAAGATTACATTTCAGGTTTCCGTTGGGCAGGGAAAACGAACCTATTGTTACTTTCGACTTAGTACTTTTAAGCTCCTAAAAGAATGTTGGGATATGCGTTTCATTTTTATTTGATACAAAATAACATAATTTGATTCCTAATCAAATTGACTGGGGGAACTCTCAGTAAAAATAGAATTTTTGTAATGGTAACTCTACAAATCAATAGAAAAAGACCAAAATTATTATTACTCAATTTTTAATTATCTTATGATCCTTACAATAAAATAATTATTAAAGGCTGAATCTTATGTTCCTTTGTATTATTTTACAATCATATTATTTACAATTTTCAGTCAATTTTATGTATTCTTCGTAAAGCTGTTCATTTGTAATAACCCTCATGTATTTATCCTCCAGTTAGTGACAACCACAGCTTTTCACAACCATCCTCTTGAATTTTTTCAATACTACATTGGTATCATCTAGGAAGTACAAAACCGAAACAGGTGTTAACTTCGTGGGGGCACAACAAGGTTTAGGATATTTAGTTGGAGTCATTAAATGTACTAAGGTTTGAACTATTGCGTGGTTCGTAGCATTCATATGTGCATTCAGAGGAAAGTTACATTCTCCTGCACAGTAATATGCAGCATAACCATCTGGAGCTATAATCCAATCCTGAAAAAACAATAAAAGTTTTATATTATCTTGTCAGATTGTAACCATTCATAGAATATTAAAAATCAAAGATAGATTAATGAAATAAACAATTTAAACTTTTTCAAATGGTAAATAAAATAGTTATAGTAAGACTGAGCTGACGAGAAATTTTAGAACTCTCCTATAATTAGCTGTTCTGTAACAATTTAAAAATAATTAAAAATCCTCAGAAAATCCGGTTCTCGATCTATTTTGAATATATTGTTCTAGAAAAACATCTATGTTAGAACGAGAAAATTACAAGTTACCGTATTTGGATTATTTTTTTTTTAATCTAATTACTCTTCAGGATATAATTCAATTTTATTTTACTGTATGTGTATGTATATCTTTTAATGCTTTTAACAATACGCTGCCGGCTTCTCTCGCTGAGGCTATCGCTGCGAGAGGAATCGACCCACTAATCTGTAGATGGATACAGGCAATGCTATGCGGCAGAACAATAACGACCTCATACCAGGATGAGGTCTTCGAGTTCAAGGCTGCGAAGGGCTGTCCGCAGGGAGGTATTCTCTCACCCTTACTGTGGACCCTTCTCGTTGATGACCTGCTAGCGATCATTTCGCTGTAGGGAGTCGACGTTCAAGCATTTGCTGATGACCTGGCAATTATAGTGAAAGGTAAATCGGAGGTGACAATATCGGCCGTCCTTCAAGAGATACTGAACACTATTAACAAATGGTGTATAAGAGAAGACATGTCTCTTAACCCGCAAAAGGTAGTTATAGTACCATTCACTAAAAAACGGAAGTTGAATGGTTTAGAACCGCCGACTATCCGAGGTGAAATAATACAATTCTCATTTGAGGCAAAATACCTAGGAATAGTCCTGGACAAGACCCTCACCTGGAATGCACACCTGGATAAAGTGTGTCATATAACCAGAATGGGTTTCTGGACTTGCAGGAGGATCTGTGGTAAAAACTGGGGCCTAAAGCCCAAGCAGATGTACTGGCTATACACTATGGTAATTAGACCACGGATAGTGTATGGCGCTGTAGCGTGGTGGAAGAAAGGCCAACAAACGGTTGGCGAACAAAAGCTCACCCGACTACAGAGACAGGCTTGCCTTGCAATTACAGGTGCGTTTCGCACCACACCCACGGCAGCCATGGAGGTCCTACTAAATCTATCACCCCTGCACCTACTCGTGCAGAGGGAGGCGGAACGGACCACATACAAACTATATCAACTGGCGATTGACAGGCCAGAGGCAATAGTGATGGGAGGCTCAAGACTGCTGGACGAACTTTTAACGAACAGTATCCTATCGATGCCCTCGGATCTAATGTCAAAAATCACGAGCCAGGAACGGAATTTCAATGTAATCGTCCCCAGCCGGGACGAATGAACCCAGCATGCTGAGGTTCTATTGAGAACCGACCTTGGCTTGTTCACAGACGGCTCGCGAACGACGAACGGAACAGGAGCGGGAGTCTATGGAAGTAAACCGAGAATTAACATCTCATTGAGTCTCGGTCAAAACGCAACCATATTCCAGGCAGAAATATTTGCCATTGAGACCGCGGCGGAACTGCTGATAAAACGGCAAATCCACCACTGTAAAATCAAAATATTTACTGACAGTCAGTCAGTACTAAAAGCTCTGGAATCCAGCTGTTTTACATCCAAAACAGTCTGGAGTTGCCGCACGGCTTTAAACAGGCTCGGTATGTATAACGGAGTGACTCTGGTTTGGATACCGAGCCACTCAAACTATTTGGGTAACGAGGAGGCGGATCGACTGGCATTTGCTGGAGCTGCGCTGCCTCTGGTAGGACCGGAACCATTCCTGGGAATACCGCATGACGTGGCTAACGATGCGATAACAGGCAGAATGAACACAAGGCTAGAGTCTTTCTGGCAGAGCCATTCTGGCCTGAAACACTCGAAGTTGTTCCTTGGAACAGGTTCGAACAAAAAGATGGCGAACCTAGCGCTAGATCTGGATAGGGCCAAACTAAGAACACTTGTCGGAATTATGACAGGTCACTGCAGACTGAAAGCGCATTTGCACAAAATCGGTCTGGCTGAAGACCATGAATGCAGGCTGTGTCTTGAGGACACTGAAACAGCCATGCACATCGTCTCAGAGTGCCCAGCGGTGAGTCGCATCAGATTCGAGGTCTTTGGCCAGGCTTTTATAGCCCTCAGCTAACTGAAAAAATTACCCCTGAACAAGATTATCGGTTTTATCCAAAAACTGGATCTCGTCGGGGAGATATAAATTAGGGGTGAACCACAATAGTCCGTGCGGACGCAGTGGTAGGGTGGACAGACGCCCGCTCATCATAAATAATAATAATAATAATGTATATCTTTTCTTTGCAGTTTTTCCCTTCTTGTTGGTAAATTAAATAGTAAGTATGAAATATCTACAGATATTTTTAACCATCAGTTTTGCATTTTAACGTAATTATAACTTTGACCATTAAGGCGTGTGATGTTCATAAACACCACATTTTCTCTTATTGCACAATGGATGTAATATTCATTTCTGTACTACAATCACGACATTCTCTATTATTTGAGAAATACGGTTTTGGATTTTCTTCTCTTACGCTTATACAAATGCAAAAATATAGAATGGAATTGAGGAAAATATTATACTATTTTTTTTTATTCTGTTTATGTTCACATATAATTGTTTAAAATGTCGAAATTCATTAATTCTTTAGCTACATTATTGTGAAACATTTTGCATTATGGTGGATGCACAGGAATGAAATTAAATGTTCCATACCATTTTTGTTGATCGATTGAAACATCATAGCTTACCTTCCATTTAATATCTTTGAAGCTTATGTATAAAGTCCTTATCTTACAACTGGTTGGAGTTTCATGAGGAGTATTGTCTGAAAATGAATAATCACAATTTTAGTATGCTCTTAATTGCAGCGCATCCGCCATTATATAAAATTCTCATATCTCTCTCACCTTGAACTGCACGTTTCATGATAGTTGTATAATTAGCTTTTTTCTCGGTTTGCTTAATTTCCCTGGTACTTCTTCTTGCTTTCACCCGATTTGTGGCTTTCAGAAAGGCAACCATAAAGGGATGGGTTTCATCTTCGCTTCTAGCTGTGACTAAACCTACATCTTCTGGTCTGACCTCATGATCTGTAATAGATAATTTTCCATTAGATTCAGAATCTCCGAGAGCAGGTGAATTTAAAAGAGGCAAAGAAAGCAATAAAGACAACCCTAGCTCAGGAGGGCCACTAGCAGCACCACTGAAGAAAATGTGAAAAAAGTTGAAAGACTGCTACTTGAAGATGCCAGAATAAAAATCAAGATGTTAGGAGAGATGACAATATGACCTATCCAGCAGTACTATACATACTATCCTCAAAGGTCAGTGCAAGATGGGTACCAAGAATGATCACCGCACCGCAGAAGCAAGTGCGAGTCGAGTGCTGTAATGAGTTATTAGAGCTCTGTGGAGAAGAACCATCGACTATTTTCAACCGGCTGATTACTGAGGGATGAGACGTGGGTTCATCACTATGATCCTGAGAGTCCATGCAGTGGATTAAAAAGGGTGCACAGCAAGTTTGAAGCCACCCCATCCGCTGAAAAAATAATGGCTAAGGTTTTTGGGATTCTAAAGGTATTTTATTGATAGAATACACTAAAAAGGGTGAAAACATCACAGCACCATCATACGCAACCACTTTGCGTAATTTAAGAGAAGCAATTAAAGGAAAAAAGCGACGAAAACTCACAGCGGAGGTGTTGCTGCTTCACGACAACGCGCCGGTTCATAAGGCTAGCGTGGCGAAGGCTGCTGTGCGGGAATGTGGCTTCGGAGAAATTACTCATCCTCCGTACAGTCCAGACTTGGCCCCCAGTGACTACTACCTATTCCCAAATGTGAAAAAATATCTTCGTGTAAAGCGATTTTCTGACGATCAAGAACTCGATCTAAAAAATGTTTTGAAGTTCTAGGAGACTAAATTGAAAAATAGAATTTTTCCAAATTTCATGTTTTCTTTCATGCCTGTACCGAGAATACATTGAACACCCCTCGTAACATAAACGTTTAATTGATTCAACCATAGATTGGTCCTGACAGTTGGGTTATCATTCACAATTTAATTTTTGAAAATATCTGACTGCAATTTGAATCCTCACCACCAGAAATTGGAGAAGCTACAGAACAAGCACCCGAAAGCCTTATTCCTGTGAGAAGCAGGTGAAGGAATGTAAATACGTACAAATAGTTCATTCTCATTTATTTCTATGCTAACTGGTAAAGTGACACAAGTTAAAATAGAAAAAAGCTTTTTACTTGATAGAAGAAAAATAACAAAATTTGAATATCAAAACAGATTTAATCTGTTGGTCTTCTAAAATTTTAATTTCAAAAAATTTTTATTCAAAAAACTTTTAGAATTAAATTAATGCCTACAATAAGCACCGCTTATATTTAATAGACGTATATAATCAAAACTCAATATATAATGTCAAATGGAATAAATAAACCAACAGATATAAAAAAATCATCAAAATTAATAAATAAATATTTAAAGGAGACAAAATTTTGTTTCTGATCTTACCATTATGAACACCAATTGCTTTTCAAAAACATGAACACAACTTAAGGACTTCTCAAAAAATATAATTTATTTGAAATATTTAATATATTTAAATATTCAAATAAGTTAATTCAAAAATCTCTTAAAACATGCACTATATCTTCAAAAAACAATTATAATTCTGATAATCACTTCATCGGCCCTAAATAAAATTGCAAATATCAAAATCAAATAACTATCACTATATCTTACCTCCCAAATTGCTATAAAAAGACTAACTTCAAAATTCAAGATAGTCTATGTTCTTAACAATATGACTATATATTTATTATTTAGGCTTTAATAAATCTCATTATGGAATGTCAATGGTTTAACGATAAAATTTGAATATCAAAACAGATTTAACCTGTTAGTCTTCTACAATTTTAATTTCAAAAAATTTACTTAAGAAACTTTAAGAATTAAATTAATGTCTTTATAAGCACTGCTCATATTTAATAGACGTATAAAATCGAAATTCATCATACAATACCAAATGGAATTAAGAAAAACCAACGAATATAAATTGTCAATTAAAATTAATAAATAAATAAACATTCTTTGTTTCGTTCCAGGCATGCGTACTGAACTCTTCAGACAAACGTAGGAAGCCCTGTTTGTTACAAAATGTATTGTTTTCTGATCCTATATTTATGAAAAATAACTCCTTCTCAAAAATATAAAACATAATTTTAAGAACTTTTCAAAAACTACTTTATTTGAAATATTTAATATATTTAAATAAATTACTTCAAAAAATCTCAAAACATGTAGCACATCCTCAAAAAATAATTAAAATTCAGATAAGACCAGTTCAACAGTTCAACAATACATTTTGTAACAAACAGGGCTTCGTACGTTTGTCCGAAGAGTTCAGTACGCATGCCTGGAACGAAACAAAAAATGTTTGTTTATTTATTTATTAATTTTAATTGACAATTTATATTCGTTGGTTTTTCTTAATTCCATTTGATATTGTATGATGAATTTCGATTTTATACGTCTATTAAATATGAGCAGTGCTTATAAAGACATTAATTTAATTCTTAAAGTTTCTTGAGTAAATTTTTTGAAATTAAAATTGTATAAGACTAACAGATTAAATCTGTTTTGATATTCAAATTTTGTAATAATCCTTCTATCAAGTAAAAAACCGTTCCTTATTATTTTAGTTTAAAGATAACCTTATAATACCTTACACTTTTCTGTGATTTTGTTAATATTATTTAGGGCTGATGAAGAGATTATCAGAATTATAATTGTTTATTGAAGATATAGTGCATGTTTTGAGAGATTTTTGAATTAACTTATTTGAATATTTAAATATATTAAATATTTCAAATAAATTATATTTTTTGAGAAGTCCTTAAGTTGTGTGCATGTTTTTGAAAAGCAATTGGTGTTCATAATGGTAAGATCAGAAACAAAATTTTGTCTCCTTTAAATATTTATTTATTAATTTCAATGACTTTTTATATCTATTGGTTTATTTATTCCATTTGACATTATATATTGAGTTTTGATTATATAAGTCTATTAAATATAAGGGGTGCTTATTGTAGACATTAATTTAATTCTAAAAGTTTTTTGAATAAAAATTTTTTTGAAAATTAAAATTGTAGAAGACTAACAGATAAATCTGTTTTGATATTCAAATTTTGACACAAGTTAACTGGTAAAGTGAAATTTTCTAGCCGGGAATGTATGAAGTATGTAATGATTCACTTTCAGACTGTTCTGAAGATCAGAAACCCATCGATTACCAACAGTTTTTTAGTAAATATAACGAGTTATCCATTTACTGGTCCGGATTTCACAGCCCTATTTCAATGACATATGTCGAACAGAACTGTGATCCGAAGCCTCACATGTTTAGTTGAAGGTTAGACATTTAACAATATGCATCGTTTAAATACTGCTGAACGTATGAAAATTGTGAAAACTTTCTACAAATACAATGATTCTGAAGTAAGTATGTTTACGCATACAAATTATGGTCGACATTATCGTCCAACTGAGCGTTCAAATAGTAACACAATGAAAAAATTCGAAGAGCATGGATCTGTTACTGATGTCTTAAGGCCCATAGATCATCTAAATGCACGCTCAACCGAAAATATTTCTTCTGTAAGTGAAAATGTCGATGAAGAACCAAATTTATTAATTCATCGCAGACTTATCCTTTACAGTACGCTAGGGAGTATTTTACATCTAGATTTGCATCCCCATCCTTATAAAGTTCAACTGACACAAGAACTAATGCCAGGTCACCATAGAATGCGTAGAATATATGCCGATTGGGTGCTTGAACAACAACGTTTGGGTGACAATTTTTCGCTTCGAATTTTCTTCAGCGACGAAGCACATTTTTCACTCAGTGGCTATGTAAACAAGCAAAATTGTCGCATCTGGGGCAGTGAAAATCCTCATGTAACTACTGAGAAACAATTACATCCACAAAAAGTCAATGTTAGGTGTGCAATTTGGTCTAGTGGAGTGATTAGTTCAATCTTCTTTGAAAATGAAGAAGGTGTCACTCAAACCGTCAATTCTCATCGCTATAGCCAAATGATTACCGATTTTTTTGGCCTGAAATTAATGGTATGGAATTGGAAGAGATGTGGTTCCAGCAAGATGGTTCAACAAGTCACACAATAAGACCCGTTTTGGCTTTATTGCAAGAAAAATTCCCAGAACGCGTAATTTCTCGTTTCGGCTATGTGAATTGGCCATCAAGATCTTGCGATTTATCGCCTTTGGATTTTCTTGTGGGGTTATGAGAAGGATCGTGTTTATGCCGATAGTCCTCAGACTATTGGCGATCTGAAAACCAACATCTATCAAGTTTAGTTGAGTTACTTTTTGTACTCCTCTGAAGATGGTTGAAATACCGAAACACGTGTCAGATTTCTGAATAAACTGTGAAATATAAACCGAGTGTTATTTTTAATATAAATATCTATCAAGTTATTGGTGATATATTGCCCGAAATGTGTCGGCAAAAATTACCTCACAACGATCTGGTTATGTAAGTGATCACGCGGAGGACATTTAAATGATGTTGTATTCCACACATAATGGCAAGATCCAAGCAATATATTGAAATAAAAATTTGATCGATATTCTAAATGAAAGAGTGTTTTATTCACGTTTGCTTTCGTAAGCACAAAATGGATAACCCTGTAAATTCTGTCTGACCTTTCTCAGTACCATTTCACCATTTAAAAAATTTCTTTCCTTCACCAAAAATTCCAGTGCTCCTATTCAAATGGTCATTTTTCCTTTCACTTCTAAATCGGAAATAAATATAGATGCCTCTTTTGTTTCTATTTGATGAGGCAGAACGAACAAGACACTTAAGAATGAATAATCTTCTTGGAATCTATTAGATGACTAACAACATACCTGGTTTATCTACTTGATGTACCGACAGGTAGAGGCCCTTGTTGGAATTGGGAAAGGCCACCCAATTTGCCAGACAGTTCGATACATTCAGGCTCAACCATCCAGTGAAACCGGCCGTGATGTTCACGGCTGAAACGTACTCCAAGTCTCTCTCCCTGAAACAAACAGCAAATCTAAAAAAAAGGTTTACTATTTCATTATCAAATTGAACCAATAATTCCCACTCTTTGCTTGTTCCAGCAATTTTTATATCTGCTGACTCGATTGCATTGAACCTATCGGGTGTTTTTTTAGAGTGATAGAACTTTGGATAGGGATAACTGTGATTTCACAGAAGGTAGAAGCCATGTTGTTTTGACATTTCTGTTCAGTAAGCATTGACAAATTATCAAAGTCTCACGCCGTAACAACGTTTACAAATTTTTGAAATTTATTTTCAAAATCAGTGTTCTATTCGCCAAACATATAGAGCACTGCGTGAAATGTCGTCCATCAGAGCAGCTTATTCGTCGACCTATCGATAGATTTCGGATAACATTTTCTCTACTCGATGCAACAACAACAAGACAAAGAACTGTACGTACAGAAGAAAACATCGCTGCTGTAAGTCATAGTGTTAATGATGATCCAGACTTGTCTATTCATCGATGTTCACAACAATTTGGACTCTGTGCATCCACCACATAGAAAATTTTGCGTAAAGATCTTGTTCTACACCCATACAAGATCCAACAGGTTCTAGAACTAAAGCCACTTGACCATAATAAGCGTCGTTTATTTGCTGATTGGGCCCTAGAGTAGCTTGAAGTTGATCCACTTTTTTATCGTAAAATTGTGTTTAGTGATGAAGCTCATTTCTGGTTGACTGGCTATGTAAACAAGCAAAATTGCCGTATATTGTTTTACTTAACGTGTATGAGATGGGTTAATTAATTCATGTGACTGGTAGCATTTTGTTCAATATGATGAGATAGAGAGGAAGTACATGCTTCATTCTATAACTTGTGAAAATAGAAAACCGAGTGGATCTAAACATGTGAAAAAATCAATAAAATGAAGGGTAAAAACCATTGGCAATAAAGGACACTAACAGAATAGACTGTAAAAGCCAACATGGATCAAATTATGTCAACGGAAAAACATACAATACAGATGAAGAAATAGCCTAAATATTTTAATAATATTAGCAAGATACATTCACCACACATAATGTTTGACCAAAACTCAAATAGAAAACCACAGAAAAGCGGCAAGTTCAAATATTATAATACTGATAATAATAATGATAATAATTGTTTATTGGATCCTTTTTGACAAATACATGTATAGGATAGGTCAAAATAAGAGGTTACAATAAATCAGAGAGTTCATGCACATTATCGTAATATCTCTCCAGTAAGAAAGATTTAACAGATTTTTTAAAGTCTCTACTACTATGAGACCTAACACTCTGTGGTAAATGATTATATAAAACAATACTCTGATACATTGGGGACATTTCAGTGTTAATGGTGATTTGTCTATTCGTCGACGTTCACAACAAATTGGACTTTGTGCATCCACCACATGGAAAATTTTGCGTAAAGATCTTGGTCTACACCCATACAAGATCCAACAGGTTCTAGAACTAAAGCCACTTGACCATAATAAGCGTCGTTTATTTGCTGATTGGGCCCTAGAGCAGCTTGAAGTTGATCCACTTTTTTATCGTAAAATTGTGTTTAGTGATAAAGCTCATTTCTGGTTGAGCGGCTATGTAAACAAGAAAAATTGCCGTATATGGAGTGAAAACAATCCTCAAGAAGATCTGTAGATTTCACCGCATCCTGAAAAATGCACTGGATGGTGTGCTTTACACGCTGGAGGCATCATCGATCCATATTTCTTTAAAAACGATGCTGGAGGTAATGTTACAGTAAATGGTGCTCGGTACAGATCGATGATCAATGATTATTTGTTTCAAAATTTGAATAGTATCGACCCAGAAGTGTTTTGGTTTCAACAGGATGGTGCTACACCTCATGCTGCTACCGTAACAATTGATTTATTGAAAGAAAGATTTGGCGATAACATTATTTCGAGAAATGGTCCAATCAATTGGCCTCCAAGATCATGCGACATAACTCCACTGGATTACTTTCTTTGGTGTTATGTCAAGTCATTGGTTTATGCATACAAACCAGAAACAATAGACGCTTTGGAAGCCAACATAACTCGTGTTATTGATTAAATAAGGCATGAATTACTCGAAACAGTGGTCCAAAATTGGTCTGGTCGATTGCGTTTCCTCAGAGCTAGTCGTGGTGGACATATGCCGGAAATTATTTTCAAAACATAAATGTCATAAAATTATCTTTCAAATAAAAAAAAATTGGCTTCAATCTTAATTTAAATGTGTTTTATTTCAATTTTAAGTTCAATCACTCTAAAAAAAACACCCGGTACATCTAATATCCAAGGTACTCTATGTAATATGCTATCCACAAAAATCACACAAAGTTTGTAAGGCACTTTATGGTCTTGGTTAAACCACTCGACACAGTATAATGAATTTCTTTATTTAAAAATCTAATATAGTTACACACCCGATATATATGAATAATTCCTAGTCAAGTTTAATTCCGTAGTTTTTACTGAATATTCAAGTTTCAAAAAGAAAAAAGAAAATAGCACCTGTGTTTGGAAATCATATTTGGCTAATCGTGCCCCCTGGGTGTTGAAATAGATGGTCATTAACAAAGGGTAGATAAGCAACCTTTTCAACACTTTCCACCACTACAGTACAACGAAAGAAAATTATTTATGAAATCCCTATTTAATCTCGTAGAAAATGTTCTTGACTTTGCTCGTTAAACTGATGTTTTTTGCGTTGAAAAATAGAATTATATCGGGGTCAAAAGCTTTAAATTTTTGGGTCGAACCTCAACTTACCCGTCATTGATAGTGATGAGTTGGTAAACTGTAATCGTAAAAAGTGCCTTGGACTTTTTACGTTTATGATTTTCCTTCTTATAAAGACGTAATTCGGCTCCAACAATATTTTCTGCTATCGGGACATCAGAAACGTTAAACCATAACCTTTTACCCCGTTCGTGACGTACCTCATTCAGATGATGCTCTGGAAAAAAATGAATGTTTCATCTAGTCTTACATTCTGTCAGAAAAGATCGTTTTCTTTATACTCACGGGGGAGTTTGAGAGTCATCTGTCATTTAGTTTGTCTACAGTGCTACATTTTTTCAGTTAATCAGTGTTTTGCGATTAAAAAATTAAGAATGTTACATTTGGTTTATGCTGTATCGACTTTATCAAGCGTATGAGTATTAGAGTGCATTCAAAAGCGGTCGAGATGTGACGGAAGATTTGCCATTAAGTGCTAGGTGTTGGAACAAATAATTACTAATATCTGTATTGACTCAAATTTAAAATATTACCAGAATCAGTTGAGTCGTTCGGAAGTTATCACAAGAAAATTGAATTATGGGAGTACCATTTGGAGGAACATATCCTCAGGGGGGCGTTGAAGGAAAAAAACGAAAGCATTCCTGACTCGTCTTTATATACTTTATTCCCACCTGATGAAGAGTCACGCAGTACCGGAAAACCCTGTATAAAGACGATATATTTGTATGTGGCCACTTGAGACTATTTTTGAATAAATACTCAGATATTCAAAGAAATGATGGACTCATTGGTACGAACGCGCAAAAATAAATTTTATATGAATTATTTTTTGTCCAACATGTAGAATATCACAAACCAAAGAACGCTGCCCTTCAGAATTCGTTCATGAACTCGAAAATATTGTTCATCGACAGAATTTCTATGGAGTGATTTCATCTAATAAAAATTCATTCAAATAGATAATATGTATGCATTTATTCGAAGCAGGAATCCAAGTAAACAAGTTAGAGTTGTAATGTTAATATAATATCTTAACACACTGAAGAATCTAGCCATGGGACACGTAGAAAAGTAATGAGTTATACCTTATCTTACTGAGAAATACACACTCTACGACAAAATGAATCTGAATATGTATTTGTTGCTTGTTAAGAACCTGCAGAAATGAACTCTCAAAAGTGGAAAAAAATGATAAATCGGAAATGTGCGAGTTTCTTTGATAGTTGAAATTACAGAAAACATTTTCGATAACAATTTAATTTCAAAAAATGCACACAGTTTTTATATTTCATAGTTTATTCAGAATCCTGACACGTGTGTCTGTCTTTCGACCATCTTCAAAGGAGTACAAAAAGGAACTAACCTTAAAATTGAAAAAGGTTCTATTTATTACACTTCGGACATCTGTGTATTTTTATGACGCATGGAAAAAATAGTATTTGAGAATTTGTTAAATTCTCCTTTTTCTCAACGGCTTTTTTGATTGAAAGAATCTCCAAATAGTCCACCAATTTACCGCTTTTAACATTTTATAGTAAAGTGACATCTTACTCATTAGAAAAATTATTAATTTTTATACAATGTTCTGCAAAACCGGTTGATTTCTGGTTTTTCAAAATAGACTGTGGAGTTCTTGCTTCCCTATATTTTTCATGGTAGATTCTGTGTGCTAATAAAACATTTCTATCAGCTTCGCTAATACAGTAAACCATTTTCACTAATTATTCGCGTCTAAAATTTATTGTTGTGTTATTGTTTTTACTTCGACCAATTGAATGAATATTTTATTACTTCAAATTTTAGGATTTAAATGATATGAATACTTTATATTTAGCCGTTTAATTCAAAACTGAAGGTATCATTCTCGGTATACATTTGAAGTATCTCCCGAACATGTGTTAATAAGTATCAACATACCATTCTTAACAATAAGATATGTACAATTATTGGCATTAACACATATGTTTCAGATAGCGCAATAAAATGCAGGGTGTTGCATTTGAAAAAATCGAGCAAATTCAATTTGTAATTTGTCATTTGAAAACCAATGTAGTAGGCGATAGAACACAGACATCGAATTCCTGCCTTTTCAAAAGATGCACAGAAGTTTGAAGAATCGACTGAAAAAAAGTTGATTGAATTATGTTGAACGGTTCCGAAGTTAGGACTTTTTCTGTAGGTCTACGCACGACTATTTCGACACGTAAATTGACATAGGTCAAAAACTAATGGGTTTTATCGACAATTAAGTGGCAAATCCAAAGATGTATAAAAAATAGGGGGTTGCCATTTAAAAAAACTGAACCTATGTATGTATTTTATTTTCAGACATCCTGTATGTGGATGCGGATTGTACCACCTATAGTTTGGAAAAAACAATCAAGTCGATAGCTTGAATAGAAACGAAGCTATGGACCATTTACGCAGCCCTGGGTCACCCTGTATATAGCATTAGAATCATCACAAATCACTTGATAAATTCCCGATTCGGAAAAGTTGGGGTTCCTTTCTTTATTGTTCACCAAAATCTTAGCTAAATTATTTCTTTTTACTGCTAAAGAATTAATTCTTATTTTATGAAGACCATTAGAGATCCTAACTTTTATATAAGAAATTGAAAACCATATTTTCTTTTCTCCATAAGAATCATTTATATTGATATATATTTTTTTAATATTGTGGTAAGTTTTCTTTTTAATCATTTTGTCAATGATTTCAGTTCTATAGCCATTGTTCACCGCTATTATATATAGTAAATTATATAAAATTATTATTTTCTATGATTTCTGGTTTTTCAAAATAGACATCCTATGTTCTTTGATTCTATGTTGTATGCATCGGCCTGTATGTTCTATATATATGTAGCATTACAATCATCACAATTAATTTGATAAATCCACGATTCGGAAAAGTTGGGGTTCCTTTCTTTATTGTTCACCAAAATCTTAGCTAAATTATTTATTTTTACTGCTAAAGAATTAATACCTATCTTATGAAGACCATTAGAGATCCTAACTTTTATATAACAAATTGAAAACCATATTTTCTATTCTTCATAAGAATCGTTTATATAGATATAATTTTTTTTTCAAATATTGTGGTAAGTTTTCTTTTTAATCATTTTGTCAATGATTTCAGTTCTATAGCCATTGTTCGCCGCTATAGTTTTCATTACATTGACTTCTTTTCGGAAATTGACTTCGTTGAACAGGATGCTCAAAACTTTATGAATGAAACTATGGAATGTAGACATTTTAATTTGCCATGGCTGATTGGATTTTGAATCGATTATAGCATAGCAGTAGTGGTAGGTTTTCTAAAAATGTGAATAGTCACTATATTAAGATTCAAGAAGTTGATTGAAGAATTTTTTTCCATTTCTATTGTGAATTTAATATTTTCATTTATGCTATTGAGATAATTAAAAAATTGCGATAGCAGCCTGTCAGTTCCAGTCCAAATGCAAAATACGTCATTTACATATTTAGCCCAAAAGTGAACGAGTTTTACCAATTCATTATTTGTAGTGTTAGCGAATAATAATTTTTTAAAGTAAGACATGAATAATTCAGCTGGAAGTGGAGTTATTGGACTTTCCATTGCTAAAGCCATTGATTTGCTTAAATAATTTATTGTTGAATTTAAAATAATTCTGTCCTAAATACATTTCTAAAGTTTCGAAAAGATTTTCTTTATTATTTTGTGATAGATAACTGTTTTTGATCAAAGTTTTCAACATTGTTTTGACTTATATAGGACAGACTGGCCGATATTTACAACGTAGAATCAAAGAACAAAGGATGTCTATTTTGAAAAACCAGAAATTAACCGGTTTTGCAGAACATTGTATAAAAAATAAACATTTTTTTCAATGAGAAAGATGTCACTTTACTATATAATGTTTTGACTTATATAGGACAGACTGGCCGATATTTACAACGTAGAATCAAAGAACAAAGGATGTCTATTTTGAAAAACCAGAAATTAACCGGTTTTGCAGAACATTGTATAAAAAATAAACATTTTTTTCAATGAGAAAGATGTCACTTTACTATATAATGTTAATAAGGGTAAATTGATGGACTATTTGAAGATTCTTTCAATCAAAAAAGCCATTGGGAAAAAGGAGAATTTAAAAAATTCCCAAATATAATACTATTCGGCAACACATATTGGATGCTGTTATTTCCATGTGCCATAAAAAACCAGCAGATGTCCTAAGTGTAGTAAAAGAACCTTTTTCAATTTTAAGTTTAATCCCTTTTTGTACTCCCTTGAAGATGGTCGAAAGACCGAAACACGTGTCAGGATTCTGAATAAATTGTAAAACAAAAACTGTGTGAATTCTTTTTAAATAAAATTGTTATAATGTTTCACCTAGAGCCAACCGCATACTCCATTCATGTAATTGATACTAGCGGAGGGGCACAATTTTTTGGTTTTTTTGTGATAGAAAACTAGATACTTTGTTATTTTATTCCATTTAAAAATGGAATATATATATATATATATATATATATATATATATATATCATTTAACTGAAGTGTGTTCTTTTATTAAATATAAAATGAAATAAGAAGAGGTTTTTTCTTGATAGAAGGATAATTACAAACTTTGAATATCAAAACAGATTTAATCTGTTGGTCTTCTATAATTTCAATTTCAAAAAAATTTTAGTCAAAAATTTTTTAGAATTAAATTAATGTCTTATAAGCACAGCTTATATATAATAGACGTATAAAATCAAAACTCAATATACAATATCAAATGGAATAAATAACCCAACAAATATAAATCGTCAATTAAAATTAATAAAATCAATGATATCAGTTTTGTCAGGTGAGATATAACTTGTTGTTTATTATTTTTATTTTTTAAATGTGAAGTTGGACCAATGAAGACCTTGTCGGAATTGTTTTTTGAAGATATAATACAAGTTTTGAGAGATTTTTGAAGTAACTTATTTAACTATGTTAAATATTTCAAATAAATTATATTTTCTGAGAAGTCTTTAAATAATGTTTCGTATTTTTGAATAGGAATTGGTTTGCATAATGGTAAGATCAGAAACAAAATGTTGTCACCTTCAAATATTTATTTATTAATTTTAATTAACAATTTGTATTTGTTGGGTTATTTATTCCATTTAATATTGTTTATTGAGTTTTGATGTCTATTAAATATAATCTGTGCTTATAAGACATTAATTTAATTTTAACAAATTTTTCAATAATTTTTTTCTAATTGAAATTATAGGAGACTAACAGATTAAATCTGTTTTGATATCAAATTTTGTATTTTTTTTATCAGAAATACATCATTTTTTTGAAATCTTATTATTCTAACCTGAAACATTCACATTTGCATATTTCAAAAGAGATTTGGATTTTTCTCAAGAGAAAAATCGTTTCAATATCCTTGATTTTGACGAGAAGTTCATTTATGAATTATTATTACTATTTGATCGCTTTCAACTCACCAACTGATTCAATTGTCATGATAACATCGCTCTCGTCGATGGCGTTTTTTTCGCTTAAATTCAAGTCCAGTTCACTGCTACGTTTTTTCCTGTGGTCGTCTCCATTTTCATCCTCGTTTTCCTTCTCCATGAGGGTTTTGTAGATGTCCATCATGAATCTCGGTGCGGCTTTCTTAATATGAGACTCGTTAATTTTTTTAGGACGAAACGGTAAACCCAAAAGATTCAGAAGTTCCATCTCCATCGCCTTTTTTTCTTCTTTAGTCATTGACCAGTCGATTTCTGTTTGATCATTCTCGTTATCACTGTAGAAGCCCGAAGGCCGCAGGCTGTTTGTATCCTTAACGTTTACAACAATATTCAACACTATAAAAAATAAAATCGGAGCTACCACTGTTTCTTTCATTATGCACAAAGTTTTTTAACGTGGTTTATTTCAATGCATTAAAACACGCACTGTTTGTCAGAATAATCGTCTCAATTCGTGTCCGTTTTAAAAGGAATATAAACACTCACTGCTCGCTTCTAGAAATCATAATTGAAAGTGTGGGTTGTTGTTTAGCTTTATGTAGTTTCCTCTTCAAAAACGGGTTTTAGACCCGCAGGCTGTCAGTTGGGATAGGTATCCAGTACCAATGAAATTAATTACTTCTAGCCAAGCAGTTGGAAAACTCAGGCATCACATATAACACCTCTACTTAACAGATAATGGCTTGAATAATTCTCGGAAACCCCTACAGATTTAACCTAAAAAATCTGTTGAAAACTTTTTGGAATTTAATATATTAATATCCATTAGGAAACACTATTTCACTTTATGAACATATAGATTATCAACACATTAAGATATTCCAGTGTGTTTTCTTATGGTTAACGCCAATGTGATCATAAAATAAATTTTCTAGACATGACTTAAAATAAAAATAAGGATGGAATTTCCTTTGATATATTCAGATAAACCCAAGCGACAGATACTAGTCCGTCAATTTAGACATTCGAAGGTACATAAATTCCGAACAAGCTGAAAATGAGCAAAATTGTTCAAAACATAATTATAAACAATACCTGAAAGTTCCCCATCATTTCCGTGTAAGGAAAAAATGTTATTCAAGGTCCAAGGTCAAAAAAATTAGTTTTTCGCGATTTTCAGCGAAATGGTAAGTTTTATCATAAAAGTACTTCAGACAAAAATTATAGATTATAAAATTATCTATAAAAAATGTATCAGTAGTTTTTTTCCTATGAGCCACCGTTTCTGAGATATACCGATTCAAAAAGTTATAAAAGTTGTTATCGTCATAATATGTAGACGTTTCACGTCACCTATGAGGTAGTGTACTTAGCGCGTTTTTTTAAAGTGGTTTTCCCATTAGGCCTACTCCACGGGTCAGTTGTGATCGTATTTAATGTGAAACTATTGCAAACTATTGGAAATTTTCAAAGATTGGAAAAGATAAAAGCGGTGTAAATTAAAAAAAGTGATGAAGTTCATTCGCCTGATTCGTAATTTTTAAATTCTTGTTCTTCTTCTTCTTTTCTTGTTTTTCCTCATCTTCACTTTGTAGGCAAGTAAATTGCGTCAATGTCGATGTATCGCATGACACTCCGTCGGAATCAAACGAATTCTCCATCGTTTGTGCATGCTAGAGAACAAAACAGTCCAACTTTTTTGCAACTACATTTAGCACTGCATCCCTTTTTGCAGTTGCAAAAAATTGTGTTCAGCGGTTTTTCCGGCGCAGGTGGGAGTAAAGTTTGAACTGGCTCTAATAAATTGTTGATCAACTTCCAACCCCATTCTGTAGGGTCTAGCTGAAAACCAAGCCATACTTGAACTTGGTAATAAACCCGAAAAAGATGCTGATGAGTAGCAACTGAGGTTGGAGGAAGACAAGCTAATTGAACTTGTTTTTTTTAGTATTTTTAACAAAACATGCATATCGATGATTATCTAAACAGGTCGTTTTTTCAGGAGCTCCGTACATAGAAAGAAGAAAGCGGATGCCGTTGGTGATAACTTCTTGTTCAAGCAGTGAGTAATACGAGTAAGTCTACATCTTCACCAACAACAATAGTTGTATTTGTCAAATTGAATTGCTCTATTGCTGTTTCAATAATCAACACATCAGCATCATTATTAGCTTGTTTTACCAATATATTTCCAGCAGTAAACTTTTCTTTCAACATTGAAATGAACCGAGACTTGTATTTGTAAGAAATTTCTGTGCACACAATAGAACAAGAGGCAGATGTCTCGAATTACACTGGCTTAAAAATTAAGGGACTGGGTTTCATTTTATCTGATATTCTTATAGTTATAACTTATGTATATTTTATATTTTAAGTATAAGTTACAATGACCGATAGAACTAAGTTATTTTTCAGAAAATCTCAAGATATGTAAAAACATTACTGAAAAACAAGTTTTAAGAGAGACTTTGCTTCGTCAGTACTCTAATAACTCATATTCAATAAAATATAACATCAATCAACAACAAATATTTACTCACCCTACAACAATTTAGAAAACTTCTGGTAAATGAATACTGAAAAATTTAAATGGAGTGTAACGTTAACTACAAATAAATAATTCTGTGGTATATCCTTGATATAAAAGATTGAAAGACAATTTAATGGCCTCTGTTATAGCACAAGGACTATGTGTATAAAGAATGTTAATGTAATGAAAATAACATAAATAGGGGTTAATACTTGATATTCACATTTCATCAATCAGAACACTGGAGTAATAACTTGGATGTGGGTGATATTTGTTTTTAATTTTCATATTATGTTATGTTTTCATACAAATTTATTATTGTTGTCATGTAAGACTTTAGAATCCTATTTTCTAGTGCCCTGAGGATGGCCTAATTTAGGTCGAAACGTAGGCAAATACAACATATTTACCTCCAACGAGTATTTTACTTGACCTATATCCAACCAAATTTCTATGATTATATACTCTGAGATCACAAATTTTATTATTGATTAAGGTTTATTCTATTCATTCAGTCCACCTACAAATAGGCCTTCCAACCAATTTCGGTAATTTCCCTGTTTTCACACACCTACCATTTAAATAGATTATTATAACCTGGACGCATAATATCGCGTAATATCGTTGTTCAGGAATGTCTTGTTGCGGCATTTTGAAGACACAGAGGTTGTGCTGTCTGTTATTTAACTACCTATGCATTATAATATTTATATCTAATAACAGTTAAAACAAATTGTAGAAATTACTATGTTTTACTACCAATAAAAATATATATTACACATTTTCTTGTGACTCGAGTTTCGGGAAATGACCTATCCCATCATCAGACAACTGAAGACATAACAGTGGTACAGAGGTATTTAAACAAAAGTGATAAATATTTTGGATATTTCGATAGATTCTGGGTAACACCTAATAGTGGTACAAGCGGAGCGTGATAAAAAACCGGGTTAAAAAAGAGGGGCCTTCTAACAGATATCGGAATGTCGGCAATCGACAAATAAGGTTGTAAAACAGATGGTACTACATGTAAAATTTTCTTAAGATTTTCTTTTGTCGAAGGGAATTACTGTTTTCTAAAGAATGAGTGGCAAAAGTTGAATTTTTGTTTACTTTTCATTAAATTCATTTTATGTTCGTTGAAAAAGGTTTTAAACAGATGTTACAGATATTTAAAAAGTAACATCTGTTTAAAACCTTTTTCAACGAACATAAAATGAATTTATATATGTATACTTTTTAAATATCTGTAACATCTGTTTAAAACCTTTTTCAACGAACATAAAATTAATTTAATGAAAAGTAAACAAAAATTCAACTTTTGCCACTCATTCTTTAGAAAACAGTAATTCCTTTCGACAAAAGAAAATCTTAAGAAAATTTTACATGTAGATTCAAAAGAAAAGAAACTTGATTATTGAAATTTTCAAATTCGTTTACAATAAAAATAATGTAAAAAATAATGAAATAATAATAAAAAAATAATAAAATCCCCTAGGTGGTTCTTCCCGCCTAATTTTCCTTTATAAAAAATGTGGATCTCTTTAGTACCCTCAATGCACATAACATAAATCTACTATATTTAAAACTCGAAAATTTCAGATTCCAGAAGCCTATTAATTTGGATGAAGTAATTTTCCCAGATGTCAAAATCGTCCAAGTATTGAATGAATTCCTATAATATTCTAAAATCAAACTTTAATTTGGAGATATAAGAGAAAAAGTTCACGTAATTTGATGGGTAATATGGAAAAAAAAATCTTATTTGATCAATTTATACTTGCTAACAAATATATGTTTATCCTAGATTCGTTGAACAACCCAACCTCATCCTTTATTCCCTCCGGGTTTCGAAGGGTGGGAAAATAAACGAAATAAATAGACTGGAACATAGAGTAAATTACCAATCTGCGTACATGTTTGGGCGGACCCATAAGGTCCATTATAGTGGCTAGAGAAGAACAAGAAGAAGGAATCAGCAATTTTCTATAACTTTCAAACTGGAATTCAAATAAGTGAAAGAAGTTATATTAATAAAATATTTAATTCACTAGAAACATGACATCGGCAGCGCGTCCAACTTTCGAACCTGCTCGTGGAGGGCAAGGTCGCAATGAAAAAGATCTAAGTGCTATTTCAAGACAATATTCTAGTAGGGATTTACCAGGTCATACTAAATTAAAATATAGGTAAGTTGATGTAAACTTAGGTTACATCAATTTTAGTGACATTTCCTTTAGAATCATGTAAAGAAAAATTTGGTAATTTCCAACCTCTGAAATTTTCACAATTGATTTCTCCAAACATACAATTTGGAATACATATCAATTCGTTACTTCACCGAACATACAAGGGTTTTCTTGTGAATTCTGAGCCATGTATTTCAAACGAATGATCCCAGTATTCAACCTTGAAGGGATATAATTATGAATTTAGGCTAAGAATATATATTGATTTACTTATTTTGGAAGTAATTTTTTACCGTAGTGTTACAGTAAAAAAAAACTAAATACAAGTTAAAAAGTTCAGATATGTAGAAAATATTCATCTAATTGGAATATTTTGATGAGGAAGTAACCTTGTTAGCTGCATATTCACTTTGGTTGCTTTTGTTATTTAATTTATATTAAATAATTTACAGAGAACATGGGCAAGGTACATCTGAGGAAACCAGAACAAGAGATTTCCGTAAAGAATTGGAAGAAAGAGAAGGTAAAGCTGGTGGTAGACCAAGATCAGATCAAAACAAACGATTGAAGTTAGATCAGGTACCAGCAGCCAGTTTAGATGCAGATGATCCACTAGAGGAAAATTCAGAATCAGATGAAAGTGATGACGATACTGAAGCTCTTTTAGAGGAGTTGAATAGAATTAAAAAAGAAAGAGCAATGGAAATAGCAAAGAAAGAGATTGAAAGAAGGCAGGAAGAAGAAAGAATAAGGATGGAAAATATATTGAGTGGTAATCCACTATTAACGCATTATTCTTCTGGAAATGCTAAAACTGATCAGAAAGTGAAAAGAAGATGGGATGATGATGTTGTTTTCAAAAATTGTGCAAGAAGCGAACCAAAGAAAAAGACCAACGTTTTTATAAACGATTCCTTGCGATCAGAGTTTCATAAAAAGTTTATGGAGAAATATGTGAAATAATTTAACTTATTATTATTAGAGAGGGAGGAACTATACATATTGTGATTCATCATCAGTTGTTGGAAAATGTCTACTGTGTGACGATTATTGCTTTTCACATGTTGCAACTTTTAAAACTCCTATGCATAGTTTGAATGCAATAGTTTGTAATGTTCAGCTAAAATGTGATAAAAAATTTCTGGGAGTGAAAAACAAAGATTTTCAAAAGTGTTTTGGAATAATTTTTGTTTTCTCACTCTTGCAAATTTGCCTGAACAACTGAGATCACTTAAATATATCTTTTATCCAAAACTTGTATTATCAATAAAATTTTTCAAGTATTTACCCACATTTATTTGGTGAATATTCTAGCAATGGGCTGAAAGTTCTGAATTTAAGATTCAAAAAGTATTTAAGAATTCTTCGATGAAGGTGATGAAATAATAAATTTAACCCATTCATCTGGTATCATTTATACATAAAAGTTATATTGATCCCATTAGATCGTTTTCAGAAATTATTTTATTTTCATTATATCTGGTTTTTGAAAAAAAACCAAAACGGAATGTACATCTTTCAAACCAACATAGCAAAACAGTATTTAATCCGAGTGGATAATGACTGGATAGCTCTACATTATTCTTCCTATCTTAATATTGCAATGATTATTTGGTAATTTGTGGCCAACATATGCTGATGAGGTGAAAACAAACTAATTATAATATAAGAATAACTCCTTTTCTGTTGACGATCGCTGGATACTTTTCGATTAAAGATCGGTTCACTCGATATTGTTCACAATAAAAATCTGCACTAACAGTTCGTCCAGGTTTCAGCACTTAAAAATAAATAATTCTGTTTATACTCCACCAAACACGCAGAAGCGCCTTTTTGGGATATTTGGGAGTTCTTCATAGTTGGAGAAAGCCACTGCCTTTTGCGGCTCAGATTATCATCTAGGACTCCTTTTTCATCTCCAGTGATCAAGCGTTCAAAAACGGTTCTGTATTGTGCCATTGAAGCAATACGTTGCATGTGAAGGATCAATTGGCTTTGTTCTCTTTGGACAGATTATGGGGACCCAAACACCTGCTCTGCTTATTTTTACAATGTACTGCAAATGTTCTTGGATGGTCGGCCAAGGTTCATTGAGGGTGTTTGAGAGTTCCTCAATTTTTTTATGAAAAAGTTGATAACATTTGTAACTTTTAGAAAACTAAAGAAACAAGGAAGTAATGTTTTCAAATTGTATGCCAAGTTAACGTCATTTTTTCAAGGAATTCGCAACTACTTTAGGGAAATTATAAAAAATTAAATACCACTTAAGACCATTTATTTCTGACATGTAATTTTTATTTCTTAAGTAGTCGCTCATTTTTCAGCTTTCAAAAATGTATCAATTGAATGTTTGCAGTGTAGTAGATTTCACATAATTTTCTTGGTAACAAGGCACAAAACTTCCAAAAAGTCGAAAAAGCTTCTTAGTTCAGTAGTCCACTTTTGATCACTGATTAAAGGACTTAATTTGTTGCAAATTACTTTGTTCATCATTTCCTAAACTTTTGATGCCTTCATTACAGAATTAGTTATCTTCAGTCTCAAAATAGGCTTTAGTTGGGACTAGCTCATTAGAACCGAATATCTTTCCTTGGTTCATCAAAGACCCGCAAACAGGTGAATATGGGGGTGCGGAATCAATCTGAATCGTAATAATTAAATTTTACTATCGTTGTGATTGACTTATAGATCATTGCATCTTGATAAAACAGCGTCTTTTGTGGCTTTTTCTGCTTGATTGCGTCATTCAATCGTTCTAATAACACAATGTAGTAATCGGTGTTGATCAAAAGAAAGTTGAGCAAAATGCAAAGGCAATAACATTGCCAGCTGACTATGTAATAACGCAAAAAACCCTTTGTATCACACGTAAACCGCGCTCTGAATCATCAATTAGTTGCTGTTTTCGTTCCTCTGGGCAAACGCGACACTTAGAAAAATCATTTTTCATACATATTTTTGGACACGGTACCACTTGATTAACTTTAGGATGGCAACAATCTCTTCCAACTTCATTTTACGATCTGCAGTAAGTTTTCAGAATTTTTGGGCATAGGTACAATTGGACGACTTGAGTGCTCTGTCTTCGGTTGTTCAATTGCGTTTAAAATCTACATACCATCAGCTCTTTTCTCAGTAACATTTTCCATTGAAAACAATGTTTGATTGACGCAAAACTCCATTGTTTAAGCAAAAACAAATGTAGCATCACTTAAACTTCAATATCTCAAAAATGACAACTGAATGTCATGAAATTTTGAAGGTAAGACGGAACGGCATTGGCAGTGTGTTGGTCCCGTGACTTAACTCCCATTTGGTAAAATCGAACAATCAAACTGACAATATTTTATATACTAAAAGGTATAAATAGTTGATACTTTGGGAATGTACTGGTTTAAAATATGCCTTGTGTTATATAAAAATTCTGAAGTTTCTAGCTTTTTCCACAACAGGGGGTTGAAAATGCCGCTTCAAAAAAAGGATGGCTGTGCTGCCTGATCAAATTGGCGGGGCATTTCTGTGCCTTCAGATCTGTTTTGGTAATATAAAGAAAAAACGGTACAAATAATACATAAAATTTTATTATTTCCTAGAAATGTTAAGATTCTCTCAATTTGTTTCTATTTTGTAAGCTGACTTTTTCTATATTTAAATTTTTAGCTTTAACACGTGAAATGAACTGGCTGCAGAATCAATGAAGATGTTATTTCTATTTTCTTAAAATTAATTCAGGTTTTTTCGTTTGATGAAATTTCGAATCCTGAACTGAAAATTTAGAAGAATGTTTTGTTGTTCAAATGACAAACCTCAGTTTTTTACATACAAAAAAATAAATTATTGAAGTGGAACAATTAAAAAAAATTTCTTTCATAATTGCTTTATCTAAATTAAAATAGATAAGGTAGAGGTAAAACAAGACAATTTTATGCAATAAAAATTATGAAATTAATTCAGTTAAGGCAGTTTCATCTCAACATATTCAATTTATATTTTTCAAGGCCACATACATAATTATTTTTAACAATAAATATTCTGAAACAACTATTTCGAATATAAGAGAATCACAGATTTCCAAAATTTGAATAAGCGAAAATTAATTTAATGTTTTTTGCATAATATTGATGTGTAATTCAGAAAATTTTTAATCGTTAAGAACTAAAAGACTGTATCATTAGAATTTATTGAGTGCATTTCAGAGATGAAAATTATCACATACATTGAGTTGCAAGTCCGATTTTATGCACAAATGTATTTCCAAAATTTATAAATGCACCTAGGCATTTAGGTGTACTGATAAAATCTGCAAGTGTTCAGTCCTGGTCAAGTACAAATGAAAATAGAATTTATGGAAAAAACAAGCATATAACATATTTGAGCATCGAAATAGAGGGAAAACAGCCCTACTCACTTGACCAATGACTGAACCATTGCAATATAAACTTACATAACACATTTCAATTATATAAAAATAATGAATCGTACATAATTTAAAAAAAACATCTCAAAAGCCAGCTATTAAGATGTTGTTGGAGCATGTAATGCATTATGTAGAGCCTGCTGTAATTCTGGAGCTAATGATTGAATCACCGTTTGGAACAACGCTTCATTCGACTGCACTTGTCTTACAATATTCAACATCCTAATTCCTTCAGGTTTGGTTGGTTCAATTACATCTCTGAAGAACGCCTCAGCTACTACTGCGATTATTCTAGGGATATTAATATTACCAGCTCCTGCAAAGAAAATTCAGTGTTAAAGAACACCAACGCAGTAAAAGAAAACAAATATTGATAATACTTATTCAGAAGTTATAAATATACAGCCACGTAGTCAGGAAGTTGAGCACTAGTAAATTTCATGCACCTGCAGTAGTTTTATTTCGCAAATTTTAAGCTGAATTTATTACAGTAAACTTTTTGTATCTCTAACAATCTTTAATTGAACAGTATCCGGCGATTGTCAATAGAAAAGGCGTTATTCTGCAACACAATGCAAGCTAAACCTAAAAAATTAATGAATTGGGGTGGGAAGTATTTCAATCACTACAGCAAAAAATATGAAAATTTGGATGATGTCCAAATTGCCATCTCGAGATATTATACTCAAAAAACAACAAAATCTCAAATGAGTAGTTTGGCAACACAGGACAGAATATATTAAGGATAAGCGTTACGCTAACCATCCAGAAACTACTGATGCCTTGAAACATGAAATCGAAGTTGCGATTCATGAGATTAAGTCCCAAACAATCGACAATTGGGTTGATCGGATGGGGTACTGTAGTCAGTCATTTGAATGATATTTTTCATTAGTAAATGTCAAGAATGAACCTTTCTAATAAACTCATAACTGAAAAATATTCATTACTTTTTGATTCTGATTGGCCACCCCTTACATGTAGATCTGAATTTGACCAAAAGTTTTAATTTTTTAGGTTCAATCTAATTATTTAAAATCAATTTCAAGTTTAAAAGATCAAAATAGTAGCATAACAGTACAAGTACAAAATACTTGACCCAACTGATAATGATATTTTCGTTTCTTACCTAAAATCAAATGATTATTCTGCTCGACCAAATCACACAAATAACCGTACACGTGTGGGGCTTCATCAACATCTTCGATAACAGGAAGCCAGCTCAACCACATTTGTAACAATTCATCCACATTGGTAACAGCTGCAGGTTTGTACTTCATGATTTTAGTTAAAGCAGATATCGCGTTTTCTGTGGCATTGATATTTCTCTGCTCTCTGGATTTAGGATCTCTAATAATATTGATTAACATTGGTATCACCTTTGTCAATTCGAGAGTGTATTCATCAGAGCCAAATTGAGCCAAAACGCCCCATCCGTAAGCTGCAGCTTGTCTGACTTCACTACTCTTGTCTTTAACATACATGTGGAAGGCTGTGATGAACAGACCTTGATATTTGACACTAGCTGGTCCTGAATACTCAATCAGGTCATCAAAGACGCAAATGCCCCACTGGTGGTCAGCCCAAGCCCTGTTTGGTTCGAGTAACGACACAAAGTGAGAAACAATTTGATCGAAAAATGGTAAGAACTGTTCTCTGTATGATAAAAAGAGGGCGTGGATTACTTCTGAAATTTTGCTCAACAAGTAAATGTCATCAGATTCTTCGTCTTCTAGCTGCTCCTGGACAATCTGTAAAAAAATAATGGTGTGAGTGTTTACTATTTATATATCCTTGTTTGTTACTCTTTGCTTTATATGATGAGACAGAATAGGAAAAATGAGAAATCTAAATTTATCCATTATTTATTTTTGATTAATTATAATTATTCCACAACTGAATCAAAATTTAATAGTCTGTATTACCACCTCTTCTTTCAATCAACTGCCCAATATGCCTAGGCATCCCACGAATCAGGTCATTAATGAAATTTTCAGGCATATCGTTCTATTCTTCCTGATGGGCTAAAACTCAATTCCTAAAAAGTTGAGGGTGGGTTTTGGCGATTGGATATTGCTCTCCCTAAGTAATCCCATGTGAGGTCAATTGGACTCATGTCTGATGAGTTTGCTGGCCAATTCATGCTCTGGATATTGTTCTCTTGAAGAATGTTTTGAACCCATCGTGTGCGGTGTGGTGGGGCGTTATCATCCTCATAAATGAAATTATCCTCAAATTCGTTGTGCAGAGGAACAATGATTGGTTCAATGATGTTTTCTACGTAGCTGGCACCAGTCATTGTTCGTTCAAGGATAATATGAGGAGTACGGCGACCGAACATTATACCCCCCGCACAACTTCCTGGACGAAATCGAGTCGCTCTAGTCCTGGACCTCTCCAAACTCTCTGGTAAAAGCCAGTCTTGGTGGTGTTCTGCCCATTGCCGATGGGTATCTCTATGTCCTGGTGATAGCCCAGGTACTCTAAAAGGTCTTCTTACCTTTAAATTTGAGGAATGCAACAGTCTCCTTATAGTACTGGTGGAAACTACCCGTCTAATAGGTCCTCAAAAAATGAGTTCGAAGGGCTGTTACAAATACCGTTCGATTCCAATTTTCGATATAATGGTTTTCCCTTGCAGATATTACTCTGGGTCGACGCTGCCGGTTTCCAGGAAAAGTGATTAACTTCGAAAACACCTGTATTCTCCCAAACAAGAAACATTTTTTGCTGGTTTATTGTTTTCATTTAAGTGATAAGATAGTGAAGATTCCACACACAAAAAATTGTCATATCACATTCAACAAGTTGAGAATTGATAGGGGGGGGCCTAAGACTTTTGACAATGTGTGTATGTCTAATGTTTTCTTTCCATTAAAACCAATTTGTGTTCTTTTTCGATTCAAAGCGCTACAGCTGTAAAAACGCCGTTTAATTTGCGGAAATAAATCAACTCATCTCATTTTCAAGAATGCATGCTTATAACTTTATGGGACAGAACCTGGTATCGGGCAACAAACTGGGAGAAACCGTAAACAAGACCCCACTAACTTCCAAGCTCGTAAAATCTCGGAGACATGCCGCGACTTGTTCTATCGAGATGGTCGGAGATATTCGAAGGCAAGGAAAATTTTAGTGCCATGTTGGGCTTGAGTTTATCCGCTAATGCATGACGTGGATAGACTTGCTTTAAAATATCGATGAACTTCGGTAGATGTATGGAAATGTATTTGTTATCTCTAATGACTATTTGATATGCCATGGGAAGTATTGTTGTAAGTTGAAACAAACTTACCACTAGGGAAATATAATTTTTCATTCATCACAATTTGAAAATGTTTAGCGATCCACATTGATAAAATGGTAAACTTAAACAGTCTCAGATGATAATCCGATTGTCATATGTAATTGAAACTACGAATTGGATGACCCTGTACTTCGTTACCATCTTAAAATACACACAGACCCTTAGGATACGTCCATAGTGAGTTGCTTCTCGCTTTATCGCGGCATACTATCGGGGAAAAAATGTACCCGCATAGTGTAGCGCCTGCCAACCAATTTCAATAGGTTCGATGTTCTTTTACTGGAATGAATTATTTCTTTTCTTGTTTGATCAATTTGGATGTAGAATGTCCGATTATGGTTTCCGTTATTTGTGTTCCTGGAAGGAATATTGATACTATGAATGTAGATAAGGATATTTTACTTTCCAAAGTTTTTTTTGGATAAAGTAACATGGAACAAAATGTTGAAGAGTCAAGAAAATCTCAACATCATGGACAAGATACAGCAGAGTTCAGTTGTCTAAACGGCTATAAAGGATAATGCATGAAAATAAAAAACTAATATGGGACTGTTGAAGGGTCACAAAAACCGCAACAACTTGGACAAGACAAGGCAGAGTATGGCTGCCGAATCGGCTGTAGAGACGTTCCAATAGACGGTATGCTATGACTACCATCTGCTTCAAACATGCAGATTCAGGGAGCAGTTTAAGCCAGGTCTAGTCTGCCGCAATGAAGCGAGAGGCGTATCCTTAACGTCACTTTCTGGAAACTAAAACATTTCAAATGTGTTTAACTATTTATTAATGCCTGAAATATTTAGGAAATTGTATCGACATTAAGGAAATTTTCAAACTGAAAAAACTACTCAAATCACACATACATACATTAAAAGTTACAATTCTTACCTCATCATAATCTTCATCCATAACCTTTGACACTCTGTCATTAGCCCTTTCGAAATGTTCATTCATCAACTTGTCAATTAATTTGAGTAGATCGGTCATAGAATCCGGATCCAAACAACCAAGTCCAAGTTTCTCAATACATCTCGCCATCGAATCCAAAAGGATCATCATCACTTCACTCTCAGGCTCTGTATCCATGGCTTTCAACAGTTCTGGGCAAATATAGTTCCACATAGCTTGAACGAAAGCTGGACCGTTTATAGCTGCAGATTCTAAGAGCCAGGGGAGAGATTCTGCTGCCGCATTTCTTACATCGTCGTGGAAGTAAAATTTCAACATAGGAACCATCAGCTTAACAGTTTCTTCTGCGTATTTCGCAAAGGCTTCTTTCAGTTCTCTGGCATAACATACAAGCATCATACATGCAGCAGCTTTGTCTTCCAAACCTATGAGAAAATTTGAGAATTTAATTTTTTAAAGTTAGAAAGTTATATGAAGGTGCTCGTAGTTTTATTAAATATTAACAACAAGAAATGAGGATAAATTTTGCTCAGAGTAACTGAGTTATAACCCATTCCAACACGAAATATGTGAAATATACCTGCAGTACGAATTCCAAAGTTTTTCTGTTCTCCAAGTGAAACAAACTGCCAATCTTCGTCACCCTCAACTCCTTGCATATCCTCATTATCTAACAATGCGATGTCGGGCTTCATAGATGCAGTCCTCATTACCGGACCCATAACGAGTGGAAGGTAAGGTTCGAAATTCCTTCCTAGCACCTGATCAATAAATGAATATATGTACGATTGAACATTTTATTTCATTATCATTATTTTCACTGATTAGGAGATAATAATTTTTAAAATTGGATTATTGCGTTTATTTGTCCGGAATTTTATTTGGATAACTACTTTTTAATTGCTTTGATTTTGCGATTTCTTCAGTTACATAAAGGTGAATATTTTTGTATGTCTTTAAGTTGGATGCTATTAGTTTTTAAAACAAGTGTAGTCGATTAATCAATTGGTAAAAAATTTTTCGGACAGCTGAAGGAGCGGAAAGATCAAATGAACTGGCACGACAATCACGGCGCGAGAGCGTGTTTAATTACTGTCTGTGATCTCAGAATATCGAACAATATCGAGAAACGCACATTGCCTTTCGTTCCTACCAAATAAACGGAAAATCGTACGGAAATGAAAATGCTTCTATCAGTTAGATCCATTTTTCCATTTTCGACTCGTGCTTTTATAGGTCCTATCGACATTTGATGCATTTGAGCCGAGTATTGCGAGAAAAACGGCCAACGGACATGACAGTTATTTTGCAGTATGACACATGTTGCGTTGTTAAAACGTACTTAGAAAACTCTCAAATGGGAAGTCCTACCCCACCCACTGTACAACCCAAACATTGCTCCTTCCGATTACCATCTCTTCCGATCGATACAACATGGCCTGGCCGTCCAGCACTTCTCCAATTGCGATGAAGTCAAAAAATGAATCGATGCATGGATGTTGCCAAAGAGCCAGTCTTTTTTCGCGATGAGATCTGTTAATTGCCAGAAAGATGGAAAAAGTAGTGGCTACGGATGGACAGAACTTTGAAAATTTTATGTATATAATAAAGCTTAAAGTTTCGACAAAAACCCGCACAAACTTATTTATACTCCTAAGATAAAAGCTGTCAATCACCATATGGATATTAACAACCACAAAATCCTCTATGAATGTCAGAAAGACAAGCCAATTTGTTAGAGTACTTGGAAATAAACAAAGTCCATAAAGATCCCGATCTTCGAACACTAAACAATCAATTAGAAATGAACTGTTCCCCATTCCTAATATCTAAATCCGCCCCTTCCCGCCATAATATGATATATCTCAATGCATCTTGTATTCCCTTACACTTGACAATGATTTAACAGTCGAACGTTTTGTATAACATTCTTGGCGAATAAATTGTGAAAATTTTATAAAATGTTATGATTCATTTTCCAATATTTAGTGTGAATGTTTTATTCATTTCTCCAAAGTATTCGATCATTCACTGTCCATTAAACAATTAATACAACAAAGCAGTGAATGAAAATTGAGATAAAATCATGATTAGGGTGAGCCATCTAGAGTTTGTAAGTAGTGGTTTTTACGAGTCTAGCAACAAATCTGTCATTCGTGTTTTGACAGAAAGTTTAATATTTGACATCAAAGAAACGATTTACGCTTGAACAAAACTGGGAAATATTAAAAACTTATTTTCAAAGTGGTGAACTTCTATCCAAAGTGTCAGAAATTTACGTGGAAAATTCAATAAAAATTAAACGGCGATTTGTGAAGCGAGTTGGTGAAACTAGATCGTTATTTGATAATACAACCCTTTCACATTCTCAACTAGTGAGCACACCTCAAACATTGCTGCTGCAGTCCAAGAATATGGCAGAACATCAACTCATTATCGTGCTCAAGAAGTGAACGTTTCTCCACTTCTCTAAGGGGATTTTTGCATGAAGACCTCAGTATGAAGTCTGACAAAGTTCAACTAGCGCAAGAAGTGACGCCATCCGATGCGTTTTCACTTCGCTCAATGACCTAATGATATCGTAGCAGAAGATGAGCGTTTTCCCAGAAAAATCATCTTTAGCGATAAAGCTCATTTTCACCTTTAAAGACTAATGTTTGTTGGGATATAAAGGATAAGTGTTATGCTAACCATCCAGAAACAATTGATGCTTTGAAACATGAAATCGAAGTTGCCATTCATGAGATTGAGCCCCAAACAATCGACAATGTAGTGAAAAATTAGTTTGATCGTTTCAACCTTCTGATGAACTTTTAAAAAATATTCATTAGCTTTTTATTTATAGCCGATAAAAATGGTCCACCCCTTACAATATTGAAGGGAACAAGGATATAAGACCTTAAATTGGAAGCCATGAAATGTCAATTCTGCAGGGATACTAACTTCAAATGCTTCAATGGCCCTATGTAACAATTCACAATCGAGAATTCAGTATTTGTGTCATTTGAATTATTGTTTTTTGTTCGTAAATGTCAAGGTTGTAACTTTCTAATAGACTTTGGAAAAATATTCATTTGTTTTTGAATTTAGAGCCGATCAAATATGCTAATTTTAAATGGCCCATCCCTTGCATAATGAAATTACCTTGCATATTCTTGACCAAGCGGAGATCATATAGCTAGTTTGCGGATCATCGTCAGGTAATTCAACACCATCACCATGTGTTTTAAGAAGCATATCCATCACTTCCCTGGCATCGTTCTGGAATTTCTCAGGTCCAACAGCAACTCCGATTAAAGTCACACATTCGATAGTCTTCCCTAAAATGTCCATACAAAATGCACATTATGAATTACGTTCAAAATTGAACTATTCAATGACACCTACCTCTTAACAATTTCAGTTCATCTTTATTGGCATTCTGTATGATATATTTCAGACAAGGCATCAATCGGTCATAGTAAGAAATAAATTCGTATTCGGCGGTATCTGCTATACTAGCAATAGTAGTGACAACCTGTTCTAACACCAACTTAGTTCCCCTCTCCACCAACTCCTTGAATTTAGATGAGAGAATGGCTTCTAGCTTACCCATCAGTGTATCCAAATAGCCGGTGAGTATATGTTTAGGGCAATCCTCTGCAAAGTTCACCAGAGCCGCACCTATAAGATATCAACTTGTTTATTTAATGTTTGTACATTGCCTTCTGCGATACTGAATGTAATTAAAATAAACACAAATAATTATAAGCGCCAAATTATTCTTCAGGATGAAGTAGAGGCAAGACTTGATGAAGACCCATCACAAATGCAAGAGGAACTCCCAAAAACACTTGGAGTAACTCAACCCGCCATATGCAATTGTTCAAAAGCAATGGGAATGATCCGAAAGGTAGAAAATTGGGTGCTGTATGAACTGAAGCCAAGAGATGTCGAACGCTTTTTTTTTTTTGAGTGAACAACTGCTCCAATGGCAAAAAAAAAGGGTTTTGCATTGAATTGTTGACTAGCGATGAAATATGGGTTTAATACAATAATCCAGAACGTCCGGCAATGTATGGATGCCTTATCATCGACTGTTAAACCAAATATGATGGCTAGAAGATCCATGCTGAGTATTTGGTGGAACTAGGTGGGTGTGGAGTATTATGAGCTGCTAAAATCAAATAGAAGTATCACATGGGAGGTTTATCGACAACAATTTATGAGTCGTTTGAACAGAGCATTGCGGGAAAAACCGCTGTAATACATTGACAGACGATAAAGTAATTCAGAATGCATGGCCATATGTTGCGTCGCCCATTAAAACGTAGTAGAAACGCTCAAATTTTTGAATAACTAATAACTTTTAATATACCACCTACCTGAAGATGCTACTGTGTAAGTGAAATAATTGTATTATAATAACAATAAAAATTTGTGAAAACCAGATTAACCTTATTTAATATACATTGTAGGTACTCCCATAAAAAACAGATAAAATAAATAGAGGTTAGAAATCTGGAGTTAATAAGTTGACTTACGAGGGGTGTTCAATGTATTCTCAGTACAGCATGAAAGAAAACTCAGAAAATTTTGGAAAAATTCTATTTTTCAATGTTGTCCCCTAGAACTTGAATACATTTGTTAAATCGAGAATTAAGCTTCTATAAACGTTGTAAAAAATATTCTTCCGGCTTCTCCTCAAAATAGGTATTAATTGCTATCTTCAGTTCTCCATCGTCGGAAAATCGCTTTCCACAAACTTATTTTTTCACATAGGTAGTAGTCACTGGGGGCAAAGTCTGGACTATATGGAGGATGAGTAATTTCTTGGCAGCCACATTCCCGCACAGCCTTCGCCACGCGGGCCTTGTGAACCGGCGCCGTGAAGCAGCAACACCCCCAACGTGAGTTTTCCTCGTCTTTTTCCTTTAATTGCTTCTCTTAAATTACGCCAAGTGGTTGCATATGATGCTGCTGTGATGCTTTCATCATTTTTAGTGTATTCTTTCAATAAAAAACTTTTAGACTGTAGCTATTATTTTTCAAGTGGATGGGGGGGCGACTTTAAACTTCTTTTGAGGGCACCCTTTCAATTCACTGCATGAACTCTTGTTTACTCTCAGGGTCATAGTGATGAACCCACGTCTTATCTCCAGTAACCTTCTTCTTCTTTACGAAAGCTTGCTAGCTTGTTTCACCCATTTTCCTCCTCTCGTTCTTGAGATGTTGAGGTCCAGCTGTCCTTCCACCTCTTTGGTGGTCTTCCTACGTTTCGTTTGGATGCTGGTCTTCCGTTTCTAGCGATTTTTGCTATTCTGTCGCCTGTCATACGTGAGACATGTTCATTCCAGAACCTTCTCCTCGCGCGGGTCCATCTAACTACGTCCTCCGTCTGGCATTCCCTTCTGATCTCGTCGCTCCTTCTCTGGTCTCTCAATGTATTCCCCGTTATTGCCCTCAAAACTCGCATCTCGTTTGTCCGTGCCATTCTTTTAGTTTCAGCTGTATCTGCTCTTGTTTCCGCCGCGTATGTCATCACGGGTCTGACGCACGCTTTGTAAATTCTCACTTTACTGGTTGCTGTCATGTAGTTGTTCTTCCAGATGATATTCCTTAGGGCTCCCGCTATTCTGGCTGCCTTATTCATCTGATGTCTTACACTATCTTTTAAGCTCCCATATGGCGATATCGTTACGCCTAGATAGTTAAAGGAGAATACTTGTTCGATGATGTTATTTATCTCCAGCTTACATCGGCAGGGTTCCCTGGCAATTACCATGCTCTTAGTTTTGGGGATCGATATTACCATGCTGTGAAATGTCTGCATCAACCATTGCAGCCCGTCTTCGCTATCCGCAAATAATGTTGCGTCATCTGCAGAACACAAGATCTTCAACAGTTCGTTCCCCATTCTGTATCCTTGGTTCACTTTTCGTACGTTATGTATTATCCTGTCCATTATCAGATTAAATAACAGTGGGCTAAGACTATCTCCCTGTCTCACCCCTAGGTTGATCTTTACTTTATCGGTTGTGGTTGCTCTTGTCTTGACTGTGGTAGTGTTGCCTGTGTTTAGTTCGTCTCTACAATGTTTGGGTGTATTCCTCTGTGCTTCAGTTCGTCCACAACATCCGTCAGTTGTATTCTGTCGAATGCCTTACTCAAGTCTATGAAGCACATGTACGCAGGTTTGTCATATTCAATGGCTTTCTCCATTACTTGTCTGACAACGAATACAGCGTCGACCGTGGAACGATTTTTGCAGAAACCCTGTTGTTCTTCACTTAACGTGGTGTGTTGCAATATATGTTGTCCCAGTATGCGAGTGAACAGTTTCATGGAGGTGTTCAATAATGATATTCCTCTGTAGTTTGCTGGATCTGATGTTTTTCCCTTTTTGAATAGAGGTATTGTTATGCTCTGTTTCCATTCGTCTGGTATTACTGCGCTCCCTAGGATCTTATTGAAGAGTTTGGTGAGCTGTTCGGCCAATCTTACTCCTCCTTGTTTCAACAGTTCATTAGGAATGTTGTCTGGACCGGGAGTTTTCCCGTTTTTGAGATGTTTCATTTCGTTCATCACTTCTTCTGTTAAAATAAGAAGGAACGGTTTTTTACTTGATAGAAGGATTATTACAAAATTTGAATATCAAAACAGATTTAATCTGTTGTCTTCTACAATTTTAATTTCAAAAAATTTTTTAAAGAAACTTTAAGAATTAAATTAATGTCTTTATAAGCACTGCTCATATTTAATAGACGTATAAAATCAAAATTCATCATCATTCATCATCAAATGGAATTAAGAAAAACCAACGAATATAAATTGTCAATTGAAATATAAATAAGCAAACATTTTTTGTTTCGTTCCAGGCATGCGTACTAGTACGCATGGAACGTGGAAATTGTACAAGACAACAGATTAAATCTGTTTTGATATTCAAACTTCTTCTGTTGTAACCCGCTTGTCCTCTTCCGAGCTTAGTGCATATTCTCGCCGCAGATTTTTTCTGGTCGCTGGTCGTTATTCTGGTGCAAACTTGTGAAGTACTCTTTCCATTTATCCGCGGTGATGTTATGTATTTGTACTGTCTCATTTACTTCCTTTTTCGCGGCTCTGAGCATTTTCCATATGCGCTTTTGAGTTCCATATAGGTCATTTTCCATCTCTCGACTAAAGTTCTCCAGTAACCAGCCGGTTGAAAATAGTCTATGGGTCTTCTCCACAGAGCACTAAAAACTCCTTAAAGCACTCGACTCGTACTTGCTTCTGAGATGCGGTGAGCATTCTTGGTACCCATCTTGCACTTAGTGAGTAACTTTATAATGGTGTGATGCTAGATTTTCTTCATCATTGTACGTCAGTCATTCTGGTCGTCTTTCAACTAGAAGACTAATGATCGTAAATTTTATATTTATACCCTCATAGTGTCATTAGTAAATGAGATAATAATTAGATCATTCACATTATTAGCAAATCACCCCGATACCCAGAATACATTGAACGCCACTCGTATAATGGTATATATTGGGCAAATTCTTTCAGAAAAGAATTCATGAACACCCAGAGTCAGACAGCTTTTTTTTTTAACTTATTTTTACCTATCTGTATTTCCAAAAATTTACTATTACTTGTACCATCCTTATTTCAAGTCTTTGCCTAAACCATACCTATATATGATGGGAAGTAGTAATTTTATTTTTTTTTAAACCTGCGAAGCCACACTACAACAGGAAAAAATTCTGTTCATTACCTGCATGCGCTTGAACCCTAGGATTTGCATTATCTTCTAAAAGCATACATAAAGTTGGCACAACTGAAGCATGAAATTGTTTCTGTAAAACAGGTGCAAAATCTGTGGACATCTGCCCTATTGCATTGCATGCCGCATATCTCACTCTAGGGTGAGGATCTTGTAAGTACGACAGGCAACCCTGGAAAAAAGTAAGAATGTGAAAATTGGTGCAATAAAAAATTTAATTAATTAATTTTGTGTTGATTTTGTAGTCTTGGGGCTCATAGAAATTATCTCCTACAGCAACGCCCTAAATTAATTGTGCAACATGGATTAAGAAATATCTCATACCTGCATAACACCTGGCACTCCATTGATTATCTGTCCCAACATATCCTCCATCTGTTTATGGCAACCTTCACCAATAGCACTGAGAGCCATCAAGGCAGCATACCTTTGTTTCCAGTCAGGACTTCCCAACATGGCTGGAATATGTTGTGTGACCAGAGGAAGAATTGTCTTGCCACCTAGAAATTAATAAAACTTATAATATAACGGAATTTTGTATGATGGATGAATTTCCCATATTGCCTTTAAATATTAGGAGTACATTTCAATTTCTTTTAGTTTCGATAACAGATGTCGCTACTAGTTTATTATTCCATTGTTTCAAGTGGCAACACCATTTTGAAGTGTCATCATTAGGCTTTCTTTTCAGTATTTATCATTTCACTGAAATATAAACATACTTTCTGTGCGCTCTGAAAATGACAGCGTTTGTACCGAATAATGTGGTTTTCAGGGAAGTTTTACATCATTACGAAGAAAAGGGCTTCTGAAAGTCATAGTATTTTAGTGGATGTTTGTGGTGACCATGCTCTAGCTGAATGAACTTGTCAGAAGTGGTTTGCCCAATATAAAAGTGATAATTTTGATTTAGTAGACGAAGAACGACCCTGATGAAGAATTAGAGGCAAGGTTCCATTAAAATTAATCACAAACGCAAGAGAAACTCTCATAAATTCTTGGGAATCACACAACCAGCCATTTGTCATCGATTAAAAGCAATGAGAGTGATCCGAAAGGTAAGAAATTGGGGGCTGTATGAACTGAAGCCATAGAACGCCTTTTTTCACGTGTGAACAACTGCTCCAACGGAAAAAAGAAAGGGGTTTTTGCATCGAATTGTGGCTGGCGATGAAAGGAGAGTCCATTACGATAATAGAAAACGTTGGGCAACATATGGATGCCTCATCATAAACTGTCAAACCAAATATTCATGGCGAGAAGATCATGCTGTGTATTTGGTGTGGTGTATTGAGTTGCCACAATAGAACGAAAGGATCAAAGGGGAAGTCTATCGACGACAATTGATGCGTTTAAGCCGAGCATTGCGAGAAAAACGGCTGCAATATGCCGACAGACACGACAAAGTTATTGACAATGCGTCGCCCGTTAAAATGTACTTAGAAACGCTCAAATGGGAAGTCCTTTTGATTTCCATCCCTTCCAATTGATGCAACATAGCCTGACTAACTAGCACTTCTCCAATTACAATGAAGTCAGAAAATGAATCGATGCATGGATAACAGTCAAAGAGCCGGCTTTTTTCGCGACCGTCAGTAGTCAGGAAGATGTAAAAAAAGTAGTTGCTAGTGAAGGACCATACTTTGAACTTTTAATTTATTGGGTGTTTTTTTTAGCGTGATAGAACTTTCGATAGGGATAACTGTGATTTGACAGCAGGTAGAAGCCATGTTGTTTTGACATTTCTGTTCAGTAAGCATTGACAAATTATCATTGAGAGACTCACGCCACAACAACGTTTACAAGTTGTTGAAATTTATTTTCAAAATCAGTGTTCTATTCGCTAAACTTATAGAGCACTTTGTGAAATTTATGGTGTACATAATCGTCCATCAGAGCAGCTTATTCGTCGAACTATCAATAGATTTCAGACAACATTTTCTCTACTCGATGCAACAACAAGACAAAGAACTGTATGTACAGAAGAAAATATCACTGCTGTAAGTCATAGTGTTAATGATGATCCGGATTTGTCTATTCGTCGACGTTCACAACAAGTTGGACTCTGTGCATCCATCACATGGAAGATTTTGCATAAAGATCTTGGTCTACAGCCATACAAGATACAACTGGTTCAAGAATTAAAGCCACTTGACCATAATAAGCGTCGTTTGCTTGCTGATTGGGCCCTAGAACAGCTTGAAGTTGATCCACTTTTTTATCATAAAATTGTGTTTAGTGATGAAGCTCATTTCTGGTTGAACGGCTATGTACACAAGCAAAATTGCCGTATATGGAGTGAAAACAATCCTCAAGAAGTTCTGCAGGTTCTATTGCATCCTGAAAAATGCACTGTATGGTGTGCTTTACACGCTGGAGGCATCATCAGTCCATATTTCTTTAAAAACGATGCTGGATCTAATGTTACAGTGAATGGTGCTCTTTACAGATCGATGATCAATGATTATTTGTTTCAAAATTTGAATGGTATCGACCCAGAAGTGTTTTGGTTGCAACACCTCATGCTGCTACCGTACCAATTGATTTATTGAAGGAAAGATTTGGGGATAACATTATTTCGAAAAATAGTCCAATTAATTGGCCTCCAAGATCATGCGACATAACTCCACTGGATTATTTTCTTTGGGGTTTTGTCAAGTCATTGGTTTATGCGGATAAACCAGAAACAATAGACGCAATTGATGAAATAAGGCCTAAATCACTCGAAAAAGTGGTCCAAAATTAATCTGGTCGAATGTGGTTCCTCAGAGCTAGTCATGGTGGACATATGCCGGAAATTATTTTTAAAACATTAATGTCATAAAATTATCTTTCAAATAAAGAAAAATTTGGCTTCAATCTTAATTTAAATGTGATTTATTTCAATTTAAAGTTCTATCACTCTGAAAAAAAAAACACCCTATATAACCAATTTTTCACAATGAAGCTTCCATTTTCAACCAGAAACCGTACGAACTTATGAGAATTATATTCCCAATAGAAACCGTGTTTCTTAAACATCATTCACTATTATTAATGTTAATAATCTTTCCTAAGTTTTTAGAATAAACTTCGTGAAAAAAATTTAAATTTCACAAAGAAAAACAAAAATGGTTACCAAATAGAGTTCAATCAAAAATTTTTTATTGCAAAAATCGAAAGTTAGCAGTTTGAAATTGAATTTGAGGAAATGTTCAATTTTTTTGTACTAATCATTACAGTGTATCTGTCCGAAACTCACCTAATCCACAGGCAAGACGATCAAGTGCTGCTTCAGCAACTACATGGTTGGAATCATTCTCCTCATCTAATAGTTCGTCTGATTTGCTCCAGTCATCCTCTTCTTCAATGTCGGCCATGAATTGTAGTATAACAGGGACTAACTGAGCAATGTATTTTCCTGCGTTTTTCCTTACCATTGCAGGTGCCATTTCAGCAAGTGAAACCATGACCTAAAAAATTAATACCACGATCTATATAATATAAAATATTGTTTCAGGAAAGTCAGTTACTAAAAACTTTATGTACGTTTATTAAACACTTTGTTAATGAACTTATGGAAGAATCTTCCTTTTTGTCTGCTAGTGTACTATAATGATTCAGTAACAAGAGCATACCAGAGCACCTCAGCTGTTAAAAGTTGAGGCTAGCTAGAATTTGCTCTAGATATTGTTTTTAAGGCAAATGTAAAAATATTATTACCGAATTTGAGTTTTTTTTTTAGTGGATTGGAAAGGGTGCACAGTCCCCAAGAAGTTTAAAATCACCCCATCCTCTGGAAAAATAATGGATACGGGATTCTAAAGGACTTTTATTGATAGAATACACCCAAAAGGGTGAAAGCAAGTTGAAAAGACTCTAAACAGTTATCTCTTTATAACTCACAGTCTTCTATCCAGACTTTATTTGTAGTTTTCGAACCAATAAAGCTCTATTATTATTATTATTATTGTCACAGCAGCCTCATACACAACCAGTTTGCGAAATTCAAGAGAAGCAATTAAAGATAAGGCGTGGAAAACTCACAGCGGGGGTGTTACTGTGTCACGACAACACCTCGGTTCAAAAGGCCTGTATGGCGAAGGCTGCTGTGCGGGAATGTGGCCTCAAAGAAATTACTCATCTTCCGTACAGTCCAGACTTGGCCCTCACTGACTACTTCCTATTCCCGAATGTGAAAAAATTTCTTCGTGAAAAGCGAATTTCCGATGATGAAGAACTGAAGGTAGTAATTAATACCTATTTTGAGGAGAAGTCGGAAGAACAATTTTACAAGGTAGAGAAATCTTATTTCTCGACCTAACAAATGTATTTTCTAGGGGACTACATTGAAAAATAGAACGCTTCGAAAATTTTCCGAGTTTTCTTTCATGCCTATAACAAGAATACATCGAATGTCCCTCGTAGTTCTAAATGTCTATTAAAATGTAAACAGTGTCTTAAAGCATTTATTTAATTTCTTCTTAAGTTCTTAAGAAATTTTATAAATTTAAAATATATAGTAAGACATAGCAGAATAAATATGTTTGATAATTAAGTCATTTAGTTTTATAAACATGAAATTGAAATTCTACCCGAAAGATGGGCAAAAATGAACAATACTCTTGGCATGCCTTTAAAGCCTCTTTCTGTTAATAAAATCATTAATTTTCATGGATCAATTCACTTCATCATATCAAAAAGTTGGAGCTTTTCACGTAGTAACAAATGCTGTTTGAATTTCTTACCTCCAGAGCAAGTTGTCTCCAACCGTCCAAGGCATGACCATCACTGAACAATTTCATGCACATTTCATAAACAACCAAGAGTTGGGGTCTCAAGAATTTTGGCACAGTTTCAGCCATATCAATGAGAAGTTTGATGAGGGTGTCATCGATTTGTTGCTGAATGCTCTCAGCGATCACCATCAGCATGGGTAAAAGTAAATCGTTGAAATGTTTTAAAACTTGGGTTTCCTTATCGTGACAGAGCAGGAAAGATCCTACAGCCCTAACAGCCTGGAATCGCACATCATAGGTTTCTGTACTGGCTAAGCTATTCATCAGCATCTGTTTGATTAAATCCAAATAGTTGGTTTGTTGGTTGCCAAAGACGCCTGGCACGTTTGCAAAGAGACGAAGGGCCGCCTCTTTGTGAATTGGGCTGGGAGCATTTGCACATTGAAATAGGAACTGGAAGGAAAGAAAATAATAATAAGAAAACTGTAAAAAACAAATCACAAGTAAAAATTGCCTCATAGAAACTAAACCTGATCCTAAAAAATGATGTCAGAAATATTTTTAAAATATATTTATTTCATTTGCAATATTATTATTATTTATAGTGAGCGGGCATCTATCCACTCTACCACTGCGTCCACTCGAACTATTTTGGTTCGGGTGTTTTTTTTAGAGTGATAGAACTTTAAATTGAAATAAAACACATTTAAATTAAGATTGAAGCCAAATTTTTTTTTATTTGAAAGATAATTTTATGACATTTATATTTTAAAAATAATTTGTCCACCAAACTAGCTCTGAGGAAACGCATTCGACCAGACACTTTTTCGAGCAATTCAGGCCTTATTTCATCAATAACACGAGTTATGTTGGCTTCCAAAGCGTCTATTGTTTCTGGTTTATCAGCATAAACCAATGACTTGACATAACCCCAAAGAAAATAATCCAGTGGAGTTATGTCGCATGAACTTGGAGGCCAATTAATTGGACCATTTCTCGAAATAATGTTATCACCAAATCTTTCCTTTAATAAATCAATTATTACGGTAGCAACATGAGGTGTAGTACCATCTTGTTGGAACCAAAACACTTCTGGGTCGATACCATTCAAACTTTGAAACAAATAATCATTGATCATCGATCTGTAACGAGCACCATTCACTGTAACATTAGCTCCAGTATCGTTTTTAAAGAAATATGGACCGATGATGCCTCCAGCATGTAAAGCATACCATACAGTGCATTTTTCAGGATGCAATGGAACCTGCAGAACTTCTTGAGGATTGTTTTCACTCCATATACGGCAATTTTGCTTGTTTACATAGCCGTTCAACCAGATATGAGCTTCATCATTAAACACAATTTTACGATAATAAAGTGGATCAACTTCAAGCTGTTCTAGGGCACAATCAGCAAACAAATGACTCTTATGGTAAAGTGGCTTTAGTTCTTGAACCAGTTGGATCTTGTAGGGGTGTAGACCAAGATCTTGACGCAAAATTTTCCATGTGGTGGATGCACAGAGTCCAACTTGTTGTGAACCATAACGAATAGATAAATCTGGATCATCATTAACACTATGACTTACAGCAGCGATATTTTCTTCTATACGTACAGTTCTATGTCTTGTTGTTGTTGCATCGAGTAGAGAAAATGTTGTCCGAAATCTATCGATAGTTGGTAGTAAACCATTAATTTCACGAAGTGCTCTATAAATTTGGCGAATTTAACACTGATTTTGAAAATAAATTTCAACAATTTGTAAACGTTGTTGCGGCTTGAGTCTTTCCATGACAATGTCAAAACAACATGGCTTCTACCTTCTGTCAAATCACAGTTATCCCTATCGAAAGTTCTATCACTCTAAAAAAAAACACCCGATAGTTTGTATGTGGCCCGTTTCGCCTCCCTCTGCATAAACAGATGCAAGGGTGGTAGATTTAGTAGGACTTCCATGCCTGTCGTGGGCGTGGTGCGAAATGCACCTGTAATTGCAAGGTTGTCTCTGTAGTCGGGTGAGCTTATGTTGGCCAATCGTTTGTTGACCCTTCTTCCACCACGCTACAGCACCATACTTTATCGATAGTCTAATTACCATATCGTACAGCCAATACATCTGCTTGGACTTTAAACCCCAGGTCTTACTGCAGATTCCTGCAGGTCTAGAATTTGAGTCTGGCTTTATGTCACACTTTGTGGTCTAGGATGCATTCCAACTGAGTTTTGTCCAGGACTATTCCCGGGTATTTTGCCTCATTAGAGAATTGTAGTTTCACTGCGGTTCTAAACCATCCAGCTTCCGTTTCTTGGCGAATGGTACTATAACTACCTTCCTATGGGTTAAGAGACATATCATCCCTTATACATCATTTGTCGATAGTGTCCAGTATCTCTTGAATGCTGCCGATATCATCACCTCTGATTTACCTGTCACTATTATTGCCAGGTCATCAGCAAATAGTTGAATGTCCACTCAGCACAGTGAGATGATCACTAGCAGGTCATCGACAAGAAGGTTCCACAGTAAGGGTGAGAGAATACACCCTGAGGAGAGCCCTTCACATCCTTGAACTCCAAGAAATCACCCTATTACCCCATATTTATATGGTTGGTTATGCTATCACCGTCAGCCATTTGACATTAATCAGATTTCTAATAGTTGAAAAAAATGAAGAATATTGGTCATAGGATTCAATCCTCCGAACTTTGATTTAGCAAGCAGGTATCATAACCTATTGGTCAAACAGTGTCAAAAGGACCTCAAAATGAAAGATTAAACCTGAAGAAATCACAGTGATGGCGAAACAATTGTTATTAATTGATAATTTGTGGAAATATTCCTTTTTATTTAATTTAATTGAAATTAATTTAAATCAAGGACCGATTCAATTAAATTTTAAAAAGAAACAAATTCCTATAGCTCAAACACAAGATATTCATTTTAAAATAATAATCCAGAGTTTCAAGAAAAATCAGGACTGTAATAGGGAAAAGTTTCTGCTACTTGAGATGCCTTGTTTCTATGATTTCTACCTCGTGTTAAAAATAGGATTATCTTTTTCAAAATGAAACTAAAGAACAAAGAAAAAACGAGTTATTATACTAATTTAAACTTTGTTATTTAAAATTGAATATGGTCTAATTCTATTCTAATGAAAAATCAAAAAATGTACACATACTGTGTTCCTTTTGAAACGAACGAGCTGTGAAAGGTTCATAAATTGAAGTTGTCAGTGTATTCAGCTTGCGGCGGTGTATTCTTTTATCTGATTTCTTTAGTTTAGAATAAATTGTGAAAAAAATGATTTAAAAGTTTTTATGTAAGTACTCAGCATACTTACAAATCTTAATTGATATATTTGTAAAAATGTGGCTCATTATAAGGTTGCTTATTTCAATTATGGATTATGTTATCACAATATAAACAAATCAATTATGGCATATTTCTAATAAATCATATTCACATTCCAATTAAATTCTTGAAATAAATTTATAGATAAAAGAATTTTGATTAAGGGGCAACCTCCATCAGTCAGAAAATTTTATAGTAATTGATAAGTTTATGAAAGTACGTCAGATTTATTGAGAGTAGGCACATATTAAGCTTGATTACAATGAGTTCTGGTAAAATTTCTAGCACTAAGGTGCATCTTAATGATTGAACAATTTTAAAATAAGGATTTTTCGTCATATCAATCAGCTCATAAATAATTCAGGTTCAAACCTGGGTAAATGGTTTGAAAAATTATTAAAGGATTGTTTATGTTGTGCATCACTGAAAACTATTCTTTTGGCAAATGTTTCAAACTTCATTAAATCATATTAGGGACCCATCCTTTTAATATAATTCTACGTTTAAACATATATATAACATAAACAGAGAAAAGCGAAAGAGTATCGAATTGTTATAGAATTAGTGATGATTTTGTCTATAAATAACATTAAAGGTTTAGCAGATGAGCCAAATTAGGGTTTAATTACTTTAATGACAGAGTTTATCCCTTTTTGCTAAAAAGAAACATTAAAATTCACAAGATAATTGAAAGTGGATTCACGATTCATACAGAGACAAACACTTTTGAAAACTTACATGAACTACCTATTAAAGTAATAAATTTTGACAATTTAATATTGACAAGTATGAATACATATTTTTGAAGTGAAAATCCTTACGAGGCAATATCACACTTATTCATGAAAAAATTTTCTGAAATGATTAGGAATCATAAGATCTTCTTAAAATAATAAACTATTTCCCTATCTCATGAAATATAATGTTGATATAGAACATATACACACTTTTCTAAACAGTTATCTGTAACTGTCTGGCGGTATTCCAAAACCTCATACATGCTAAAACTCAAATTTACCTGTAAAAATTCTGGCCACTGATTGTTGCCATCATCATCAATTAGATTTCTTGCTACTTCTGCAGCCACTTCACAAACTTTGTTTCGGAGCTGATTGGACTGATTATCACTTTGTATAGCCAAGATAACCTGTTGCTTCAGCTGTTCCTGGTTTTCTGAGGACAGTTTAGGATAGAATTCCAAGAAGTCATTAGAGAATATTCTCCTCAATAGAACAGCGCTCATTTGCCGCGCTTCTTCTGTAAGGTTCCCATCTTGAATGGCAATAATGAGGTGACTCACTCTAGTGTCAATTACCAAATTAGAATAAGCTTCCTAAAAAAATAACCACTACAGAATTTAACTATTACAGATATTAAAATGGACTAAAAAGATTAGTATTCAAGTGGAGTCCCAAAAATACATTAAAACACACCTATTTGGCGGTTTTTTGAATCTAACCGCATTTATGCATTTTACTTATCAAAAATGAATACAATGATATGCGATAATTCTTAAGTTAGAAATTGAAAAATACGTGTAATATGGATCAACAATAACAGTATATCATAACAGATAGACCACGCTGAATTCGCACGTTGTTTTACAAAAAAATAATTTAATATTTGTACGTATATAAATACTGCCGTGAATGAAAATTTCGTACTTTGACAGATTCTAATTAGAACTATAAATTTACTTACCTCAGCCTGAGATCGGATGTTATTATCTATTGATAATAAAGAAGTTAAAATTTGGTGAAATTGTTCTTTATCGGCGGCCATGGCGCCTTCTTGTTAAAGAAAATGACAAATGACGGACAAAAATAAAAGTAGCTCGGTTGTCAGTTTTGTTGCTGTTTGTCAGAATGACCAACTGCTTGGGAACTAAAAGCTGTAGAATAATGTAATTAGTGCACGGTATACTGAATTCTTATAAATTCATAGACATTGCGTGTTTCCACCATGTCTGAAAATTTTACTACAGCAACTATCATAAATATTTTGGAATAACTTTTTCCAAATTAAAGTGCTCTCTTGTAGCTATATTTTGAGCTGATTGATTTGATGCTTATTAGTCAAAAATTTTAAGTTTTCTATATGGTATAAAAATATATTTTATAGACTCCTTTATGTGATGAATCTGTGCACCTTATCTCCGATCTGTAATTTGTGGATAAATGTCTTGTCAATATTGACGAGCCTTTTATTGTAATTGTTTTTCTTAAAGGTGGTAGAGCACTTCAAAATAATTCAATTCACCATAGATACAAACCTATAGTTTGTCTATGCATTTCACTATCCCTACTAATCCCTACTATCCCTACTAATATTAATATTATAAATGCGAATGTAAGTTTGTTTGTTACGCTTTCACGCAAAAACTACTGAACCGATCATCATGAAACTTTGTACATATACTCTTGAAGGTATTAGAAGTAACATAGGGTACTTTATATTTAAAAAAAAAAATTTTTTTACGAAAGATAAAACAATTGTTTGCCAAAAAATCGTCAAATTTAGCTACTTCAGTAATGAAGTTTTACTATTATTATACCCTTACCCTTTATCTTTCATACTTATTTAATGACTCCACTGCGGGCGAAGCCGCGGGTAAAAAGCTAGTATAAAGTCTAAAATTGCTAAAGTTGAAAAAAATCCAACAAAAAAGTGTTCTTAATAGCATAGCTAATAGTGTATATATATATGGGTCCACGTAAAATCGGTAATAACATAATTGATACATAATAATTTCCGGTAAATAAATCCCCTATAAAGTTGACTTGTTCAATTTTTGACCAAGTATCAAAATTATTGGCAAAAACGGATCAGTTGAATGTAATTACTGCTGATTGTTTACTTTTAACGCGAATACTGAACTCGATTGTGAATTATATTCTCATATAGAGCTATTGAAGTTACATCCCCTGCAGAATTGAAATTTTACGCGATCGAATTCTAATTTAAGATCCTATAAATGTGTTCCTTTCAATAATGTAAGGGATGGGCCATTTAAAATTTTGAAATCGGAGGTGATAACGTTTCGCCCACTTGTTTTTTAGCTTGTTGAACTCGGGAGACTTGAGTTTGAACTTTCTATTACCGTAGCGCAAACTCCTTATCGATGATATTTGGTACAGATCGGTCGAATAATTTATTTGAATATGAATATGCTAATTATGAGCATTACGATATATTGTGGTCTGACTTGAGCACGAGGAAAATTTTTTCTGCGTTTGTAACGTGAAAATATCAAGAATACATTTCTTTACATGAATTAACTCGCATAGGTGTGTTTTGTATGTATATTTGCATGCTCTAGTTGGCGCTAGTGTATGATTAATATCTCAGTGCCTCCGTGTATATGTACTCGACAGATTTGTAGTCGCTATACAAATGTATGTTACACTGTCTCGATTTCACGTAGAACTTTCTATCACCATAGCACACACTACTTACTGATGATATTTGGTACAGATTAGCCGAATTAATTCATTTGAATATTAATCTCCTCTCAATTGTAACTGGCAGAGAGACTTTTCCAACGTTCGCCGTTTCTCTACGACCACGTACATATAAATAGATTATATTCCCTTTTTACTTTAAGAAGTTTCTGAAAACAAAGATCTTCGAAGTAGTTCAAACGATAATCCCTTGATCGGGAATCCTCCATTCATACATCTACTATATCACTAGTTTATTATAATCAAGGCGCATAAAACCTTTAGTCAGGAATGTCTTGTTGCGACATAGCCCGATACACACAATTCAACTATCTCTTCGTTATAATATCGTTATTCAGAAATGTCTTTTGCGATATTCTAAGAGACAGGGTTATTGTGTCTAATTGTGGATCCACATTTCATTCACTGTGAATCATCGAACAAAGTTCGAACAGTCGAATTCAATAATGAATAAAGAAGACATTATACAAACAACACTCATGTGAACCTCAGTTAATTAACACAATACAATCTCTTTATATCTCGATCGACTTATCTTTATGGCTACTCTTAGTTTGCTGCACAATAAATAATGGTTATCATCAAGTATCAACAATGGCGTTCTGTTTCTAATAAAGAATTCTTCTCACTCGTAAGTAGGCATCCTGTCTCTAATGTGAGACGCCATTTTCTCGGGGTTATATTTACCTCACGCAGGTCTTCGAAGCGACCATAGACTGTTACTTTCAGCATTGACAGTGAAAAGTAGGCATAAATTCCCTATGTAGTTTATTACGTTTGATATACTCTTACCAAGGGCATACCCAGTATCAAATCTAGGGGGGCAAAGCATGGTCGGGAACATTTTATCACGGATTTTTTTTTCGAAGATGAATGAAACCAAAATTTTCAGAAAAATATGTATAATTATAACAGTGCTTTATCAACTAAGTTATTCCAATGATTTGCTTGAAAAAAAATGGATTCTAGTTACATGCCTTATACTATTAATAATATCATTTTTCTTGGATTTGTAGAAAACTTGTTCAAAACTGTCGTTTCAATCCAGTCCCGATTTTCCTTAAAAAATTTACGATGGACGCTCATCAAATCAACCCAGTCATTCTGTCCTGTTCCATTGTACTTCTCAGCCAGGTCTTTACCTTTCGAATGGTACTAAAAGATCGTTCAAAAGTAGCCATAATGGATGGGAAACACTTAAAATGAGGAGTGCATGCCTTGTTGTAGGGAAAAAAATATTAGCCTCCTCCAAAAGTGCAGCCACTTCAATATCCTTTAATTTGTCCCCTGCTAAATCTTTCTTTTTCCACAGATTATACCACAAATCTAATTCTGCAGAGACATCACCCAACTCAAAAAATTCCATGAAAGATTTTGCGTTTCCTATTCTTTTGAAGTACTTTTAAGCATGTATGAAGGATGAAGATGGGATAAGGCAAAAGCAGGTGTATTCTCGTGTGGGAATCTAACATTCAATGATAAGGTTAAAGAGTCAAGATAAGGTATAATCAACGATCGTCTCCAGTATTCAATCGCAGTTTCAGATGGCGGATTACTTCTGTGTATTTGCCTTTTAACAATTCGTGGAACTGTTAACTCAACGCCGATTTTCTCCGCGATATCATGTAATTTTTCAAGTACTTCCTTAGAAACATGTTCAATTTCTGGTCGATCCTTCTTGATGACATCAACGATTTCAACAATGTGTTTCCTCACCATAATAAAATCCATATTTTTACCTTGTTGAACGTTCACAACGGATTCCAAAATCGCAGAGCATTTTGCAATCATGACTAAACCTATAATGTAAATTGGTTTAGTTACTGCACAGTGCAATTGATAGGCAAATTTTCTTGTAGCATAGTTTCCTTCAATCGAGATTTGTTCTAGCGCATTGACGATTTCATGAAAGCTGTTTGAAAACTTTCTGATGCTCTTGTATTTCTCAGACCATCTGGTCTCACAGAGCCTTGATAAATTAGGAGCCGAAGACCTGCGGCTTGGCGACTCACGAAAGAAGGATCTTGTATCCTTAACAGTTGCGATCATGTTTCTTATTTCCGGTAGTTTGCTACCATCATTGACCACAAGATTTAGTTTGTTGCTTGAGCAATGAAAAAATTAAGATTTATTGTACTTTTCCTCAAAATGGCCTTTACACCTCCTTCTTTTCCAGCCATCGTAGAACATCCGTCAAATCCAAATCCAACACAATTCTCTGCTGAAAGATTTTGATCTCTCTGAATTGTGCTAGTAATTGTAGGGGCATCTTGAGATTTCAGCTCAACAAAGCCTACAAATTCCTCTCTACTTTTTTGTTGATTCTCATCATAAAACTGGAATCCGATAAAATGCTGTTCTTTTCCAGCGATATCTGCTGTTTCATCGGCCATTACAGCGTAAGTTTTTGCTTTTTTCCAGCCATAGTAGAACATTCGTCAAATCCAATTTCAATACAATTATATGTTGAAAGATTTTAATCAACTAAAATACTCTGAATTGTGCTAGCGATTGTAGGGGCATCTTGAGATTTCAGCTCAACAAAGCCTACAAATTTCTCTCTGATTTTTTGTTGATTCTCATCATAAAACCGCAATCCGATAAAAAGCTGTTCTTTTCTAGCGATATCTGCTGTTTCATCGGCCATTACAGCGTAAGCTCTTGCTTGTTTACAGTCATCAATAATTCTTTCTTTGACAACTTCACCACATAATCCTATAATTTCATTCTGAATTGACCACAGTCAATTCTCAAATTTAAAAGGTCAAAGAAAACCCCCTCATCTCCTTCCTTTCCTTTAAGTGGCAAGTCATGTAGTATTGTCAGAATAATACATACATAATAAATACACGATATATTCTATTTGAAATTGAAATATTCAATACACCCTATATAGGTAAATATGAGGCAGGTACAAGGGATCTTGCGAATTCCAGCAATAAATGTTTAAATATTGCATAGAGTAAGTAGTCCATTACTTTGTGATACATCATTTTAATTAGAATGTTTAAGTAATATTGAAATAAGGTTATTCTGATTTTCACAAATTTTTATTGTTAAACTCACAACAATCATTCAAAATGTGATCTTGCCTGATGATGCTACTGTGATAGCGAAACAATTGTTGTGAGTTTAACAATAAAAATTTGTGAAAATCAGAATAACCTTATTTCAATATTATTTAATATGGATTTTCACCAAGTAAGGACTGATACAATTCAATTCAATAGAATATTTAAGGTACAGAAAGATATTTGAAAGCGGCAAGTTGTTAAATTGGTCGTTGAATGATATTCCAATTTTATTGTGTCCATTTATTTCCAGAGCTTTTAGGAAGATTGAGTCATAACTTTATTTTATTATTTTTTTGTTTCATAAAAATAGAGCCAACTACTGAATATGTCGTTTTCAACTGAATCTTGTCACGCTAAATCGGGATTTTCGACCAATGAAACTACTAAATTAGAGTATAATATGTTTCGAGTGATCGAAATCATAATGCGAAATATAAAAAAATATCTAATTTGATACTCTAAAAATAAATGGAATATCGTCTATCGGGGATATTGGTATTGAAAATATCGACGATATTTATTGAATTTCCTGAAAAATATCGATAATTCGATATATTAGTACTATTATTTTTCTGCAATTTCGATCGTACAATAAAAAAAAAATAACGATAAATTACCCTAATTTCATAATTTTTAATATAAGTAATTTTTTTATAGAAGTATCGAAACCAGATCCAAAGAACACCTTGCTGCCTTCAAATACCGGAGAGACAAGTACAATTTTGCTAGCCATTTCTTTGAAATAAACCATACATTCCCTGAACTTGAAGATATGGAAATTCTACATCTTGCGACAAAGGGCAATAAAATGAATATTTTCGAAGCTCTAGAAATAATTACCAAAATGACACGGCAATAAATCTATTGAACGAGCAGACGGAGCCGTAGAATTCCCCACTATTCAATGCCCTGTATAGACCAACATCTTGCGACAAAGGCCAATAAAATGAATATTTTCGAAGTTCTAGAAATTCATAAACACCAAAATGACCCGGCAATAAATCTACTGAACGTGCAGACTATAATCTATAAAGAAAAAAAATACGCAACTGAATCTTTCAGTTTGAAAATGTAGTAATAGTACGAAACTCGAGTAACTGTAATTAAATAAAGTTAGTGATAGTAAACAAAGTAATTTCGTTTTTCTAACTAAAATGATATATCACAAAGTAACGGACTACTCTATCCAATATTTTTTTTATTATTAAAATAATTATTTCAAGAATTGTAATGTATGTATTCCATCAACAAAATTTAATAACGATTATTTTTTTTTGCTTCCAGGGGGGGCAGCTGTCCCCCCAGAACCTGAGTATATCCTGAATTGAAATGAAATAAATCACTTGTTTCATTTTACAATGAAACTGAAAAAAGTTTTTAGTTGAAACTCGGTACCGGATTTGATCCTAATTGGTAATAATAATTCTTGAAACCTATTAAAATCATTTTTCATCTACTTCTCATATACATTTATACAGAAATAATAATGCCATGTAATAATTCCAATATATTATATATTTTTCTCATAAATAAAAAAGGTGATTGAATAATAGAAGATAATTAAGAATGTAGAGTTTGCTCAGTCTCTGGAGATACAACATACATAATACTCTGTAATACTTTTGTAGTAGTAGCCAAATTCCTCTTCATAGAATCAGGTAGAACATCCCATTTAACAAACAGATAATACACAGGAACACCTGAAAACAAGATAAAACGTTATAATTTTGTTTGTACACATTAATTAGAAAGGTAGTTTGATAAATCAGTCTTTTTTTGAAGTTCGCTGATACTGCTACTGTCAACTACCATCTGTCAATTGACATCTGTCAAATTTTTCGAGATGTTTTGCATACATCGTTGATTTTCTTCAACGTGTAATTAACATTAACTCTTCAGCTAATGGAAAGATATACCTACCCGATAGGGTGATCAACGATCCTATCAAAGTGTACATTGGCTGTTTTGGTATCGGAAATACTACCAAAAACACACAAGCTGCTAGGAACAAAATTGGAATTATTGTGTTCACTCTTATTGGTCGCGGCATATCAGGTTGTTTGTGTCTCAGGTAGAGCATTCCTCCTATACTTGCAGCGACTGAGAGCCAAAGTATCTGTCCGTAGTAGTTTATCAAAGTGAAGACGTCCTCAACGAAAAGTAAAACTAACGAAGTTAAACACTGGAAATAAATGGAGATCGAGTTATAAAAGAAATAGGCATTGAAAAAAGTTCATCAAGTTTATACTTGGCAAATGTTAATATTTAATTTGAATATAAAACCAGGACATTCTGTAATCTATATAGAATTAATTTCAAAAATTAGTAGTTTGAAATTGAATATGTCAATAAAAAAACCTGCGACATTATTATTATTAATTTTTAGAATTAATTAATTCTATAAAGGTTACAGAATGTACTTTCGTAGAACCTTTCAGACCAGTGAAGTATCTAGACCTTGGGAAGCAGCTCCAACTTTTTTCGATTTTTTAAATTTTATGTGAAATATACTCACACAAATATATTCATTTAATTATTTCAAGAATTATATCAGAGAAAAGTAAGTATTGGGAGCATGCAAGTATACATATTACTCAAAAATATTCGAGCGAAAACTGACTCTTTGCACTTGAATCAAATTTTCAGGATAGCTTCAGAGCATCCCGAATTAATAGCTCATTCCGGAAAACTACCGGTAGTATTATAGTTTCTGGTCAAAAACTCCGGAATAGGTTGCACGGTTTCAATTTGCGATAAAGAAGATCCGTCAGGCACCCGCGACTGAATAGGAAGCACCGGGCCGTGAGATATCGTTGGGCTCTTGAACATGAAAACTAGAACGCGCACAGATAGAGTCTAGATTTTGTCTGTATTAGTCAGGAGGGCGATTGCTGGTATGACGAGAACGGGGTCAATAGTATAATAAACATGAGCGTTAAAGTAGAATGTAAAGCTAAATTTTAGTTGAGGAATACTCACTGTGAAAATAAGAGAGGGGATAGGTGTCATCTTCTTAGCGTGGATGTAGGAAAAAAATTCAGGTAAATGCCCTTCCTGGGATCCAGTTAAGAACAGTCTTGATGACGTGAAAAGAATACCATTAACACCTCCAAAGGTTGACAACGCTACGAATACTGGCACTAACCAATTAAAGCTACCGAACATTTTGGCCCCAAAAGACTGAAAAAATAATTGTTAATATCTACTGAATAATGTCAATCCTCAAATTTATTCATTTACCACTGCCACAGCTTTAGAAGTTTCCATTTCATCTCCTGTTAAAACTGCGAAATAAGCTACATTGGCTAATACGTAAACTCCAGTGACCATAGGCAGTGCAATCCAGATAGCTCTGGGGAGATTCCTGAAAAAGAATGGATGAATTTCATGAATGAGTAACAGAAACATTAACAGTCAAAATAGACAAAAAAGTTATAACATAGCTAAAATTCGCATAGAGCTGAAAAATTGGTATAGACGTTAAATAAACCATTACAAATGAAATGACAAAAATCCCCTTCGATTCTACTTCTCCAAAAATGTATTCAAGGTCAAAAGCAAAAAAATTCAGGTTTTTTCCGTTTTTTTAGAGTGATAGAACTTTAAATTGAAATAAAACACTTTTTTTTTATTTAGATTGAAGCCAATTTTTTTTCATTAGAAAGATGTTTTTATGACATTTATGTTTTCAAAATAATTTCCGGCATACGTCAATCACGACTAGCTCTGAGGAACCGCATTCGACCAGACCAATTTTGGACCACTTTTTCGAGTAATTCAGGCCTTATTTCATCAATAACATGAGTTATGTTGGCTTCCAAAGCGTCTATTGTTTCTGGAATAACAGCATAAATCAATGACTTGACATAACCCCAAAGTAAATAATCCAGTGGAGTTATGTCACATGATCTTGGAGGCCAATTAATTGGACCATTTCTCGAAATAATGTTATCGCCAAATCTTTCTTTCAATAAATCAATTGTGACGGTAGCAGCATGAGATGTAGCACCATCTTGTTGGAACCAAAACACTTCTGGGTCGATACCATTCAAATTTTGAAACAAATAATCATTGATCATCGATCTACAACGAGCACCATTCACTGTAACATTAGCTCCAGCATCGTTTTTAAAGAAATATCGACCGATGATGCCTCCAGCGTGTAAAGCACACCATACAGTGCATTTTTCAGGATGCAATGCAATCTGCAGAACTTCTTGAGGATTGTTTTCACTGCATTTATGGCAATTTTATGGCTTGTTTACATAGCCGTACAACCAGAAAAGAGCTACATCACTAAACACAATTTTACGATAAAAAAGTGAATCAATTTCAAGCTGTTCTAGGGCCCAATCAGCAAACAAATGACGCTTATTATGGTCAAGTGGCTTTAGTTCTTGAACCAGTTGGATCTTGTATGGGTATAGACCAAGATCTTTACGCAAAATTTTTCATGTTGTGGATGCACAGAGTCCAACTTGTTGTGAACGTGGACGAATAGACAAATCTATATATAATATTCGTAATTTTCAATAAAATAGAAAGGCTTTTTACTTGATAGAAGAAATATAAAACAAAATTGGAATACTAAAACAAATTGAAATATGTTTATCTTCTACAATTTTAATTTCAAAAAGATTTTTATTCAAAAAACTTTTAGAATTAAATTAATGTCTAAAACAAGCACCGCTTGAATTTATTAATTTTAATAATTTTCGTATATCTGTTGGTTTATTTATTCCATTTGACATTCTATATTGAGTTTTGATTATATACGTCTATTAAATGTAAGCGGTGCTTGTTTTAGACATTAATTTAATTCTAAAAGTTTTTTGAATAAAAATCTTTTTGAAATTAAAATTGTATATTTCAATTTGTTTTAATATTCAAATTTCGTAATTTTCATTTCTTGATTTCGCACACAATTTGCACAAACAGATCGAGAAAGTGGATTTTATTTGTACATATGTGAGTTTTCTCTACAAATGATTTTGACTGAAATTATTTTAATTACTTCATCGCATTTTAATTTATTCCAAGAACAGCTGAATGATTTAAATTGAATTTGAATGTTTCATCTGTAGCTACAATGTTATCGTTACTCAAATATTGACTATAGAAAGAATCTACAAGTTCAATTCTCGTAACTGTTAATATGATTTTAACTTATATTGGTAATGTACCATTCCTTCTAGAGTAGTAACTTTCACATAAAATCTGCTATTACCAAGACCTTCCTAATAGTTTTCGCTGATGTCATAAAATATCCAGTTTATATTTATGTAATGAATAAGCGAAAAGTGTTTTAAGCATTAATCCTAAAAGGATATATAACCTTTGCTTTTATTTCCTTACGAGGAGAAAATAATTAATGGATAATAATTACATAAATATGAAATCGAACTTGACCTGCACTTTCAAGGAGAATGAATTAGATTTTTCCGAATTAAAATGAGAAATCAGATATTTTTTTCTGAAAATGATTAATTTTTAAAATGCATCAAACTTGACGTATATGGATATGCACCATTTTATAATCGGAAAGATTCATAAAATCAAAAAATATTTTATATGTTATATTATTTGAGTAAGTAAAATACTTTTCAATTTCTTTAATTTTATGAATTCCCTTTTTCCGTTAATCAATCAATGTTAGGAGAAAAAGACACAAAAAAGTTGCGTATTGAATTTTTATGTTTAAATCAATTTTTCAATTAGGAAAGTTTATTATATTTTTATGGAATCTGGTGCTAGCACACTAAAAATATTAACAGTATACAAGCACTAGATTCCATAAAAATATCAACAAGGGATAAGGTTTCAAGTTTTTAAAGAGGCTGAAATTTAGAAATACCCTGTATAATAGTGAATATTCATACAAGTCGTCAAGTTGTAGGTTTTCACTCAGGCAAAAACAAAATAATTTTTTATTTTAACTCAACTTCATGAACTACCGGTACATAGTGATTAAAAAAAGGTATAAATTTATAATATAATCCATTTTTCCAGCGAAATATTTTCATCATATTAGTATCATAACATTTCATCTAATATATTATAAAAGGCGGAGTTTAATGCGTGAAGTTGTCTACAAAAATAGTACTAAACCGAAATCTATAATCATTTCTGAAGTTTTATAACCTTTCAATTGAATAGAAATAGCAACATTACTTGGACCCATAAGGGGGAGCCATTAATTGTTAATAAAAATGAATATTCGGGACGTACTTTGAAGTATCATATAATATGCTACACTCCGCTGAGAACGAAATCTTATTTTATATTATAGGAAGCATAAGATTAATTCATTTAATGTCTATAATTTATTGATTCTTTCGGTGTTGTCTTCTATTTATACGATTTTAATAACATTTATTCACCATTGATAATAGACAGTATGATTTCCAGAAGATATTCTTCAGAACCAATAACTATTTGCGAAATAAAACACCTAAAATAAATGAATCACAGTTATAAGGTGTTTACCAATTATTATATGGTAGGATCTACCCAAAAACTTACGTAAGATTAACACCATTCGAAGGATAAATTTACGTATACATATTGTATACTGTATACAATGTTATGAATTTAAAAATAAATGTTTTTCTAGACAAGTATAAATTTAATAATAATCTAATATGAACGTTTTTCAGATTTCTAATATAAGTGTTTAATGCTCATCCTGACGTTTTATAAGATCATTCACGAAAAAAAGAAGTGCTACTGATTATTTGAATCATTTCCTGGAAAAGACGAAAAAAGCTATTAGATGAAATTCTTATTGAAATATAATGTTTTGAACAACAATAAGAACACAGATGCTGTATAAATTATACTACTCTGTCAAGAAAGTACCGGGAATTTTCAATTAAAACAACATTTTTACATTTAATCGTCAAAATTTATTGGGTCGCCTTCAAAATAGGCTCCATTTGCTCCAATACATCTATGCCAACGGCACTTCCAATTATCGAAACATTTTTTATAGGCGCTTTCCGGGATGGACTTTAGCTCTCGCGCCGAATTTTGTTTTATGGCTTCAATCGACTCAAAACGGGTGCCACGAAGGGGCAATTTTAGTTTTGGGAAGAGGAAAAAGTCGCAGGGAGCCAAATCCGGCGAATACGGTGGTTGCTGAAGCACGTTTGTTGAGTTTTTGGCGAGAAAGTCAGTCACAATCGTAGCTCGGTGAGAAGGCGCGTTATCGTCATGCAAAATCCATGAGTTGTTCGCCCACAAATTTGGCCGCTTCTTACGGATACGCTCACGCAAACGTTTCATAACGCCTAGGTAATACTCCTTGTTTACCGTCTGACCCTCTGGAATGAATTCGTAGTGCACCACGCCACGGATATCGAAGAAAACAATGAGCATCACCTTCATTTTCGAGCGGCTTTGGCGTGGTTTTTTCGGTTTCGGCTCATTTTTTGCCACCCATTCCGATAATTGCTGGCTTGTTTGCATATCGTACTCGTAGACCCAGGTCTCATCACCAGTTATAATGCGTTCCATGAATGTAGAATCGGAATTACAGCGATCCAGCATGTCTGAAGCAACCTGTTCGCGATGACGTTTTTGAAGAAAATTCAGGTCTTTCGGTACGAGTCGTGCGGCCACCTTTCTCATGCCCAAAATATCAATCAAAATCGTACGTGCGGACTCGTGGGATATCTTAAGATCATGTGCTATCTCTCTCAAGCTGGTACGACGGTTTTCCAGCACCCTTTCCTTAATTTTATCGACGTTATCTTCGATCGAAGCCGTCGATGGGCGTCCACTTCACGACCGTCCTTGAAGGCTCTGTACCACTGATATGCACGAGTTTTCGATAGAGCATTGTCACCAAAGGCCTTTTGCAACATTTTCAATGCATCGGCACACGAAAATTCATTTGCAACACAAAACTTTAAACAAATTCTTTGCTCAACGTAATCACCCATAGTAAAAATCGGCACGCACTCTGACATCGACTGACTTAATCAGCTGTTGCGAACACACTAGTTGACAGATCCCACTCAAGCTTGGCATAGTAATTAAGGACAGTGGTACCAACCTAGGAAAAAAAATTTTTACCTGCCTCATTGCCCCGCCAGATTTAAATCGATAATTCCTGGTACTTTCTTGACAGAATGTAAATCATTGTGATTCAAGCATTTTTCTGAATCCAGTTATTGAGCAAGAAATGTATCATTACATAATTCAACTTAAAAATAAAAAATCTACAGGATGTGACGAGATACCTGTAGATCTACTGAAAAAATGTGCACCGATGTTGACGTTACCCCTAACATATGTAATACATCAAGTGTTTCAATACGGAAAATATCCAAAAGCCCTCAAAGAAGCTTATTAGGTTAAACCAATTCACAATAAAGAAGAAAAATACAATTTCAATAACTACTGTCCAATACCTCCACTCTCACATGTTAATAAAATATTTTAAGAATAATTTTTTGATAGAGTAATGAAGTTTTTAGAGAAGAATACAGGCAAATCGACCATATATGCATTATATCGAGTTCTTAACTCTGTAATAAAATCATTGAATGAAAATCAGATAATAGCGACACTTTTCTTTGACTTGACCAAAGCGTTCGATACAATGAATCATGACATCTTATTGCAAAAATTGGGAAGATTTGGTATAAGAGGTATAACGTCAAAATTATTTCGATCATACTTAACAGGGAGAATTCAGAGAACAACTGAAAAAGGAAAAAATGGCAAGCAAATAATATCAAATGCCTTGCTTGTAGCTATAGGGGTTCCCCAAGGATCAATATCAGGTCCTTAACTTTATATAATCTACACAAACGATTTGATTAGAGTAACATCCAATGATACTGTAATGTATGCCGATGACGCATCAGTAATCTGCGTTGGTTCCACTCTAGATGAATGCAAAGCCGCAGTTGAAAAAGATTTGGAAAACCTCGAAAAATGATTCGGGAAGAATAATCTCACAATGAACATCACCAAGACCAAATTGATAATATTTAGAGTAAAGAATCAACATGCCATCAAATTAATTTATCATGGTGAGAACATAAGAGCTGAAAATACTCTACCATTCTTGGGAATCCATTTAGATCGGGATTTGAATTGGTGGCCACACATTGAATATTTGGCAACAAGCCTTGCAAGGTATTGTTTTAAGGATCTTAACAAGAACAATTGGGTCAGATAATTCCCTGACAGCATATCATGCAGTCCACTCTAGACTCAGGTATGGAATCTGTCACGTTGACGTCTGTGATTTGTTTCTCAAACATAACGAAAATGATCCATTTTTGAAACGCATCATTACTGGGGACAAAAAATGGGTTTTATATAACAATCTCAAACGCAAGAGATCATGGAGCGAAAAAGATGAACCGGCTCAAAGCCTTTCGAAAGCCAATATCCATCGAAAAAGGGGGAAGCTGTCCGTTTGGTGGAATTTTAAATTTTTTTTTGAGCTTTTACCGGATAACACAACAATTAATTCGGAAGTCTACTGTCAACAGCTGGGCAAACTAAAGGATGCACTTCAACAGAAAAGACCAGAATTAATCAACAGAAAAGTTGCAGTGTTTCACCAAGATCATGCGAGACTCATACAAGTTTGGTTACTCGCCAAAAGCTTTTACAGCTCAAATAGGATACACCCACCATATTCTACAGATATGGCGCCCTCGGATTATTATTTGTTCCGGTCATTGCAAAATTTTTGACGGTAGAACCTTTACTTCAAATGAAGAAGTCAAAAATCACCTGGATCAGTTTTTTGCCAGCAAAGACCAAAAATTTCATAACCTTGGAATCAAAATTTGAATATCAACACTTTAATTCTAAAAGTTTTTTGAATAAAATTTTTTTTTGAAATTAAAATTGTAGAAGACTAACAGATTAAATCTGTTTTGATATTCAAATTTTGTTATATTTCTTCTATCAAGTAAAAACCCTTTTTCTATTTTATTTTATACCTAATATATAATTATATTTAGGCTTGAATAATTCTCATTAAGGAATGTCAATGGTGTGAAGAAAACCATAGAATGCCTTACAGTTTTCTGTGATTTTGTGACGAACTGACTACCTGGATTTTTAAAGTTAGTCTGTTTCAATCAAGTCCCGTGTTAAATTCTAAGGTATGATATAGTGATGGTTAGTTGATTTTGATATTTAAATGTTATCTAGGGCCGATGAAGAGATTATCCGTATTCTAATTGTTTTTTGAAGATATATTACATGTTTTGAGAGATTTTTGAATTAACTTATTTGAATATTTAAATACATTAAATATTTCAAATAAATTATATTTTTTGAGAAATCCTTAAGTTGTGTTTTATGTTTTTGAAAAGGAATTGGTTTCACTATGGTAAGATCAGAAACAAAATTTTGTCTCCTTCAAATATTTATTTACTGATTTTAATTGCTTTTTTCATATTGGTTGGTTTAAATCTAAGCGGTGCTTATTGTAGACATTAATTCAATTCTAAAAGTGTTTTGAATGAAATTTTTTTTGAAATTAAAATTGTAGAAGACTAACAGATTAAATCTGTTTTGATATTCAAATTTTGTTATATTTCTTCTATCAAGTAAAAAGCCTTTTTCTATTTTATTTTATACATAGCTTGGAATCATGCTACAACCAAAAAGATGGCAAAACATGTTGGACCAGAATGGCCAATATATAATTTAATGAAATATTTATTCATTATACGAAAATTGTCTTCCATTTTCCCAAAAAAAAACGAAATTACTTTCCGAACAACCCAATAAATATCCTTCATAAATCCACTAAAAATGAACCCTGGTATACATACTCTTCTTTGGTTGTTTATCTTATTGCAATTGATGAAAATAATAATGACAAACAAGTTATCATTCAGATTACTCGTTGTATACAAACATTGACTAACAGAATTAAGTATTAGGTTAGGATTAATTCAATGTGTTTTTATTTTCCATTTATTACAAAACACTGTCAAATAATCTCTGTGGCTCTTAAGCCTTCAAACCACTACTTTCCGATATGAATATGAGAATTCACACTGTTATCTATTATTTATGATTTTTTATTTTGACCATAAAGCTTGTCAGATATCAGATATTTAACCTCCAAATATCAAAATGCAGAATTTAATCTTACTTTATCTTTCCCTAATTTTTCTTGTGCCGATAATAAAGTAGGATTTAATTCTGAGAAAAGTTCGTAGATGAGTAATAATAGTAAATATGCAATTTTGTGTGTTTAGTGATAATCTTTAGGAATTTGGAATAAAGGTATATTAGACTTTTGTGCGTGATTGGGTTTTAAATGTTCAATGCGATATCCTCAATTCTCTTCCTAGAATTTCAATTAATTTTTATACTGCAGTGGAGAAAATTCCTTTTACGCCATTAAGCGGACATGAAATGTCAAACATATTAAAATGGAGATGAAAGCCGAAGGGGACATTGTTTTAACAGCCTCCTCGAAGTTTTGTGAGCAACAGCTGTTGCTCACTGGGCACTAATACAGAGGAAGAACAAATCGATCGATTATGGCAAATGTTTTTCAGGCGATTGTTATGCAATGTGCTCAAATCTAGACTTGTACAATGCACTAAAATCGCCTTCTGGTAGAACAAAAGTGCGATTTCGTGTTCTATTGGGCGAATCTCTCGAGAAAAATATCCCAATCAAGCTGAAAGCACGATTTCTCTCTTCTAGAAGTTTACGGAAAACCCATCACAAGGGAAAGAAAATCGTTTCGGTAAATTTGATCGGATACATCTTTTATTCATCCTTTTCTGGTTTCTTCTCACGTGATTTCTCAAGCAGGGAGGGTCAATGTAATGAGTGCAACTTGCGGAGTCTTATGAAAATTTGAAATCTTCCGCAGAAAAAAAATTTCAATGATAGTTTGAAATTTTAATATCAAAACAGATTTAATCTGTTAGCCTTCTACAATTTTAATTTCAAAAAATGTTTATTCAAAAAACTTTCAGAATTAAATTAATGTCTTATAAGCACGGCTTATATTTAATAGACGTTTAAAATCAAAACTCAATATACAATATCAAATGGAATAAATAAACCAACAAATATAAATTGCCAATTAAAATTAATAAATAAATATTTGAAAGAGACAAAATTTTCTTACCATTATGAAAACTAATTCCTTTTCAAAAATACAAAACATAATATAAGGACTTCTCAGAAAATATAAATTATTTGAAATATTCAATATATTTAAATAAGTTAATTCAAAAATCTCTCAAAACATGCATTATATCTTCGAAAAACAATTAGAATTCCGATAATCTCTTCCTCGGTCCTAAATCATATTCAAAAATTCAGAATCAACCAACAATAAATATAACTTACCTAAAAGTCGTCCTGGATCATCGTTTGAACAACTAACTTTAAAATCAAGATATTCTATGTTCGTCGCAAAAATCATAGAAAGCTGTAAGGTATTATAAGGTTTTCTTTAAACCATTGATATTCCATAATGAGATTTTTATTCAAGTCTAAATATAATTATATATTATGTATAAAATAATAAACAGGCTGATTACTTGATAGAAGGAATATAACAAAATTTGAATATCAAAACAGATTTAATCTGTCAGTCTTCTACAATTTTAATTTCAAAAAATTTTTATTCAAAAAACTTTTAGAACTAAATTAATTTCTTATAAGCACGGCTTATATTTAATAGACGTATAAAATCAAAACTGTATTCACAATATCAAATGGAATAAATAAAACAACAAATATAAATTGTTAAAATTAATAAATAAATATTTGAAGGAGACAAAATTTTGTTTCTAATCTTACCATTATGAAAACTAATTTCTTCTATCAAGTAGAAAGCCTTTTTTATTTTATACATATGTAATTATATTGTATACACTACGTATATCTATCTACCTATTCAATAAAAAGTGAACGGAAACTGAGTAATTTTCTCATTTTATTTCCTATAAATAGTACAATTCAAAACTATTCAAATTTTCTGTATTGTGTATTCAGATTTGTAGTTTGTGACAATTGTTTGTCTAGAAAAAGTTGGAACTGTTTTTTGGACAACTTTGTACTGGTGTATTCAATGAAGGTATCCACTACACGTAATGATTTAATGGAAAATAATTTAAGCGATGTGTCACTTCCTCATGGAGCGGAAGTAGAGATTAATTTATCATATCAAAAGGTACACCCTCTTTTATAATTTTTACATACCTTATAGATTACTTTGTTCAGCAATATTTATGAGTAAAATGAAATTTTAAGCACAAATATTTCATCTTTTTCGTGCACTCCTATAGAAGCCCTTATTACTTCTTATAAATGTCCGTATTATTATTTTTTCATTAAATAAATAAGTCATCAATATTATTTATAGAAGCTGCTCAAGTTAAATCTGCAGCAGTTTTTTCAGTTATATTAATATGATTTATATACTCCAAAACGTGAAAAGAAAAGCTGAAATTTATTATAATTCATTTGGAAACGGCAAATCCAAGTAGTAGGGAAATTTTTTATCTCATTTCAAATTTTATCATTACCTGTAGGGATCTTGGAGTTCTTCGGTAACGAAATTCAAGAAGTTCCAACCTCCAAATGCAAAAAGACCGGAATAGAAACCCAATGCAATGTTGGTTAGTTCAAAATTTCCCTCGAAGGAGTTGCTATAATTATTGGAATTACCTGAAAAGTACAGGAAAAAGTTTTAAATTAAAACAAGTATTTTTCTAAAATTTGAATATTAATGCAGAATAATTCTGTGAAACCTCTGCATAATTCATTTGAAAAAACAATTTATCAAAATATCTCAGAAACACTTAGAAATATACAGGAATCTATAGAAAATATAGAATATTGACAGAAATTAAATGACATTCTAGTGGACAGCCGTTTCATATGAATATTATGAAAAATCTATACCAAAAGTTGCTCTTAATAAATTTAAAAATATTACCCTCTTCGAAGGAAAAAAGTATTTTTATATTTTAAAAAACATTTCGAGCTCAATAGTTTATTCGAAATGCCTTCTTATCATTGGAACAAAATTATATTAATCAATCTGCAATGTTTTACACTTTAACAATTCATCATTATGTTTGATATTTATATCTCTTACAACTATAAAAGGTTCATTATATTATAATCAAAATAGATAAAGAATTCAGTTATTCAATGAACTCTGGAAATGTATGTCTTTCTTGAATGAGCAAAGTTTAATTATTTTAATTACGATCTTTGCATTATATCAAGATGTAACTTCACGAAGCATTTTTGCATCGTTTATTCGACAACAGGCGATATGTTGAAATATGATTCTGAATAAATAAAAATGTTCGCTTCTGTGATTCTTTTAAATTAATCAAGAATCATTTTTTCAACTCAAACCAATCTGTGAGTCCGTTGCTAGGCAACATAAAAAGGTAGTTGATTCAACCATAGATTGGATCTGACTGACAGTTCGGTAATTATTCACGATTTAATTTTTGACAGTATTAACGAAAAATGTCCGACTGCAATTTGAATCCTAATTACTGGAACTTCCAGTAGCTGCAGAATAAACATCCGAGGGCCTTTTCCCGTGAAAAGCAAAGGAAGGTATGTAAACACGTACGAAACATATATTAACTGGTTCGCTGCTCACTTCTGAGACTATGCTCAGAATACAATTAAATGTCACTTTTTGACAGTTTTCAACTCTGAAATTTTATAACGAAGGGGTAGAAAAGTCAATGCTGACATAAAAATTCAATGAGCGACTTCTTGTTTTTTCGTCGAGAATTGAATTTTCAGATATTATAACTGGCAGCTGTCAAATAGATCAAATAATAGAAGTAGAAATAAGTTCGTGCGGTTTTGATAGCAGATGTTGCTACTAGTTTATTATCCTTTGTTTAATCTGTAATACCTTCATTTTGAAATGTCATCATTAGGCTTTCTTTTCTGTATCTGCCATTTCGCTGAATGGTAAACAACATAGTTTGTGTGGCTTCTGATAATGTCAACTTTTGAACCGAATAATGTGTTTTTGCGTGTAGTTTTACTTCATTACTTCAACAAGAAGAAAAAGACTGCCGCAAGTCATCGTATTTTAAAGGATGCTTATGGTGACCATGCTCTAGTTGAACGAATGTGTCAGAAGTGGCTTGCACGATTTAAAAGTGAAAAATTTGATTTGGAAGACGAATAACAACCCGGAACGTCACCAAAGTTTAATTAAAGGGAAGGCTCGATAAAGATTCATCACAAACTCAAGAGAAACCCACAAAAACATATGGATTCACTTAACCAGCCATTTGCCATCGTTCAAAAGCAATCGGAATAATCTTAAAGGTAGGAAATTGTCGAGCGGAATTTTTTGATGGGGTTATAATAATAAAACATATTTAAAAACGTAGTTCACAAAAGAGGCTACTCTGGGTATATGAAAACCTATATATTTTGACCATCATCTTTAAAGTGTAATTAATCTTATTTATAGACCTGATAATAAACGTTTCGGTTTCATTAAGTTAATGCATTTCACTTTATTACTTATAGAAGGCATGTTAAAGAAAATATTGATTTGCAACTTGCACATTACATTTGCTGTTGAGAAATATAATAATTTGTTTTCCATTTTATACTTTTTTGATTGAATATACATATAGGGTGTTTTGAAGATCAAGCAGAATAATTCTGTCACACCTCTACAAATTTAAATATTAGAAATTTTTTGAGAAATTCTAAAAATTAAATAAAGTGTCTTGGAAACACTATTTCTTTTCAGTCGACATGCGCAATCAACAAACTTCGCACAGCATCAAAAAGAGATAAAAAGAATCTAAAGAAAATATAGAATTTTGACCTAAATTACCTAGCAAATTTCAGATGATAAAGCTGTTTCATACCGACCTTAAAAATAACAAATTCTATTCCAAAAATGTCCAAAATAAAATTAAAAAATTGAAAACGCCTCGCTTCAAAAAGCTCATTCGAAAAACTCTGCAAAAATATGCAGCACATCTTTAGAATTTTCTGAAAGATAAATGAAAATATATCACATACCTTACAACCTATATATACTCAAACGATGCTACAATACGACTAATTATAAGATATTGAACACCAAACAATTCTTCACATTTTACAATATATACACAGATAGTGAAAAAGGCATGTCCAAGTTTACCTCTAACAATCAGACGTCTTCAAGCATCGTTTGAGTATATAATGGTTCCAAGGTGTGGCAAAAAAGTAACGAGACTGGCAATACTCCAAGACCACGTGTATCAGTACCCTTCCATAAGTCAGTGCGATCAAAGAGTATCGATGGGAGTTTCAAACGCTGTTCTGTGGATGTGCTGCATATTTTGAAAGACTTTTTTGAAGAAAGGTTTTTTCGAGAGATTTTGAAAGTTTATGTTGAACTTTTTTGGAACAGAATTTGTTATTCATAAGGTCGGTATAAAACAACTATATCGGCTAAAGTTTTCTAAGTAATTTCGGACAATATTCTATATCTGTGTGACCGAATTTGATATTTAAGATATTCAAACAAACCCACTATCAAGTTATGAACCCTTTCATTTAAATTTATGTTCAAGCTCCGCTTAGATCCAACATCTGTTCAAATTATTTTTGATGGAATAGTCCGTTACTTTATTTCATTTTAAAATGGATTGAAATAAGAAATTACTTTGTTTTCTATTACTTTTTATTTAGTTAATTTACAGTGACTCGAGTTTCGTAGTGTTTTCTATATTTTTAAAATGAATAAAATAAACAATATCTCAAAGATTATGAACATTCGTTGAAGGGTCCGGCTTGTGCAAAACTCGAGAGAAGTGGGGTGTGCCAAAGATCCGTCTCTTCATTTAATAGTTTTATTTCTAAAGCGTGCTTGTTCTTTATGACAAAAATTTTGTGAAACTTCCATATTTTGAACCAATCTCGCAAAAAATAGCTCAAATATTTCAGAAAACTAACATAAAACCAGCTTTCACACCCTCACATAAATTTTCCATCTTCTTTATTAATGCTTGAAACAAAAACAACCGGCTGAATAATTCTGGAGTTTATAAATTCAATTATCAACAGTGCAGTAACGTTTATATAAGAAAAATCGGGAGATCTTTCCGAAAAAAGCCCAAAGAACATCAATCTCTCTTAAGGAACCGGAAAGATAACTCTAATTTTGCGAAATTTTTTTCGAAACCAATCATATCTTCTCAAAATTGAACAATCTTCAAATATTACACCTGGAAGCGAAAGGAAACAGCTGTACATCCTGGAATTCATAGAAATATTTAGGCACAAGCACGTTTTAGACATAAAACTATTAAATGAGCAGACAGACCTTTGGCACACCCTATTTCTTGAAGACTCTGCACAAGCCGAAGCCCTTAACAAACATATAAAATAGTTGAGTTACAATTTATTTTATTCAGTTTGAAAATGTAGTAAATACTACGAAACTCGAGTCACTGTTTATTCAGTAAATAAAAGTGATAGAAAACTAAGAAGTGTCTTATTTCATTCCATTTCAAGTTATTTTGACACTCCTTAAATAATATTCCACCCCTTTTGAATTAAGGAAATATTGTTAATGTGTTAATTACCCATGATCATGTGATATATTCCTGCTACGATTATGATGGCAAGGGCAAGAAGCTTGGCAACTGTGAATACATCCTGGATCCTCATGGCCCATCGCACGCTCAAGCAATTCACGGCAGTCAGAAGACCTGAAACAGAAAACAAAGGACTGTTAATAGGAGATAAGTTTCTGTTCAGTGAATGCTTCGTTAGGAAGACATTCATGCGTTACAAGATTAATGGAATCAGATTTTCACAAATTGATATACACGTAAGAGTTCTCAGTTGATAATCTAGATTTCTCTCATTTTAATGCGAAGAAGTTCTCCGCGCAATAAGTGCGATTATTACAAGAAGTGAGCAACTATTCGATTTTTATTAAAATAAAAGATTATTTCTACAATCAATTGTTGGATTTCTTCGAAAGTAATAAGATATTGTCGACCTTTACTTGGCAAGTATTAGGAGTACGGTTTTGATAGCAGATGTCGCTACTAGTCCACTGTTTCATCTGACAACACCTGCATTTTGAAGTGTCATCATTAGGCTTTCTTTTCATTTCGACGAAGTGTAAACGACATAGTTTCTGTGTGTTCTATAAATTTCAACTTTTGTACCAGATAATGTGTTTTTGCGGGGAGTTTTACTTCATTACTCAAATATGAAGAAAAAGACTGCCGAAAGGCATCGTATTTTAGAGGATGTTTATAACAACCATACTCTAGCTGAACGCACATGTCAGAAGTAGTTTGCTCGATTTAAAAATGGCAATTTTGATTGAGAACGACTCGGGCTGCCACCAAAGTTTAAGGATGAAGAATGAGCGACAAGGCTCGATAAAGTTCCATCACAAACGCAAGAGGAACTCACAAAAACACTTCGAGTAACTCAACCAGCCATTTGCCATCGTTTAAAAGCAATGGAAATGATCCCAACGCTAGGAAGTTGGGTGCCATATAAACTGAAGCCAAGAGAAGTCATTTTTTCACGTGTGAACAACTACTCCAACGACAAAAAGGGGGTATTTGCATCAAATTGTGACGGGCATTAAAAAGTTATAAAAAGCAACAGTATTTTTCAGATATTTTATTTCATTTAATTCTAAAAAGTTTTTAAGAGACTTTTTCAGGTTGAAATTTATAGAAGTTTCAGAGAATTTATCTAGTTAATACTTATTAAGAAATGTCCAGGAAAACTTTCAAATCTATATTTTGATATTTCAATCACAGATTGATGATATGAGAACGATTAAATGACGGATTTTCCAATAGGAATTATACAATTTAAAATGGTTATAGTGGCAATACTGTATATTATTTTTGACATTTCCTATGTCATTTGTGTACAGTAGGTTATGACATTTAATCATGGTAAGATACACACTTCCACAATGTTTAGAAATTGTTAAATTATTAGGAGTACAAATAAGTTTCCGCCGTTTTTTTAACACAAATTAAATATTTATTATAGAAGAACGGTTTTAAACGATGTGAGACTGCTTGCTGAGTGACTTCTAATGTTAGAGCAAGTTCTTTTTGTGTTTGAGATGAATCTTCCTCCAATAATTCCTCCAATTCTGCATCCTCGTAAATTTTTGGCCTTCCACTGCGATCTTTGTCTTCTACGTCGAAATCACTGTTTTTAAACTTTTGAAACCACTCTCGACACGTTCTCTCACTCAAAGCACCCTTACCATATGCTTCTACGAGCAATTGATGCGCCTGAGCAGCAGATTTCTTTAAATTAAAGAAGTAAACTAATATTTCCCGCAAATGACGCTTACTTGACTCAAATTTTGACATTTTCAACTTATAAAAATTATATTTTACCAATATAAAATCAATGATATTAATAGGTTATGTTGTTCTTGAATGTCCAAACTATTTTTTGAGCCGGTTATCATCTGCGAAAGCTAACCGAAACTCCGTGCCGCGCCATCTACAATAAAACGGCGGAAACTTATTTCTACTCTTAATATATCATTAAAATCAGTGCTCATTTGTGATAACTGTGAGAAATTGAGAAGAAATCATTCAAGTCTTATTGTAGACAAATCTGAAAGTGAATTTTCTTTCCACGTTACAAAAATACCAATACGACAAAGAAATGCACGCCCACAAGGGAATATTGACTTTGTTGCAGCAAGTGTAAGGAAAAATTCAAATTTATCGTCGTTCTCAACAATTCAAACAACAACTTGGAAAATTTCAAGATAAGATTTGGGTTAACATCCTTATAAAATTCAACTGGTTCAAGAACTGAAGGCATTTGATCGCCATAAAAATCGTTTATTTTCTGATTTTGCTCTTGAACAACTTGAACAATTTCAAAGAAAAATTTTACTGAATGATGAAACTAATTTTTGATTGAATGGTTATGTAAACGAACAGAATTGCAGAATCTGGTGTGATGAAAATCTACACGATACTGTTCTGACAACAAAATAGAAAAAGGTTTTTTACTTGATAGAAGAATTATATTTCTTCTATCAGCCTTTTCCTATTTTATTTTATACATAATATATAATTATATTTAGGCTTGAATAAATCTCATTATGAAAAGTCAATGGTTTAAGGAAAACCTTTTAATACCTTACAGTTTTCTGTGATTTTGTGACGAACGTAGACTATCTTGATTTTTTAAAGTTAGTCTGTTTAAGCAATTATCCGGTTAGCACAGGTAAGATATACTGATTGTTAGTTGATTTGGATATTTTAAATATTATTTAGGGCAGATGAAGAGATTATCGGAATTCTAATTGTTTTTTGAAGATATAGTGCATGTTTTGAGAGATTTTTGAATTAACTTGTTTGAATATTTAAATATATTAAATATTTCAAATAAATTATATTTTTTGGGAACTCCTTAAGTTGTGTTTTATATTTTTCAAAAGGAATTGGTGTTCATAATGGTAAGATAAGAAACAAAATTTTGTCTCCTTCAAATATTTATTTATTCATTTTAAATGGCTATTTATATTTATTGGTTTATTTATATCATTTGACATTGTATATTGAGTTTTGATTATATACGTCTATTAAATATGAGCGGTGCTTATGTAGATATTAATTTAATTCTAAGAGTTTTTTGAATAAAATTTTTTTGAAATTAAAATTGTAGACTGACAGATTAAATCTGTTTTGATATTCAAATTTTGTTCTGACATCACACACATACACATACACACATACAGATAAATCACTCTGTGGTGCGCAATTTTTGCTGGCGGAGTCATTGGTCCATATTTCGTTGAAGAAAATCGCCTAAAAGTAACAGTTAATGGAGAACTATACAGAACAATGTTAAATTAATATTTTTTTGCTGTTGTTGAGAATAATCGGGTGGATATATGGTTTCAACAAGATGACGCTACTTCCCACACCCACCTAAACAATCGATTTATTCTATGATTGTTTCGGTCTTTACTTGACGGAAATTCATCTTGAAAATATGAATAAAAACAATATTCTCATTTCCGCTAATATTTTATTGACACTACGATCGTTACGTCATACCATGACTTCTTCAGGTGAGTATTACAAGATACTATCTTGTAATACTCACCTGAAGAAGTCATGGTATGACGTAACGATCGTAGTGTCAATAAAATATTAGCGGAAATGAGAATATTGTTTTTATTCATATTTTTAATCGATTTATTGAAAACAAAACTTGGTAATAAAATTATCCCAAGAAATGGTACAGTTAATTATCCTCGCTGGTCGTGTCATTTAGCACCTTGTGATTTCTTTCTTTGGGGATATTTTAAGTCATATGTTTATGCTGATAATACAACAACAACTGAGCAATTAAAAATAAACATTGAACGTAACATTGATGAAATACAGTCAAATTTATGTGAGAGAGTGATGAAAAATTAGGTTGACCGAATGTAGTACGTACGGAGAAGTCGTTGTGGTCGTTTGAATTCTCCATACATAATGGTATAATGTTACCTTTCAAAAATTGTGTCTCACTGAACAGCTCACATGATTATTTTCAATTTTTAACCATTGCTATTGGAAAACGCTTTATATCTTTGAAATCATAGAGTACACAAGGTGAAAATAGTTTTTAAAGTCAGTGGGAAATAGATGCAGCATTTAGTTACTTACAAAGGCATACTGCGGCCAATAATCTTATAGCATCAGCAGGTGCATCACAGTCAGGAAAAAAAGGTTTAGCTGCATACTCCGCGAAAGTCAAAGCAACAATAGTGTTTGTAGTTGGTCTAATGATCAGAATCGACACCCATAACATCAAGAAAGCCGCAAGTGGACCAAAGGCGACGTAGATGTAGGCATAATCAGCCCCCGATCTCGTTATAGAAGTCCCTAATTCGGCATAACACAAAGCGCCAAGTGTTGAGAACAACCCCGACACAGTCCAGATAACCAAAGAAGCACCAACGGATTTCGTGGACATATAAACACCGGTAGGGGATACGAATATTCCACTCCCTATTATTGACCCCACAATCAACGTCACTCCATTCAACAGCGTTATTTTTCTCTTCAATCTAACACTACCCGAACTTGAACTTTTGCGGAGGGATGGTTCGGATTGTTCTTGGTCTATGTTGCCCATGCTTGTCGATGAACCGATATTACATCATCTTCTGCTCACTGGAAATTCAACTGACACGGTTCGGAGCAACTAACCCGGCGCACATCGAAGAAGTAACGACAAATTGAAAATTGGTACACACTATCGGTACCTGTAAGCCCGTGGTACCCCCATCATCGAAGTGGGCCATGTTCTTCATGTTCTTTGAGTTTATTAAACTGGTGCAGGTGTTTTATTGCAGTTCATGAGGAATAATCGGATGTCATTTTTGGATCCAGCCTTTTACCGAGTGTAAACTTGTGAATTATATATTATTTAAATAGTATGTTAATTTAGAAAATTTTGATGTAAGAGATATGGATTATGATTGTAGGATTCAACTTATGTACGAGTATGTAACTTTCTCTCCATGGTTACATATATGTACAAGGGAAGGTCCACAAATACTAGTTCGATAGTTGCAAGTAACTGATGCTTTTCACACTATTCTAAACTGCTAGCATGTTTGGTACAAAATTTATAGATTCTTCAATTTGAAGGATTAAAGTTGGTATACTGGTTTCCTGATCTATCGCCTTTCTATTAAAATTTGTTGAAATTAAATCAAAATGGAGTGTAATGAGAAATTACCTAATTTTCTATCATCCTTTATTAACTGAATATACAATAACTTAGGTTTCGTAGTGTTTTCTACATTTTCAAACTGACTAAAAGAAATTGTATCTCAACTATTATATATATTCGGCTTGTGCAAAACTTCGAGAAGTGGGGAGTTCCGAAGGTCCTTCTGCTCATTTAAAAGTTTTATTTCTAAGACGTGCTTGTGCTTGAATATTCCTATGGATTCCAGGATATCTAGTTTTTTCTGCCGCTTCCAGGTGTAATATTTCAAGAGTGTTCAATTCTGGGAAGATATGACTAGTTTCGAAAAAATTTTTCGTGAAATTAGAGTTATATTTTCGGTTTCTAAATGAAGATTGATGTATTTTGAACCTTTTTTCGACTTTTGAGACAATGAATTCGAATTTAAAGGCTTATAACTTTGTACCCCTAAATATATTATAGGAAAATGAATTAATTCGATGGATCTGTACCAAAAATCATTAATAAGGAGTATGAACTATGGTAATAGAAAGTTCTGGAAATCGAGACAGTGTAAAATACATGTATGTATTTTGCATACTCTAGATTGCCCTAGTGTATTATTAATACCTTAGTGTTCCCGTGTATAGCGAATATAGATACTTGATACTCTGTGATCTACAAAACCTGGAGTTTGTTTGAGTATAGAATTGTTATACAGATGTATATAACACGATCTCGATTTCTAGAATTTTTCATTACCATAGCTCATACTCCTCATTAATGATATATTATAGGAGCAATTTTTGGTGAGTTGTTTTATTCTTCATTACTTATGATATGAATATTCATTAAAAGATTCAAACGTTACTGATAAAGTTCTATTTTGTTCAGAAATGCATCTGAGATTTGACTTATACACTGAACTAATATATAATGAATATAAGAAAATTTAGTAAAAAAATAGAGAAGCACCGAGGCACCAAGGTTTTTATACCATTTTATCACAATCTATCATATTAATAATCAAGTTTTGATAATTATTATTACTTATATCAATTTTTATTATATTATAAATTATTTTCACGCAATCTGTAAGTCCGCTGCTAAGCAACATACAAAGTTCATTGATTCAACCATAAATCAGATCTGACAGTTAGGTCATTATTCACAATTTAATTTTTGACAGTATTTACGAAAAATGTCTGACTGCAATTTGAATCCTCACTACTGGAACTTCGAATGGCTGCAGAACAAATACCCGAAGGCCTTTTTCCTGTGAAAAGCAAGGGATGGTATGTAAACACGTACGAAACATATATTAACTGGTTCGTTGCACACCTCTGAGACTATGATCCTTCTCTATTTCGGTGAAGTGAGTAATCAAAATAAGATTAGTACATTACTGTCAATAGAAATCATAATTTGAGCGTTACTACTAATATTTACTCGTATAATTCCACATAGTTTTTTTGTTCCTCCCTCATCAAATGAATAACGAGTTAATTCTGATTTATTTCTATGCTGGCCGGTAAAGTGACACAAGCTAGGCGGTAAAGTGACCTTTGCTAGCCGGTAAAGTGACACAAGCTAGACGGTAAAATGATATTTGCTAGCCGGGAAGCATGAAGTATGTAAGATTCGCTTCCCAACTGTTCTGAAGGTTAGAAATCCATCGTTTGTACATAATATAGATTATTGTGTACTAGTTTTTTACCATTCATGACGTTCAATACGTCATTCTTATTGCCTGATCTTTACACTGTGTTCGTACTATTGTATCGGTATGATAATGTATTCGATACACCTCGTACAATAATGTCCTTATCAGTATATTGTAAAATAGACGAGGCTGGGATGCATTGGAGTAGGAAAATAATGAATGGTTTGAGCATGATCACGGATGTAACCTGAATACTCCATTTAAAATTACTTGCCTGTTGGCAATGGATTGATTGTATGGAAAAAAAATGAAGTGATTCAAAACTACATGATTATATCAAAATTTGAATATTAAAACAAATTGAAATATGTTTATCTTCTACAATTTTAATTTCAAAAAAATTTTTTATTCAAAAAACTTTTAGAATTAAATTTATGTCTAAAACAAGCACCGTTTACATTTAATAGACGTATATAATCAAAACTCAATATATAATGTCAAATGGAATAAATAACCCAACAGATATACGAAAGTAATTAAAATTAATAAATAAATATTTAAAGGAGACAAAATTTTGTTTCTGGTCTTACCTTTAAGAACACCAATTGCCTTTTAAAAACATGAACACACTTAAAGGACTTCTCAAAGAATATAATTTATTTGAAATATTTAATATATTTAAATATTCGAATAAGTTAATTCAAAAATCTCTAAAAAAATGCACTATGTCTTCAAAAAACAAATATAATTCTAAGCAATCCCGTCTTCAGCCCTCATTTAATTCCAAATATCAAAATCAAAAAACTAACCTATATCTCTCAACACGTGTAAAAAAACTAAAGCTTCGAAACACAGATCAACTATATAATTCAAGATTGATCTATGTTCTAACAAAATTAAAGAACAGTGTGAGTTATTTTAAGGTTTATTTAAATTCATTGACATTCCATAATGAGATTTATTGAAGCCAAAATATAATTATATATTATATATAATAAATATAATTATATATTACATATAATAAATATAATTATATATTATATATAATAAATATAATTATATATTATATATAATATTCAAATTTTGTTATATTTCTTCTATCAAGTAAAAGGCCTTTCTATTTTACATGATTATATAATGAAAATTTATAAAAGCTACACATCATGTGAATATTGTATCGACCACGTGTGAGTTAAATTTTTTTGTCAATTTTCCTTATTTTTTATAAATTCCCTTGTATATTGGAATGTTGTACGATATTTGATAATTCCATTTACTCGTATCTGCCAAAATACAAACTTAGTTTTTCGAAGACGTTTTGATTCAATTCTTTCAAAATGAATGAACTATGTAAAGATTTCACGGAATGTTTCTGTTTTTTTATTTAAAATCATCATTACTTTGCTGGAAACAGAATATGATGATGTTTTCTGGAATATAATATTTTTAAAATAGTGAAGTTTTCTACTTTCGTTCCTGAATAATTGAATGTAGAGTCCGTCTAGAAAGTATCCGGACAAAACAAAGCTCAATTGTAATTATTTAGTATATATTTTTAATTCTTGAATTAGAAAATTATAACCAAATATTGATCTTATTTACTTATACAACCTCCATTTAACTGTAAACACTTGATTAAACGTCTAGGTACACCCGAAACTAGATCAGCTCCATAATTTTCGGTGATGGTAATCCAGGACTGTAAAAATTGAATCATCTTTATCTCGTGGCGCTGCGTACAACTTCAATATTCATTAGTCCCCATAAGTTTACAATGGGATTAAGATCTGCTGAAGCTGCTGGCCATAAAATGGTTGTCACTTGGAGTCGCCCCCCCGGCATTAGATCTTGACGAGATGGGGGCGCTTGTCGAGACTAGGACCCTAGTTTCATCCCGGTGAAATGGAGGGTTAAGTCTTGGTGCCTAACGAAATGCCATTCGGGCCAGTCAATGGACCTGTATCTTGTGGAAGATCTCCAAATGGAGCCCTAGTTTTGCCGTTCTGGAGAAATGGAGGGCTGAGCCGGTTGATTAACACAATGACAGGGAGTCGCAGCACAGGAGTTCTCCCTTAAAACTGGCGTACTCTACCCTATCGCAGTATAAATCTTCGGATTCTGTGTAATGGCCGAGTGCGTTATGTAGCATACTGCGTTACCTCGGGGGGGATTGTCCTTAGGTGTTACTTGTACCACCTGGCCACCCCATTGGTGTTGGACTCGAGGGGGCAGTGGTTGAAAGTCCACATGCTGGACTAGGCAAGTATTTCATTTATCTGTTCGCAGACCCCCATGTTCGGTATATTCTCATGAAATGACTCGAGGTTTAACGGGACTCGACGGTTCGACCGGCCTTGTCCTTGCCCCGGATCAATGCGTTACAAGGGTTTGTGGATCTCTACGAAATGGCTTTGCCGTTAGTGCTTGACGCCAGGATCAATCAAATGACTTCAAATGGGTTCGGTGGGTCAAGACGTACAGGCCGGTTGACGGTGCTCGTACCAGGATCAATAGAAGTCATCAATCTTGAGATTATCTGAGTTCATGGGACTGCCTTCGGATGCTTGGATGAGAATTCCTTCCAGCGGGTGAGTTGCGTCACAAACCAACTCGGGCACTGACCTGCAGAGCGAGTAGAGGTTGAATAGTGCTTCGCTGCTACCAGTCAGACGGTTCTGGCTTTCGAGTTGGGGCCCAAAACTGGAAGCTGATGGATTCATCTCTCCGGAGGGGTTTTCGCTTCGCACTTTCTATTTCTAGGGGTGGACTGTGGAGACTGCTGAGAAGTCACTTGGTGAGAGAGCCATGGTCGTTATGCCAATACGAAAACCTGGTAGAATTCACATGTCATTTGGTGTTCTTGCATCTAAGCTCGATAGGCTGAAGTATGGCATCTTGCATTATCCTGCTGAAAACGCCACCCCTCTGGATATAAAGCATGCGCCGTTTCAAGAAGTAAATCGTTTAGAAAGCCATAATATTTTTCACCATTAATGGTACCATCAACTATACAGAGAGGCGTAGCACTACGCTGAGTTATTGCCCCCCAACCCATTATTTTGGTGGGAAATTTGAACGGTAACAGGTTGTTTTGATACGATATTTAAGCGATTTCCACCAAGTTGGAAACTACATTCATCAAATATAAAGACATTATTAAAATCCTCTTCTTGAAAACGTTGACAAAATCTTATCCTTTGTTACTTTTGTATAGTTGTTTTTATAGGGATTTTATTGATTTCCTTGATATGTAGCCTTGTTTTTTCAGTAACTTACGAACGGTTTCTGGACACACTTTTATATTTCGTTGATTTCCAAATCTGTTAGCCAATTTGCGAAACCTCAGGCGCGGATTGTGTCGTTCTAGGGCCAAGAAAGCGTTTAAATTATTTACTAGTCTCACGCGGTTTTCCTGAAACTGGTCTATGCCTCATATCCATGCCATTTTTTATCCTCTTATTGTCTCATATACAGCACTTTTTCCCAGTTCAGTTAATTGCACTAATTTTTTAACGTTTCTAAAACCTTTCCTATACAAATATTCTACCTGTTTTCTTTTCTCTAGTTGTGACATTCTTTCATAAATTGTATATCTGTGGACAATCAACAATATTTGACAAATAGCGTTGCCATGCAACTTCGGCCTTAGCCGACTATCTGCACAACCTATCTTATGCATTACTTTTGGCTTAGAATGTTACAAAAAAGAAGTATATTAAAATTATGAAAAATAATAAATTCCGGATACTTTCTCGATGGACTATACTTTGGTAGGTGTTAGAAAATCAGTAGAATTGATTTAATTTTGCATGCATAAGGGCGTAAAAGCTTTTGATGCAAAGGATTTATCCGTTAATATTGCATATTTCTCACGAATTGCGATAAATAATTGAGAAAAAAGTATTTTAAGTTCTAATCTTCTAATATTCGAAATGACCATGGATCTAGATCTTATATTTATCTAACGATAAATTAATAAAATATATTAAAAAATAAATTAATGTTCTTTGTTGCTAGTTTTTCAACAAACTAAGTCAAGATTCACTAAATCAGAAAAGAATTTAAAGTCGATTAGAAAATTAAAAGAGATAAGATTATTTAATCTAAATATATATGAATAAACAAGGAAAGAGATAAGATTCACATCCAACAGCTTGTGAAGTTTTTGTATAACAATGTTTGATTGGCCATAACTCATATTCTTTCCGTAAATAATATTTAATTATTGCTAATGATACTTTGACATTAAAGATAAACGACCTCTAAGTAGATAGTGGTATCGACGGCTCCCTCAAGTTCAAATTACACTGACATCTTGAAAAAATAGCATAGTACTTGTACCTACATTTATAATGACCGTGAATTGGTTCGATTACAAAAGAAATTGTTTCTAAACTCTCTATTATTATATTCCTGACATACAAATTCATCAGGCTATATTGAAAAACTGAACTTTTTTAATATAACTGAGGGGAAAAAATTAATTTTTGAATACTAGATATATGTTCTTTAAATATACACAGGCGAGCAGAAAAAATTTGATTGTTACTGTTCAAATACCTTTCTTGGGGAATATTCTCTCATTTATGACGAAGGGCTTCACGAAGCTCTTGGTCGATGGAACCATAGTTCTGACTTGCCTTCCCATATTGGTCCCATAGATGTTCGATAGGATTTCAAGTCAGGACATCGCTGGCCAGTTGAACCTTGAAATTCCAACCTCATTCAAGTACGCTGTCACTATTTGAGCAGTATGTGGGCGTGCATTGTCATGTATAAACATTCGCTGCTCTCCCAGAAATGGTATATAAGGTACAACATGGTCCATAAGAATTTCCTTCCCATTTTCAATGAGTGCTACTATTCTCCCACAATCTTCAATTGGTAAACCCATTTTATGATATTGTTTCTTTCAGAGAGTGGAAAACAAACTTTTCAATGATCAATGTTGAACGCAACTGATAAACGATGAATTTATTGTGAAGAATTATTCGAAGGTGGTTTATTTTATCAAGTTTTTAAGCCCATATGTCAACATTTTGCGCATATTTAGTTGATTTTCTAATGAAAAATGGACGATGTACAGAATATGATCGAATCAGTTTGAAGACGTGAGTTTTTTGGAAAAAACAGTTTAAAATCTTAGTGACCCGTTTTTTTGCACGCCAGTGTATTTAAAATGGTAGAAATATCACTAGCTGTTATATTCGTATAGTATAATTCGACAATACATCATGACAAGATATATACTTTATTAACTACTGGTTATTATTGAAAGATTTTATAAAAATAATAACTTACAGTATTTTGAGAAAAACAATTGGATTAAGACTCTTATAAGATTCTACTAATTCAAGAGCTGAAACCACCATATGCCTTATTAGGTATGCTGGTTATTCTATAGTGCAATTTGAAAATGATTTTTGAGAAAATCGTCACTTCATTTCGAGCTGATTTCTGTTTGAACCACTTTCTAGTCAAACTAAATTGCTCTTTTATTTATTAAAATAAGAAAAAGTTACTAACTGATCTAGTTTACACCTTTATTTCGAAGTGTAAACAACATAGTTCCTAATAAGAAGAGTTTTTTACTTGATAGAAGGAATGTATACAAAATTTAAATATCAAAATGGATTTAATCTGTTAGTCTCCTACAATTTCAATTTCAAAAAATTTTATTCAAAAATTTTTAGAATTAAATTAATGTCTTATGAGCGCAGCTTATATTCAATAGACATATAAAATCAAAATTCAATGTAAAATATCAAAAGGAATAAATAATAAATATAAATTGTCGATTAAAATTTAAAAATAAATACTTGAAGGAGACAAAATTTTATTTCTGACCTTACAATTATGAAAACTAACTTCTTTTCAAAAAAACAAAACATAATTTTAAGGACTTCTCAGAAAATATAATGTATTTGAAGTATTGAATATATTCAAATGTTCAAATAAATTACTTCAAAAAATCTCTCAAAACATGTATATATGTATATATCTTCAAAAAACAATTAGAATGCCGATAAGGTCTTCATCGGTCCTACTTTACATTTAAAAAATAAAATCAATTAACAGGTTCTTAAGATTATATTTTGTATTTTTGAAAAGGTCTTAGTTTTCATAATTGAAAGATCAGAAACAAAATTTTGTCTCCTTCAAATATTTATTGTTGAATTTTAATTGACAATTTATATTGGTTGGGTTGTTTATTCCATTTGACATTTTATATTGAGTTGCGATTTTATACGTCTATTTAATATAAGCTTTGCTTATAAGACATTAACTTATTTCTAAAAATTTTTGAATAACATTTTTTGAAATTAAAATTGTAGAAGACTTACAGATTAAATCTGTTTTAATATTCAAATTTAGCATAGTTTCTAGGTGCTTTGAAAATGTCAACTTTTGTACAGAATAATGTATTTTTGCGGCGAGTTACACTTCATTACTTCAATATGAAGAAATAGGCTGCCGTGAGTCATCGTTATTTAGTGGATGACATGCTCTAGCTGAACGAATGTGTCAGAAGTGTTGTGCCCGATTTGAAAGTGGCAATTTTGATTTGGAAGATGAAGAACAAACTGAAACGCCACCAAAGTATAAGGATGAAGGATTAGAGACAAGACTCGATGAAGATACATCACAAACGCAAGAGGAACTCGCAAAAGACTTGGAGTAACTCAACCAGACTTTTGCCATTGTTTAAAAGCAATGGGAATGATCCGAAAGGTACGAAATTGGGTGCCGTATGAAATGAACCCAAGAGACGTCGAACGCCGTGTGAACAACTGTTCCAATGACAAAAAAGAAAGGGGTTTTTGTATCGAATTGTGACTTGCGATGAAAAGTGGGACTATTACAATGATCCAAAACGTCAGGCCTCATGTCTCATCAACTGTCAAGCTGAATATTTATGACGAAAAGATCATGCTGTGTATGTGGTGGGACCAGCTAGGTGTGGTGTATTATATATCATAGGGGAGGTCTACCTAGCTGACCAGTACTTCTCCAATAACGATGAAGTCAAACAATAGATCGATGCAAGGATAGTGGCAAAAGAGTCGGCCTTTTTTCGCGATAGGATCCGTTAATTGGTTGAAATATGGAAAAAGGTAGTGGCTTGCGACGGACAATACTTTGAAATTTGAATATATCCGAAGCCTCACATGTTCAGTTAAAGGTTAGCCAATTAACAATATGGATCGTTTATCTACTGCTTAACGTATGAAAATTGTGAAAACTTACAACAAAAATAATGATTTTGTAGTAAGTGCGTTTCGTGCATTACTGGCAGATTAGAGTCGATATAATCGTCCATCTGAGCGTACAACACAGGGAAAACATTCGAAGAGGCTGGATCTGTTACTGATGTCTTAAGGCCCATACATCATCGAAATGCACGCTAGACCGAAAATATTTCTACTGAAGTGAATGTTTTGAAGAAGATCCAAATTTATCAATGCACAAAAATTGGACCTCTCTTACGGCACGCTATGTCGTATTTTACATCTGGATTTGCATCTCCATCCTTATGAGGTTCATTTGATACAAGAACTATAGCCAGTTGACCATAGAATGCGTAGAAGATATGCCGATTGGATGCTTGAACAACGAGGTTTGGATGACGATTTTTCGCATCGAATTTGCTTCAGCGACGAAGCACATTTTTCATTCGGTGGCTATGTAAATAAGCAAAATTTTCGCATCTGGGGCGAAAATCCTCATGTAACTGCTAATAGACCATTACATACACGAAAAATCACTGTATTGTGTGCAATTTAGTCTGGTAGAGTGATTTGCCTGTACTTCTTTGAAAATGAAGGTGTCACTCAAACCGTCAATTCTCATCGTTATAGCCAAATGAATACCGATTTTTTTTTTGGCCTGAAATAATTGATGTGGAATTGGATTAGATGTTGCTCTAACAAGATGGAGCAACAACCTACACAACACCCGTTTTGGTTTTATTGCAATAAAAATTCCCAGGACGCGTAATTGCTCGTTTCGGTGATATGAATTGACCACCAAGGTCTTGTGATTTATCGCCTTTAGATTTTTTTTGTGGGGTTATGCGAAGGATCGTGTTTATGCCGATAATCCTCAGACTATTGACGATCTGAAAACCAACATCCGTCAACTTATTGGTGAGATATTGCCCGAAATCTATCGGAGAGTCATCGAAAATTACCTCACAAGGATCGAGTCCTGTAAGAGACCACGCGGGGGACATTTAAATGATGTTTTATTTCACACATAATGGCAAGGTCCAAGAATTTTATCGAAACAAAAATTTGATCGATTTTCTAAATTACTAAATGAAATAGTGTTTTATTTACTTTTACGGAAGCACAAAATGGATAACCTGTATAACCAATTTTTCACAATAAAGCTTAAATTTTCGACAAAAACCGCACGAACCCATTTATACTCCTGATATAATAAAATTATCTTACTGAACGAAAGGACAGATGTGAACACTCAATCCTTTTGAATATTTCTTGAGAACCATGTTGAATTCAATGGTACTTTTAATAAACAACTTTGACTCTTGTTTGATGTTGAAACGAATTTAGTGTGCCATTATTTAATATCTATCGAAACTACTGTGTCATATTCAAATGAATATATGGAATTTTGAAATTCATAATCGATTTTAATCAGAACTATTATTCAATTCAGTTGTTAGATCACTTTGCAAATCTAAAAGCGAGTCAAGTGTATTGGTTGCACCTATCTAGGCGGCTGAATTTGAATTTTTACCTGCAAATATACCATTCCCTAGTTCTTATTCAAACTAACCGGCAGTTGCATCATCCGAACGTTGCGTTTATGAATGCAACTGCAATCTTAAATAAATTATGTGTACTTACATAAACAAACAGCTGCCAGAAATCTTATGGCGTTGGCAGGTGGCGAACAATCAGGAAAGAAGGGTTTAGCTGCATATTCCGCGAACGTTAAAGCCACTATGGTCTGTGTGGTCGGACGTATGATAAGAATGGACACCCATAACATCAAAAAGGCGGCCAAGGGGCCGAAAGCGACGTAGATATAAGCGTAATCACCCCCAGACCTTGTTATAGAAGTTCCAAGTTCGGCATAACATAACGCACCAAGCGTCGAAAAAGCGCCCGACAGGCACCAGATTATCAACGAGAACCCCACTGATTTCGTGCTGGAATACACGCCGGTGGGCGACAGGAAAATGCCACTTCCTATTATAGTCCCAATAATTAAAGCAACCCCATTCAACAGGGTTATCTTCCGCTTCAATTTAACACATTCGCCCTGCGAACTATCGGCCTGGAAAGCCACCTTCTGGTCGTCCTTTGATACCATGACGGGAGTTTTAATCCTTTTCATTCACATAACCGCGATCTTCAGCAAGAGGTTTCGCTCAACACGTTTCGCGGAAGCACATGGCACATGATATACGTCAGTGACTCACTCAGGCCCGTGGAAAAAGAGAGTGAAACTACATTGTTGGCAGAACCTGAAAGGAAAACTGAAATGCGCGCCTTATGGTCCTGGAAATTCGAAATATTGCGGGTCTTTTTCCCACGCGAGCGATAAGAGCAGAAGCACGTAAGACCGTGCGTCTGTTCCTGATGATGTCAAGAGTTTGCGCGTGTTTCATTTCGCTCAACCAACGTTTTTAAACGCGCCAACAGTCCGTTTGTGACAACCGGCTTGAATGTCAACGTTGAATGTGATTTAGCCGGTCGTCGGTGGTATCTATAAAAAAACCTATATTAACATCAGGATTCAATGGATATATTTATATAGAAAGTTGGTATGGGGCAATGGAACTCGTTTCACTTGTGAAATATGCTATTTTTTGCGTAAAAGGGAACTTGCATAGCATAGCTTACCACATGGAATGAAAACGTAAACGTAAAAGGTTCAATGAACGTTTATCTTATTATATGCGATTAACATAATATGCTTGTTCAATGAACCATCACCACTGACCTAATTAAATTTTCCTACCCTCGATTCAATGAATTTTGGTAGCATGTACTCATTGATCTAATAAATAACTGCCATCTAAGGGGCAGGCCCTTTAAAATGTGCATATTTCATCGGATATACATTAAAAACTAATGAATATTTTTTTAAAGTTATGAGTTTATTAGAAAGGTTGAATCTTGACATTAAGGAATGAAAAACAATATCATTCAAATGTCCGCCACGACTGGCTACCGTATCCCATCAGATCTAACCGATTTTCCTGTAAATTTTCGATTGTTTGGGGCTCAATCCAGGGACGGATCCACACTTTTTGTCGCCGGGTCAGAAGCGGAGTCCAGTGCCTCTCTCCAGCCTACAAATCAAAAAGCACTCATTATATTGGGTTGTTCGGAAAGTAAGTTCGTATTTTTTGGGGAAATGAAAGACAATTTTCGTATAATGAATAAATATTTCATTAAATTATATATTGGCCATTCTGGTCCAACAGTTATTGCCATCTTTCTGGTAGTAGCATGATTCTACGCTCATAAAATTTTTGGTTTTTCTGGCATAAAATTGATCCAGGTGATTTTTGACCTCTTCATCTGAAGTAAAGGTTTTACCGTCCAAAAGATAGTAGGTGCCAGATCTGGAGAATATAGTGTGGCAGTGTTTCCCATTCAAGCTGTAAAAGCATTCGCCAAACTTGTATGAGGTCTCATATTATCTTGGTGGAAGACTACACCTTTTCTGTTGATTAATTCTGGCCTATTCTGTTGAAGTCCATCATTCAGTTTGTCCAGCTAATGACAGTAGACTTCCGATTTAATTGTTGTGTTATCCGGTAAAAGCTCAAAAACAAAACGATTCCTTTAAAATCCCACCAAACAGACAGTATCATCTTTTTTGATGGATATTGACTTTCGAAATGCTTTGAGCTGGTTCATCTTTTTTGCTCCATGATCTCTTGCGTTTGACATTGTTAAATACAACCCATTTTTCGTCCCTAGTAATGATGCGCTTCAAAAATAGATCATTTTCGAGAGGTTTAAGAAGCGAATCACAAACGTCAACGCGACGATACAAATTTCCCTCCGTGAAAACATGGGGAACCCATATATCGAGCTTCGAGGTTAAACCTAGACCTTTTAAGTGGTCATAAACAGTTGAATTCGATAAATTTAACCTCTCACCGATCTCACGGATTTGCATCAACTAATGTCTTTATCAGCTTCAACCCGCCTTCCGCAACGTGGTTGTGGTTTTTCGACATCAAAACTGCCGGATCGAAATTTTGCAAACCAATTCTGGCACTGGCGTACTGTCAATACGTCTTCTCCATACACATCGGTTAATTTCTTTCTGGCTTGAGCAGCATTTTTACCTTTTATATGGTAAAAGATTAATGAAAATGCTTCTTATTGCTCTCTATATTTAAAAGGGCACCAACCAAAAACTACTGTGTAAAATTAATTGAACTTTTCTACACACAAGCCTTGCTATATCAGCTCTCAAAACATATAATGATTATGCGACTTAAGTGTGAAGTTGGGTGGGAAAAAATACAATTAAATTCTCTGTCGGGAATAAACGAAAATACTTTCCGAACAACCTTAAATAATTAATGAGTATTTGATATAATTATTAACTTATTGTCTCGTGCAGTTATGATAGTAATGTATCTTTAAGGAACATTATTTTTTATGTGCTTGAAAATACGAGAATACAGGATGTCCCAACGAAAATTTGACCGCCCCAGAACTCAGAAACAAAGAATTTTCGAAGATTAAAAAAAGTGTAACTCAACAATATATTCAGATACACCAGATCTGTAAGTAATGATAGAATGTAAACTATTTAAGGAACTAATGTATGTATTGTTCCAAATGACCACATCCAACCTCCATACAATGATATAGTCTACTTTCAAATCCTTCTCTAACATTTTCGAAAATGTCTGCTGTCAGTAATTGGTATTCCGTGATGATTCTTTCTCGCAGTTCTGCAAGATTTTCAGGTGGAGTTGCATAGACTTTGGACACAAAAAAAATGTTGGGGATTGTTGTCATACTCAGGTGTTTTTTTCGGAACAGTGTCGTCATAGGAATTCTTTCTCCCTAATACAGAACTTGAAAATTAATTTTAGATTCTTCAAATTCTTAGGATCTTGCGTTTGGGCGATTCAACTTTCTGTTCAATATCACCTTTTGACGGCAAGTTCAATTTTACATTATTTCGTGAATAATGAACCGATTTTGAAAATGTTAACAGGGTGGTGTACAGAACATGAATAACATTTAAACTAACCAACACTCGACATCTCTTCCCTATTCAAAAAATGTTGAAGGTTGATGACCTTCATGGGGGTGGTTTTTTCGGAACGAACTCATGATGGAAATTTGTCCCCCTCAAGTTGACCTGTTTTTTCGAAATCTTCGAAAATTCTTCGTTTCTGAGTTCTGGGAGGGTCAAATTTTCGTTGGGACATTCTGTATAGTAACGTTCAAATTTGATTTGAATCTACTAATATTACTAATGCACGTCCCAGTATTTCATAATAACATTTCATAATCTTCGGAGACAATTTGAGCGCATTCACCATTTTGGTAAGTATCATCTTTTAATCTAAAGTTAGCGAATGTCTATTTGTAACCATACTACTCTGTCAAGAAAGTACCGGGAATTTTCAATTAAAACAACATTTTTACATTTAATCGTCAAAATTTATTGGGTCGCCTTCAAAATAGGCTCCATTTGCTCCAATACTTCTATGCCAACGGCACTTCCAATTATCGAAACATTTTTTATGGGCGCTTTCCGGAATGGACTTTAGCTCTCGCGCCGAATTTTGTTTTATGGCTTCAATCGACTCAAAACGGGTGCCACGAAGGGGCAATTTTAGTTTTGGGAAGAGGAAAAAGTCGCAGGGAGCCAAATCCGGCGAATACGGTGGTTGCTGAAGCACGTTTGTTGAGTTTTTGGCGAGAAAGTCAGTCACAATCGTAGCTCGATGAGAAGGCGCGTTATCGTCATGCAAAATCCATGAGTTGTTCGCCCACAAATTTGGCCGCTTCTTACGGATACGCTCACGCAAACGTTTCATAACGCCTAGGTAATACTCCTTGTTTACCGTCTGACCCTCTGGAACGAATTCGTAGTGCACCACGCCACGGATATCGAAGAAAACAATGAGCATCACCTTCATTTTCGAGCGGCTTTGGCGTGGTTTTTTCGGTTTCGGCTCATTTTTTGCCACCCATTCCGATAATTGCTGGCTTGTTTGCATATCGTACTCGTAGACCCAGGTCTCATCACCAGTTATAATGCGTTCCATGAATGTAGAATCGGAATTACAGCGATCCAGCATGTCTGAAGCAACCTGTTCGCGATGACGTTTTTGAAGAAAATTCAGGTCTTTCGGTACGAGTCGTGCGGCCACCTTTCTCATGCCCAAAATATCAATCAAAATCGTACGTGCGGACTCGTGGGATATCTTAAGATCATGTGCTATCTCTCTCAAGCTGGTACGACGGTTTTCCAGCACCCTTTCCTTAATTTTATCGACGTTATCTTCGAACGAAGCCGTCGATGGGCGACCACTTCACGACCGTCCTTGAAGGCTCTGTACCACTGATATGCACGAGTTTTCGATAGAGCATTATCAGCAAAGGCCTTTTGCAACATTTTCAATGCATCGGCACACGAAAATTCATTTGCAACACAAAACTTTAAACAAATTCTTTGCTCAACGTAATCACCCATAGTAAAAATCGGCACGCACTCTGACATCGACTGACTTAATCAGCTGTTGCAAACACACTAGTTGACAGATTCCGCTCAAGCTTGGCATAGTAATTAAGGACAGTGGCACCAACCTAGGAAAAAAAATTTACCTTCCTCATTGCCCCGCCAGATTTAAATCGATAATTCCCGGTACTTTCTTGACAGAATGTACATCATCAGATTTTAGAAATAAAAATGTCTTAGTGTTTCCGTGTTATTATTTCACCTACGTTTTTTTTGTTCGATGCTGTTATTGATGAATCAGCTCTTGGATTAGAAGGTAATACGAGAATTTTCTTTTTTTTTCAATATGCCCCTTGATAAACTTCCCTTTTACACAGTGCCATAATAACATATTCTTCTAGAGTATAATATAATAATATAATATAACATAAATAGAGGTCAATTCTTGATAGAAGGTATATAAAATAATATAAATATTTTAAAAAATTAGCCTTCTACATATTTAATTCCAAAAGATTATATTCAATGATTATAACTTCTGAAAATAAATTAAAATAATGTCGTATAAGTACTACTTATATCATGACATAAAATAAACATTCATTATAAGACATCCGAATGGTATAACAAAATCCAATAAATAAAAATTATTAACCAAAATCCTATAAATTAAACATTTTGAATAGACAAAATTTTGTTTCTGCTTATCAATCTTATGAAAACCAATATCTTTCAAGAATATCCAACATAATCTTAAGAATTATATCACAAAAGTATCTTACTTAGACTATTCAATATTATTGGATATCTAACCAAGGTACTTTATATAAAAACTCAAGATGTGCAAAACATTACTGAAAAACAAGTTTTAAAATCGACTTTGCTCATCAGTATTCAAATATTCATATTCAATAAATATAACATCAATTAATAATATACATTCAACTCACCTTTCTCTCTCCAGAAAAAGTTCTACTTAAATGAGACCTTTAAATAGGTATTCACTACACACAGAAATATCTCTGTGGTTTAACCTGATCTAGAAGATTGAAAGACAAATTTAACGGCCTCTGCTATAGCACAAGGACTATCTGTATAAAGAATGTTTGAGGAAACCAAATAATTATATATTATGAATAAAATAACATAAATAGAGGTCAATTCTTGATAGAAGGTATATAAAATAATATAAATATTTTAAAAAATTTTTTAAAAAATTTTAAAAAATTCTATTTATAATCTATTTATGTTATTTTATTCATAATATATAATTATTTGGTTTCCTCAAACATTCTTTATACAGATAGTCCTTGTGCTATAGCAGAGGCCGTTAAATTTGTCTTTCAATCTTCTAGATCAGGTTAAACCACAGAGATATTTCTGTGTGTAGTGAATACCTATTTAAAGGTCTCATTTAAGTAGAACTTTTTCTGGAGAGAGAAAGGTGAGTTGAATGTATATTATTAATTGATGTTATATTTATTGAATATGAATATTTGAATACTGATGAGCAAAGTCGATTTTAAAACTTGTTTTTCAGTAATGTTTTGCACATCTTGAGTTTTTATATAAAGTACCTTGGTTAGATATCCAATAATATTGAATAGTCTAAGTAAGATAGTTTTGTGATAAAATTCTTAAGGTTATGTTGGATATTCTTGAAAGATATTGGTTTTCATAAGATTGATAAGCAGAAACAAAATTTTGTCTATTCAAAATGTTTAATTTATAGGATTTTGGTTAATAATTTTTATTTATTGGATTTTGTTATACCATTCGGATGTCTTATAATGAATGTTTATTTTATGTCATGATATAAGTGGTACTTATACGACATTATTTTAATTTATTTTCAGAAGTTATAATCATTGAATATAATCTTTTGGAATTAAATATGTAGAAGGCTAATTTTTTAAAATTTTTTAAAAAATTTTTTAAAATATTTATATTATTTAATAATATAATAACTAGAAATACTGGAATCGGTAGAAATATTCAAGAATGAGCACGATTTAGAGATAAAACTATTAAATAAGCAGACGGACTTTGGGACACCCCACTTCTCGAACTTTTGCCAAAGCCTTCAGCGAATATACAAGGTGTCTGCTTTTGAAAGGGCGAAACTTCAAGGGGAGATCGTATAAGTTATTTGCAACAAAAAATGTCATATAACATAAGATCGAAATGTTGTTATTCTTCAATTTTTTGATTTCACGAAATATTTCAAGTTTTTCCAAAAAATACTTTAGCTATCTTTGTAGCCTCATCAAATTTGACTACATGTCTGAAAACGACATTAAATTTTCTACAAGATAAGAAGTTCTATGTGCCAAAAAATTTGTGGTAAAGAGATGAATATCACGATTCTGAAGTGAACAAAATCAGTCATATTTTTCCAATGGTTTTATCGATGAAAAATTATTAATTTTGGACATGTTTTTTTTCAGCAAAAAATACCTCATTTAGTGTGCTTTCGAATGACATATCAACTTTTGTGCTAGCTGCTTGACCTCTGCCATAATATCATGGCTAAGAAGATAATAACGAAAAGTTGAAATATTCCAAACCTTGCTCTATCTTGAAGCTCCTTGTGATTGAATATGAAAGCAAACATTGAATTTAAAATCTGACAGTTTCGGTTGCTTAGTAATTTTGGGTATTAGTACGTTTTCTTGAATCTAACGAATTACCTCAATTTATAATGAGTATTCCAGAAAAAATCGAAAAAATGTTTTACCAAACATCGAATATCGCGTTTGTTGTTCATTTATGGATTTGCGAAAGGAAATGTTCGCGCAGCGATCCGAGAGTACGGCGTTTTCACAACAGACGACAACCAAATAGAACGACATTTGTACAATTTTTCAGGCTTTTAGGCGAAACAGGCTCATTTGGTGGTTTCCGAATCAGAGAAGGTGGTCGAAATACTCAGCAAGGCTAGGCACCTGCTATACTTCAAGCTGTCCGGGGGGACCCCACAATAAGTACTCGTCCAATTGGTTGTATATTGAGGATTCATCATTCTACAATACAATACACCGTTAACTCAAAAAAAATATGTTACATCCATATCATTCGAAAAAGATGCAGGATCTGTTACCTGTAGATGATGAGGCCAGACTTACATTTTGTAGGTGGTACCTGAATGAGTTAGGAGAGGGGGCGATAGGACTGATGAGGCAACATTCACGAAATCGGGTATGATAAATTTGCGAAATATCCATGTAAGGAAAAAAGAAAACCCCCATGCGACTATTCTTTCTCATTTCCAACGTGTGGATGAGAGTCACGAGAGGTGAATTTTTCGGACCAGTAATATTTCCCGATCGCCTCAACGCTGAAGAACATTACAATAATCCAAAGCAGCTTAACAGAAGTATTGGTTGAAATACCCCTACTGAATTGTTTCAGCCGTTACTATTTGGTAGTTGATCATAATTAAAACAAATTGTAGAAATTACTATATTTTACTACCAAAAAATATATATTACACATTTTCTTGTGACTCGAGTTTCGGGAAATGAACTATCCCATCATCAGACAACTGAAGACATAACAGTGGTACAGAGGTATTTAAACAAAAGTGATAAATATTTTGAATATTTCAATAGATTCTAGATAACACCTAATAGTGGTACAGAGGTTTACAAGCGGAACATGATAAAAAACCGGGTTAAAAAGAAGGGGCCTTCTAACAGATATCGGAATGTCGGCAATCGACAAAGAAGGTTGTTAAAAAGATGGTACCCATTTAAATATCTCAAATAATTTTTGGGGTTACATAGCTCCGTACAGTCATTCATTATTTTCATATTACTTTGTTGTATATCTCAAATATTTGGATTTACATAGCTACATACAGACATTCATTACTTTTTACTTATGAAAAATAAACAAATTTCTACTTTTGCCACTCATTGTCTGAAAAACGGTCATTCCTTTCCCACAATAGATAATCTCAAAACTTTACATGTAGAATCAAAAGGGAAGAAACTCGATTATCTAGAATCTGTTGAAATTTTCAAATTAGTTCACAATAATTCATTATTTCATATTATTTTGTTGTATATCTCAAATATTTGGATTTACAAAGCACAATACAGTCATTCATTATTTTTTACATTATTTTTATTGTGAACGAATTTGAAAATTTCAATAATCAAGTTTCTTTTCTTTTGAATCTACATGTAAAATTTTCTTAAGATTTTCTTTTGTCGAAAGGAATTACTGTTTTCTATAGAATGAGTGGCAAAAGTTGAATTTTTGTTTACTTTTCATTAAATTCATTTTATGTTCGTTGAAAAAGGTTTTAAACAGATGTTATTTTTACATTATTGTTATTGTGAACTAATTTGAAAATTTCAACAGATTCTAGATAATCGAGTTTCTTCCCTTTTGATTCTACATGTAAAATTTTAAGATTATCTATTGTGGGAAAGAAATGCCCGTTTTCTAGACAATGAGTGGCAAAAGTAGAATTTTGTTTATTTTTCCTGAAACTCATTTTATGTTCGTTGAACCTCGTCTCGAAGGAACGCCCTATTTGTCCTATATATTTATTACTGCACTTAGAACAAGATAACTCATAAACTCCTGATTTGTCTATGTTTGGAGTAGGGTCCTTTGCGTTAAATATTACCGATGATAATTTGTTTTACGTTTTGAAGGCAATATTGACATCTGATTTTGAAAAACTAAAGGCCACTTTTTGACTTATGCTACCAAAGTACGACAGAGAAAGGAATGTTTTATTTTCTTCGGTTTTTATCATGGGAAACTATCTAAAATAGCTATGAGCCAAATTTATCCCATCATAAAAACCGAAGAAAATAAAACATTCATTTCTCTGTCGTACTTTGGTAGCATTAGTCAAAAAGTGGCCAATAGTTTTTCAAAATCAGATGTCAATATTGCCTTCAAAACGCAAAACAAATTATCATCGGTATTATTTAACACAAAGGACCCTACTCCAAACATACGTTTATGAGTTATCTTGTTCTACGTGCAGTAATAAATATATAGGACAAACAGGACGTTCCTTCAAGACGAGGTTCAACGAACATAAAATGAGTTTCAGGAAAAATAAACAAAATTCTACTTTTGCCACTCATTGTCTAGAAAACGGTCATTCCTTTCCCACAATAGATAATCTTAAAATTTTACATGTAGAATCAAAAGGGATGAAACTCGATTATCTAGAATCTGTTGAAATTTTCAAATTAGTTCACAATAACAATAATGTAAAAATAATGAATGACTTTACGGAGCTATGTAAATCGAAAATATTTGAGATATATAAAAAGTAACATCTGTTTAAAACCTTTTTCAACGAACATAAAATGAATTTAATGAAAAGTAAACAAAAATTCAACTTTTGCCACTCATTCTATGGAAAACAGTAATTCCTTTCGACAAAAAAAAATCTTAAGAAAATTTTACATGTAGATTCAAAAGAAAAGAAACTTGATTATTGAAATTTTCAAATTCGTTCACAATAAAAATAATGTAAAAAATAATGAATGACTGTATGGAGCTTTGTAAATTCAAATATTTGAGATATACAACAAAATAATATAAAAATAATGAATGACTGTACGGAGCTATGTAACCCCAAAAATTATTTGAGATATTTAAATGGGTACCATCTGTTTAACAACCTTCTTTGTCGATTGCCGACATTCCGATATCTGTTAGAAGGCCCCTCTTTTTTAACCCGGTTTTTTATCACGTTCCGATTGTAAACCTCTATACCACTATTAGGTGTTACCGAGAATCTGTTGAAATATTCAAAATATTTATCACTATTGTTTAAATACCACTGTACCACTGTTAGGTCTTCAGTTGTCTGATGATGGGATAGTTTATTTTAAGAAACTCGAGCCACAAGAAAATGTGTAATATATATTTTTTGGTAGTAAAACATAGTAATTTCTACAATTTGTTTTAATTGAAATGCCCCTGACTAACAGACAAAATGTCTTGTTTCAAAGGGATGGCTGTCCAGCTCATATTAGCCAGAATATAGGGTACTTAATGAATGAATATTTCGGAATGCAATGGATTGGAAGGTACGATCCGGTAATATGGCCACCAAGGAGCCCCGACCTTACACCTTTGGATTTTTATGTCTGAAACACTATGAAAGAAAAAGTCTATCAAATTCGCGTACAGACTCCATAAGATCTGATCGAAAGTATAAAATTGTGTTGGGCAGAAATGCGTCAGAAACGTTGTGAACTTCGTGTTGTAGATTCAGTGCAAAAAACGATGTGTGAAATGTATTGAACAAGGCGATGGACATTTCGAATAATTGTTATAAGTAGTAGTAGTCTGTTTTATCTTATTAAATAAGTTTATTCGTTTGGATTATTTTGATTCGATAGATAAATTCATGATTTCCCTGAGAATAACTTGAATATTCAATCACAAGGAGCTTCAAAATAGAGCAAATTTAGGTTTGGAATATTTCAACTTTTCGTCGTTATCTTCGTAGCCATGATATTATGGCAGATGACAGCAGCTAGCACAAAAGTTGATATGTATGATATTTTCATATTTTTTCGGATCTAAGTATGGGGTGACCTATATTTTATGTCGCCAAAAATAATTTCTTCCCTAAGTACAAACACCTGATCATTATTTTTATTCATCGAGCCAGAAAAATTATATACGTTATTTCGAAAGTTCCCTTTCAATTTTTTTCTCAATTTGTAACGTAACAAGTGTGAATGGAATTGTGAATTACTTTTCAATGACAATCATCAATATTGTACGAATTAAAGTTATAATGTTGAAGATCGCACAGCGGGAGAGTTACTGAAAATAAAACACCTCAGTACATCGTTATTCAAGAGACACATCACATCAGTTACACCGTGAACTTCACAATGTTTGCTTTTGTGTAAAGACAGTGCTGCATCTCATCGCTCAGAAACTCAAGGTAAGGTCTTAAATTTTCTCGTGTTTTCCACATCTCGAAAGAAATATAATCAAAATTCGACTATCACAGTGGAATCAGAAATTTAACCAAGTCCTCGTTATCTAACAAACAACTTTGTTTTCTCGAGCTCTCCTCTCAAAGCCCCAAAAAAGGTGAGATTTTCTCACTGGTCGGAATCTACAAATGGAAATTTTTCCCCGATATATTTTTCTTTGGACATTCTCCTTTTCGTTCTCTTGAATATCGAAATACACGTTCAGAAAACATGAGGGCGACCATCTTGTTTTTGAAAGTTATCCAATATAAAGATCTATTTTCGTACAAGTTTTTCAATTGGTGTTAAGTGACATTTATTTTTGATCAGAAATAATGGATACAAGAATGGAAGATGGTTTTACCAAGGAGGGAACCCGCAGACCCATTAGAAATAAGCGTTTCAACAGGCAGGTTTTTTATTTTATGTTTTGGAGTGAAGAGTGTCCCCTTAAATGCTTGTTTTCATGTTTTGTGCTGAAAAAATAACCCAACTATTTATAAACTCCCTGAAATGTCCTTCTTTCGGAATGAAAAGAATTTAGATTGTGATGAATGACATAACTTAAACTAGAGGTGTAATGATTCCAGAATATTAGTTAATCGATTCTGTAAGCTATAGTTGGAAATGAAATCAATATATTTGCGGTATCTTATTCCAAAATTTCACAAAACGATAAAACGCGTTTCATCTTCTAGTGGATAATAAAAAAAAATCTAAAGCATGATACCTTGAAAATTTGATGAGGCTAACTCAAATTCTAACCTACTTGAATGATTTGATACCGTTCACTTTTCTTCGAATCTTCAAATTTTTGTGGTAAGCTGAAAAAAGACTGAAACATTCACCTTCCTTATCTTAAAGTAAATTCAGAATAAAGTGAATGTGTATTTTCCAACAATTTGCATAGTGATGGAAAAACAACTCAGTATATTGAACTATTTTACTGCAATGAACTTTTTTGTTATAAGGCTAATATTTCAATTTTCAGATGAAAAAATTCATAAATATACAATGTTTTTTGGGATATCTGAAATTGTGAACAATATTATGAATTAAAACAAAATTTTATGAATTTCTATGTTTTACTACCAAAAAAAAAGTCTGAAAATGAAGTAATACTTCGAAACTGCAGTCAAAAACATGTGCAATCAGATCTCTTAGTAATAAAATATCAGAATTATAGGGTGTTTTTTTTAGAGTGATAGAACTTTAAATTGAAATGAAACACATTTAAATTAATATTGAAGCCAAATTTTTTTTTATTTGAAAGATAATTCTATGACAATTATGTTTTAAAAATAATTTCCGGCATATGTCCACCACGACTAGCACTGAGGAACCGCATTCGACCAGACTAATTTTGGACCACTTTTTCGAGTAATTCGGGCCTTATTTCATCAATAACACGAGTTATGTTGGCTTCCAAAGCGTCTATTGTCTCTGGTTTATCAGCATAAACCAATGACTTGACATAATCCCAAAGAAAGTAATCCAGTGTAGTTATGTCGCATGATCTTGGAGGCCAGTTTATTGGACCATTTCTCGAAATAATGTTATCACCAAATGTTTCTTTCAATAAATCAATTGTTACGGTAGCAGCATGAGGTGTAGCACCATCTTGTTGGCACCAAAACATTTCTGGGTCGATACCATTCTAATTTTGAAACAAATAATCATTGATCATCGATCTGTAACGAGCATCATTCACTGTAAGATTAGCTCCAGCATCGTTTTGAAAGAAATATGGACCGATGATGCCTCCAGCGTGTAAAGTACACCTAACAGTGCATTTTTCAGGATGCAATGGAACCTGCAGAACATCTTGAGTATTGTTTTCACTCCATATACGGCAATTTTGCTTGTTTACATAGCCGTTCAACCAGAAATGAGCTTCATCACTAAACACAATTTTACGATGAAAAAGTGGATCAACTTCAAGCTGTTCTGGGGCTCAATCAGCAAACAAATGACTCTTATTATGGTCAAGTGGCTTTAGTTCTTGAACCAGTTAGAGTCCAACTTGTTCAACAGAAGAACACTGATTTTGAAAATAAATTTCAGCAATTTGTAAACCTGTAAACGTTGTTGCGGCGTGAGTATTTCTATGATAATTTGTCAATGCTTACTGAACAGAAAAGTCAAAACAACATGGCTTCTACCTTCTGTCAAATCACAGTTATCCCTATCGAAAGTTCTATCACTCTAAAAAAAACATCCGATACAAGTAAGTGCGTGCGGTTTTTTTCGAAAATTGAAGCTTTATTGTAATTGGAGAAGTGCTGATTACGCAAGCCATGTTGCATCGATCGTAATGAGCAATGTCTAGGCTGTACGGCGGGTGGAGTAGGACATTTAACCTTGTTGAGTACGTTTTAACGAGCGACGTAGCATGTGTCATATTTCAAAATAACTATGTCGTGTCTGTCGGCGTATTGCGGCCGTTTTTTTCGCAATGCTCGGTTCAAATGCATCAATTCTCCTCGGTACCTCCCCTGTGATCCTTTCATTCGATTGTAACAACTCATAATATACCACATCCAGCTGGTCCCACCAAATACACAGCATTGATCGTCTTGCCATGAATATTAGTTTTGACAGTTGATGATGAGGCATCCATAGGTTGCCCGAGGTTTTGAATGATCGTTATTGACCAACTTTTCATCGCCAGTGACAATTCGCTGCAAATCCTCCTTTTTTTTGTCGTCGGAGCTGTTGTTCACACGTGAAAAAAGGTCATTCGACGTCTCTTGGCTTCAGTTCGTAAGGCCCTCAATTTCCTACCTTTCGATCCATTCCCATTGCTTTTAAACGATTGCAAATGGCTGTTTAAGTGACTTCATGTGTTTTTGCGAGTGCTCCTTGTGTTTGTGATGAATCTTCATTGAGTCTTGGCTCTAATTCTTCGTCCTTAAACGTAAGTTGCGCTCCGGATCGTTCTTCGTCTTCCCAACCAAAATTGCCTCTTTTAAATCGGGGCAAACCCCTTCTAACAGCTCTAGTTTGACAGCCTCTACGATGACTTTCGTGAGCTCTTTTCTTCATACTGAAATAAAAATCCTCGCAAAAACACATTATTCGGTACAAGAGTTGACATTTTTAGAGCACACAGAAACTTTGTTGTTTACACTTCAGCGAAATGACAGATACTGAAAAAGAAGCCTAATGATGACACTTCAAAATGAAGGTATTGCCAGATGAAACAATGAAATAATAAAACTATTAGTGACATCTGTTATCGAAACCGCACGAACTTATTTCTACTCCTCGTATTGTTGAGGTAAAAAGACTTATTTATGACGAAGATTCTGATCCTGCATTACCAAAAAAAATATGTTGAGATACCCAAACGTCAAAATGAATTCCCGTCTAACATTTCAGATGTGGCTTGTATGTCCTATCCCGGATTGAACAAAGAACTTTGCATACTGAATTATCAGTGATCTATTCAAGAATTGATTACAGAAATCTGAAAGGAACAATCCTATTCTTAAAATCAATTGTGCGACATAATTAAAAAAAAAACAATTAGATTAATTAGAAGCAGAATATGTTCGCATATATCTGGACTCCGCCTTTTTTCACAACTAAATTATTAATATATCTGCAAATATTATCTAACCGTTGATGTGGTAATAAAGACAATTATTGTTATTATTGAACTGAAAAAATTAGTACAAATTGTTGCTATTATACCAATGACAACATCTGAAGCTGCGAAGTGCTCTTCGACTATGAAACCAATAAAAACTGTTTTAAGAAATTCTATGCGTGAAGTTAGATTGAACGCTGTGTTGTCTATTGAGAAAAAGGTGATAGGATGAATATAAAGTTTCAATTAAAATGTAATTGACAATTTTGCATCTAAGAAACCCGGAAGAATTGAACTAATTTAAAAAGAATAAGTGAAAGTGTTTCTTCTCTCAAATACGGAGCAAGTAGATTATAACTCTTTTATTTATGAAGCTCGTGAGGAATACGAGTGTTATGAGAGAGCTTCTACCTCTTAATTCGGTGGCGCCGCTTCGTTCCGAACTTGTGCACCTGAACTCTTCAGATAGGCGTGGTGCGCAAGTCTGTCTATGATGCCAGTGACCTGGCCAGAACGGTCGTCAAACGCTTGTACTCTACTTGAATTGGGCTAGGACGGTGAGCTCCGTATGCGAAAATCGGTAGCGTTCTCTAAATGCTACGCCGGTAAGCTGCATCCAACCAGAGTAGAATTCTGGAGAAGGTTGGGGCACGTCGCCACAATGCTTTATGAACAATAAATATTTAGCAGTCATCTTCTCAATTATGAAGATCATGAAATGAAAAAACTGTTGAGAGGGTTGAAATGGTTCCTTGCAGCTCAATATCAATCTTTCTTACTATACTGAGTCGTTACCTTCTGATTTGGATGCTGAACACCCACCTCTGACTTAGCCCAAGTTGTAAACTATGAAATTTTCCACTGGAATGTGTTCACTAAATAATTCCAAGGTTTACCTCACTGTTCGAGAAAATAATAATGAACCCAAAAGCCGATATATCAAGAATACTAAACAACTGCGAATCTTTTTTAGGGGTAGAAGAGGGAAATTGTACCATTCTATGCATCTTGGATTCCGCCAAAGTTCAAATAATATAGAAGCTTCCATTTGAAGTAAAATTGATGCATTTTGCAGGAATTGAAAGTTTTGCAGTTTGCATTTTATCATTTACCATGAAAATCTGCAATTTGACAATTTTTTTTCTCCTACAGAAAGGTTTTTGGAGAGGAGAAAAGGCCGCCTAAACGGCTTTTCACGCCCGAAATCAAGAGGTACTTGAAAGATTGGCTTGTAAGAAGAAGAGATAATCCATACCCTAATAGAGAAGAAAAAAAGACGTTGGCAGTACAAACAGGACTCACTTACATACAGGTAGGTGAAAAATGATGGATACATCATTATAGATTATGTAGCGTTACAATAAAATCATTCAGTAATAGTTTGAATATTTTGATCATTTTCGGTATGTGTACAATAAATGAACGATCAGTTTTCATGCCGTATTAGTACGTTGATTCTTTTGTTTTCCTTATTTTCATAAAATAAGCGCAGTAAATAATAAAACTTACGGTTCATCCGAAAAAAACTGTGATTGTCATAAAGGACATGGTTTGTGTTAGTATGGAAGAATTAGAATAGTGAGCCAAACTCGATTAAAGGCTTCCTATCCGCTGGTCTATGGTCACTGCCCTCATGAGCGCGGGATTCGTATACGCTCAATCAGCACGCAAAATGAAGAAGTCCCTTTTGCTTCCAGTATAGACTGGTAGCTTCACTATCTTACCTCGACTGACAATGCTGTATCGGTGCCTGAGTTTTAGGGACACAACTAACACGCCGAAGGGGCTTCTTATTTCCACCATTCAGTCGCCGCTCCAGGTCTAGACCCGCCGTGGACTCCCTGGTTTAAATCCCGGCTTAAGAGCATCGGTTGAGACCCCCAAACCTCCAAGCGCAGTCCCGAACGCACGGAATACCTTTCTAGCCTAATAAGCGGTGACTCTTATGGACAGAGTACCTGCGATCGGGTAGAACCACGCCACACATGTGTACCTTTTTCCAGTGTGAACGAACTGAACCTCAGATTATTAAACATATGTTTATACTCTGAAGACTGAACAAAATTTGCTATTCTACTCAAGACAGAAGGGATCAGGTCAAAATGAGCGACCTTTATGTGGAAAGTTGTGGTAGAGCAGAGTAGACTTCTGGGTAACGTCGGACGCATCCCCACGTATCGGAGAATTAAGCACATAGAGCTTGGGCTGCAAGTTACCACAAAGTCATGCACTATGACACAATTATTGTTAAAAATTTAGTCTACCAGCGAGATAAATTGTTTTAAATTAATTATGCATCTACTAGTCGTATTTTCTTCTATCAAAAATCTAAAAAAAATTGTTATCGTTCAATAATTTTTTCATCTCTTGTAGGTTTGCAACTGGTTCGCGAACTGGAGAAGGAAGCTCAAAAATTCAGGAAAGGAACCCCAATGTAAAACTTGGGGAGATCTCATCAAAACTTACAACAACCAGGTTCACGGCAACATAGAACACTTCAGCATTTGTTCGGACGACAGCATTTGGTATGAAAGCGACTCAGAAGAATACACTGAACACAAACCCAACGTCGACCAAAATTCTTACAATAATAACAATAATCAATGCTTTGTGGTCAGTTCCACTACTGGGACCACCCTGGATTTTGGACCTTTCGTCCAACCATCCAACAAATACAAAAGTCATATAATGGAGAAATATCTTCGAGACTGTCAGCAAACCGTAAAAGAAGAAATCGTTTTAGAAACGGATACTTCTTCGCCTTCTGTGATATCAAAATGGCTTGAGAGTGCGGCTAATTTTAAGCCTAATGCGAACAGTTACCTCGACGTGAAATTATTCCAAACGCAGCGGAAGAAAGTGGTCAAACCAAGCCTGAAAGATGACATGGAAAGGCTGAAGATTCATGGGAAGGAAGAGCTTGATGCGGCAGAAGCATTAACAACTTTAGCGAATTCTAGTAGAAATAAAGCTCAGTAGTATTTTTTCGTGTTTCATTTAACCTTGCAACTCGATATATAAGTTTTTAAAATGGAAATTAATTCCAAAAAATTTGCGTATTTTATAATAATTTAATACTGACCCTAATGTATCTCAGAAATCCATTGCTGAAGTATGCTGCTACAAGAAATTTAAATAATCGATTTTATCGCTTTTTGAGACCAATAACATTATTATCTGTCTTGGTTGAACTGAATGTATATTATTTATATATTTTAATACAGGTTGTCTCGTATATCATATATAAACTTCACATACTCCTACCAAATATAGAATCCAACGTCAATATCACGAATTGGGTATTTAGAAATGTGATTCATTAATACTGACCCAAATTCTTTAATTTATATTTCTGACATGGTTCTTCAAAATTGAGTGATTTTTCCAGAAATTACTGCTACTGTATTGAAGGAATTGTATGATTCCTACATAATTTTGAATTAGCATAAGCTGATAATTTCATTTCATCTATACAAGTAAAAAGGATCATATTGTAGGCAATTTTGTGATATAATAAGACTTTTTAAATTTATATGGAGCATTTTTTGGAACGAAAAGTGTTATTCATAAGGTCCTTTTGAAACAGCTGTATCAGATAAAGTTTGCTAGGTTATTTCAGCAGATATTCTATATTTTTTTAATCTTTTTTAAGTGCTGAGCAACATTTGATAATTCAATATGCCTGCTTAAGAGAAACGTTGCTTCCAAGACATTTTTATTTCATTTAATTCTAAAATTTGTAGAGGTTTAGAGAATTATTCTGCTTAAATAAACTAAAACTAGCTGTTAGTTAACGAGGTGAATGAATATTTTTTTGTGTTTCATTATCCTGAAAAATTGAATAAAATAATGGAGAATATTTTCACAATTCATTAATGAACAACAATTTTTTCGTCAACACAGTGTTGGCGAAACAAATATTAATTAATAAATTCCTGAAATAATCTTTATTATTTTATTTAATTTGAATTTCCATAAAGTAAGCACCCATTCAATTAAATTATGCTGAAAAAATTTATTTTAATGTTTAGTATAAACAGAAAACCGGTCTTTTCTAAGACTTGAAGAGGATAACAGAATAAATAACAAATCATGACTGTATGAATTTATTTATTTACATCTTTGTTTTACCAACTGTAGAAGTAAGAAACCGGAATTTTTTTAGGTGAAAATTACACATCTGTTGTTTGAAAATGATAATAAATATATTATTCAAAATAATTTCCATTGATATTTATACAGTTTATGAACACCACACCGAAAAAAGTTCGTCTTTTGAAGTGATCCATTATTGAGCCATTTTCGTACATTTTGACATGAATTGAAGAGTTTTTCAGGGAAAGCGTATTCCAGTGATGTGAATAGATGATAATTGAACAAAGCCAAGTCTGAAGAATAAACCGCATGCGCTAGTATTTCCCAATTTAACTGTTTCGCTGTGTGTGATGACCATCTACAAGGAAATTCCAGTTTCAAACTTTTACACCTAATACATTTCTCCTTTTATCTCTTATCATTTACAGAGGAACCTTTTATTCACATTAAACAGTGAAATCCGTTTATAATCCCAAAATGAATAATAAAACGATTTCAAGTTTCTTGAGGTTGAATTGTATCTTCGATTGTTAAATCTCCCGGTCCCCAAACTTTAATGGTATTTGTTGAAGAGGTTAGAACAATATTTTTCTTGGGATGAATGCCAATAGAATTCAAAACTTTTCCTGGGGTGTGGCTTAATTTTTTGACAACCTTCGCATTTACAAGATCCCAAATATAAAGTTCTCCAGAAACTGAACCAGAGAGTACATAATCATCACTCGTTATGATGGCGCTTTCAATAGTCATATCCTCTGTTTTGTGTCCTGTATACCTGAAATCGAAAAACTTGGAATCAACATAAGAAAGCTAAAAGATAATTGAGGCACTATCATAAATAAGTGAGGATTGTACCCTCTCCTGGAAGCTCTGGAATGCAAGTAAAATGGTGCGAGAAATAATGAATCAGCCTTTTTCAGAGATTTTTACTATTAATTTTATACATAGAAAACATTAAATATAGTGTTATTGTCATTTCAAAGTAATATAAAGAAAAACTGACTTTGTTTCTAATCAGAGCTATAATATTTTATTGAAAGCTTCATGCTATAAATATACACGATTTGCCCCTTTCAAATTATAGTATGTAAAAAAAATTGAGGATTTAAATTATTAGCTTGAGCACTTTTACAACTGATTCTCTCTAGAAAATAAATTTATTAATGAGACAAAATATTAATAAATACTTACTCGGCAAGCATTTCCCCAGTATTTTTATCCATTAGTCTTACAGCATTGTCTGCAGAACCCACTAAAATACACTGACCATCATGAGAGAAGTCCACTGAAATCACTGGAGCTGAAAGAAGACAGAAGATATATTGTTATTATCATATTTACATAGATTCGAAATTTTTTGAGTTATTTTATACTGAACAATTGGCTGCTCAATTATTTACTACCAATTGAAGGATAATCGAAAAAACCTCTGAATGTTTATTTCAGATTATAGTTAAGAATACTTTAGCTACCATAACAAATTAAAATATAAATTCAAAACATTTATAGTAAGTGAAGATCTGAACAAAGATATTACTTACCACCAATATAATCCATATGACAACTACCATTTCTCAAATCATACCTCCGTATTGTGCAGTCGACAGATCCTGCAAGTATATCATGTTCACTTACTCTAAGACAACTAATACAATCCTTAGCATCTTTCATTGTCTGAATTGGTTTATTGTTTGTATATCTAACATCCCAGCACATAACGCAATTATCTAAACTACCAGATATAGCAACAGTTGATTCTTCATTGAATTTTACACAAGTTACTGAGGAGGCATGACCTCTGAATCTTCGTTTTGGTTGTCCCGTAGGAACATCCCAAATAATAACTGACTTATCTGAGGAACATGACACGATTTGGCTGCTATCATTCGAACCGCAAGCATCTAATACTTCATTACCATGACCACCGTAGGTTTTCAATAGGAGGCTGCGATAAGGATTCCATAATTTTAGTTTTCTATCAGAGCCACAAGTTAAACAGTAGGATCCATCAACTAAAATAATTAAGATTTCAATTTTCAGTTTTTATGCAAGTTGAGCAAATCATTTTGATATTATGCTTTGGTTTTAAAAACATGTACCGTTGAATCTCACGGCTCTCACTGCTCCTTGCATACAATCCAAGGTCACTAAGCATTCTAAATCAAGTTCTGTCATTTCTATTCCTTTAAATCATCAAAATTTTCATTCAAATCAATTTTTATTTTTCAAACTGATGTTTGTTGATATAAGCATTTGATTTTACAGGTTATGTTATGAACAAAGATTATAAATTAGTATCATAGAAATAATAAATAAAAATAGGATAATAAGTCTATGATTAGTATATAGACTGGTTTATCTATGGTTATGAAAGTTGTGATGATCACGATCACAGACATGTATTTTAGTTTTCACCTTAGAGTAATGAACAAATAGAATAAAATAATACATTAATTTTTTTTATCTTCTTTTATAACTGAGGATACAATGAATCGAGTTTTGTAGTTCGGCATTCGTGGATTTTCCACTCTCAAATGATAAACGAGAAACCAGGTAAACATCTAGATTTTATAGGTTTATGACATTATTACATTGAGAATTGCATGTACTGAAAAATTTTCATGAGAGAATAACTAGATATTGTATGAATGTACTGAAACGTAGGTATCGTGCGCCTTGTTTTCATTCTCCTTCTTATCATTAGGAATCTTGGGTTCAATTCGAACAACTGTAAATAAAGGACCAAAATCACCATAATTTTCAAGGGACGGCAGGCGATAGTGTAATAAACTGTGGAAGAGAGCTACGAACCAAAACATGTAAGGGTAAGGACAATTATACTGATCTACCTTGAATTTTTTCAGTCTGTATTATGAATTTTGAAAGTATTTATGAAAGTTAGTGCCGGCAGAATCACCCTGCATTGTTGAAAAGATACTTTCGACATTGTTGCCAAATCAACGTTTAATAGTAGTAGAGGGTCTCTTCTAATGTCACTAAGTATATTTGGAATGAAAATTATTGAACTGGAAATTTTCAGGTTTAATATATTTCCTGCACAATAAACTTTTTATTTTAGCGATACATCTTTAAAAAAAATACATCTGAATTATTACACTTGTATATAATTTGAAACGTGATTTCAAATTTTACTTATTACTGGGACGAGACTTGGACAAATGTTCCTTATTCATTTTTTTCTGCCATCTCTTGTTTGCTTCTTGGACTTGAGCTGTCATTAAATGTAGCTTATTGATGAAGGCATCCTCTTCCCCTTCATCCGCGTCTGTATCAGTCTCCTTGAAGAAAAATAATATGGTGATTAGTGCCATTGTTAAAAACGGTTCTTGGGAAGCAGAGCCCTAATTTCTATTGGATTAGTATGCCTCCAGAAGAAATGAACATTGAGAAATCCCAGCAAGTTCTTTGGAACTCAAATTAAAGACGCTTATGTCTTTATCTTTGAACCCCAAAGAACTTGCTGAGCTTATGATATATGCCCAGCTTGCCCTAGGATTTCAGAACTTCTTGATGTGTTCACATCGTATTTTGTTCTATATTTTCGGACATATGTTTCTGCTCATTAAAATTACATTGAAATCAGACATCCCTGATCACCAGGAAACCAGGATCATAATTGTAGTCTTCCATGTATGAGCGGTTATATTATGTTAGAAGTTTTAATAATGCAAGAGGTGTGTTATCTAAGTACCTTATAATTTGGCGAGAACCAATCGTTCAGATTCATCTCGTCAAATTCATCCTCCTCCCCGTGAATGGAATTACTTCTTGGTGACGGACTTCTGCTGGTGTAAGGTGATGAATTCGAATCGTAGGAGATATTCCTCACCATATTACTCCTGTGGCTGTTTGTGTCTTCCGCCAGATATTCGTCGGTCATGTAAGAGCTTAAGTCGCGCCACGGGCTGGATGTTCCGTATCTAGCATCAGCGGTATGCCTCTCCAATCTTCTGGTTCGTACCGGCGATGTGGCTCGTCGATCGAGATTGGCCATGGTCCCATAACGTCTTTGAGAAAAGGGCTGCTGCATGGGTGTCTTGATCCAGCTTCTTTCTTCGGACATTTTCTTCATCATCGTTCTTGAAAAGAAATGGCTATCATAAGCATAATAAGAAGTAACGCGACAGTATATTCAAAGAGGAACATATCTGCTCCGTACCACCCCCGTATGAAATTGCTGTAAAATTTCTATATATATATGCGATTATTCAGCGGTGTTAATTTCTCATTGAATAGTATTGAAAGAAAAATAGTATACTATTGGTAATATATCATTGCCAAGTACTTCAAGATCATGAATTTATCATTATAGGTATTTTTTATCATGATCATTTCACTTCACTCCATAGTCGTCATAGGATAGCACCAAAATGAGAATATATCACTTAAGAGTGATAGAGAGTCTGAAAGGTTGTTTTGGGCAAACAACAACGACAACATTAAAAATACTCCATGCACTGTATTGAAACTATTCACAATGAAATAAGAACACCCAGTAATAAATGGAGTATTTTAATGATTATTGTTTATTTCTTAAGCTGAAATAAGTGAACGATCAACAATCGGGTATTCATAATCAAAGATTAAGCAACGAGGAGTCAATAATGAGTTGAAACTCCACGATGGGTTGTACATTTATTCACACACCTGGGTATACTATAATAATTATTAATAATAAGGTGATCGATATTCTTGTACCGTTCCAGGGTACCTCCAGCTCTATAACGAATGTTTATGAAATTCTGTGGATTATGAGATAAATTAAAAAATCCCTTTTCCATAGTGTCAATGAATGAACGATTCGAATATTAGGATGACCGTGGCAACAAACCAACTCCGTTTTGTACAGTATGGTTCATATATTGTCGAGCATTAACTTGTTGAAAAAGCAGATTGCCTAGGGTTCAACACTAGGGTAAAACCTGACGTGCAAATTTTTCCTGCATGTAATACTGTGATGTAATATGGCCTCCTATGAAAAGCAAACGAGACCTTCTTCACAAGTAATCACCCCCTAATATAATCGAAACCTCGCGGGGCATACTCTTTTCCAAAGGAAATTGAGAATCACTTCTTTCGTAGCGTCATCTTCTTATCCTTGTCTATCAACATTCATACTCAAACAATCTGTCACTTAAGACAACCGTATTCCTGTTTAGTGTCAGTATAGTCATTCTCTGCAGCATGGTTACTTCGATAGTGAGAGATAACACCTAATGAGAATGATGTAAAGCTACGCATACCAATGGCACCCCCATGTTCTGAGAATACCTGTGTAGATGCTCTTGTGGAGGCGATACTGCCTTTCAAAGCCTAAAGTCATATTCTGTTTTCTATGGTGATATCCTGAGTCTCTTGTTCTTGTTGCTCAGCCTTCCCGGACCATGCTTGAGAAGTAGACCACAGTATTTAGAATTCTGGTCGACCAAGTGGCAATTTTCCTGAAAGATGATCCGACTGACCTCAAATCCACTATTCAACCTCAATCATACTCGTTGAAATGATGAAAATTTGCCCATTTTCTCGCTCTAAGCCTATCAAACAACTTGAATAGATATTCTAACAACGCACTCTTCGACAATAACCGATTTTTTGTTGTCAAAAGGTTAGTTGCACTTACTATGATTGTTTTACATTAACCAGTAACCAATTAAACTATGTACAATACAAAAGTTTTCTTTCATTTATCTTGCCATATGAAACATGCATTCTTAGTGTTACTGTTTACGTTTTTAATGCTACCTTTTTCATCAATGTTGTTATATTGTTAATAAGTAACTGATATTCAAACCTTCAAATCAGGGAATGATATGATGCAAATTAATTTAAAATCTCTTCTTAATTACATAAAATCTTCACTGGCCATGCAAGCATTTTTCTAGCACTATCAGAATACCTACTGCCTCAAAGAAGTTATAGTATCGGAATAACTTTGAAACTTTCCCCTAATCTCCCCGTTCACGACGTTTTGCTCCTGGAGCCACATCTTCACCACGCTGACTAGATTTTGGGCCTCGGAAGACACGGTTTCTTTCTCGGTTTGCGTTTCCGAAAGCTCCAATTCGAGATTTCTTATGCAATCGTTGTTATACCTGCACTGTTTTTCCAATTGATCGTGAGTGCTCCTCATCTGTTCGATGGTTTTCGTCAGGTCGTGGTTTTTGTGCGACAGGTATTCCTTTTCTCGGGTGGTTCTCTTTAGCTGTAGCTTGTATTCTTCGTTCTCTTGTTTCAACACATCGTAAGCTTGTTCTAGCACGGTGAGTTTCTTCCGAAGATTGATCATCTCGGTATGTATCTGGTCATTCTGAAAAGCAGTAACATTTATATAAGCTTTCCATCTAAAAATATTTTACACATAGTAGTATCTCTGACACAGGATATTAAGGAATTGGTGATCTAAGAAACACTTTTATCAACTCAATTGGAGAATGCTTTGGTAGTTTGCTGGAGCTGGAGTACATAAAATTGTGTGCATTTATAATGCAGGAAGAGACCCTTAACGAAAGAAGATCATAGTGTTCTATTTCTAGTAACAAGGATATTCTAGAAATGAAGAATACTGCAGATTCAACCGCCATACCGAATATGTTCAAGAACAGAGCAACCTAGGGAAGGGATAGTTTAACAGTCAATCCTGTCTACGCTCCTGGTATATTCCGGAAATTTCGCGAAGTATTTGGACAATACTGGGCTACTTAAGAATTTCAAAGAATTGCAATCACGTTATATGCAGATGGAGAGCGCCGAACACAAGCAATTAGTAAGTTAGCGCCATACAAACAATAACGAAGTAAAAGTAGAATTAGATCTTTTGAGAAATAAAAAGTAGTTGTAGCATTTTCCCGTTTTTTTTCTAAGCTACTAAGTTTCATTCTAGGTATCTTCTTTTTGTGCACGGACTCTCACAGTGATTTTGATTCAGAAAGTTCTAGTCGAACTTAATGCATTAAGAGGATATACATATGTTTTTTGGTTAAAAGTGCAATAAAACAAGGATTTATGATGTATTCTTAATATTTCTATATCTTGAACTTACTTCTTCATTGAGCAGCTTCTGTCTGTGAATAGACTTATTCAATTCGCACTTCAAGTGGGATATTTCCATCTGTGCATTAGAACTAGTCTTTTCGTTCTTAAGTTCGCTGACGCTGCGTTTACAACAGCATACATCTGCTTTTTCTTTCTCTAGCTCTCTCTTCAATCTCTGGATCTCATCTTTCTGTTCTTCCACAAGTTGATTAAGTCTACTTTGTTCCTCGATAGAAGATATGATCTTTGCCTCGAGTTCCTTCTGAGAATCAGTCACTTCTTCTGAAATTTTAGACATGTGCGACTCTTTCACTTTCAGAAGTTCTTCTTCAATCAGCCCACCCTTGAAATCTGCATCTGACAATCTTTTTTTCAAGTCTGCCATCTGAAACAGACCAACGAAAACTGCGATGAGTGTGAATCCTGATAAGACAGGCCAAGGAAATTTGATCGAAGAAACTAGGAAAATTAGAATAGAAAAAAAACAAAATTAGTTGTCATCAGCTAATTGAGAAAGTATGAACATTAGCAAATGAAATAATAAAAACTCAGATAAGTGGGAAACCAGATAAAGCCAGTGAAATTGCAGATAAGTGAGTCACTAGCTTCAAACATATATCACGTTATTGAGCGAGAGTAAATTCACTTACTGACTTCTTTAGCTCATCAAAAACTATTGGCAAATTATTTTCTCTGTGTTGTAATCGTCCGCGTAGATGGACCGAGTTCCTCAAGTCTTCATAGAAATGAATGTTTGAGGCCTCACACTTTTCGAGTCCATTATTTAACTGGACCAACTGTAAAAAATAACTCGTTCATAATGATAATATTCCAGTAACATGAGAATGTCAAATAAAAGACAAATTTCCTTACACTGATCTTCATCTCTTCAACCAAAGATTTATAATGATTGAGTTCATAATTCTTCATATGTTCAAGACTCGAAAAATCTTGAAGTTTTTTCACAACCGCTTGGTAATCTCCAATTATTTGCTGATTTTTTTTTTCTGCTATGGATAGTTGTTCCTTCAGAGAATTTATCTGCAATAATGAGATATATGTCAGTTTTATTTTATGAAAAAGGTTACGTAAGACAATAAAAGCAAGAGCAGACTCACAATTTCTTTGCTGTCAGCCTTCTTCTCCTTTAACATTCCCAGTTCTTTTGTAGCTAGGATGAGATCAACCTCCTGGCTCTTGAGCTGGTTCTCCAACTCAACAATTCGACCATTTTTCAGCTCCATGCAAGTTTTGATCGATTCTAAATCTCCGTTTGCCAAACATACCTTGGACTCAACCACAGAAACGTTATTAAGGTTCTTCACCTGATCCCTCTCGACGGACTTGATACCCTCTTGTATCTCCACAACGGTATCTGTTAAATTTTTAATGGTGTTCTTGAGATCAGCATTCTGTCTCGTGGCGTTGTTCAATTTCCTTCGCATATCCTGTATGATATCGTCGTGCTGGGTGAGGTCATTGTTTTTAGCGCTTATGATGTTCTGCAGTTCGTTGATCCTGGCCTCGTTGATTTGGTTGATTTGATTCTCCAAGACCACTTGTTTCTCTATCGCGCATAAGTGTCCTACCAAACGATCATTGATTCTTCTTAGTTGAAGGATAGCCCCTATCAACTTGTTGTTTTCCTCCTGGGAACTCACATTTGTAACGTTCTAAAAGTTCAAGAGCATGAATAATACATGTTACCATGATTTCATTTTATTCAATACTAGCTTTCACCAGCGGTTATTACAGGAACATTTACCTTATCAACTGCTCTACTATTTTTTTTAAGATTTGAATGTTTACTACCTCATCCGAAGATATAAGAAAATATTAGGAACTGAAAGGTTTTTCGGCTCTTGGTTATGAAGCACCATCTCGAGCCACTGTGTTTCGCTGGTTTTCCGAATTCAATCGTGGTTTCACTTCGCTGCAGGATGAATTTCATGAAGGTTTCCAAATCAGGTGTTGTGCCAGAAAATATCGACGCTGTGCGTGAATTGATATTGCAAAATCGTCATGTGATATACCGTGAGATTGAGGCATACTTCCACTCGCATACATTGCACAAACATATGGCTGTGAAAAATATTTGTTCGCGTTGGATGCTGCGTTATTTGACAATCGCTCAAAAAAAGCTTTTGTCGATTAGTGCAGAAACACTGTTTCTATTTATAGATATATGCAAGATGCTCAAGTTACCTCTGGTCAAACTATACAAGGTGATTCTACAGGCAATTTGCAACACAAAGGTTCTTATAAAGTAGGATTCAATTATCTTTCGTTGTGAAGTTACTCAAGATTTTATTATTTTGTAACGTTTCACAATTTTTTCACTAAAAACATAGATTAACTTGAAAACTATAATCTTAATCGTGTGAATTATTATGGGCCCAAACATAGTAATTGTGGAAATTAAATATTCCAGAGGAAAAAAAGGTTTCTGCCATTATTTCGTCAATTTCTCAATAAAAATAAAGGTTTCCTTCAATGTATTATATCAGCGTCGGCTCGAGGCAAGTTATACGGCGGAGCCTGTATACATACTGTACAAGGTACCGGGTGTTTTTTCTAGAGTGACAGAACTTTAAATTAAAATAAAACACAATTGAATTGAGATTGAAGCCAAATTTCTTTTATTTGAAAGATAATTTTATAACATTTATGTTTTGAAAATAATTGCCAGCATATGTTCACCACGACTAGTTCTGAAGAATTTCATTCGACAAGATCAATTTTGGACCACTTTTTCGAGTAATTCAGGCCTTATTTCATCAATAACACGAGTGATGTTGGCTTCCAAAGCGTCTATTGTTTCTGGTTTATCAGCATAAACCAATGACTTGACTTAACCCCAAAGAAAATAATCCAGTGGAGTTATGTCGCATGATCTTGGAGGCCAATTAATTGGACCATTTCTCGAAATAATGTTATCGCCAAATCTTTCTTTCAATAAATCAATTGTTACGAAAGCAGCATGAGGTGTAGCACCATCTTGTTGAAACCAAAACACTTCTGGGTCGATACCATTCAAATTTTGAAACAACTGATCATCGATATGTAACGAGCACCATTCACTGTAACATCAGCTCCAGCATCGTTTTAAAGAAGTATGGACCGATGATGCCTACAGCGTGCAAAGCACACCATACAGGGCATTTTTCAGGATGCAATGGAACCTGCAGAACTTCTTGAGGATTGTTTCCACTCCATATAAGGCAATTTAGCCGTTCAACCAGAAATGAGCCTTCATAACTAAACACAATTTCACGATAAAAAAGTGGATCAACTTCAAGCTGTTCTAGGGTCTAATCAGCAAACAAACGACGTTTATTATGGTCAAGTGTAGATCAATATCTTTACGCAAAATTTTCCATGTGGGGGATGCACAGAGTCCAACTTGTTGTGAACGCCGACGAATAGACAAATCTGAATCATCATTAACACTATGACTTATAGCAGCGACATTTTCTTCTGTACGTATAGTTCTTTGCTTTGTTGTTGTTGCATCGAGTAAAGAAAATGTTGTCCGAAATCTATCGATAGTTCTATGAATAAGCTGCTCTGATGGACGATTAGGTAAACCATAAATTTCACGAAGTGACCTATAAGTTTGGCGAATAGAACACTGATTTCGAAAATAAATTTCAACAATTTGTAAACGTTGTTGCGGCATGAGTCCTTCCATGATAATTTGTCAATGCTTACTGAACAGAAATGTCAAAACAACATGGCTTCTACCTTTTGTCATATCACAGTTATTCCTATCGAAAGTTCTATCGCTCTAAAACAAACACCCGATACAAATAAGTTCGTGCGGTTTTTTCTTCGAAAATTGTAATTGGAGAAGTGCTGGTCAGGCAAGCTATGTCGCATCGATCGGAATGAGCAATGTATGGGCTGTAAGGAGGGTGGAGTAGGACATTTGATCCTTTCTGAGTACGTTTTAACGGGCGACGTAGCATGTATCATATTACAAAATAACTTTATCGTGTCTGTCGGCGTATTGCGGCCGTTTTTTTCGCGATGCTCGGCTCAAATGCCTCAATTCTCCTCGGTGGACCTGCCCTGTGATCCTTTCATTCGATTGTAACAGCTCATAATACACCACACCCAGCTGGTCCCACCAAATACACAGCATTGTTCTTCTAGCCATGAATATTAGTTTTGACAGTTGATGATGGTGTATCTATAGGTTGCTTGACGTTTTGAATTATCTTAAATGATCAACTTTTCATCGCCAGTAATAATTCGCTACAAATCCTCCTTTCTTTTTTGTCGTTGGAGCTGTTGTTCACACGTGAAATAACGTCACTCGACGTCTCTGGCCTTCAGTTTGTAATGCCCTCAATTTCCTACCTTTCGGATCATTCCCATTGCCTTTAAACGTTTCAAAAATTTCACGAAGTGTTTTATAAGTTTGACGAATAGAACACCGATTTTGAAAATAAATTTCAACAATTTGCAAACGTTGTTGCGGCGTGAGTCTTTCCATGATAATTTGTCAATTCTTCCTAAACAGAAATGTCAAAACAACATGGCTTCTACCTTCTGTCAAATCACAGTTATCGAAAGTTCTATCACTCTAAAAAAACACCCGATAGTTTAACTAAAAATGAAGTGATTTTTTTCAATAATTCTCTACTTACAAGAACCTCCTGTAAAGTCAGCAGTTCATCAGACATGACAGACATTTCCTCCTTGAAAAATTGCACAACTTCCTCGTAACATTTATTTTTTTTTGTCAGCTTCTTGAGTTGGTTCTTTATCACGATCTTCTCTTCCTATGAAAAATATTAAGCATTTAAAGATATTTAATTTGAGTTATGTTATCGTCGCGTTTGGCTTGAAGCAAAATAGTTAGCAAGCTGGCAGAGTAGTATAAAGCGAAAGTATTTTTTACATTTTGTCTTTACCTCTTGAATCTTGTAAAGAGATTGATACTTATTGAATTGTGCCTCCATCATTGAAAGATCCTGCAAATTGTTCACATGCTCCGTTTCTAGTTCGTAGTTCAGTTCCATTAATTGTTGATAGAGGTTCTGATATTTCTTGATCTTGAAAAATATAATAAAATATATGAATAAAATAAAATAATTGCATCGGCCGGGAATCGAACCCGGGCCGCCCGCGTGGCAGGCGAGCATTCTACCACTGAACCACCGATGCTTGTAGTTATATGTTTAACATTACATATAATTACATAATCTCAACCCTTACTAATTAAATGTATCTTTTCCTATACGCCGTAAGACCTGTATATTGCAATGTATTATTTTGCCAATTCTGCATTTTTCTATTGCATCATATTTGTTATTCCCATTCTTGAATTATATTACTGTCAGCTTTTATTCCGATAAGGAAACCCATAAAGGGAATTGAATCTGTTTGTTTCAACAGCGATAGACTAGAGTTAGACTTGTTCAGACGTACCATTGTATTCTTGTTTTTCGAAAATAAATAGTTTTTTTTAAAAACTTGGTTTTCTACCCTAAAAACTTAACTATATATAAATTCTTCGTACCTTTAGATAACTTGTTTTGTATTATAATATAATAGAAATAAAATTTTCTAGAAAGTTTATTATCCAATTAGATTGTGCAGTTAACCTCATATTTATATTTGAACAATTTCCCTACTGTCTCAATTGAAAATTTTGTTTTTATTTTATGAAAAAAATTAAAATAACTACATAATAAATTATTTTGTTCTACCAAATATTGATAAAGCTCCCTTTTCAATATGTACACTTTGATGAATAAAGTGGAAATTTAAAATCCTATTATTAAATATATCTTCTTAAACCCTTTACTTTGATTTGTCTAAGTAATGCCAGAACTTTCATTTGAATAATATTCCCAAGAAGTTCTTGAAAACTTTTTAGAAATGTTGAATTGGACTTTCGAACAAAAATTGTCTCACCTGTTCTGAGTACATTTGATTCGTATGTTGAATATCAACGTTGTCTATGTGTAAAATAAAATTCATCCATTTTTGCTCATCTATCTGCAAAAATATGCATATTAAAACAACTGACAGAATAATAAAATAATTACATATTTTGGTTTACGCTTATTACATATTATCATTTGGTTTTAACATAGTCCATAAAATACCTTGCAAACTTTATGTGATTTCTGTGACGAACATAGAATACGTAAGATATTTATAAGTTATAAGGTTTGCTAAGATATTTTTTGTTAATTATTTTTATTTTTTAAATATGAAGTTGAGCTGATAAGTTACCGTTGTCATAAGTCTAAATTGCTTTTTAAAGGTGTTCTACATGTTTTAGGAATTTTTTTAAAGGAACTTATTTTGAGTGAGTTGTTTTTGAAGAAGTTCTTGAGGGTATGTTTTGCATTTTGACAAGGAATTTAGTTTTCATAATACAAGGAACGAAACCAAATTTTGTACTCTTCAAGTATTTATTTAATAATTTTTAGTTGACAATTTATATTTCTTTGAATTTCTTTTATTCCCTTCGGTATTGTGTAATAAGTATTAATTCTATATGTCTACTTAAAATTTGTAGGAGGTTAATAGAGAGTTTACACCATGGGATATGCCAATTTTTATTGCAAATCAACAGGGTGTTTTTTTTTTTCAAAACACTTGTAACGCAGTCTAGTTAGCTGCATTAGTATTTGTCACTTCACCGACAGTTTTGTTGTTTTGAAAAATCAATTGTTTCTCGACGAATTGACTTTTTATTCTCGATTTATAACACTGTCTCCTGATTTACTCTTTGTTATACTAAACTTTATGGTCCCGTGTAGTTTTGTCGTATCTGCTACCTATTTCGAGAAGAACATTTTGAACCATTCTCTCGAAATCCTCAGAAAAATCCAAATTGTCATAAAAATCTAGGTAGTAAGGTGCGGTAAATAGATAAATTATTAGTTTTTATAATTATTTTCCCGATTTGTAGCCATGATTCATTAAGATTCGATAAACTCGTATAATCATCACAAAAAATGTAGTATTACAAGAAACGTAAAACTCAAAAATTAATCATAACGAAAAATTTAAGTAACAGCCAAGGAACTGAACTAAAGCAATTGTTGAAAATGTCTTCCCTCAACCCTTAAACAAGCTTCTGTTCTTCTCATAGACAGTAATAAAATATCGGGTGTTTTTTTTATTGTGATAGAACTTTCGAAAGGGATAACTGTGATTTGACAGAAGGTAGAAGCCATGTTATTTTGAAATTTCTGTTCAGTAAGCATTGACAAATTATCATGGAAAGACTCAAGCCGCAACAATGTTGAAATTTGTTGAAATTTATTTTCAAAATCAGTGTTCTATTCGCCAAACTTATAGAGCATTTCGTGAAATTTATGGTTTACATAATCGTCCATTAGAGCAGCTTATTCGTCGAACTATCGACAGATTCCAGGCAACATTTTCTCTACTCGATGCAACAACAACAAGACAAAGAACTGTACGTACAAAAGAAAATATCGCTGCTGTAAGTCATAGTGTTAATGATAATCCAGATTTATCTATTCGTCGACGTTCACAACAAGTTGGACTCTGTGCATCCACCACATGGAAAATTTTGCGTAAAAATCTTGGTCTACACCCATACAAGTTCCAACTGGTTCAAGAACTAAAGCCATTTGACCATAATAAGCGTCGTTTGTGTTTAGTGATGAAGCTCATTTCTGGTTGAACGACTATGTAAACAAGCAAAATTGCCCTATATCGAGTGAAAACAATCCTCAAGAAGTTCTGCAGGTTCTATTGTATCCTGAAAAATTCACTGTATGGTGTATTTTACACGCTGTAGGCATCATCGGTCCATATTTCTTTAAAAACGATGCTGGAGCTAATGTTACAGTGAATGGTGCTCGTTACAGATCGATGATCAATGATTATTTGTTTCCAAATTTGAATGGTGTCGGCCCAGAAGAGTTTTGATTCCAACAAGATAGTGCTACACCTCATGCTGCTACCGTAACAATTGATTTATTGGAAGAGAGATTTGGCGATATCATTATTTCGAGAAATGGTCCAATTAATTGGCCTCCAAGATCATGCGACATAACTCCACTGGATTATTTTCTTTGGGGTTATGTCAAGTCATTGGTTTATGCTGACAAACCAGAAACAATAGACGGTTTGGAAGCCAATATAACTCGTGTTATGGATGAAATAAGGCCTGAATTACTCGAAAAAGTGGTCCAAAATTGGTCTGGTCGAATGCGGTTCCTCAGAGCTACTCGTGGTGAACATATGCCGGAAATTATTCTTAAGACATAAATGTCATAAAATTATCTTTCAAATAAAAAGAAAAATGGCTTCAATCTTAATTTATCTTAATCTTAATTTGAATGTGTTTTATTTCAATTTAAAGTTCTATTCTAAACACTCGATACATGAATTATTAGCTCCAAACATAAATGCAAAAAGTTCAATATCAATTTCGGATGTTTAGCACTTTAGTTTTATTCTCAACCTACAATGTTTAAAGTACTGAGTGAAAACTCACCTCTTGCTGAAACTTTTTCTTCATGTCCTCTATTTCTTGCCTCATGCTCAAAATATTTTCATGTAAGGCCTCGTTCAAACCTCTATACTGTTCAATCTACGATTGACGAAAGAAAAAAAATTATATATTTTTATGTAAAAATGATTGAATAAGCTCGAAGGAAAAAACTGTGATTTACTGCATGGCGCTGGGGTTGAGTGATGAAAACACGCTCTGCCCACGTTTGGTTAATTTGGTAAATTTTGTTCAATCAATAATGTAATTTAAGCTGAGGTGCTGTCCAATAAACTTTAATTATTATTGTTATTCTAATCGCAGAAAGTTTTCAATCATATCGTTCTGAAGAATGTATAGTATGTCTAGAAAGTATCCGGAAAAAACAAAGCTCAATAGTAATTATTTAGTATACATTTTTAATTCTTGAATTGGACAATTATAACAGAATATTCATCTTATTTACTTATACAACCTCCATTTAATGGAGTTGCACTAATTGGAAAACCTTTTCCATACAATTATTTTCCCTTTTTTCTTCATTATTTTTAATTTTTGCGACATTATTTCATAGATTGTACACCTGTTGACAATCAACAATATTTGACAAATAGTGTTGCCATGCAACTTTGGCCCTAGCCGATTATCTGCACGACCTATTTTATACATTACTTTTGTCTTAGAATGTTACAAAAAAGAAGTATATTGAAATTATGAAAAATAATAAATTCCGGATATTTTCTAGACGGACTATATTATATCTTATGGAACGACTGTGGATATCGAAGAAGGACCTACAGTCCGAATGGAATTGTTCACTCTAGTATTAAAATATCTTAATTCGACTGAAAAAGATCACACACAGTTTTCTTCAATTTGTTAATATAAGTATGTATATTTAATTCCACTCACCTCAGCCTTCAGTTTCTGCTCGGATACTTCCAAGAGCTCTATAGTATCGACATAAAGATCCACCTATATTTTACAGTTAGAAATATAAGAAAGCAGAAAAAAATAAGCATATTTAGAGAAATTGCTGAAGTTTTTGAAGCAAATATATACTAAGATTCAATGAAAACATATTCGTTTATACATCATTTTATGAATTATATGTTCGAGTTCTGATCAGAGAAATAAACAAATAAAGAAAGCAAATATATCCAACGATTCACTGGAAATATATTCGTTTGTAAATCAGTTTATAAAATGTGATATATTCGAGTTCTGATAATAGAAATGAACAAATAAAGAAGTTCGCGAACTCCCCTTACGAAAAAAATAAAAATCGATTTAAACGGATCATTTTCTTATGATCTTTGCAAAAATTTATTCAAATAAAATATTCAGAGATGTAGGAGTGATATTTCATATTATAAAATAAATGGACGTTTATACTTGATAGAAAGTATATGAAATTATTTAAATATTTTAATATTTACAGATATATTCTGTTAGCCGTCTACATATTTAATTTCAAAAAATTATATTTAATATTATAACTTCAGGAATTAAATTGATTGATATTAAATTTTATTGAATATGATTGGGTACTGACGAGCAAAGTCTCTCTTAAAACCTGTTTTTTAGTAATGTTTTCACATATCTTGAGATTTTCTAAAAATTAACTTAGTTAGATATCCAATAATATTGAATATTCTAAGTAAGATAGTTTTACGATGAAATTCTTAAGATTATGTTAAACATTTTTGAGAGATACCTGTTTTCATAAGAGGGATGAGCAGAAACAAAATTTTGTCTACTCAAAATATTTAATTTATAGGATTTTTGTTAACAATTTATATTTATTGGATTTTGCTATCTCAGTTGGATGTCTTATGTCGTTTGATATAAGCGGTGCTTATATGACATTAATTTAATTCCTGAAGTTATAATATTGAATATGATTTTTTGAAATTGAATATGTAGAAGGCTAACGGAATATATCTGTAAATATTAGAATATTTAAATAATATTTCATATTGTTGATTTTTTGCACACAATGTGAAACATTCTCAGTAATTATGAAATGCGAAAAAAAAATGATAAGCTCAAGTTTCTTAAGATATAAAACAAAACTTAACTGTATTCTGATGCATACTGCATGTTGTTTATTTATTTTTCCCATAAGATCTGGGGCAGTAGTTTTCAAAAAAAAAATTTTATTCACACATTTGTATTGTATAGATTACACTAAGCCCACTATCAGATAAAATTTTAAAAAATAAGATCTGACTTTGAAAACTTCAGTGGCAAACGTTTAAAAGAAAAGTGTTGCATAAGGATAAATCTATATTCAAAAGACAGTGAAGATATCCGCATTCTCGAAAGATCATACGAATGAGAGAATCCCTTATAGATAATATAGATTGTGTCAGGGTATTTAATCTCCTTTGCCTGTGTAAACAATCTGTGGCACTGGATTTATGCGCTCTGTGACTGTAACAAAGTATATGAATGCAACCTCCTGAGCGACTTGAAAAACTACTCAACATATTCGTACCTATAACAGTCCTCCTTGGTGACTCTTAGTAAGTAAACTTTTTTTCAAAAAAATTAATTCAGCTGATATGTACCAAATATCATTAATAAGACATATTATGGTCTGACTTGAGCATGAGGAAAGTTTCATCTGCGTTTGTAACGTGAAAATATCAGGAATACATTTCTTTACTTGAATTAGCTCGCCAAGGTATGTCTTGTATGTTTGCATACTCTAGATGGCGCTAATGTATGATTAATACCTTATTGTCTCAGTGTATAGCGAATATACATACTTGACAGATTTGTAGTCACTGGCGTACATTGCACTGATGAATACCAACCAACTTGTAACATGCGCATGTCTGCAATTTCCCCATTTGATCGAGAGAACGAGTTTGTTAGAGTATAGAAATGTTATACATATGTATGTTACACTGTCTCGATTTGTAGAAATTTCTATAACCATAGCTCAAACTCTTTATTGGCCTTATTTAGGGTGAATCATTGAGTAGTCCTGGTAGGAGACAACATATTGTTTTCTTTTAAATTTTCATTGAATCTTTTACAAATTTGGATTCTACTTACAGCAGTTTGTAAGTTTGTTGTTATATTGTCCGTATCGCCTTTGCCTTGCTCCAAAAGCTTTACCCTTTGTTTCAAATACTCGTATTCCTCCCTCTCTTTCTTTGTCCACTTTAACGACTGAAACAAGAAAGAAATTTGAATTATTCAAATTCTAAGTTGCCAGAACAACCCAAAACCTTTTTCATCTGGTTTATTTCTTCACAATACTTGGTTATTAATGCCTGAAACAAAGTATTACTGAATTTAAAATTATGAGTTCGAAATTTTCAAATATACAGCAGACCTCTGCAGAAAAAATAGCAAAGAAAAAAAAACAGTAAGTAAAAATGTAGGATAAATATAAAATAAAACAGAAAAAAAAATTTCATTTATTGGAAATTATTCAGAACACTTACAGTATCGTTGTCCTTATCAGTATAATTTTTTCCCTAAAAAATATTATCATGAAAACTTTAGTCAGTCTCAGTTGTAATATATTACTATTTTCAGCTCATCGATTTTATCTTCGGCGTCCAACAGCTTACTTTTGAGATCTGCAATCACGAGTTTCAAATCAGCATTTTTACTTTCATCGTTTCCTGTCAATTCTTCGTTATCGCCATCTTGAATTCCGTACCGGCTAGAAGCTTTTCTAGGAGCGATGTATCCACTTTTTTTGGTAGCATTATCCTTAAGAGATAATCCTGCATATTCCTGTTCTTTACTAAGGCTTCCCGGTGTTTTAGGCATTATGTAAAGTTGATTAACTGTCAAAACTGTTGTTTCTTTCGGGTAACGAGAGCCTTCCATCGCTTTAGAAACATAATTGTGCGTATCTTCACAAGGAGGGCAAACTTCTTCGGGATTGCCTGGGTTAGGACAGGACGGTAGACAAACGCAAGAGCTGGGTTTACGTTTTATGTTCGTATCGGAGGAATCCACGCAAAGTCTTTGATTTGGGTTATCTGGGTCTGGTATAATCTTGCAGAATTTCGATTTACAAATACAACGTATTATGATTCTGTCATCTCCACCGATAAGAGGAGGAACCCGTTTTGAAGATTCAATCACTCCACCACCAGTTTCATTGTTTGGAAACCTTTTATCACAAGTGCTATCGTCGCATATATTATCCGTTTTCCCAATAACTAGTCTACCTATGTGTTTTGAAGGTTTTTCACCCACAACTGCAGATGGTTTTTCAGTCATTTCAATGGGCTTATCGCTAACTACGGTTGATGGTTTTCCGCTCATTACAGAAGGCTTTTCATCCACTAGAGCAGAAGGCTTTTCACTCATTATAGCAGAAGGTTTTTCACTCATTATAGCAGAAGGCTTCTCTTTCATCACTTCAGAAGGTTTTTCACTCATTACAGCAGAAGGCTCCTCTTTTATCACTTCAGAAGGTTTTTCACTCATTACAGCAGAAGGCTCCTCTTTCATTAATTCAGAAGGTTTTTCACTCATTACAGCAGATGGCTCCTCTTTCATTACAGCATAAGGCTTTTCATCTATTTCTTCTAAAGATGTGGCACTGCATCCTCCCGAAGGTATTTCACTGACAACTGCTGAAGGCTTTTCGTCTACATGAATCGAAGGCTTATCATCGACCACAGCTGAAGATTTTTCACTGATTTGAGCAGTGGGAATTTCAGTAGGTTCTCGATCAACAAAAGGAGCATATTCGGAAGGTTTCTCAGGTATAACAACTTTTTCGCCTTCTATAGTAGAAGTCTTTTCTGTAACTCCAGAAGACTTTTTACTCAATGCTGTGGAGGGATGTTCACTCATCGCTGAAATACAATATCATCAATAGATTTCAATTTAAATTTGATCTTCATTGTAACCTATTCTTTGGAAAAAATTATTATGGATGTAGACATACGCCGTGAAGTACACACTCGCGTCAGCGGAATACTGAAATTTTTCTCAGATCCGTGTCAGAATCCATGTATTCTCCGCTTGCTACTAGGCACAGAACCTCACTAATTGGAGAGAACTTACCTGTTCCTACCTGATCTTCACAAACACACGGTTCGCAAGGAACGGAGGGTTCGCCTCCATCAGCGGGAGAGTTCTCTGCCTTTACAAGGGGAGGTCTAGGTTCATCAGGATCAAAATATGGCTCGCTTGGAGTTATCTTGCAAGTGCAAGGCTCCTTACAAAATTCATCCGGACAAGGATCTGAGGTACGAGGTCCCAATTTGGGAGTTGTTCCTGTAAAAGGTCAGCAGATGTTCAATTAATTGTTCTTTAGAGAAAAAATCATAAATCATTGGTTTTCGTGTCCTATGTGGCTAGTTTAAAGTGGTTTATTGGAAATTCCTTCGATTTCTGATGACCAAAATTCGTTTGACACTCTAGTGATTAATGTACACTACCTGTAAGGACACCATGTGGATCTGAAGGTACAAAAGATCGTGGAATAATTTTGTTCTCATTCATTGGTTTTATAGCTATAGCTTCTCCAGAAGTTGTAATGTTTTCTGGGGGCATAACCTGAAAAACCAAAATAATTTAATTCATTCTGGACTTTTAAAAACTATTCAGTCATCCTTTATTGAAAAAACTATTGTCTTTGAACTTACCCGAGCTGACGTAGCAGCTTCTATGGTAGGTGGTATTACATTCACTGCCTTATCACATGCATGTCCTTTCAGAACATCACTAGAGGTCAATCGACATCCGCATATTGCACATATCTCATACTCATTTTCCATAGCATTAGAAGCCTTGTTCTCGTAACTGGCAGGTGGTGCGGATGGAGTTATAAATGGACTTGCAACTCCAGCAGCAGCTAGAAAAAAGTATGCAAAACAACTGCCATATATTTCCCTGAAATATGTCCCACTCCCAACTATTGCGGAGCTTCTCAAGCACAAATGTTGCAAACTCCTCTACACACTTACCATTCAAGTTATCGATTGTAGGAACATCCCTTTGGCACTCCGATGGGATTCGACAAATGCAGATACTGGGTGTTTTGGAAGCACCTGGTACACATTCAATTTGAATCGGGATATCCGTCCTGATTCCAGCATTTCTCATACAAGGACAATTAGGGTCTACCTGAACGGGATACGTTCCCATATTCACGCAGGTACAATCTATACGAACTCCTAAAGTTTCTCCCGGTCCAGTTGGAACTGCAGATGGGTGACATGATAAAACTTGTTCTGGGATTTGGGGAGAGAGTGAGTCAGTTGGTTGTATTTGTGGACTATCCTTTATGTCCATACCCCCAGATATCGGGGGCTGATAGGTGTCTCTATTTGGACAAGTCTCATCGTTACATTCAAGGCCAAAATCTGCAATACCAATCTCTTGCTCTTCGTCCTTACAAGTAGGATTCAAACAGCTATCTTTGACGCACTGCAAATTTGGAGATTCAAGATCCCCTTCAAATTCTCTGCATCCATCAGTCTGACATGATACATTCCCGCACATAAGTGCAATGTCGTTAACATCACAGTTTACTGCGTTGGTATCGATCGCCTGAGTGATTGGTGGGTTATCTTTATTTGGGCAAGTGGAATCGAAACATTCGTCCATCACATCGTTGTACTGGAAGTTAGGAAATGTTCCAGCAGGGCATTGCTGGTTAGAGTCGTTTCCTCCTCTAACCCGTTCTTTATTATCGTAAAGCGCGAAGTTACCTTTCAGGAACGGACAAACCTCTTCATTGCATACCGTACTGTTGGAATCTGAAATGAACTTTCCTTTGTCTTCGCGCTTATAGACATCGATGCAAGGAGGAGATTCATTTCCCTTTTCGGTGTCTTCTTGACATACACAAAGTTTTCTAGACATTTGAGAAGGATCTGGCGTATCCTTAGCGTGCCCACATTTTTCTCTACAGGTCAGCCTTCTCTTCGCCGATGACGCTTTAACTGGAACTCTACTTTGTTCACACTCTCCCGTGCAGTAGTCTGAGTCGGAACTCATGGGTTCTGAGTCGCTTGGAGGTTCTTTCTGTTTCTTTGTTGTCTAATCAAGAGAAATTATATCATTATACGTTTCTCGATTCACCTGTTTTAGGAGGACATCTTATCTATTATGGACTTAACTATTTAATAAAAATTATCTAAATATAATATATGACCATAGATAGAGATCTGATGGGCACTTCGAATTGTGTTGGCCTTTGCTTGATAGAAATCCATTGAATTATACATATATATGTTGATTGATATTCATAACTATGAGTTAAACACATGTTTCCCTACATTGTAGCTTCTTCAAATGCTGAGTTGTGTAGGTAGTATAGGGTTTTTCCAGATTGTTATCTGACGCGTTATCAACTTCGTTGGCCACCCCGATGAAGTCAGATACAGTCCTTTGTTAGTGGTCCTTCATCTAATCCAGTTATGTTAAGTGTCGCTTAAGGAATCCCTAACTACAACAATACCGTCCCTTTTGCGTTCAGCGGTGTCCATCCAAATCCTATCCTGCGCGTTCTTTTAGCTATAGGTGAGGATACTGGCTAAAATAAGTTACAGTTGTAGGTGCATGATGGCTATAAGATTCCCTCCGCTGTAAGAATAATATCCTATATGGGAATTCACAGACCTACAAATATGTATAAATATGACATCGTCTTGCTATCGTTTAGGTGTAATCTGGGTTATCTACATTACATTGAGTCCTTGCCTCCTTCAATTAGTAGACGATTACAATGGAAAGATAAGAGTTTTCAGAAATTTCTTAAAGTACGGAATAGTACAAATATACGCATATAATAAGACGCATAGGTTACCTACGTGGTGTACGGATATAACAAAGAGCTTAATTTTTATTATTATTATTATCCTGATACTCCTTTATTGAATATTTCAATTATACTCACTTGATTGGTTCGAAGCATGTTAATCATGTCGTTTAGTGTTCGGTTCTGAAAAAAAGAGATGATTAACTGAATGTACCAAGAGTTTGTGTAATGTGATGTGGATGTGAAAATTTATTTACACTGGCGAGAAGAAAAAAACGGGTCACTTGATCATTACTGTTCAAATACCTTTCTTAGTTAAAATTTTTAAGAGAATCACATTCATCTACATCTACATGTCTACATTTTGTACATATTTAGTTGCTTTTCTAATGAAAGATAGATGATGAACAAAATATCATTGAATCAATTTGAACAAGTGAGTCTATTGGAAAAAACAGTGTAACATCTTAGTTACCCGTTTTTTTGCTCGCCAGTGTATATAAGGTTGGCAACAAAGTGGTTGATTATTTCAAAGGTAGATGTCAGTAGTATTCCTTTTGAAGGGCTTTTGCCAATGTTAGAGTTATGTAGTTTTGGCTTTTTTCAGTTGCGAATTTAAGCTATCATTGTCACTTCACAATGATCTTACTCTTTCAATTGCCTATTTGCCTTAAACGTTCCTTGACGAAGATATTTACATTAAAAAATGCAGCTTGCGAAGTTGAGAAATCATCATCGTCATAATATTGAATGAACTTACTAACCTCTTCGTTCAGTTCTAGAATTCTTCTCATCTTTTCTTCCACTTCGTCCTTTAAACGTTGAATTTCGCTCTGAAATGTAAATGGTTAGAATTTGAGCACTGAGAAATATTCTCTCACTTACTCCTTCACGAAGCATTTTATTTTCTTTTTTCAATTTGTCCAGTTGCTCCCAGTAGTCCTTAAAAAAAGACAGTTTAGGCCTAGCGCAGAAGATATCGGCAGAATATGGTGTAAAAAAAATGCAACGCAAATATCTCAAGAACAAATTAATTTCATATTTGCGCACTATCGTTTTGCCCAAGCGTCTGTAATTTTTCAATTTCTAGCCGAAAATGATCTCAAAAGGCTAGGCTTGGCTCACTGATGAAGAATGCGAAGTTAGAGGTAATTATGTCCTTAAACACCGAAACTTCAGAACAGAAAGGCCTGAAGACTTGAAAATTTCAGGGTAGGTAAGAGGCCTTAATACCTCCTCTAAGTTCGTTGGGCTCAATTGGGTCTATGGTTCCAGAATAATTCTCAGTTGATATTTTTTCTTATTTTCCCAGTATTTTCGTACCACAGATGGACCGATCTGAAATTTGGTATTTTGAAGTGACTCTCAAATACTCTTAACCAATCTTGGTCGACCATTCAGGACATTTGCAGCAGATTGTAAAAATAAACAGAGTAGGTGTTTGGGTCCCCAGTAATCTATCTGAAGAGAACAAAGACAACCGATTCATCACATGAAACGTATTGCTTCAATGGCACCATACAGATCCATTTTTTGATCACTGGAGACGAAAAATGGGTCCTATATGATGATCCAAAACGCAAAAGGAAGCGGCTGTCTCCAAATGAATCATCATAAAGTACTGCGAAGCCGGGTTCCATTCCAAAAAGGCGATTCTGTGTCTTTGGTGGAGTTTGACGATTTGTTCATTTTGAAGTGCTAAAACCTGGACAAACTGTTGATGTTGTCTTTATTGTTAGCAATTGTAGTGAACCAATCTTTAATCGAAAAGTATCTGGCGATTGTCAATAGACAAGGCATTATACTGCAACACGGCAAGACTTCACTGTGCAAGATGAACCCTCGGATTTCTATTTCTTCCGATCGCTACAACATTTTCTTAGTGGCAAACAATTTGGAAATTTGGATGATGGCCAAAATGCCATTTCGAGATAATTTCCTCAAAACTCAATTGATTTTTATCGATGCGGCATTGAAAATTTGCACACTAGATGGCAAAACGTTGTTGATAAACGAAGGTGATTACATTATCGATTAAAGATCAAAACTTTTCGATAATTTATTCCTTTGAATTTAGTTCAAGAAAGCGACATTACTTTCCGGTCCCCTTATATCCTCATACCAACCTTGTAGTCACAAGTACAGACATTTTTGGCATCCTCGTCTTCCAGCTGTTTCTCCGATACTTGTGGAGATTTCCCTTGAAGTTCCAAAGAGTCGTAGGTACCAACTACCGGTACTCCATCAATGGGAGGTTTTTCCGGGAAATCAGGATGCATAGTGGGATCCTTTTGTGGTTCAACAACCTGCGACCCGTTCTTTCCATTATCAAGGATAAGATGCACGCTCTTGGACGATACCTTCGACAAACCTTTATCCTTATCTGCAGAAGTGTTAACAGGTGGTAGGCCTTCGTCTTCAGATTTCTTACTGTGGGTGGACGGTATTTGGGATGGCCCAACCGATGATGGGCCTACAGATGATTCTTCGACTGATTTCAACAATTCTTCTTTATTTTCCGTTGCTTTTTTATTCTTGCTGAAAGTGAGCTCGATAGAGAATCCTGGACTTTTCGGTTTATCCGTGGACTTTGACGCCATTTCCTGGTGAGATTTATTCTCTTTCGAGGGAATCTCAGACATAGAATAATTCTGGATTTCTTCTTCCGGCATTTCGGGCTGAAAAAATGATTACTTGTATAGTGCATATTATTGAGAATATTGAGAATAAACTTCAATCATGTGGATGTGAATTAAGAAATCATCATGTATCATTTATAACAGACAAATCATGGTGAAAAAAATATCGACTGCAATTCATCACAAGCGAAACTCGGTTAACAGTCTCGTGAGGAAATTTTAAGTGTGGACGAAAGAATACTTAAAATCGACTTTTTTGTCATGTATGAGGAGTATAAATGAGTGCGCGCGTTTTTTTGTAGAAAACTGAAGCTTCATTGTAAGAAATTGGTTATACATTCAAAGTATTGTATGTCGCTAGCCACTACTTTTTTCCATCTTTCTAGCAATTGACTGATCCCATCGTGAAAAAGGCCAACTCTTGAGCCGCTATCCATGCCTCGATCCATTTTTTGACTTTATCGTAATCGGAGAGAAGTTCTGGTCAGCCAGGTCACGTTGCATCGATCGGAAGAGATGGTAGTCGGAAAGAATAATGTCTGGGCTGTACGACGGTTGGGCTAGGATTTCCATTTGAACCTGTGTCATGCTGAAAAATAACTTTGTCGTGTCTGTCGGCATCTTTTTGCCGTTTTTTTGCAATAGTCGTCGGTAGACCTTCCCTGTGATTTTTTCGTTCGATTGTAGCAGCTCATAATAAACCACACCGAGCTGCTCGCACCTAATACAAAACATGATCTTTTCGTCATGAATATTCGCTTGACAGTTGATGATGAGGCATTCATACGTTGGCCGACGTTTTGGATTATCGTAATGGACCCCTTTCCTTTTCCGTTGTTGGAGCAATTGTTCAAACGTGAAAAAACGGCGTTCGACATCTCTTGGCTTCAATTTATACGGGCTCCAATTTCCTACTTTTCGGATCATTTCCATTACTTTTAAACGATGGTAAATGGCTGGTTGAGTGACTCCGAGTGTTTTTTCGAGTTTCTCTTTCATCTTTGTCATGGATCTTCATCGAACCTCACCTCTAATTCTTCATCTTTAAACTTTGGTGGCGCTCCGGGTCGTTCTTTGTCGCCGAAATCAAAATTACCACTTTTAAATCGGGCAAACCACTCATGACACATTCGTTCAGCTAGAGCATGGTCACCATAAAGATCTACTAAAATACGATGACTTTCGGTAGCCTTTTTATTAATATTAAACATTACTTTAATTAGGGGATTTTTTTACTTCATTAAGTAAAAAATCCCCGCGAAAACACATTATTTTGTACAAAAGTGGAAGTTTTCAGAGCATACGGAAACTATGTTGTTTACACTTCAGTGAAATGACAGATACTGAAAGGAAAGCCGTATGATGACACAAAATTAAATTGTTGCCAGATGAAATAAACCAGTAGAGACATCTGTTATCAAAACCACACGAACTTATTTCTACCCCTAATATTATTATATCAAAAGTTTAACTTACTGAGCAACTACAATGAAGCAGAAACAGAAAGTTTCAAGTTAAAATAAATGAGTAATAACCAACAAGGTTTATTGCTCGCGATAATATACGACAGTTAAATTTCCTTTCCTTATGTTTAAGATTACCAATCATAGTATGAAATAACCAACAATACAACCATGTGTCTCGGGCTATGTCGCAACAAGACATCCCTGAAAAAGTTATCATTAGGTAAAGATATTGTTACAAATAGGTGGTTAAATCCATCCTGCAACCAAGTGCAGCAGAATATATGTCACAACAAGACATTTCTGACCAACGATATTATTGATAAATTAATTAGTCAGTGTATGAATGGGGGATTCCCGACCAAAGGATCAGTGTTTGACCTATGTCGAAAATCTTTGTTACATATTCCTATCGCCAAGTGTATCCACTCAATTGACTGCTGTATTCACATTTGTTTGTATACTATCGGGTGTTTTTTGGAGTGATAGAACTTTCGATAGGAATAACTGATTTGACAGAAGCCATGTTGTTTCGACATTTCTGTCGACATTGACAAACTATCATGGTAAAACTCACGCCGCAACAACGTTTACAAATTGTTCAAATTTATTTTCAAAATCAGTGTTCTATTCGCCAAACTTATAGAGCACTACGTGAAATTTATGGTTTACATAATGGTCCATCAGAGCAGCTTATTCGTCGAACTATCGATAGATAGTTCAAAGATCAAACTGGTTCAAGAACTGAAGCCACTTGACCATAATAAGCGTCGTTTGTTTGCTGATTTTGCCCTAGAACAGCTTGAAGTTGATCCACATTTTTATCATAAAATTGTATTTAGTGATGAAGCTCATTTCTTGTTGAACGGCTATGTAAACAAGCAAAATTGCCATAAATGGAGTGAAAACAATCCTCAAGAAGTTCTGCAGGTTCTATTGCATCGTGAAAAATGCATTGTATGGTGTGCTTTATACGCTGGAGGCATGATCGGTCCATATTTCTTTTAAAACGATGCTGGAGCTAATGTTACAGTGAATGCTGCTCGTTACAGATCAATGATCAATGATTATTTGTTTCAAAATTTGGATGGTATCGACCCAGAAGTGTTTTGGTTCTAACAAGATGGTGCTATACCTCATGCTGCTACTGTAACAATTGATTTATAGAAGAAAGATTTGGCGATAACATTATTTCGAGAAATGGTCCCATTAATTGGCCTACAAGATCATGCGACATAAATCCACTGGATTATTATTTGCTTTGGGGTTATGTCAAGTCATTGGTTTATGCTAATAAACCAGAAACAATAGACGCTTTGGAAGCCAACATAACCCATGTTATGGATGAAATAAGACCTGAATTACTCGAAACAATGGTCCAAAATTGGTCTGGTCGAATGCGGTTCCTCAGAGCTAGTCATGGTGGACATATACCGGAAATTATTTTTAAAACATAAATGTCATAAAATTATTTTTCAAATAAAAAAAAATTGGCTTCAATCTCAATTCAAATGTGTTTTATTTCAATTTAAATTTCCTCCACTCTAAAAAAAACACCCGTTATGTTTTAGGATATTAGAAGTTTTCCGATCTTTGTAACCTTGAATTTTTCAATAAATGAAACTACAGGGTTGCAAAATGTGTTGAGGGTTGAGAGGTTGAGGTTTTCTTCCTGAGACTTCATCGGGCCTGACCACCTTGATGAAATCAGGTACAGATTTCTTGGTAGATTTAATCTCGGTCGACTCCACTTATTTTATGTTCCTTTAACATTTTAACTTTATAATGTGAAGGTTTTTTATAATAATCGATACTGCTAGATCTTCTGTGAAGATCCTTCAGAAGCTTTTTCAACTTGTACAAGTGCAGTGGCGTTCTGGGTAGGCTTTGTTACTGCGATCTTACGCCACTTTAGGTCACAGCACTGTTAATTTTCGACCCAACAGTGAAATGATGTCCGAAACCCGTCCAATTAAAAAAATTTCTTTTCCACTTGAACAGGATTTGAACTAGGAACGTTTCGATTCCGATCCCAATAAGCTATCGTTAAGAAAGCTCGTGGCGTTTACACCTACCATGAGCGAGCGCTTTCTACCTTCCTGGCATCTAATAGAGGGCGTTCAAATGCACTCATTACTCGATTGATCTGTTCTTATTTCCCTGCTGTCCCTGATGTTGAATTAGTTGGTTAGTAACTTCCCATCACAAACTTCATAAAGGCTACATTGCCTCCTCAGGTCATTAGGTATCACACTATTCCAATTAAAAATCAAGTTAAATATCCAAAATATATTTCATGAGAATCAAACAAGCAGCCACAAGAACTTAAAAAGTTTATTGAAGAAACTGATAAACTCGAAACATTCCTAGGCAGAGATATCATCTTAATATTTTCCTTCATTTGTTGAGAATATACGCCCAGACAATATCTCCTCGGATAACTAGAAAACAAATATTAATAATAAAATCTAACATGAACATATCCATTTTGTTACCAACTCCTCGGGTGTTTTATCCATTCTCTTGAAACAGGCTTGCATAATGAACAATCGAGTCGCCAGCACCTTTATGATCTTGAGCTGTTGCGCCAAAAGTTCATCCTTTAAGTCTATTTGTACCTTGAGAGCCGTTATTTCTGAAAGCAGTCTCCACAGATAACAATAGTCTTTACATTTTGGTAACTCCTTTTCTTTTGCATGGGGTGGCGATGATTGCGTTTTTATATTTTTGACGAAGTCCTCGAATGGATCCTAGAAATGCCAGATCGGTTTATATGCTCTATGTGGTCTGGAGCACCCTTAAAAACGGTGCCACAATGGAATACCATATCATTGTCTGTATTAAAATAAATTAATCCGGCTGATCTGTACCAAAAATCATTAATAAGGAGAATGAGCTATGGTAATAAAAAGTTCTAGAAATCGAGACAGTGTAACATACATCTGTATAACAATTCTATACTCGAACAATCTCGACAAGGTTTTCAGATACTGACTTGTTTCAGCCGTTACTATTTGGTAGTTGATCATAATTAAAACAAATTGTACAGATTACTATGTTTTATTACCAAAAAAGATATATTACATATTTTCTTGTGATTCGAGTTCCGGGAAATGAACTATCCCATCATCAGACAACTGAAGACATAGCAGTGGTACAGAGGTATTGAAATATAAATATATATGATAAATATTTTGAATATTTCAATAGATTCTAGATAACACCTAATAGTAGTACAGAGGTTTACAAGCGAAACGTGATAAAAAATCGGGTTAAAAAAGAGGGGCTTTCTAACAGATATCGGAATGTCGGCAATCGACAAAGAAGGTTGTTAAACAGATGGTACCCATTTAAATATCTCAAATAATTTTAGGGGTTACATAGCTCCGTACAGTCATTCATTATTTTCACATTATTTTGTTGTATCTCTCAAATATTTGGATTTACATAGCTACATACAGACATTCATTACTTTTTACTTATGAAAAATAAACAAATTTCTACTTTTACCACTCATTGTCTGAAAAACGGTCATTCCTTTCCCACAATAGATAATCTCAAAACTTTACATGTAGAATCAAAGAAACTCGATTATCTAGAATCTGTTGAAATTTTCAAATTAGTTCACAATAACAATAATGTAAAAATAATGAATGACTGTACGGAGCTATGTAACCCCAAAAATTATTTGAGATATTTAAAAAGTAACATCTCTTTAAAACCTTTTTCAACAAACATCAAATGACGAACATTCTTTAGAAAACAGTAATTCCTTTCGACAAAAGAAAATCTTAAGAAAAAATTTTACATGTAGATTCAAAAGAAAAGAAACTTGATTATTGGAATTTTCAAATTTGTTCACAATAAAAATAATGTAAAAAATAATGAATGAATGTACGGAGCTATGTAAATCCAAATATTTGAGATATACAACAAAATAATGTAAAAATAATGAATGACTGTACGGAGCTATGTAACCCCAAACATTTTTTGAGATATTTAAATGGGTACCATCTGTTTAACAACCTTCTTTGTCGATTGCCGACATTCCAATATCTGTTAGAAGGCCCATCTTTTTTAACCCGGTTTTTTATCATGTTCCGCTTGTAAACCTTTGTACCACTATTAGGTGTTATCTAGAATCTATTGAAATATTCACAATATTTATCACTTTTGTTTAAATACCTCTGTACCACTGTTGGGCCTTCAGTTGTCTGATGATGGGATAGTTCATTTCCCGAAACTCGAGTCACAAGAAAATGTGTAATATATCTTTTTTGGTAGTAAAACATAGTAATCTCTACAATTTGTTTTAATTATAGAAAAGGTTTTGTAGATCACAGAGGCAAATTGCAGACATGCGCACGTTTCAAACTGATTGGGTTTCGTCAGTATGCTAGTGACTCCAAATCTATCCAGTATCTATATTCGCTATACACAGACTCCAAAGATATTATTAATACACTAACGCCATCCTGAGTATGCAAAATACATACAAGACATTACTTTGCGTGTTAATTCAAGTATGTAGTCATGTATTTGAGCATAAGGAAAGTTTATTGTGCGTTCTTAACATGAAAATATCGAGAATACATTTCTTTACTTGAATTAACAAGCAAAGGTGTGTCTTGTATGTATTTTGAATACTATAGATGACGGTAGTGTATTAATAATATCTTTGGAGTCTGTGTATAGCGAATATAGATACTGGATAGATTTGGAGTCACTAGCATACATTGCACTGATGAAAACCAATCCGTTTGAAACGTGCACATGTCTGCAATTTGCCTCTGTGATCTACAACACCTTGTCGAGTTTGTTTGAGTATAGAATTTTTATACAGATGTATGTTTTACTGTCTCGATTTCTAGAACTTTCTATTACCATAGCTCATACTCCTTATTAATGATATCATTGTTTGACCAATATTGATGCTTCATTTAAATTTGTTCTCAAATTAACGACAATGGAAATAGTATGTAAATTAATTTTATTCAGCTAGTTGAAAATAGTTATTTGATTCATCAAGAACCTATGGATATTTTTATTTCGGCGTTATATCATTTTTTCATTGAAATTTCAATTTTGGAATCCTTTTTTGAAAACAAGACTTGTGATAATGACTCCTATACTGTTTGTTCTGGTCTTAATTTGAGCCAAATCTCTTACCGCGGAGCCATTTCTTGGGGTTTGGCAACAAGAAATAGCCCCAGAGGCTAAATAGGTAGAATATACTGCATGGGGTAGCGATTCGTAGCTCAAGTTATGGATTTTTTCCATGAGTGCACGCGAGTGCACCGTGCATTGTCCTTGTGGAAGACCACTTCTTTCTTTGTTAAATATGATCGTTTTTGCTTTAAATTAATGTCGAATTTGTCCAGCAGCCCTGAATAGTAAAGAGTTTTCCAATAAGAGGCTTCATTTTGAATAGACCGCGATCTGGACAGCTGTCACTTTTGAAGCTAACATCTTTTGACGTTTGAGAAGTAAAAGCTACGACATTAATAAAAATGGAACAATATACGCATTGAAATTGTTGAAATCCACTACAAAAATGGTGAAAATTTTGCAATTACAGTTCGCAAAACTAAAGCACTTTTGGGTCGTCTTCTCGGCCGGCAATAGTGAAAAATTTGAGCTTTTAGGACAAGTTGTGATATAAAGAATCGAAACCATGTGCGTCGTTCAAGAAGAACTGAGAATATTACTCCTGTTTCCCGTATTGTTGACGACAACCCAGGTTTGTCAATTCCTCGTTGATCATTGGACTTCGGCGTTGCATAAACGACATTACACCCTCTTTTTCATAAAACCCTAAGACTTAGGGCTTTTAAAGTTCAGTTAACACAAGAACTCAAGCCGGTCGATCACCAGTAACGTCGTATCTTCGCTGATTGGGTACTTGAAATGCATCAAAATGATGAGAACCGTTTTCACCTCGGAAACTACGTTAATAGGCAAAATTGTCGAATTTGGGCTTCGGAAAATCCAAGAATGATAGTTGAAAAGCCTCTCCATCCTCAATGTGTCACTGTTTGGTGGAATTTTTGGGCTGGCGGCGTGATTGGACCTTACTTTTTCGAAAATGAGACTGGTGTAACTGTTAGGATAAATGGATTGCGCTACCGAGCAATGATTAATTATTTTTATGGGTAAAAATGGAAAATATTGATGCGGACGACTTTTATTTTCATAAAGATGGCGCTACGTGCCACACGACCAACAAAACAATTGCAATTTTGCGAGAAAAAATTCCTTGGCTTGGTATTTCTTCGCTGGTGATCACAGTTAGCCACCAAAATCTTGTGATTAAACACCTTTAGAGTTTTTTCCTTGGGGCCACGTGAAAGATAAGGTCTATGCCAATGCTCAACACTTTTTTTCATTTTCGTCGAAGTTCACAAGGTTGCCTGCATTCAATAGTTGTCGAGCACAAACTGAATGACGCAATATACAGTTTTACTGACAGATGATAGTTGACAGGAGCAGTGCTACATTTAAAGTTACTAGGCGAGTAATTCAACAAGTTACTGATTTTTTAAACTCGCCTCCTACACCCGACATAATTTAGATTGTTTTCGAATTGTTTTTGAATGATGTGTTATTAGAAACATTACAACTATAATTCGCAGATTAAAAAGAAAACATTTTCGTATTTTGTATTTTGCGACAAAAATTGTCTTTACTGACAAGTCATTTATAATATTTTTGCTCTAATATTGCTTTCATTATTTCATATTATGGATTCAATGAAAATTACCTGCTTAATATTATTTGTTTTTTTCTTCGGTTTCTCCTCACCTTGGATATTAGTTATGCTGCAATCGTCTAGTATTATTTCCTGAAAATTGTATTAAAATGGACACTCTTTATTTTGAATTGGCAATCCTCACCTGCTCATTAACTTCATCTATCACTGGAAGCTTTTCTTCAAAATGCTTTATTGACTGATGGCCCTGAAATATCAGCCCATCACACATTGTGACAACCAAAAATTAATCCCGCTTATTTCGATATCCATGAAAGCATCTAAGAATAAAGACGAAACCTATGTAACCCGTTCGAATTTATTTTATGTCTAACTGTACTACGCGTTCTCATCCTGCAACACGTAACGGCGCGTCAAGCATCCACCAAAAATATATTCTGCTCTATCGTAACTTGCCGGTATTCATCAGAGAGGGCGCAGCCGCTCTTCATATCACTCAGTCCGCCATTCTCTCTGGTTTCAAATAGCAGCAATACCATGCATTCTAACTAGAATAAGGTACACAGGCGTCAGTTTGAGGAGTTCATGGGTGTTAGTCGAGACAAAACTTCTAATTCTCCACAAAAAAAAGGTCTCGCAACGCCGCATCCTAAAGAGTATCAAGATTATCACTATATGTTGGGAAAGAAATTAAACATAGTTTACTCGACAAGGTATTTATTCATCGGTATACATATATGACATGCTATTTTTCTTTGATGGTTACCGCGAATTCAGTTTTTGGAAAAGATTCACCTAACATATTCGATAAAACACAATAGATTCACAACAACCTTTAATTCTTTTTCGAGTATTTGTTTGTAGGCCGTTTTAACACAAAAAGGAATTAAGAACAAAATAACCAGCTTTCCAGATATCCCATTAACGTTTTAGTTATAGTTTGCAATTGAGATAAGCGAATCAGTTGAATATTACAGAATAATAGCTGGAATTAATTCTCCAGATCCTCTATAGATTTTAATCTAAAAAAATCTCATGAAAACATTTAGAATTAAATTTGTTGTTTTAAAATTTAATTCTAAATGTTTTCATAAGTTTTATTTACATTAAAATCTGTAGAGGTGCTGGAGAATTAATTCCAGCTATTATTCTGTAATATTCAAATACTTCTTCATAGTAATTTTAATTTTAAATATATATGAATCAGTGGAACTTCTAATAAAACTTTTTTCCAATTGAAGCTACAGGATTTTGACAGCTCATGGAGGTCATATTTGTGCCGAAATATTTTATATATAGAGTGATCTATGTTCAGATGGTTTGCCATTTCGTAATGAATCGTATTAAGAATTCGTCACATAAACAGAAATCCAATTCTCTCTTTTCATATTGATAATTCATACTTTTCTCCTTGATGAGTCATTGAGAAACCTTTTTTGGCAGAATTACTTTAATTAATTGCTGCACAAATAGGCATGACATTTTTTTGATCCTAAAAAAATAAATTTATTATTATTATATTGTACTTCAAGCTTCGACATGATATAATAGGTCAGTGACCCAAAAGTTTTAGAGCAATTAACATAACAAATGACACAAAGAACGTGAGAAACATTCATATACATAAAAGACAACTTACCAATTTGACTGAATAATAACAAGGAATAAACGTTATTCAAGAGTCAATGAGTCAAAAAATGATTCACAAATATTAAGTGAATTTGTATATCGTGAAATCTTTTTTTTTGTAGTAAATTAAGCCGTATATTTTGAATAAAACGCCAAACTCACATAAACGAAGAATATAAACAAACTGATTTAACCTGTTAATGGCGTCTGATGGCGGCAGCTAATCAAAAATAGGACAACTTTTGTCGCTTCTTGCTCCTTCTAGTCACTGTACCCTAGAGAAATACCCTACTTATCCGTAACATCACTGATAATCCGCACAAAGAGCGCAACCTCTATCTAGCCATTAAGTAAATCAATCCCCCCGGTCTTAAATAGACCAGCAGTACCATAATACTTTCGTTCCTCTCACGAGCAAGATTATCCTTCCATACATGTCAGACTTCATCCATAAAAGCCAATCTGAAGGGTCCTATGAATTAGGTTGGGACGAAACATTCTACATTTCCTCTTAATATGAAATCCCACATTTAAGCGGCTTTACTTATTCGCACCGTCTACTTCGAAAAGTGACTCCATTAAGTAGGAGCTTCCCATTTCTACGTGAACTTTATTAATGATTCATATGATACAAATATAGATACCACATATAAATTCACATAGAGTTCACAATAAAGTATGAATGAATATATAAAAAAGAAATGAATTATTCTAATTCTTTGTTGTATTCTATGTTATTGACGTAGGTCTTCACGGGTACATGCCTGGGAATGTTTAGTCTTTTAGGACACCTTTCATGTTCTTGCATTCCTTGTTCGCCTTCCATATTCTTGAGGATCTTTGTCAGGATGGATCTTTCCTTCGTTGGTCTCATCCAGTTGATCAGCTTCATATCATTCTCTGACCTGCAGGTATGAATTTGACCTCTTTCGTTCATCAGTCCGCATTCAGAACTATCGCTAGAATCAAATTTCGATTTCGTTTCCTTTGCATCATCATCATCACCTCTGTGGATGAAGATAACGGTAGAATTGTTATTTTCTTGTGGTACTGTAGAATGCGTAATTCTCAGAATTTCTGATTCAGTGGTATTAACGCTTTTTTCTGCAGTATCGATTTTTAGTTTTTCCGCTTCTCTTCTCGAATTCACTATCTGAAATAAAAATGCGATTCTTATACAGGTTACGAAAATCATTTTGGGAATAGACGATTCGCCATGCATTTACAAATGGAGCTATTATTCTAGTCGCCCAGCATGAGGATAACTTCATTCTACGTTATAAATGGTGATTAATACTCGACTTGATGGCTGTTTGAATCTCCTCTTAACTCGGACTCTAGATCGTCAGTACGAAAATGTTAGAATGAGGCTGTGCGTCTGTCTTACTGGCATAGAGGCTGTTTACGATATTCCTTAGCATGTGAGAACTTTATTTGTTGCAATGAATGCAACAAATGATTTCTCTTCTGAAAATGATTGTTTCAATATTTTTTGCCATAACGACTTTCAAAATAAAATAGATTCCACGAAAAAAAACTGAATTCAAATTGTCAAATCATTGGTTTATACTGATAAACCAGAAACAATGGACGCTTTGGAAGCCAACATAACTCGTGTTATTGATGAAATAAGGCCTGAATTACAAAATTGATCTGGTCGAATGCCGTTCCTCAGAGCTAGTCGTAGTGGACATATGCTGGAAATTATTTCCTAAACATAAATGCCATAAAATTATCTTTCAAATAAAAAAAATTGGCTTCAATCTTAATTTAAATGTGTTTTATTTCAATTTGAAGTTCTATCACTCTAAAAAAACTCCCGATATTTTGCATACTCTAGATGGCGCTAGTGTATTATTAATACCTTGGTGTCTCTGTGTATAGCGAATATAGATATTTGACAGAATTGCAGTCCCATTGCACTGACGAAAACCAATCAGTTTGAAGCGTGCGCATGTCTGCACTTTGCTTCTGTTATCAACAAAATCTTGTCAAGTTTATTTAAATATTTTAATATTAACCTTCTACATATTTAATTTCAAAAGATTATATTTAATAATTATAACTTCAGGAATTAAATTAAATTAATGTCATATAAATACCACTTATATCAAACGACATATAAAATAAACATTAATTATAAGACTTCTAAATGATATAACAAAATCCAATAAATGAAAATTATTAACCAAAATCCTATAAATTCAATATTTTGAGTAGACAAAATTTTGTTTCTGCTGATCAATCTTATGACAACAAATATCTTTCAAAAATGTTTAACATAATCTTAAGGATTTCATCATAAAACTATCTTACTTAGAATATTCAATATTATTGGATTGAACTAAGTTACTTTCCATTAAATCTCAAGATATGTAAAAACATTACTGAAAAACAAGTTTTAATTTTATGGAAAGTAACTTACTTAGATATCCAATAATACTGAATATTCTAAGTAAGATAATTTATAATTTATATTTATATATAATTTATAGGATTTTGGTTAATACTTTTCATTTATTGGATTTTGTTATATCATTTAGAAGTCTTATAATTCATGTTTATTTGATATGTCGTTTGATATAAGTGGTATTTATATGACATTAATTTAATTTAATTCCTGAAGTTATAATTATTAAATATATCTTTTTGAAATTAAATATGTAGAGGGCTAATATTAAAATATTTAAATAATTCTATATACCTTCTATCAACTATTAACCTATATTTATTTAGGTTATCTTGTCAAGTTTGTTTGAGTATAGAATTGTTATTCAGATGTATGTTACACTGTCTCGATTTCTAGAAATTCATATTACTTATTTATGATTTTTGGTACATACCAGAATTAATTCATTTGTTTATTTGGAAATCTAATTCCTTTAAAAAAACATTTTTTGTAATATTTTTGTAATAAAAGGTTAGAAGCGTGATTAGAAAAATCACCTTGTGTTTGGACCTCCTCAACTCCTTACGTAGTTCCCTGATTATATCATCCTTAATCGAAGTCTCCCTCAACGTTTCACAATTTTTCTCTTCCAATATATATACTTCGCGTCTCAATAAGGAAATGCTGTCATGTTTTCTAGCGATTTCTTCGGTTAATGCCTCCCTCATTTCCTCCATTTCCTACGGAAAACGAATGCTGTATCAAATGAAAACTGAATTGTGATTTTTTTACCTTCAGTTCGCGGATCTGTGGATTCACGTTAAACTTCACACTATAAAACTGGAAATCGTTACCGGAATTTTGCAATTTACATTTGCATTTTTCACGAAAAAGGTGGATCTGTCAATGTTATTAATTTCTGTCAATATTTTATTTCATCCTTATTCTCCTAGATCTTCTGTGAAGATCCCTCAGAAACTTGTGTGAGGTAGGAGTTCAGTTGTGCTCTGGATAGGTTCTGTTACTTCATCCTTTCGCCACTTTAGGCACAGCACTGTTAATTTTCGACCAGTGAGACGGTTGCCGAACTCTGTATAATTAGAAATTTTTTGTTTCTTACTTAAACATAGCCTGAACCTGGCATCTTTGAAATCCCAGCCCAGACTCTATCCACTTCATATAAAAATAATCATTCAGAAATTTAATTCGTAGTGTTACAACTTCATTCAATGGTACGCAACTTCATGAACTGGTAGGTGTTCGAAGTCATAATATTCCCGCTTCATATTTGAAAATTCATCCACGAAGGTTTACGAGTTATTGAAAATAAAATGAATAAAAATAACGAATATTTGACTTACTTGTTTTAATCGATCACTTTCTTCGCTTTTTTTCTTCAATTCTTCTTCTGCTGCTGGTAATGCTTTGAGGTTATCTTCAAGATCTTCGATTTTTCTAGAACCGCATTTGTTATGTTTAAAACGGTATTTTTTCTGAGTTTATGAATTAGAATATTGAGATAAATGATGATTATTTGTGAGAATTCGCAGAAATTTTTAAGAAAAAAACGGTTTTTGGCTAAAATTCCAAGAAGAATGTTTCTCTTTTAAATTTAACAAAATAATAATATAAAATAGTAATATCTTGCATGAAACTCACTTCCTATTTTCCTCCAATGCTCTATTCTGCTCATTCTGAAAACAAAATACGCAAAATAACACATCTGATTATTTAAATTATGAATTTGAATCTACTTGATGAAAGCTCTAATTTAAAATTAAAATTATCAGAAATCTGAAAAACTTTCGATCCAATATTGAAAAAATACAGGGACTAGAACTCAGAAACGAAGAATTTTCGAAGATTTGAAAAAACAGGTCAACTTCTGTTCTGAGGGGGGCGAATTTTTTTCATTTGTTTGTTCCGAAAAAATGACCCCCATGAAGGTGGCATCAACCCCCAACATTTTTTGAATAGGAAAGAGATGTCCAGTGTTTATTAGTTCTTCTCAACTGATCCACATCCAACATTTTCTTCATACTCAAAAAATTTTGGGATTTGTTGTCATCCTCAGGTGGTTTTTTTTAATCTTCGAAAAATCTTAGTTTCTGAGTTCTGGAGGGCTCAAATTTTTGTTGGGGCACCCTGTATAATATAACATTAATATATTAGGAGTATAAATAGTTTCGTGTGTTTTTTTTTCAAAAATTGAAGCTTTATTGCAACATGTATTGAATGAAATACAGAATTTGCCCGGTGAAAACTTTAAGGATTATAGAAGACATTTTAATATTCGGTAGGAATTGTTAAGAAGCAGAATTAAGATGCTTCTTTGACATATCTTTTGACAACCTTAAATTGAAATTCTGTATTTCAATTTCAAAGTTATTACCATGCATGTCACGCATAAACAGCATGTGTGTTTTTGTTCAGAATTTGTTATTGCGAAACGAGAGTAGGCTGTTCCCTGAAACAAGTACGCAACAAAAGTTTGGGAGAAATTAAATAGAACCAGTTTTATCTTTTTTAATTAAATAAATTTTTCAATTTAAAATTAAATGGTGAACATTCAGAAAAATTTTCTTCTGTTGTCGTCAGGTAATTTGGGACAATCTGTTACCACTTCGAATGATAAATTGATAGAGTTGACACCTGACAGAATATTGAGAGGAGACTTCTTTCTAAAAAGGAATAGAGATAATGAATATCCATTAAAGATTCAAGCTAGAGAATTGTCATACCTTCTTTTCAATATGTGCTCCTTTAATTTGTTCTTTTCGTCCCCTCTGTAAATTTTCAATTTCTATATTTTGTGCATATTTAATCTTGAAAACTCACTTCTTATTGCTTGGGATCTTTAATTCGCTTCCAAATAGGTCTTTCCACGATATGTCATAAAAATACAAACCATTGATAGACCATCTATGCTCTTCTCTGACTCTCCTTATAAATTCCATCAGACTTTTCAGGTCGTGGGACAAGTAAAATATTACCTGAAAACAATTGATGTCAATCTAAATATCAACATATGAAATATCTTCATACCCTTTCATTTCCAGCAGGAAAATTTCTGCTTGTCTTGGTAGTACTTTTTCACGTAATGTCAATAACTGTTCAATTTTTTATTGTAGAGAGAAAAAACGCTCTGGGAAATAATTACAATGTCGAACAAACTTATTTAATACTTAAAAAATTTACATCTTCAAAGTATTCTCTATTCGAACCTGTTTTATATCAATGTATTGATAGATAAATCGGCCTATCTCTTCTTTGGTGTAAAGTAAACACAGACTCTACCATATAATATACTACTCTGTCAAGAAAGTACCGGGAATTTTCAATTAAAACAACATTTTTACATTTAATAGTCAAAATTTATTGGGTCGCCTTCAAAATAGGCTCCATTTGCTCCAATACATCTATGCCAACGGCACTTCCAATTATCGAAACATTTTTTATTGGCGCTTTCCGGGATGGACTTTAGCTCTCGCGCCGAATTTTGTTTTATGGCTTCAATCGACTCAAAACGGGTGCCACGAAGGGGCAATTTTAGTTTTGGGAAGAGGAAAAAGTCGCAGGGAGCCAAATCCGGCGAATACGGTGGTTGCTGAAGCACGTTTGTTGAGTTTTTGGCGAGAAAGTCAGTCACAATCGTAGCTCGGTGAGAAGGCGCGTTATCGTCATGCAAAATCCATGAGTTGTTCGCCCACAAATTTGGCCGCTTCTTACGGATACGCTCACGCAAACGTTTCATAACGCCTAGGTAATACTCCTTGTTTACCGTCTGACCTTCTGGAACAAATTGGTAGTGCGCCACGCCACGGATATCGAAGAAAACAATTAGCATCACCTTCATTTTCGAGCGGCTTTGGCGTGGTTTTTTCGGTTTCGGCTCATTTTTTGCCACCCATTCCGATGATTGCTGGCTTGTTTGCATATCGTACTCGTAGACCCAGGTCTCATCACCAGTTATAATGCGTTCCATGAATGTAGAATCGGAATTGCAGCGATCCAGCATGTCTGAAGCAACCTGTTCGCGATGACGTTTTTGAAGAAAATTCAGGTCTTTCGGTACGAGTCGTGCGGCCACCTTTCTCAGGCCCAAAATATCAATCAAAATCGTACGTGCGGACTCGTGGGATATCTTAAGATCATGTGCTATCTCTCTCAAGCTGGTACGACGGTTTTCCAGCACCCTTTCCTTAATTTTATCGACGTTATCTTCGATCGAAGCCGTCGATGGGCGACCACTTCACGACCATCCTTGAAGGCTCTGTACCACTGATATGCACGAGTTTTCGATAGAGCATTATCACCAAAGGCCTTTTGCAACATTTTCAATGCATCGGCACACGAAAATTCATTTGCAACACAAAACTTTAAACAAATTCTTTGCTCAACGTAATCACCCATAGTAAAAATCGGCACGCACTCTGACATCGACTGACTTAATCAGCTGTTGCAAACACACTAGTTGACAGATCCCGCTCAAGCTTGGCATAGTAATTAAGGACAGTGGTATCAACCTAGGAAAAAAAATTTTTACCTGCCCCATTGCCCCGCCAGATTTAAATCGATAATTCCCGGTACTTTCTTGACAGAATGTATATAAGGTTCATTTACAAGTTTGAAATTGTACTCGAACGTCTTAAAAATACAACATTAACAACACTTAACGCAAAATAGTTACTGAGCTTCTGAACTTCTCCGTCTTTATACTCTATCTCGACTAGGTACGTTTTCTCTCGTCTAAATGTTTCTATAAATTATTTTCGCCGAACTCTTCACTATCTCAGTTCCTTCCGCGAACTTCCTTCTTCGCTGACTGTCGTGAGCTAACTGCCCTTAAAGTGGACGCTTGCGACTCAAACCTTGACTGCCCCAACTTTTATCTGAATCGGTGGCATACGCAGCGAGAAATATAAAAATAAGGACTAATCTCAAGACACCCCATATCCCGATATCTTCTTGCAGGAAGCTGTTGACGTTTTTTGGTTCAGCAATAAATCTCTAATCTTGATAACCACTAAATTTTGTAGGGTAACACGTCCCATTTCGAATTATCTTGAAGCAGCCTGTCTAATAATAGCTTAATGACCAGAGATGCTTTCGATCTAGCTGCTATGAGAGGGGCGGTATTTAAAGAATTGACTAGCCCAGGTATTTCCATAATCCTTATCTAAAGTAACCCATGCACGTAAAATTTTATCTATGAATTATTCACATTATTACAAAGTATAAACTCAATTTCTAGGCTCAAGAAATTGGATTTCTACTCATATGTCAGTTTTTTTCCAATAATCGATATAAGAAAAAGTTTTTTCTTGGAGGGCCTTCAGACTTCTTGAGCAAAATTTTGTTCTATGGCTTACATGGAGTCAACACATTACATGCAGTGAAACATTGTTCAATTCGGATCTATTGGAAGTTGTTTGTGAGTCCGTTCAATTTTATAACTAGTTTTCGGAATTATGCCATTGACCGCAAGAAAATATGTTGAATTGTATACGCCCATGCGAATGGAGACAAACCTCTTCTCCCATATCGGTGCGAAGTAATTGGAAGGTTACCTCTGGTGGATCTTTTGAGAATAATGATCCTAATGTTTGCTCTTATCTTAGTCGTAAGCCTAGAATTCCGTTAAGGTTTATTAAGTACCAGGGTTAATTGATTTTACAATGTTTACAGCATTGCACTGAAGAGTAGCCAAAAAGCTGTGAAACATAGATTCTGTTTTATGTTTTGATTGCAGCCATTACTCTCAATTAATTCCATTTCGAACATTAGTGCAAATTATTATATTATTATATTTTGATCTTTACGAAAATTAAGGAACTTGCGACTTTGTTTTGAGAACTGATAATTATCATATTAAAGAGAAATATAAATTCCTAGTACCTCTCCAAAGGACTTCACGGCATTATTAAGTTTATCCTCCAGCTGTTGCACTCTGCCTATGGTTTCAGATTCCAATTCTTCTATCACTCTGGCTAGCAGTTTATTCTGTGCGGTGAGATCTTCTATCCATTGTTCTTGAAGATTCACTTTCTCCTATAAAATAATGATGTAGTAAATGATTACCTAATGTATCATATTTTCATCAATGATAATTCATATAATATAGAGTAAATAGATTAAAGATGTTTCGTGGACACGTCCACTTCTTCAGATTACATTAGTTGCCTGTTTTTCAAAAAATTGGTTATGTTGAGATGCAACAAATTTACATTCTATGGTTTAACTATGGCGCGAAAGCATCACTCCCACCAGTACTACCGCATGATGACGTGTTACCTAGTTAGTATATCCTAAGCCAGCCACTGGTTATGTTATGTTGTTAATCTGAATATATCATTACGTTCATTTTTATTCACGATAATAATCACTGTGTTAACTCAATAAACTCTTTATAGACTCTTGTGACCGTTTTATTATTGTCCCAAAAGGTTACATTCTATAAAAAATACAAATTATGAACTTAGCTATACTAGTCCCAAGCCTGGGGTCTCATCACTCAAGAGGTGAGAAAGAAGGAGGGGGAGGAGTAACAACCTCGTAAAAAACCGGGGTTCTGCTGGCCCGGATGATAGCACCCCGTAAGGGCTCCTGCCAGGGTACGGCAAATCTGCAGTCTTGCAGGCAGAGGTTGGTTCATCAAAGACTAGAGAAAGACAACCTTGATGACAAATTACCTGGTCCTCCAGGTTGAGGGTTTTGGAAATGGGCCAGCAACCCATTACTTGTAAAAAAATCTTTCGCTAAAAACCTCAACATTCAGCCTCGGAAATTGGACGGATTTAAACGGAAAAGAACACGATAACGGAATAAGGAATTGATTGTTGGAACCTGGAACGTTCAAGGATTGAGAACAAAAACAGAAGATGTATTCAAAAGCCTGAAACAAGCAAAGATCGACATGGCAGTACTAACGGACACTAAGAAGAAAGGAAATGGAGTCGAATATGCTGCAGACTATATACACATTTACAGCGAAGTACCAAAATCAAACAGAGCATGCAAAGGAGTCTCAATTATTATAAGCCAAAAATATCAGAAATGGCTCACCAGTTGGAAGGCAATAAACGAGCGACTTGTTACAGCCAGTCTGGAAATACGTGGACACAGAGTGTCGGTTATTGGTGTGTATGGTCCTAACGAAGACGTAAGCCAAACTGAGAAAGATGCGTTTTATGACTTACTTAGAGACACAATTGCTGATGCAGGAATAAATCGGGAAATTATACTACTCGGAGACTTCAATGCTCGAACGGGAAACATGGATAAGGACTGTGTGGTTAGTAAATACGGCGAGGAAACATTGAAGAATAACGGTCAGCGACTGATAGATGTGTGCAAAGAACACGAACTAAAAATATTAAACGGCTTCTTTAAACATAAAAACGTACATAAATACACTTGGTATCAAGATACAAGAGGCCTCAGATCCATCATTGACTATTCCATTATTGGACAAAAAACAAAATGGCAAGTTCAAGATATCAGAGTATACAGGGGTATAGAGTGTGGATCAGACCACCACATCCTAACATCAACTGTAGGACAGAAAATCGAGCACACGATGAAAAACTCAATCAAACCAAGTATAACCTTTGTGGCCTGAACGATGAAAGTAACAAGAACCTCTACCAGTCTAGACTGGACAACAAACTGAAGGACGAGTATCTTACACATGAGACGGAACAACTATACAAACATATAACTGAGTCCATACACTCTGCAGTATATGAAGCTATTGGTCACAAGAATAAACACTACACGACATACAATGGTGATATTACATGGAATACAACTCTTGAAGAACTCAGAAATAGAAAACAAGAAGCTTTCAAACAGTGGCTGAGCAGTAAAAACCCTAAGGATAAAACCTCATATAAAAATCTTCAAACCTAATATAAAAAGCACGTTAGCCAGAATAAAAACGAGACATGGGAAAATAAAATGCGAGAACTGGATTCCTTCATGGGCGGGACAAGATCTTCGGAGGCGTGGAAGATGTTAAAATCAATGAGAACTAGCTCGTCTAATAAAACCCGGATATCACCAATTCAATTGAATGCCTGGCAACAACACTACTCGAGAGCACTTGGTGAAATACACAACCACTTCTCCAACAAAGTTCAACATACAGGGCCTACACATTGACGTTACTGAGGATATGATAAGGACAGCTATAAAGTCATTGAAAAATAAGAAAGCCGCTGGACCTGAAGGATTGCCTGCTGAGCTCTTGAAAAACAGAACAGAGAAATTGATCAAACACCTCAGAGAGCTTCTCACGCGATAAGTAAACGGGGACAGAATTCCAACAACTTGGAAGGAAGGATGGATAACACCGATCCATAAGAAAGGATCACGTGACAACTGCGATAATTATAGAGGTATCTCTGTCACGAGTACTATGAGTCGGCTGTACGGAAAAATATTAAGGAATTTGATCGAGAAAGAATATTGCCCTCATGAAATAGAAAAGCAGGCGGGATTTCGAGCTGGAAGATCATACATTGATCATATTTTCAGCTTAGTGCAATTAAGTGAGAAAAAAGTGGCAACGGGTAGAGAGGTTCAGAAGCTCTGGAAAGTCTTGGAACAGTCTCTAATAGATTCCACCATAATAAAAGTTGTGAAACAGCTGTACGATGGCTCTATATCTCGGGTAAAGTCTGTCGGAGGGGTTTAAAACAACTAAAGGCCTTAGACAGGGATGCTGCCTCTCCCCAACGTTGTTTAAAATATATTTGAACGAAGTCTTGAAGAAGTGGAGGAGAGCATGCGGTGGAATGGGCATACCGCTGACTGATGATACGACACTCTATACCTTGCACTTTGCAGATGACTGTGTGGTGGTTGCTAAGGACTCGGAAGATCTGGAGTTTATGACCAGAAAACTGTTCAAAGAATATAAAGATTGGGGTCTATCGGTGAACAGAACGAAGACACATAATCTGTCTGTTGGCAACAATGAGGTGAATGACCTTCAAGTGGACCAAAACACTCGTATTAGCTCGTGCAAAGAATACCTACCTTGGAACAAGAACCGATTAAGGAGGTCGAACAGAAAAGGAAATAGAAGATCGAATTGTAAAAGGAAGACAAGTGATCGGATTTCTGAATTCTATCCTGTGGTCTAAGCAAATTTCTAGAGAGCGAAAACATCAAATATATAAAATGCCATATTCAAGAGCATAGTGCTTTATGTATGCGAGACTTGGCAGTTGAATAAAAATGTGGAATGTCGTCTGATGGCCTTGGAGATGGATTTTTGGCGTAGATCTGTCGGTAAGTCGAGATTAGAACGAATGAGAAACGAGGAAATAAGGAACATAATGAGGTTGGAAGATACGATCATTGAGGAAATACAGAGACGGCAATTAGCATGGTACGGCCATGTAGAAAGGATGCAAGAAGATCGCATTCCGAAAATGGTCCTGAAATGGCAACCAACGGAAAGGAGAAAAAGGGGAAAACCAAAAAAAAAACATGGATTGGCGGAATTCAGAAAGCGATGTCTGAGAGGAATCTACAGCCAGAAGATTGGGAAGACCGAAGAGGATGGAAGCTGGGTGTAGAATGCTATAAACACATTATGAAGGTAGAGGAGACAGTACTACAACGAATAGAAAACAGAAGTCTAAAATGGTTTGGACATGTGCTTTGAATGTAGGCGGATAGGTTGCCGAAATAGATTTCTCAGTGGATTCCTGTCGGTTGAAGAACAATCCTGGAACGATACAATAAAGGAAGCAATGGAGGCACGTGATATTGAAGCTGATGACGCTTTAGATGGAGAGATGTGGAGAAGGGTGACGGAAAGACGGCAATAGACTGTATTTGGTTATAGATTTATACTGTAATTTCATCCCGTAAATATATATATAGCATGAAATTTCAAGTCTAATAAGCGAAAAGAAGCTTCGTCAAATTACAAAAAGAAACAGCGTTTTAATCTGTATTATACCTGTAAACTATCTCCTCCAGCGCTAACATCTATCTCGCTTATCTTCTCCTGATACAATTTGTGAAAATCCATAATGATATCGAGTCCCTGAGTCTCGCCGCATTTCTGATTGCCCAGGTGTATGGGGCAGCCTCCAGGGGCGTAGGTTTTAGCCACCACTTGTCTCTTGTCTCTGTACGTTGCCACTTGACTCATTTTAACACCTTTTACGTAGAATTTTCTCGACTATGTTCATTTAGAGTTTAATTAAACTTCATTTCCGAGATGACATTCCCGGGATGCACACTAGATCGCACTTGAAGTTTCACTGTCGGGTCGTGTATATTGCCCGATATATTTGGTGTTTATTTTTACGCGACAGAAATAGAACGGCTGTACGTTTAAGGAATGTGCATTTCCTCCTTTTCATGCTATTTTTCATTCTACAGAGTCTAAACAATTCCAATTATTCAGGAGTTGAATAATTAATATATGGAATTGTACAGGGTGATATTCGAATCCGCCTCATTTTATATTTTAGTGTGGCTTCTAACATTAAACCTAAGAAAGCAAACATCTCTAAGATAAGCCTCCCATAAAGTCAACAATAGAGTTTGAATGATTATCACAGCGATTAACAAAACGCCTGTTTTAAGTTTTGATCTTTCACACAGATGCAACTTGAACTGCGATTTTTTGTCGAAATTTAAAGCTTTATTGTGAAAAATTGGTTATAGGGGAGGCGTTCAATGTATTCTTGGTATTGAAATGATTTGGTAATAATGTAAGTAATCTAATTATATCATTTACTAATGACACTGTCTGAGGAAATAAATATAAAATTCCACTAATTTACGATCATTAGTTTTCTGGGTATCCTCAGTGAAAGACGACCAGAATGACTGACGCTACAATACGAATAAAATCGAGTATCGTCCCGTTATAAAGTTCCTCACTAAGCAGGAAAATAGTCAAAAAATCGTTCATGCAGACATGGTTGTTGTTTACCAAGACTGTGTCCCGTCATTATCCAGCGTTCAAAAGTGGTCAAGTAAATCCAAAAGAGGCAGAGAAAGCATTGAAGACGACCCTCGCTCGAACGGGCCCGTTAGCGGTAACACTAAAAAAAATGTGAAAGAAGTGAAAAAGTTGGTAATGCCAGAATAAAAATCAAGATGATAGCCGAGATGACGAACCTATCCGTGGGTAACATACATGTGCTGTAAGACGTATCAACTATTTTCAATCGGTTGATTACTGGGATGAGACATGGGTTCATCATTATGATCTTGAAAGTAAACAAGAGTCTAGATTGAAAAGGGTGCACAACCCCCAAAGAAATTTAAATCACCCCGCTGAAAAAATTATGGCTGCGGTCTTTTGGGATTCTAACGGTATTTTATTGATAGAATATACCAAAACGGACGAAAGCATCACAGCAACATTATACACAACTACTTTGCGTAATTTGAAGAAGCAATTAAAGGAAAAAGGCGACAAAAACTCATAGCGGGGGTGTTGATGATGATAAGGCTGCTGTGTGGGAATGTGGCTTCGAGAAATTACTCATCCTCTGTATAGTCCAGAATTGGCCCCCAGTGACTACTACCTATTCCCAAATGTGAAAAATATCTTCGTGGAAAGCGAATGCAACAACGCCAAGCACCATTATTCATCCTGCATAGAAACCCTACTGTTTTGCTAAACAACATTGCCATCTAAAGCAGGCGAATACACCACTGCATACAACTCCACGCTAGATCAAGAAACGAAGTGCATTCCCAATTACTTCAAGTGTCACAGACGAAATCTTCCTCGTGGTCAAGCAAAGGGTTTTTAATAACGGGATTCATTTTAATATTAACAAAACGAGTATGTTTTAAAAGAAATCAATGAATGTTTATGTCATTCTGAAGAGGAAGGTATGCCATTAACAATGGAAAACGATATGAAGCAAATGGCTGCCACGGCTACGCTTACAGCACCTTTTCATGAAATTTTCCATAGCCAATTCGCATTTGCGAATGTGTCCTCGATAACTTCACGAATGCCATCCTTAAGGTCTTGAATCGATGGTGGAGCATTGGCATACACCTTATCTTTCACGTGGCCCTAAAGAAAAAAGTCTAAAGGTGTTAAATCACAAGATTTCGGTGGCCACGTGAATTCTACCAGTTAGTGTATTGGCATGTGAGCATAGCCCTTTCACCAAGTGACTAGTTAGCAGTTTCACTATTGCCGGCCGAGAAGGTGCTTCACGACGATCCAAAAGTACTTTAGCTTGACGAACTGTGACTGTAAAATTTTCACCATTTTTGTAGTGAATTTTAACATTTTCAGTGCGTTGTTGAAGCGTGTATCGCTCCATTTTTAGTAATTGCCTAGTTTTCACTTGTCAAATGTCAAAAGATGACAGCTGCCCAGATAAAAAATGGAACCTGTTATTGGAAAACCCTTTTAAGGGTTTCAGGTTTGAAAATTTTTCATATTTTTCCAATATTTTCGAAACTACAGATTGGATCGATCTGAAATTGAGCATTTAGAAGTAGAATAATAAGGCGCATGTTCGGGCAAAATTTCGTGAAGATCATGTAATCAGGAGACAAAAAAATTTTTTGTGAGGATCATTCGAAAATTTTTCATATTTTCGAAACTAAAAATTCGATCGATCTGAAATTCAGCATTTAGCGCATGTTCGTTCCAAACTTCGTGAGGATCGTGGGTGATATTCACTAGTGCGCAAAAGCTCCTAACTTCATGTCAGTGCTCTTCAACTTTTCTTTGTCTGTGATATTTATAACATAATCACGTATACCCTTTGTTAATGATAGTTCTGAAAATTGATTTGAATAATTCATGTAATTTCATACTCGTCTTTTTGTGAATCGATAATTTTGGAATTTATTTTCTTTTGATTAAATTTTACTTGATAATTCATACAATTGAAATTGATTTTAGATTTAATAATATTAAATAAGGTTATTCTGATTTTCACAAATTTTATTGTTATTGAATAACTAGTTATTCCAAATGTAAACCTATCTCAAGATGCTACTGTGATAGCGAAACAATTGTATTAAATAACAATTAAAATTAGTGAAAATCAGAATAACCTTATTTAATATGGATTTTCATCAAGTAAAGAGTGATTCAATAAAGATTTTGGATTTGTTTGAATTCATTTTAGTTAATTCGATTAATTTTTTTCAAATAGTTTTGATAACAGTTTTATACCTTCATTTTTAAATATAAGTGAGTAAAATTATTAGAACTGTTTTCGCCTACCACCTCGGAAAAATATATAGGCAATAAAAATCCCGTTAATTTCCAAGTATACCCTTTTTTGTGAAAAAGTAAATCTTAAGAATTTCTATTTCTTAAAAAAAAATTCTAAAATTTCAGTCGAGGCGTATATCAAATAACCTTTTTATCTATGCTATTGAAAATATTTGAAATATGCAAGGAACATTAAGAGTCAACTTTTAACAAGCATTTCTTAGTTGCATCCAAATATCTTCAGTCATTTTGGAATTATTGCAAATACAAGAGTTATTTTTTCAATTTTTAACACCCGTGTCTCAAAAATGAAAAGCATTTAGGACCCATGTTTGCAGGAAACTTGTTCTCATATTCATTATTATTATCTACCATATCATATTATTACACTAACGCTGGGACACACTGTATGTCTTTTATATTTCTGAACTTGAATTGGAATTCTATGGAAGAATTTTCTATAAAAAGAAAATTCTTGGAAAGTTAAATAGTTAGATGTTTGATTATATCGGTCTTTACTTGTCGGAAATATATCCCGATGATTAAAAGTAAAACAACTTAATTTCCGCTAATTTATTTAATTTCACAACAATTGTTTCGTCATGACAACATAACTTCGGATTTATTGTTTTTTAATAATTATATATGACCTTAGAAAACATGGAATGATATATTAATGCCTGTTAATTTCACGACACAGCATTCGGAATTATAAACTCTTTCTGTCCTTATTCTACTAGCATTGATCTCATCATTTTTCTATAACCAATAAGAAGGTTTATTTCATTAATTTGGTCCACCCAGAAACAGTCTTTCCAATCAATTTCGTTAGTTTCCCTCTTTTTGTTAGAAGGGATGCATCGATCACTTCTTCACAGTATTTGAAAAGACGAAACAATTGTTGTGAAATTAAATAAATTAGCGAAAATTAAGTTGTTTTACTTTTAATCAACATTTTTAAATAGTTAGATATAAGTTGATTGTTTTAAATCATTGTTGGGAACATAAAATGAAAAATTATTTCATAGAAGAATGTGAGTTCTCTTTGTACTACAGATGATCTCGAGAATCGTTTTTACATAATTACATAATTATTCTCTGTGATCATCAATGTATTACATACAAGTTTTTTTTTTAAAGGCTAGTCTTTTTTTGACAGGTGGAAAATAAAACATTTTACCAAAAATTGCCTAGGTAATTTTAGAAGAGGCAAAGTTGAAAAAATTATCCATAAAAAAATACTTAATACAACCTCATACTTGTATCACTTTATCTCGCGATAAATAAATACGCAATATGGTTTCCTTTAGAATGTTGATGTTCAATCTTTGAAAATTGGCAAATTTGGATTTCCATATCTTTATCTTATACCTTTAATTATATCTCTCTTATCTTGTATCTTTTATTAGGTGATTTTGTCTGATTTTTTTATTCTGAGAAAAAGAACTTTGAAAATACCCATATCCAAATTTTTTAAATAATAAGAGTTCAGAAACACCAATTAATTTTCTTAGGAGTTGTGCAGTGTTTATTATTAAATTAATAAACATTCATGGATAGGGTCGATATCCCAACAGATGTCTTTCTGCATACTTTACCTGCTTTTGGGGTCACATCTGGCTTGCATTTTGCATATGCTAAGTTTAATATGTGGCACGTACTCTGGGGCACTTGTTTATATTGATTTTTAGCTCATGACATGAAATTAAAAATATATAGTATTTCAACTTTATTGAGTATGATCTTTCCTGTACAATTTCTGTGCATACAGAACAATAATGATGTAAGCAAGCAAATAAAATTGATAATAGTAACTAATCATAATAAATTCAATTATATTCAAATATTATACAAAGATGATTATGGATTATATATTTATCCATATTGGTATTTCTTTAAACTCTGTACAACCACCATCTACCTTTTACATCAACTAATGTTTGTTATATGCCAATGTAGATAATCCACGGATATTATCAACAATCGAAATTATTACATGAACTAAACACAAGAGATATTTCTCATTAGATCAGTTTAAAAAGTTGCAAAATAGACAAAATTTTACGGATTACAAAGTTTGAAGTATGGAAGATTGCCAGTACTTTATAGTGTGAACAACAGTACTTCTTCAAAGAGATGGTCGATTCGAACGTGAATATATGTTCCAGCAAAAAATGACAAGAATAAATGCATAAAAAAGTTAAATATTCCTATGCACTACTGGACAACTTCCTGAAAAATGTAATTTACATGAAAAACATTAATAAAATACATTCACCGAATATATTTAATTCACAATTTTCCTATACCAGTTAAACGGTTATCCAGTATGGGCAATCAATTAAAATTAATCGGACAATTTCGTTCGACTGTTAAAATTCTGAAAAATCTTATTCAATTAAATGATATCTACCATAATGGATTACTGCACTTAATAGAAATTTTAACAATCTGTAGATTTTACACTGTCATATATTGATTATAATAAATCAAACTATAATAAAAATTTGTTATCACATATACAGATACTTTTATACTATTCCATCAAGATGATGCACATTACTTATCAGAAAAATCATTCAAGATACAGAAACTATAAAACTATTGAAATTTGTTTTAACTTAAATATTATCAGATATTGATTCTTCTAATTATAATTAGATATTGTGTGAACTGAAATAATATTCACCCTCTCTTTTCTTCCATGACAATTCAAATTAGATAAAAGATATTAAAAAAATCAATGCAGACTGCTAAGAAGTAATATAGTAAAATGTACTAATATGTGACAGTGTATTTGTAAATAGAAGGGCATTTTTATTACACTTATATATCACTAAAGTGCAAGAGCACAGTTCATTTCTTTTCAAGAGATAATCGCCAACAATTTTTTTTCTAGTGGCGGCCATCACTTGCAGCAGTTACCAGGAGCTTTTACGCCCTGATCTCCTTCTGCCAGTCTCCTTCCTTGACCTTGGCCGGATTGTCCTTGATTTTGATCGTGCTTCGGAAGTTTTTTCGCTGAAAACATAGTTAATTATCTAATACCTCCTTCTGGTGATACATATATATTCTTTAGAAGAAAACACATTATACTTGTAAGATAAAATTACTGTTTGATCAGGCAGGGTGACATTGATCATTTGTTAATGAATCAAGTAGGTTCAAATCAACTCATTCTGAAACAAATATACCCTACTTCCAAATAAAAAAAATTGTGAAACTAAAATATTTTAGACCAATCTCAAAAAATAGCTAATATTATCAAAAACTAACATGAAAATAGTTTTCACACTTTCACATAAAATTTCCAACCTTTTTTTTTAAGCAAAAGACAAAAACCGGTTGAATAATTCTCAAGATTATAAATTAAGTTAACAGTGCAGTAGCATATTTATAGGACAAACTGAGAGATCTTTCCAAAGAAGGTTCAAAGAACATCAAGTTTCATTCAGGAACCGGAAAGATAACTCTAATTTTGCGAAACATTTTTTCAAACGCAATCGTATCTTCCCAGAATTGGACAATCTTGAAATATTACACCTGGAAGCAAAAGGAAAAAACTAGAAGTCCTGGAATCCACAGAAATATTTAAGCACAAGCACGTTTTAGAGACAAAACTATTAAATGAGCAGACGGACATCCCACTTCTCGAAATTTTGCGCAAGCCAAAGCCTTCAACGAATGTATATAATCATTCAGATACAATTTGTTTTATTCGGTTTGAAAATGTAGTAGACATTATGAATTTCGAAAAATTCTTTTTTGGCGGGACATACAAAACGCTACATGTACAAGTCAAGTGGCGAAAGAACATACAATTTGTCCTTTATTTGCTACCAACGAAAGAAAATGTGGCATTTGCCGATTTTGTAGGAATTTCAGAGATCACAGACAACAAACACACCCTCTCGCTGTAAATATCGTACTATTTAATTTAACCTGCTGATCAATCAGCTATGCTAGTTAATGTAATATAGTGCTAACATTATAAGTACATGTTGTCGCTATATGTTACAAATTCTCAATGATACGTTTTGATAGTACCAAGTAACCACTCATTTCTCCTGTTAAGATGAGATTATCTTTCACATGTTGAAACCTTAGAAACTGTATTTCTTTATGAATTCCTTACCTATCGCCAGAAAAATATCATTAACGTTTAAAGCTGTCTTGGCAGATGTTTCCATGAACAACAAACCGTTTTCTTCAGCATACGTTTGGGCTTCTTCGAATTCTACCATTCGTTTGTTGGCCAAGTCTTGCTTGTTACCAGCTAACGCAATCACAATGGTAGGACTGGCCTGCCTCTGTAACTCCTTCACCCATGTTTTTGCCCTTCCAAATGTGTCTTGATTGGTTATATCATACACAACTATAGCTGCCTGAGCTCCCCTGTAGTACATTGGAGCCAAACTATGATATCTATGGAAAAAAATATATATTAGGAGTAGAAATAAGTTCGTGCGGTTTTGATAACATATGTCGCTATTAATTTATTATTCCATTGTTTCATCTGTCAACACCTTCATTTTGAAGTGTCATCATTAGACTTTCCTTTCAATATCTATCATTTCGCTGAAGTGTAAACAGCAAAGTATCTGTGTGCTTTGAAAATGCCAGCTTTAGTACTGAATAACGTGTTTTTGCGAAGAGTTTTACTTCATTACTTACTGGATGTTATGGTGACCAGGCTCAATGAAGATCCATCAGGAACGCAGAAGGAACTCGCAAAAACACTTAGAGTCACCAAACCAGCCATTTGCCATCGTTTAAAAGCAATGGGAATGATCCGAAAGGTAGGAAATTGGGTGAGGTACGAATGGAAGCCAAAAGACGTCGAACGCCGTTTTTCCACGTGCTTCAACGGCAAAAAAGAAAGAGGTTTTAGCATCGAATAGTGACTGCCGATGAAAAGTGGATCCATTACGACAATCCAAAACGTCAGGGAACAAATGGATGCTCACCATTAACTGTCAAGCCGAATATTAATGGCGAGAAGATCATGCTGTGTATTTGGTGGGACCAGCTGGGTGTGGTGTATTATAAATTGCTACAATCGAACGAAATGACCACAGAGGAGGTCTACGGACGACTATTGATGCGACTAAGCCGAGCATTGCGAGAAAAACGGCCGCACGACACGACAAAGTTATTTTGCAGCATATTACGTTGCCCGTTAAAATGTACTCAGAAACGGTGGGATCCGTCAATTGCCAGAAAGATGGAAAAAGTAATGACTAGCGACAAACAATACTATGAACCTTGAATGTATAACCAATTTTTCACAATAAAACTTCAATTTTCGAAAAAAACCGCAAGAACTTTTTTATACCCCTAATAACTTGGTTGAAAGGGAATAATATATACAAAGAATTTGAATCTTTTGTGTAGAATTTACAGCGTTTTCCCCTTACCTCTCCTGGCCTGCAGTGTCCCATATTTCAAATTTAACAGTTGTATCATCCAAACAAACAGTCTGGGTCAAAAACGCAGCTCCGATGGTGCTCTCTTGATATTCGTGGAACTGTCCCTTGACAAAACGTAATACTAAACTTGATTTACCAACTGCAGATTCCCCTAGAAGTACCAACTTGAACTGGCATATTTTGCCTTGGACTCCATTTGGTCTTTGAGCTGCGCCTGGTCTACTTGCCATTTCTGTAAAAAGAAATAAATAAGATGGGAGAAAAATGTGTAATATGTCGAGATCAGGCTGGCGATGGTGACAGAAAATAACCTAATTAGACCCATAGTTTCTTGCAACACCTCCCTAGCTTGAAATCATCCAAATAGAAACAAAGTTACAAGACAAATATTCTAAAAAACGCCCTTGCTCAATAGTCCATTTCCGCAGAAAATTTTAAATATGTAAATTATATCTCAAAGAAGCTGCATATGATGATCAATGACTGCGAAACCATTGAACTGATTTTGCCCAATAACGAACTCAATCCAGATATTCAAGCTCTTAACCTACCCCGAAAGTTTCAAGTCTCTATCTCTTTCCGTTCGAATGTTATAATAGTATTTAAGATAGCGCTCAACACTGATCCGCCCACAATTTTTTTTTTTTTTTTGAAAACTTCTGATCATAAGATTCTCACGAAATTTCGCACGTTGTTATTCTACTTTCAAATCGATCGAATATGTAGTTTCGAAAACACTGGGAAAAATAAAGGGTTTTCTAATAAGCTTTCTAATAAGCAGCTGTCACTTTTGACATCTGACAAGTAAAACTACGCCATTACGAAAAATGGAACAATACACGGTTCAACAACGCATTGAAATTGTTAAAATTCACTACAAAATTAATGGAAATTTTGTAGTCACAGTTCGCAAAATTAAAGCACTTTTGGGTCGTCGTGAAGCACCTACACGACCGTCAGTAGTGAAATTGGTGGAAAAATTTAAGCTGTTAGAACAAGTTAGTCAGGTGGAGATCAAAACCGTCTGCGTCACTCAAGTACAACTGAGAATATTGCTGCTGTAGCCTATGTTGACGAAAACCCAGGTTAGTTGATTCCTCGTCGATTTAGGCATTCCATAAACCATTTCGTATAAAGACTTAGGACTTAAGGCTCTTAAAGTTCAGTTAACACAAGAATTCAAGACCGTCGATCACCACCAATGTCGTATCTTCGCTGATTGGGTCCTTAAAATTCATAAAAATTATCCAAATTTTCATCGAAAAATCATTTCAGGTATTAGGCCCATTTTCAGCTCGGAGGCTTCGTTAATAAGCAGAATTGTTGCATTTGGGGATAGGAAAATCCAAGAATGATTGTTGAAATGCCTATACATGCTCAACGTGTCACTGCTTGGTGCTGTTTTTCGACTGGGTGTATGATTGGACCCTACTTATTCGAAAATGAGGCTGGTGCAAATATTAGGGTGAATGGATTGCGCTACCGAGCTATGATTAATGATGCTTTATGGCCGGAACTGGAAAATATTAGCGTGGTCGACGTTTATTCTCAAAAAGACGGCGCTACGTGCCACACAAGCACCGAAATAATAGCAATTTTGTAAGAAAAGTTTCCTGGCCGTGTTATTTCTCGAAGAGGTGGCAACCGAGATCTTGTGATTTAACACCTTTAGACTTTCTTCTTTGCGGCCACGTGAAAGATAAAGGTCTATGCCAATGCTCCACAATCGATGCAAAACCTCAAAGATGAAATTCATGACTTATCGAGGATATACAGCCGCAAATGTGCGAATTAGTCATGGAAATTTTCATTTAAAGGATATTGTGCTGCAACCGTAGGCATGGCGGCAATTTGACTGATATCGTTTTCCATTGTTAATGACAATTAAATCAAAATGGAACCTCTAATTACAAAACCCTTAAGAATATTGACCTAAATTACCTAGCAAACTTAAGTCGATACAACTGTTACATAAAGACATCACGAATAACAAATTCTATTCCCACACTGCCCAACATAAACTTAAAAGATCCCTCTGTTGAAAAAGATCTTTTGAAAAAACTATTTCAGAAGAGGTTTTTGATGGGATTTGTCAAGTTTATTTTGGACATTTTTGGAACAGAATATTTCAAGATGGAGTTGATGTGATAATCAACCCGTTTCATGCATATTATCAAAATGCAGAAATAAAATATTTAAAATTTGAATATCAAAACAGATTTAATCTGTTAGTCTCCTACAATTTTGATCTCAAAACATTTTTTTTTAAAGAAAACCTTATAATACCTTACAGCTTTCTGTGACGAACATAGAATATCTTGAATTTTAAAGTGGGTGTTCAAACGAGGATAACAAGAAATCTGTAGGTTGAAAGTTGTACTTGTTATTGATTGATTTTGATTTTTAAATGTGAAGTTGGACCGATGAAGACCTTATCGGAATTCTAATTGTTTTTTTGAAGATATAATGCATGTTTTTGAGAGATTTTTGAAGTAACTTATTTATATATTAGGAGTACAAATAAGTTTCCGCCGTACGGAAACCAATTTCCTTGTTTATGAATCATTCCTAATGATTTTAAACGATGTGAGACTGCTTGCTGAGTGACTTCTAATGTTAGAGCAAGTTCTTTTTGTGTTTGAGATGAATCTTCCTCCAATAATTCCTCCAATTCTGCATCCTCGTAAATTTTTGGCCTTCCACTGCGATCTTTGTCTTCTACGTCGAAATCACCGTTTTTAAACTTTTGAAACCACTCTCGACACGTTCTCTCACTCAAAGCACCCTCACCATATGCTTCTACGAGCAATTGATGCGCCTCAGCAGCAGATTTCTTTAAATTAAAGAATTAAACTAATATTTCCCGCAAATGACGCTTACTTGGCTCAAATTTTGACATTTTCAACGTATAAAAATTATATTTTACCAATATAAAATCAATGATATTAAAATTTTGAATATTAAAACAAATTAATATATGTTTATCTTCTACAATTTTAATTTAAAAAATTTTATTCAAAAAACTTTTAGAATTAAATTAATGTCTAAAACAAGCACCGCTTATATTTATATAAAATATAAGCGGTGCTTGTTTTAGACATTAATTTAATTCTAAAAGTTTTTTGAATAAAATTTTTTAATTTAAAATTGTAGAAGATAAACATATATTAATTTGTTTTAATATTCAAATTTTGTTATATTTCTTCTATCAAGTAAAAGGCCTTTCTATTTTATTTTATTCAATGATATTAATAGGTAATGTTATTCTTGAATGTCCAAACTATTTTTTAAGCCGGTTATCATCTGCGAAAGCTAACCGAAACTCCGTGCCGCGCCATCTACAATAAAACGGCGGATTATTTGTACTCCTAATATTTAAATTATTTTTTCTGAGAAGTCCTTAAAGTTATGTTGTGTATTTTTGAAAAGGAATTAGTTTTCATAATTGTAAGATCAGAAACAAAATATTGTCTCTTGCAAATATCAATTTTTTTTACTTCAATTGACAATTTATATATTCGATATTTTATATTGAATTTTTGATTTTATACGTCTATTATATATAATCTGTGCTTAAAAGACATCAATTTAATTCGAAAAATTAAAGAAAAATTTGTTTTTAAATCAAAAATGTAGAAGATAACAGATTAAATCTGTTTTTGATATTCAGATTTTGTAATATTCCTTCTATCAAGTAAAAAACCTTTTCTTATTATTTTATTAAAATATTTAGTTTTCCAATCTGAAAATAATTCTTGTTAGTTTCAATTACTATCATCGCTTTTCATGTTAAACAAACTGAAACAGATCATTTACATTTCTGTTTGCATATTGCATACATTGAGATACCCGATGAAATTATCTTATCACCCCGGATTTATCAATTCGTTAAAATGAGCGAAATTCATTGCCAGCGTAGGTATCTTTTAACCTAATGCTATCTCAAGTAACAGTATTCAGACGTTTCTTTATTCCTGGCTAACTTAGATCAACATACATAATAATCGCATCACTACTAAGATTCGCACATTGGAATATCACCGTGAATGCCTTTTTTTAGAAAGCCTTTTCGAATTTGTTAAATTTTGTTCATTTTCAATGAACTTTTTGATTGATAAAATCTCCAAATAATTTGTCAATTTAGCGTTTCTAACATTATATAATAATGTTATGTTTTCATTGAAAACATAATTTTTTTTCTGTATAATACACTACAGAAATTTATATTCAAATAATATAATTCGACTGATAATCTGTACCAATTTATTTAAATATAAATATGATAATCATTTTTTTTTAAATTTGAATATCGAAACAGATTTAATCAGTCTCCTACAATTTTAATTTCAAAAAAATTTTTATTCAAAAAACTTTTAGAATTAAATGAAATGTCTACATAAGCATAGTTTATATTTAATAGACGCATACAATCAAAACTCAATATACAATATCAAATGAAATAAATAAAGCAACAAATATAAACTGCCAATTAAAATTAATAAATAAATATTTGAAGGAGACAAAATTTTGTTTCTGATCTTACCATGATGAACACCAATTTCTTTTCAAAAACATAAAACACAACTTGAGGACTTCTCAAAAAATATAATTTATTTGAAATATTCAATATATTTAAATATTCAAATAAGTTAATTCAAAAATCTCTCAAAACATTCACTATATCTTCAAAAAACAATTAAACTTCCGATAATCTCTTCATCAGCCCTAAATCATATTTAAAATATCAAAATCAACTAACAAATAGTATATCTTACCTCAGAGTGGTAACCGGATAATTGCTTAGACAGACTAACTTTAAGAATTAAGATATTCTATGTTCCTCACAAAAATCACAGAAAACTGTAAGGTATTATAAGGTTTTCTTTAAACCATTGAAATTCCATAATAAGATTCTATTCAAGCAATATAATTATATATTTTTTCAGTTTTTTGAAAAAAAAAATTTGAAATTAAAATTGTAGAAGACTGACAGATTAAATCTGTTTTTATACTCAAATTTTGTTATATGCCTTCTATCGAGTAAAAAGCTTTTTTCTTTTTTATTTTATACATAATATATAATTATATTCAGACTTGAATAAAATCTCATTATGGAATGACAATGGTTTAAAGAAAACCTTATAATACCTTACAGTTTTCTGTGATTTTTATGACGAACATAGAATATCTTGATTTTTAAATTTATTCTGTTTAAGCAATTATCAGGTTACCATTTTGAGGTAAGATATACTGTTTGTTAGTTGATTTTGATTTTTTTAAATATGATTTAGGGCCAATGAAGAGATTATCGGAAGTCTAATTGTTTTTCGAAGATATAGTGCATGTTTTGAGAGATTTTTGAATTAACTTATTTGAATATTTAAATATATTGAATATTTCAAATGAATTATATTTTTTGAGAAGTCCTTAAGTTGTGTTTTATCTTTTTGAAAAGGAATTGGTGTTCATAATGGTAAGATCAGAAACAAAATTTTGTCTCCTTCAAATATTTATTTATTAATTTTAATTGACAATTTATATTTGTTGGTTTATTTATTCCATTTGTTATTGTATTTTGAGTTTTGATTCTATGCGTCTATTAAATATAAGCTGTGCTTATGTAGACATTAATTTAATTCTAAAAGTTTTTTGAATACATTTTTTTTTTAATTAAAATTGTAAAAGACTGACAGATTAAAACTGTTTTGATATTCAAATTTTGTTATATTCCTTCTATCAAGTAAAAAGCCTTTTTCTATTTGATGATAATTATGACCATCACGGCATAACAGATCTGACTTGAGCATGAGTAAAGTTTTCTATATTTGTAACGTTAGAAAAACTCGGGAATACAATTCTTTCCATGAATAAGCTCGCAAAGGTCGTGTATGTATGTTTGCTTGCACTAGTGTATGACTAATACCTTGATGTTTCTGTGCAAAGCGAATATAGGTGCGTTGCAGATTTGTAGTCGTTGGACATTAGAGGGCACTGACGGGAAACCAACAAGTTTCGAAAGGAGCGCATGTCTGCTACTTATGACCCAGCGCACAACAAAACCTAATCGGGCTTATTTGAGTTTAGAAATGTTATACAGATGTATGTTGCACTGTCTCGATTTGTAGAACTTTCTATTACCATTCCTTACAAATGATACTTGGTACAGATTATCAGTCGAATTAATTTATTTGAACTTTATACAATCTATTTGTATTTTCTGTGGACGAATATAGAATACGAATGGTAACCATTAAGAAACCATTTGTTGAAAGATCGTGTAAGTATGACAGACATTTCTATTGAGTGTTTTTATTTTGCTGGCATGAAAGTGGACTGAAGATTATCGGTGAGAATCTCAAATCGCCTTTTGGAAGATGTGCTTCATATTTCTGAAGAAAGAGCTTTTTAAAAAGAGGTTGTTTCGAAGAATTTCTTAAGTATATGTTGGGAATTTTAAGAGTGGAATTTGTTTTTCATAATACTGTTCAAAAACGTTTGAATTCAAAACGAAAACTTCAGAGTAGGCCACCAAAATTTTTGCACTGCACGGTTCCAAAGGTTTATTATTTGATATAGTAATTAAAAAACCTGAACCTTGACGTTTCCCATTCGATCGTTCAACGATCTATCTCGATTATAGTCTGATGTCCCAACTTTCCGTGTTCATCGAGAAATACTGCGTAATTTCTTTGTTACAGTTTCAACTCGGTGTGAAGCGTTCCATTCACGAGTTATATTATTAACGATGACAGTCTTAACAACTAGGATAATGGACCCATCTACTCTGACGACAATAGAAACCCGCGAAAAGAAGAATTTCGAGGAACAGAACAGGTAAACCTGAGCCGCAAATTAATAACTTTATTTTCGCTATCGGATATGATACGAGGGGTATTCTGTGTATCGGGGTGATTTGGTAATAATGTGAATAAGCTAGTTCTCATTCACTAACGACATTGTCTGAGAGAAAAAATATAAAATTTCACCAATTAAGGATCATTCGTTTTCTAGGTTATCATAAGTGAAAGACGACCAGAATGACTGACGCCACAATGATGAAGAAAATATAGCATTGCGCCGTTATAAAGTTTCTCACTCAGCAGGGAAAAAGGCAAAAAACATTCATGAAGAGATATTTGCTGTTTACCAAGACTGTGTCCCGTCGTTATCAACCGTTCAAAAGTGGTCAAGTGAATTCAAAAGAAGCAGAGAAAGAATTGAAGACGATTCTCGCTCGGGCGGGCCCGCTAGCAGAACCACTGAAGAAAATGTGAAAAAAGTGGAAAAGCTGGTACTTGAAGATGCCAGAACAAAATAAAGATGTTAACAGAGATGACAAACCTATCCGTGGGGGTACCATACATGGTATCCTTCATGACTATCTTAACCTCTCAAGGGTCGGTGCAAGATGGCTACCGAGAGTCCGAAAATGCTCACCGCAACTCAGAAGCAAGTGCGAGTCGAGTGCCGTAAGGAGCTTTTGGAGCTCTGTGGAAAAGACCCATCGACTATTTTCAACCGGCTGGTTCCTGGGGCTGACACATGGGTTCATCACTATAACCCTGAGACTAAACAAGAGTCCACGCAGTGGATTGAAAAGGGTGAACAGCACCCATACAAGCAGCGTTACCACCTTTTTTTCAAGGAATCTACTAAAATCTACTAAACAACTTTCAGAATCTACCGAGTCGTACAAAGAGCTGAGATTTACTGAAATAAAAATATATGATCTAATATTGAAAATTAGGCACTTTAGAATTAACTCTAGTAATTCTACCTTTGCAAAAAGTATATCGGTAACCTATATCTGCAATAATTTCATACCGTTACAGAAGAAATATAAGTTTGTTTTACTAAATGGCAACAATAATAAAGAATTATTATAATAATATGAAAAAATGATAACAGAAAAATAAAACGAACGATGAATATATAGCTAATCTGAGATTTATTTCAATAAAAATGAAGCTGCTAAAGATTTAAAAAGTGCGCAGTCTCCATTAGCAAGTAACAGAACACACAACAGAATAGAAAAGATACAAAGACAAGTGACTTGACTATTACTTCTGTCGTTGATCTGTGGTAGAGAGACAATCTATCACAGAGCAGATCACAGTTGCCCCACCAACGACTCCGTGGTCAGTGGCTAAAATACCACATACTCTGTGGTCGGGCCATTATTCGGCATTTTCATCAGGAGCTAAAATCTACTAAAAATCTACCATAAAAAGTTGAGTACTAAAAAATAAATTTTGGACGGATTTGCCGAAAATCTAGCAAAAAAGTAGAAATCTACAAAATGTGGTAACGCTGCATACAAGTTTACAGTCACCTCACCCGTTGGAAAAATAATGTCTACGGTCTTTTGGGATTCTAAAGGTATTTTATTGATAAAATATCGTTTTTTTTTAGAATGACAGAACTTTCGATAGGGATAACAGTGGTTTGGAGAAGGTAGAATCCATGTTGTTTTGACATTTTTGTTCAGTAAGCATTGACAAATTATCATGGAAAGACGCAACAACGTTTACAAATCGTTGAAATTTATTTTCAAAATCAGTGTTCTATTCGCCAAACTTACAGAGCACTTCGTGAAATTTATGATTTACATAATCGTCCATCAGAGCAGTTTATTCGTCGAACTATCGATAGATTTCGAACAACATTTTCTCTCCTCGATGCAAAAACAACAAGACAACGAACTGTATGTACAGAAGAAAATATCGCTGCTGTAAGTCATAGTATTAATGATGATCATCCAGATTTCTTTATTCGTCGACGTTCACAACAAGTTGGACTCTGTGCATTCACTACATGAAAAATTTTGCGTAAAGATCTTGGTCTACACCCATACAAGATCCAACTGGTTCAAGAACTAAAGCCACTTGACCATAATAAGCGCCGTTTGTTTGCTGATTGGGCCCTAGAACATCTTGAAGTTGATCCACTTTTTTATCGTAAAATTGTGTTTAGTGATGAATCTCATTTCTCGTTGAACGGCTATGTAAACAAGCAAAGTTGCCGTATATGGAGTGAAAACAATCCTCAAGAAGTTCTGCAGGTTCCATTGCATCCTGAAAAATGCACAGTGTGGTGTGGTGTGGTTACACGCTGGAGGCATCATCAGTCCATATTTCTTTAAAAACGATGCTGGAGGTAATGTTAGAGTGAATGGTGCTCATTACAGATCGATGATTATTTGTTTCAAAATTTGAATGGTATCGACCCAGAAGTGTTTTGGTTTCAACAAGATGGTGCTACACCTTATGCTGCTACCGTAACAATCGATTTATTGAGAGAAAAATTTGGCGATAACATTATTTCGAGAGAAGGTCCAATTAATTGGCCTCCAAGATCATGCGACATAAATCCGCTGGATTATTATTTTCTTTGGGGTTATATCAAGTCATTAGTTTATTCTGATAAACCAAAAACAATAGACGCTTTGGAAGCCAACATAACTCGTGTTATTAATGAAATAAGGCCTGAATTACTCGAAAAAGTGGTCCAAAATTGGTCTGGTCGAATGCGGTTCGTCAGAGCTAGTCGTGGTGGACGTATGCCGGAAATTATTCTTTAAACGTAAATGTCATAAAATTATCTTTCAAATAAAAAAAAAATTGGCTTCAATCTTAATTCAATTTTTATTTCAATTTAAAGTTCTATCACACCCGATACAATAAAAAGGGTGAAAGCATCGCAGCAGCATCATAGGCAACCACTATACGTATTTAAGAGAAGCAATTCAAAGAAAAAGTTGACGAGACTCACACCGGGGCTGCCGCTGCTTCACGACAACGCGCCGGTTCACAAGGCTGTTGTGCGGGAATGTGGCTTCGAAGAAATTACTCATCCTCCGTTCCAGACTTGGCCCCCAGTTTATACTACCTATTCCCAAATGTGAAAAATATCATCGTGAAAAGTGATTTTCCGACGGTGAAGAACTGAAGATAGCAATTAATACCTATTTTGATGAGAAGCCGGAAGAATATTTTTTACAATGTTTAGAGAAGCATATTTGTCGATCCAACAAGTGTATTGAAAGTTCTAATGGACTACATTGAAAAATAGAACTTTTCCAAAGTTTTTTTTTATCCCTATACTGAGAATACATTTAACACCTACCATATTTACTTAGAGACAATCTGTAATGATCCAAAAGTTTTTTCAACTCAAATTGAAATGTAAACGTAACATTTTCACCAGAACTCTCTTAATCCAATAATATTCAATATTTTTCTGTGGAACAGAAAAGAGATCTTCAACGGGTAAGCTACGTCTGAAATACCCGAATAGAGGTTCATTAAATAAAACCTCTATGAGGAAGTGTATAACAAGAGTAAACTCAAATATTAGCTATTTCCGTTTACGGTACTCAAGATGTGTGTCCCATAAAATATTACACAGTATCGACCTGAAACTTTATATCATGATCCTTGTATAGTTCCCAAACAAACACCATTGTTTTGGTTTGGGTGTGCTCAATGTAAAAACAATAAAAAAATGTATGAATGGACGACATAACAATATTTTTTCAATATTAAAACAGAATACCAAGCTTATTGGGAGTTCAAATTAATTAGATCCATTTTCAAAAGATAGGTCTGAAAATATTAAACTGTAACAGCTGATTGCCGCCCTTTTAGACAGATAGCTCGTGTTATTGATGAAATATGGCCTGAATTACTCGAAAAAGTGGTCTAAAATTGGTCTAATGCTGTTCCTCAGAGCTAGTCGTGGTGGATATATGACGGAAATTATTTTTAAAACATAAATGTCATAAAATTATCTTTCAAATAAAAAAAATATTGGCTTCAATCTTAATTCAAATGTGTCTTATTTCAAAGTTCTATCACTCTAAACCGATAAAATAAAGACAGAATGTTTGAGGTTTATTCAAAACATTGGCAAAAGTCTACCCATAGAAATATATGAAAAAAACGAAATCATGGCAAAGATCCAATTATTTCCAAAATGTGCGCATGTGTCAGAAGACAAATTATTATATATAATCAGAATATACTCCTTGCAACAGGGTAATTTAGAAAACAGAATTTGAAAAATGTTTTGAGTTTACCTCGAACATTCAAAACGTCTAAATTATCACAGGATTGTTTATTTACTCTGAACTTGACATGTGACATAATATATCCAATCACAATCGTGTTTAAAGCATAGAGATAATAAAGGGTGTTTTTTGATGAAAATTCGGATCATTTTGATACATTTCAAAGACCCAATCAGCGAAGATACGATGTTGCTGATGATCGACCGACTTGAATTCTTATGTTAACTGAACTTTAAAAGCCTTAAGACCTAAGTCTTTATGCAAAATACGGTGTGATGTCGTTTGTGGAATGCCTAATTCCAAAGATGGACGACGAATCGACAAACCTGCGTTTTCGTCAACACAGGCTACAGCAGCAATATTCTCAGTTGTACTTGAGCGCCGCAGACGGTTTTGATCTTCACCTTACTAACTTGTTTCAACAGCCCAAATGTTTTCGCCAGAAACCCCCAGAGAAAGTGCTTTACGACGACTCAAAAGTGCTTAAGTTTTTCGAACTGTGACTGCCGAATTTTCACCATTTTTGTAGCGAATTTTAGCAATTTCAATGCGTTATTGAAGCGTGTATTGTTCCATTTTTAGTAATGGCGTATTTTTACTTGTCAAATGTCAAAAGATGACAGCTGCCCAGAGAGCGGGCTATTCAAAACATTACATATTATATTAGAATACCCTTTATCTCTTGATTTTTAACTAACAGAACTGGACTCAAAATCTCCTGAAACATGATAGATATCGAATTGAATTTGACAGTTTTTCCAATTTTGTGATTCGTGGTGAAATGGTTTATATTGATGAGTTTTACCTACTGTTGAAAAGTCGAAGGTTTAAAACACCCTTATTTTTATTTGTCGGTATTTCTGTGAATTGATGGTTATTTCTGTCCCCTTTTTGCAATGTTATTCTTATCTTTATTTCCGAAAATTGTTAGTTGTACCGCCATTTTTTCAAGGTTTTAGCTATATAAGAAGTGTTGTGCAATGTTAAGAGTAAGTTCAACAACAATGTGTTCTTGACAACACATTTAATGAAAAATGTGACTACCAAACGGGGCCAGCACATGAAATACTCAAAATTTCTTGATTCTCAAGAATAATTAAATTCTTTCAACTGGAGAAAACTAGGAAAAAGCAGACAAATGAATGAAAGAGTACAGTACAAACGCCCCAGAAGTATCGAAACGACAAAAAAATTTGATGAAATGTATTGTTTCAAAATAAAAAAAAATACGTGAATTTCTTTCTGAAAAATTCTAGATCCTTAAGATTCCATATCTATAATTATTACTAATTTTCTTTGCTAATCGACTTGCACTTTCATATTCGTCCTTCCTAGTCTTTTAACGCCAGAAATATATACGCTCGTGATTTTCACAGTTAATAAACTCATCGCAATATGCGAATATCTGTGCAGAATTATAATTAGAAAGAGAAATTAGGTGAAAACCACTTTTCGTTAATTTATGCTCAATATTATCGTCGAGAGATAACGCAGATTAAAATATTTATCTTAGGGAAAGTGAGGCATTAGAATCATCTTTTAGAGGTGTTTTAACAGCTAGTTCCAGGGGAACAGCGTGCTATCGTTTCGTCCAAACATCAGTAATTTTCATATTTTGGGCCTCACTGATGAAAAGCCCAAACTGGCCTTCCGTCTGTAAACATAAACACGCTAACTTTCGAACAGAAATATCTAAAGCCTTCAAACTAAATAGCGCAGGTAAGTTAGTTAATGGGCAAAATCAGTCTTATAGTTTCGCAATTATTCACGTTTGAAAATTTTTCATATTTCTCCCGGCATTTTCGAAACTATAGATGCGATCGATCTGAAATTCAGGATTTAGAAGTAAAATAATAAACGTGCATGTTCGTGCGAAATTTCGTGAGGATCGTATTATTATTACTATTATCCTGATACTCCTAGATCTTCTTGAAGATCCCTCAGAAGCTTTTTCAGCTTGTGCGAGTTAGGAGTTCAGTTGTGTTCTGTGTAGGCTTTGTTACTGCGATCTTGCGCCACTTAAGGTCACAGCACTGTTAATATTTGACCCAACAGTGAAATGGTGGCAGACACCCATCCAACTGAAAAATTTCTTATGATAAGGAGTTCCAAAAGAAAAAATGTTTGTGAGCGGATCAGCGTTGATCGTTATCTGTCTATAACAGTCGAACGGAAATAGGTAGAGACTTTCAACTTTTGGGGGTACGTTTGGGGCCTGAATATCTCGAATGTGTTATTGGCAAATCAGTCCGAAGGAAATGAATGAAATTTTCTCTGATTTTTATTAATATTTTCCAAACTATCGGATGTTTTTTTAGAGTGATAGAACTTTAAATTGAAATAAAACACATTTAAATTAAGACTGAAGCCAATTTTTTTTTATTTGAAAGATAATTTTATGACATTTATGTTTTAAAAATAATTTCCGGCATATGTTCACCACGACTAGCTCTGAGGAGCCGCATTCGACCAGAGCAATTTTGGACCACAGTTTCGAGCGTCTATTGTTTCTGGTTTATCAGCATAAACCAATGATTTGACATAACCCCAAAGAAAATGATCCAGTAGAGTTATATCGCATGATCTTGGAGGCCAATTAATTGGACCATTTCTCGAAATAATATTATCGCCAAATCTTTCTTTCATAAATCAATTGTAACGGTAGCAGCATGAGGTGTAGCACCATCCTGTTCGAACCAAAACACTTCTGGGTCGATACCATTCAAATTTTGAAACAAATAATCATTGATCATCGATCTGTAATGAGCACCATTCACTGTATCATTAGCTGCAGCATAGTTTTTGAAGAAATATGGACCGATGATGCCTCCAGCGTGTAAAGCATACCATACATTTTTCAAGATGCAATGGAACCTGCAGAACTTCTTGAGGATTATTTCAACTCCATATACGGCAATTTTGCTTGTTTCCATAGCCGTTCAACCAGAAATGAGCAATTTTACGATAAGAAAGACCTTTGCGCAAAATTTTCCAGGTGGTGGATGCACAGAGTCCAACTTATTGTGAACGTCGACGAATAGACAAATCTGGATCATCATTAAAACTATGACTTACAGCAGCGATATTTTCTTCTGTACGTACAGTTTTTTGTCTTGTTGTTGTTGCATCGAGTAGAGAAAATGTCCGAAATCTATCGATAGTTCAACTAATAAGCTGCTCTGATAAGACGATTATGTAAACCATAAATTTCACGAAATGCTCTATAAATTTGGCGAATAGAACACTGATTTTGAAAATAAATTTCAACGATTTGTAAAGGTTGTTGCGTCTTTCCATGATAATTTGTCAATGTTTACTGAACAAAAATGTCAAAACAACATGGATTCTACCTTCTGTCAAACCACTGTTATCCCTATCGAAAGTTCTATCACTCTAAAAACAACACACGATACAATTTCAACTGAACATCCATATTTGAAGAAAATTAACAACATGCTTTCCACTTTTTCTTATAGAAGCAATATAGAAAAATTTCATATTTTTTACGAACATATGGAATGTTTTCAGATAGGTTAGCTGAATTGTTCTAATTTAATTGTATCTATATTTACTTAAGTATTTAAGCATTGTAGCGAGGTACAACAGAATTACTCTGTTTGATATTTAGGATATTGAAAAAGCCTTCTATCAAGTGAAAATCCTCTATATTCTTTTATCTGATTGATAAAAATATATTTTTGTTTATATAATATTATTTTCAATAATAAAATATATATTTTTAATAAGTTCTATGAAATTGAACATTTGTAGCAAGGTATAACAGAAGAATTACTCTGTTTGATATTGAAGATATCATGTTACTGATTCTTGAAATAATTTTACAGCTTTCATATCTATAAACTGTTTTTCAGTACTTCTATTTGAGAGGTAACAATAATATTAACACATAACTTTCCCTAGGTTGCACTCACCGCTGTTTTAATATAATCGTACTAGGCATTAAAATATCAGTAATATTCGGTAGCATCTACGACAATAAATATACAAAAAAGGCGAGTATTGATCAAATTGGTAACAAAGTTCAACTGTAACAAAATGCACTTATGACTCGCCTGATTTTTTTATATCTCTCAAGACTGATATTTTTGACGAAAATATTTAAAGAATGGAATGATATGCTTTACGAACAAATTAATTCATCCATTAGAGGCTCGGAGAGTTTAAAAACCAAATAAATGGAATAATTAGACATACATTAGTTAAAACTAATTGAATTAATTATCTCCAGAAATTTTCACATAGATATAACTGAAATACCATTGATTTTCCTAAATTAAAAACATTCCTATGATGATACACATCAACTCAACACAAATTACCTATGATAATAAATAAACGATAGGAGTTAATTACAATGACAAAGGTCGTAGTATGACAGTGCCTTTGGAATTTCAATTAGTGTTTATTGCTATCTTCAGGTTTGATAAGATAGTATTTGGCAGGGCAACTATAAAGCAGAAATGTTTCCTCAGTTTCCTGCTGACAATGATAAGTAAGAAAAAATTCCAAGAAGGAATCCCTTCCATACAATCATGCACTTGAGCGGTTAAGGAATTTTTGAGCAAGACTTTCTGTACACTCCATCTTGACATAACATTATAGAATCCAAATAATTCTATCGGCTTGAGAAAAAACAAAAATAAAAATCAGCTGTGCTACATTCCAATATCACAGGTCTCATAGGGAATTTTTCAACGTTGAACGATTCTTGTCCACTATAGTCTCACCAAAACATGAAATAAACACTGGATGACATTCTTAACGAACAAATTAGAGCATAATTGGTAAAATTATTATATTTGCTCTAAATCCAGATAACGGTATCAGCGGTTTCACAAATTTACCTGTAGAATGAGACTGCTCCATGTTTGATCACAATGACAAGTTCATCACCCAACACTGAAAAGATTTTTGCGCATATTAGACGTTCACATACATATCGTGAAAACGACAAAGGAATCCTTACAGACGTTCAGGTGCAATTGATTTTTGAAAGATCTAATAACATCATAATTGAATGTTTAGTGGGGGGCGGATAATAACTTGATCCCTGAAGAAACACATTGTACATTGTTTGCCATCAGCTGATCAATGCTTCACATCAAGGTGGCTTAAATCAGGCTAGTGAATGTATCAATTAAACGAAATTATATTAAAAAAATTGTAAAACATAAAACAGAAATCATCAATGACACTATGACGCATTTGACATGATAAAAAACATTGAGAAAGTATAACCTACCTTATAAACCGATGTTTTCCTGGAGATCACGTTATTATTTTACGATTAATTGTTTTATCCCACATAAAAACACAAGAAGTATTAACTATTTAAATCGGAGAGCACCAAATTTACAGACAATAAAGCAATTTTAGCAAAGCAATGACAGTTCCTGTGCGACTTTGGAATATCCACACTGCCAACTGAGAGATGACGAATTGATGAATTTCCCCAAATTAATTTAACAGGCGTACCATGCGGCTTACTCTTGTTCTTATAGTACGATAATATAACAAGGCTTCCAGATAACCTTTGATGTCATCTTTTTTAAATTTTGTTTAAAGTTTCATTGGAGTTGCATTAATTCGATGGCACATTTATAATAATCAATTTAACGTCTGTTAGATAATTATGTCAGTTTTCCTGTATGTTTGGTTGCATAACGACACCATATTCGACCAAGGAAAAATGTAGTGGAGTAATAAGGTGGTTATTCGTTTTGTACTTAGAAACAGACATTCTCAAAATATTATTGTATTAAAAATAAAACACATATTTACAGCAGTAATAAAATGGTTAATAGACAAAACTGTTGGCTTAATTAATTTATGTATATCACTTCTTGTTATTAAAATGGGTTTTAACGTTTCAATTCCTAATTGCGTTTTTTCATTCAACCAAACAGGATAATTATATTTTTTTTAGCGCGTTACTGTCAGGCAGATAAAAACAGCATTATTTTCAGCGTTTTATTCCGTCATTGTCAGAATTAATTGAATCAAATCAGTACTAAGTTGCAAAAATTCTTGTATCTGGACTGCTACTTAGAAATTCCTTTTAAAGTAACAATTCCATTACACTTCGAATCTTTACTTGTGGCGACGGGCCCAACTCCTTCAACATTACCCAGAATTCTGCTCTGTTTGGTACAGCTTCCCGGCCTTTCACAGAGAGGACGCGATCTCTTCTCTAATCCTTAATTCCGGTCCTCTCCGTCTTGAAGTGGTACAGAGTGTGAGCATTCAACACCGGCGTTCCGACTGGAACAAGGTGACGGGCAGGCTTGCACCCCATTGCCAATCTGATGAATTCAGGGGCTGCAAGCTGGAACGAAACGCTTATATCCTGCAATTAAGTGGTTTGAAAGTTTCCTCACAACACTGCATCGCTAAGAGCTTCACGCTTTTCTAGGATAACAACATAAACAGCTCAAAATTAGAATCGTCATACTGGAATGAACACATTTGATTACATGCTGAAATAGTGAATATCGACGAAAATGTTTCTTATATAAGTTTTTACTGGAACCACAATCAGGATATATTGTATATATTACCTTTACTTTGTTCAGAAATAATGACTTATGCACTCAAATGTGAACTTATTCATATTTAAACACAATTACTAAACAAAATTGATGTATTTGATACATGGGGATATAATTTCCTTACAACAAAAATAGAATACTGTTTTTATCAATGAAAAAACTAGTCGCTATGAAAAATTTTTGGAGTAATTAATTCTATAATATTGACCTGGATTCCCACTGATGTTCGTTTGAAAAGTATTTAGTTATTAGACACAAGCACATGGTTTTCTTATTTGCTCTGGGACACAAGCTAACTCGTCTACAATTTTCGTCATCCGAGACTGATGCTGCTGTACTATTTTATTGAAAGTTTCAACGGAAACACTTCCTGTTTTTTCATCTGCTAATGCTATTTGATACAACTCTTCAAAAGCACCCTCAGCGAAATGAAAACCACAATTTTCGAATAGAGTTTTAAGGAACTCCTTGCTTCTTCCCTGTAAAACGACTTTAATTAATCGAATTGCTAATACTTCTCATCATTATTTGATGAAGCAAATGCATCCTCGTGTAAGATGGGGTAAAAATTCATCACAAGATATATATATATATATATATATATATATATATATATATATATATATTTTTTTTTTTTCATTATAGTATACAGTATATATACAAGATAGTATCAGGAAACCAAAATAAATTCGTGCAGTTCTTGTAAAGGGTTTTCCAATAAGAGGTTTCATTTTGAATATCCCGCTATCTGGGCAGCTGTCATCTTTTGACATTTGACAAGTAAAAACTACGCCATTACTAAAAATGAAACGATGCAGGCTTCAATAACGCATTGAAATTGTTAAAATTTACTACAAAATTAGAGAAAATTTTGTAGTCGCAGTTCGCAAAACTTAAGCACTTTTGGGTCGTCGTAAAGCACCTTCTCGGCCGGCAATAGTGAAACTGGTAGAAAAATTTGAGCTATTGGGACAAGTTAGTGATGTGGAGAATCGAAACCGTGTACGTCGCTCAAGAACAACTGACAATATTGCTGCTGTAGCCCGTAGTGTTGACGAAAAGCCAGGTTTCTCGATTCCTCGTCGTTCTTTGGAATTAGGCATTCCACAAACGACATTACACCATATTTTTGTTGTTTATTAAATTGGTGGAAGCACAATTTTATAATAACTCTGTTTGTGAATAAATGAACACGTGGTTTATCTAAAAACTACATTTCAAAGTGTATGTACATCAGGCAAATTTACTACCTATATGATAAGGGAAAGAGTAACTGCACTCAAGCGTAGAACTTAAATCTCGGTCACAGAAAATGTACAGAACGTAGTGTGGGGAGTTCCTCTTCAAACTTTTGGTATACATTCACAACACCCCTACATAACAAAAGTTTACAATAACAATAATCAATTAGTTGTCACACAGACAACATATTTCAAAAACTTTGAGTTTTTAACATCTTTGTCAGTGGCTTTGTCAATATATCAGCAAACATCTCATCAGTTGGTATATACATTAAATTAATTTTATGTTCAGTCACTGCATCTCTCAAAAAATGAAACTTTGAATCTATATGCTTGATCCTATCATCAAAAACTAGATTGTCCGCCAACTTCTGAGCACTCTTCACTTCAAAAACCCACTTACACTTTACCACTCTACTGCCGTCTGGTGGATTTACGAGCTGCCATGTGTCATTCTCATGGAAAGACTGGATCTCTTCCTTCATAGCTTGTATCAACTGATCTGCACTCGGTCCTAAAAGCGCATCGCTCACTGTTTGTCGAATTTCTATTGATTCTGGAATTCCATCAGAATCAGATGAACCATTGAAATAGGTGACGAAATCTTCAAACCTTTTCTTCTTTGGTGCTCTATGAGATTTCCGTACACCCGTTTCTACTTGATTGTCTAGCAGTTGGTCAGGAATATATTCAACATCAGATGAATCAAGATCATGTGGTGAAGTTACATCTGTTTCGGAAGAACAGGATTCAGATTCTTCCCCAACTAAGCTGAATTCTCTTCTGAAATTGGTTCCTGAGGTGATTCTTTTGTGTTTTTCAGATTTCTTTCAATAATGGTAACATCACGGCTGACGATAATCTTCTTACTGACTAGGTTAAAGCACCTGTAACCCTTCGTTGTCTGGTCGTATCCTACCAATGTTTACTTTACTGATTTTTGGTCCCATTTCTTCCTATTTACCTTAGGCACATGAACCATCGCTGTGCTTACATATAACCTCAAGTGGCCAAGATTCGGTTTTATTCCCGTCCACAGTTCATAAGGCGTTTTTGGTATCTTTGAACTAACAGAACGATTTTTCGAGTCACAAGCCGTATTGCAAGCTTCGCCTAAAGAGACTTACTTAAATCATTATCAAACAAAAGACATCTCGCCTTTTCAACAAGCATTCTGTTGAATCTTTCAACCAATCCGTTTTATTCAGGAGTGTGGCTATTTATTGTTTGATGAATGATGCCGGAATATTGCAATTATCTATCAAAATCTTTATTGCAATACTCGGTCCCATTATCGCTTCTCAGCACCTTAATTCTGGTATTCTGATGATTTTCCACCAAGCTTTTGAAGGTCTTGAATTTTTCGATAATCCGTCTTTAGTCTTCAAAAAGTAAATGAAGCACATCCTTGAATAATCATCAATGATGGTGAGGAAATATTTTGCTCTTCCTAATGAAGTGGTTTCCATTGGCCCGCATAAATCGCTGTAAATAATTTCAAGAACATTTTTTGCACGAGAACCTTCTTTTGGAAATGGTAACTTGGCCAAGCTTTCCATTGCAACATACTTCACATTTATCGACCCTATTCTGGTTTCTGTAGTTGATCCCATCTTATATGTTGGCTGTCATCTGTAGATAATTATTATTAATATAACCAGGCTTCTGAGCTTACTGCCTGAAAACATAAAGAATGATTATTAAAATGAGACTCGTGCAATTGTTACGATGAATGGATTGAGCTACCGAGCTATGATTAATCATTTTTATGGCCGGAATCGGAAGATATTGATGTGGACCATGTTTATTTTCAACAAGACGGCGCTACGCCATTGCGCTTGTGATATAACACCTTTAGACTTTTTTCTTTGGGGACACGTTGAAGATAAGGTCTATGCCGATGCACCACAATCGATTCAAGACCTTAATGATGGAATTTGTGAAGTTGCGAGGACAAACTGCCGCAAATGTTCAAATTGGTCATGAAAATTTCATGAAAAGGATTGGTGTTACAACCGTAGCCGTAGCGGCAATTTGGCTGATATCGTTTTCCATTGTTAATGACATACTTTCCTCTTTACAATGAAACAAATATTCATTGATTTCTCCTAAAATATACTCGTTTTCTTCAATATGAAAATGAAACCTCTTATTGGAAAACTCCTTATTAAGCAGTGCGCCATGAATATTCTTTAAGAGCCAAACAGATAAAATGTGTGTCTTATTTCAGTATGAATCCTTTTTGCCTAAATATACGTGATGCATTATTTTTTCTCAATAAATATTTATATTCCATTATGAAATACTTCACGATTCAATTTCGTTACATGATATATATGGTACTATCTTAAATTTCGTGATATTTTATTCTTAAATTATTGGCTTACTTTGAACATATCTCTATATGAAATATTATACTGAAGGAGAAGGCTTCTATCCAACAAAGTTTTCACATCATCTGTGGGTAGATCTTCTCTTTCTGATTCGCATCCTTTTTTGGGCGGAATTTGCAGATCAAAACGGTAAGATGAAAGACCTGCTGCAGGTTTTTCTACGAAGAGAAAAGAAATAACTCTACTTATATAGGAGTAAAAATATGTACGTGAGAGTTCGATCAAATACTACTTTGTCAAGAAAGTACCGGCACTTTCAATTATCGAAACATTCTTTATAGGCGCTTTCCGGGATGGACTTTAGCTCTCGCGCCGAATTTTGTTTTATGGCTTCAATCGACTCAAAACGGGTGCCACGAAGGGGCAATATTAGTTTTGGGAAGAGGAAAAAGTCGCAGGGAGCCAAATCCGGCGAATACGGTGGTTGCTGAAGCACGTTTGTTGAGTTTTTGGCGAGAAAGTCAGTCACAATCGTAGCTCGGTGAGAAGACGCGTTATCGTCATGCAAAATCCATGAGTTGTTCACCCACAAATTTGGCCGCTTCTTACGGATACGCTCACGCAAACGTTTCATAACGCCTAGGTAATACTCCTTGTTTACCGTCTGACCCTCTGGAACGAATTCGTAGTGCACCACGCCACAGATATCGAAGAAAACAATGAGCATCACCTTAATTTTCGAGCGGCTTTGGCGTGGTTTTTTCGGTTTCAGCTCATTTTTTGCCACCCATTCCGATGATTGCTGGCTTGTTTGCATATCGTACTCGTAGACCCAGGTCTCATCACCAGTTATAATGCGTTCCATGAATGTAGAATCGGAATTACAGCGATCCAGCATGTCTGAAGCAACCTGTTCGCGATGACGTTTTTGAAGAAAATTCAGGTCTTTCGGTACGAGTCGTGCGGCCACCTTTCTCATGCCCAAAATATCAATCAAAATCGTACGTGCGGACTCGTGGGATATCTTAAGATCATGTGCATCTCTCTCAAGCTGGTACGACGGTTTTTCAGCACCCTTTCCTTAATTTTATCGACGTTATCTTCGATCGAAGCCGTCGATGGGCGACCACTTCACGACCGTCCTTGAAGGCTCTGTACCACTGATATGCACGAGTTTTCGATAGAGCATTATCACCAAAGGCCTTTTGCAACATTTTCAATGCATCGGCACACGAAAATTCATTTGCAACACAAAACTTTAAACAAATTCTTTGCTCAACGTAATCACCCATAGTAAAAATCGGCACGCACTCTGACATCGACTGACTTAATCAGCTGTTGCAAACACACTAGTTGACAGATCCCGCTCAAGCTTGGCATAGTAATTAAGGACAGTGGTACCAACCTAGGAAAAAAAATTTTTACCTGCCTCATTGCCCCGCCAGATTTAAATCGATAATTCCCGGTACTTTCTTGACAGAATGTATGTTGTTCTTTTCTGTATCCCTCGTTCCGCTGAAATGTAAACAACAAAGTTTCTGTGTGCTCTGAATTTGTCAACTAATTGTACTGTCGTTTATTTTATATATTAGGCTCACCTTAACGTTTATTATTGTAAATAAAGTTATAAAGTATTTCGTCTGTTTAATATTTTCGTATATTAACATTTAGATACCGACGGGTAAATAGCCTTTTATCGTATTAAGTGAACGAAACAATTTCTAAATATAGAAATTGTTAAGAAGCGTTCACATGTCGTTTAAGGAACTTGGAGTCGAGGACTTAGGTCAGCATTTCGAGGGTAATAACTTGAAGCAGTTAGATACCATTATCACGTTTTTTTTTTGTGTAACCACGACTACGTCAATCCATGGTCCATTCGAGCCGGATTGAAACCAGTGAGCAGATATTTATGCCACTACACCGTGTATTTGGCTGCTATAATCGAACGAAAGGATCACATTGGAGGTATACCGACGACAACTGATGCGTTTGAGCCGAGCATTGCGAGAAAAACGGCCGCAATACACTGATAGACACGAGAAAGTTATTTTGCAGCATGACACAAGTTGCGTCGCCCGTTTAAACTTATTTAGAAACGCTCCAAAGGGAAATCCTACCTCATCAGCCGTACAGCCCAGGTATTGCTCCTTCTGATATTTTCATAATTGTCCGAAGTATATAATAATATAATTTTTTCGGACAATATGTCACATAACAGGTTTAGATCGTTGCATCGGTGTCATCGAATATTTAAACTTTCAGTCTAAGAATAATTGAATTCATTCATCATAATTGTCTATAGCTTAGTGGTAAGATCATTGGGCTGAGAACCGAAAGGTCCCGGGTTCAATCATGTTCAGATAGGAAAGAAATTTTCCAGATGGACGGGTTTCGGCCACCATTTCATTTTTGGTTTGAAAATTGATAAGTGCTGTGACCTAAAGTGGCATGAGATTGCAGTAACAAAGCCTACCCAGAACACAACTGACCTCCCAACTCGTACAAGCTGAAAAAACTTCTGGATCTTCACAGAAGATCTAGAAGTACCAGGATAATATATCACAATATATTAAAGCTTCAAAGTAGTCAAAGTAGTAGAAACTTACTCGAGTTGTCAATGAAGTAGTGGTCCAAACTAGAAGCTGATGTTTCCGAACAATAGTGTAGTTTTTCTAAGGGAAGCGCTGGAATAAAGAAATCAATGTTAATTATGAACCTAGATGATCACGCTTTCTGAAACTGCAAAGTAGGTATATTATTCATATTACAATCGGTCAAACGATACAAGAGCAGAAAGTAAACAAAAATTTGTATGAATTATTTCCATACATTACTTTACAAAACTTCACTATCTGTGGAAGAGGGATATTCATCGAATTCAAAGAATAACAAATTCTAAAAGTATACTTCTAAAGTGGTTCTTGAAAGTTGCTCTAGATAGTCCTAGAAAAGATTCAAGAAGACCATTGAAAAATCTTGCAATGTTGAATGAGAAACTTCTTTCGAACACTGAAGTTCTATGAAATAGTGTGGATTCCCTAAATCTGATATTTAACTTGTGTACATGAGTTCTGAAAATTATTCTTTTATATAAGTAGATGGACATTTGACAGGAATAATATTTATAAAAAAAGCATGCGCAATGAACTGAAGAGGTCATAGATTAAATAAATTACATCATTACATCACGGTATTTACCTGCGTTATTTATGTGTCAAATATTCTGTGACACTGTAACTTGACACGTATGCGATGAGTGACAATAACAAAGAGAACAACGTCCTTATGGGGTTCCTATTGTATTTCGAAGCGGCAAAGAGAAAACTTCTTGGAAATAAACCTCCTAAGCAACTTAAAAACACTCGAGATAATAGTACTTATAGCAGCCCCTCTTGGTAACTCTTAGTAAGTAAACTTCTTTTAAATGCTTCTGATGATGCTTCACATTTTTGAATACTACTTTAGTTTCAATGTAAGATGCTTCACATTTTTAATACTACTTTAGTTTTAATGTGAGATTCTCAGTGATTGCATGCTCGTTTATTTGTACATCCACTCATTGCTTTTCATTCTCGTTATTTTTTATCGGAATGTTTTACTAAAATGCATTTGCTTGGTACATAACTAAAGCGGCACGACCCTCATAAGTTATCTATTTGTATTTTATACTTTCTTTCGGTGCCTGGTTGCTGTTTGTTGTATTTATTAATAGTGGTTCTTTATTTGTACTGTTCATGGTATTCGCAGAGGCTGTTATGTAACTGATTTGCATGTTCCCTTGTGTGATTCCCGGTTACCTATTTCTTTGGTTGCTTTTATTGTAACGTTCATTAACACGTCCAGGTGATGGGGTACTGTATCTATTTTATAACGTCCTAGTCAGTTTGTGTTACATATTTGCCATATGCATGCGCCCGCTTACTTTGAGAGATTATATTCCTTGTGAACCTGTGGTGTTCTTTAGGATAAATCTGCTAGAGGACGACGTATCGTATAGAGACAGTAAATAGCTCCGGATACCCAACACTACTATGAGAATGTGTGATTGATTGCTAGATCAGTGTTCCAAGGTATTGTGATACCCCCAGGATTAGTTTGCGTGACCCTGCAGGTAGTGTTCGGTTTGTTCTTTAGTAATATTTAAGCCTTCCTGGGCCTTGGCTACACCGAAGAGGCCAGATACAGTGCATTTGATGGTAACTTTTCGAATTATGTTAGATCCCTTCTTCAAGGAGATCTTCTGGACATACCACATTACCCACCTTACTGTCGAACCAAATTATGATGTGTAAGTGATGTGTATATTGCATGTAGAACTGAAGATGGAAACAAACTGCAGAACCCCACTAATGATATCGGCATAGTCGATACCATTGACCCAATTCTTACGCACTGAGATCTATGTAAAAGGAGATTCGAGGAAAAAAGTACTGCGCTGGAACTAAGTCTTATAAAATGCGGAATTGCCAAAATATCCCAAAAAACACTTATGAATTAGTGCTTAAATGTGGCATGACGCAAGAACTTATCTAGAAATAAGCTGAGAAAGTTCGGAACACCATGCATGGTAGATGATTTAGGAAAATATCTCCGCTTGCCTTTATTCATTACAACACAGAAGACAATTAAGGGTCATCATCTTAGATTGCCTCGACAGGCATGTAGGTGTCTTTAATTGTTTCCTCGATTACGATGTATGTAGATATTAAACAGAGGTGATTTTTTAAACCATCACATATATGCTGCATCCCGGCCACAATGTTATTAAGCACCGTGATTGGGACAATTTATGAACATAAGTTTTTGGCTAATGACGTGCGGACAAAGAAAATAGGCAGATTTAGTTTAACCTTCCTTTTTTTGATAATAACAAAAAAAGAAACAAAATTTTGAATATTGGTTTGGTATTTTGAGCTTTTCAAATTTTTCTCTCTTTCTATACAAGATTACAAAATTTCTATCTATATTATTTCGGTATCTTCCTGGAGAGCACACACATCCCCAAATTAATCCGAATTTCAATCCTTTGGCAATGAAAAGGCTAGAAATGCGCTGGCGCGGTTTTTTCTTTGAATAAAATCTATTGTTGACGCCGACGATGGCGTTAGTACGCAATCGCATTTTAGCTGGTTAATGGCATAGTATTGTGTTGAGGCCATCATCCTAGAAAGGTTCATTGCTCTCTAAAATACCATGACTTTGTATTAATTTTCTATGTTATGATATTGGGTAGACGGTCCAGTTAGAACGCTCGGCTATCTAAAGAAAGATCCACGTGTTATTATGTAAGGTATATACAAGTTTTCATGTTATGCTCACCTAAATTTCTTCTGTTGTGAATAAAGGTTAAAGTAATTTCGTCTAATTTATATTTGCCTATTGCAACAATTAGATACCGACTGATAAATAGCCTAATATCTATCTTTAGGCTGTCTAAATACGTCTGAATTGTCAAGAAGTGTTCACATATCGTTTAATTAAGGAACCTAAAGCAGAGGATTCGGTTTCACTATTTTCGAAGAAAATAACCACAAACGGTTAGATCTAAAGTCATTGTTTTTTTTGTCGCGGTCGGAACGGTTGCGTCTTTCCACCTATGACAGATTGAATTTTAAAAAGCCATACCGATGAGTGCTTGGACGAAAATTGAGGACAGTTCTTGAACTAAACGATAACACCCGTATGACCTGCCGAGAACATCGCCGCTGTCAATGAGAGTGTGGAGGCGAATCCGAGGCAGTCGATTTCGTGCAGGCTACGAGAATAGTACACCCATTGATTGCATTACACCTGCAGGGGGCTTGTGAGTTGCGAATTAATACATTAATAACGACTCATAAATTTATGAAAGTACTACTTACGATCAAGCTGCTTCTCCAACTCCATGTTGAAAGATAAGGCATCTATGAATCTTCTATAATCGATTTTGTCAGATTGAACGATACCGACTTGTCTGAAAAGTTCTTCGAGATTTTCGCGATTCATGTTGATTTTCAGGCAACCTATCACTTCATAGAATTTGCTCAAAGTTATGAAATTTGTCATATCCTAGAACGATGGTTAGATATTAGTTTTAATATAATTTTTTATTATGGTCGTTTAAGTCGAAGAAAAACAACTAATATTCTCAATACTCCATATGAAGATCAACACCCTTCTTAACTCCTAGTTGTGTACGAATTCTTTTCATATTATAAGTAGTTTGAATGAGTTTACTCATTTTTTTGAAGCTTTATTGTGAAAAATTGGTTATACATTCAAAGTTCAATGATGGTAATCGGAAGGAGCAATGTCTAGGCTGTACGCAATTTGAGCGTTTCTATTTTCGTTTTAACGGACGACTCAACATGTGGCCGACTACGAAATGACTTTGTCGGCGTATTGTAACCCGCTGTTTTGGATTATTGTAATGGACCCACTTTTATCGCCAGTCACAATTAAATGCGAAAACTCCTTTTTTTGTCGTTAGAGTACTGGTTCACACGTGAAAAAAACGGCGTTCGACGTCTCTTGACTTCAGTACATACAGACCCAATTTCCTACCTTTTGGATCATTCCCATTGCTTTTAAACAATGGAAAATGGCTGGCTGAGTAACTCTAACTGTTTTTGCGAGCTACTCTTGCGTTTGTGATGGATCTTTATCGAGCCTTGTCTCTAATCCATCATCCTCATACTTTGCTGCGGTTTCTTCTTCGTCTTCCAAATCAAAATTGCCACTTTCAAATCTGACACGTTCGTTCAGCTAGAGCCTGTCATCCACTAAAATACGATGACTCATGGCAGCCTTTTTCTTCATGTTTAAGTAATGTATAAACTCAAAACGCAAAAATACATTATTCGGTACAAAAGTTGACATTTTCAAAGCACACAGAAACTACGTTGTTTGCTCCTCAGCGAAATTACGTATACTGAAAAGAAAGCCTAATGATGACACTTCAAAATGAAGGTGTTGCCAGATGAAACAATAGAATAATAAACTAGTAGCGACATCTGTTTCCACAAAACCGCAAGAACTTATTTCACACCAAATAAAAACCGAAACAATTCAAGAATAAAGTCTAGTTCAGAAAGAACCAAAAATAATCGAGTTCTATATGACGATAGTAGAGTGAAAATTGCTGTCTTTTTATAGGATTTTACTATAGAATACTTCATTATGACGAGTTTCAACTGCGTATAAAAAACCATTGAAAATAGGTTGTTTATCTTATCTTCGTTTTTACTCACCTTATCATGATAAGATAATTTGTCCAATAGATCATTCAAGGAAAAGGTTGGACTAAACTTCTTTTTAATGTTCTGCCTTAGCATGTTCAACGATCTAAGCCTAGCAAGTGTTTCCTTTCTGTGTATACCTGGTTCGAACCCAGGCTTTAAGAGTTCTGCCGTACCATGAAGATCGGCCTTATTTGGCTTTCCATAAATATGACCTTTCGGCATAGATTTTTCAATGCCAATGCTACAAAATATAAATATCAACTTTTGAATCAGTCTAATAACGAGATTAATTGAAAACTCACGGGGCAGACACTCGGCCCATCTTCAAATGGTAATTATCCCAATAATCGACTTGTCTTTTGGATATTATGGTAACAGGCTCCATATTGAACCATTTGGAAGCACACTTCACTCCAATACCTCTCTCGTCATATTTGGTCTTGTGACCGAAGCAATTTTCTGGATTGTATGGCGGCTTGAAATAACTGAAAACGAAATTCATTCGGTTCAAAGTACTCCTGTAGAGTATTGTAGTGAACAATTTTAATTTAGCGATATACACAGAGGGAGTATATACTCCTGCCATATTTGACTAAGTTACCATAACTCATACTGAGTATCTTATGAGCTTTATAATTTAAAGCCTCACTTATAAACTAATAGGACGGTATTTCTGAGACATAAAGTAGTTTTCACAAAACTTTAGTAATCGGATCAAGCCTGTTTATCACGGTGTCCTTCTAAAATGTATCTAATTCTATGTTCTAAATGCTGCTCACAGATTTAGTCACTGTGTCAAATTATGACAGATTAACATGTGCTGATTGTCGATCAACAAATTGGGTTCTACAAAACATTTTGGGCTCTGAGCTAACCTAGAATCGCTGCTAAGCTACAGATCAAGCTGATTTGTCGCTTTTGGTGAATTAAGATCTTCGTACTCTTCGTTAAATAATTGAAGTGAAGTATTGTTTATTGTTTACTTTTTTCAAATGATATAAATGTGAAATGATTTTCGGAATAAGTTCTTCGGCATCATTCACAAAAGATCTAGGAGTATCAGGATAATAATAATAAATAAAAATCAGAAGATTTAAGTGAAATTCGAAGACCTAGAATTATTAAAGACAGGAGTGATCCTTTTGCATAATATGATAATTTTGATTTCAAAATAAGTTTTCTTTGCAACAAAAATGTCGTGATCGAATTATTACATAAAATTGGACTAGAAATTGAACTATGCAGTAAAAGGAATAAATCGATGGCTGCCAGATTACAATTTTTAGTTTGTCTACGATTATAAATAACTGGTGGTTCCTAAATGACGATAGAGATCATATCAACTATGCAAATCATTGGTTTGCAGTGTAGTGAACAACTTCTTCGCCCCTCGTCCAGAAACCTGCCTTGCTGTGTTGCAGCTTGGCCGGCGTATCAATAGAGGACACGACCAATCTAAAGATTCCTGATTAACCGTCCCCGCCGAGTTCAAATAGGGCAAGACATACAGCGTTTTATGACTACCGTTCAAAGCGGAACACATGGTCACTGGCGTCACAGGCAGAGCTGAGCATCATGCCTGTCTGATGAGTTTCAGATGCGCAGACTCCGAACGAAACTCTTGCTCCCAAATTAAGAGATGGAAGCTCCCTCGCAACACCGCATTTCAGTGGATAGCTTCATTGGTGACTCCAACGTGATTTGGGATTGTTTGCTTTAAGAGCGAACCAGCCCATTAATTTGGTGGCCCTAATTGCCCCCTATCAATCAATCCGAGACAGCCTTTCCTTTCGTTCCACAGATCCCTGCTGGAGATGGCACCGCGACCAGACCAGCGGCGTACTCTCTCCTTGCCTGATTCCTAACGCCCTATTTCGTGACCTTAACGACGCTCACTGGAGGGGGAGTGTGTAGTGACCACCGTCTTCGCTCCTCGTCCAGAAACCTGTTGCAGCTTAACCGGCGATTATATAGAGGACACGACCAGTCTAAAGATTTTTGACTAACCACCCCCGTCGAGTTCAAATAGGGCAAGGCACACATCGTTTGACGACCGTTGCAAGCGAAACACATGGTCACTGGCGTCACAGGCTGCGCATCACGCCTCTCTGAAGAGTTTCAGGTGCGCAGACTCCGAACGAAAGGCCGTCTCCCAAATCAAGAGCTCCCTCGCAACACCGCAGTTCCTACCAGAGCTTCAGCAGAATTGTTAAAAGGGTATCAGCTGAAATTGCCCGTTTGAAACCTAAGTATATCTCTATGCCACGTACCAGGCTAGAAATATTAGGAGTAGATCAAGAAAGTCATAAAATAAGTTAAATTTCTTTTTGCCTTCCTTTTTCCACACACACAAGTAATAATAATAACGTAATTCGTAGTAGTATGGTATGACAAGCATATAAACCGTAATAATCCGTTTCTAAATTCAAACCCTACGTTTTCAGCGCTACCACAGAAATATATACATTCTCTCTATTTCTATGGTCAAATTTTAGAAAGTGCGACGTTATCAGATCGTTCTCTCGAATCAAAGGATCGGATCCATTTGATCAACTACCTGAACTTGTTTTGTGAAACTCATATTCGTTGATCCGTTTGTCAAATTTGACAAGAGTTTCTGTTGATCCAGTGATCAGAAGTGTTAAAAGAAAAAAACAAGGTGAAAAGCACTGACGTGAAGTCAGAAGCTTTTGCGCGGAAGTTCAAATAACACACGACTCTCACGAAATATATATATTTTTTGTTCTTCTTATTACAGGATCTTCACGAAATTTTGCACGAACATACGCGTTATTATAATACTTCTAAATGCTGAGTTTCAGATCGATCGAATCTGCAGTTTTGGAAATATTGTGAAAATTATTCAAATGTGAATAACTACGAAACTGTTTAAACGATTTTGCTCATTAACGAACTTAATCGAGAGATCCCAAACCTTCACTGAAAGGCTCTAGCTCTTTCCATTCGAAAGTTGTGAGTGGCGGTATAGGAATACTTATGACCTTGGATTCTTCATTAGTGAGTCCAACCTAGTCGTTATAGAGCATTTTCGCCTCAAAATTCGAAAATTACAGAAATTTGGACGAAACTATAGCAAGCTATTCACTGGAACTAGCGCGGAAAATCAAAACCTCAAATGGGTATATTTCTGAAGTCCACGTTATAAGACAGTTCTGTAGTTAAAAACAATGTGAGATCTACTTACTTTCTGTCAATTTTTTCACCCAAGTTGTAATCGTTGTAGATTTTTTTATATTTATCATGATTAACTTGACTGTTCCACAATACTTGATACCTAGGTATATTAGGAAAAACAACTTCGTACAATGGAATATCTGAAAAAATTTGCCATCATTAAGATATTGAAAATATGGTAGAAATTTTTGGATTTGAATTGAATTTTCTGAAAATAACTGGCATCGAACGCTATCCTAATCACAATGTATTTTTTTTTGGAAGATTGAAAATGACGCTCAAATCTCGAATAAATCCTCTGCTTCATTTCAGTGCAGACTCTTATATTGCAGCTGGAAATAATCGGGAATACAGTTCATTGTTTGAATTAGCTCGCTGGATTATACGTGTACTCGTATGTATACATGTAGTATTCGCGTGCATTATATGGCCCTAGTGTTTGATTGAATATTAGTGTTCCTAGGCAGGGCGAATAAAGATGCGTGGCTGAGTTGAATTCGTTGGATATTACAGCGCACTGATGATTGAGGCCAATAAGCTTCGAAACATGTGCATGTCTGCTGCTTCTGTCCCAGCGATCAACAAAACCTATTCGGAGCTTATGTTTGCACTGTTTTGAAGCTTACCGTTACCATTCTTATGAATTATACAGAATAAAATAGAAAGGCCTTTTACTTGATAGAAGAAATATAACAAAATTTGACGTATAGACGTATATAATCAAAACTCAATATATAATGTCAAATGGAATAAATAACCCAACAGATATACGAAAGTAATTAAAATTAATAAATAAATATTTAAAGAAGACAAAATTTTGTTTCTGGTCTTACCTTTAAGAACACCAATTGCCTTTTAAAAACATGAACACACTTAAAGGACTACTCAAAGAATATAATTTATTTGAAATATTTAATATATTTAAATATTCGAATAAATTATTTCAAAAATCTCTAAAAATAATGTGCACTATATCTTCAAAAAACAAATATAATTCTAGACAATCCCGTCTTCAGTCCTCTTTTAATATTCCAAATATCAAAATCTTGCTTGTTAGACATAAATTTTTTCTAAAAGTTTTTTGAATAAAAATTTTTTTGAAATTAAAATTGTAGAAGGTAAACATATTTCAATTTGTTTTAATATTCAATTTTTTTTTTTAATTATACAGAGTTATCCATTTTGTGCTTTCTAAAGTAAACGTGAATTAAACACTCTTTCATGTAGAATATCGATCAGATTTTTATTTCAATATAATGCTTGGACCTTGCCATTATGTGTGGAATACAACACTATTTAAATGTCCTTCGCGTGATCTCTCACAGGACTCCTTGTGAGGTAATTTTCGATTTTTCGGCGGTACATTTCGGCCAATATCTCACCAACAACTTGATAGATGTTGGTTTTGAGATCATCAATAGTCTGAGGATTATCAACGACACGATCCGTCAAAAAAAAATCCAAAGGCAATAAATCACAAGATCTTAGTGGCCAATTCTCATCGCCTAAACGAGAAATTTCGCGTCCTGGGAATTTTCTCGCAATAAAGCCAAAACGGGTCGTGTTGTGTGGCTAGTTGCACCATCTTGCTGAAACGCATCTCTTCCAATTCCATATCATTAATTTCGGGCCAAAAAAATCTGTGATCATTTGGTTATAGCGACGAGAATTGGCGGTTTGAGTGACACCTTCATTTTCAAGGAAGTACTCACTCCACCAGACCAAACTGCACACCATAGAGTGGCTTTTTGTGGATTTTATGGTCTCTCAGAAGTTACATGAGGATTTTCACTGCTTGTTTTGCTTGTTTACACCGCCACCGAGTGAAAAATGTGCTTTGTTGCTGAAGAAAATTCGATGCTAAAAATCGTCATCCAAACGTTGTTGTTCAAGCACTCAATCGGCAAATGTTCTACGCATTCTCTGATCAGCTGACTTTAGTTCTTGTGTCAACTGAACCTTATAAGGATGGAGATGCAAATCCAGATGCAAAATACTCCCTAGCGTACCGTAAGAGGGGACCAAAAGTTGTGCACGACAGTAGGAATATGTTCGGTCTAGCGTGCCTGATGTTGTATGGGCCTTAAGACATCATTAGCAGATCCAGCCTCTTCGAATTTTTCCACAGTGTTACCAATTGTATCCTCAGATGAACGATTATGTCGACCATAATCAGCACGTAATGCACGAAACGAACTTACTACAGAATCATTGTTTTTGTAGTAAGTTTTCACAATTTTCATACGCTCAGCAGTTAATAAACGATCCATACTGTTAAATGGCTAACCTTCAACTAAACATATGAGTCTTCAGATCACAGTTCTGTTCGACAAATGTCATTGAAACAGGGCTCTCACATTCGGACCACGAAATGGATACCTCGTTACTTGGAAACTAATATTAGCCGATTTAATTTCATTTTACAACTCAATATTTACGTTCTCGTGGTTTATGTCCAAACGTTGTGTTGATGGTGACCATTCCTTGAGGCAAACCGGGAACGTCGTCAGCTGTTCGACCCAAGGGTTTATTCCAATATGAACGATAGGTAGTTTCTTTGAGATCTGTTACTAGTTGTTGGTATCTCGTCTTTTTTGGCATCATTATGTGCTCCAGAATCTGCGATTATATTAGGAGATATTACAAAAATATCTACAAAATGTCCAAATCGTTGAAGATGGAGTGATTTGAACAATATGAAGAAAAAGCTTTCTAGAAATATAAAAAAGGAACAATGAATATATTAGGAGTGTAGGTAAGTTTGTTGGAGTATTGTGGCCATTTTTTTTCAATGCTCGGCTCAAAGGCATGAATTGTCGTCGGTAGACCTCCCCTATGATACAAAATACAACACACCTAGCTGGTTCCACCAAATATATACCATGATCTTCTCGCCGTGAATATTCGGCTTGACATTTGATGAACAGGTATCCAAACGTTTTGGATTATCGTTAATGGATCAACGCTAGTCACAATTCTATGCAAAAACCGTTTTCTTTTTTGCCGTTGGAGCAGTTATTCACGCGTGGAAAAACCGCGTTCGACGTCTCTTGGCTTCAGTTCATACGGCAATTTTATGCTTTTCGGATCATTCCTATTGCTTCCAAGCGATTGCAAATGGCTGGTTGACTGACTCCAAGTGTTTTTACGAGTTTCTCTTACATTTGTGATGGATCTTCATCGAGCCTTGCCTTTAATTCTTCTTTGAAACTTTGGTGGCGCTCAGGATCGTTCTTCGTCTTCCAAATAAAAATTGACACTTTTAAATAGGGCAAACCACTTTTGACACGTTAAGGTCGTTCGGTGTTTGGAGATCGGGATCTTTATGAATTTTGTTTATTTCGAAGCACTCTAATCAATTCATTTTAACCTTTTCCGACGTCTATGGAGGATTGTGAGGTCGTTACTTTACTATACTATCAAGACTGTGTCACAATAGTTTAATTTAAAGACACTATATTGATGAGTAAGTCAAATTTCATAAGTTGTTTGTAATTGTTGTTTGAACCTGAACTTATCAGCTGATGTGTTGAAACACTCAGTACGAGTTAGTTACTTACTCTGTCATGAGCCCCACGATGTCTTACGTTTTCAATTTGTGGTAACCTGTAAGGTACCTCAATTTTTTTTTCGTTGTATATTTTCAAATCATGCTTCAATGCATCAACTTTGTCAGGGATATTATATTCGCACAAGGTTTCTGTTGCGGTTGTGTTGGGTATGTTTAATTTTCCAGCCTGTAATGAAATGAAATGATTGATTAATTCTACTACTATGTATACGAAAAACATTTTTATTTACATACTGGTAGTTAAATATGTTTTTTTTCTGAAACTTGTGAGTTGTCTTTAAAATAATTATTTATACCCTTTAATTATTTGATAATTATGACCTTTATTAATAGAAAATTCTTCCCGTTGATTGCCATTATATAAGCAGCAGAACGAATCATTTTTCGAAGCTTTTTGGGTACATAGTCAGTGCCAGCTCTGTTTCCTAAAGAATGCAAGGCAGTCACGTATTCGTCCTGTTTAGGAACGTTAGAGTTTTGCAAAACACTAGCGCCACCTTATGCACAAGAACACACATACCAGCGATTCAAGCATATCAAGCGATTCAAGCAGCGAACTGTACCTCCAATATAATAATTTCTACCTACTGTATAAAATTTGCTTATGCTCAAATCATCAGGGATATTATATTCGCACAAGGTTTCTGTTGCGGTTGTGTTGGGTATGTTTAATTTTCCAGCCTGTAATGAAATGAAATGATTGATTAATTCTACTACTATGTATACGAAAAACATTTTTATTTACATACTGGTAGTTAAATATGTTTTTTTTCTGAAACTTGTGAGTTGTCTTTAAAATAATTATTTATACCCTTTAATTATTTGATAATTATGACCTTTATTAATAGAAAATTCTTCCCGTTGATTGCCATTATATAAGCAGCAGAACGAATCATTTTTCGAAGCTTTTTGGGTACATAGTCAGTGCCAGCTCTGTTTCCTAAAGAATGCAAGGCAGTCACGTATTCGTCCTGTTTAGGAACGTTAGAGTTTTGCAAAACACTAGCGCCACCTTATGCACAAGAACACACATACCAGCGATTCAAGCATATCAAGCGATTCAAGCAGCGAACTGTACCTCCAATATAATAATTTCTACCTACTGTATAAAATTTGCTTATGCTCAAATCATCTCTATATATATTAAAACAGTAAGTGCCATGGCAACCAACCATCGATATTATCGCCATCACGTAGTGCTAACTTCCAGACGCATAGGATCTCGACGGGCGAAGCCCGTCGCCTGGATATCGGTGCGGACCGAAGGTCCGCACTTCCCTCCAGACAGTAGTACCGTTCCCTTTCCCGGATGCCCCTCCGTTTCCGAGATACGAGCGGATAAAGTTCGAAAATTTCGGGACTTTTCCCGCGCACTCCATTTGTAAACAAACAGGCCCCGCCCACCGCGATCTCGAACCGTTTCTGTGGTGTACGTATAGGGGCGATCCGCGAAGTTAAGTACGGAGACCGTCCGGAAATTTTCGGACCGTCGGAAGAAATCGATATATCTCGCGACGGGCGAAGCCCGTCGCGAAAATACCCATTCGGACCGAAGGTCCGATAGACCCGCTACCCGCGAAAGCCCATATATTTCGCGGATGACTTTCCGTCGCGACGAAACGAGCGGACGAAAATTTCCATTCTTTTCCGGCGCTCGCCAAACGGTCACCGCCCTACGCGTATGCCGCGTAGGGATGACCAAACGGGGGTGACCAAAGACGGAATTTCAACGAAAAGTAGATCCCACCTAAAATTATAGAAAATTATTTAAAAAAATTGGTTTTTTCGAGGTGGATCGATCGAAAAATATAGATCAATCGACTCTACTCGTTTAACTATATATTAAAATAGTAAAAGTAAACCACAGATGTGCGTGACGTCACGCAGTGCTAACTTCCAGACGCGCAGGATCCCGACGGGCGAAGCCCGTCGCCTGGATATCGTTGCGGATCGAAGGTCCGCACTTCCCTCTAGACCGGTTTACCGTTCCCGTTCCGGGATGACCCTCCGTTCCCGAGATACAGGCGGATAAAGTTCGGGAATTTTCCCGCGCACTCCAACAAGCCCCGCCCACCGTAACCTCGACCCGTTTCTGTGGTGTACGTATAGGGCGATCCGCGAAGTCAAGTACGGAGACCGTCCGAAAATTTTCGGACCGTCGGAAAAAACGGATATATCTAGCGACGGGCAAAGCCCGTCGCGAAAATACCCATTCGGACCGAAGGTCCGATAGACCCGCTACCCGTTAAAGCCCCTATATTTCGCGGATTACTTTCCGTCGCTACGATACGAGCGGATGATAATTTCCGGACTTTTCCCGCCCTCACCAAACGGGTACCGCCTTACGCGTATGCCGCGTAGGGATGACCAAACGGGGGTGACCAAAGACGGAATTTCAACGAAAAGTAGATCCCTCCTAAAATTATAGAAAATTATTAAAAAAAATTGATTTTTTCGAGGTGGATCGATCGAAAAATATAGATCAATCGACTCTACTCGTACTCTATTATAGCGGGAATGTCAATATTCGGCAGTTGTATTGGGTGTTTTTTTTAGAGTGATAGAACTTTCGGTAGGGATAACTGTGATTTGACAGAAGGTAGGAGCCATGTTGTTTTGACATTTCTGTTCAGTAAGCATTGACAAATTATCACGGAAAGACTCACGCCGCAATAACGTTTACAAATTGTTGAAATTTAGTTTCAAAATCAGTGTTCTATTCGCCAAACTTATAAAGCACGTGAAATTTATGGTTTACATGATCGTCCATCAGAGCAGCTTATTCGTCGAACTATCGATAGATATCGGATAATATTTTCTCTACTCGATGCAACAACAACAACAAGACAAAGAACTGTACGTACAGAAGAAAATATCGCTGCTGTAAGTCATAGTATTAATGATGATCATCCAGATTTCTTTATTCGTCGACGTTCACAACAAGTTGGACTCTGTGCATTCACTACATGAAAAATTTTGCGTAAAGATCTTGGTCTACACCCATACAAGATCCAACTGGTTCAAGAACTAAAGCCACTTGACCATAATAAACGTCGTTTGTTTGCTGATTGGGCCCTAGAACAGCTTGAAGTTGATTCACTTTTTTATCGTAAAATTGTGTTTAGTGATGAAGCTCATTTCTGGTTCAATGGCTATGTAAACAAGCAAAATTACCGTATATGGAAGGAAAACAATCCTCAAGAAGTTCTGCAGGCGCCATTGCATCCTGAAAAATGCACTATATGGTGTGCTTTACACGCTGGAGGCATCATCGGTCCATATTTCTTTAAAAACGATGCAGTGAATGGTGTTCGTTACAGATCGATGATCAATGATTATTTGTTTCAAAATTTGAATGGCATCGACCAAAAAGTGAAAACAATCCTCAAGAAGTTCAGCAGGTTCCATTGCATCCTGAAAAATGCACTGTATGGTGTGCTTTACACACTGGAGGCATCATCGGTCCATATTTCTTTAAAAACGAAGCTGCAGCTAATGTTACAGTGAATGGTGCTCGTTACAGATCGATGATCAATGATTATTTGTTTCAAAATTTGAATGGTATCGAACCAGAAGTGTTTTGGTTTCAACAAGATGGTGCCACACCTCATGCTGCTACTGTAACAATTGATTTATTGAAAGAAAGATTTGGCGATAACATTATTTCGAGAAATGGTCCAATTAATTGGCGTCCAAGACCATGCGACATAACTTCACTGGATTATTTTCTTTTGGGGTTATGTCAAGTCATTGGTTTATGCTGATAAACCAGAAACAATAGACGCTTTGGAAGCCAACATAGCCCGTGTTATTGATGAAAAAAAGCCTGAATTACTCGAAAAAATGGTCCAACATTGGTCTGGTCGAATGCGGTTCCTCAGAGCTAGTCGTGGTGGACATATGCCTGAAAATATTTTCAAAACATAAATGTCATAAAATTATCTTTCAAATTAAATAAAATTTGGCTTCAATCTTAATTTAAAGTTCTATCACTCTAAAAAAAACACCCGATACAAATCAGTTAGAACACCGGCAAATATGTTATCTAAATATTTAAGAATTAATGTAATAGAAAGTTCTTCAAATCAGATGATGCAACTTACATCCGTGTAACAGTTCACAACGTAAATCTACTTAAATTGGTTTCGTTGCGGGTCGAATATTGTGTGTGGATGCGTTGCGTTCATTGAGAATTAGAGCTGACACTGACGATGAACTAAAAAGCTAAAAACATGATCATGTCATTTGGTTACTAGAGGAGTTCAATGTATTATCGGTATTGGCTCTGTGAGTAAATGTAGCTTCAAAGAAACTACTCATCCTCAGTACAGTCCAGACTTGGCCCCCCAGTAACTGCTATTTATTCCCAAATGTGAAAAATCTCTTGAGAAGGAGCCAGAAGAATATTTTTTACAAGGTTTAGAGAAGCTTATTTCTTGATCAAAATGTATTGAAGTTTTGGAGGATTACATTGAAAAATAGTATTTATCCAAATTTTTCTGAGTTTTCTTTCATGCCTATACCGAGAATACATTGAACGCCCCTCGTTTACTCAAAAACATACTTTAACTGTTTTAACTATAAAAAATCTATCAGATTATCATTCTTAAACAACTTTCCAACAGAACGAAGAATGTGCATTCAGACATTCAGATACAATCATATTTGACTATGAGATTTTCTTCTTTCATACATTGTAAAAATATTATGTGAAAAATTCACTAACCGCACAAATAACTGGACATCTGTCTATATATTTGCCCTTGTTGGACATGGATGCACTCTATATTTGTTTTGAAGAAATATGATAATATAGAAATGAAAAATTCAAGTGGATCAAAATATTGACACTTTAGAAGACTGTCAAGACTGACATAATATGTAACTTTCCAATTTTTTCCGAAACGTCGTATTATTTTTCGTTATTTATTCACGAGTTATAGCGATGGCTTATTCCGGAAAATATAAAGACAATTTCCCTTTCATTTGCGCGGTAAATATGAATTAAACTTGTAAAAGTGGGAAAATTACCACATTTCGTTTTTTTTTCAGGCAGGTCTTGGTAACAGAACAAATTACAGCTCTAGCGATTCTCTTAAACGGTACACGTTAGAAGATGGGATACGAGCACTTAAGACAGATTATAACGTGCGTGATAAGAACTATAAACCTATGAAATTGCCAAAGTGTGCTGCAGTTAAAAGAAATCCTGGAATTTTTATAGAGGTAATCTGCTCTTAAATATTTGAATATAATATTTTGAATTAGTATTATTGTTCTATTTCCTTCAAATTTCCGTTTATTAAAATTGACAGTTGCTCCGATTTTTTTATCGTACTTCAGATTGATCATAGTTAACCGATTATAAGCAATATCAATGCGCATGCAACGAGCTTTCGAACTTGCGCACCTGAACTCTTCAGATAGGCGTGTTGCGCAAGTCTGCCTATGACGCCAGTGACCTTGTTCCACGTTAGAAGTCGGCTGTCGAATCGCTCGCACTCTGCTCTACTTGAACCGGTCGAGGACGGTTAGTTCGGTATTCGGAAAGCGGTAGCGTTCTCTATATGCTTCGCCGTGATGCTGCAGGAGAGCAGAGAAGAATTCTGGGCTAGGAGCGAGACAGGTTTCTACACACTCCCCCTCCAGTGAGCGTCAATTGGGTCACGGAATTGGGCGTTGGAATGAGGCAGGAAACAGTCCGCGGCCGGGCTGGACGCGGTGCTATCTCCAGCCAGGTTACTTTGGGATGAAAAGATGGTTACCTCGGAAATTAGGGGTAACCAATGAAGCTCTGAAGTGTTAGAACATTAGAACTCGACGAGGACCGTGAGCTCGGTATTCGGAAAGCGGTAGCGTCCTTTATATGCTACGCCAGGAAGCTGCAGGAGAGCAGAGTAGAATTCTGGAATCTCGGAAATATTTCATTTAAGTACGATATTTTCAGAGTAAGGATATATTAACTCCACCTCCTTTATCAAGATACCGTCAGTTGATAAACGACTTAAAGGAAACCACATACCAAAGCTCTTGGAATAAAAAACTTGGATCAATACCAGATTATACTCCAGCTTTTCCTGAAGGATTTAAAGTTGAAGAAATTACCTTCGGAAAGCCCTATAAATATGGTAAGTGAAACAATCTACTACACTTAAATTTCTAACAAAATTTTCTTAGATAATGTGTGCTAAGAGGATCATTTTTACAGATTGTTCTGTGAAGGATCTCATTCAGCCCCCTAAGACACCCTACCAAGTTTTGTGGGATAGCCAAATAAATCACGATGTATATAAAAAAAGTTATGGAAGCTATAATCCGAGTGAACGCATTAATAGAGGGTACCTAGACTGGCAATATTTAATCTTCTATTCCTTGTTTGAATAATTACATAAATTATGAGCGTTGAAAGATCAATTTATTGAAGATTAAACTATAGAAAATCAGATTCCTGAGAATATTTGTCCATATCATTTTTTACCCATGTGTGTCAGAAATGCACATTTTAATAATTTACCCTTGAGGTTGTATTTCGTTTTCAATGAGATTAAACGGTTTTACGCAATTAAAAATCGAATTTCCATTACGCCAAGGCAATTTTCATCAGAGGATGATGCCAATAGAACTCTCGGGATGCTTCAGGGTGGTCGAACATAAGTGGAAGTAGCCAATTTCTTCAATTTCAGCCAAACTGTGATATCACTAACAGAGTACTCTGCTACTTCGTCAAAGACCCAAAAGTAGTAGACCACGTGCTACAATGCCAGTAGAAGACCGTTTTTTAACTCTATTGGTGAGAAGCCTCTAAGTACTTACAGGATGGCAAGTCAGGGTTTTTGAGATGTCACAGATACTTCAGTTTCCTTAAGCACAGTCCGAAGACGTATCCATGAAGTCAAGTTATTATCGAAACGCTTGTTAAGAAGAGTTCTACTCACTTGCGAACAGAAGCGTCAAAAAATTAGCGTGCGCAATGCAGCGGGTACACGTGAATTCTACCAGGTTTTCGTATTGGCATACGAGCATAGCTCTTTCACCAAGTGACTACTCAGCAGTCTCCACAGTCCACCCCTAGAGGTAGAAAGTGTGATAAGGATTCCGCCATATCATCGCGCGAAGCGAGAACCCCTCCGAAGAGATGAACCCACCAGCTTTCAGTTTGGGCCTCGGCTCGAAAGACAGAACCGTCTGACTGGTAGCAGCGAAGCACTATTCAACCTCTACTGGCTCTGCAGGTCAGTACCCGAGTTGGTTTGTGACGCAACTCACCCGCCGGAAGGAATTCTTATCCAAGCACCCAAACGCAGTCCCATGAACTAAGATAATCTCAAGATTGATGAATTCTATTGATCCTGGAACGAGCACCGTCTAACGGCCTGTACGTCCTGAGCCACCCATGTGAAGTCATTTGATTGATCCTGGCACTAACGGCTAAACCATTTCGTCGAGATCCACAAACCCTAAATAGTTACGCATTGATCCGGGGCCAGGACAAGCCGGTCGAACCGTCAAGTCCTGTTAAACCCCGAGTCATTTCATGAAAATACCCCGAACATGGGGTCTGCGAACAGATAAATGAAATATCTCTCTAGTCCAGCATGCGGACTTTCAATCACTGCCCCCTCGAGTCCAACACCAATGGGGTGGCCAGGTGGTACAAATTACACCTGAGGGCAATCGACCCCCCGAGGTAACGCAGTATGCTACATAACGCACTCGGCCATTACACAAAATCCGGAGATTTATACTGCGATAGGGTAGAGTGCGCCAGTTTTAAGGGAGAAGCCCTGTGCTGCGATAGACTCCCTGTCAGTGAGTTAATCAACTGGCTCAGCCCTCCATTTCACCAAAACGGCAAAACTAGAGCCCCATTTGGAGATCTTCCACCCTACAGGTCCAGTGACTGGCGCGAATGGCATTACGTTAGGCACCAAGAATTAACCCTCCATTTCGCCGGGACGAAACTAGGGTCCTAGTCAATGCAAGCACCCCCATCACGACAAGATCTAATGTCTGGGGGGTGAATGCAGCAGGTACACTGGTGAGATGAATGGTAATACTTATTCTTTACGAGTACGAAGGACCGCCGCTCAGTTCAAGAATTCCATCATTTTTGAGGAAACGCAACTATGGTTTGGGGTGGAGTTTGTTTCGATGGCAGAACTCACTTCAAAGAATCATGACGTCTGTGACATATCTTGATGAAGTTATCAACTGAGAAATCTCACAGTTTCTCGCATCCATGGGCGAAAATGTCATTTCTCTGTATGATAATGCACATGCCATCACGTGATTACTGCTAAAGAAAATCAAAGTATTCCCACAAAGATTCCCCTGAAACCGAGCACCCTTCGGATAAACAACTTCTTGTATGAAATCTATTTGAGAAAACCTTGAGGGTCTGTACCTACCTACTCTTCAGAGATATCTCCAAGGTCTTTTTTTCTTATATGTACCAAATTTGGTGAACTATTTTTTTACATTTAATTATTTCAATGTCTTCATTTAGGTATGAATCGCCATCTTTCTGCCCATCTCGAGTTTTCGGGAAATATTGCGGTTACGACAAAAGAGGCTTGAAGGCAAAATGTTGTTTAGAATGGTTTAACAACAATCCAACAACTATCGTTAGCGAAATCCACAGTAAATGGATGGAAAAGAATGAACGAAAACTTGGAAAATGTCACGAACCGTACGTTACACCAAGTATAGTCCGTCTAGAAAGTATCCGGAATTTATTATTTTTCATAATTTTAATATACTTCTTTTTTATAACATTCTAAGACAGAAGTAATGTATAAATTAGGTTGTGCAGATAGTCGGCTATGGCCAAAGTTGCATGGCAACACTATTCGTCAAATATTGTTGCTTGTCAACAGGTATACAATTTATGAAATAATGTCTCAACCAGAAAACAGAAAACAGGTAGAATATTTGTATAGAAAAGGTTTTGGAAACGTTAAAAAATTAGTGCAATTGACTGAACTAGGAAAAAAACGCTGTATATGAGACAATAAAGAAGATAAGAAATGGCATGGATATGAGGCATAAACCAGTTTCAGGAAGACCGAGTAAGATTAAAGGAAACAATTTAAATCCTTTATTGGCCGACACAATCTGCAGTAGAAATCAATGAAATATAAAAGTATGTCCAGAAACCGTCCGTATGTCACATAAAAGACAAGGTTACATATCAAGGAAACCAAAAAAAAATACCTATAATGACACATTTACAAAAGGAATGAAGGATAGAATTTTGTCAATGTTTTCAAGAAGGTAATTTTATATCTGATGAAAGTTGTTTCGTTCTTGGTGGAAATCACTTAAAAATTCTATCAAAACAACCTGTTATCGTTCAAATTTCGAAATTTCCCACCAAAATAATGGTTTTAGAAGCAATATCTCAGCGTGGTGCTACGCCTCTCCGTATATAGTTGATGGTAACAATAGTGAAAAGTATTGTGGCATTCTAAACGATTTTCTCCTTGAAATGGCGCATGCTTTATATCCAGAGAGGTGGCGTTTCCAGCAGGATAATGCAAGATGTCATACTTCGGCTTCAAGCTTGGATGCAAGAACACCAAGTGACAACCATTTCATGACCAGTAGCTTCACCAGATCTTAGTCCCATTGAAAACATATGGGGACTAATGAAGATTGAAGTTGAACGAACAGCGGAACGAAATGAAGATGATTTAATTCGGTCAGTTTTACAGTCTTGGACTACTAGAAAATTATGGAGATGATCCAGTTCGTGTGTACCTAGACGTCTAGTCAAGTGTTTACAGTTAAATGGAGGTTGTATAAAATAAGATGAATATTTTGTTATAATTTTCTAATTCAAGAATTGAAAATATATACTAAATAATTACAATTGAGCTTTGTTCTTTCCGGATACTTTCAAGACAGGCTATATTTATAATAAGATGTCAAAATCATGATGTGTTCAGCGATTCATTCTTATTTTGATCTTTTATGGAGACTAGAAGCTTTTCGCCCGCTTCTTCCAGAGTTCCCATTATTTCGTTAATAGGTGTCTGTTTTTCAAATTTTAAACCGAAACTGTTCAAATTTTATGCAGGGCCTACAGATACTTCGTAGTAAAATTAAATTCTGTTAATTTGTGAAAAAGATTCGAAAGAAAAAAACTAGGAGAATGGAAATTTGTAGGTTAAGATTCAGGCAAAAATTCGTGAATGAAAAACTCAGAAAGATATGTCTGTTACTTTGCAGGTGTTAAGGAATTTTATAAAATTAAAATTTATGGTGGAGTATTACAGAATTACTCTCTTTCATATTTAAGAAATTTTTTAATATTTGGTTCTGGATTCTTGGTGAAACAAACTGAATGCGACAGAAGTGTAATAGGGTTTTTTTTCAGCAACCAGGTACAGCAGATCGTTTCTGATGACCATACATTTGGAGCACCATACCGAAGGGCCATGTATGGCGTTGATGAACTATTGAAAGAACCTAACACCGTCGTATCCTTAGAAGCTAGAAATGTTCGGATCTGGCTGGTATCGTTGAACCGGCTCAAGATGATGATAGAAGGGAAGATAAGTCCGACTTTTGACTACAACATTCTTCATGAGAAGTTGAAATTTTTCGATAAGGTGATCAGGAATTTCAGGATGATTATATTAAATTAATTAAGACTTCGTCTTTAATTGCTCGTTATGACTGACGAGGGGGATGAAAGTTTCGGAAAGTTAGTAGGAATCAACAGTGGCATACTCAGACATGAGCCTTGGAGGGGGATAAAAAAGTTATAAACGAAAAAAAAATTGATTATTCGGAGGATATGCTTTTATAAAACAAAATCAAGAACATTTTCAGCAGATTGAAAAAATAAGCAGAGCGGTTGTTGTGTCCCCCATAATCTGTCCGAAGAGAACAAAGCCAAACCGATCCATCATATGCAACGTATTGCTTCAACGGCACCATACAGCATCATTTTTTGATTGCTTGATCACTGGAGACGAAAAATGGGTCCTAAATGATAATCTTAAACGCAAAAGGCAGTGGTTCTCTCCAAATGAATCATCACAAGTACTGCTAAGCCGAGTTTACATCCCAAAAAGGCGCATCTTCTGTGTTTAATGGAGTATACGCGGAATTGTTCATTTTGATCTAGTGAACCTTTAATCGAAAAGTATCCGGCGAATGACAACAAAATAGGCGTTATTCTGCAACACGACAATACAAGAAGAACCTTACAAAATGCCATCTTGAAATATTTCACTCAAAAACCAACTGATTTTTATAGATACGGTATTGAAAATGTTCACACTAGATGGCCAAAGGTTGTTCATAACGAAGGTGATTACATTATCGATTAAAAATGTGTAGCTAAAATATTCTATATGTTCGTATATGAAATTCCAATTCTGCACCAATATGTGCGTTATTGGGTGCTCTACTTCTAAATGTTGAATTCCAGATCGATCGAATCTGTAGTTTCGAAAATATTGGGAAAAATATGTAAAATTTTTAAACGTGAATACCTATGAAACCGATTTTGCTCATTAACGAACTAAGGCACCGTCGCATTTAGACTCCAAATATTCCCTCAAATTTTCAAGGTTCAAGCTCTTTTCTTTCGAAAGTTAGCGTGTTTGAGACCATGTTGCCGCTTCAAAGAAAAATTCTGGAATCGGGAAAATTTCGTGATTTCATCAAAATTATTAGTATCATGATTTACGCTTGATGACCTGTTATCGCTTCATATTTTGAGGATTATTCCACTTTGAAGGAAAGTTTTCGATATATGGCCATGTAACTACGCGCCAACACAATTATTAGGTAGTGTATATATCAGCTTCATGAAATATCCTGTTGTTAATCATAATACATCGTTGCGTTTCCTTCTTTCTTTTCGTTTTCTCCTGGTTCTTAATGTGAAAATTTCTTAGGAGGAAACTGGAACGATTACTTTCGCTTCTCTTTTGGAAGTGATGAGATGTTGCGACATCTATTTCAATATCAAGAACGTTAAGGCATTGATGGAGTATCTCGGAATTATTGTAAATGACAAGGTTGATTATCAGAAATTCGTAGAAGCTGTGAGAGGAAAAGTACCTCTAGGAAAAATTGGTAAGTTATGAAATTTGGAGAAGTCCGACTTCAATCCTTCCATTGAGCAAACATTCAATATATGGAATAATACTGTGTTCATTCATTGCCTTTCTCATTGCACATACCAACATTGTAAACATTCAAGTGATTCGTATAATCTACAAATATATAAATTGCTGATAGACAGAACTTGTGTAACAGACTTAGTCTCTACAAGAAAACTTTGACAAATAGTTCTTTTCTATGATATACATTCTGTCAAGAAAGTACCGGGAATTATCGATTTAAATCTGGCGGGGCAATGAGTGCGTGCCGATTTTTACTATGGGTGATTAGGTTGAGCAAAGAATTTGTTTAAAGTTTTGTGTTGCAAATGAATTTTCGTGTGCCGATGCATTGAAAATGTTGCAAAAGGCCTTTGGTGATAATGCTCTATCGAAAACTCGTGCATATCAGTGGTACAGAGCCTTCAAGGACGGTCGTGAAGTGGTCGCCCATCGACGGCTTCGATCGAAGATAACGTCGATAAAATTAAGGAAAGGGTGCTGGAAAACCGTCGTACCAGCTTGAGAGAGATAGCACATGATCTTAAGATATCCCACGAGTCCGCACGTACGATTTTGATTGATATTTTGGGCATGAGAAAGGTGGCCGCACGACTCGTACCGAAAGACCTGAATTTTCTTCAAAAACGTCATCGCGAACAGGTTGCTTCAGACATGCTGGATCGCTGTAATTCCGATTCTACATTCATGGAACGCATTATAACTGGTGTTGAGACCTGGGTCTACGAGTACGATATGCAAACAAGCCAGCAATCATCGGAATGGGTGGCAAAAAATGAGCCGAAACCGAAAAAACCACGCCAAAGCCGCTCGAAAATGAAGGTGATGCTCATTGTTTTCTTCGATATCCGTGGCGTGGTGCACTACGAATTCGTTCCAGAGGGTCAGACGGTAAACAAGGAGTATTACCTAGGCGTTATGAAACGTTTGCGTGAGCGTATCCGTAAGAAGCGGCCAAATTTGTGGGCGAACAACTCATGGATTTTGCATGACGATAACGCGCCTTCTCACCGAGCTACGATTGTGACTGACTTTCTCGCCAAAAACTCAACAAACGTCCTTCAGCAACCACCGTATTCGCCGGATTTGGCTCCCTGCGACTTTTTCCTCTTCCCAAAACTAAAATTGCCCCTTTGTGGCACCCGTTTTGAGTCGATTGAAGCCATAAAACAAAATTCGGCGCGAGAGCTAAAGTCTATCCCGGAAAGCGCCTATAAAAAATGTTTCGATAATTGGTGCCGTTGGCATAGATGTATTGGAGCAAATGGAGCCTATTTTGAAGACGACCCAATAAATTTTGACGATTAAATGTAAAAATGTTGTTTTAATTGAAAATTCCCGGTACTTTCTTGACAGAGTAGTATAAGGTTGTTCGGAAAGTAATTTCGGTTTTTCCCGACAAAGGATTTAATGGTTTTTTTTTCGAACGCAACTCCACACTTAAGCCGCATAATCATTACAATAATGTCCGCTTACAACGGCTCCGTTTTTAGCGAACTTTCTTTTGTATCGAAACGATTTTTAGGGAACGAAATAAAGTATTAAACATGTATTAGTTTTTCCGCAAATAACGAACCCGTTTATTACGAACTTTCGGCTAAAACGAACTTTTTTCTGAAAAATTTGAAACATATTTCGGTTATAACGAACAAATCTTTATTTAACACAGTAAGAAGGGAATTCCTCGAAATATCGCGTATAAGCTCGAGCGATTGCATTGCGCTCGCGTACCAGTAGTGCTTGTGTCGTTTTCCGCTAATGCTTCATGGAGATACTGAGTGACGTAATTTCAAAGAAAACGCGTAAAGCTCTTACATTGAGAAGTAAATACGATATCATCAAAAAACTGCAACAAAGTGTGAAGCAAAGCAAAGTTTGTTTGCAAATGGGATTGAGTAAATCAACCGTGAGTACATACGCTTTAAAAACACGTGTAGCAAATGATTTAGCCCCCTACATATGCAATGGAATATAAATTGAAATTATTCCTCGACATTTCAATTTCATTTTGGAACAATTTGGAAAAATGAAGAAAAAATATTGGAAACGTTAGAAAAGAGCCAAAATGTAAAAAAGATTAAAAAGCCAATGAACTCTAAAGTTGATGAGAGACTTTTGTAATAGTTCTCTTAGTAGAGAAATAAAAATGTAACCATTAGCGTATTTTGCAGTCGAAGGCTGAAGACGAAGGAAATTGTTGAAGGTAGAATAACCTATTGTTAGAAGAACCTGGATCGAAAGATTCAAAAGAAGACATAACATATCCAGCGGAAAAATTGTTGGAGAATCTGATGCAGTGGATATGGACTGTGTGAAAGACTGGCTGCAGAATAATTGGCCAACAATTAGAAGAAACTCTAATGATGAGGACATATTCAATGAAGATTAAACCGGATTATTCTATAAGCTCACACCTGACAGGACATTAAGATTCAAAGGAGAGAAATGTGAAGGTGGAAAGCTCTCCAAAGGAAGGGTAATTGTGCTTGTGGTGGCAAATTTAATTGGAACAGAAAAAAGAAAGTTACTGGTAATTGGAAAATCTAAAAATCCTAGATTTTTCAAGATTGTTGTACAGTTGCCAGTAAATTACAGATTCAATAAAAAAACATGGATGATTTTAGAGATATATGAGAATCAATTGCGAAAATGGCATGATGAATTACGCCGTAAAAAGCGAAAAATCAAATTGTTAGTAGACAACTGTCCAGCTCATCCAGATGGTAAAAATTTGGACTGGATCAAGTTAGTGTTCATGTCCCCAAATATCAGTTCCAAACTACAGCTTATTGATCAGGCTGTTATCCATAGTTCATAAAGCCATTATCGTCGTCTTCTTCTCTCAAATATGATACAATTTATTGACATTGACAAAGACAACTTTTCTGTTAACCTTTTGGATGCAATAAACTACCTTCATATGGCATGGCAAAAGGTATCTAGACAAAAAATTTTTCATTGTTTTCAACATGGTGGTTTCGTACAGACTAAGGATTATTTTGATTCAGACGATGACTTGTCATTAGTAGAATGGTTGAGTAAAACCCAACAGGACGATAATAATGATAGCAACATGCAAGACGACGATTTTGAAAAATTTATTTATATTGATGACCAAATTGTCACTGCTGAAAACTTGGATGCCTTTGTTGCTCCCGTGTCTTCTACAGTTCTTACTGATGAGGAGCAGGATGATGCGGAAGATAATGATAGAAATTCTGTGAGTACCGAATGTTTATCAGTTCCTACCTCATCAGAAGCATTTCGACATTGACCATCATTCGCCATTATCTTTAGTCGCGAAATACACCACAAGTTGTACTCAATGGACTAGCAGAAGTAGAATTAAATATTAATAACATTCATTCTGAAGCTCTCGAGGGAAATGCTGTGTGTGTTGTGAGGGAGCTTCCACCTCTTAATTCGGGAGACGGCGTTTCGTTTCCGAGTCTGCGCATCTGAAACTAATCAGACAGGCGTGATGCGCAGCTCTGCCTGTGACGCCGGTGACTATGTGTTCCGCTTGAAACGGTGATCGTCAAACGGTATCTACATTCTACTGGCTGATGGTGTTCAGTGTAACCGAGTACACGGGTACGTGACAAAATAATGAAAGAACAAGTCACAAAAACTCAAAGTGTTCATTGGAGTTTCCCTCTAGAAAATGCCATTAGGGAAAGATATTCAGTAATGGAGATTTGTCAACATCTGTTTGTTCGTTTAAGAGGATCTTACTGACATTGTACCTGTTGATTTTAAGAAATTCTAAAAGTGTTAATCTAGAACTTTTGCTTTCAACGCGGATAATTTCATAGTTATTGTTGAAATCATGCCTGAATTCCTTGAGATGATTAGCATATGTCGAATGTACGAAATCAGATAAATAACTTCTTTGATGAAAGTAAAAGACATCAAAAACTGATAATAAATTACATTAATTGATTAACCAATATGGATCGGGTAGCCCGCAAGTCAATCCAGTTACACGCAATTTTCCATATACGAAAATCAGTTATACAAGAAGTAACAGAATGAATACATAATGAAGTTTTACAATGGGACAGACCACACTCGGACTAGACTGAACGTTTGCCACACATTGTCACATCGGAACTCTTGAAATAACCTGTTTAATGTGTGTCTAAAATCCTGAGAATTTTGCAAAAACTAGTAGATAATCTACAATTACTACATTACAAGGGAATGCAAGAGATGCCGATCTTAAGGGCTAATAATGCAAAACTTCTAGAATATGAGGGGCGTTTAATGTATTCTCGATATCGGGGTGATTTGCTAATAATGTGAGTAATCTGTAGTCCGTGTAGAAAGTCTCGGGAATTTATTATTTTTCATTATTTTAATATTCTTCTTCTAAGACGAAAGTAATTATTATTAATTAGTATAAATTAGGTTGTGCAGATAGTCGGCTATGGCCAAAGTTGCATGGCAACACTATTTGTCAAATATTTTTGATTGTCAACAGGTATACAATTTATGAAATAATGTCGCAACTAGAAAAAGGAAACAGGTAGAATATTTGTATAGAAAAGTCTTTCGAAACGTTAAAAAATTAGTGCAATTGACTGAACTGGGAAAAAGTGCTGCATGTGAGATAATAAAGAGGACAAAAACTAGCATGGATATGAGGCATAGACCGCGTAAGATTAAAGAAAACAATTTAAATGCTTTATTGACCTTAGGACGATACAATCCGCATCTGGGGTTTCGCAAATTGGCTAACAGATTTGGAAATCAACGAAATATAAAAGTATGTCCAGAAACCGTCCGTATGTCACTGAAAAGACAAGGCTACATATCAAGGAAACCAAAAGAAATCCCTATAATGACACCTTCACAAAAGGAACGAAGGATAGAATTTTGTCAATCTTTCCAAGAAGATAATTTTAATAATGGCTTTATATCTGATGAAAGTTGTTTCCAGCTTGGTGGAAATCACTCAAATATCCTATCAAAACAACCTGTTACCGTTCAAATTTCCAAATTTACCACCAAAATAGAGGTTTGGGGAGCAATATCTCAGCATGGTGCTACGCCTCTTTGTATAGTTGATGGTTCCATTGATAGTGAAAAGTATTATGGCATTCTAAACGATTTTCCCCTTGAAACGGCTCATGTTTTATATCCAGAGGGGTGGCGTTTTCATCAGGATAATGCAAGATGCTATACTTCGGCCTATACTGAAGCTTGGATGCAAAAACACCAAGTGACAACCATTTTATGGTCATCAGATTCACCAGATCTTAGTTCCATTGAAAACATATGGGAACTAATGAAGATTGAAGTTGAACGAGCAGCGCAACGAAATAAAGATGATTTAATACAGTTAGTTTTACAGTGGATTTATCACTATGACCCTGAGAATGAACAAGAGTCCATGCAGTGGATTGAAAAGTGACCACATCCGCTGGAAAAACAATGGTCTTTTGGTATTCTAAAGATATTTTATTGATAGAATACACTAAAAAGAGTGAAAACATCACAACAGCATCATACGCAACTACTTTGCGTAATTTAAGAGAAACAATTAAAATAAAAATGCGAGGGAAACTCCAGTAGGTGTGTTGCCCCTTCACTACAATGCGCCGGTTCACAACGCCCTCGTGGCTGTGGGGGAATGTGGCTTCGAAGAAATTACTCATCCTCCGTACAGTCCAGACTTGGCCCCCAATGACTACCTATTCCCAAATGTGAAAAAAGATCTTGTGGAAAGCGATTTTCCGACGATGAAGAACTGAAGGTAGCAATTAATACCTATTTTAAGGAGAAGCAGAAAGAATATTTTTACAAGGTTTAGAGAAGCTTATTTTTCGATCTATCAAATGTATTGAAGTTCTCGGGGAATACTTTGAAAATATAATTTTTCCAAAATTTTCTGAGTTTTCTTTCAAGCTTTTACTTTGAACGCCCCTCGTCACTTAAGTTCCCTAAAAAACGAATTAATTTACGTCAAGTTTATTGAATATTCGCCATTAAGAAAAACAGAGCTTTAATGCAATAAATTAAATATTTGATTCCAGTCCCGTCCCTCCATGACCTTGTATTCGGTAAACATACATATCTATAAAATTCCATGAGAAAATTCAACATGCAACACTTGCGGCATATCAGGAGAATTTCTTGATATGCCTTCTATTTAAAGACCTATGTTAAGATTAGAACCATTTTTTCTCCTACTAATAACAACATGAATGTAGAATACAAAAGTTGAAATTATTTTCTAGTGCTAACAAATTTATTGAGATATTGTTATTTTTAAGAGGAAAAAAATTGTGACGCCTTCATCTCCTTCTTTTCATTTAGATTATATGCCAAACAACTTCTTCCAACATATTGTTTTCCAATAAGAGGTTTCTTTTTGATGTTGAAAAAACGAGTATATTTTGAGAGGAATCAATGAATGTTTATTTAATTGTAAAGAAGAAAGGTTTGTCATTTACACTGGAAAACGATATCGACCAAATGGCCAACGGTTGCAGCACTATATCCATTTGCGATTGTTTCGTTGCTGTGTGGCCCGTAGCGACATCTTGTTGAAAATAAACTTCGTCCACATTAATATCTTCCAATTCCGGCCAGAAAAAAATCATAAATCATAGCTCGGTAGCCCAATCCATTCACCGTAACAGTTGCAACAGCCTCATGTTCGAATAAGTAAGGTACAATCACACCGCCAGCCTAAAAACCGCACCAAACAGTAACACGTTGAGGATGGAGAAATCATTCTTGGATTTTCCTAGCCCTAAATGCAACAATTCTGCTTATTAACGTAGTCTCCGAGGTGCAAATGGGTCTTATCACTGAAGATGATTTTTTGATGCATTTCAAGGACCCAATCAGCGACGATACGACGTTGCTGATCATCGACCGGCTTTAGTTCTTGTGTTAACCAAACTTTGAAAGCATTCAAAGATCGACGAGGAATCGACTAACCTGGGTCAACACTACTGGCTCTTGATTGTTTCGGTCTCTACTTGACGGAAATTCATCGTAAATGATTTGAAGTAAAACACTTTATTTCCGCTTATTTTTATTTTTCAACGACAATTGTTTCGTCAATTACATGTTGACTTCGTCAGGTGAGTATGGTTACTAACTACTTTACAAAATCTTTCTCCTTAAAAACAAGTTTCCCTAAAAATACGTGATAAAATGAAGTTTACAAGGAATTTATTGAAAAAGGTTCAACAACGGAGAACGGTTCACATCTGTTTGGTCGTTCAACAAAATATTCAGTTTATGATGCCGGTTTATTTCCATTTCTTCTAAAAGGTCCAATCTATTGCATTTGTTCTCGAAATGGAGAACTTCAAAGTTATGGTCAAAATCATGTCCGGATTCTTGTAGATGTCTGGCATAAGTGGAGTTTGATTTATTCTTAACGAATGAATTCCGGTGTTCCTGGATCCTACTCTCAAAAGATCAACCCGTTTGGCCAATGTATATATATGGACATGTACCACAATTTAACCTATATACTCCTGATCTCTTGTTCTTATTGACGATATCTTTATTATTTTTTATTAATTTACCTAAAGAATTTATTGTTTTATATGAGATATTGACATTTCGTTTTTTCTTTAAATATCTAGCTATTTGTGCAGATTTTTGTCCTATGTATGGTAAGCAAATAAACTTTTCATTATTTCTGATATGTGGATAAACTAATTGAATAAAATTAAACTGAAACAATCTATGTCATTAGTTTATCCACATATCAGAAATAATGAAAAGTTTATTTGCTTACCATACATAGGACAAAAATCTGCACAAATAGCTAGATATTTAAAGAAAAAACGAAATGTCAAATTCCTTGTAAACTTCATTTTATCACGTATTTTTAGGGAAACTTGTATTTAAGGAGAAAGATTTTGTAAAGTAGTTAGTAACCATACTCACCTGACAAAGTCAATATGTAATTGACGAAACAATTGTCGTTGAAAAATAAAAATAAGCGGAAATAAAGTGTTTTACTTCAAATCATTTAACACTACTGGCTACAGCAGCAATATTCTCAGTTGTTCTTGAGCGACGCACTCGGTTTCGATTATTCACATAAATAACTCGTCCCAACAGCTCATATTTTTCCAACAGTTTCACTACTGCTGGTCGAGGAGGTGCTTCACGACGACCCGAAAGTGCTTTAGTTATTCGAACAGTGACTGCGAAATTTTCACCATTTTTGTAGTGAATTTTAACAATTGCAGTGGGTTCTTGAAGAGTTTTAACTTGTCAAATGTCAAAAGATAACAGTTTGAAAAGTGACAGTTGCCCAGATAGCGGGTTATTCAAAACGAACCCTTTTATTGGAATGCGCTTCAGTTAAGATACGAAATTTATCTTACAGATATCTCCGGAAGCAAGTCTCATTTTTTAACAACTTACCAGGCTGCATGCTGTGACTTGATACTTCCTGATGAAAATATTTGTGAGTATTTTATTTGAGGCTGTACCCAAACCTTTTTTATGTATTACATACTTCAATTTCGCATAATAAGATTATCACCTACTTGCTATTAATCCAAGTAGAAAATTTTTATTGAAATTATTAAATGGATTTAACACACATGGTTAATTTAACAAGATAAATACAGAGTGATCAGAAAAACCTCGGACAAAACTTTTTTTCATTTAACTTTATTGAACAAAAGAAATTAAACACAACAACAACGAATAATAATAACAAACATTTGGTAATAATATATATAAGCGGTTTCGAAGTGGCTCCCTTCAGCGGTGATACATAGCTTCAGACGCTTCTTGAAATTTTCTTGTCACCCTGTACTTCGAGTTTATCCCCTTTGAAAACTCAATAGAAATGTCACTTTCGGCTTGAAAAATACAAACGTTGTGACGTAAACAGCGCAAAAAAATTGCATCGGAAAACAATCCTATTTTCTATGCATTATTTCACAGATCGAAGTGAGGCAGGCATACCAACACGCAGACTGGACGAGCGTAAACCTGCAAGTCCTTCCTCAGATAAATATGTCCAGCTATCTGATTTCACCAATGTGAAATCTTGTCTACATCCAAGCATACTGACCCAATATTCCTTATCTCATCGGGATTTCTACTGTGTGAGTAAATTCCACTAAACATTGGTTTTCCTTCTTCTGCATATTTAATTTTTTTCAGCCGAGAGAAGAAAATTTCATGAGGGCGTTATTCCGAAAAATTGGCTACGATATAAACGACGAAAGTTTTGAAAAACTTTGGGAGATGGGCATGAAGAGGGATGGTTCGAAAAGAGTTTGCGTACAAACGTTTCGTGATCTTCTGAACGAGTATTTCCCTTTACAAAGAAAATTGAACGTCGATGGTGTCTAATAACAATCGAGAAAAATTTGAATAAAATGATTATAACTCTTCATGACATCATTTATCAATTTATTATACACATAATGTCGTGTAGGTCAGGTTTGTTCATTTCTACTTGTTTGTTCAGTGTTCGAAGATCGGGGTGTTTTTGGACTTATTTATTTCCAAGCACTCGAAAATATTTTATAGCCTTTGACGTTTATGGAAGATTTTGAGGTAGTTAATATCTATCGGGTGTTTTTTTTAAAGTGATAGAGCTTTCGATAAGAATAACTGTGATTTGACAGAAGATAGAAGCCATGTTGTTTTGACATTTCTGTTCAGTAAGCATTGACAAATTATCATGGAAAGACTCACGCAGCAACAACGTTTACACATTGTTGAAATTAATTTTCAAAATCAGTGTTCTATTCATCAAACTTATAGAGCACTTCGTGAAATGTATGGTTTAAATAATCGTCCATCAGAGCAGCGTATTCATCGAACTATCGATAGATTTCGGACATTTTCTCTACTCGATGCAACAACAACAACAAGACTAAGAACTGTACGTACCGAAAAAAATGCTGCTACCGTAACAATTGATTTATTGAAAGAAAGATTAGGCAATAACATTATTTCGAGAAATGGTCCAGTTAATTGGCCTCCAAGATCATATGACATAACTCCACTGGATTATTTTCTTTGGAGTTATGTCAAGTCATTGGTTTATGCTGATAAACCAGAAACAATAGGCGAAATAAGGCCTGAATTACTCGAAAAAGTGGTCCAAAATTGGTCTGGTTGAATACGGTTCCTCAGAGCTAATGGTGGACATATGCCAGAAATTATTTTTAAAAAATAATGTCATAAAATTATCTTTCAAACAAAAACAAAATTTGGCTTCAATCTCAATTTAAATGTGTTGTATTTCAATTTAAAGTTCTATCACTCTGAAAAAAGACACCCGATATATGGTAATTGACAGCTTTAATAAGTTCAAAGACTGTTGACCTGTGGTTAGATGTTCTTTTAGTCTTGTCTCACAGTCATTACAATTGATTCCGTACACTCCGAACGAAGCCTTCTTAATTATTTTGTTTTCATTTGAATAGAATTTTTATAGATAAGGTAACCACTTCTTCACAACAATGAAAAGATCATATCATTTTTAAAATATATAATAAAAATATGAACAAAAATTATATATAATGAGAATCACAAATATACCTAAAACAAGCAAAAAACATATGCATAATTTTGCTGAATCTCGCTTCTGATTTATGAGAAAGATGTGGATTTATTCTGGATTTAGTTATACTTTGAGTGAAATCTAATTGTTATTCTTCTCTGTGAAATATTTAATCCTAAAATGAAAACAGGTATAGACTATTCATTCGAAAAACAAATAGACATATATACATATAATAATATTAAAACAACACAAGAATGTCCTTATATATCAGTTCTTTCAATCAAACTATGAAGTCAAGATCATTATGATAGTGACTAATTTTTAATTTCAGAAGAAAGGATACAGGATTTCAGATGAAGTAAAGATTTAATGAATTTTTCAGTTCGTTCTCATATTATTGTACATGTAGTTTTTCCGGAAATCTGTGAGCATGTTAAAAACAATTAGATATACATATGAATAAATATATGGCAAAAACTAATGAGTGAAAAAACGTGAAGATTGGATGAAGTAAGAACAAGAAAATTCTTGAAAAATTTTAATATTAAAAGGCGCAGATTTGCTATACAGGCTGCTTTCAAAGAAGAATGTTTTTGTCAAAAGGACTCGTCGCTTTTGAAGAGTGATTATGGCTTCTCAAATTATCTAATTTTTTCTGTAATAAAACAATATGGCAAATTTTCATGAATGGTGCATAGATTATGTTATAATACATGGCATTCCCAAAATTTATGAACATTATAATCGCAAAACCATCAGCGAAAGAAAGAGAAATAAAACATTTCAATAACAGAAATTCCCTTAGTCTACTGGAAAAAACATTTCTGAGTTGCTAAGCCTTTTGAGCTATAATTTCTTGTACAATGCATGATTTCTTCATTTTGCCCAGAATATTTTTCCTGAACAATATAAAAACATGCCTCTAAATAGACTCGAATTTATAATAAGAGCAGTTAAATAAGTAAGCTTACTGATTTCGTTATGCTCCAACAAAGTGCGTTTTGGGTTAAAATAGTTTGTTCTGATGAGTCTTAGATACTCTTCTTTGAAAACTGTCCATATAATATATAAATACTGGTTATATCTTTCGCTGCCGAATGAAATATCCTTTTAAATTTATTATTCCTAATCAAGTTACCTGCTGCTTCAAGTACCATAACTACGACATAACCTAAGTTACTAACGAAAATCAAAACTTGAGCTTTTTCTGGCCAGAATTAGTGCGGGTAAAATTTATACTGTTGAGGAGCTGGTTCTTTGGCAGGTTCAGATGGATGTACAGCCTGTCCCATCTTGGTAACGATTGCATTAAACCCACTATGGCCGTCGTCGCTGTACTGAACCTTCCTGATGGTACCATCAGGCTCAAGAAGAGAGTATTCCCCTTTGACGGCATCGCCATCCCGTTCTTCGGATTGTTCCTTGATATCTCCAGTGTGACCATCTTTCACGCCATATTCGAAGTGGTATTTAGGGTAGGACTGAAAAAAATAATTAACATGTTAGTATAGGAAGCAACTTAACTATACTCCTAATAATTCGAATTATTTCAGTCATTTAGCACATAAGCAGAATCCAGAATTCTAAATTCTACATAATCTGAATAAAGGTGAGCAACTAAATTAGTGTTAAATAGAGAATAGCATATGGGTAATTCACTGAGCAAACAATTAGATCTCAAATTTTTCCGTTATTTAATCTATTTAAATAGCGAATAAGTTCATAAAAGCGATACGAATGAATTATTTTCATTAATAGGAGTATAACATCGTAAGACTAAGACGAAAGAATAGGAAGAACAGAAAAACTCTATGTTCGGGTCATTAATTTCGATATAGGAGGGGAACATAATAGATGTAGTCTGAAGAAGTTACCGTGTCGACTAAACGCGTCACAATATTCAATAAACAAGTGTAAATCTTGTTCAATTTGAGTTAATCAGGAGTGGCGTCAAGTAAACGCCACAAACGTTCAATTTTAATATGAAACATTTGTTATGGACGAATGAATCCATTTTCATTAGATCATTTAGGTCTTCATTCTTAAAAATTGTGGAAAAATCATGGAAAATGATACCACCAAGATATCAATCATCCTGTATGCAACATAACGATTCCTATCGGACTTTCCAATCACATTAAATGATTCTGAACTAACGAGAGCAGTTTTAATGGTCTATCGTCCGTTTTTGGCTGCATCTGGAAAGTTTTAGGATACTGCATACCACAACGTATTTGGAACAAAATCGTAATTCATACCCGGAACATGCAATGAGAGATCTGAATGATTGTGCACACATCTTAGTGTTCAGAGTGTACCAACTGGAAAATACAAGCAGAAAACTATTTTGCAATTACGATGGAGTCTTAAAATTGATCAAGGAGTTTCATGTTAATTAAGTAATACACATGTATATGTTAATCTCTAATCATTATTGTGGGTTACTCACATGACGCGTTTCGTTTACATAGTAACTTCTTCAAATGCTTATAAACAACTAGTCTGAAATTTGGTAACATACTGTATTTAAATAGTTTGTGTTTTGAGATAAGGTTACAATAACATTTGATAGATTCGGTCTTTACTTGGTGGAAACTCACTTTAATTAATTTTTTCTAGTTACAATAACATTTTTTTTAATTCCTTTTGGCAAAACCACCAGGTCCCTAGAATAGACCCAATAGAGATGAATAAGACAACTCAGTTTGTTCATTCAATAAATTCCCTGAATTTCTAAATCGGTTTACTTCTGAATTTTCTAAAAGATTCAGTTTCAGACCCTTATGTTCTTTATGCAAAATCTTAGAAATTTAATCAAAGTCATGTTTATCTTTTATTAGATGTTCCGCATACGTCAAATCCAACTTAGCGTCGGTGTTCCTTTATTCTTGTGTCGAAGGATCTTCTGGTTTATCCAATATAAGTTTTTGAGCAATAAGCTTTGAACTAATGAGCAAATTTTATTCATTAATGAACTCGACATTTGCATTTCTGCTTGAAATCTACTCTGCAAATAATTTTTTGCAGTTTTAATTCTCAGCAACGATCGTATGCACTTACAGATATAAATTTAAACCCAAAAACACTGACACCAAGGTTTCCAAATGCTGAAATTGGATATTCCGTATATCGAAGATAAGAAACAACATTCGATTCTATTTCTTCGGATGCGATTGTAAATTTTCGAAGTTATATTCTTAGAAGTTTTCGTTTCATTGATTTTGCAGAATGGATGTTTCAAAAACTACCAAAAAACCGAAGAAAAATGCAATTAACTGCTTATCTTAGAATAAACTCCTCTGTAAACGTTAACTCCTTTTTACTATACGCTGATTCACGTCACATATGAATCGGCTTCCTTATGACAAATTCATATTATACTTACGGTTGGTTCTTCTTTAACAGCTTCTAGTTCCGCTGGCTCATATTTCACAGTTATACAGGAAATTGTCTTCAAAACGATCACAGAAAGGATAATAACCTGGAAATTGAACATATTTTCGTTATTTGTTAATATTATTATCCTGGGCTACCTAGAGTTTACATTTTGAAGTTGTTATTTCACTTTTGTCATTCGTGTTAAAAGTGAGTTTGATATGTGACATTACCGAGTCGATTTACGCTTGAACAAAACTGGGAAATATTGAAAACTTATTTCCAAACTGGTGAATTTCTATCTAAACTCTAAGAAATTTACGTGGAAAATTCAATAGAAATGAAATTTCCTTAGAGCAATTTGTGGTTACAATTTCAGAATGTTCGTTTGGTAGTTGCACGGTTATAAAAAGAATCATAAAAACAGTTTCTTTACATACTAAATATTTAGTGCTCTGCAGCCCTCTAACGTTTTTAGAAAATAGTTTATGGAAACTAAACAACTATATTCTGCGGATACTACTGAGTTTATAGATATTTTTATAGAATAACTTCTATTGTCTGTGTATTCTCCATAATCTATTATTATGACGCTTCTTCAAGATTTAGAGAAAAAACATTTTAGCTGTATACGAGCGTATTTTCTGATAAGCAAAAATAGGGGTGAAATAAATTATAATATAGGATGTAACTCAAAAATAGAGAAATGGGAATATTCCGATAAGAAAATAATTTATAGTGTTTATCAATTCATCTACTGTATTTTTCATAAATGAAAATTAATACTGCCCTGCTTAATGTTGCGCTGAAAAACCCCTCTATCTTTAAACATGGTAATTCCAAATGTGTCATTGAATCAGTCTTCACTTGATGAAAATCCATATTAAATAAGATTATTCTGATTTTCACAAATTTTTATTTTTATTATAATACAACAATTGTTTCGCTATCGCAGTATTATCTTCAGGTAGATGGTATCTTACATTTTTGAATAACCAAATTTGTTTTCGACATCGGCTCCTGTTAATTACTAGTAACTAACAGCTGAAAGTCATAACTTTTACTTTCTATATGTAAAATTTCAAAGTTATGGTTAAAAGTATGTCCTCTTTCTAACAAATAGTTCGAATATGTGGAATTACTTTTGTTATTGAACTCTTCAAATGTTCACAAATTCTATGTCGGAAAGTTCTTCCAGTCTGTCCTATGTAAACTTTTAGGCAATCACTGCAGGTTAACTTATAAATTCCCAATTTATTATCTTTATGTGTAATATCTTTATTATTTTTAACGAATTTACAGAATTTTGAATAAGTTTTGAATGAAGTTTTTAAATCATATTTATTTTTGAGGTATGAAGCAATTTTCTTTATAATATAAATATTTTAAAAAATTTTTAAACAATTTTAAAAAATTATATCATGTCATGTTTCAATCTTCTAGATCAGGTTAATATTATTTTATATACCTTCTATCAAGAATGACCTCTATTTACGTTAATTTTCTTTATACTTATACTTCAATACATTTTAAGAAAATGTATAATATTTCAAGTTTTTTTTGTATTGGGATATGCCATATTTAAACCTATTTTATTATTTCTATTCATCGACAATTAATTTATCAGTGTAGGATCGTAGTCATTATTAATAGCTATTTGTTTAAAGATGTTCAGTTCAGAAATATAATTTTCTTGATTCAAGGGGATGTTATCTAATCTGTAGATCATACAATTAAATGTTGATATTTTTTGGTTCATAGGATGATTTGATTTATTGTGTATAATAGTATCAGTACATTGTGGTTTGTGAAATATTGAAAATTCATGTGAATTATTGATTCTGGTAACTGTTAACTCAGGAAAATTAATTGAGTAATTATGGTTTCCATGGTGAATAATATTGGAGAATGTATTTCGTTGATAAACAAACAGAAGTTTTTTGATAATCAACAAAAAATATCGTCTACATATCTATATCAATATAAAAAATATTTCATAAAGGGATTTTGGAGAATTTTAGATCCAATATTGTTCATTAATATTTATTAACCGAAATATTCATAAATTTTAGTGAATATTTGTGATATATAAATAATTATCATAATTAATATATTGAAATTAATAAAATATACTGCAAGTTAATAAATTTATTAAGAATAGCTTTTATCAAAAAGTCTATATCAAACTGAATAATTCACAACAATTAATCAACTTTGAATGCAAACAATAAAAGTCAACCAATTATATTCATGGAAATCGACAAAAAACCTTTTACACAAAACGTTCCATATAATTCAATATTCTCACTATGTTTTCAAACAAATATTTTATAAAGCTACCAGTGAATTAATTTTTTCATTTTCCCCTATTTAAAAAACATTTTTCATTTCTGCAACATTAAACGTTCTGGTATTGAGAAAAAAAACTAGGTTATTTCTTTATAAATATTCAATTGTAGATAACTTTTGGGGTATTTTGTAATGGTTTTCTCATTTTTCATATTATTTTTATGAATCAACTGAATCAATTAACTGTAGCAAAAATAACAATTCTGAAATAATTCTGATGCCAGAAACTAAATATATTTTAATTATAGATACACGATAAAAAAATTAGAATAACAATCATTGATTGACCTATGAATTATTTCATACCTTAAACATTTTGTTCGAAGTTGGAATACAACAACTTTTAATCAAATCTGATCTCACTAAACTAAGAACATGAAAGAATCTAGTGCATTTATAAAGAAATTGGAAACCAAGTGGGATAACATCTACCTCCTCGTTGAAACATATTGAAATTCTCGTTTTCTTGTTGTCCATCTTGTAGACGTAACCTAGGCAATTTTGCTATCGTTGTTTTACAAGTTACATGCAGTATAAATGCGAGAAATGTCTTTTATATCTATATCTTGCTGGCAGTGATCCAATTAAAGAGGATTTATCGAAATTTGAGTTTCCATATGGGTTCGATGAGATCTTATCGCTTCCTAATACGTAACATGGGAATTAGGTGAGATATTGATGGAAAAAAAATACGTATGGGTAGTTTATTTCGTGTATTTCAGAAATTCGCCATTCATCGATTAAATAATTATCTATATATTGGGTTTAATATCGTCTGCAAACCGCTGAAGTGCAATAAGGAAATTCTAGTTCATTAATTATTGCGTTTCACTTTGTCCGGCAATACCATACAGCGCAGATTGCGAATAACGCCTGAAGCAGTTTTGATTTATCTGAAGACATCGGATGACTTACTTCCGCGAGAAAACTAGCATCTTCTTCCAATCGTGAAGAAGCAACTCTTCAATTCGTCAGATAACTTACATTTATCGCATCCAAATATCTATTTGAATTAAACACAGAAGTTGACGAAATCTACTGTTGCGTTTTGATCTCGAATAAGTTTTTACTTAAACGGTGTGTGAAAAAGGGTGAAAGTTTTTATTATCTCAGTTTTTAGTTGGCGAAATTCATCTTGAAATGTGTAGAATAAACATTTTCGCTGATTTTTATTGTCAATAAATGAACCAAATAAGTTCGTGCGGTTTTTTGTCGAAAATTGAATCTTTGTTGTGAGAAATTGGTTATACAGTGAAATCTCCCATAACGGAAAATCCTATTCAGCGAACACCTCTTTCATACGGTCAGTTTTGCTTGGTTCTGGCAAACGTCCATTGAAATAAGTTGAGGGAGCTATATTTTGAGCGGACTGTCTTTAGGATGGACGCAGACACCGATAATACGATATTATGGCTTCGTCTCCTTTTGAACGGACAATTTGTGATGCTCAGTATTGCCAGATACTTCAAATCGATTTAACAATTTTACAATTTTCACATTTTTACATTGCGCAAATATGGCTGGAATAAAAGAAAAGCTTCTTGTCATTGGCAAGTCAAATGAGCCAAACGCCTTTAAAAATATAAATTTGGATAAATTACCTGTGTTCTTCCTGTCACTTTTGCTTGGTCCCGGCAGACCTCCATTGAAATAACGTTGAGGAAGCTCTCTTTTGAGTGGACTCTCTTAATAATGGACGCAGACACGGATAATACGATATTATGGCTTCGTCTTCTTTTGAACGAAAATTTTGTGACGCTCAGTATTGCCGGATATTTCAAATCGACTTAACAATTTTATGGCTAGTAATAAACAGAAGCTTCTTGTCATGGGCAAATCAACTAAGCCAAATGCCTTTAAAAATATAAATTTGGATAAATTACCTATTTTCTGGCGGTCACTTTCGCTTGGTCCCAGCAGACGTCCATTGAAATAACGTTGAGGAAGCTTTCTTTTGAGCGGACTCTCTTTAGGATGGACGCAGACACGAAGAATACGAATATTATGGATTCATCTGCTTTTGAACGAACAATTTATGACGCACTGTAATGCCAGATACTTCAAATCGATTTAACAATTTTCACAATTTTACATTGCGCAAATATGGCTGGTAATAAAAGAAAAGCTTCTGGTCATTGGCAAGTCAAATGAGCCAAGGGCCTTTAAAAATATAAATTTGGATAAATTACCTGTTTCCTGACGGTCACTTTCGCTTGGTCCCGGCAAACGTCCATTGAAATAACGTTGAGGGAGCTCCTTTTGAGCGGACTCTCTTAAGGATGGACACAGACACCGATAATACGATATTATGGCTTCATCTTCTTTTGAACGGACAATTTGTGACGCTCAGTATTGCCAGATACTTCAAATAGATTTAACAATTTTATGGCTGGTAATAAAGAAATGCTTCTTGTCATTGGCAAGTCAACTGAGCCAAGGGACTTTAAAAATATAAATTTGGATAAATTACTTGTTTCCTTCCGGTCACTTTTGCTTGGTCTCGGTAGAGGTCCATTAGAGCTCTCTTTTGAGCGGTCTGTCTTTAGGATGGACGCAGACACGGATAATACGATATTATGGCTTCGTCTTTTTTTGAACGGAAAATTTGTGACGCTCAGTATTGCCAGATACTTCAAATTGATCCAACAATTTCCCAATTTTCACAATATTATATTGCGTAAATATGGCTGGTTATAAAGTAAAGCTTCTTGTCATGGGCAAGTCAACTAAGCAAAACGCCTTTAAAAATATAAATTTGGATAAATTACCTGTGTTCTTCCTGTCACTTTTGCTCTCTTTAGGATGGACGCAGACACCGATAATACGATATTACAGCTTCGTCTTCTTTTGAACGAACAGTTTGTGACGCTCAGTATTGCCAGATACTTCAAATCGATTTAACAATTTCACAATTTTCACAACTGTACATTGCGCAAATATGGCTGGTAATAAAATAAAGCTTCTTGTCATTGTTAAGTCAACTAAGCCAAGGGCCTCTAAAAATATAAATTTGGATAAATTACCTGGTACCTGGAGGTCTACTGTAAAGGCCTGGATGACGTCTGAGATAATAAGAGATTGGTTACAGCAGTTTTGACAGGAAAATGGGTCTTGAAAAAAAAAATTCTGCTTTTCCTAGACAATGCTGGGTCCCATCCAAAGGACATCAATTTGAGAAACATTAAAATATTGTCCTCGTCACCTAACTGCACGTTTATTTGTCACTCGATCAAGGAATCATTAAAATTTTTGAAGAGCACTAGAGAACTATGATACTGAAACATTTAATAGTCAATATTGAAACTGCCTGTTCTGCCAGAGATTCAACTTCAACTTACGAGATCTTCTCTATTTCATCAAATGTGCTTGAGAGAAGATTTTTCAGAGACAATAAAAAATTGTTTTCATAAGACAGGATTCACAATTGTTGCTCCGATGTTAACAAAAGAGTCCGATCCAGAAGAAAACTTATCACTTACAATTCTCGAAGAAATTTATAGAGGAAAAAAGTTACTAGAAATCAATGAGCAGAATATTAATGATTTTTTCAGAAATGTATTTATTTGTTTCATATAATTTTTGAGTGGCATGATTAGTGGTACTGCTTGTTAGTAGCTGAAATTGTTTAATATTCATAACAATGACAGATAATCTACTGAACAAAATTAAATACAAATAAGCAGTAACACTAACATACCTCACTCTTAAGGACTTCTATAAAACAAAATATATTTTATTGATTTATAGGTGAGGAGAAAACAACTTTGAATAAAATTTGCAGCGAATTTTCATCAATTTCAAAGGTTGAGGAAGCAAAACAACTTTTTCAAATGCAAATTTTTTAAAATAATTGGAGAAAGTAATAAAATGAAATTAATTATAATTCTTCACATTATTCCACTACACGTAATATTATACTGTAGCAAGAGAACCAGTGAAATCACTCGTCTAATCAAGAGCCCGGGTAGCTCAGTCGGTAGAGCATTGGACTTTTAATCCAAGGGTCCAGGGTTCAAGTCCCTGCTCGGGCGGGCTTTTTGCATTTACATTTTGCAACTTTGTAATAGTAACTTGAGTAAAGACATTCAAGGTATTTAATTCAAATTTGTCCACTATTAACCCTGATTGAAAATCAATATGATTAAAACAGTTTATTGCTCGTTAACAGAAAATTTGAGAAATACACAATAACAAAATACTTCACTAAGTACCATAAAATATTCATTTAGAATAAAACGCAAATTGATCACAGATAAATAACTTTGCTCCTTCCATTATTAAAACCGAAAAAGTCCGCATTGTCTTAAATAAAAGGCACTCATAACAACACAAGAAACCTCAAGATTGATTTGGTTCGTATTCTATAGTTGCCTGAAATCCATTTTGTGAATCAGCGGTATATCTCACTATTCTAACGATACCGTCAGACTGTAACACCCTGTATTCACCGTGGACTGCGTTCCCATCTCTTGATTCTTTATGGATTTGGGAGTTACCATTTGCTGGATCTTGAACTCCGTAAGAGAACGAATAGTCTGGTTTGGCCTGAAACGGACAAATTGAAAGGGGAAATATTAAATAACGTAGTCAATAATGATTTAATATAAACTAAGGCCCCATTCGGTTCCACTTTTACCACATGGGTCCAGTGACTGGCACGAGTGACATTACTTTAGGCATCAAGACTTAATCCTCCATTTCACTGGGATGAAACAAGGATATTAGTCAAGACAAGCGTCAAGCTACAATGTAATGGGGGCGCCTTGCCGGGTTCAAGTAGAGCAGAGTGCAGGGGTTCCGACGTGGAACAAGGTCATAGGCGTAATTGGCAGACTTGTACCCCACGCCAATTTGATGAGTTCCAGGAGGCAAAATAGAACGAAACGCCTACCTCCCGAAATTAAGAGATTAGAAGCTCCATCGCAACATCGCATTCCTAAAGAGCTTCTGTTCTACTACATTTGGTGGGACTGGAAAGGAATCATTTATTATGAGTTGCTTCCATATAGCCGAACATATCTCTAACGTATCTCTACTTTCAACAACTGCAGCGTTTAAAGCTGACGATTGATCAGAAATGGCCAACAGAATAGATGTTGTGTTCCATTAGGACAACGCCAGTCCACACACGTCTGTAGTGACTCGCCAGAAACTCCGGGAGCTTTGTTGGGAAATTTTAATGCATCCACGATATAATCCGGACCTGGCATCAAGCGATTATCATCTTTTTCATTGAAAAACTTCCTGAATTATAAGAAATTAGCATCAAGAGGAGATTGTGAAAATTGATCACTGAAGTTTTTCGCCAATAAGGACCAAGACTTCTTTGTGGTAGTTTGAGCCGTTCAACTGTTTATTCAGCATCACCTTTTGACGGTAAGTTCATTATTAATACATTATTTCGTGAATATTGAACCTATTTTGAAAATTTTAACTGGGTTGTGTACAGAACATAAATAACTTTCTAACTAACCAACACTCGACATCTCTTTCCTATTCAAAAAATGTTAAGGGTTGATGTCTTTTTCATGGCGCTGGTTTTTTCATAACAAACTCATGATGGAAATTCGCCAGAATGTGGCCTATTTTCTCAAAATCTTCAAAAATTCTTCGTTTCTGAGTTCTGGAGGGGGGGGCAAATTTTCTTTGGGACACCCTGTATATGTCAACAACGTAAATTAAATTTTTGTGAAACTTAAGCCATGTGTTCTTGTTTACCTTATTAATTGACTTGTCAGAGTATCATTGCTCTCAGATTAAGATATTCAATACTGATACGTAATATTTACTTAACTCACCGTATAATCAATATTTCGATTTTTAGTAGTCACTTGATGGACTTCACCGCTGACTGGCCCTCGAAATTTATGAAATGAAAAAGTCTCTTCTTCTCCTTGAACAAACATGATGATGATTGCTAGTGTACTCTGGAATCAGAAAAATTTATAAAATCAGTTACTTAACGTGAGAAACTTTAACATATCTCATTCATCAATAACTATGCTTCGTTGTCATATCATTGGTAGTCATCTTACGTTTTTCGCAATATTCCTTCTTTTTAGTAAAAAAAAATCAAAAATGAGAAATTCATAAGACTATTTAGTTAGCATTCTTACGTTAAAAGTGGAAATTTTTATTTGGAAAACGAAGAACGAGCCAGAACGCCACCAAGTTTAAGGATGAAGAATTAGAGGCAAGGCTCGATGAAGATTCGTCTCTAACGCAAGATGAACTTGCAAAAACCATGGCACCCATTTGCCATGGTTTAAAAGCAATGGGAATGATCCGTACGGTAGGAAATGGGATGCCCTATGAACTGAAGCCAAGAGACGTCGAACGACTTTTTCACTGCCTTTTTTCGCGATGGAATCCATAAATTGCCAGAAAGAAGTTAAAAATTAGTGGCTAGTAACGGACAATACTTTGAACTTAGAATATATTATCAATTTTTCACAATAAAGTTTCAGTTTTCGACAAAAAACCGCACGAGTTTATTTATACACCTGATATCAAAGTCAGAAATTGTGTTACGTCTGTAATGCTTGACTTAAAACAATTCACCACAATATTCTGCGATCATTAGATCGCGAACGATCAAGAAAAAACTATAAATAATTCTTAAACACTCACGACTAAAACGATAATATTTTCCATGTTTTCTTCGAGATATAGGTAACCACAGACTGAGGCCAGCATCGAAAATCGATTTATTTATAACAAAGAAAAAACTTACGCAACTGAAGAATTGCAAAAATTGCATCTCCGGAAATAATCAACTTAGATACGGTTCATTGGTCCAGGTTTTCGGAGTCGACGAGTAAGAATTTTGTGAAACAATGGAAAAACTACTCGGTTGACTCTGAGGGAAGATTATCTAACAGTGCAAATTAAATTGGCCCAGAAAAAAACAACTAACAATTATATCTTCAGATGAATTCCACTAAGGGGTCGCACAAAAGAGAGGATTTATTCGTGGGAAAATGATTTGGACCGGTTTAAGAAAAGCATTGCATTGCTTGAGGAACCCTAGCGCGATCTTACCCTAGAAGTTAAATAAATTTCATTGATTTTTAATATTGAACACCAGGTAAAGTTTATAAATAGACATATAACCGTACACCAGTAAGTTGATTTATGAGGGATGTAAGTTTATTAAAAATATCATTCAAATGACCGCCACGACTGGAAACAGTACACCGTTAGATCAACCCAATTTTTCAGTACATTGTCATTTTTTTGAGGCTCAATCTTCGTATTTCATGTTTCAAAGCATCAATCGTTTCTGGATGTTTAGCGTAACACTTATCGTTGATGGATCCCCATAAAAAAGAGTCCTCCGAGGTGAAAATGAGCTTCATCGTTAAAGATGATTCTTCTAGGAAAATGCTCATCTTCAACCATGCGACCATTAGCTCACTGAGCAAAATGAAAATGGATGGTAACGGCTTCACTTCTTGTACTAGTTGAACTTTGTGAGCCTTCAGACCGAGGTCTTTATGCGAAGTTCTCCTCGGGGAAGTGCGCGAAATGTTTAGTTCTTGAGAATAGGATGGAACTGTGGGAGACCCCAGCATCCCCTTTCAATGCTTCAATCGCCACATATACGAAGCGATCTTGCATAAAGCTCATAAGCCACTGGCTTAGTTTGCTTTGGAGACTATAGGCTTAACAATACCTGATGCCAGAGGCAGTCGAAGGCTTTAGATATATCAACGGCTATTACACAGGTTTCTCCAAACTTCTTAGCAGTGTTTGTCCAGAGCTTAGTGACATATGCTAGCTAATCTCCAGTATACAGAAGTTGTCGAAATATATATTGTCTATCGTGAATTAACTCAAATTTTTGCAGATATATGATGAGTTCTATGTTGATCGTTCTATTGATGACCTTGGATGCAACTGAGAATAATGTAATAAGGCGATAATTCACAGGAATGGTCTTCTTTCCTTTCTTCGGAATGGGTTGGACTAATGTTTTTCCACATAGACGGAAATACTCCCAAAAAATTTACAGAGAAATGAGCACAACTCTTCAAGACGATTATTGGAATTCCACCTGGTTCCATCGCCTTTAATAGACTCTAATTTCGTAGGATTGTTTGCCTTTAGTATCGAGGCTTCAGTTTGACTACAGATCCGCCTTTTTCTTGGAAGACACAACCGTCGTGCAGTTGGATAGTTTGTTATAACTGAATGAAAGTAAAAAGTTAATACATTTTTGAACAAAATCATGTTGAGGAGTGAATATTTGAAAGTTAAAAATTAACTAATAGATAGAAATTGATATACTAGTTCCAGAAATCGCCATTTTAATAAAAAATGTCATTCAACTTCAAGTCACCCCAAAACGTTCAGCTTAGGGCATAGAAATTATTTGTCTCAAGCCATAAAATTTAAGCTTTCAAAATAATAGGAGTCCATGATAACCTTTAATCTCAGAATTGGTTGTACATGTCGGTTGACAATAAAATCCTGGTTTTGTGGGTCAACCACAAGAGAAATAAGTAGAACGATTAGATAAATTCGCTGGATGTTTAAAGATGCCGATTCGGTTACTGTAACCTATTAATCGCATGGCAGATTACGCGTTTAAAAAACACAATTTAATGTTGTTTGTTCATGAAGTTCATTCATACTGCATAACTTGTACGCCATTTTTTTCATTCTTTCGTTCTATTCGAAATTCGACACAGCCAAAAAATTTATAATTCGTGTTTTTTCTCAAAGCTATGAAATGTAGTAATAGAACAATTTGAAAAGTCATTAATAAGTAGTCTGAGCTAAGGTGAAAGAAAGCTCTACAAATCGAGACATCGCGAATTCTACCGGTTAGGTGACTGCCATGTAAGGATAGCTCTTTTACCAGGAGACTCTGAGTAGTCACCTGGTAAAAGAGTTCCACAATCTGCCCCAAGAAGCAGAATGTGTAATAAGGGTTACGCCTCATCATCGCGCATTAGCGAGAATCACTCCGAAGAGTTGAACTCACCAAGCTTCCAGTTTCGGCTTCAGTCCGAAAACATACACCGTGACTGGTAGCAGCGAAGCACTATCCAACCTCTACTGGCTCTGCATGGTCAGTATCCGAGTTGTTTGGGACTCACACGCTGAAGGGGCTTCTTATCCACCCACCCGAACTCAGTCCCATGAACAAAGCTAGTCTCAAGATTGATGCCTCAATTGATCCTGGTACGAGTACCGTCAATCCGACTTGTACGTCAAGACCCTTGTGAAGCCTTTCAATTAATCCTGGCTTCAAACACCAACGTCTAGCCGTATCATAGAGATTCACAAACCCCATAAACGTCTGGCAAACGGACGAAGCCGGTCGGAACGTCAAGTCCCGCTAAACCCTGTTTCCATTTCTCGAGATATCCTGAACATGAGTTACTGCGAATAGATAGACGGAATACGCTCCTAGTCCAGCATGCGAAATATCAACCACTGCCCCCTCGAGTCCAAATCAAATTGGGTGGTTAGGTCGTACGAATACTTCCCGAGGCTCGCCACCATCCTGAGGAAACGCAATATGCTACATAACGCACTCGGCCATTAAACAGAAAAATCCGGAGATTTACTGCAATAGGATAAAGTGCCTTAGTTTTAAGGGTGAGGCCCTATGCTTCGACGAACACCGTTATCACTGAGTTGATCAACGCGCCCCAGACCCTGATAGAGTATCAGAGTATCAGGCTTCATTATACAAAGAGTCTGGACTTGCTACCCAGACTCTTTACTGGCTCTTTATAACTCCTGCCCACGGCTTTCGTACTTTCCTAAGGCATGGAAAGAAGAAAAGATTTGTTTTCTCCTTAAGAACAAAACAAAACCGCCTGATGATCCAAAGTCATACCGACCGGTATTCCTTCTGAATGAAATGGGTAAGCTGTTAGAGCGTACTGGCTCTTATAGCTCCTTTATACTCGGCTTCCGGACAAGAATTGGGAAATCAGTACGGCTTCCGTTCCGGGAAATGTACTGAGGATGCCGTTAGAAAGGTAGTTGCATATGTTCGTGATTCAGTATACTACTGGCCTGTTCGCAGACATCGAAGAGGCATTTGATGTCTTTATGTGGTGGCCGTCGGTACTGCGCAGATTCTGATCTGCCCTCCCGAACTCGCCCTACGGTGTCATCTGCTCATACCTTTCAGACAGATCCATAACCTTTTCACAGGGTAGTTGCCAATATAACCGGAGGGTCCACAGGGATCGGTCCTAGGGCCCTTCTTGTGGAACCTTCTGCTAGATGAACTGCTAGCTCATCTCCCTACCGAGAGGAGAAAGCTTAGCATACGCTGAAGTCCTGGCCATTATGGTCAAATCTAATAGCCGCAAAGGCCTCGAAGTTGCTATGCAATTCTACATCCAGGAAATATAGAAATGGCTCTCCGTGAATAAGCTTTCACTATCAATCAAGAAGACACATGCTGTTCTTCTCAAGGGCAAATTAGACCGAAATCGGCCTCTCACGGTTCGTATCTACGGGAACTCATTAAGATGGGAACCTCAGACTACCTACCTGGGGGTTGTGCTCGATACAGGTCTCACATTCATTCCGCATATCAAATACCTACGTGAGAAGGTAGATATGCTAACATGAACTTCAGGCGACTAAGCCAAAAATTCGCGGAGAACCTGGGATAGCATCGATGAGAATTTTCTATAAATTCATCTTCTTACCGGTAGTTTTATACTGTTCTTCAGTATGGATACACAAAACTGGAAATAGTCACTTTTCCAGAAACCTGTCTGCTTGTCACAGGTCAATTTTGTTACTCCTGTGCAATGCTTGTAGAACCGTCTCTACCACATTGCTAGAAGTGCTAACAGGAAGCATGCCTCTACAGCTAATGGCGGAAAAAGTAACTGCCGGTTTCCACTCCCGTCATTTACTAGAATACTCATATAAAGGGAGAGTCCTCAGACCCCCCGATACGACGGCGAATGATCTATCAGGTATTGAAGAAGCTGACTCAAGAAAAATACTATGGGATATGCTAGTAGTGTCCTGGCACCAAAGTTGGGACACGTGCATAACAGGCCGAACTCTCTACAGATGCTTACCCAAGGTAGACTTTGCAATCGACAATGAATCTTTTCGGCCACACTATGCTCTCACCTGCTTCATAACAGGTCACGAGTCATTTCGGGCGAACCTTCACAGGCTAAACCTCTTCCCTACAGCATCTTGCTCCTGTGGGGAAGAGGAAAAAACTTCAAATCATATCATATTATATTTTTCTGCGAAGCGTTCAACACGACGAGAACTTCTAACATCTCGTCACAGGCATCAAGTCCTCATAACCTCCTAGGTTCAGTAGCATTAGGTCACGAAGTGTCAAGTGTGGCAAAGTTGATAGTGAACTACATTCACGAAGAACGTCGCAGAATAGCGACAATTCAATTTAAAAATAAAATATGGTTAAGATAAGGCAATATCGACTCTCTCTGGGGAAGGCATATATATAGAGAGAGATAATACAGTGATACGACAGGCCGTTTCCTAATAGTATTTTAGGAAACGTAAATGCCACAAACTAATCTTCTGAGCATGTCCTCCAAAGAAGTTTAAAGTCACCCCATCCGCTGGAAAAATAGTGACTACGGTCTTTTGGGATGCTAAAGCTATTTTATTGATAGAATACACTAAAAAGGATTAAAGCATCGCAGCAGCATCATACGCAACCGTTTTGAGTAATTTAAGAGAAGCAATTAAAGGGAAAAGGCTAGGGAAACTCACAGCAGGGATGTTGCCTCTTCACTACAATGCGCCGGTTCACAAGGTCCGAGTGGCGAAGGCTGCTGTACGGGAATGTGGCTTCGAAGAAATTACTCATCCTCCGTACAGTCCAGACTTAACCCCCAGTGACTACTACCTATTCCCAAATGTGAAAAAATTTCTTCGTGGAAAGCAATTTTCCGACTATGAAGAACTGAAAGTAGCAATAAATACCTACTTTGAGGAGAAGCAGGAAGAATAATTTTTGACAGGGTTTAGAGAAGCTTATTTCTCGATATAACAAATGTATTGAAGTTCTAGTGGACTACATTGGAAAATACAATTTTTCCAAAATTTTCTGACTTTTCTTTCATGCCTATACCGAGAATATATTGAATGCCCCTCGTATGTCCTTCCCAGTATGAATCATTTCAGAGAATCTCCTCTTGGAAGCTGCTCTTCCAGAACATTCATATCTATAATAATTAATCATAACTGGGATGCATTGTAACCTTATCATTTCGCATCGGCGCATTCCTGAATTATTCACGATTATAGTGTCACAATAATAGTGGCATATTATAATAGAATAATAACACCAAACGTGACGCGAAAAGTCCCCTCACTTTTATAATTTTTTCTAACAGTATCGCTACCAGTGATGATTCAAATATTTAGTTATGTGAAGATCATTACTCAGCGCGGGAATAATAATGATTAAGATACATTTGTAGTGGATTTCAAACATATATGGTATTTTCCAGTGATAATTATCAGAGTGAATCTCACAAATTGAAACGCATGAACAACATCAAAATTGTTGATGGAAGGGATATTTGAAACATGTTTCAAATAAGACGGAAAGTAAAGTGAAAATAAAATCATTTTATTAATCTTCTGTACAGGTAAGATCGAATAGATTGTTAAAGAAAAAGAGTCAAAAATATTGCAATCCCGTCATGATAACAAAACTTTTGGAGATTCTATGACAAAAATTCTATCTTTATGTGAAGTTCATAGCTTGGGGAAAAATTAAGTATTTCTGCATGAACTAGGGCCAAAGATGCACCGTTTCCTTCTATAATTTGCTGCCATTATAAAGATAGCTTCATAATGCCTCTCTTAGTATTAGTCTTTATTGGCGAAAAACTCTAGTAACCAATTTTCAAAATTTTCTCTTGATGCCAATTTCTTATCACTCAAGAATTTTTGCAATGCGAGAAAAAGATGGTAATTCTTGGTGCAAGGTCCGGACTATATGGTGGATGCATTAGAACTTTCCAACCAAGCTCCCGGAGTTTCTGACGAGTCATAACAGACGTGTGGCCTGGCGTTGTCTTGATGGAACACAACACCTCTTTTGTTGGTCAATTCTGGCTGTTTCTGTATCGTAGCATCACGGCGCTTGACCACGATCGTTTTCGCACGATATTGTCGTTATAAACCCATTTCTCATCCCGTCACCATCCATTAAAGAAATGGGTCGATTTCATTCGGTTTGGCCAAGGCTTTGCAAATAGAAATTCGATCCGTCTTGTTTTTTGGTGTTAATTGGTGCGGCACCCAAACATCTGCCTTATTTTTCAATCCAGCTTTGCAGAAATGGTTTAAAACTGTTTTATGGTCGATCTGTAGCTCCTGGGCGATGTTAAGAGTACTAACATGAAAATAACAGAAAAAACAGCAAAAGATTTTTTTTAGTGTGAAATGTCACCTTTAATGAGCATAAATCTGAAATTGTTCGATCGATATTTACCAGATATCGATCAATACAACCATACCGAAGAAATAATTTTTTCCCCACCTCTTACTATAGACACTGAACTGTTTCAGCCGTTACTATTTGGTAGTTGATGATAATTAAAACAAATTGTTCGACGTGCAGTAATAAATATATAGGACAGACGGGACGTTCCTTCCAGACAAGGTTCAACGAACATAAAATGAATTTCATAAAAATAAACAAACTTTTACTTCTGCCACTCATTGTTTAGAAAACGGCCATCCTTTTCCGACAAAAGATAAACTTAAAATTTTACATGCAGAATCAAAAGGAAAGAAACTTGAATTTAGAATCTGTCGAAATTTTCAAATTAGTTCACAATAAAAATAATGTAAAAATAATGAATGACTGTACGGATCTATGTAAATCCAAAATTTTTGAAATAATTAAATAAAAAACATCTGTTTACCAATCTTCTTTGACGTGCCGACGTTCTAAAAGTTGTTAAGCTTCCTTCCATTTTAAACCATCTTTAACCTGTTTTTTGTTATCTCTTCTACCTCTGTATATTCATAAATACTCTGTTCTGCTTGTTTAGTCTTCAGTTGTCTGAAGATGGGATAGTTAATTCCCGAAACTCGAGTTACAACTAAATGTGTAAAATATCAATTTATTGGTAGTAAAGCATAGTAATTTCTACAACTTATTTTAATTACTCTTATTACAGTTTCAAAAAACCGGGAAACCGGTGAAATATAAAATACCGAGCATAAAACGAGTTTTAACTGTATTAAATCAAAAGAATTTCCTTAAATATGAATTTTTTCGTCTTAAATTTACGCTCACTTACGTAAGAAGTAGGTACTTTTTCAACCCTTTCTATATTCAAGGCTTTATACACTTCCTTCTTTACGTTTTCCCATTCACACCCAGTGTATTACAACAGTAAGCATCGAATAAACAAACGCTTTTGTCCACAACAGGTACCAAAACGTCTTAACAAATTTATTGCTACTTCTTAAGTGCCTTATTCCCAAACTGCCGCCTTGTGTTACTCGAATTGCTTTGTTCGCTTTACAAGTTGAATAATGATGAAACGAAATCGGCCGAAAACTCTTTACTTTTAGTGCCGCCAGTAAAGGTTTAAATATCTTCAACCCTGCACTATTTTTATATTTTCTTCAAATGCAGAATATCTTTCTGATTTTACACTAAATGCTCAAAATTCCGACCAACTTCGAAGGTAAGTCGACGTTATTTCAGTTTTTTTCGTATAGATATTTTTTTCATACAATAAATCAAGTCTCAAAGAAATTGTTTTATCTCCCCTGAGAATTTTCATACTTTTCGATTGGAAATAACGTAGAATTCACCGATACTGAACAGAATTCATTAAATCTAGTAAAAAAATCCAATACCATTGAGCATTGATCCTCGAAGCTGTACAAGCAAATTTATTATTACTTTAGCCAAAAGAAATAAAAAAAAATTTTTGTACCCTTATCTCGAAACAAAAACTATTTGAATACAGTTTGTTACCAAATTTCAGACTAGTTGTTTTTAAAAACATTTGAAAAAAAAAATTCTGACCATTAAGTGCTTGGGTGTCTGTTCTTGGCGATCTTGAAGGCTTATGAGGAAGGTGTTGGAAACAAATCATTACTGGTATTTGTATTGACTTAAATTCAAAAAATTATCAGAATCGTTCTAGTCATTCGTAAGTTATCCCAAAAAACCTGAATTATGGTCGTAGGAAAAAAAATTAAAGCACTCGTCTTTATATATTTTATTCACACCTAAGAGTCACCTAGTACCAGGACACTTGTATATGTGTATTATTTAATTAAAATGTGCAATGGATTTCAATAAAATAAAGGTCAACACGATTCGTAGTTTCGTAAATCATACGAAAAGCAATCAATTGATATTTCTGCATTTGTAATTTACCGGAATCATACCTATTTTCATTACGAAGGATCAAGTATTCCTGCAATAAAACAAATATAATCTCAGTAAAATAACGATTGTTCAAACCTCTGGCGTTGATAGTACCGTATGATATACGAAATTTCTTGAAAATTTGTTGTTCATAAATATTTATGAAAGATAAAGGACAATTAAAATGCATATACATTAATCAATAGGCTACTCGCGATTGTGGACAAAATTACGCATTCCTCAGTCGTTTCAACAACACCATGCCTTTGACAAGCGATCCTCTTTAAATTCCATACGTTCCCTTATTCTGTGGTTTGTTGCAGGATCCATAGAGAAACTGTTACATTTTTGACCGATCGCAGCTAAGATCGAGTGAAACAGATATCATGATCTAAATCCAAATAATGTAATTATTTACAAACTAATTCCTGAAATTAATTAAATTCCTGAAGATAGGCTCTCTTCAATCTGAGATAATCCTCAGAATGTATTCCTTGAGCACTATTATTCTTTTAAAGGTAATTTTCTATTATGAATGATCTGGAAGATATTTTTGTTTAGAAAACGATTGCATTTTTTCTATACACAAAGTAAAGCATAATTTGTTACGAAGTTTGAATCTGAAAACTTAATTGAATATTTTTTTTTAGGTACAGTGAAAATAATAATTGAAAGTTATGATTTTGAAATGCAGCCCTTGGAATCCACTTTATGTTACTCTCTCTAAACTGTTTGTTAAAGATGGGAAATTCAGTTCGTGATATCGAGATTTGGAAGCACAGTAAATGGAGAATTATTGATAAATTGAGATAGTAAAAAAATTGTGTATAATTTAGTCTACATTCCAAATTATAGTGTTCGTGCCATATTGAGGTAATATTTCATTTGAGGCAGCAAATCATACGCCAGTTCATTAGACAAAATCTTAACTGAAACATTTAAGTCAATACTAATAGTTAGGTTCTAAATATACTTTTTATCAATTACAATGGGTGATAGAAGAATTAATAGATATATTAATAAAATATATGAGATCGCAATTAGAAACCGGAGAAAGAAAAGGACTGGATGGATTTTGAAGCATACTACCTTAAAAAAATGTGTATTCTCTGTCATACTTATAAGTATTATATTAATGGTTTTGTATTGGAAGCATATAAATACACCTTATTTGGCTCAGTAAGTAAATCATTTTGATATTTGTGAATGAGAAGTAATTAACAATCTATTTTAGTTTTATCCAAAAGAGCACTCGTCCTGAACCTAATATAAGATGTGGCTTAATGAATGGACCAAGAATACTAAAAGATCATGGCCATAAAACAGAAGCACAGCTTAGGAGTTACCCTAAAGTACTTGTATTTGTGGAAACAGCATTTTCAAAATTGGGCAGGGATATTGCCGAATTATTAGTTCATACTCGCATAAAGTGAGTAAATCATTCAAAGTACTTCTACCTTTTCATTTATATTTTTTAAGTATGCTTTATGCTTATAATATTTTTGTTTTAGATACAAGGTGGAAGTAGCAGGAAAAAGTTTACCAGTATTAACGAACTTAGATAAGGGTAGATATGGAGTGATTGTGTTTGAGAATTTCAGTAAATATTTAGAAATGGATAACTGGAACAGAGAGTTATTGGATAAATATTGCAGAGAGTATCTTGTTGGTATAATAGGGTTTATTCCACCAAATGAAGAAACTTATGTGGGATCTCAGTTGAAGGGGTTCCCACTTTTCATTCACACTAATCTGAAATTGAAAGTAAGTACATATTCGGCTCTGCTTTAAATATAATGAAACAGTTCTGTAGAGTTTTTTCAATAACACCAGTGGAGTTACACGTCAAAAATCTCACACTCAATATATGCCAGTCATTTGAAAGAATTTGGACATAACAATGAAATTATCCATTATGAAATTAAAAGTACCAGACTCGTACTTTTCGAAGCAGTAGAAATTAGTAAAAGAACTTTAAAATTCTTCTCAACAATGAAACATTTCCATTGTGAATATTTTTACTTAGTAAGGTACTGTCAGTTATTAGTACCTTTCCTTTTTCAAGTTTTTAGTTATATGAGAAGTGAAGGTGGAATATTCAGAGTTAGTTCAAAATATAAACATCGAGAAACCACATTTTTGGCGGAACAATTATCGTTAATTATTAAATGGTGAAAATAGTCTTTATTATTTTATTTATTTAAAATAAATTTCCATCAAATAAGGACCGATGCAATTAAATCCTTCTCCATTACGTTAGATATTTTTGGGACTTTTATATGTAGTCTAAGGTCTCAATATTCTGGAAATTAAACTCTGTATAGTTTAGTAGTCTCACTGTTATGTTTTTGCAGGATGCTGCTTTAAACCCAACGTCTCAAATATTAAGATTAACCCGGGCAGGAGAAACGGCTTGGGGTGAATTACCAGGAAATGATTGGACTGTATTTCAGGCAAACCATTCCACTTATGAACCATTGGAATGGGCACATAAAAATGATGACATCAAACCGACAGAAGGTACTTTCAATACATATTAGGTCTACCGGAAAGTTAGTCTACCTGGAACGTTCCCGTTACAATCAGCTTCAACAACAGCTAATATTTAGGTTTTCTCTTTTGATCGCTAACAATGTATACACATTAACGTCGCAGTTGAACTAAAACAAAGATCATTCTTGTTAGTATTAAGTGAGATGCGATCTTGTACCCCTTGGTACCGATAAAGGTCATATACGCCACTGTATTTTGTACGAATTCCAACAAGGAATAAATGATACAGAAGTGTGTAGAAATTTATTGAAAATGTTTGGGGAAGGTACAGTTTCTGATAGAATATGCAAAAGACATTTAATTTCAAGTAGGTGATTTCGACTTTTCGCTCTGACGATACTGTCAAGGTAATGTTAGAGCAAGGTTCTCTTTTGACAATATCGAAGATTGCAGAAAGGCTTGATTCAGCTCAACAACCATTTCCGACCATATTGGAAAATTAGGGTTTGTGTGGAAGTATTCGACATGGGTGCCACATTAATGAGAAGAATTTGAATGATCATCTCTGCTTGCATGCAAAAAAATCGAACCCTTCTTGGACCGGATCATAAATGAAAAGTAAATTACCTATGAAAACATCATAAGGAAAATTGTGAATCTGGAAAACTTGCCCCCCTCCACTTCTAAACCGAAGTTGAGCCTGTACAAGAAAATGTCGTGTAAATGCCGTGACATTCGAGGACCAATACATTTTGAGCTGTGGAAACCAAACGAAAGGCTAGATTCGGAGAAGTACTGTCAGCAATTGGATAAATTAAAAACAGCACTCTAAAAAAAGAGGCTGACGATGTTCAATAGGAAGGACATCCTACTGCTTCATGACAATGCCAGGCCACATGCTGCTTTGGGGACTCATCAGAAAGTGGAAGAGCTAGGAAATTCTGTCGCATCCACCATACTCCCAGACCTAGCTCCTTCTGATTATCACTTGTTTCTGTCCTTACAAAATTTCTTGCAAGGCAAACAATTCAAGAAGATATCAGACAAGCACTGGTTCAATTTTTGGCCTCTAGAGATAAGACATTTTTTTAAAATGGGATATACAAATAGCTATCACGCTGGCAAGAAGTCATAAATAATGATGGCAATTATACATTCTGTCAAGAAAGTACCGGGAATTATCGATTTAAATCTGGCGGGGCAATGAGGCAGGTAAAAATTTTTTTTTCTAGGTTGGTACCACTGTCCTTAATTACTATGCCAAGCTTGAGCGGGATCTGTCAACTAGTGTGTTTGCAACAGCTGATTAAGTCAGTCGATGTCAGAGTGCGTGCCGATTTTTACTATGGGTGATTACGTTGAGCAAAGAATTTGTTTAAAGTTTTGTGTTGCAAATGAATTTTCGTGTGCCGATGCATTGAAAATGTTGCAAAAGGCCTTTGGTGATAATGCTCTATCGAAAACTCGTGCATATCAGTGGTACAGAGCCTTCAAGGACGGTCGTGAAGTGGTCGCCCATCGACGGCTTCGATCGAAGATAACGTCGATAAAATTAAGGAAAGGGTGCTGGAAAACCGTCGTACCAGCTTGAGAGAGATAGCACATGATCTTAAGATATCCCACGAGTCCGCACGTACGATTTTGATTGATTCTTCAAACGTTACATCATGCTCAACAGAATCCATTCAGTTGAATAGAAATGTTAATTATTGGCAACTTGTTTTGGAATAGCAAAGGCGTACTGCTTATTGATGCTCTTCATGAGCAACGTGTTACAATCAATGCTGAATATTGTTGCAAGCATTTTGGTGAGGTGAAGCTGACTTATCGAAGAAAATTACGAAGTACAACCTTCGAAAGTGTGATGACAATGCTTTGATCTGAGAAGAATTGGAAACATTTCATTGGGAAATACTTGAGCATCCGCCTTACCGCTCAGACCTGTCCCCGTGTGACCATCACATGTTTGGTCCACTCAAAGAAGAATTGGAAAAAAAATGTACTGACAAGAGCGAAGACGATGTAGAAAAATATAAAAATTTTTCATAATACATACATTCTGTCAAGAAAGTACCGGGAATTATCGATTTAAATCTGGCGGGGCAATGAGGCAGGTAAAAATTTTTTTTCCTAGGTTGGTACCACTGTCCTTAATTACTATGCCAAGCTTGAGCGGGATCTGTCAACTAGTGTGTTTGCAACAGCTGATTAAGTCAGTCGATGTCAGAGTGCGTGCCGATTTTTACTATGGGTGATTACGTTGAGCAAAGAATTTGTTTAAAGTTTTGTGTTGCAAATGAATTTTCGTGTGCCGATGCATTGAAAATGTTGCAAAAGGCCTTTGGTGATAATGCTCTATCGAAAACTCGTGCATATCAGTGGTACAGAGCCTTCAAGGACGGTCGTGAAGTGGTCGCCCATCGACGGCTTCGATCGAAGATAACGTCGATAAAATTAAGGAAAGGGTGCTGGAAAACCGTCGTACCAGCTTGAGAGAGATAGCACATGATCTTAAGATATCCCACGAGTCCGCACGTACGATTTTGATTGATATTTTGGGCATGAGAAAGGTGGCCGCACGACTCGTACCGAAAGACCTGAATTTTCTTCAAAAACGTCATCGCGAACAGGTTGCTTCAGACATGCTGGATCGCTGTAATTCCGATTCTACATTCATGGAACGCATTATAACTGGTGATGAGACCTGGGTCTACGAGTACGATATGCAAACAAGCCAGCAATCATCGGAATGGGTGGCAAAAAATGAGGCGAAACCGAAAAAACCACGCCAAAGCCGCTCGAAAATGAAGGTGATGCTCATTGTTTTCTTCGATATCCGTGGCGTGGTGCACTATGAATTCGTTCCAGAGGGTCAGACGGTAAACAAGGAGTATTACCTAGGCGTTATGAAACGTTTGCGTGAGCGTATCCGTAAGAAGCGGCCAAATTTGTGGGCGAACAACTCATGGATTTTGCATGACGATAACGCGCCTTCTCACCGAGCTACGATTGTGACTGACTTTCTCGCCAAAAACTCAACAAACGTGCTTCAGCAACCACCGTATTCGCCGGATTTGGCTCCCTGCGACTTTTTCCTCTTCCCAAAACTAAAATTGCCCCTTCGTGGCACCCGTTTTGAGTCGATTGAAGCCATAAAACAAAATTCGGCGCGAGAGCTAAAGTCCATCCCGGAAAGCGCCTATAAAAAATGTTTCGATAATTGGAAGTGCCGTTGGCATAGATGTATTGGAGCAAATGGAGCCTATTTTGAAGGCGACCCAATAAATTTTGACGATTAAATGTAAAAATGTTGTTTTAATTGAAAATTCCCGGTACTTTCTTGACAGAGTAGTATTATTCATTAAAGTTTATTCAAAGTATGAAAATTTTATTCTTTTGTTTCATTCTAAAAACGAACAGAACTTTCCTGTAGATCTAATATTTAATGCAACATTGCCTAACATTTAAAGTGGACATTTCTCGGCTTCAATATTTATAGAGATTCACAGCAGGGGTACCTCCTGCTGTTGGACACTTTAAATTTTTAAGAATGAACCTTTTAATTGTGAAATGTGAATAATATCTTCTTAAAAAATTTTCTTTATTTTAGGAGAAATTAGAACTCCCCTCACCACCGTCCTGCAAGATCATGGCCTTTTTGACAATATTCAGAGAATTATTTTCGGTTCGGGCTTGAAATTCTGGCTTCATAGATTGCTATTTCTAGACTCCTTAAGCTATTTAAGCCATGGTCAGCTGAGCTTGTCCTTAGATAGAATGTTCTTGGTAGACATAGACGATATATTTGTCGGTGAGGTGGGCACTAGGCTGAAAGCTGACGATGTCAGGGCTCTAATAGACACCCAATCGAGGATTCAGGCTATGGTCCCAGGATTCAAATTTAATCTGGGTTTTTCTGGGAAGTATTTTCATCACGGAAATTCGGAGGAGGATGAAGGAGACGATGTAATCTTGGAGAATATCGATAAGTTTATGTGGTTTTCTCATATGTGGAACCATTTACAGCCTCATTTGTACGACAATCTTACTCTTCTCATGGAGGATATGATGCTGAACAAGAACTTCGCAAAACAAAAGGGTAAGTGAAATGAACACACACAGTATTTTCAAGATAAGCTCTTTTACTAAAAGTTTACCAAATTTGATTTCGATCAGATTAGTTTGGGATTATTGGGAAGATGAGAAAAAGTTTCAAATGCGAATGAATGCGGAATCATTATACCGATTAACAAACTTAACCAAGATAACAGGCCGGGGGGAAAAAAATCCATTATTTTTGTGTGAACTTCAAGACTTTAACATGTTTCGGATTGTCCAATTTGGGTCAAATAGCACCGTTCTTTTCTATAATTTGTTACCATTTTGAAGGTAGCTCTCTCTTAGAAGTCTTGGTTCTTATTGGCGATAAACTCTAGTAATCGATTTTCACAATCTTCTCTTGATGCCAATTTCTTATCATTCAGGAAGATTAACAATGTGAGAAAAAGAGTAATCGATTGGTGCCAGGTCCGGACTATATGGTGGATGCATTTAAACTTCTCAACCAAGCTCCTGGAGTTTCTGGCGAGTATTGCCTGGGATTGTCCTGATGTAACACAACACATCTTCTGCTGGTCAATTGCTAGCTTAAAACAATCCAGTTGTTGACAGTAGAAATACGAATTTAGTGTTTGGCCATATGGAAGCAACTCATACTAAATGATTCCTTTCCAGTCCCATCAAACTCACAGTAGAACCTTCCTGGACGTTAGTCCTAGTTTGGCCACCATTTAAGCTGCTTTACTACACTTTGACCGCAATCGTTTTGGCACAATATTGTCGTATGTAACGCATTTCTGATTCCCAGTCACCATTCGTTTAAGAAATGGGTCCATTTCATTCCATTTGGCCAAGGCTTCGCAGATGGAAATTCAATCCATCATGTCTTTTGGTGTTAATCGGTGTGGCACCCAAACACCAGGCTACTATTTGAATCCAACTTTGTACAAATGGTTTAAAACTTTTATGGGCTATCTCTAGATCTTGGCGATGCTACGACTACTAACATGTCAGTCATTTTTAATTATTTCTGTGATTTTATTGACATTTTCGACAAAACATTTAGATGAAATAATAACGATAGAAGAGCACAAAATGGGTGTTTGCTCTTACTTACTGATACATCCAATTTACCATTGCAATCGTTCTTTACTAAAGTTAGTAATGTTGTCAAAGTTGTATTTTCAAAAGTGCATGGCCTACTATTTTAATTCAAATTAGTTTTCATCTTGATTTATAGGAATTCCTGTGGATTCTGGATACTCCGTTGCTCCTCATCATTCAGGCGTGTATCCTGTACATGAAATTTTGTATACCGCATGGAAGAAAGTATGGAATATCAGAGTGACATCAACCGAAGAATATCCTCACTTGAGACCGGCTAGGTAAAATAGTTAATACAACCTCTTGTAGATGTGCCAATGAATTATTTGTTATAGACTGCGTAGAGGCTTCATTCATAGAAACATCATGGTACTTCCGAGGCAAACATGTGGTCTCTTCACACATACAATGATGATTGATAAATATCCTGGTGGTCGAGTGAAGCTAGATGAGTCTATTCAAGGGGGAGAATTGTTTCAAACCATTGTTTATAATCCAGTAAGTCCTGAATAAGAGTTCATTATCCAATTTAGTGTGACATTACAATATTAGGAATGTTAATCTTTGAACTATGACAAATTCACATAACTCTGGTCCTGTTAAAAACAAGTTTTGAAAAATTACTAGTTACAACTAAACATGCTCTTTTTCAGATAAATATTTTTATGACCCATATGTCCAATTATGGTAATGATAGACTTGGATTATACACATTCGAATCTGTGATAAAATTCATTCGGTGCTGGACGAACATACATTTGACTTCAGCACCTCCGCTCCAAATTGCTGAAGCCTACTTTAAATTATATCCCGGAGAAGTGGACCCTATTTGGGGGGTGAGTATAATTTTATCATTTAGAAAGTATAATTTTAACACTTCTTTCTGTTTACAGAATCCTTGTTTGGACACGAGGCATCAGAAGATATGGTCGAAAAATAAATCCTGTGATTCCTTACCGAAATTTCTAGTGATAGGACCTCAGAAGACGGGGACCACAGCCCTATATACTTTCCTCTCTCTCCATCCTGCTATCGCCAGTAATACTCCAAGTACTGATACTTTCGAGGAAATACAGTTCTTCAATGCCCACAACTATCTGAGAGGCTTAGATTGGTAAGATGTTCAACTCTAATAACTTAACATTGTTGTTTGAAAATGATAAAAATTATTTAATTTAAAATAATCTCCATTGCTATTTATTAATTTTTTCCAACTTTCCAGTAGTTTATGAATTTTACATAAAAAAACAGTTTTACTTTTGGGGCGAACCGGTTATCCAGTCATATTCGTGCATTTTTATACAAATTAAAGCGTTGTTCAGGGAGAGCATGTTTCAGTGATGCGAATTGATGATAATCGGACACAACCAAGTTTGGAGAATAAGCCGCATGCACTAGTATTTCTTAACTGAAAACACTTCGATCATTTCCCTGACCAGTTTTGCTGTGTGATGGGGCAAAATGACTTTGTGTTGCTTTTTTCCATATTTCAGGCGCTTTTCACGTAATACTCGATTTAAATCGTCGTTGGTTGCAATCAGTGTTAACCGTTTTGCCAGGTTTTATCTTAATAGATTACACCCTTCTGATCCCATCACTCACATTTGGTATATGTCGATGGTTCGTCTGGATTCATCTATGATTTGCAAAGTAAGGATTCTCAAAATATATACATTTTTCATCACCTTTCATGATGCGATGGAGAAATAAATTTAATTTTTATGTCACGTAACTTTTTTCAAGGGGTTTTTCGGTTTTCTGCTTCATTCATTTCATGGGGAATCTATTTTCCCCACTTTCTTAATTAAGACGTCTTTTTGCGTCACATTCAATTGATCCGCAAGCTCTTCACCCAATAACGCTTGCAATTCGTTGTTACTTTTGAAATTTTTGAACCACTTGAAACACTATTTTACCAAGAACATCTTAACCGTAAGCTTCGATAAGCATGTGATTTTGGAGCAGTTTTCTTCAAATGATCACAGAAAATCAATGCTGTCCATAAATTCTTTATCAGTAGGTTAAACGTAACTGTAGAGATCGTTTTCACCCCAGACATAAGGACAAAGTAAGCCCCCAGGTATGAATACACAAAAACATAACATTTAGCTGGCTTACTTTACTAGTGATTTCTTGCATTGTTTGGAAGTTATCTAAGATTAGACATTTATAAGAATCGTTTTAACTGTTTAGGTATATGAACTTCTTCCCAGTCGATGTCAATTCAACCACTAAGTATTATTTCGAAAAAAGTGCCACCTATTTTGATGGAGAATTGGTTCCTAGAAGAGTGCATGCACTCCTACCTTATGCAAAATTGATCACCATACTCATATCGCCAGCAAAACGAGCGTATTCGTGGTATCAACACATAAAAACTCACGGAGATCCTTCGGCCAACAATTATACCTTCAATCAAGTTATAACAGCTTCTGATACCGCTCCCAAACCTCTTAGAGATCTGAGAAATAGATGTTTAAACCCCGGAAAGTACGCACAACATTTGGAGAGATGGCTGACATATTTTGCTCCTCAGAATCTGCATATTATAGATGGAGAAGTGCTGAAGTCGAATCCTGTAGAAGTGATGAATGAAATGCAGAAGTTTTTGAAGATCACACCTTTTATGAACTATACGGAGCATCTGAGGTAAGATAATATAACTTGTAATAAGTAGAATGAAGAATAAGATTTAAGGTATGATGCAAGTGAACTACTATACTTGTCACTTTTCAAGTTCTCAATTAATAGTCTGCTGAAGTAGCCATGTAGTCACCAACTTGATAGTTATTAGGTTGGGGAAAAAGAAATCCATTATAAATGACTAATTTATTATGAGTTGCTTCCATATGGCCAAACACTAAATTTGTATCTCTACTGTCAACAACTGGATCGCTTGAAGCGCTAGTGATTGACTACAAACGGCCAGAATTCCATCAGGACAACGTCAGGCCACACATGTCTGTAGTGACTCGCCAGAAACTCCGGGAGCTTGGTTGGGAAGTTTTAATGCATCCACCGTATAGTCTGGACCTGGCACCAACCGATTACCATATTTTACTCACATTGCAAAACTTCCTTAGTGATAAGAAATTGGCATTAAGATTTTGAGTATCGATTACTAGAGTTTTAAAGTTGTTCGCTAATAAGAACCAAGACTTCTATGAGAGAGGCATTATGAAGCTTTAAAATGGCAGCAAATTATAGAATAAATGGTGCATATTTGACCCAAACCGGACAATCCGACACATGTTAAATAAAGCCTTGAAGTTCACGCAAAAATGATGGATTTCTTTCCCCCAATCTGTTATTAAATTTTAAATATAAAAATAATATATTCTGTACTTACGAAAGTAATGAACATAGATTTCTTGTGTACTTGTGTTAAAAATATATTGAAAATTTCTTCTTTACATGTTACTTAAGAATTGTTGATATCACATATAAAAATAGACTGTCATCTTATTTATAGGTTTGACTCGAAGAAAGGGTTTTACTGTCAGGTCAAAAATAATCGACCGAAATGTCTGGGTAGAAGCAAAGGTAGACATTACCCACCGATGGATGAAAAATCACAAAAATTCCTTCAAAGATATTACGTAAGTCATAATACCGCTTTGGTAAAGTTGATGAAGCGAATTGGGATTAGGACTGTTCCTAATTGGCTCAAAGATGACCTATCTGATAACATAGCATAGTCATGATAAAGACCTGAATTGAAATTTCGTACAAAATTTTTCAATATTTATAATTTAGCTGATTGTATATATTTTTATATTACCTATTTATTCGCATTAATTTAAGTCAAATAATGCTAACAGTGAGAGTTGACCATACTACAGAGGAACAATATGATCGTTTAGGAAAAGGTCAAACAGATTGATAATTTTTTTTTAATTACAGACTGGATAAACTGACATAATTACACAATTCACTTCTAATTGGTAAACAAGGCTTACCAATTTCTTTAAAACATTCAGATTACAAGAAATCATTGTTTTTATTAATTCATTAGCCTACAGCAGGTTTCTCTATAATGGAGCATATTCATTTTATACTTACATAATTCCTACTTGTTGGTATGCAAGACTTACCTATTCATTTATCTCCTTCTCAAACATTCAGATTACAGAAACTTATTATACTCATTCATTAACCTTCATTAGGACTCTATTTTTAAATATATAATGGTAAAAATCCAAACTGTTCTTTGATTTTTTTCTAAGATTATTCATATCGAATATCCATTTTGACAGTTCACACGAAATCTATGCATCCAAAACATCATTATTGTCAAAAGATGCGTCAAGATTCATTGATTCTCAGACCTCCAAACGCTCAAGCAAATTCCAACTTTTTATCAATATTCAGTTTTTGGTACACTATGAAGATTTTTAGAAAAGCTGGAAGAAATGACTTTGACGAGGATGATTTAACAGAACCTCTAAAAGAGCATAAATCGTCATATCTAGGAGAAAAACTTGCACTACTGTGGTCTAAAGAACTAATTAAAGCCAAAGAAAAAGGGAAGATGGCAAGACTTCATTGGGTGTTGTTCAAATGTTTCTTGTGGCAAATCGTTGGTTTTGCAGTAGCAGCTGTGATTTTGGAAATGATTGTCAGAATTTCACAACCTCTCTTTCTGAAAGTATTGTTAAGATATTACTCGGTAGATAACATGGAAAAATTGTCAAATCAAACAGAGGTGTCCCAGAACACCTACGTAATGAGAATGATTTTCATTTATGCTAAGAATCAAGGACCTATATCTAAATCAGAAGCTATATTTTTCACTTCTGGGATAATTCTATCTACTTGGCTGAGTATTGCAATAGGCCATCCGTACCTCATGGGAGTGATGCATCTTGGAATGAAAATGAGAATCGCTTGTTGTTCTTTGGTTTACAGAAAAGCTCTAAGGGTGAGACTTGAGTTGGCGGGCGCCAACTTAATGGGCAACGTGATAAATCTTCTATCCAATGATGTTAACCGTTTCGATAACGGCATCATGTTTTTGCCTTATACTTGGCTTTGCCCTCTGCAAATAGTCTTTGTTACATATTTTATGTATAAGGAGATGGGATTGGCTGGAGTTTACGGCATCCTTGCACTTATTTCTGTCATTCCACTGCAGATGTGGTTAGCTTTGAGGGTAATGACATTAAGACATGAGGCTGCTCTGAAAACTGACAAACGAGTTAGAGAAACTAACGAAATGATACAAGCAATTCAAGTCTTAAAAATGTACACTTGGGAAGAAGTGTTCATGAATATCATTTATAAGAGCAGACAAGAAGAAATACAGCTCATAAAAAAAATGGGGGACATAAAAGGTGTACTAATGTCATTGATCATATTCTCTTTTCGACTTTCTATTTTTGTTACAGCTGTTGCTTACGTTTGGATTGGAGGAGATGTTACTGCTGAAAAGATATTCGTTATTACAGCATTCCTCCTTATTTTACGCCAGACTGTGACCATATTTTATCCGCAAACTTTGGCACAAGGTGCTGAACTTATTGTTTCTCTGCAACGTTTAGAAGAATTTCTCAACTTACCAGAATCTTCAGTGGGTGATCCCACGCCCCTGAAACCCAATTATTATGAAGAGAAGGAAGCTTTTGAATTGGATTCCAAAAGGTTATCTTCCTTCCCTGAGAACGGCGTACTCAAAACATCTGGAGCTTCGGTTAAAATTGACAACGAAGTGGTATTACAGAATATCACCTTGGAAGTTGATCCAGGTGTTTTGACTGTCGTGATAGGTCCAGTAGGGTCGGGTAAAAGTAGCTTGCTCTATTTGTTACTTGGAGAACTCTCATATTTTGAGGGAAGTGTAGAGGTGAAAGGAATTATATCATATGCCTCCCAAGATCCGTGGCTCTTTCCGGGATCAATCAGACAAAACATTCTGTTTGGTAGGAGATATGAGAGAAGACGTTATGAAGAGGTTTGCTTCGCATGTGCCCTCATTACAGACTTTAAATTGTTACCACTAGGCGATAAAACTTTTGTTGGCGAAAAAGGCACAGCTCTTAGCGGAGGACAACGAGCTAGAGTTAATTTAGCTAGAGCAATTTACAAAGAAGCAGATATTTATTTGCTAGACGATCCCCTTTCCGCAGTCGATACCCATGTAGGAAAACATTTATTCGAAGAATGTGTTAATGGATATTTATCGGATAAAATAGTAGTTCTGGTTACTCATCAACTGCAATACTTGGAAGACGTTGATCAAATTGTTCTGATGAAAGATGGAGTTATTGAGGCAACAGCTGATTACGATCATTTGAAAAATGCTGGCCTGGATTTTTCTCTGCTTATGATGGAACAATTGACAATGACAGATGACAGAATGGAACGACATAGCAAAGAAAAAAGATCTTCCTTACTAAAAATAGTGGCGGACATATCTAGAAGAAGTATAGCAACCGCTACTTTCATCGATAAAGATAATCAAATGCCTGCAGTATTGAAACTTACAAAAGAAGTACATAAGCCTGGTGGAGTTGGTTTTCCAGTATATAAGGAGTATATGAAAGCAGGTTCTAATTCGTTTGGTGTTTCTTTGATGTTTTTTCTGTTCTCATCGACTCAGGTAGTAGCGAGTGCTGCTGATTATTATCTTTCAGTGTGGATTGATCAAGAAGAGCTTCAAATAAAGACTGGAAATGTTTCCTTGAGAGCCAGGAAAACCTCCGTTTATATTTACACAATTATTATCCTGATATGTATAATCATATCTATTGTACGATCCCTTCATTTTTTTTACATATGTACAAAAGCTTCATTGAATCTGCATAATAATATGCTTCGAGGAGTGGTGGAAACTAGAATGAGTTTTTTCTATAGTCATAACTCTGGAGAAATTCTGAATACATTTTCAAAAGATCTTGGTTCAATAGATGAAGTTCTTCCGGTTGCTCTTATAGATACTATGCAGATTTTCTTGAATCTTTTTGGCGTAGTTTTGGTGGTTGGAGTTATAAACCCATATCTATTGATACCCACAGCTTTAATATTTGTGATATTTTATTTCATGAGGATCTTTTATTTAAATATTAGTAATAAAATCAAGAGGCTTGAAGATGTTGCTAAAAGTCCTGTGTTTGCCCACATAAACAACACTTTGCAAGGTATAGCAACTATCCGTTCAAATGGTGCCGAACAAATTCTTACATCAGAATTTGATAAACATCAGGATATCCATAGCAGTGCCTGGTTTATATACATTGCAACGGCCAGAGCTTTTGGTTACTGGTTGGATCTTATATGTGTCGTATATATAAGTATTGTGGCTTTCAGTTTTTTATTCATGTCTAACGAAGGAAGTTTTGTAGGTTTGGCAATAACACAGACTATCAGCCTCACAGGATTATTTCAGTGGGGTTTAAGACAATCTGTAGATGTTGAAAATCAAATGGTTTCCGTTGATAGGGTTCTGGACTATGTAAAATTAGAACCAGAGCCAAAGTTAAAATCGACACCAACTCAGGCACCTCCACCTGATTGGCCTTCGTCAGGTACAATAGAATTCTCTCATGCCTTCATGAAATATGGTCCGCAAGGTGCGCACGTTCTTAGAGATGTAAATTTTTTAATAAAAGACAAAGAGAAAATAGGAATAGTTGGTAGAACAGGCGCAGGGAAATCATCATTGATTGCAACACTTTTCAGATTAGCTTATTTTTACGGTGAAGTACGAATTGATAATCTAGACATCAGTCAGTTATGTTTGCATGACTTAAGAAAAAAAATTTCTATAATACCTCAAGAACCCGTGCTATTTAATGGAACATTACGGTGTAATTTGGACCCTTTGAATGAATTTGATACAAATTGGATCCTGAAGGTCTTGATTGATCTAGAAAATAAAGATGCATTGTCTCACGGAAAAGAATGCTTACAACATATGATCATCGAGGGCGGAGTTAATGTCAGTATAGGACAAAGACAAATAATTTGTTTAGCCAGGGCTCTACTAAGAAATAATAAGATAATAGTGATGGATGAAGCAACAGCCAATATCGATGCGAAAACAGATAAATTCATACAGTCGATCATCAGAACTAAATTCTCCAACTGTACCGTTCTTACTATAGCGCATAGACTACACACAATAATGGATTCGGACAAGGTATTAGTAATGGATGCTGGTCAAGTTGCTGAATTTGACCATCCACATATTCTCCTGCAGGATCCCGAAGGAATTTTTTCAGGGATGGTTGAAAAAACCGGGAAAAATATGGCCGATAGTTTGAGAAAAATTGCAAAGGGAACTTTCGAAACTCGAATCAAGTCAGAATGAATATCGATATAAATCTTATAGATTTGAATATTTGTAAAGTAAATATCAGTTTATGGATGTCGGATAAATGTTGTTAAGCTAACAATAATTTAGTATGGTGCTATCACTTTCTACACAATAAATGTTATTTTTTATATTAAAATCTTTTACTTGAGCTACCATTGGCTATTTGTATCTGATCAATCTGTTGACCTCATTTGAAAAATCCAATCATTGAAAACAACCATTTTCATTGGCCTATAATAGTTTTTCCTCCAATGTAAATAATTTTCTTTAGCTACATTGGGTGAATTGTTAGTTTATTGATATGAGGGAAGTTTGATAAATCAGTTACTTTAAATGCAGCACTGCTACTGTCAACTATCGGTAGACTTCCGTCAAATCAAGCATTGTTTTCTCTTAAAACAAACCATCACCAAACACTAAAGAGAATCTGCAGCATCAATTTCAATGAATGAAACACTTTTTGGCCGGGAAAAATACCTTTTATGGAAAAAGTCACTGATTTATTTCAAATTGCCCCCGTAATATGGTTAAGTGTAAATAAATGCAAGGAATATTTATTCTTTTATCGTTATGCAATAATTTTTGGTTTTGAGTCTTTTTGTTGTAATATATTTTCAGTTTTAGGTGAATTACATATCAATTTATTAGGCAATATGCGTTTCTAAAAATGTGAACTTAAATAGGACCTACTAGAAGGATAATAAACTTGGTATTAATGTTCAGTGTTGTACAGGGTGTTAATTTCAAATTCATCTTCAGATTGCAATAAAACTGACATATCCACCTAAACAACAATATATCAGTAAATTTATATACATAAATCCACTTTATTATTTTGTTTTGTTCTGATAATGAGATCACTTATATATTCATGAAGATGAATTTGAGTTTTCATTAGATAATAAAGTGAAAATTGTTGATAATTAAATCATTTGTCCACAAGTTTTGCTCGTGGTGCAGCTTAAACTGATTCAAGGAACATTTTCTTGGATTCTTGATATTTCAATGCTGGGAAATTAACATTGTATGGAATCCTATGTAACTTTTGACAGAAAAATAAAAAACTAATAGAGCATATCAAAAATAAATTAATTTGGTATGTTATTTTCAACTAAGTGTAATTATGTTTTGCAATATTTTAAAAGTCTCATCATATTTTCTCCAATTGAAAATTATAATAAAACTGCAGCTTTTCAAATTTACACATTCCACAGTGTTATGTTATGATTTATTATATATTAGTTGGAATAACACATCCCAGTTGGCTGTCGTTTTGGAAGATTTCCCACTAAAAAATACCTAATTATATGTTGTAAGAGTACAGTGTTTGTTAAATTTTTGCACTATGTGAAAATGTTGAAATTATGCATATCCATGAAGGTGTTGAATGTATAATATTCTATTATACGAAATTTGTATTTTTACATTTGTATAATAGTATCATAAAGTATTTTATTCAAGCAATTTTTTGTTTTGCATTATTTCATACATGAATATCTTTGTATTAATTCTTTAAAAAAATCCTCTACTGTAAAAACCAGTTTAGTTTGTTTATCTTTGTCAAAATAAAATTAATAAAAAGTTAATTTGTGTCGAAAAGATGTAGATTTTTTAATTTATAAAATACTTTATGACACTGACTTTGAGTTTAGTGCCATTTTTGTACATATGTTGTCTATATTGAATGTTATATTAATGTGAAATCATCCATCCAATTATTTCTCCCCTGCATAATGTTATTTATGAAAATCATTTGTGTTCATCATTATTTTACAACTAATAATACCAAAAATCATGAAGTGACAATAAATATATTGACTTGAATGTTGGTTATTATTTATTCTTCTTTTTATAACAATATTTTCAACAGTTTGTTAGTTGACAGTTCCTCTGCACTATACTCTAGTTAATATGATCACAGTCATTAATGTTAAAGCTAGCTTTAATTTTCTCACAAGAGTAATCTCTATTAATACCACCATTTGAATTGAATAAGTAAATATCCAAATCCAAATTAAAACACTACTATCATACATTGGTTTTGATGTTCCTATCATAATCCAAACGTGTGGATATCGCTGTTAAATAAGCTGTAGCAAGACGCGGTTTTTACGTTCCATTTTTTTTTTACACCATTTCGCATTATACATGCGAAATGGTGTTAAAAGACGTCATCATGTATTCAGCACAGTAAATGAATCAAGGGACCTGAGAATTGTTTTCGATCAAGCACTCGCGTTTTTGCTACATAATTGTAAGTTTTCTTCGTTCAAGGAAATTTCTTCGGTTTACCAATTGCAATTCAGTATGGAATCCTTGCCAGACCAAGTAGATATCTTGTAATGGAGTGCAGAAGTTTCTCAAATTCGCTTTTCTAAAAAGACATGGTTTTTATCTCAATAGAGATTATAGTTATGATTCTCTCCTGGAGGAGTTCAAGCTTAAAATTTTTTTTTTTTTTTTTTTTTTTTTTTTTTTTTTTTTTTTTTTTTTTTTTTTTTTTTTTTTTTTTTTTTTTTTTTTTTTTTTTTTTTTTTTTTTTTTTTTTTTTTTTTTTTTTTTTTTTTTTTTTTTTTTTTTTTTTTTTTTATGACAGTGTGTGTTTGACTTTCATGGAGAACACATGTCTAGCATCCTAATGCGAATTGATAGTTTACAAGTGAAAAAGCTAAAAACCGGAGATAAGCGGAAAATAATTCAGAAAATTCAAAATTTCTCGAAACATTTCCACCAGCGCCGCGGAGTTCGAGGCTTTCCACGCTGAGATGTCTCAAAATAGCGGCACTTCGTCTTACGTAACATCGGAAGATGGCGAAAATTTTCAAGAAGTTACCAAGAAAAAACGTAAAAAGAAAACAAACAAAGCAGATCAAACAGCAAAAAAGAATAAGGAAAGCAAATCCCCAGAAATTATTTTCAAAGAACCACAATTATTAAGTTTGAAATCCAAACCAAATCACAACAAAAAATGCGAACGAATGGAGATAGATAATGGAACATCTGATAACACAACACAACAGAACAAATCAAGACGAGAAAATGTAAACATAAACACTCCACAAAAAATGACATACCCACGTAAACACAACCAAAACACCGTGATTTCAACAAGAATGAGCGAAATTCGGAGAATTGAATATGCAGTGCTATTCTATTTATCAGTGGATGAAGCCATTATAAAAGACCGAATTCAAATGTCCGAAGAATGGAATAAGAAATTCCCAAATTCAGCTGATGTTATTCTTAGAACAAAACTGGGATACCTACTGAAATCTAATAGTAAAAAAGAGGAACTTAAAACTGCTCTAGAAGAAATGAAGATTAACAAAATTATCATTAATTATAATGAAACCAAACCATACGAAAGAAATAGTGAAAGAAAAGAACCTCAAAAAACTTTCTCTGTAGTTATTTCAGCCGTAGAAAAATCCATTGATGAAAAAGACATCAGTCAACATCTGAATAATCTAAACCTAAAACACAGATACTGCAAGAGAATAATAGCAAGAGCAACAAATACACCAACAGGACATATCAGAATAATAACTGGAGAGGAAGCAACATTTGAAAAACTGTTGAACGAAGGAATGTTCTACAAAAATAGACATTATCTCATCTACCCTAGCAATCCCCCTGAACCTACTCCAATGCCTTGCAGCAAGTGTTTATTATTTGACCACACAAGCGAAAACTGCAAAAGTCCTCTCATATGTACAAAATGCCAGGGCCCACACAGAGAATCACAATGTAAAACCAACCTACCACCCAAATGCAGGTCATGTGGCTCAGAAGACCATCAGGCATGGTCCCCTAAATGCTCAAAACACCCAAAAACACCTATTGATGGAATACCTAACGTCTCAATCAAATCACTCAACAAGAAATCAAGAAATATAGAGGAACTGCACAAAAAACAAAGCAGAATACATAGCACGATAACCATTCACGATGATATAGTCAACACATATATAAGGAAACTGAATAAACCAAAAAACACCAACAGAGAAGAACTCATTAATAAACTAAAACGCAGATTCATCAACCAGTACGATATCGATACCGTTGCTGTTTTTTCAGGAAACAGGGTATATATCTTGATGTTTGATGTAGAGAACCCAGACGAATCCTCACCAACCGAGCCTAAAAACAACAGCATTCAAGTTCAATTCTGAAGTGAAAATATTGTACAACAACATCAACAGTTATGTGCCCAAAAAACAACTCATTAATAACTTTATTGAAAACAACGACATAAAATGCGCAATGTTCGTTGAGGCAAAAATCAAAGATGAGAACACTGCGACTTACAGAGATTGGAAAGTTATCAATAAAATAGGTAACAAAACACTTAACACAAGGGGAGGAAGTGTTGTACAAGGTCATCCATCTCTGAAGATAGGCAAAGAAAACTCACCGGTGATACAGAATTATCTGAATGAATGTATTCACTTCACAATACCAATTGGAACTGAAAAGATACATATTTTTTTAGTGTATATACATCCGCACTCTAAAATCGAAGAGACTATATTCACAAAAGCTGCATTGTACAAATACGCCGTGATCATAGGGGATTTCAATCCTAACAGGCAGAAAAACAAACAACTTAATAAATTCCTGCAGAACGGAACATTCTCCAAACGTCTGACAAATCCTACCTTCCTCATGGATGACAATCCAGACAGTACTCCAGACCTGATTCTCTACTCCACTAACCTGACGAGCAACATCATGAATGTCGAGCTTGTTCCAGACCTGGGATCAGATCACCTGGCAATGGTAATTACCCTTGATTTAATGCGAACACCAGAAGAAGTGCCTAGGATGATAAAATACAATTTTCGCAAGTGCAACATCAAAAAAGTCGATAAAGAAATGATGAACATCATAAATGAAAACAAGAACGTAAATATAAACGAAGACTACATCACAGCGTTCAACAACACCCTATCAAACAGCATAACAAGGCACTCACCCATTGTTAAACATAACCCGACCCTTCATGAACTTCCTCCCTACATAATAAAGTTAATCAAGATGAAACGTAAAATGTACAGAGAATATTTGCTTCAACCCAATCCGAACATTAAAAGGAACATCAATGAAATTAACAAGAGCATCCAAACAATGATTCAACAATATAGACAACATACATGGATAAACGCTTGCTATGAAATTAATAAGACATCGGGAAGAACATTCTATCAGCAGGTTAACAAGCTTTCCAAATACAAGAAATTTAATAGTATATCAACCTTAAAGGACTCACTGAAGGAATACAACACGGATAAAGAAAAAGTAGAAAAGTTTGCTGACCACTTCAAAGGCTCCTTTAACTATGACAAGAACTCTAAATTTGACAAATCTCACGAAGCGCATATTAACTCCTGGTATGACAACTATTTTAGCAACCATCAAACTACAACTGCAAATGATAACATCAAAATAGAGGAGGAGGACTATTATGAAATTCTTCACAAAAACAAGAATAGTGCTCCAGGAGTGGATTCTATCCCATGGAATGTTGTGAAAAGGTTGAATGAAGATATACACTCGGAAATTATAAAGATCTATGAATATTGTCTCAACTCTGGATTATTCCCCAAGATTTGGAAAACGGGCATCATAATTACCATCCCCAAACATAACACAGACCATCACAAAGTAGAAAATTATAGGCCAATAACACTACTGCCAGTATTGGGAAAACTATTTGAGAAGATCATCAAAAGGAGACTGGAGGAACAACTGAAAGATGCCATACCCAAGCAACAATTCGGATTTCGCCCCAGAAAATCGACTATCCACCCAATGACCATCTTTATTTCCAACACTCAAAATGCACAACTCAATCGGAAGAAAACAGCTGCGATTTGCTTAGATATCAATAAGGCATTTGATAGCATATGGCATAAAGGTTTGCTTTTCAAACTCCAAAAACTGAACACTCCTAAATACCTAATAGAAATAATCAAGGGCTTCTTAGAAGAGAGAATACTTGCAATTAAAATAAACGAGACAATCTCCACTTGTTTTTCCCCTGAACAGGGCACCCCACAGGGATCACCACTCAGTCCATTCCTCTATAACATATACTGCAGCGACATATATAACGGATCCAGCCGAGCCCAATATCATCTACAGTACGCAGACGACACAATAGTCGTTTCACATGAGAAAAGCGAAAGGAAATGCATGGAAGGCTTACAACTATACATGGACAATATGGTTACTTGGTTTCACAAATGGCGGCTTCAACCAAATCCTGGCAAATCCAATTTGATAATATTCAATCATAAAATACGTCCAAACTCACCAACACTAAAGATTGAAAACAACATCATTTCACCAGCACCCTCAATTAAATACTTGGGAATACATGTAGACAACAAAGCTAACATGAAACTGAATTCAAATATCGCCAAAAAAAAATCAATAAATCGAGCAAAACACTTCAGATGCCTTACATATAAAGACCAAGGAATTAGTTTAAAAAACTCGGTCAAAATTTACAAAAGTATTTGTAGACCCATCCTAGAATATGGGCACCCCCTGTACATAAATGTGGCAGATTCTGTATTACGAAACATTGAAGTAGGAGAAAGATCGGCACTAAGAATCATAACACGATTAAGACACCCACTCAACAAACTGCACAATCCGCCAAACGAGCTACTCTACGAAAAAGCTAACATACAACCAATTAAAGAAAGACTGATGGATCTGAATAGAAAATTCTCAGAAAGACTCAAAGACCTAGAGGATGTTGCAAGTATGATGCACAATGAGCCAGTAACCACCCCCCCAAGAAAATTCCCAATTCGAAGCGTGATGGACAGACTTCATGAACTACAATAGAATATACTTAATTCATAAATTTCATATGCAATGTATAATTTATGTAATTTTTTTTTTTTTTTTTTTCTTTTTTTGTCACAAAGTTGTATAATCCACCAGGCTGAAGGACTTAGGTCGATGGCCATTGACTGTAGTCAATAAAAACTGTTATTATTATTATTATTTTTTTTTATCAATATTCCAATTTAGAAACTCAATATCCGAAGCACTTCCAAACTAAAAAAAAAATCATTTTATGTTATTCCAATATTAGTATCGCATATTAGTTATTCATATTAAAAATTTTTTTAAATTTTTCCGATAGTTCTAAAACTACTGATCCGATTGAATGGATATTTAGTATTTAGGTAATAACTCTTCCACAGCAACCTAAAGCATAGATAACTCCCAACAATCATCAAAAGTAAATTCCAACTGCATAAAATGTAATTTCTTTACCTCTTAGTGACCACTAATAAAAACTTCACTAAGAAGAAAATTAAATAATGATATTCTGTATTTTATTCATTTAAATTTCATTTGTAAGCACCGAATAGAATCAGGAATAAAACATTGAAAATAGACTGATCATAGAATTTATTTTTACAATTAACCATCACAATGAATGTAAAAGGACAATAACTCAATTAACAAAATAAAAACGAATTTGATGTGTCGCAATCAGTTTAAATATGATTAGAATAAATTGGGAATTTTAAACATGAATTATTGTATCACCGTATAAAAATATATAGAATATTTGTTGATTGGAAAATTCATAAAGAAATCATCAGTAAATAAACCAACAAGTATTGCATAGATATACAATTTTCTTAACGATATAAAGTCAAAGTAATATTACGTTTTATAATTTCTCAGCCAAAATCCTCTTCACTAACAACTCACTTCAGCTCATTTTAAATACTCTTCCGTTGGGTAAATTTAATAAGGAGTTTGTTCCAATAATTAAATCTTATTTCTTGCTGACCATATGTCATCATTAGAAAATCATAATCTTGCTTTCTGTGAAAGTATCCCACAAATACTATAAATAGATATATACATATATATATATCAAACAACACATTTGTTTACAGACTATCTTTCAGTACAAAATCCAGGAATAAAAATTAAAAAATAAAAGATGTATAGGTTAAAATGGTTATTAAAGCCATAACTTCTAATGATAAAAATTAATCCTGAAGAAAATATAAACAGATCAATTAAATAGGGTAAAATTATGATCATTTTATTATTTTATAAGACATTATATATGTTTGTTTTCCAAACTATATAACTATATACAAATGAGATAAAAGATATCTCACTTAAATACATAAATCAACTGCCTAATTATAAAAACATTGGATAGTTATTGAATACAATATTCAAAGAAATCTCAGAAAATTACTACAAAAAATATATTTGTAAAAGCATTGTATAGGTTGAATAATTTAAATAAAAGTATATAGCATAAAAAGAATTATGTACTATCAATTTAATTTAATGTTAAGAATTTAAAACGAGTCAATTGAATCAGAGAGCATGTTTTTTTTCAATATTATTGTTTTGATTTATACACACAATATATTTTTGTTGTCTATTAATAAACAGAAATAAAATGTTACAGATGTGGCCACAAATTTGGCAAGAGATTTTTTCTTTGCTTCTACAGAATATATACCAATAGAAACAATATATGCAATGACGAGAATAGATAACACAGAATACACCCAGGGCTCTAAGATGATCCAGATTCATTAATTTACGAGCAATAATTATTAGTATTAAATTTTATCAAAAAACAAATATCACTTTCATTTGAATGTTTTTCACAAAACAATTTCATCTGTATTCTCATGCCAAGAATTCAATATTATTTCTAGGTATGAAAAGGACAAATAACCAAATAATTGTTTGGACAAATTTTTAAATTCTTCAACCAGTACATGGTTTAAAAACTGGCAAGACTACTTTGAAAAAATGTAATGAGAGAAAATATTTTCAAGATACAGGACGATAATTTTTTAAATTATTTACAGAGGGAATTTCGTATATTCTGTTCATTTAAGATCTATTTTCAAATAGTGCATAGCTCAAACAACCATTTTAAAAGAAGCAATATCAGTACACAATTGCTGTGGGAAGAAACAGTGCGTATGATGTTAGAACTGGTAAAAAGAAATACTTCAACACAAATTATTGGGAAAATGCATTCAAATATTTTAAGGAATATTGCAAGCTATGAAACAGAAGATTCATTCTTGTAATACAATATTAAAATAATTTTAATTGATAATTCCAAAAAAGCGTGACAATTTAACTATTATATGAAAATCCGTCATTTTAGAGATATAATTTATAAAAAAATGAGAGATATACTAACCAAAATAACATTAGTCTTTTATAAACATGGGAAACATCATTATTCATACCAAAAGTCGTATTTTTTCTGTACTACTTCTTTGTCTCAATTGTTATTCAGTATATCAATTTCTAAATTTGTAGTCAATATTAGCATTTTTACTATCTCAATTTCAAGGAAAAGTTGAAACATCTTTGCGTCAGAGACATTTTCAATCATACTCAGCACAATATCAACATAATAGATTGATAAACATAGAGAAAATTCAGATTTTCACAAATCAAAGCACCAATAACAAACATGACAGTATATACATTGAATAGGCAGTCAAAAAATATATCTAAGAATTGCCTTCACATGGTACAAGATCGACTTCGATCATTGACAAATCAATCATATATCGCCTGTATTTATTATAAAATGTATGAGCAGATGCAACAGTATCAAAATGAATAATTGCTTGACGCTCATTTGTTTCCATTTGTAGTTTCTGAAAATGCAACAATGGATTAACATATGTCCACATATCTACTTCCACAACTGGAAAAAATTAGGGAAATATGGATAAACTTTTTTTAATGTCAATCACAGCCTCCAATTACTAGGATGTCTTTTCATTTTGAAAACTTATTTTCGGCAAAAGAAAAGGTTTGAAAGAGAATAAGATGCAAAATAAGGGTTCTATCATTTATGAATAAAATAAAATAAATAGAGGTTAATACTTTATAGAAGGTATTTAAATAAGTTTCTATCATTTGTCAAAATGTCTGTATTTTGCCATTTTTCGGATGAAAACATTGGGAAACAATTACATTTTACCTGGAAAAAAGTTCCTAATTAAATTACATAATTTCCTCCAGCCATTTATAAACATGATTGATAGCTTTCAAGAGACGAGAATTGATTCTTTCTGAACAGCATTTGATTGAATCTTTATGTGATAGAAATGATATTTTAAATAAGGTCATTCTAATTTCCACATATTCATAATAAATATAACAATTATTTTGTTATTAGAGTACCATCAGCAGAATTTTTATATTTTGAATAACTAAACTCATTTCCGAAATACACTCATTTTATTCTGTTACAGATATGTTTCAAATGAGGTCTAGGGTAATTCCGAAATAAACATTTACTAGGTATTGGGGTCAACAAAAAATAATAAAAAGCGGCGAATTGTTCATATTTGTTTTCTCATTCAGTAAAATTCTAGTGCTTCTAATAATGTGAAGGTAAAACTTTTAGTTTAATTTTGGTTAAAGTCATGTCCTGGTTCATATAAATGGTCTGAATAAGTGGAATTTATTCTTTCCATTACAGAAACTTGTTTTATATTCTTGAATCATTTTTTAGAACGTTTTGTCCTATATTAACTTTTCGGCAATCACCACTAATTCATTTATAAATTTCTGACAGCTTTGGATGTAATATCTAACTGTTTTCAATGAATTTACCTGAAATATCTCTTTTACGTTGGGGTATACAATGTTATCCTATGATTTTTATTCATCAAAAGTTTTTCAATCTATCAATATTGGATAGTCGTCATTATTATTTGTTCAATAATATTCAGTTGGGAAATGTAATTTTCTTCATTCATTGAAATGTTAACTAGTCAGACTAGTTAACACTTGTGATTCATTTATCTAAATATTATGTTTTATCCAAGTTATTCCATAATAAATACAATATCTTTAAAGATAGAACCCTTAAAATACAATACACAGCCTATATCACAGCCAGTCCATTGTTGTAACAAAATATACAGTATATTTCCCATAATTCATCCAGAAGTGGATGACTTCTAACAAATTTACACACTAAAGCTATTCAATAGAGCTAATGAAAACCAAGACAGTTTTTTACGTTATAAACAAGAACATTTTATCACAAAAAAATATTAATTGATTCTTTTATTGATAAACACACTTGCTTTGAGAATTTTTTAAATCTCATTACGAAATTTATTTTCATTCAATAATCTTGATATCCACAATTATAAAATGTTTTAGTCAAGTACAGAGTGGGGCAAAGCAACTTGCTTATTTTGAAATTCAATCAAAGAAAAAGTAGTGTGAATGTACATTTTATTATTTGAGCAATATCAAGTTCAACATGTAAAGTTTAGGTTCACGCTGTTTTAAATACGATATCAGGTGTCATTTGTCAATACTAAATGACATCATTTGTCAGTACACAATACCCAAAGATGGAAGTGAGCCTTATCACTGAAGAAAATAAGAATGTGAATTAAGTTAATTTGTATTGATGAAATTTCAATACTCGTTTGTTTTGAAGAAAAGCGCTTAGTGTATGTGGAAATCTAGCAGCTTTGTTTTTACGCTAGTTTCCCTGAAGTTGTTTACCCATGAAACAATCGACTGCCGACCAGTAACACAGCTATAGACGCAATATTGAAACGGACACAGAACGCACGTTATGTGACGATGATTAAGCGACTGTAACTAAAATACGCTTCGACAGCGAACGCGCGTTGTACATTCCATGATGTCAACTGAATAAAGCTTTTCGATCCACTCTTTTAAATGTACTTCAAAGCACTTAATTTAAATAAGCACATTGCTCTGCCCCACGTTGTATTATACTTCTCACAAGAAGAAGTGGTATTTTCACAGTATTATTTTTTGTGAAGTAAAAATTCATTCATCTCACATAACAAAATGTTCAATCTATCATATTGCGTATAGAGATATCAGTTTCTAAAAATAGAACATATTTTCAAAAAAGAAAACATATGCAGCAAGCGGCAACTTTATTTTTGGAAGTATTTTCTCAATACCACATTGATAATCAAGAGTCCTCAGTATGAGAATTTTTTATTGAAAAACTATAAAAATAAATAATAAATGTGCTATTAAAGGCTTATAAAACTAAAAAAACAGTAACACTTGAATTATAAAATATTATATAAACAGAACTTTTATCCATAAACGGAATATATCTAAAAAATACTTATCCCCCATTGATTTTTTGACTAGAAATGCACTCTCATCTTTAATTCTTTTACAATTAAAACTTATTTTTGTAGTATCAAATCTGGACATTAATGATGTGAGTTCATTACAATTTCTATTGAAATATTTGGGATAGATCAAATAGGCTAACAATGTTTAAAGCTTATGGATTTTTGTAAACAGATAAAAAAACAACTTAAAAAAGCTCATTACGTCAGGATTTCTATTGATACAGATTAAAGAATTTCCTTTTATTTTCTATGATAAAGTAAATAAAATATGTATAACTTCAACTATCACTGATTCGATAATTTTATGAGAAAATAATTTTAATTAATTTAGTAACGGAAATTTTATTGAAATAATTTAATATTTCTAACTAATTGGTAATGATCAAGATAAAATTTTTCACCAATCATAGATAAGTTAAAGCTAAAATAAATTTGAATACTTTTAAAAATCCTGATGTGATGGCAACAATAAATTTCAAATGAATAGCGAGAATCTACCAAAACCTCGTAACAACGTTAAAATCCGGAGGTGAAAAAATGTTTTTTAATTTGCAAATTTATCTAAATGAAAACTTGTTTTAATAAAAACTTTTGAACATTACAAATTTATTTGTAAACTTCAAAACAATGATAAAAAGGAAAGGAACATAAATATTAAAAAGGATTAAGATAAACTGAAATGTTATCATTTCAATCAAGAGATAAATTTAGAGAAGGATTCAAATGAAGTATACATTCTTTTCAATAATGAGATTGTCAAACTGAATCCTTACCGTTGAAATGAATAACAAATCTGCTTTGAATTAAAGCAACAATTCGATATAATCTGTTGTGTCATATTGTGTGAATTTGCCAAATATAGTATCACATAATTCGATTTGAAATTAATTAATATTCTAAAAAAAATAGAATCCTAACAAGAAAAATAACCGGAAATTCTCTCAAATTGTGTGGTAGCTTCATAGAAGTATTCTTTCAATTTAAAACTGCCTTGGCCTAAAAATATCACAGCTACAATCCAAAATATCATCACATATGGCCATTTTACGTATCAACTACACAGCTGAGCAAAATCTCTTACCTGAACGGTTCCGATACCCCGACATAATTTCATTATCTTTGGTTTTGTTGTTGCAGTTGCTAGATTTTTTACCACAACAATATTTGTTTGCATTAAGTTATCCTGTGTTGAAACGATTCTGTTGCTAAGGAAAGACGACAAGCTTTCGGTATCGACTTCTTTGTCAAAGGGCATAGCTTTTTCAGTTTTTGAATTGACGTTAGAAGAGGAAACTGGTCCAGCAGTTACTATTCTTAAGGAGGACACTTTTGAATCACTATTACTACAAGTGCCCATTATTTTGTTTTGCCGTGAATTAAAATGGCACTGGTCGTCATTCCCTGTTATCACAATATTATTAGTGTTAACTTGGGTTTTTACAAACTGATAATTTTGTTGGGGGCGATGTTTATAATTGAATTTTTTTTGTTGAAAATTCCGAGCAGGTTGATTCGTTAGTTTTTGCACAACCGTTGAAGTAGGAACAAAAGTGTTCATATCGGTTACATTTTTGAGTCGATTTTCTTCTTTTTTCCTAAGAACTTCTTCTCGTTTTCTTTTCTGTTCCTCTATTTTGATTCTATACTGACGTGTTTCCTCATCCTCATCTTCGGGAACAACCTAAATCATTCAAACAAGAATGAACATCAGCGAAATGTATAAATAACACGTTGAACAATAAAACTAAGATGTCCAAAATTATAGTGTGTTCGTTGATTAGATATTATTTGGAAATTTGTGGGGACTCTTTATCATTGTAGGCAATGCCTGTTGAAAGATGATCGCGAAATTATATTTTAAAAATACACTTAATGCATTATTTTCATGGTTAGGTCTGTTTTTTTGATAATGTTTAACTTCTTTCAATATTTGCTTTTAGCTTCACAAATTGAATTTTTTGGGAATTCTACCCTCAACTATATTTGATGAATAATTTAAAAAAATAAATGTCATGCCAACCGACCATAGAAGAGGAAAAACTCCAAAAATGCTCTTTTTGTAAATCTACGACTTTTTCTGGTAGGACCTGCAGAAAAAGTGCAGGTACAGGTTAAATGTCAAAAAACAGATCTGACCAAAAAGCGCATTTTCATTGCCAAACAATTTTCCGTTTAAAAAACCAATTTGAATGCGAGTTTATTTGGTACGAACAAAAGAAAATGACATTTCTCAATGTTTCCTGATTCTGTGAGATCACAGACCATTAAACCTAGTAATCGATACTACCTAGGCCTTTACGTGATATTGACTTACGCTCTCTCGCCGTAAATGTGGTATCGGTTTATTTGACCTACTGGCTCATTTGAAGTACCCGGAAAAATTGATCAATCTATTATAATGATTGACAACAGCTTACAAATGATGAGGCATGCTTTGGATCAGGGAATATTGTCCCATTTCTGTACCAGTATGTCGAGAAGCTCTATGAATTTCTGGGAGTCGTCACATGAGTAACCATCTCCCCATTTCATTCCAAACCTGTTCTATTTGATTTAAATCTGGACTTCTACCAGGTCAAACATATTTCGTGGTTTGAACCTTGTCAAGATAAGCAGTAACTATCTGATCAGCGTGGGGTGGTGCATTATCATACATCTTCTCCAAAATTAACCAGGGATGGTACATGGTCTTTTAAAACCTCTGCCAGGTAGCTATGAGCAGTCCCATTTTAAAGATAAAGACTAACTTCATGTGAGCTTCAAAAGATATTCATTTCTGTGCCATAACTGACCCTCTACCATACCAATCACCTATTGCCCAACCTAAGAGTTCTTGTGCAAAACTCAAGCTTCACGGTCAAGTGGCGGTCCAGTAGACCTAATTCGAGATTCCAGTTCTCAAGCACTAGAAACGAAAAAGCTGTCGTCTCTAGCTTTTGTATTCCTTCCTCATCCTGAACCAGGTCTTCTAGTGAGCAGACCAGTCTTTTCATAACCTGGAACTACTCATTGCATACTGGAGTGACTTACACCAAAGTTTCTGCAATTTCGCGACCATCTTCAACAGTATTTATAGCCATTTCAATACTAACAAGGACAACACAACTCATTCAAACAATTTGCAATAGACAGATAAAACCACTGAAACTAAACATATGCTGATAGTGGTTTTAGGAATTTAGGTGGGTACCTTTTTTCTGTCAAACAGTTATCGAAACAACAACTTTCCTTATTCAAGCAATCGTGATAAAAACATCGCATGCAAAGTATGTTATCACTGAAAAAACAAAAGATTTCTGAAATTAAGGCTAATTGCAGAATGATTTTTCTATGCTCAGCAGTGTAAATTCTAGACACAGTTTGAAATTCAAACTGGTAATTTCCGAGTATTTATTAGATTTTGATTTAAAAAATTGAAAATAACTTACCACAATATTAGAACTACAACTATTTTCAATTCTTGTACTGTTAATATGTTCATTCTGCGGAGCTTTTTTTTCATTAAATGGTTTCTGAGCTTGAACATTATAATTTGCCTTTCTTGTGGACATCAGTACTCTATTGTTACTGCTGTTATTAACGCTTTGATTTCCAGCAAACTTCCTATGTTGTTTCCTATTGAAACCTGAATGGTTGAGATTATCAAACTTTTGATTTGAATACTGATTGTTTGTGTGAGGTTGGTTAACATTTGTCATCTGATGGTGATGACTGAAAGAAGTCTGATTCAACTGGCTGTACTGATGATTTTCTAAAGCCATCTGATTCTGGAAATGGTGGTTATTGTCGTAATTCATCTGGTTGCCACAATGTTGGTTAAAGTTATTCATTGGAACGCCTAATCTCTGGTGAACGGGTAGTTTCGGTGGTTCAGATACCTGAGGAAATATATTCTGTTATATACCTAAACAAATCAATTTCACATTTCATGTTATTACCTGCTGAATTGTTTCCATTGGAGGTGGCTGAAAATGAGTACATTGATCCATCTGAAAGTAAAAGCTCTATAGTAAATAAGGTTCAAGCCAGTAGATTATGACTGACCATAAATATTAATTTCGAAGCGGAACATGTTTAAGATTATAGAAAAATTTACCATGTAAGAACGTGAGTTTTCCATTGTTAATGGCATACCTTCCTCTTTACAATGAAATAAACATCCATTGATTTCTATTAAAATATACTCGTTTTTTCTTAAATTTTCTCAAACTCAATTAAAACAAATTGTAGAAATTACTATGTTTTACTACCAATAAAAATATATAATACACATTTTCTCGTGACTCGAGTTTCGGGAAATGAACTATCCCATCATCAGACAACTGATGTCTCAATCTCAGTTGTCTGATGATGGGATAGTTCATTTCCCGAAACTCGAGTCTCAAGAAAATGTGTAATATATATTTTTATTGGTAGTAAAACATAGTAATTTCTACAATTTGTTTTAATTATGATCAACTACCAAATAGTAACGGCTGAAACAATTCAGTATCTAAAATGAAACCTCTTAGAAAACCCTTTTTTATGGCTAATGTCTACCCTCCCAATTTTTGAGGAAAAAATATCATTACCTGCACCATTGGCTGTTGAGGTATCATATTACTATTCAATAGTGGCGCCTGACTCATCATCGGAGGTGGGTTCATGAAAACTTGGGGTTGTGGAAAAGGTTGGGGCTGCATGACAGGTTGTTGTTGTTGCATATACATGTATGCATTGTTTGGAACAAATGGAGTTGCATTGAAATTATTAATAGGCTGCATGGTATGACCAGGAATGCTACCTGAGGACCATGGCTGTATGTACTGTTGATTTTTTTGAATATTCATTATTGGTGGAGGTGATTCCCACGCCAGTTGTTCTAAAAATAAAGAAATTTTGAGATCAGAAGATTGCTAACAAAATTCATGATAAGATTTAACTAAAACATATAATGAATGAAGTATTTTATCATTTCATCAACGATTATCAATTATTTATGTCAAATATTTAATTGAATCAGTCTTTACTTGATGAAAATCCATATTAAATAAGGTTAAATCAGGTCGTATGGTAGCAATTACTCGTTCAATATTGATCTGAATATCGTCTAAATTTGCTGGATGATTGCTGTAAACCAATGACTTAATGTAACCCCAAAGAAAGAAGTCCAATGGAGTTAAATCGCAGGAACAGGCAGATAATTTATCGGTCCATTTCTTCGATTTTTTCTAAGCACCAATTACTGAATACATGTCGCATTAAATGATCTGTTGTTTTGAGTTCTCGTGTTCAACAATTTTGTATAGATGTAAATCAAGATATTTTCGTAAAATTCGCCACAAAGACGTCTGGGAGATGCCTAGTTCTTGTGAACGTCAAGAAATCGATAAATTTTAGTCTTTATGAACACTTTCACGTACAGCAGCAACATTCCCTTCACTTCTTGCATTTCTTTGTCTCACTGGTATTGTAACATCAGGAAGTTTAAAATTTGTTTAAAACTTCTTCACTAAACGTTCAACTGTTCTTCTATCCGGACGATTATAACGACCAAAAATTGGAGTTAAAGCACATAAAGTTAGAGAAACAGATCGCGATTTTTCACAATAAATTTGGATTATTTGTGAACCTTTCCATGATTAAATGGTAGACATTGACAAATATAACTGTCAATGTCACAAATAAACAATGGCTGCTGTGTGTGAGTAATATCAATTTAAAAATGGGGAGTTTCCATTGAAAGACCCTTTATAAAATTTCACTAATATATCATTAGTTTTCTAGGTATCCTCAGTGAAAGACGACACGAGTGACTGACGCCAAAATGTTGAAAAAAATCGAGTATCGTGCTGTTATAAAGTTCTTCACTAAGCAAGGAAAAAGTCAAAAAATCATTTATGAAGAGGTGGTTGTTGTTTGCCAAGACTGTGCCCCGTCATTATCCACCGTTCAAAAGTGGTCAAGTGAATTCAAAAGAGTCAGAGAAAGCATTGAAGACGACTGACACTCAGGCGGGCACGTTGGTGGCACCACTAAAGAAAATGTGAAAAAAGTGGGAAAGCTGGTACTTGAAAATGCCAGAATAAAAATTAAGATGTTAGCAGAGATGACAAACCTTTCCGTGGGTGCCATACATGCTATCCTTCATGACCATCTTAACCTCTCAAAGGTCAATGCAAGATGGGTACTGACAATGCTCACTGCACCCCAGTAGCAAGTGAGAGTCGAGTGCTGTAAGGAGTTTTAAGAGCTTTTTAGAGCTCTGTGGAGAAGATCCATAGACTTTTTTCAACCAGCTGGTTACTGGGGATGAGAGGTGGGTCCATCACTAATACCCCGAAAGTAAACAAGAGTCGTATGGACTCTTGTTTATTAATGTAAAGGGGGCACAGCCCCCAAAGAAGTTGAATAAAGAACTAAAGGTAGCCATTAATACCTATTTTGAGGAGAACCTGGATGCAGGTTTGGAGAAGCTTATTGCTCGATCTAACAAATGTACTGAAGTTCTAGGGGACATCATTGAAAAATAGAATTTTTCCAAAATTTTTTGAGTTTTCTTTCATGCCTATACCGAGAATACATTGAACACCCCTCGTATAGTTCATATAACCATTGTTATGTAACAAGTATATCATTGAATTAAAAAAAATTATATACCTATCCCTAGAATTAACTGAGTGATTTTCTGATGTTTTCAAACAAATAACTTCTTATCATTATTATTCATCATAAAACATTTGTTAATACTGAATTAAATTTTAAAAGATACTCAAGTTTTTGTTTCAAGAACAGTACAAACTCTACTATCCTTGTGTTCAAACTTGGTGCTAGTGTTTGGTAAAACTTTAACATTCCTATGTAGGAAGAATATAGGTACGTAGTTATGCTGCATTCGATCACAATTATAGCAGGCACTGACGATTGAATCTAATAAGGTTTGAAACATGGGCATGTTTCCTGCTTATGTCCAAGGATCAACAAAACTTATTTAGATGGATTTGAGTTTTTAACTGTTACACACACGCAAGTTGTACTGTCTTAATTCGAAGAACTTTCTGTTATCATAGCTCATACCCCTTATTATACTTTAAAAATTCTTGACAGTTTGAACAAGATAGATAGTTGTCAAAAAAAATTATACATACTACCATTCACTTGCACAGGTCCCTTAAATCTGGGATTTATCAATACAGTCTTGGATCGTCTCATCGTGCGATTTCCAAATGTGTTGCCTGAGCCTCGTTTAGGCACTCTTGAAAGATTCTTATATTTGTCGGTTTTCTCATTTCTATACCTTTGGAAGTTGTTCCTTTCTGAAATTTATAAATATCAGTCAGTATGGATTCCTGCATGAAGCATATTATCGAATTTCAAACTACATACTTTCGACAGAAGTATCAATATCTCTTCTAAATTTATTTTCACTCTTAGATTTATCTGAAGAAGATGAATCCAACTTATCTGAAAATATGGTACTGATTTAATCCTATAATATTTAGTTATTACTTTTTCCAATCTATTCATTTGTATTTAGGACAAAACCACATGAATTATTGCAAAATATAGAATACTTATGAACTTATAAACTACGATGATAAAATAATGTTAAGGTGTGGTTCAAAAATCTAAAAAAAATTAAAATTGTGATTTTTCATTGTAACAAAATATTCTGAAAAAAATTGAAAAACCATTTTTGAAGGTACCGAATTAAGAAATATATATGAATATTTAATTTGAGAATACTAAATAATCAAATAAATATTAATTTTTATATCAAATTCAATAGAAAGATATATTCTAGATACTTTATTTTAAAATCAAATGGGTCATTCTGTGCATATTATTATTATCATCCTGATACTCCTAGATCTTCTGTGAAGATCCCTCAGAAGCTTTTTTCAGTTTTTATTTACAATTATTCAATTATCTTTAAAAACACGCACTCTTGGCCAAAGACTTCAATTTTTTCACTTCTGGTTTTGTATCTTACATTACCATACACATTTCAACCAAAGTGTTATATTTGAATGGAAACATATATATGCTGATGATAATTATACATTACTAAATATGTGAGCTACAACTGGCAGATTAAGTTAAAGAATCAATGAATAGACGCACCATCAGCTACATCCATTTGATCATAGTCTACATTTATATCCAATACATCTTCATCCACAAGTTCCTGATCTAAGAAATCAGTTTCTTCCTGAAGTAGAGCATTTTCTTCCTTGGGGTCTAAGTCATAATCCAAATCCTCGTCATTGTCATCATTTAAAATCGTTTCGTCAATTCTAGGGATTATTAATTCTAATTAAGGAATTTTACACAGGAATAGGACTTACGCTTCCATCATTGTTTTGTGAAATTACTATATTAATATTTTATTTTGAATTATTATTCAATGGTAATTGTCAACAGTAAATTAAATTCCTTTCTACACTTCAGTGGAGACATACTCGTTCATTTATAAATTGAATACATCTGAAAATAAACTGTATGACTAGTATAGGTTGACAAATGACGCTTTATTTGGCATTTGACGGAGGGTCTAAAACATTGACGTATTAAAAGATAATAAGTCTATGGTCTATAACCACACATTGATCTTTTCATCTGAGTAATAAATATAGTTAGAAGTATTGTTGGGATTATTCGAAGAAAAATATTCGGTAATCCGATTCTTAGAATACTCGGAACCATTCGATTATGAGAATGCTCGAATCGATAAATAATCGGTTCATACAATGAAAATATGCTAGCTAGCCGCTTAGCAGCGATTAGTATCGAAGAGCTACGAGGACTTTTATTCGGATGATCTTCCGAGTATTGAAATCTTCGATCATCGAATATCCAATTATTGAAATCATCCGATTATGCCCAACACTAGTTAGAAGTGTACCTACAGATTAAGTATAGCCTTATTTATCTATGAAGTGTACGCAGTTTGTGGGTTCCCACCCAACACCCCTGTTTAGGTGGTGTCGAGTAGAGTGTAGAGATACAATTATCTATATACTACTTGGAAGCTTAGACTACTACTTATATTATCTATGCCTCGAAGGAAACAGGGAAAATATATTTCTCTGCATGGGATTATCCGTCTTGAGCATAGACTTTTCTTGATACGTCTATGGTCTTGAGCGAGAAGTGAGGTAAACATAGACGTATTAAAATTAGGATAATAAGTCTATGGGTAAACATAGACTTATTAAATTTTATTATTAAAATTATTAGTATAAGTCTATGCAGGTAAAGGAAAAAGGAATTAATTGTATACGTAACCAGCATTTCACATAGATCTTTCTATCTCATTCATTAATGGGGTGCTTGCAGTTTTAACAAATTTTTTATGTTTATTTGATTTTTTTAATAGCTTAGCAAGACAAAAGTAATACTGCAAAAAATGCAACTTTCAAGTGAGATTTCAATTACCTTATGGAATTAAGGTTAATGAAATTAAAAATCGCCCATTTCTTGAATATTTCTTAACGTTTCATCAAAAAAGTAATAATTCAAGAAGTACAACGTTCAAATGAAATTTCGAATGTTTTATGGCGTTAAGATATATGGAATTAAACAATTTTTTTGAAATATAACAAATTGTGCAAAGCTAATACTACTGAAATAGGTATAAATTTAATATTTGCTAAATGAAATTAGCTTCGTAATTTTTTGGGTCATTATGGTACGTTACCAGGCAATTTTAAATTTAATAGGCAATTGTTATGTTACCCCTGTACAACTCTCTTGCGCGCTCCAGTAAACTGCTAGGTGATAGGTGTAGCTTTATTTCTGTTCACAATTCAAACCTGCCTTTAAGACTATGGCTTGGTGAATATGTCTTAACCTTAATTAATGTTTTTTGTCATCACGACGATCATTTTCATTTACGAATTGTTCCACTATAAGCACATCTTTAGCTTTATCCTCTTGGGATTCACAACTGATCTACCTCATCATGCCGAATACTAAAACAATAAAGGTCGCTGTTGAGAGTAAAACTGTTCTTCGTTCATACGATAATGCGTACCCATTTATTACTTGTAATTTATTTTTGAACATGCGACAATTTTACAGTTTTTGCAGGAATCATTCTAACCTTAAATTTTAATCATACAGAAAGATAATAGGTTTTTTTAAGTAGTAGTCTATGATTTTAGATAGTCGAAGAGTCATATCTATATCGCAGAACACTATTTAATACCGCATCCAAAAAATTTGCAGGTGTAATAAAGGTTTGGCGTACATGAATATGAATGAAACGAATCAAACAACGTTAATGAATTCCTCTTTAGCATACGCTCAAGAGTCAACGACGTCAACGTAAATTCCCCACCCACTAACCGCAATCCAAGACGTTTTGCGTCTCGCTCTTTCGTAGCGTAATCGGATCATATGACTACACCGCACGTGACTTTCTATTTACTAGACAAGTTGTGTATGTGACATCTTTTCTGGCAACAAGTGAAACGGTCTCGTGCCAGTAGTAGATGTATACTAACAGAGGGGGCTCAATGATATGGCCCTATTCAATAAACTATTCTCACCACGAAAAAATAATTCTAGTAACCAAGATAATGTCAGGTTAGTCTATTGCTACATTCTTTTTTTTAACAGTACTTTTCTACATGGAACTGTCCTACCGAAATTTTATGATGATAAATTTACGACCTCGCCGATGGTGCTTTCTTCCAGCTTTTTACCGCAAAATCAAAAGATTTTCAAATTCATGATAAGGATTGGGAACTTGTTCAATTAAATTTGATTGCTTGATTTACTTATCATGTAAATTATTTGAAAAAATTTACAGGGACGTAGGCACTTTGGAACATTCTAATTTCTTAATATAAAATAACATATGAAACCAATGATTTTAAATTATTTTCTTAATGAATTTGCTGAATTAAAAATCATTCCATTCTTAGTTCTCTTTTTCGAATTGTATGTTGAAAATAGAATTCAAGGGATTTTTCAGTGATAAATGAACGTAAAATAATTATTGCTCATCTTACTTATCAGATAGGTATGTCATGAATTGTGTATAATAATGAGTTAAATACATTCTAGCGAAAAACATTTTGGATTCACAAAAGAACAAGTTAGAGTGGTTTTGTTCAGAGAGTGTGATTTCCGAGGCAGAAAATTATTGTTTGATTCCACAGCTATTAAGAAAATCCAAATCAATTCCTCCACTGAAACGGAGGACTTCTATTCAGTCAAAAAGGATCAAACCTTTGCGGAAATATCAAATGGATATGGATATATGGTGAGATGTGAAAAATAATAAATTTTATATATTTGCTGTTCTGCATTCAATTTGCTCATAATCTATAAAATTAAGTGAATATATGATTATTAATGGGGAGTTCTAAAAGTACTTGATCATGAATTCACTGTTGCAACATCTAGTTTAAGAATTTTAAACAAAAGTCCGAGACATAACATTCTTATTTTTTATTAAAAGAAAAATTGAATAGGAACATAATTTGAAAAAGTTAATCAAACTTCAATTGCACATGAATCTATTTTTAGAATATAACTGACCACATACACATTGCATTTTCCTCATATCTAATTCTACCTCACCTTTCTACACATACGTTATATTTTTAAACTTGAATGATGCGGACATATTCCATCACTTACTTTTTCAACTTGGTGGGGTCCAAAGTACAACATTGATTAATTTTACAAACAAAAAGAATATTTTCAATTCTTTCAATTTATAATGACATAAGATCATAAGGGCTAAAAATGTTAAATAATATCAGTTGGATTTTAAAATGTTTTTTTCAAAGATTCACCACTTTGTAAATAAGTTTTTAATATTTTCCAGTTTTGTTCAAACGTAAATCGACCCATTTCGTTAATGCCAAATATTGGACTTTCTGTCAAAATACGAATGACAGAAGTATTGGCACTACTTCAAAATGCAAACTCTATAAGGCCCACCTTTTAATTGACCATCTAGTGCATCAAAGTTTCAAGTATTCACATGATTGCGTTATTCAGTGAAAAAAATTATTATTAAATTTGAAAAGAACTTCACATAATTTATTTTCAATAATTGCAGTATATTAAACCACCAACTGATTCCGGCCAGTTAGCCGAAATGATTTTTGGTTTGGTGGCTATGAGCTATAGAGGATCTTATTTTAAGATACATAACTTGGAGTCACCATCTCGATTAATGCTTACACAGGTGTGTATTCAACATTGTAGGAGTGAAAATTTCAAATTGACGTTTTTTAATGTACTTGTAGGTTTTTCCCAGTCCTAAATACACGCAAAGAAGGAAAAGTTCTGCATCAAGTCATGGACAAACTAGAATATCAAACCAGAGTCTGGAACACTCTATATGTTTGGATGATTCAGGAACGAGTATCAGTGATCATTTGTCAGTTCACAGTACTGCTTCAGATACATTTCTGAGTGAGTAAAATGATAATAATTTACTTAACAAGCCTGGAAAATAATCTTCTTTTTGAATGAGCTGTAAAACTTCGAGAAGTGGGGTGTACGAAAGGTTTGTCTACTGGTTTAATAGTTTTATTTATAAAACAAGCTTATTTTTAAATATTTCTATCGATGCCAGGAAGTCTAGTTTTTTGCCTTTCGCTTCCAGACGTAATATTTCAAGATTGTCTAATTCTGGGAAGACATGATTTGTTTGGAAAAAATGTTTCGCAAAATAAGAGTTACCTTTCCGGTTCCTAAATGATGATTGATAATTTTTGAAGATCTCTCGGTTTGTCTTGCATATATGCTACGGCACTGATGACAACTTAATCTATATATAAACTCCTGAATTATTAAGGTAATTGTTTTCATCTTCAGCATTAAATGAAGAGGTTGGAAATTCTATGCCACGGTGTGAAATTTGAATTCCCAATAACGTCGGTAGATGTGAATTTGTTAATTTGATATGGCAAGGTACAAGTCTACGAAGAATTTCTTATAGGCCGTCTAGAAAATATCCGGAATTTATTATTTTTCATAATTTTAATATACTTCTTTTTTGTAACATTCTAAGACAAAAGTAAAGTATAAAATAGGATGTGTAGATAATCAGCTATGGCCAAAGTTGCATGGCAACGCTATTTGTCGAATATTGTTGATTGTCCACAGGTATACAATTTATGAAATAATGTCGCAATCAGAAAAAAGAAAACATGTGGAATATTTTTATAGAAAAGGTTTTTGAAACGTTAAAAAATTAGTGCAATTGACTGAACTAGGAAAAAACGCTGTATATGAGACAATAAAGAAGATAAGAAATGGCATGGATATGAGGCATAGACCAGTTTCAGGAAGACTGCGTAAGATTAAAGGAAACAATTTAAACCCTTTATTGGCCGACATAATCCGCACCTGGGTTTTCTCAAACTGGCTAACAGATTTGGAAATCAACGAAATATAAAAGTATGTCCAGAAACCGTCCGTATGTCACAGAAAAGACAAGGTTACATATCAAGGAAACCAAAAAAAAATCCCTATAATGACACCTTTACAAAGGAATGAAGGATAGAATTTTGTCAACGTTCTCAAGAAGATAATTTTATATCTGATAAAAGTTGTTTTCAACTTGGTGGAAATCACTTAAAAATTCAAAACAACCTGTTACCGTTCAAATTTCGAAATTTCCCATCAAAATAATGGTTTTGGAAGCAATATCTCAGCGTGGTGTTACGCCCCTCCGTATATAGTTGATGGTAACAATAGTGAAAAGTATTGTGGCATTCTAAACAATTTTCTCCTTGAAATGGCGCATGCTTTATATCCAGAGAGGTGGCGTTTTCAGCAGGATAATGCTTCAGCCTATACTCAAGCTTGGATGGAAGAACACCAAGTGACAACAATTTCATGGCCAGCAGCTTCACCAGCTCTTAGTCCCATTGAAAACATATAGGGACTAATGAAGATTGAAGTTGAACGAGCAGCGGTGATCTAGTTTCGGGTGTACCTCTACGTTTAGTCAAGTGTTTACAGTTAAATGGAGGTTGTATAAGTAAATAAGATGAATATTTTGTTATAATTTTCTAATTCAAGAATTAAAAATATATATTCACTAATTACAATTGAGCATTGCTTTTTCCAGATACTTTCTAGACGGACTATATATATCATACAGATTTATTCTGTTAACCTTGCTACAAATTTTAAATTTAAAGATCCACTATATTCTAGGTTTGTTTTAGCAAAACATTTGGTTTTAGTCGGGTAAAATATATTTTTATTAATTACTTTAATTTTTTGGATACTGAACAGATATTGATGCTGTAATTCCAAATGGCTTTTTTAAGATGTGCTACATGTTTGTGAAGGTTTTTTGAAACAACTTTTTTTTAAAGAAAGTTATTTTTTAAGAAATTCATTATACATTGATACGAAACAAAATTTTGTATTCTTCAAGTATTTATTTAATATTTTTAATTAATAATTTATATTTCTTTTACTTCTTTTGGTGCTGTGTAATGAGTGTTGATTCTATATGTCTACTGAATTGAAACTGTGTTTGCTAAGACATTAATTTAATTCTTCAAATTTTTTGAGAAAAAATATTTTATGAAATTAAAATTTGTAGTGAGATTAACGGAATAAATCTGTATGATATTTTAGATATTGTAATAAGCCTTCTATCAAGTAAAAAAACCCTTTGTTACAATATTATACTATGAAGAATTATTGAATTAAATTTTTCAGTATGCAGGCAAAACATTCCTCTTGATGTTCACCAAAAATTTTCCGGATCAAGCTCAAGTGTTGTGTGTGATTCTGGAGTCTACGGGGAACGTTCTTATAGCAGCTTCGATGGGAGTCGACAGTTCAACATGATTCCTTTTTGGGAATCGATGCCATTGAAAGGTGGTAGTTTATACATAAATCGAATATGAAAATTTCATATATTTTTAAACGCAGGCAGTGCAACATCATTTTCAAACAGTACCTTGTATAAAAGGTGGTTGCGAAGTTCTTCTTTAGATCATTCGGTCAATTCTTCGAATAGTTCACTGGAGGAAACTTTCAATAAACCTCACCAGAGGACAAGTAAATTGGGTCTTGCATTTATTATTCATCTCACGTCTCGACAAGAAGAGTAAGTATTACCATACTACTGTATTTTATTTGTCAAATATTCTCAAAAGTACAAATCCAAAATTACTTTTATTTGACTTTCGGATGTTAAAACACAGAATTCTTTGTTTTCATTCCTCATATGTAGCTTCTTTAAAAAGTAATGAAACAAAAGAATAAAATTTTCATACTTTGAATGAATAATATAACTGCCATCATTATTTATGACTTCTCACCAGCGTGAGGGCAATTTGTATATCCCATTTTTAAAAACTGTCTTATCTCTAGAAGATAATGGAACCAGTGCTTGTCTGATATCTTCTTGTATTGTTTGCCCTACAAGAAATTTTGTGAGCACAGAAACAAGTGATAATGGAAAGGTGCTAGATCTGGGGGTATGGTGGATGCGACAGAATTTCCCAGCATAGCTCTGCGGCTTTATGACAAGTCCCCAAAGGAGCATGTGGCCTGGCATTGTCATGAAGTGTTATTTTTAATTTATCCAATTGCTGACAGTACCTCTCCGAATTTAGCCTTTCGTTTGGTCTCAACAGATCAAAATGTATTGGTCCTCGAATGTCCCACCATATACACAACATTCTCTTGTTCAGGCTCAACTTCGGTTTAGAGGTGGGGTTCGATTTTGTTGTGTGCAAGCAGAGACTTGCATATGATGGTTTGATCATTCAAATTTGTCTCACTTTACTTGTGGCATCCATTTCGAATACTTCCACACAAACCCTAGTTTCTGAATATGGTCGGAAATGGTTTGTTGAGCTGAATCAAGCCTTTACGGAATCTCCAATGTTTTGAAAAAAGGATCTTGCTCTAACATGATCTTGACAGTATCATTGTCGATCAAAGATGGTCGCCCAGAACGTGACATCAGAAAGGTTGAAATAACCTACTTTTTTTTGAACCATCTTCTACATATTCTATCAGAAACTGTACCTTCACTAAACACTCAATAAATTTCTACACACTTCTGTAGCATTTCTTCCTTGTTGGAAATTGTACAAAAGACAGTGGCGTAAGTGAGCTTTATCTGTAGCCATGGGTACACGATCACGTCTCACTTAATACTAACAAGAATGGTCTTCGTTTTAGTTCATCTGCGATGTTAATGTTTATACATTGTTGGCGATCAAAAGAGATAGCCAAAATGCATCACATAAATTTGAGCATACTTGTTAAAACTGATTGTAACTGGAATAGGCAGAACTTTCCAGTAGAACTAATATATTGGCTTCATCAGTACTTGTTTCAACAGTTCCTGAAATTTAAGACTTTATTGTTCATTTAAATTAGTACAATTTTGGTAAATGTAGAATCCTTTCTTAGTTCACTTATGATTAATATGACCATTGGTTGTTTATAGAGTTCTATAGCGAATTACATATGATCGACAACTATTTTGGAGCATTTTTTGACAGAATCGTTAAATATGTAAATCTTATCGCCAACAACATTGCAATCAAATTATTAATTTTTCATTGCAGGTCTCAAATACAGTTTTTCATGGAACATATTGCCATACTTGAGGCAATGATGTGGAGAGCCAGACAGGCTGCTGAAATAGCATATCTGAGACCAAGTAACTTTTTATCAGTACTCGTGAAAATGGTGAATCTCACTTCGACTTGGTTAACTAATTTGTTATCGAGTCCCTTATTGCCGTTAAACTTATGGACATCCCTCTGTGATAGTGATAAAATGGAGAATAACTCTGACTGTGATAATAATAACAGTATTAATAAGTGTGGTGTTTATAGTCAAAAAGAAACCTTCAATTCTTTGAGGTCATTTATGAACTATTCAAATGGTGGACTTCTTAGTAGTGGTTTTAGTGGTGATGATATAAACTTGCTCTCTAACAACCAAAGTGGACGATACGAATTTAGTTTTCAAAATATCACAAGGATAATTAAAAGTGAATGGGACTATTTTAACTCCAAACTATTTGGTAATTCTAATGGGAATAATTTAGCTGAGAAATTTGTTCAAGAGTTCTGCGAACTGTTAGATACTATTGATGTCAAAGATACTAATTTGTAAGTATTTTATTATACAAAAATGCTACTTAAGTTCAGGATCAGAAAAAGAGAAATGTATTTAAAATCTGGTGTGTTTGAATAAATCAGTTGGGCTGATCTGTACCAAACATCATTAATAAGGAGCTATGGTAATAGAAAGTTCTACAAATCGAGACAGTGTAACATACATCTGTATAACAAGTCTACAATCAAACAAAAGCATATCGAGTTTGATTGAGTATAGAATTGTTATACAGATGTATGTTACACTGTCTCGATTTGTAGAACTAATATATTAATGACTAGTGTGTTTGCTCTTAATGATTATTTCATCAGAATATAGAAAAATCTTCTTTTATAGAAATACAAGATTATTTTTCTGCACAAAATGCCATGGCAAATTAATCGGATTGATATAAAAGTTTGGGGAAAAAGAAATCCATTATTTCATCGATATATCGCTGTAGTGATGGATATCTCGAAAAGTATCAGTCAAACAATTTTAGATTTATGCACGTTATAAAGGTGACAGTTCACACTAAAAAAATTCTTTTGTTGTTTCTTGTTTGGTCCATTCAGTTGTGAGTTACAGGGTGTTAAAAATGAAAGTCAACAAAGAGAAGGCCTCTCACAGGCAGTCCGGTCATCAAAAATGTCGATAAAATCACAATAATCGAAGTTGACTGGCATGTTATTAGTCGTAGCATCGCAGGAACTAAAGATTGACCATAAAACACTTTTGAACCATTTGCGCAAAGCTGGATTCAAAAAGAAGATCAGTGTTTGGGTGCCACATCAATTAACACCAAAAAACATGATGGATCGAATTGCCATCTGCGAAGCCTTGGCGCCAAAGGAAATCAACCCATTTCTTAAACGGATGGTGACGGGATGAGAAATGGGTCACATACAACAAAATTGTGTAAAAACGATTGTGATTAAACCAAGGTGAAACAGCTCAAATGGTGGCCAAACCAGGACTAATAGTCAGGAAGGTTCTGCTGTGCGTTTAGTGGGACTGAATAATTTATTATGAATTACTTGCATATGGCCAAACACTAAATTCCTATCTCTACTGTCAGCAACTGGATTGTTTGAAGCTAGAGATTGACCAGAAACGACCAGAATGGTACAGATCAGTATCTTACTGCAATATGAACCAGCAACATCTCTTTTGAAACAGTTGTACATAATACAATACACCAAGATCATTCCATGTCTTATTAGATTCCTGAAACAATTAAGTTTAACTTATCAACTTGGACGTAATAATTAAACAAGATATTTTTCAGTTTCATGAGTACTTTACTTACTGCTGTATTGACTCACCATCTGGGCTGGGTTGCTACTTGTTTGCCACGAGAAAACGAAGATCAAATAATCTTAGATTTAGACATACCTTTCAATCCACTATGGGGTCAACTTTGTGATCTTTATGGCGCTGTAGGACATCCTTCGAAAATGACTCAAACCATTATTATGGGTAACAAGAAGAAAGAAATCATAGCCAAGATTATCAATTGCCTTACTTACTTTATTCGTTGTTCGGAATTAGAACGGAAAAACTCTGTCAGAACCACAGTTGATAGTGATAACAAAACTGCCGATTATATTTGCCATAAAAATTCTTGTATACCAAAGGAAAATTTTAAAAAATACAAAGATCATTTGAGAGAAATGTTGTACTCGAATAAACTAAAAGACTCTGATAAAATAAAAGATAATGATAAGGAATCCTCAAAGTCTCGATACTTGCCTGAGAATAGTCTCAAGAAAGGTTTAAATAGATCTAAAAAAACGCAATATAATTTAAGAAACTTGGACAGGGAATGTTTGGAAAGCAGTAGCATATTTGACACAACAAGTTCAGATGGCTTCAAAATGCACAAAAATTCTAAATGGATGAATCTTAAGGAACTGGACAATTTAATTTCTGCAGAGTCTTCGGATCCTCAAAAAAGCTATTGTGATATTGAAATTGATGACAATAATGAGAATGTGGTGTTTCTATTAGGTGACGATGAAAAACTAGTGAATATAAAGAAAAGTGAAAATAGTCGAAGAAAATCTAAAGGTTCCAAGGAAGACAAAGTTAAAACTGATAAGACTGTGAAACGATCCGATTCTATGGATAAAACTTCTGTTCCAAATTTCTTGGAATCCATCTTCAAAAAGTACGAAACTTTTGAAGAGGAGTTTTCTAAAAGTCACTTCAAAGATGAAGATTTTGTGAAATACGAGACTGATTCCTGCATAAAGCCCAGTACAAGCTGGGTATCTTTACAACAAGCAGAAGAGGAAGAGATTGCTAGAGAGGCACTGGCGAAATTGAATACTGAAAACGATGCGGCTACATCGTTAGAGAAACCTTTCATTAGATCTCAGAGTGAACCTCCAGAGTCTAAAGTTGAACCGGTAAAGGAGGAAGTAAAAGCTAAGTATCGGTATTCGGGAGTGAAGTTCAGTCTGCATCAATATCCACAGGTTGTTACAAACTACATGAGAAGTAAAAATTTGGAAATGTCTAACTTGTCGTTCTCCGAGATAACGAAAAGGTTCGATGAGATTTCCTTGGAACATGAGGAGGATTATTCAGAATATTCACATTATGATATAATTTCCGATGAAATGGAGGCTTTACAAACTCCCTCTAATGCTTCTGAATTGGAATTCACCAGCGAAATAAATGTAGATATGCCTAAACATCGGCACGCTAGAGAATCAAGTGAGAAGCCAATTTATGTCAAGCCTAACATTCCAAATGTTGTTCCTGAAAGTACGGATAAGGATAGAACAATGAAAGGAAACTACTCCATTAAAACTAAAGAAGTACTGGCGGAGGATATCCCCAAAATGAGGATAATTTATTTTCCAATGCCAAAGTGAGTTTATTTTGAAGTACTGTTTCTTAGAAATTTGGAAATATTCTGGTGTGTTTTATGATTTACAGAAGATGTTCAAAACACAGATTTGTTTTTGTTTGGAATTTTTTTGCCAACAGTATCTGTCAGTTCATCAGAATTTCTTTTTTTCTTCCATAGATGAAAAAACACCATGATTGTTTTTCATTTTAATAGTACTGTTAATAGTCTAATTTGAATTTGTGTGTTATTTTGATTGAATTCTCAATTTTAAATTATTTCATGATTCATAACTTGGTAATGAAACTGAAAAAATATATGTATACGACACAGGATTTAAAAGATGTAGGCATTATTCCTAAAAAAAATTCTTTGATTTTATTTTCATTAAAATTCATTCGAAAAATGCATACCTGAAAACACAAAATGAGAACCATATCTCCCAACATTCGCGAGGAAATTACTACACAAGGTGGCCGAAGGTTAAACTGCCAAACGTTCAGGATTAGCTTTCCATGAAAAAATGAGATTTATTTCCAACTTGCTTCGTTTTCGAGATACAGTGTGTCAAGGTTTTTAGAAAAAATCAAATATTTTGTGAAGGGTTTTCCAATAAGAGGTTATTTCGAATACCCCACTACCTGGGCAACTGCCATCTTTTGACATTTGACAAGTGAAAAATACGCCATTACTAAAAATGGAACAATACACGCTTCAACAGCGCATTGAAATTCTTAAAATGAAATAATTAATTCCACTGCTCTCTAGGTCAAACACTAAATTTGTTCTAATATCAATTAGATTATCATGAGTAAAGCCATTGGAAGCAATAATTTCATTCTTATACGATATTAAAAGAAATCCTTCATTGTCACAGTGTTGCAGTGCATACATAATATGAAATTTTAGATCGGAAATATCAGCTACAAAAAAGGAGTCCATTCCTTATTCATTGTCATTGATGAGAGGTTTGAATGAAGATTACATTCCAGACTTAGTACTTCAAGGAACATCAGCTCCCAAAAAAGCTTGGGAAGCTACATTAAAAAATGAATTGACGCTTTCTAGTCGGCATTGTTTTCTAGATCATCCTCTGGAAGAAGCCATAGCAATTATTGCCGATACTGATACTTGGTGAGTATTAAATTACAAACAGTCCAACAGGAATATGACATTGGAATAAGAAAACTAGTTTGTTTACTACAACTTTTTTATTCAATAGATATAGAGCAACCTAAGTAAACTAAATGCCTAGATATGGTGGAAAGTATGCACTGCCAAGCATAGGGTGATCTCGTAATTTTCATTTATTTTAGAAATCATTTGTTTTTTCGGTTTTTTTTTTTGGTTCAGTTTACTAACTTTATGCGATGATTTTATCGTGAAAAGGTGAAAAGAACTAATGTGAAGTCGAGGGCTTTTGCCTTCATATAATCCATAATACTCACAAAATATTTTCTTTGTCTTCAAATTATACGATCCTCCCGAAATTTTGCACAAACGTGTACCTTATTATTCTACTTCTAAATGCTGAATTTTAGATCGATCGAATCTATACATTTGAAATTATTGAAAAAATTTTGAAAACTTTCGAACTGTGTAAACTATTGAACCGATCTCGCTCATTAACAAACTTATCCGCGGTATTTCCCTGAAAGTTTCAAAGCTCTAGCTCTTTCCGTTAGAAAATTAGCGTATTTACAGAGGGGCCTTCCGGACAAAATTACTTTTGACCTTGGATTCTTCATCAGTGAGTCCAACTAGATCATTTTCGGTTAAAAATTTGAAAATTACAGAGAGTTCCCCTGGAATTAACGCGTAAAAAAGTTTTTGTGGTTTTGTTCAAAGTTTATTGAAAATTATGAATTTAATTTGATATGCTTGTAAGTCAAACAAAATTTTAAGAGCTTCAGTAGCAAGTTTCCCTCCTCTAGCAGTGATAACAGCTTGTAAACTATAATGCTCACTTTGGATCAGGTTTTGGACTACATACTGCTTAATATTGTCCTATTCCTGCATCAGAATGTCATGAAGCTCTCTAGAATTTCTGGGAACTGACACATGTCTCCGTAAACGTCTACCAATTTTATTCCAAATATGTTCTATTGGATTTAAATCTGGACTTTGAGCAGGTCGTGAATTGATTTGAACCTTGTCAAGATATCCAAGCCGTGTGGAGCTGTAGATTATGCATAAAGGTTGTGCCTTCTCCAAGAATTACCTTGCTATAAAATGGTCTTCTAGAACCTCCGTCAGGTACCTATGAGCGGTCAAAGTCCCACTTTGAATAAAGACTACCTCCATGCCTTGCCATGCCATAACTGAGCCTCAACCAAATGGAAGTCCCTCAGCAGTACAAACATATCTCTCCGTCAGACTCTTAAACTCTTCATTGGAAAACAATACGCGACTCCAATCCACTTGTCCAAGCCAAGTGTTCTTGTGCAAAATTCAACATTGAAATCCGGTGTTAACGTGAAAGCCCTAGTTCGAGAGAATAATCCAACAGCATGAAGTTGCCTCCTAACTGTCCACTCACATTTACATTTCTCACTTCTTGCAGATAATTTCAAAGAGAAACTGCTATAACGATCCGGTTTCTCAAAGCACTAGAAGCAAGCAGTCGTCTCTAGGTTGTAGTCCTTCCTTGGCCTGAATCAGGTTTTTGATAGCAGACCAAACTCTTCATAACGTTGAAATACGTGTTGCACACTGGAGAGACACCTAAGTATCTCAGAGACCGCGGCCATCTTCTATAGCCGCCACAATAGTAATTATAGCCATTCCAACACTTACAATGGCAAAACAAGTCATTCAAACAATTTTCAATAGATAGATAAATTCACTGAGACGAAACACATGCTGATTATAGTTTTCAGGAATTTAGGTGGGAGGCCCTTTTTTTTTATTCAAGCAATCGCTCTAAAATCATACAGCATACAGATAGTAAAACTATGTAACGACCGAAAAAACAAAGTTTTGCGATATGGTTTATTTTGAAGAGTTCTTTCTATCTCTTATTAGAAAACTCACCTTCGTCAACATATATTTGGGGATGAATCAATTTCAAACCAAGTAATTTTCTGTCATTGTCATGTTTGAATATTTTAAATTTTTTTAGGGAGGTTCAGTTAGTGTCTAGCCACACATATGTTATCGATAAGAATTCATCTGGGGTGAAAGTTGGTATGTCCCAGTTAATAGCTAGCATGCTGGATTCTTTATTAAAAATGTGGAAATTGCAAGTACCGCCACAGTTGGTAAGCATCATTTTTATATTTTTGATAAACCTCATACAAACATAAATTATCCGCATATCGTAGCAGGACACTTAGATTATTAACAATTCCTTTATCTCTGAATAATTTCAATTAAGAATTGAATTAAATCAAACAAATAGCAACTAATAACAGTTAATGATCATCAATAATAGACAGTATTATAGCTAGCAAAACAATATAAAACTCCTATTGACGAAATATACCCTAAGTTAAAAACTGACAAAATATTAAATTCTCTCGGCCACTATTTTGCATAAAGAAAATATGGATCTGAAACTGACCCTGTTAGAAAGTTTAGGAATAAACCGATTAAGAAATTCTAGGAATTCATTAAATAAACAGAGTTATCTAATTCACCTAGGAACTGAAATTAACAAAAAAAAAATGTATTGTACCCTTATCTCAAAACAGAAAAAATTTAAATACAGTATGTTACCAAATTTTTGAACCAATTGTTTATAAGCATTTAAAGAAGTTACTATGTAAAGGAAAAGCGTCATGTGAGCAACTCACAATACTAAATAGATATCAACATATATATATGTGTATTATTTAATTAAACTTGTAATATTATATTCAGTATGGATTTAATCTAATATTTGATTGTTTCAGTGTGTGATGCACATCGAACAAAGACTGCAGGCATTATGTGTTACCTCAAGGGCCGTTGCACAATTACTTCTCGCCACAGAATTTTGCAGTATGGAATTTTTAACTTCAACTCTTCATTTGGAAGTTAACGATGTACCTCTATTGCTAGCTGTAGCATCAACGTTTTCACCACAAGTTACTCAAAAATATGGAATTAGTTTCCAGTGAAATTTTATACTGACATGACTAGAATATTTGGGCATATCATCACATAATCAAATGTTTAAACCATAAGTCCATGTGTTTTTTTTTTATTTTAAAGTTTATATTTATATTAGAATAAATTTTTGTTTTTGTTAGTTAGACTTTATTTTGAACGACTTTACATCGGCAGCTCAAATATGAAGAACTTTTGAAACACTTATTCCACCGAGAATTGTGATAAGTCTTATTCTACTACATAAAAGTCTGCTTATCTATTAGCCTTTCTAGAACATCAAAAAATTTATACTGAGATAGTAAATATTTCTGTGTCAGAACAAAATTTGTTAAACTACTAGTTTGGCGGGTTAGTTCTAATAAATAGAGTCCTCTCGTTTTATCCAATGTCTGTAATTTTCGAATTTTGAGCTGAAAATTGTCTAAAACAACTAGGTTGGATAAACTGATGAAAAATCCTAGGTTAAAAGTGATTCTGTCTAGCACTCTTGGAGCAGAAAGACTTTCAGGGTAAGTTTGGGGGTCTAAATACCTTGATTAATTTTATTAATTGGCAAAACCAGTCCAATGGTTCTGCAGTTACTTACATTTGAAATTTTCCTCAAATTTTCAAAATTACAAATCCAAGTGATCTGAGATTTAGTATTTAGAAGTAGAATGATCACGCACAAGTTCGCAGAACTTTGGATGGAAAAATTATAATACAAAATAACAGAACCTTTGGTAATTTAATGTCAAAACTTTTCCTGTTAGTATTATGAAAATAAAATGTATATTCTGTGTATAGCGTCTTTAATGAAGATTTTTCCAAGGAGCTTATAACATGAGGTTGATAAATCTGCTTAAATACACTTTTAGGAAAAAAACATATGATTTACTTTGTTTTTGGTGTAAACAGAACATACATGATAATAGAGAAACATCCCTACTTAAAAAAAGTTTATTTGGATCAGTTAACTAAGTCTCAGTTTACACTTATTCTGCAGCCTTAACAATTGCCTCTGCTACTTCAACTGCTATCGCTGCTTCAGCTTTAGCCTAGAACAGAAAAAAAAATTATTAGATGGTTTCATCATATGTCTATTGACAAATTCTCCAGTTTTTGCTTGATTATGCATGTTTGCAGTAGCAGACATCCAAATAGGTTGAGATACAAGATACTTTACCAAGTTGTATAACACAGCTGAATTAAAAGATAGCTTGATGCTTGCAACTTTAGATAAATGACTTGGAGGGTGACTGAAGTTTTGGGAAATCATGTCAATGATACAGGATTTAAAATACGTAATTTCATTTTTAGTTGACTGTGAATAGAATATGTACTGCACTTCGATGAAATTCGCAGATGTTTCACTTGAAAAATATATTCTCTCGGTATGAAACACGTCAATTAAAAAATGCTTATTTGATCAGTATAGATTATCACGCTTCAGATTTTTCTAATTAAAGTTTTTATAAGAATATTTTTGTTAATATTTTGGATGCACCCATACAATAGTGAATAAGAACTTTGGGAAACTTTGCTATTAAGAAACTAAGGAACCAGGTGGCACAAGAAATAATTTTCAATGTTTCTGAGTCTTCAAACTTGCCTCTCGAATATTCTAGATCAATTTGGATCTTTCTCTCCGGTAAAAACAACAAGTTGTTGAACCAACAAAGCTTTTTCTTGTCTTCAGCTGGTTCTCAATTTTATTTGAGCCTCCGAATCAGCCCCGAAAATACAGGCTACTCAGTTTTTCCCCAACAATATGATGATATCATATAATACACTGAAAATAATGTTTATGATGATTGATATAAATATAATAGCACAAAACAGCTGATTGTCCTTTGTGTAGAACAAGGAGCTACTCAAAACCAAAAGATCACTAAAAGTACTGATTTTTACTGAAGGAACTTCATCTCAAGTTAGGAACTCGAAACTACTTCTTTTTAGTAGGCACAAAAAAAAGTCAATCGATCCAACTGATTCGACTGAACACACTACTCTGTAGTTAAGTAACAAAACTTCACCACAATTAGACAATTTGATAATGATTCCTCAATTTCGTGTGCTTGTTGCAGAGCTGTCAAATGAAGCTGATTTAATGAATATAAAAAAAACCTGTATTTATTTCAATTTAAATGATCAATGCTATATTACCCTGTCTGTAGATGCAGAATTGAGCTGAGATGTGGCCTTGCTGAGAGCATCTCTGGCAGCAGACAGATCTAAGTTGTCTACAGGAACAGCTTCTTCAGCTATTATCTGTAATACATAGTATATTTAACATTAAAATGACAATATTTTGGATTTGGGGTAAGACTCAAATATTAAATTTACTGAACAAAATTCAAAATTTCAATAAAGACTGAGATGAGAGAATAAATTCTTAATGCTTGGTGACTAGAAATTCTATTTAATAAAATGAACTTACTTGTACTGAAGAATCCTCATTGATTGTAACAGTCCCACTAGATACAAAAACTTTGTTCACATTTCCATCATTTTCGAATACACTAACAACTCCTGGTTTTAAAACAGCTATAGTAGGTACATGTTTGGGTAATATACCGAACGCACCAGAAAAGGAAGGAACATCTACTTGTTTAACAGATTTCGCATCATAGAATACCTAAAAATTGTATTCAGTTCCAGTTTTTCTCATCAGAAAAACAATGACTTACTCTGTTGCCTGCAGCAAATGTGAAGCTCATTTCATCGGCATAACCCCTCTTATATACTTGGTTGATGGCACGGTTGCTCAATAAACGTGAAACTGATCTTAAAGCCATTTCTGATGAGCAAAGAGAATAAAAATTAATCAAATATATTTTGTTGAGTTGAACATTTTTATAAAATATTACTATTACATAACTAGCATTAGCTTTCAACATGCAGTATAAGAATTCAGTTAAAATACATATAAAACATCGTTTCAAACATACTAACTGATTTTAGAGTTATTTTTCTTTTATCTATTGGAATGAGGAAACAAGAAAAATCTACAAATTTTTCAAGCTGAGGTTAGTGGATCCTTCAGCCTTCTTTAATTGCGTAATCTGTGGGTAGAAGTAACACACAGTTATCTGCATCAGTGATATCTGTACTCTGTGATCTTTTCGAACTTAGTTCAATAAAAGAAGACCGAAGGATCCACTAAAGTCAGCTTGAAAAATCTGTTGAGTTTCTTGGTTTGCTATCCTAATCGATAAAAAGAAAACTTCTTTAAAATCAGTTAGAAGTCATAATCAGAGAAAGTTAATTAATTTAGTATTAGTAGTTAACATTTTCAATAGTTACACTTTCTTGACAATTACGCTGTCACTGTTGATAAACTACTTAACAATTCTAAGAGACGTCAAATTGTAAAAACTCATCATTGTGATTAAAAAGTTTTAATTATCAGTCTTCTGTGAAAATATTTCCTCCAAGCATACCAAAAATAAACAATAATGGGTGAGTATATTAAATTTTGAATTCATAAATGATTTATTTCTAAAATTGATATCCGGATTTTTTCAGCTTTCAAATTTTCGTACATATTCGATGGAAATACTCGAACAAAGCCTGAACAAAATCTTGGAGGATCAAGTATAAAATTATCCAGAGATCATTTATTACAGAAAACTCACGAAGAAAGGAAAAAAAGACAGGTTTGCGCTAATTATATATCGTATCACTATAAAAGTTGTTTAACACTGACCATGTTTTTATAAAGTAAAATATAAAAAATAACATTTTTTGAAATAACAAGCATGATAAACTCTATCACCGTTGGTTTTCAGGAATATCGCATGAAACAAGAGAATGCAGAATTATTACAATCCCACGTAAGGAGTTACTTGGTACGAAAAACTATTAAACAAAAAGAGAGGACTTCTTTTGATAAAAAACAGAGTACGCTTTCATTCCATGAACTGCTGTCCAAATTATTGTTTTTTTATGACCCTGATCAAGATAATTACAGAATGGTGAGTATTTCATAATTTATTTAGTAAATTGAAATTTTGCTTTATTGTCCAATATATAATTTGAAAGATATAATAAAACAACTTCTATGTTGGATCTCGGAATAACTCTCAGTAATTGGAATTCAAAATATGTTCTATGATGTTTTTTAGTTGCTACTCATACAATCCTCATGAAATTTTTGCATTGTATTGATTTAATGACGTGAAGTCAGGAGTTTTTACTGGCTTATTCATATCACCCACCAAATGTGTACTGCTCTGTACACAAAATTTTGTTTCAAATAATCTAACTATAAGATCCTCACCAAATTTTGCTGGATCATGTGTGTCATTAATCTACTCCTAAATACCAAACTTCATATTGATAAGATTTGTAGTTTCTAAAATATTGGAAAAAATAAGGTTTTTCTGTTCGAAAGTTAAAATGTTCATTTAGTCCTTTTAGAACATTTTCAGCTCGAAATTCCAAAATAACAGACATTTTGGCAAAACCATATCACTCTGTTCCTCAGAGCAAGTGTGCCAAAAATAGAAAAACAGTTTATAAGTAGCACACAGACAAAAAGTGTAATAATACTATAATAATCAGCCAAACAGTGAAGTAAAATATTTGTTCATATGTAATTTGTTCAGTAACAAACTGTCAGAAAAGTCACTGGGACAAAATGGGAAAGAAAGATATAAAATCAATTAATGTAAGATACACTATTTCTTATTTTGTTTAAAAAGTAAAGATTGCAAAATTACGATATAGGAGTCAAAGAATCCATAAAACTGATTTTTAGTGTATTAACTTGCAGCTTTTACACTTCCATCAAAATGATTTTTTATTTGTTAATTAGATCTTGAGATCATAGGAAAGCCTGATATTTGATATTGTTGATATTATAAAAACCTTATTTTCAGATGGAAATGTGTGGACTGTTGCTGAATAATTTCAGTGAAGTATCTAAACAAGTTGCTTCGGAGAAGTCATTTTCTTGGTTGTTAAAAAGACTGCTTGTGATTTGTTTGAAGAGTTTGAAAATTAAGGAATTGAGACCATCATTATTAGAATTTATTGAAAAGTTCACGAGGAATCCTGATCTAATCGAGTTTATCATTATGCAAGGTAAGAACAAAGTATCAGTTTTTTTTATATTTGATTCATATTAGAATAATTTTTTGATGGGGATTTTATAGAAGTTATAGGTAACAAAGGGGATGAAAAAAAATGATAAACTATTACATTAGATGTATTGATGGAAGAATTCATATTCAATTTCTGGTGACTTTGATAGTTTTCAAAGGAACTCATCTACAGACTTGAAATTTGCAAATATAATAGGGGCACCGAGTGTAGTGTCGTTTCTGTGCATGTCGATATTTGATTGTCATTTGTCAATTGTCAATCAAAAAAACTCTCAAACACACAAAATTGACCTTCGTCGACCATCCAAGAACATTTGCAGCAGATTGGAAAAATAAGCAGGGCAGGTGTTTGAGTCCCCTATAATCTGTCCAAAGAGAACAATGCCAACGGATCCATCACATGCAACATATTGCTTCAACAGCACCATACAGAACCGTTTTTTGATCGCTTGATCACTGGAGACAAAAAATGGCTCCTATATGATAACCCAAAACGCAAAAGGTAGCGTCTCTCTCCCAATGAATCACCACACAGTACTGCAAAGCTGGGTTGACATCCCAAATAGGCGCTTCTGTGTGTTTGGTGAAGTATCTGCGGAATTGTTCATTTTGAAGTGCTGAAACCTGGACAAACTGTTAATGCAGATCTTTATTGTGAACAATTGGATCAAGTGAACCAATCTTTAATTGAAAAGTATCCGGCGATTGTCAACAGAAAAGGCGTTATTCTACAGCATGATAATGCAAGACAAATCTTGCAAAAAATGAATGCATTGGTGCGGGAGGTACTACCTCACCCACCGATATCGTACTCTCAGATTTCCATTTATTCCAATTAGTACAACATTTTCTCAGTGGCAAAAAATTTGAAAATTTAGATGATATCCCAAATGTCATCTTGAAATATTTTACTCAAAAACCAATTGATTTTTATCGGTCCGGTATTGAAAATATGTACACTAGATGGCAAAAGGTTGTTGATAATGAAGGTGATTACATTATTGTTCAAAATTAAAACTTGTTAATGATTCTTTTGAATTTAAGAAAGCGATATTACTTACCAGTCTCTCCCTATATACACAGCATACTCCACTAAAGGATTCAGGCAATAAACTGTATTGCCGATTACTTCTTATAAACGTACTAGATTACTAGAAGTAATCGACTAATATAGTTTATTGCTTGAATCCACCCTTCAGTTATGATTTTGATATTCATTAAAATTTCATATTCATGTTCATATTGACAAAAATAGATTACTGTTACATACTAAATAACATAATTATAATTATAATTTTGTTTTAGGATACTTCAGTTTCTTGAGAATGCCTCTAGATCAAGAACCCGATGAACTTTTGTCAAAAATATTACTCTTGATATACCGCCCATTCCAGTATATCTATATACCAATAGAATTGAAAGAAAAAATATGTTCCAAATTTTGTGATGCCTTCTTGAAACCTAATCTCACAAAAAATGTCAAGTGGGACCTGATACCTTACCTTAAAACAAAAAAAGATTTTCCCTTTGGGGGAATCATTAAGCATTTGAATAAGAGTTGTCATGAGGGCAATAATAGTTTATTTTATTGTATCCTGTCTTTAGAACCAGATGATTTTGGTAAGTTCTAAATTGCTACATTTTCTTACTGAATATTGGAGAAATTTCCATCTTATTTTGAATTAATCGATGAGATGATTTTTATTGAAGTTTCTGTGAACATTAAGCATATATTTCTATGATTCAGGATAGTTTCATGACATATTTCAAAATTTACTATTTCCTCAAAAAAATATGCTCAGCATATATTTCTATGATTCAGGATAGTTTCATGACATATTTCAAAATTTACTATTTCCTCAAAAAAATATGCTCAGTTAGAAAGCAAAATAAATGATTTTTTTATAAAGGGGGGACCATCTATAGTCTACATTTCGAAGTAGCAGTTATTTCGTGTCTGGCAACACTTCTGTCATTTGTGTTTTAACCGGAAGTTAGTTTGATATTAGACATTAGCGAAATGGGTCGATTTATGTGGAAAATTTAATAGCAATGCCCTCACAGCAATTTGTTGATCAATTTGTGAAGCGAGTTCATGAAGCTGGTTCATTATTTAATAAAACAACCTGTTGATGTTCTGATCCAGTGAGCGCACCTAAAAACATTGTAATGTGGCTGAACATACATCAACATCAACTCGTCATCATGCTCAAGAACTGAAGATTTTTTACACTTCTTTGAGTAGAATTTTGCATAAAGACCTCGGTATGAAGGCTTACAAAGTTCAACTAATGCAAGAAATAAAAGGCCTTGCAACTATCCGATGCGTTTCTACTTCGCTCAATAGGCTAATGATCGCGTGGCCGAAGCTGAGCATTTTCCAAGAAAAATTATCCTTAGCGATGAAACTCATTTTTACCTCGGAGAACTATTTTTTGTGAGGATCCGTTAAGTATAAGTGAATTGTTTTTCATGCATAAATGTCAAGGTTCAACCTTCGTAAAGAAATTATAGCAATGGCGCATCCCTCAATAGGAATGTTATTATGAAAGCATTTTGAAATTGAAATACGTTTATATTCTATTGAAATTCTTTTTTGCAGAACCAACTAAAGATTCAATAGAGGTACTAGCCAAACTGAGCAAGAATATTCATCGGTTGAAAATGCAAGTTGCATATACGCTGGAAGATTCCGATGAAGAAGAGGAAATGATGGATTCGGAAGAGCATTTACTACTTGCGGAATTCATGAAAATAATGAATCAATCTGATAAGGTCTTGAAGTGGACCTCATTTTTTGACAGAAATAATGAGGATTTGGATGTCCTTGCAGCTTTCACTCAGTTTTGTCATAACTTATTGTTAGTTTACAAGGATGCTGTCCGACAATATTTGTAAGTTTATAATGATAAATAAAAAAATAAATACAGGTGTTGCGAACAAGATTGATCCTTCAGTTAAGGAGAAAGTAGACTTAAATTTATCCATCACACTGTGACTTGCCGGAACAGAAGACCCATTCTAATAAAACAATTTTATCATTTGCTTGTCATGTTGAACGTTATATCTGTCGAATGTAATGGCAAAATGGACTGAATAAATGACAGCCAATTTGACAGATGTAGCTTCAACAATATGGCCGCTGTCAAAGTTCCAAAGACCCGTTACTTTTCATCAAAAATTCTGGTTGCAACACCTGGTATATTGTAACAAATGATTGATTTGAATTTGTTAATAGCAAATAGTTCATATATGTGTATTTTCGCAGATTACTTTATAAAATGGGTCTAAACAGTACTTTCCTAAGAAGGCTCTGGATAACACTTGGAAACAGTAGAAATATTGAAAATGAACTGAAAGGATGCTATCTTGTCTCCTGGAGGGATTGCCATACCAGACTTTCAGTATTTTGTGATATGTTCACATTTTATACCCAGGCTCTCACAGATAGAGGTAAGTGGATTAATTTTTTCGTTTATTAGTTAGTTAAAGTATTGAAAAATTTCAGAAAATTCTGATACAAGTGGTACATTCAACAAGATTGAATTATATGCAATGTGCAAATTGTTAGTGAATGTCTCGTTGGACCTGATAGATGTTGCATTTCCAATGTGTAGGTCCAGTTCTGTAAGTATAATTTTTTGTCCACTTCAAAACCTTGAGAACCAGAGTTCTCAATGATATGATATCCTTACGTAAAAATTTTTACTGATAAGGTGTCTATATTTGTCTGTAATTTTAATAGTTCATGTATTTAATATATGACTTCTATTAGTTTTTTTTGACATTTGAGTATAACTCTAGATCCAAAAGTCAGAGTTTGTGCATTCACAAACTTGATCTATTATGACCTAACTGTACTATTAGGAGTACAAATAAGTTTCCTCCGTTTTATTGTAGATGGCGCGGCAGTTTCGGTTAGCCTTGTAGCCAGATGATAACCGCCTTAAAAAATAGTTTGGACATTCAAGAACAACATAACCTATTAATATCATTGATTCTATATTGGTAAAATATAATTTTTATAAGTTGAAAATGTCAAAATTTGAGCCAAGTAAGCGTCATTTGCGGGAAATATTAGTTTACTTCTTTAATTTAAAGAAATCTGCTGCTGAGGAGCATCAATTGCTCGTAGAAGCACATGGTGAGGGTGCTTTGAGCGAGAGAACGTGTCGAGAGTGGTGTCAAAAGTTTAAAAACGGTGCTTTCGACGTAGAAGACAAAGATTGCAGTGGGAGGCCAAAAATTTACGAGGATGCAGAATTGGAGGAATTATTGGAGGAAGATTCATCTCAAACACAAAAAGAACTTGCTCTAACATTAGAAGTCACTCAGCAAGCGGTCTCACATCGTTTAAAATCATTAGGAATGATTCATAAACAAGAAAATAGACAAGGAGTTCTTCAGACGTGGAATTCGAATGCTGCCTGAGAGATGGAAAAAAGTGGTTGCAAGTGATGGGCAATATTTTAAATAAATTTATATTACCGTTCTTCTATAATAAATATTTAATTTGTGTTAAAAAACGGCGGAAACTTATTTGTACTCCTAATAGATAAATTTCAAGTCTCTTATTTTTTTCGAAAGTTATCATGCTTAAAAACTGATGAATGGAATTGATTAACAGTTAGTTTTTTGGAATTGTTATCTCATTTTTGCCGAAAATTAACAAATATAGAGTGCGATTGGATTCGACGCTATCCTTCAAATAGGTTATACTAAAGGTCATTTGCAACAAATTACATCCAGTTAACTATGGGTCAAAAATGTTTTTGTTATTTATATTTTGAAAACTTAATTTTTGAACAGTGAGTAATGTGAATCCTAATTTGAAGCCAAAAGTAAAATTGATTAAATTTAAATCTTATTTTAGGTAACTGCTACACCCGAAGTTCTCCACTTGTATAATTCCTGTTTAAACTGTGTGAAAAAATTATACATGTTAAATATGAGAAAAGAATTCTGCCGTCCAGAATTTTGGACCTCGAAGAAAATTTATATTACTCAAGATTTGTCACGTAAAAATTATTTATCAAAAACACTGAAACCTTTCTATGGAATAATAAGTGATGATGGTATGAGAATATTTATATTTTTCTAATATTTAACTATTCTTCATTATTAAATTCACAGATGAAGAGCCTCTTCCTCCTCTGTCTACAATTGAGCAGCGCTCCCTAGCAATCCTACAAGATCTCCCATTTTTAATTAATTTTAACACAAGAGTTTTGCTTTTGAGAGAACTGTGTCGAAATAGTTTGGGGACTGAAATGCAACGTATGCGCATGGATTTTGCTCTTGATAATGTTATAGTTATCAGACGAACGCATCTATATGAAGACGCATTTGAAAACCTGTCACGACAAAATGGTAGGATTAACTTGAATAAGCATCATTTAATTTCTATTTCCATCTTTATTCTGTGTTTATAAATTCCGCCATTTTTAGAGTCTGATTTAAGACATAAGGTGAGAATCAGATTCATCAATAATGCTGGTTTGGAAGAAGCTGGTATCGATGGAGGAGGATTATTCAAGGAATTCATTAACGAAGTTTTAAGGACAGCTCTCGACCCTAATAGAGGTTTCTTCATAATGAACACAGAAAATACTCTATATCCGAATCCAAACGTTGAAAGAATAGTGAAGAATTACACTGAACATTATTTCTTCATTGGGCGTTTGATAGGAAAGGTAATTTTTTTTTTATAATCCTTCAAAAAAATAGGTAAACATGCCTTAGGAGCTGTGAAAACTTTCTTTGAAATGATTAGTTTTCAAAATAACATGACATGCTTTTTTCTGCATAGATTTTGATGACTATGCATTTAAATTATTTCATTATTCATAATATTCAGATTAGCAATAGGAAAAAACATATCACTTCATTTATCAATATGTTCAAAATAAAAATTTACTGTGTTTGTTTTTGTCATCATCTTTAATGTAATCATAATGTAGATTGAGTAATCTCTTATATCAAGCAAACTTTTTTTCAGGCTATTTTTGAAAATATACTGGTGGATCTGCCATTGGCTGAATTCTTTTTAGCAAAACTTCTAGTGGATAGGGCGCCAGCTCATTACTTGCAGTCATTAGATCCAACCCTCTACAAAAATTTATTGTTTCTACGTGATTATGAGGGTAATGTCACAGACTTAGGATTAGACTTCTCTACAGTGGACAATGATTTGGGAGAAACTACGGTATGTTTATATTTTTATCAGTTTCAATTTATTGTTCATTATCTCCTATAAACCTTTTTGGAGGTGAATAGCAAAAAAATTGTTAGTGACTCTAAAATATTTGTTTTGAAGTATATGTTGCATCGACTAATAAGTTTCCGGTCTGACACACAGATGGCGCTTTTTTACATCTGAAGAGTTTCCCCATGGTAGGATATAATGTGACATAATAAATGCCTATTATTATATTCACCACATTTATCGAATATTAGTGAAGAGGGATCTTACATGAGAATCTAACTGATACATTTCAAATTTTAGGTGATCGAGTTGAAGCCCAACGGAAGAAACATTCCAGTAACTAATGAGAATAGACTAGAGTACATACAGCGTTTTGCGGAACTAAAGTTGAACACTCAATTGAAAAAGCAGTGTGTTGCATTCAAGGAGGGATTGAATAGTGTAGTGCCTTTGTTGTGGCTCAAGATATTCAATCATAAGGAACTTCAAGTGATTATTGGTGGAGACAATCAGGAAATTGATCTGACTGATTTGAGATCGCACACCAGTTACGGAGGTCAGTTGTTGCGAGATATTTGTTTGATCTGTTATGAGAGAGAGAAAACCTTATTGAAAAAGGAACCTTTCCTTGTATATGTGTGTCAGTGCCTACAGGGAAAAAAGAAATTGTGGGATATTAAAGTAGGCTAAGTAGATATTGAAATATTATCTGCTTCGGTAACTTCCTCTTACGGCCAGTTTCATAAACAAAATTAAAGCCTCCTTTTTCCCAAAAAGTCTCCTTTAATGGTAAAACGTGTTTCATAAGCAAATTTTAAGGTTAAAGGGAACTTAAAAGCGTCCTTTATCTTAAAGTGAGAAAATCGGCCCATTACGGCTGGAAAAGGATCCTTTAACGAGAAGTTTGACACTGCATTCGGCTCGATAAACACGAAAACAGTGGACATAACCTTCCTCTGTCACATTAGCCCATTTTGTTTGATTTTAGCGTACTACGAAATATGTTAACGTTCAAACCGTATGTAATTCAGACTTGAGAATCAGAGTTATTGTAGCTAGATGACCTGGCTCAACACATGATCAAACCATCTTTAATAACAGTGTCTTGAAGAGACGATTTGAGAATGGTAAATTTGGACGGTATTTGTTACTTGGTGATAGTGATTATAGTTTGCAGACTTATCTTATGACAAAGTTACTGGAAGCTATAACTGCAGCTGAAAATTTATATAAGCAGCCAATTATACGAACTAGAAATGTGGTGGAGAGAAAGTATGGAGTTTGGAAACGTCTTTTTTCTATGTTTGTATTTCAGATTCATTGTTTTATTTTAGGTAACATCTGAAAAAGTTTCAAGTGAGAATACAGAAATAAAAATATTGTGTTATTGAAATTTCTGTTTTTAATTCAAATTTGAGGGGATTTCATAGTCTGCAGCAATTCTGATAGAATTTTAATACCGTTTTTTTCCAGAAAGTGCATACAAAATAAAAAAGATTGAATTATGATTATTTAAATTTCCATAATTTGCAAATCTAATATTTTAAGCTTCGAATGCTCCTCTTCTTTTCTTCTATTCTCTTCCTTGATAGCCACTATCTGAATTTCTACTAGAGCTGTTTTTTTTTATAATACATCTCTTTCGCTTCGGCAAGTGAGTTCGTAACAGTTGGGCTCAACTGTTTGGAAATTGGCTCCCTCAATTTCAATTGAGCCCCGCCACCAGTCCCTTTAAATGACTGCGTTGAGCAGCTACCACCTTTCTAGTTTGAGTTTTTATATTGTCATATTTGGGTTTGAGCTGGTTCACATCTCTCCAATGGAGAACTGTTGCATTGAAAGCATTTGCTTTTCTATGCCAGATTTTATCCTATAACATTAAAATTCTCTTTTTCAATCAATTCCAAGAGACGTAGTTCCTCCTCTGGTTTTAAAGTAATACTTTTTTTTCTTTTCTTCCATATTCATTCATATAACTCACGTTTACTAAAATATAGCAATTCGCACGTAATAATGATATAAATTCCAATATACTGTCTTCTGCAAATAACCATGTTTATGCAAAGATTGATTTATGCTTCTTTTCTTTTTCTTTTTACAAGTTCGGACGCATAACTCACAATTTTTACAGAATATCACCAACTATATTCGTAAAATCACTAGTTCTCAGGATAGCCAACAGTCGGAAACATATAACCGGCGCATTAAAGGAAGCTTTAAGTAAAGGACGGTCGATGTGCGTTTATGAAACTGATGGTACCATTTAAAGGATCCTTTTTCATAAAGGGACTGGCCGTTAGGTCTACCAAGGAGGGTTATCTTTTGCACTAGTAGTTTTATTGTGTTGTTTGATAAACTAATATAGTCTATGGATTCTATCAGTTATTGTTTCTGTTGAATCATGTTGACTTTTACTTGATAGAAATCCATTGTATGCTTTATTTAAATAATACACATATTTATGTTAATTTTTATTTATTATTGTGAGTTGCTAACATGACGCATTTCGTTTACATAGTAACTTCTTCAAATGCTTATAAACAATGTTGTTTATAAGCATGTTTTCTGTTTGAAACCAAATTGGAATTTAGGGATATTGTTGTCTTGATAATGTCTCCAGAGAGATGCACAATATACCAGTGAAGAGTACCGTAGAAAAAAAGGAAATATTCTCTTTTGTTTTATATTGCATACATTCTGTCAAGAAAGTACCGGGAATTATCGATTTAAATCTGGCAGGGCAATGAGGCAGGTAAAAATTTTTTTTCCTAGGTTGGTACCACTGTCCTTAATTACTATGCCAAGCTTGAGCGGGATCTGTCAACTAGTGTGTTTGCAACAGCTGATTAAGTCAGTCGATGTCAGAGTGCGTGCCGATTTTTACTATGGGTGATTACGTTGAGCAAAGAATTTGTTTAAAGTTTTGTGTTGCAAATGAATTTTCGTGTGCCGATGCATTGAAAATGTTGCAAAAGGCCTTTGGTGATAATGCTCTATCGAAAACTCGTGCATATCAGTGGTACAGAGCCTTCAAGGACGGTCGTGAAGTGGTCGCCCATCGACGGCTTCGATCGAAGATAACGTCGATAAAATTAAGGAAAGGGTGCTGGAAAACCGTCGTACCAGCTTGAGAGAGATAGCACATGATCTTAAGATATCCCACGAGTCCGCACGTACGATTTTGATTGATATTTTGGGCATGAGAAAGGTGGCCGCACGACTCGTACCGAAAGACCTGAATTTTCTTCAAAAACGTCATCGCGAACAGGTTGCTTCAGACATGCTGGATCGCTGTAATTCCGATTCTACATTCATGGAACGCATTATAACTGGTGATGAGACCTGGGTCTACGAGTACGATATGCAAACAAGCCAGCAATCATCGGAATGGGTGGCAAAAATGAGCCGAAACCGAAAAAACCACGCCAAAGCCGCTCGAAAATGAAGGTGATGCTCATTGTTTTCTTCGATATCCGTGGCGTGGTGCACTACGAATTCGTTCCAGAGGGTCAGACGGTAAACAAGGAGTATTACCTAGGCGTTATGAAACGTTTGCGTGAGCGTATCCGTAAGAAGCGGCCAAATTTGTGGGCGAACAACTCATGGATTTTGCATGACGATAACGCGCCTTCTCAGCGAGCTACGATTGTGACTGACTTTCTCGCCAAAAACTCAACAAACGTGCTTCAGCAACCACCGTATTCGCCGGATTTGGCTCCCTGCGACTTTTTCCTCTTCGCAAAACTAAAATTGCCCCTTCGTGGCACCCGTTTTGAGTCAATTAAAGCCATAAAACAAAATTCGGCGCGAGAGCTAAAGTCCATCCGGGAAAGCGCCTATAAAAAATGTTTCGATAATTGGAAGTGCCGTTGGCATAGATGTATTGGAGCAAATGGAGCCTATTTTGGAGGCGACCCAATAAATTTTGACGATTAAATGTAAAAATGTTGTTTTAATTGAAAATTCCCGGTACTTTCTTGACAGAGTAGTATATACTGAAATAATATTTTTTAATAATTTTCAGGGGAATATACCAGTGACCATGAGACAATAGAACTATTTTGGAAGGTTGTATATCAATTTAATCGTACTCAGAGGAAGCAATTGTTGAAATTTGTAACAAGTTGTTCGAGGGCACCGCTCTTAGGATTCAAGGTAAGTCATAGAGATATTGTTTCTCTTTTTCGGAAATACAAAACTGAGCTTTTTTTAAATGAAGGCAGAATTTCATGTTAACTCATTTTATAAAAAATGGTTTTTCCTATAGTTTTGGTATAAGGCTGATTAATTATTTTGTATTTAACATTAATTTTGTAATTAATATGCACCAAGAATGGCTGATTACTTCGTTACTCAGTTATATCAGATTTATTATTGGAAAATATTTATGGGTATATTAATCTGTTCTGTAGAAAAAAATCTGTTTTGTACCAATTTTGTTGTGATTGGACTTACTATTATTTCTTCTATCTTCAATATCAGTTACTTCAGTAAACATTAAAAATTATGTTATCAGTATATCACTTTCTTTTAGGAATTGAATCCTCCATTTTGTATACAATCATCAGGAAATGACCGAATGCCCACTGCTAGTACCTGTTTAAATTTATTGAAAATTCCTGTAATAAAAGATGAAAACACGTTAAAACGTAAACTTTTGGAAGCGATTGAACAACAGGCTGGTTTTGAATTATCGTAATTATATGTTTCTCATGTCAAAAATAATTTTATTTATCATAGTAATGTAAATATATTTTTTATTTCAAAACTTGTATACTAATATTAGAGAATTGGGAACACTTTAGAGTGTAAATTAATTTTCCTGGAGAAAACGACAAGAACTGATTTATGTTAATGGTGATGTGTTAAGAATGTAAAATATATAATAAACAGGAATAAATATATATCAAATTTTATTTTATAACATCATGAATTAATAATTTATTCTCCAAGAGTAGAATTGTCAGGCAGTACTGTGAAATATTACATTCAAAACTTTTGCAACTTTATGTGTTATATGTTAGCGACCTCCTTTTATGAAAAAAATGGGGCGAAATAAGCTAAAATCTGTTAGGATTATAACTTTATTCGATTATAATTGCAATAATGAAGAAGCTATGATCTAAAGAACAAAAATCTTCAATTCCCACAAAAAATATTTTTGTGGACAAAAAAACACTTCTTTGTTTTTATGATCATTCAAATCTGTTAATTTTTTTATGAGATATAGATTACAGAATCTATCCAGATACCAATAACTCAATATACTTGCAGTCACTCGTCAAAATGATAAAATTTTATCCTACCATATGAGTGATTTATTCACAGATTTAAAGTATTAAACAATGAAGCAAGAGAATATTTGCATTTTTATTCAATTATTGGGCATATCACTGGGAAGAATGTTTTATGGTATGGCATTTATAAACTGTTGGAGTGGTGGAAAAAATGCATCAATGGCAATGGAGATAATTTGAATAAAATATTTTTTACCATTTCAAAACAACACAAAAATACCGTTTTCATGCTTCTACTCCTGGTAAATACTTGAGTGTTCTATTCAATTTTGCATTTTATTGTTGCAATAATATTCATATTCAAACAAAGTATTTAAAATTGAATTTCATGGAGTTGTATCATCTGAGATACATTGGTACATATATGGATTGTATGCTAAAAGCTGTTTAACCTTTATTTTTTATAACAGCTGTTGTCCATTCTGTAAGAAATAGTGATTTTATTTTTGTGAATACTGGAATAATTGGAGACAATTTCAGTCGTTCAGAACACAGAAAATATAACTGTCATCTTACCTAATGGCTCTCCACAGAAACCAAGTTATTGTTTTTTCAGTGTTGATATGTGAAACTAATCAATCTTTGAGCATAGATCCATAGATAAAACAATATATTCTTGTTAATCTATGCATAGATCAACAAGGCTATTAATTTGGTAATCTGTGTCTTTGGGTGGACATTTCAAATTTTCCGTGAAGGGTTTCATAGCTCATGGTAAATAAGCCTTTACCAATATCTGAATGTATTCGTAGTGAATGAAAATCATCTTAGTTATATAGTTGCGGGCCCAAAGTTACTCCAGATAAAAAAACAATTGCATTTGTTTCAATTGTTGACCAAGGATAAGTGATAGATAAAGAACTTCCATAAAAAATCTATTGGTAATTATGTTTGTACAAATAGTATCACAGCGCTGAATTAATATTTTTTTAAATATTGGTATATAATACAATCTCAGTTTCAATGGAATTCTTTTTTCTGCTTACAATAATCCAATTTATAAAAAAATTTACTGATGGATGTTTAACAATATGAACACATAAAATTATGAGAGGAAAGAGTATCCCAGGTCGTCCGATTACCAACCATACTCAGTATCACATTCAGCCTAATACTCAAAACAGTGGGATTAAATTTCAAATGAGAGTGGCTTCTTTAGCGGTTTCTGGTAATTTTCTTCCAAGTGTTTCTGGCAGTTTCAATGCTAATAGTCCAGCTGTTATTGCTACTGATGCAAATAGAATCGATGGTAAGGATTTCATGTATACACCCTAAAAAGTACCATTATTAACCTGAAATATCATAACCTGAATTGCTTACCATAAGTGGAACGAATGGAGCTAGTAATGCTCCCACTCTAGCCACTGTGGAGGCGGAGCCAACTCCTCCACTTCTGATGGCAGTAGGCAGTAATTCGGCTGTATATACATAGGATATACCAAATGCACTTGTTATTCCTAATTTTCCTAATAAAAATAGTGACATTGAGGCCCATGCTAGATCTACAAAGGAAAATTTTTAATTAATCAAATGTTTCATGGGAAAACAGTTAAGTATAATGTTTCATGAAGTATTATTTATTTAATATTAGCGGAAACACGAACAATCAAGGAAAATTTCATGAGTAATTTGTGTTTCAGAAAAAATATTGATTCTCGAAGAAAAAGAGATTAAGAAAAGGATCATTTACCTGGCGGCAGCCAAATAGTCAGCCCACAAGTTAAGCCGCATAGCAATAATGACCCCACCAGAGAAAACCTCCTTCCGCAATGTCGTATGCTCACCCACGCTAAGGTATAACCTGGTATTTCTATTAAACTCACAAGGGCAAAATTAATATATTTGTCTCCACTCATACTGGTTGAATTAACGGATAGTCCATAATATACAAATGCATTTACACCCCTGAAAAACAAAATAAAAATTGTAGGTAATATTTTCGAAGAATCTTTTAATTCATTTGAGGATTTATTTTATTCTTAGAATATTATTTCTATGAATAAAAAAATTATAAAAGCATTGTCTTTGTGTCAGGACCTTTTTCTCATATGCATTAATAGTTAAATGAATTCTGTTGATTTATAACACATATATGTATTTGAAGTATCAACTTCCATAAAACGTAAACTGTATCAAAATATCTATAGATTTTTAATTCAACTACATGATTTAATGATATTTAACTGAATTCATAGCAAGAAATGTTTGTTGAGTAAGTTCAATCAATATTCTATATTTTCTTTGGATTCTTTTATCTCCTTTTGATATCCTATGTCTGCTAAAATTGAAACAGTGTTTTCTAAGGCATTAATTTAATTTTAGAAATTTTATAAAACTGAAATTTGTAGAAAGGTATAGCAGAATTAATCTCTTTGATATTTAAAATATAGAAAAAGCGTTCTATCATGTAAAATCCCCCCCCTTCTTATTATTCATATTATTATTATATCGTTCGATTTATGTGAATCTTCACATTCACTCACCAAATGAAATAAATTATTACGAATCTTAGAATTAGTTTGTTCGATGCCATCATCTCTTTTAAAACTGGCAAAATTTTGACATCATCTTCTTCCTTTTCCTAAAAAAAATTAACGAATAAATTGGAAATAATGCCTAATAGTCCAGTTCTTACCTTCAAAGCTGAATCTTCTTTAAATGAGTCTAAAACAAGATCTGATAATATAACTTTGTTCGCTTTTGCTACTTTGTAAATGATAAGCTTGGCTCTTTTACGTTTCTCATTAGCTAGCAGCCACCGTACCGACTCTGGAATCATCCTGCAAAATCCAAAATGAATAAAACGTTTTTACTACACTAGTAATGAAAGTAATCCATTTGGTGAAGAATTAAGAATAGTACAAAACTTGCCACCTTTTTTTCAGAATATTCGTATTTAGTTTTGTAATATTGTTTTAATAGTTGTGAAGATAAATGATAGTCATATTATGGCTTCACATACAATATTCTTCACATATCTATGAAAGAAAAATATATACAATGTGGATTTATATAAAATGTAGAAAATTATGAGTAATTAGATATTATCAGATCCACATAGAATTAATATAAAAATGAGATGAATTAACTGCAGGTTAACTAAGATTTTATCAGAATAAGAAATGAAGCCTAATCTAAATTGCATACCAGTAATAAACAATGAATAATAGTGCAGGTGCAGATACAGTGAGTTGTAACATGACCCAATCTCTTGTGAGCCAAGCAACTAAAGCTACTAGAGCTTCACCAACAGCATAAAAATAGTTCAGTACGATTCCTGTGAGTTCTCTTTTCTTTTTACCAACCATTTCAACTCCTGAAATTAAAAATATTATTATCTATTTTTCTTTATATTGAAAATTGCTAATAACCTATTATAAAAGCCAAAGGATATACACCAGCTGTTCCCATAGCATTTATGAAAATCATAATGTCAAATGTTACATATTCTGGACATATAGCTTGTGCCATGCCTGATATTCCCATCAATATGATGCAAAATATGAATACAAGTTTTCTTCCATACCTAAACAAAATTTGGATTAGTAATTAAGTATATTCAGTTAAAAAAAAGACTTGCCTATCCGCTAAAATACCAAACAAAGCTGATCCAACAATTATTCCAGCAAAATGACAGGAACCAACAAGCGACAATTTCCACTGATTTTCAATGCAAGTTATTTTCCACTGAAAAATGTTTAAAGGTTTAGTTAGTTTAACGAAAAATCTTTAACCTTATTCAGTATAGTAAAAACACGTCGCGCACGGGAAAAGCTCATTGTCAGGACTGGTAATATACTATTGAATGTTCAAGAAAAGCTATTTCCAAATGTCAAAAATGATCAATTTTGCGATTTTTAATTGCTACCAAAGGTTTTAAAGGATTACATCGAACCTACAGATGAGACATTCCAGGTCGAATTCAATTCTGTCCGGTAGTCTTTCTTATTAACTTCTCAAAATGTTTGTTCAGCCTTCTTGGTGGCCTATTAAGGACTTTAAGCGTTCTGGCATTGAATAACTCCACTGCAAAAGCGTTATATAACTAGAAACTCACATCATTTACAATAGTTCGTTCATCGTGGGCGAAGATCCATTCTGAACATTCTTCTGTTACATTTGAGAAAGAAGAAGGTGAACAAGTTGAATTAAAATAGGAATTTGTAGGCACATATCTCGTACAGGTACTTGGTTTAAAGCCGTCTTGATCTGATTTGGTATCAGGAGGTATAGCCCATCTCATCCATGGTGTGTCATATGATGTACTCTTCAGGTCCTCGCATTCTGGTACATAACATCTGAAATTGTTGGCTAATCAGTTGAAATTCGACATCCACATAGTCAAAAACGTACAGGAATCGGTCAACGAAATACGAAACTTGTATTATTAATGAAAAATTATTGGATCCCTTTTAAAATTGGTTTTTCATAAATAATATAGTTAGGTTAACGAATAATCCAATCATTCAAACATTTTTTAAACGCGTTTTCTTTTGTCTTCTATCAACTGAAAACGGGTACTTCGAAGTGCTAATTTGAATTTTGAAAAGAGAAAAAAGTCCGGCGAAACTATATTAGAGAAAACGTGGGTTATTCGATGCGTTTTGTTCAATTTTTGACTAGAAATTCATTCACGATGATTAATGTGACTCAAGTCAAGGCACTGGTCATATAGTTATATCGATTTGTAAAAATAGCAAAATACACTCGAGAATAACTGACGAAATGAAGCTCTGCAAATAAACTAAATGACAAATGGCGTTCAAACTTCTTGACTGAATGTAGTACAACCGCCCAAATAAGAGGAATTGTTGGATGTCTTTAGATCGTCAAAATGTTGCTGCATAAGTTGCCTAAAGGTGTTTGTACATTGTAAACTGATTTTCATAGAGCAGTATAGATTAACTATGAGTGCTTCTATAGTGCACCACTTCTCGCTTTATCGCGGCACACTTGAGACGGAAAAAGATACAGAGAAATTTATCTCTACATTATTTGCCTTTTCTTCTATACCTTTCTGTCGACGGGTTGCACATATAACTATTTTCGAAAAGGGAAACAAGCGCTGCCCTGCCCAATTATCGTCCTGTCAGTCTGGTCCCCGACGAGATTCAGTTTCTGAATAAAACCAATAATATTATTCGGGGGTAATTTTTTCAGTTCTCAGTGAACTATAAAAGCCTGACCAAAGACCTCGAATCTGATGCGACTCATTGCTGGGCACTCTGTTTCAGTGTCCTCAAGACACTCAAGATCTATCTAAAACCGCGGCAATCAGCTGTTACTATTTAAAAATTTAATTTTTTTAGAGCCATTTGTTGAAACTGACCGAATTAGTTTGTATTCCCATTATATCTGTGGTACTAATCAATATTATTGTTAGTGTTAATTCAGTGGAAGACATTGATGGTCGGCCAGGACAAGAAAAATCTTCCACCACATCTCGAACGCTTTTGAATTAACCTTATCATTCATATGCGTGTTTTTTGATGAAATGATTCATCGTAAGACTCATTCATCATTTTCAATGCTTCCGCACACGACATTCTGTTCGCAATGCAAAATTAAGAACGGAAAAACGTTTCGTATGAAACTCATAAAAATTCAAATTGGATGTTATCGGCAATTTGTCTTAAACCGCGACAATAAGTTATTACTATTTGAAAATGTAATTTTTTCAGAGCCATCTTTTGAAACCGACTGAATTAATTAATCAAAAATTGTTCCGCAACACTGTTGCTTTGTCAAGTTTGCATCTTGAACTAACTCTAAACATTACACATTCACTGCTTATATAGCTAAAAACTTGAAAAAAGTGGCAGTATAACTAACAATTTTCGGAAGTAAAGATAAGAAAAACTTTTGCAAAAATGGATACAAATAACCATCAATTTACGGAAATACCGATAAAGAAAAATATGTGAAAAATGGGATACAAATAATCATGAAATGTATTGGGACCAATTATCGTAAATACCTCAAGAAGTAAAATTATTCAACAATGGGGATCTTCCAACATCTGTATGGTCGTTGAGAAGAATTTTAGTCTTCTACCAACTAATTTCTACTGCTTTCAAAAGCGTGAGTCTGGTACTTTTATTTTCATTATGGATAATTTCATAGTTATTGTTGAAATTATGTCCAAATTGTTTGAAATGACCGGTATATATCTAATGTGAGATGTCTGACGTATAACTCCGCTGGTGTTCTTGAATTCTTTCCTTAAAAAATCTTCCTGTTTAAACAATATATACCACAGGACAATCAAATCAACTTATAGACTCAAGATTTATTTGATTTATTTTTGTTATTTTTATATGAATTCCTAAAGTATGAACCGTTCTAAAAGCTACATTCAAGTGAAATTTTATTTTAAAATACTCGACAATATTATCTGATATTTTATTAGCGTAAGAAATGGAAATGTATCTTTTAGTCAAATATTTTGTAACATTGTAAAGTAAATTCAAGGCTATTTTCTTTTGTTTAAAATTTTGTCTATTATAATTGGACTATAGCCGGTATTGAATACAATTTGCCTAATCATATCCAATTCTATAAAAAAGTTATCGCGATTCATAGGTACATTAACCAATCTATTGATAATACTGTGAAATGCATTATCTGATTAGAAGGATGGTTCGATGTTTGGTGAATTGTGATATCTGTATACGATGGAAAAAATACTAAATTCATGCAAATCATCCTATCTCAAAATTTTAAGATAAGAAAAAATTTATACTAGAATTCTTTTCTTTCTCAAAAGTGAATTTGACATTTGAATGAATTTTATTAATGAAATCATTAAAATTGCAGAGTCCATTAAAGCAACAAATGATATTCATCTACGTATCTAAACCAATAAAGAAAACTTTTACCCAAGGGATTTAAGTAAATGTTTTCTTTATTGATTTATGGTTATTTATATCCCTTTTTTCACATATTTTCTTTACCGGCATTTCTGTGGATTGATGGTTATTTGTATCCCCTTGTGGTAAACCAACAAGGTTTAGAATTCATGAAAGGGCTGTAATGATATAGGGATTAATTCAGTGGACAAAAGCAAATTCAACGCGAGTTTCAATGCCCTTGAATTAATTTGTTTATTCTAAACTCCAGACCAGTTAATGTTAAACTTAGGAATTCGCTTTCGAGGCACCCATGAACGCCGGCTTCATTAAAAGAAATGATCTTCTCTGGCCTATATATTATAATAACAAACTACAGATTAAAAAGTTCATAAGAGCTGATAGTACGAAACGTAAACATATTCCTTCAGATGAGTTTAGGAACGGAAACTTTCAGAGAAAAACGCTGACGTCGAAATCAACACGTATGGCTCGATAAAGAGCTGAAATTTTGAAAAGTGCCTAGTTGCAATTTTAAGCGGGTGAACGAATAAAAAATTTGGATGGACAAAACCGAGTACGAGGTATTATATGGGCCAAAAACAGAGTTTGTTGAGAGTCTTGATACCCCGGAAAAACCAGTAAGATCGTCGAGAAAAGATCGCGGTGCGAGGCTCGAATTGGTCTCAGAATTTAGTATTATTATGACATTCCATTTTCGCGAAGGCTGCACCCATCCTAGAACCGCTCGACTAGGATTGGCTCGCACCCCATTCGTAAATAAGTCAATCTAGTAATATTTTCCATCGAACCACCTCCCACAAAGAGGTGGCTTATTACACCGTTTTTGCAATGCTTTTCTTATCTTTACTTCCAAAAATTGTTGGTTAGTTGCTAGGCCACTTTTTTCAAGTTTTCAGCTATATAAGAAGTGAATGTGTAATGTTTAGAGTTATTCAAGATGTAAACTTGACGAAGCCACAGTTTGGGGAAACAATTGTCGTTAATAATGAATTTTGGAAATGATCTATGTTATTTTATTTAGTTAAAATGAATTTCCATCAAGTAAGGACCGATTCAATTAAATTTTTCGGACCGAATAAATTTGTATTCCAAATACAGACACGTCCCTTCCATTAATTAAAATATCGACGCCTATGCTTACCGATAGTTGGGCACACCGGCCGTGAAGACATAACTCAAACTGTTAGCTGCAGCAAACAGGACCGGCAAACACACCAAACCGTAGATCGTTATCTGAAACCTCCCAAACTCTCCTATCTCCTCCAACATATCGTCCAAATCCATGGTTTCGTCAAAATTGGTCACCGTCTATAATCTTTCAGAGGCACCTCGTAACCTGAAATGATGCCGGAGTCAGATGAATCCAACATTTCCTCATCGGTTAAAACTAGTCAAACAACAAGAAACGAAGTAATCAATCTACCTGGATATGACTAAGCGTGTACTTGAGATTCGATTTTGTTGATATAGGATAATAATAGTTTAGACCAAACTGTTGGTATAAGTTTATTTTGTAATTCAGCTATTCATGCAGTGTATCGAATAAAGGTAAACATCTAATTGTCTCGTCTAAATACGTGTTAATGAAACGTTCAACAAAATTTTTTGCTACATTTCTCGGACTTATCTAGCATATTCAGTAACATTATTTGCTTCTTTCAATATCGGACTAAATTCTTCAATTCTTGATAATGAATGTAATTAGGGTCACTACTGACATTCAAACATTCGACATGTTGTGTATTGACTCTGTTCAAATTAGGTGCATTGACTTTTGACATTATATTGAATAAGATTGCTATGATTTTCACATATTTTATTATTGATACAACGATCGTTTTGCTAACACAGTAGCATCATCAGGTAGGTATATCTTACATTTTTGAATAACTAAATTTGTTTCCGAAATCGGCTTCTATCGGGTGTCTTTTTTAGAGTAATAGAACTTTCGATAGGGATAACTGTGATTTGACAGAAGGTTGAAGCCATGTTGTTTTAACATTTCTGTTCAGTAAGCATTGATAAATTATCATGGAAAGACTCACGCCGCAACAACGTTTACAAATTGTTGAAATTTATTTTCAAAATCAATGTTCTATTCGCCAAACTTATAGAGCACTTCGTGAAAAGCTTATTTGCCGATTCGGACAACATTTTCTCTACTCGATGCAACAACAACAACAAGACAAAGAACTGTACGTACAGAAGAAAATATCGCTGCTGTAAGTCATAGTATTAATGATGATCATCCAGATTTCTTTATTCGTCGACGTTCACAACAAGTTGGACTCTGTGCATTCACTACATGAAAAATTTTGCGTAAAGATCTTGGTCTACACCCATACAAGATCCAATTGGTTCAAGAACTAAAGCCACTTGACCATAATAAGCGTCGTTTGCTTGCTGATTGGGCCCTAGAACGGCTTGAAGTTGATCCACTTTTTTATCGTAAAATTGTGATTGTCATTATAAAATAAAACACTTGTTTACATTTTCTACTTTATAAAGTAGAAAATGTAAACAAGTGTTTTATTTTATAATGACAATTACAACTGATTTCTACCAAGCAACGGCCCAATCTATCATAAATTTGAGAAATGCTGATACCAGCTTTTTGGCCCAGAAGTACTACAGTTATTTAAAAATAAAGTAGAAAATGTAAACAAGTGTTTTATTTTATAATGACAATTACAACTGATTTCTACCAAGCAACGGCCCAATCTATCATAAATTTGAGAAATGCTGATACCAGCTTTTTGGCCCAGAAGTACTACAGTTATTTAAAAATAAAGTAGAAAATGTAAACAAGTGTTTTATTTTATAATGACAATTACAACTGATTTCTACCAAGCAACGGCCCAATCTATCATAAATTTGTAAAATTGTGTTTAGCGATGAGGCTCATTTCTGGTTGAACGACTATGTAAACAAGCAAAATTGCCGTATATGGAGTAAAAACAATCCTCAAGAAGTTCTGCAGGTTCCATTGCATCCTGGAAAATGCACTGTATGGTGTGCTTTACACGCTGGAGGCATCATCGGTCCATATTTCTTTAAAAAGGATGCTGGAGCTAATGTTACAGTGAATGGTGCTCGTTACAGATCGATGATCAATGATTATTTGTTTCAAAATTTGAATGGTATCGACCCAGAAGTGTTTTGGTTCCAATAAGATGGTGCTACACCTCATGCTGCTATCGTAACAATTGATTTATTGAAATGAAGATTTGGCGATAACATTATTTCGAGGAATGGTCCAATTAATCTGCCTCCAAGATCATGCGACATAAATCCACCGGAGTATTATTTTATTTGGGGTTATGTGAAGTCATTGGTTTATGCTGATGAACCAGAAACAATAGACGCTTTGGAAGCCAACATAACTCGTGTTATTGATGAAATAAGGCCTGAATTACTCGAAAAAGTGATCCAAAATTGGTCTGGTCGATTGCGGTTCCTCAGAGCTATTCGTGGTGAACATATGCCGGAAATTATTTTTAAATCATAAATGTCCTAAAATTATCTTTCAAATAAAAAAAAATTTGGCTCTAATCTTAATTTAAATGTGTTTTATTTTAATTTAAACTCCTATAACTCTAAAAAAACACCCGATATTTATATTAGAGTAGGTACAAATTTTATTGAGGGCTAAGATCCAAAAAAGAGGGATTTGTGGAAATTCCAGTTCATCTGAAAATATTTAACAGTGCAGAGTCATTTAGGTCTAAAAAATATATCATAAGGGGATTTTACATTCAAAATTGATTCGAAATGAATATTTCCGTTAAAAAAGGACTTAAGTATTTCCCATAATATATAGATCTGAAAAAGGTTTCGTTATGGGAAATCCTTCAAGTCCTTTACTAGCCGAAATATTCATGAACAATATTGAATCTAAAATTCACCAAAATCTCCTTATGAAATATTTTTTTATTGGTATAGATACGTAGACGATATTATCCATTGCTTCATATGTACAGACGGGCTATTCAAACAATTCTTTTTGTTTATCAACGAACTACATCCTTCAATAGTATTCACTATGGAAACTGTTAATTTTCTTGATTAAGCAGTTACCAGAATAAAAAATCCACATGAATCTTCAATATTTCATAAACTAACAGACCAATTTTGGATCACTTTTTCGAGTAATTCAGGCATTATTTCATCAATAAATGGAGTTATGTTGGCTTCCAATGCGTCTATTGTTTCTGGTTTATCAGCATAAACCAATGACTTGACATAACCCCAAAGAAAATAATCCAGTGAAGTTATGTCACATGATCTTGGAGGCCAATTAATTGGGCCATTTCTAGAAATAATGTTATCGCCAAATCTTTCTTTCAATAAATCAGTTGTTACGGTAGCAGCATGGTGTAGCACCATCTTGTTTGTAACATTAGCTGCAGCATCGTTTTTAAAGGAATATGGACCGATGATGCCTGCAGCGTCTAAAGCATACCATACAGTGCATTTTTCAGGATGCAATAGAACCTGCAGAACTTCTTGAGGATTGTTTTCACTCCATATACGGCAATTTTGCTTGTTTACATAGCCGTTCAACCAGAAATGAGCTTCATCACTAAACACAATTTTACGATAAAAAAGTGGATCAACTTCAAGCTGTTCTAGGGCCCAATCAGCAAGCAAACGACGCTTATTATGGTCAAGTGACTTTAGTTCTTGAACCAGTTGGATCTTGTATGGGTGTAGACCAAGATCTTTACGCAAAATTTTCCACGTGGTGGATGCACAGAGTCCAACTTGTTGTGAACGTCGACGAATAGAGAAATCTGGATGATCATCATTAATACTATGACTTACAGCAGTGATATTTTCTTCTGTACGTACAGTTCTTTGTCTTGTTGTTGTTGTTGCATCGAGTAGAGAAAATGTCCGAAATCTATCGATAGTTCGACGAATAAGCTGCTCTGATGGACGATTATGTAAACAATAAATTTCACGAAGTGCTCTATAAGTTTGGCGAATAGAACACTGATTTTGAAAATAAATTTCAACAATTTGTAAACGTTTTTGCGGCGTGAGTCTTTCCATGATAATTTGTCAATGCTTACTGAACAGTAATGTCAAAACAACATGGTTTCTACGTTATGTCAAATCACAGTTATCCCTATCGAAAGTTCTATCACTCTAAAAAAACACCCGATATTTTAGATCTCAACATCATTAAACAAATAGCTATTAATAATGACTACTATCCTACATTGATAGATACGTTGAAGGACTTCCTAATAAACCTGACAACATTAGTAACTAATAATGCTTTGGCAGAAAACTGTAAAAACTTCTAAAGCTCAAATAAATCGAAATTGTCAAGTGTATCCGCCCAAAAAATTATATTGGACAAACCGGAAGATGCTTTAACACAAAAATAAATGAACATGGGAGATCTTTTCTCTAATGAGAGATCATACGTAAGCTGAATTTGTTGCAAAGTCTAGGAATAAACTGATTAAGAAATTCTGGGAATTTACTGAACGGCCAAAACCAGTTATCTAGGTCAGCTCTATTGGGTCTATTCACGTAGGAACACTTTGGTTTTTCCAAAAGTAATGAAAACTTTATTGTGCCTTTATCTCAAAACTGGACCCATTTCAGTTTCGTACGTTACAGAAATTTTTGACAAGTTGTTTAAGCATTCGAAGAAGTTATAATGTAGAGAAAACCGTCATGTGTTTAACTCATAATAATAAATAGAAATCAACATACATGTATATGTATTGAATAACTGAGTGTAAAATGCATTTCAATCAAGTAAAAGCCAAGAAGGAAGCAGAAGGGTAGATTTCGGTTTTCACTTTTAAAGAACAAAAACTTTGTCAGTACTTTGGAATGATTTCATATAGAACATTTAAGGTAAAATTAAATGTGCGTGATAAAAAAAACTTACGGTTTTCTCCATAAAATTATTGAGACGGTACACTATCCATCACAATAATAATCAGTAGAATAGTTACAAATCAAGCCTGTCACTCATATCTTATATAATTTCATCGGCAATCACTGGAAAATCAAAACAAATCGCGGTCGCCGCGGCAATTGTTCAATTAATTATACGTATCCATCATTAGGTATCAGCAGCGAGAAAATTATTTTCAAAATATTATGTGTTTCACTTAGCTATTGTGACGGTATTCCCGTCATTTTCATTCGGTCAATTCATGAACTAATGAATTGGGAGTTCCATTAATTAGAGTTATTTTCAACCGGATTTTTATTATATGCTGTCACTAAATTAACCCATTTATTAATACCAATTTTGATATTATAGGCCACTACGTGCATCTGCAGAACGCAGAGATAATGAGACTCAGCTGGATATAGCACAAAGTAGGTAGGTATTGTTTGATTTGTGTTATCATATTACAAAACCGCAATAATTCGATGTAGTAAATTTATTTTTATGGCCGCAAACTTATTGGCTTTTGTGCACTCGTCCAAAACTCCTCTCAATTCATCCAAATGTTTGTCTTAGGAATCTTCAATAAAAGACTTAAACGATAGCATTCAAGTGGCCTATAACATGATATTTTTAAGTTTCGAAAGAAAAGACTGTTAGAAATCCAAATTTTAACATGAGTTTCAAGATCAAATACATAAATGGCAGTTTTCGGCAGTCGGATCTGAAAATATGCTCCTTAGAAATGTTTGTTTTCGAATATTATGGAAAATAAAAATATTTACGTTCTGTCTCATTAGAGACGGTCCTGTGGAAGTTCGACATTATTTTGTTATTCGACACTTCAGCTTATTTGTTTTCTTATGATTAAACAGGGTGACAAGAAAAACTTCGGACAAATTTTACTGTGTTCTGGAACACATCTGGAACTCTACACGTACGTCGGCCATCGTCGAACATCGTCAAAATCCGCAATCCGTCATGGTCTGAGACGGAATTTGCGCCAGCGACAAAACATCCTTGATTTTCGTGGATCAAGTGGTCAAAATCAATCAAGAAGTCTACCGCTGCGACATTCTCGAGGCCGTAGTAGGTACTTCTGTGGGCCCAGCAGCACTCCTGCGACACGCATTGGACCTTTCAACAGGACTCTGCTCTGGCTCACAAAGCGAAGATGACGCAAAAATGGTGTAAGACCCATTTTCCGGGTTCATCACATCTGCAGAATGGCCGCCTTACTCGCCGGATCTCAACCCAATGGACTACAGCTTGTGGTCGATTTTGGAGCTCAGGGCGTGTGCTGAAGACCACAAAAGTTTGGAGTCGCTGAAGCAATCCCTGCGCCGGGAATGGGACCGATTAACTCCCGAAGAGCTGCAGCCTATTGCCGAAAATTTCAAGAAATGTCTGGAGGTATATTTATCGCCTCCAAAGGAAGCCACTTCGAAACCGCTTAAATATATTATTCCAAATGTTTGTTATTATTATTCGTTGTTGTTTTGTTTAATTTCTTTTGTTTAATAAAGTTAAATGAAAAAAAGTTTGTCCGGAGTTTTTCTTGTCATCCTGTAGATAATCAAAGCTAGTTCATCATCGAGATAACTACATACAAGTGCCCTTTGAGTAAAACTCTTCGCTACACTACATCAAAATACGGTGCACTGAACCCATCGAAATTAATCATAGAGATTAATTAAATTGCAATTGCCTGTTATTTGAAAATACTGAAATAAGAGGAAAAATATTGTGTAAAACAACCCCTTTTAGGTATATTCCTGTAAGAACCCGGTGTTTTTTTCCAAAAGTAATAAAAATTTATTGTAACTTTATTTAAAAATTGGATTCATTTACATTTTGTATGTTATCAAAATTTTCGACTAGTTCTTGAAAAGCATTTGAAGAAGTTATAATGTAACTAATTGCGATATATGTTTAACTCATAATAATAAATAGAGATCAACATATATGTGCATTAATTTATCAAGTGTAAAATGGATTTCAATCAAATAAGGGCCAATACAATTCGAAGAACAAGAAGTGTGCGATTCCATTCTTCTTTTTGTAACAAACGAAAACTTTGGAATAATTTCATATAAAACCTTTAAGACAGAATTAAATGTGTGCGGTAAAAAAACTTACGTTTTCCTTCACAAAATAAATGAGGCGATACGTTCACAAACCATCACAGTAATAATTAGTTGAATAGTTACAAAGCAAGCCTGTCATTTACATTTTATACAAGTCCATCGGCAATCATTGGAAAATCAAAACAAATCCCGGTGTCCGCGGCAATTGTTCAATTACACGTTTATATCCATCATTAGGTGTTCCTATCGGCGACGCAAAAATTATTTCCGAAATACGATAAGATGTGTTGCACTTAGCTATTGCGACGGTATTCCCGAGGTACTCTGTCGAAAATCCCGCATACGTTCAATTCGAGAACTAATTGGGAGTTCCGTTAATTAGAGTTATTTTCAACCGGATTTTTGTTATTCGCTGTCACTGAATCCCATTTATTAATACCAATTCTGATATTACAGGTCACTATACGTGCATCAGCGGAACGCAGTGATGATGGGACTGAGCTGGATATAGCACAAAGTAGGTAGATATTATTTGATTTGTGTTATCATATTTCCCAACCGCAATAATTCGATGAAGTAAATTGTGTTTTTATGGCCGCAAACTAAATTGTTTTGCGCGCTAGTTCAGAACACCTCTCAATTCATCCAAATGTTTGAATCTTGAGCCAATAAAAGACATAAACGATTGTCATTAATGGTAATAGAAAGTTCTGCAAATCGAAAAAGTGTAACATACATCTGTATAATAATTCTATATGGAAGCAAACCGAGAATCAGCATCCATATTCCAGGCAGAACTATTTGCCATTGAAAACGCGGCGGATCTACTGATAAAACTGCAAATCCACCACGGAAATATCAAAATATTTAGCGATAGTCAATCAGTACTAAAAGCTCTAAAATCCAGTTGTACATCGAAAACAGTCTGGAGTTGCCGCCACAGCTCTAAACAGGCTCGGTAGGCATAATCACTCTTGCTTGGATACCGAGCCACTATAACTTTTTGGATAACGAATAAGCAGATCGGCTGGCGTTTGCTGGAGTCACGTTGCCTCTGGTAGGCCCGGAACCATTCATGGGAATACCACATGACGTGGCTAAGCGAACAATAACAGGCAGAATTAACTCAAGACCAGAGTCTTTCTGGCTGAGCCATCCTGGCCTGAAACATTCGAAGGCGTTCTTTGCAAAAGATGGCAGACCTAGCGCTAGGTCTGGACAAGGCCAAACTCGGAAAACTTGACGCAATTATGACAGATCACTGCAGGCTGAAAGCGCATTTGCACAAAATCGGTCTGGCTTAAGACGATGAATGCAGGCTGTGCCTTGAGGACACTGAAACGCCATGCACATCGTCTCAGAGTGCCCAACGGTGACTCGCATCATATTAGAGGTCTTTGGTGAGGCTATTATACTCCACTACGATCTGAAAAAATTACCCCCGAACAAGATTATCGGTTTTATCCAAAACTGGATCTCGTCGGGGAAATATAAAGCAGGGGTGAACCACAATAGTCCGCGCGGACACAGTGGAAGGGTGGACAGGCACCCGCTCACTATAAATGATAATAATAACAATTCTAAACTCAAACAAGCCTGATTAGATTTTGTTGATCGCTGGGACATAAAATAGCACACATGCACACGTTTCGAAAATTGTTGCTTTTTCGTTAGTGCCCTGTAGTGCCCAACGACTACAAATCTGTCAAGTACTTATATTCGCTCTGCACAGGAACACTAAGGTATTGTCGTAAACGTCGATTACACTCAGCCACTTCCACTGCTGTTCGTTCTGCCCAAAGATTTCCAGAAATACTGCTGCGGCAGTATCGAGAGGCAGTTAGTATTCACATTATGCTCCATCACTTCTTTCGCTATCAAGTTTTAGCAATGGCGGAGGACGAAATTGCATCCACAGCGCTTTTTCGCGTTACTTTGTATAAATATGTGTAGTGGGCCCCAAAGACCTTTTCATGATATCGAACTCAAACCAAATTGGTTGGTTGTGCCTAATCCAGATTTAAATGAATTTTGTTTCCTCTTGAGAAGATGCCCAAATGTAGACATAAGTGAGTTTTTCTTAGCTTCCAGTTCCTCAATTGGAATATCTCCATATTTTTGACTGATTCTTCTCCAAGCATCATTCAATTGAGTTTGTGATGTTTAAGTGTGCAGTCCCAAATTTCTCTTTCAGTGTCAAGAAGTTCTGAAAAGAATATTATTTTATCGTTAATCCACACCGTCGAAGTTTGAAAAGACATTTTTCGTTAAAAAATCCACAAAAACAACAACGCAGGTACGCATTTTTCGTTTTCAGACGACCGTACCTAGAGTGAATGTAATCACGCATTGCCGCTCGCACTGCCGGTCCCTTTATTTCCGCACCAAAAGCGCCTTGGGCAGCGCGAGTAGCAACGGTATGAAAATGAGAAGTGAAGTGATTACATTCTTACGTTGCCCATTTGCCTGCTTCCTTAGCGAGCTAATTCAAATAAACTGTATTCCTGATTTTTATTTCACGGCGTAATAATCTCTGACTTGAGCATGAGGAAAGTTTTCTTATTCCGTCCGATTACCATCTCTTCCGAAGGATGCAACTTGGCATGGTTGACGAGCACTTCTCCAATTACGATGAAGTCAAAAAATAGATCGATAGATGAATAGCCGCCAAGAAACCGGCTTTTTTCCGTCAATTTCCAGGAAGATGGGGAAAAGTAGTGGCTAGGACCGGCCAATATTTTGAACTTTGAATGTGAAATCAATTTTTCACAATAAAGCTTCAATTTTCGACAAAAAAACGCACGAACTTATTTATACTCATATCATCATAAATTTGTGTCAACTATTCGCTTTCATTTTATTCAACTAAAATTCATTTTCAACAAGTTGGGAACTATTCAATTGAATTCTTGAAAACTCAAGAGTCTAGCGCAGTTTTTAAAGGTTCTCAGGAACTTAAGTATTTTTTGCCTTTTTAGCTCTTCCATTCACCGTTGATAATTCAAGTCTGACTCGCTAGAAGGAAAATCCTTCGTTTTGGTAAAAAATGTTGTTGTTTTCATTTATTTTACGAATATTCTACGTATGAAGGTACTACTCATGAAGAATGAACAACAAAGAATATCAGAATAAAATCTTTCACAAATTGGAAAAAAATTAAAGCCAATCCGATCGAAAAATCTCGAAAAACACTTAAAAAACATAAATTATGCTAAATCGTATAACACATATGGGTGTAAATTATCCTTACTTCTTGAGACACCATGGTTACTACACATACATCAATCTAAAAACGGATAAAAACTTCCAAATCTTTCGCAAAAGAAATTTCTTATAAACATTTTTTGAAATTATCAACATACCTTGTTCGAAGTGTGGTACACTACACGTAGCTCCCTAAAAGTGAATATATGGACACAAGGAGCATCAACAATGATTTCAACTGTAAATTTCGTTTAGATAAGTCTCATGATTATTCATTTTGGAATAAATTGACTTGCGAATTGATATTTAAATTCTGTTTATGTCGGAAAAACCTACCCGTGTGAAACTTTTACGTTATTAAGTGAAATATTATTGTAGAATGATTTTCAACTTACCCCTCACTCAAAATAAAAGAATGTATTCACATACACTATTACAAACGATTTTGTTAGAATAGTCAATAATGTAGAACGACTAGAAGTCTTTAAATTCTCATCAAAAATCGAATTCTACAGTTCGTAAAAGTTGACTAGTAAAATAAACCTGAAAATTCGCATTGATTACAAATGTCACAACTATTTACGAGTAAGAAAATATTTGACCAAGTGACATTAAAAATCTAGCACACCCAGCTAAAAATAATTGTTTCGACAGACATCAGGATATGGAAAATTCGAAGGTATATATTTTGTTGTTTGAAATTTTCTAATCTCTGTATGTCAAAACAATTTGTATGGAGCACTTTAAAGGCGAGTATTTGGCACGCGTTCTTCACATTATATCTAATGTTTAAGTGTACATACAACTAGTATCAAATAATACACTGCTCAGGAATTGAAGTTGATAATTTGCGAACATATAATAATATATAAAGAGAAATGAAGAAGCATATATATACTTAAGCTTGAAAATGAAACTTTATTAAATATCCAAATACTTATAAATATATAACACCTTGGTAAGTGGGTGCAAAATGAAGATTCTGACCTGGCTTAAAGATTGCTTCTGTTAGAAACACCTTGAAATCACTGTTTAATATAGGGTGGATCCTCTCTAGCTCTTCGTGATGCTCTTACTCTATTCGGCATTGTGTCAATAAGGTTATCAATGAAAGCTTGAGGAATGTTTTGTCAAATGTCCGTGAAAGCCTTTGGGAGCTGTTGTAATGTCTGCGGTTTGTCAGGTAAGCGGTGTAATTACTGTGACATTGCAGACCAGACATGTTCAATACAATTTTGCTCTGGAGAGACAGCGAGCCAATCCATTCGGTGGCATTTCTATGCGGTCGTTGATAATTCTTGCCCGGTGTGGGCGAGCATTATCGTCGATTAACGTAAAATTGTCACCACTGGCTGCCGCAAAGGGAACAATAATTGGTTGTACAACCTTACCTTACCATGTCATGGTTGTATTAATGAGGATAATAACATCTGTGCGCTCCTGAAAACAAATGCCTCCTCAAACTCACACTGAACCGCCACTGAAAAGAGTTGTTGGCGTCATGAAGTGTTCATTATACTGTTGACCTCGTTCTCGCCACACCAACATTCACCCATCAGACTAATTCAAGAGTTCAACGATATATCACAGCCCGGTGCTCCCTGCTCAATCGCGGATGCCTCGCAGATCTTCTTCCCCTCAACCGTATTAGCCGATCTTGTGCGACAGTTGTAGCTCTTGCTCTTCCACCCCATGAGTATTCATTGATTCAAAGTGGCAGCCCTTTTTGAGAACCTTTCAATATATCCTAAATAAATGTTTCCTAATGAAGAATTTTAAACAAAAAAAAGGATGGACAAATACCATCAAATACAGAAATAAACAAATACAAAAGTCAGCTAGATATCTTACTATTGATGAGCAGGTGTAACGTCAAATATAGAGAACTTTATAACAAAACAAAAAAAGAATATGACCAATTAATTTGGAAATACAAAACCCAAACATTGGAGGAAATCAGATAACAAGAACAAGACAATGTCAATATGTAATGAAATTAGGGGAAGTCGGAAGAACGTAGAGGATATGTACATAATTTATTTTAATATGAATATTCTTGTAAACAACTAGTAATATCTTCATGAAAATTTGAAAATTCATAATTATATATACAATAAAATAATAAAAAGTGGGGGTTTTTCATTGATAGGAGGCTTATATATTGAATTGTATCAGTCCTTACTTGGTGAAAATCCATATTAAATAATATTTAAATAAGGTTATTCTGATTTTCACAAATTTAAATTTGTGAAAATCAGAATGACCTTATTTAAATATTATTAGATAGAAGGCTTATTACAATATATTAAATTATTACTTTGTATATGAACTTAGTGGAGAACTTATAAAAATTAATAGAAAACTAATTTAGGCTTGTGAGAATTTGAAATGTACTAGAAAAAATTCTTTGTCATCATATTTCGAACGTAATTTCAACCGAACTTTCGGTTGGGTCCGCAGAACCAAATTTTTAAATGGCAGAAATTATTTTCATAAAATAGCAAAAATGGTTGGTATTCATTTGATTATGAATGGTTGGTCATTTAGGGAGTACCGCAGGGTTCGGTTTTTGGAACCTATATTATTTATTTCTTATACATCTGATCTGCCATCAGGTGTTAAATCCCGCCACTACATGTCTTCGGACTTCAGTAAAATTCATAATTTTCTTCTAAATAATAATTCAAGCTTTCCAAATGGTTTTTACCCTTTATAAATGGTGCATATTTCAAATGTGTGGTTTTTATTATGTAACAACTTACCGTGTATGTAATTTAAATCATCCACTCGACATCTTGATCTTGCAGTCATTATCACTTCGGATCTCACATATGTCACATCGTAGATATTACCAACAAAGTGACACAGTTGACGTTTTTTTTTAGGAAAAACTTTTGTTATAAAATATGCCGTCAACATCTGTAAGTTTCCAGTGAAGACATATATTCTCCCTATCATTGAATTGCTAAATCGGCCTTTCGCCGTCTACAAGGATTGATGAGAGTTTGCTAGAGTCTGTCCAGCGGAGAGCAACACTATTCGTTTCGCCACCCAAATTATGAAGATTGTCTTATGTCTTGGCATATATGGCATTTCCAGATTCGCCCAACGACGCAAACGTGGGAACTTGAGAGATAGAGAAAGAAAGAGAGAGAAAGGGGATGGAATTTATTGACTGCATACAGACAGGACCTTTGGTCACTCAGCTCGGAGACATTAGGATGTTGCAATAGGGACATAACAATTTTGTTAACTCTTGAACGTTTTTTTAACATCTGCCAACGAGAAAAATGTCAGTTAAAATAGTACATTACATACCTAGTGGGAAAATAATCTAAAAGGGTTTTCCAATAAGTGGTTTCATTTTGATATTAAAAAAACCAGTATATTTTGAGAAACATCCATAGATGTTAATTTCATTGTAAAAAGGAAGGTATGCCATTAACAATAGAAAACGATATCAGCCAAATGGCCGCCACGGCTACCATAACCTTTTCATGACCAATTCGCACATTTGCGTCTGTATGTCCTCGATAACTTCACGAATTCCATCTTTGAAGATAAAGCTTTTCTGCTGGGAAGCTGCAGCAGAACAGAGTATAATTCTGGGCGTGGAGCGAGATAAGTCGCTACACACTCCCCCTCCAGTGAGCGTTGATAGGGTCACGGAATTGGGCGTTGGTATATAGCAGGTAACAGTCCGCCGCTGGGCTGGACGCGGTGCCGTTTCCAGCAGGGTAACTGTGGAACGAAAATAGGAAAGGTAACTCGGAATATTGGATCGGATAGATGGGGTCTCCAATGAAGCTCTGAAGTGAATGGGGTTTTATGTGAGAGCGGGAGGCGGCGTTTCGTTCCAAGTTGCACACCTGAACTCATCAGATAGACAATGGGCTGCAACTCTGCCTATGACGCCAGTGACTTTGTTCCACGTTGGAACTCGGCTGTCGGAACGCTCGCACTCTGCTCTACTTGAACCGGACGAGGACGGTGAGCTCGGTATTCGGAAAGCGGTAGCGTCCTCTATATGCTACGCAGGGAAGCTGCAGCAGAGCAGAGTAAAATTCTGGGTGAGGAAGGAGGCAGGTCAATACAATACAGTGACTCGAGTTTAGTAGTGTTTACGACATTTTCAAACATTCAGTTTGAAAATCTAGAAAACAAAGTAATTTCTTATTTAATTCCATGTAATGATTCGCTTCCCGACTGTTCTGAAGGTTAGAAATCTATTGATTACCAACCGTTTCTGGGTAAAATCTATTTATTTCGAAACGGGCAGATAAAAAATGCGCAAAACTCAGTCATTTGAACGAAATAAAAACGCGCTGATACGAACGAGCGGAAATTACCATATTTTCCTTAATGTTTTTGGCTGGTTTTGCAATATAAAACAAAGACTATCAAACAGTTACGAGTAGGGCTAAGAACTACGGGTGAATTTATATTTATCATCATTAGTTCATGGATACTATTTTAAATCTAAAGTAGTATGCAAATTTAATACGACTGTTCATTGTTTCCGTTACGAATAATAACCAACAAATTAATAAATATCTTCACGTGAATAATAATATAATATTACTGAGATAATTTTTATAGAAGTTACACGCAATATTTGAATGTCAATTCTAATTGAAATACTGCTTTAAGGCAGTAATCAAGAAATATTATAATTTTCCTGAATTCTTGAAATTCAATATTTCTTTTAATTAAAACTTCTAAGAAATCACTAATTATTACTTTGTTTCTTCTTATATCAGTCAATATAGGAAGTACTGTAATGTGACAAATGATTTCTTCGAATATATTGATGGTCTTTTAACGATATCACTTATCTACTTTAATAAATTGGGAATTATATGCCACTTATAGTAAATATAACAACAATGGCCATTATATACTAATATTATTGAATTATGAACTCACTGATAAATAATACTGCCTGATGTATTTCTTAGATTTCGTTACGTAATTTTATTATTTATATTTTGTGATAAAAAGTATATCGAGAAACTGTTTTTTATTTGACAAGAACATATTCAATACAATTTGTTTTTAGGAGTATAAGTAAGATCGTGTGGTTTTTTGTCGAAAATTTAAGCTTTATTGTGAAAAATTAGTTATTCATTCATTGTTCAAAGTATTATCCGTCCCCTTTTCCTATCTTTCTGGCAATTGACGGATCTCATCGCGAAAAAAGACCGGCACTTTGACCGCTATCTATGCATCCATACATTTTTTGACTTAATCGTAATTGGAGAAGTGCTTCTCAGCCAGGCCATGTTGCATCGTTCAGAAGATATGGTAATCGTAAGGAACAATGTCTGGACTGTAAGGCGAGTAGGGTAGGACTTCGCATTTGAGCGTTTCTAAGTACGTTTTAACTGGCGACGCAACATGTGGCCGACTGCAAAATAACTTTGTTAAAGCAACAGACATCGGTCAACCTATGAGCGTTATCTACCTTGATTTTTGCTAGGTGTTTGACTGGATTCCACATGTTATTTTGTTGATCAAATTGGAGCGCCTGAGTGTCCAGGACAGGATAGGAGATTTTCTGTTTAACGACTCATATCGTGTACGTGTTGATGCTGCCTTTTAATCTTAGACCTGGCCAGTGCTGCCCGGTGTGCCTTGGGGCTTCGCGCTGGGTCCACTTCTTTTTCAACTCTACACCTCCGATTTTCCGCATCAGCTTCAATCCACTTTTTCGCTCTTCGCGGATGATGCTAAATTATACATATAACAATTCAATACCAAACTATGATACTCTTCAAAAAGACAAGATTCACAGATTACTGAAGATTTTCCGTAGTCTGTATCAACATGTTCTATAAATCCTTCAGACTGCCAGACGACCAGACTTTGGAACAATAGCGCCATCTATACACGTGAAAATAACATCACAGTATTCCACACTGAGCTAATTCAAATTAAAATTACTCCTGATTACCGTAGATAAAAGAATATATTCTTATTATCCATGTTGATTACTTCTAAAATTTCCAACTGTAGAAATCTGCTGCATGCTCAAGTCATCCTATATACTAATAATAATAAGTAATCGTCCTACCACACCTACCACAACAGACTAACCTCAAAATGGTTTTTTTTTTTGTGCAGGTAATATCTAATAAAAGTATTTTCATCCCCTTGCGATTTTCCGTTTATTCCGTAACAACGAAATAAATGTGACATTTCTCAATTTTGTCCGATTTCGAAGATCACATTTCACAAACAATAATTAGACTTCTTTTCATTTTCTTTTTCTCTATCCACCTATGCGAAATGGGTCCGAGTCATAGACGTATTATTATCCTAAGTACGAGCCTAGTCAACATCAACTTAAGAATTAAAACAAGTTGTAGAAATTCTTATGTTTTACTAGCAATAAATTGATATTTTACACATTTAATTGTGACTCGAGTTTCGAGAATTAACTATTCCATCTTCAGACAACTGAATGGTAATAACCATAGACTTATTATCGTACTAATACGTCTATGGTGAAACACACATGTTCTATGATTCCGCATATGATAACTGACAGCTGTTAGGACCAGAAAAATATAACCTATAGAATTATAATAATTATTTTATTGGAAATTTGAACTCCAAAGAAAAAAGATAAAATGACTCAAACCTACCCTACGAATTGGGATATTGAAAACTATAGGGATGATACGGAACCCGAGGAACACTGGGAACTGCGAAAGGAATTTATGAAAGTTCATAAAGGAAAATTTTCTGAAGAATATCTGGTAGCATTAGCTAGATCCTTTGCGAATATAGAATTTATGGGATGTATGTGAGTATCAGATACTTTAATGTTCCTTGAACTAGAGTTTTAATTGGGCAAAATTTTTTAGATACCCACAAGCTGTAATGATTAGAATAGCTGAATTGTCTAAAGATGTGGCTCATAAATATCGTGAAATGAAGAAAACAAAATTACAAAGAACATTTGTAACTGCTTCCAGTGCAGCGGAAAGTAAAGCAAGTAAGTATTCTCCTTTTATGTTAGGTGCTTGTGAAAGTTAAATAAATTGAATACAACCCATATTTTTTAGATTAAATTTATAGAAGTCTTCAGAAAAAATTCTAATTGATATTTGAAATATTTGTTTAAAAAACCCTTCAACGTAATATTCAATTTATGTTCCTGATGGATGATGCTCTGTTCATTAGATTAGATTTTAGTAAATATATCTATCTTCAGTTGGAATTATATTCTGTCAAGAAAGTACCGGGAATTATCGATTTAAATCTGGCAGGGCAATGAGGCAGGTAAAAATTTTTTTTCCCAGGTTGCTTCAGACATGCTGGATCGCTGTAATTCCGATTCTACATTCATGGAACGCATTATAACTGGTGATGAGACCTGGGTCTACGAGTACGATATGCAAACAAGCCAGCAATCATCGGAATGGGTGGCAAAAAATGAGCCGAAACCGAAAAAACCACGCCAAAGCCGCTCGAAAATGAAGGTGATGCTCATTGTTTTCTTCGATATCCGTGGCGTGGTGCACTACGAATTCTTTCCAGAGGGTCAGACGGTAAACAAGGAGTATTACCTAGGCGTTATGAAACGTTTGCGTGAGCGTATCCGTAAGAAGCGGCCAAATTTGTGGGCGAACAACTCATGGATTTTGCATGACGATAACGCGCTTTCTCACCGAGCTACGATTGTGACTGACTTTCTCGCCAAAAACTCAACAAACGTGCTTCAGCAACCACCGTATTCGCCGGATTTTGCTCCCTGCGACTTTTTCCTCTTCCCAAAACTAAAATTGCCCCTTCGTGGCACCCGTTTTGAGTCGATTGAAGCCATAAAACAAAATTCGGCGCGAGAGCTAAAGTCCATCCCGGAAAGCGCCTATAAAAAATGTTTCGATAATTGGAAGTGCCGTTGGCATAGATGTATTGGAGCAAATGGAGCCTATTTTGAAGGCGACCCAATAAATTTTGACGATTAAATGTAAAAATGTTGTTTTAATTGAAAATTCCCGGTACTTTCTTGACAGAGTAGTATATTATCCTGGAAGAAATTTATCATATGCTTTTCCCTTGACATATAGAATAGTCCAAGATATGTTTAATTATGATAAGTAGAAACTTAATATGTCACATTTTATAGACACTTATATACTGTTCACATTACATTAATACATCTTTTCTTTCAGAGAGGAAAAGTGATCCTGGTCCAAATAGAAAACGATGACTGAGTATTAGGCGCAGATAATGAGTTTATATAATTTCAACATTCCGCATGGCAAATGGGGAAATATATGTTCAATTATTGTGAAATGAAAAAAACTAAAAATGTACTGAGATAAATATATTCTATAAATGAACCTTATCATTAACTTTTATTATTGCTATGTAGTCCTTCTATAGAAACACTCAATTGCTCCAATCGTTGAATGAGTTCGCTCATAGCATTCTGCGATCTAGCTATACTGGTATTACTCAGAGAAGGATCTGGTGTTCCACTTAAATCGAAATGAAGTTTGGCAAGCTTCTCTTGCTGTTCTCTGATATCTGTCATTTGTGCCATTGTACAACCACTTCCAAAAGCTTTTAGTTTTCCAGAATTGAAGTCGCTCAACAAATCTAATAATGCCTTTTCCATATGCCTGACGTCTGGCACTTCAGAGATAAAACAATGATGTTTCACTGTGTTATCTAATATCACATACAAAATAAAACGAAACATATAAGAAAAAGCAGGCTAAAGCAAAATTATATCTGGAATGGGGTAGAAACCTTTATCCTTTTATTGAAAAGCATCATGGAGACTTGAAGAAAAAAAATTTTTTTTGAAATTGCTTATTTATAACAAACTGAAAGTACAAGGCCACATAAAGGATACCTAAACAAACCGGGTGAAGTTGTAACTTTATCATGAATTTCCAATTTCAAAGGAAAATACAGAGTTAATTAATTCAATAGATACTGAACTTTTCTTTCTAATTCTAAAACAATATTATAATGCAAATATACCCAAGTTTTAGTATTCTGTAGAGGTTTCTTTGTTGAAATTGGAAAATTATTGGCAAAGCTAAAACCTTTCATAGAATAGCTGCAAATTAATTACATTAAAACTTCTCATATCCTTAGTAATCTACTTCATTCAAATTACAGTTCATCATGCAATTCAAACACAAATATTAATGTGTCATAATTAATCATACATAATAAAAAAAATAATTACCTTATTTTTCAGATAGCATATTACAGCTTTATTAGAAAGGGTAAATTTTTTTTTATTTGATGAAAAACGACATTGAAAGGGACTAGGTAGGTTCCTACTCATTCATAAAAAAATCCAAATTGAAAATTACCTTTATGAGGATGTCGAGGCCTTGCTGTGTTATTGTTTTTATTATTATCTCGAGTTGTTTTTTTCTCATTTATATAATGTATCTTAGTGTTGACATTTCTTCCAGTGGATCTGTTGATTGAACTGTGACTAGTATTACCTGATGAAGAAATCTGAAAACAATTTACTGAACGTTACGCATCAATCAAAACAAATTACTTATCGAATACCTTGTTACTTCGAACTGGTGATACAATTTTACTTTCACTCAAGCCTTCATCTTGTGTTATGCTATCGTCATACTCCCCATCCACATCACTTGAGACCAACTGCTGTAATTCTGAAGTTTCTCCTCTTGATTCCATAATTATCGTAAAACGACAGCCAAAAATATTTTTATAATTTTAGTAAATGGAATTAATAAGAAGAAATTAAATTATGATGTTTTTTCTTGATTCAGATATATAATTTGTTTGTTTATTTTCACGCCATAATCAGCTGATCTGTCAGTTGCAGTTCGCACAATGCCTACCTTTCTTTATTGAAATATGCCTACTTTCAGAAGGTGTCAATTGACAGCTACAAATGGTTAATTTTCAAATAATTTATTGGGAAATAATTAACACTTCATTAATTAAATAAAGCTCCTATTGGACAACTTTATTTCATAGTTTGGAAAAATATAAAAATAAAATAAGTATCCCAATATTTACAATGAGGTATTTATATCTGTGGTTTAGAAACGTAACATTTTTGACTCTTTCGTCAGACTTTCCCATTTTCGTGGTTGGTGGTTTACTTAACCTAATACTTTCGTCTAGGCTCGAAAAGAAAATTTTACATCTTTTCCAGGTTTACAGAAACCCTACTTCAACCTTTGTTATTTTAATAACTTAGGTAACTATTCAGAGAAATCAATTACCATTAGATTGTTGTTTATTCCAATATCTATACGTTCCATATGTTTTTTAGCAAAATGGTTAATGAAGTGACCCTATCTCCAGATGAGAAATATCATCTTATTTCTCGTAATTTACAAGAAGTTCTAGGAGAGGATAAAATAAAAAGTATATTGAAAGAGCGAGACTTGAAAATATATTGGGGTACTGCTACCACAGGAAAACCTCATGTAGCATATTTTGTTCCTATGTCCAAAATCGCAGATTTTTTAAGAGCAGGTGTAGAAGTTACAATTCTATTCGCAGATCTTCATGCTTATTTAGATAATATGAAGGCATCATGGGAACTTTTAGAACCCAGAGTCCAATATTATGAACAATGTATTAAGGCTATGTTGACTTCAATTGGTGTACCATTAGATAAGCTAAAATTTGTAAAAGGTACAAATTATCAGTTATCAAAGGAATACACATTAGATGTATATCGGTTGTCTTCATTGATTACTGAGCATGATGCTAAAAAAGCTGGTGCAGAAGTTGTTAAGCAAGTTGACCATCCTCTTCTGAGTGGACTTTTATACCCAGGTATTGCTTTTATTAAAAACAATTCAGTTAGATTATTAGAATGAATCTTTTTGTAATTGTAGGTTTACAAGCTTTGGATGAAGAATATTTGAAAGTAGATGCTCAATTTGGCGGAATTGATCAAAGAAAAATTTTCACCTTTGCTGAGAAGTACTTACCACAATTGGGTTATCAAAAAAGGGCCCATCTCATGAATCCTATGGGTAATTTTCCAATAAAATCTTTGATAAGTTTTTTTGAATTTTCATGTTTTCAGTTCCTGGACTAACAGGGGGAAAAATGTCCTCTTCAGAAGATGATAGTAAAATTGATCTTCTAGATTCTGCTGCGAATGTTAAGAAAAAGTTGAAGAAAGCTTTCTGTGAACCTGGCAATATTGAGAATAACGGCTGTCTTTCATTTATTAAACATGTCATATTGCCACTTCTTAAACCAGATGAAAAGTTTATTTTACCCAGACATGCCGATCATGGTGGTGACATGGAATTTAGTAAATTCGATGATTTGGAGCAAGCCTTCGCCAAAGAAGAAGTGCATCCTGGAGATTTGAAAAATGCCATGGAAATTTATCTAAACAGATTGTTAGATCCTATTAGAAAAACTTTCGAAGATAAGAAACTTAAGGAATTGACGTCAAAAGCTTATCCAGCTCCAGGAAAACAAAGTAATATAAAACAATTTAAATATGAGCAGATATGTCTAGTTTAAACTTTAATTAGTGGGTTGCAGTTCATTTTGTGGGTTGTGTAGTATATGATTAAAGTATCTGATTCTATCTACACTTTCTTAGTACTGACTTTTCTGCAACTTCAAGACTTTTAATCGCCTGGGTCCTACAGTTGATTAAAATTGGATGTGCATATTCTAATATCGGTCTATATATTGCTTAGGATAGAGTTATGGATGGATTGACGCCGATTTCTAATTATTAATGAATTGCGATGCTTAGGATTCCAAAAATATATCTATTTTTCATTTCCCATCATGTTTCAAAGGAGAAATGACTTTCTTTTTTATCTGTCATGCACCATTTTACAAGTGGTTTTTGATTTGCTTGCTTCGTTTTATTCAGTTCATAAGAAATCCATTTTAACACTTTCTGAATCCTTCCCATAACTTTTAAACATATAGAGTTGACTTTCTGTTTACATTCAATTAATCCGCAAGTTCTTGCTGAATTTGATCATTATCTTCATCAATAAGGTTTGCAATTCACTGTTTTTTACCAAGAGCATGTTCACTGCAAGCTTTAACAAGCATTTAATGCGATTCAGCAGCAGTTTTCTTCAAATGAGAACATAAAACCAAGGCTGTCTGCAAGTAGTAGTTCATAGGCACAAAACTCAGATGTTTAAGGTTGTAGAAAAATATATATTGGTGTATTGAACTTGTTGTTTGACCGAGTGATTATTATATTTTTAGAGGGCTCTAATCAACAGCAAAATCAAGCCAGCGATGAGTTAGTGCCTAGTCGATTGGATATTAGGGTGGGAAAGATTGTGGAAGTTTCAAGACATCCTGATGCTGATGCCTTATATGTTGAAAAAATTGACCTAGGTGAACCCGTACCTAGAACAATTGTTAGTGGTCTTGTAAATTTCATTCCTATTGAAGAGATGAAGGATAGAATGGTGGTTGTATTGTGTAACTTGAAACCAGCAAAAATGAGGGGTGTTGAATCACAAGGAATGGTGCTTTGTGCTTCAGTGTGAGTTAATTAATCTATTGTTATTAATATTATGTTCCTGTACAGATTGAAAAATTATTCTTTTCTTTTCTATTTACTCATGAACTTATTTGAGTCTCTAATTGAATCAGTCTTTACTTGATGGAAATTCATTTTAATGAAATATTTTAAGACAAATTTGAAAATGGTAAATAAAATGGAAAGTTTTTCAAATCGGTATAGCAACTCACATTGGTATTACAGTTCGAAACTTAAATAAAGCCAAATAGGTTTTGTTGATCATCTGGCATAAGCAGCAGACATGCATGCTCCATAGCTTTTTGGCTACTCTTCAGTTTAATGCTGTAATGCCAATGAAAGTGTCGCAATGTGTTTCATTAATAAATAAATTATGTTTATTTGATTATTTGACTAAAATGAATATTGAAAAAAGAATATTCTGTTACTTCTGAATAAAATAGTTTTTGCAATGGTTTATACCTTGAGTAAGAGTCCTGTTAACAGAAATGTTTGTAAACAAATACTAGGTCATAATTGTTCAGTTATGTCTTAATATTTTATACTTCTTTATATTTCAGAGATGATCCTAAACAGGTGGAAACGTTAATTCCTCCAGAAGATGCTGTACCAGGTGAAAGGGTGTATATAGAAAACTATGAATCCGGAAATCCAGATGAAATACTCAATCCTAAGAAAAAAGTGTGGGAAAAACTTCAAGTTGACTTAAAAACAAATTCTGATTGTATAGCTCAGTGGCAAGGCAATAATCTAGTAACAAAATCAGGTGGAAAAATAAAAAGTAAATCAATGGCTGCTGCACCAATTAAATAAGCTTCAACACGCATAAATTATTCAATTTCAATATTGAAAAATATACAATAATTAATAATATCTTCTTTTATTTCAATATGTAGAAAAAATCCGAGTAGAAGTAAAAATAATCATAAATTTTAATTAATAAAAAAAATTGTATGGAAATTTCTAATGTTTTGATAGTTCTGAAAGCTAACTTACACTTGAATTTTTTTTTTTTGCAAATTTCTTTTGTTTTTGAAACAAAATCAATGACAGTTGGATTATAATCATTATTAAATGCAATTCATGTAATTATAATCAGTTGTTTATAAAAAATTATGATAATTCATAGGTAAATTAATTGATCTATGATTATTTCATTAAGTCCCGGGACTGATACACAGTTGGCGCTGCCAAAGCCATGCCACTTTTGTTTTACAGTAGTAACAACCTTCAAAAGGAACATGTGAAAGTTTCATGAAATTTGATTCAGTCGTCGTCGAGATATTGAAGGTAAAGTGATGCTACATTTTTTGTTTGTTTAAACGGTGGATAAAAACGAGTTTACTATGTTAATCAAACGGAAAAAATACCATTCAAGCTTAGTAATGGCTTGAAAAGAGTTACCATGAACACTGTCCATCATCACCAGTTTTAAATAATTATTTGTAAACATTATATGTGCTATTAACAATAGAATGATTGTGGTGCTCATATGGTAGTACAGGTGGGGTAGTGAAGGTCATTCTTCAAAAATTCATAAAATTTCCAATTTTTATGATAAAAAATTTTTATTTATAATTTTGTGTGCACAAGCCATGGAATTTATAACACTTAGTGATGTAAAACAACATCTGACATGTGGTGACCACAATCAGCAATGCCTGCGAAGCTGTTCTTGGATGTTGGCCGCAACTCTCTCCAGCATTGGTCTGTCGATTGCGGTGGTTTCCAGTGGAATTGTTTCTTTCAAATCTTGCTTGTCTGACATTTTCAACATTTTCTGGAGTTCGAGCTGTTTACAGAGCCCCTGGGTGCTTTTTGTTTGTTAAAACGCCTCATGAACAAAGTGCTCGAACAAAACAAAACAATGGTATTTTGCGAGGGAACACTTCGATTCTGATGAATGTTGACGTGGCACCCTATGTTCCATTGAAAAATCTTCTGAATTTTAGAAGATTCTGTAATTTAACTTTTTTTGTCCTACAAAAAACTCAACTCATTTTATCTTGTATTTTATTTCTGAATATAATTCTTTTCTCAACATTATTTGGCACTTTCCTTATAATTTTTTGACTAGAAACTTGGCCATTTCCTTCCAAAGTTTCTACTATTTTTCCGTTGGCATTACTTAAACTTTCTCCTGATATTTCTTCATTTCTCGTGGAATTTACAGTAGATTTTGGCAATTGAGGACCATATACTTGATTACTAGAAATATTTTTATATCTAAGAGGTAAAGGTACTAATTTTTTAGAATGTTTTTTTAATGAATTGTTCATGTTCAATCCATTACAAAGTCCACCATTCACATCTGAACATTGTGATGTATATTTTGCAATATTTTCTTCCGCATTTTTCTTTTGTTTTTTCTTATGAGACAAAATAGGATCACTTTCACTATAAATAGGCGCAACATCATTTTCAAATAGATTGCTTTTTCTCGTATGTTCATCTTTATTTACTGCATTTATCTCTGAATGATTTGTAAAAAGTTCAGCATCGTATTTATTTAGTCGCACAAGTACATCCTTTTTTCTTTGTAATAATTTTGATGTAGTTTCTTCCAAGGTTTCATATTCTGGTGCATAACATACATGGAGAACACCACCATAAAAAGATTTAGTATCAACCAATCTTTTAGCTATTCGGGCAGATTGTATCCTTCTATAATGAACATGATAACATTCCGTAAACATTTCAACTTTTTGTTGAGGTACAACATGGAAAGTGATAATTTCTCCATATTTATTAAACAGAGATTTTAGTTCATTACGAAGATTGATACTAGGAACACCATACACAAATAGATGTTGAGATTCTGATGAAACACTGTATACCTAGAAAGTTAGAATTTATATTTGAACGTAATGAATTATATAGAATATAATATATTAGTACAATGACCTATACAAAAAACTTACTTTTACAGCTGTGAATTTCCTGCCTTGACGATAAGCTGGTCTAGTCATGCATAATTCTTGCTTCTTATGATGTAATGTTTCTTTCCCAACATTTTCATTTTTCTCTGCGTTTTTCTCACTGCCTTCCATTAGATCTTGTTTGATTCTAATTATAGAGAAAGAGAAGTTCTAATCAAAGAATAGGAGAAACAGCGTTCAGAAAAATACGTCTAGAATAGATTAAAGAAATAACAATTCAAAAGAAGTTTGTTTTGCTTGTGAATGACAATATGCCAACTTACATTCATAGATAATTAAGAACGATTCTTATTTATATCTTTCGTTTTCAAATTGAAGTTTTGTTATGGCCCATCCTCAGTACATCTCATATCTATGCTACATCATAGAACTCCTGTGAACTTATCCACGCATTTCCAGCCACGGTTTATGACGCGCGGTGGGTCGAACGTCGAACTTCTTCTCTTTTAAATGTGCATGGTTACTAAGACCATCCACATAACTCTAACTTCCGACTGCTGATTCCAATTGACATGTCACGTTACGTCTCTTTATTAGTCGTAAATGGGCTTAATGATTTCAATTGAATGGGACTTATTATCCTAATACGTCTATGGTCTTGACTAAGTCAACAATAAGCAGGGTTTTTAAGAAAGCTATTTTCAATTGAGATCAAACTATATGCACAATTCATTAGTTTGACTGGAGGTAAAATTGAACTCTCTGGAAAGGTCAGCATATCAGAACATGACGATTTTACAAACAGAAGGAACCCTGAAAAAGTTAGTCATCAAAAAAGAGGTCAAGACAACTGAACTTTAAAGTTTCAAATTGGAGGCAGATAAAAAATTAACTAAAAGTTTGACCACTAAAAGATCTTCCGAAAATAATACATCATAAAATACTTATCGGAAATGGTATTTTGTTATGTAAAATCAAAGTTAAATCTGAACAAAGATTATTGATGTTAATTGAATTTTCTCTGCAACAAAAAATAAATGAGTGAGATCACCCTTTTCTCCACAATTACATAAATCTGAGTTGATTATTTTAATTTTAAATAGGTGAGCTGGACTACAGCACTGGTTGGATCTCAGTCTGCAGAGAATGGAAATGTATTTTCTGGGGAGAGGACAAGAGCTGAACCAAGCTTTTTTGTTGAGTGTGTTGGGGTTTTTCATTTGAAAATAGATAAAACCTTTCAAGGAGCCCAACCTAATCCATTCAACTTTCCATGTTTCCCATATTATTTTCTTATGTGAAGGCCAAATTTCTTTCACATCTATCTCCCTTCAAAGCAGTTGAAAGAAACAAGGTTGAACTTTTTTTAGCCAATGAATCCGCTGTTTCATTTCCTGTTATCCGAGTGTGACTGGGTACTCAAACTAGAGAAACCTCACAATTTTTCTGACGTAAATTAACTATTTTTTCTCTTATATAATTATATCATTTGAAGACTGAGGATGCCAATTTGATATTTTCTAAGTATTTTTGGAGTCTGAAACTATGATCATCTTGGTAATTTCATTGGTATAAAGGAAGAAAAGAGCCTCATGAATAGCGAAAAGTTCTGCTGAGGTAATCGAAAAAAACTCCGGGATGCGTAGAGATGACAGTAGATCAGGGCAGTAAACTCCAATTCCAACAACAGAGCTCGATTTAGAGCCGTCAGTAAAGAATCTAACATATCCCGGAAAGCGTTCCGAACACCTAGAACTGAAGGACGTTGAAATATCAAAATCACTCTTCTGAAAATCAAGGGAATGTATCTGAATAGACTCACTTGGAGGGACATCTGATGACACCGCAGTAAGAGATTAGAGAAAACATTGCCAGGATTGCGAATTATAGATAGACACTATATAAGGTGGATGAACTCACCCCAGCCCCAAACCATTCAAATGTTAAAGTGGTTCAATTGCATCTAAAATCAGACTATTTTTTAATCTAAACTGTTTAGAAATAAACTTACTTGCCAACCAGATGCGAAGAAGGTTCAGAGGGAGATCACCAGATTGAACCAAAAGAACAATGATTGAAGTCGACCGCATAAGACCCAGAGCAGAACGAATGGCAGATTACTGGGATTTATCAAGAAGATAAAGCGATCTCTAATAGCATCTTCCATAAATCTAAATGTACCGTTTTATAATTTCCACACAGAGACATGAGTAGAAAAGCTTCCAAAAAACATTTCTAATAACTCGGGCATTCCTGAAATAATTGGCTTCGAAATTTCATGCATTACCTCTATGCAAACATAAACATTTTTCTTTTGTAGAAACCAAGTTTTATTTGATAAATCTATTTCAGATATTGCAGTTTGTGTTATGTATTGGCTTTCCATGTAGCATAACAAAAACTTCTATAAGCATCCTCCATTATTTTATGCATATACGGCAGTACTACCTTTTCGGACTGAAAATTTAATTTAAATTTGCAATTTTTGACAAAATATAATTAAGGCAAGGATAATATAACTCAACGAAAGGATCGTTCAATGAATGATGAATTTGCTCTACTGATAAAAGACGTTCATCTCAATATTTAGAGTTAGCTAGCGTGTTTGTGAAACCCCCCCACCTGAGGAAGCCAGATATAGTTCATTTTATAGTAACTTTTAACTCAAACGATTAAAACGAAAGTCTTTCACTTTACAGGGCATACTTTAAGACTAAATGGGAAGATAAAGTTCGAGAATACGCAAAATCCGCCCATGAGACTAGAAGATGTAACCATTGAAAATGATATTTTTTTGAGCACTTGTTCTAGGGAACCGAAATTGGTCTCAAACGAGTGGGTTAATAAAATTCACATGTTCTGCGTACCCCTGTTCCACAATCAGAAATGTGTTATGGTCCCTCGGAGTCCAAAGTCGAAGGCAGAGATCTTCGTGTTTTTAGGTATTATATCCTGTGGTCCCTGCTCGATCTTCCGAAAACATGCTTGGCAAGCATCCATCACAAAATTTAAGATAATGTTTGTCATAGTGGCAACTTGTTTAAAATACAAACTGGCTTCCATCAAATTCACTATTATACTCCTATCTACTTACTTCAGGTGTAATCGTTTAATTTAAACAGATTTTGTAACAAAGCATCACTCTGTGATAAAACCATCATTTGAAGTTGAAACGTGGTTTCACCTACTGTGATAACTCTATTAAAACTAGGATAATAAATAATAATAACTTTATTTGCCCAACGAGAAGATTCCCAATTACTAAATAACATTTTTATATTTCAGCAGCACGTAAGCAAATTGTCCATTTTCAGTAGTCTATCCACTTTTCAGTAACATGTAAATTGTTTACAAGTTACTTCACGCACGATTCTTCAGGTGTAAGTCGAATTTCATTATTTATTTTCCACTTTTATCTAACACTTATGACAATTATTTATGAATTTTCCAGGCTCGCTTCTTTAGAAGTATATTTTCAGTCAATTATATACTTTTCACTAACAACAACGAATACTATACATACATATCCCACGCTTGATTTTTCCGTTAAATTCATTTCACTCCATTTTTCATTTTCACAACTTGAATAGGATCACTATATTTACTTGATATTTTAGAAATTTGTTCAACTTGTCACCAAAACTCGCGAAAATCGTTTTTCACGTAAGATATATCCAACCGCATACATTCGAATGTACTACCACATTAATCACGTTCATTTATCACTAGGTTTCACGTCACTATTCGAAATTAAACTAGAAAGAGTACATAACTGCGATCCGTTCTTAGCGCTCTCTCGTATAAATCTGACTAATTACTTGACCAGTCCCTGAATCACCCCTGACGCACAGTGTTATGTAACTGACAAGTCCAATATTCTAGCAACATATACAGGGTGCATCCGAATTATATCGGTAAGTTTAATTAAGATTTCTACTTCAAATCTAGAAAAATATTATTTCGAGTTGAAATTTTACGAGGGGTATTCAACAAATTTTGTTATTAGATTTATGTCATTTAATGTATTTACTTGATTGTTTCGGTCTTTATTTGACCGAAATTCATAGTATATGATTCAAAGTAAAATACTTTATTTCCGCTAATATATATTGTTTACACAACAATTGTTTCGTCAATTACATTTTGACTTCATCAGGTAAGTATGGTAAGTACCATACTCATCTTTGTAAAAGTTTACAAAATCCTTAAATACAATTTTGAGAAAAAAGAACAAGAAATCGGGAGTATATAGGTTAACCTGCGGTACATTGACCAAACAGTCATTTTTGAAAATAGGACGAAAGAACATCAGAATTCATTCGTAAAAAATAAATAAAAGTCTACCCATGACAACCACCTTCAAGAAACATAATTTCGAAGTTTTCCATACAGAGAACAAACCGGTCTTTTAGAAACCCTAAAAATCATCATCATAAAAAATACATTTTACGACAAGACAGATTTAAACCGATCCCTGTTACTGAACCGTTTTGAATAAATTCTGAAAATTCATGTTATCACGTTGAAAATTGAATTTATGGAGACCGATTTTGTAAAAGTACCATACTCACCTGATGAAGTCAAAATGTAATTGATGAAACAATTGTTGTGTAAACAATAAATATTAGCGGAAATAGATTTGAAGTAAAAATCGTAATTAAACTTACCGATATACTTTCGGATGCACCTCGTATATGTTGCTAGAATATTGGACTGGTCAGTTACATAACACTGTGCGTCAGGGGTGATTCAGCGACTGGTCACACGTATTTAGTCAGTTTTATGTTCAGTTTTATACGAGAGAGCGCGAGGAACGGATCGCAATTATGTACTCTTTCTAGTTTAATTTCGAATAGTGACGTGAAACCTAGTGATAAGTGAGCGTGATTAATGAGGTACTACATTCGAATGTATTCGGTTGTATATATCTTACGTGAAAAACGATTTTCGCGAATTTTGGTGTCGAGTTGAACGAAATTTCTAAAATATCAAGTAAACATAGTGATCCTATTCAAGTTGTGAAAATGAAAAATGGATTGAAATGAATTTAACGGAAAAATCAAGCGTGGGATATTTATGTACAGTATTCGTTGTTGTTAGTGAAAAGTATAGAATTGACTGAAAATATACTTCTATCGAAAAAGCGAGCCTGGAAAATTTATAAATAATTGTCATAAGTGTTAGATAAAAGTGGAAAATATAAATATTTTATTGATTCGGTCTTTACTTGGAAACTCATTTTAAAAAATATATATATATATATTTGAGAAAGTAATTTATTTCCCTAAATAAATTACTGTCTCATATATATATATTTTTTTTTGGAAAATATAATGAAATTAGACTTACACCTGAAGAATCGTGCGTGAAGTAACTTGTAAACAATTTACATATTACTGAAAAGTGGATAGACTAGTGAAAATGAGCAATTTTCTTACGTGCTGCTGAAATATAAAAATGTTATTTAGTAATTGGGAATCTTCCCGTTGGGTAAATAAAGTTATTATTATTTATTATCCTTGTTTTAATAGAGTTAACACAGTAAGTGAAACCATGTTTCAACTTCAAATTATGGTTTTAACACAGAGTGATGCTTTGTTACAAAATATGTTTAAATTAAACGATTACACCTGAAGTAAGTAGATGGTCAAATATATCCATTAACTTGGCGAGTTGAATAGAAGTATAATAGTGAATTTGATGGAAGCCAGTTTGTTTTTCAAACAAGTTGCCACTACGACAAACATTATCTTAAATTTTGTGATGGATGCTTGGAAGCATGTTTTCGGAAGACCGAGCAGGGAGTACAGTATATTACCTCAAAACACGAAGATCTCCGCCTTCGACTTTGGGCTCCGAGGAACCATAACACATTTCTGATTGTGGAACATTGGTACAAACATTTATCAGCCTGTGGTTCACAAAGCTCCACAGTGAACTTAATAGCGCCCCGGATCTAAATGACTTATTTCTACATATGGTTAGGTCGGAAACTCGCTCAAATCGGATATCATTCTTATGCAGTGGAAGGGGTTAGAAAGGACAGGATAAGGCCAGCATGTACCTACACCTGCACTTCTGGTTACCAGTGCACCTAACTGTTAATGCTAATTCATCATTCATTGAACGATCCTTTCGTTGAGTTATATTATCCTTTCCTTAATTATATTTTGCCAAAAATTGCAAATTTAAATCAAAATTTTCAGTCTAAAAAGGTAGTACTGCCGTATATGCATAAAATGATGGAGGATGCTTATAGAAGTTTTCTGTTATGCTACATGGAAAGACAATACATAACACAAACTGCAATATCTGAAATAGATTTATTAAATAAAACCAAAGAAAAATGTTTATGTTTGCATAGAGGTAATGAATGAAATTTCCAAGCCAATTATTTCAGGAATGCCCGAGTTATTAGAAATGTTTTTTGGAAGATGCCAGCTTTTCTACTCATGTCTCTGTGTGGAAATTATAAAACGAATTGGTTGCTGCCAGATTACTATTTTAGTATTGAAAAAAATTATGTCAACGACATATTCTGGGGAAAAATGCGGAAATATGATAATGAACAAGGTGTTTTTGAATTTCAGAATTTATCAAAGTTCGTACTGAATTTACTATTTATTCCACACTCAAATGCTGAATGTGAAAGAGTGTACAGTAAAATAAAGTTGGTAAAAACGAAATCAAGAAATAAGTTGATAACAAAAACCATAAGCGGTTGTCTATTAACTTCGCAGTGTGTGAAAAAAGATGGAAATTGCGTTAATTTTACACCTACCCAGAATATGTACGCAAGAATGAATAAAGTGGACATGTATTCTTCCACTTCTAGTATCGATGTTGATGTCTGTTATTGAAACTTAGATTATATCTTTTTTGTACAATAAATATATTTGTTATACATATATATTGTTTACTTAATATCCTGATATTGAAGGGTTAGGAAAATTTCTACAAGTTTGTAGGTTAGGTTTGACCACAGAATAGTAAGAATTGTTTCTTTCTGTTTAAGTTGTATGGTACAGTGTACGGTAATTTTTCGTCTCTGATACGGTAATCTCAGGATTCTCGGTAGACAACAGTGGATGTAACATAGGAAGATTAATCCAAGTTACATAAAATTGTTTGTCTAGGGCCGTCAGTAAAGAATCTGACATTTCTCGGAACACCTGACCATAGATTTTCAGTCATTCTTTTTCTTTTTCTCATAAATAAGTGTGTAAGGATTTTCTTTCGGAAAATTTTAGTTATCTTTCCATATAAGATGTTAATTGAATTGAATATTTACAGAATGAGAAAATGGTTTATTTTTTCAGGAAGCTATACACAAAAAGAGTAGGCTTTCAAATATTACACTTTGTCAATATCAATATTTACTGACAGCGCCACGTCACTGTCAGGGAGTTCAAATAGTTAAATTGTCGACGTATGTGTCGGTGTTTGGAATATCTGAGTTTTTTGGAATATAAGTTGCCTCAAAATGGTAGGAATTTCTTGAGATCTTCAGAATTTGAATTGATGCATGATTTCTATTTTAGCCCTTACGTCTTGATATAAAACGCAAGCTAACTGCTAGATCTGATCGTGTAAAATGTGTTGATCTACACCCCACAGAACCCTGGATGTTATGTTCCCTTTATAACGGAAATATCAATGTCTGGAACTATGAAACACAACAGTTAGTTAAAACATTTGAAGTATGTGATCTGCCAGTTAGGGCAGCCAAATTTGTACCAAGAAAAAATTGGATCATAACAGGATCTGATGATATGCAGATTCGTGTTTTAAACTACAATACTTTGGATCGAGTTCACTCCTTTGAGGCACATTCTGATTATGTTAGATGTATAGTGGTCCATCCTACACAACCATATATTCTAACGAGTAGTGGTATGCCCAATTATACCTGCCATTAGATGGATTTAATACTATTTTTAATATTCATTTGTCAAATATTCGTTCAAATACGGTTCAATTTGTTTTGTTTTGTTTCTAAGCTAAGTCTGTTCCAGATGATATGCTCATTAAACTTTGGAATTGGGAAAAAGCTTGGAGTTGCCAGCAAGTTTTCGAAGGCCATTCTCATTATGTCATGCAAATAGCTATCAATCCAAAAGACAATAACACCTTTGCTAGTGCATCTCTTGATAGAACATTGAAAGTATGGCAGTTGGGTGCTTCTACTGCTAATTTCACGTTAGAAGGTCATGATAAAGGTGTAAATTGTGTAGATTACTATTATGGAGGTAAGGTAATAATTTTAAATATCTAGAGAGAAAAGCAATACAGTTTTTTTAAGGTGATAAACCTTACCTCATTTCTGGAGCTGATGATAGATTGGTAAAAATATGGGACTATCAAAATAAAACTTGTGTACAAACTTTGGAAGGACATGCCCAAAACGTTACTGCTGTATGTTTCCATCCGGAGTTACCTGTTGTTTTGACAGGTAGTGAGGATGGTACTGTGAGAATTTGGCACGCTAATACTCATAGATTGGAGAGCAGCTTGAATTATGGATTTGAGAGAGTCTGGGCTATTTCTTGTTTGAAAGGTTCTAATAATGTTGTTTTGGGTAAGTTATTTTAATTATTTCTACATAAAAAATTGTCTAATGAGATTTTTACATTAAATTATTTTATGAATTCTCTGTAGAAAATCATCGTAATAGAACTCTCAGTTGATATTTTGAGACATAAATCAGGTATCTACATTCTACTCGTAAGTTCCTTACATTTTTGGAAACATAAGAACTTTAGCAGAATCGAATGCTTCAATGTTTATTATTCTTATTATCCTGATACTCCCAGATCTTCTGTGAAGATCCCTCAGAAGCTTTTTCAGCTTATGCGAGTTAGGAGTTCAGTTGGTTTCTGTGTAGGCTTTGTTACTGCGATCTTGCGCCACTTTAGGTCACAGCACTGTTAATTTTTGACCCAACAGTGAAATGGTGGCAGACACCCATCCAACTGAAAAATTTCTTTTCCACCTGAACAGGATTCGAACCCGAACCTCCCGGTCACAAGTCCGATGCTCTGCCGCTGAGCTATCCACACTATTAATGTATTATGTATGATGAATTTCACTTCTGTTACCTAAAGTTGTGAAAATTTACTAAAACTCAACAACTCAATAAAAATTATGTCTGAAAAAGTGAAAATATTGGAAGAAATACAAAATTTTAAGCTCCTGTGTTGTGCAGTAAGTACTGAAAAGCATTTCTGCACCCCTCAGGTAAAAGTAGATTCCTTCACGTCAGAATTCAGAAACCAGAATTAAAATTTAGGGCAGGCCTGTTAGTGCCCTCTTAAAGTCAAGCCTTGATAAACAAGTGTCAATATACGAATGCCAAATCTCTTTTTTTGGACAACTTCTTGTTACTTCATAAATGGTTGATAAACATTTCTGACTAAAGATTAACCGTAGCACACATTTTTCGATGTCAGAGTGAGACGATTTTGCATGTTTTTTTTGTGATGCTGGTTTTTTTCCAGTCATTTGCGTGTGCACCTAGGCCCCTACCTGTCTAAACCGATGTTAATTTTGTATTTGTTATTGAAATTATGTCTAAATTCTTTCAAATGATTGTGTATCTCGAGTATGAGGTATCTGACGTTTAACTCCTCTGGTATTCATGTATTTATACTTTATTTTCGAATAAAAACATTAGGGATTATACAAAAAAAAGTTTGTCCTTATAATTAAAATTGAATATGCTAATTACCTAACTATTTCCTTTCAATAAGTATACAATTTATTTCAATTTTAAGGTTATGACGAAGGAAGTGTGTTGGTCAAAATTGGTCGTGAAGAACCAGCGGTCAGTATGGACGCTAGTGGTGGGAAAATAATTTGGGCCCGTCATTCAGAACTGCAACAAGCCAACCTAAAAGCCTTACCGGAAGGAGCTGAGATACGGGACGGGGAAAGATTGCCAGTTGCTGTAAAAGACATGGGAGCCTGCGAAATTTATCCCCAGACCATTCAGCACAATCCAAACGGGAGATTTGTTGTTGTTTGTGGAGATGGTGAATACATAATTTATACAGCCATGGCATTGAGAAATAAGGCTTTTGGTAGTGCCCAAGAGTTCGTCTGGGCTCAAGATTCAAGTGAATATGCCATAAGAGAGACAGGCAAGTTTTGTTTTCAATATATATTAATTATAATAATAATAATATTAATACAATGACAAACGAGACTATAGAATTTATTAAGGTTTATTTGAAATAAATAAAAGGTGGGCCATCTAGAGTTTACATTTTGAAGTAATGTTATTTCGATTCTGGCAATACGTCGTGTTTTGACAGTAAATTAATATTTGACATTAACGAAATAGGTGGATTTACTCTTGAACAAAACTGGGAAATATTAAACACTCATTTCCAAACTGTTCAATCTTCTATCCAAACTGTTAGAAATTTACGTGGAAAATGGAATAGAAATGAAAAGGCATACTGCAGCCAGTTGTTTCGTTCATTTGAAAAATATTATTTTTCATTCGTAAATGTCAAGGTTCAACCTTTATAATAAACTGATAACTTTGAAAAAACATTCATAGGTCTTTTATTTATAGCCGATCATAATGGCCCACTCTTACTTAGATGACGGTTCTAATGGCTACATAATTCTTGAACATGAGAGTTATGTAGGCATTAAAACTCGTGTTATTATTCTTTTTGAATACTCCTGTGATAATTTCATGAAATATATTTGACTAACAATATGCCCTCTGAAAAGAAGTAAGTTAAGCACTTAAACACTACTGAAAGCTTCACTCTTTCTAGAATATCACTATTTAGTTCTATAACTTTCTATTAATTTTATGATCATATATTTAGTTTATAATATTCTCAAACTCAACTTACTATAACACAGCATAATTCCGCTCCTAATCACCATTTACGACTTTATCAAGATCCTGTTTGTTTTCAGCTGAATATATTATAACTGTATCATCATAGAACATGAAGTATTTTTTTTACATAAAGAAGATATTGCAGTGTCCCTAGACCGAGCTTAGGCATTCCTACATTGATATGTTTGCTTTTACTAAGTTTCCCATTTACCTCGGTGCATTGTCTTCTCGATGTTGAATATGACCCAAACAGAACAAAACATATTCAGCGAAAACCCATTTTTTTAAATTTCTCAAACATTTTTTGGAGATTGACAAACAGAGGCTACATATCTATTTTTATTAAGTTCTTGTGCTACTATTTGTTTGAAAGCCACATTGGTTTTAATCAATTTCAGAAATTTTTTCAATGAAAATTGTTTGTCAAATTTTATCAAAAAGACTAATGATATCTTTTTTTGATATATTATCTAATTTTTATTTCTTTGTAATGCAAGTTTTTCACCTATTCTTGAAGAATGCTTTATTTGTAACAACACTGTTTCCATCTCTGTTGGCGATTTGGTCTATGTTTTTCCTATAGTTATTTTTCGTACTGCAATATTCATTTAGCAATCATCAAGTTTTTCTTCCATATTCTTGCAACTCTTGTGGTTTCTTAGTTGCATATTCTTTTTATAGCTTTCTTCTAAGACTGATTTTTTGCTGTTATGAATTCTCTTTCAGTGAATTCATTTTGTGTGGTTCTGTCATATTGGCCATCAATTTTAGCTTGAATCCTAAATGCATTCATTTTCAAGATAATTTTATATAAATTTATATCTTGTGAATTCTTCGGTAAATTCAGGTTGAAATCTCCTACCATAATGCAACTTGTTTTTTGATTTTCCATCAGTTTGTCGAATCCTGATCCATTAAAGTCGGTATTTGTTGGATTACCGTTGTATGTAATTTAATCTCAATATATTGTTTTAAATTCGTCTTTTTCAGGTTCTACCATAAGAATATTCAAAAACTTCAAAGAGAAAAAGAACTTCAAACCTGATTTTGGCACCGAAGGTATTTTTGGAGGCTGGCTTTTGGGAGTTAAATCAGTCTCTGGTCTCACCTTCTATGATTGGGACACTCTAGAACTGATTAGGAGGATAGAAATTCAACCCAGAGCTATATATTGGTCAGATAGTGGAAAACTCGTTTGTTTGGCTACGGAAGATAGCTATTATATCTTGTCGTATGACGCTGACCAAGTGCAGAAAGCTAGAGAGGCCAACCAGGTCGCTGAAGATGGAATCGAGTCTGCCTTTGATGTACTCGGGGAAATCAATGAATCCGTTAGGACTGGATTATGGGTTGGGGACTGTTTCATTTATACAAATGCCGTTAATCGTATAAATTACTTTGTTGGAGGAGAATTGGTTACTATTGCTCACTTAGATAGACCCCTTTACGTATTAGGTGAGTACAGTTATTCTAAAATCATTTTAGTTAGAGATATATCCTCAAATAGCTGTAATATTCAATGTATAGTTGAAAAGATTAGATAAGCAGAAACTTGTATTAACTGATACAGCTAATTGAACGTGATATTTTTTTACAGGTTACGTTCCTAGAGATGACCGTTTATATCTTGCCGATAAGGAACTTGGTGTTGTTAGCTATCAATTGTTACTTTCTGTTCTTGAATACCAGACAGCAGTGATGAGGCGTGATTTCCAGACAGCAGATAGAGTACTTTCTTCCATTCCCAAGGAGCACAGGACACGTGTGGCACACTTCTTAGAGAAACAAGGATTTAAACAACAAGCTCTGTCAGTCAGTACAGATCCTGAGCACAGGTTAGTCACCATTATTCGGAATAATGTGTGAAATACTTTTTCTATCTCACCACATTGTGAGATTAAGTTGTATATTTTAGTAAATCATCTTGACTTATAGAAAAAGTGGTTATTGTTGCAAGGGAGATAAGGTAGTACTTTGCAAAGAGTGGTTAAGATTTTATGATTCTATTGTATGCAGACACAGCTACTTTACCTCCATTGTACCATTTCTGATCTTACATCAACAACTTTCCATGGTTCCATCACCTGTAAGTCCATATGATGTACTGAAACCTAAAGCTCAACCGCTAGCAACACAAAGAGTCAAGTTTTCGTGTTTTCTTGCATGCTAGGTGGTATGCGTGTAATATTATTTTGTTAGAACAACCTATATAGCCAGCTAGATCACTTGTAAACTTGCTCGGAACATAATACTGCTTTTACATTTGATTAAGCTGGCCTTGGGACATGGGAGTCTCCCAGGGATCGGTACTAGGCCCGATTTTATTTCTCATCTATATTGATGACCTGGTACGCAATATCGGGAGTAAGCCAGGTCACCAGCTGCAGATCTTTTTTCAAACAATATGGTTACTTACTTTTACATGCTATATTCTTGAATGTTTTATGTATATACACAAGAATAGGAATACTTTCCAAAAACTCTCAGCGGTTCACAATCATGAAACTAAATGGAGGTAAATTACCCCCATATTCCCTATATAGATATTTGAAAGGATGATTATCTCTGAAGGATGATTAGAGGTGCAGTGACGTGCTTGACTTGATTGAGTTCAGTGATTTTTTTGATACAGCTAGTTTTGTCTTAATTTGCTCCATATCCTCTTAGTTTGGTAAGATGAAAATTAATGAAATAAAAATTTCTTGTTATGTTTTTTCAGATTTGATTTAGCTCTAGCCCTGGAAGATCTAAACATAGCCAAACAGTTAGCCATAGAGGCGAATAACCCACAGAAATGGAGTCAACTTGGAGAATTGGCAGCATCAACGAATAACCTTCAACTGGCAAAGGAGTGCATGCAGAAGGCTCAAGATTATGGTGGGCTATTACTTTTAGCAACGAGTTCGGGTGACTGTGAGTCAGTATTAGATTTAGGAAATGCAACATTGTCAGAAGGAAAAAATAATTTGGCTTTTCTGTCATTTTTCCTGCTAGGCGATTTGGAGAAATGTTGGGAAATTTTAGTGTCGACAGGTGAGTGGGTATACATTTCCATTTATTCATTCTCTGTCTGAGTACTTTATTTATTCATATTTTGTTTTTTTGAGTAATTCAGAAATAATTTCTGCAATACAATTCTAGTTTTAAGAATCATTAGGATTAAACCATTCTAGTTGTATTTAATAAGGATGCATAAGGCATTTATTTCTCTATTGAGTAATGAAAGCTAATTTAAATAGGGAATTTTTTTAATTAGTATTAAAATTCGTTAACCTTCATTCTCTTTCTTACATTCTCAACCACCGTCATATTATTTAACCATCTCTGAATCACTATATTTTTTTTTAGAATTGAATGTTATTAAAACAGATTGCATTCAATAAAACGCTTTCAAATACTATAGAACTAATTTTAACCAATGATCAAAATAAAATTGCATTGAGAGTTGTGTACCCTATCACAAAAGGTTCGACCAACATTTCTATTCCTTAGGTGAATTGAATATCAAATAATATGGCCGAGTATTTTAAAGAGAAATTTGACTATAATGTAGCTTTTAGAACGTTTAATAATTAAGGAATCTTCATCACAAACAACAAAAAACATAAAATAATTTGTAATGATGGTTCTATGGTATATATTGGACAAACTAGTAGATCCTTTGAAAAGCTTTAGACATAATTTAAACAACAATTATGTGTTATACAAAGTCTTCAGTAATAGTGATCAAGTCCCTGAACTTTTTAGTGCAGAAAGCAACTTTGTGGTAATATCTAAAAACTACTACTGTACAATAGATTCAATGAGAAACTGGGAGAGTGCAAACTTGTTTCATGAGTTTATTATCAATTCGTTTATATTAATTGTGTATCAAGTCGGAATTGAACAATTTCATTACACTGAAAGTAAGTCCTTAGACTTTATATACATATTACGTTAAGTTTCTCTGAAAAAACGTGGTTGATATTTTTCTGTTTAAATACAATTCTGCAAAGTAATTCATTTCATTTTGTATGTTTACATTTTTATTTTCTCGCTCACACGCTTGCTTACCGGTTTTCCGGAACCGGTTGACCTTGACGGGACCCTTTTCATTTGCATTTCGCTTCGCTGCATTTCAGTGTTTACCTCTCCAGTCATTTCATTCTGGTCATCGATGATATAGGACATGGCTCGTCTTCTGTAACTTGGCAGTTCTCTCGTATTCCTGTCCGCTTTTGTTTCCGCTCCCGCATTCCTTTCGATCGTGGCCTCTGTATCTGTGCTGTCTTCATTAACGGCCCATTGAAGTGAAGAGTCTAATTGTAATCCCTATTCCTTCATCCTAATTATCCTTCATAATGTCGCAGGAGAGGAGATTGCGAAGTGATTATTCTGGTTATCGTCATTCCGTCCAGCCTAATTCTCAGTCAGCTCAACAGACTCCGTCCGATGATACAAACATGCCAGTCACTGCTCAGCATTTCAACACTCTTCTTGAATCAATTCAAAAGGTCGCTGCCAGTGTCGAGCGTATCGAAAAACGCCAAGACGACCTCTTCAATCAATTGGCTAGTTGTACCACAAAAATCAAGGAGCATAGCGATATTATCTCTAAACATCAGAGCGCAATCGATGACTGTCATTCGGAGATTGCTAGTTTACATCTTTCAGTCCAACATGATATGGCGGAAATTCTGAACCGTGTGAGAAAATCTCACAACCTCATCATATGTAATGTCCTTGAGAAAGCCGACGCCTTGCTTGACACTGCCAGTGTTCGTGACATTGTGGAGCACATCCTGCCGAATGCTGGTCACACTCTCATCAGTTCAACTCGATTACCATCCAAAGATAAAAGCAAACCGAAGTGGATTCGAGCGACGACTTTCTCGTCACCTGATACTGTTACAGTTGTTTTGAGAAACCGATCTAAACTAAAGGGTCACCCTAGCTTCCGTCAAGTTATAATTTATGATGATAAGACAAAAAAACAGGTATCTGCCCTTGACTCCCTTCGTGTCGAGTTGAAGCACCGTCAAAACGCTGGTGAAGGCGATCTAACCATAAGATATTTACAGGGTGTCCCAACAATAATATCCTCATCACAATCTCCAGGTACATCTACAAAAAACTGAATAATCTCTTGGTTTGGCCCTTGATTTACACTAACATACAATCACTTTCATCCAAGTTTTCTGAATTTCTGTCCATTGTTCAACTACAAAAACCCTTCATTATGCTGATAACTGAGTCCTGGCTGCATCCATCTATTCCAAACTGCATATTCGACATAACTAATTATACTCTTTATCGCGACGATAGTATCACAACTCCTGGTCACAGGGGGGTATGCGTCTACTTAAGACAAGATATCACTTCCTCGTTCAAAGTGAATGAGGTCCATAAGAATTGGGCAGGCATCAACAACATTTTCTTTGAAATATCAAAGCAGGGTTTTTCTATCTTCATCGGATGTATCTATCGACCTCGTCCCTGCTCTGAAGACGCCGAGTTGGTTGCTTTTCTGTCGGAATGCTCTAAGAAATATAATAACTTGTTCATAGCTGGAGACTTCAATTGTCCAGATTTACAGTGGCCCATCACACAGCTGCCTTCACAAAACGCACCATCGTTTCGTTATGCTGAACTTATGGTCAACAGTGGTCTTCAACAACTAGTTCATCAACCCACCAGATACAGGGAGGGACAGATTCCTTCCTTACTCGACCTATTCATCTGTTCCGATTCCAATGTCATCTCAGAAATCGAATATTCACCTCCTATTGGAAAATCTGACCACGTTCTCTTATCTACCCAAATTCAGCTCAACACCTCAATCACAAACAGTAGGCAGAGTAAGCTTAAAAGTAGAATCAACTTCAATCAAGTTCGCGATATCATCTCGGGCTATAGCTGTTCTCTCTTCTCAGCTTTCGATGGAGGATAACTGGAGGGTGTTTTCTGATATAATCAATGAGGCTGTGGCTGCTTGTACTACTTACTCAGTTCAGAAATTCAATCCTTCGAAACCATGGATAAAGCAGTCCATATTGCATATGATCCGTTGTAAAAAATCATTGTGGCAACGTTATTTACGCAGCAGATCGGATGATGACTATCGCAACCATCGTGCATATTCCAACGTTGTATCGTCGACTATTCAACAAGCCAAGAAGAAATTTGAACATGATTTGGTCAGCTCCAAGAATAGGAAGAGACTTTACAAGTATCTTCGCTCCTGCATGAACAGCAAGGTTGAAATACCCTTTGTTTATGACTCTGCCGGTGAGGTTTGCCAGAACCTTACTCGGGTTGCTGACGTGATGGCGCAATCTTTTGCCTCCGCTTTTGTGTCGGAACCTGAAGATCTAATTTCTGATCCCAATTTTCCACGTATTGTCGATGAAGTGGAGAGCATCAATGTCGATCGGGAGCTGGTCCTGGGATACCTCTCCAAGATGAAGAAGCACTCTGCCCCTGGTCGCGATGGATTTTCTTCGCAACTGCTACATTTCTGCGCCGATGTCTTGGCTGAGCCACTGTCTATAATATTTTCGTATTCTCTTCAATCCTCCTCCCTCCCTCAAGATTGGTTGTCAGCTTCTGTTACACCTATCTTCAAGAAAGGCGATAAGCTTTCTGCTCAGAACTACAGACCAATAAGCTTAACATCTCAAGTTTGCAAGCTACTGGAGCGAATCATTAGCGATAAATTGATAGAGTTTGCCCTACAAAACGATATAGTTCCCAAGGAGCAGCATGGGTTTCTTCCGGGTCGGTCCACCATTACGAACCTCCTCTCCTGTGTCAACGATTGGACTAGGTGCATTGATTGTGGCTGTCCGGTGGATGTTGTTTATTTGGACTTTGCGCGAGCATTTGATCGTGTCCCCCATCGTCGTCTCCTGAGGAAGCTTGAGTTCTTGGGAGTGAGGGGTCCTCTGCTTTTGTGGATTCAGTAATTTTTGTCGCTTCGCACTTTCCAGGTGAGGGTCGGTGACTGTTTCTCTTCCTCTGATATGGAAGTTCTTAGTGGAGTTCCGCAGGGTTCGGTTTTGGGTCCTATCTTGTTCCTGTTGTACACTTCTGATCTCCCCCGACTTTTTTCATCCAGTTGTGCAATGTTCGCAGATGACACAAAGCTTTAAAACTGTCCCTTGGTTGATGCGGGACACCTCCAGGAAGACCTCAATAAGCTCTCTGAGTGGTGTGGGAGGTGGTTGCTACCTCTTAATATCGGGAAGTGTTGCGTGCTCCATATCGGCAAAAAAAATCCAAGGACTCCCTACTTCGTTGGCCAGCAGAGGCTAGCTGCTGTCTCTCAGCATTGTGACCATCACGGATGACTTAAGTTGGTCTGCTCACACTTCGATTGTTGTGTCTAAGGCGAGACAATTCACCTACCAGCTGTCTAAAACATTTGCAAGATGCGATGTAGCCACAAGCAGGACTCTCTACACAACCTATGTGCGTCCTATTCTGGAATATGCGGGCCCTGTTTGGTGGGTCAATCTGAGGGGTGATCAGGATCTTTTGGAATCTGTCCAGTGGTGGAACACTCGTCTTCCATTTGGCACAATCCGCCCTGATTACCAATCGAGGCTGCGGTTCTTTGAATTGCCCTCCTTCTCGGATCGTAGAAGAAGGGGAGATCTGATAACCACCTATCGAGCACTTCACTCCCTCTTCGGTACGGATATGTCTTACCTCTTTCCACTTAACCATTATCGAGCCTTAAGAGGACACCGTTTAAAGCTTGCCAAGGAGAACTTCAGGACGACACCGAGGAGCCAGTTTCTTCCCAACAGAGTGTTCGAGGCGTGGAATCGACTCCCTGCTGAAGTTGTGTCATCGCCATCGGTGAATTCTTTCAAGAACGCTCTGGATGGATGGTCTACACGGGTTCAATAATTAATTCAATTACATTGCATTCACCACTCAATTGTTTCACTTCTAGAGTACTTTCTCAGTTTCATTTTATTTTTGTTTTTTGAGTTTATAGGTTTACCTTTACTCTTATCACTCATGTAATAATAATAATAATACAGAGCTCCTCCCAATATGATTCAGAATTCTTTTGGTTGTAAATTCAATAAATATTCTGTTGAATTTTACAGGTAGACTACCTGAAGCTGCTTTCTTTGCGAGATCGTACCTTCCTAGTAAAATATCTGAAACCGTTGATATGTGGAAAGAAAAACTAGCTCAGACAAATGAGAAAGCAGCTCAGAGTTTGGCGAATCCTAAAGATTATGAAAATCTTTTCCCCGGTTTGAGCGAAGCTATCGAGGCACAAAACTTCTTCAAGAAAAATGATAGGGGGTTGATACCTGCTGTTTTAGCTACGTCAATAACTCCAAACTCTGATAGAAATTTGATTTCTGAAATGAAAGCTGCCAAAGGTCCTAGTGGATTTTCAAAACCACCATCCCAGCCTAGGTGAGTCACAAAGTTATATTTTAAATTAGTATTTCAAAATCTGACCAAATTATTCGTTCCAACACAGTGATTTACATAAGCGCGTTTAGGGAGATTAATGTCCCCTTTTTCCCTTCAGAATCGGTTGTCCCACTGGTACAGTTTAAAAAATATGAAAAAGAATTTTTTTTTCATTCAAAAAAATTTTGTAATTTTTTTTATATGCTTCCGTTTTTGAGCATAAAAGCGTTAGAAATTGTCAGGGAAATCAAAATTTCCCAAAGTAGGCTCTGGCATATTTGAATAAGTTTATTGTGACAATATCTTGAAAAAGTTGACATTTGTATGTTTCTTGAAAGGTAATGAAACTAATTTCTTTAATTTGTATTCGTTGAAAACATTTTTTTCGAGTAATACTAAATTATTTCATGGAAATTTCACAAACAAAAATTAATAAACCATTGATTTCTGAGATTATGTGAGTTTTGGGCAAACATTTTTTTTTTCCAAAATGTTTACTCATTTTTTAGCTTTCAAAAAAGTAGGAATTGAATGTTTACAGTGTAGTTTTTTTTACATAACTAATTGTTTTTAGTATCAGGGCAGAAAATTTCCAGAGAGCCGAGAAAACCGTCATAGATCAATAACCATCCATTTTATTCCAATCATAATGTAGATGTGCAGCTCTTTAATTAATCTTTAGAATCAAAATTGTGGAAACACATTGTTTTTTTTTATTTATTTTAGTTCATAGTTATTATGTTATTATGTCAGTATTTTAATTCTGTGGCTTTGTTTAATATTTTGTAAAAAATAATTTCAGTGCTTCAGTATCGAATAACCAAATAAATTTAGAACAAGAGGAAGATGATGATTTAGACTTAGATTTGGAAGGAGTTACATTAGATGATAATATAGATACTACTGTAAGTACTTTTACATAATTTTTCCCAAAACAGATTTTAATCTGAGAATATTTTACAGGATGTTAATATAGATGATGACTTGCTGGATGATGATTAATTTAAAAATTTAAAAAAATGCAGGAATGTATTATTCTAGTGTAAGATATAAATATGTATTTGTTATTTAATTAGTTTTAATGTTTATCATCTAAGCCCAAAACAATTTTACTAATTTTTAATAAATGTATGTAAATTTTTATTTATTTAAGGAGTTATAAATCAATACACCAATTTTTTGAGGAAAACAACTTTATTATAAAAATTAGAGGTTTTGAAATGATCATTAAGAAAACAAAGATTTCATTTCAACTCCTTTGCTAAATCAGTGTAGATTATGGGGAAATGCTGTACTTTTCCATTGGACCATCCGATGGACAGACATGCTCCATCTTCGAAATTCTGCTGGAAAGAGATCGTTGTTGGTGTGGCACCACACTGGGTGATCAGTGAACTGAAACAAGACATCTCAATGTCAGTGAGTCTAAACAGTTCTTCACAATGAAGCCTGGAATTTCGCGAAATAGGGCAGAAACAAAAAATAAATGGAAACGGACTGGAAGAGAAAAATGCCAAAGTGCTTCTTTCATATTGCAAAAAAGGTGTGTGTAAGGGTCGTATGTCGAAAAAGCAATCTAACTAATAAGAACATTTTTATTCCCGTACGATTTTCCGTTTATTGGCTACAAACAAAAGAAAATGTGACATTTCTCAATTTTGACAGATTTCGGATATCACAGATAACAATTAAACATCTTCTCCATAAATGTCATACCGGTTCATTTGAACTACCCGAAAAAATTTGATCAATCGGCTACACTAGTCAAATAATTGTGAAAATAAGTGCCATGGTAAGTGAGCATAGATGAGAAAAACATCAAAAATTGCATTTTTGTAAGTCAAAAGGCTTTTAACTGAAAAAAGAAAAAATATAGGTCGAATGCTGAAGACCGATCTAACTAATGAATTAGGTAGATTAATAGATTACAGTAGCCCCGTACTAATAATTAAAGTACAAAAGTCATGAAAACCGATCATAGGAGTATAATCTCAAAAATTCCCTTTTTGTGAGTGGAAAGGGTTTTCCTCAGACAGACCTATAAAAAAAGTGCTGGTTCGAGTCGAAGATTTAAATGATAGAAGCATTTTCGTGCGATTTTTCGTTTATTTCCTAGTAATGAGAGAAAATGTATGATTTCTCAATTTTTTCCAATTTCGTAGATCGCAGACAACAATTAAACACTCCCTCTCACAGCAAATGTACCAATTAATTTGAATTACCCGAAAAAATTTGATCCGTCAAATAGGTAGATCAATGTGATATAAATTATTACAATAACTGTCAGGTCCTTCTTGTGTACAAGTTTTTTTTGATATAAGCAATGAAATTCAAAAAAAGCCCAGTTTCATTTTTGTGATAGAATTACGTAATTCATTAATATAATTTAAATAGTTATTCTACAATGGTACCCATATATTTTAATCGACTCTGGGATAATTTTCCAGATTCAGTGAAATTTGTACCTTTCCAAGCTTATTTCTTTATGGTTTATAATACTATATATCTGTTACCTATTATGGTATAAATACAAAAATTCTTATACTACGACATATATCTTTCAGCTATTATATCTCATTATATGAGAGAGTACAGCACCAATGAAGTAAATCCACCAAGCAGTAGAGTTAAAAAGTAATCCAAGATCTATGTATTTTATGAAATTTCAGAAGTTTTCATGGCAAACTAAATAATGCAATGAAATTCCCCATCACTTACCTAGCAATCAATTCAATATTATGTTTCCTAGCTATGTTGAATAAAGCAATTAAGTTAGTGTTTTGGAACAGTATAGCTAAATGATTGCCTGTGGGATCAATTTCCATCGTTTGAACTAATCCTCCAATGCATACACCATCATTCTCAATCTTGGTCAGATCAAACAGGGGGATTGCTTGATCGTTGGAAGATTCAACATCAGAGGTGAATACGACTCCACTTTTTACTCGTAAAGCATAGATTAGTGGCTCCGTGGATGTAGCAAATAAAAGGTGGGTGCCACAGTTAGTCCAACATGCTGTCTGAACTCTTCCAGAAAGCACTGTCCATTTTTCAGATTCCCATGACAAGCAATCCCACACTCTATAAATACATACAACAATAAATTTAAAACCAGAATATTAAAAATATAACGATAAATTATTATAGAAAAATATGTTTTATTGGTGAGGATTTAACAGTCCTTCCCTAGTAATTTTCAAAATTCCTATCTCAATGGACTACTATCTAACAGAACTAATGCTGTTTTATATATCTTTATATTATATTAATAATATTAATGATCGAAGGATGTAATGAATTATTGAGCAGGCTTTTTTATCAGAGATGCTGGGTAATGAAATTGGCATTATTCTACAGAAAATACTTTGAGATCAAGATAACTGCAAATAATCGATTTAAATTGAACATTATGTGAAAACGACCCGAATATGCAAAAAGACAATACAGTCAATTTTTTTTTATTACCCTGATACTCGTAGATCTTCTTTGAAGATCCCTCAGAAGCTTTTTCAGTTTGTGCGAGTTAGAAGTTTGCTCCATTACTCACTTTAATATAATTATACAAAAATTCAATTAAAAAATAACGAAATAATAAAATGAATTCATTTAAATGATCTCCACTCAATAGTGTAACAAATAAAAAGCATTACTCACCTAAAAACAATTCCATCACTAGACGAAAACATTTTATCCCCGGTAGGAGACCACTTGACAATTATATTTCCAGATCCACCAGGTTTCTTCAACGAGCTATTTCTATTGAGTTCTACATTCCACACATATATATATTTATCACAAGCAGCAGCACTTACTAAGAGATCTCCCCTTGGACTCCAGGTAAGGCTTATCACAGGTTTATGATTTACTTCATATAAAATAATAGCATTGCTCATAGATGGTCTAACTACCTAATAATAATTTGAATGAGTCAGAATTATTACTGATACATTAATATTTTACCAACGAATGAGGATCTATACTCCATACCGTAATACCACTTTCATGTCCAACTGCGAGTTCTCCATTTGTGAGAGGTCTCCAAGCAAGACAAGTAACATTTTTTTGTTGCTTGCATCTCAATAAACAGTTTGTTTTATTGTCACTTCTGTAGATTCGTACACTATCATCTACTGTACAAACCGCTATGGTACAAGAATAAGGGTGCCAAGCAAGACATCTTACAGAGTAACTTGCCCAATTGCGAGTCTGACTATATTGGTTTATTGTGTTAATTCCTTTATATTGTAAACTTGGATTCAGAAATAACCTAGTTCTTTGGTAGAGATTAAATACATTCAGAGCAACAAAGGCGATGTTAGATATTATCTTTTGTCTATGTGTAGAAGCAGTATGTAATGCTTCTACTAAACCATGTTCGTAATACACTTGCGTTAATTGTTTTAAAAATGGTACATCAACTGATACAAATAAAGATCTTCCTTCTTCTCCAGAAGAAGCTGCATGAATAAGGTCGCTTGTTATATGAATAGGTGGATGAGTTTCAACCTGAAGACATTTATTTTAGGGTTACTTTTAACTGAAATTTATTAGACTTACAGCTAATGTGATATCAGAAAGTTTATCTAGATTATGTGATTTGTAATATGGTCTACCATCAACCTCACATAAGCACACATCTTCTTTATTTGGTGGTAAAAAATCATTTAGATCCCTCATATTTTCTTTCTAGAAACAGCTAAAAATTTGAATTAAACAACTTATTAACCGGCAACAAGTGAGTTAATGAGTTTCATATCACAGAAAGCTGAATTCTTATTTCTGTTTGTGCAAATATGTGTCAATTGTACCGACGTGAAGTTGGCTGTCTGATCTGGCTGTCAAAAGTTCCGAAAATTGAACCGCGCTCGTTACACTATATTCTGATTCTGTTCGGACAAGGTACAACTCGGTCGAAAGGAATATAAACTGAGTGAATCTAATTGAATTGAAGGAAGCCTTCAATTTCGCTTTTAGGTAGGAAGTTCCGCCATGCGTCGATCGGGTATTTCCGGAACTTTTGGCAGCCAGCTCAGCCAGCCAACTTCACGACGGTATCAAATTTAACCTCTAACAGGATTCAGTTTTGGTTATTGGTTGCTGTTTAGTAGAAATAAGTTTGAAATGGCTAAAGTTACAAATTTATTAAGGAATTTTTCCCAATTATCATTACATTCTAAATATCAAGCAGTATCAACACGAAACGTTCAAGTTTTAAGGTGACCTGAATATTAAAAATGAAACATCTTCCTAAAAAGTATTTTTCAGAATTTCTAGACGTTCAATTTCTACCACAACAAGATTATTCGACTTGAATGAGTTTTTCGAACCGAAAGCAAATTGGGGAGCAACCGAAATAAAAAGTGGAAGAACTTGGACTAAGGATGACCTTAGAATCAAATCTAATGAAGATTTGCACAAGTTATGGTATTGATTGCTGTTTATGCTCTAGAAGTCTTTAGTTTTTCTCTATAGTTTTTAGTAATTAGTAAACCATTTTAGGTTTGTTTTATTGAAAGAAAAGAATATGCTCCTTACTATGGAAGAGGAAGCTAATAGACAAACTAAAGTATTTCCTAGTCCGGAACGTTTAGATAAAGTACAAGATGCAATGAAAAATTTGGAAGATGTTATTAGAGAAAGAAATAAAGCTTATTATATGCTTGAAACGGGTAAACATGGAGAAAGGCCAGTTGAAGAAACTATTAATGGATTTGGATTAAAGACATTCAGAAAGTAAGTATTAATAATTAACGAGGATTGTGTTTTTTGAAAATTAACTGATTTTTTTCAAGGTTATATGAGTATCCTGTTCCTAAACATATGAATAAGAATTGGTCCCGTTTCGAATTTAATGAAAGGGATAAGGATGTTTCAAGGTTCCTTCTTAAATATAGAGAAAAAAAGTATTTGGATAAGAAGAAGAAGAAGGTGTAAGTACAACAAACCACAATAAAATTTAGAATGAAAAACATTCATAGAAGTTCTTACACAATGTGAGAAACTTTTTGGTATACTTCACTATAATCTTTGGGTTACATATATTTGTCAGTCAACTAATGCTTCTTTAAACCTTTCTGTTTGTCAAAAAAATTGATACTTGAAATCGAGTCCTTTGTTTTAACAAGTGGATAACATGACCAAATGGCTACAAATAGTATTTATACGAGTATAAGAAATATTTTTGTTCCTACCAATCAACTGTCATAACTGAAAAATATTTTTTTCCGGGAAAATTCTAATAAATGAAATTGGAATCTATGAAAGAACGAAGTAAAATACTATCAATCAAAATATAATTTCTAATAGTTCCATGATACAATGTTATTTTGAAATTCTTAAAAAGACATTTAATAAGGAACAATTAAACAAAGACTAATTTGTGCTTCTTAACTAATTAATTTTATTTTTCGCAGGAGGGATTTCAACCATGTTATTGGTTTAATGAACAGATTCCCAAATATGGATATGGAAGCCGTGAAAGAACAGTATCCTGATGTAGATATTGAAAAAGCAAAAAGAAGTAGAAGGTATAAAGGTTTAGATTGAAACTATCCAATCACATTGATTGTAAAATAGATAATAAATATAAAATGATTATTATTTTGTTTTTTCATTGTGTGTAAATTATCATGAATTGAAAACAAATTAAATGCACATGTGTGAAAGGTTTTCAACCAGATGTTCAGATGTCACATTGTCAAATGTGATGAGACATGGGTGCATTATTACAATCCAGAATCTAAATAAGGGAGCTTGGAGAGGAGAAGCCCCACCTCGAAAACCTTTAATAGATCTTTTCTAATGCTAACGCTAGAGACTAAGCAGTAAATTTTTCTTTAACCCTAGATATCAAGCTTATTCTTATACAGGTTTGGAAAAATCACAATTTAAGGTTGGGATATTCAACGCAATTATTATTATTATTATTATTATTATTATTATCCTGATACTCCTAGATCTTCTGTGAAGATCCCTCAGAAGCTTTTTCAGCTTGTACGAGTTAGGAGTTCAGTTGTGTTCTGTGTAGGCTTTGTTACTGCGATCTTGCGCCACTTTAGGTCACAGCACTGTTAATTTTTGACCCAACAGTGAAATGGTGGCAGATACCCGTCCAACTAGAAAATTTCTTTTCTACCTGAATAGGATTCGAACCCTGGACCTCCCGGTCACGAGTCCGATGCTCTCCCGCTGAGCTATCCACACTCATATCATATGTTTTCCAACTGTTCTGTTCCTTTTACTCTAAAAGTACTTTAGTGGACCTCTAAATATCTTATATTGATGCCAAAGTCCGTATAATTGCACTTTATGATAATAAATCCAGTGTATAACTCGAAAAGAATCTCTTCTCTCCCACACAGGTGGGAAGTGGGTAGTTGGACACCTCATTTTGTTTGGGATGATACAGATCCAGTTGGCACATAGAACTCAGGAGTGCTGATGTGTAGTCCATAACGCTTGAAAATCAAATACAATACATCCTATTTCATTGCATACTGCATGTGAAGAATTTATTTGCAACAATGAATGACGCAGATAATTTCATCTCTGACAATCAATGAATGGGTTTTTTTTGTCATAGCTGGTTTGAAAATAAAATAAATTCTACAAGAATTTCAAAAAAATCTAAAGGAAAATAAAAGTGAATTCTAAAGAAAAACTCAACGCAAGTCGAAGGGTTACAAATTTAAATAGTCCACACTGTTGTAGCCAAATCTATTAAAAAGAGATAATCTCATATCTCTGAGCAGATTAGGCATAGTGGGTATTTTGACACAAAGTTGGATTATTTTCAACCTAAAATCACTAAGATTTGTATCGATCCATAAATTGAGTTTTTCAGATATCTCCAAAGAAAAAAATCATTGGGAGGTAAATCCGCTGATCTTTGTGACCATTTGACCGTGCCATTTGTAGAAATGACTCGATCCGAAAAAGTGGTTCTGAGATATTGTGACTGCTTGTCCGTTATGACTTGAACAACCACCCGTTGAAACCAGATATCATCGAAATTGATTGGGAGTTTGTCGGAATTATTTGGTTCTGTAAGAGCTCCAGATGTTTGGGAGCCTTACCATCGTGTAATTCCCCAGGATCCCAGTGCAAACATTAAGTTTTTGTGGATGCTGGGTACACACAGAAATATTTTTGTTCATTTTTCCTGGACCAATATCGTACCACTAATGGGTTCTGTTTTCTGTTCAAGAAAAACGATGACTCATCAGCAAATAAGATATTGTTTAAAATAAAAAAAAAAAATGTATATGAGACTGTAATTTATTTCCACAAAAATGTTTGCACTACTACAACAATTGTTTCACCACGATGTGGCATCTTCAGGTATTACATCGTACTGTCTCATATACATTTTTTTTTTAATTAAAATGAGTTTCCACCAAGTAAAGACCGAATCTATCAAATATTGTTTAAAAATTATTTTCTTTTTCCATCATTTCAATTTCCATCCGTTTCATTTTGTCCACAGAAAAAAAATTTCTTGGCTAGTCTGTCAAAATACCAAACAGTTTAATCGCTCATATTAACTTGTTCATCAATTTGTCTACTCCAACAAGGTGCACTGGTTTCAACAGCAGCACATCTATCTTTCTATTCTATAAATAGAATTTTTCTTCTAAACATTTCTATTTACAAAGAGTTTATTTGATTTTCAACAACACTTCTACGCTCCAACTGGATATTTATCATCCCAAACGAAATGAGGTGTCCACATCCTCACTCGGGCTACCTCTGTGTGAAAGAGAATGTTCTTTTCGAGTTATGCACTGGATTATTCATTAACGCGCATATGTTTCGATTATTCCAATATTCGACTGGACAGTCAAAGTTCTCTTCTTACGCATTGAATATTCTATCTCTAAAACGTGATTTTGTTTGGTGTATAATGCATATTAAGCAGTGACATGGGAATCACAGAATTTTTTTCATATTTGTTCAAAAAGTGTTTTTGAGGAGTTCTAAAAAGATTAAAACTATTTTGAGGTAATAAAGAAAACAATAATGAATATTGTCAATGTAATTGGAGGGTTAAATATCATTATGAGTTTGGATAACAAAATAAATTACTGGTTACATTTATTTATCATATCAGAGTTTCTATTAAAAATCCACATGGCCTTGCAATTTGTCAAGAATAAAGAAGCAAAAACATATTAGACACGATATTTCTCTAATATTATAATAAATCGTACTACAAACATAGAGAAAATGTATGTTGGCCTGCCTTGAAATAAATACCCATGTGGATTTCCTTGTGGTTACAAATATATGTAATATATTAGGGTTACAAAGAGAAACTATTGGTTACCTTCCATTATAATAGAACCAAATAAAGTTCTCACAATATAATCAGTTTTTAAAAAATATTAATATAAAAATAAGCTAAAAATTCATATTACAACATTGCAAACGAACAACAAACATTTTAAGCAACGATTAACTTAATCAAAATATTCATATCATAATGAAATTGCCTAGAATTAAATCACATACTATTTGAAATCAATTTTGACATTCAATAGCTTTATAACAACTTGCAATAACATTTCACATTGAACATAGGAGTATCATTCATCATTAGTTTTGATTATAATAAACATCATCATTTGGAACTTCTCTTTATCTCCTAGAAATATCGAACCTTATTAATCAAAAGTTTTACCACACTTTCTTTAAGTGAAATAAAGACATTCAATGACTAAACATCTCTCATCTTAATATCATTCACATATTCTCAAAAATGATTTCACAGGTTGATACTAATACAAATATTATTAGTTGTGCTAGGCTAACTAGAAGCATTTTCATATACTTATTAAACGTTTCTAATCTAAAATATTTTAGTATCTACATTCTAAAGATCACAATAGTCACATTTTCAATATATATATATATTCAACAATGACTAGAAACTTCAAAGAACACACAAGATTTTCTCTACAAGTTGTTCTCCCTTGGCAATATTGAGATTTTTGAAATAAATACTTCGTACATTATTTTGACGATTCCATATACATATATATATATATATATATATATATATATATATATATATCTAGAAAAACTATAATATTCCAGCTAACCTTAAAAAAATGATATTTGAATATAATGAATCTTTAGACTGTCTGACATCGTTTACTCATTTATCCATGTTATTGAGTATTTATAATCAACTTTAATTAATTTTCTATTTAGTAATAATGTTACTAAATAGGATATTAATTAAAATCAATAATTAATGTTTAATAATATACGGCCAATGAGTAAACAATTTTAATTTCAACAACTTAGAGGGAAAATCAAAAACTTTCGATTAATTGTAAAGTGGTTGTAAATAAAATATTAAAGGGATAGTCCTATATTCAGAGTTGAAATTTTGGATTCATTTTGAAATTCAAAATACAGTGTTTATATTTCGAACCGACACTAACTATTTACAAAGTTATAGCAGGACATAAGAAAGAGCAAGTTGTAGGTATACAACTTTCCAATCAATCATTTTACCACATCATTGTACAGTATGATCCATACTACAATTAAGCAGTTGATAAAATATTTAAACTTTTGACAAAAGAAAATAAACCTCAGTAATTACTTAGTACCTTACCCTCCATTTTTTTTGAGGAATACGCTTTAAATCCTGAAAACGTAACAAAAATAATTGATTAGAAATTAATTTTATTGCATAATTAACGCTATATTAGAATTTTGAAATGATTCTACTTGACATTATAGTAAAGTTCAAACTTAAAGTCTGTATATAGGACTACCCCTTAGAAAAATGTAGTTCTAAGTAATAGATAAAGAAAAAGTTACATATTTACAAGAAAAATTGAAGTATTTTTGCTCAGTTTGTTACAATTCTTAAGTTTGAATGAGCATTCCAAATTAGAAATTATCATGGAAAGCAATTAATATGCCTTCACTTCTTATTCTCCAGTCTTGTCTTTTATGCTTCCATATATAAAGTAATATATTGCCGTCTATTGAAAATCTGCATAAGTGCAGTGTGTATTTTGTGCTGATTATCACATTTTTGTGAGTCTATTTTCTAACATTGTTAAGGTGTAGAAATCAATTTCCTCTAATGACTATTTTAAATTGAAACGAAAAATTACATATAAAAATTTGATTCAGATATCAGACTTAGTCATGAACATTTTATGTTCATGATTAATAAATAAATAAATAAAAAAGATGTGTTGACACAAAACAAAAACACTTGTTCTTGATAAGATATAATGAAAATAGGAAGGGTTCCTTCTTTGTTCCATCGAATAATGAATTAGAATAGGTTGCAATTCAAAACAACAGGTAAAGAGTACTTATCTAGATCCAATTGAACTTCAAATCCAAAATCTTTAAGTATGAGTATTTATCTAATAAATATTGGGAGAACAAGAATGTTAAGCATGTTCCATATTCATTATACTTGGATTAATTCGAGTAAAATTTTAATATCCTCCAATACAATATCTTTACACTGAGCATTCGGAAAATTTTTTTACAAAAATTGTAAATGCACAGTGTTTGATGACCAAGAATTTTTGAGGGACATGTAGACATCTACACACTTTTTGCTGAGGGGGTCGGTTTCTGGGATTGTTGACAATGGAAAACTCTCACCCTGTAAAGTAAAAATTAGTTTCTTCTTTATGTTACTACACAAAAACAAAGTTTATCCTTTAACACAACAATGCGAGACCGCACTGTGCAAGACGAACCTTGGAAAAAATTAATGAATTGGGGTGGTACCGCCTTACCATTTCCATTTATTCCTGTCGCTACAACATATTCTTAGAGGCCAAAATGCCATCTCGAGATATTTTACTAAAAAACCAATTGATGTTTATCAATTGAAAATTTGCACACTAGATGGCAAAAAGTTATTGATAACGAAGGTGATTACATTATTGATTAAAAATAAAAGCTTGTTAATCATTTAATACCTTGAATTTAATTTCAAAAAGCAACATTGCTTTACTGTCGACCTTATAGTTACCGCCAAAATAGTTAAACATATTTTGTGTGTCAGTTCAATTATTTATCGCATAAAGATAAAAATTACACTTACTTTCTCGTTATTGTATTCCCACAAAACTTCTAAAGTTGAAATAAAACTTTCCAGCTCAGCATTCGAGGCAAAATAGAGGATCCAATCTCCACCACATTCATAAACTTCCCTACATGCAAATTCCTGAAATATTTCAAATTTGACATAATTTATTTTGCCATGCCGAAGGTATTAAACGTTCACTTACGAGAATACACCAGCTCTGCTCGGCTGAAGGTAAACGGAAAGACACCAAATCTAGTATTGAAGCGCAAGATAGGGCTTGCGGTCCACTGATCAGTTCTTGTTCAACATCGTCAGGTAATAATGATTGCACCGTACAAGGAAAGGCCTCTCTCACTGTCAGTATATGTTCAGTAGTCATAAGCAGAGAGCATGACTGTGTTATCACTTTATCCTTATAATGAGTCTGAAAACAAATTTGAAAGACAAAATGTTAAAAATTCAATTTACAGAAACATTGTATGATAATTATAAAAGCTCACGTCAGAAGTTTATGGGCTCTCTATTGGTATTAGTTCAAATATACTCAAATGTACAGTGAATACAATTTTTAGCCAATTCCCAAATTTCCACAATTTGAAAACTCCTCTTAATGGGCTTAAGTTATTAAGTTCGTGCGGTTTTTTGTAGTAGATTGAAGCTTTATTGCAAATTTCAAACTATTGTCAGCTAGCCACTACTTTTTCCTGTCTTTGTGACGGATCCCATCACGAAAAATGGCTCTTTGGCCGCTATAGGGGCCAAACAGGGCATGTTACATCGATCGGAAGAGATGGTAGTCGGATGTAGCAAAGTCTGGGCTGTACAGAGGGGGGGGGGGGGTTTGGACGACTTCCCATTCGAGCATTTCTAGGTACGTTTTTTACTGCGAAATAAATTTGTCGTGTCTGCCCACGTATTGCGGCTGTTTTCTCGCAAAGCTTGGCTCAAACGCATCAATTGTCCTTAGTGAACCTCCCTTGTGATCTTTTTGTTTGTTTATAGTAGCTCATAATACACCACATCCAGCTGGTACCATCAAATATAAAGCATGCATACCATGAACATTTGGCTTGCAGTTGATGATGAGGCATCCATATGTTGCTCGACGTTTTGGATTATCGTAATGGACTCACTTTTCATCGTCAGTCACAATTCGATGTAAAAACCACTTTCTTTTTTGCCGTTGGAGCAGTTGTTCCCACGTGAAAAAACGGCGTTCGACGTCTCTTGGCTTCAGTTCATACGGCACCCAATTTTCTATCTTTCGGATCATTCTCATTGCTTTTAAACGATGGCAAATGACTGGTTGAGTGTTTTTGCGAGCTCCTCTTTCCTTTGTGATGATCTTCATAGAGCCTTGCCTGTAATTCTTTATCCTTAAACTTTAGTAGCGCTCTGGGTCGTTCTTCGTCTTCTAAATAAAAATTGCCACTTTTAAATCGAAATGGAATAATAAACTAGTAGTGACATCTGTTATCAAAACCATACGAACTTATTTATACTCCTAATACTTTGAAAAAGGTACAATATCTTGGGGTAAATAAAAAATTTTTTTTCTTATTGACCAATACTTGTTACTTTTTGACACTGTAGTATAAGATGTATAAATCAAATTACAAATCAGTTTATTAGAATCAAATTTGACTTGATGCATACTGATATGTTGTATAATTTATAGCAAGATTTAAATTTTTTGTTCATAGGAATAATTTGTCCTTTTTTGTGTTTAGCTTGGGATAATACTTTTTGTGTATTTAGAGTCCTGATTTTTTTATTCAAAACTGATATAAATTTTTTATATTATATTTTTGCTGTATTATTTTAAGACGATAAGAAGAGCTATAAATAAACTCACCCCATTGGCGGCATGTATCAGGGCTTGCAACCATTCACTTGCCACATACTCATCGGGAGCAGCCAACTGAAGACCTTTACCATTAACAATAACCTGAAATGTATGTGGTCGAGGCGAGTTTGGTAAACGACGAGCTCCTTGACAAGCTCCGTTGATGAGCGGATACACCATCATTGGAACTCTATTAGAGGCTGATGACAGCATATACAAAACGCCAGCTCTGAGGAGACCAAAATATTTAAATATTTCTCAACATACTCTTTGAACAGATAAAATGCATATATTTTATATTCCACTCTGTATTTGTTGCAGTATTAAATTTCATCAGGCACAACTAAGGAGATATTATTATTATCTCTGACAGAAACTGCTGCCGGTCTGGCCTATATATAAAGCTTTGCATTCATCATATTAAAGTTTGTGAACTCCAGAATTTTTGAATTTGTCCCGTACGGACTTTGAGTTTTTTATGAATAATTAGAAGACAAAAAAAATTTTTTGTAAAGATTGCGGATGATAGTTTTCAAAAGCTTCCGACTTTACGGCAGTGTTTTTGACGTTTTTTGATTGAATAACAGATGACAAGAAATATCAGGCAATATTTTGTTACTACCAAAAGCTGTAAAAGGAAAGTTAAATAATAGATTTTGTAATGCAATAAAACTATTAATTTAGAAAAAACATTATTGGCTCCTTTACTCACTTCAAAATGAAATATGCAGTTTCCCATCTTGGATTAGATTCTTTAGTTCTAAACATAAGTGGTCCTTCCTTAGTAGGACCATGTGGTGCGGCATCTTCAATGTCTGCACTTAACTCTTGTATATCAACAATGCTGTAGTATACATATTCTTCATCCTATAAAAAGGAAGATTTTTAAAGATAAAATACACTGCCAAGCATTAGGGTCATCCTGCATTTATTTTTTAAATCATTTGTTGTTTCGTTCAAAGTTTATTGAAAATGATGAAAACTAATAATGTAGGTCAAAACGCCTTTAGGTCAAACAAAAAAAAATTAAGCTTGAAAACGATGAGACATGCTTTGGATCACATACTGGAGAATATAGTCCCATTTCACCACTATGGCGTGAAGCTCTATAATTTTTGGTAGACAGCACATGTCTACCTAAATATCCCCCATCTCATAACAAACATTTAAATATGGAATTCGAGCAGGCCAAACATATCTCGTGATTTGAACCTTCTTAAGATAACAACATGGTCTTCTGGAACCTCTATCAGTCATAATTTGGATAAAGACTAACTCCATGTAAGCAAAAGATATACCTCCAGGTGCCATGATTGAGCCTAAATGGAAGTCACTCGGTAATACATGCTGGAGGACATCTCTCCCCTTGTCATCGCTACACTCTAATATCTGTCTGAGCCCATAAGACAAAATCCCAGTTTATCAGAAAACAATATGCGACTCCAATCCTCTATTGTCCAAGCCAAGTGTTCTCACCCAAAATTGAATCTTGCAATCCGGTGTTCATGTGAAAGCAGGGGTCCAGTAGTCCACTTTTGTGAAGTGTCCACTCACTTACAGTTATATTTCTCACTTCTTGAAGATGATTCCGAGGAGAAACTGCCTTAACCATTCGATTTCTTAAAACACTAGAAATGAGAAAGCAGTCGTCTCCAGTTGTTGTACTCCCTCCTCATCCAGGTTTTTTAGTTAACAGACCAGTCTCTTCATAACTTTGAAATACTCATTGCATACTGGAGAAGATTTGCTCAAAAGTTTCTCATAGTTTTGAACTGCGACTATCTCTTATAGCCGCCACAACAGTATTTATCGCCATTTCAACACTTACAATAGTAACACAACTCAATCAAACCATTTTCAACTAACCTTTTGAACAGCAGTCTGTCTACAGATTGCTTTCCTCAAGTTACTCATATCGTGCATACTCAAGTGTTTCACAGCAGGCATATCGGGACTGTTAATATCTTTGAACATTGCCATCGCTAATTGACCAATAAAGTCGTTGGTTACTTGTGTGCAACCTGTTGTGATCATGCACTGCATGTCTTGTTTGAAGTTTGAAATGTGAACAGTCTGCCCATTTGGTCCAATCAAAACTGTGCTTAAGTCGGTATATGGTATGAAGAAATGGTTTCGATACCGCCCACCTGATATAAGGCTTGTTATGTATAAAGCTGCATTCGTCAAAATAGCCAACAAGGGTTTGCTGTCACCTTTTGGAGTGTATGCACTTCTGACCATGAATAACTGAAAATAATATATTAAAGATTATTATATTTATATCATAGTTCTCAATGGAGGATAACAAGTAAAATTTATATCCAATCACGATACCAGTAATTCTCATGCATAAAATAGATCTAATTAACTTTTAAAATTGTGTCTGGGTACTTATAACATCTAATGAAGAATGAACAAAAATAGAATCAATACATGGAGTAATAAAAGATGTGTAATAAATGCTTCTTCTGGAAGTCGAAAGGCTTTTTTCTGGAGGAGCCAGAAAAAGTGTTGGCATCGATCAAAATTTGAAAGACCGATCTAACTTATAAAAGCATTTTCATTCCAGTATATATGTACTATGAACGAAAGATAATGTGACATTTCTCAATTTTGTTCGATTTCAGAAATCACAGACTTAAATGTCATACTGGTACATTTGAACTACAAAAAAAAATATTGATCAATACAATAGATGAATCAATTGACTTCACTAGTTATAATATTGGTGTAGTTAATATTAATGAAAAGCCTAAATATTACTCACCCTAACGAAAGTCTCCAACTGACTCCTGAATACCTCCCTTTTCAGCTGCATTATCATCCTCTTATCGTACACAACAGCATTTGCCTCCTTTTTCTTCAACCCATTTATTATCTCCTTCTCCAATTCTCTATCCGTCTCATCGTGGCCTGTGAAAGTCTCCTTTACTCCCTTTACGTAAAGACTCATATATTTCCTGTCATTCTTATGCCTCTTCGCCGATTTCGCATCCAAAATTTTCTTCAAAGTAACGTTTTTCAAAAACCTGTCGATCAGCGACGATTTCGAAGTCGATGGCCTCGAAACCGTCTCGTTCTTGGATAAAAAAGAATTTAGTTCCGATTCTGAGGAAATTTTGAAAGACGACTGAGTCGAGTAATGATTGCTCCTGTTGATTCTCTTCTTAGGAGAGTTAAGATGCCGGGAATGAGTGGCTTCAGAAAATTCCGAAAGGGTTACATCGTTATCTGACCAGTCCAATTTTGAAGAGGAAGCGTAAGTACTTAGTATAGACTTTGAGCTCCTTTCAGTAGGACTTGTTTCAACACCAGTCTCTTCGTCTTTTTTCGGGGTAGATGTTGGTATTTCTGTTTCTTCTCTTGCTTCTTTTTCAGGTTCTTCTTTGCCCTTTTTTCTGAAGAAGTTGAACTCTTTCAATATAAGTTGATATAAGGTGGAGCTTTTTGGTTTATTTTGTTGTTCGAATGTCTTCTGGAAATTATCATATTCGTAAGAATAACTGATGCCTTTGTGTTCATACACATTGCTGTCACATAAAATAATATTTGGTGGTAGTTGCTGATCCACTGGGTAGTTAGGATAAAAACCTTCGCTTCTGGATAACCTAAAGTTACTTTTGGCAACTTCCAAGTTGAGGTTACCACGTCTTTTTACCGGCTCTTCTTTGATGACCATATCATCCGACTCTAAAAATGAGAAATTGGTACAAGAGCGCCTTCGATTAGATTTCTCATTTGCAGAAGAATAAACAGGTATATCTTCTTGTCCTTCAGGAACCCCTGAAACATTAACACCCAGTTTGAATTAAGGAGATAATTATTTTTGTACACTCAGTATAGGAAGTAAAGCAGAAAGAGCCTCTTCATTTCAATGAAAAGTATTCTAAATCAGATATACAGAGGTCAATCAATAAGTACTTGGGTTAGGGATGAAGAGGCAAGTTAGATCGAGACACCTTTTTCTACATACATATCTTACTTTTCCTTTACTCTTAAAAATATGATTTGTAAACTCTTTTCTTCTCTGATTGAACTGTACATAATAAATAAGATGTCAATTCATTCTGCAGTTTATGTGATTTTGCCGATTTTTAATTCATTTCAAAAAATTGTAGTCAGGAACTTTCTGGTAAATGGAAACATTTCATTTGCGAGGAACAATTTTCATCAAGCAAAATCAATCAAATTGGATATACTGATGAAAAATGATAATAGGTTGGGGAAAACAAATCCATTATATTTTTGGTAGATGGCTGTAGTAATTACCAAATAAGACTAACTACTAATTCAGCCTATAATACAGTGCGATAGCTTAAACTTTCCGCAATAATATCACCTGTCTTGGGTACTTACTGATTGATCTTTATATTCATAATTTAATCTAAAGGTCTTCATCTTGCGCATTTTTTATCTATAAATTGAGCTCAAATAGGAAGATCAACTTTGTTAATTGACGTAGAGTAACTATGTGCCCACTTGAAATATTGTTTTCAATAATACTGATTCAGAATAAAAAATCAACCAGAAGAAATTAAAAGGGATTAAATCACTTAGGTTCATGCAATACACTTCAGGGAATGTTCAAAGGATATTCACTGCATCTACAAACACTACTTCGGTTGAGGTCTGAAAATTACTAAAATCGGCATATATAGGTGTTTACCACCTTTTTGTAAGTCAGTATATTTTTATTAAGAATAGGATAACATTAGCCTAAAAAAACATTATGCAAGAATCTTGCAGATTTTTAGTATCTCTACTTCACAACAACACAAGCACATACATTTGTAATCTAATAAAACGTTGCACATGCAGTCGAAAATGAACTTTTTTGTCTGATTATCCCTGAATCAAAGTTGAAGTATCTATAAGGATGGTCCACTTTTTGTAGAACAACTTTAACAAACGGTGGAATGTTCAATTTCAAGAAAAAATGTCCTATAAACATAGGTCTGCAAACTCCATAAGCCCCTTGGGGCTTGGAGTTGGTGGTGATCAAAATTGTTGGGAGAAGCTACAGGGTGATAGTTTTTTCAAGGTTTCTCCTCCTTTTTAACCCTGAAATTTGACAATTTTCCATGGGTATGTATACCTAATTTTGGTGTTTCGAATTCTTGTAAAAATTAGAAGTTGGGAGTAGAAAAAAATACGCTATATTATGGAAAATTGTCAGTGGGGTACGACAACAAAGTTTTGGAGTTAAAAAAAGAGATAAACCTTGAAAAAATATAATCCACAATTCTGATTATCATTTTATTTAAACTACAAGAAATACCTCATCCTCCAAGATTGATCCAGGTATCTGGAAAACTATAAGAGATGTTGAGAAAAAATGACAAAAATCTGGAAATTTGAAAGCCCTAGAGTTGGATTATAAAGCATTTGCAGACCTATGTTTATAGGACTTTTTGTCTTGAAATTGAACATTCTATCGTTTGTTAAAGTTATTCTACAAAAAAGTGAACCACCTGTATAAACTACAATCTGGTAACGAGCAAAAAAACGGGCCACTAAGATTTTACACTGTTTTTTCTAATAGATTCATGTGTTTAAATTGATTCAATAATATTTTGTTCGTCATCTATCTTTCATTGGAAAATCAACTAAATATGCGCAAAATGTAATTATGGGCTAAAAAAATTGATAAAAGAAACCATCTTCGAATAATTCTTCACGATAAATTCATCATTTATCAGTTGCGTTCAACATTGGTCATTGAAAAGTTTGTTTTTCACTCTCCGATAGAAACAATTTCATAAAATTAGTTTATCAACTGAAGATTGTGCGAGAAGAGTGGCACTTATTGAAAATGGAAAGAATATTGACAAGGCATCAGAAGACAGACAGGTTGGCCAGAAGACCTGGATCTGGAAGAAGACTGTGCACATCGTTAAGGGATAACAGATTCATGGTTTCCACTAGTCTTCGAAATCGCCATCTTACTGCCGTTGAAGTTTGAAATCGATTGATGGTGCTACGTCAGGTAAACGCAAGTGAATGGATCGTGAGACGACGTCTCTCAGAATAGAATTTACAACCATACACACCTGCGACAGGTTCAGAACTTCTCAGAGAGCATCGAATTACTCGTCTTCAATAAACTGGTTAGAAGCTTAGTGGGCCCAGGTACTTTTCTCTGATGAATCCAGATTCAGCATTCGAGGAGCTGATGGTTGTAGACGTGTTTATAAAGGTTCAGGAGAAAGGTACACCGAAGCCTGTATAAAGAAGCCAGTTCCATTTGGTGGAGGATCTGTTATGGTGTGTTTTTAAAAATGGATCATTAACAGCAGTAAGGTACATAGAGAAAATTCTTATGGACCATTATATATCCTTATATACCATTTCTGGGAGAGCAGGGAATTTTTATACATGACAATGCACGCCTGCATACTGCTCGAATAGTGACAGTGTACTTGAATGAGGTTGGATTTTCAAGGTTCAACTGGCCAGCACCAAGTCCTAACTTGAATCGCATCGAGAAGCCGAGTCAGAACTATGGTTCAATCGCCCAATAATTTACAAGAGCTACGTGAAACCCTTCCCATGAATGGAAGAATATTCGAAGGCTTATTACGAGCATGCGAAGACATTTGGAAGCTGTAATCAGAGCTAGGGGAGGTCACACATAATACTGATACTAAAATTTTCACAGTTACGATACCTTTTTCAATTTCGAAGTTTTTGATTTTATCAGAAAAGTTTATTATTTTTAAACAAAACAAATAAAAAGTTTTATTTTTCTTTGGGCAATTCTCGTCTCCCTACCATTTTAGAAATTTCATGATTCTCATAAAAATTTTAACTAAGAAAGGTATTTGAACAGTAATGATCAAGTGACCCGTTTATTTTACTCGCCAGTGTATTTGACTGAAACTAGTTTTTACACAACTAAATTTTCAAACTCATATACCTACATTTATAAAATAATGGACATAAAATCTAAGAAACTGAACTAACCTCTTTCAGCAAGAGGAACAGATGTAGAAAATGTTAGTATGTTCTTCAAACTTCCAAAAATATTAGTATCCAACAAATTAGTATCAGACTTTTGCCTTGGGATGTTAATTTCTTCATGAACAATCTTAGTGTCTATAGTTCTCTTCTTTGACGTTTTCTTCAAGCAACTCGACTTTGGTTGCGACAAAGATGGCTTTTTCTTGGGCACATTTTCATCAGAAGAATCTTCTTCGTCTATCGAACTGGAGATACTTCCAGTTGAACTCGAAGAAGTTGAAGAATATTTCTGATTTTGTACATACATGTCTGAATTGGTCTTTCTACTTGATACTTGCTTTTCATAATATGGTGCATCACCTTCTGCTGCCCAGCTATAACGTCCTTTCACCACGTCCGGCTTTCTTATAAATCCCCTTTGGAAGAAACTAAACGAGACGTCTGGTTCGTGTGTTATAAAACCATGATTGATGTGAATATCATCAATTTTCGTACTGTTCAAAATATCCTCGTGAAAAGAAACCCTCTTCTTTGGCGTGTCTGACTTGGATTTCTTCTTCCTTTGTCTACGATAAACAATTTGTTCATCTGTTGTCTTAGGTTCCGGCTCAACCACTGGTACATCTTTGGGGATATTTTCTGTAACTCGTTGAATGTTAGATTTCAACTGAGTACATATATTTTCATTAACTTCTTCAGACATGCTAACGTTCATCTGATCATTAAGAGCAGGTAACACAGTATTTTGTGATGTGTAATCTAATAGTTCATAGCTGGTTAAAGAGATGTTCATTAAATCTGCTTCTGTTGTAGTACGTTCAAGTTTACCTGAAGAGTAAACATAAATAATAGTTGTAGGTAATATTAGGTTCCAATTTGACTAGATGAAAGATGAAATAGAACTAAGTAAATTACAGAGACGATATAGATTTGTTTAATATTTCGGGATGTATAGTCCGTCTAGAAAGTATCCAGAAAAAACAAAGCTCAATTGTAATTATTTAGTTTATACTTTAAATTCTTGAATTAGAAAATTATAACAAAATATTCATCTTATTTACTTATACAACCTCCATTTAACTGTAAACACTTGACTAAAAGTCCAGGTACACCCAAAACTAGATCACCTCCATAAATTTTGGTAATTGTAGTCTAGGACTGTAGTAAAACTGACTGAATTAAATTATCTTTATTTCGTTATTTCCTTGATATGTAGCCTTATCTTTTCAGTGACATATGGATGGTTTCTGGACATACTTTTATATTTCGTTAATTTCCAAATCTCTTAGCCAGGCGCGGATTGTGTCGTCCTAAGACCAATAATGCGTTTAAATTGTTTCCTTTAATCTTACCCGTTCTTCCTGAAACTGGTCTATGCCTCATATCTATGCCATTTTTATCTTCTTTATTGTCTCATATACAGCACTCTTTCCCAGTTCAGTCAAATGCACTAATTTTTTAACGTTTCGAAAACTTTTTCTATACAAATAATCTACCTGTTTTCTTTTTTCTAGTTGCAACATTATTTTATAAATTGTATACCTGTTGACAATCAACAATATTTAACAAATAGTGTTGTCATGCAACTTTGGCCATAGCAGACTATCTATTTTTTCATTACTTTTGTCTTAGAATGTTACTAAAAGGAGTATAATAAAATTATGAACAATAATAAATTCCCGATACTTTCTAGATGGACTATTTAACTTCACATATTTTTAACGCTCGAGGAATGACCATCTTGTTGATATCAATAAAGAGAAATATTACAGTCTTGCAATGATTTCCAAGAATATAGCTTCATCAAATCCTTTTTAACATTAAAAGTCTTTAGAACCTAATATACTAATTTTAATCATATTCAAAAATTTATCTCACTTTCATTATTATCACATAGGTCATTAAGTCCTGAGAATAACTATTTAATACTTATTTTCATTTGATCTGGAAATGGTCTTAAACAACTAGTTTGGACTCGGTGATGAAGAATCCGAGGTCAAAAGTAATTCTATCCACCTTAGTTCGTTAATGGCCAAATTGATTTAATAGAGAAAGAGTTTTATCCATCATTTTAAACAAAACAAATGTAGAGTCACTTAACATTCAATATCACGACAACTAACCTGAATGTCATGAAAATTTGACACTATCTTTGGTACCAAAGAAAAACTAAAGCGGCACGGCATTGGCAACGCCAAATGTTTATCAGTTCTGGGACTTGATGACCTATCTGGCATATCCAATAGAAAGCTGTATAATTTGGGTTATGAATAATCACTACCATTGTCTGACAACTGGTTTTCATCTTCAATATAATATTTGGTACTTTTTCTTATTATTTAAAAAAAGAAAATAGGGATACTTCCATAACCAAAATATTAGCATCTTAGAACAAGGAGTTTCTGTTAATAATTAGTTAAAAATTTATGGTGAATTATCCATTTTTATTTAAGTTAAAATGGACAAAAATGATGCAAAAAAATTCAAAATCAAATTATTGATGTTAAACTAATCACATTTATACTTGATTTCCGTAAATTAATTCTAAAATATCATGCGTTACCCGTCTACTATTAAAGTTATATTCATTACATACACCTTACCTTGAATAGGGTGCTCCATTTCAAAAACATCATCGCTTAAACTTTTATTCAAAGTTCCATGCATACCAAATTCTAATAAACCATTATTCCTTAAACATGGTGATGAGTTTGAGCCTATTAAAGCACTATGTTTGGAGTAGAATTCTAACTTATCTGCATAATTGAAATTTTCACTGTATAAATCAAACATAGATATATCATCAATTTTATCCTTATTGCACTTAAAATACTCCTTTATACTAGCTATCCCAAATTCTTTTTCAAACAAATCTATTTGACATTTGAGTTCATCATTTTCAATTTCATTTTGACTTGTTTCAATGTTAGTATTATTTGTATTAACATCATTTTCAGACGGATTGTACGAGTCTGTTAAATCTATGACAGTTAATCTTTTTGAATTATTCTGCTCTGTTTGGGCATTTGTCTTAGCTGAACTTTCATTATCTGAAACAAGGATGGAATCCATCTCACAACCAGTACCGCTGGCTGACATAACCGATGTAGCTTCACTCTCACTATCAAGAAGTTGAACACCTGAATCAACAGGGGATGATAGACTGGAAGTCATTGATGTTGTACTTGAGGTCATGTCGCAGTTATTTTGTGGTTTTGGTTTGTTTATGCCTTCTTCTTTCACATTATTGGTGCAGGTGGCAACTTCCATTTTACTACAAAAATATTATTTTAGAGCACATTTAATATTAATTCATCCTCATGAAAATAAAAAATAGCTGAATTGCCAAACATGAATAGATTCAAAGATACTAAAATACATTTCTGTCCTATTATTTTTAAGGAATGAGGAATCAAATTCGTTTCTTAAATAAAGCCAAGTTAAATCTCATTTATTTCTGCGTCTCACCTAGGTTACTAAAGTCTTTTTCGCATAGGTGTCCTAAACCTTTCTTCTGACGAAGAAAATCAGGAATCCATTGATATCGAACTTTCTAATAGTCAATCCAAAAAAAAAACATAATTAGAGCAGAAAGACAGACTAAACGTCAATTTTGACAATGAATACAGCTGCAGTGTTTCAGTTTTCAGTGGTCCCAACATTGAGAAATCGATTATGAAGGAATTTATTGGCGCATTTTCGCGATCATTATTTGTGTTCTTTGTTAGAAATAAATAATATTTGTAGTTACTGAATGCATAAACCTATAGTATTAATACGAGTAAAAGGGTGTGTTTCGATAAGGAAGAGGTAACGGAAGATATTTTTGAACAACTAGTGAAATGAAAATAAACAATATTTTGGAACTTTGCATTAGCGCATGCACCATATTTAAACTGAAGGAATGAAAGCGGTAAGACACTGAATATATAATGAGTATGAGCTATGCTAACAGAAAGTTTATTGTTGCAACATACATCTGTATAAGAATTATAAACTCAAAGAAGCTCAAATATGTTTTATTGGTCGCTGGGACATAATGTTTCGATGCTTACTGGCTTCAACCATCAGTGCACTGTAATATTCAACGAATACAAGTCACCCATACTGGGGCATGTCGTGTATGTATATTTGCGTGAACTGGGAGGCACCAGTGTTTGATAAAAGTTTTACTGTTCCTATGCAGGGCGAATATAGGTGCGTGGCTTACTTGTATTCATTGAACATTACAGCGTACAGCTAATTGAAGTCAATAAGCTTCGAAACATGTGCATGTCTTCTACTTATGTCTCAGCGATCAACAAAACCTATTCGGGATTGTTTGAGTTTTTAACTGTTATACAGATGTATGTTGCAGTGTCACGACTCGATGAACTTTCTGTTATCATAGCTCATACTCCTTATTAAGCAATATAGAATTCTATTTACTTACGATTTATTCAATTGTTACAGAATGAATTCGAATGTACTTTTTTGCGATGCTGGAAAAACATATTTCACATATGCTGAATCCATTTTATATATCTAATTATAGTCAACCTATAATTCCCCAACTTGTATTATTGGTTGCCTACCCTCTAATTGTTATGACACTATCAGACTCAATTTTTCTAGTTATTCCTTCATTTTCGTGAATATAAGACGTAATCACTTTGAATATTTCATTGTTTTTAGTAGGAGTTGAACAGAACATGGGTTTGTGAAGAAAAATTGAAACATTTTTATGATATTTAAAACAAAATCGATATTTTGTTGGTCCTCCCTTAGCAGCTATCAAGGACAGGATTCTACGTTGCATGTTTTTTTGCAATTTCTTTGAAATTATCATTGTGATTCCAATCCTATCAGTTGAAGCCTACAAAAAAGTGAAGAAATGTAATTCTTTCAAATTAGTTGAGTAATCTTATTTTTGAATTATGATCATTTTCAGGAAATAATTATAAAAACTTCATTGCTCACCTCCGCAATTAAGATGTATAAAACAGAAATAATTAAGTTCAAAACGCTGAAAATCACTCACTTCTCTAAATACAGCAGCATCAAATACTTTCAACCGTGGTTTTCTACTTATTGCGTGATCCACATATACGGTTGTTCGGAAAGTAATTTCGTTTTTTTCCCTACAGAGGATTTAACTGTATTTTTTCGAACCTGATTTCGAGCTGATATAGCAAGGCTTGTGTGTGAAAGAAGAAGAATTAATTCTACGCAGTAGTTTTTGGTTGGTACCCTTTTAAATATAGATAGGAATAAGCAGCATTTCTGTTATATTTTACTTTTTTACTATGGAAAGTGTAAAAATGCTGTTCAAGCCAGAAAGAAATTAACCAATGTGTATGGAGAAGATGTGTTGACAGTACGCCAGTGCCAGAACTGGTTTGCAAAATTTCGATCCGGCAACTTCGATGTCGAAGATTCACGTTCCGGAATGCCGGTTGAAGCTGATAAAGACATGATAAAGGCAGGTTGATGCAAATTGGTGAATAACAACACGTGAGATCGGTGAAAGGTTAAATTTATCGAATTCGACTGTTTATGACCCCTTGAAAGGCCTGGTTTTAATCTCAAAGCTCGATATATCGGTTTCTTATATTCTCACGGAGAGAACTTTGTGTCGTCGCGTTAACGTCTATGATTCGCTTCTCAAACGTCACGAAAATGATCCATGTTTGAAGCGCATCATTACTGGTGACGAAAACTGGGTTGTATATAACAATGTCAAACCAGAAAAGGTGTAGTGTTCCACCAAGATAATGCTAGAGGTCAAAAATCACTTAGATCAGGTTTTTGCCAGCTAAGACCAAAAATTGTATGAGTGTGGAATCATGCTAATACCATAAAGATGACTGTAAATATGCTGTTAGCTTTAAGGGACAATAACAAATGAATAAATGAAATTTAATAAGAAAGTACTTAGTTTTCTATCACTTTTTTAACTAAGTAATTTCATATTTTATTCTATTTTAAAATGAACTATCACAAAATAATGGACTACTCCATCCAAAAAGTAAATACTCTATGCTGATGAGTGCTCTGTGGTCGAAATTCTAACTTTAGTCATGAAAACCATAGATAAAACCTCTATTCTTCTATCAATGTCCTGTGTCAATAAATTCAATTAAGAATTTTTTCTTCGTAATATCAATTAAATCTTTCAAATCTTTTCCGATTTTATACTTTTCCGTGTATGTTTTTCGAGTATCATTCAACAATTTTTCTTATCATATTCGTTATCATCGATTAAAAAATTGGATATACTGTTTACGATATAAACTTATCAGCAATCAAGAAATTGAAAAGTTTCGTCAGCGGTATACGATTTTGACAAAATGATTAATTTATGATTTATATCGATTTGATATTACTTCACGCACATATTCTTACGGTAGGTTAGTGATGTATGCTGGATTATGTTTTAGGAATTGAAATTTAGTTACTTCCTTTCGATTTGTGGGAGATGCGATACAACTTGAAATAGATTGTAGCAACGAGACATAGTTTTGATTCATTATTTCCACAAAATCTACCTTAGAAATCAAATATAAACCGAATTGATTTAAATTTTGGAGTTGAAATGAAATAAATAATATTTCTTGAATAATACAATATAATAAGTTGGGAAAAATCGCCTCTCTTATAGAACTGTCCTTATTGACGGTCTTGGTCCTTATTGGGGAAACACTCCAGTAATCGATTTTCACAATCTTGTCTCATGCCAATTTCTTATCACTCAGGAAGTTTTGCAATGCGAGAAAAAGATGGCAATCGCTTGGTGGCAGGACCGGATTAAATTGTGGATTCATTGAAACTTCCCAATGCGACACCCGAAGTTTTTGGCAAGTCACTACAGACGTGTGTGGGCTTATGTTATCCTGATGGAACACAACACCTCTTCTGACCGTTTCTACTCAATCACTAGCTTGAAACGGTTCTGCTGATGACAGTAGAGATACGAAATTTCGCAAAATTTCATGATGATCGTATATTTACCATTTATCTGTAAAATAATGACACAAGGGCTAATGCAAAATTTCGCGAGGATAGTATAATTAGAAAATTAAAAAAAATTTGAATAGAGTAGCGTTTAGCGCTACCGAATCAATAGAAAGAGTTGCACGATTAAGTTTAAATTCAGATATAAAATAACGACAAGAACGCTCACGCTGAATTTGTCAGGATCGTGGAACAAATGCGCAAATTTGCTAACTTCACGTCAGTACTTTCTACATTTTTTTTATGGTAAAGCAAACATAATAGTTTCCATAAGCTTGTATTCAGTTATATCAACTACCAGATACATTGCTCAAAAATTGAAGTGGATAATTTGCGTACATATAATAATACATAAAGGAAAATAAAAAAGCGATTTTGTATATGTACCGATGTATTAGGTTAGGTTAACCTTCCTAAATCGGCAACAGTAAGCAAGACTGCTTTAGAGCGACAACAAATAAACAAACTCAATATTCTAACCTGCTGGAGACTGCAGGCTTAAAAAAAGGTTCCTTCTGTAAGAAACACTCTGAAGTCACGGTTTAATATCGGATGGGGCCTTCTCTAGCTCTTTGTAGTGCTCTTACTCTATTCGGCATTGTGTCAATGAGGTTATCAATGAAAGGTTGAGGAATGTTTTGCCAAATACCCGTCAAAGCATTGGCGAGCTGTTGTAATATCTATGGTGGATCACGTAAGTGGTGTAATTGCTGTGACATTGCAGACCAGACATGTTTTGTTTCACAGAGACAGCGGACCCAACGATATATTACAGCCCGGTACTCCCTACTCAATTGCGGGTGCTTGGCGGATCTTCTTGTTCTCAAATTGATACTGTTTCGAATTGTTTGATCAGAAAGTATCCTACCGGTAGCTTGCCGGTATGCAGGATGCTGTGAAGAAGGTCGTCATGCAGTTAACCATATTAGCCGATCTTATGCGAGGCTTGTAGCTCTTGTTCTTCCACGATAATATACGATAGCAATTTCACGATCTACTAACTATAATTTGCGAAACCCGGAGACAGTTAGCAACTTCTTGTTGAGTTAAAGCCGCGTTTAACCAACACACTAATTGTTCAAGTTGGGCGCATATACGGACTACAAAAAAGATCATTCACCTACACAAAATGTTTTTTCTGTAATTTTTTTGTAACTAAGCCATTCAATGTCATGATGACCATATTTTGTGTGTGTAATACGCAAATATACGCCTATCCACATGAAATGTACAGCAACCCTGAAATTTGATTTTAATTCACAGTTTTTTCTCTAATATAAATTTTTGAGCAGTATAGTAATAGCTAGGACAGTCCAATATTCACTAAAGTGTAACATTTCTTCATCAAAATGTTTCCATTTCCTTTTCTGACCTCAATTTTCCTTTAACTATCCTGAACAAAACTGGATAATAATTTCAAATTGGCGATCACTTCATTGATTTTATTACTGTGAGATAAGGTTCCAATCACGCGCCTAAGTTTTTAAGAATTTATGAAGATTAAGATATATTTATATCTATTTGATTTGGCGTGAAATGAGCTACTATTTTGGTTTGAATGTTCATTTGAGATAGATGTAATTTAATTGAACCCCGTTCTAGAAGTTTGAAGTAAAATGGGGGAACAAACTATTTTCTTGAAATTCGAAAAGGAAATAAATGGAAAAATCAGAAAATTTTGGATTCAACAGGTGTCGGACGACCAAAAAGAGTTAGTGGTGGCATATTTTTCGAAATATTTCATGGCGGATGAACCCCTATGTAAATCGTTAAGTAAGTAACCTTATCAAAATACACTGCTCAACAATAGAATTTCAGTTTTATCTGCTAAGTTTCGACAAAATAATAGCAAAAATACAGGTTTTTGGGGATTCATGATGAAGGGGCTCTAAACTTCTCAGAGGCGCATAGGTTGATATGATCTTCCAGTTTATGTAATACTTTATTAATAACATAATGGAGTTCTTGGTTCGCAAATGATGCATATATGACGGACTCGTTCACAAAAAGAATCATTTTACGGTTTGGTTACTATGGAATATCGTAATAGAAGTTAAATAGTCTGGGTCCAAGGACAGAACCCTGTGGTACGCCAACCCTTAATGTTTGGATTTTTCTTTTTCACTTCAACAATGAATTTTCTATCACTGAGATATGAACAATTTATTTTGCAATAAAAATCAGAAGTCTTATTTTTTGTATTAATCTTTTAATTCAGACTTTGTCGAATGATTTTTCCATGTCTGGAAGAAAGTATGTTTTCGCGATTTTGCTGAGTGCCGATAACAGACTAATTGGTCGATAGTCCTCAGGAGCATTTTTGTCTTTACATCCTTTATAAAAGTTTGGGGAAAAAGAAATCAATTATTATTTCAGTAGATGGTTGTAGTTAACGATATCTCGTAAAGTATCGATCAAACAATTTCAAATTTAGGCTCGTTGCCAAGGTGACATTTCACACTAAAAAAATTCTTCTGCTGTTTTATATTTGGTCCATTCAGTTTTGAGTTACAAGGTGTTAAAAATGGAAATCAACAAAGAGAAAATTCGTTACTTTTACAGTTTTTCCTTGATATAGGTTGAAATGCAAACTAGGCAGCTAAAATTGTGAATGAAGTTTATGGTTCTGATACTGTAATAGCTATTTACGTGCAATTTTGGTTTTGTCGATTCTCTTCAGGTATTTTTGATGTTAAAGAAGCGCATCTCACACAGGCAGGCCAGTCGTCGAAAATGTCATAATATCACAGGAATAATAGAAGTTTACTGGCATGTTAGTAGTCCTAGCATCACCCAGAAGCTAAAGATCGACTAAAAATAGTTTCAAACCATTTGCGCGAAGCTGGATTCAAAAAGAAGCTTGGGTGCCACATCAATTAACACCAAAAACATGATGAATCGAATTTTCATCTGCGAAGCCTTGCCCAAAAGGAATTAAATCGCCTCATTTCTTGAACGGATGGTGACTGGGGAGGATAAATGGGTTATCTACGACAATATTGTATGAAAACGATCGAGGTCAAAGCGCGATGAAGCAGCTCAAACGGTGGCCAAACCAGGACTAACGGTCGGAAAGGTCTACATCGGTGAGACCGAAAAGGAATCGTTTATTATAAATTGCTTCCATATGGCCAAACACTAAATCTAAATTCGTATTTCTTCTGTCAATAACTGGACCGTTTGAAGCTATGGATTGACCAGAAACGGCCAAAATTGACCATCAGAAGGGGTGTTTGGTTCCATCAGGATAACGCCAGACGACATACGTCTGTAATAACTCGCCAGAAACTTGATTGGGAAGTTTGAATGCCACCATATAGTCTGGACCTGGCACTAAGCGATAACCATCTTGTTATCGCATTGCCAAACTTCCTGAGTGATAAGAAATCATGAAATTAGCATCAAGAGAAGGTTCTGAAAATCTATTACTAGAGTTTTTCGTCAATAAGGATTAAGATTTCTGTGAGAGAGGTATTATGAAGATACCTTCAAAATGGCAACAAGCTATAGAACCGAACGGTGCATATTTAACCCAAAACAGACAATTCGAACCATTTTAAATAAAGTCTTGAAGTTCACATAAAAATAATGTATTTATTTCCCAACCTATTATTTCCTAACCTTAAACAAATATCCAGCTTATTTGCAATGTTAGTCAGATGTTGAACACCGAATAGTTACCAGTCACGCCAAGAAGATGCATGGAATCACTTGGCTGAAGTACTTGGTTCAAGTCAGAAGTCATGAACTGAGTTTTCCGACAGAAAGTTGTTGTTCGAATCTTTGAGGCATTGAATTGCATCAAATTTGTTGACCCCATTCTATTATCCCTCTAAGATCTTCGTTCAAGTCAACTAAGCTAGTTTGTTTTGAGGGCAATTTGACGTTTTCGAACTTCAATTAACGTTAATTCAATCTAAATTATTATAGAAATGATTGAGGATGAAGAGTCTACAGAATGCTGCAAGAAAATTTGGTGGGACGTCATCAAACAAAATAAATCATTGGCCTGTTTCACAGAACTCGATGATGGTCGGAATAAAATGGTAGCAGCCAATTTGTGTTATCATGCATTAATAGATAAAAAAGTTGAAGTGGGCGTAAGTACCTAAGAAATGGAGGTGATCGAAATGCTAAGAATTTTAACTGAATTAATCATTTCAGAACACACCTGAACGCATGAAAGTAATTTTGGAGACTCTTGGGTACATTGGTAGCCTGAAGGATATTTCGAAAGAATTAGGTATTAGCGAGTATTTGGGAGCCTTGGGTCTAGTGGTAATTCCAGAATACCGAGGATATAACATAGGACTTCATGTTTTAGAGGCAAGGTAGGTATTAATCAGCATTATGGAAAGAATTATTCAATCAATCGACTGTCCCATGGTAATGTATTTCGAGACTATGTGGATGGTAAACTGTTCGTCAGTAGTTGAGGATAGAGAGAGAAAAGATGTTTATTGCTCTAGCAAATGACTAACCACTTGCGTCTTTCCGCCAGTATGAAATATCGGGTGTTTTTTTAGAGTGATAGAAATTTCAATTGAAATAAAACACATTTGAATCGAGATTGAAGCCAAATTTTTTTTATTTTAAAGATAATTTTATGGCATTTATGTTTTGAAAATAATTTCCGGCATATGTCCACCACGACTAGCTCTGAGGAACCGCATTCAACCAGACCAATTTTGGATCATGTTTTCGGGTAATTCAGGCCTTATTTCATTGATAACACGAGTTATGTTGGCTTCCAGAGCGTCTATTGTTTCTGGTTTATCAGCATAAACCAATGACTTGATAAAACCCCAAAGAAAATAATCCAGTGGAGTTATGTCGCATGATCTTGGAAGCCAATTAATTGGACCATTTATCGAAATAATGTTATCGCCAAATCTTTCATTCAATAAATTAATTGTTACGGTAGAAGCATGAGGTGTAGCATCATCTTGTTGGAACCACAACACTTCTGGATCGATACCATTCACATTTTGAAACAAATAATCATTGTTCATCGATCTGTAACGAGCACCATTCACTGTAACATTAGCTCCAGCATCGTTTTCAAAGAAATATGGATCGATGATGACTCCAGCGTGTAAATTACACCATACAGTGCATTTTTCAGGATGCAATGGAACCTGCAGAACTTCTTGAGGCTTGTTTTTACTCCATATACAGCAATTTTGCCTGTTTACATAGCCGTTCAACCAGAAATGAGCTTCACCACTAAACACAATTTGACGATAAAAAAGTGGATCAACTTCAAGCTGTTCTAGGGCCCAATCAGCAAACGAACGACACTTATTATGGTGGCTTTAGTTCTTGAACCAGTTGGATCTTGCATGGGTGTAGACCAAGATCTTTACGTAAAATTTTCCATGTGGGGGATACACAGAGTCCAACTTGTTGTGAACGTCGACGAATAGACAAATCTGTATCATCATTAACACTGTGACTTACAGGAGCGATACTTTCTTCTGTACGTACAGTTATTTGTCTTGTTGTTGTTGTTGCATGGAGTAGAGAAAATGTTGTCCGACATCTATCGATAGTTCGACGAATAAGCAGCTCTGATGGACGATTATGTAAACCATAAATTTCACGGAGTGCTCTATAAGTTTGGCGAATAGAACAAAAATACACTATTTGAGAAAGTATAAAATTTAAAAAATTCTGAAATTCTGAAAATTCAAAAAATTCTGAAATTCTGAAAATTTGAAAAATTCATTCTTGTATTCATCTTGAATACAAAATATGAACACCATGTGTATCAATAACTACTTGGCATCTTCTCCGTATGCTTTTCACCAAGTAATTGAGGATATTCTGCTCAATTTGTTGCCAAATTGTGGTAAAAGTTCTCGGAGCTGTTGGAGCGTTTCCGACTGTGGTCTGTGGGTATCAAGAGTTTTTTGTAATTGGTCCCAAGCGTGCTTGATTGGATTTAGGTCAGGAGATCTTGGAGGTAATGCTAGATGTGAAATAACCTGGTTTTCTCTAGCAGTAATAACTTGGTGGGATCTGTGTGGTACTGCATTATCACCCAGAAAATGAAATATTAGCTAATAGTTGCCTGAATTACTGGGGATACTCAGTTGATAACTTCATCGACATATGTCTGAGACGTCATGGTTCATGGCAGTACTAATAAGTCGATTCTACCATCTAAATAAACTCCTCCCCAACCAATAATTGTGCTTCCTTGAAAGGATGGACTAAGAACAGAGCGGCAGCCCCTTCGTATGAGTGGATTCCTCAGTAAAGACTACGCCATTCATTTCATCAGTGTACCCGCTCCATTGTATCCACTTTGACGCTTGTGTTCGCGAGTGACTTCTTAACAAGCGTCTCGATGCTAGATTGACTTCATGAAGATTTCTTCTGATTGTGTTGAGGGAAACTGAAGTATCTGTGGCATCTCGAACATATTGACTTGTCATTCTGCAAGTACTGAGAGGCTGTCTTCTCACCAAAACGGTTTAAAAACGGTCTTCTACTGTTCACAGTGGCAAAGTATCGTGTCACTTTGACTAACAGTGAATAAATTAGCCACTTGCCTTGTGTTTCACCAGCCTGAAGCATCTCAAGGGTTCTGTTGACATCGTCCTCGGATAAAACTTATCTTGGAATAATGGAAATTCGATTTTTAATTGCATAAAACATTTGGTCCTATTGAAAACAAAATGCATCTGAGGAGAAAATCAAATGTGCATTTCTGATACACATAGACAAAAAGGTGATTAAACTTGATAAAAACCTGCTCCACGATGACCTAGAAGACGTTTCTAAAATCTTCTGACTTCACGACAGGTTTTTCTAGATTATTTGTTAACTCATTCAATTTATTTTAGGAAATTACTCTGCGAAAAATTAGGACTTAAGGCAACAATTACAGTTTTCACGTCACCAGCTTCGCAGAGATTGGCTGAAAAGGCAGGATTCAAGGATTTGGCATCGTTGACTTTTGATGCTTTGGAAAAGATAAAACCATCTTTGAAATTTCCGAATATAAATAACTATTCTAAATGTATAAGAAATATGTATATTTTGTATTGAGTTATTACTGAAAAATCTTCTTTATTTATAATAGTTTTGTATTGTAATACTGAAATCCTTCCTTGAAATAACATCGACTAGAATTTTAACCTGACCCAACTAATTTGATTAACCTATTTAACAAGATTTATGTTACAACAGCGTCGGTATATGAAGAGAACGGTGGTTCATTGAAAGTAGTTGATAAAGTTAATTGAATTTGGAATTGAAATGAATTTAGGGTTTTAGAATGTAACGTAATGTTTCAATAATCTCCATTTATAACTGGGCATGCACAAAACATATGATTTCCCCTTCTCCACATAAGTAATTATGGGGGTCTGTTCAGTAGAATGTAAGAGGATTCAACAGAAACAAAAGAAGATGAACAGGTACACAGAATATTCGTTTTGACACCAAATACCATTTGAACTTAATTCCGAAGATGATCAAACTAAAAACAAACAAAAGAGCCCAGCAATTGCCAAGGGACAAATATGGAGTTATCCATTATGAGCTTCCGAAAGTAAACGTGAATAAAACACTATTTCATTTAGAATATCGATAAAAATTTTATTTCGATATAATGCTTGGACCTTGCCATTATGTGTGGAATAGAACATTATTAAATGTCCTCTGCGTGATCTCTTACAGGACTTGATCCTTGTGAGGTAATTTTCGATGACTCTCCGGCACATTTCTCACCATGAACTTGACGGATGTTGGTTTTCAGATCAAAAGTCTGAGGATTATCGGCATAAGCACGATCCTTCGCATAACGCAACAAAAAATATCCAAAGGCGATAAATCACAAGATCTTGGTGGCCAATTGACGTCGCCGAAACGAGAAATTGCACTGCCTGAGAATTTTTTTTTGCAATAAAGCCAAAACGGGTCGTGTTGTGTGGCTTGTTGGACAAAAAATGGTAATAATTTTGCTATAACTATGAGAATATTCTTCATTTTCGAAGAACTACGGGCCAATCACTCCACTAGATCAAATTGCACACCCAACGTGACTTTTTGTGGATGTAATGATCCCTCAGCAGTAACATGAGGATTTTCAGTGCTCCAGATGCGACAATTTTGCTTGTTTACATAGACACCGAGTGAAAAATGTGCTTCGTTGCTGAAGAAATTCGATGTGAAAAACGGTAATCCAAACGTTGTTGTTCGAGCACCCAATCGGAATATGTTCTACGCAGTTTATGGCTAGCTATGAACGATTTGGTCAACTTACTTACAGAATCATTGTTTTTATAGTAAGTTTTCACAATTTTCACACGTCCAACAGTTGATAAACGATCCATATTGTCAAATGGTTAACCTTCAACTGTGAAATCCGGACCACGAAATGAATAACCCGTTATAAGTTATGAAGACATGGTTGCGTGAAGGTAACTCATTCTGAGTTAACTTATACGCTATGTTTTATTGAATTCGAAGTTATTGATAGAAGAACTAGAGGACAAGAAATTACCATATCTAATTTATCACCAGAAAACTTAAAACCCGAGAAATAAACCAGTCTCTTTCGGGTCATCAATTCCTTCTGAAATTCGTTAATTTTTCTAATCTCGTTTTTAGTGATGGTGAAATAAATCTTTCAAATTAGAAATGAATTAATTGAATCGGCAGATATTTATTCCGAAATATGCAGCATACCCCACAAGACTACGAGAGTCAAGAATAGAACTGCATTCTCCATTACTTACATTATTTGCTCAGTGTTAACTCCCCTTATATAACTGCCCTTATCCGAATTATTTAAAGTGACAATTAATACATAACCCGCTTTATACACAATGAATGTGCGTGCAGTTTCAATTCTTCTACAAGGATCATCCCTCATCCCCAGATGATATATCTACCCAGGATCAAAGGTGAGTTTTCTGATGCCATCGCAATGCTATTACCTATGTTGATACAGTCCACTTTAACTCTACTTAATCTGAGCTATCGTTTCCCTAACACCTCTTAAGCACAAATGAGCTCATTACTCATTAATTACTAGATAATTAGAAAACAACATTCCATTTATATTGTAGACTTGGATAAATCATGTGAAGTGTGCATTTTCAAAAATCTCAGTACTCATTTTATCTTATCTGTATTCTATTATACCTATCTTAAGAACAGGGAAATAGTGCAAATATTGTAGCCCAGCTCTGGTCTATCTTCATTCAATTTGTGAATGCGCGATATTGCTTCAGTACTAACGTCAGCCGAGGTGCACTGAATAGATTTTACAAGGAAATAGTAAATATCACAAATACAAAGTATTTGCAAACATTGACTGGTATTCATTTTGCCATTATTTATAAAATGACCAGAGATCCAACAAGACCGTTTCCCTCAGTATGGCAGGAGTTCGAAAGAACAGTAAACGGAAATGTAAGGAAATTCTGGGTACAAGATTTGCCGGAGTATTACAATGAAATAGCATTGGATTATTTCTGTCAATATTTCACAAGGGACCAGGCAATTGGTAAAGCTTTAGGTGAGTTTAATCATCATGTTCTTCAGAATTTTATTTTGTTTTTTTTCTTGAGCGAATTTTTTGAGTTATTGATGAATAAATATATCGCCTTTTGTAGTTTCACACCTACTAAATATACCTTACATTTAAGGAAAACACAAAGATTAAAAATATTGACTTAAAATACTTTTTGGATTTTATTTTTCCTTTTATGAGGGGTCAATTCTTGTCTCTTCAAAAACCAGCAGTAATCATCCATCATTGCTGGATCCCATCGCCCTTGATAGCGAATTTACTTTCATTTTTTTAATATATAGAATCTTTCACCCTGCTCTTTACAGATAGCTCCCAAATTTTCAGGAAAAATTTACTGATGTGGATGGAGGAAATGAATTTTTAATGACATTTGGACACCAAGCGATTTGTAGGCATCTAATAGTTCATTAAGTAACTGTTGGTAGTTAGCATCCATATTGTTGTAGTTCTCTTACTACACTAACAAATGAGTTCCATGCTCTGAGTTCTTGCCTGGTAAGCTTCTCTGTATAAGTAACGTCGTCCAGCAATTTTCTGATTTGTAGTCCAATAAAAATGCCTTCCTTTAATTTGGCATCGCTTAACTTGGGAAAGACTTGTTTTAATTATTTGAAACTATCACAATCATTTTTCATAGCCGTCACAAAGTTTTTCATCAGTTTAATGTGAAAAGGGGGAGGAGATTTTTGGGGTCTAAATACACTTCTATTTGGTCAAACTTTTGCTATATAATGCTGCTTTACTGCACTACTGACCCACATACAAAGAAAACAGCAATATTTTGTGAGTCCTCTCTGAAGTACGACTAAAATTCCTATAACTTTTAAGTCTCACATATCTGCCATTGCATTGCAGCTTATTTTATCCAAAAGAGTGTGCATATTTTCATAATTTCCTTCATCGTCACTGAATGGGCAACTGGTATAGAGGGTTTTAAATTTCCATTATGCAAAAACACAGCTTTTAATCTGTATTTAGACGAATCTATAAATAAATGCCACTCAGAGGGGGAATGGTCAATATCAAGTTCCTGCATTAAACCATCAACATGAGTACACGCACACGACGAATTTTCCATACTGTAGAATGAATAAAATGGAGCATTTCTTTTTCTGAGATTCGTAAATTTAGTTTCGTTGCCTAATAAGTTCCATTCTTCAAGACGGTAACCAAGAAGTTCTGACTCATGCTTTGATAACCACAAATCACGTACTAAATCACATAACTCACTTTGAACAGTTAAATGTGGCTTGCCGGAATTGGGACCTAGAGTAAAAGTAGAGTCTGATGATGCCTTGTCTCCAATATCTTCCAAGACAACATTTTGCTGATCCAATGGTGCAATCAGCACTGGTTAGTCTGCATTATGAGGAACAGGTCGTATTGCTGACTTCAAATTTGGATAGTTGATCTGGTGCTTTCCCGTTTTGGAATAACCTTCAGTCTCTGTCGGGCAAAAATAGCAATCGCCTAAATGATTACAGGGTTCTCGTCATACCGCAGGGACTGCAAAAGACATGCTTTTTCTCTTCCCATTCATCCACTTCACCAATGATACGGTACAACTAACACAGCACACATGGGGGCCCGCTGCTTTCCTTGATCTCCAATTAAAGCATCAAAATATTGGAAGAAGGCTTTTTTAACATTTTCAGAAAATAGCGTGGCTTATGATTTCACCATGTATTCTCCACAAATATAAAAAAATTTGTCAGAAGAGATTTTGCAACTGTGGCGCGTTTGTCTCAACATTTTCGTCCTTAAAACACTTTCTTATCTACACACAAGGAACCACTCACTGCGAAACTGAACAGAAGACTGATTTTTAATCTTAATTTTATGTCAAATATTGTAAACAACACAGTTTAAGTACTTTTCCTGTTATAAAATGCATCCATTTTAACCGTCCCCTCAAAAAAATTGACTACTTGCTAATGTAAAATGGTCTTATTGAGCTATTGAAAAGTGACATTTGTTAGGGCTTTGGGAATATTTTTCTTATTATTAGAAGGGTATTTCCATCAAAAAGATTAAGATCTGCTTTGTGTTACAAAAATTTTGTCGACTTGTGTTATTGAAATCCTGATATCCTTTAACCTTTAGGATTTTCCAATAAGAGGTTTCATTTTGAATAGCCCGCCATATGTGCAGCTTTTGTGTCGTCGTGAAGCATCTTCTTGGCCGGTAATAATGAAACTGGTGGAAAAATTTGAGCTGTTAGGACAAGTTAGTGATGTGAAGAATCGAAACCGTGTGCGTCGCTCAACAATAACTCAGAATATTGTAGCTGTAACTCGTACTGTTGACAAAACCCATATTTGTCAATTCCTTGTTCCAAGTTGGAACGCTCGTGCTCTGCTCTATTTGAAGCCGACGAAGACGGTGAACTAACACGTGAATTCTATCATTTAGTGTATTGGCATGTGAGCGTAGCTCTTTCACCAAATGACTAGTTAGCAGTCTCCACAGTCTGCCCTAACAGGCAGAAAGTGTGATAAGGGTTCGCCTTATGATCGCGCATGGCGAGAATCACTCCGAGGAGCTGAACCCACCAACTTCCAGTTTGGGCTTCAGTTCGAAACTGTACAACCGTATGGCTGGTAGCAGCGAAGCACTATCCTGCCTCTACCGGCTCTGCATGGTCAGTACCAGAGTTGTTCCAAGTTTCGAACACATTCCTATGAACCATGATGTGTCAAGATTGATGCCTCAATTGATCCTGGTACGAGTACCATCAATCCGGCCTGTACGTCAAGACCCATTAACCCTTGTGAAGTCTTTCAATTGATCCTGGCTTCAAGCACCAACGGACTAGCGGTATCGTTGAGATCCACAAACCCCAGATACGTCTCGAAATCAATCCTGGTTCAGGACGAGGCCGGTCGAACCATCAAGTCTCGTTAAGCGCTGAGGCATTTCTCAAGATATCCTGAACATGAGTGTCTGCGAACAGATTGTCCAGCATGCAGACTTTCAATCAATGCCCCCCTCGAGTCCAACAGCAATTGAGTGGCTAGGTCTAACGACTACTTCCCGAGGGCCTCCACCCTCGTAACGCAGTATGCTACATAAAGCATTCGGCCATTGGACAGGAAAATCCGGAGATTTACTGCAAAAGGGTAGAGTACGTTAGTTTTAAGGAAGAGGCCCTGTGCTGCGACGGACTCCCTTGTTGATCAACACGGCTCAGCCCTCCATTCCATCTTTACCGTGAAACTAGGGCCCCATTCGTCCGATCTTCCACCACACGGGTCCAGTGACTGGCGCAAATGGCATTACTTTAGGCATGAAGACTTAACCCTCCATTTAACCGGGATGGAACTATGGTCATAGTCAAGACAAGCGACCCCAGCGCGTCAAGTTATAATGCCATGGGGGGCGGGGGAACTAACAATCGGAAAGCGGTAACTTCCTCCATTGGATACGCCGGGAAGCTGTGACAGAGCAAAGCGGAATTCTAGGCAAGGAGCGTGGATGCCACAGCATAAAGACTTAGGTCTTAAGACTTCTAAGTTTAGTTAACAGAAGAACTGAAGCCGGTCGATCACCAGCAACTTCGTATCTTCGCTGATTGGTTCCTTGAAATTATTCGGATTTTCATCGAAAAATCATCTTCAGCGATGCAGTCATTTTCACTTCGGAGGCTACGTTAATAAGCAGAATTGTCGTATTTGGGACTCAGAAAATCCAAGAATTATTGTTGAAAAGGCTCTCCATCCTCAACGTGTCACTGTTTGGTGGGGTTTTTGGGCTGGCGGTGTGATTGGACCTTACTTATTCGAAAATGAGGCTGGTGTAACTGCTACAATGGATTACGCTTTTTAGGGCAGGAATTGGAAGATATTGATGTGTTAATTTTCAACAAGCGCTACGTGCAACTCGCAATTTTGCAAGACAAGTTTCCTGGCCGAGTTATTATTCGAAAGTGATTTTGTGATTTAACACCTTGAGACTCATGTCTTTGGGACCACGTGAAATATAAGGTCTATGCCAATGCTTCACAATCGATTCAAGACCTTAAAGATTCAATTCGTGAAGTAATCGAAGACAAAGTGAAACCTCTTATTGGAAAACCCTTTTTATAATATTGATAACGAGTAAATATTCGCTTATTAGCCATTCTCATCCTCACTCGTCTATTTCAGATATGACTGCAGACGAACCGTCAATGAAGTTTGCCCGTATGTTGTGTGGAAAAATATTGGAACAAAAGTGCACTTTAGTATGTTTTACAGAACTCGAGAACGGAACCAAAGAAATTGCAGCTGTGAATTTTTGCGCTATTAAGTCTGTGGATGCAGAGACACAAGAGGATCTTACCAAGGTTATCAGTTCATTAAAATCTACATTACTTGGTGTGAATAATTAAAAGCGGGACTTTTCAAGGCCAAGAAGATTAAATAGGATTCTCCATCATCAATAATCTGATGGATTTTCTTTATCGAATTTGGACCACTGAATAGGTGGAAAATTTAATTATGTGTATCTTAAACGTCAACTAAGAACTGAGGAATAACGTTAAATTGTTTTTTTCAAGAAATAGTAATTCAGTATGTATTATTCTGTCGAAGCGAAAGCTATGACAATACTATTTGCTTTTCAACATTTTTGAGATATACGAGGGGCTTCAATGAATTCTCGGTATAGGCGTTCAAGAAAACTCAGAAAATTTTGGAAAAATTCTATTTTCAATATAATTCTCTTTTTCTTGTCAAAATAGGTATTAATTACTACCTTCAATTCTTCATCGTCGGAAAATCGCTTTCCAGGAAGATATCTAGTGATAGAACTTTAAATTGAAATAAAACACATTTAAATTAAGATTGCAGCCAAATATTTTCTTTTATCTGAAAGATACTTTTATGGCATTTATGTTTTAAAGATAATTTCCGGCATATGTCCACCTCGACTAGGACTGAGAAACCACATTCGACCAGACCAATTTTGGACCACTTTTTCGATTAATTCAGGCCTTATTTCATCAATAACACGAGTTAAGTTGGCTTCCAATGCGTCTATTGTTTTTGATTTATCAGCATTAACCAATGACTTGACATAACCCCAAAGAAAATAATCCAGTGGAGTTATGCCGCATGATCTCGGAGGCCAATTAATTGGACTATTTCTCGAAATAATGTTATCGCCAAATCTTTCTTTCAATAAGTCAATTGTTACGGTAGCAGCATAAGGTGTAGCACCATTTTGTTGGAACCAAAACACTTCTGGGTCCATTAAAATTTTGAAACAAATAATCATTGATCATCGATCTGTAACGAGTACCATTCACTGTAACATTAGCTCCAGCATTGTTTTTAAAGAAATATGGACCGATGATGCCTTCATCGTGTAAAGCACACCATATAGTGCATTTTTCAGGATGCAATGGGACCTGCAGAACTTCTTGAGTATTGTTTTCACTCCATATATGGCAATTTTGCTTGTTTACATAGCCGTTCAACCAGAAATGTGCTTCATCACTAAACACAATTTTACGATAAAAAAGTGGATCAACTTCAAGCTGTTCTAGGGTCCAATCAGCAAATAAAAGACGCTTATTATGGTCAAGTGGCTTTAGTTCTTGAACCAGTTGTTAAATTTAGACCTCTTGTAGACCTAAAAATGTCTTTTTGCCTCTTCTTCACATTAAACTTGGACTGATGAAAAACTTTGTAAGGCAATGAATAAAGACGGTGATGGATTCAAATACTTAAAACAAGTCTTTCCCAAGTTAAGTGATGCCAAATAAAAGGAAGGCATTTTTATTGGACCACAAATCAGAACTGGACTAAGTTAATTTTACAGAGAAGCTTACCATAAGGAACTCAGAACATGGAAATTTGTTAGTGTATTTAGAGGATTTTTCGGCAACAATATGGATGCAAACCACCAACACTTAGTTAATGAACTAAAGGGTGATTCATTTAGAGGTATTTTTTTGTGGTAGGGATTTAATTTCAAATTGCGCACGCCTAGTGTTCACTGAAATGCCATTTCTGTTCAGTAGTGTTGGACAATTCATAATGGAAAGACTTAGACCGGCACAGAGTCTAAAAATTGTTCTATTACAATTTGTAATTTTTGTATATATTTTTGTAATTTACAAAAATAGGCGTTCTACGAGTAATGTGTATCAGGCAAGCTTGTCAAGAGCCCAACGACTAAAACGGAAACGATTCGGAAGGTCGGTCGGCTTCAGTTCTTGCACTAGTTGAATTTTGTACGCTTTTAAAGAAAGATCCTTACGTAAAATACACCAAGTTGTTGAATATGACCGGCCAAGCTGTTGAGAACGGCGACGAATCGACACTTCACGGTCTTCGTGTACACTCTCCGCTACCGTCACCATATATTCTTCACTACGTCCTGGGTGTGGTCTATTTGGTCGAGTATTGTCCAATAATGAAAATGTGGTTCTATAAATGTAACAAGAAAATCTTACATGTTACAAATTTTATTTCCCATTTTCGTATTTGGATACGTTCATTCTACCATAATATGCTACTCAGCTTTATGTTACAATCAAAAACCCACTGTAATTTTCGAAATGTTTAGATAAATGGCACACCGATGAAATTAGCGATGGATGTGATGAATTTTGTATACGAAATGAAGAGACCTTTCAAAGAATTAGGTGTCGACAGATATCTTGGTGGTATGGGGTTACTAGTTCTTCCAAAATATAGAGGATACAATATTGGGTTGGAGGTTTTGAAGTCGAGGTTTGTATTGCTCCTATTCATAAAACAATAAGTAACAAGTTAACTCGAAACCAAAAATTCATATGTTTATTCAATAAATAACAATATTTTGAAAGTATATTTGAAAAAATTTTTTTTACAGGAGATATCTTTGTGAAGCTCTGAAAATGAAGGCTTCAATGAACACTTTCACTTCCGCTGTATCACAAAAATTAGCAGAAAAAGCCGGATTCAAGGACTTAGTAAATATTACATACGATGAAATTGCAGAAATTAATCCAGCATTGAAAATACCTAACATCAATAACCATTCTAAGTCAATTAGATTAATGTATATCTTGTACGAATGACTGAGAAAGATTTTAATCATCGATGCAAGGTGTTCTATTGAAACTTTCAAGAATTTTTTGTCGAAGAGAATTTTGTTTGCTTAGATTTATTACGAGAAAATATCAATAACAACCAAAAAATAATGTCCATAATTTATATAAATGTGAATTCTCAAATAATTGTCTAGTAAACAATATATTTGAAACACTAATTGGCCATATTTACTTACCAAACCTACATTTGAATCAAAAGAAAACTATAGTAGACAGATAAGAAAAATTTTTCAGTGTTACAAATGGATATATTTATTATTATTTCAAAATTTCCAATGTTAACAAGAAAAATTTGCACGTTTTTTCATATCACCACGAAATTTTGCATTAGCCTTCTTGTCCTTTATTTTACATCTCAAAGCAAAGTTTAAGCTCAAGCGGATTTATAATTACGAAAATATTAAAAAAAATTGAGAGGTGTTAAGGGACACCAGGATGGAACGAAGTTCCTTTCGATTAATTAGTGAAGGAATTGTAATAAGATTTTATTTTTTTTAAGTTATAATAATATTTTTTTCATTATTAATAAATATAATGTAATATAAACTTAATTAGTAGGCTCAATTTTAGTAATAATTGGCTTGTGGTAACTGAAGTAGGGAACATATTATATGCTTGGGATTCTATTTTATTTGAACGTCTTGAAAAAAATTCATCGATGGTAGTATTATATTTTGTTGTTGATTCTGCTGGATTATTGTTTATTCTTAAATCAAATTCTTCCTCTAGAAACCGTAGCAATGGTTTTGATTTTTAATTACTGAAGTTGATGTTAAAATCACCTGCCAAAATGAGTGGACGTTTATCTAAATTTCTGTTGTATCTGCTGAGCGTTTGAGATACATCTTTAGAATACTCCAGCAGTGCTCGATGAATGAACTCCTGAATATAAGTCCTGAATATTCTTCATAATGACCGACATATTTGGTGTTACAAGATTGGTCGTATCATTTGTGTTGCGTGTAAATCACACCATACAGTGCATTTTTCAGGATGCAATGCAACCTGCAGAACTTCTTGAGGATTGTTTTCACTCCATATACGGCAATTTTGCTGTTCACATAGTCGTTCAACCACCAGAAGTGAGCTTCATCATAAACATAATTTTACGATAAAAAAGTGGATCAACTTCAAGCTGTTCTAGAGCCCAATCAGTAAACAAACGACCAAGATCTTTACGCAAAAATTTTCCATGTGGTGAATGCACAGAGTCCAACTTGTTGGGAACGTCGACGAATAGACAAATATGGATCATCATTAACACTATGACTTACAGCAGCGATATTTTCTTCTGTACGTACAGTTCTTTGTCTTGTTGTTGTTGCATCGAGTAGAGAAAATGTCCGAAATCTATCGATAGTTCGACGAATAAGCTGCTCTGATGGACGATTATGTAAACCATAAATTTCACGAAGTGCTCTATAAGTTTGGCGAATAGAATACTGATTTTGAAAATAAATTTCAACAATTTGTAAACGTTGTTGCGGCGTGAGTCTTTTCATGATGATTTATCAATGCTTTCTGCACAGAAATGTCAAAACAACACGGCTTCTACCTTTTGTCAAATCACAGTTATCCCTATCGAAAGTTCTATCACTCAAAAAAAACACCCGATATCTATTGACATGACTTCGGCAGAGCTTCAAATCTTGATGAATTAAGGTTGAAAATTATTCAACATTGTGGCAACATTGAGCCAAATATACTCAGAGATACGAGACTATCTCTGTATAATAGATTTGGCTATTGTTTAGCTCAACAAGGTGGATTATTTGAACCCTTAATACATTGAATCTGTGAGCTTCTGTTCCCAATTTTGTGGTTTTCTCAAGATTTTTAGAATTTATTTTATGTCCGTGGAATTAATTTTATGTTATCAGAATTTATTCTTTGTTCGAGGAATTTATTTTATTTTCAAAGTTGTTATGACAAAAAAAATTGAAATTGCATTCATTGCAACAAATAAATTTCTCATATTCTACATTACTTTTACAGTTTCGCATCTTTTATCCAATGAAGCTGAAGATTTTAATGGAATGTATTAAACGTCGTTGAAAACCTGCATAAATAAGGTAGTTTCTGCACATTTCATGGGATATACGCGGCAGCATTTGAAGTAAACTGAACAAAAATGGCTGGAGAAAATTTCATAATTTTTTCCTTAACCACCCTATAATATTTCATAAAAACCTACATGAAACTACCATAGTCTAAGAAGAAATTTCCCTCTTTCCAATGGTCTCCACTGTATTTTGATTAAGATGATAGTTTTCAAGCTATGATATGTTTTTAGTGAAAAAATTGTGACACGTTATCTTGAATAACTTCATAACGAAAGTTAATTGGACCATACTCTATAGAATATTTTTTGTTGCAAACTGCCTGTAGAATCAATTCAGGTAGAGGCAACCTGTATAGACAATAAATGAACGAGTTCTAGACTATTATCTATTTCTATATTCCCTGCGAAGTATGCTTATTCTGGAATTTGCAAACTAAATGATTAACGTTCAATCATTTAGTACAGAAGGATTCGAAAAGGTATATCAATATATCGGGGTATTATTTCCATCACTACAATATAATTGCTTTTTGAAAAAAATTTTATTTTGGAATTAACATATGCATTTCCCGTTTAAAAATGATGTTTTTGATACAATGTTCGCCATTATTAAATTATTTATGTTTTAATAAACATCGAATTCATTTTGCAATAAGCTGCCGAAAGCATCTACTTAGTAGGTAGTACTTTTACTACCAGATTAATAGCTTTTGGTGGGAAAGATCGTTAAAAATATCAGGAACGTTCAGCATTAATTTGCCCAGGAGGAATAAACAGAATGATATATGAGGTTATTTAATTATTTACCTGCCCACGTCTTTTGCATGTTTAGTTATATTTAGCTAATGACCCAGACGAGTCTGTTTATGATCCCTCTACAATTATTTTTAACCGTAAAATGGCAAAAAACGAACGCAATTAAAAGTGAGGTTAGAATACTGGTAAGGTAACCAAAAAACAAACATCTTTGTTTCGAACGTCTTCAAACCAGTTTATAATGCCATTTGTATTATGAAATCGAGTTCGCGAAGAAGAAACAGCCGAACGAAATTGAATTAATGTTTCGAACGTAGCGGTACTTAGAATTTTCCTGGAAAAATCCAGAACTAATTTTCCGGCAGGTCGCCCAACCTAGTCAACATACTTGGGGAGTTCTCTGTCTGAAAATCAATTTTGCCGGCACATGCGTGTATCGAATAAACCGAGCCGAACTTATGATTTCTGTCAAAAGTGCCGAGAGGTTTGTATATGTGTGGTAATAGCTTTCATGAGCCTTTCGGATATCGATTATTTTTATTTTGTGCGTGATAATTGTTAAGTAATTCTTGAATATTCTATGTTCTTATTGTCACCAGGCAATTCGCGAAGAAAATGTAATTGATTGAATCGTAAATCTGATCCGGTTGTTTTGACTGTCTACCAGTCTTCTTTGTCGAACGGTATCGAACTATGCTTTTTAAATGTGTGTTCATCAGTGCTACATTACCGGGTGATCAAGATTAAAGTCATTACTGAAGATATCCTGCTGATATACCAAGAAACTCTTCAAAGATGTGAGTATCGATTAAGACATGATTCTAGATTTCCCATTGTTGTGAAAATTTCGTATGTTTTTCATTGTTTTATTTCAAACGAAATAATGACGGTAAGTATTCCCTGATGATGATAGATGTTCAATGTGAATGTTGTGTTTTGATGAGTCCATAAGTTTCAATTTGCCTTGTAGGTGTATTTGTGCTGTCTGAAATGCTTTTCTTGAGTCGTAGCAGATTTCCCTTGCCTTTCGTGTATGTTTTATGTGTTTAGTCGATATGATTTGTTTGTGACCTACTTGAAGGGAAATGTGGTTTTAAATGTTATTAATTATGACGGTGAGGGCTTCAGGTTGGACATTCAGCTGATTTAGAGGTCAAGGTTATCAAGGGGGCGGTCCCCTACGTCCCTTATGTATATGTCAACTGTTATTTCGAATTTCATTCCAATTTCCAACAAGTTAAAAATAAAGAAAACACATGAGTTATTCAGTGAGACACAAACTTTTTTTTATTCGAGAGGTTACATTGTTCTATTATGTATGGAAACAATATCATTCAAATGACCACCACGACTTTTCCGTACGTAGTGCATTCTGTAAACCCAATTTGTCATCATTCTCCCACATAAATTTGCCAGTATTTCATCAATGTTTATTTTCAATTGGTTAGTTGTTATTGAATTATCAGCATAAACCTGTGACTTAACATATCCCCAAAGAAAGAAATTATAAGGTGTTAAATCACACGACCTGGGATAATTAGCTGGACTATTCCTTGAGATAATTTCATGAAATTTTTGATGATGAAATTATCTCAAGAAATGGTTCTTGAGATAAACAAACCTATTGATTTTTCTAAATATCAAAACTTTACGTATTCCATGTTCGTTCATAGAAATTACACAAAGTTTGTAAAATATTTTTAAGGACAGTTATATCCAAATGATATGTTTATGAAAAAATATAATTATTATATATAAAACAATTTTTTTCATTGAAAGAAGGCTTACATCATCTTAAATATCACTACAAATTTTAATTTTATCAAAATTTACTCAAAAACTTTCTAAAATTAAATTAGATGAATGTCTTAGAAAACAAGCTTCAATTTAGTAGACGAAAATAATTGACAATCATTATACAGTTCCAAAAGGAATAGAAGAATCCAAAGAAAGTATAGAATAATTCCCAATGGCATTTTTGAAGATGTGCTACATGTTTTTGGAGTTTTTTAGAGGAACTTTTTAAAGAGAGTTATTTTGGAAGAAACTCTTGAAGTTATGTTGTCCATTTATGGAGAGGAAATTAGTTTTCTTAATATATCGTTACGAAACAAACGTTTGTATAGAAGTATGTAAGAAAATTATAACATCTCTTTTAAAACCATTAATTCTTTAGGCAGTTTAATAACAAATAATAATAAAGTAATTCCTAAAAACAAAAAAACCAGGAAATTACAAGTTAACATGTAGTGATTGCCCATGTGTATTTGTGGGACAGACAGGCTGTTCATTCCAAACAAGGATACGAGAACATGAAAAATGTTATAATAATAATAAACCAAATTCAACTTATGCAAACCACTTGTTAGAGACTGGTAATACTAGACACGACTTTTCCATATACAGGAAACCTCATACAGATGGTACGATTCATTCTACTTCAAACCATCCATTTTCACAAAAATTATCAGCTTATAATAGTATGCTTTATAGATTGGTTAACATACCCATGACAAAAGAAAATTTTGACAAAGAATATAAAACCATTAAACAAATAGCTTTCAATAATGATTTTAATCCGTTAATTATAGAGAATTCAGTTCACAAAATGAATTATAATATCACTTGTATATCCTACAATTCAAACGAAACAAAATTTATTTCATTAACTCACATAGGCAAAAAATCTGAAAATATTGCTAAACATTTAAAGAAAAAAGAAAATTATAACATCTCTTTTAAAACCATTAATTCTTTAGGCAGCTAAATAAAAAATAATAAAGACGTCATTCCTAAAAACAAAAAATCAGGATCAGGAGTTTACAAGTCAACATGTAGTGATTGCCCATGTGTATATGTGGGACAGACAGGCCGTTCATTCCAAACTAGGATACGAGAACATGAAAAATGTTATATTAATAATAAACTAAATTCAACTTATGTCAACCATTTGTTAGAGACTGGTCATAATTTTAATAGGAACTATGAAATATTACATATCGAAAACGAAAGTCAGAAACTAAATCTGTTAGAAACTTTAGAGATCAATAGATATAATAAAAGACAAATTTTATTGAATGATCAAATAGATTTAAACAGATCCCCCCTACTCAATATTTTTCATTGATTGTAAACCAACTCTTTCCACCCCTCTATTTTTGTACCAGAGCTGTGTATTTAAGTTCATGATTTGCATTGTAAACCTCAGTTTTAATACTCACCTGATGAAGTCATGGCATGACGAGACAATTGTTGTGTAAATCAATAAAATAGCGGAAGTTAACATTTGTTTTTCTAACATAAATTTTTTTTATAATAGTAAAATTATTAAAATTTGTAGGTTAGCAGAAATAATGATATTTAAGATATTGTAAAAGACTGCCATCAAGCAAAAAACCCTATTTTTATTATTTTGATTCCTTTTTTTGACTACCTCTGTTAATTTTAACATTTTGTATTTCATTTCGCATTTTTGTAACCATTTTTTGTCTTAATAATTGTTTACATCTTAGAATATATTTTAGGTATTTTTGTATTAGATTTCGCAGTATTGTAACATTTGTATACCGAAATAATCAGAACACTTTGCCATTAACATTTGATTATATAGTGTATTGAGGAAAAATATATTCAAACAATAGTGGGATTTTTTTTCGAGGCTTCAGTTGAGAACTGATCATTATTTTATATTTAACTAAATAGAACGCAGGATTACTGTATATATGAACTTGCATATCAACCATCCACAGCATATCATTGAATATGAGACAGGAATTCAATCCACACTATCACATTCAGGGACATTATTTTGATTATATGTTAACAATGACTTGAATTTCATGATTTGTGTACTCACGAATTATTTGCGTTTTTATTTTACAAAGCAGTGTGGATTTTTCGCTTGATAAATTTGAAAAAAAAAGATCGAAAATAGTGAAAGAATTGCTTGGTATGTAGAGATACCTTTTTGAATATTTCAGTGTAATTGATTAACGTCAATCAATTAGTATGCAAATTCTGGGATGAGCATAATTCTTGGGGACAGTAGAGATATATCGTGTGTTTTTTTTAGAGTGATAGAACTTTCGATAGGGATAACTGTGATTTGACAGAAGGTAAAAGCCATGTTGTTTTGACATTTCTGTTCAGAAAGCATTGCCAAATTATCATGGAAAGGCCCACGCCGCAACAACGTTTACAAATTACTGAAATGTATTTTCAAAATCAGTGTTCTATTCGCCAAACTTATAGAGCACTTCCTGAAATGTATGGTCTCCATCAGCACAACAAGTTGGACTCTGTGCATCCACCACATTTTGGTGGAATTTTACGTAAAGATCTTGGTCTACACATATACTAAGATCTAAGATCCAACTGGTGCAAGAAATAAAGCCACTTGACCATAACAAGCGTCGTTTGTTTTCTGATTGAGCCCTAGAACAGCTTGAAGTTGATTCACTTATCGTAAAATTGTGTTTAGTGATGAAGCTCATTTTTGGTTGAACTGGAGTGAAAAAAATCCTCAAGAAGTTCTGCAGCTTCCATTGTATCCTGAAAAATGCACTGTATGGTGCTTTACACGCTGGAGGCATAATATGTCCATATTCTTTAAAAATGATGCTGGAGCTAATGTTACCGTGAATGGTGCTCGTTACAGATCGATGATCAATGATTATTTGTTTCAAAAGTTGAATGCTATCGACCCAGAAGTGTTTTGGTTCCAACAAGATGGTGCTACACCTCATGCTGCTACCGTAACAATTGATTCATTGAAAGAGAGATATGGCGATAACATTATTTCGAGAAATGGCCCATTTAATTGACCTCCAAGATCATGCGACATAACTCCACTGGATTTTTTTCTTTGGGGTTATACCAAGTCATAGGTTTATGGTTTATTATATAACAATAGATGCTTTGGAAGCCAACATAACTCCTGTTATTGATGAAATAACGCCTGACTTACTCGAAAAAGTTGTCCAAAATTGGTCTGATCAAATGCGGTTCCTCAGAGCTAGTCGTGGTGGACATATGCCGGAAATTATTTCTAAAACATAAATGTCATAAAATTATCTTTCAAATAAGGAAAAAATTTGGCTTCAATCTTAATTTAAATGTGTTTTGTTTCAATTTAAAGTTCTGTCACTTTAAAAAAAGAACACCTGATATTAGACTTTGATGGGTTTACTTACAGCCTAAATACATATATTACAGTGTACAATTTTGAGTCGTTTTACCTGAAGTCGAGGGAAATTTTGCGGTGTAGTTTTAAACTGTTAAACTTGTGGTGAAAACACTATCTTGCTCGTAGAGGAGTTGATCGATGGGCTTTTTGGCCGTTGTTTACTTTCACTGGGTTCACTTTTGGGTTAATTGTTCGGTTCACTTTACACATGTAATAAAGGGTCTTCCAATGGGAATGCCTCATTTTTAAATTGACATTACTCACGCATGGCAGCCATTGTTTATTTGCGACATTAACTGATGTATTTGTCAATATATACCATTTAATCATAGAAACGTACACACTCAAACAACGTTTACAAATAACCCAAATTCATCAGGAAAAATATCGATCTCTTACTCTTACTTTACGTGCTTTAACTACAACGTTTAGTGAAGATGTTTGGAAAAAAATTTTACACTTCATGATGTGAGACAAAGAAATGCAAGAAGTGAGGACAATATTGCTGCCGTACGTGAAAGTGTTCGTGACGACCAAAATTTATCGATTTCTCAACGTTTACAAGAACTAGGCATCTTCCAGACGTCTTTGTGGCGAATTTTACGAAAACACCTTGGTTTACATCCATACAAAAATGTTTTAACCCAAGAACTCAAACCAACAGATCATTCAAAGCGTCGTGTATTCAGTAATTGGGTGATTCGATTATTTCAAGAAATGGACCGATAAATTATCCGCCTTGTTCCTGCGATTTAACTCCATTGTACTTCTTTCTTTGGGGTTACATTAAATCATTGGTTTACAGCAATTATCCAGAAAATTTAGACGATTTACAGATCAATATTGAACGAGTAATTGCTAACATACGACCTGATTTGTGTGATTTAGTTATGGAAAATTGAGTTCAACGACTTCACTACTGCCAGTGTTTCAGTGGTGGACATTTAAATGATGTTTTAGTTCATAACTAATGGTATCCATTGTACTTTATGATGAAATGAAAATTTCAATACTTTTCAAATAAATAATGTGTTTTATTCACAAAACAAAATGGGCGCTGTTAATGAAAGCCCCTTTACAAGTAAATAATATAAATACACTCACTTCCAGGCCTTTTATTACGTTATTGTGTTGTCACGTGAGGTTGTTCCTTGAGAAGTTAAAAGTTAATGCAAATTGTGACAGTCCTCTAGTTAAATGTATAGATTATCGGGATTGTGTCTTGTCCGAACATTAACTGAAGAGCGTTTTATAATATGCGTGGATCAATGGCAAAATCAGATTGTCTTGGGGATCAAAATCCATTCCAAATCTCGAAATGGCGACGGTCTGAGTACGTTTCAGGGTTTTGTTTTTAAGGGTTCTACGAAAAATATCAAGGATAAAAATGTTTGATCCTTAGATGGTGTGCATGCCTAAATTCTCGCCATACTTTGTTCAATTTCGCAGAAATCGAACAAATGGAGTGCAAATGTTTCACACAGAGGTTTAATATGTTCCCAAAAATGAATTCCTTTGTATACTTCATTTACATTTTAAAACCATTACCTTTCTATAATCAGTGAAACAATAATCGTAGAAAATATTGTATTCCACAAAAAGTATTGATAATTAAGGTATATAAATTGAAAATTACTACTTGATATAAGATGCATTAATTCTTTAGAAAATATTTTAGCTACGTCTCTTCAAATGAAAATTCAATTTCCTTACTCAGTTTAGTGTATTTTACTTTATGGCAGAGGGTTAATTATAACCCTTACATGACAACATTGAATCTGTAGCTTCAGTTTGAAGTTGTTTATACTTATATTGAAGGCGGTTTTCTATAGACTGAGATTTTTTCAATTTTCCAAATGGGACTTCTTTCTAGAGTTACTCATAAACTTTTACGGGATATCGCTCTGTCTTAGGCCTCAAGGGGTTCCCAAATAATTTTTTTCATGCGATACGAATAGAAGTCCAACTTCGGACTAGTGAAAAAGACGTTGACGAATCAAATTTGCTCTCATTCAACCGTGAGAACTTCCACGGTCCACGGCTTCTTGGCGTTGAATTGCTTCGGAAAGAAACAGTGGCGGAACACGCAAGATATTTTTATTGAGTTACTTCAAACTTTGGAGTTTTGAAACAAATACGACATAACTATAAAAATGGGGCAAAATACAGTGTGAACAAGATGAAGTGTTCGAGTTTTTCTTCACTACCTCATCGTCGTCGCGGTTTATCTCATTCTTAGGTAATCAGAGCTAGTTTAATATCGAGATAATTATATACAAATGATCATTTCTAATGTACTTATTTGCTCATAAGGATGATACAAGTTAAAAATTGAGAAAAACACATTAGTTATTCAGTGAGACAATTTTTTTTCATTTGAAAGGTTACATATGGAAAATAACATAATTCAAATAACCATCACGGCTTCTCCGTTCTGTTATCCAATTTTTTATCACTCACTCACCTAAATTTGGATATATTTCATCAGTGTTTAATATTTATTTTTAATTGCTCAGTTGTTCATGAATTATTATTAAACAGATCCTTCTGTGTGTTGCAGTTTCTTTGTCAGTCAGTATATTATTGAATCAATTTGAACACGTGAGCGCCTATTGGAAAAAACAGTGTAAAGTCTTAATGACCCGTTTTTTGTATCACCAGTGTATTTTATCTCGAAAGAAACGATATTGTTGAAGAGAAAAATAACCGCTTTTCTGTTCCATTCGATTTCAAATGCTTTCCGGAATTGAAGGGGTAATTCGAGGCCGATTCGATGTTCTTCGGAGGACTGTAAAGACCGATTTCATTAGGAAAACGATAAAATTTATCCCCCGACCAGAGAAATCTTGATTGGATTCTGTAAATGGACCAAACGTATAGGCCTATTATATATTATTATTGTTTTTTCCTCATTCTTCAATTTGAGGGCGACCACCACATTTTCTCATATTTCATATTGAACTTCTGAAATAATAAAAAGGAAGTAAATGTTATTGGCAAAGTATTTCGTTTATTTTGATTTCCAGTGCTTCAATTTTTGTACACAATATTTCTTATTATTTATTATTCAAATAAGGTTATTCTGATTTTCACAATTTTATTGTTGTTTACAACAATTGCTTCGCTACCACAGTAGCATCATCAGGTAGGTTTACATTTTGAATAACTAAGCTTGTTTACGGAATCCGTTGCTATTTATATTACACTAAGTACAATGAATTTCTATTGAGCACAGAAACCCAAAGAAGTGTCTCTCTAAATTCCAGCTTAGCTGAATATATTTAACAGAGGTGAGTTATTTAAATCTAATTGTTTGTTGAGTAATATTCCAATTTTATTGTGCTTATTTATCGCTAAGGATTCTAACAGGTTTGAGGCATAACTTTTACTTTCTATATATAGAATTTCAAAATTATGGTTGAAAGTATGTCCTGTTCCTAACAAATGGTTAGAATATGCGGAATTACTTTCATTATTGAGGAAACTCTTCAAATGTTCACAAATACTATGTCGGAAAGTTCTTCTGTCCTATGTAAACTTTAGGACAATCACCGCAGGTTAACTTATGAACCCCCGATTTATCATCTTTATGTGTACAGTCTTTATTATTTTTAATGAATTTACTCAAGTTTGAATACGTTTTAAATGAAGTTCTTAAATCGTATTTATTTTTGAGGTATGTAGCAATTTTCTCAGAAATGCCTTTAGTGTATTTTAAGGAAATGTATTTAAATTTTTTTTTATATTAGGATATACCATATTTAAAGCTATTTTATCATTTTTATTCATCAACAATTTGTCTATCAACGTAGGATCATAGTCATTATTAATAGCTATTTGTTTAATTATGTCAAGGTCTGAAATATATTATAATTTTCTCGATTCATAGGAATATTAACTAATGTATGGATCATACAAATGAATGCTGATAATTATATTTCAGAACTTAACACAACTAAAAAATAGTTTTTAATAATAACTATGATCCTACGTTGTTAGCCAAATTGTTGATAAATAAAAATAATGAAATAGCTTTAAATATGGTATATCCTAATATAAAAAAAAACTTTAGATACATTTCCTTAAAATACACTGAAGGTATTTCTGAGAAAATTGCTACATAGCTCAAAAATAAATACGATTTAAGAACTTCATTTAAAACCTATTCAAACTTGAGTGAATTCATTAGAAATAATAAAGACTGTACACATAAAGATGATTAATCGGGGGTTTATAAGTTAACCTGCGGTGATTGCCCTAAAGTTTACATAGGACAGACTGGAAGAACTTTCCGACATAGAATTTGTGAACATTTAAACAGTTTCCTCAATAATAAAAGTAATTCCACATATTCTAATCATTTATTAGAAACAGGACATACTTTCAACCATAATTTTGAAATTCTACATATAGAAAGTAAAAGTTATGCCTGAAACCTGTTAGAATCACTAGAGATAAATAAGCACAATAAAATTGGAATATTACTTAACGAACAATTAGATTTAAATAACTCACCTCTGTTAAATATATTCAGATAAGCTGGAATTCACAGATAACCTTTTTTGGGTTTTAGTGCTCAATAAAAATTTAGTGTACTTACTGTAATATAAATAGCAACGGAAACAAGCTTAGTTATTCAAAATGTAAACTTATCTGAGGATGCTACTGTGATAGCGAAACAATTGTTGTAAGCATAATAATAAAAATTGTGAAAATCTGAATAACCTCATTTAAATAATATTTAATATGGATTTTCACCAAGTAAGGACTGATTCAATTCAATAAAATATTCTTCAATGTGGAAGGAACTTATGACACACTTCAACCTCGCCATTGAAAAATAATGACGTACAAATTCATCCCTGGTTTATAAACTGTGCCAATTTTCAGTACCCCTAGTATATATAGTTCCGTACTTCAACAACAGGAACCTTGGATTACGCCGAGTTACTGCGTAATTATGTTTTTCTTATCGACCAATTCACGTCCATTTTGAACATTTCACTTGAATCTCATTGATCACTGAAGGACTATAGGATATAGAATTGTTATACATATACATTCTGTCAAGAAAGTACCGGGAATTATCGATTTAAATCTGGCGGGGAAATGACGCAGGTAAAATTTTTTTTTCCTAGGTTGGTACCACTGTCATCAATTACTATGCCAAGCTTGAGCGGGATCTGTCAACTAGTGTGTTTGCAACAGCTGATTAAGTCAGCCGATGTCAGAGTGCGTGCCGATTTTTACTATGGGTGATTACGTTGAGGAAAGAATTTGTTTAAAGTTTTGTGTTGCAAATGAATTTTCGTGTGCCGATGCATTGAAAATGTTGCAAAAGGCCTTTGGTGATAAAGCTCTATCGAAAACTCGTGCATATCAGTGGTACAGAGCCCTCAAGGACGGTCGTGAAGTGGTCGAAGACTATCGAAGATAACGTCGATAAAATTAAGGAAAGGTTGCTGGAAAACCGTCGTACCAGCTTGAGAGAGATAGCACATGATCTTAAGATATCCCACGAGTCCGCACGTACGATTCTGATTGATATTTTGGGCATGAGAAAGGTGGCCGCACGACTCGTACCGAAAGACCTGAATTTTCTTCAAAAACGTCATCGCGAACAGGTTGCTTCAGACATGCTGGGTCGCTGTAATTCCGATTCTACATTCATGGAACACATTATAACTGGTGATGAGACCTGGGTCTACGAGTACGATATGCAAAAAGGCCAGCAATCATCGGAATGGGTGGCAAAAAATGAGCCGACACCGAAAAAACCACGCCAAAGCCGCTCGAAAATGAAGGTGATGCTCATTGTTTTCTTCGATATCCGTGGCGTGGTGCACTACGAATTCGTTCCAGAGGGTCAGACGGTAAACAAGGAGTATTACCTAGGCGTTATGAAACGTTTGCGTGAGCGTATCCGTAAGAAGCGGCCAAATTTGTGGGCGAACAACTCATGGATTTTGCATGACGATAACGCCTTCTCACCGAGCTAATTGAAAATTCCCGGTACTTTCTTGACAGAGTAGTAGATGTATGTTACACCGTCTCGATTTGGAGAACTTTCTGTTACCATAGCCATAGTATTTATTAATGATATTTGGTACAGATCAGCCGAATTAATTTATTTGAATATTTTGAAGGACAGTAGATGACCGAAGAAGAAAAATCAGTTTATACCGCTTTTGAGGAAGCACGACTGCAAGCGGGAAAACTCCAGTGCTTTTTCATGGTTCCACAATTTCCCGTCTACAATCTCGGCTTAAAGTTCTAAGCGAGGTTTCGTTGACCTATAGAGACATAAGAGCATTGCAAAACAGACATATCCTCTTATGGATGCCCTCAAAAAGAGCCAACAAAAAGTAAGATCTCCTAAAAGACGAACGACTGCGGAAAGATTTGAACTTACGTACACTCGGGTATTCGTAATCTCTACATCTGCGGGTCCCCTCCTCAACAGGGTCGAATTTAAACCTTAGGGAGTTTTGTAGTGGCTTCTTAAATATCCCAGTCGACACTTTGTTTCAGTTAAGAAGAATAGAGAAAAATATCTCTCGATATACGAGGTCTCCTGAAACTTTTCCCACCCACAAATATCACTCTTAGAAAAAAATAGTAATCTTAAACTCATATATATATGGTGGTCCACCAGAATAGCTTCGATGTTCACTTTCAAGTCTTAAATTTTTTCGTTGAATTTTTTGATGTAACCTTTCTTGAAATATGTAAATGTTCATCCTTTATTTTGTTTATTAACTCAACGAATTGATTTACTTTCCAGTCGATGAATCCATTTAAATTGAATAATTTTTCGTAATTTAAAATGCACGGAAAAATTTTGGACAAGTTTTTAGATACTCTCGACTTCCATAGAAAATTTGAAATTACATGGATTAGATTTTCAAATGATTGAAATAACTTCTATTGGTTTCCTAAAAAATAAAATTCCTAAATTTCCTAAATTTCATGAAATTCTGCCGATGTCTTATGAATATACATATAGGGAAAGTGTTCTTATTTTCCGTTTCTTCAGATTCAGCTCAGGTAAAAGGATGCAGCTGTTGAAATTTAAAAGAATCAATTTTACTTTCGAAGCTTTGACATGGTTATTTCGAATGAAATTAATTTTGTCGTGAAGTTTTCTATAATTGGTACACATAAACCTAGAACAAATCAGCATAAAGCAGGCAGATAAAGTTCATCTTGAGTAATTATGGGATTCTTCCATCACTTCATATTAGGAGGATACCAGATGTCCCTACTAGTTTATTATTCCATTGTTTCATCTGGCAACACCTTAAGTTTGAAGTGTCATCATTAGGCTTTCTTTTCAGTACCTGTCATTTCGCTAAAGTGTAAACAACATACTTTCTGTGTGTTCTGAAAATGCCAACTTTTGTACTGAATAATATGTTTTTGCGGGGTGTTTTCATTACTTCAATATGAAGAAATGGCTGCCAAAAGTCGTATTTTAGTGGATGTTTATGGTGACCATACTCTGGCTGGACGTGTCAGAAGTGTTTTGCCCGATTTAAAAGTGGCAATTTTGATTTGGAAGACGAAGAATGACCCGGAGGCAAGATCTATCACAAACGCAAGAGAAACTCGCAAAAACCCTTGGAGTCACTCAACCAGCCATTTGCCATCGGTTAAAAGCAATGGGAATGTACCGAAAGGTAGGAAATTGGATGCTGTATGAACTGAAGCCAAGAGACGTCAACAGCTGTTTTTTCACGTGTGAACAAGTGCTCCAACAACAAAAAAAGAAGGGGTGTTGCATCGAAATGTGACTGGCGCTGAGAAGTGGGTCCATTACGATATTCCGACATATCTCGGCTTTTTCTGGAAAAATTCATCACGAAAATATGTGTTTTATGTGAGCCACCCACATTATTTACTAATTACAAGATCCTCAAATTTTCTGAGAATTTTTAAGATGGCTTTACCTTGGAGCCGAACCTGCGTCAGTCTTTCCCGTGGACGCAAGAGACGGGGATGGATTTTTCCAAGGTCAAGGGCGCATATCAGAATCTCTCATTCCTGGTTTTTCTGCCGACAATGGAAAATTACGGAACGTTTTTTAATATCTCTCAAATCTGAACCCGACTGAATGGCACTCCGGAAAAGTTCGAAGTCCCGACTACCGAGGAACACTTGACATATTTCCGGGAATTGACCGAAACAAGAGGGATGTTTTTTAATAAGGCGTCTCTCGTCAGTCAGTTCTCGTCAGTCAGTCATTCATAATGTTCGTTTACTACATGCCGCGTTGAGAAATAAATTTTTTGTGATTTGTGATTGGAGTTATTTTTTGCTCTTAAAGTTTGTGTTGCCAATTCGTTTATTACAAGCTTTTATCCAATTTCTCCCTGTGTATGTTCGCTTTCAGAAATATTTTAATCCATCTTTCAAACATTTTTGGGTGGCCATTTAATCGAAACTTGGCATAGATGTGTAATAGAATTAAATAAGGAAATACTTAGTTCCTAGAGGGGATGCTTCGATTGAAACAAGGCTCTTCACTGCTGGTTTTGATCGAAGCATCTCGTCACATTCCCATTGGAAGAGAACAATCGTTTATTCGTCATCGGATCGCGCTGAGGTTTAATTCTTCCACTGCTCCACTGGACCGACATAGTCCTATAGATAAACATTGACTTTCCTATGTTTCCAACTATATTTTCCATACCTGTATATATATTTTCGTTGAAGGCTTCGGCTCGAGCAAAACTTCGAGAAGGTGGGTGTGTCAAAGGTCCGTCTGCTTATTTTGCAGTTTTATTTCTAAAACGTGCTTGTGCTTAAATGTTACTATGGATTCCAGTTCTATAGTTTTTTCCTTTCGCTTCCAGGTGTGATATTTCAAGATTGTCCAATTCTGGGAAGATATGATTGGTTTCGAAAAAATATTTCGCCGAATTAGAGTTATCTTTCCGGTAACTAAATGAATATTAATGTTCTTTGAACCTTTTTTGGAATGGTCAAATATAAACTGCACTGTTGACAACATAATTTAAGAATTCCATAACTATTCAGCCGGTTGTTTTTGTCATTTGAATCAAAAAAAGATGTTGGAAATTTTATGTGAGGGGTGTAAAAGCTGTTTTTATGTTAGGTTTTGAAAATATTTGAACTTTTTTTTGCGAGATTGCCGCAACAACGTTTAGAAATTGTTGAAAATTTTCAAAATATCGCTGCTGTAAGTCATAGTGTAAATAATGATCCAGTTTTGTCTATTCGTCGACGAATTCCATTGTGGGAATGAACAACAATATTGCTTTCATGCCCCTTTATAGATAAGGCATCTTCAGATGAAAATGGAAGCCAGTGTACGAATACCATATTCCAGAAAAAAGTATTCTCTTCTGAGCTGCTTGTGCTTAAATATTTCTATGGATTTCAGGATGGATGTCTAGTTTTTTTTCCTTTTGCTTCCAGATGCAATATTTCAAGATCGTCAAATTCTAGGATATATATATATATATATATATATATATATATATGCATCTGGAAGCAAAAGGAAAAAAAAAACTAGACATCCTGAAATCCATAGAAATATTTAAGCACAAGCAGCTCAGAAGAGAATACTTTTTTCTGGAATATGGTATTCGTACACTGGCTTCGATTTTCATCTGAAGATGCCTTATCTATAAAGGGGCATGAAAGCAATATTGTTGTTCATTCCCACAATGGAAGAAATTTCCCAGAATTTTCCCAGTGTTTTCTATATCTTTGACAGTCAAGCTGCATAATTCTGCACGCCGACATGCCCCATTTAAACCAAATATTATTACCACTTTCATAAATAAGAAATTATCGTCTGGAGCTTTTTTGAAAAACATAATAACGTTTTCCATAATCAAAACTTTCGATTTCTTTGCTTCGTATATGTCATTTTGACGTTTCAAAAAAGCAAGTAAGTTCTGTTTTGTGATATATCCACATTTTCGTTTATTTGTGTAGTGCTTTTCAACATGGAATAATAGATCATAAACTGAATCCCTTGAGAGCTTTTGCCTAAAATAATGAAAGACATCGTATGAAAAAACTGAAATATATATAAAAAATAGCTTACCTTCTCAAAAAAATAGGCTATGCTAGCCTATTTTTTACACTTTCATCGGTTCTCAGTACGTTTTTGTCATCCTCAAATTACAAAGTATTTCATATATATATAATTTTATGGCATTTATGTTTTAAAAATAATTTTCGGCATATATCAACCACGACTAGCTCTGAGGAACCGCATTCGATCAGACCCATTGTGGACCACTTTTTCGAGTAATTCAGGCCTTATTTCATCAATAACACGAGTTATGTTGGCTTCCAAAGCGTCTATTGTTTCTGGTTTATCAGCATAAACCAATAACTTGACATAACCCCAAAGAAAATACTCCAGTGGAGTTATGTCGCATGATCTTGGAGACCAATTAATTTAACCATTTCTCGAAATAATGTTATCGCCAAATCTTTCTTTCAATAAATCAATTGTTAGGGTAGCAGCCTGAGGTGTAGCATCATCTTGTTGGAACCAAAACACTTCTGGGTCGATACCATTTAAATTTTGAAACAAATAATCATTGTTCATCGATCTGTAACGAGCACCATTCACTGTAACATTAGCTCCAGCATCGTTTTTCAAAAAATATGGACCGATGATGCCTCCAGCGTGTAAAACACACCATACGGTGCATTTTTCAGGATGTAATAGAACCTGCAGAACTTCTTGATGATTGTTTTCACTCCATTTACGGCGATTTTGCTTGTTTACATAGCCGTTCAACCAGAAATGAGCTTCATCACTAAACACAATTTTACGATAAAAAAGTAGATCACCTTCAAGCTGTTCTAGGGCCCAATCAGCAAATAAACAACGCTTATTATGGTCAAGTGGCTTTAGTTCTTGAACCAGTTGGATCTTGTATGGGTGTAGACCAAGATCTTTACGCAAATTTTTCCATGTGGTGGATGCACAGAGTACAACTTGTTGTGAACGTCGACGAATAGACAAAACTGGATCCTTATTTACACTATGACTTACAGCAGCGATATTTTCTTCTGTACGTACAGTTCTTTGTCTTGTTGTTGTTGTTGCATCGAGTAGAGAAAATGTTGTCCGAAATCTATTGATAGTTTGATGAATAAGCTGCTCTGATGGATGATTATGTAAACCATAAATTTCACGGAGTGCTCTATACGTTTGGCGAATAGAACACTGATTTTGAAAATAAATTTCAACAATTTCTAAACGTTGTTGCGGCGTGAGTCTTTCCATGATAATTTTGTCAATGCTTACTGAACAGAAATGTCAAAACAACATGGTTTCTACCTTCTGTAAAAATCACAGTTATCCCATTCGAATGTTCTATAACTCTGAAAAAAAAACCTGATACCTTCTCGTAATTTTCTTTGAAGTTTAAAGCGAAGACGCTTCTCGAGCCGTCTTCAAAATGTCTTCAGAACAATTTTCTGATATGTTGGCAGTAGCAAGATTCATTTTTATAATCATTAATTAAATTATTCTCAATTCGACCCACAAAAATAAAACTTGTTATCTGTTGCTTATGTAAATAAACAAACTGTGTCAGATTACTAGGTTACGGAAATTCTACACCTACTATGAATTTTTGTAAATTTCTATCTTTGTAATGCTTTCATATCTATGATTATTTGCTTATAATTAACACAAAATGCGTAAAAATTGTATAAACAAACCTCGTAAAAAAAGTAAAACTTTGCTTTTCTAAGCGTGTTGTTTAATATACTATTTTAATATTAATGAATATCTATGTGATAGTTTAGATTCATTCTGATCTTACTCTAATCTTTTTCTGACCTGTCATATACGTACGTTGTTATGTCGCAAAAATCAATAAAATATTCATATACAGGATGACAAGAAAAACCTCGAACAAACTTTTTTTCTTTTAACTTTATTGAGCAAAGGAAATCAAACTAAACAACAACGAATAACAATAACATAAACATTTGGTAATAATATACTAATTGACAAAGAAACTGCAACACCCAGAAGGAGCTGTTCAAATTTAATTTTTTTTTTTGTAAAACATAGATAGTATAGCAAGGAGTAATTGATCAAAATTTGGAGAAAAAAGTCGTGAAGGTCTTTTCATGTAAACATTTTTGTTACTTAAATATGTAGTCATTTTTCAAATTTTTAAAATTTTACAAAAAACCAGTTGTTAAAACTTGCCTAGAGCACGTGAACGCGGAATTTATCGCCAGCTAAGTGAATTTGAAAGAGGTCGAATTATTGGTCTACGGGAGGCGGGGTTGTCATTTCGAGAAATCACTAACCGTACGAACAGAAAAACAACTACTGTTAAGAGATGTTGTCAAGCGTGGTTTGATAATGCCCAAAATCGAAGAAGAGTAGGCACCGTACGTCGAAGGGGCACAAATTAAGTTCAAGATCGACGTTTAAGACTTATGGCTATTAGAGACCGATTTGCGACAACTCGATCTTTGGCTGATGAGTGGTTAGGAGAACAATGCCATCCTGTAAGTCTCCGAACGGTTTACCGCCGGATAAGGTCTTTTGGACTGCAGCATTATCGACCCCATCTTGTGTTACCTCTGACGGTTGAGCATCGCCAGCAGTGGTGCAGAGAAGGTCAACATTGTAATGTGGAATGGCATCAGGTCTTTTCTGATGAATCTCGATTCCCCTTGGGTGCACATGATGGTCGAAGAAGAGTTAGACGACGTCGGGGAGAAAGAAGTGAGCATCAGTTCGATATTGAGCGTCATGTACACCGGACACTAGGCGTTATGGCATGGGGTGCTATTGCACATGCAAGTAGGTCACTCTTAGTCTTTATTAGAGATAACATGACAGCACTGCGTTACCTTCAAGAAATAGTGGAGCCATATGCTCTTCCTTACCTTAATTGGCTCGAGAATCCAATATTTCAGCAAGATAATGCTCGACCTCATGTTGCCAGAGTTAGTTTAAACTTTTTTGAAGCGACCCTTGTGAATCTTTCGCCATGGCCGCCCAGATCCCCCGATATTTCGCCCATAGAGTATGTTTGGCAAATTGCATTGGACAGGATTTGTCGAGGCACGTTGAGCAAACGACCAATTTCGCATTGACGCTAACCTTGACGAAACAGCTCCAAAATTGTACTACGTTTGTTTGACATTCTGCACAATAAAGTAATATTAAACTGAAAGTTCACATATTAGTACAAGAAAGTGTAGAGAATCTAATAAAATAAAAATTATTTGGCTGCGCTGAAATACTTTTGTTCCAGAGCACAGTAAAATTTGTCCGAAGTTTTTCTTGTCACCCGGTAATTATACACAAAGGTTGAATAAAGTATTTTTTAGGACTTCGTTATATATAAAAAATACTGTGTACATGTGTGAAGAAACGAATTGTATTTAATTTTAAAGTTTTCAAGAAATTTTATTAAATTAAACTTTGTAGCGACTTATAACATCATTACTCTGTTTGATATTAATGTCAAGTAAAAAAATCCCCTTTTTGTTCAAGATGGAATGAATACTGATATACCACTAAAACCTCAGATTACGTCGCAAATATGTGCATATGTTAAAACTACTAGGAATGGAGAACAAAACGTGCCTGAGCATAAATACAACACTTTTTATTAGGCCATTCAAAATTTTATGTCCATTCGTATAGCCTTCCTGAGTTTTATTATTTTTCATGGGCATGACTTCGTGCACGATACGCTTGTTCGATATGTAAAATGTTGCACACATTTATAGCATTTTTGAATGGGTTTACCGATGTTACGATATAATAAAAGAGAATTCTTGTGTTGATGCCTTGATCTCTACTCGTAATACAAGATCTATCTAATCAGCAATTTGTTCCGGGCACCGAAAGATTAATTTGGGTCCATTTCGATGATTTTTATTGCTTATTGTGAATTTGTTCTGACTTTACTGCCTCAGATATTATTTCGTCAAACCTTTGAAGAGAAATCTTATCCGTAAAGAGTTCGTTGGAAACAAACCAGTTTTTATTGATTGATAAGTTCCTTTATTAAGTTATTATAGCTGGGCAGCTCGGCTAGATTATTGTTATAACACAATTGTTTCTGTACGTACAGCTCTTTGTCTTGTTGTTGTTGTTGCATCGAGTAGAGAAAATGTTGTCCGAAATCTATCGATAGTTCGATGAATAAGCTGCTCTGATGGATGATTATGTAAACCATAAATTTCACGAAGTGCTCTATAAGTTTGGCGAATAGAACACTGATTTTCAAAATAAATTTCAACAATTTGTAAGCCTTTCCATGATAATTTGTCAATGCTTACTGAACAGAAATGTCAAAACAACATAGTTTCTACCTTCTGTCAAATCCCATTCGAAAGTTCTATCACTCTGAAAAAAAACACCTGATACCTTCTCGTAATTTTCTTTGAATTTTAAAGGGAGTAAATTCGAAGATGCTTCTCGAGCCGTCTTCAAAATATCTTCAGAACAATTTTCTGATATGTTGGCAGTAGCAAGATTCATTTTAATAATCATTAATTAAATTATTCTCAATTCGACCCACAAAAATGAAACTTTAATCTGTTGCTATGTAAATAAACAAACCGTGTCAGGTTACTAGGTTACGGAAATTCTACACCTACTATGAATTTTTGTAAATTTCTATCTTTGTAATGCTTTCATATCTATGATTATTTGCTTATAATTAACACAAAATGCGTAAAAATTGTATAAACAAACCTCGTAAAAAAAGTAAAACTTTGCTTTTCTAAACGTGTTGTTTAATATACTATTTTAATATTAATGAATATCTATGTGATAGTTTAGATTCATTCTGATCCTACTCTAATCTTTTCTGACCTGTCATATACGTACGTTGTTATGTCGCAAAAATCAATCAAATATTCATATACAGGATGACAAGAAAAACCTCGGACAAACTTTCTAATCTATCTAATCAGCAATTTGTTCCGGGTACCGAAAGATTAATTTGGGTCCATTTCGATGATTTTTATTGCTTATTGTGGATTTGTTCTGACTTTACTGCCTCAGATATTATTTCGTCAAACCTTTGAAGAGAAATCTTATCCGTAAAGAGTTCGTTGGAAACAAACCAGTTTTTATTGATTGATAAGTTCCTTTATTAAGTTATTATAGCTGGGCAGCTCGGCTAGATTATTGTTATAACACAATTGTTTCTGTAACACTAAAGGGTCTTTCAATATGGGTTACAGTTTGTAAATAAAGATTTCTTGGTTTATAATTAATTTTTTTAATTACTAATACTGGTAATGATTATGAATTGAGGTAGCATACACGATATCTTACACAACAAACCAAAGGAAAAGTCTAAAGGTGTAAGGTCGGAACTGTGAGCAGGCCATTAGATCGGTCCTAATCTTCCTATTCATTTTTCTTCAAAATGAACATCCATCCTGTAACTATCCTAGGGGGTCTTTCATTAACAACGCCCCATTTTGTCCTGTAAATAAAACATTATTCATTCGAAAATAATTGAAATTTTCATTTCATCATAAAGTACAATGGATACCATTAGTTATGAAACAAAAAATCATTTAAATGTCCACCACTGAAACACTGGCAGGAATGAAGTCGTTGAACCCAATTTTCCATGACTCTCTCACACAAATCAGGTCGTATGTTAACAAATACTCATACAATATTGATCTGTAAATCGCCTAAATTTGCTGGATGATTCCTGTAAAGCAATGACTCAATGTAACCCTAAAGAAATGAGCCTCATCGCCGAAAATGAAAATCTGCACCAATTATTGAATACACGAAGCTCTAAATGTTCTGTTGGTTTGAGTTCTTGAGTTGAAACAATTCTGTTTGGATGTAAACCAAGGTCTTTTGTGAAATTCGCCACAAAGACGTCTGGGAGATGCCTAGTTCTTGTCAACGTCGAGAAATCGATAAATTTTGGTCTTTGCGAACACTTTCACGTACGGCAGCAATATTCTCTTCACTTCTTGCATTTCTTTGTCTCACTGGCACTGTAACATCATGTGTGAATTTGTTTCAAACTTCTTCACCAAACGTTCAACTGTTCTTTTATCCGGACGATTATAACGCCCAAACATTGGAGTTGAACACGTACAGTTAGAGTAACAGATCGCGATTTTTCATAATAAATATGGATAATTTGTGAACGTGGTTGGAATGTGTACCTTTCCATGATTAAATGGTTGACATTAACAAGTACAACTGTCAATGTCACAAATAAACAACGGCGGCCATGCGTGAGTAATGTCAATTTAAATATGGGGCGTTCCCATTGAAAGACTCTTTACAATTGTAACAACCGTCCCTTTGAAAACAAATTTGGTTCCGTTGGTTATTTATAAAGGTTTCCAACGACGTATAATACATTGAAGAAAAAGTTTATCTTTATTGAGAAATTGACGAAATAGTACCAGACACCATGAAAAAATATTTTGCTTCTAATTAAACATTAGTTTTAATAGACAGTTGTCCAACACACAATAGTAAAATGTGGATGGAGGTTCATTTTGGAGGAAAATGGATGGGATTATTCTGACCTTTCAAATCTAGACTTCTTCTTTTGGGGTGCTTTAAATGGTATGGTGTGTACTACCCCAGTTCATCTTATATAAAGAATACATACCTGTTACCATATGCTAAGGTAACGACGGGAGCAGTGGCTATAGATTCTATCAAAAAACGTAGTACGTTTTGCATTAGAGAAGATGGCAGGTATTTTCAGAATTTTTTGTGATAAGTTTTGAACGAAGTATGAATAATAAAGAATATCATGAAAGTTTTATAGAATGTATTATGCGTCGATGAAAAGCTTCGTAAAAAAGTGCAGTTGTTACGTACCACGGTTAGTTTACCGCAGTATTTTGCCTATTATTTCAGTACTTTGAAATAACAGAGAATTGCAAATTGATTAATCTCGATGATAATTTAGGATAGGTTTAAAGTGGACTGTATTTTGACGTAGTTAGCGAATAGTTTTACTTCAAGAGCACTTGTATCTAGTTATCTCGATGATGAACTACCTTTGTTTATCCAATAAGATAAACCAACGAAAATGATAAGGTATTAAAGTGGGACACTCGTAATACACTATGATAACAACGAACTATAATTCTTGGTTTATTGTATATAAACCAAGTCAAAGGTATGATTATTACACAAAAAACAATGTAATGAATTTGCCAATACTTGGGCAATCGACTGGATTACTATATTACCAATATTAACCGCAATAGCTTGGACCGATATGTCACAAGCTGCGTACAACAAATTTGACTATCCGAGTGATAGTGCATACTGCTACATGCGACAAGTTTGATTATTACTCGAATAATAATTATTTTACAGTATTTTCAAAGACTGAACGTTAGAGGTGCTCGATGCATCCCTTCTAACACAAAAAAAGGGAAATTAACGTTATTGATTGGAAGGTCCATTTGGAGGTGGACTGAATGAACGAAATAAACCTCCTTATTAGTTACAGAAAAATTATGAAAATAATGCAAGTAAAGAAGGATAGGGTTAGTTTATAATTCCGGATGCTGCGTCATGCGAAATTAATAGGCATAAATATATCAAAATCTCTAAATTACTTTCCATGTTTCTAAGGCCATATATAATCATTAGAAAACAAATAATCTGAAGTGTTAACAGTTCCAACGGCATTTCTCAAAACTGCTAAATCGAACTATCAACGTAAAAGACCTAAGTATCGATGACAAAGTAATTTCGAACGAAAGGGCCGTCTCTAATGAGACGAAACAGCAGTAGTTTTTGCACATTTTGATGGGGGTTTACGAGCAGAATTTAGAGTAACCTTTGATCAAAGATTAAGGCTAAGTTACTTTTTAGAAAATCTCAAGATATGTAAAAACATTACTAAAAGACACTTTAAATATTTTAATATTAGCCCTCTACATATTTTATTTCAAAAGATTATATTTAATAATAATAATTTCAGGAATTAAATTAAATTAATGTCATATAAGTACCACTTATATCGAACGACATATAAAATGAACATTCATTATGAGACATTCAAAATCGAATAAATGAAAATTGTAAACTAAAATCCTATAAATTTAATATTTTGAGTAGACGAAATTTTGTTACTGCTGATCAATCTTATGAAAACAAATATCTTTCAAAAATGTTCAACATAATATTAAGAATTTCATCATAAAACTATCTTACTTAGAATATTCAATATTATTCGATATCTAAGTTACTTTCTATAAAATCTCAAGGTATATAAAAACATTACTGAAAAACAAGTTTTAAGAGACACTTTGCTTCGTCAGTACTCAAATAATTCTTATTCAATAAAATATAACATCAATCAACAACAAATATTTACTCACCCTTCAACAATTTAGAAAATTTCTGGTAAATGAATACTGAAAAATTTAAATAGAGTGTAATATTAACTACAAATGAATAATTCTGTGGTGTACTCTTGATCTAAAAGGCTAGAAGGCTAATATTAAAATATTTAAATAATTTTATATACCTTCTATCAAGTATCAACCTCTATTTATGTTATTTTATTCATAATATATAATTATTTGGTTTCCATATCATTCTTTATACAGATAGTCCTTGTGCTATAACAGAGGCCGTTAAATTGTCTTTCAATCTTTTAGATCAACAGAATTATTTATTTGTAGTTAACATTACACTCCATTCAAAATTTTCAGTATTCATTTACCAGAAGTTGTCTAAATTGTTGAAGGGTGAGTAAATATTTGTTGTTGATTGATGTTATATTTTATTGAATATGAATTATTTGAGTACTGACGAAGCAAAGTCTCTCTTAAAACTTATTTTTCAGTAATGTTTTTACATATCTTGAGATTTTATAGAAAGTAACTTAGTTAGATATCCAATAATATTGAATATTCTAAGTAAGTTAGTTTTATGATGAAATTCTTAAGATTATGTTGAACATTTCTGAAAGATCTTTGTTTTCATAAGATTGATCAGCAGAAACAAAATTTTGTCTATTCAAAATATTTAATTTATAGGATTTTGGTTAACAATTTTTATTTATTGGATTTTGTTATATCATTTGGATGTCTTATAATGAATGTTTATTTTATATGTCGTTTGATATAAGTGGTACTTATATGACATTGATTTAATTTAATTCCTGAAGTTATAATTATTAAATATTATTTTTTGAAATGAAATATGTAGAAGGCAAATATTTAAATAATTTTGTATACCTTCTATCAAGTATTAACCTCTATTTATGTTACTAAAAAACACGTTTTGAGAGAGACATTGCTCGTCAGTACCCAATCACATTTAAAAAATATAACATCAATCAAAAAAAAATTTACCTACCTTGTCCTTGTGCTATAACAGAGGCCGGTCAATCTTTAAGATCTATGGTTAACCTCAGAACTATTTGTTGGGGGTCACATGGGACACCATTTAAATGTTCAGTATTCATTTGACAAGATGTTACTAGATTGTTAAGGTGAGTAAATATTTTTTGTTGATTGATGTTATATTTTTTAAATGTGATTGGGTACTGAAGAGCAAAGTCTCTCTTAAAACGTGTTTTTTAGTAATGTTTTTACATATCTTGAAATTTTCTGAAAAGTAACTCAGTAAGATATTCAATAATATTGAATATTCCCAGTAAGATGTAAGATAGTTTTATGATGAAATTCTTAGGATTATTTTAAACATTTTTGAAAGATATCGGTTTTCATAAGAGGGATGAGCAGAAATAAAATTTTGTCTATTCAAAATATTTAATTTATAGGATTTTTGTTAACAATTTATATTTATTGGATTTCGTTATCTCATTTGGATGTCTTATAATGAATGTTTATTTTATATGTCGTGTGATATAAGCGGTGCTTATATGACATTAATTTAATTCCTGAAGTTATAAATAGTTTAAGTTAAAAATATTTAAAAAAATGATGTAATTTTGGACATAACTTCAAGAGGTGATATATGGAGGTTGGTGGTAGTCATTTTAAACCATACATACCTTAGTTCTTTAAATAGTTTACATTTTTTTCTGGATGTTTCCTATCATTACTCACAGATCTGGTTTATTTGAATTTATTGGGTTTCTGTTTGAGTTACCCTTGATGGTGTTCAATATAAAATTGCTTAAAAAAACTCGTCAAATTTGAAAATTTCAACTAGGATGTTTAGAGAACAAAAAAAGCTTTTTATCTGAAACACATCCGCCATCTCTTTCCTTTAAAAAAAATTCCTCCCGCAGGAGTTTTTTTCTGAACAATGTCGTCATAGGAAATCTTTCTCCCTAATACAGAACTTGAATATTATTTTTTGATTCTTCAAAACTCTTAGGTTCTTGAGTTTAGGCGGTTCAACTGTCTGTTCAACCTCATCTTCTGACAGTAACTTCAATATTACATTATTTCGTGAATAGTGAATCAAAAATTTTAACTGGGTTGTGCACAGAGCATAAATAACCTTTAAACTAACCAACACTCGACATCTCTTCCTTATTGAAAAAATGTTTGGGGTTGATGCCACCCTCATGGGGGGTTTTTTTCGGAACAAACTCATGATGAAAATTCGTCCCCCTCAAAACAGAAATTGACCTGTTTTTTTAAAAATCTTCTAAAATTCTAAGTTTCTTCTTTAACTTCTGGGGGGGGTCAAATTTTCGTGGTGAATGAAATAGGGTCCATCACATTACCCTGTGGAACTACAGACACAACAGGTGTAGCGTCGCTCGAATCTCAGTTAAGAGATATTTCATATATTGTTCTTATCTGAGTTTTTTGCGAATTGCCATATTGAAGACTTTACAAAGATCTACAAAAACACAAAGAGGTGATCCATAAATATGTGATACTAATTCATGGATGACTTTCCCTCCATGAATTCCTATTGATATTCCAGTTAATCTCGTGAAAATTTGATCGATAACAATTAGTAAGTAAATTTTCCGAGATTCAATTCCCGCTGACAGGAGTTTCCTAACGAATCTACGATTGACTTGAATTCAATTTATTGTCCGTCATTCGCTGTTCCCATATTCATTATTCTTGTGGTCAAAGCCCCAAATTTAAATTTTCCACGCAGTCAGTAGAGGGCGTGAACTGTTTCGTACCTGTCAAGAATGTTATTGGTGTCCCAGGTTTTTCGTCGTTTCCCCCCCTGATTTGTCGAGTTATTTATGATGCAATGGACTGAATTGAGATTGGTTTATAGCCTATCGTATATTGCCGTCTCGAATTTTATTTTCTCTCTTATATTTGCGTGAAGAAACGGAAGCTGGACAATGTATAAAATGGACATATTTTAGAAACATTAGTTTTTTTAATACCACGTTAAGTTTTCATATATAAAACACTAAAAAAAGTCATAGAATAAATTAGTTCATAATGAAATGGTATCTTATTTGAAAATGGTGGATGAGCTCCAAATATATAACATATCCTTGATTTTTTTATTTGGTCTTATTGTGTTTTAACATTTAAAACTGCTTTTTGTCCCTCGTTATGTTTTCCCCTGTTTTTATTTTGTTTTGTTTCTTTTATTTTGCAGATTAATTTATTTGTGTTCGTGTTACGATGTCCGCGCACTCTGGCGGCGAGCCGCGACAGCACCGCTCTAATTCTCTAGGTGCTCGTTTCTCATCCTTGAGAGGTTTGCCTGCATTTTTCAAAGATGGCACGAGCAGACAGTAAGTGTTATTATTTAGTTAGCTTTTAGTATTATTATTTAGATCAGCTTTGATTTGGCACATGCATAATGTTTTTGCATGTAACGATTTTGATTGTAATCGGCGCTATTAAGTCATCAATATCGTTTTAATTCTTGGCTTACAGTTTTCTTTACTGACCGTATGTTTGTTTCGTTGATTCAACGACAGGTGGCAGAACCTACAGGATGCTGTAAATTATGAATTGACTTGATCATTACTAGATGGTCGAAGGTAATGATTAAATATTTGATCAATCGTCCTACTTTAGGGAAGATAGTCTTGCTTTTGTATATTCTGTTCTTTCGCGAAGAGAGTCTCTGTATTCAGAGATGCCATGACATAATCGGAAAGATTATCAAAAAAGTGAAAAAATTTCACTGAAACATGTTTCTGAAAGGTCAAAGAGTGTCCTGAAACAATAAATTGAATAACTGTTTGCAATGATACTTTTTGACTTCTCAAGCTTGATATTAAAATCGGCAACAATTAATATTAAATAAAATAATAAGAAGAGGTTTTTTACATGATAGAAGGAATTTTACAAAATTTGAATATCAAAACAGATTTAATCTGTTAGTCTCCTATAATTTTATGTGTTCAAATCAAGGATATCAGTTTTGTCAGGTGAGTTATATTTGTTGTTGATTAATTTTATTTTTTGAATGTGAAGTAGGGCTGATGAAGACCTTATAGGAATTCTTACTGTTTTTTGAAGATATAATACATGTTTTGAGAGATTTTTGAAGTAACCTATTTAAATATATCGAATATTTCGAAAAATTATATTTTTTGTGATGTCCTTAAATTATGTTTTGTATTTTTGAAAAGGAATTAGTTTTCATAATTGTAAGATCAGAAACAAAATTTGGTCTCCTTCAAATATTTATTTATTAATTTTAATTGACAACTTATATTTGTTGGTTTATTTATTCCATTTGATATTTTATATTGAGTTTTGATTTTATATAATACGTCTATTAAATTTAAGCTGTGATTATAAAACATTAATTTAGTTCTAAAACTTTTTGAATGAAATTTTTTTGAAACTAAAATTATAGGAGACTAACAGATTGAATCTGTTTTGATATTAAAATTTTGTAATATTTCTTAAATCAAATAAAAAACCTCTTATTATTTTATTTTATATATAATATATTAATATACTAGGTTTGAATAAAACTTATTATGATATATCAAGTGGTTTATAGAAAACCATAATACCTTAAAGCTTTCTGGGATTTTTGTGACGAACATAGAATATCTTGGATTTAAAAGTTTTATGTGTTCAAATCAAGGATATCAGTTTTGTCAGGTGAGTTATATTTGTTGTTTATTAATTTTATTTTTTAAATGTGAAGTAGGACTGATGCAGACTTTATACGAATTCTAACTGTTTTTTGAAGATATAATACATGTTTTGAGGGATTTTTGAAGTAACTTATTTAAATATATCAAATATTTCAAATAAATTTTCTGAGAAGTCCTTGAATTATGTTTTTTATTTTTGAAAGGAATTAGTTTTCATATTTCTAAGATCAAAAACAAAGTTTTGTCTCCTTCAAATATTTATTCATTAATTTTAATTATCAATTTAGATTTGTTGGGTTATTTATTCCATTTGATATTGTATATTGAGTTTTGATTTTGTCTATTAAATATAAGCTGCTTATAAGACATTAATTTAATTCTTAAAATTTTTTTGAAATTAAAATTATAGAAGATTAACAGATTAAATCTTTTTCGATATTTAAATTAATATTGAATAAGGTTATTTTGATTTTCACAAATTTTTATTGTTATTTAATACAAAAATTATTTCGCTATCATAATAGCATCTTCAGGAAGGTTTACATTCTGTTTAAATTTTCATCAAGTAAAGACTGATTCAGTTAAATATTTTATATAGACGATAATGGTCTGTTTGAAGAAATCAGAAGACTGAATGTAAAGGGGTGAAGGATGTAGTCCCAAATCTTTTTATAAAAATCTCCAAGTTGTTGTTTGGGATTTAATTGTTGAGAACGATGTGAAACCGATAAATTTTGATTTTCTCTTACAATTGCTGCAACCAAGTCAATATTCCCTCGTGTACTTCCATTTCTTTGTTGTACTGTTATTCTTGTATCATGTAAAAAATCATTTTCAAAGTTGTCTGCAACAAGACGAAGATCAACCGAATAATGTCGTCTAGAATTCTTTAATTTGTCATAGTTTTCACAAATGAGCACTGATTTTGATAAAATAATTTAACGATTTCTAAACGTTGAAAAACCCGTTTTTTATGTAATTTGAAAAGTGAAAACAGTGGGAAAATCATCAGGTTGAAATGAATAAGATGTGTGGAAATATTTAACCCAGAGTTCTCGCAATTTAGTAATTCTTTGAAATTGTTTGAAAGGGTTTTTTCCAATTGTTATGATTTATTGAGTATATTAGAAATCAAGATTTAATGCTGATACTCAGAACTTAATGGTAAAATTCAATATAAGAATATTTCTTGCTCCTAAATTTCCATTAAAATTCAAGAAGATGGTGTATTGATAAAGAATATTAATACAATGGAAAGATACTCATTTACTCAAATAATTAAAGAGGAACGTGACCATAATAAGTGCATCCTCATTTGAATTAATGGAATTTTTAAGTCATTAACGCTATATTTTTCTATCTGATTTATTTCTCCTTATTGTTAAAGAAATGGGTACATTATGATTAATTCATTAAAAATTTGAAAAAGCCAGCAGCAGTTGAAAATAACTTGAAGTGGTAATTGTAGCTTATTTCCCTAATGTTTAAATAACAATGACATGTAATATATAATATTGATGACTCATTTATTTTATAAAAACTCCCTGGTACATTGGGGAATTGTTTAAATATTATTTAAATATTTTAATATTAGCCTTCTACATATTCAATTTCAAAAAATTATATTTAATAATTTTAACTTCAGGAATTAAATTAAATTAATGTCATATAAGTACAACTTATATCAAACGACATATAAAATAAACATTCCTTATAAGACATCCAAATGATATAAAAAGGTCCAATAAATAAAAATTGTTAACCAAAATCCCATAAATTAAATGTTTTGAGTAGACAAAATTTTGTTTCTGCTTATCAATCTTATGAAGACAGATATTTTTCAAAAATGTTTATCATAATCTCAAGAATTTCATCATAAAACCATCTTACTTAGAATATTCAATATTATTGGATATCTAAGATACTTTTTATAAAATCTCAAGATATGTAAAAACATTACTAAAAAGCAAGTTTTAAGAGAGACTTTGCTTCGTCAGTACTCAATTATATTCAATAAAATATAACATCAATCTACAACAAATATTTACTCACCTTTCAACAATTCAGAAAGGTTCTGGTAAATGAATACTATTTTATATGTCATTTGATGTAAATGGTACTTATATGACATTAATTCAATTTAATTACTGAAGTTATAATTATTAAGTATAATTTTTTGAAATTGAATATGTAAAAGGCTAATATCAAAATATTTAAATAATTTTAGATACCTTCTATCAAGTATTAACCTCTATTTATTTTATTTTATTCATAATATATAATTATTTGGTTTCCTTAACATTCTTTATACAGATAGTTCTTGTGCTATAACAGAGGCCGTTAAATTGCCTTTTAATCTTTTAGGTCAATGGCAAACCACAGAATTTTTTATTTGAGTTAACATTACACTCCATTTAAATTTTTCAGTATTCATTTACCAGAAGCTTTCTGAATTGTTGAAAGGTGAGAAAATATTTTCGTTGATTGATGTTATATTTTATAGAATATGAATATAATTGAGTACCGACAAAGCAAAGTCTCTCTTAAAACTTGTTTTTTAGTAATATTTTTACATATCTTGAGATTTTATGAAAAGTACCTTGGTTAGATATCCAATAATATTGAATATTCTAAGTAAGATAGTTTTATGATGAAATTCTTAAGATTATGTTAAACATTTTTGAAAGATATCTGTTTTCATAAGATTGATAAGCAGAAACAAAATTTTGTCTACTCAAAATATTTAATTTATAGGAATTTGGTTAACAATTTTTATTCATTGGATTTTGTTATATCATTTGGATGTCTTATAATGAATGTTTTTTTATATGTCGTTTGATATAAGAGGTACTTATATGACATTAATTTAATTTAATTCCTGAAGTTATAATTATTAAATATAATTTTTCGAAATTAAATATGTAAATATGTACATGCCATCAAGTATTAACCTCTATTTATTTTATATTGGAGGATAAACACTATATTTTATACACGACGAATTTGATACACGACGCGTTTTGATCATAACATCTTCAAGTCAGTAGGATCGCAGATTGCATTGAGATATTTGAGGTGTAATTAAAGATCGGGATCCTTAAGGGCTTCGTTTATCTCCAAGCACCCTGATGAATTTTTCAGAAAAAAAGATGAATTCATGCTGTTTTTTTGTCGAAAATTGAAGCTTTATTGTGAAAAATTGCTTACACATTCAAAATCAAAGTATTGTCCATCGCTAGCCATTTCTTTTACCATTTTTCTGGCAACTGACGAATGCCATCGCAAAAAAGCCGGCTTTTTTGCCGCTATCCATGTATCGATCCATTTTTTGACTTCATCGTAATTGGAGTACCTACTGATGGTTAGCCAGGCCATGTTACATCAATTAAAAGAGATAGCAATACGAAGGAAAATTTCTGGTCTGTTTAGCGGTTGGGCGGTAGAACTTCCCCTTTGTGCGTTTCTAAGAACGTTTTAACGGGTGACGCAAAATGTGGCTGTGCACTGTCATGTCTGTCGGCGTACTGCGTCCGTTTTCTCGGCTCAAACGCATCGATTGTTGTCAGTAGACCTTCCCTGTGATCCTTTCGTTCGATTGTAGCAGCTAATAATACACCAAAACAAGATGGTCCCATTAAATACACAGCATGCTCTTTTCGCCATGAATATTCGGCTTGACAGTTGATGATGAGACATCCATACGTTGACCGACGTTTTGGATAATCGTAATGGACCCACTTTTCATTGCCAGTCACAATTCTATTCAAAAACTCCTTTTATTTTTGCCGTTGTAGCAGTTGTCCTCACGTGGAAAGACGTCGTTCGACGTCTCTTGGTTTCAGTTCATAAGGCATCCAATTTCCTCCTTTCGGATCATTCCCATTGCTTTTAAATGATGGCAAATGGCTGGTTGAGTGACTCCAGTTGTTTTGGCGAGTTCTTCTTGCGTTTGTAATGTATCTTCATCGTGCCTTGCCCTCAAATCTTCATCCTTAAGCTTTGGTGGCCATATAATCTGAAAGGGTTAAAAATGAATTTATTAGTGTTTGGAGATAAATAAAGTTTATGAAGATCCCGATATTAAAAAATTGAACAACCAATTAGAAATCAATCATATCCCACTCCTCAACATATCCTCTCTACCCAATTTACAACCTGTAACCACGCCCCCTATATATCTCAATGCATTCTGTAGTTCTACACACTTGAAGATGACACTATGATCGAATCGCATCGTCTATCACATTCTTTTGAACAAATAGTGAAAGTTTGATAGAATATAGTGTTTTATTTTCCGGTAAACAATCAGATCAGTTTTTCTGTGGAAATCTGTGGAAATCTTCGATGTAGAGAGACTTTGCGTAACTGATTGTTATTTGCTTACATCTCCAAATTAGCACACTTTCTCGAAATAATTCGTTCCTGAATTGTACGGTAGTTCCAATGTACTCGTTTATGCTAAGTAGATTAAAATCTTTCCGGTCAGTTTGAGGCTTAATGGGAGATTGTTGAACTTCATAGTTTCACTTTGTACGAGTTTATCCTGAAAATCACTTAGGTCTGGCGTGGGTGTGCTAATTTTTTATATTGCAAATATTTTCTAATGGAAGAATACGCGACTTGAGAAATTATCGATGTGTAATAATGATAATATCGGCTCTCGAAATTGACCAACCAGTTGAGTTTTACAGTTCATTGCTTTCGAACCGCTGGATTTCGTATCAGAGCTTGCTGTAAGGTGTTCTTGCAACGTCTCTCACTTTTGGCCTGAAGTTATTATGCTGTAATCCTTTCTTTACCTAGATGCTATTGTATGTCCTTACTGATGAAATTTATTTTTTTGGTGTATGATCAACAGTGACCTTGACAAACTATTGACCTAGGAAAAATTTAGAGATGAAATAAAAACTTTGCAATTTTAACTAAGATTAATTTTTTCATCAGTTATTTCTCCACTTTTGTTTTCTGAGTGTAAAATTTCAAAGTTACTATTAAAACTATGTCCTGTGTCTAGAAGGTGCTCTGCGTAGGTTGAATTTCCCTTTTTGTTACAATAATATTTTTCATGTTCCCTAAGTCTCGTCTGGAACGATCTTCCTGTCTGACCAACATATACAAAATGGCAAGTACCGCAAGTTAACTGGATGTGTGTTGTTTACAATATTAGACATAAAATTAAGTTTAAAAATCGGTCTTTGGTTGAGTTTCGTGATGGGTTTAGACATGATGTCTGAATAATTTGTTCATTATTTTATATTTCTTTAGATTCCTTATTAGTTAATTTCCACCACAGGTGATGATAATATATATGTCTATAAAGTAAGACAGTGTATTTATGACATATTTTAAAATTTAATTCTGAATGTTTTCATGCGATTTATTTCGATTAAAATCTGTAGATGTTCTGGTGAATTATTTCCAGCTATTATTCTGTAAAATTGTACTCGTTGTTTTTAGTTTAGAGCCCTTGTATTGACAAATTCCAATATTTTGCAGTGAGTCTTTATAATGACCAAGAATAGTGACTAACTACTGTTCCTATCATTTTCCTGTCAAATCCAACGGGAAACGTTCCATTTTACAGATGAGTTAAACGTTTCCATGAAAAGAGGAGAATATTAGCCTAGTTCCTTTGAGAACCCAAGACAGATAGCACCGATTTTTCATTACGTTTCGTACGCATTATTCCGAGGAATAATCGATCGCGTGCTGAAAGTGAAAGATACATATCTTTAAAATCTTCGCTAAGAGACTGTCGACCGAAGGAACTAATATTAGTAAGTGGGTTACTCTCGATTTCAACGCATCATCTGTAATACGTTTACCGTTCTCTGCCTCGAAGGCACCGCCGTTTTACTTCGTGAAATTGATTCTGGCACTCATTTTGTAATACCATACAATTTGAGTGAGATTCATTTACGTTCATTCTAGATGTGTACTTTCGTTCGAGAACATTATCGTCGAAAATTACAGCCTACTTCACGTTTCTAATGGGATCTACCTGAAATTCTCAGAAGAATCTTAGTAACATAATAAAAAGGGGATTATTACTTGATAGGAGGCTTTCACAATACCTTAAATATCACATAGATTAATATTTGATATATTTTTTTTGATACATGGTGTCCCAGAAGTCGACGTCAAACCGGAATCCGGTTAAGTCATAATAGTCATCAGAAAAATATAAAAGAAAATCCAAGTCCTATATTTTTCAAATTATTCAATAAAATGCACACCCTGCGAAGATTTTTGAATTCCTGTTGCTACAGTTTTCTACATTTTCCAAATTTTATTTTTACTATGTTATCCTGAATTCTGTAACCTGTAATCTTCAATTATTAAGCCAATTGCTCCAGCTGGGAAAATAATGTCACCAAGTATTCAAAATTAAAATTTCGCCCAATTTCAATTGACTGTACTGAAAAAAAGATTGTACTACATGTGTTTGGCAAGTTGCTTCAAAAGTTAGCACATTTAATAAGGATTCTAAAATGCCATAAAACTAACTATATTCTTTTTTAAATCGGACATAAAAGGTTTTGCTTAAAGAAATTCAGTTTCGTTTTATACAATATTTAATAAATTCACAAAAGATGTTCAAACTGCTCTCCTTTAGCCGCAATACACGCTTCACTGAATTTCACGTAGCGAAGTACTTTGATCTTCCTCAACTGCTTGAAGCACAATATCGTCGTAAGGTAAGGAAATTCTTCCTTCACCATGCACTTTGTTTGGAAGTCGGCCCGCTGTGAAGAGTGCACATTCGTGAAAACTCGATGATCTGGATAACGATCAGCATTATGGTATCTCTCGCGATACATTCTCGAAGCTGCATAAAGGTGCATGTTGGCATATTTCTGTGTGGTATACACAGACATGATGGCAATACACAATCACAGGTTAATTCAGGTAAAATAAAAGTTCTTCGTTAGGAGATCAAAACTATTCAATCACAAGCAAACAAATCTAATGAACGAAGCCAAAAGTCGTAAGTACACAAATAACACGATCAAATACGGAAAGATGCAGTAGACCAAGGGGCGTAGCGTACTGATCTGATTGCGTTTACGTGTGCCAATACCAAATTGTGGCGTCACTATCTGTCTCACTCACACTTTATGAAAGGACTCACTACATCTCATTCAAACCAGATTCTTAAAGTATTGCATGCACCGTTTTTTTTGACCGATCTAAGAAATAATGTAGAAAGTGTTTAGAAACCTTAATCAATGCTCTAACTTTTAAAGTAATTATGTAGTACAGTAATTATGTAGTACAGTAACTATGTAGTACAGTTTTTCTCAGTACATTCAATGTGTGCGAAATATTAATTTTGAATATTTGGTTCGGCATAAAGTGACATTATTTTCCAAGCTGGAGTAATTGGCTTAGAATTGAAGATCACAGGTTACAGAAGCACTATTCGGTATAACATAGGAAAAATAAAATTTGAAGAAAGTAAAAAATTGTAACAACAGGAGTTCATAAACCATCAGGGTGTGCATTTTCTCGATTAATGCAGAATGCAATATAATTTGAAAAGTACATGACTTAGATTTTCTTAAAGATTATGACTCAACCTGTTACCCCATTCCGGCTTGACGTCGACTTCTGAGACGCCTGTATACCGGGTGTTCCTAAATTGGACGTACAAACAAAGGGGAGAGATTGCTTTCATAATTTTAAGAAAAAAATTCTCAGATCTCTGGCTCAGCCCATTTTCAATTAGTGCCATTATTCTCGCACAATCTTCAATTCGTAAATTCATTTTATGAAATTTGTTTCATTCAGAGAGTAGAAAACAAACTTTTCAATGATCAATATTGAACGATGAAGTTATTGTGAAGAATTATTCGAAGATGTTACTTTTATCCAGTTTTTGAGCCCATATGGTCTACATTTTGCGCATGTTTAGTTGATTTTCTATTGAGAGATAGATAAAGAACAAAATATTATTGAATCAATTTGAACACGTGAGTTTAATGGACAAAAAACAGTGTAAAGTCTTAGTGACCGGTTTTTTTTTGCTCGCCAGTGTATTATTCAGTACAAAAGTTGAAATTTTCAGAGCGCTCAAACTATATTCTTTACACTTACTTACAGCGAAATGACAGATGCTCAAAAGCAAGCCTAATGTTGACACTTCAAAATGAAAGTGTTGCCAGATGAAACACTGCAATAATAAACTTGTTGCGACATCTGTCATCGAAGCCGCACGAACTTATTTCTACTTCTAATCTAATTTTAGATGCGAATTATAGTTTTTTATTAAGACTCGTTTTTTCAAAATCTTCAATTTTTCAAAAGGAGCTGCAACTCACGAAAACGAAACTATTGAATTATTTACGAGAAAGTGTTTCCATAAACGTGGCAATTACACTTTATTCCTTGGGAATAGACGATTCTCTCTATAATTGCCTTTCATTATCCAGCATTTTCTCTTTTCTTCAAATAGCACACAATTCGTTTTCACGCTCGAATTCATTCGTTTTTCTGAGGTAATCATTGAAAGATATCTCATCTGATGATAAATCAATTCATTATAATAAGTAATATTTTTTTTAGCCGATAATTGGAACCTTAATAACGACCAATCTAAATTACCGTTTTCTTTCAAAAAATAGAACATCCAATCTAAAGTATTTTCCAATGCAGACGATGCCTTTTTAATTTAATAAAAAACAAAGTATGACTTCATTTTACATCAGTACAGACGGCTTAATTATGAGGATTCCCTTGAGCCCACTTTTGGCTATAATTTTTATGGATACTTTGGTGAAAACTATTCATGAAAATAAAAAAGGAATCACTAACAAGATTGTTCAGTGGTCCAGATATGTGGATGACTTAATCCTTTAAATGTTCCAGTAGACTGCTTGATGGTTTTTTCTATTACTTGAATTCATTACAAAAAAGTATTGAGTTCAAAATGGGAGCCGAAACATGACGACAAAGGTATAAATACAACATTATACAGGATGTCCCAACGAAAATTTGACCCCCTCCCCAGAACTCAGAAACTGAGACTTTTCGAAGATTTTAAAAAACAGGTCAACTTTTGTTTTGAGGGGGACGAATTTCCACCATGAGTTTGTTCCAAAAAAAACACTCCCATGAAGGTGCATCAACCCCCAAATTTTTTTTGAATAGGGAAGAGATGTCAAGTGTTGGGTAGTGTGAAAGTTATTTATGTCCTGTACACAACCCAGTTAAAATGTTCAAAATGGGTTCATTATTCACGAAATAATGTAATATTGAACTTACCGTCAAAAGGTGATATTGAACCGCCCAAACTCAACAACCTAAGAGTTTTGAAGAATCCAAAAATAATTTTCAACTTCTGTATTAGGAAGAAAAAATTCCTAAGACGACATTGTTCCGAAAAAACCACCCGAGGATGGCAACAACCCCCAACATTTTTTGAATAGAGAGGAGATATTGGATGTGGTTTAGTTGAGAAGTTTAATTTCAGTTAGGATGTTCAGAGAACAAAAGAAGCTTTTTAACTAAAACATATCCGCCATCTCTCTCCTATTAAAAAAAATGGGGGTTCTTGCCATCTTTAGGTGGTTTTGTCGGAACAATGTCGTCATTTCTCCCTAATACAGAACTTGAAAATTATTTTTGGATTCTTCAAAACTCTCAGGTTCTTGAGTTTGGGCGGTTCAACTGTCTGTTCAACATCACCTTTTGACGGTAAGTTCAATACATTATTTCGTGAATAGTGAACCGATTCCGAAAATTTTAACTGGGTTGGGCACAGAACATAAATAACTTTCGAAATAACCAACACTCGACATCTCTTCCTTATTCAAAAAGTGTTCAGAGGTTGATGCCACCTTCATGGGGGTGTTTTCTTGGAATAAACTCATGATGGAAATTTATTCTCCTCAAAACAGAAGTTGATCTTTTTTTCAAAATCTTCGAAAACTCTTGATTTCTGAGTTATGGGGGGTCAAATTTTCGTTGGGACACCCTGCATGTACACAGAAGCGGAAAAAATCTAAATAAAATCAAATATATATTTCAACAAATATCGCAATTGCTCTATGCGAATGACAAAACGAAGTATATCGCAATCCATATGTTACTTCCGTTTCTTCTTTGAAATTTTGAGAGGAAGGAATAATCATGTCTTTCGTAAATCAGTGCCTTTCGGAGGCCACTTTACTGTATTTTGCATTAGCCGTAGTGGGCTAAGATGCAAAATGTGTGTTGGTAATCACTTCTGGGCCGTATAACAAGATCCTCGTAATTTTCCTTGGACGATATGTGCCTTGTATATAGAATGCACGTGAAACGACACAATTTCTGCGCACTTACACTTATTTGGAAGAACTCTCATGTTTGCACTAATAGGCACTTGATGTTGAGCTCCAACGGTTGGTTCTGAATTCGCTGCCTTCTCTAGAAACCAGGTATCAATGTCCGTGACAGGTGATCCTTCAATATTCGAATGTTTTCCACAGGTGATAGTAGAAAATCCTGATCGACAGGACCAAAATGTATCGTGAATCCCTCTCGACCATGTTTTGAAAATTCGGCCCGAAGGACCAAAAGGTTGCGTACCACGGTTAGTTTACCAAAGTGTTTGCCTATTTATTCAGTATTTTGAAATAATAGACAATTGCAAATTAATTAATCTCGATGATTAATTTCGATGGGTTCAAGTAGACTGTATTTTTAATGAATAGCGGTGATTTTGACTTCAAAAAACACCCTATGTGCGGTGGTCTCCAATTTCCTTTGTCTAATAATGATAAACCACAACAACGATGAGGAATTAAAGTAAAACACTTTGAACAAAACAAATTAATGTTTTGGTGTCACTGTATATGATACCAAGCTAAAGTAATGACAATTACACTACAAACAAGTGCAAGGTGGATTGCTACGTTTACAGCAATCGCGATAAGCTTGTACAATTACAAACGACCAATTTGACTATTACGAGAATAATAATTTCATAGTCTTTTCAAAGACTGAACATTAAGGGTACTCGATGCATCCCTTCTAACAAAAAGAGGGAATTTAACATAATTGATTGGAAGGTCCATTTGGAGGTGCACTGAATTAACGAAATAAACCTTCTTATTGGTTACAGAAAAATTATGAGATTAATGCAAGTAAAGAACGAGGATATAATCAGTTAATAACTCCGAATGTTGTGTCATGTGAAATTAACATACATAAATATATCATAATCTCTTTATGACTTTCCATGTTTTCTAAGGCCATACTTAATTATTAGAAAACAAATAATCTGAAGTGTGAACAGTTCGAACGACTGTTCGAATTCTCAAAACTGCTAGATCGAAACACCAATGCGAGACACCTAAGTATCGATGACAATATAATTTCGAACGACAGGGCCGTCTCTAATGAGACGGAACGGACAGTATTGGGAGCGTTTCCGCTTTTGATCTTCTGTGAGGAGTTGTGCTTGTATGGCCTATAATTTTTTTTTTTTAACACTACATGAATCTTCGAACAGCTCATTCCAAGTTCGTGTGATGCTTTCTTTAATCCATTTTCTGGATTTCTTATGAATTTCTGCGGTTGATTTCAAATTCAATAATACTCAAGTTTCAGCGTTCATCAACAATTAATTATAGTAGCATTAACCTTCGAAATAAAGCAATATGTCGGGTTCTTGATTCTCATTCCTTGAGATGCTACGTCTCCTTCTCCTTAAATTTTTAGATTCTCTTACACGGTTGTACGTCTTAAGAAATGTTTTTTCACTTGGAATTGAATCACCTGGATATAATGCCATACTTTGTCTCCTTGCAGCTTTCTTGCTTTTTTTTGTTCTTCACATAAAGCGAAAATATTTCAAATTTTTCCGCTTCTGAATAATCCACGTTCCAAAAATAGTTTTATTGAATGTCAGCGTGTGCTATATTGTTGTCAATATCGTTTGTTGATTTATCACAGCCTACCACTTGACCGATTAATGAGCTTACCAGGTGGTTCTTCAAATTTGTGACTCTGCAATTCTCAAAATAAGAGAGATAGACCGACACATGCTATATAAAAAGTAAGAAAATATACAGGTTGATCCTTTTGAAAAAATGGAGTTGCATTCAATATCTTGTCATATATTCCATTTTATGAAATCATTTTCAAAAAATTCGGTTGATTTCGTACAACTTTTGTGACTAACTTTTTTTTGTATCTTCAGTTGTAACAACTTTTTCTACGGCACCCATTCCCTTTCACTACGTCCGTCGAAACCTGTCTTATATGCGAATAATTATAATTTTCACATGATTTGTTATTCACGATTTTTAGTTTTTAAGCGATTCGTTCTTTCTCAACATCCATGTCACAGTTGTCATTGCCATGCCCAATGCCACCCTCTATCGATTTGGCAACGTTTTCTGCACAACCAGTATTTAATTTAATCTGTACGAGCGTAATTTATGACATGTTGATCGCGTTCTCATAATTTTCGAACCTGTCGGACAGGTAAAATTTGGATTTGACGATGACCGCAAAAAAGTGATCTGGTTTTGGACCATTAGATCAGGTAGGTACCTTCCTTCGTCCGGAGAAAGAGGGAGGGAGTAGGATTGATCTGGTTTTTCTACCAGTTTAGGCTGAAAATGCGGATTTCATAAACAACTTCCATATTGTTATTTATTGAGGAAGTCGGAGTTGCGATATATCAAAGGTGCTCATTCTACTTAGAAAGTTGAGGCGTTTATTTTTATTTATCTTCTCAATTGAGCCCAATATTCCATTATCAATTGTGAAAAAAACGATAAAGCACAAAAAAATGTAACATATATGTTTCATAATTGTATAAAAAGATCTCATCTGTCACTTAAATACAGGTATATGTATTCTAATTAGGCCTAGTACCTTAACATCTGAGGGTGGTGCATCTAGCGTTCGCGTTTCGAAGTAATAGTTATTTTGTGTCTGGCAACACTTCTGTCATTCGCGTTTTGACAGATATCTTAAATATTAAACCGAGTATAACAGAATTCTTCTGTTTAATATTTAAGATATTGATGGAAGTTTTGTTTCAATATCTTAAATATTAAATAGAGTATAACATAATCACTCTGCTTGATATTTAAGATATTGATGGAAGGTTTCATCTCAGATATCGAACAGAGTATAACAACATTACTCTGTTTGATATTTAAGCTTATTTATTATTATTTTTAATATATTAAATATCAAACATAAAATAACATAATTACTGTGTTCGATATTTAACATATCGATAGAAGGTTTTTTTAATATCTTAAAACATAGTATAACAGAATTACTCTGTTTCATATTTAAGACATTGGTGGAAGTTTTTTTTAAATATCTCAAATATCAAATAGAGTATAACAGAATTACTCTGCTATGACAGAAGGTTTTTTCAAAATTTCTTCTATCAAACAGAGTAATTATGTTATACTCTGTTTGATAGATGAGATTTTGAAAAAACTTAAATATCAAAAAGAGTAATTCTGTTACACTCTGATATTTAAGACATTGAAAAAACTTCCATCAATGTCTCAAATATCAAAGAGAGTAATTCTGTTATACTCTGTTTAATATTTAAGATATTAAAAAATAACTTCCATCGATATCTTAAATATCAAACGGAGTAATTCCGTTATACTCTAATCTATTTAATATTTATGGAAGTTTTCATCCCAAATATCTAACAGAGTATAACAAAATTACTCTGTGTGATATTTAAGCTTTGTTATTATTGTTATTTTCAGTATATCAAATATTAAACACAGAATAACATAACTCCTCTGTTTCATATTCAAGATATTGATAGAAGGTTTTTTGAATATCTTTAATATTAAACATCGTATAACAGAGTTACTCTGTTTGATATTTAAGACATTGATGGAAGTTTTTTCAATATCTCAAATATCAACTAGAGTATAACAGAATTACTCTGTTTGATATTTAAGCTTTGTTAGAAGGTTTTTTCAAAATTTCTCCTAACAAACAGAGTAATTATGTTATACTCTGTTCGATAGATGAGATTTTGAAAAAAACTTTCTATCAGAGCCTAAATATCAAAGAGAGTAATTCTGTTATACTTTGTTCAATATTTAAGATATCTTAAATATTAAACAGAGTATACTAGATTTAAATTATTTAATATTTAAAATATTGATGAAAGTTTTCATCTCAAATATCGAACAGAGTAGAAGAAAATTACTCTGTGTGATATTTAAGCTTATTTATTATAATATTATTTTCAATATATCAAATATTAAACACAGAATAACATAATTCCCCCGTTTCATATTCAAGATATTGACAGAAGGTTTTTTTAATATCTTAAATATTAAACATAGTATAACAGAATTACTCTGTTTGATATTTAAGACATTGATGGAAGTTTTTTCAATATCTCAAATATCAAATAGAGTATAACAGAATTACTCTGTTTGATATTTAAGCTTTGATAGAAGGTTTTTTCAAAATTTCTTCTAACAAACAGAGTAATTATGTTATACTCTGTTCGATAGATGAGATTTTGAAAAAACCTTCTATCAGAGCTTAAATATCAAACAGAGTATAACAGATTTATTCTGTTCAATATTTAGGATATTGATGGAAGTTTTGTTTCAATATCTCAAATATCAAATAGAGCATAACATAATTACTCTGCTTGATATTTAAGATATCGATGGAAGTTTTTATCTCAAATATCGAACAGAGTATAACAAAATTACTCTGTTTGATAGTTTATCTTATTTATTATTATTATTTTCATTATCTTAAATATTAAACAGAGTATAACTCTGTTTCATATTCAAGATATTTTTTAAGAGGTTTTTTTTAATATCTTAAATATTAAAGAGAATATAACAGAATTCCTCTGTTTGATATTTAAGACATTGATGGGAGTTTTTTTCAATATCGTAAATATTAAACAGAGTATTACTCTGTTTGATATTTGAGCTTTGATTAAAGGTTTTTAAAAATTAAAATCAAACAGAGTAATTATGTTATACTCTGTTAGATGAGTTTTTTAAAAAAACCTTCTATCAAACCTTAAATATTAAACAAAGTAATTCTGTTATACTCTGTTTGATATTGAAGATATTGAAAATAATAATAATAAGTAGGCTTAAATATCAAACAGAGTAATTCTGTTATACTCTGTTTACTTCTCAAAATATTAAGAAAACCTTCTATCAATATCTTAAATATCAAACAGAGTAATCATGTTATACTCTGTTTGATATTCAAGATATTGAAAATAATAATAATAAGTAGGCTTAAATATCAAACAGAGTAATTCTGTTATACTCTGTTTGATATTTAAAATCTTGAAAGAACCTTCTATCAAGTAAAAAATCCTCTCCTTTTCATTAGTAATTTAGTTACTGCAGGAAATATAAAGTTATCCTCACATGATTCAACCAAGCAGCACTTAATCTTTTTCAGCCTATTCAGATACAAATTACATTAGTCTCGACGGCAGGCGATAATTCTGCAATTTTCAAGGTTCCTATAGAAACGCCCCTGCAGGCATCCAGTGGCAAAAATGTCGCAACTTCCTGCTCTATCACAGACCAAGGCGTAGATCTCCGGTCTTAATTTTTAATCAACTTTCAACATAATCACCGTCAGTCGTACACTGGTGCTGTGAGCAGCAAATCGTGAGGCGAGATTTTTGTACATTTCAGGGAAATCAATGAATCAAATGTGTTGTCAGACCAGTAACCGTGCGACCTTGCCCTTTGGGAACTGGCTTCATTTGCATGCGTTACAGTTTGAATTGATTCAAACGATTAAAGGGACATACAGACGGACAGACGTGTCCCGGAAAAACACGTCGAAGATGGGATTTTTGGATGCTGCTTAGATCGATTGTATTAGAAGTTGACGGGACTGAAAATTCAGGAAAAGTCGCGTCTCTTAAATACCAAACAGACTAATTCTGTTATACCTCGCTACAAATTTCAATTCTAATTTCTCGGCACCTTTTTGGAATTAAAATGAATAAATTCCTCAGAAACACTGTTTACTTTTTGATAAACATTTATAACACATCATACAGCATCTAAAGTTGGTCAAAGAATCCAAAGAAAATATATAATATTGATCGAACTTACCCAACAGACTTTTAGTGGAACAGCAGTGCTTCATACCGCCATTATGAAAAACAAATTCCACTCTAAAAATGCCAAACATCTAAGAAATTATTCGAAACAACCCCTCTTTGAAAAACTCTTTAAAAATATAAAGCACATCTTCGAAAAAGCACTTGAGACACTCACCGATAATCATAAGCCTACTTTTATGCAAGTTAAATGAAAAGAATCAATAAAAAATATACATCATACTTGATTTAAATATATAAACAGATTTATTCTGTTAGCCTCCTATAAATTTTAATTTCAGCAAATTTTATTCAAAAACTTTTAGAATTAAATTAATGTCTTATAAGCACTGCTTAAATTTAGTAGACTTACAAAATTGAAATTCATTATATAATATCAAATGGAATAAAAAAACCCAACGAAATATAAATTGTTAATTAAAATTACTAGATAAATATTTAAAGGAGACAAAATTTTGTTTCTGATCCTATATTTATGAAAACCAAATCGTTTTCAAACATTCAAAACATAATTTTAAGAACTTCTCTAAAACTAATTTATTCGAAATATTTAATATATTTAAATATTTGAATAAGTTACCTCAAAAATCTCTCGAAGGATGTAGCAATTTCAAATTGTTTTTTGAGGATGTGCTACATGTTTTCAGAGATTTTTGAAATGCAATAATTTTTGGCACCATGAAATCTTCAATAATGAAGATATAAATCGTTGACTCCGTTTTAGCTGCACCAACATTTGCTCATCAGACTGATACAAACGAAATCTGGACTCAACTGTGAACAGGCAGGATCTCCATCTGTGCAGTTCTCATGTTCAAGAGCCCAAATATATCTTACAGCCTTGTGCTTTCTACTCATTCGCGGATTCCTAACGAATTTTATTGTCCTCAAATTGAAACTGTTCAACCCATTCTGGATTCTTTGACCAGAAACTATCCTACAGATAGCTTGTGGAATGAGATCATTCGGGATGCTGTGAAGAAGGAATTTCGTCGTGTAGTTAACCGTATTAGTCGATCTTGTGCGACTGTTCTACCTTCATGAGTATATGCAGCACTTTCACTAATACGAGAGCGATAACATGCTCTACTATTCATACTTTACGTAACTCATAGATGGTTATCAATTTTTTGTTGAGCTGAGCTAAACCTTCCGTTTAACCAACACATTAATTGTTCAAGATGGACGGTTACTAAACGCATGTTAAACTCGTGACAATGAATTCACAACTGTTACTACACAACACCAGAATGATCGGAATAGCACAAACGGACCATAAAAAAGAAGATCATAGGAGAAATGTTTTTTTGTAATTTATTACTACATTTGGATTTTCATAACGGAATGTGTCAGCAGTTCTTGAAGAAAGTTATGGCGAAATATTCGAAAATCAGAAGATTGAATAAAAAATGAAAAAACCTCAGTGTAAGAATTTAGCAACACATGCTCCAATCCTTCAATCGAATAACCGATAGTCCGTGACCCTCTTTAGTTCCTATTTTTCATGACACCATTTGTAACGTCCCGCTTAAATAACTCAGGGTATTTAAATATAACATAAATAACGACAGTGTAATTGGCGAGAATTTTTTCAATCGTGAAATTTTTATGTTTTGTTTTTAACATTGATATTGTGGATTACATGCTTTCAGCCATGCAAAACTAGTGAAAGTATTTTTCACTGCGAACTAATGTTACAGGTTGTTACAAGAACTTGGTTGGTAATTTCGTAATCTTCAGCATTAGAATCCAACAATGACCGTTTCAATATATGCAGTTGCGGCAAATTTAAGGAAATATTACGTGGTGGTTCAAAGAAGTTCACATACTAATTTGAAGATTATGGACTATAAAATAGAATAGAATAGTGTTTATTGATCCATTTAGACACAATACAGTGTATAGGACAAGTCATAATAATGCATACATCTACAAAAATGAGGGGAAAAAACAAATCATTGAATACTATTGTCACTAAGATATTCATTCACACTATAATAACATTTACTTTAAAGTAAAGGTTTTATTTCTTGACAGAAGCCAGACAATCGACTTAATTGAATCAGGTAGATGATTATACAAAATAATGCTCTTATATCTAGCATATGTTTCATATTTGGTAGTTCTATGTTTAGGTACAAAAAACGTTCTATTTTTTTTTTACTGTAATTATGAAAGCTGGAAAGTAAAGGAGTATGATCTTCATTTTTCTTAATCATCAAAAGACATTTGTATAAATATATACAAGAGGCTGTTAGTAAATCATGTTTTATGAATAAAGATTTAATATCATTCGAAGGATGCGTTTCTGAGCTGTCAATACTCTGATGAAATCCACCGAGCAGCCACGTGTTAATGTGCAGTCAAAAAATAGAGGCCCACAATTTTATTATAAACAATGGCACACTAAATTTGAACAGACTTTCCAGACTTTCAATTGTTTTCGTTTTTTATTTTTCCAAGAAGAATGTCTATTTTTTTTGTTGCACACGCCTCCTGTGGAAAAATTTAATAAATTAGGATCTTCGTCCAGTCTTTGGACGAAGATGTTGTCAGTATTCTAAGCCTTTCCGCTTTTGATCTTCTGTGAGGAGTTGTGCTGGAACTATTCTGTATGGCCTATAATTGTCCTTTTTTACCACCCTATGAATCTTCGAACAGCTTATTGCAAGTTCACGTGTGCGTCCTTCAATCCATTTTCTGGATTTTCTAAAACAATTTTTATGAAGTTGTGCGGTTGATTTCAACTTTAATAATATTCAAGATTCAGCAATTATCAACAATTAATTATAGCAACATTACCTTCAAAATAAAGCAATATGTCGAGTTATGGATTCTCATTGCGTAAGACGCTACGTCTTTCTCTTAAAACTTTTAGAATCTCTTACACGATTATGATTATTAAGGAATGTATTTTCACCTTGAATTGTATCACCGGGATATTATGCCATATAATCTCTCCTTGCAGCTTTCTTGCTTTTATTGTTCTTCAAATAAGGTGAAAATATTTCAAAATTTTCCGATTATGTGTAATGCATGTTTCAGAAATAATTTTATTGAATATCAACGTGTATCATTATGTTAGCAATGTTAGAGCCTCCATTTATTTTAAGTTGATTTAAGTTTATTTGTTAGAAATAGGACATACTCTCAACCATTATTTTGAAATTCCACATATAGAAAGAAGAAAAGTGATGCCCTAAACATGTTAGAGTCACCAGAGATAAATGAATACAATAAAATCGGAATGTAACGCAACAAACAATTAGACATAAATAACTCTCCACTTAAAAATATTTTCAGATGAAATGGAATTTTCAGAGATTTCCTCCTTTTTGGGTTTTAGTCTTCATTAGAATTTTGTAGTTACTTCAATATAAATGAAAGCCGACTTCGGAAACAAATTTAGTTATTTAAAATGTAAGATATACCACCTATCTGACGATGCAATTGTGTTAGCGAAACTATCGTTGTATCATAAAATGTGTTAAAATCAGAATAACCTTATTTAATATTAATAATAATAATTTATTTTTATCCTTTTAGACAAATACATGTATAGGATAGGTCAAAATAACAGGTTACAATAAATCAGAGAGATATTCATGCACATTATAGTAACATCTCTCTCTCCAGTAACAAAGATTTTTTAAAGTCTCTACTACTAAGAGACCTAACACCCTGTAGTAGATGATTATATAAAACAATACTCTGATACATGTATAGGATATGTCAAATGATACATGTATAGGATAGGTCAAAATAACAGGTTACAATAAATCAGAGAGATATTCATGCACATTATAGTAACATCTCTCTCTCCAGTAACAAAGATTTTTTAAAGTCTCTACTACTAAGAGACCTAACACCCTGTAGTAGATGATTATATAAAACAATACTCTGATACAATGAGTGTGGATAGCTCAGCGGGAGAGCATCGGACTCGTGACCGGGAGGTCCAGGGTTCGAATCCTATTCAGGTAGAAAAGAAATTTTCTAGTTGGACGGGTATCTGCCACCATTTCACTGTTGGGTCAAAAATTAACAGTGCTGTGACCTAAAGTGGCGCAAGATCGCAGTAACAAAGCCTACACAGAACACAACTGAACTCCTAACTCGTACAAGCTGAAAAAGCTTCTGAGGGATCTTCACAGAAGATCTAGGAGTATCAGGATAATAATAATAATAATAATAATAATAATAAAATACTCTGATACAATGGAGACATTTCACATCTGGATGTTCTATGTATCGGAATGATTAATATACCCTCATTTCTGGTTTTGTAAGCATGAAAGCTGGATAATTTTTGTATATTTTGTTCATTCTAATTAATATAAATTAAACATCTCAATATGAAAATGGATGCTATTGTAAGAATAGCATTTTCTAAAAAAAGTGGTCCACATGAACATCGAGGAGATGTGTTGACGCAGAATTTGATTCTGCAAAACAAAAACCCTACCAACAAAGGTTGAGTTACCCCACAATATTATATTGTACGATAAGTGACTATACACCAAACTATAGTAAAATGTTTATGAGGAATTTCATGGAAAGTGTATGTTTCACTCTATCGATAGCATAATAAGAGGAATTTAATTTCTTGCAGAAAACGTCAATATTTGTATAAATATTGAATTGTTGCAGCCGTTAATATTGGGTAGTTGATCATAATTAAAACAAATTGTAAAAATTACTATCTTTTACTACCAATAAAAATATATATTACACATTTTCTTGTTACTCGAGTTTCGGGAAATGAACTATCCCATTATCAGACAACTGAAGACTTAACAGTGGTAAAACAAAATATGTATCACTTTTGTTTTGTCTGTACCACTGTTAGGTCTTCAGTTGTCTGATGATGGGATAGTTCATTTCCCGAAACTCGAGTCACAAGAAAATGTGTAATATATAGTAATTTTTACAATTTGTTTTAATTCCATTTCAAATTTTCATCAATCTGAATGCCAAGAAATCTAGCACTATCTATGGATGCAGTGACAGTATCAAAATGTCGAATGATCATTTTGCGATCATTATTCCCAATGGAAAAGCGGATATGCAAATAGTCATATCAGCACCAGAAGTTCACTTCGCATCTGAAGCTCATCGAAAGTAATGCCCGCAACCGCCACAAACAAAACTATTTTAAATTTCAGTGACAGAGAATGAAAGTCTAAACCAGTGCTAAAATTGATGAGTATCTTCCGTAAATTTACGGGAAGATCATTCCTGAAAAGTAAAAATAGAAGTGGTCCCAGAACCGAACCCTGAAGCACTCCCAAATCTATACTGCGCTAAGCCTTGAAAGAGCTCTGGATCTTGACCTATCATAGACATCATAGATCTACCGGAGCAACCAGTCTGATAATACACCCCTGCAACCCAGGTTATAACACTTTTCCATAATAAACTGAAAAGGTAGACAATCGGTCAAAAAATAAACAGGTGATATGTGCCATTATCGAAACAATCATATATGAAGCCTACAGAACCAATGACTGCCGTTTGAGTCGGGCGACTTGATCTGAAGCCATGCTGCGCAAGTTTCAGAATGTTAAACTTGTCAAGGAAGTTTTTCATTCTATTGAAAACAATTGATTATGTTATGTACATCATATTTTTTATGTATAGGAGCAACTATAGCCTTTTTGAGTATAGAAGGGACTTATCTATTTGCTTAGGTGTGTTACCTAAGGTAATAGATAAGTTCATACATTGCGCGAGAGGCTGAGCAATTTCGGAACCTATCAGCTTTAAAATTTTTGAAGAGATGAAATCAGTTCCAGTGCTCTCATTATTTTTGAGTAGTTTTATACTCTCCATTACTTCATTCTCAACAACAGGATAAAAGAAAAAAATACTATTTAACATACCACAAATAGTACACGAGCAAGATGAAGAGCCTCTAAAATAAAGGTTTAGTGAGGTCTCAGTTATGGTGTCATTTCACCAAGTGAAACACCATCTACCACAAGTGCAATGGGTTCATTATTCTACATAAATAGAGGTTAATTCTTGATAGAAGGTATATAAAAATATTTAAATAATTTTATATACCTTCTATCAAGAATAAACCTCTATTTATGTTATTTCATTCATAATATATAATTATTTGGTTTCCTTAACATTCTTTATACAGATAGTCCTTGTGCTATAACAGAGGCCGTTAAATTGTCTTTCAATCTTTTAGATCAAGGGTGAACCACAGAAATATTTATATAAAGTGAACCGTTACACTACATTTAAAGATTTTTCAGTTTACTAGAAGTTTTCTAAACGGTTAAAAGGTGAGTAAATATTTGTTTTTGATGATGTTATTATATATTTATTGAATATGAATTATTTGAATACTGACGAAGCAAAGTCTCTCTTAAAACTTGTTTTTCAGTGATGTTTTTACATATCTTGAGTTTTTATATAAAGTAACTTAGTTAGATATCCAATAATATTGAATATTCTAAGTAAGATAGTTTTATGATGAAATTCTTAAGATTATGTTAGACATTTTTGAAATATATTTGTTTTCATAAGATTGATCAGCAGAAACCAAATTTTGTCTATTCAAAATATTCAATTTATAGGATTTTGGTTCACAATTTTGATTTATTGGATTTTGTTATACCATTTGGATGTCTTATAATGAATGTTTATTTTATATGTCATTTGATATAAGTGGTACTTATATCACATTATTTCAATTTATTTTCAGAAGTTATAACCATTAAATATAATTTTTTGAAATTAAATATGTAGAAGGCTAATATTAAAATATTTAAATAACATTATTTTACGGATTACGATTTCTGAAAAGTTGTTTTCTACATAGATGGTCATATTCGGGAATTTGAATCTCTTAATTCTTCTTTTTCTTGTTTGGAAGACGTAGTCTTGTTCATAACTGCCTTTTAACCTTGTTTAAGGGCTCAGTCATAGTTGGGAAGCGGATCACTAGATTTCATATTATCTTTCAGGTGATCTGCTAGAAAGTTTTTTCCAGCTGGGTTTTTGATCTTTAGCCCATTTTGCCGAAATTTGATAATTTTAGTCAATTTTAACGTGTTACCTAGCAGTTAAATCAATGTAAATATTAATACTGCAAGAAGCGACTAATGTCAAGTAACTGCTTTTATAAATTTGGAAAATCCTAATGTTTATCATTCAGCTTCTATAATTTGAGTATCATTTGGAATTTTAGAATTTCCGTAACACATCCTGCTTGTCGCCATTAAATAGAGTGCTCATTTTCATCAATTCATTTTTTTTATTATGTTGGCAATTATTATGATATACCACCGCCATTAAGATGTCATTGAAAAATACCTGGAAAAGAATGTAATATATGCGGTCATTTGAACGAATTTTGTACATTACAGCTGTCGTACTTCATCAAAAATGAATAGCTGCATGATTTTATCACCTGATTTACTTACCTGTATCTGCTTGAGTTATTATCTACAACATGAATCAACTCGATATTTTTCATACTACGAGGCTTACTGGAAAAAATATGCAAATACCAGGTCGATGAAGTAATTTACACACCTCGTACTAGTGTAACCTGGTATACTAAATTCCGCTAGATCCGTAAGAAAACGTGGGAGAGTAAGAAACTACGATAGAATAATATTGATTTTAAATTTGTTGTATAGGGAGAAAGGCAAAAAGATAAATAGGTAGGTAGAATGAGAAGTTCTCCTTCTGTAATATATAGCTGGCGCCTTTAACAATTACAATAATAAATCGATAGTACCCAGTCGTGTAGAACTAAGTAAATAAAATTAAGTTTCTACAAACTTTTTATTGAACACTTACATAGGTTCTTATACAGAATGTCCCAACGAAAATTTGACTCCCCCCAGAACTCAGAAACCAAGAGTTTTCGAAGATTTAAAAAAAAGGCCAACTTCTGTTTTGAGGGGGACGAATTTCCATCAAGAGTTTGTTTCGAAAAAACCACCCCCATGAAGGTGGCATCAACCCCCAACATTTTTCGAATAGGGAAGAGATGTCGAGTGTTGGTTAGTTTGAAGGTTATTCTGTTCTGTACACAACCCAGTTGAAATTTTCGCTTCACTATTCAAGAAATTATGTAATATGGAACTTACCGTCAAAAGGTGATATTGAGCAGACAGTTGAACTCAAGAACCTAATAGTTTTGAAGAATCCAAAACTAATTTTCAGGTTTTGTATTAGAAAGAAAGAATTCCTATGACGACATTGTACCGAAAAAACCACCTGAGGCTGGCAACAATCCCCAATTTTTTTTCAATATGAAAGAGATGGCGGATGTGTTTTAGTTAAAAATATTTTTTATTCTAGTTGAAATTTTCAAATTCGGTGTTTTTTGAGCAATTTGATAATGAACATTATCAGAGGAGTAACTTGGATAACAGAAACCCAATACATTAAAATACACCTGATTTGTAAGTAATGATTGGGAACATCTAGAAAAAATATAAACTGAATTTGAATATCGAAACAGATTTAATCTGTCAGTGTTCTACAATTTTAATTACAGAAACATTTTATTCAAAAAACTTTTAAAGTTAAATTAATGTCTTATAAGCACAGCTCATATTTAATAGACGTATAAAATCAAATTTAATATACAATATCAAATGGAATAAATAAACCAACAACTAAAAATTGTCGATTAAAATTAATAAATAAATATTTGAAGGAGACAAAATTTTGTTTCTGATCTTACAATTATGAAAACTAATTCATTTACAAAAATAAAAAACATAGAGGACTTCTCAGAAAATATAATTTATTTGAAATATTTTATATATTTACATATTTGAAATAGTTACTTAAAAAATCTCTCAAAACATTATTATTATATATCTTCAAAAAACAATTAGTTTTCATCGGTCCTACTTCACATTTGAAAAATAAAATCAACGAACAACAAATATAACTCAACTCAAAGTCTTCCTGGAATCATCGCTTTGAACAATTAACTTTAAAATCCAAGATATTCTATGTTCGTCACAAAAATCACAGAAAGCTGTAAGGTATTATAAGGTCTTCTTTTAACCACTATAATGATATTTTTATTCAAGCCTAAAAATAATTATACATTATGTATGAAATAAAATAATAGGAAGAGGCTTTTTACTTGCTAGAAGGAATATAAAAAAATTTTAATATCAAAACAGATTTAATCTGTCAGTCTTCTACAATTTTAGTTTCAAAAAAATTTTATTCAAAAAACTTTTAGAATTATTAATGTCTTATAAGCACAGCTTATATTTAAAAGATTTAATCTGTTTTGATATTCAAAATTTGTTCTATCAAGTAAAAAGCCTCTTCCTATTATTTTAAATATAAACTATTTGAAGAACTAATGTATGTATTGTTCAAACTGACCACCACCTTCCTCCATACAATGACATAGTCTACTTTCAAATCCTCCTCTAACATTTTCGAAAATGTCTGGTGGCATTCCGTGATGATTCTTTGTCGCAGTTCTGCAAGGTTTTCAGGTGGAGTTGCATAGACTTTGAAATTCAAATGTCTCCACAAAAAGTTGTTGCCATCCTCAGGTGGTTTTTTCGGAACAATGTCGTCATAGGAATTCTTTCTCCCTAATACAGAACTTGAAAATTATTCTTGGATTCTTCAAAACTCTCAGGTTCTTGAGTTTGGGCGGTTCAACTTTCTGTTCAACATTATGTTTTCACGTCAAGTTCAATATTACATTATTTCGTGAATAATGAACCGATTTTGAAAATTTTAACTGGGTTGTACAGAACATAAATAACTTTCAAACTAACAGTCGACATCTCTTACCTATTCAAAAAATGTTGGGGGTTGATGGCAACTTCATGGGGGTGGTTTTTTCGGAACAAACTCATGATGGAAATTCGTCCCCCTCAAAATAAAAATTGACCTATTTTTTTTGAATCTTCGAGAATTCTTCGTTTCTGAGTTCTGGGAGGGTCAAATTTTCTTTGGGACATCCTGTGTATATATTGATAGGTATTACAGCAAATAGGACTTAAAGTAGGACGACATTTACTTGGGTATTCCCAATAAGGTGGAGAGAAACCGACAATGGTACTGGGGTTGTTGGTTTTTCCAAACTACATGAAGATATTCAATAGAGGTGACCTACTCGTATCCGCTTGTTCGTTCAGGAGTTTTTTCTGGAAAATCTATCGGTTTATGTCAAGTGATTCTAAGAATGTTGATCTAGAACCTTTACTCTCGATATGGATAATTTCATATTCGTTATGTTCAAATTCTATTAAATGGTTGGTGTATGTGGAATTTGAAATAAGGCTCTTTGGATGTTCGTGGATTCTCTTCTTCAACGATCTGCCGGATTGACTAATATAAACTATTGGACAATCCTTACAAGTCAACTTATAGACTCCTGATTTATTATCTTTGTTTGATTTGTCTTTATTATTTTTAATGTGTTTGTCTACGTTGTTAGTCGTACTGAAAGCTGCTGTGTTATTAAACGTATTTTTAAAATAATTCGTAATGTCTTCGATTATTCTATTTATATATGTAATTTATATGAATTTTCTTGAGTGAGGTGTTTTGCGGTTAGGATAACGTGAGTTAATGCTATCTTTTTCTGTTTATTGTTAATCATTTTATCTATAGAGTTGGGTTGAATGCTATTTGTTTGATTATATTAAAGTCTTTGTAAGAATTCTGGAGGTTCATCGGTACTTTCAGTAATTTATGGATTAAGCTATTATGGGCTGACATTTTTTGATTGATGAGAGGGTTAGAAGTTTAATGTATAGGTGATATCAGTGTGGATAGGTTTGTGGATTAATTTAGCATATTTCATTAACCTACCTGCACTGATATCACCATACATAAAACTTCTAAATATCCCTTTAATCAGAAAATGTCAGCCTATAATAGATGTACGAGTAGTTTGCATTTTGAAATAGTGGTTATTTCGAGTCTGGCAACACTTCAGTTATTCGTGTTGTGACAGAAAGTTAGTCTAAAATTTGACATTAACGAAATGAGTTTATTTCCTCTTGAACAGAACTGGAAAATTTCAAAAACTTGTTTCCAAATTGTTAGAAATTCACGTGGAAAATTCAATAGAAACGAAATGCCTTCACGGCAATTTGTGGATAGATTTGTTCATGAAAACTGGATTGTTATTCAATAAAACAACTGGTTCACTTTCTCGTCCAGAGAGTCACCTGAAAACATTACCGCTACATCCCAGAATGAGGTTGAACATCCATCAACATCATCTCGTCATTGTGCTCAAGAATCGAACATTTCTGGCACTTAACTTCTGGTTAGTTAACATAGAAAACCAAAGAGTAAGTGCAAAGCTTGACTAATCAGTCATTTCTGGAGACATGAATTCGCAGAATGCGAGATTCGATTTGTAGCAATATTTATGATGATTTATAACTGGATTTGATCGATCACTTATTATTTCATAGTTTTCTGTAATGCTTATCCGTAAAGGACAGAAATCGGCCATATTAGGGAAATTAGGTAATTCCCACACCTTCCTGCAACCTTGTTTCAAACGCCAATGCAGCTGGTATTTCAAGAAAGTAGAAGAATGAGGAACTCGTGAAACGAATGTTGTCTATTGACGAAACGGTTTTATTAGGAGAATGAATGATGGGCGTAATGAATCGTGATTTGTAGCGATTATGAAATTCTATCGTGGGAGTTGTTCTAATGGTTTCGATTGAAAATATAGGGTATGTTCGTTTACTTTTCAAGGTATAGTTATTATCGATTAATGATGTTTTTGAAGGAATTATTAGTTTGTCATTTGTGTATCACTAACGTTGAGTGCCGTTAGTCTGCATAAGAAAGTGACGCCTGATCAAAAATTGGAGTGGATAATTTGCGTACATATACACGAATGGTTGTACAGGCTTTCAGGGCAGATGCAAGATATTTTGGTGAGTCTGAATCAGTGCTCGAAATATGTCCTAACTATATTCGTTTAAGAGATACAGGATGCTTTATCAAAAAGTTTCAATCGGTATACCTCTTGAACACCTGCATGTATCTTCATGAAAACTTGAGGGAATTAGTATCGGCCAATGCCAAATATTTGCACATAATGACTTATCGATAGCACAGGTCCGGACTGAGAAAATTACATTCTTTATTTCACATCTGGTAAAACACCCTGTACATCCAGTTTTCAAAAAGCAAAATTCTCTTCAGAATCTACCATAAATACTCTTTCAAACAAGCCTAGTAGGATCAATGGCACACTTCGATTCATCATTTTATGAACCATTGAATATTAGGAATTTTCAATTTATAGTAAACACGGACCTGTGAATCTCCGAATAATACGTCTGTCTATTCATATTGAATCGTTGGAATTCTCAGTAACATGATTTAACCGAAAACTCGAATTAACATTGAACATTTAATTGGACTGTTATAAAGTGGACTTAATAATAAAAATATAAAATTTATCTTATAAATATGTGTGGAACTGAAAAAAATTGACAATAAATAAGAGAAAAAATTATAGCTTGTTTTCGAAAATACCCCCCTCTTTTCTAAACATTTTCTAGCACTTGTGATAAAATGGGATACAGCTTACTTCAAAATTTCCGGTCGATTTCGTATTGCTTCTCATGCAGCTTGAATATGATTAATCAGTCTATGATTTCTTAAGAGTAAGCTTAATTTTTTAAGTGCCCCCAGAGAAAATAATCCAAGCATGTAAGATCTGGGGATCTTGCAGGCCAGTCATGAGGTCCCCCTCTACCAAACCAATGATCTGGCTGAACTTCATTCAAATGCGCTACAATTTCACGGGTAAAATGTGCCGGAGCTTCATCATGTTGGAAGTACATTCCTCTTGGAATATTGCTTCCATCATTCAAGAGCCCTGGCAAATGCTCGATTAAAAATTGTAGATATTCAGCCTGTGTGGAAGAATATATGGTTTAATTAGGCGATTATTGTAAATTCCACACCAAATAATGACTGAAAAACGATGTTGTGAATTGCGTTTCCTAGTCACTTTCAGATTTACTCTGGACCAAATATGTGCATTGCGAACATTTAAAATGCCATCTTTTGTGAAGGTCGCTTCATCAGTAAAAAGCGTTCTGAAGATAGCTCGCTGGTTCCGCAAAACCCATCTGCAAAATCGCATCCTCGGTAGTTCATCGCATGGCTCCAAGGTTTGGACGGATTGTAAATGAAATGGATGACACTTTTCACGGTGCAGAACTCGCCAGACCTGACAATGTGGCAAACCTAAAACTGAACCAAGACGCCGAGTGCAGGTTGAGGGATTTTCTTGGACAGCTTTTATTATCTCTTCATGGTTCAAAATCGAACTCGCTCTTTCTCGTTTACGTTCTGACGGAAAGTGTCCAGTTTCATGAAGTGAGCGATTAACATGTTCGAATGTTTGGTGGTTAGGAATTCGAGGATCCGGATATAGCCTTCGATATTCCCTAGCAGCTTCACGACCATTGCGCTTACAGAATCAATAAACTAACAACATATCAGTATACTCAGTATTTGTAAATGACGGCATTTCGATCATTCTCTTAATGAAAATTTTATAAAAACACAACAATTTACCACTTGCGTATTTTTCTATTTCAATAATTACCCGACAATGGTTTGAAATGTCAAAATCCTTAGCATCAGCAACTTAGATTTTGAAATGGGTTCAATTCAGAGTAAACAATCCAGTTTTCATCAACAAATTGATCCACATATTGCAGTGAAGGCATTTAATTTCTATTGAATTTTCCACGTAAACGTGTTTAAATAGAAGATTCTTCACTTCGGAAATGAGTTCTTAATATTTCCCAGTTTTGTTCAAGCCAAAATCGACCTATTTCATTTATGTAAAATATTAAACCAACTTTCTGTCTGAACACGAATCACGGAAGTGTTGCCAGGACTCGAAATAACCATTATTTCAAAATGCAAACTTCAGATGACCCAGCCTTTATATGTTCCTTGACAAAAGATATTGCTTTTGTCAAGAACCAGATGCATTTCTTCAAATTCTGGGATATAGTGAACACGAATTGAATATTACTTCGAGAGATTTTTTCAAATGTTAATTAGAATAATTGTCTGAAACCTCTGCGAATTTCAATCTCTTAAATCCCGTAAAAATTAAATCTCTCAGAAACGTTTCTTTTTATTCTTATATCGAATATGCTTATATTTTATAGGATGCGAAATACACTAACACTTCTGGGGAATGACGATACATAATCCAAACGCCATTAACAGCTAATTTGCCCGTAACCGATATGCTGATGATATTGATTACCATCTAACACCCATACCGTCCCAGCAATTATTATCATTAACATTTTTCCCAATAAAGTGACCGTATTTCATGGAACTGATCTGACCGCAGGATTGTCCATGGATGTTATTCGTAGATCCGAGTAAAACATTAACATATTAGAACGGCTGTTATATAAGGCAAGTTTAGTAAGATCGGTATAGGTAGTTTAATTGACTCCATTATTACATATTTGGTACTGCCTTTCTATTTAGGAACGGAAAAGACTCGTGCTGAGGTGAATGTTATTGCTGCTTTGACTGTGGTGAAGAAACTTTAATTATTATTCTTATCATTGTCGTGAGTTTCTTCGAAGAATTGGTAAATATTTCCCAGTAATGACGAATTCATTATTCTAGAACCACAGTGTTTTTATATGTAAAAGTTTTATTTAAAAAAAATTCACACAGTCTTTATGTTTCATAATTTATTCAGAATCTTGACACGTGTTTCGGTCTTTCGACCATCTTCAAAGGAGTACAAAAAGGAACTAATCTTAATGTTACTTACCACGGTTAGTTTATCGCGGTATTTTTATTTCAGTATTTTGAAATAACAGGCATATAACCTGATTATATATTTGGTTGCGTTTCTTACTGATTATACGTTTGATTTTCTTAAATTGGTGGGATGTGCAGATTTGGGGTTGATCTGATGAATAAATAAATAAAGTAACTTCTATGATCACCCTTTGAAGTTTGGCCCTTCTAAAAGTATACACCTTGTATAAGAAGTTAAGAGTTAGTTTAAAATGTGAACCTGAAACCTATGAAGAATCTGCGATTAAATTAAGACAGGCGTTGAAACGAAGGAAGGAAGGTTGAAGACCAGTGCAATAGGGTTTGTTTTTTACCTTGGGACTCATAAATATTCACGTGATACCAATCTGTGCCATGATGAATATCGATATATAAATGTCCTCAGTTCGTAAACAGCACCCAGTGAGTAATACCTTCATGTATCATACTCACTTGGCATTTGCATATTTATTGAAGTAATGCTATTTTAAGAACACTGAACTGTTTGTTTTTAAAAAACCGGATTCCAAGAGATAGTAAGGAAGTCGAGTGGAAACGAACAGTTCTTCGTCATATACGGCATGTTGGAAAGTGTAGGAAATGCTACTGGGTGGGCGTGTGGAAAGATCTCGCCAAATATTAGATCGTATTTTATGTGAGCGGATTCGCTGTCGTGGGTGGGTGGATTAAATTTTCCGCGATTTGAGAATTTGGCTGCGAAATTACGCGGTAAATTTAACGGCAGCCGGGGATACATAATGCAATTAGGCACGTTGAAGTCAGGAAATGTTCTAAGAAAGTTGGTGGATGTTGATTAAATCTCGATTCGGTTAGAAATAGAGGAAGATCTTGAACGTTCAATACTAAAAATTCTGGCGAAATTTATATTATTTCAAGGAAATATCTGTGATAGGAGTGTGAAGAATTGCTTGGTATGTAGAGATACCTTTTTGAATTCTTCGGAAGTAATTGGTTAAACGTTAACCAATCAGAATGCAAATTCTTGGTTAAGCATACTTCAAATGGGGGCGAAAGTGGGATGTATATTGAATGTTTTTTGCAGCTTAAATACATACACAGTGAAATCTCCCATGGGCGGACACTCACGGGACCGCCCGATGGTGTCCGTTCAAGAGGGGTGTCCGCTTAAAAGAAATACATATGTACAAAAAAAAATTTAATGGAAATAATAATTGGAGAATATTGGACATAAAAAATCAATATATGTATAGCAATGTAAAAATTTTTTAAAGTAAACAATAACTGAAAACTCAAGGTGAGGAATCATTCGGATAGACAAAAATTTGATAAAAAGGAGACACTTTAATTACGAAAACATTCCAAAATTTTTGTTTGTCTCATCTTTTTCCTCAATATGCAATCAAGAAATCTCAATTCTAATTTGGAGAGAATTTCTAAAGTCTCTGAATCTCCGTGATTCTGGGCAAAACTTTTTAGCTGCTTGGTTAAAGCTTCCCCATAATTTTGGACAGCATCTGTTTGCCCTGGCATTTCATCGTTATCAGAATCTCCAGAAAGTTCCTGAATGTCATGTGAAATCCCAATTTCATGCTCAGAATCAGGATCTTCAAAGTATAAATTATCATCAAGGTTCAAAAATTCGTTTAGGTTTTCATTGAAACTCATATCCAAGAAATTCTTATTTCTGAGAATCTCTGCAATAACACTGAGTGGCAAGTCATCTTCAGGATCATATGTAACAGTCTGACTTACTTGGTCGTCACCTTGCATATTGTCATGTTTAAAACCGGCTTTGCGGAAGCCATTTTTGATGGTTTCCTTTGCTGTACTAGCAATCTCAATGTTTACTAGCAGGCGTTTCAGTATGAGACTTCGGTAATGGGTTTTGAAATTTCCCTGGTCAAGTGGTTGACAAACTGATGTACAATTAGAAACAAAAGTTTTATATTTTTCAGGTGAATTTCTTTTGGATGAGATCCACCTTTGTCCAAAAACAACAAAATCTTCCTTTTTTCTTTTGCCATTTTCCAATCTAGTTCATACAACCACTCTGTCATAATATGTCTGGTCATCCAAGCTTTCTTATTCCACTACCAAGTTACAGGCAAGTTGTCTATGATTATATTTTTGAATGCTTCTTTTTCCCTGCCATATTTGCACAATGCAAAATTTAAACCTTTCTTTGGGATATTTACCAGCAACACATTTTTCTTTTTTTAATGTCAGCGTTTTGTTAGGTAGAGCTTTGAGATAGAGACCTGTTTCGTTAGCATTTAAGATATCCATGGGTGAATAGTCTTTGATAAGAGAAGGGCATTTCTCCCAGAATGATGAGACCATTTCAGCAATTAACGAGACTCCTTTCCCTGAAATTGTTTTAAAACTTATGTTGTGGCGTTTTCTGAAATTATTAAGCCAATCAGAAGAAGCACTGAATGCTGAATGTCCTAAGGACAAGGCAATTTCTTTTGCTTTGCAGCGTATTAACGGACCTGAATAAAATTTTACTGATAAGTTCTCTTCTATTTGAGCATAATGCCAACACTTCATTAATTTTTGAATTAATGAGAAAATAAAATTCCACATATTCAAAACACCTCATAAAAAAATTATTCATGTGCATACCTGTCAGAGAAATCCCTTTATGGCGAGCTGCTCCTCCGATTTAACTTCATTGGACTTCTTTCTATGGGGTTACGTTAAGTCCTTGGTTTACAGCAATCATCCAGCAAATTCAGACGATTTACCGATCAACATTGAACGAGTAGTCGCTAACAAACGACATGATTTATGTGAGAGAGTCATGGAAAATTGAGTTCAACGATTTTATCCCTGTCAGCGTTTCCGTGGTGAACATTTAAATGATGTTTTGTTTCATAACTAATGTAATCCATTGTACTTTAAAATGAAACAAAAATTTCAATGATTTTGGAATAAATAATGTGTTTTATTTACGAAACAAAAAGGAGCGCTGTCAATGAAAGACCCTTTAGTTTATTACGATTCGAAATATCGCTCTAGCACCTGTTTTGTCTCCGTTAGTTCGTCACATTAAACCTGAAAGTGTCAGGCGATCAATTCACTCGTCGTTTAGAATTTCACTTCTCGAAAAATTCGAACAAAACAAACTAATCGTAGTCGAAATGATGACCATCAATCCACAAGTCGTGCAAGTTGTTGATTCGTCTTCCGGTTCACCGCATTTAGTCCTTTGGTGAAGACGCAGCCTTAAAATGAAAAAACCATCGAAGAAAGACAATAAACATTAAGTAATTGCTATCCATCCACATTCCTGGAACCCATTTGTTAGTCAAACATGCACGTTCTTCAAACAAACTTCGAATTCTAATTTTAGACGAATTTTCACATATTGGACGTACCGGCTTCGTAGAACCACAGGCAGGTAAGGCGAAAGCCGAAGAACCATACTCCGGTGCCTCGTGTTCCACATCCGGAAAACCGGATTTCTAAATATAGCACATGAAGGAAGTCGGCGTCTGTTCTTTTTACGATAATTTACGCTGCAGTTTTATTAACTAGGGCCGTCTGCAAGTGGCCAGGTAACCGGGCATCCAGACAGGTCTAGCGCAATATTTCATTTCAGTTCCGGACATCGTTTATCACTTGCATTTTTCTCGTGTCCCGGTTCTGCGCCTCAAACCTACCCCAATTGTTCTTGCGATGGAATTAGCATTGAGGTTATTTATAGTTGAAGTCATTGAAACAATGGCTGCGAGAATCTACTACCGGCTGACCTAGTTCAAATCTCGTTTAAAGGCATCCTTTTACGACGCGGAGCTGTTGCATTTCATTTTTTTCGGTCGGCATCTTTGTTGTTCTTAGGAATTTTTATTCGAGGTCTGGTACGAAACGAATTGCAGTCATGTATGCACGCATCAATTTCAGAGCAGTGTGATTAATTTTTAATCTACATACATCGTGAGAGACGGTGCTCATGAAGTGGATATTCGAGAAGAAACTAACTTTTTGCACTTGAATTACCTACATACAAAGTATGGTTCTCATGACACCGAATGGCTTAATTACAAAAAACTCATTTGTTGTAGGTGTATTGAAACCAAAATACGCATTCTGGTACAAGTCGTCAAATGAATTTTCCGTTTTAATATTACGACTTATAACTTCTCTGAAGAAAAAATGGAAATCCGAATCCTTTTTATCGCGGAAACAAAACAGTATTCCAGTAGAACTGTTCGTGTAATCACTCCTTAGTCATTTGTGACGTACACTTCTGTTAAATTACTCATGACGTTATTACGTGGCATGTTGTTTTTCCTTCTTCCTCATTTGTAATTCAAATATCGATCCCACATAGGAAACGAGAACATTTGTGGCAAAGACTAATCGCATTTTCAATAATTCCTGAAATAAATAGACTTCCCACGCTCAGCCCACAGATTGTCAGCTTATATCACATGGCCAGCTATAGCTCTTCTATTTTCAATTAATTTTGTTCAATTCAGTGGTTTGAAAAAGCGCAAATCAATAAGATGACATAAAAGTTTGTTGAATAAACAACATTTTCTCTTACTTTGAATTTTTTGGCCTTCACTTGAATTTATTGTACACATATTAGGAGTAAATGAGTTCATGCCTTTTTTCGAAGTTATTGGGTTGTTCGGAAAGTAATTTCGTTTGAATTGGGGAAAATGAAAGACTATTTTCATATAATAAATATTTTATTGAATTATACACACATCGTCTAAAGTCTTGGCTCCCTAGATTTCTCAATAAATAAACAATCTATGTTCTGGAAATGAGATTAATATTTTCCTCTATTTCAACTGCAATATATTGGATAGAAAATCTTTGTTTGTTACTCTTTGCTTTATGCAGGATGAGACAAAATAGGAAAAAATCTAAATTTATCGATTATTTATTTTTGAATACTTATAGTTATTCCACAACTGAATCCAAATTCAATAGCCCTTATTATCACCCCTTTCTTTCAATCAACTGCCCAATACGCCAAGGCATCCCACGAACCAAGACATTAATGAAATAATAAAAGCTCTATGTCCAGGTGATAGCAGGGATACTCTTAGAGGTCTTATTGAATTTGAGGAATGCAACCGTCTCCTTATAGAACTGGTTGAGACAACCCGTCTAGAGATCCTCAAAAAATTACTTCGAAGGGCTGTTACAGATATCGTTTGATTCCTTCGAGGTAAATTTGCTTCCCTTGGTGGTTACTCTGGGTTTCCAGGAAAAGGGCCACTATGCCTTACTGAAGTCCTTGGAATAATCAAACTTTGCGCAATCTGGTGGTTGGACAAGGCTTCTTGATGTAGGGCTACTATTCTTGCCCGGTCAGACTGATAAATTGGATATCCCGGCATATTCCATGGAATATTCTCAATATTACAGTTCTCGTTATTCGCTGATTAACTTCGAATACATCTGTATTCTCCCAAACAAAAAACATTTTTTGCTGGTTTGTTGTTTTCATTTAAGTGATAAGATAGTGAAGATTCCACACACAAGAGTTGATAGGGGACGCCAAGACTCTTGATGATGTGTGTATATAGGCCATTCTGGTCCAACACCTTTTGCCATCTTTCTGGTAGTAGGATAATTGCACCATCAAATTTTTGGTCTTTGCTGGCAAAAAACTGATTAAGGTGATTTTTGACCTTATCATTTGAATGATGACCCTTTACTACCTAAAGGGATACAAAAGAATGTAATTTTTTTCATTCCATTCATAAATTTTTCAATACGCGTAGCGAAAAACAGATTTTCCAAAACTTGTTCTAGGAATCCGAAATATCTGTTGAGAGTCTGAATGTTTTCGATTTTTTCTCTTCGATTTATCCAATAAACCGCAAAACACATCATTTCCCATCGTCTTATCTGACGACCGACATCGGACGCTCTAAGTCTAGTGTGTTGTTAGCACGCTAGCCATTGACCGGACGTTTTAGGGAACTTACCGAAAGTGGTTTTTCCAGAGAACAACCGGTGCGTCGGATCTCTCACTTGACGTATGGCTTCTCGCAAAAGGTCGCTTAGAGGAAGAATTCGATAAATTATCTGGGGCAAGGACTCGGAAAGTTGTTAAAAGTAGCCTTCGCGGGCGAATTAAATCGCCCAATTTAGCACTGCTACCGAGTCCGTTAATTAACGACAGTGGCGGCGTAGCGAGTCCGGACCGACCGAAGAAAAACGCGGGAGCCTGGTAAAAGCTGGGCATTATGATAATTTCCATCTGGCGTGATTCGAATCTTGATACGGTTGCCGAGATGAAATTTTAATGGGTTTTCTTGGTAATTTGGCCTTTCGAATAGGGCCACTGTTGTAAAAGGGTACATCTTTACGCTCTTCAACTAGGGAAGAAAAAGTATATTAAGAATTATAAAAGTCAACTTTGGATATACAGGCTATCCCGGTAGGAATACGACAGACGGAAACCATAAACGGAGGCCATTAAGGTGGACTCATAGATAGATATACTTTATTTGATCTCTTCTTACAAATACCAAGAGGTGTAGATCGTGTCACAAATGAAACTTAAACTAAGATATCGAGAGATTCAAATCCCCTGAGGGTTTTGGGTATTGAGTGAAACTTCGAAATTCAACGAACCTTGAACCGATCATCTGACGCACAAAAATTGAAGTGGATATTCCGAAACTTTTCTGCACGTGAATAAAATTTTCACGATTACTATACATACCATGTGGAGAGGCGTTTGTTTGCGTTTTACACACACAAAATATGGGCCCCATGATACTGCATCGTTTAATTACAAAAAATTAACGAAAACTCATTTCTCGTATGTGAAATAATGTTCTACTGCTATCAATCTGATGTTGTGTAGTATCAGTTGTGAATTAATTATCAAGACTCCAACGTGCGTTTAGAAACCGTCCAGTTTAACCAACACACTAACTAAGTTGCTAACCGTCTCCGGGTTTCGTATAGTTAGTAGAGCGTGGAATCGCTATGGTATTAGTGAAAGTGCTGCAAATACTCATGGGGGTGGAAGAGTAAGAGCTACAATCGTCGCACAAGATCGGCTAGTACAGTTGACTGCACAACGGAATCGTTTTTTAAAGTATCCTGAATTGAAAGCTCATTTCCGCAAGCTTCCAGTAGGATAGTTTCTGGTCAAACAATCTGGGGGTGGAAGACCAAGAGCTACAACCGTTGCACAAGATCGGCTAGCACAGTTGACTGCACAACGAAATCGTTTTTCACAGCATCCTGAATTGAAAGCTCATTTCGGCAAGCTTCCAGTAGGATAGTTTCTGGTCAAACTAACTGGGGGTGGAAGAGTAAGAGCTACAACCGTTGCGCAAGATCGGCTAGTACAGTTGACTGCACAACGAAATCGTTCTTTGAAGCATCCTGAATTAAAAGCCCATTTCAACAAGCTTCCGGTAGGATAGTTTCTGGTCAAACAATCTGGGGGTGGAAGATCACAAGCTACAACCGTCGCACAAGATCGGCTAGCACAGTTGACTGCACAATGAAATCGTTTTTACTGTATCATGAATTGAAAGTTCATTTCGGCAAGCTTCCGGTAGGATAGTTTCTGGTCAAACAAACTGGGGGTGGAAGAGTAAGAGCTACAACCGTCGCACAAGATCGGCTAGCACAGTTGACTGCACAGCGAAATCGTTTTTTACAGCATCTTGAATTGAAAACTCATTTCAGCAAAATTCCGGTAGAATAGTTTCCGGTCAAACAATCTGGGGGTGGAAGAGCAAGAGCTATAACCATCGCACATCGAAATCGTTTTTTACAGCATCCTGAATTGAAAGCTCATTTCGGCAAGCTTCCTGTAGGATAGTTTCTGGTCAAACAAGCTGATCCGCTAGGCACCCGCGCTTGAACAGGGATCACCAGGCTGCAATATATCGTTTATCTCTTGAATATGACAACTGAAACGCGCCCAGATGGAGATCTGTCTATTCACGGATGAGTGCAGATTTCGTCTGGATCATTCTTATGGGCGAATGTTAGTGCGAAGAGAACGAAGTAAACGTTATAATGAAGATTTCATGACACCAACAATTTTTTATGGTGACGGCTCGGTGTGCGTTTAGGGAGGCATCTGTTTTAATAATAATAATAATAATATGGTTTATTTGCACATGAAATATTCACAAATAGAAATTCAACAATATCCACATTCTACAAGCAATACAAATAAACAGAATTAACATGCTGCTGTGAACAAAATACATTTGGAAACCACGACAAAATCCCCCATACAAAGCAAAAGCTGTCTGCAAGGGAATCCGGCCGCAGCCCCCAATTCCTTTAATATAGTATTGTGACAAATTTTAGACAAACAATTCGATAAACTGAAGATCAAAATATATATGGATCATTTACAACCTCAATCACGGATTCAAGCGATGAGTTTCAACTCCAAAAGGCCCCTAATTTTTCTCCTGTCCTCGGTGATCAGATATTGTCGGAGTTTCGACTTAAACAATTTCAAGGATGATATGTTTTTCAAGGGAAAAGGCAAGGCATTAAACACTCTTGGGGCAAGAAACAAGTGGCATCTCTGGCCAACCGACTTTGAGGACACTGGTACAACCAAGCCTTCATTTGCCTTAGTGCGAGTATTATATGTGTGCGAAATCTGTCCAAACATAGATCTGTTTCTGTGGCAAAATAAGGCAATTTTAAAAAAATATAACTTTCTTGGGTCGAATATTTGAGCCTCAGTGTAAAGGGCATCCGAAGGAAAAAGGCGGTCCCTTTTAAGGATGATCTTAAGGAAATATCTCTGAAGTATGCTCAATTTCTCCAAATGGGAGGATTGAAGTCCGCCCCAGCCCAGCATACCATAACCAATTCTAGAGTCAACAAGGGCAAAATATATCATCTTCAAATGAGGCAGGTCCATCATTTTTGCGAGATATTTGAATTTATATAATATTGATCTGAGAGTACTACAGACCTGATCTATGTGAAGATCCCACCTCAAATGAGAATCCACCGTCACTCCCAGATATTTGACTCTGTTTGATAGCCTCAATTCAGTGATCACATTTTCATCATGTACTCTCAGAGATACAAAATCAGGTAGTCAACTCGCATAACAAGAACAGTGGTCTTCCCGTAGTTCACAGTAAGACGCCTATCATAGAACCAATCCATTATAACCGCCAGATCCCGCTCGGCCAAGCGCCTTACCTCGTCCCACGAGTCGGCCGTATAAAACACCGACGTATCATCTGCGAAGCCTAAGATAGTTCCAGCAGTACCAAGGGTGAACAAGCTGTCCATATAAATGATGAATAATAATGGACCTAGAACAGTACCTTGGGGTACACCACATGTCACCGTTCTGACGCTACTGTAATCATTATTCACCCTGACAATTTGTTTTCTATCGGATATATAACTCTCCAGAAGTTTCAGAGGGATTCCTCTACATCCAATATCATGAAGGGTCTTCAGCAGCTCCACGTGATCCACGGTGTCAAAGGCCTTCGCTAGATCCAGGAAAATGCATAGTGAGGGTCTGCTTTTATCCATTGCGTCGTATATCTTAGACGTCAGCGCTGCTATGGCATCTTCAGCAGAGGAGTTTTGCCTGAATCCATACTGGTTGTCAGCTAGTATTTTATGTTTTCCAATGAAGGACTCTAATCTTGTTTTCAGGGTTTTCTCAAATATTTTTGCGAAATTGTTCGTTAGGGAGATCGGTCGGTAGTTGGAAACAACTTTCTTATCACCACCCTTATGGACAGGTCTTATAACCGACATCTTGTACTCAGGAGGACACACACCCCTTTCATAGAGAAGATTTATAACAAAGGACAGTGGCTCCGCAATTTCCTCAGAAATTTGCTTTAAAGTTTCCGATGTGAGACCATCAACTCCAGGAGCCTTGTTGTTATTGAGGCTCCGAATTATATCTTTTATTTCTAAATGTGTCGTGGGACTCAAAAATATGGAATTTGTGTTTATTGTACGATGATTTTTTGAGCATCTTTTACCCACGAATTTTTTGGCGAGTTTAGGGCCGATATCTGTAAAGAAATTCACAAATTCCTCAGCAGTATTAACATCATCGGTCGTCAGATTGTTATCCTGCTTGATGACATGTTTAATGTCGCCACTTTTATTTCCCCGGCCAGAAATATTATTGATGGTCCTCCATAAATTTCTTGGGTTATGTTTGCTTCGTTCAATCTCCCCTCTGTGAAAATTCCGCTTCGCCATTTTTATTAACATATTCAGCCTATTCCTATATGCAATAAATGTCTGCCTCAAATTAAGGTCCTGTCTATTCCTCGCATATTTCCGGTATAATCTATCCCTTTCTTTGATAGAATTAATAAGTCCCAAGGTTATCCATTCCTTTTTTTTATTGAATTTACGTTTTATGTTGAAGGTGTTTTTCTCAACAAGTTTCCGAACTGTGCTGGATAGCAAAGAACTGGCCGCAACAGGATCAGTCATACCAAATAGAATTTCCCAGTTGAAATCAGTAAGGCTCTGTCTGAGACGTCCAAAATTTATCTTACTAGTGTTCACGAATACTCTTTCATCCGTACCATCTACTCGATCATTAGCTTGTTCTATCGCCAGCAATGTAGCCCTATGGTCGGAAACATGTGTGTCCAGAACAAACGCCGCGCAGGTATCAAGTAAACAATTATTGGTTTTTACGAATATATGATCTATACAAGATTTTGACCCACCTTGAAGCCTAGTAGGTACATTTATGGTCGAGACAAAGTTGAATTCGCTCATAACATTCAGATATTCATCTGTTGTCCGATTGTTAGAAAAGAGATCTATATTTAAGTCGCCTATTAGTATGTGATAATCGTTGTTGAATCTCTGTTGAGTCAGGTAAGCTTGGAGTTGTATGATGAACTGATCCATGTCTGTAGCGGGTGATCTGTATATGCAAGACAATTTTAAAGACATTCCAGAGACACTCACCTGAACCTCAATTATGTTCCATGGCCCCATCCCGACAGTTTTAGCCTCACACATCAATGACTTCTTCAAGTACACTATAACACCATCGTTCTTGTTTATTAAACCCTCATTATATACCGTTTCATACCCACTCATATTGAAAAAGGTCGGGTCAGGTACCTTCCACGTCTCGGTAAGGACTATGCAGTCAAAAAGTTCCCTACATTGATGAAGAAAAATCTCCAACTTATCAAAATTCTTATAAATACTCCTTATATTCTGCTGACATACTCTGAATTTTCTACTCCCCACCTGAAGGCTATTAAAATCATCCACACTGCGCAACACTGTCGTAGGAAATCGTTCATAGTTGTAATCTCGGATAAACTGATCCATTTACAAAAAAAAGAAACAACAAAAGTAGAAAATTACCAAAATGAGACACTTGTAATCAATGACGACGGCACAAAACCAGTGGCAAAATAAAGATATTGGAAAAAAAAAAAAATTTATTGAAGTCTATCTGTTTGAGCGGGTCATACCCTATCTTACTTGAATATCCCGTCTTTGTACACTACCATCAGCACGGTCTTTTGATTTCGGAGTATCCGACGATTTGAACAATCCTTTAGTCTTAGCTTCGAAAACTTGGATTTTGTCCCGAGTGCCCGTCGAAACAACCTGTTTCAGCTCGGAGATTGGCTTCGGTGAAGATTTTTGAGCTATTACTGGGCCTGGAGTTGATGGTGCACTACTGGCCTTCCTTGGTTCACGATCGAGAGTCACCAATTCTGCAGCAGAGAGCGGTGTATTATTTACGAGCAATTTGTCCCTCTTGATGAAGCAGACGTTATCGGGATTTTCTCTATATTTAAGGGCGCACAGATCTTATTATCGTTATAAACGCAACCATAACAGCAGTAAGTTATCGTATTTTGATTGTAAAACCAATTTTTCCTCCCTTTGCGGCAGCCGTTGTCGCCAATTTAACGTAAATCGACGATAATGCTCGTTGCACTACTACAGCATGAATTAATAACGAGCGCATAGAAATTCATGGCATTAACGGAATGGATTGGCTCACTGTCTATACAGATCAAAATTGTATTGAACATGTTTGCAATGTTCTGCAAGGTCACAATAATTACACCGCTTACTTGACCCAGCGCAGACATTACAACAGCTCACCAATGCTTCTACGGACATTTGGCAGAATATCCTCAAGGTTTCATTGATAACCTTATTGAAACATTGCCGAATAGAGTAACAGCACGACAAAGAGCTAGATGAGGCTCCACTCGATATTAAACCGTGATTTCAAGGTATTTCTAACAGAAGGAATCTGCAGAATCCACCAGGTCAGAATATTCATTTTGTTTATTTCTCTACTATGTTACCGCTAAAGCAGTCTTGCTTACTGTTGCCATTTCAGGCAGGTTAACCTTATGTAGATACCTCAACTTAATACATCAGTACGTACACAAAACCGCCTTTTTATTTTTTATTCTATGTACACGAATTATTCACTTCAAGTTTGGAGCAGTGTATATAAATTACTTTTCGAGTAGTTAACTCATTTCCATGACATTCCTTATGTGAATATTTCTGTATCACGATATTTTACACAACCATCGATTTTATTCTGGCTGAATTATTATTTAGATATCTAAAAAACTTAGATAAATTATGCTCACTAGCGAATTCGATATTCTCAAATGGGCTTAAAACCTACCCAGTAGATATGAACTTTCGTTCTTGTTTTTTGATCTTTCACCTTGATACCCCAGATCTTCTGTGAAGATCTCTCAGAACTTTTAAGCTTGTGCTTGTACTAGTTCCTATGTTCTAGCTTTGTTAAAGCTTTCCTCTCGCCACTTCAGGCACATCACTGTTCCCAAACCTGCCTAACAATAAATTTCTTTCCATCTTAGGCAGACGTTTAGACGAATTGATAACGGCCTACTTTAAGCGTTCACATGTTAGTTTTCCATGCAACTACGAAAATAAATTCTCACCAATACGGTTCTGATATTAAGTGATGTCGATAAGTTTTTTCGGAGTATTGACGAATGTATGTATGTGTGTCACAGACTGTTATTGAATTGTACGTTTCAATTTAATAAGTATAGAGCAATCAGTTATAATAAGTTGGTACATAAAAATTACTCGGTGGACATTTATGAAATTGTAATGATTAACTTGTTAGAATTTCTCCTTCGATTTCGAATCGTACGGAAAGGTGGTTGTTAACTGGAGGAAGGTCCTGGGTTCATTGACTTTTTTTAATGCTTGAAAGTGCCGAGTCACATGAATTGGAGAGTAGAAACTTCACCTGGTGCTAGGTTTCTGATTGCTTTGTTGTTTTTAATAGTACACGCCGTAGAAAATATTTTTCAAGAACTGAGTGATGTTTCCAAATGAATCCCTTATGATTTTATTCTCTGAAACAGGGATATACTCAGATAAAATCTATGCAAGCAAAAAGCATCCACTAATAAAGCTGGACCATCTAGAGTTTGCATTTTGAAGTAGTGGTTATTTCGAGTCTGGCTGCACTGCTGTCTTTTGTGTTTTGACACAAAGTTAGTTTAATATTTGACATTAACCAAATGGGTCGATTTACGCCTGAACAAACTTGGGAAATATTGAAAACTTATGTCCAAAGAAGTGAATCTTCTATCCAAACAATATAAATGACCTGCTCACTCCATTTTGTGGAACACTTTGTTCGTGAAAACTGGATCGTTATTTCATACATCAACCCGTTCACGTTCTTGTCCAGTGAGTTTTTAATATTTCCCAGTTTTGTTTGACCGTAAATTGACCCATTTCGTTCATTTCAAATCCTATACTAACCAGTTATTCAAAATATAATCTTGCCTGATGATGCTACTATGATAGCGAAACGATTGTTGTAAACATAACAATAAAAATTTGTGAAAATCACAACAACCTCATTTAAATATCAATTCAATATTGACAGTTTATGGGCTCTACATTTATCGCTTATTGTTATGCTTCCCCAAACATAATAACTACTTTGTGAATTATAAAATTGTAAATAATACTAGACGTATCTTCCCATTCTTCTTTCATAGCCACTCACTTGGAAGTTACGAATGGCATCCTCTCTATATGGCAATCAAGATTTTAAGATGAGAAAATGTCCGAAATCTGTCGATAGTTCGACAAATAAGCTGGTCTGATGGACTATTATGTAAACCATAAATTTCACGAAGTGCTCTTAAGTTTGGCGAATAGAACACTGATTTTGAAAATAAATTTCAATTATTTGTAAACGTTGTTGTGGCGTGAATCTTTCCATGATAATTTGTCAATGCTTACTGAACAGAAATATCAAAACAACATGGCTTCTACCTTCTGTCGAATCACAGTTATCCCTTTCGAAAGTTCTATCACTCAAAAAAAACACCCGATACATCAACTTATTTTTTTACTAGATTCAAACTGTACATTACAGAGTTTTATATTTTTCTTATTTGTTCGAACTGGTTTTTCTACATCAAATTTTCATCAATTAAAACTCCTAAAAATGCAACATCATTCTTCACTACAATTTCATGATCTTCATAGTTGATACTTCTTGGGAAAATTTGCCTTGATCTATCCGTAGAGAAATGAGTGCAGACAGTTTTTCGTCGATTCGGAACAAGTTTGTTATCAGAGCACCAGTTGCTTAGGTCTTTTAGCACTAATTTAGCACTCAATCAATGTTTACTGTTCTGCAGGTAACTCATCATAAAATTAAGTTGTTTATCTCTAATGCCACACTTTTTCAGTTTCAATAAGAGCTGCTCATGGTCAACACAATCAGAAGCTTTAGAAAGATCCAGAAACAATTCTTCAGCTACATTTCCTCTCTCCAAAGAATCCATAATAGTCAGGGTCAGCTCATATATTTTCATAATTTCTTTCTTTCATGTATCCATGCTGACAACTTGAAATGATATTAAACTTTTTGAAGAATTTGTGTAGACGGATAGCAACAATTTTTTCGAAATTTCTTGAAAAGGAACTGGTCTATAATTTCCTAAATCATCTTCGTTCTCCCTTTTATAGATTGGCTTAACCACGGCTACCCTCTTCAAGAGCATTATTCAGTGTATAGGTTATTTACTATATTACTCCTGCACATCCTCAATAGTTTCATGGGAACTTCATCATAGCCGCTTGTGTTCTTATTATTGAGTTATTTCACTACCGATTCTGGTACGTCGAATGCAAAGAAGGAATTCTTTATTTGTCTTTGTTGCCTTTTATTTTTTCCAGATGGGGGATCCTCAACTAAATTTTGTCCAATGGCTGTGAAAAACTCATTGAAATCCGAAATTCCGTATGATGGCCAACATACAGAACGGATACGAATTGAATGAAGAAAATGAGATGGTGTGAAACGCCGTGCCTGCATCATTAACCTTCCGTGCTAATGCGTCGAACGCAACTTAAGGCATATGCCGTATTCTCACCAGATACTCCCTCAATTCCAGGATTTGCGTGATTCCGTACCCTTGATGATAATTATGCGGGATATATATATAGCATGTCAGAAGTTTAAGAGCTTGGCCGACCAAACGTTTCCGTAAATAAACCGCAAATAGTCATGATCCCAAACAATCGAGCCGAGTAGCATCGAATGACCGACCATTACGTCGGAGAATGCCAAACAGCAAAACAAACAGATCCATTTAGCTCGCCGGAAGCCGCAATTTTGATCAATTTCGCTAGGTATTTAATTCGCAATTATGAGGCGGTCGTAAATGGGGAAATGGGAAAATTGACGAGGAAAACATGAGTGCCGGGCGCAAGGTTTTGAATTGCGTTGTACCGAACGAGAACGTTCGAATTTTAAGATTGTGGGACCATAAAATTCACGAAGGTCGGGCATAAATCGAGATGAGATCAATTTTATTGGCGTGTTCAGTTTTCTGTAGCGAAAATTGCCTGAATGGGTCGGTGTCGATTTATGCAGCACCAATTAATAATTAAGAAGTAAAAATTATTTATCATAAGGAGTCTAAGTTGAAATACCTGTTTTAGAATGGCCACGTTTATGCAGATATTGAGCAATCATTAATTAAGTAAAAATTCGGACGTTAGCCATAATTGAACATCTGATGATTGTTCTAATGTGCATCTAGTACCTTGTTAATAGCAGATTGGTTTGTTATATGACAACGAGAATCATTTGGGGAGTATAAATAAGTTGGGGTGGTTTTGACAACAGATGTCTTCTTCATTCGGTGCCATGCCTGTCTTCAGGCGTGGGCTATCTCCATGACAACTTGATTGAACTAGTCCCTAGTTCGTTATGTAGGAAGTGCTTCTACGGGAAAATGTTGAAAGAGCTGATCCTATCTCTTACCTCATAAACTATTGCTTCCAGCAGGGCTACTTTCCAGAATAACTGAAGATTGCGAGGATGATACCGGTCCACAAAAAAAAGAAATCAAGAGTAATACGAGAACTATAGGCCAGTATCTATCCTGCCAGTTGTCTCAAAAATCTATGAGAATCTCCTCAGAACTAGAATGGTCACATTTATAGAAAAACATTCGTTGCTTGGCCGTTTCCAGCATAGTTTCAGAGAGGGAAAATCTATTACCACAGCTTTGGCTCGCATTGTTGAATACTTCATGAAGCCATTGGATGATGCAGATAATGTAATGCTAATCTGCATGGTGTCAACCATGAAAAGCTTCTGCATAAGTTGAAGTACATTGGCATAAAAGGGTCAGGTTTGAATTTGTTGGAGTCGTTCCTTAAGGATAGGTACCAAATTGTTGATTTGGAAGGTAAAAGGTCTTCCAAGATGAAAATTACCGCAGGAGTTTCCCAGGGATCTGTGCTCGGGACTATTATTTTCCTCCTATATATCAATGACCTGATATATAACGTTGGTGCAGATGATTTGACCCTCTTCGCTGACGATACAGGATTTTTGAACAGAGCCAAGAGCAGAAATCTACTCCTGCATAAATCACATGAAACAGTCAAAAATGCAATAGAATGGTTTAGTTCAAATGGCATGAAAGTGAACGAAGAGAAAACTCAGGAGTTGATTGTGAGTACAAAACGTCAAGAATTGAAAAGTATTTTCTCGGCTGGGGGTTTCAATCAGCGGAAATTTAACTTGGCTGAAGTACATTAATGAATTGTGCCAAAGACTCTTAACAGCATTATTTTCGATAAGAAGAATAAAAAACTTGCTCACAGGAAAAGAAGCCTTACTTAAATATCACGAACATTTCCACAGGAGGATGATCTGCAGCATCAATTTATAGGGTGCATCTTCGGAGGCAGAAAGAGTTTTCCTGAAACAGAAAAAAGCTTTAAGATTGGTAGCGGTAGTAAACCAGCCACTAGCTGTAGACCCATCTTTAAGAAATATGGAATACTTACCTTAAAATGCTGTTATATCCTAGAATGTCTAATGCATGTACACAAAAATCGGAATACTTCCGAACACATTCAACGATTCAGTCATGACTCCAGGTATAGGAACAACTTTATTGCTCCAAGACATAGACTGCAGGGGACACAGAACACTCATATATTTAATGGAATGAAAATCTATAACAGACTTCCACAATGCTTAACAACACTGCATTCCACAACATTGAAGCGAAAAGTTAAAGCAATTCTAACTGAATGTTCGCTTTATTCAATGGATGAGTTCATAAAGTACCAGTTCTAGTCATTAGCTTTCTGGGTTTTAGTTCGTACCTTAGTGTAAGAGTTTGTTTTTCATTGATTGTTGTAAATTTTAAAGTTGAAATATTTTAGTACAACATATTTACAATTTTTTATTTTATGATTTACATTATCCTATATTTCTTTGACATTCCTTGTAAAATTTTGAGGGTAACTAATAAATTTGAATTATATACTGCGGCGAAATCTAATTTCCAAAGACCCCTGTACATGGCGGCATCGGTTAGATGATTTAACTGGTGATTCTCGGGTTTCCCCAGCAAAACGCTAGTTAATGGAATACGTGCCCCGAAAAATCCAGAGTGCGCTGACCCAAAGGGTGGATGAGTAACAGTACAGCGAAAGAGTTAATGTTGATGAATTATATCCTTCAAATTCAGGAGCACTGTAATCGATCAATTCCTGGAATTCCATCCGAATGGAGCTGTACGTGCCTGTCTGCCTGTCGATGTATTGAAATGAAGATTACCATGAACGCACGTACAGAGAGAGCTAGTGACGTATGCATAAAACCAATTTGTGGTGTTGAAAATTCCTTTCGATGCAACTGGCACGTTTGTTTCCTGGAAAATTCTGCAATTATTGAAACGATTGTGTTATTCAACGCACACTCAAACTTAGGTCTTCGCGCAAAATATAAGATGACGCAAAAACCACGAAATGGCCCTTGACCATAGGTGGAAACGTTCTATTCGGACTGATGAGCCACCCGGAAAAAATCCATATAAATAGTTTGGTCAGACGCGCAATAATTAGTTACATTTTTTTTCACGTTGACAGCAAGAATTCATCGCATTTACTCAAATATGAAAAATTTTTAACCGTGAATAACTGCGAAACCATTAAGCCGATTGATTCTGGACAGGATTTCTTTGTTGATATACTCTTTGAGTATCAAGATTGCTCTGAAAAAAAAACTCGATATCCCTCTTCAATCTCCATGTGTTGCAACAAATGTCGAAACGAATCGAAATATCATCGATTCATTACAGAAAACCTTCAGGGATCACTGACTGAAAGAGATAACAATCGCATAGTCTGAAGGAACGTTAATTTTCAATTAACCTTAGATCTCCTGTTGTAAATGAGTTATTATATGCCCAAATTGATGCCCATGTGCTCCACTAAATTCCTCGTTCAATTGACGTTAAATGTCAAGGTGTCTTATGATTGCCTTTTATTGCACAAGGTGGAGATAGCAGCTTAAATGTTTCTCGTGAAACTTCGATCGATTTCTCGGAACCTGACAGAGCAGAAGGAACGCTGTGAATATCCTGGAATTCCATTGTTCCGCCTTCTGTGAAAAGACGGAAAGCGTAAGATCGATACGTTGCGGACAGATAGATCTTTTGCACGGTAGGTCACCGACGAAATAAGTGAACTACGTGGGAAATATAAGGGTGTATTGAGGAGCTATAGAAATTCTTACAATAATTTTATTTACTGGCACATAAATTTTACAAATGGAGTTTGTAAGAATGGTCTTCAATTCAACAATGGCGTAAAGTAGAAGTCCTACGAATATATTGCGTGTACTGCTTTTGTAATGATGTTCTATTGTGAATGTGTCAAATAGAAATGGAAAATGCAATTTAATCATCAGTCTAATCAATTTTGCAACGATTCTAGTAGGTTTCAATTTCAATATGAGGATAACAGTTGTTGAAATGTGTAGAAGATAGGAACTCAAAAAGCCAATTGCTTTTTGCGCGCCTGTTCCATGGAACAGCTATCGTTTCGCCTAAATGTCTATAATTATGGAATTTTGAGTCGAAAAGGGTCTTAAATAACTAGAGTTTGCATTTTAAAGTTGTAGTTATTTCGAGTTTGGCAAAACTTCATCATTCGTGTATTGTATTGTAGTATTGCTTCTTCTCGACATTGGAATACCTTGATTTGCGACGAAAACGTCTTTTCTTCCTTCAAAAAGTTGGGTAGGGTTGTTTAATCAAATAACGATCCAATTTTGACGATCAAATTGATTCAAAAATTTCCGTGAGGGCTTCTCATTACTTTTGATTTTTCTAACAGTTTGAATAGAAGATTCAACGCTATTATTTAGCCATTTAAAAAATTCTTGGAATACGTTTCCCTTCTGAATTTCCAAACTTTCTCTTAAAATCATTTTCGAATATAATTTTAATATTTATTGATTCTTTTAATTAATACCTTCCTATGACGGGACAAACCTGACTTAATCATCCTCCTGAAAGTATATAATATAATTAATCTCTATTGAGTTGTGACAAAGTGAAAATTAAAAAGATAATATTGTATCAGGGACAATAAGACAATGTAATAATCGTTGAAATACAGAAATATGACATCAGAAACAACTGATCAATAGTCAATGATTATTACTTTGAATATTTACGATGTGGTTTGCGATATTATTTGAATTATTCCGGTCAATATTGCATTGCGAAACGGGGAATAATTTGTTTATTTTTTTTCCACTGACGTCTATCTAAATATATGCTTAATTATCCAAGTGTCTGGTATATTCATACCCATTAGGATGAGGAAATTCCAATTCACCGTAGCTTCTTCAAGAAGATCCGCATTTAGATATCGGATTTCCTTCGATTCGACCCGAGATTTCTTTCACGTAAGTATCGAAAATAAATATAATCGATAAATTACCCTGGAGTATTAATGAATGAAATCCCCAGAAATCAGGGAGTATGATATTTGTTCTTTTGCACGACTCAAGGTCAATACCAACCGACCTATAGAATATAAACGCAAATATTATCTGTTCGAAGTAATTAAATTTATGGAAAAATACTGTACATCTTTTGAGTATATATGGGGAAATGTATTTGAGAATCGATTGAATTATTTCGATTGAAATTTATAAATAAAAAAAAATTAAATTCCGCTTAATTTTATTATCTACCTAACAATTGTTTCGTCCTACCATAACATCAACAGTTGCGTAATTAAACTAAGTATACAATTCCAGAAAAGTTCGTGAGTTAAGATTTCTCCAATAGCGATGATACGAGTTAAAAATAAAGAAAAGACACGAGTTATTCAGTGAGACGCAAACTTTTTTTTTACTTGAAAGGTTACATTATACCATTATGTATGGAAATAACATCCTTCAAATGACCACCACGACTTCTCCATACGTACTGCATTTTGTCAACCCAATTTTTCATCACTCTCTTACATACATTTGCCTGTATTTCCTAAATGGTACGTTCAATGTTTATTTTTAATTGCTTAGTTGGTGTTAGATTATCAGCATAAACACGTGACGTAACATATCGCCAGAGAAAGAAATCAGAAGATGTTAAATCACACTACTTGGGAAGATAATTAACTGGACCATTTCTTGAGATAATTCTGTCATCAAATTTTGTTTCCAGGTAGCACCATCTTGTTGAAACCACATATCTCTTAGAGTATTCAACAACAACAGCAGGAAAAAATCCGATTTATATAGTTTTGTATCGTTCTCCATTAACTGTTACTCTTTGACCACTTTCTTCAAAGAAATATGGACCAATGACTCCGCCAGCATAAATTGTACACCACACAGTGGCTTTATCTATATGAAATGGTATCTGAACGGTTTCGTATGGATTTTCATTACTCCAAATTCTGCAATTTAATTTTTTTGCATCACCATACAAATAACAATGAGCTTCACACTGAATAAAATTTTTCGATAAAATCGTTCATCATTTTCAAGTTGTTCATAAGCAAAATCGGAAAATAGCGACGTTTATGGTGGTCAAATGGCTTCAGTTCTTGAACCAGTTGAATTTTGTAAGAATGGAAGCCCAAATCTTTTCTTGAAATTCTCCAAGATGTTGTTTGAGAAAAATTTCATTGTTGAGAACGACGCGGAACCGATAAATTTTGGATTTTCTCTTACGCTTGCTTAAAAGAAGTCAATATCCTCTTGTGTACATGCTTTTTCTGTACTACTGGAAACTTGTATCGTGTTAAGAGGACTCACTTTTAAGTTTATCCAAAATCCGACGAATAGTGAGTCGATTAACTGAATAATGTCGCCCATGAATTCTTCTTAAATTTTGATAAAATATTTTAACATTTTATAAACGTTGTTGAAGCAATGATTAAATGGCATAACCAACTGAATACAAATGACCTGGGAAATGTCAAAAATAATATACAGTGGTGCTATTATAACCATTTCAAATTGTATTTAATTGAATCAGCCTTTACTTGAATAAAATCCATATTAAATAATATTGATTGAGGTTATTCTGATTTTTATAGATTTTTATTGTTATTTGATACAAAAAAATTCTTCTTATTTATCAGTGAAATACATCCTTCAATATCATTCACTATGGAAATCGAACATAATAATTCTATTCATTTTCTTGATTTAACAGCTACTAGAATAAATAATTCACATGATTTTCCAATATTTCACAAACCAACATATACGGATTCTGTTATACACAATAAATCAAACCATTCTTTAAATCAAAAAATTATCAGCATTCAATTGTATGATTCATAGATTATTTAATATTCCCATAAATCGAGAAAATTGTATTTCAGAACTTAACATAACTAAACAAATAGCTATTAATAATGACTATGATCCTACGTTGATAGACAAATTGTTGATAAATAAAAATAATAAAATAGCTTCAAATATGGTATATTCTAAAATAAAAGAAAATTTCAAATACATTTCCTTAAAATACACTAAAGGTATATCTGAGAAAATTGTTACATACCTCAAAAATAAATATGATTTAAGAACTTCATTTGAAACTCATTCAAACCTGAGTAACAAATTCATTAAAAATAATAAAGACAGTACACATAAAGATGATAAATCGGGGTTTATAAGTAAACCTGCGGTGATTGCCCTGAAGTTTACATAGGACAGACTGAAAGAACTTTCCGACATAGAATTTGTGAACATTTGAAGAGTTCCCTCAATAATAAAAGTAATTCCACATATTCTGAACATTTGTTAGAAACAAGACATACTTTCAACCATAATTTTGAAATTCTACATATAGAAAGTAAAAGTTAAGCCTTAAACCGGTTCTTAGAGATAAATAAACACAATTTAATTGGAATATTACTTAAAGAACAATTAGATTTAAATAACTCACCCCTTTTAAATGTATTGAGATAAGCTGTAATTTACAGAGACCCTTTTTTGGGTTTTAGTACTCAATAAAAATTTTTGTACCTACTGAAATATAAATAGCAACGGATTTCGGAAACAAGCTTAGTTATTCAAAATGTAAACCTACCTGATGATGCTACTGTGATAGCGAAACAATTATTGTATTAAGTAACAATAAAAATTCGTGAAAATCAGAAAAACCTTATTCAATATTATTCATTTTAAATTATATAATTCCTATTGGAAAACGCAGTATTAAACTCCGTTCACAAAAATAAAGCTGGGCGAGAAAAAATAGAAGGGTTAAGGAAATATTTTACAATTATCAGGAAAATTAAAAAATGTTAATCAAAAATATTTAGCAGTGGAGAGATTTGTGAAGTCTGTTTGATCGTTCAATAGAATTTGTATTATATTGTATCTATTAATAGGTTGATGGCTTTCATTTTCGAGGTGTAATATTTGGTGGTTATTAAACTTATGTTTGCGTATTTTGAATTTTGTGTTTTATTAATATAACATTTTCGTGTTACCTAATTGTTCTTCGATTGATATTATCCTGTTCTCCTAGATATCCTAAGAAGATTGAATGTACTTCGTGCTAGTTGGGATATCAGTTAGGTTCTGCCTAAGTTGAAAAAATTACACGTCGACATAAGCACTCGCTGTGCGCGACCTGAGGCTTCTGGCCGGTAACTATATCATTCAGAGAGTTCGTGAGGGACCACTGGTTACGTTCATGCCTCGTAGAGACCGCTCTAGCGCTCTGGCGCTAACATATGAACTCAGGTCGGAAACTTATCGAACACACTTCGTAGACATTTGGACAAAATTATTGTACTTGGTAAAGGTAAACAAAGAAGGTGAATAGAAGAAGACGTTTCGATTATAAATTCACACGTCTTGAGAACAATACATCAATATTGATTATTGTTTCCTATCTAACAAGTGAATTAATATACATAGTCGATGACTTAAGAGCAAATATTAACAAATTTGGATATGGATACAGAGTCTATAATGTAATGATTATTGTAAACAAACTCGCTAGATCTACAAAATGAGAGACCTTGATGGCGACTGTGATTAATTCCAAATATTTATTGGTTTTCCTTATGGACGGTGATAAACCACGTTTGTAATAACTGGATATTTCTATTTGATACTTTCTTACATATGATGGAATTGCCATAGTAATGAAATTTATCTAAGTAAAGGGTCTTTTATTAACAGCGCCCTATTTTGATTTGTAAATAAACCACATTATTATTCTGAAAGTTATTGAAATTTTCATTTTATTATGAAGTATCGGGTGTTTCTTTAGAGTGATAGAACTTTCGATAGGGATAACTGTGATTCGACAGAAGGTAGAAGCCATGTTATTTTGACATTTCTGTTCAGTAAGCATTGAAAAATTATCATGGAAAGACTCAAGCCGCAACAACGTTTGCAAATTGTTGAAATTTATTTTCAAAATCATTGTTCTATTCGCCAAACTTATAGAGCACTTCGTGAAATTTATGGTTTACATAATCGTCCATCAGAGCAGCACATTCGTTGAACTATCGATAGATTTCGGATAACATTTTCTCTACTCGATGCAACGACAACAAGACAAAGAACTGTACGTACAGAAGAAAATATCGCTGCTGTAAGTCATAATGTTAATGATGATACAGATTTATCTATTCGTCGACGTTCACAACAAGTTGGACTGTGTGCATCTACCACATGAAAAATTTTGCGTAAACATCTTGGTCTATACCCATACAAGATCCAACTGGTTCAAGAACTAAAGCCACTCGACCATAATAAGCGTCGCTTGTTTGCTGATTGGGCCCTAGAACACCTTGAAGTCGATCCACTTTTTTATCGTGAAATTGTGTTTAGCGATGAAGCTCATTTCTAGTTGAACGGCTATGTAAACAAGCAAAGTTGCCGTATGCGGAGTGAAAACAATCCTCAAGAAGTTCTGCAGGTTCCATTGCATCCTGAAAAATGCACTGTATGGTGTGCTTCACACGCTGGAGGCTTCATCGGTCCATATTTCTTTAAAAAGTCCAATTGTGAATCAAAAATGTCTCTACAAGAAGAAATTAGGTCGAATATTTATCGATATTTAGTAAGAATTATAACCAGAAAAGCTGCTTTACATTTTTCATCACTCAATTGACATACTGAGAGATCACAGTAAACGACACTCAAAGCTCTATGTTAAACTTCATAAAAATTAGGTTATATGTCCGAAATCTGTTCAAATATTGAAAGGAATTTGTGTTTTAGTACAAAAATCAAGAATTATCCTAAGAATATCCTCCAAGTATTCCAGACTAATCATTTTGATGGGTGACTTCAATTATTAATTGAATTTGCAATGTTTCCATAGTTTGACAGCCAGTGAAAAAACAGGAGAGTTTATTCGAAATTTCGTTGGTCCTTCGAGTCGGATTTAGATCTGCTGAAGAATTCGAAGCATCTCCGAACTATTCTACGGTTACTGTTCAATACCTCCGTATTCCCAACTAATCTTTTTTCGCGTCGAAAAAGTTCGAATTTATCGTTACGACGGTGATTTAAATGAGAAATAATTGAGGTTGTTCACCTCTTCATTGCCGCTGTTTATTGCGCGGACATTAAATTCGGCGTAGAATTGGCAAATAATATGCTTTTATGTCGGACAGTTATTTCGTATATTTTTCCTTATTCACTATTCGCAATGTCCTTAAAATGATATCGTGAGCAATATCTTAGGCTCTTGGACGTTTATATACCCGTAGGCGGATAATATGGAGATGGAGTGTAAAAGCTTTTTTCCCGAAGTCTTACCAGTGCAATCTCGAGTTCTAAGTCCGATGAAGCGATTAAACGATTATTAATTTGCGATTATGATTGTAATTATGTACTGGTATAAAAGCCGGTTCCGATTATCTCAAATTTGAGGATATTTTTTGCGGAACGATTATATTCAATCGTTGCATGATATTGACTGACATTGAATTTTTTGTAACAAATTGAATAGCACTGGTTAACTTTTTTGCCGAAAGCTGCACATATAAAGACTAGAGTTTTTCTGGCTGAGCCATTCCGGCCTGAAACATTCGAAGGTGATCCTTGAATCAGCTTCGAACAAAAAGATGGCGGACCTAGTACTAGGTCTGGTTAGGGCCAAACTAAGAACATTTGTCGGAATTATGACAGGTCACTGCAGGCTGAAAGCGTATTTGCACAAAATCGGTCTGGCTGCACATGATGAATGCAGGCTGTGTCTTGAGACACTGAAAGAGCCATATGCACATCGTCTCAGAGTGCCCAGCGGTGAGTCGCATCAGATTCGAGTTTTTTTGTCAGGATTTATAGCCCACTGCGAACTGAAAAAGTGACGCCCGAGCAAGATTATCGGTTTTATCCAAAAACGGGATCTCGTCGGGGAAATATAAATTAGGAGTGAACCACAATAGTTCGTGCGGATCCAGTGGTATGGTTGACAGATCCCCGCTCATTATAGAATAATTATAATAAATAACATATAAAATGTTTCCAGAGGTGATTAATTTCTTCAAATCACAGAAGAACTCATTGAAATAAGTCTTCTTCTTACGTTAGGACCTGTATTTATTTCAATAATTTCTTAGGACCAGTTCTCGAACGTTCATTTGGAATTATATTTACATGGTCTCTCCAATTTTTGCCTAACTTACCACATCCTGAATCTTCACTTCTCTTATTTCTTCGCTTCTCTTTCTGCCAAATAAGGTATATCATGTATATCCTAAAAATTTCAATAATATTCCGTGCCGTTTTAATTATATACACAGGCAATGCATTTTAGTTAAAACAAGAAGCTTTCAAACAGTGGCTAAGCAGTAAAAACCCTAACGATAAAACCTCATATAAAAATCTTCAAACGGAATATAAGGAGCACGTTAGCCAGAATAAAAACGAGACATGGGAAAATAAAATGCGAGAATTGGATTCTTTCATGGGCGGGACAAGATATTCGGAGGCGTGGAAAATGTTAAAATCAATGAGAACAACAACACTACTCGAGAGCACTTGGTGAGGATAGACCAAAATACACAACCACTTCTCCAACAAAGTTCAACATACAGGACCTATACATTGACGTTACTGAGGATATGATAAGGACAGCTATAAAGTTATTGACAAATAAGAAAGCCGCTGGACCTGAAGGATTGCCTGCTGAGCTCTTGAAAAATGGAACAGAGAAATTGATCAAACACCTCAGAGAGCTTCTCTTCCGGTATGTAAACGGCGACAGAATTCCAACAACTTGGAAGGAAGGATGGATAACACCGATCCATAAGAAAGGATCACGTGAGAACTGCGATAATTATAGAGGTATCTCTGTCACGAGTACTATGAGTCGGCAGTACGGAAAAATATTAAGGAATTTGACTGAGAAAGAATATGGCCCTCACGAAATAGAACAGCAGGCGGGATTTCGAGCTGGAAGATCATGCATTGATCATATTTTCTGCTTAGTGGAATTAAGTGAGAAAAAAGTGGCAACGGGTAGAGAGGTTCATCTGCTTTTCGTGGACTTGGCCAAGGCCTATGCTACGGTACCAGTTCAGAATCTCTGAGAGTCTTGGAACAGTCTGTAATAGATACCACCATAATAAAAGCTGTGAAACAGCTGTACGATGGCTCTATATCTCGGGTAAAGGTAGGCGATAGTCTGTCGGAGGGGTTTAAAACAACTAAAGGCCTTAGACAGGGATGCTGCCTCTCCCCAACGTTGTTCAAAATATATTTGAACGAAGTCTTGAAGAAGTGGAGTTGAGCATGCGGTGGAATGGGCATACCGCTGACTGATGATACGACACTCTATACGTTGCACTTTGCAGACGACCAGGTGGTGGTTGCTCAGGATTCGGAAGATCTGGAGTTTATGGCAAGAAGAATGTTCAAAGAATATGAAGATTGGGGTCTAATGGTGAACAGAACGAAGACGCAGTATCTGTGTGTTGGCAGCAATGAGGTGGATGACCTTCAAGTGGACCAAAACACTCGTATCAGCTCGTGCAAAGAATACACCTACCTTGGAACAAGAATCGATAAAGGAGGTTAAACAGAAAAGGAGATAAAAGATCGAATTGTAAAAGGAAGACAAGTGATCGGATATCTGAATTCTATCCTGTGGTCTGAGCAAATTTCTAGAGAGCGAAAACATCAAATATATAATGCCATATTCAAGAGCATAGTGCTCTATGAATGCGAGACTTGGCAGTTAAATAAAAAAATGAACGTCGTCTGATGGCCTTGGATATGGATTTTTGGCGTAGATCTGCCGGTAAGTCGAGATTAGAACGAGTGAGAAACGAGGAAATAAGGAACATAATGAGGGTGGGAGATCATTGAGGAAATACAGAGACGGCAATTAGTATGGTACGGCCATGTAGAAAGGATGCAAGAGGATTGCATTCCCAAAATGGTCCTGAAATGGCAACCAACGGAAAGGAGAAAAGAAGGAAGACCAAAAAAAACATGGATTGGCGGAATTCAGAAAGCGATGTCTGAGAGGAATCTATAGCCAGGAGATTGGGAAGACCGAAGAGGATGGGTATCGGAAGGCGTAGAACGCTATAAAAAACCGATATATATATATATATATAAATATATATATAAATATATATATATATATATATATATATATATATATATATATATATATATATATATATATATATATATATATATATATATATATTCCGGTCGTATTAGATAACACTGAACCAAAAATACAAGAATGAAAAGCGATGAATGGAAGTAGAATGAACGAGCGTGTAATCACTAGTTTCACATTAACACTAAGGTGGTATTCAAAAATGTAAAGCATGCAATTAATCAGAAGCATTTAAAATAAGTTTACTTACTAAGAGTTACCGAGGGGGACTGTTCTGAGTACTATTATCTCGAGTATGTTACTAAGTTGCTCAGAAGGTTTATTTCCCAGAACCTTCCTCTCGGCTGCTTCAAAATACAATGGGAATGCTATATGGACATTATTCTCCTTGTTATTGTCACCAATCATATGCGTGTTAAGTTACAGTGCCACAGAGTATTTGACACGTAAATAACGCGGGTAACTACAATGACGTAATGGTGGAATTTAAATAATCTATGAAGGATTCCGTGACTCGTATGATACGAATCTCTTCAGTACAATGCTTTTTTCTGACTAATCAACATTTACATTGAAGGGGGAGGTAAACCGACAAAATTTTAGATGTTGGTCAGCGGAGAATCCCCAGTTGATGCGTGAGACATATACGCAGTATCCTCAAAAGGTGAACGTTTGGGCCATGTTATTGGTCCTATATTTATAGATGGGACTTTGACAGCCAAAAAATATTTTAGTTTGATTAGAGACGAAGTTGTTCCTGCGTAAGTCAACTTATTTCCTAATGTTATAGATCCAAGCCTACCTAATGAAAATATCTGATTTCAGTAGGATGGAGTCACATTTCATTATGCTTCAATGGTCAGAACTTACTTGAACGCAATCTTCCCGACAAATAGATTGGACGAAGTGGTACTATTGTGTGACCAGCTAGATCGGCAGACCTTACGGCGTTGGATTTTTTCTGTGCGGTTATCTCAAGAACAAAGTTAATGCGATACATCCGACGAGCATCACAGATCTCAAAGAAAAGATAACTACAGAAATGCGGAATATTCCAACTCAAACTTCAAACAAAGTTAGGAACGAGTTTTATAGAAGTTATTGCCAAGTACGAGGTGCAGAACATTTTGAGCATTTATTTTAATGCATTAAAACCAATTACATCATGGAATTTAAGTATTCAGTTTCTTGAAACCAATTATGAATACTTTGGAAATTTCATCCGGTATTATTCATAATAGACCATTCATGATATAGTCCGTTGAAATTAGGTTATTAAGGAATTTTAAAAATATATAGGTTGTTCCATTTAAAATAAAGAGGACGGACTATGCTCGACGTGCGCGAATCACCCTGTATATTTCAATGTTTAAAAACCGCTCTATTGAATTAAAAAGTTAAAATGTCCCAGTGTTTTTTATAACTCTCTAACATGAGGACACAATTTTTTTCATTCCATAAGTGGTTTCCATGTTGTATATTGAATATAAGAAAGGAAACTCGTCACCTATGGAAATATTAGATGGAAAATATCTCGACCATTCCCCGGAAAAATTTGAAAATCATTTACTGCTGAATTTTAGCCTAATATTTCCAAATATCATGTCTTGAACGCAACAAACGACATCGTGAACTACCTCAAGACAACAGAAATAGGCGAATACTCCTGCGTTACATTGTTTCGAAATCCTATTGATAGTGGAAAGTTCATGCGAACCTGTGTAGAAGGTTGAAATTCTTTAAAGTGTTGCAGTCGATAATGAGGAGTTGTGTAAACGTCGTAAGAATGAACAAGAAGGAATGTTTATTCAGTGTTTCGTGCTAAAAAACACGTTGCAGTCTTTGAAGAAGTAGCTGGCCATGGCTTGCTCTGATCTTGAGACGAAACAGAGTTTTCAGAAGTAGAAGTGATTTAAATGTATTGAGTCAACACCGCTCGATTTCTTCGATTAAGGTGTTTCAGATTCCCCAGCTATGATTCTCTTATATGAATCAACAATACAAGATTGTGGTGAAAATATGATATTACCAGCCTAGAAACTTTGTCAAAAGCGCAGGACATAGCGTGCTCAAGTTATCTCTAGTCGAATTTCGCAATGTAATCCAGTAGGCAATTCGCAACATAAAAGTTCCTATAGAGTATGGTCCAATTATCATTCGTTGTGAAGTGATTCAAGATCCTACTATTTTGAAACGTTTCACAATTTTTTTTCCTAAAAATATAGCATAACTTAAAGAACTATCATCTTAATCGAAATTCAGTATACAGCATTGGAAGGAGCGGAAAATTATTCTTAGATTCTTATGCAAATGTTCATGAAATACGTACTTATTATAGGGTGGTTAATGAAAAACTGATTAGAAAATTTTCTTCAGGAATAATTTATGGTCAGAGTTTACTATGAATTCCGCACCGTAAACCCCCAAAAATATCATGTGCAAAAACTGCCATCTAAAGCTTTTCACATTTTTTCATTGATTTCTCCTTTAACCAGAAACGTTTGAACCATCGTGAAACACCTTTTACGTTAATGCATGTCTTCAATAACGAATCTGCCTCAGAAATTTCTTCTTGTTCATTAATAATTCCAGCACGATGCTATCTCCACATTTTTCCAAATTATGTCTGGGAAAATGGGAATAGGATACGCTTGCACGATGAAATTCTGCATTCTTTGGCATTCCATTCGATATGAGTAGTTCCTGATGTAAATTACGAATTATTATGCATACTAGACGCTCGATATTGGAATCCGGTATTAATTCTTGTTTGTAGAACTGCTGGCTAGAGGAGGAATACTGAAGGGATATTTTCTATTGAATATTCAGATAGGTGAAGAAGGATACGTGGAGAATTTTGAATAATGAGATTATGCACCAGAAGCGCCTAGAATGAAACAAAATTTACAGACTGGTGTTTATTATATCCTTCAGAATAATATTATTAAACTCGTATCGAATCTCTCAGTATTTTGCGAAATAAACAATAATGTTTATTTCGCAAAATACTGAGAGATTCGATACGAGTTTAATAATATTATTCTGAAGGATATAATAAACACCAGTCTGTAAATTTTGTTTAATTTTAATTAACCAAAGTATATAAATACTTTGGTTAAATAATACACTTACATACATTCTGTCAAGAAAGTACCGGGAATTATCGATTTAAATCTGGCGGGGCAATGAGGCAGGTAAAATTTTTTTTTCCTAGGTTGATACCACTGTCCTTAATTACTATGCCAAGCTTGAGCGGGATCTGTCAACTAGTGTGTTTGCAACAGCTGATTAAGTCAGTCGATGTCAGAGTGCGTGCCGATTTTTACTATGGGTGATTACGTTGAGCAAAGAATTTGTTTAAAGTTTTGTGTTGCAAATGAATTTTTGTGTGCCGATGCATTGAAAATGTTGCAAAAGGCCTTTGGTGATAATGCTCTATCGAAAACTCGTGCATATCAGTGGTACAGAGCCTTCAAGGACGGTCGTGAAGTGGTCGCCCATCGACGGCTTCGATCGAAGATAACGTCGATAAAATTAAGGAAAGGGTGCTGGAAAACCGTCGTACCAGCTTGAGAGAGATAGCACATGATCTTAAGATATCCCACGAGTCCGCACGTACGATTTTGATTGATATTTTGGGCATGAGAAAGGTGGCCGCACGACTCGTACCGAAAGACCTGAATTTTCTTCAAAAACGTCATCGCGAACAGGTTGCTTCAGACATGCTGGATCGCTGTTTTTCCGATTCTACATTCATGGAACGCATTATAACTGGTGATGAGACCTGGGTCTACGAGTACGATATGCAAACAAGCCAGCAATCATCGGAATGGGTGGCAAAAAATGAGCCGAAACCGAAAAAACCACGCCAAAGCCGCTCGAAAATGAAGGTGATGCTCATTGTTTTCTTCGATATCCGTGGCGTGGTGCACTACGAATTCGTTCCAGAGGGTCAGACGGTAAACAAGGAGTATTACCTAGGCGTTATGAAACGTTTGCGTGGGCCTATCCGTAAGAAGCGGCCTAATTTGTGGGCGAACAACTCATGGATTTTGCATGAAGATAACGCGCCTTCTCACCAAGCTACGATTGTGACTGACTTTCTCGCCAAAAACTCAACAAATGTGCTTCAGCAACCACCGTATTCGCCGGATTTGGTTCCCTGCGACTTTTTCCTCTTCCCAAAACTAAAATTGCCCCTTCGTGGCACCCGTTTTGAGTCGATTGAAGCCATAAAACAAAATTCGGCGCGAGAGCTAAAGTCCATCCCGAAAAGCGCCTATAAAAAATGTTTCGATAATTGGAAGTGCCGTTGGCATAGATGTATTGGAGCAAATGGAGCCTATTTTGAAGGCGACCCAATAAATTTTGACGATTAAATGTAAAAATGTTGTTTTAATTGAAAATTCCCGGTACTTTCTTGACAGAGTAGTATGTTGATTTCTATTTATTATTTTGAGTTGATCAATGAGATAAGGGTACAATAATTTTTATATTAATTTTGTTGAAACCAACTTTCTAATAGGTTTAGTTTCAGACCCTTATTTTCTTAATGAAAAATTTCGAAACGGTTATCAAAACGATGTTTTCCCTTCTTCAAAAGTTCAGTATACGTAGAATCCAACTTATTGAAAAAAGAACGTCTATGTTCCTTTATTCTAGTGTCACAGGACCCTCCGCTTTCTCCAATATAAGGTACTGCATGATAATTGGTGATTACCTGACAAATGTGATTTTTTCATTTTAGGTTTTGAGTTTGTAAAATTATGTCTCATGAGTTATAAATTCTGAATGATACACTTATGACTATCATATCCAAAATTTTTTTATTTGTAGAGATGGTTTATCATAGTAGGTGAGGAAATGAAAAAATGGAACCGATTTTTGGGAATTTTTATATCTGTATGAGAAGTTTTATGAAAAGGAAAAAATTATGTTTATTACTCATAATAACTGGAGTCAATATAATACATAATTTTTCATGAACCTTCTGATATAAATGTAACAATTCCCAAAAACTCGTTCCATCCAATCCAACCTAAATTATCAGGTTATCATAGCATGATATCGGCTGTTTTTTTTTAGAGTGATAGAAATTTCGATAGGGTTATCTGTGATTTGGCAGAAGGAAGAAGCCATGTTGTTTTGACATTTCTGTTCAGTAAACATTGACAAATTATCATGGAAAGACTCATGCTGCAACAATGTTTACAAATTGTTGAAATTTATTTTCAAAATGAGTGTTCTATTCGCCAAACTTATAGAGCACTTCGTCAAATTTATGGTCTACGTTTTCGTCCCTCAGAGAGAGCAGCTTATTCGTCGAACTATCGATAGATTTCGGACAACATTTTCTCTACTCGATGCAACAACAACAACAAGATAAAGAACTGTACGTAAAGAAGAAAATATCGCTCATGTACGTCATAGAGTTAACGATGATCCAGATTTCTCTATTCATCGACGTTCACAACAAGTTGTACTTTGTGCCTCCACCACATGGAAAATTTCGCGTAAAGATCTTGGTCTACATCCATACAAAATCCAACTGGTTCAAGAACTAAACCCACTTCACCATAATAAGCGTCGTTTGTTTGCTGATTGGGCCCTAGAACAGCTTTAAGTTGATCCACTTTTTAATCGTAAAATTGTGTTTAGTGATGAAGCTCATTTCTGGTTAAACGGCTATGTAAACAAGCAAAATTGACATATATGGAGTGAAAACAATCCTCAAGAAGTTCTGCAAGTTCCATTGTATCCTGAAAAATGTACTGTATGGTGTGCTTTACACGCTGGAGGCATCATCTGTCCATATTTCTTCAAAAATGATGCTGGAGCTAATGTTACAGTGAATGGTGCTCGTTACAGATCGATGATCAATGATTATTTGTTTCAAAATTTGAATGCTATCGACCCAGAAGTGTTTTGGTTCCAACAAGATGGTGCTACACCTCATGCTGCTACCGTAACAATTGATTTATTGAAAGAAAGATTTGGCGATAACATTATTTTGAGAAATGGTCCAATTAATAGGCCTCCAAGATCATGCGACATAACTCCACTGGATTATTTTTTTGGGGTTATGTCAAGTCATTGGTTTATGCTGATAAACCAGGAACACTAGACGCTTTGGAAGCCAACATAACTCGTGTTATTGATGAAATAAGGCCTGAATTACTCGAAAAAAGTGGTCCAAAATTGGTCTGGTCGAATGCAGTTCCTCAGAGCTAGTCGTGGTTGACATATGCCGGAAATTATTTTTAAAACATAAACGTCATAAAATAATCTTTCAAATAAAAAATTATTTGGCTTCAATCTTAATTTAAATGTGTTTTATTTCAATTTACAGTTCTATCACTCTAAAAAAACACCCCGTACATAGGTTATTAACAATTCCTTTATCTCCAAATAATTTTAATCAAGAATCGAATTTAATTAGACAAATAACGGTTATTTGTCATCAATAATAAGCAGTATGATAGGTAGAAAATAATATAAAAATGGTATTTACGAAATATACCCTATGCTAAAAACCGAAGAAAAAACATACAATTTTCTCACCTATTATGGTAACCATCTGAACAAGTAAGAAGTTGATTTATTTAACGTTCATACGTTCATAATATTCAGCTCTATGCGAATTTTGGCTAGTTATAACTTTTTTGTCTAGACTAAATAGGTATGTAAAGAAGAAGAAATTTAACCATGATTCCATTTTCAAATGACTGAAGATGTCAAAACAAGAAACAATGTTTAAGCTCCGTTTACATTCAAAATATGTCCAAACTTTTGTAATATCTTGTGTAAAGTTTACAAACACCTGAATCCATTGTTCAACTATTTACTTCTGGAAAATGATTCGATCGAAAACTTCCATCATATAGAAATTGACTTTCATAAATATAAAATAAATCATAATTATGAAGTCACTGTTTATTCATTCATAATGTGAAAGTAATGAAGATAAATCAAAAAGCGCATTTAAAATAATTATATGAACAATTTCCACCGTATTTAAATATCGAGCTGTCGTGGATATCAAATTTTCTCCGCTTATTCCCTGAATGAATTCCTATATTAACTTCCGCATTTTCTTGGATGCCGACTTCGAGTAATCGGATTTATTGATAACTTATTGATTTCACAAATATGCGCAGATGAAGTGTAGAGCGTATTCAGTTAAATCGATGTGTTTCTGTTTATCATTGAATCGGATTGAATGTTAGGTAATGAATGTTAGGTAAAGAGTAGGCCATCTAGAGTTTTCATTTTCAAGTAGTGGTTATCTCCAGTCTGGCAACACTTATGTCATTTGTGTTTTGACAGAAAGTAATATTTGACATCAACGAAATAGTTCGATTTACGCTTGAAAAAAACTCCCCTCAATAAGAGGCACATATCCAAAATCTTATGTTTTCCGAGTTAAATTTGGTCATTTCGATCATTTCATATTATATCGATCTGAAAAAACAGTAACTTTAGTTCAAATACATATTTTCTGCTGATAATCCGTACTAAATATTATTAATAAGGGTTGTGATTGAGCTCTTGTAATAGAAAGTTCTACAAATCGAGAAGAGTGCAACATACATCTGTAATAACAATTCTTAATTCAGACGGATTAGGGTTTAGATCTGTGTAGATTTATATTCATTCACCTGAGTTGTTCACATGATTTAAACATGTTAAGAGAACAATAAATGCTTTTTAATTAAAACACATCCGCCATCTCTTTCCTATCCAAAAAAAGAGGGTTGTTGCCACCCTCAGTTGGTTTTTTTGGAACAATGTTGTCATAGGAATTCTTTCTCCCTAATACAGAATTCGAGAATTATTTTTGGATTCTTCGAAACTCTTAGGTTCTTGAGTTTGGGCGGTTCAACTGTCTGTTCAACATCACCATTTGACGGTAAGTTCAATATTACAGAATTTGGTGAATAGTGGCACCGATTTTCAAATTTTGAACTGGGTTGTGCACAGAACATGAATAACTTTCAAACTAACCAACACTCGACATCTCTTCCATATTCAAAAAATGTTAGGGATTGATGCCACATCTTCAAGGGGTGATTTTTTAGGAACAAACTCATGATGAAAATTCGTCCCCTCAAAACAGAAGTTGACCTGTTTTTTTAAAATCTTCGAAAATTCTTCCTTTCTGAGTTCTGGGGGGTCAAATTTTCGTTGGGACACCCTGAATATACTTAGTTTTCATGTATTATATGAAAATGGTTGCAAAGATAAGTAAACCTAATCTCTTGAAAAAATCTCATTTTTTGCTATCAGAAAACAGATTCCCTTCAGGCAAAGTTGCCCCACAATATGATACCATACTTCAGTAGACTCCACCAGAGCAATACAAACTGATTTCAGTGTTGTTCCAGATAGTGTGAAAGAACCCTTAAAGCAGATATATTTTTTCTGAGAGCAACCCAGGCAAGTGAAGCGTCTAGATGCACTCCTAGAAATCTAACTGAGGTATCTGTACCAAACCCTAATCTTAAACTCAGAGTTAACGTCCGTGTCTTACTTTCATTCGTGCTAAGACCGTCATCCATAAACTCCTCATGAGCCCCCGTCAAAGCCTTCCTTGCCAGCCGTTCCAGCCTTCAACCTCAAACGTTGCATCATCTAAAAATTGGGTAGTTTCCACCTCAGGAATATAATCAGGCATATCATTAATTAAAACTAAGAAAAACACTGGTCCAAGATTAGAGCCCTGCGGAATCCGATGTTAAAATCTCTCATACCCGAATACATCCCATCAGCAAAAATCACCTGTTTTCTATCACTCAAAAATGCGTCAATGAGTTTCAATGTTGTATTGAAACTTTTCAGTTAACAGAGCAGCCTGTCCTGAGCAACGCAGTCGAAAGCCTTCGATAGGTAAATGAACGAGGCCATGCAAATGTTTTCCCTGCTCAAAACAATCACGTATAAAAAAGTGGATCAACTTCAAGCTGTTCTAGGGCACAATCAGCAAACAAACGACGCTTATTATAGTCAAGTGGCTTCAGTTTTTGAACCAGTTGGTTCTTGTATGGGTGTAGACCAAGATCTTTACGCAAAATTTTTCATGTGGTGGATACACACAGTATCCACGTGAACGTCGACGAATAGACAAATCTGGATCATCATTAACACCTCAACTTACAGCAGCGATATTTTCCTCTGTACGTACAGTTCTTTGTCTGAAGTCTCTGGTTCAACAAATGAATGCAATTTCCGAATGAACTGAAATCTAGCGAACTCTTTGAAACCTTTCTCGCACAAGACCCAGATCATTTTATAACGTCTAGATATAAACGATAGAACAGCTGGCAGTTTTCATCCAGGATATGGACGGATTTATCCTGATATCTACGTCAAGCGTCCTCTCCAATTACGCCAGAATATTTCGAAAATTAAAGCGGGTAAATCGTATGAGTGACAAGTAGCTTCCTGTAAACATCTGATAATCTATCTCTTTGTGCAAAAGTTCTGAGTGACGTTACTAATGATCCCTCATTTTATGCCACGTACGAGAATTTATTCTCTACTCCTCCTGATAAATTGCTTCAGGTGTCATATTTCTTGCATGCCCGTGAAAAATTGGAGGCAGAATTTTATTCATTGTAGTCGTAGATATTGCGTAGAAAATTTTTATTTCGAGCTCTAAAAATGTCATTGTTTCATAAAAATTATTTGGATTAAGAGATGGTGTGAATTTTAAGAAAGAATCGTTGTTTCTTAAGTTCTTGTCAATTATCATTTCTTCTAAGAGGTGGGCCATTTAAAGTTGCTATTCATGAGATTAAGCCCCAAAGAAGCGAAAATGTAATGAAAAATTGGGGAATCATTTTCTAATAATTACTAAATAACGGAGTAATGCTGAGATAATGGAATAGCTTATAGTAGAACTTGTCAATGTTTTATGTACACTATTTGTTCTTCTAGTCTCATATCGTATTTAGCGTAATTATCTTCCCCTGAAGATACTCGTAAATATGCCTAAATCAACATTATCATTGTGGGCATATTTTAATGTCTCCACAGCCTTCACACTTGTTAAAAAATTAGTCAAACAATTCCTTGACGGACAACTATCCTTAGATAAACAGAAAACAATAGATAGTGGGATTTGAATCCCACTGCTTTCGACACAGTCACTTTCAATGGGATTTTTTGGAAATTCTGCTGAGGAGCCTTATTATAACGTTGTAGGCGAAGTATTTGAATTCAAAACCTACTTCTATTATTTCTTTAAGAACAGTTCAGTAGGTGTTAGGATCTGAATCTTACAATCTCAACTTGAAGAGCGAAATCGTCAATTGATTAATTTGAAATAGTCTCGAAAATATCGAAAATAGTCAATTGATTCATTTGAATCACTCTGTAATGTTAATTTCCTGAAACTATAGTATAACATATAAAATGGTGGGCCATCTAGAGTTTGCATTTTGAAGAAGAAGTTATTTCCAGTCTAGCAACACTTCTGCTATTCAATAATGTCAAATTATTTTCACAAATTTTATTGTTATTATAATAAAATGATCGTTTCGTTAACATAGTAGGATCTTCATTTTTGAATATTTAAATTTGTTTTGGGAATCGGCTTTTATTTATTATAGAGTAGGTACAAACATTTTTTATTGAACACTGAAACCCAAAAAACTCTAACAGGTTTGAGGAATAACTTTCACTTTCTATATGTGAAATTTCAAAATTATGGTTGAAAGTATGTCCCGTTTCTAACAAATGGTTCGAATATGGGGAATTACTTTTGTAATAGAGGAAACCTTTAGATGTTCACCAATTCTCTGTCGGAAAGATCTTCCTGTCTGTCCTATAAAAAAAAAACTTTTTACAGGTTAACTTATAAACTGGCAGTTTATCATCTTTTTGTGTAATGTCTTTATTATTCCTCATGAATTTACTGAGGTTTGAATAAGTTTTGTATGAAGTTATTAAATCATATTTATTTTTGAGGTATGTAGCAATTTTCTCAGAAATACCTTCAGTATATTTTAAGGAAATGTATTCAAAGTTTTCTTTTGTTTTCGGATATACAGTATTTAAAGCTATTTTATTATTTTCATTCATCAACAATTTATCTATCAGTTAAGGATCGTAGTCATTATTAATAGCTTTAATGATGTTGAACTCTAAAATATAATTTTCTTGATTGATGGTTATGTTAACTAATCTGTGGATCATACAATTAAATGCTGATAATTTTTGATTTATAGGATTATTTGATTTATTGTGTATAATAGCACTATGGCTTATGAAATATTGTAAATTTATGTGAATTATGGATTCTGGTAACTATAATAATATTATAAATCAAGAAAATTAATAGAGTTATTACATTCGGTTTCCATGGTTAATAATGTATAGTATATTTCTACCAAAAAAATATCGTTTACATATCTATACCAATATGAACAATATTTCATAAAATGAATTTGGTGAATTTTTGATTCACTATTGTTCATGAAAATTTCGGCTAATAAAGGACTTCAATTCAAATTTGATATTTGAGATGAACATATAAGAATTATTTCACTGATAAGGGATGGTCCATTTGAAATTTGCATTTTTGCTATAACCAAAAACTAATTAATATTTTTTCAAAGTATTACACTGTAATACAATTATCAGAGAGGATAGGTTGGAATGCTTTAAAATTTGCACTTAACGAAATTTCATTCAATTTAAAAATTAAATATTTAAATTGAATGAAATTTCGTTAAGTGCAAATTTTAAAGCATTCTAACCTATCCTCTCTGATAATTGTATTACAGTGTAATACTTTGAAAAAATATTCATTAGTTTTTGGTTATAGCAAAAATGCAAATTTCAAATGGACCATCCCTTATTAGTGAAATAATTCTTATATGTTCATCTCAAATATCAAATTTGAATTTGAATATCAAAACAGATTTAAGATGTTAGTCTTGTACAATTTTAATTTCAAAAAAATTTATTCTAGAAACTTTTAGAATTTAATTAATGTCTTATAATCACTGCTTATATTTAATAGACGTATAAAATCGAAACTCATTATACAATATCAAATGGAATTACAAAAAACCCAATAAATTTAAATTGTCAATTAAAATTAATAAATAAATAAAAATTTGTTTGTTTCGTTCCAAGCATGCGTACTGAACTCATCAGACAAGCGTACACAGCCTTGCTTGCGACCAAATGTTTTGTTTTCTTATATTTATGAAAACTAAATTTTTCTCAAAAATATACGATATGATTTGAAGAACTTCTCAAAAATTAATTTATTTGAAATATCTAATGTATTTGAATAAGTTACTTCAAAAACTCTCAAAATATGTAGCACATCCTCATAAAATAATTAGAATTCAGATAAGACCAGTTCAACTTCACATTCAAAAGATAAAATCAATTAACAATAAATAAACTTACTCAATACGACCTCTAGGAATATCTGTTTGTTGAACATTCAAACTAGGTACATCTAATATCCAAGGTACTCAATGTTCTATGCTCACAACAAAATCACACAAAGTTTATAAGGTACTTTAATGGTCTTGGTTAAAACATTCGACAACAAAACATTTTGTCACAAGCAAGGCTGTGTACGCTTGTCTGATGAGTTCAGTACCCATGCTTGAAACGAAACAACCAAACATTTATTTATTTATTAATTTTAATTGTCAATTTATATTTGTTGGGTTTTTTAATTCCTATTGATATTGTATAAAGAGTTTCGATTTTATACATCTATTAAATATGAGCAGTGCTTATAAGACATTAATTTAATTCTAAAAGTTTCTTGAATAAATTTTTTTAAATTAAAATTGTAGAAGACTAACAGATTAAATCTGTTTTGATATTCAAATTTTGTAATAATCCTTCTATCAAGTAAAAAACCGATTCTTATTATTTTACCAAATTTGAATGCACAAATCTTGTTATTTTCGATTATTATTGTTAAATATCTGTTTCTCTGATAAAATCAGGAAACATATAATTTTCCATGGACAACTTGATCAAAATCCACATCAGCAATACCACGACTGTAAGTCATGATAATTATTTTTTTCAAGTTACTCCGTTGATGCAAAACAACACAAGTTAACAGTCGCGCATATTATTAATAATGTTCAATTCGAAAACATCTCATTCGGTCTCGTGAAATATATTCTTCTGCAGATCTCTTATCGCTGAAAAAATGTTGAACATAACACTAACAATAATCATATTCGAGATATTTATAGCGCGTGATTTGTCTGATTTGTTTCGTATTACTTGGCAGGATAATCAAGGTTAAAATATTTATAGTGGATGGGTGTTGAATTAATTCAGGCTGTTGCATGTTCTAGGGAATTACTTTCAGGTTTATATTATCTAGTCGATATGTTACACGAGATCAATTTTCTGGTTATAAATTATAGTTCGAAAATAGTTTTGGTTGCATTCGATGCACTGCTGACCCAATCTATCAAATTTAAGTGTATGTAATAACTCGAAAAGTCTATCAGTATATTTTCATTATTATGTTATATTTATTTGATATCTATTTTTAATTGCACAATCATTATCCCCGATGGTACTGTTTAAGGTGTATATTATAGATAAATGATCTGTCATAACCAGGATAATAGGTTGGGAAAAAACATTATTTCTGCGTGAACTTCAAGACTTCATTTAACATGTTTCAGATTGTCCGATTTGGGTCAAATATGCACGGTTTTGTTCTATAACTAGTTGTCATTTTAAAGGTAGCTTCATAATGCCTGTCTCATATAAGTATTGGTGCTTATTGGCAAACAACTCTAGTAATCAATTTTCCCAATCTTCTCTTGATGCCAATTTCTTATCACACTGGAAGTGCAATGCGAGAACAAGAAGGTAATCGCTTGGTGCCAGGCCCGGACTATATGGTGGATGCATTTAAACTTCACCACCAAGCTCCCGGAGTTTCTAGTGGGTGACTACAGACGTGTATAGCCTGACGTTGTCCTGATGGAACACAACACCTCTTCTGTTAGTCAGTTCTGGCCGTTTCTGGTCGATAGCTAGCTTCAAACAGTCGATAATGGAGGTACAGGAGGTGGTCTTCAAGCGTGAAGTATGAACTCTGTAATCTGTTTCTCACAGCATCGGTTGCTCACATCAATATGTTGTGTGGTAAGTGGTCAATAGCTCTCTTGCGTTCAGTTTATCGTTCTTTAACCTACCCAGTCTCATGGTATCTTAACATCCCTCGACAAATCATACTGGCAGATGTGTTGAGCTTTTCTTCTATGTTTCAACAACCCCTACTTATCTCCATTGCTTTTCGAGGCGTTGATGTTTCCTTTTCATCATGCACCTCTAACTGAACACTAATTGCACTACTGAAAATTCTAAGACTTGCTCAGGTACGAACGCGGTTAACATATTCTTAACATTGGTCAATCTTTAAAATAAAAGTTAAAAAGATGACTGAGGTATACTTTTTATAATTAATGAATAAATACTTCTTTTGCCTTCATTTCAATTCATTGAGCAATCGGAGATCTTCTGAAATACTTCATATATCATAAATAACGATCAGTTAACAATATTCATAATTTTCACTTGAATTTATTATATCTCACATTTCTTATGCAAGTTTCTGTCATTTTAAGTCTAAACTTGAGGAGAGTCCTCTTCACTTTCATCATCCTCTTGATTAAGATTCAAGGGAACTTCAAAAATATTAATAATTTCAGCCGAAGGCTGAATATCGCCACAGAATGATATAATAACATTGCAAGTCTCCAAGTTGTCTAGAGATACAACAATATCGATTTATCTTGATGCGATCAAAGATCCATCACTCTTCGACATGAATATTCATTAATCATCTCCTGGGCAAGAAAGGATGTTGGACGGACAAATCTGGGACACTCGCAAAAAACCGGAAGTAATGTATCCGGATGTAGGACCTGAAGGTGGGTCCGTCTAGATCGAGGTCACTGAATATTCGAGAGAAGTTTTTCGCCATCATTGTTTACTAGTATACAGGGTTTGTCCGGAAAGGAAAATGTCGCTTCATAGAGGAAATCTATTGACCAGATAGGTTCAACAACTTGAATATCGTTGAACTGGGTCTCTTCCTGCCTCGATATATTTTTGCCAGCCCTATTTCAATCCGTCGTATGTTTTCTGCAAGTCCTCTGTCGTTGTGCTCTTCGGGGAAGTGTTTCTAGTTGTTTGCACGTTGTCCTCCGATTCGAGATTGTTTCCTTGTGTTGTCTTTTTGCTGTTGGAGAAACTAAAAAGTCTGTGATAAAGATAATATAAACTAGCACCTTGTCATAGTAGAGTTTCCACTGAGTTGGAATCTCCTTTCTGTGGCTTGCGATTTGTTATTTTATGTTCGAAGCACTTCATTGTAAAAATGAGCTTCAGAGGTTGGCCAGACTCATAGAGTTGAATGAAGAAAAACCATGAGCATGCACATTCTTTTTTCCTGTTCGTTCAAGTCATCTAGCATAGCGACAACGTGGTATGGTTTTCCTGACTAGGCCTCTTTGACTCCAGATCGTAATCAAGGATTCATGTTTCGTCTTCAGTGATCTGATAAGTGGCATAATTTTTACAGGTTTTCTTCAGTTTTTCGCGAATTTTACCATGTTTTGATTTTGCTAGTCAATCAAGCCTGTGGGTGTTAGTTCTTCTTTATGGCTACGTCCTCAGAAACATTAAATCCGTCATTGGAAATTCTTATAATTCCGACTCTACGCTTCTGACTTCAAACAGTATTTGTAGCACATGTCGTATACAATTCATATGGTCGTGCATTCGCCATGTTGACGAAGATGTTGCACAAGCTTAATCAGCGACTTCCTCTCCACCTTTTCTGAATCTATTGTGCCGCTATGAACTAGAAAGGCATCCCTGAAGACGTCTTCAAATTTCCAAAAGGTTCCAACGGTATTTTGTCCCGCTTCATGCCAAAACTTTTTTGCATAGCGTTTGTCTAAAGTTTACTCCATCCTCTGTTCGTCTAAAGCCATTAGTTAGAGGTTAACGGATGAAGCTGTCCCAAACTTCTAAGCAGGGGAGGCAACCACAGAACTCTAATTACTTCAAAGGCAAATGCTATTGAAAACGAATTTAACACATTTCACCAGTGATCCAAACTAAAGAGTTGGCCTTCTAGAGTTTGTATTTCCAAGTAGTGGATATTTCTACTCTGGCAACATTTCTACCATTCGAGTTTTAACAGAAAGTTAGTTTAATATTTGATATTAACGAAATGGGTCGATTTACCCTAAGACAAAACTGAGAAATATAAAAAACTTATAGGTGGTGAATCTACTATCCAAACTTTTAGAAATTTATGTGGAATATTCAACAGAAATGAAATGCCCGCACAGAAATTTATGGATCAATTTGTTCGTAAAAATTGGATAGTTATTTGATAAGGCAACCCGTTCACGTTCTCGTCTAGTGAGCACACTTAAAAAAATTGCTGCTGTAGAATATGGCTGAATATTTCTCTCACTTCTCTGAGGATAATTTTGGATGAAGACCTCCTTGTGAAGGCTGACAAAGCTCAACTTGTGGAGCCTCGTGATCTTCCGATGCGTTTCCACTTCGTTCAGTGGGCTAAGGATCCCATGGCCGAAGGTACAGAGAGGCGTAGCACCACGCTGAGATATTGCTCCCCAAACCATTATTTTGGTGGAAAATTAGGAAATTTAAACGGTAACACTTTGTTTTGATAAGATTTTTAAGTGATTTCCACCAACGTGGAAACAACTTCTATCAGACATTATTGAAATTATCTTCTTGAAAACGTTGACAAATTCTAACCTTCGTTTCTTTTGTAAAAGTGTCATTCTAGGGATTTTTTGGTTTTCTTGATATGTAGCCTTGTCTTTTCAACGACGTACGGACGGTTTGAGGACATACTTTTATATTTCGTTGATTTACAAATCTTTTAGCCAATTTGCGAAATTCTAGGCGCGGATTATGTCGTCCTAAGACCAATAGCGTTTAAATTATTTCCTTTAATCTTACGCGGTCTTCCTGAAACTGGTTTATGCCTCATATCCATGCCAATTTAATCCTCTTTATAGTCTCATATACATGACTTCTTCCCAAATCAATCAGTGGCACTAATTTTTAAAATTTTTGAAAACCCTTTCTATACAAATATTCTACAGTTTTCTTTTATCTAGTTGTGACATTATTTACTAAATTGTATACCTGGTTGACAATCAACAGTATTGTACAAATAGTGTTGCCATGCAACTTTGTCCATAGCCAACTATCTGCACAACCATTTTATACATTACTTTTGTCTTAAAATGTTACAAAAAAGAAGTATATTAAAATTATGGAAAATAATAAATTCCGGATACTTTCTAGACGGACTATACACTCACGTTCCGAAAAAATGAAGCGCTTTACTTTGCGGACAAACCCCATAGGTTTCATTTTGGGACTATCGTCTTAACCTGGCTTTGACACAATACAGGTGTGTGGAGAAACGTCATCGCTCTGCGATATGGAAAGCTATTGATAATGATCTTATATATTGATATCATTTGATTTGCGGACTATGCGAAATCGATTAGCGGTATCGATAATACTGTCGATCGAATAGATCGGCCGACCTAGATGAAATAGCGATTGGTTTTTTATGCAAGTTCGTTAAACCATTCTTAGATGGAGATACGACGCGACGGGTAGGCATTATGGACGCACAGCTTATGTCGAAATTGTTGATTGAGATCGATTATCCGTCCGATTTGGGTCTTAATGAATCGGATTTAATGAGTCTGTATTTGAAAAGAATTCGCGATTGTACTGTCATGGAAGTAGTACATATACAGTCCCTGTGCATTTTATTAGACAGCGATTTTTCTAGTTATTCCTTCATTTTCGTAAATAAAAGACGTAATCACTTATAATATTTGATTGTTTTTAGTAGGAAACAGAACATGGTGTTGTGGAGAAAGATTGAAATATTTTTATGATATTTGAAAAAAAATCAGTATTTTTTTGGTCCTCTTTTAGCAGCTACCAAGGACAGGATCCTACGTTGCATGCTTTTGATGCAGTTTTCTGCTATTTAAAATTAAAATTATCACTGAGGTTTCTATGGTTAATGATCCTTTCTATCAGTTGAAGCCTTGTTGTGATTTTTTCTTTTCCCAATTCCTTTTTCAAGCACTCCCAAAAATTTCCGATAGAATTCATGTTGGACGAATTTCCAGGCCATTGGAGCACTGGAATTTCCTTCTCGCCAAGAAATGTTATCACTCTCTTAGCCTTATGGCATGGTGCCGAGTCTTTCATAAATATTGCATTACCATTTGGGAACCAATCCCTCACTTGGGGCAACAACCTGCTCTCCAATGCCTATATGTATTGGTCTTGCCGCATGGTTCCTTCTCAATATAAAGACAGCCCAACGCTTTAGTACACATTACTAAGGTGGGGTGTTTTACTGTTTTTATAGTACAGTCTGGATGATACTTCTCACCAACTCTACTTTTCACAAACCGTGGCTTGTCATCAAGAATTTGGATGGTTGATTCGTCGCTGAAGCAAACCTAAAAAAAAAACTAAATGAATTTTCAAACAAAAAGAAACTAAATGACGGGTAAGAGTAGCTACGATATTACAATCTTTCTCTGTGAATCAATTCTCCTCACAAAAACATTGCTTCTTGCCTCTTCAAATTTTTCTTTCATGTCAAGATGGGCCAAAAAAAAAAAAAAAAACTTCTATTTTCCATCACAATATTCTTGAGAACTCTGACTTCTTGGAGTTACTAGCTTTTTTCTACCACAGTGAACTTTTCTTAGGGCTGTTGCAGACTAACGGGTTAGCAATTTTTGACTAATCCATTTCACAAATAATCGTGGAACATCACAAATATTGGCGATTTTTCTTTGGCTATATTTTGAATGTTTGAGCATGCTTTCAATTCCCACAATTTTTCGCTCATTGAGATCTTTTTTCGTCCCATTCTACAAAAAAGTAGAGAAATGTAATTTTTGAATTATGATAATTTTCAGGAAATAATTATAAAAACTCCATTGCTAATAGCTATTGAATACTTACCTTCTCAATTAAGATGTATAAAACAGAAATAATTGAGTTCAAAACGCTGAAAATCACTGCGTCACTTCTCTAGGTACAACATCAAACATTTTCAACCGTTATTCTCTATCGAATGTTTTTTTAGAGTGATACAACGAAATGTTTAAAATATGTTTATTGGTACCGCTATGTAGTGACATTATTTGTTTATTTAATGGCACAAATAGACTACTTTGTTCATTTTTGGAATCTATCAATAGATTACATCTAACAATTGAAATCACACATGAAGAAGAAGTAAACAATAGCATCAATTCCTCAGATTTAAAAATCACTAAAATTAATAATAGATACGACTTTTCCATATACAGGAAACCTACACTTACAGATGGTACGATTCATTCTACTTCAAACCATCCATTTTCACAAAAATTATCAGCTTATAATAGTATGCTTTATAGATTGGTTAACATACCAATGACAAAAAAAAATCTGACAAAGGATATAAAACCATTAAACAAATGGCTTTCAATAATGATTTTAATCCGTTAATTATAGATAATTTACTCAATAAAATAAATTACAAGAAAGCAATATCACTTGTATATCCAAAATTTCAGAATTCAAACGAAACAAAATTTATTTCATTAACTTACATACACTTACATTCAACTTATGCCAACTATTTGTTAGAGACTGGTAATAATTTTAATAGGAACTATAAAATATTACATATCGAAAACAAAAGTCAGAAACTAAATCTGTTAGAAAATTTAGAGATCAATAGATATAATAAAAGACAAATTTTAGTGAAGGATCAAATAGATCTTACTTAATATTTTTCATTGATTTTAAAGCATCTCTTTCCACCGCTCTATTTTTTGTACCAGAGCTGTGTATTTAAGGTCATGTTTTGCATTGTATACCTCAGTTTTAATACTCACCTGATGAAGTCATGGTACGACGAAACAATTGTCGTGTAAATCAATAAAATAGCGGAAGTTAACATTTGTTTTTCTTATATTGAAGATGAATTTCCGTCAAGTAAAGACCGAGACAATCAAAAACAATCGACAATGTACTGAAAAATTGGGTTGATTGGATGGGGTACTGTATGGCCAGTAGTGACGGTCATTTGAATGATATTGTTTTTAATTCGTTAATATCTAGGTTAAACCTTTCTCATAAACTTATAACTTCGAAAATATATTTATTAGTATTTTATTTTTGCCGATCAAAAATGCAAATTTTGAGTTCGCCAATGCTACATGAGGTTTACTCTTTGCGAAGGAATTACTTAACAATGAATATTTTTCCTTTTTGCGTGATATTAAAGTTGAAATAAATCCTCAGTGAAATTATCCCCATAAATTATCGAAAAACCAGGTCTAAATTCGAATATAAACGAAGGCGCGAATAATGGATAATCAACACTTAAAAATCCTTCCAGTTCTCGCAATTCTCGTTTACATTCAGCAAGGTTTCATTGAAATTCCAAAACATTGCACCGAATATTGCAAATCGTGAGAACGTATTCTCTGTGAGAATGAATCGAAACTATGTGAATAATATGAAATACATGGTTATTTTATTATTGTGTTAAAAGGTTATTGTACCCCAACTGAAGCGTGAATTGCAACGGCTATTATAGATGGCATATCGTTCTATATTTTGTCTGTTTTCTAGACATAAATAAATAACAACATTGTGTTGTGTTATTAAACCGTTTCAAATCGATTTGCTAGAGTGAAGCAACAATTTTTCTGTTTGGTGGGTAGGATAACGCAAGGTTCACTGGATACTGTTATGAAATAATCCAAACTAACAATTCTTAGGGGATCTAAAGGATTTTTCAATAAGAGGTTTCATTTTGATGAGCCATTTGTTCACTTTTGAAGCTGTCACTTTTGACATTTGACAATTCAAAACTACGCCATTAATAAAATATACGCTGGGTTTTATATTTTCATTATTTCCAACTAATCGAGAGGGATCAGACGTTGCATCCTGTACGCTGGGTAATGTTTTTTTATTATTTCCAACTAATCAAGATGGGTCAGACGCTGCATACTATACTAAATAGAGTAACACCTGCACCTAAGAAAAAATATATTATGAACCAAAAAATTTCTTTTCGAAGAACCCCTTCAGTTTTAGCTCCACTTGGAACGAGACTTGTATCGGGTGTTTTTTTTAGAGTGATAGAACTTTCGATAGGGATAACTGTGATTTAACAGAAGGTAGAAGCCATGTTGTTTTGACATTTCTGTTCAGTAAGCATTGAGAAATTATCATGGAAAGACTCACGCCGCAACAACGTTCACAAATTGTTGAAATTCATTTTCAAAATCAGTGTTCTATCCGCCAAACTTGATGATTCTTTTATTTTTGTTTTCTTTGACGTGTCTCAAATATTCATGATATATGAAGGAATGAATAAATATTATTATCATAACTATTATTATTGCCATTAATGGTAAAACATAGGAATTTCTAGAAACTTGTTTTAATTACGACCGACTACCTAATGGTACTGAAAGAACTATATTAATATTGCTTTATTTGTTACTTCCAATTCATTGAGTTCTAGTTATATATTATTTCGCTAATATTGTATTTTAAGAGAAAAAATTCAACAACAAAATGAAGATAAGATGTCGAATGAAATTGAATAAATTGCCTAGAATCGTACCTATATGTATTGATATTTATTATGGCCTTGTTTACAGTCATATATCTTACAATGTTTTGCCCTGGGGTGAATGTAGCTCTTTCTCTAGAGTTTTTGTGACTCAGAAAAGAGTTATTCGTCTTATCTTCGATCTGAACCGTCGCTCATCATGTCAGGCCGGAGTTTAATGCCAACACAATATTGTCGGTACCTTGCGTATATATCGGGTGTTTTTTTTAGAGTGATAGAACTTTCGATAGGGATAACTGTGATTTGACAGAAGGAAGAAGCCATGTTGTTTTGACATTTCTGTTCAATAAACATTGACAAGTTATCATGGAAAGACTCACGTCGCAACAACGTTTACAAATTGTTGAGATTTATTTTCAAAATCAGTGTTCTATTCGCCAAACTTATAGAGCACTTCGTGAAATTTATGGTTTATATAACCGACGATCAGAGCAGCTTATTGGTTGCACGATCGACAGATTTCGGACAATATTTTCTCTACTCGATGCAACAACAACAACAAGAAAAAGAATTGTACGTACAGAAGAAAATATCGCTGCTGTAAGTCATAGTGTTAATGATGATCCAGATTTGTCTATTCGTCAACGTTCACAATAAGTTGGTCTACACCCATACAAGATTCAACTGGTTCAGGAACTAAAGCCATTTGACCATAATAAGCGTCGTTTGTTTGCTGATTGGGCCCTAGAACAGCTTGAAGTTGATGCACTCGTTTATCGTAAAATTGTGTTCAGTGATGAAGCTCATTTCTGGTTGACAGATATGTAAACAAGCAAAATTGCCGTATATGGAGTGAAAACAATCCTCAAGAAGTCCTGCAGGTTCCATTGCATCCTGAAAAATGCACTGTATGGTGTTCTTTACACGCTGGAGGCATCATCGGTCCATATTTCTTTAAGAAGGATGCTGGAGCTAATATTACAGTGACTGGTGCTCGATGATCAATCATTATTTGTTTCGAAATTTGAATGGTATCGACCTCATGCTGCTACCGTAATAATTGATTTACTGAAAGAAAGATTTGGCGATAACGTCATATCGAGAAATCGTCCAATTAATTTACCTCCAAAATCATGCGACATAACTCCACTGGATTATTTTCTTTGGGGTTATGTCAAATCATTGGTTTATGCTGATAAACCAGAAACAATAGACGCTTTGCAAGCCAACATAACTCGTGTTATTGATTGAATAATGCCTGAATTACTCGAAAAAGTGGTCCAAAATTAGTCTTGTCGAATGCGGTTCTTCAGAGCTAGTTCTGGTGGACATATGCCGGAAATTATTTATGGAACATAAATGTCATAAAATTATCTTGCAAATAAAGAAAAATTTGGCTTCAATCTCAATTTAAATGTGTTTTATTTCAATTTAAAGTTCTGTCACTCTAAAAAAAAAACACCCGATATGTACATATCTTCAACTTGGAATTCTTCCTGTACCTGTGCATTCGGAAAATGGAAATGATCCAATTAAAAGGCATTGGGAAACTCTTCACATCCGTACCAAAATCGGAATTCGGTCAGGGAAAACCAGTGTCCAACGGATACATCCGCGGAACAAGATGAACACGTCCAAGTATCTGACCATAAGCAAACAATTTCACTGAAAACTCCGCATTCATTAACATCGTTAGTGAGCTCTTATTCGATGGTCCACTTATGGTTTTCGAAGGTGAAACATGAATCGAACGGGCACCTCTTAGAGGAAACATTAAACGCAACAAATATCCTAAAGTACACACTTGAAAAGTAACGAAGTGATTTACGGTTGACTTGTTTTATGAGGAAGGTTATCTAAACGCAGAACAAACAGACAAATGTAGGTCACCGATGATTTGTTGGCGTAATTATTAATATTGGCTTATTCGTGTTACTTCACAGAACGATTAGGTTCCAGAGGAATTTGCAAATAGAATGTTTCCTGGATATGATAGCTGAAGAAAACGCAAGTCATCACGTCAGTGAGAAAGAAATTGGTTTTTGGCGACCAGTTCTAAATCGAGACGAAAAAATATATCAGAAATATCGAAAATTGCTCAGTAACCACAAAGTTTTCAATGATTTTTCCAAACTATATTCCTTTATATTTTTATATTCCTTTGACAGATACAATATAAGAAAAACAAGTGTTAACTTCCGCTATTTTATTGATTTACACGACAATTGTTTCGTCATACCATGACTTCATCAGGTGAGTATTAAAACTGAGGTATACAATGCAAAACATGACCTTAAATACACAGCTCTGGTACAAAAAATAGAGGGGTGGAAAGAGAGGTATACAATTAATGAAAAATATTAAGTAGGGGGGATCTATTTAAATCTATTTGATCATTCAATAAAATTTGTCTTTTATTATATCTATTGATTTCCAAAGTTTCTAACAGATTTAGTTTCTGACTTTTGTTTTCAATATGTAAATTTCATAGTTCATATTAAAATTATGGCCAGTCTCTAACAAATGGTTGGCATAAGTTTAATTCGGTTTTTTATTAATGTAACATTTTTCATGTTCTCGTATCCTTGTTTGGAATGAACGGCCTGTGTGTCCCACATATACACATGGGCAATCACTACATGTTAACTTGTAAACTCCTGATTTTTTGTTTTTAGGAATGACGTCTTTATTATTTTTCATTAAGCTGCCTAAAGAATTAATGGTTTTAAAAGAGATGTTATATTTTTATTTTTTCTTTAAATATCTAGCAATCTTTTCAGGTTTTTGGCCTATGTAAGTTAATGAAATAAATTTGGTTTCGATTGAATTTTGAAATTTTGGATATACAAGTGATATTGCTTTCTTGTAATTTATTTTATCAAGTAAATTGTCTACAATAAATGGACTGAAATCATTATTTAAAGCTATTTGTTTAATCGTTTTATACTCTTAAATAAATAGCTTCAAATAATAATTTTAATATGAACTATGAAATATTACATATTGAAAACAAAAGTCAGAAACTAAATCTGTTAGAAAATTCAGAAATCAATAGATATAATAAAAGACAAATTTTATTGAATGATCAAATAGATTTAAATAGATCCCCCTACTTAATATTTTTCATTAATTGTATACCTCTCTTTCTACCCCTCTATTTTTTGTACCAGAGCTGTGTATGTAAGGTCATGTTTTGCATTGTATACCTCAGTTTAAATACTCACCTAATGAAGTCATGGTATGACGAAACAATTGTTGTGAAAATCAATAAAATAGCGGAAGTTAACATTTGTTTTTCTTATATTGAAGATGAATTTCCGTCAAGTAAAGACCGAGACAATCAAAAATTTGACATATACAACGAATCTCATGAAATTTTGCAGGTGTACCCTGTCTCACTTTCATGTGAAAAAAAATGTTATTTTTTGTGTGAAGAGATCACGGTATATGCCAGTTTCCGAAAATCCTACAGAACACACAAAAATTGAAGAAGTGAGTAACCATGTTTCATTTCGAAGAGGATACTTATTGATATTCATGAGGTCGTCAGGTATGCCTGCTTCTAGAGATTGTTTTTCTTGGACGGAGAAAACACTAACCTATTATGTAATATTTTTGTCCTACTGTTAGTAATAAAAGAAAGGGTCTTATGGTATTAACAACTTCTGAGCGTAGGACCGAGACAGCGTACCACGCAATTTGTAGGACAATCTGGCGATTAAATCATATAAATATTAACTAAGCAACAGTAAAAAAGTCAGTCGGTTAGGAATTATTTTTGATGACCTCTTTATTGACAAGTAATGGATGGAGGGGACTCTTAGATCAAACCATGCATAATAATAATAATCTTCATTTTCAATAATATCAGCAACAACAACAGCAATACAAATATTAAATGAAATAACGTCAAAAAAATTATTTACAATTTACATGTGAAAAATTCCACCAGGTTATATGGTTCCATTTTCATCAACAACTGTTTTACCTTAGATTTAAATTATCTAAAATTATCTATGATCTTAGTGTAATTAGGTAAGTGATTAAAAACTCTAATATCGGGTGTTTTTGTTTAGAGTGATAGAACTTTAAATCGAAATAAAACACGTTCAAATTAGGATTGGAGCCAAATTTTTTTTTTTTTTGAAAGATAATTTTATGACATTTATGTTTTGAAATTAATTTCCGGCATATGTCCACCACGACTAGCTCTGAGGAACCGCATTCTAGCAGACCAATTTTAGACCACATTTTCGAGTAATTCAGGCCTTATTTATTCAATAACACGAGTAATGTTGGCTTCCAAAGCGTCTATTGTTTCTGTTTATCAGCATAAACCAATGACTTGACATAACCCCAAAAAAAATAATCCAGTGGAGTTATGTCGAATGATCTTGGAGGCCAAGTAATTGGACCATTTCTGGAATTAATGGAATCGCCAAATCTTTCTTTCAATAAATCAATTGTTACTGTAGTAGCATGAGGTGTAGCACCATTTTGTTGGAACTAAAACACTTCTGGGTCCATACCATTCAAATTTTGAAACAAATAAGCTTCAATCATTCATCTGTAGCGAGGACCATCCACTGTAACATTAGTTCCAACATCGTTTTCAAAGAAATATGGACCGATGATGCCTCCAGCGTGTAAAGCACACCATACAGTACATTTTTCAGGATGCAATGGAACCTGTAAAAATTCTTGAGAATTGTTTTCATTCCATATAGGGCAATTTTGCTTGTTTACATAGCCGTTCAGAATCAACTTCAATCTGTTCTAGGGCCCAATCAGCAAACAAACGACGCTTATTATGGTCAAGTGGCATTAGTTCTTGAATCAGTTGGATCTTGTATGGGTATAGACCAAGATCTTTACGCAAAATTTTCCATGTGGTGGATGCACAGAGTCCAACTTGTTGTGAACGTCGACGAATAGACAAATCGGATCATCATTAACTCTATGACTTGCAGCAGCGATATTTTCTTCTGTACGTAAGTTCTTTGTCTTGTTGCTGTTGTTGCATTGAGAAGAGAAAACGTTGTCCGGAATCTATCTATAGTTCGACGAATAAGCTGCTCTGATGGACGATTATGTAAACCATAAATTTCACGAAGTGCTCTATAAGTTTGGCGACTAGAACACTGATTTTGAAAATAAATTTCAACAATTTGTGAATGTTGTTGCGGCGTGAGTTTTTTCATGATAATTTGTCGATTAATAATTTGAAATAAGCTTATCCTGATTTTCAAATATTTTTATTGTTAAACTCACAACAATTGTTTCGCTATCACAGTAGCATCATCAGGCAAGATCACATTTTGAATAACTAAGCTTGTTTCCGAAATCCATGGCTATTTATATTACAGGAAGTACAATAAATTTTTATTGAGCACTAAAACCCAAAAAAGGGTCCCTGCAAATTTCAGCTTATTTGAATATATTTAACAGAGGTCAGCTATTTTAATCTATTTGTTCGTTAAGTAATATTCCAATTTTATTATGTTTATTTATCTCTAGGGATTCTAACAGATTTAAGGCATAACTTTTGCTTTCTATATGTAGAATTTCAAAGTTATGGTTGAAAGTATGTCCTGTTTCTAAAAAATGGTTGGAATATGTAGAATTGCTTTTATTATTGAGGAAACTCTTCAAATGTTCACACATCCTACGACGGAAAGTTCTTCCAGTCTGACCTATGTAAACTTTAGGGCAATCACCGCAGGTTAACTTATAAACCCCAGATTTATCATCTTTATGTGTGTAGTCTTCATTATTTTTGATAAATTTACTCAAGTTTGAATAAGTTTTAAATGAAGTTCTCAAATTATATTATTTTTTGAGGTATGTAGCAATTTTCTCAGAAATACCTCAAAAATAAATATAATTTGAGAACTTCATTCAAAACTTATTCAAACTTGAGTAAATTTATCAAAAATAATAAAGACTACACACATAAAGATGATGAATCTGGGGTTTATAAGTTAACCTGCGGTGATTGCCCTAAAGTTTACATAGGTCAGACTGGAAGAACTTTCCGTCGTAGGATGTGTGAACATTTGAAGAGTTTCCTCAATAATAAAAGCAATTCTACATATTCCAACCATTTGTTAGAAACAGGACATACTTTCAACCATAACTTTGAAATTCTACATATAGAAAGCAAAAGTTATGCCTTAAATCTGTTAGAATCCCTAGAGATAAATAAACATAATAAAATTGGAATATTACTTAACGAACAAATAGATTAAAATAGCTGACCTCTGTTAAATATATTCAAATAAGCTGAAATTTGCAGGGACCCTTTTTTGGGGTTTAGTGCTCAATAAAAATTTATTGTACTTACTGTAATATATATAGCCATGGATTTCGGAAACAAGCTTAGTTATTCAAAATGTGATCTTGCCTGATGATGCTACTGTGATAGCATCATCAATTGTTGTGAGTTTAACAATAAAAATTTGTGAAAATCAGAATAACCTTATTTCAAATTATTTAATATGGATTTTCACCAAGTAAGGACTGATACAATTCAATAATTTGTCGATGTTTACTGAACAGAAATGTCAAAACAACATGGCTTCTACCTTCTGTCAAATCACAGTTATCCCTATCGAAAGTTCTACCACTCTAAAAAAAACACCCGATACAATTTTAAGCTGAGTGTTTCTCACTTAATGTCTCAATCTGTGAATAGGATAATTAATATTTAAAGTTCTTGTATTGTGCTGATAGTTAGTATTATTTTTCATGAACTTGTCTTTATTTTTATGTAGGAACATCAAACACTCAAACAAATAGAGACCATATATTGTTCTGTCTGAATAGATTTCTACAGGATTTTCTATATTTCATGTTGAAAATTATCCTGAGTATTCGTTCCTGAATTAAGAACATTTTTTCTGAATTTTTGAATTTTGTGAGGTGCCCCAACAAGTTGTTCCATATCTAATTGATTTCATATTCGGGTATTTTTTTATAATTCCAATGGCAAAACTTACTTTATTTACTTTCTGACTGAGATATTCAATATACTTCCTGAAATTCAAAAGAGAATCAAGAAACACTCCCAGAAATTTTGTATTTTCTGTGAAACAAAGGATGTCATCATTTAATTTGATTTTTTCAGGTTTTATTTTATTGCATCTGGCTGTACTAAATAAGGTTTGTTTTTTCGGTGTTCAATAATAATTGATTCGAATCAAACCAGTTTTTAGCTCTACTAAAAAAATCAGAACCTTGCCTAATTAGATCCTTTTCCTCTTCAGCTCCTGTGAGTAAGCTTGTATCATCCACGAAGTTGACTAACCATTCATCTACATCCTTCACAATATTTTCCACATCGTTCAGAACACTAGACATAATAGAGGTACCAACACGCTTCCTTGTACAATTCCTACATTGTTTGCTAAAAGTGACGATACTGTAGTTTTACCTCCCTTGATTATTTTCACTTTATATTTCCTACCGCTTATGTATGATGTTATCCAATTGACTGCTTGACCCGTTATCCCATGATCTTGTAATTTTATCAATAATAGTTCTTGATTTATTGAATCATATGCTTTAGAAAGGTCCAAAAAATACTGCTAAAGCCAGCTTGTTTTCTTCAAGTAAATATTATTGCCTTTGTAAAATCAAATTAAGCTGTTCGAACTGATCTACCTCTCAAATACCCATGCTGTGTTTTTGAAAAGAAATTAAACTCATTAAGTAAGGTGATGACTCATTGCAAGCTCAAATATCTTCGAAAAACTAGGAAGTATACTGATAGGTCTATAATTTCTCAGTTCTTTTGGATCCCCTTTCTTCAAGACTGGCTTAATGACTGCCATCTTTAGTTGCTCTGGAAATATACTTTGTTTGAAAGACAGGTTGATGAAGTATGACAACTGGCAGTTTATGAATGATATTGAAATTTTTACGATATTTATTAGTATCTCATCTAGTCCACTTGTTTTTCAGTTGTTTTTGGCTATAGCCGACTATCTGCACAACCCATGTCATACATTACTGTTGTCTTAGAATCATACAATGGAGAAGTATATTAAAATTATGAAAAATAATAAATTCCAGATAATTTCTAGACGGACTATAATAAATGGTAAAAATAGACCCTGGATTCTGGACTGTTATAGTCGTGTATTGTAAAGGTTTTCAGAATTTTCTGAATTTAATTTTGAATTTTAAAAAACCTTAACAAAATATGACTCAAAATTCATAATCTTCAGGAATATATTATATTTTTCTACAGATACTCTCTATCCAATTGTTTTCGGATTCTATATAATAATTAAACAAACAAACAATAAAACATTTCAGATCCCCCGTACACATATTCTGCTATGCAGTTTGGTGGAAATTAAAAGTATTTTACATAAAATCGCCCAAAAAAATGCATTATGTTGTCCATTGCTTGCCAACCTAGAAAACGTGACTCCTGTCTAAGCAGTCGTAGAAAATATAAGCCAACGCTTATATTTTTGGATGAATTCCTTGCTGATATTAAACCCAAAATAAAGTTTTGTTATTTCTTTACATTCCCGAGAATATTCAAGCATTCTAGGTTCACGCTTCGCTTGGTTTATACATAAAAGAACTGTATTCCTAAAAATGATACACTCATCTTGATGCAAAGCCAAAAACTGAAATTAGTGAGCATTTACGAAATATTTTTCGAGTTCAAGAATCCCACCGCAGGCTGCCCTGAATAATATTTGGCCGAAGAAATGTTTTTTAACGGATGTGATTGTTTGTTTGTGTTGGAATTCCAAACAATTTCGATTGAGCCATCTGAATATTCTCCGATGACATATACTGCGAATATCTTAAGTGTTACTCATACTTTAATCGAACTGCGTTAAGCTGTCTATTTCGATTTGATCGACGTTATATTTTTACTTTCCAATATTCAAACTCTGTTGGCGAATTAAAAATGAACAAGTACGTCAGCGACCAATTAAAAGGCTATTTATGTGATGACAAACGTGCTTTGTTATTTACGTTCATATCTATAGGGTGTACGAAACATTAATACCAAAATTCGTATAACATAAAAAATAGAAGGGCATTTTATTTCTATCGAATTCACCCTGTATCCTAATATCGGGTGTTTTTTTTAGAGTGATAGAACTTTCGATAGGGATAACTATGATTTGACAGAAGGTAGAAGGCATGTTGTTTGGATATTTCTGTTCAGTAAGCATTGACAAATTATCATGGAAAGCAACAACGTTTACAAATTATTGAAATTTATTTTCAAAATCAGTGTTATATTCGCCAAACTTATAGAGCACTTTGTGAAATTTATGGTTCACATAATCGTCCATCAGAGCAGCTTATTCGTCGAACTATCGATAGATTTCGGACAACATTTTCTCTACTTGATGCAACAACAACAACAAGCCAAAGAACTGTACATACCGAAGAAAATATCGCTGCTGTAAATCACGTGTTAATGATGATCCAGATTCGTCTATTCGTCGACGTTCACAACAAGTTGGACTCTGTGCATCCACCACATGAAAAATTTTGCGTAAAGATCTCGGTCTAAACCCCTACAAGATCAAATTGGTTCAAGAACTAAAGTCACTTAACCATAATAAGACTCGGTTGTTTGCTAATTGGACCCTAGAATAGCTTGAAGTTGATCCACTTTTTTATCGTAAAATTGTGTTTAGTGATGAAACCCATTTCTGGTTGAACGGATATGAAAACAAGCAAAATTGCCGTATATGGAGTGAAAACAATCCTCAAGAAGTTCTTCAGGTTCCATTGCATCCTGAAAAATGCACTGTTTGGTTTGCTTTACACACTGGAGGCATCATCGGTCCATATTTCTTAAAAAACGATGCTGGAGCGAATGTTACAGTTAATGGTGCTCGTTACAGATCGATGATCAATGATTATTTGTTTCAAAATTTGAATGGTATCGACCCAGAAGAGTTTTGGTTCCAACAAGATGGTGCTACACCTCATGCTGCTACCGTAACAATTGATTTATTGAAGGAAAGATTTGGCGATAACATTCGAGAAATGGTCCAATTAATTGGTTTCTAAGATCATGCGACATAACTCCACTGGATTATTTTCTTTGGGGTTACGTCAAGTAGTTGATAAACCAGAAACAATAAACGCTTTGGAAGCCAATATAACTCGTGTTATTGATGAAATAAGGTCTGAATTACTCGGAAACGTGGTCCAAAATTGGTCTGGTCGAATGCGATTCCTCAGAGCTAGTCGTGGTGGACATATGCCAAATTTTGGCTTCAATCTTAATTTAAATGTATTTCATTTCAGTTTAGAGTTCACTCTAAAAAAAACACCCGATATATCGACTAATTAAATGCACTTTTCTCAAACATTCGCTTTTGGAATTATGTAATTTAAAGCGTAAACAAATGTTGCATAACATCAAAACTATAACAATCTGTTAATGGCAAGTATTTGATGGATATATCTATAATTATTTTATTATCCAAAATTGGCAAAATTAAGATAACCACAGTAGTATAGGAAACCTCTACTAGTACTTATTTAATAGTATTTTTATGGGAAATTGTTAGTGAATATTTTTAATTATTTTCCCAATTATAAACTTGATAAAGGTGCATTTAAGGCTTAATCGGGAGCATATGAAAGTTCGGAATAATTATCAATTCCATACGGATTTAATTAGATGCAGCTAATTATTTTGTTCCGAATTAATAATCAGTTCTTCTGATTTATGTTGCATTATTAATTACATTATTGCCTCTCATTTCGATAACAAGGTATTGCAGCATGACAATTTTTATATTTCCGAAAGTAATTATATTTATTTTATTATATGAACACTGAGTTATTTGTTTTTTTGCGTATATTTCAGTTTAGTATTACACAGGGTATTTTCAAGGCTGAGTATTTTCAACAGGATGTTGAACTCATCAGAACGAACCATTTCAGCCGAATAAATAAAGGCTCTTTCATTAACAGCGCCTAATTTTGTTTTGTAAGTAAAACACATCACTTATTTGAAAATAATTGAAATTTTTGTTTCATTATAAGGTGTAATGGATACCGTTAGTTATGAAATAAAACATCATTTAAATATCCACCATGGAGATGCTTCTTCACTCCTTGCATTTCTTTGTCCTACTGGCACTGTAACATCATGAAGTGTTAAATTTGTTTCAAACTTCTTCTCTAAACGTTCAACTTTTCTTTTATCTGGACGATTATAATGACCAAAAATAGGAGTTAAAGCACGTAAAGTTAGAGTAACAGATCGCGATTTTTCATAATAAATTTTGATTATTTGTAAATGTTGTTGGAGTGTCTATCTTTCTATTTGACATTGACAAATACAACTGTCAATGTCAAAAAGGAACAATGGCTGTCATGCGTGAGTAATGTCAATTTAAAAATGGAGCGTTCATAATTATTGTTGAAATTATGCCTGAATTCCTTAAGATGATTAGCATATGTCGAATGTACAGAATTGGATATATAACCTCTTTGGTGTTCTTGGACACGTTTCTTGAATGATCTACCAGTCTGGCCAATGTATACTAAAGGGCAATCTTTGCAAGTCAACTTGTAGACTCCGGATTTATTTTCTTTATTTGTACGATCTTTATTGTTTTTTATGTGGGTAGATCATTCAAGAAACATGTCCAAGAACACCAAAGAGGTTATATATCCAATTCTGTACATTCGACATATGCTAATCATCTTAAGGAATTCAGGCATAATTTCAACAATAATTATGAAATTATCCACGTTGAAAGCAAAAGTTCTAGATTAACACTTTTAGAATTTCTTGAAATCAACAGGTATAACAAACAGATGTCGATCATTCTCCATTACTGAATATTTTTCCTTAATGGCATTTTTAGCGGCAAACTCCAATAAACACCTAGAGTTTTTATGACTTGTGCTTCCATTATTTGGTCACGTACCTAAAAATGTATTTAAACTCGGTTACACTGAATACCATCAGACAGTACAATGTAATACCTGAAGAAGCCACATCGTAGTGAAACAATTGTTGTAGTAGTACAAACATTTTTGTGGAAATAAATTACTGTCTCATTTACATTTTTTTTAATTAAAATGAGTTTCCACCAAGTAAAGACCGAATCTATCAAATGTCCAATTAAATGTTCAATGTCAATTCGAGATTTCGGTTAAATTTAGTTTTGCAAAAAATATTTGATGTTGCGCCTACATTCATGTATTGGATGGAATAAGATGCATTTTCAATACCTAAGTCATGATACCGAGAATTTCAATTGATTTAATATGAATAGAGGCATTATTCGGAGATTCACAGGTCCGTGTTTACTATAAATTGAAAGTTCTTAATATTCAATGGTTCATGAAATGATGATGCGAAGTGTGGCATTGATCCTAATAGGCTTGTTTGAAAGAGTATTTATTGTAGATTATGAATTTCGCTTTTTGAAAATTGGATGTTTTACAAGATGTGGGATAAAGAATGTAATTTTCTCAGTCCGGACCTGTGCTATCGATAAATCATTATGGGCAAATATTTGGCATTGGCCTAAAGTTGTCAATGAGTTTTCATGAAGATCCATGCAGTCGTTCAAGAGGTATGCCGATTGAAAATTTTTGATAAAATACATAAAACATCCTGTAACTCTTAAACGAATATAGTTAGGACATATTTCGAGTACTGATTCAGACCCACCAAAATGTCCTGCATCTGCCCTGACAGTCTGTACAATCATTCGTTAAACACCCGGTATACACATATATACTATTACCATAGCCTATACTCCTTACTGATGATAGTTGGTACAGATCAGCCGAATTAATTTATTTGAATATTTAGTGTGGTTCGTTTTAGGAGAAAGGACGCTGCATCATCTTGGCAATTCTGCTGTTTGTTTCACGTTCACACTCTGAACGTGGAAAAAAAGATTATATCCTGTTGGCAACATTTTCGGTTTTCAACTTTAGCTCGAAAAAGAATTCACCATAAATGTGCGCCCTGATACATATCGATTTCAATCGATATGTTTCTATTCTGGTAGCACTTTCCGAAAAAATTATTTTTATAATTCGCTCGTCCGTTAATTTCGTAAATTTCCACGTTTCCTCTTCTGACCTCATCCTGTTATTCGTCATATTTTCATCGCTTCGTTGAAAGATCCTGGATTCAAATCCGCACAGTCGGCTTAAGAGGAATTACGTCGAATACTGATTGAACTTCAAAGTTAGGAGATAATATTTATAAACTGTCTATTTTTAACAAAATCAAATCATTTGTTTGGAATATCAATCTCTCAGAAATGAGACGAATGGTACAAAAAAATTAACTAAAGGAGAAGTTCGCTTACAGGCATTTATTGCAAATTCGGCTAAATATTCAGATTCAGGCTGAAAACTTTGAACAATTTTTCCAATAAACCCTATCTTTATACGAAGGAGATTCACATGTTTAAGTAAGAGAGATATATGCGGGGAAAACCACATAGGAAATCGAAAAGAACTATGATTTAATGAACCTGAATTATTAAAATATGTGTTATATTTTGAAATTCTCGACTTTGCCGGCATCTATCGGAAAGCAGTGTAAATTCACCAGTTGACCTTATTCAGTCTGCACTTTACACGAAAATTCTAGAGAGTGTCCACACCTGTGCATCTTGGCCTCAAATAAGCTGTCTGGTGCCATATTAATGATGCTCCAACAACCTTGAAACGTTTCAGGAAAGCTAAACCTCTTCGGTGGTTTCTATTGAAATAAACATGCATCTTTAAAATGGTTGTTCTCAGAAAACTGAATCATTACCACTCAATTCTCAAGAGAGGAATCTGATGCATCACAAACCAGAAATTATTTTATGTCAGAAGCCCACAGCTTCGAACGCCTTGATCTATTCGAAATTACCAATAATTTCTTCGAACCGGTGATACATTCTATGTTAATATTAATTACACATTGACGCACATTTTGGAAACGATCTCAACCAGAAGTACTTGAAACATCAGGATAATTTCACCACAAGAAAACGCCTTCCTGCTACCAGCAAGGAGCTCGAATCTTCGTGACGTTATATTTATATTTGTACTAATCGACGAGGCGAAAATCAGTCGATTATTACGTCGAAATAGTTCACCTGAGAGCGTCATATTTGATGGCTGAACACACCTACAGAGTAACCTTTAAGTGTTTCCTTGTCGTTATCGAATTCCTTTGGCGTTATAATTGTGGATTATGTACCGCTCCTACTTGGCGTGTTGTTGAAAACTTAAAATTTTGAGGCTGTCAACCAACCACTCTCGAAGAGGTGCTCCACCGGGAAATGGTCTCGTTCGCGATTTGCATGAATATTGGACCCGCTCCACGACGTCGCTTCTGTTAAGGCAATATGCATACTGATCGTGGAAGGATTTGAGAAGATTCCTTTCAAGACTTTGGAAATATATTGAGAACGTGATAGAAATTCGTGATATACAGGGTGAATGAATCATAGCTATTGAGACATAGTTTGATGACACGTTATTTGGACCAAAATATAGCAATTGGACCAAATATGCCTTAATAAAATATTGCTGAAGGAAAAGATGCAAAGCGTTACATTTGAATTTTGTCCATTTTGTACTAATAATTCCATTGTTTATTTCTGAATTGTTATCAAAATCCTAACAGAGCCATAACTTTGGACGAGGAATATTATTTTATGTATTACAGTACAATCGCGCTAATATGAACATGTAACACAAAATTGTTTGTATTGACTACTCTGCAATATCGAGTGATAGAACTTAAAATTGAAATAAAACACATTTAAATTAACATTGAAGCCAAATTTTTTCAATTTGAAAGATAATTTTATGACATTTATGTTTCATAAAAAATTTCCGGCATATGTCCACCACTGCTAGCTCTGAGGAACCGCCTTCGACCAGACCAATTTTGGAGCACTTTTTCGAGTAATTCATGCCTTAATTCATCAATAACACGAGTTATGTTGGCTTCCAAAGCGTCTATTGTTTCTGGTTCATCAGAATGAACCAATGACTTGACATAACCTCAAAGAAAATAATCCAGTGGAGTTATGTCGCATGATCTTGGAAGGCCAATTAATTGGACCATTTCTCGACATACTGTTTTCGCCAAATTTTTCTCTCAATAAATAAATTGTTACGGTAGCAGCATGAGGTGTAGTACCATCTTGTTGGAACCAAAACACTTCTGGGTCGATACCATTCAAATATTGTACACTGTAACATTAGCTCCAGCATCGTTTTTAAAGAAATAATAATAATAATTTATTGATTTACAAATGATTCACAAAGAAAAACATAGGGAAATTATCGTCATCAAATTCTCAATCCCTACACAGATATTCCTCGGCGGAATAGTGTTCTATATCCTACTAATATGCTATGAATTTTTTTCTTGAAAATCTTGAGATTACTAAATAACTTCATTTGATTTGGTAGGTGATTAAACAATGTCATAGAAGTATAATAAGCTCCTTTTTCCGTCTCAGAAAATCTGTGCATGGGATAATTATAATTAAAATTCCTTGTATTATATTATTTCCCTGTTCTATCTTTTTCAAATAAATGTTTGTTGTTGAAAAAAAATAATAAAGATTCTTGAATTAATACACCATAAACAGTAAGTATTCCATTTTTCCTGAAAATATTTCTGCAACTTCTCCTTTAAGGAAACGAGAAAATATTTCGTATTATTCTCTTCTGTATTGAAAATACTCTTTCATACTTTGTTGTATTCCCAAATAAAATAACACAATATCTAACCCTAGCTTCAAAATAAGCAAAATGAAGCATCTTCATTGTTCCCATATCAATTGATTTCTTCAAATATCTAATGCAATAACAAGCAGAGTTAAGTTAACCACAAAGACTCTCAGTGTGTTCATCCCACGACAAAAACTGGTCCCCATAAACTACCAAAAATTTAACAACTTTTGAAAGTTCTATACTTTTGTCACCTACAATCAATTCATTTGGCCTCACCATATTAGATCTTGTTAACAAAATTTGAATATTAAAACAAATTGAAATATGTTTATCTTCTACAGTTTTAATTTCAAAAAAATTTTTATTCAAAAAACTTTTAGAAATAAATTTATGTCTAACAAGCACCGCTTACATTTAATAGATGTATATAATCAAAACTCAATATACAATGTCAAATGGAATAAATAACCCAACAGATATACGAAAGTAATTAAAACTAATAAATAAATATCTGAAGGAGACAAAATTTTGTTTCTGGTCTTACCGTAAAGAACACCAATTGCCCCTCAAAAATATAAACACACTTAAAGGACTTCTCAAAGAGGGGAAATTGGTGTTCTTTACGGTAAGACCAGAAACAAAATTTTGTCTCCTTCGGATATTTATGTATTAGTTTTAATTACTTTCGTATATCTGTTGGGTTATTTATTCCATTTGACATTGTATATTGAGTTTTGATTATATACGTCTATTAAATGTAAGCGGTGCTTGTTAGACATAAATTTATTTCTAAAAGTTTTTTGAATAAAAATTTTTTTGAAATTAAAATTGTAGAAGATAAACATATTTCAATTTGTTTTAATATTCAAATTTTGTTATATTTCTTCTATCAAGTAAAAGGCCTTTCTATTTTATTAGATCTTGTTGTTCTGAAAAGAATTAAATTTGTTTTCTCATTATTCAGCTTTAAGTTGTGATGCGTTGACCAGTCATTTATAGTTACTGTTACTTGTTCTGCTCTACAAAAGGTTTTCTTCAAGTTTTTAGATTTCACAATGAGATGGACCGATGACCGATGAAACAAATAATCATTGATCATCGATCTGTAACGAGCACCATTCACTGTAACACTAGCTCCAGCATCGTTTTTAGAGAAATATGGATCGATGATGCCTCCAGCGTGGAAAGGACACCATACACTGCATTTTTCAGGATACAATTGAATCTGCAGAACTTTTAGACGATTGCTTCCACTCCACTTACGGCAATTTTGCTTGTTTACATAGCCGTTCAACTAGAAACGAGTTTCATCACTAAACACAATTTTACGATGAAAAAGTGGATCAATTTCAAGCTGTTTTAGGGCCCAATCAGCAAACAGCTTATTATGGTCAAAAGGCTTTAGTTCTTAGGCTTTAGTTTAGATTTACAGCAGCGATATTTTCTTCTGTACGTACAGTTCTCTTTGTCTTGTTGTTGTTGCATCGAGTAGACAAAATGTTCTCCGAAATCTGTCGGTAGTTCGACGAATAAGCTACTCTGATGGACGATTCTGTAAACCATAAATTTCACGAAGTGCTCTATAAGTTTGGCGAATAGAACACTGATTTTGAAAATCAATTTTAACAATTTGTAAACGTTGTTGCGGCGTGAGTCCTTCCATGATAATTTGTCAATGTTTACTTAACAGAAATATAAAAACAACATGGCTTCTTCCTTTTGTTAAATCACAGTTATCCCTATAGAAAGTTCTATCACTCTAAAAAAACTCCCGATATAAACAGAAAATAGTCTCACTAATATGAACTTGTCGGAACTTCTCTATTCTGTTCAAAGAGATGGATCGGTTTTTACGATTTATTGTCAGTTTTCCATTACTGGTTCACTTATTCACTAGTTGCCTCGCTTTGTTATTTCGACGAGTACTATAGCGATGAAAATAGTGAAAGTGAGCGGAATCAAGATCTTGATCTCTACATGAGAAAGCTTATCAATAAAGTCCTGAATGTTACCTTACTGGTAAAGAAATATGGGATTGCTAAGTTCACAGTTTGTTCTATAAACAACAAAAGCCGACAAATTCTCGAGATAGTGAACAATACATTCGAATTGTCAAAAAATGCGCTCTAGACAATGCGGAAATGCCAGAAATGAAAATTCAACTCTATAAATGGGTCCTGGCCCCACGAAAAAGAAATATGCCGGTTTCTGGCGAAATGATGAAACAGAAAGCCTTGAATTTATATGCAAGTTTAAATATCTCTCAATTCAAAGCAAGCGTAAATGGCTCAGCGCTTCAAAGAACGTTATGATGTAAGTTTCTTGAAAATAACAGGGGAGAAGCTTTCAAGCCAGGTAGAACTCATTGTTCCATTTAAAGGATGATTGAAGACCTTGAATTCAACGAATATCAGACTTACAATACCGATGAAACAGGGTTATACTGGCGATTGTTACCAGATAAAACTTATATATCCTTAGCCGAGAAAACTGCATCTGGTATGAAGATTTCCAAACAAAGAATCACATTTTCAGGCTGCTCAAACGCTTCGGATGCGCACAAAATTAAACCTTTGATCATCAGTAAAGCGAAGAATCTGAGATGTTCCAAGAACTTCAACAATCCCCCGGTATACCGAAATAGTAGAAACGCATGCGTGACATGTACAATTTTTAGCGTGTATCGTTCCGTTTTTAGTAATGGCGTAGTTTTTGCTCGTCAAATGTCAAAAGATAACTGATTCAAAAGTGACAGTTCACTATTCAAAATGAAACCTCTTATTGGAAAACCCTTGATTATTGTTGAGGATACAGTGGTTTGAGTCTTAGTACATTTTCAGTGACTATAGAAAACGAAATAATTTATTATTTAATCTATTTTCTCTCTACAATCTACACTTTCGTTCATTTTTTCTTTAGTTACAAACGGTCAGACTGAAACAATTGTATTTGACTACGAATTTTCCATCTGTGTGTAATTATTTCATACTACTTTCTTTCCAAAATTGATATAGCAGCATCCTGTTGCAAGTGCGCTTTTGAAAACATTTATTGTCATAATATACACACATCGTCAAAAATCTTAGCACCCCTAGGTTTCTCAAGAAATAAACAATCTATGTTCTGGAAATGAGATGAATATTTTCCTTTATTTCAACTGCAATATATTTGATAGAAAATCTTTGTTTGTTACTCTTTGCTTTATGCAGGATGGGACAAAATAGGAAAAATGGGAAAAAATCTAAATTTATCGATTATTTATTTTGGATTAATTATAGTTATTCCACATCTGCATCCAAATTCAATGGTCCTTATTACCACCTCATCTTTCAATCAACTGCCCAATACGCTTAGGCATCCCACGAATCAAGTCATTAATGAAATTTTCAGGCATACCGTTCCATTCTTCCTGAACGTACGTCTAAGCTCAATTCCTGAAAAGTTGAAGGTGAGTTTTGGCGATTGGATATTGCTCTCCCAAGTAATCCCATAGTGCTCAATTGGATTCATGTCTGGTGAGTTTGCTGGCCAGTTGATTCTCTGGATATTGTTCTCTTGAAGAATGTTTTGAACCCTTCGTGTGCGGTGTGGTGGGGCGTTATCATCCTGAGAAATGAAATTATCCCCAAATTCGTTGCGCGGAGGAACAATGATTGGTTCAATGATGTTTTCTACGTAAATGACACCAGTCATTGTTCGTTCAATGATAATAAGAGGGGTACGACAACCAAACATTATACCCCCATAGCACATTATTGATCCGCCTTGAAAGGGCACAACTTCTCGGGCGAAATTGAGTCGCTCCAGTCTGCCTGGACCTCTCCAAATTCTTTCTCGTCGACTGTCACTTCGTAAACCGAATTGTGACTCATCCGAAAAAAGTACGTTACGCCATTGTGGTAAAATCCAGTCTTGGTGGTGTTCTGCCTATTGCCGACGGGAAGCTCTACGTCAAGGTGATAGCCGAGGTACTCTTAAAAGTCTTCTTGCCCTTAAATTTGAGGAATGCAACCGTCCCCTTATGCTACTGGTTCAGACTACCCGTCTACAGGTCCCCAAAAAATGACTTCGAAGGGCTGTTGCAGATAAAGTTCGATTCCTTCGAGTAACATTTGCGATATAATGTTCTTCCCTTGCAGATGTTACTCTAGATCGACCAGGCACCGGTCTCCGGGCAACGATGCCGGTTTCTAGGAAAAGGGCTTCATTAAGGCGCATAGTGGCCTTAGTGAAGTCCGTGGAATATTCAAACGTTGCGCAATCTGGTGGTTCGACAAAGCTTCTTGATGTAGGGCTACTATTCCTGCCCGGTCAAACTGAGAAAGTGGATGTCCGGGCATTTTCCACGGAATATTCTCAATATGACAACTCTCGTTACTCACTGAAATTGTTTAACTTGGAATACACCTGTATTCTCCCGAACAAGAAACATTTTGTGCAGATTCCGCACACAAAAAATTGTCATGTTATATTCAACAAGTTGAGAGTTGATAGGGGGGCCACTTTTGACGATGTGTATATATATTTTGTTGCAGAAAGATCTCAAATTAAAATATATGCAATGCAAATTGTCTCATCAAATATTTAATTGACCACCCATGCCTGTAACGACGAATAATGTGTGCTTCGTTATTTTTACGGGTTGCATCATTTTGAATTCTAATAAGTTTCATAATGGGTCAGTAATTTAATGAATATTTATGAACTGAAGTTCAAATTGTTACGATGCCTGAATTAAAAATTATTTACCAATATGTTCGAAATTGTTCTTCTGAAAATAGTTGGATGTACACGGTTCAGTGAGGAGCAAATAGATTATGCACTCAGATTTATAGCTTCTCGGCTTCCTACGTTGAAGTGCGGTTGTAATTTATTTTTCGCATATGTTAACAGGAAATTAAATGTTTAATGCAAAATTTGATCGTAAATTTGTGGAAGATTTGCGTGGTTATTTTAATAATTTCACATCTCATTTCAGTTTCTGATATCTTACAGCTTGGTTAAAATTAACCAATGATCGAGTTTCGTTCTATGATTTCGATTAAGCATTTCATGATATCGGAAAAATATCTTCCCGTGCTCATTCCAAGTCTAAAAAAAGTTTTGTAGCTAATAATGGGCCCCAATAAAATTTCCCATTCTTTTAAAGGTCTCTCATTTACAGCGCACCATTTTGTTTTGTAAATAAAACACATTATTTATTTGAAAATAAAATAATAGGAGAAGGCTTTCTACTTGATAGAAGGAATATAATAAAATTTGAATATCCAAACAGATTCAATCTGTCAGTCTTCTACAATTTTAATTTCAGAAAAGAAAATTCATTCAAAAATCTTTTAGAATTAAATTAATGTCTCATAAGCACAGCTTATATTAAATAGACGTATAAAATCAAAACTCAATATACAATATCATATGGAATAAATAAACCAACAAATATTAATTGTCAATTAAAATTGATAAATAAATATTTGAAGGGGACAAAATTTTGTTTCTGATCTTACAATTATGAAAGCTAATTCATTTTCAAGAATACAAAACATAATTAAATGACTTCTCAGAAAATATAATTTATTTGAAATATTTAATATACTACTCTGTCAAGAAAGTACCGGAAATTTTCAATTAAAACAACATTTTTACATTTAATCGTCAAAATTTATTGGGTCGCCTTCAAAATAGGCTCCATTTGCTCCAATACATCTATGCCAACGGCACTTCCAATTATCGAAACATTTTTTATAGGCGCTTTCCGGGATGGACTTTAGCTCTCCCGCCGAATTTTGTTTTATGGCTTCAATCGACTCAAAACGGGTGCCACGAAGGGGCAATTTTAGTTTTGGGAAGAGGAAAAAGTCGCAGGGAGCCAAATCCGGCGAATACGGTGGTTGCTGAAGCACGTTTGTTGAGTTTTTGGCGAGAAAGTCAGTCACAATCGTAGCTCGGTGAGAAGGCGCGTTATCGTCATGCAAAATCCATGAGTTGTTCGCCCACAAATTTGGCCGCTTCTTACGGATACGCTCACGCAAACGTTTCATAACGCCTAGGTAATACTCCTTGTTTACCGTCTGACCCTCTGGAACGAATTCGTAGTGCACCACGCCACGGATATCGAAGAAAACAATGAGCATCACCTTCATTTTCGAGCGGCTTTGGCGTGGTTTTTTCGGTTTCGGCTCATTTTTTGCCACCCATTCCGATGATTGCTGGCTTGTTTGCATATCGTACGCATAGACCCAGGTCTCATCACCAGTTATAATGCGTTCCATGAATGTAGAATCGGAATTACAGCGATCCAGCATGTCTGAAGCAACCTGTTCGCGATGACGTTTTTGAAGAAAATTCAGGTCTTTCGGTACGAGTCGTGCGGCCACCTTTCTCATGCCCAAAATATCAATCAAAATCGTACGTGCGGACTCGTGGGATATCTTAAGATCATGTGCTATCTCTCTCAAGCTGGTACGACGGTTTTCCAGCACCCTTTCCTTAATTTTATCGACGTTATCTTCGATCGAAGCCGTCGATGGGCGACCACTTCACGACCGTCCTTGAAGGCTCTGTACCACTGATATGCACGTGTTTTCGATAGAGCATTATCACCAAAGGCCTTTTGCAACATTTTCAATGCATCGGCACACGAAAATTCATTTGCAACACAAAACTTTAAACAAATTCTTTGCTCAACGTAATCACCCATAGTAAAAATCGGCACGCACTCTGACATCGACTGACTTAATCAGCTGTTGCAAACACACTAGTTGACAGATCCTGCTCAAGCTTGGCATAGTAATTAAGGACAGTGGTACCAACCTAGGAAAACAAATTTTTACCTGCCTCATTGCCCCGCCAGATTTAAATCGATAATTCTCAGTACTTTCTTGACAGAATGTATTCTACACATAAAAGCAAGGTCCAAGCATTGCACTGAAATGAAAATTTGATCGATATTCTTAATGAAAGGGTGTTTTATTCACGTTTACTTCCGGAAGCACAAAGTGGATAATCAATTTTTCACAATAAAGTTTCAAGTTTCGACAAAAACTGCAACGACTTAATCCTAATATTGGGTGTTTTTTATTAGACTGATAGAACTTTAAATTGAAATTAAACACATTTACATTAAGATTAAAGCCAATTTTTCTTTTTGAAAGATAATTTCATGACATTTATGTTTTAAAAATAATTTCCGGCATATGTTCACCACGACGGCATTCGACCAGACCAATTTTGGACCACCTTGTCGAGTAATTCAGGCCTTATTTCATCAATGACACGTGTTATGTTATCTTCCACAGCGTCTATTGTTTCTGGTTTATCAGCATGAACCAATGACTTGAAATAACCCCAAAGAAAATAATCCAGTGAGGTTATGTCGCATGATATTGGAGGCCAATTAATTGGATCATTTTTCGAAATGATATTATCGCCAAATCTTTCTTTCAATAAATCAGTTGTTACGATAGCAGCATGAGGTATATCACAATTTTGTTAGAACCAAAACACTTCTGGGTCGACATCATTCAAATTTTGAAACAAATAATCATTGATCATCGATCTGTAAGGAGCACCATTCATTGTAACATCAGCTCCAGCATCGTTTTTAAAGAAATATGGACAGATGATGCCTCCAGCGTGTAAAGCACACCATACAGTGCATTTTTCAGGATGCAATGGAACCTGCAAAACTTGTTGAGGATTGTTTTCTCTCCATATACAGCAATTTTGCTTATTTACTTAGCAGTTCAACCAGAAATGTGCTCCTTCACTAAACACAATTCTACGATAAAATCTGGATCATCATTAACACAATGACTTATAGCAGCAATATTTTCTTCTGTACGTACAGTTCTTTGTCTTGTTGTTGTTGCATCGAGTAGAGGAACTGTTGTCCGAAATCTATCGATGGTTCGACGAATAAGCTGCTCTGATGGACGATTATGTGAACCATAAATTTCACGAAGTGCTCTATAAGTTTGGCGAATAGAACACTGATTTTGAAAATAAATTTCAACAATTTTTCTGTTGTTGCGATGTGCATCTTTCCATGATAATTTTTCAATGCTTACTGAACAGAAATGTCAAAACAACATGGCTTCTACCTTCTGTCAAGTCACAATTATCCCCATCGAAAGTTCTATCCCTCTAAAAAAACACCCGATATAAAGCGAAATAATCAGGAATGTTCATTCCACGGAGCATATGGTGATAAAAATGTTGAGTATTTTTAACGGAAAATTTCACCGGTCCGTATATGTCATCGCTATATGTCAACGTTTCTGGCCTGGATTTTCAGAGAATCCGTCATTTTTACGATCTGCTCGCCCCGTCATGCGGATTAATAAATCATGTTAGAGGAACTAATTAGCTGTCCTAAAAAACAGCCCACGACTTTGTGAACCCGTGTTCGTGCTTTGAATGGCTAGAAAAAGGCAAACCTGGACAGAGAGCGCCGTAAAAAAATTTAAATTCACCTCATTCGATGATGACGCGAGAACCTTGGAACCAGACAAAGAACCAACATTTCAAAAACAGATCGGGACACATACAAGGAATGTTATTCTGTAGGATGTTTGTGCTTTGTTCGCGTTTATCCGCCTCAAATTGAAATGTATGATGTAATTTCGGTTCTCTCCGAGTAAGAATGTTTTTGTGAAAATTTTTTAATTAATTTGAATAGAACGTGTATTTCAGGAACTCTTAAATGGAGTATAGTACACCTGCTGTGAATAACTTAAAAATCATACAGGCTGAAAACACAAGAATAAATAAGCAGCTCGTCAAAAGTTAATTTTTAAATTAATGAAGTAAATAAAAACAACTTAAGCCCAGTTATTGAATTTTGTATTGAATCGTTCCTTACTTGGTGAAAATCTATATTAAATAATATTTAAATAAGATTATTCTGATTTTTACAAATTTTTATTGATATGTTAACAACAATCGTTTCGCTATCACAGGAGCATCATCAGGCAGGTTTACATTTTGAATAACTGAGCTTGTTTCCGAAATCGGTTACTATTCATATTACAGTAAGTACAATAAATTTTATTGAGCACTAAAACCCAAAAAAGGGTCTCTGCAAATTCCAGCTTATCTGAATATATTTAACAGAGGTGAGTTATTTGAATCTAATTGTTCGTTGAGTAATATTCTAATTTTATTGTGTTTATTTATCTCTAGGGATTCTAACAGGTTTAAGGCATAACTTTTACTTTCTATATGTAGAATTTCAAAATTATGGTTGAAAGTATGTCCTGTTTCTAACAAATGGTTAGAATATATGGAATTACTTTTATTATTGAGAAAACTCTTCAAATGTTCACAAATTCTATGTCGAAAAGTTCTTTTAGTCTGTCGTATGTAAACTTTAGGGCAATCACCGCGGTTTAACTTATAAACCACCGATTTATCATCTTTATGTGTACAGTCTTTATTATTTTTAATGAATTCACTCAAGTTTGAATTGGTTTCAAAGGAAGTTCTCAAATTATATTTATTTTTGAGGTATTTTCTCAGAAATACTTTTAGTGTTTTTAGTCTTTATTTTATTTATTATTATAGCTTCACGACTAATTTATTTATTAGCTGTACGGCTAATAAATAAAATAAAGAATATCCACTTACCATAAAATGCTAATTTCATTTCATTTGACCAAAATTCATTTCCAAGTATCCCACCAAACGAAACAATTGAACTAGTAGACAATCTATTAATCAACAACAGATACAATACAATTATCAAAGAAGATATTTTAAAATGCCTAGATATTTTCACTAAACAAAATTATTTCCAATTTAAAAATAAAATTTATAAATCTGAAAACGGTTTGATTATGGGAAATCCCTTAAGTCCTTTATCAGCGGAAATATTCATTGACAATATTAGAAATAAAATTCACCAAAGTCCCTTCAAGAACTCCTTTTTTTATTGGTAAAGATATGTAGACGATATTTTCTGTTGCTTCACAGGTACAAACAGACTTTTAAAAAAATTCTTTTCATTTATCAATGAAATACATCCTTCAATAACATTCACTATGGAAACCGAACCTAATAATTCTATTAATTTTCTTGATTTAACTGTTACTCGAATAAATAATTCACATGGTTTTTCAATATTTCACAAACCAACCTATATGGATTCTATTATACACAATAAATCAAACCATCTTTTGAACAAAAAACTATCAGCATTCAATTGTATGATATATAGATTAGTTAATATTCCCATGAATTAAGAAAATTATATTTCAGATCTTGACATAATTAAAGAAATAACTATTAATAATGACCATGATCCTAAGTTGATAGATAAATTGTTGATGAATAAAAATAATAAAATAGCTTTAAATATGGTGTATCCTAATATGAAAGAAAATTTTAAATACATTTCCTTAAAATAAACTAATGGTATTTCTGAGAAAATTGCTATATACCTTAAAAATAATTATAATTTAATAACTTCATTTAAAACTAATTCAAACTTGAGTGAATTTTTTAAAAATGATAAAGACTGTACACATGAAGATAATTCGGGGGTTTAAAAGTTAACCTGCGGAGATTGCCCTACAGTTTACATAGGACAGACTGAAATAACTTTCCGACATAGAATTTGTGAACATTTAAAGAGTTTCCTCAATAATAGAAGTTATTTCACATATTCTAACTATTTGTTAAAAACAGGACATACTTTTAAGGATAATTTTGAAATTCTACATATGAAAAGTAAAAGTTATGCCTTAAACTTGTTAGAATCCCTAGAGATAAACAAACACAATAAAATTGGAATATTACTTAACGAACAATTAGATTCAAATAACTCACCTCTGTTAAATATATTCAGATAAACTGGAATTCACAGATACCCTTTTTGGGTTTTTGTCCTCAATAAAAATTTATTGTACTTACTTGTAATATAAATAGCAACCGATTTCGAAAATAAGTTTAGTTATTTAAAATATAAACCTGCCTGATGATGCTACTGTGATAGCGAAACGATTGTTGTAAACATAACTATAAAAATTTGTGAAAATAATAATAACCTTACTGAAATATTATTTAATCCAAGTTGTTTTTGTTTCTATTCACTCTATTAATATTGATGTATTCCGAAGATATATTATCCATAACAACTTAATATAAAATTATAAGAAGTGGTTTTTTACTTGATAGAAGGATTATTACAAACTTTGAATATCAACACAGATTCAATCTGTAAGTCTCCTACAATTTTAATTGCAAAAAATTTTATTCAAAAACTTTTAGAATTAAATTAATGTCTTATATAAAATAGACGTATAAAAACAAAACTCATTAGTACAGTATCAAATGGAATAAAAAAAACAACAAATATAATAAATAGTCAATTAAAATTAATATGGGCATGTCTGCCTGTGACAAAATGTTTTGTTACTGATCTTACATTATTGAAAACTAAATCTTTTTCAAAAATACATAACAAAATTTCAAGAACTTTTTCCAAGCTAATTTATTTCAAAACATGTAGCACATCCTAGAAACCAATTATAATTCAGATAAGGTCAGTCCAACTTCACATTTAAAATATGAAATCAATTAATAATAAATAACTTACCGATACGACTTCGTGGAATCTCTGTTTGATTAACATTAAAACTAGGTATTAGATGATTTTTTTTAGAGTGATAGAACATTCGATAGGGATAACTGTGATTTGACAGAAGGTAGAAGCCATGTTGTTTTGACATTTCTGTTCAGTGAGGATTGTCAAATTATTGTGGAAAGACTCACGCTGCAACAACGTTTACAAATTGTTTAAAGTTAGTTTCAAAATCAGTGTTCTATTCGCCAAACTTATAGAGCACTTCGTGAAATTTATAGTTTACATAATGATCCATCAGAGCAGCTTATTAGTCGAACTATTGATAGATTTCAGACAAAATTTTCTCTACTTGATGCAACAACATCAACAAGACAAAGAGAATTGTACGTACAGAAGAAAATATCACTTCTGTAAGTCATAGTGTTAATGATGATCCAGACTTGTCTATTCTTCGACGTTCACAACAAGTTGGACTCTATGCATCCACCACATGGAAAATTTTGCGTAAAGATCTTGATCTACACTCATACAAGATCCAACAGGTTCAAGAACTAAAGCCACTTGACCATAATAAGCATCGTTTGTTTACTGATTGGGCCCTAGTACAGCTTGAAGTTGATCCACTTTTTCATCGTAAAATTGTGTTTAGTGATGAAGCTGATTTCTGGTTGAACGGCTATGTAAACAAGCAAAATTGCCATATATGGACTGAAAACAATCCTCAAGAAGTTCTGCAGGTTCTGAAAAATGCACTGTACATGTCATTGAAAAGGATGCTGGAGCTAATGTTACAGTGAAGGGTGCTCGTTACAAATCGATGATTATTTGTTTCAAAATTTGAATGGTATCGACCCAGAAGTGTTTTGATTCCAACAATATGGTGCTACACCGCATGCTGCTACCGTGAGAATTGATTTATTGAAAGGAAGATTTGGCGATAACATTATTTCGATAAATGGTCCAATTAATTGGCCTCCAAGATCATGCGACATAACTCCACTGGATTATTTTCTTTGCAGTTATGTCAAGTCATTGGTTTATACTGATGAACCAGAAACAATAGACGCTTTGGAAGCCAACATAACTCATGTTATTGATGAAATAAGGTCTGAATTACTCGAAAATATGGTCAAAATTGGTCTGATCGAATGCGGTTCCTAAAAGCTAGTCGTGGTGGATATATGCCGGAAATTATTTCTAAAACGTGAATCTCATGAAATGATCTTTCAATTAAAAAAAAAATTTGACCTCAATCATAATCTAAATGTGTTTTATTTCAATTTAAAGATCTATCACTCTAAAAAAACACCTGATACTAGTTTTACTATTTTCTTTACCTATCATCATTAGGGGATTATAATAAGTCTTGGGTATTTGAAATGGAGGACCCTGTACAACTTATAGTGGTGAGAAAGTGGCCCGGTTACCATATTGGTTAGAATTCGAAAATCAAGGCCTGCCTGATTTACTGACATTTTTCGAATTTCTTTGTTTGAAATCGAGTAGGTATACAATATATGTAGATAGGTGCATCGTGTGCCGCTTTCTCCACACTTTGACCTTCACATCCCGTAGACCCATAATGCCCTGGCAAGCAACATATGTATGTATCTATTGTATTGTGTCCATTCATCTGTCACGAATATTCAGCTCCAAACTTGTTCGGCATTCCTTCCGTGCATTCAAACGAGTTATTAACACACTGAAACCCGACTGGTATCTAGAACTTCCCAACCATCATTTCTATAAATTATACAAGATGTTTAGGAACCTTATGAATTTTTGGTAGATAGTGTTATATACATACTACTGAACTCATATGGAAACACCCAGTACTTTGAGGAAAAATTTGTTCAAAATTGAAAATTAGTGTCAAAATTCTGAAAAATTTCCATCATATATGAAACTTAGAATAATATACAATTAATAATAACAAAAACATTAATTTTTCATTTTATTCGATTGTTTATAAAGATATATACGTAAATGTATACCTTGGTGTAAAAACCAAAAAATGATAAAGGAGCGATGAAATACTAAACTAAAAATATAAATTATTATATTTATTACACCATACTGCTCAATCTTCAAACTGTTCCTACATTCAGAATCAAACATAATGACAAGATTAGACACATAACTTAAACAACTTATACTAAATATGAATTCTTACTGAAAAATTCACTTTTTTTGGATCTTCTCATCAAGTTAATATCTATAGATTTCTCAGAGAAATAACCAGTATAACTATTACAATAACCAATAGATTCATCAAAAATTTTCGTATATTATCAGAAATACCAAATTTTTTGGAGATTAATTACTTGAGTATTCATAAAATTAAAAAAATCTCATATTCCTAATTAGCGGGTGGGCCTTTTAAAATTTGCAAATAAAAAGCTAATGAATATATTTTCAAAGTTATGATTTTTTTGAAAGGTTGGACATTAATTTTTTTTGGAATGAAAAACAATATCAATCTCATAAATGGTAACTTCAGTTTTGTTTTCTGGTTGGATGGTTAGCGAAATACTTATCCTCAATGAATCCCCACAAAAAATAGCCCAAGAGAGTCAAATCACAGCTCTGAGGCGGCCAATTGACTTCAGAATTTTAATTGATCTTTTAAAAATGGTGCACAAAAGATTGATGGTTGCGTTGCCTGTGTGGCAGGTGGCCCTGTCCTGTTGAAACCACCTGTATTTCGAATTTTGGGAAATAAAAATCAGCTGAGCATGGCGTGGTAACGTTTTCCGACGGGTTCTCACTCATTTTCAAAAAAAAAAATGGCCCAATGATGCCGCCGGTCCAAAAACTGCACCAAATAGTAATTTGTTAGAAGTGCATCGGCTTTTCTACAATAGAGTGTGGAATTTCTGATCTCCAAATGAAAGAGTTCTGTCTGTTCATATGCTCATCTTCGGCAATGCCATCATTAGCCCATTGAGAGGAGTGGAAACGCATAAGTTGGTCACGAGGCTTTACTTCTTGCACTAGTTGATCTTTTTAAGCCTTCATTCCGAGATCTTTATACAAAATTCTCCTCAGAGAAGTACGAGAAATGTTCAGTTCTTGAGCACGATGACGAGTAGATGCTGATAGATGTTTAGCCACATTTTCAGGTCTGCTCACTGCATACGTGGAAGACTCTTTTATAATCAAATAACGATTCAGTTCCACGAACTCGCTTCATAAATTTCTGTGAGGGCATTTCTTTCCTCTTGAATTTAGCAGATTCTAATATTTCCCAGTTTTATTCAATCGTAAATCGACCCATTTCGTTATTGTCAAATATTGAAATATCTTTCTGTCAAATCACGATTGACAGAAGTGTTTCCAGGCTCGAAATAATCACTAGTTAAAATTTGAATATCAAAACAGATTTAATCTGTTAGTCTTCTACAATTTTAATTTCAAAAAATTTTTATTCAAAAAACTTTTAGAATTAAATTAATGTCTACAATAAGCACCGCTTATATTTAATAGACGTATATATTCAAAACTCAATATACAATGTCGAATGGAATAAATAAACCAACTAATATAAAAAAAGGCAATTAAAATTAATAAATAAATATTTGAAGGAGACAAAATTTTGTTTCTGATCTTACCATAGTGAAACCAATTCCTTTTCAAAAACATATAACACAACTTAAGGATTTCTCAAAAAATATAATTTATTTGAAATACTTAATATATTTAAATATTCAAATAAGTTAATTCAAAAATCTCTCAAAACATGCAATATATCTTCAAAAAACAATTAAAATACGGATAATCTCTTCATCGGCCCTAGATAACATTTAAATATCAAAATCAACTAACCATCAGTATATCGTACCTTAGAATGTAACACGGACTTGTTTGAAACAGACTAACTTTAAAAATCCAGGTAGTCAGTTCGTCACAAAATCACAGAAAACTGTAAGACATTCTATGGTTTTCTTCACACCATTGACATTCCATAATGAGAATTATTCAAGCCTAAATATAATTATATATTATATATAAAATAAAAAAGAAAAAGGCTTTAAACTTGATAGAAGAAATATAACAAAATTTGAATATCAAAACAGATTTAATGTTAGTCTTCTACAATTTTAATTTCAAAAAAATTTTTATTCAAAAAACTTTTAGAATTAAATTAATGTCTAAAATTAGCACCGCTTATATTTAATAGACGTATATATTCAAAACCAATATACAATGTCAAATGGAATAAATAAACCAACCAATATGAAAAAAGGCAATTAAAATTAATAAATAAATATTTGAGGAGACAAAATTTTGTTTCTGATCTTACCATAGTGAATATGAATATGAATATTTTTTGAGAAATCCTTAAGTTGTGTTTTATGTTTTTGAAAAGGAATTGGTTTCACTATGGTAAGATCAGAAACAAAATTTTGTCTCCTTCAAATATTTATTTATTAATTTTAATTGCCTTTTTTATATTGGTTGGTTTATTTGTTCCATTTGACATTGTATATTGAGTTTTGAATATATACGTCTATTAAATATAAGCGGTGCTTATTGTAGACATTAATTTAATTCTAAAAGTTTTTTGAATGAAAATTTTTTTGAAATTAAAATTGTGGAAGACTAACAGATTAAATCTGTTTTGATATTCAAATTTTGTTATATTTCTTTTATCAAGTAAAAAGCCTTTTTCTATTTTATTTTACACTATTTAAAAATACAAACGCTAGATGGCACACCTTTTAAATCTATCCATTCATCTCAGCACGGCGAACGGAAATGTGGATGAATATATCATGACCCATGAAGAGAAAAACATTCAAAGTTTTGGCTTGTAGATTTGGCGATTCCGAATTTGAATGTCTAATGAATACGTTACGGTGCTACCTACGTTATATTCTGGCTTCTAGATAACGAAAATATTGCAACATTATGTGCCTATGTTATGGAACGAATTTTATAACACAGAGATTACTTCCGGAGGGTTCTTACTGTATTCAATCAGGAATACTTCGTCCATTTTAGCATTTATTACAATTATTTCCATTATTCATTAATTTATACTTTCATTTTTACATAACAATAATGTTGTTTAGTATTCATTTAAAAGTATTCAGAAAGTGCAGTTTAACTTCATTTGTCACCTAATATAATATAACATATATAATGTTGAGCATAAAAAATGAGAAAACACTGATTTGGGATTAGGAGTTTAAATGCGCTCGTAATTCAATAACCAAAAACATTTCAAATTGGATAACAAAACCTTATATTAAAAAATTCTGACTTCGTGGAATCTGTTTGATCAACATAAAAACTAGGTACCAAGTGTTTTTTTTAGAGTGATAGAACTTTCGATAGGGATAACTGTGATTTGACGGAAGGTAGAAACCATGTTGTTCTGACATTTCTGTCTAGTAAGCATTGACAAATTATCATGGAAAGACTCACGTCGCAACAACGTTTACAAAATGTTTAAAATTATTTTAAAAATCAGTGTTCTATTCGCCAAACTTATAGAGCACTTCGTGAAATTAATGGTTTACATAATCGTCCATCAGAGCAGCTTATTCGTCGAACTATCGATAGATTTTGGACAACATTTTCTCTACTCGATGCAACAATAACAACAAGACAAAGAACTGTACATACAGAAGAAAATATCGCTGCTTTAAGTCAAAGTGTTAATGATGATCCAGATTTGTCTATTCGTCGACGTTCACAACAAGTTGGACTCTGTGAATCCACCATATGGAAAATTGTGCGTTGAGATCTTGGTCTACACCCATACAAGATCCAATTGGTTCAAGAATTAAAGCCACTTCCCCATAATAAGCGTCGTTTGTTTGCTGATTTGGCCCTAGAACAGCTTGAAGTTGATCCAGTTTTTTATCATAAGATTGTGTTTAGTGATGAAGCTCATTTCAGGTTGAACGGCTTTGTAAACAAGTAAAATTGCCGTATATGGAGTGGAAACAATCCTCAAGAAGTTCTGCAGCTTCCATTGCATCTTGAAAAATGCACTGCTGATAAACCAGAAACAATAGACGCTTTGGAAGGCAACATAACTCGTGTTATTGATGAAATAAGGCCTGACTTACTCGAAAAAGTGGTCCAAATTTGGTCTGGTCGAATGCGGTTCCTCAGAGCTAGTCGTGATTTACACATGCCGGAAATTATTTTAAAACATAAATGTCATAGTCATTGCCATAGTAGTTCCTTCACAATTTCCAAGGAACCTCATTATAGAAATAAAATATAAAGTTTTCACATATAAAAACATCATTACATTGATACAATAAAAATTCAAAATTTTTGAGCTAAAAATTCTGTGAGAGTATAAAACGCATTCTCTTCAAGGATCTTCCTTGTCTCTTTTTTGAATCTGGTGTTATCCCTAGACCTCAGCTCTGCAGGAAGCGTATGGTAGAGTCTGATTCCAACGTATCGCCATGAGTTCTGTAATTTTGTGAGACGATGTGTAGGCAGAATTAGGTGTGATGACGTTCTTTCTTGTGCAATGTTCATGAACATCCTTTCCTCTCTTCAGACTATCTTCATTTTGGTGAATGTGACATACGCAAGCGAGCACGTAATAGCAAGTGATTGTAAGTATGCCATATTGTTTGAATAGATTCCTACAGCTTGTGCCAGGAGGAACTTCAGCTATAACTCTCGGTCCCTTCTTCTGCTGCAGGAAGACTCTATGCGCATCACATGAATTTTCCCATATAATGATGCCATATGTCGCGATTGCTGTCCAACTGTCTGATTTATTCTACGCACCATAAAAATAGCTGTCGAAAGTCTACCATATAGTGACTCAATATGTTCTCTCCAGGAAAGCAGAACAGCATAGAACTATCATAAAAAAATTTCGCTTCAATCTTAATTTAAATGTGTTCTATTTCAATTTAAAGTTTTATCACTCTGAATAAACATCCGATATTAGTTTATTATTGTATATTATATTATATCTATCTTCTGCTGAGAAAGATTCATTTCTGAAATCACCCTGTATATTTTATATATCGTGGTCGATTAGAAATTTCATAACGCGAATCAACTTGCACACTTTCCACAAAAATGATGGACTTCATCATCATCGACACAAAGATGCATCGAATTCGCAACGGGACATCTAAATAAGAAATAAGATTCACGACTCCAAATGATGAACTTTCGGAACGGTTCAACTCTCGCTTTATTCCGAAAATAACGAATTCCATAAAATACGGAACGATTTCAAGGGCGCATATTTCGAAATTGAGAGATATCGGAGATAGTCCAGCTCCTTGAACTATTCCGAGTAGGTTTCTTGAAAAGTGTCAACGGAGGAAATTGCGTCGCGGTGCCAAGAATTATTTTTTTCTTATGAATAAAATCGTGAGACATCCTGAAATATATGCCGCGCCCACGATTTCTGAGGAACTGCGTTCTCATGAAAGTTATTAATATTTTACGCTTCCTGTGTTTTTTCGCGAAATGTTATGGACCGAAACTGTGCAATGAATACGTGAATTTAATTAATGTGGTGTATCGGGTGTTTTTTTTAGAGTGATAAAACTTTAAATTGGAATAAAATACATTTAAATCAAGATTGAAACCAATTTTTTTTCATTGAAAGATAATTTTATGACATTTATGTTTTAGAAATAATTTCCCGCATATGTCCACCACGACTAGCTCTGAGGAACCGCATTCGACCAGACCAATTTTAGACCGCTTTTTCTAGTAATTCAGGCATTATTTCATCAATAACACGAGTTATGTTGGCTTTCAAAGCGTCAATTGTTTCTGGTTTTTCAGCATAAACCAATATCTTGACATAACTCCAAAAAAAATAATCCAGTGGAGTCTTTCCTATTAAAATAAAAATTGGGAGTTGTTCACTCAGGTGTTTTTTTCGGAACAATGTCGTCATAGGAATTCTTCCTCCCTAATACAGAACAGAACTCAACTATCTGCTCAACATTGCCTTTTGGCAGTAAGTTCAATATTACATTATTTCGTGAATAGTTAACCGATTTGGAAATTTTTTGATTTTTTTGCGTTTAATATAACTTTGAAAACGAGCATAAATCTGAAATGAAATCATCGATAGTTTATTATATCGATCACTACAGCCATCTACCGAAAAAATAATGGTTTTTGTTCCGTCTCATTAGAGACGGCCATGTCGTTCGAAATTATTTTTTCATCGATATTTAGGTCTTTCCCGTTGTTATTTCGATCTAGCAGTTTTGAGAATTGTCATTCGAACTGTTAACACTTCAGATTATTTGTTTTTTAATGATGATATATGGCCTTAGAAAACATGGAAAGTCATTTAGAGATTTTGATATATTTATGTCTGTTAATTTGACACATCACAGCATTCGTAATTGTAAACGATTCTACTCTTCTTTACTTGCATTATTCTCATAATATTTCTGTAACCAATAAGAAGGTTTATTTCGTCCATTCAGTCCACCCACAAATTGACCTTCCAATCAAATATGTTAATTTCCCTCTTTTTGTTAGAAGGGATACATCGAGCACATCTAACGGTCTGTCTTTGAAAAGACTATAAAATGATTATTCTAGTAATAGTCAAACTTGTCGCATGAAGCCTTTACTACATTATGCACTATCAGTCGGATAGTCAAACTTGTACGTAGCTTGTGACATTTCGGTCCAAGCTATCGCGGTTATTATTGTTAATATAGTAATCCAGTCGATTGCTAAAATATTGGAATTGTTTTTAGTGTAATGATCAGACCTTTGGACTTAGTTTATACACGGTAAACCAAGAATTATAGTTCATTGTTATCATAACGTATTACGAGCGTTTTAATTCAATTCCCTACAATCTTCATTGGTTCATCTTTTTGGACAAATAAAGCTAGTTCATCATCGAGATAACTACATACAAGTGCCCTAGAAGTAAAACTTTTCGTAAACAACGTCAAAATACAGTCCACTAAACCCTTCGAAATTAATCAACGAGATTAATTGAATTGCAACTGCCCGTTTTTCAAAATACTGAAATAATAGGTGAAATACTGCGGTAAACTAACCGTGGGACATAACATTTTTTCCCCTATCATTATATCATAATTCATGAAATTATCGAGCACTCATTCTAAAGTATCCACAAAGTATGTATCGGGTGTGTTTTTTAGAGTGATAGAACTTTAAATTGAAATAAAACACTTTTAAATTAAGATTGAAGCTAAATTTTTCTTTATTTAAAAGATAATTTCATGGCGTTTATGTTTGAGAATAATTTCCGGCATATGTCCACCATGACTAGCTCTGAGGAACCGCATTCGACCAGACTAATATTGGACCACTTTTTCGAGTAATTCAGGCCTTATTTAATCAATAACAAGAGTTATGTTGGCTTCCAAAGCGTCTATTGTTTCTGGTTTATCAGCATAAACCAATGACTCGACATAACCCCAAAGAAATAATCCAGTGGATTTATGTCGCTTGATCTTGGATGCCAATTATTTGGACCATTTCTCGAAATAATGTTATCGCCAAATATTTCTTTCAATAAATCAATTGTTTCGGTAGCAGCATGAAGTATAGCACCATCTTGTCGGATCCAAAACACTTCTGGGTCGATGCCATTAAAATTTTGAAACAAATAATCATCGATGTGTAACGAGCACCATTCACTGTAACATTAGCTCCAGCATCGTTTTCAAAGAAAACTCATGATGCCTTCAGCCTGTTAAGCACACCTTATAGTGCAATGGGCCTGCAGAACTTCTTGAGGATTGTGAAAATTTGGCTTGTTTACATAGCCGTTCAACCAGAAATGAACTTTATCACTAAACACGATTTTACCTTAAAAAATTGGATCAACTTCAAGCTGTTCTAGGGCCCAATCAGCAAGCAAACGACGCTTATTATGGTCAATTGGCTTTAGTTCTTGAACCAGTTGTATCTTGTAGATCTTGTATTGGTGTAAACCAAGATCTTAACGCAGTTCTTTGTCTGGTTATGGTTGTTGCATCGAATAGAGAAAATGATGTCCGAAATCTATCGATAGTTCGACGAATAAGCTGCTCTGATGGACGATTCTGTTAACCACAAATTTCACGAATTGCTCTATAACTTGGGCGAATAGAACACTGATTTTGAAAATAAATTTCAACAATTTGTAAACATTGTTGCGGCGTGAGTCTTCGCATGATAATTTGTCAATGCTTACTGAACAGAAATGTCAAAACAACATGGCTTCTACCTTCTGTCAAATCACAGTTATCCCTATCGAAAGTACTATCACTCTAAAACAAAACACCCGATAGAACCCCAGACAAGTTCAATAAATGATATAAGATTTACCAGCTTTATTTCCATCTCAGTTAAAGGGACTTGACTTGAAACCCATGTCAGATTTCATTTAGATATACTTGTAAGTTTGAACAATGAACCATCTATTGGAAACAATACACGCAAATAATCATAAATCATCATCAAGACGGTCAAACCAGCGAAACAAAAACGCTCGTACCACAACTACATGACGTATTTACGATGGGAGAAAATGAATTATAGGAAAAAATTTAACGCGTCAGTCGTTGCAAGGGACATCTTGTCGTTTCAAGTACGAAATGTACAAACACTAGTAGGTTCATCGTGTCGAGTTTCAACGCAGACAAAAGAGATCAGGTTTGTGTACAGAAAATTGTAAATCTACGTCTCGTTTGTGTGCTCAATTAAATAAATAGTGAAAATTAGAATAGGAACGACGTGATTTCAGAAATACGCATTTCTGGGAATAGTATGAGATCACCGTGATATTGCGAATGACGGATGAAAAATTTACAGTCTTTATTGTAATAAATTTTTCACACATTTCGTAGTGTAGTTTCAGACTATTTTTCTGCATGTTAAACATATTAGAACAGTGGTACACATAAAATAGTCTAGCTGGATATTTCTGTAAGTATGGGTTTTTCCGAAAAACACCCTGAAGAATCTCAAATGACGAAAGGGGACGAGTTATAATAAACACAATTTTGAAGGCTTTTCAAAAATGTTTTATTAACATACTGAGTGAAAGGGATATCGATAGGCATAACTGTGATTTGACAGAAGGCAGAAGCCATGATGTTTTGACATTTCTACTTGACCATAATGAGCGTCTTTTGTTTGATGATTGGGTCCTAGAACACCTTGAAGTTGATCCACTTTTTTATCATAAAATTGTGTTTAGTGATGAAGCTCATTTCAGGTTGAACGGCTATGTAAACAAACAAAATTGCCGTTATAAGAAGTGAAAACAATCCTCAAGAAGTTCTGCAGGTTCCATTGCATCCTGAAAAATGCACTGTATGGTGTGCTTTACACGCTGGAGACATCATCGGTCCATAGTTCTTTAAAAACGATGCTGCAGACAATGTTACAGTGAATGGTGCTCGTTACAGATCGACCCAGAAGTGTTTTGGTTCCAACAAGATGGTGCTACACCTCATGCTGCTACCGTAACAATTGATTTATTGAAATAAAGATTTGGCGATAGCATTAATTCGAGAAATGGTCCAATTAATTGGCCTCCAAGACCATGCGACATAACTCCACTGGATTATTTTCTTTGGGGTTATGTCAGATCATTGGTATATGCTGATAAACCAGAAACAATAGACGCTTTGGAAGCCAACATAACTCGTGTTATTGATGAAATAAGGTCTGAATTACTCGAAAATGTGGTACAAAATTGGTCTGATCGAATGCGTTTCCTAAGAGCTAGTCGTGGTAGATATATGCCGGAAATTATTTTTAAAACGTGAATCTCTTAAAATGATCTTTCAAATAAAAAAAAATTGACTTCAATCTTTATTTAAATGTGTTTCATTTCAATTTAAAGCTCTATCACTCTAAAAAACACCCGATATGTGAATAGCTTAACGAACTTCATATGATAAATACAAATACAAAATTTTGTATTCTGTCATCCAAATGTCAAAAATACACGGTCAATAAGCTCCTTCCTCCTTTCGTCGATATGCATATGCGTCGACAAAAAAAAAATAAAAACAGAATATATATTGAACCTCCATTTTGAAGTGTCATCATTTGACTTTTTTTTCAGTATCTGTCATTTCGCTGAAGTGTAAACAATTTAATTTATGTATGCACTGAAAATGTCAACTTTGGTAACGACTAATGTGTTTTATTTCATTTCTTCCATATGAAGAAAAAGGCTGACTTTATAATATATACACTAGAAAAAATCGAGAAAATTATGCCTCCGTTTTCAAACATCGAATATGTTGTTCATTTATGGATTTGCGAATGGAAATGCTCGCGCAGCGTTTCGAAAGCACGGTTCGCGTTTTTCCAACAGACGATAACTAAAGAAAGATATTTGTACAAGTGTTCAGGCGATTAAGTGGTGAACACGCTCTTTTGGTGGTTTCCGAATTAGAGAAGATGTCGAAATAATCAGCACTTGCTATAATTTAGGCTGTCCGGGAGGATCTCATAACAAGTACTCGTCGAATTGGTTGTACATTGAGGATTCATCTTTCTACAGTACACTGAGAACTCAAAAAAAGTTGCATCCATATCATTCAAAAAAGTTGCAGGATCTGTTACCTGTTGATGCTGAGTCGACACTGAAATTTTGTAGGTGGTACCTGAATAAGTTAGGAGAGTGAGGGGGCGATAGGATATTACGGAATGATGAGGTCATTTTCACGAAGTCAGGTATGATAAATTTGCGAAATAGCCATGTAGGGAAAAGAGAAAAACCCCCTGCGACTATTGTTTCTCATTTCCAACCATTTATACATCCCGATCGCCTCAACGCTGAAGAATTCATTACATTAATTCAAAGCAGCTTAACAGACATATTGGATAAAATGCCCCAGACTAATGGACCAAATGTCTGGTTTCAAATAGATGGCTACCCAGCTCTTAATAGCCGGAATGTACGGGACTTAATGAGTGGATATTTTGGATGCAATGGATTGGAAGGTACGGTAAAATGGCCACCAAGAAGCCCTGACCTTACGCCTTTGGATTCTTATGTCGGGAACATCTTGAAAGAAAAGTATATCAAATTCGCATTCGGACTCGAGAAGATCTGATCGAAAGAATAAAATTTTGTTGTGCAGAAGTGCATCAGAAACGTTGTGAACTTCGCAGTAATGTAGATTCAGTGCGAAAACGATGTGTAAAATGTATTGAACAAGACGGTGGACATTTCGAACGATTGTTTCAAGTAGTAGTAGTCAATTTTCTTTACATTTTTCATAAAATCTGTATTTATGAAATGTAGTTTATTCCTTCCAATTATTTTGATTCGACAGATAAATTTATGATTTCTGTGATAAATATCGGGTGTTTTTTTTAGAGTGATTGAACTTTAAATTGACATAAAACGCATTCAAATTAAGATTGAAGCAAATTTTTTTTGTTTGAAAGATAATTTTATGACATTTATGTTTTATAAATAAATTCCGTCATATGTCCACCACGACTAGCTCTGAGGAACCTCACTCGACCAGACCAATTTTAGACCACTTTTTCGAGTAATTCAGGCCTTATTTCATAAATAACACGAGTTATGTTGGCTTCCGAAGCGTCTATTGTTTCTGGTTCATCAGTATTTGCATGATAATATGTCAATGCTTACTGAACAGAAATGTCAAAACAACATGGTTTCTACCTTCTGTCGAATCACAGTTATCGAAAGTTCTATCACTTTAAAAAAAACAACACCCGATACTTAGGCTATTTTGATATATTGGCATTATTTCTAACCAGCTACCAAATCTTTAGGCAATTTCGATCACACTGAAATTCCATTTGTAATGAACTAATTGCAAATTTACACTCGTTTTATCAAAATTAAACCTCTCATTGGAATATTCCTCATTTCGGGAAGAGTTAATTCACAGCATATCTTATAAAACTTAACCCTGATTTTTAAAAGATGATTCTACGTTAGTGCGTATTGATTGCATTCTCTCGTTCCATTTGCAAAAAAGAACCCATTCCATCATCGCTACAATTAGCTCGGCACAGAAAGTACATCAGAGATTAATTGGACTGACATGCAGTGAAATATGCAAATGCATATCCGAGCGAACTAAAACTGGAATAAAAATAATATTTCAAGACAAAGATATCTAGGATAAGGTCGAAAGAAGTATAAATACACGTACTACTGCGATCCCGTATTTTATAATAATGGTCTCCGTGGAAAGCTATTATCGGACCAGTCCGGTAATTATCGCAATCGATTCGAATAAAAAAAATGGTCCTTCTCAGGAATATGTCCGATTTATTGGAACGGCTCGCTCTTCGGGGACTCTCGACCAGTTTTTCCTCCAATGGCAGCCGCTTCGCTAATGGAATTATCTCAATATGTCACGAGGTATTTAATGCTCCTGAGAGATCGAGCAGGCGATCTTCATTTATTGACCAGTAACTTTGGAGAGGATTATATGTTGACTGTGGAAAAATCGAGATACCGGGTCATGTTTCTTTCGATTCAGTGGTGTTCTGCACGTTTAATGGTCCCTCCATAGGCTTAATATAAAAGGTCTTGCATTTTTGAATTGACATTACTCATGCCCGGCAGACATTGTTTATTCGTGACATTGACAGTTGTATTTGTCAATGTCTACCATTTGATCATGGAAAAGTACACACTCCAGCAATTTCTACAAATAATCCAAATTTATTATAAAGAATCGCGTCTGGTACTCTAACTTTACGTGCTTTAACTCCAATTTTGACCGTTCGGATAAGAGAACAGTTCAGTTTAGTGAAGAAGTTTGAAATGAATTTTACACTTCATGATGTGCCAATGAGGCAAAGAAATGCAAAAAGTGAAGAGAATATTGCTGTAGTACGTTAAAGTGTTCGTGAAGACCAAAATTCATGGATTTCTGGACGTTCACAAGAACTAAGCATCTCCCAGACGCCTTTGTGGCGAATTTTACGAGAAGACATTGGTTCACTTCCAGACAAAATTGTTTTAACCCAAGAACTCAAACCAACAGATCATTTAGAGCGTCGTGTATTCAGTAATTGGTGCTTAGAAAAAATCGGAAAAAATTCAAGAAATGGAGCGATAAATTATCCGCCTCGTTATTGCGATTTAACACCCCTGGAATTCTTTTTTCGGGGTAACATTAAGTAATTGATTTACAGCAGTTATCGAGCAAATTTAGACGATTTACAAATCAATATAGAACGAGTAGTTGCTAACATACGATCTGAATTGTGTGAGAGTCATGGAAAATTGGATTCAGCGACTTCATTCCTACTACGGTTTCTGTGGTGGTTATTTAAATGATGTTTTATTTCATAACAAATGGTATCGATTGTACTTTACGATGAAAAAAAAAAATTCAATAATTTTCAAATAAACAATGTGTTTTACTCACAAAACAAAATGGGGCGCTGTTAATGAATTACCCCTTAATATCGACTGGCACTAAATCAAAGAAAGAAAAAGACAGGCTTCAAAAAGAAGTGTAGGCATGAAATAGATCATATAGAAAAATTGTGAATCTGGCGATAACTGGCATAATTGCCTTCAGTTGCGTGAAGCATCGACCGTGAAAATATCTATAGAAAAAACAGAAGTCGGCCACTCTCCTTCTATGTTCCAACGACTGCAAACAGGCTGTTACAGTTGGGCAGTCGATCAGTTGTATTGTTTTTTTTCTGGATGGAATCTGAAAGTTATAACGAATGCTTTTGTTTGTGCTGAGCTTGCCAGCAGTAGTCTAGTCCTCGGCTTTATCCAAGAAAGACTCTGTTCAGCATAGAAATATTTCCTAGCTCTGAATAAATATTCCAGCTTATTTGCAGCAGACTCCACAAGAGTTGACGGTCACGCCAAGAAGATGCATGGAATCCCTTGGCTGAAGCATCTACTTTTCCATCACCAAGTCAGGAGTCAAGAACTGAGTTTATCGAAAAAAGTTTATTCCCATTCGTTTATCTTTTTGAGAACTTTGTTCAGGAAATCGATTTTCTGGCATCTAAAAAGGTGAGGTTTGTCGCTGATGAAAGAAGGGAACAGCGGTTATCATCTGTGACGCTCATAATGTGATTATCGGTCGTTTTAAGCAGATCGTTCATGTAGATTAGGAAGAGGGTGGCAACAAAACTGAGCCTTGGAGCACTCCAACTACGGGAAATTAAACCATTAACCACCACATGAATTTTCCTGTTGGAAACTTATCATACAATCACAGAGTCTACCGAAAAAACCATACGAAGATACCTTTTTCAGGAAAACCTTTCGCCAGACAACATCGAAAGCCTTGGATATGTCCAGAGCAACTGATCTAGATCCTCCATAGCGCTCAACACTTGTATCACGTTGCTGAGGAGATCACCTGTTGATTTGCGTTTGCGAAAAACATATTATCTGTCACTGATGTGGTCTTTACTCTCCAGGCATCTAATCATTACTAAATTGATAGCTGCTTTCATGACTTTCGACAAAATGGATATTATCGCTATTGGGAGGTAGTTTGATGGAAATACTTCTTTGGTATAGCTGCGCTCGTGCACTCTTCCACGAATAAGGAAAAATTCCTCCCCTGTATGACATAGTGAACATCTTACAGAGAATAGGTGTAAGTTCTTGTGAATACTTTGAATACAATGGCAGGAATACCATTTGGTCCATTTGCTTTCTTGGAATTGAGTCCACCGAGTACTCGACGAATTTGTGGTCTGAAGTAATTATCCCGTATACCAGATAAAACAGTTCGAATTGTTGGAGGTCATTTGCAATAATACATCTCCAATTTGTGAGGAGGCCTTTATGAAGTGGACGGTTGATATGGATCTCAAGAGTTGGCATTGGATTAGAAAAACAAGTCCAGATTTGGAGTTACCTTACTTCACAATGAAGGCGAAGGCATCAAAATAAAAAATGAAAGCTTAAGCAACCATAACTATATGAAAATATTAGAGAATGTCATGAAGGAAAGGTTGCGAAAGGAGCAATCATTGAATGTTGAACTTTACAGGGTGACAGGAAGAACCTCGGACAACCTTTTTTTCATTTAACTTTATTAAACAGAAGAAATTGAACAAAACAACAACGAATAATAATAACATAAACATTTGGTAATAATATATTTAAGCGGTTTCGAAATAGTTTCCTTTGGCGGCGATACATAGCTTCAGACATTTCTTGAAATTTTCGGCACTGAGCCACAGCTCTCTGTTTAGCAAACGCCCTGAGCTCCAAAATCGACCAGCTGTTGTAGTCCATTGGGTTGAGTTTCGGCGAGTAGGGCGGCCATTCTGCATATGTGATGAAACCCGGAAAATTTTCGGAGATTCCATGGCTTGAGGTTGAGCTCCTTTTTGGACATATGATGAACAGATTCACGGTTGATACCGGTCTCACTTTTATTTATAGCTGATTAGGTCCCATCCCTTAAAACTAAACAAAACGTTCAATCATTCTTGGTACAATCTGAGCTTTAAATGGGACACAATGAACCCGTTAGAATATTCTACTACCATTCTGATGAAAAACTACCGTTGGATTATCCTTCGTAGATATTACACTCATTTCGTGAAGTAATTGTTCGTAAAATGGTATCATTCACATATCAAAGAAGTAATTGCGAAATGAGTATACATCATTTACTGCTTGTTACATCACCTGCGCTATTTCCTGAGTAGAAAGTGTATATATGGTGAGTTTGAATGATAACTTAGATCTTTCATTATCTCTATACTGGAAACTTAATATCTCGTAATTTGCGAGAAAATTGAGACACATTAGGCATCAGCTAATTGTTTTATTTTTTGCGTGAAGTTCTTTTGAGATTCCTCTGTGATACTTCCACTTTGGCTCCTCCCAAATCTTGTTGTTATAATGTGTCAGCTGTGCAATCCAATTTCATTTTAACCGTTATATAACCAATAAAACATTACTGCCATTCCTGAGATTTCACGGAAGTCGTAAAAAGATATAATCATACAAGTGGACTCCCACTCGGATTGGAAAAACGCTTCAAGTTTTATACAAATGTCTTTTATGTCCTGATAAAAAGATACTAATTACCCATTTTGGTTCGCATTATTAATGAGTTTTGAAGCGTTACGGCATCCATATTCAACTTGACAGAATTGTCACTATGTATTATGTGTTTAGCAGTTTAGCAATGCGTTTCTTAAATATCAAACAGGATAAATCTGTTATACAGGATTATCCATTCTGTTCTTACGAAAGTAAACATAAATAAAACAATCTTTCATTTGGAATTTCGATCAAATTTTTATTTCAGTATAATGCTTGGACCTTGCATTTATGTGTGGAATACATCATTTAAATGTCCTCTGCGTGATCTCTCACAGGACTCGATCCTTGTGAGGTACATTTCGGGCAATATCTTACCAATACTTGACGGGTGTTGGTTTTCAGATCGTCAATAGCCTGAGGATTGTGAATTCTACCAGTTTGCCCCCAGAGGCAGAAAGTGTGATAAGGATTTCGCCATATCATCGCGCGAAGCGAGAACCCCTCCGAAGAGATGAAACCACCAGCTTCCAGTTTGGGCTTCAGTTCGAAAACCTACAACCGTCTGACTGGTAGCAGCGAAGCACTATCCAACCTCTACTGGCTCTGCGAGTTTTTAGGACGCAACTCACACGCCGGAAGGGCTTCCTGTCCATCCACCCGAACGCAGTCCCATGAACTAAGATAATCCCAAGATTGATTACTCAATTGATCCTCACCGTCAACAAGACCTGTACGTAATGACCCATGAACCCATGTGAAGTCTCTCGATTGATCCTGACATCAAGCACCAACGGACTGGCCGTTTCGTCGAGATCCATAAACCCTGTTACGCATTAGATCCAGGTTCAGGGCAAGGCTGATCGAAACGTCAAGTCCCTCTAAACCCTGAGTCATTTCATAAGAATATCCCAAACATGGGGATCTGCCAACAGATAAATGAAATACCTCCCTAGTCCAGCATGCGGGTTTTCAACCACCACCCGCTCTAGTCCAACACCAATCGGGTGGCCAGGTGATACAAGTACCACCTGTGAGCATCCATCCTCCCGAAGTAACGCAGTATAATAACGCACTCGGCCATTGGACAGAAATATCTGGAGATTTACTGCAATAGGTTAGAGTACGCTAGTTTTATGGGAGGGCTCAGCCCTCCATTCCACCATAACGGCAAAACTAGGGTCCCATTCGGAAGATCTTCCACCACACAGGTCCAGTTACAGGCGCGAATGGCATTACTTTAGGCATCGAGACTTAACTCTCCATTTCACCGAGATGAAACTAGGGTCCCAGTCAAGACCCCCATCGCGACAAGATATAATGCCATGGGGGTGAGTCTGAGGATTACTCAGAGACGTACAAGTCGACATATGAGCAGAGCTCTTCACCGACGTTAAAGTTCCATTGTCGTCATTGCTGTCCCGGGTTTTTGCTCAAGTTTTGACACTTCAGCAGACCCCCGATAAGCTGAAAGAGAAAGAAAGGATTTTTAAAATAAGAAAATAGAGAACTTGCGCCAGTACAATCAAGGAGGAACCTCACAGGTCACCCCACCCCCCTCCAAAGGGATCGCCGTGTCGACCCCAACACTCAGCCGCATGTGCAGAGTGTCTCTATTTGGTGGTTGTGAAAGACCGAAGCATCGAAACAACCCAAATAACAGCTTCAGAGCTTGGATCCCCACCTCGAAGGACCGCTGTTGCTTGTCGACTGCTAAATGCGAGGCTCCGAAGCATCGTAGAGGATTGGATTAAGGATCTAAAAATGGGACCGAAATTGGGGGTGAGCAGAGCGAGTCTTCCATGATCCCACCCCGGTCGAAACGTCGTAGTCTCGTAGTCTTGTAGGATTTATTTGAAATATAATATAATTTTATGACATTTGTGTTTTAAAAATACTTTCTGGCATATTTCCACCACGACAAGCTCTGAGGAACCGCATTCGACCAGACCAATTTTGTACCACTTTTTCGAGTAGTTCAGGCCTTATTTCATCAATAACACGAGTTTTGTTGGCTTCTAAAGCGTCTATTGTTTCTGTTTTATCAGCATAAACCAATGACTTGACATAACACCAAAGAAAATAATCCAGTGGAGTTATGTCGCATGATCTTGGAGGCCAATTAATTTGACCATTTCTCGAAATGATGTTGTCCTCAACTCTTTCTTTCAATAAATCAATTGTTACGGTAGCAGCATAAGGTGTAGCACCATCTTGTAGGAACCAAAACACTTCTGGGTCGATACCATTCAAATTTTGAAACAAACAATCATTGATCATCGATCTGTGAACATTAGCTCCAGCATCGTTTTTAAAGAAATATGGACTGATGATGCTTCCATCGTGTAAAGCACGCCATACAGTGCATTTTCAGGATACAATGGACCAGAAATGAGCTTCATTACTAAACACAATTTCACGATGAAAAAGTGGATCATTTTCAAGCTGTTCTAGGGTCCAATCAGCAAACAAACGACGCTTATTATGGTCAAGTGGCATTAGTTTTTGAACCAGTTGGATCTTGTATGGGTGTAGACCAAGATCTTCACGCAAATTTTTCCATGTGGTGAATGCACAGAGTCCAGCTTGTTGTTAGCGTCACATCTGGATTATCATTAATGACTTACAGCAGCGATATTTTCTTCTGTACGTACAGTTCTTTGTCTTGTTGTTGTTGTTGGATCGAGTAGAGAAAATGTTGTTCGAAATCTATCGATAGTTTGACGAATAAGCTGCTCTGATGGACGATTATGTAAAACTTAAATTTCACGAAGTGCTCTATAAGTTTGTCGAATATAACACTGATTTTGAAAATAAATTTCAACAGTTTGTAAATGTCGCTGCGGCGTGAGTCTTTCCATCATAATTTGTCAGTGCTTACTGAACAGAAATGTCGAAACAACATGGCTCCTTCCTTCTGTCAAATCACAGTTATCCCTATCGAAAGTTCTATCACTCTAAAAAAACACCCGATACAACATTTCAAAATGACTTGAACCGGCTGAAGAATTCATTGGTATGTTTATATACCTCTTAGAATTCTTAAAATGGTTATTGAACGAAAATCAATTAGTACGCAAATTCTAGGATAGACATACTTCAAAGAGAATGGAGAGATAATAATAAATTAGAACTAGTTTAATTATATTTCATATATTATACAATGAATTGTACAATTTTGGATTGTTTTATCAAATTACGAGAATTATTGCAATTAAGATTTCATGGAACTTTGTGGTGAAAACACAATTATGTCCGCAGAAGAGTACACTACTGTTCACTTGAGTTCACTGAGTTCAATTCACAAATTAATGTTAGTGACATTGATTAAAGGGCAACAATAACTTGCATTTTCGCAGAATACGAACACCGGCGTTATCATAGCTCATCAATCAAAAGTATAAATGTTTCATGCAATTCGTTCAATGTATTCTTGGTATGGGGGTGATTTTCTAATAATGTGAGCGAACTTATTGTCCGAAATCTATCGATAGTTCGACGAATAAGCTCCTCTGATGGACGATTATGTAAACCATAAATTTCACGAAGTGCTCTTTAAGTTTAGCGAATAGAACACTGATTTTGAAAATAAATTTCACAATTTGTGAACGTTGTTGCGGCGTGAGTGTTTCCATGATAATTTGTCGATGCTTACTGAACAGAAATGTCGAAACAACGTGACTTCTACCTTCTGTCAAATCACAGTTACCTCTATCGAAAGTTCTATCACTCTAAAAAACTAGAACAACGCAGAACAGTCATTTCTGAGTGGTACACAACCATTTGTATGCCAATTGTCTTCCAAGAATTGAGGAAAACCAACCGCAGAAGACGGATCACTCTTCACCACGACAATGCGAGCTCTCACACATCGGCTCAAACAACCGCATTTTTGAGCACTCAAAACGTCGATTTGGTGAGTCATCCGCCGTAGAGTCCTGACTTGGCACCAAATGACTTTTTTTCATTCCCGTACGTAAAAAATAAACTAAGAGGTCAACGTTTTTTCTACACCTGAAGGAGCGGTTGATGCGTTCAGAATGCATGTTTTGGAGATACTTCAATCAGAGTGGCCAACGTGCTTCGTGTATAGATCTTCATGGGAAATATCTCCAAAAACAATAAAGCGATTTTCGGTGATTAATATTTGTTTTTGTTCTCTAATCCCGAAATAAAAGAGGCAACCCTCGTAGTTACTGTTGAAGTCCTTTTTTGACTTTCCAAAATACATTCAAACCAAATTGATACGAGCGCACGAAAATAGGTGTGGAACTAATCACAGACACAAATTATTATTTTGAATTATTAATTTAATTATGTATAATTATAGATTATTTGAGGTTCCTCCTTAATTTCCGGTATTGTTGCAACAAAGCGTCGATGACCGTACCACGGCATTACTTCGTTCCTCCTTCTGAATGACCGGAAACGAACAATACGTGACGTCAGCTCTTTGGATCGTGCTGAAAAGAAATCATACAAATTTTTCCTTTGATCCGACACGTAGCTACATTGTGTTCTCTGCATAAAACCAATGTTTGTCAGATGAAACTCTCTAGCATTCGCCACACTTGATGACCGCAGCCAGTTCAATGTTATCACCCCTTCTGAATCACGTACTTTATGAAATTGTTTATCGATTTTATTATTGCTACCGGCTGATAGGAATCGAAGATTAATAATAGTTTGAGGGAAAAAATTCCATTATTTTTTCGGATGACTGTAGTGATCGATATCTCGCAAAGTACCGATTAAACAATTTCAGATTTATGCTCGTTGTTAAGGTGACATTTCACAATTTGAAAGTTGCTGAATAGTGGCTTGTTAATATAGACTTCTGATGGCCACAAAGAAAATATTCAGCGGTGTCAAATCGCAAGATTTCGGTGGCCAAGTAACTGCATTGTGTAGGGAGTTTATGCGCCCAGGAAACTGCAGAATGATCCTTGTGGCATGTGTGGAATGTTCCGATATTTTGTTGAAAGCATATATTGATGTCATTATCTTCCACAAAAGTGTTTTAAAATGAGGCGGTAGTGCGCGTTCTTCTTTGTGATCGAATTTTCATCATCATTAAAAAAAGGTGACGTGAACTGACGTGAAGTAAGAAACTCTTGTGCGTTTGTTCATATCACGTACAGTCCTAACGATTTGTGTCGTTATTTCATAGTCCGTCTTGAAAGTATCCGGAAAAAAAGCTCATTTGTAATTAATTGGTATATATTTTTAATTCTTGAGTTAGAAAATTATAACAAAATATTCATCTTATTTACTTATACAACCTCCATTTAACTGTAAACACTTGACTAAACGTCGAGGTACACTCCAAACTAGATCACCTCCATCATTTTTGGTGATGGGGATGGACTGTGAAACTGACTGAATTAAATCATATTTATTTCGTGGCGCTGTTCGTTCAACTTTAATCTTCATTAGTCCTCATTTTTTTTCAACGGGACTAGGATCTGGTGAAGCTGCTGGCCATAAATAGGTTGTCGCTTGGTGTTCTTGCAACCAAGGTTGAGTATGGGCCGAAGTATGGCATCTTGGATTATCCTGCTGAAAACGCCACCTCTCTGGATATAAAGCATGCGCCGTTTCAAGGAGGACATCGTTTAGAATGCCACAATACTTTTCACTTTTAATGGTACCATGAACTATACAGGTGATTCAAGTTATTTCAAAATGACTTGAAATGGCTGAAGAATTTCTTGGTATGTTGATATACCTCTTCGAATTCTTCAATGGTTATTGAACGAAAATCAATTAGTACGCAAATTCTAGGATAGACATACTTCGAAGAGAATGGAGAGATCATAATAAAGTAGAATTAGTTTAATTATATTCCATATATTATACAATGAATTGTACAATTTTAGGTTGTTTTATTCTAAATTACGAGAATTATTGCAATTAAGATTTTATGGAACGTTGTGGTGAAAACACCATATTGTCCGCAGAAGAGTACATTGCTGTTCACTTGAGTTCACTGAGTTAAATTCACAAATTCACTTACATTGATTAAAGGGCAACAATAACTTGCATTTTCGTAGAAATCGAACACCGGCGTTATCATAGCTCATCAATCAAAAATATAAATGTTTCATGCAATTCGTTCAATGTATTCTTAGTATGGGGGTGATTTTCTAGTAATGTGAACGATCTTATTGTCCGAAATCTATCGATAGTTCGACGAATAAGCTGCTCTGATGGACGATTTTGTAAACCATAAATTTCACGAAGTGCTCTATAAGTATGGCGAATAGAACACTGATTTTGAAAATAAATTTCAACAATTTGTAAACATTGCTGCGGCGTGAGTCTTTCCATGATAATTTGTCAAAGCTTACTGAACAGAAATGTTAAAACAACATGGCTTCTACCTTCTATCAAATCGCAGTTGTCTCTATCGAAAGTTCTATTACTTAAAAAAAAAACACCAGATATAATAAAGTGTGAGCCATCTAGAGTTTGCATTTTGGACTATTGGTTATTTGAATTCAGGCAACACTTTTGCCATTCGTATTGTGACAGAATTTCAGTTTAATATCTGACTTTAACGAATTGGGTTGATTTTCGCTTGAAAAAACCTGGGAAATATTAAAAACTTATTTCCAAAGTGGTGAATCTTCTATCCAAACTGTCAGAAATTTACCTGAGAAATTCAGTATAAGTGAAATGCCCTCACGAGAATTTGTTCTGAAAACTGAATCGTTATTTGATAAAACAACCCGTTCACGTTCTTGTCCGGTGAGCTTATCTGAATACATTGCTGCTGTAGCCTAGAATGTGACTGAACATCCATTAACTCAACTCGAAATCGTAATCGATCATCATAAATCGAAGTTGCCATTCATTATATTCAGCCTCAAGCAAATGGACAATGTACTGAAAAATTGGGTTGATCGGATGGAGTACTGTAGCCAATCGTTAATGATATTGATTTTCATTCATAAATGTCAAGGTTCAACCTTATGACTCATAACTTTGACAGAATATTCTTGAGGTTTTTATTTATAGCCGATCAGAAATGCGAATTTTAAATGGCCCAGCCCCTACTTGAAATAAATACTTGATTCTTATCCATCTATACAACCTAAAGATCGATACTTCTTTTTAACAGAATAATCAAAAATTTATTGAAACTCGCACTTCAAAACATTGAAGACTCGATATTGTGAACGTGACTACATTTATCTCTTCAACGAGTTCTGTAAACAACAAGAGCAAATAAAAGAGTAAATATTTAAGTAACGAAGAATAGGAGGGGCTTTGAAGTTTGAGCATTCGAGTTCATTAGATAGATCAAATAATGTTTCATCTTGAGGATCACTCCTACATTTGTTTTTTCCTGGATTTGACTCGATAGAAACGTGCATTATGTACAATATTGCACCGGCAAATGCATATAATTACGGCTAACTTCAACAATGGGCTGTCCTCTAAAGTGAGCTCTTACTCAATAATTACAAGAAGGAAGTGCAAGACCTACTTGAGATAGGTAGTGATTTCATCATTTATGGATCATTACGATCTTATGTGGAACGGCATCTGACTATTCGAAAGATTGTAATCTCAGTTATTCCGGTATATTGTTTCTTGAGGAATAATGTTGTGTCAGTTTTCAGAATATTACTAGGACTAGAAATAAGTTTTGATTACTCTGAATTCAGGCTTTATTTCATCAATAACAGAGTTATGTTGGCTTCCAAAGCGTCTATTATTTCTGGTTTATCAGCATAAACCAATGACTTGACATAACCCCAAAGAAAATAATTCAGTGGAGTTATGTCACATGATCTTGAAGGCCAATTAGTTGGACGATTTCTCGAAATAATGTTATCGCCAAATCATTATTTCAATAAATCAATTTTTACGGTAGCAGCATGAGGTGTAGCACCAACTTGTGTAACGAGCACCATTCACTGTAACATTAGCTCCAGCATCATTTTTAAAGAAACATGGACCGATGATGCCTCCAGCGTGTAAAGCACACCATACAGTGCATTTGTCAGAACTTCTTGAGGATTGTTTTTACTCCATATACGGCAATTTTGCTTAATTACATAGCCGTTAAACCAGAAATAAGCTTCATCACTAAACACAATTTTACGATAAGAAAGTGGATCAACTTCAAGCTGTTCTAGGGCCCAATCAGCAAAGAAACGACGCTTATTTTGGTCAAGTGGCTTTACTTCTTGAGCCAGTTGGATCTTCTTTGGGTGTAGACCAAGATCTTTAAACAAAATTTTCCATGTGGTGAACGCACAGAGTCCAACTTGTTGTGAACATCGATGAATAGACAAATCTGAATCATCATTGACACTATGACGTACAGCAGCGATATTTTCCTCTGTACGTACAGTTCTTCGTCTTGTTGTTGTTGTTGCATCGAGTAGAAAAAGTGTTGTCCGAAATCTATCGATAGTTCAACGAATAAGCTGCTCTGATTATGTAAACCATAAATTTTAAGAAGTGCTCTATAAGTTTGGCGAATAGAACACTGATTTTGAAAATAAATTTCAACAATTTGTTAACGTTGTTGCGGCGTGAGTCTTTCCATGATTATTTGTCAATGCTTACTGAACAGAAATGTCAAAACAACATGGCTTCTATCTTCTGTCAAATCACAGTTATCCCTATCGAAAGTTCTATCACTCCAAAAAAAAAAAGACCCGATATAAATACTTTGAACTTATATCTGTATTTTTAATGGATAATGCCCTAACAGTCGAAACCGGTGGTACTTATTGAGAAATGAAATTCAATGGAAATTAAATTTTACATTTAATTCTGGTTATTCTATTTTCTCAATAAATCTCACATTGGCCGATCCCAGGACGCATTTGGCAAAACATGAATACTCGTCATTGCTTCCCCAACACGATCAACGTGAAATTTCTAACGGTTTATCAGCCCACTCGTTATCTGCAGAGTATGTTTTGGTCGCCATTTATATACAGCTCTCAAAACACTCCCTCCATCATGATCTGAGCTAATATTTAACAACTGCCACCGCAGTTCCAACACACTGACATAAATATGCCATACTAAAAATACGAAGTCGAGGGCCTATCTGTTTGAGGAGAGATTAGAGGGAACGTATGCGAGCGATCCTTAGAATACACATTTCCGATTATTTTTAAAATTTACGAGCACATCCCGATATTTTCATGGGTGTTAAGGATTTTTTCACCTTACTCGCTTTTCGGAATGGAAATTTCATTACTCATCGGGATTTCCACGGAATGTCAAGAATTTATCGCTTCCTTCGACGCTGTTTAATTTTTGCGGGCGAAAATAGATGTGAAATATTTCATAACCTATTTCTCTGAAAATTTATTTTTGAATTTCCTCAATAAGTGGCACAATTGCCTCGTGGAGAAATATTTATCTTATTGTCCTTTCTGAAAAACTTCATGAAGAAATTTATGCGGAAGACTAAACTGACTGAAATTGAAACAAAATATTCTGTCACCTTTATGAAGGTAATTATTATTGAACTTCGAATCATATTGGCCTTCACTTGATAGAGATCCATTGTACACTATAATTGTTTATGATAGAGGTTCATCGTTCAAATTGAATTAAGTTCATCGATGCACTGTTGCTGAGTTAATACACGTCGAATGTTTTAAAAAAATAATCGCACGAAATGTTTACGATTTAATTCAATTCTTTGGCCGAGATGAATCCCTTAAGTTACTGTAAACAACACAAATAGCGCTCGTAGGTCAAAGCGTTCCGAGTACGCATAACCTCAAAAATGTCAAATTCTACGATAGAGCTGTCAGTTGTCATATTGCAACACTTGGATGGTCCAATCCCGAAATATAAAAGGCAACCCTCGTACCTAAGTATGTATGCAAAATATGGTGAAACGTCGTTTGTGGAATGCCTAATTCCAAAGATCGATGAGGAATTGACAAACCTGGGTTTTCGTCAACAGTACGGGCTACAGCAGCAATATTCTCAGTTGTTCCTGAACGACGCACACGGTTTCGATTCTTCACATCACTTGTCTCAACTCTCAAAATTTTCCAATAGTTCCACTATTGCCGGTGGAGAAGGTGCTTCACGGCTACTCAAAAGTGCAAAATTTTCACCATTTTTGTAGCGAATTTTTACAATTTCAACGCGTTGTTGAAGCGTGGTATCGTTTCATTTTTAGAAATAGTAGTTTTTACTTGTCAAAGATGTCAGCTTCAAAAGTGACAGCTGGCCAGATAGCAGACTATTCAAATAAAACTTCTTATTAGAAATCCCTTCATAAACCCAAAGAATATTCCGTGTATGTTTCGACCATCACATCCTGCCTTCATAAACATGTCAAGCAAATTATTCATTTACCTTTCGAAGGGGTAGTACGAGTTTATAGAACTCATCTATGAAATGAAAATCTATTTTATTTTATACATAATATATAATTATATTTAGGCTTGAATAAATCTCATTATGAAATGTCAATGGTTTAAAGAAAACGTTATAATACCTTACAATTTTCTGTGATTTTGTGACGAACATAGACTATCTGGATTTTCAAAGATTTTCAAAGTCTGTTTGAGCAATTTCCGGTTACCACTTTGAGGTAAGATATACTGATTGTTGGTTGATTTTGATATTTTAAATATTATTTAGGGCCGATGAAGGGATTATCGGAATACGAATTGTTTTTTGAAGATATAGTGCATGTTTTGAGAGATTTTTGAATTAACTTATTTGAATATTTAAATATATTAAATATTTCAAATTCAAATATATTTTTTGAGAAGTCCTTAAATTGTGTTTCATGTTTTTGAGAAGGAATTGGTGTTCATAATGGTAAGATCAGAAACAAAATTTTGTCTCCTTCAAATATTTATTTATCAATTTTAAATGACTATTTATATTTGTTGGTTTTTTTAAAATTGAAGAAGACTGTCAGATTAAATCTGTTTTGATATTCAAATTTTGTTATCTATCAAATCTTATGACAATATTTCGATTTTTTGCAGTAATTAATAGATTATGATTACTTAAATTCCCGTAAATATTAATACTTATCAGATATGATAGCAACTTCATATACGAACAGAAAAAGGGGAATTTTCATATAATCTGAAGTTCGGCAGAACCAAATACTCTTAAATTAAAAATAAAATGTGACAAGAAAAACCTCGGACAAACTTTTTTTCATTTAACTCTATTAAACAAAAGAAATTAAAGAAATCATTAACGAATAATAATAACATTAACATTTGGTAATAATATATTTAGGCTGTTTCGAAGTGGTTTGCTTTGGCGGCAATACATAACTTCAGACGCTTCTTGAAATTTTCGGGCCGCAGCTCTCCGGGCCTTAATCGGTCCCATTCCCTGCGCAGAGATTGCTTCAGCGACTCCAAACTTTTGTAGTGTTTAGCACACGCGCTGAGCTCCAAAATCGACCTCACGCTGTAGTCCATTGGGTTGAGATCCGGCGAGTAGGGCGGCCATTCTGCAGATGTGATGAAACCCGGAAAATGGGCCTTACACTATTCTTGCTTCATTTTCGCTTTGTGAGCCGGAGCGGAGTCCTGTTGAAAGGTTCAATGCGTGTCGCCGAAGTGCTGCTGGGCCCACGGAAGCACCACGTTCTCGAGAATGTCGCAGTGGTAGACTTCTTGATTGATTTTGACCCCTTGATTCACGAAAACCAAGGGTGTTTTGGCGCTGGCGCAAATTCCGCCCCAGACCATGACGGATTGCGGATTTTGACGATGATAGACGATGGCCGAAGTACCGTGAGCATCTGCGGACCATATTCTGTCGTTTTGGTGGTTGTGGGATTGTTTTACGGTGAAAAGCTTCTCGTCTGTGAATAGAATGCGCTCCCATTGCTGACCGGTGGCGGGACGAAGGAGTTGGCGGCAGTTTTGGAGTCGTACGCGCTTGTTTTCATCTGTGAGGAGTTGAACTTTTTGGAACTTGTATGGCTTGAGGTTCAGCTCCTTTTTGGACATTTGACGAAGGGATTCACGGTTGATACCAGTCTCACGGGCTAGTTTCCTCATGGAGACCCTCATATTTCTATTAACTCGCTTCTTGACGATGTTGCAATTGCTAGGCGTATTAATAGTGCGTTTTCTTCCACTTCATGGACAACGACCATCATGGCCAAGCTCCTTGGAACGACAAATTGCATCGGACACGGTTTGTCGAGGCACATTGAGCAAACGAACAATTTCACATTGACGCTTACCTGGACGATACAGCTCCAAAATTGCACTACGTTTGTTTGACATTCTAACATTCTGCAAAATAAAGTAATAGCAAACTGAAAATTCACATAATAGTACAAGAAAGTGCAGAGAATCTAATAGAATAAAAATTATTCGGCTGCGCATGAATGCTTCACAGTGAGATTTGTCCGAAGTTTTTCTTGTTACCCTGTATATCCATGCTAGATTCAAACATATACGAAAAAATCATGTACTTAATATCTGATCATTCAAAATTGTGAACCTTCCTACGTTGTGATATCATCGTCATACCTGCAATAGAATCATCGATGTCATCAACTTGAATTCGAATGAATTATTTATTTATCGAAAGGTGTTTCTTACTGAAGTCACCACACGTCCATGTCTACGTGTGGAGGATCACATCTCTTGATTCCAAGACATGATAGTAGACCGCTGTGCATTCAAGCCTGTAACTCACAAATTAAACGCTTCGAGATCCTAACGTTTATGCTTTTACTCATGTTAATTCTTCTCGACCTCTTTCGGCGATCTGAATTACAAGAGAATTGCATGTTTGTTGACTTCGCACAGCATAAATACAGATTTCATCATGATGGTATACTTATTCAGAGTATCTATATATCACACCTAGGAAGTATCGAATATTGAAGATAAGTTTATTTCATTATTATATTTAAAGTAATATATGGTTCGTCTAGAAAGTATCCGGAAAAAACAAAGCTCAATTGTAATTTCGTAGTATATATTTTTAGTTCTTGAATTAGAAAATTATAACAAAATATTCATCTTATTCACTTATACAACCTTCATTTAACTGTAAACACTTGACTAAACGTCGAGGTACACTCCAAACTAGATCACCTCCATCATTTTTGATAATGGTAGTACAGGACTGTGAAACTGACTGAATAAAATCATCTTTATTTCGTTGCGCTGCTGGTTCAACTTTAATCTTCATTAGTCCTCATATGTTTTCAACGGAACTAAGATCTGTTGAAGCTGTTGGACATAAATAGGTTGTCACTAGGTGTTCTTGCAACCAAGCTAGAGTATAGGCCGAAGTATGGCATCTTGCATTATCCTGCTGAAAACGCTACCTCTCTGGATATAAAGCATGCGCCGTTTCAAGGAGTGCCGCAGTATTTTTCACTCTTGATGATACCATCAACTATACAGAGCGACGTAGCACCACGCTGATATATTGCTCCCCAAACCATTATTTTGGTGGGAAATTTGAAAGGTAACAGGTTGTTTTGATAGGTTTTTTTAAACCAAGTTGGAAACAACTTTCATCAGATCTAAAGATTCTCACAAATTTTTATTGTTATGTTTACAACAATGTTTCGCTATCACAGTAGCATTATCAGGCAAGTTTACATTTTGAATAACCAAGCTTGTTTCCGAAATCCGTTGCTATTTATATTACAGTAATTACAATAAATTTTTTTTGAGCACTAAAACCCAGAAAGGGTCTCTGCAAATTCAGGCTTATCTGAATATATTTAACAGAGGTGAGTCATTTAAATCCATTTGTTCGTTAAGTAATATTCCAATTTTATTATTATATGTTTATTTATCTCTAGGGATTCTAACAGAATTAAGGCATAACTTTTACTTTCTTTATGTAGAATTTCAAAATTATGGTTGAAAGTATGTAACAAATCGTTGGAATATGTAGAATTGCTTTTATTATTGAGGAAACTCTTCAAATGTTCACAAATTCTATGTCGGAAAGTTCTTCTGTCCTATGTAAACTTTAGGACAATCACCGCAGGTTAACTTATAAACCCCCGATTTATCATCTTTATGTGTACAGTCTTTATTATTCTTAATGAGTTTACTCAGGTTTGAATTGATTTTAAATGAAGTTCTTGAATTGTATTTATTTTTGAGCAATTTTCTCAGAAATAGTTTCAGTGTATTTTAAGGAAATGTATTTAAAATTTTCTTTTATATTAGGATACACCATATTTAAAGCTATTTTATTATTTTTATTCATCAACAATTTGTCTATCAACTTAGGATCATAGTCATTATCAATAGCTATTTGTTTAATTATGTTAAGTTCTGTAACATAATTTTCTCAATTCATGGGAATATTAACTAATCTGTGGATCATACAATTGAATGCTGATAATTTTTGATTTAAAGGATGATTTGATTTATTGTGTATAATAGAATCCGTGTAGGTTGGTTTGTGAAATATTGAAAAATCATGTGATTTATTCATTCGAGTAACAGTTAAATCAAGAAAATTAATAGAATTATTATGTTCGGTTTCCATAGTGAATTTTATTGAAGGATTTCATTGATGAATAAAAATGTTTTTTTTTAAAGTCTGTGTGTACCTGTGAAGCAACAAAAAATATCGTCTACATATCTATTCCAATATAAAAAGTATTTCTCAAGAGAATTTTGGTGAATTTTAGTTTGAATATTGTCCATGAATATTTCTGCTAATAAAGGACTTATGGGATTTCCCATAATCAAACCGTTTTCAGATTTATAAATTTTATTTTTGAATTGAAAATAATTTTGTTTAGTGCAAATATCTAGAAATTCTAAAATATCTTCTTTGATAATTGTATTACATTACCTCAAAAATAAATATAATTTAAGAACTTCATTTAAAACCAATTCAAACTTGAGTAAATTCATTGAAAATAATAAAGCCTGTACACATAAAGATGATAAATCGGGGGTTTTTAAGTTAATCTGCGATGATTGCCCTAAAATTTACATAGGACAGACTGGAAGATCTTTTCGACATAGAATTTGTGAACATTTGTAGAGTTTCCTCAATATTAAAAGTCATTCCACATATTCTAACCATTTGTTAGAAACAGGACATACTTTCGACCATAATTTTGAAATTTTACATATAGAAAGTAAAAGTTATGCCTTAAATCTGTTAGAATCCCTAGAGATAAATAAACATAATGAAATTGGAATATTACTTAACGAACAAATAGATTTGAATAATTCACCTCTGTAAAATATATTCAGATAAGCTGGAATTTGTAGAGACCCCTTTTTCGGGTTTTAGTGCTCAATAAAAATTCATTCTACTTACTGTTATATAAATAGCAACGGATTTCGGAAACAAGCTTAGTTATTCAAAATGTAAACTTGCCTGATGATGCTACTGTGATAGCGAAACGATTGTTGTAAACAACAAATTTATGAAAATCAGAATAACCTTATTTAATTATTATTTAATATGGATTTTCACCAAGTAAGGACTGATTCAATTCAAGATCGAAAGACATTTTTAAAATTATCTTCTTGAAAACGTTGACGAAATTCTATCCTTTGGTGTCATTATAGTTTGGTTTCCTTGATATGTAGCCTTGTCCTTTCAGTGACATACGGACGGTTTCTGGACATACTTTTATATTTCGTTGATTTCCAAAGCTGTTAGCCAATTTGCGTAACCCCAGGCGCGAATTGTAACGTCCTAAGGCCAATAAAGCGTCCAAATTATTCCCTTTAATCTCACGAGGTCTTCCTGAAACTGGTCTATGCCTCATATCCATGCCATTTTTGATCCTCTTTATTTTCTTATATACCCCACTTATTCCCAGCTCAGTCAAATGCAATAATTTTTTTAACGTTTATTTTTTAACCTAATACAATTTTTTTCCGATTGGAAACTAGAGAATTACAATTTCACTTACCAAAAAATGTTGCACTAGAATTCAAAAGGTCATTTTTATTTCCCTTCTTAAAAAATAAATAGCATATTCTCTAAAAAAAGAACCTGAAAAATTTTAACCACTCATACTCTTTTGTTAGGGGTTATCTGAATAAATGTAATAAAATAATCAGCCGAATAAGACTGATCATTGCATAAGAAGGCATATTCTAAATTAGGTTATTCCACAGAAATATATAATGAAAGAAGGAACAACATGGACTCAGCATTAGAAAAACGCCAAGGGCTATGTTAAAAAAATTAATATCAGTCAAGAATCAATTTTAATAACTTATTAGCATCAGCAATATTGAATGGCAAATTGTGAGATGACAAATAAAAATTATTGTTGAGTATTGAACAAAAACGCATCAGATTATTAATGGATGGAAAAGTTCAAGTAGAAAACCTTTTACTTGGACCTAAATCGATTTAAAAATAATCGAATTGACTCACTCGGATAACGGCAAACAAATCTCGTGGCTCGTAAAAACCAAGTCTAATTTAGGCCTCTTTCGTACGAAACGCCATTCTGGTAGTCAAACATTGCACACGAGATACGATTATAACTCATATCGGAAAGACAGAAGTGACATATATTTCCCTTGTGACTGCTCTTCGATACAAACAGAAAGAGCCGAGCAGCATCGAGCAACGGATTGTGAAAGTAGCGTGCAGTCAGTCGGTCTATACCAACCAGTGGTTCTAGAACGGATAGCACGTATCGTAAGCGGGTTAGGTTAGTGCACTTAGAAGTAACTGCTCGTTCAGTCGCAGCCAATCGCGTACGCTCTTCTCGCTGAGCGCCAACTACGATTTTGACGCATCTTGTCGCGATCATCCTCACTGATACCGAAGACATCGAGTGCTAGTTCGAAAAGCCGAGTGTACCAAACGACTTCTTTATTCGTTTCGCATAGATAGTCGTGGATAATTCGATGTGAAAGTCATTTGTCCCGCGAACAACGGTCTATTTCTAGAACAAAGTGTTTTTCCTTGATTTTATCCGGTTCAGTGAAAGTGGCAATGTAAATTGAAAAATTAGCGAGCAGGATGATGATGATGAATACGGAAGTACTGCAAGTGGTCCACGAGAAGGAACACTGGATAGATGAGTCACCGATACCCCAGCTTCCTAGGGGAAGAGAGGAATCCTGGCCTAATATTCAAGAGGAGGTGACGCTCATTGTAGACAAGAAGTCCAGGAGGAAATCCTGGCATGCTATCAAGTTTGAGAGGAAAAGAAGGAAGGGTGTTGTGGATCCAAGCACACCACCAGAAGATCGAAGGCAAAAGAGACCTTCCTGGTGGAATATTTTTGCATCGTCGCAATGGCCAAGGTATTGATTTACTCTAAGGCGTTTTGCAGCTTTTTATGGCATGCTCTGATAGCTCACTGAATCGTCGTTCATATACGAATCGCATGTTTTATGCATCTTTCGTCATGTATCACCACTATGAAAAAAAGGGAAATATTTTTCATTTATTCAGCTATATTTCAAGAATACATCATTCTGAAATTTCATTTGTTGACAATCATCTCATAGTTACCAAATAGAAATAAACAGCATTATTGCATACGCAAAACTCTTCGAGTCTTTGGCTGTATTTGGTATTGAGGAATATTTCAACTCCTACTAAGTCTTCATTGAAAAATTGAAAAGGGTTTTGCCCTCGGCCTAGTTCAACCTTATCATATTTCAATAAAAAGGAGCTTGGGTTATGTCCTCTTATCGAGGAAGTTGAGTTGGTTGGTTATTTGTTGAATTTCTCTAAAATCTTTCAAGATTTGGGTGATAAATGTAATTAAAAGTTTAAATACTAATATATAATTCACCTTTATTCGTTCAATATTCAATTGAAAATAATGAGAAACGTTGAATCGAAATCAACAGCAATCAATTATTCAGAATTTAACAAATGTGGAATAATTGTTATATTTGATGAAAATAAGAAGTATTATTTTTAACAGCTAACGAACTTCAACCGTCACCAAACTTCACGAATCAACTTGACTTCGAGATCGAGTTGCAATATATACAGGGTGCCTAAGTTATATCTGGCTAAATTTCACAAGGTGCTACAAGCAATTTGCAGCACAAAAGTTCCAATTATCTTTCGTTGTGAAGTTATTCACAATTCTACTTTTTTTTAACGTTTCACAATTTTTTCACTAAAAACATAGCATATATTGAAAACTATCATCTGAATCAAAATTCAGTGTAAAAAACGGAAAGTTCTCCTCAAATTAGGCCCTTTTATCAAATAATTACTTATTATAGAGTGGTCAAGGAGAAGTTGATTATTAATTTTTGTTTTAGTCAAAGTTTACTCTAAATTCCGCTCCTTAAAATCTGCCTTATATATAGAGCTCTTCAACGCTATAGAATTATTATCGATCCAAAACTTTGTTTTTAAAATATTATTCAACGAAAAAGGGGAATAACAGATTAGGTGAGACATTCGACAGAGTTAATGACAAACATCTGACAATTTTCACATATAGACAGAATTAAATTAAATTATCCAATTATTTTACTTCTCCTTCTATGTCCATTAAAATTTACTTTACTATTTTAAATATCCAACAGAATAATTATGCTAATCTCATTACATATTTCCATTTAATAAAAAAGTTTCTCAAAAAATTCAATTAAATAAATACCTTAGAAAACACTGTTTTAATTAAGTAAGCATATAGAATTAAAAATCCTTATACAGCTTCAAAAGGAATAAAAGAATCCAAAGAAAATATAGAATATTGACTAAATTTACTAAATAAACATTTGATGGAAACAACGCTGTTTCATAACTGTATTATGAAAACCAAAGTCCACTCCAAAAATAATGAGCCTTTATCATCGAAGAACAAAAACATTCAACACCTCTAGAAATTTGATATCTTTTCGGTTCACAACATTCAATTTTAAGAAATTATTAATAAACACTGATTCAGATCATCTATTCAAACACGAGACGAGATCTAAATCAATTTATGTAATATATTTTAAGAGTTGCTTTTTTTTAGATACGAAATAATCGTCAATATTATTATTATTCGTTATGGCTCAAAAACAAAACATATATTCATGAATCCGTTTGTTATCAAATGATAACAAAGTTTTACTTCAAAATTCATATAATATTGTGTGAATATAAAAACTCATCAATTATTTATTGATACACGAAAGAGTTTCTCAATGATTACTTTGATTTGATTCATTATTCAACAAGAAGATAACCACAGTAACAATTTCCCAATCTCTCTTATTTCTGAATACTAATTAATTGTCACATCGTCATATCCAAATGTTACATTCAGAAAAAAATATTATTTTTTAGTTATCTACAGGTCCAACGTTATGAAAAATTAGTCATATCCCATTGTTAATATTATCATAAATTTACTCTCATCCCACGAACGTCACGATATTAATTCATTTCACAATACCATAAAAAATAATTAAATACTGAGGTTTCATTTGTCGGAATTGTTTACGTTCATTAGGAAATATGAAAGATATTATCAAAGGTGAATATCTCTTCTTTTTTCAGTTAAGGGTGAAAATAATCGGAATGAACCAAGTCCCATATATAACGGATTTTCCAATAGGAGATACAATTTTAAATGGTTATAACGGTAAAACTATATATAATTTTTGACATTTCTCATCTCATTTGTGTTCAGTAGATGATACCATCTACTCTTGGAAAGATACACGCCTCAACAACGTTCTAAAAATTATGGGTTGTTGTCTCCCTCATGTGGTTTTTTCGGAACATTGCCCTCATAGGAATTCTTTCTCCCTCATACAGAACTTGAAAATTATTTTTGGATTCTTCGAAACTCTTAGGTTGTCGAGTTTTGGCGATTCGACTGTTTGTTTAACCTTATCTTTTGACTGTAAGTTCAATATTACATTATTACGTGAATAGTGCACCGATTTTGAAAATGGTTACTGGGTTGTGCACAGAAGATAAATAACTTTCAAACTAACCAACACTAGTGAACTTTTCCCTATTCAAAAAATATTGGGGGTTGATACCACCTTCATTAGGGTGGTTTATTCGGAACAAGCTCAAGATGGAAATTCGTCCCCCTCAAAACCGAAGTTGACCTGTTTTTTTTAAATCTTCGAAAATTCTTCGTTCCTGTGTTCTGGAGGGGTCAAATTTGTTGGAACACCCCGTATAATATACAGTGTGGCCATTACAACCATTTTAAATTGTACCATTCCTATTGAAAAACCCGTTACTTCCAACTATAGATGTACCAACTTCAGAAGAGTTTGAACATCAACCGATAATTTTCAAAACGAAATCATTTACGATTAAATATTTTTTTGCTTTAGAAAATTCATTTTTTCCTATAATTTTTGGTTCAGTTGTTGAATTTAGTTAAATTTTTTGTAGTTAAATCCAAGTAACATTCAATCTTGGAGAAATATTTTCGAGATATCAACTCTGAATTTCTGCATGAATTTGGTGCAAATATACATCATTTGTAAGTCGAGGAGCATCCAATAGGAGATACAACTTCATTTCATTATTTTTCTTTAACATCCTAAACTCGAGTGCTTATAAGCTTTCTTAGATTAGCAATAATTACTTTTTATGATTTTTATCTACTTTAAAAAAGGGAATATCTCAACATTTGCTCTCATTTACTTATCCAAAGGAAAATAATTGCTGCATTATCGAAGAAGGCAGTCCATTTTTCTTACTCTTCCGTTCTTTCGAGTCCAGAAATCGATGTCTCATCTGCATGTTTACGAGATGAATTTCATTTCCGTTTTATACTATCAAACTTCCAATTATGCTTTTTGTGGTGATTTAATTCTTGATAAACGCCGGAAATACGATTACTGAAAGTATGTTGCTTTGATATTTTTCATCATTTCGTTTCCGTCGACATATTCTGGGTCGAATAATATCCACCATTTTTGCTTCGAAGACCTCATTGATCATTTGAAGGATTTCCTATATGTAAGCTATGAATAAAATTAAAAAAGAAATGAACTTTGCAGTTGTCTCTGAGTGAAATATAATAACAATTTCATTCAAAATGAAAAGTCACTCTAGAGACTCTAGAAACGTGGGCAATCGACGTAGTTCGTGATGCTGCTCGTTCAACTTCAATCTTCATTAGTCCCCATATGTTTTAAATGGGGCTAAGATCTGGTGAAGCCCCTGGCCATGAAATTTTTGTCACCGGGTGTTCTTGCATCCAAGCTTGACTATAGGCTGAAGTATGGCATCTTGCATTATCCTGCTGCAAACGCCACCCCTCTAGATATTAAGCATGCGCCGTTTTAAAGAGAAAATATTATAGAATGCCACAATACTTTTCACCATTAATGGTACCATCAACTATACAGAGAGGTGAAGCACCATGTTGATATATTGCCCTCAAACCATTATTTTGGTGGAAAATTTGGTAATTTGAACGGTAACAGGTTGTTTTGATAGGATTTTTAAGTGATTTCCGTCAAGTTGGAAACAACTTCCATCAGATATAAAGACATCATTAAAATCATCTTCTTGAGAACGTTGACAAAATTCTATCCTTCGTTTCTTTTGTAAAGGTGTCATTATAGGGATTTTTTTGGTTTCCTTGATATGTAGCTTTGTCTATTCACATACGGACGGTTTCTGGACATACTTTTATATTTCGTTAATCTCCAAATCCGTTAGCCAATTTGCGAAACCCCAAGCGCGAATTGTGTCTTTCTAAGGTCAATAAAGCGTTTAATATGTGATGGACATTATCATTTCCTTATCAAAAATTAAACCCCCTGAGAATCTTATTGTATACTTTTTGAATTGTATATTCTAGACGGACTATAAATCAAAATATCTTCTTATAATAAGCGAATTATTAAGTGGACTTTTTCCTTCACGATAATCTTCTTAAGATTGAATAAAAACCGACCTTGGACGTTGTGAAAACGTATGCTATTGGAAAATCGTTTATATTGAACCATATAGCATAATGTAGTGAAAATAATTGTAAAGTTATATAGTTAAAAATAACTTTTTCTCTAAAATTTCCATTCACAATGAATGATCGATCTATTGCTCACTTAATTCTTTTACACCTAGCTTAAGTAGGTATGTCGGTCATCTACATATGAATTAAATCAAGATTGTAATACAAGAATTTTACAACAGCTCATTCAGAATTTATGTTCGTTAATCTTAATTCCAATTATAAAAGCGTTCCAAGAGTGGTTTATTTCAATCTATAAATCACGAAATAGTAATAAATAGCTCTCTCGACATACATATTGCTTCTCATCTTGTTCTCTCAGATACATCTAATATTTCTTCACTTTTTCAGTAATGGAGCAGCGAAAAAATCCTTAAAAAAATCTGCGAAACAATTGAACAAAAGATTTTATCCTCAATAGTATTTCAACTAAATGAATTCATACTAAATATCACAGATTATGGGTTGAAACATGGAGAAATAATTATTAAAATCCATCAAATTTCATATTATAATAAAAAGAGCCGTTTTTTACTTGATAGAATGCTTATTACAATATCTTAAATATCATACATACTAACCTCAGGTTAACAGAATGAATATGTATAATATTTAAGATATTGTAATAATCCTTCTATCAAGTGGAAAAAACCTTTTTATTATTTTAAATATTTTATTTTTTTAAAACTTCACACAGTTTTTATGTTTCACAATTTATTCAAACTCCTGACACGTGTTTCGGTTTTTCGACCATCTGTAAAGGAGCATAAAAAGGAACAAAACTTATAATTGAAAAGGTTCTTTTATTACACCTAGGGCATCTGTGTATTTTTATGCCACATGGAAATAACAGCATCTAATATAGGGGTGTTCCCAAAGAGTACTTGGAAATTTGTTAAATTCCCCTCTTTCTTCATGGCTTTTTTAATTGAAAAAATCTCCAAATATTCCATCAATTTACCCTTATTAACATTATATAGTAATGTGACATCTTTCTCATCAAAAAAAATTATTTTCTATACAATGTTGATTTCTGGTTTATCAAAATAGACATCGTATGTTCTTTGATTCTATGCTGTAAACATCGGGCTGTCTGTCCTATATATGTAGTATTACAATCATCACAGTTAATTTGTTAAATCCCCAGTTGGAAAATTTGGGGTTCCTTTCTTTATTGTTTACCAAAATCTTGGCTGAATTATTTCTATTTACTGCTAAAGAATTAACTCTCATGAATTACACGTGAAACACGTATCAGGATTCTGAATAAATTTTGAAACATGTGTGAATTGTTTTCAATAAAATTGTTTTAATGTTTCATCTAGAGCCAACCGCATACTCCATTCATGTTATTTTATATATAATAATTATATTTTGATTTTTCACATGTATGAATGGTATCATTTCGATATAACTGGGTACTCAAAAATACCTTACAAACCTTATGTAATTTCTGTGCGACATATCGATTCCATATGGCTTTTTTGAAAATGTGCTTATTGTTTTTGTAGTTTTTTGGAAGAAATTTTTTAAAAATAGTTATTTTTTATGAAATTCTTGAGGTTATGTTGTGCATTTTTGGAAGGAAATTTGGTTTTCACAATATGTTGATACGAAACAAAATTTTGTCCTAGTATTTAGTTAACATTTTGAATTAATAGTGCATATTTTCTTTCTATTCTTCTATTCCTTCTGGTGCTGTGTTAATTTTATAGTTCGTCTTGGAAGCATCCGGAAAAAAAGCTCACTTGTAATTATTTAATAACTAATTTTAATTATTGAATTAAAAAATTACAACAAAATATTCATCTTATTTACTTATACAACCTTTATTTAACTGTAAACACTTGACTAAGAAGCGGTTTTTTACTTGATAGAAGGATAATTACAAACTTTGAATATCAAAACAGATTTAATCTGTAAGTCTTCTACAATTTTAATTTCAAAAAAATTTTTTAAAAAACTTTTAGAATTCAATTAATGTCTTATAATGAGCACTGCTTATATTTAATAGTGGTATAAAATCAAAAATTCATTATATAATATCAAATGGAATAAAAAAACCCAACAAAAATAAAATGTTAATTAAAATTTAAAAAAATAAGTAATATCGAATGTTTCGTTCCAAACATGCGCACCTGAAACATTTGACAAAATGTTCAGTTTCTGGTCTTATATTCATGAAAACTAAATCTTTTTCAAAAATACACAACATAATTTTAAGAACTTCTGCAAAACTAATTTATTTGAAATATTTAATATGTTTAAATATTTAAATAAGTTACTTCAAAAACTCTCAAAAACATGTATCACATCCTCAAAAAACAGTTAAAATTCAGATAAGGTCAGTTCAACTTTACATTTGAAAGATAAAATCAAATAAAAATAAATAAACTTGTAATCTTACCAAACAATTTCTGGAAACTCTGTGAATGCAATTTCAAACTAGGTAGGTAAATCTAATATCCAAGGTACTCTATGTTCTATGCTAAACACAGAAATCACAAAAAGTTTGTAAGGCATTTTATGGCCTTCCTTAAACCACTGGAAACTTTATTATTATAAGTTTCTTTGGATTGTGTCGTTTTAAGGCCAATAAAGCGTTTGAGTCGTTTCCTTAAATCTTACACGGTATTCCTGAAACTGGTCTATGCTCATATCTATGTCATTTTTTATCCTCTTTATTGTCTCATATACACCAATTTTTGCCAGTTCAATCAATTGCACTATTTCCTTAACGTTTCGAAGAAAACCTTTTCTATACAAATATTCTATGTGTTTTCTTTTTTCCCGGTGCGACATTTTTTCATAAATTGTATACCTGTTGACAATCAACAATATTCCACAAATAGTGTCACCGTGCAACTTTGGCCACAGCCGACTATCTGGACAACCTATTTTATACATTATTTTTGTCTCAGAATGTTACAAAAAAGAAGTGAAATTAGGAAAAAAAATAAATTTTGGGAATTAAATCAAAGAGGAGCTTTTTTAATCAGATAAAATATCATATTTCTTTCGAGTTTCGAATGCTATCCATTATAATATTACTGACTAATGACTACCAATAAGCTTCACTTTGACATTGGACACTTACGCACAGATATTTGGAGGGCTGTGTTTTTATCTAATCCGCCTATTAGTCTGGACCAAGTTAAAGCATCAAAATCCATCATCGTTTTAAAAGAAATGTAATTGACATCATATCATTTACTTATCAAAAATTAAAGCTCTTGAGAATCTTATAGCATAAGTTTTGAAGTGTATATGTTATGGGCCAAGTGATTAAAAAGGGCAGAGTGATTAATGATCATTTGAACTTCATTAATTGTCACATTGTCAAGGCATTACCAATATATTCTATATGATAGTTAGGTAATTGGATAGTTTTGGCATAAGAGGTAGGCTGAATTAACTTTGGTCCTTAATCGTTACAGTCATAAGTTTGTTATACTTTAAACTCTGAACTGTTTCAAGCATATTTGATATGTTCTCGTCACATCCCAGTAAAATAATTGAATAAAATAAACAAACTGTTTATTGTCCTGCCTTTATTGGATTATGTGAGCTATCTACTGATCAGTTTTATATTGGCAGGTGAAGAACTACGCTAAATTTATAACGAAATCTCTTCTTGAAAAACCCGTTACAATATTTCTTTCTAAGCCTCGATAACATGACGAACTTCGCAAATATGTCTCACTTCCGTTTCCTGAAATTCCTCAATCAACACGTGCTGTTTGGTCGTTTCTTGATCGGTCAAGATAGTCTGTTGAATATTATTATTGAACACCGATAAATGTACCACGCTGGCTCGTTCTATTCATAACAATGCTTCCTCGAACGAAGATAAACACGAATTTATCAATATGATTGACGACTGTGTTTGTCCCAACTATAATTCGATGTCAGAGTTCTTCATTGATTTAATGATGTTTATTATCTTGAATGCAGATAAGTACGCTTTGTACGAACGTGGTTGACAAATAAATATAATATCCAGACATACTGTTGCGTTAAAAAACAGCTTCGATTAGTCGGTGTGCTTCCGCATAGTTGGAACGCCTTTGGAGTTTTTTATTCTTGGCAAAATTGGTAAATCTGAAGGATAACCCTTATAAATCATCTGGAGAATTTGCCGAATTTTGCAAGGGGTAGGCCATTTAAAGTTTGCATTTGTGATCGGCTCTAAATAAAAAACTATTAGATTTTTTTAGAATTTATGACTTTATTAGAAAGGTTGAACCTTGGCAGAAAATAGTATTCAAATGATCGCCACGACTCACTACAGTACTCCATCCGATCAAGCCAATTTTTTAGTACATTGTCGATTGTTTTGGGCACAATATCACGAAGGGCAACTTCGATTTCGTGTTTCAAGGCACGATCGTGAATTCTACCAGTTAAGTTACTGGCATGTGAGTGTCTTTCACCAAGTGACTACTCAGCAGTCTCCACAATCTGCCCAGGAAACAGACAGTGTGATAGGGATACGTCTTATCCCTTAAGTTTTGAATATCTCCCAGTTTTGTTCGACCGTAAATCGACCCATTTCATTAATGTCGAATATTGAACTAACCACAAATAACAGACTTGTTGCCAGACTTGAAATAACCACTGCTTCAAAAGGCAAATTCTAGATGGTTCACTCTTCATTATGGCTTCAGTGGAGCAACCTCTACCATGAACGTGGAATGGGAATTAACTCGATGCCGTATGCCCAAAGATAACTTCTTACTGTTTCGAAGATGATTTTATTCTGTTGACAGGTGCATGCAGCGACGCCTTCATTCACAAATATTGGATCAAAATAGTATAAACCATAACGAGAGAGATGTTGCGGTATTGTAGTTTCTCTCTTAAGCAAATGTGATGATTCTCAATAACTTTTTCTCCATTGCGTCGGTGGTAGAGGTCTAAGGTCGTCCAGATCAAGCTCTGTCAGCAGCTTTCATTATTTAAACGCTTTCTACCATCCATGTGCATTAATATGTGATAACACTGAATCGCGACGAATCTTTAAGAACATATTAAACGCATCAACACAAGAAATTTGAGGTGAACTTTAACATCGGCTGAATTGAACGACTCAAAATTTTTATTCTAATAAAAGGGACGGAAAAATTTATCCTTTCAGTGGAATTGTCATAGAAACTTTCGATCTATCTTTCACAGTATCAAAAAAATAACAAAAATCACTCAATGAAATGAAATCGTTATTTCTCTAAATAATACACTTACGGCCTTCGAAACCATATCAGGGAAATATGCTAGTAGTTTGATCTCATTTATTGAGATTTTGATCAGCTATTTAGTAGAGAGAGAATTTAAAAAAAACTTCAGTATGTTGTTGAAGCCATCGTTCCATTTTTAGTAATGGCGTAATTTTTACTTGTCAAATATCAAAAGATGACAGCTGGAAAAGAGACAGCTGTCCAGATAGTCGGCTCTCCAGAATGAAATTTCTTATTGGAAAACCGTTTAGTTCTGAAGAGTTTTTTGAAAAGGCTTTTTCAAAGAGACGTTGATTCGAAGAATTTCTCAATTTAATGTTCAGAGTGGAATGTATTTCTTCATAATACCGGTATGAAACATTGGTGTCTCCACCAAATGTTTGTAGGGTAAGTTCCATCAATATTCTTTATTTCCTTTGGATACTGTGTGATTAGTGTTAATTCTAAAGGGTCTTTCATTAACAGCGCCCCATTTTGTTTTGTAAATAAAATACATAACTTAGTTGAAAATTATTGAAATTCTCATTTCATTATAAAGTACCATGAATACTATTAGTTACAAAACCAAACATCATTTAAATGTCCTCCACAAAAACGCTGGCAGGAATGAAGTCGTTGAACCCAATTTTCCATGATTCTTACACAAATCAGGTCGCATGTTAGCAATTACTCGTTCAATTTTGATTTGTAAATCGTCTAAATTTGCTGGATGATTGCTGTAAAGCAATGACTCCATTTAACCTAAAGAAAAAAGTCCTATGGAGTTTAATCGCAGGAACGAGGCGGATAATTTACCGGTCCATCATTTGCGATCTTTTCTAAGCACCAATTACTGAATACACGACGCTTTAAATGACCTGTTGGTTTGAGTTCTTGGGTGAAACAATTTTTGTATGGATGTAAACCAAGGTCTTCTCGTAAAATTTGCCACAGAGACGTCTGGGAGATGTCTAGTTCTTGTGAACGTCTAGAAATCGATAAATATTTGTCTTCACGAACCCTTTCATGTACGGCAGCAATATTCTCTCCACTTCTTGCATTTCTTTGTCCCACTGGCACTGCAACATCATGAAGTGTAAAATTTGTTTAAAACTTCTCCACTGAACGTTCAACTGTTCTTGAATCCGGAGGATTATAACGACCGAATATTGGAGTTGAAGCACCTAAAGTAAGGTTAACAGTTCGCGATTTTTCATGATGAATTTGGATTATTTGTAAACGTTGTTGGAATGTATACCTCCCATGATTAAATGGTAGACATGGACAAATATAACTGTCAATATCACAAATGAAAAATGGCTGCCATGCGTGAGTAATGTCAATTTAAAAATGGAGCGTTCCGATTAAAAAACTCTATATGTTTTATAAAAAAGAAACACTGTTTTCCAAAGTATTCATGCAATTCAAGAAGGTTCCGAGATATTTTATAAAATTATTATTTATACTGAGGTATAACAGAACTACTTTGTTTGATATTTAAGATACCATAAATATTAGAAAATGTTTTTTGCTGCTCAAACTCCCATGTTTCTTGTATGAGAAATAATGAGTCAATAGGTTGAATTTAATATAGTATTAAGACATCCGATAGCAAACTCCAGATATAGGGCATTTTCCACGATGCACATTCTATGAACCGGCTTCATCAAACGTGTCGTACAGTTATCATTGTCCATTAATTCTGACGGCCTGGTTTCCATTCGCGCTTCAACTCGATATACCCGCATTTTTGAGTCGGTTCTGTGTGGTTTTATTTACCACCTGTTTCTATGTTAGCGGCCTGTAATGTGAAATTTACACGCTGGTGTTTTGTTGCCAAACAACGTCCGTGCCAGGAATAGGGCAGGGCGATACGTTCCAAAAATATAACAGGAGAGGTGACACATCTGCGTCCTCAACTAGGAAGCATTTGCTAGTCGAAAGGTGACGTAAAATATACATAATAAAAGTTTTGCGGAATCACCCAATACAGAAAGAAAGAATCCATGCCGAAGATGTTGAGTTTTGAAAATATAATGAAGCTCTCTAAGAAAATGCTTCCACCTCTTAATTTAGGAGACAGCGTTTCGTTCTGAAACTCTTTAGACAGGCGTAGTGCGCAGCTCTGCCTGTGACGCCAGGGACCATGTGTTCCGCTTTGGAACGGTCGTCGAACGCTGTGTGCCTTGCCTTATTTGAACTCGGCGGGGACAGTCAGTCAGGAATCTTTAGACTAGTCGTGTCCTCTTTATGATACGCCGGTCAAGCTGCAATAGAGCAAGGCAGGATTCTGGACGAGGAGCGAAGAAGGTGTTGGCTACAATAAATTCATTTCTGCAGGGTTTATCGCTAAAATTTGACAAAATCGGATAAGAATTCTAAAAAAGGATTGGAAGTGAAGTAGGTCATTAAATTCATAGAAGTAGTTCGACAAAACGCTACAAATTTTACATAAAGATTCACTATTAAATATTAAATGAATCGATGAGGTTCAAAAATAAATATTGGCCCCATAGTTGATAAAAGTTTTCGTAAGAAAATTGAATCAAGAATTTTTTCTCTGGTAACCTCTACAATACATATTGAAAAAAAAAAAAGTATTGAATTGTATTAATATATATACAGGTGTACAGGGTCGAAGTCAAGTCGGAAGCTGGTAATAGGCCATGTCATAATGAGGGCTTTTCCAACAAGCCCGCTATTTGGGCATTTTTGACATTCGACGAGCAAAAACTACGCCATTACTAAAAATGGAACGATACACGCTTCAGCAACGCAATGAAATAGTTAAAATTCACTACAAAAAAGGTGAAAATTTTGCAGTCACTGCTCGTGAAACGAAAACATTTTTGGGTTGTCGTGAAGCACCTTCTCGACTGGCAATAGTGAATGTGGTGAAAAAATTTGAGCTGTTGGGACAGGTTAGTGATGTGAAAAAGCGAAACCGTGTGCGTCGCTCAAGAACAACTGATAATATTTCTGTTGTAGCCAGTACTGTTGACGAAAACCCAGTTTTGTCGATTCCTTGTCGTTCTTTGGAATAAGGCATTAAACAAACGACATTACACCGTATTTTACAAAAAGTCTTTGAGTCCCAAGATCTTTAAATTTCAGTTAACACAAGAACTCAAGCCGGTCGATCACCAGCAACGTCGTATCTTCGCGGATTGGGTCCTTGAAATGCATCAAAATGATCAGGATTTCCATCGAAAAATCTTCTTCAGAGATGAGGCCTATTTCAACCTCGGAAGCTACGATAACAAGTAAAATTGTCGCATTTGGGACTTACTTATTCGAAAATGAGGCTGTTGCAACTGTTACGATGAATGGATTGCTCTATAGAACTATGGTTAGTGTTTTTTTTTGTGGCTGGAATCGGAAGATATTGATGTGGACGACGTTTATTTCCAACAATAAGGTGCTACGTGCCACACAAACAACGAAACAATCGCAATTTAGCAAGAAAAGACATATAGAGTTGATAAACCGCGTACACTATAAAAAGGAAATAAATAGAATCTAAAGAAAATATAGAATACTGACCAGAATTACCCAACAGACCTTTTTCTACACAGCTCTTCATGCAAAATTTCCCTTAGAAAAGTGCGAGATATGTTCAGTTCTTCAGCTGACGAGTTGATGTTGCTGGATGTTCTGAGCTAAATCAACAATATTTTCGACGAGAACGTGGAAGGTTTTTTGAAATCAAAAGACGATCCAGATTACCAGATTTTTCAAAGCGTGAATCGACCCATTTCGTTGATGTCAAATATTAAAACTTTCTGTCAAAATACAAATGACGATATAACCAGGCTCGAAACAATCACCATTAGTCTGTCTAGAAAGTATCCGGAAAAAACAAAACTCGATTATAATTATTTAGTATATATTTTTAATTCTTGGATAAGAAAATTATAACAAACTATTCATCTTATTAACTTAAACAACCTCCGCTTAACTGTGAACACTAGACTAAACTTCGAGGTATACCCGAAACTAGATCACCTTCATAATTTTCTGTTAAGGACTTTAAAACTGACTGAATTAAATCATATTTATGTCCTGGCGCTGCTCGTTCAACTTCAGTCTTCATTAGTCCCCATATATTTTCAAGGGGGCTAAGATCTGGAGAAACTGCTTGCTATAAAATGGTTGTCACTTGGTGTATAGGACGAAATATGGCATCTTGCATTATCCTGCTGAAAACGCCACTCCTCTGAATATAAAGCTTGCGCCGTTTCAAGAAGAAAATCGCTTAGAATGCCACAATACTTTTCACTATTAATGGTACCATCAGCGATACAAAGAGGCGTAGCACCACGCTGAGATATTGCTCCCTAAACCATTATTTTGGTGGGAATTTTGAACGGTAACAGATTGTTTTGATAGGATTTTTAAATGATTTCCACCAAGTTGGAAACAACTTTCATCAGATATGAAGATATTTTTTAAATTATCTTCTTGAAAACGTTGACAAAATTCTATCCTTCGTTCCTTTTGCAAAGGGTCATTATAAGGATTTTTTTGGTTTCCTTGATATGTGGCCTTGTCTTTTCAGTGATATACGGATGGTTTCTGGACACACTTTTATATTTCGTTGATTTCCAAATCTGTTAGACAATTTGCGAAACCCTAGGCGCGGATTGTGTCCTCCTGAGGCCAATAAAGCGTTTAAATTGTTTCCTTTAATCTTACGGGGTCTTCCTTGAATTGCTCTTACGCCTCATATCCATGCCATTTTTTATCCTCTTTATTCTCTCATATACAGCAATTTTCCCAGTTCAGACAAATGCAGTAATTTTTTAACGTTTCGAAAACCTTTTCAATGCAAATTTTCCACCTGTCTTCTTTTTTATAGTTGCGATATTATTTCATAAATTGGATACCCGTTAAAAATCATCAATATTCGACAAATAGTGTTGCCATGCAACTTTGTCCACAGCCGACTATCTGCACAGAATATTATACATAACGTTGGTCTTAGAATGTTGCAAAAAAGAAGTATATTAAAATTATGAAAAATAATAAATTCCGACGGTGTAGTCTAAGCAGGAAACATTCGAATCTGAATTATTTCAAGTCGCAACCTACCATATTTGCATTAATGGTCCAAATGATGCAAAGGTCACATCCCATACGTTCCTTTCATTTCCTACACGTCCATTTAATAATCTTGTGTGGTACCGAATTGAAAATGATGTTGGCATTCATAAGTACTGTCATTACGCCATCAAGCGCAATCTCAATGATTGCCCACAAGTTATTGGCGTTTCAGCTCTGTCATCTCGCTCTCAAATCCGACTGAATGCACATTGGGGAATTGGAAACACCTTCCAAGAAGAGCGCGAGTTGCCTTCGATCTGTGATACAGTCTTCTATCGGCGATCTGTAGTCGGTCTGTATGTCGTATTTGCCTTATTCGACCCTGAACGCCTCCTACAAGAAGCTAGTGTTTTCAGATGCGGAGAATTCATTCTTCCCCACGCCCAGATTCTTTGTTCCGATGTGTGTGTGTGCAATTGCAAATGATTCTTCGAAAACCAGATTTCTTCTTTTTTGTGGATTGCAAAGTCTCGATTTCTTCGAAGGTTGTACCAGTTGTTCTTTCAAATGGAAATATTTCAAGGTGTGAATTCGAGTCTTCTTTATGAAGGCGTATTTTTGGTTTTCAAAGAAGAACTGGTTACTTTTAACTGATATAAGGGACAATAAGAGCAATTCTGTTATGATTTATCATATGCTTGGTTACTTGTCATGATTATAATAAAAAGGTATGTCGAAAACAATGGTGTCTTAACGTATACTCAAAAAAGTTTGTTTGAAGATAGGTATCTTTTTTCTTCTTGGTGAAAAGATTCGGTTCACATTGTTTGTTACGACAGTCATATCGCATTTCTGTTAACTGAAACTTTTGAGGTTAAATAAAATTCAAAATAAGTTTTGGTATTTACAAAATTTCGAATTGCAAAAATTAATTCTCTACATGACTTGTCAGTTGGAGCATTGGGACTGCAAATTTCCACAGGCATACGGGTTCAGCTCTCCTTCACGAAATATTCACGAATAGTGAACTGATTCTGAAAATTTTAACTGGGTTGTGCACAGAACATAAATAGCTCTCAAACTAACCAACACTCGACATCTCTTTCCTATTCAAAAAATGTTGCGGGTGGTTTTTTCGGAACAAACTCATCATGGAAGTTGACCTGCTTTTTGAAATCTTCAATTTTTCGTTGGGACACCTTTAATAGAGAAAACAGAATATTTTGATTTCGCGTTCAAAGTGTAATATAATACTTTAGCAAGTACGAACTCAATAAATTTAATTTTAATTTTTGAATTTCCAACAATGTCGAATAAAATCTAGAATGCCAAATATGAAGTAAAACTAGATAATGATAAATGTAAGTTATGGAATGAAATATTTCCTGTAAGATATCTCAAGGTTAACCTTTCGAAATATAGTGAAATTATCTCGGAGAAATGAACGAAATGGTACCAATATTCAGCCCTGACCCGACTGTATTTCCAGTATGATTGCACGCCATGCATAAATGTAAAAAAATCGAAAAAAGTGGAAACGCATAACCTTGTTTGTATCAACAACAATTAACCATTAATTTTTCATATTGTATTTGACGGTGTGCTATCTTATATGGTTTAAGCTAGATGTTTACATGAATATGTGGAAAAACGTGGACGGGCCACAATTTTATCGTTATTTAGTTAGTGTTAAATGATCATTTCGACATAGGTATCATATCCTCGAAATAAACTGGTTCAACAACAATTTAAGTTTACGGCAAATATTTCAAATTCTCTGAAAAATACCTCCAATTCGGGAAAGTAAATCAGGAATGTTGGATTGGAATTTCTTGTTCTTAGTTTAAATATATTTGAAGATTTTTAGAAATCAACTCCAAACTTGAAAATATTCAGTGTCAAATTGAATATGTATAGCATTGTTACTGAATTTGTACATAACGTAATTATGTATCAGGGAAATACTCTGCTCAAAAATTGAAGTCGATTATTTGCGTACATATAATAATAATATATAAAAGGAATGAAAAATCGATCTTGTATATGTACTAATGTATTAAGTTAGGTGTCCACATACGCTTAGTCTGCCTGAAATGGCAACAGTAAACAAAAATGTTTTAGAGAGACAAGATAGTAGAGAAATTAACAAAATGAAGATTCTCTCCTGGTGGAGTCTGCAGGCTTAATAAAAGATTCCTTCTGCTAGAAACACATTCAAATCACGGTTTTATATCTGGAGGGACCTCCTCTAGATATTCATAGTGCTTTTACTCTATTCGGAATTGTATTAATGAGGTTATCAATGAAAGCTTGAGGAATATTTTGCCCAATGTCCGTCGAAGCATTGGCGAGCTGTTGTAATGTCTGCGGTCTGTGACATTACAGACCAAACATGTTTAATATGATTTTGGTCTGGAGAGACAGAGGACCAGCCCATTTGGTTAATGCCATGTATTTCTATGCGATTTCAATCCAAAACTGACATTACACAACACCAGAGCAAAAGCATATCATCGCACATAAGGACCACCAAAAAAAGAATTGTACATCTACAGGAAATGAGTTTTTTTGTAATTAAGCCATTCAGTGACATGAGGACCATATTTACGTGTGTGTAATACACATACGTCTCTTCACATGGTATGTACCGCAATCCTGAAAATTTGATTCAAGTGCAAAATGTTTGTTTCTTCTTGAATATCCATTTCAATTTTTGAACAGTCTACTCCATTACCATTAACTATTTCGATGCTAATACTTGAACAACATATTCTCATTGTGTCGTAGAAATCTATATAGTTTTTTATCCTTATACCTCATATATTCTAGTCCAAGCGTTCTAATAAAAGGGTAAAAAAATCCAAGGGTTTATATAGGTTTATATTTTCTCAAAATAAAATTTTTTGTGTGTATCTTAGAAATAAATATTCATATAAACTTCTATTATTATGGTGCAAACTTTTTACAGATTTCAAATGCAAAATTAAGGATTAAAAACGAAGATGCACATGATGATGAAATAAAAATCAACAAATTGAAATTATTCTATGTTTTTGTTAGGTTCGATATTTATGAGAGCTTTTCCATAATCTGAAGTGCACACTTCTAATTTGTCCATTTAAATCAGGAAGGAGATAACAATTATTGAGTAGCTATTTTGCGACAAACATGTGGCGTAGATTAAAAAATTTAATTTGGTCGTGATTCGCGGGATTATTTGCAGTATTATCTTTTATCTCTGTGCAAATCTAGAGTGCCATTAATTCAAAAAAATAGAAATGCATAAACGATTCATGATAAGCTTACTGCGCTGTAATTTCTCAGGATTCGAGTATAATTCTGAGAATTGCTTGGTAACGGGAAATCCATGTTCAATTGAATAATAAGGACTTGATTAATCATCATTTTGTGATTACCTGAATGAATAATAACGATAGTTATTCATTTCGAACACTAGTTTCTTAAATTCTCCAACACAATATCAAGTAGAAATAGGGAAGTTAGACCTAGATTTTTTTATATTTCTTGAATATTTATTGTGAAACTGCCTCTGATTTTTGTTGTATTTCACTTTCTTCAAACTTAAAATCACACTTAGGTAGGAAGAAATTTTGTCAAAAATTCAGGTATAAAGCGAAATAAGATAATAAGTAAATTTTAAATAATAATAATAACTGTTCTTTATGGATAACAAGTTATGAACAGGCAATCAATATCGATAATTAACTTATTTTTATTTAATACATAGAAAGAACACAATGTTTGTATAAAAACTCTACTACACTAACACGAGTTATGTTGGCTTCCAAAGCGTCTATTGTTTCTGATTCATCAGCATAAACCAATGACTTGACATAACCCCAGAGTGTAAAGCACACCAAACAGTGCATTTTTCAGGATGCAATGGAACGTGCAGAACTTCTTAAGGATTGTTTTCCTTCTATATACGGCAATTTTGCTTGTTTACATAGCTGTTCATCCAGAAATGAGCTTCATCACTAAACACAATTTTACGATAAAAAAGTGGATCAACTTCAAGCTGTTCTGGGGCCCAATCAGCAAACAAACGACGCTTATTATGGTCGAGTGGCTTCAGTTTTTGAACCAGTTGGATCTTGTATGGGTGTAGACCAAGATCTTTATGCGAAATTCTCCATCTAGTGGATGCACAGAGTCCAAGTTGTTAACATCGACGAATAGACATTTCTGGATCATCATTAACACTATGACTTACACCAGCGATATTTTCTTCTGTACGTACAGTTCTTTGTCTTGTTGTTGTTACATCTAGTAGAGAAAATGTTGTCTGAATACTATCGATAGTTCGACGAATAAGCTGCTCTGATGGACGATTATGTAAACCATAAATTTCACGAAGTGGTTATCGGTGAAATTAATTTCCATTCATATGCAATCAGATTAAAGCTCCTGTCACTAGATCGTTGCTTTTGTGGTTTTTGTTTTTAATACTGTTAAACAAGCTGTTTTTTTTTTATTCCTTTGAAATGACAAATCACTCGATTATGATGTGTATTCATCATTCTATAGTATTATAAACTTAAAACAAATAAAATTCCCCACTCATAAATGAAAATGGTACAAAATTCACATAAGGGTTAATAATTTTAAGATGAAAATATGAATTTTCAACCATGTTTCATAAAAATCCAACAATCAGTTTTGATTAAATAAATTGATAAAGACTTCCACAGTTCCATATTGAATTGTGGAAATAATCTTATTTTGTTTAATTAGAATGCATTTGCATCAAGTAAGGACCGAATCAATTAAATCTTTAATCAGTTTCAGTCTTGACTTTCAATACTTAGAACGAAATAATTTGGCTGATAAGTTATAAAAATCATAGCATAGATTTTTTTCAGCAATTTCCTCGAAACTTTCCATATACTTCTCTTGCTAATCGAAAGATTTATTGTCTGAAGAAATAAGGAACCAAAATTAAATGCAATTGGATCTGCCTATTATTCCTATCGAGTTCCATGTAATTACTTCGATAAAATAGGAAGCATAGAAACATTAAATTCCAAATCGATTTCGAAAATACACGATCTATGGGATAGGCTTGAATGAACATATTTCTGTAAGCAGAATCTAGCACATACGATTGTAATATTAATTGTTACGGGCTTACATAACTTGTAACTAATTAGTTTTCAAGAATAGAGAGCAATTGCGAAACCAATACCACCATGAAAATGTGTGAAATTGAAAAATAATGCCGAGTTCAACTGGATGAAATGGGAGAAAATTGTTAAGATTGTGTCAAGTTATTCAAGCTCTCTCTCACACAGTGTTTTTAAAAATAAATTTATTTTTAGCAGCATTCAAATACCGATAAAATAAACTTTTTCAGTGGTATTTTATTGAATTAAAAATTACCAAAGAGAAAGTCCAGCTAGCAAAGTCCTAATTTAGAGATCTCATGCAGGGTGTCCCAACAAAAATTTGACCCCGCAGAACTCAGAAACGAAGAATTTTCGAAGATTAAAAAAAAAAAGGTCAATTTCTGTTTTGAGGGGAACGAATTTCCTTCATGAGTTTGTTCCGAAAAAAACACCCCCATGAAGGAGGCATCAACCCCAAAAATTTTTTGAATACGCAAGAGATGTCGCAAGAGTGTTGATTAGTCACAAATAAACAATGGCTGCCATGCGTGAGTAATGTCAATTCAAATATGAGGCGTTCCCATTGAAAGACTCTTTACTCAAATAAATCATCATTAGAGATCAAAAGGAACACGTCATTTAAAATCAGTTGCTTATGTTCAGTATTTCCGTAGAATAAAATATTATATCCGCTTTCGACTTGTTAATTACTAAACGAAATAAAAAAACTATCGAATTTTCCTATAGATAAGACACAGACATGTGATCGTCAAATTAAAATTCCACAGAGGAATTGGCGAATACCATATGTTGATAGATCAATTTTTTATAGTTCTTTTAGCCCGTTTCTGGTGCTGGAGGGTATAAAATCGCCATCGTTTTCACTTCGAGCGATTTTTTCGTCGTTGTGCTCATTAATTATGTTACCGATCTAATATTTCTGGTTTCGATAGATGCGAAGTAGTTTTAATTGGGTTCACCTGCACGAATCTTTCTTTCAATCTCGTAGGTCGCTGACACAATCTCTTTTCAAGCGGAATAAAGTGCTTCCACCATCAGTATCAGTTTACCATCAAATATGGAATATTTCGTTTCTCTTACTCGTACAGATAAATTGAACATCTAAATTCAATGAATATTTTTCGTACACTCGTAAAAAAACACCTATCATTTCGTCCAAACAACTAGCTCAAGTAGCTCAAATTATTAAGTCATGAGCGTCGTGGCAACCGACCATAGAAGGGAAAAACGGTAAAAATAATTTTTTAAAAGGCTTGCCAGCGAAATCTGCAAAAAACTGCAGATGAGAATGGAGTTTCGAAAGACCGATCTAACTGATAAAAGAATTCACATCCTCTTTCAGTTTTCCGTTTATTTGCAACGAACGTTGATTTTACTTACCGGTTCATTTGAACTACGCGAAAAATTCGATCAATAAATTATATTAATCAATGGAATATGTAGACTAATCGACTACACTAGTATAATTAATAATTCACAAGAAGTTTTAGCTCCCGAATCATGTCAATATTCAACTATTTTATCAGTTATTGGTTCTGATAACTCGAGAAACAGTTTTGAGAGTTGCGTGTGATGGAATGAATATAAATAAAATACTCAAAACATTGTTATTCTTTTTAGAATGCATTTAATGGAAAGCCAGTAATGAGACATCTAAACGAAAACTTTGTTTTTTCATACGCTTCAAGTACATAAGTCTTATCAAGAAATCTTAGATATGAAATGTTATTCCAGTTCAAAAATAGACAAACAAGTTTTGAAGTAACAACAAATGATAGCATATCCTTCATATCTCGAAAATCACCTTTACCAAGTTATCTCAATTAATCATTCAGGTGTTATTCAAATCATTGTTATTATAATTAGTATCTTGTTGATCGTGTGATTTAAATTCATTATTGTATTTTCGCTGCAATTGATCGTTATCTGTAATTTGGCATATTCATATTCAGATTAGATCACTTAATTGCCAGGCGAGTGTCAAACGCGTATATGAAAGAAAAATGAAAAAATATGAGCTAATTTTGGGATTAATTCAAGGAAGAATTTCACATTACTTTCAAAATCTACATTCGAATTTAAATATACACAGGTTTAACCGCCTACTTTTATTATTTCATGCATTTACAGTGAGTTTCACAAAACTTTAATCATTGGATAAAACCTGTTGATCACGGAGTCTTTCTACAATTCATCTACTTCAATGTTCCCAAAGTGCGGATCACTGATTTAGTCACTGTGTCAAACTATGACAGATGAACCTCTGTTGATAAAATCGATCAAGTACAAATTGGGTTCCACAAAACATTTTGTGCTCTGATCGAAACTAGAAGCACTGCTAAATCAGAGACCAAGTTGATTTGTCGATTTTGGATAATCAAGGAAAGTTTCTAGGGTAGTTTAAATGAACCGGTATGACATTTGCGGACATTGTTGTCTGTGATCTCCGAAAATCCGCAAATTGGAGGAATGTTCTATTTCTTTCGTTAATAAACGGTAAATCGCAGGGGAATAATTTTCGGTGGTAGGTTCTTTATCGATCTTTCAACATAAAAAGGCGTCTCGTCACGAAAAAAATTTTCAGGTTAGTCTTCTGTGGCCCGTTTTCAAGGACCATTCGATTATCCGTACAGGATGATGATGAAGTAATGATAAAAATACAAAATTACGTTAAAATCTTCAAGCTTCGCCTTTTGAACCTGTTGCAATATTCAAATAAAACCAGTCCTACTGAGCTCTTATAATGAACTGTCCATACCATGAGACTTCTTATGATTCAACGAATTTAACAGTAATTGTCAGCACTAGTGAAAGATTCAAATGTTATTTATTTCCAATGTTTCAGCGAGAACCTCATTATTTCCCAGTTAAAACAAAATTCATTCAATGATTATAATTCTTCTGCATCCAACAGCTGTTGCTGTTACTCAGACCGGTTATGGAAGTTGAAACATAATTTCTCGAGAGAAAACCAAAAATTTCTCAATCCACATAATTCATTTACAATTTCGAATTTAAGTGGTAGTTAGTTATCTTCGATAATAATTCATTTATACCATATTTTTTTAAGCAAGGACTTCTTGTTTATCTTTCATGTAGTATACGATACTGCATTGAGAAGTTTGCCTTGCAGTTCGATAGCACGAAAGCAACTCTTGAAATTATTTGAATCATATACCTACAAACAAGTGATCATTTATCGGTGTCATTGCAGTGATACTTCCTAGTTGATATATTATTTTCCAGTATAATTGAGTTATGAAGTTAACGATATGTGTAGCTTCAAACGTAGCCCTGTCATGTTGAAAATAAACGATGCTCATGCAGTTTTTACTTGTCAAATGTCAAAAGATGACAGCTTCAAAAGTGACGGCTGTGCAGATAGCGGGGTATTCAAAATGAAACCATTCATTGGACAATCCTTTATACTTCCACTAATCATCAATGGATCAATTCAAAATAAGAGATTCTGAAAAATCTTCTCCACATATTGACCATTTACTGAAGATTCCGTTTGGTAACCTAGAATCTAGCATTGAAAGAACATTTCATCTTCAAAGAAAATTTCTCCGACGGCTATAAATTTACCATCTTATTGGCGCCAGCAATTCCATTCCCGCCTTCAATGAAATGCCGGATAAAAGCTGTTTAACATAAGTGAAATCGATTTCCGCTATTGCTTGGCGCGTAGATTGCGTTCAGTTTATGGCGCACTTCTCGGTTATTTTAGTACTAATGTGGTGTATACTCATAGTGGAATGAACTACTCAATCATCTTTCTAATTCAACCATTTTCTTGGCTGGCAGCAATTATTGAGCTTGAACAGAGAATACTACGTTAACCATACAAACCGAAACTTTTACAAATTCATTCTAAATTATCCTTGGAAACCGTCACGTGCATGTGTAAAAATACAAGTTATGAAAAATTCAAAAATATCTGAAATGCAAATTTTAAATGGCCCACCCCTTATAAAAACCGAATTACTCTATTTCATCTCTACATGATTTATTTGACTACTTTTCTTTTTGGACATATAGACTTCTCAAATATCGTTCTACATTCCATACCAGTAGGAAATCTGTAGAAAAAAAGAAGAAAATTGATGAAAATATGAAACATTTGCACTTAATTTTGAATTTGAAATTTAGAAGAAAGAAGCTCAAAGTAAGAATTTTATGCTGTTTAGAAAATGGTAATAAATATAATGGGTTTATTCTTGAGGTTTAAATCGGGTGTTTTTTTAGAGTGATAGAACTTCAAATTGAAATAAAACACATTTGAATTAAGATTGAAGCTAAATTTTTTTCCATTTGAGAGATAAGTTTATGACATTTATATTTCAAAAATAATTTCCGGCATATGTCAATCAGGACTTGCTCTGAGGAACCGCATTCTACCAGACCAAGTTTGGACCACTTTTTCGAGTAATTCAGGCCTTATTTCATCAATAACACGAGTTGTCTTGGCTTTCAATGCATCTATTGTTTCTGGTTCATCAGCATAAACCAATGACTTGACATAACCCCAAAGAAAATAATCAGGTGGAGTTATGTCGCATGATCTTGGAGGCCAATTAATTAGAACATTTCTCGAAATAATACTATCGCCAAATCTTTCTTTCAATACATCAATTGTTACGGTAGCATGAGGTGTAGCACCATCTTGTTGGAACCAAAACACTTCTGGGTCGATACCATTCAAATTTCGAAACAAATAATCATTGATTATCGATCTGTAAAGAGCACCATTCACTTTAACATTAGCTTCAGCATCGTTTTTAGAGAAATATAGACTGATGATGCCTCCAGCGTGTAAAGCACACCATACGGTGCCTTTTTCAGGATGCAATGGAACCTGCAGAACTTCTTGAGGATTGTTTTCACTCCATATACGGCAATTTTTCTTGTTTACATAGCCGTTCGACCAGAAATGAGCTTAATCACAAACACAATTTTACGATAAAAAAGTGGATCAACTTCAAGCCGTTCTAGGGCCGAATCAGCAAACAAACGACGCTTATTATGGTCAAGTGGCTTTAGTGCTTGAACCAGTTTGATTTTGTATGGGTGTAGATCTTTACTCAAAATTTTTCATGTGGTGGATGCACAGAGTACAACTTGTTGTGAACGTCGACGAATAGACAAATCTGGATCATCATTAACACTATGACTTACAGCAGCGATATTTTCTTCTGTACGTACAGTTCTTTGTCTTTTTGTTGTTGTTGCATCGAGTAAAGAAAATGTTGTCCGAAATGTTTCGATAGTTCGACGAATAAGCTGCTCTGATGGATGATTATGTAAACCGCAAATTTCAAAAAGTGCTCTATAAGTTTGGCGAATAGAATACTGATTTTGAAAATAAATTTCAACAATTTGTAAACTTTGTTGCGGCGTGTGTCTTTTCATGATAATTTATCAATGCTTACTGAACAAAAATATCAAAACAACATGGTTTCTCCCTTCTGTCAAATTAGAGTTATCCCTATCGATAGTTCTATCACTCTAAAAAAAACCCCCGATACAAATTCAACAACTAAATTGATTCACTGCAAAAGATCAGTAGAATTTCATTTTGAGATTTATTCCACAACAATTGATCTCTAAACTATTATTCCAAAATGGAAATAGGACATAGGACATAGGAAGCTGCACAATATATGGAAATGCGTGTAACACCAAGGAATAAAAATAATTTACAACAATTTGCAACTAATCTGCAGTTAGAAATCATGTATAAAATACGCCAACGTGAAAATTTAGCAAAACAAATGCTTACCCCAAAGAAAATAAGGTTTCAGAAAGAATCCTTACGCTCGATTGTCATAGATATAAATATTTTGGGAGATAATAAAATATTTGGATGAAGTTTATGGAAAAACGAAATGAAATTTACAACAGTGGTTAATATACGAGCTCGCTGATAAGCTTGGCGTCAAGTGTGTTTTATATTTCATTTTAACTAGGGAGATGATTTGAATACTTAACCTTATTGTATGAAAGATTAATGAAAATTGCTACTTAGAAAGTATATGTGAAGATATTCTTCGAAACTTTATTGATAGGTCTCCTTTCTTGATCGATTAGCACTTATTTTAAAATACTCATAGTGTATCAAATATATCAAAAGAAATTTCACATTTGCCTCAAAACGTACAATCTGCCCCTTTCGTGGTGAATAATAATAACTGTTACCAACTTTTCGATCCTATTTCAAACTTTTTGCACGTTATGAAGGTAAAACTGGTATTCCCTAAGAGGCAATGAGAAAGTTTTCTAACACAAAAGAACAATCGATTTACCTTTTCCTGTAACTTTCTTCCTCTCCACTTCAGTAGAAAATAGAGTATTACTCCAGGTAACTTCTTCGGTATATAAACCTCAATGAAAATAATTTTATCAACAGCTGAACAGAATTAAGGAGATTGGAAATTATCTTTGTTCACCTTGAATCCACCTTTCAAGTTCGACTATAAATATAACCGTCCAGCACATGTTTCAAACGTACTTTTATTGGCGTATTCAATTGTTTCCTATTTATATTTCAAAAACGTCGCAAAGTTATCATGTGGTTATATTGTTTCCGATGAAAAATGTACGAAGTCTCTCTTTGTAAGTCTATATTCAATGGAATTTTCCACAGATAAATATAATTTCCATGAGAATTAAATGAAAATTTTGGATGTACCTCGATTTTCGTTTCAGTATTCGAATATTTGCGTTTGAATTTTCAATACCATCTCATATCCTCATAGTGCTTTGATCGGAATGCGAAACTTGGAGGATTATGGTCGAACAACTTTCATTAATTTCCGTTGAGCATTTCGTACAGCAGCGATGGACAATTAAAAGACAAATTCTTCTATTCGACCATAGGAATTCGTATATTTAAGTTAAAATGAAATTTTCAATATGATATTTTATTCCGTAGGATATTTTCGAACAATAAACAAGAAGAATATTGTCTAAAATCTTAAATTCAGTTTATTAATATATTTCTTGGATTTTATCGTGAGAATCTATAATTTTATAACAAATTTCAACATTTCTGAATTTTGTTCTTGACAAGAAATAATTTTATTTAGAAACTTTGTAATAATTCATATCAAGCTGGTCTGGCGCATTCGCCATTTTGTAATCACAATATTGGATCATAATTATTATTGCATTTTTATTTTATATTTGCGGATTTTTCAATTAATCTCATCATTAGTTAACGATAATAGGTATCTAATGGATCATTAGAAATTTCTAGTTTTAAGGGACCTGTTAGTCTCCGAATATTAAACTGTTTCAGTCGTAACTATCGGGTGTTTTTTTAGAGTGATATAACTTTCGATAGGGATAATTGTGATTTGACAGAAGGTAGAAGCTATGTTATTTGGACATTTCTCTTCAGTAAGCATTCGCAAATTATCATGAAAAGACTTATGCCCCAACGTTTACAAATTGTTGAACTTTATTTTCAAAATCAGTGTTCTATTCGCCAAACTTATAGAGCACTTCGTGAAATTTATGGTTTACATAATCGTCCATCAGAACAGCTTATTCGTCGAACTATCGATAGAATTCAGACAACATTTTCCCTACTCGATGCAACAACAACAAGACAAAGAACTGTACGTACAGAAGAAAATATCGCTGCTGTAAGTCAAAGTGTTAATGATGATCCAGATTTGTCAATTCATAGACGTTAAAAACAAGTTGGACTCTGTGTATCCACCACATGGAAAATTTTGCGTGAAGATCTTGGTCTACACCCATACAAGATCCAACTGGTTCAAGAACTAAATCCACTTGACCATAATAAGCGTCGTTTGTTTGCTAATTGGGCCCTAGAACATCTTGAAGTTGATCCATTTTTTTATCGTAAAATTGTGTTTGTGAATAAGCTCATTTCTGGTTGAACGGCTATGTAAACAAGGAAAATTGCCGTATATGGAGTGAAAACAATCCTCAAGAAGTTCTGCAGGTTCCATGGCATCCTGAAAAATGCACTGTGTGGTGGCTTTACACGCTGGAGACATCATCGGTCCATATTTCTTTAAGAACGATGCTGGAGCTAATGTTACAGTGAATGGGGCTCGTGACAGATCGATGATTAATGATTATTTGTTTCAAAATTCGAATGGTTTCGACCCAGAAGTGGTTTCTTCTAACAAGATGATGCTACTCCTCAGGCTGCTACCGTAATAATTGATTTATTGAAAGAAAGATTTGGCAATAACATTATTTCGAGAAATGGTCCAATCAATTGGCCTCCAAGATCATGCGACATAACATAACTGGATTATTTTCTTTGGGGTTATGTCAAGTCGTTGGTTTATGCTGATGAACCAGAAACAATAGACGCATTGAAAGCCAAGACAACTCGTGTTATTGATGAAATAAGGCCTGAATTACTCGAAAAAGTGGTCCAAACTTGGTCTGGTAGAATGCGGTTCCTCAGAGCTAGTCGTGGTGGAGATATGCCGGAAAATAATGAAAAAAATTGGCTTCAGTCTCAATTTTAATTTGTTTTATTTCAATTAAAATTTCTTTAACTTTAAAAGAAACAGCCGATACTTGGTAGTTCATTATAAATAGAACGAGTTTTTAGAAATCATTATGTTTTATTAGTGTTGAGTTGATATATACTTGTGACTGCAGTTTTGAAGTATTATTTCAACTTCAACTTGCAGTCAAATCTTTCAATATTCCAAATATTTGGAAGTACAACATGGTTATTTCTGAAAACTTATTTCAATACCAGTTTTAGATCGAACAGAAATTTTTTTCTCTACTATGATCTCCTTCACTGAAAACTATTTTTAATACTTGTCTATCAATCTTTTGAATATCTCTGTCAATTCTCCTCCATTTATCTAATGAGTATTTTAATTTGTCCAGCTGAAACTTATTTTTTAACTATTAAGGATTTAAAATGAGGAAACTATATTCCTATGGTGAAAAATAATCATAATAATAAAGGGTGTATAACCTTACGAATACGATTTTTAAGGTCTTGGATGGATTGTGGAGCATTGCCGTAGACCTTATCTTTCACCTGGGCTCAAAGAAAAAAGTCTAAAGGTGTTGAATCACAAGATATCGGTGGCCAGTTGCGATCACCTTTTCAAGAAATAACACGCCCAGGAAATTTTTCTTGCAGAATTGCGTTTATTTCATTGCTTGTGTGACACGTGGCGCCGTCTTGTTGAAAATAAACGTCGTCCACATCAATATCTTCCAATTCCGGCCTTAGAAAATCATTAATCATAGCACGAGCCTCATTTTCGAATAGGTAAACTCCTATCACACCGCCAGCTCAAACAAGAAAGTTTACCTAAATTTATATCAGTTGAGTAGGTATATAACAGTACTGAATACCAATTCGCAATCTCGTTTCGGGGAAAATATATCGGGATTTTCTCCTTTTAAAGGAAGTGTAGAGCTAGCAACTGGTTGAAAGTTTATCTCGAAGGAGTTTTTGTATAATGAGCGTTTGATCATCATAACACGATTGAAACTTTTCTCTTATAAATTAGATGAAAACATTTTACATTTTCGTCTCGGAGAAACTTTGGGAGCTCGGTTGATTAAACTGATCCTGAGGGACTCATTCCTTTGAAGTATCGTGAAAAATGTCCCTTAATCTTGAGTCTGGAAGATATAACAGTGGGAATCGGGTAATCAAGAATATTGGTTAGGAATCGATTAATTTAACGAAAGGAGGGAGTGGAATATTGTTGAACTGTGGGTTGAATTCTTGAATTGCTAGTGGGACTTGTATTCCAGAAATTTGAGCGTTCAACACTGCAGGATTTAGTGCTTTTCCAATTTTTCATGAAATATCCGATTTCAACCATTTCATAATTGCATCTTTTGATTTTTTCATATTTGTGAAATTATTATTCAACTATATTTATTATTCAACTATAAATTTTTTTCATGAAAATGTTGTGAATTATTCTGTATATCAGTTCAATGTAACAGAATAATTTCGAACAAATTCAAAAATTTTTCCCCTGATAATATATTCAAAAACTTATTTAGTTTTATTATATCAGAACTGATATTCTAATTTCCTTTTTTGCATTCGAATATCACGTCAGCTTTTTATCTCCCTATATTTCCTAAAGATAAGTATGTTTGTTTCCTTTGCTTATGAGGGAATAATTGACTTCTTTGTTATCGGATTTATCATAATCGTTCAAAAATTGAACACTTAAGACTCCTATATTTTCCGTTTGCAATTAACCATTGAATTTCATGTGTTCTGTAATGGCAACTAAAAAGCCGAATCCCTTCTGATTCTGCAATAATCTTCTAATTATATTAAATAAAAAGAGAACATTTTATAAATCTTTACCTAATTTAATTCATTCAAAAAATTTTTATTGGATTGTTGTAGAGAAAGTGAGTTTCCATTTTATTTGACACATGAAATTTTGTTCAGTAGGTTATCCCATTTAATCATGGAAATATAGACGCTTCAACAAGAAGAAATTTTTAATTTTTTTATCAAAATTAGTGTTCATTTGTGAAAACTGTTGGGAATTTAAGAAGAATTCATCGATGACAGTTTCATGTAAATTTTCATCACTCTGAACATTTCTGTTTGTTTACATAACCGATAAACCAAAAATGGGCTTTATTACTTAATAAAATTTTTCGAAAAAATTGTTCTTTTCCGAGTTGTTGTAGAGCAAAATCAGAAAATAAGGGACGTTTATGATGGCCAAATGGATTCAGTTCTTGAACCAGTTGAGTTTTGTTAGGATTCAAACCCAAACTCTGCTTAAAATTCTTCAAGCTGTTGTTGGAGAAAGATATAATTTTTGAGAACGGCGTGGAACCAAAAAATTTGGATTTTATCTTACACTTACTGCAACCAAGTCAATACTCCCTTGTGTGCGTTCATTTCTTTATCATACTAGCACTTTTGTATCATATAAAGAAAATTCACTTTCAAATCTGTCTACAACACGACGAATAGTGAGTTGATTAAATAAATAATGTTGTCCATGAATTCTTCTTAAATTTTCCACAGTTTTGCAGATGAACACTGATTTGGATGAAATAATTCAACAATTTCTAAGCGTTGTTGAAGCGTGTATTTCTATAATTAAATGGCATAACCTACCTAATACAAATAATCAATTTGAATGTGAGTCAATACTTAATAGAAGAAACATTAAATGACTTTAAATTCAGAATTATATATTCTAACTTTTAAAATATATATTGAATCTATATACAAAAACTAACAGAATGATATCCTTATATATAATAAATATAAAATATTTTTCTATGTCTCGGAAAAAACCTTTTAAATTCCCGACATGAATGTATTAACAAAAACTATATGAATATGTATATTAATATACAAATACAAGAAAATCCACTATTCCAAAATTATCTAAAATTCTCAAAATAAAGCATCAAATAAAAATAATTGAACGAGAATTCCAACATTTGATAGCTATTTCGGTCTCTAGACCACTTAAGAAATGATTTGAATTCAAATATACCACAAGATCAAAATTTAACTTACCAAATAAGATAAAACCTCGAATAAACTCGAAGTAAGCTTCAAAGTATCCAAAATAAAACAGAAATGATCAACGTGTTGTTACGTTTAACCTATAACCATTTGTACTGGGAACACAGAAAAACATAACAAAAAGTATTCACCCCAAATAATGTTCCATGAAAAATATCCAGAACTTCAAAAATAATAAATAATTAAGTAATAAATTGTTGATATTTATACACTATATGAATTCAATTCATAATTTGAAAATCAATTTGAATGTGAGTAAAATTCAAATGACTTTGATAGTTTTTATATATAATATCATTTCATTTTGTAGAAGTTATAATATATAATTCTGAATTTAAAGTTCTTTAAATTTTAGTTCTATCAAGTATATATAGTCTAAATATCCATAATATATTCCTTAATTATTTATTATTTTTAATATTCTGGTTATTTTTTTTATCATGGGACATTATTTGGGGTGAATGATTTTTGTTATGTTTTTCTGTCTTCCCAATACAGATGGTTATAAGTTAAACTTAACAAGACGCTGATCATTTCTGTGTTATTTTTGACACTTCAAAGCTTACTTCAAGTTTATTCGTTTCAGATTTCATCTTATTAGGCGAGTTAAATTTTGATCTTGTGATATATTTAAATTTGAATTCAATACATTTTTGAAGAGGTCTGGAGACCGAAATAGCTATCAAATGTTGAAATTCTCGTTCAATTATTTTTATTTGATCCTCTTATTTGAGAATTTTAGATAATTTTGGAATAGTGGATTTTCTTGTATTTGTATGTAAATATACATACTTACATAGTTTCTGTTAATACATTTGTATTAATACGTTTCATGTCGAGATGTAAAAAGGTTTTTCCCAAGAAATTGAAAATATTTAATATTGATGATATTCAGGATATCATTTTGATAGTTTTCGTTTATAGTTTCAATATATTATGTAGAAGTAAGAATATATAGTTCTGAATTTGAAGTCATTCAATACAAATAACATGGGAAATGACAAAATAATATACAGTGTTGCCAGTATAACCATTTTAAATTGTATCATTTCTATTGGAAAACCTGTTATTTAAAATTGAATATTAAACTTTATGGAGTACAAGCTCAATAAATTCATTTTTATTTTCACCTTCTATTGATTATCGAAGAACTACTGATAATTACTCATTTACCTTTATTTCGTACCATTTACTTGTCAATATCTCGAATATCTCTGCTAATCGCAAATAAAGAATTTTCCTTCCTTTTATCGCGTCGATTAAAACCCATTGTGACTAATCACTAATTTAAATTAACAATGGCATTAATTCGCCCATTGTTCAATCGAATCGTAGCTTGCCAGTACCCGATGCAATTCAATTTAACGACCTGCAAGGCTAGGTGTTTAATTTGCCATCATTCGTCCTTTGCCGAAGAAAGGGTGTGGATAAAACGTTTTATGACCATTCACCAGCACTTATGATTTTTATATTTCGGTCGTTATCATTTACGACCAAGAAGGTCAATTGCTATTGATTCAAGACAAAGGAGAACATGATATCGGATATACAATTCGGAAATATGAAACTTCAATTGTGATGGGTTCATTCTAGTGGAGCGATCGTCAACATGAATGGCATGATATAATAAAAAATTTGTCATTTTTGACGTTAAGTGTATCATCCAGTATACAAAATTAACAATGGTGTAATTGGATATGTTATAGTTAACGAATCTATCAATGGAGTTTTATGATATAATAGGCTGGGGAAAACAAATCCATTATTTTTGCGTGAACTTCAAGACTTTTTTAACAAGATTTGGATTGTCCGATTTGGGTCAAATATGCACCAATTGTTGGCATTTTAATGTTCAAAATGGACGTCGATCTCGTCGGTAAAGAAAACACAATCACGGGCAACTCCACGCAAATCAGTGCTCCTGGCGTCCAAGCACTGAACCATATGGACCAGAGGTACTCAGAACTTATACTTGATAAACGATAGGTGGATCTGTACGTCAATATTCCAAAATGCCGAAATTTCTACAACGAAATTAAAGTATGACGGTGAAACAAATTTTATTACTTTTTTATTTATAACCCATCCTTCACAATCATACATAAAGAACCATCTCATCCGCTATGGACTAGTGAAAAACCCACCGTCATATTATTCAATTAAATAACAATATCTTCTAGCCGTTCCAGTTTGGTGTGTCTTAATGAAGTAAAGGAAGAAGTTTTCTCACTAAAATACCACTTCGCTCCCCTCAGATCAGTAGGGTGATAAAAAGGAATAATATTTTCATCAATGTTAAAATATCGTACAATGCAGATACTCTGAAACTAGCAACAGTTGATCTAGATATCACGCTGCGCCTTGCGAACGTTCTTCGTATAATGGCTAGATATTGCACCATGCTAGCTTATGGAGCGTTCATGTAACAGTTTACCACATGCCTTGCATACAGGGTCATTGCATGTTTTGTTACCCGTTTTATTGCAATTGGATGCATTTTGCTTTTACATCACTTTGTTGCTTTCGAGGCCGCCCGATCTTTGGAATTCTTCAACACCAAGTGCTATGCATCCAAAAATGTTGATAATTCACGTAAAGGTTAAGTTGCGACGACTTGAAGTCGGTGTCTTCGATTGTAACACCAAATGAGGCAAACTTGTCACATATTTCTGTTTAGTTGTTTGGCATTCTAAATTATTTCCTTATTTTTTCGCACCTTATTCTGAATTCTTTGAATCAGACATGAAAAATTCTAGTTTCATTTACACAATATTGCTTCGAATTTGGCAATAATAATAATTATTTGTTCTTTTGTCGTATAACATTCAAAAATTGAGGGTTTTACAATAAGGGGTTCCATTTTAATATTAAAAAAACTAGTATATTATTGGAGAAATCAATGCATGTTTATTTCATTTTAATGAGGAAGGTGTGCTATTAAAAAAGGAAAACAATATGAGCCAAAATGTCATCACTGCTACCCTGCAGTACCATATCCTTTTTATGAAATTTTCCTTGGCCAATTCGACATTTCCGGCTATATCTCCTCGATATCTTCACGAATTCCATCTTTAAGGTCTTGAATCGATTATGGAGCATTGGCATAGACTTTATCCTGCACGTGGCTCCAAAGAGAGAAGTCATAAGGTGTTGAAGCACAAGATCCCGGTGGCCAATTGTGATCACGTCTTCGAGAAATAACACGGCCAGGACACTTTTCTTCCAAAATTGCGATTATTTCTTTACTTGTATGGCACGTAGCACCGTCTTATTGAAAATGAACGTTGTCTACTTCAATAACCTCCAATTTCGGGTATAAAAAAATCATCAATCATAGCTCGGTAGCGCAATCCATTCACCGTAACATTTGCACTAGACTATGGAGCTCAAACCTGAAATTCCAATGATACTAAGAGTTTCTTTAGTAAACTTTCGTTAAGACATTCAATAAATAGTAACGTTTGTCAAAGCCTACATGATTGATTTTTCACTGACGAAACTAAATGGATGTTGATTAATTCCGAGACGCGAATCTTCATCAAGTCATCACCATCTCAAGGTCTAAGTATACTACTGCGATTTCCTGAAAAAATTTATTTTAATCTTTCAATAAATGCTATGAAACGGTATTTTCCTGCATTCTAGCAGAGATTATAGTAAATATATATGTAACCGTTAATTGTATGTAAATATGAAGTTCATTATATACGATGAATATATGATGAAATACGATCGATTTTAATGATTACTTCCCTGATGAAACTCATTGACTTGGTACAGTATAACTTTGACGACCTATATTTTCAATATTATAACACTTCCTCTAGTAGTATAATTTCATTTTAATTCTCTTTAATATTTCCTGCAAATTTAATACATTGAAAATTGGTTATTGGATAACATATCCACTTTAAATAAATTACATCATAAAAATCAATTTGAATATGAGTCAGTACTTGATAGAAGTTAAATTGAAATAACTTTAAATTCAGCATTAAATGTTCTAACTTCTACAATATATATTGAAACTAAATACAAAAACTATCAAAATGATATCCTCATATATATATAAACAATATAAAATATTTTTCAGTGTCTCGTAAAAAACCTTTTTACATCCCGATATAAAGTGTTAAGTATGTATATATTAACATACGAATAGAAGAAAATCCAAATAAAGGACCAAATAGACATAATTACATAAATTATGAAATAAATTCGAAAATAATAAATAATTAAGGAATATATTGTGGATATTTAGACTCTATATGAATTTATTTCAAAATTTAAAAATCAATTTGAATGTGAGTCTAGACTTGATTGAACTAAAATTTAAAGAACTTTAAATTCAGAATTATATATTCTAACTTACAATATATATTGAAATTATATATAAACCCTATCAAAGTCATTTAAATTTTACTTCTATCAAATATTGACTCACATTCAAATTGATTTTTGAATTATGAAATAAATTCATGTTAAGTCTAAATATCCACAATATATTCCTTAATTATTTATTATTTTTGAAATTCTGGTTATTTTTCTTGTCATGGGACATTATTTGGAGTGAATAATTTTTTTTATGTTTTTCTGTGTTCCGAGTACAAATGATTATAGGTTAAACGTAACAACACGTTGATCATTTCTGTTTTATTTTGGATACTTTAAAGCTTACTTCGAGTTTATTCGTTTGAGCTGTCATCTTATTCGGTGAGTTAAATTTTGATCTTATGATATATTTCAATCTGAATACGATACATTTATGAAGAGGTCTAGAGACCGAAACAGCTGTCAAACGTTGGAATTCCCGTTCAATTATTTTATTTGATCCTATATTTTGAGAATTTTAGATAATTGTGGAGAAATGGATTCTCTTGTATTTGTATGTTAATATACATACTTATATAGTTTTGGTTGATGCATTTGTACTAATACGTTTCATGTCGGGATGTCAAAAGGTTTTTTCCGAGACTCTGAAAAATATTTCATATTGATTATATCGGGTCTTTTTTTAGAGTGATAAAACTTTCGATAGGGATAACTGCGATTTGACAGAAGGTAGAAACCATGTTGTTTTAACATTTCTGTTGACGAATTATCATGGAAAGACTCACACCGCAACAACGTTTACAACTTGTTGAAATTTATTTCATTCATGTTCTATTTGCCAAACTCATACAGTAATTCGTGAAATTTATGGTTCACATAATCGTCCATCAGAGCAGCTTATTCATCGAACTATCGATAAATTTCGGACAACATTTTCTCTACTCCATGCAACAACAACAAGACAAAGAATTGTACGTACAGAAGAAAATATCGCTGCTGTAAGTCATCCAAATTTGTCTATTCGTAGACGTTCAGAACAGGTTAGACTCTGTGCATCCACCACATGGAAAATTTTGTGTCAAGATCTTGGTCTACACCCATACAAGATCCAACTAGTTCAAGAACTAAAGCTACTTGACCATAATAAGCATCGTTTGTTTGCTAATTGGGCCCTAGAACAGCTTGAAGTTGATCAACTTTTTTATCGTTAAATTGTGTTTAGTGATGAAGTTCATGTCTGGTTGAACGGTTATTTAAACAATGTCTTTTGGACATATGGCGGAAATTATTTTTAAAACATAATTTTCATAAAATTATCTTTCAAATAAAAAAAATATTGGCTTCAATCTTGATTCAAATGTGTTTTATTTCAATTCATGGTTCTATCACTCTTAAAAAAAACACCCGATATAAAAGGATATCATTTTGATACTTTTTGATATAGTCTCAATTTATATTGTAGAAGTAAGAATATATAATTCTGAATTTGAAGTCATTTACACCATAAACTGAAATTGCTTCGATATTCTCTCCAATTTCTTCAATATGAAGGAAACATATTTCTGATTGAAGTTCTGTATGTAAAATCTCAAATTGGTCGATTGATTAATTCAAGACTTCGAAAAAATTTAATTTAAGCACCTATTAATACGTCAATTTTTTCGTATTTATCTCTGTTCTGAATTAAACCTGTATCCTGTAACACCATCATTTGCAATATTCTCAAGTTAGGTTCATTATAATTTGATGTGACTTTCCAATGAATTTGCGAAAGCGTTATTTGCGATTACTCAACAGATGATTATTATAAACCATTATGTCTTAATTGATCTAGAGGTGACTAGCCTATTTCATCTATAAAACGACAAGGTTGAGGTTCATAACTGGTCAAAAAACGATATTGGTATATATGTAATTAATAATTTATATTTGTTACATCAATTGTCGTTACCATACTTGAACGATATTGGTAATCAAAACACTTCAGAATGTTATCTGCAATCTGTGTGATTTGAATATAGTACAGTTATGACGAGAAAAGGTTTAGAAGCGGTTGGAAACAGTGATTGGAAAATACTTGAAAAAATTCTTCAGATTTGATTAGTATTGTTCGATTTAATGCTCATAATCTTTCTCTGAGATTTTCTACCTAAGTGAAGAATCTCCCTAATTCTTATAATTATTATATATCCCGATGAGAATCTCTTTAAAATTTATTATTTCATTCGGTCGAGTAATCTACATAAAATTCAATTGTAAATTTGTTTAAGCGCGTGAGACGCGGATCAAAGGATTTTCTCGAGCAATAATATAGTCCGTCTAGAAAGTATCCGGAAAAAACAAAGCTCAATTTTAATTATTTACATATTATTTACATTTAACTGCAAACACTTGAATAAACATCGAGGTACACCCGAAACTAGTCAACACTAATTTTTTAACATTTCGAAAACCTTTTCTATACGAATATTCCACCTGTTTTCTTTTTTCTAGTTGCGATATTATTTCATAAATTGTATACCCGTTGACAATCATCAATATTTGACAAATAGTGTTGCCATGCAATTTTGGCCACAGCCGACTATCTGCACAACCTACTTTATACATTACCTTTGTCTTTGTTACAAAAGAGAAGTATATTAAAATTATGGAAAATAATAAATTCCGGATACTTTCTAGACTATTGATCAATATAATCGATTGATAAAAGTTTTTCGGATAGCTCAATGAGCCGGTAGAACCCTTAGAGAAAGTTAGACTCACCAAAAGAACAAACCATTTAAATTTCGTTAAATTTTTTCTTATATGCATAAGTACATTTTTCAGATTTCAACGTTAGATTAAGTAGAACATAGAAGTCGGTTATTTTGTCTACAATTTTTATATCCCGAATTACTTTCTTTCCAATGTTGTTTTCGGATAATAAAGTAAGCCGGCAACCCTTAATACAACCTTCATATACAAGGGTAAGTAGAAAAAATATCGCACCGAAAATATCTCTGGATTATGAAGAAATATTCATATGGGTATAATGAAGGAAAGTACCCAAGTCTATTTATTCGAAAATTAATTTGTATGCAAATGATAGATGATAACAAGACAGACAAAACAACAATAACTATGAATATTTTAAACTTTTATACAATTAGGAAGATAACATTAACGATTTGACGAGTCATCGATTGCGACAGCATTTATAGATTCACTAGATAATAAAATGTTTTGTTTCAACCGAAGGTTGTTGGAAACTGATGGATTTTCATCGTCAACTTAGAATGTTACATTTGTTTATTAGAACTACCAAGAAATTTCAGACATTATTCGAAAAATACGAGGGCAGTTTGACTTTTTTAATTTTCTCATAGTAACCTTAAATAATACCCTGCTATCAACAGTCATCTGTCAAGTTTGGCAAACTGCGTCATTTAGATGTAAAATAATAAAAAGAGTGTTTTTTACTTGATATAAGGTTTTTCCAATATTTTAAATATCAAACTTCTTAAAATTAGACTAAGAGACTATTTGCGTTCTTTCTGTCATTGAAAGGTTGTTCGGAAGCATTTCTTCATTTTATGGTGAACATATATTGAAAATTAATATGAAGAAGTATTTGCATATTAAAGATAATAGCAGAATAAATTATCCAGAACCTCAAAAGATTTATATTTAATAGATTCGGTCTTTACTTGGTGGAAACTCATTTTAATTAAAAAAATTTATATGGGACAGTAATTTATTTCCACAAAAATGTTTGTACTACTACAATAATTGTTTGACCACGATGTGGCTTACATTGGTATTATATTGTATTATATGTTATATGGTATTACATTGTACTGACATTACAATGTAATACCTGAAAAAGCCACATCGTGGTGAAACAATTGTTGTAGTAGTACAAACATTTTTGTGGAAATAAATTACTGTCCCATATACATTTTTTTAATCAAAAGATTTAAATTAAAATCTAGATACTGAACTGTTTCAGTCATTACTATTTGGTAGTTGATCATAATTTCTACAACTTGTTTTAATTTAATGATCTCAAGAAAAAAATTACAATTAGATTCCGTTTATCCAAATAATTCCTTACTGAAGAGATTTGGGTCCGAATCTATCAGATTCTTTCTCTGGAGAATGTGCTATATATTATTTAAAAAGGAAAATAAAAAAACGGCTTTTTGAATTATATGTGGAACTTTTTTTAATGATGGTACTAGTGATTCTTTAACATCCAATCGAATGATATACGTATAAGGTGATGTCTAAATAATATGATCTTTATTTTTTTTATATTTCTTTTGATTCTTCATTAGTTGATTTCCACCACATGTGATGAAAATATAATATATATGTCTGTAAAGCGATACAGTGTATCTAGGACAAGTCTTTTTAAATTTAATTCTAAATGTTTTCATGAGATTTATTCAGATTTAAATCTGTAGAGGTGCTGAAGAATTAATTCCAGCTATTATCTGTTTTATGTTGGACATTTTTGGAGTGTAATTTTTTCCACTAAATGTTTTTTGGGTAATTTCGATCAAAATTCTATAATTTCTTTGGATTTTTTATCTCCTTTTGATACTGTGGGTTACTTCAATATTTCTATTATAAAACAAGCTTTCTAAGACATTTATTCAATCAAATTTTAAGAAGTTCTTAAGAAATTTTATAAAATTTAAATTTGTAGCGAGGCATAACAGAATAACTCTGTTTAATATTCAATACATCTTGGCAATCTCACCTGATTCAGAATTTCCGAGATTTTCCAACAATATATTTCTCTAATTTTCGTGAAAGTTGCTTCCTGCACCAATAAATCGCAGTAGTAAGACAAAGACAGTCTTTTCATCATGTTACCCATTAAATCAATCAACAATCGAAATTATGAGCTAACGTTATAATCGCAACCTTCTAGGTTGTATCGTAACAATTGTCCTACTTACAGAAATTGTATTGTTTCCTTTAAAGTGAACTCGCTTCGCTCTTTCGAAGAAAATCGCAATTGAGGAACGGTTTCACTATAATTTTTTATTGGGCACAGTTAACGGTTTCGCCATTATTGTTGTGTTACTAATGCCGGATTCAGATCACACTTGATTAACATGTGGAAGTCTGCTGGAAACGATACTGTTAATTTCGCACATTCAATATGAGCCGTTAGATTCGAAAAGGAAATTAATAAATTTACAGGGAAAAAATTTCGATTTTTGAACTTCTAAAATTGTTCAGTCTTCCATTTCCACGCATGTTTTAGCTATTTCTTCATGATGACTGTTTTGTCACATTATAAGTTTGCCGTGAGATGGGTGGATTAAGTTTGACTATTAGTTCTTCAACTCGAATATTGGTCGTAAGTCGTTGTTTTAAGGTAATTTACCCGTCTGATCAAAGTGAAAGGATAAATCCAAATACAAAAAAATAACAATTTAAATATTTAGGTTTTTAAACCTGAGACAACAATAACTGAATTGGTTAATAAAAAGAAGTTTTTTACTTGATAGAAGGATCATTTAAAAAATTTTAAATATTATACTACTACAAATTTTAACTTCGAAACAATTTTTATGCAGAATTAAATAAAATAAATGTCTAAGAACACACCGTGTCAATTTAGTAGGCATAAAGAATCAAACATTTATAGCACAGTATCAAAGCGAATAAAAGAATTCAAGGAAATAAAATTATTAATTAAATCCAGTAAATTATTTTTTTGTGGGGTATAAAAATTTGTTTCGTCCATTTCTTCATTAAAACCAAATTCCTTTCGAAAAATGCAAAACATAACCTGAAGATCTTCTCCGAAAACAAATTGCTCAAAATCGGTTCCTTCAAAAAAATTCTTAAAACATGCAGAACATCTTCAAAAACTATTTAGAATTATTACAACGGAAACTCATCAGCCCCACTTCACATTTAAAAAATAAAAATAATTAAGAAAATATATCTGACCACATAATACTGAAAACATATAGAATCAAAGACTTATCACACAATACCAAAGGGAATAAAAGAATTCAAAGAAATATAAATTATCAATTGAATCCACTGAGTTTTACCCTTCAAGTATATATTTAGTGGATTTAATTGATAATTTATATTTCTTTGAATTCTTTTATTCCCTTTGGTGCTGTGTGATAAGTGTTTAATTCTATATGTCTACTAAATTGAAATATTCAAATATCAATCAAACATAATTAAAACAAATTGTAGAAATTACTATGTTTTACTACCAATAAAAAGATATATTACGCATTTTCTTGTGAAATGAACTATCCCATTATCAGACAGCTGAAGACCTAACAGTGGTACAGAGGTATTTAAACAAAAGTGATAAATATTTTGAATATTTCAATAGCTTCTAGGTAACACCTAATAGTGGTACAGAGGTTTACAAGCGGAACGTACGTGATAAAAAACCGGGTTAAAAAAGAGGGGCCTTCTAACAGATATCGGAATGTCGGCAATCGACAAAGAAGGTTAAAGTTAAACAGATGGTACCCATTTAAATATCGCAAATAATTTTTGGGGTTACATAGCTCCGTACAGTCATTTATTATTTTTACATTATTTTGTTGTATATCTCAAATATTTGGATTTACATAGCTCCGTACAGTCATTCATTATTTTTTCAGCTTCGCGGTCATTTTTTGATAAGGGTAATGCGAAGGTTCTATGGATCATCGATTGATACATATCATATTCACAAAGAATGTCAACGTATCAATCGATGATCCATAGAGCCTTCGCATTACCCTTATCAAAAAATGACCGCAAAGCTGAAGTCCAAACTATAACATCAATAGCCTTGAACAACAGTTTCAACCCCAATATAATAGATAATCTAATTCGACAGAAACTATCTAAAATAGCTATGAGCCAAATTTATCCCATCATAAAAACTGAACAAAATAAAAAATTCATTTCTCTATCGTACTTTGGTAGCATAAGTCAAAGAGTGGCCAATAGTTTTTCAAAATCAGATGTGAATATTGCCTTCAAAACGCAAAACAAATTATCATCGGTATTATTTAACGCAAAGGACCCTATTCCAAACATACACAAATCAGGAGTTTATGAGTTATCTTGTTCTACGTGCAGTAATAAATATATAGGACAAACAGGACGTTCCTTCAAGACGAGGTTTAACGAACATAGAATGAGTTTCATGAAAAATGAACAAAATTCTACTTTTGCCAGTCATTGTCTAGAAAACGGTCATTCCTTTCCCAAAATAGATAATCTTAAAATTTTACATGTAGAATCAAAAGGGAAGAAACTCGATTATCTTGAATCTGTTGAAATTTTCAAATTAGTTCACAATAATAATGTAAAAATGATGAATGACTGTAATGTAAATCGAAAATATTTGAGATATTCAAAAAGTAACATCTGTTCAAAACTTTTTTCAACGAACATAAAATGAATTTAATGAAAAGTAAACAAAAATTCAACTTTTGCCATTCATTCTTCAGAAAATAGTAATTCCTTCGACAAAACAAGATTTTAAGAAAATTTTTACATATAGATTCAAAAGAAAAGAAACTTGATTATTGAAATTTTCAAATTCGTTCACAATAAAAATAATGTAAAAAATAATGAATGACTGTACGGAGCTATGTAACCCCAAAAATTATTATATTTAAGATATTTAAGTGGTGACCATCTGTTTAACAACCTTCTTTGTCGATTGCCGACATTCCGATATCTGTTAGAAGGCCCCTCTTTTTCAACCCGGTTTTTTATCATGTACGTTCCGCTTGTAAACCTCTGTACCACTATGAGGTGTTACCTAGAATCTATTGAAATATTTAAAATATTTATCATTTTTGTTTAAATACCTCTGTACCACTGTTAGGTCTTCAGTTGTCTGATGATGGTTCATTTCCCGAAACTCGAGTCACAAGAAAATGTGTAATATATTATATCTTTTTATGGGTAGTAAAACAGAGTAGTTTCTACAATTTGTTTTAATTATGATCAACTACCAAATAGTAACGGCTGAAACAATTCAGTATCAATCAAACATTCTTAAATATGAAGGAATCCTTGGGATATCAAGACAGTTGATGTACAGTTTTCTTCATCCTTTATTACTTTATATTTGGTATGTTTGTAAATTCCATTCCAAGATATAATTAATTGTATTTCTCTCCTTAGAAATTGTATGCATAAAGGGAATATTAGTTCGAAGATATCATTTTCCACAAACGTTAATTTCTGCTCCTATTAGTCCTAATTGTCATAATTTTTCTAGTTTTTCAGTTAAAACGGAAATACTCATTCGAAATAAGTAATTTTTCAGTTGCATTCTATAACGGAGCTGCGTATGATACGGAATTTAACAGAGACAAAAGGTCAAAACCATCCACATAATTGATACCAATTAACCATTTAACACTAATTCGTGATGCTTCCCGAGCTGAAGGTAATTCAGTATGGCTCTGTAGTAATTAGTTGTGCGAAAATGGGCCAAATGGAGGGAATTACTCCAATTACTCCCATAATCGTTACTTGTTGTCCGAAGCTCCAGCATCCTTGATGCAATTATAGGAATATTACATTTTAATTCGAATTGAAGGGAAAATATAGTACGTTTCCAAACGTTACATTTTCAACGTGAACTTACACTCACGTATGTGAAAATGAACTACTTCACATAAAATTATCATGGGAAAAAAACGCATCTCTTTCGATGCTATTTCCTAATCGTTTACGTTCCTGATGTATTCTTTTACTAAATCATTGAATATGAAACAACTTATATCGTCAAGACCCACGAACCCTTGTGAAGTCTTCCAGTGATCCTGGCTTTAAGCACCAATAGTATAGCTGTATTGTCGAGATCCACAAACCTCAGAAACGTCTCGCAATTGATTGTGGTTCAGGACGAGGCCGGTCGAACCTTCAAGACGCTAAACCCTGCAGCATTTCTCGAGATATCCTATATATGAGTTTCTGCGAATAGATAGATGAAATACCCTTCTAATCCAGCATGCAGTCTTTCAACCTATGCCGCATCGAGTCCAACACCAGGTCGTACGAATACTTCCTAAGGGCCTCCATCGTCCCGTGGTAAGGTAGAGTACGTAAGTCAGTGAGTTTGACAACGCAGTTCAGCCCTCCATTTTACTTTTCCGGTGAAACTAGGACCCCATTCGGTTGAACTTCCACCACACGGATCCAGTGTCGTGGCGCGAGTGACATTACTTTAGGCTTTAGACTTAATCCTCCATTTCACCGGGATAAAAGTAGGATCTTAGCCAAGACAAGCGCCTCCAGCGTGTCAAGTTGCAATGTCATGAGGGGCGTACAAATGTAGACAGTGTAACATACATCTATAAAACAATTCTATACTCAAACAAACTCGACAAGATTTGGTTAATCACAGAGACAAATTGCAGACATGTACACGTTTCAAACTGGTTGGTTTTCATTTGATTGCAGCATGTGAGTTCAGAGTAAAAAATTCATTAAAAAAATGTGTTTGATAAGGAGTATGATCTATGGTATCATGAAGCTATTCAAATCGGGACAGACACATCGTTTTTTTTTTCTTTAGAGTAATAGAACTTTCTATAGGGATAACTGTGATTTGACAGAGGGTAGAAGCCATGTTTTTTTGACATTTCTGTTCAGTAAGCATTGACAAATTACCATGAAAAGACTCACGCCGCAACAGCGTTTACAAATTGTTGAAATTTATTTTCAAAATCAATGTTCTACTCGTCAAACTCATAGAGCACTTCGTGAAATTTATGGTTTACGTAATCGTCCACCGGAGCAGCAAACAACAACAAGACAAAGAACTATACGTACAGAAGAAAATATCGCTGCTGTAAGTCATAGTGGATGGAGTAGTCCGTTACTTTGTGATAGTTCATTTTAATGGAATGAAATAAGGAATTACTTTGTTTTCTATCACTTTTTATAAAAAGTGATAGAAAACAAAGTAATTCCTCATTTCATTCCAGTAAGTCATAGTGTTAATGATGATCCAAATTTGTTTATTCGTCGACGTTCACAACAAGTTGGACTCTGTGCATCCACCACATGAAAAATTTTGCGTGAAGATCTTGGTCTACACCCATACAAGATCCAACTGGTTCGAGAACTAAAGCCACTTGACCATAATTGGCGTCGTTTGTTTGCTGATTGGGCCTTAGAACAGCTTGAAGTTGATTCACTTTTTTATTGTAAAATTGTGTTTAGTGATGAAGCTCATTTCTGGTTGAACGGCTATGTTAACAAGCAAATTTGCCGTATAAGGAGTGAAAACAATCCTCAAGAAGTTCTGCAGGTTCCATTGCATCCTGAAAAATGCACTATGGTGTGCTTTACACGCTGGAGGCATCATCTGTCCATATTTCTTCAAAAACGGATACTGGGGCTAATGCTACAGTGAATGGTGCTCGTTAGAGATCGATTGATGATTATTTGTTTCAAAATTTGAATGGTTTCGACCCAGAAGTGTTTTGGTTCCAACAAGATGGTGCTACACCTCATGCTGCTACCGTTACAATTGATTTATTGAATGAAAGATTTGGCGATAACATTATTTCGAGAAATGGTCCAATTAATTGGCCTCCAAGATCATCCGACCACTGGATTATTTTCTTTGGGGTTATGTCAAGTCATTGGTTTATGCTGATAAACCAGAAACAACAGACGCTTTGGAAGCCAACAACAAAACATAACTCGTGTTATTGATGAAATAAGGCCTGAATTACTCGAAAAAGTGGTCCAAAATTGGTCTGGTCCAATGCGGTTCCTCAGAGCTATCGTGGTGGACCTATGCCGGAAATTATTTTCAAAACATAAATGTCATAAAATTATCTTTCAAATAAAATAAAATTTGGCTTCAATCTTAATTTAAATGTGTTTCATTTCAATTTGTTGTATCACTCTAAAAAAAATATCCGATACATCTGTATTACAGTTCTAAACTCAAACAAGCCCGAATACGTTTTGTTGATCATTGGCACATAATTAAGAAACATGCGCATGTTATAAAGCATTTATAGGTTTCAATCGTCAGTACTCTCTAATGTCCAGTGAATACAAATCAGCCACGTACATATGTTCTTTATGAAAAGGAACACCATCATACACTAGGGCCATCTAATACACACAAATAAACGAGTGGTGTTAAATGATATCTCGGTATAGACATAAAAGAAAATTCTGTTTTTCAATGTAGTCTCCTAGAACTTCAATACATTTGTTAGATCGAGAAATAAGCTTCTCTAAACCTTGTAAAAAAACATTTTTCCGGCTTCTCCTCAAAATAGGTATTAATTGCTACCTTCAGTTCTTCATCGTTGGAAAACCGCTTTCCACGAAGATATTTTTGCACATTTGGGAGTAGGTTGTAGTCACTGGGGGCCAAGTCTGGACTGTACGGAGGATGAGTGATTTCTTCGGAGCCACCTTCCCGCACAGCAGCCTTCGCCACGCCACGCCACTCAACTCCCACTTGCTTGCATGGATTGGTTTTTCATCTCTGCTAACATCTTGATTGTTATTCTGACATCTTCCAGTACCAGCTTTTCCACATTTTTTTCAGTGGTGCCACTAACGGGCCCGCCCAACCGAGGATCGTCTTCAATGCTTTCTTCTTTTCTTTTGAATTCACTTGACCACATTTGAACGGTGGATAACGGCGGGGCACAGTCTTGGTAAACAGCAACCATCTTCGTGAATGATTGTTTCCTTTTTCCCTGCTTAGTAAAGAACTTCAAAACGGCGCGATGCTAGATTTTCTTCATCATTCTGGCGTCAGTCATTCTGGTAGTCTTTCACTGAGGATATCTTGAAAACTGATGATCGTAAAATAGTGAAATTTTATATTTATACCCTCAGATAGTCCCATTAGTAAATGAGATAGTTAGATTACTTACATAATTAGCAAATCACCCCAAAACCGAGAATATATTGAACACTCCTCGTACATACATTTTTATTCAAATGAAAATAAATCGGCTGAATAAAAATTGTGTTCTTGAATAATTCTCCATCTTTACGATTTGTTTATAGGTTGACCGGATTCACAAATCACTAGTACAAGTTGCAATTAACTGAAACATTTCGTCACTTCCGAATCAAGTCATCAATAATTTCCTTTTTATTTTAATTGAATGTTTGTATATGATTGAAAATCATAGGAGGTTAGCAGTTATTATTAGTACTACCATAATAGTCTCTAATTTCTCGATGTTTTTGCATCCTTGGCGTACATAGACAGGGTCCATATTACCGGTTATTTTTCGAACCACAAGTGAACTGAATGCATGAATAATTATAATTATACAGGCGGCCCAGGAAAAATGACTGCCATGTCTAAAACGCTGAATTATGGATGTGGTTGTCATTAAGTTGGCCAGTCTCAAGATTGTTATATAACAAATATGGGTCGCTATGGTAATTAATCCCCACGTTGAGAAGGTCAAGAATAATGCAGCCTAGACAAGATCAATGAGTACCTTGTTAACCTGTTGAGATGTGTCATAATTATTCTACTATCGGATATAAAGGGTATTTTTTCTTAGAGTGATAGAACTTTAAATTGGAATAAAACACATTTAAATTAAGATTGAAGCCAAATTTTCTTTTCATTTGAAAGATAATTTTATGACATTTACGCTTTAAAAATAATTTCCGGCATATGTCCACCACGACTAGCTCTGAGGAACCGCATTCGACCAGACTAATTTTGGACCACTTTTTCGAGTAATTCAGGCCTTATTTTATCAATAACACGAGTTATGTTGGCTTCCAAAGCGTCTATTGTTTCTAGTTTATCAGCATAAACCAATGACTTTATATAACCCCAAAGAAAATAATCCAATGTAGTTATGTCGCATGATCTTGGAGGCCCATTAATTGGACCATTTCTCGAAATAATGTTATCGCCAAATCTTTCTTTCAATACATCAATTGTTACGGTAGCACCAATTTGTTGGAACCAAAACACTTCTGAAACAAATAATCATTGATCGTCGATCTGTAACGAGCACCATTCACTGTAACATTAGCTCCAGCATCGTTTTTAAAGAATGGACCGATGATACCCTCAACATGTAAAGCATACCATACAGTGCATTTTACGGTATACAGTGGAACCTGCAGAATTTCTTGAGGATTATTTTCACTCCATATACGGCAATTTTGCTTGTTTACATAGCCGTTCAACCAGAAATGAGCTTCATCACTAAACACAATTTTACGATAAAAAAGTGGATCAACTTCAAGCTGTTCTAGGGCCACACTCAGCAAACAAACGAAGCATATTATGGTCAAGTGGCTTTAGTTCTTGAACCAGTTGGATCTTGTATTGGTGTAGACAAGATCTTTACGCAGTTCTTTGTCTTGTTGTTGTTGCATCGAGTAGAGAAAATGTCCGAAATTTATGGATAGTGCGACGAATAAGCTGTTCTGGTGGACGATTATGTAAACCATAAATTTCACGAAGTGCTCTATAAGTTTGGCGAATAGAACACTGATTCTGAAAATAAATTTCAACAGTTTGTAATCGTTGTTCCGGCGTGAGTCTTTCCATGATAATTTGTCAATGCTTACTGAACAGAAATGTCAAAACAACATGGCTTCTACCTTTTGTCAAATCACAGTTATCCCTATCGAAAGTTCTATCACCCGATCCTTGATTGTTCTTGTAAGGCAATATTTTAACGGAAATTTCAAAAAATTCAGCGAAGGTACATCGTTCCACATTATCACAATCTATTTTCCCTATTTTCATAAATTACGACATTTTTATATGTTTTTTAGCGCCGATCTAAAAGCTGTTTTATTTTTTATGTAAAACTCGTGACTGATTAAGGTAATTCATAAATAATCGCGACAACACTTCAACTACAATGTAAAGTGAAACGGACGACTGTTGCTGGTAAAATTGTCACGTGTAATTTTATGTCCTAGTCTTAATACAAACACAGAGTATCTGTGATTCGTGAAATTAATCCAGTACAGGGTTAGTATGAACAAGTTTGTTTTTTAATTTTGACGTTACGTGGTAATCATATTGATAATTGTTTCCGCTTGAATAAAATTCTACTGAATATTTGTTTTTTTTTTGGATATTTACTTTAACAGATATTTTACTTGAAAGAATCCTAATGACGTTAAATGCTTTTCAATACATATTTGCCATCAGTTATTATGTGAAATGGAAAAAAAGATTCATTTTCATGAAGAATATCTTGCGTTTTCCCCAATTTCGAAAACATATTTTACTTTTAATGAAAATAATACTTTGTCACATGCATCTTATGGCATAAAAGTCAAGAGCAGCATCAGTAGTTTCAAGAGTTCAAAGTGACATTGCCGTAAAAATCTTCACGCATTCTTTCGAACAATTGTACGAATGGAATCGATTAACGAGGCCGAAAACACGCCGACCTTTACGCATTTATCTCCTATTGATATCTGCCGTAGATCACGAAAGAAGTAGCCCTGAAACCGTTGATTCGATTATCGGTATCGAGTGATGTTTTCACGTTCCTCGGATCGAGAATCAAGATCGACAAATGAAGGTCGTCGGTAAAAACATGTCAATGGTATGCCAATCATGTATGATCTCGATACTCGGGCGTACGTAAAATGGTCCTAATGGTTTTTGTTTTAGGACAGGTCTGAATGAAGCGTAGGAGTATATGCACACGTTTTTATATAAAAATGAAATGCCGTACATTTCTAGGTTCTTTTTTATGTCAGATGTTACAATTTTCTATATTAATTTTTCTATATTTAATTCACACATTTGAAACTAACTGTTGAACAAGCGTGCAGAAGGTTACTACACGTCGGTGTTTATTCATAATATTTGGAACAGATTTATTGATGATATTTGGAAGTCAGCCGAATTGATTTATTCGAATATTAATATTCTAATTATGAGCATCACTGCGTAATAGAATCTGACTTGAGCATGAGAAAAGTTTTCTGCGTTAGTAACGTTGAAAAATTTGGAAATACTGTTCTATGCTTGAATTAGCTTGCTGCAAGGTTTTTAGGTGTGCTCAATGGACAAGAACGTGAACGGGTTGTTTGATCAAATAACGATACAGTTTTCATGAGCAAATCAATCCACAAATTGCCGTGGGGGCATTTCATATCTGTTGAATTTTCCACGTGAATTTTAAATAGTTTGGATAGAAGATTCACCTCTTTGAAAATAAGTTTTTAATATTTCCCAATTTTGTTCGGGCGTAAATCGATTTCGTCGATGTCAAATATTAAGCTAACTTTTTGTGAGAACACGAATGACAGAAATGTTGCCATACTAGAAATAACCTCTACTTCAAAATGCAAACTCTAGATGGACCACTCTTTTTTTTGGTTCACTCAAATTTTGTAAATAAATCATCTTTCACTTAAGAATGATGACATTATTATTATCCTGATGCTCTTAGATCTTCCGTGAAGATGCCTCAAAAGCTTTTTCAACTTGTGCGAGTTAGGAGTTCAGTTGTGTTCTGGGTAGGCTTTGTTACTGCGATTTTGCGCCACTTTAAGTCACAGCACTGTTAATTTTTGACTCAACAGTGAAATGGTGGCCGACACCCTTCCAACTAGAAAATTTCTTTTCCACTTGAACAGGATTAGAACTCGTACCTTCCGGTCACGAGGAAAAAAAATCAATATTTCTGGTTTTTATTAGAGAAAAAAAAATTTCTTCAAGAAAATCTATGTTTCAGTGATTTCAATGATGATCACTTATTTCGTCTATACTAATTGTCTATTCATTCTTTTATTATATGAAAATTTATTTATTCACCGACGAAACACTGAAACATTTGTCAACGCAATAATTAACTATATTTTTGTGGGAATCAGCAATTCAACTTTACAAAATAGACTTTTCCTAGATTCAATCACCGTCATGTTTTAGATTCGATCCAGGAGTGCAGTTTGAGGCGTGGAACAAGAAAAATTTCAAGTAGTAATAACTTTATGTCATCAAGCTACACAATGTAATTCTATAACGATAGGTTTTATGGTCATGTCGTTAATTCAATGATTTAATCGATTATTTTACGTTTATAGTCGCCATAATATTTTTCGTATCATTTATTGAACGAACGTAAAAAAGTGGCCAAAGGATTAACTGAATCTATTTTGCATGTTTTCAAATGATAAAAAATCCGGTAATCTCCGAATAACACTGCTAGATCACTCTTAATTCCCCCCACTGCCCTTTTTCGGATAGAATTCAAGCATAGATTGGAATGCTTCACAACAAATAAACTACATTTCTAGGCTATAAAAACAAAATTGTAACATTCCATTGATTAAACGACCTGAGGGGCTTCCATAAAAAAATTGAAGTTTCAACCATCAACATGTTAATGGAGCACGTGAAGTTCTTCAAGGTCAATGGGCAGAACCAATATAATAGAGGAATGGATAAAAAAATGGAAAAAATTTGAATAATTCATAGAGCGTTTTCAGTACCTGTCAGATAATATATTGGATTGAAAAATAATGATGAAGCTGTTAGTCATGTTTTAAAAATAAACGCGCAAAAACAACTTCTTGATTTGAAATGGAAGATAAGAGTGAACGTATAAATTACATTGTTTTTTATAATAGTAATCAGTTCTAATCGATGCATTTGAGGCCCAACCGGCGCATTCGCCAATTCGTAACTAGAGGGGTTTTATATTTTAGCAGAAGCTTTTTAAAATATCTCAAACATCAAACAGAAAAATACTGAACTATCTTACTGCAAATTTTAATTTCATAAAATTTAAAATTAAAATTAAATCAAATTAATTCCTTAAAGATTCATTTTTTAATAGACGACAATTAATAGTAATCACTTTTCAACTTTTTAGAAGAGAGGTTGTTCCGAATTGTTAGAATGGAATTTGTTTTATCATAATATATGGCCCAAAAGATGGTTCATATTTGATCCACCGTAATATATAATATACACAATACGACTTTTTTCAAATATTTTCAGCGTTTTTCTGTTAATACTGTAAGAATTTTGTTGTGGTTTCGCCATATTTCTGATATTCAAATATTTTCTGGATTTTATTTGAGAATAATTCACACAGTTTTTATGTTTCACAGTTTATTCAGAATATTGACACGTGTTTCGGTCTTTCGACCATATTCGAAGGAGTACAAAAAGAACTAAACTTAAAATTAAAAAGGTTCTTTTATTACACTAAGGACACTGTGTATTTTTATAGCGCATGGAAATAACAGCATCCAATATAGGCGTATTCCCAAACAGTATTTGGGAATTTGTTAAATTCTCCTTTTTTTCAATGGCTGTTTTGATTGAAAGAATCTCCAACTAATTTATTAACTTGAATATATTGTAATCTTACCAAGTTTATTTATTTTTAATTGAATTCATTTTTATGAATGTAAAGTTGAACTGACCTTATCTGAATTCTAATTGTTTTTGAGGATGTGCTACATGTTTTTGAGAGTTTCTGAATTCTTTAAATAAATTAGTTTGGGAGAAGTTCTTGAAATTGTGTTGTGTATTTTTGAAAAAGATTTAGTTTTCATAAATATAAGACCAGAAACTAAACATTTTGTCAAATGTTTGTTATAGGCAAAACATACGTACCACGCCTATCTGACGAGTTCAGGTGCGTATGTTTGGAACGAAACATTCCATATTACCCATTTTTGATTTTAATTAACAAATTATCTCTATTGGGTGTTTTTATTCCATTTGATACTGTATAGTGAATTTGGATTTTATACGTCTAATAAATATAAGCAGTGCTTATTATAAGACATAAATTTAATTCTAAAAGTTTTTAAAATTTTTTTCACGAAATTGAAATTGTAGAAGACTAACAGATTAAATCTGTTTTGATATTCAAATTAATGAATTAGTTGGAGATTCTTTCAATCAAAACAGCCATTGAAAAAAAGGAGAATTTAACAAATTCCCAAATACTCTTTGGGAATACGCCTATATTGGATACTGTTATTTCCATGCGCTATAAAAAAACACAGATGTCCTTAGTGTAATGAAGGAACCTTTTCAATTTTAAATTTAGTTTCTTTCTGTACTTCTTTGAAGATGGTCGAAAGACCGAAACACGGATCAGGATTCTGAATAAACTATGAAATATAAAAACTATGTGAATTTTTTTTTGAATAAGATTGTTATAATGTTTCACCTAAAGCCAACTCCATTCATTTAATTTTTTGGATTATTTGATTAATAAGAAATACCTATTAATGCGTGTTTTTTGCTAAAGTCAATCATTAAATATTTTCTAATCGCACAATTCCCAAAATTTGATATTTGTAGAAATAAGCAGGAATTCCCATGAATTCAGATGAAATTATTTAAAACTTTCGCATCGCTTCAGAACGCGCTATATTAAAGAGTTATTTTCATGCAAATCTACCATATTTTTATCCTGTTTCGGTCGACACTATAACTTGATCCCATCACCATATAAGTTGCTATTAAATCATCATGATTTATCACCTTTCTCCGATTTAATCTCTTTGATATCCTCTCCAAGTCGGAAATAAATGTATTTATTTATAGACTGTGAATCCATTTCATACCTATTTATTATAGGCGGATATTACCAGTTTCCATTTATATGAGTTGTAGATCAACGGTACCATTCCGTATTCGCTCAGGTATGCAGTTTTCATAAAAATAAGCTGGTTTTATTCTTAATTCATTTCTGAGCAGGCAATTTATCAATCCAATGTCACCTCTCCTATATTAAACGTCCGTGGAATCTGAGAAATGTAAGGCATAATTTCAAAAAATATCTTTCGGACCTTTGTCGAATAAATTCCTCCAATATTTTTATACCGGTGTTACTGCAAAAGGCAGCTTCATCGTTAGGAATTCTTCAAAGTTCTGGGTGATGGATAAAGTCATAATTGTTACAGGATTTAAAGTAAAAAACTCTATTTCCGCTAAAATTTATTCTTCGCACAATAATTTTTTTCGTTAATTACATTCTGGGTTCATCAAGTGTGTGTGGTAACTAATTACTAATTGGGTAAAAAGAAACGTGATAACATGAAGGTTTGTTTTGGGAATTTTCAGAATTCATTAAAAAAGGTTCAGAAACGGGGTTCGTTTTAAATCTGTCTGGTCGTTTTTAACGATGCCGGTTTATTTCTAGTGCTTAAAGGTCCAGTCTATTGTATTGGTTCTCTATATGTAAAACTTCGTAAAAACGGTCAAAATCATTCTGTTTCTTGTAGATATCAGGTGTATTTTTTAAAGTGATAGAACTTTAAATTGAAAAAAAAACACATCTAAATTAAGATTGAAGCCAATTTTTTTTATTTGAAAGATAATTTTATGACATTTATGTTTTAAAAATAATTTTCGGCATGTGTCCACCACGAGTAGCTCTGAAGAACCGCATTCGACCAGGCCAATTTTGGACCACTTTTTCGAGTAATTCAGGCCTTATTTAATCAATAACAGGAGTTATGTTGGCTTCCAAAGCGTCTTTTGTTTCTGGTTTATCAGCATAAACCAATGATTTGACATAACCCCAAAGAAAATAATCCAGTGGAGTTATCATGATCTTGGAGGTCGAGTAATTGGACCATTTCTCGAAATAATGTTATCGCGAAATCTTTCTTTCAATAAATCCATTGTTACGGTAGCAGCATGAGGTGTAGCACCATATTGTTGGAACCAAAACACTTCTGGGTCGATACCATTCAAATTTTGAAACAAATAATCATTGATCATCGATTTGTAACGAGCAGCGTTCACTATAACATTAGCCCCAGCATCGTTTTTGAAGAAATATGGATCAATGATGCCTCCAGCGTGTAAAGCACACCATACAATGCATTTTTCAGGATGCAATGGAACCTGCAGAACTTCTTGAGTATTGTTTTCTTTCCATATATGGCAATTTTGCTTGTTTACATAGCCGTTCCCAAGAAATGGGCTTCATCACTTAAAACAATTTTACGATGAAAAAGTGGATAAACCTAAAGCTGTTCTAGCAAACAAACGACGCTTATTATGGTTAAGTGGCTTTAGTTCTTGAACCAGTTGGATCTTGTATGGGTGTAGACCAAGATCTTCATGCAAAATTTTCCATGTGGTGTATGGACAGAGTCCAACTTGTTGTGAACGTCGACGAATAGACAAATCTGAATCATCATTAACACTATGACTTACAGCAGCGATATTTTCTTCTGTACGTACAGTTATCGAGTAGAGAAAATGTTGTCCGAAATATATCAATAGTTCGACGAATAAGCTGCTCTGATGGACAAATTTCAGTGCTCTATAAGTTTGGCGAATAGAACACTGATTTTGAAAAGAAATTTCAACAATTTGTTAACGTTGTTGCGGCGTGAGTCTTTTCATGATAATTTGTCAAAGCTTACTGAACAGAAATATCAAAACAACATGGCTTCTCTACCTTCTGTCAAATCACATTTATCGCTATCGAAAGTTCTCACTCTAAAGAAAACATCCGATAGTTGGCATAGGTAGAATTTCATTTGTTTTTAAGGATTCAATTCTGATATATTTTGATCCTATTTTCGCCTGTTTGGCGAATGTTAACATATGGACATATAACGCAGGTTAACCTATATACTCCTGATCTCTTGTTCTTATTGAAGATATCTTTATTATTTCTTATCGATTTACCTAAAGAATTTATAGTTTTATATGAAGTATTAAGATTTCGATTTTTCTTTAAATATCTATCAGTTCAGATTTTTGTCCAATATAACTGTAATGTGATTGTAAATGTACTTTTTCTGCTACATTGAAATCAAAGAAGACAATATTTTATTATTTACAGTTCACAAATATTTGCTCTTAAGGTGGACTTGTAAAATGATACAGATATGTATTTATATTTCTACTTGAATACTATACAAAATGAATTTGTGACTGCAGGTAGTTTGCAGTCACAGACTAGGAAAAAAGATACAAAATCTGACTTCATTCTGTGAATAACCAACAACAGGCAAATTCTAAGGACACAACCGGCGTAGGCAATATCTGTATCTTACATCTGAACTGGTAGCTAGATATTAAAAAAAATCAAAATTTCAATAACCGTCAAGTAAAGACCGAAACAATCAGGAATGATTAAGTCTAATCAACTAAGAATTTGATTCTTAATCTCGCCGTGAACTTCAAAATATTAACGCTAAACCGAACGAAATGAAAACGTGATCTGATTTAAAATTCAAGAATTCAATTTGCTTGCCCTATATATTTGAGAGCTTTGTTCTCTCATCTGATAGCTTTATCAGTTTGAACAACTTATCTCCATCTGATCTGAAATAATTAAATTGAGTTGGTGTTTGAACATTGGTAGTTTTCCTTTACATAGTCTGATAATATGCTGAACAGGTGTTATTCATTTTTTCAACGATCAGAAAAATATTTATAGAACTGCTGAAGCAGCGATAAAGAAGTTTGATTAGATAATCCTTAAATCATCCTGTTTTTCATATCTTCTCAAGGACTTTCTGTTCGTTTTATAATAGGTTGGGGAAAAATCCATTATTTTTTCGTGAACTTCAAGACTTTATTCAACATGTTTCGTAATATCCGATTTTTGTTCTATAGTTTGTTACCATTTTAAAGGTCGAATATTTTTTAGGATCACTTCGTTTGTTAAAATTTTCTCACGAAATTTCACATAAACCTTCATCTCGTCTTTTTCACTTAATTAAATCCATTTTTGAGCTGCTGCTGCTCTATTTGAAACCGAAAGGATGGGTGGACTGAGCGACAAGTAGAGCAGTTGCGCTCTCTATGTGGAATACCGGGAAGTGACGGTAAAGCAGAGTAGATTTTTGGAGGGCGTCGGACGGTCCGTTGGATTAATAAAAGGACATTATTGAATTAAACCAAAATTTCATACGTAACTCCAATATGATCGTTTGGGACAATGTTCAGCTCAAATTACGATATAAAGGATTTTCCATTTGTTTCATTTTGAATAGCAAGCTATCTGGGAAGCTGTTACTTTTGAAGCTGTCATCTGTTGACCTTTGACAAATAAAAAACTACGCTATGACTAAAAATGGAACGATTCACGCTTCAATAACGCATTAAAATTGTTAAAATGCTCTACAAAAATGGTGGAAACTTTGCAGTCACAGTTCGCAGAACTGAAGCACTTTCAGGTCGTCGTGAAGCACCTTCTCGGCCGGCAATAGTGAAACTGGTGAAAAAATTTGAGCTGTTGGTACAAGTTAGCAATGTGAAGAATCGAAACCGTGTCTGTCGCTCAAGAACAACTGAGAATATTGCTGTTTTATCCCGTAGTGTTGACGAAAACCCAAGTTTGTCGATTCCCCGCCGATCTTTAGAATAAGGCACAAACGACATTACATCGTATTTTGCATAAAGACGTAGGTTTTAAGGCTTTTAAAGTTCAGTCAACAAGCCGGTCGATCAAAAGCAACGTCGTTTTTTTGCTGATTGGGTCCTTGAAATGCAACAAAATGATCCGGATTTTCATCTAAAAATCACCTTCAGTCATGAAGCCCATTTTCACCTCAGCAAGCATAATTGTCGAATTTGGGGCTCCGAAAATACAAGATTGATTGTTGAAAAGCCTCGCCATTCTCAACGTGTCACTGTTTGGTGCGGTTTATGGGCTGGTGATGTGATTGGACCTTACTTATTTGAAAATGAGGCAGATGCAACTGTTACGGTGAATGAATTGCCCTTCAAGCTATGATTAATGATTTTTTATGGCCGGAGTTGGAAGATATTGATGTGGACGACGTTACGTTCCACACAAGCAACGAAACAATCGCAATTTTGCAAGTAAATTTTCCGTCCGTGTTATTTCTCGAAGAGGTGATCACAATTGGCCACCGAGATCTTGTGATTTAACACCTTTAGACTTTTTTCTTTGGGGCCACGTGAAAGATAAGGTCTATGCCAGTGCTCCACAATCGATTCACCTTAAGGACGGAATTCGTAAAGTTATCGAGGATATACAAACGCAAATGTGCGAAATAGTCATGGAAAATTTCATGAAAAAGATATGGTGGTACAACCGTAGCTGTGGCGGTCATTTGGCTGATATTGTTTTCCATTGTTTCTCTCAAAATTACTCGTTTTTTTTCAATATCGAAATGAAATCTTTTATGATGAATGCGCAAAAACGGAACTTATATATGATTAGAATATATTCAAGTCTACTCCTACAAAGAAACTAGATCGACCTACGTCACTGGCGAGACGATTTTAACGCACGTGGATTTTAATCACGTTTCCCTCCTACTGTGCTATTGATCACAGTTTATTTTGCAAAGGTTGCTCTCGCATACAATATTATCAGTGTCATATATGTCCAATAAAAACTTATCTGGCCACTTAGAACATAATTAAGGTACTGTGAGTTATAACCGAGATTTTCATCGTCTATTTGTCTATTATGTTCTGGGGTTCATAAATATGTAAATTCGAGACGGAATGATGTAATGTTTTGGTAGAACTCGTGACATTTATAACTTCAGGAGACCTGGAAGATGTCAATCTCAATTTTCATTTAGCTCAGTAGAGAGTCCTTGAGAAATATTTCTTGATTTTTTTTGGAGGAATAATAATAGCTTCCTCGACACAAAAAAAAATGAGAAATTCATATTTAATCATCCATTTCCGTATTAATTTTGATCAATTTCATAATATCATAATAACAGTGAACACAGATCACAAAAGACTTCCTTCAAAAATCCTCTTATTGTTCATCGAAAGGCTTTGTTCCAGCCGGGCCTGCAGAAAACGAAGGGTTCTCATCGAAATCCGAAAGACCGATCTAACCAAATAAATTCATTTGCATCTCCGTACTTTCTTCCATTTATTTGCTACGAATGAAAAAAAATGTGACATTTCTCCATTTCGCACGATTTTCGGAGATCACAGACAACAATTAGACACTCCCTCTTGTCGCAAATGTCTTATTGGTCGATTTGACCTACCGGCTCATTGAACTACACGAAAAAATGTATCAATCGATTATCTTGATCAATCGACTAAGCTGGTTCAGTTATAATGGCAGTAGTTTCCGCAAAATAGCGAAATGTATTAGATTATGATAATATGTGAAGTGATTCAGTAGGAAAAAATGTAAATAGTCAAACGAATTGCTCATTCGTGACACCCGGTACCTTTTTTCTTTCGATCTGTATTCTGTTGAACCCGTGTGTTTTGATGAATTTTTATATCGAAAAGTAGTAGCTGAATACCAAAATATGTAAATGAATGGTGTAGTTCGATCGAAATATTTGAGTCGCGACTGCGGTATGCCACCCGTGTAAACCACGACTCGCCTGATTTCACTATGCAGGAATGTCATCCTAACATCCTGATCGTCGAGAATTTCTTCGTTTCGTACTGGCGCTCGTGTACAAATGGCGCTATAAAGTCAATAGATCGGGAAGGCCGGCAGGTCAAGGTGACTGGGCGACCTTTACATCTACAAGGAAACGGGAGCAAATTTTTTATTCCAATTCGAACTATACACAGTGGCTCTTGGAGCCGGTGGACAGATAAATATACTAGTCGATGTTGAATGTGTCACAACCAGAAGGAACTAATTCTTAATTTTGATTTTTTGACAACAGAATGACTATGTTCAAGGAATATTGTGGTCATAATGTCAAATATTTATCTTAAGCAAAATTTTATGTCTCGGGTTTTTCGTGAAGATACACTTTTATATATTAGCTGACTAGTGTAGATATTTTGGTTAACCAACGCATATTACAGATCAGCAAATAATACTCTTCAAGCAACTACCTCTACGAGACCGTTTCATTATTTCGCGTCAAATCAAGGTTTAGAGAACACACATCTATTAGTGCAGTGTATACCGTCCAAAATGAGTATTTCCTTTGATTGCGACCACTGTCGTCAACGTTCGAAATGGTGCTAAGAAAGTATTAGGAGAATAAATAGTCCTCAGCAACGAATCGCTATCCTGTCCAGGCATGGGTGATGGGCGTAAAGAGTAAGAGTCCCCTGTGGATAACAACGTTATATGAAGTTTGTTGTTGAGAAACTGTACACAGAACTATTAGAGTAATGATTCCTTTTTATTCGAGGCAATATGATAGCCGCGTTCTATGTTGATGATGTGTACAAACAAACCACCTTACTGCCTTATCTAGATAGCCGACCATAGGTCTTTTTCAACAAGACAATGCATGTCCACATATTGCTCGTTGAACTTTGGATTTTTACCAAGAAGCAAGTGTTAATATTTTTACATAGCCACTCCTTTCACCAGATTCAAATCACATAGAATACAGGTGGTATAAATGATATGTTCACTCTGTACAGAAATGTTTTCCACTTCTGGCTTCTCATCATTTTTCCAAAAAGAAATAATTTTTTGGGTATCACAGATACAAAAAGATTTAGTTGAAGGTTCTAAAGTACTGGTGAAAGCAGCATATTTCTCGCCAGTGGCTTAGAACATCTATCTAAAATCTGGAAGGACCCCCGAGACTGAAGCCCTGGCATTTACTTTTTGTTTTTCGGATAAAACTAAAATATCTAAAGTCTTCAGATGTATTCCTTACATTCGATTCTGAGGAATTATCAGGCTGAAGTTACTTACACAATATACACTGCTCATAAAGCACAAGATCGGCTAGTACGATTAACTGCACGACAAAATCCCTTCTTCACAGCATTCCGAATGAATATTATATACCAGAAAGCTACCGCAGGGAAGTTTCAGATCAAATAATTCGAAATAGGTTGACAGTTTCAATTTGAGTTCAAGAAGAAGAAGAACTCTTTTTGATGGCGACTCACTGTGAGTTTTGGTAGGTATTTATTTTAATGGACGCACAGATCTTATTATACTCATTGACGCAACCATGACAGCGGTAACGTATCGTGATTTGATTGTAGAACCAATTATTTGTTTCTTTGCGGCAGCCGTTTGCGACAGTTTTACGTTAATCGATGATAATCGTCTTCTACACCGGGCAAGAATTATCAACTACCGCATAAAAATGCACAGCATTAACCGAATGGATTGGCCCAGATCAAAATTATATTGAAAATGTCTGGTCTGCAATGTTACAGCAATGACATCGCTTACATGACTCACCGCAGATACTACAACAGCTCGCCAATGCTTTGACGGACATTTGGCAAAACATTCCTCCAGCTTTCATTAATAACCTCATTGAAACAAAGGCTTCATTGAAGATCCCTCAGAAGGTTTTCTGCTTGTGCGAGTTAGGAGTTCAGTTGTGTTCTGGTTAGGGTTTGTATCTGCGCCCTCACGCCACATTTAGGGACAGCACTGATGATTTCTCTAACCACTGAGCAAATACTTGTATTGATATACAGGAAATTTATATCAAATGGCAAAATAGACTAATGGTTGCGTAGTTATTCAAGTTTGAAACTTGTCTCATATTTTCCAGTCTAGAGATTCAATCAGTATGAAATTTGGTGTGTAGATGAAGAGTTATAAGGTGCATGCTTTTGTTAAATTTCGTGAGAATCAAATACTCCGAAGATACCGAAAAAAATTGTTAGCAGAGCAGTGTTGAGCGCTACAGAACCATAGTGTCTAAATTTAGTATTTAGAAGTAAAATAACGAGAAGAAAGCTAATGCAAAATTTCGTGAGGATCGTGGGTCATATGAACTTCACGTAAGTGCTTTTCTAGAATATTTTCAATATAAAATTACACAAGCATATTCCTGCGGGTAAAATATTCAGGCTGTTTGCCTTCTGCTGCAAAAATTAAGATATCATTCAAACAACATAATAACCTTTTTCGATCTAGCGACTGTTTTCGTCGGTCAACACCAGAAAATTTTTATATCCTTGTTTTTGGCGACACTCTGACGCAGCTCCAATCAGACTTCTTTCAGATTAGACGATCTTCCAGCTCTCACCGTCTGAAACAGGTTATCTATTGAAATTAAATTCGATTAGCAGGATGCTCCGGCGGAAAGCTTTAAAAGATGGTGCGAACTCGTCATCAGGCTAGTTCGATTTCACCGAATCATCCGAAAAGTTCGTGCGACATCCAGTGCGTTTTGTGCGAATGATTTTTTTTATCGTCCGATCGTTGACTCCGAAGTGTTTTAGAGATGGTTCAGATAGCGTCAGGATCGCCTTTCAAATTCCTGAAAATCAGGTTCGATGTTTATTTCATCTTATCAAACGAGTGCTCCAATTTTAGACGAAAATTGAATAATTTTTACGTACTGACCCTGTATAATAATAATGTTGGGAAAAAAAATATTTTTGCGTGAATTTTTTTTAAATTTCTCGGATTGTCTGATTTGAGTCAAATGTGCACTGTTTTGTTCTATAATTTGTTGCCATAATAAAGGTACCTTCATAATGCATATGTTCGCCCAGATTTCTTCAACTTCATGTTGAAAATAACAGAAATAATATATGGTAGATGAGACCAGTCAAGTAAGGAAGAACTATAGAGTTCTATGGTTGGTTTCTACAGGTTTGTACCTCACGGATGTACGTAGAGAAATCCTTCTCTCTTCTCGTTGTCAGCTGAACAAGAAAGTTCAATTAAGTTATCAATCTAGTACTACAAGAGGTGTTTATTCTCGTTTTCAGTGAGTTTTAATACTTCACGTCAGTACTTTTTGCCTTTTTTCATTTTTCAATTAGGTTTAATGGAATTCTCAAGATAGAGTTCTTCTTGGTTCTTATTGACAAAAACTCTTGAAATCTATTTTCACAATTTCCTCCTGATGCCAATTTCTCATCACTCAGGAAGTTTTGCAATGCGAGAAAAAGATGATAGTCACTTGGTGCCAGGTACGGACTATAGGATGGATGCATTAAAACTTCCCAACCATTCTCTCGGAGTTTCTGGCGAGTCACTACAAACGTGTGTGTCCTGGCATTGTCCTGATGGAATACAACACATCTTCTGTTGGTCATTTCTGGTCAATCATTAGCTTCAAACGGTCCAGTTGTTGACAGTGTAGATACGAATTTAGTCTTTGGCCAGATTGAAGTAACTTATAATAAATTATTTCTTTCCACTCGCACCAAATGCACAGTAGAACCTTTCTGGCCACCGTTTGACCACGATTTTTTCCGCACAATATTTTCGTATGTGATCCACTTCTCATCCCCAGTCATCATCCGTTCAAGAAATGGGTCGATTTCATTCCGTTTGGCCAAGGTTTCGCAGATGGAAATTCGATCATCTCGTTTTTTGGTGTTAATTGGCGTGACACCCAAACATCGAGCTTCTTTTTGAATCCAGCTTTGCGCAAATGGTTTAAAACTGTTTTTTTGCTCGGTCATTAGGGTGTTCCATTATTTCTGTGGTTTTACCGACATTTTCGACGACGGACTTGCCTGTCGAAGTGCATCTTAAACATCAAAAATACCTGAACGAAATCGACGAAACCAAAATTGCACGTAAATTGAAGAGTATCGGGACCATAAATATCATTCACAATTTCAGCCGCCCAGCTTGGATTTTCGCCTTTATCAAAGAAGAACTCTAAAATATACCATATTTTCTGTTTGTTGACTTCCAATTTCAACACTTTGTAACTGACAACTGAATGGAGTAAACGAAAAACAGCAAAATAATTTTTCTAGTGTAAAATGTTGTCAACTAGCATAAATCTGGTCTGATCGATACTCTACTAGATAAAAATAATGGATTCCTTTTTCCCAACCTATAAAAATACGCGAAAATTAATTATTCTTATACGTAAATCCTAATAATGGAAACTACATAATTGGTTATTATTCGTGGATTCGGCGGAAATAATTGTTTCTGTTGAAAAAAGACTTTTGATGAAAACGAAAAATTTTACGATCATATTTTAGTAGATAATGAATCCAACTCGGACAACCATCCTCAATAATTTTCGTAATAATAGTAAATTATCTTATTTTCCCATAAGATATGCTCGAAAAAACCGAATTGTTACAATAAAATTTGCATAAAAAATTATTTCGCTATACTTTTAGAAAAAGTTGGGAAAACAATAAAATCGTTAACATTAGTTGTTCTCCAGTGCATAAATGGAACATAATGATTTCAGAGGACTCTTATACTTGTTTCAGAGTAATCATGAAACGAATTTCACAAAATATATAATAGGATCACTTAGGCTATTCATTGTAGACAAAAAAAATCCTTTCACAAGAACAAATTTATTAAAATTTGAATGCACAATACTATCACACATAAAACAGCTCCATCGAGGATGTTATATAACCAAGTGAATCCCACACATATGCAAATGTTACCTTTTAAATTTGAATCCTTGACTTTACAGGAATTCGAATGATTCATTTTCAAAGAATATTAATCCACTATTGATTATTTTAATTATCATTATGGAAGGAACTACCTATTGAGTTTGGGAAAAAGAGTTGTATGTTACAGAAATTAAAAATAAATTGTTTTTGAGTCCAAGAACATATTAACAAGATGGGTTTGCTTATATTGAGTCGGTTTCTCGTTTCTCGTTCAACGAAATTCTCTTGAAATCAGTGCTTGATACGAAGGGCTTCACCATTATATTTGTATCAGTGAGTTTCAGACTACCCTGTATTTATGGGAAAAATATTTGTCTTAAATTTATCGTTAATAAACTTCGGATATTCTAGTTACTTTGATAAAAACTGCTCTTAAGAACCGTCGACGAAATAGAAGATTATAAGTACTGACAAAAACTTTAACGATTTTAAACGAGCACTTGATGTCGAATCAATCGAAAATTACGTCCAAAATAATAAATTTTCCAAAATAAAAAGCTGACTATCTGATACCTTAATTATTATAAAGCAAAATTTTCACGGCTAACTTGGTGGAAAATAACCATTATTCACATCGTGAATAGTATTTGATTTTGTTAGAAAATTATTCTAATCCATAATTCACGTTCAGGCTACTGAACTGCTCGTGAAAAGTTAAAAGATATTGATGTTATCAGAAGATGCATATTTTTCGCATCACCTTAGTATTTTTTTCCAGTTACATAAACTTATAACGTCTTCTGGTTCATCGTGAAACAAGTTTTTATCGAGTTTTATTGCATTTTGTCCACAATACAAAAATTTTTGATTTCCCATTTCTGAACTACAGTGCTCAAAATTGAAGTGGATACTCGAAAGAAAACTTACTTTTTGCACTTCAATATATAATCTTCAGGAATGCTGTACATACAATGTTTAGAGGCGAATATTTGCGCATTACACACATAGAAAATATGATTCTCATGACACTGAAGTATATCTTTCTTTTTATGGTCCGTATGTGCGATAATGTGCTATTGCAATAGATATTGTATTGTGTTGTAGATTAATTGTCACGAGTTCAACCTGCGTTTAGAAGCCGTCCAATTTGAACAATTAGGGTGTTGTTAAACGAAGGTTTACCTCAACAAGAAGTTGCTAACCTAGAAAGAACAACAATCGTCGCAAAAGATCAACTACTATGGTTAACTGCACAACTAAAGTCCCTTCTTCACAGCATCCCGAATTAATAGCTCATTTTGGCAAGCTACCGGTAGGATAGTTTATGATCAAACAATCCCGAATAGGTTGCACACTTTCAATTTGAGGTCAAGAAGATCAGCCAGGCACCTGCAATTGAGTAGGGAGCACCGGGCTGTGAGATATCGTTGAGTTCTTGAATATGAGAACTGGAACGCACATAGATGGATATCTTGCATGTTCACGGATGAGTCCAGATTTCGTATGTATCATTCTGATGAGCGAATGTTGACGTGGCGAGAATGGGGTCAGCGGTATAATGAACATTTCGTGACGCCAACAACTCTTTTCGGTGGCGGCTGAGTGTGCGTTTGCGGAGGTATTTATTTTAATGGACACACATATCTTATCATCCTCATTAACGCAACTATGACAGCGGTAAGGTATCGTGGTTTGATCGTAGAACCAATAATTGTTCCCGTTGCGGCAGCCATTGATGACAATTTTACATTAATCGACGATAACGCTCGTCCACACCGGCAAAGAATTATCAACGACCGCATAGAAATTAACGAATTGGCCCCCTGTTCCAGACCAAAATTGTATTGAACATGTCTAGTCTGCAATGTCATAGCAACCACACCGCTTACCTTACCCACCGCAGAAATTACAACAGCTCGCCAATGTTTTGACAGACATTCGGCAAAACATTCCTCAAGCTTTCATTGATAACCTCATTGACACAAAGCCGAATAGAGTACGAGCAATACGAAAAGCTAGAGGAAGCTTGATCTGATATTAAACCGCGATCTTAAGGTGTTTCTAACAGAAGGAAACTTTTTTTAAGTCTACAAACTCCACCAGGTTCGAATCTTGATTTTTTTAATCTATTATGTTGTCGCTCTAAAACAGCCTTGCTCATTGTTGCCATTTTAGGCAGGTCAATCGTATACTGCCACCTAACTTAATATACAAAATCGCATTTTTATCTCCCTTTATAATAATTGATTTCTGTGCAAATTTCCACTTCAATCCTTTCAAAGGTTCACTGAATGGATGGGTCAGCAAGTAACTTTCTTCCACACCTAGACACAATTATTGACCAAATTTGCACTGAATCAATGATTAAGTTTGATCACTTTCAAATTATAAAAACACATCAACACGTGAAAACCTGACGGAAATTCTTTCAATCTATAACGTCTTTTATACTACTGTCGTATCAGTAGGACTCCCCGACGTTGTTGTCAGATTTCTTGTATACGACTTGTGTTCAAGAAGACTGTGTTAGTACGTAGTATGCTTAGATTCAAACTTGATACATAATATACTTTTCTGAAGAAATATTTGAATATTTACATACATATATTTTTGACGATGAAAGTTGTTCGAACCATTTCTCTTCGAAAGGAGTTATGAAATGAATCCAGGAAATACTTTTTATATCATATTTACCATATTGTATGCAGTAGAAGTCAATTAGCGAAATGAAAATTGATGATCACGAAAATCTATTGAAAAAGATTTACGAGAAAGTATGAACGGACAACAAAGAATTACCCAGCAACTAGTTGGATGATGAAAATACATTCATTATTGTATATGCGTGAAAACATTCCAATAATGTCATTTTCTAATAAATATTCATACATAATCAATAATTATGAATGGAATTACACATTGTTTCTCAACAATATTTTTTTTCTATACAGATATAAATTGAAAACCCGCAAAATGACAACTATAATTAGAATTGCTGTCATGTTTAAGTATGGAAAAAATAAATTATGATTATCATCCTAACTACTTAGTCATTTACAAATGTGTAGTAAATTCTCAACGGGAAATCACAAGGTGATTCAATTTGGCCAGCATGTGATTTTGTTTTATTATTTGCCTGTTTCAATTTTTCATTTATCATTTTGGATTTTTTTTTGCTTGTTTTGCATGATTTTTTTTGCTTGTCGTAGATCAAGAAGAGCATCACAAGATACCGGTAGAGTGACCAAGGATAATTTTCCATGGCTAAGGTAGGTAAATCCGCTTTTTTTACTTTATTCTCGCTACTAGCGGAAATTATTTTCTCCAGCGCTAGCCTGAATCTTCAAGGGACTTGATTTTGAATACTTCTTACAAAAAATACCTTCCTTTCACGTTTATGATAAATTCACAAATCCTCACTGAAAAGTTGTGTATTTGAGATTCAAATAATCATCTGATATATTAACGAGTTTTCCAATAGGAATGAAACAATTTAAAATTGTTATAGTGGAAACACTGTTTATTATTTTTGACATTTTCCATGTCATTTGTATTCAGTAGGTGCTGCCATTTAATCATGGTATAACGTTTAGAAATTGTTGAATTATTTTATAAAAATCAGTGCTCTCTTGGGAAAACTGAAAAGTTTAACAGTTTTGTTTGAATTTTCATGTTTGTTTACATAACCATTCAACAGAAAATGAGCTTCATCACTGAATAATTTTCCGATTAAATTGTACATCTATGTAAGTATAATGGTGAAAATTTCATCTTATCAACTCTCGAGATGAATTCTACTAAGATTCTGTTTTGAGATCGCTTTCAAGTTGCTCGAAATATCGATGATCCAAAAAAACCAATTTTCTTCGTTACAACATTTCTGCTTCAATATCCTTATCTCGAAGTAACATTAATGATACATATAGACGTGGCGCTCGATTCTGATGTGGATTATGACCCAAAATATAAACATTGATAATGTGACCTTTTGATCGATCAAATCTATCAACTTCAAAGTTCGCTAAACATGTTTTGTCTTTGCAGGAGTAAGAGCAGAAGTGTTGATCATGGCATTGCCACTCCTTTCGACTTAGACGCCCTCAGAGCTAAAGTAGATGGACACTTGGACAGGAGCATTGAAAGAGGTAAGTCTTTTTTGTATGCTGCATCTTCAGAGTAAAAAATTATCGAAACATTCTCTATTCAATCTGACAAACGGGGCAACATAACCTCAATTAAAAATGTCGGTTTTTGATCATCGTGAATGGGATCATTTTCGTGAACTCCATAGTGCCTCAATTGAATCATGCTGACGTCATAACTACTCACACAATTTTGCCAAAACTGAGTCCATCGGGTCTCGTCTTCTCAATTACTCGAATAGAAAATGTGGATTGGATGGCATCCTCCCAAATTTCTCTTCAGTGGTAACCCATAGAGTAGAAGAATTAGTAGTTTCGGATTTATGTGCTAAATGAGTCAAAATGACAGGTGTTCTATTCTAATTTTACGTACTCCTTCATATCCAGCCATTTCGTAGAAAATATGAAGAACATTTTCAAACTTATTTGGGTATTTTCCCGATGGTTGCTGAAGAAAAAATATAAAATAGAAGTAGACTTAAATAAGAAATAACTTATTTTTCTATTATTTTTTATTAACTTAATATACAGTAATCGAGTTCCGTAGTCTTTACAGCATTTTTAAACTGAATAAAACACATTGTATCGTTTAGAGACAAGCGTAGCACCACGCTGAGATATTGCTCCCCAAAACAATATTTTAGTGGGAAATTATTAAAATTATCTTCTTGAAAACGCTGATAAAATTCTATTCTTCGTTCCTTTTGTGAAGGTGTCATTATAGGGAATTTTTTGGTTTCCTTGATATGTAGCCTGGACTTTTCAGTGACATACGGACGGTTTCTGGACATACTTTTATATCTCGTTGATTTCCAAATCTTTTAGACAATTTGCGAAACCCTAGGCGCGGATCGTATCGTCCCAAGACCAATAAAGCGTTTAAATTGTTTCCTTTAATATTACGCGGTCTTCTTGAAACTGGTTTATGCCTCATATCCATGCAATTTTTATCTTCTTTATTGTCTAATATACAGCACATCCTCCCAGTTCAGTCAATTGCACTAATTTCTTAACGTTTCGAAAACCTTTCCTATAGAAATATTCTACCTGTTTTCTTTTTTTTTTAGTTGCAACAGTATTTCATAAATAGTGTACCTGTTGACAATCAACAGTATTGGACAAATAGTGTTGCCATGCACTTTTGGCCATAGCCAACTATCTGCACAACCTTACTTACTTTTGTTTTAGAATGTTACAAAGAAGAAGTATATTAAAATTATGAAAAATAATAAATTCCAGATACTTTCCAAATGGACTATATATGATAGTTGATATACAATATGTTTTTATTCAGTTTGAAAATGTAGTAAACACTACTAAACTCGAATCACTGTATATTCAGTTAATAAGAAGTGATAGAAAACTAAATAATTACTGTTTTCCTTCTATTTAAAATGAACTATCATAAAGTAATAGACTACTCCATCCAATATTTAAAATATAAGTAGTTTTTTACAATTTTTCTGGAGTGTATTCTAAAACTCAAAGTTGCCTCGAGTGTACTACATTGTTATTAGGTCTTCGTGTTCAGTACTATTCCTGTCGAAAAACAAAATCATTTGAAACTGAACATATGGCTTTTAGATGAAATTTACCAGTTCATCAGGAGATTAATTAAAAGTCTATTATTGCTGCATGTAAACTCGCTAGATTCTAAAAATAGCAGTTATAAATGGTCAACAACAGTGTGGATCATGCATTTATTAAACAGTAAACTTTTTTTGATGATAGAGAAGCGATCTTATCCTTTGTTATGTGAAAGGTTTATTTGCAGTTTAATTAACAGCTTTGCGTACGTTGAAATTTTTCATTGAATCAATACCAAGAAAAATACTGTTTACTCACTTACTTACACTTACTTTGTAAATCTCTACTTGAATAATACTTTCGACATTTTGAATAATGATGGAAATTATCAAATTCTATTTGATGGAATCCATCGAAAGTCAATAGCTTTTCATGTCCATTCAACATAATATACTTCAACTCGACTCATCCAATTCATATTCAGTAGATCATAAATCTGGTCACTTTGTAGAATATGGGCGACATCTTATGAATAGGTGATTTCAGCTCTCACCGATCAATGGTTTCTCCGAATTCTTTGGCATCCAAGATTTGACGTTTTACAGAACACTTATGTGAATTTAGTAAAGAGTTTACCAATAGGAGGTTTCATTTTGATATTGGAAAAAACCAGCATATTTTGAGAGATATTTTCACAAAACTTCAAACTTCAATTTATTTATTTATTTATTTATTTAAGCATTGGGAACACAAACAGGTCGAAGACCCATGAACAGTATCCACTAATTAGGTACAATGAGATGAAAACAGAAAAAAAAAATTAAAAATCAACTAAAATCTCTACACCAGACAAAAAACAAAAATGCCTCACTGCATCAAAAAATATTTCTTGAGTTGTACCTTGATGTTAGCACAATGAAATACATCGACAATACGTAGTTCATTGCAGGTTCGGAACATTCTAATTAATGGAGAGTTCTTGGAAGCATTTGTCCTTCTAAAAGGTACATGAAAAATTTCGAAAGATCTTAAATTGAAATTAGGGACATTAATCTGTACTTCCTGTAATAAATCCGGTACCTGCAACTCACCACTTACAATTTTCCTCAACATAATTACATCGCCCATCGTACGTCTATTTTGAAGAGAAATTAAATTAAAATGTTTTCTGGCCATATAATAAAAACTGACGTTATCATGATTTTACTTCAGAATAATTTCTATGGGCCAGAAATGAAAGAAAATTAATCGCAGAGAAAAAACGACTAAAGGAGCCTACAGACGTCAAACATGTCTGTGGAAGGTTTTCCAATAAGAGATTCAATTTTAATTTAAAAAAAAAGGAGTAGATCTACCGTCCTCTACTTAAAGCTTCTCTTAATGCGCCTGTCATATGTTTCAGACTGTTGGCTATCCTGAGAACTAGTTATTTTTGGTGATATTCTGTAAAAATTGTGAATTATGCGTCCGAACTTCTAGAAGAAAAAGAAAAGAAGAATAAATCAATCTCTGCATAAACATGGTTATGTGTAGAAAACAGTGTATTGGAATTTATATCATTATTACGTACTAATTGCTATATTTTAGTAAACGTGAGTTATATGAGTAAATATGGAAAAGAAGAGAAAAAAGTATTACTTTTAAACGTGAGGAGGAGGAACTACGTCTCTTGGAACTGATTCAAAAAGAGAATTTTAATGTTATAGGATAAAACCTGGCAGATAATAGCAACTGCTTTCAATGCAACAGCTCTCCTTTGGGAAATGGGGACCAGCTCAAATCCAAATATGGCAATATAAAAACTAAAACTAGAAGGTGGTAGCTGCTCAACGCAGTCATATTAAACGGACTGGTGGTGGGGCTCCATTGAAATTGAGGGAGCTAATTTCCAAACAGTTACTAATATAATAACCAGCTCTAGCAGAAGCTCCGATAGTAGCTATCAACGAAGGGAATAAAAGAAAAGAAGAGGAGCATTCGAAGTTAAAAATATAATAAGATTTGCAAATTGTGGAGATGGAGAGAAAATTTAATAATAATTAAATCCTATTTTTTTTGTATGCACTTTCTGGGAAAAGCGCTATTAGAATTCTATCAGCATTGTTCCAGACCCTAAATTTTGAATTAAAAACAGAAATTTCAATAACACATAATATTTTCATTTCTTTATTCTCACTTGAAACTTTTTCAGATGTTATCTAAAGTAAAACTATGAATCAGAAATACGAACATAAAAACCTATCTAAATACATACCTTGTAAAATCTTATGAAAATTATATGAAATCTTGTCATGTTGAAGACACAATTTGAATATAAAGAACATATTCACAAGCGACAAATATTTATTTTCATTTATCATACAAAAATAAATTTTAAAGTACCAAATTGTTCATTAATACGATACATGCCTTGAGTGAAATCATATGAGAATTATATGAAATCTTGTCATGTTGAAGGCACAAATTGAATATGAAGAATAGTTTCACAAGTGACAAGTAAATTCATTTTCAATTATCACACAAATATAAATTAGCGAAATGTTCATTAATAATCGACTGTCTCACTTGACGAGCTGCATTAACATCAGTTAAATTTATTTGAAAGTCCTCTTCCTCCTGCACATCATGCAACCATTCATTTGGAAATATTTGGTTTATATATATAGCTATATTGTGCAATATAGCTGTAGCAACAATAATTGTCCTTATGTTTGTTAACTTAACACTTATTCCTTTAGAAAATATACGACAACAATTTTTCCAAATTCCATGCTTTCTCTCCACCACATTTCTAGTTCGTATAATTGACTGCTAATATAAATTTTCAGCTACAGTTATAGCTTCCGGTAATTTTGTCATAAGTCGGCAAACTATAACCAAGTATCAAACTATCACCAAGTAACAAATTTACCACTCTCAAATTGTCTCTTCAAGACACTGTTATTAGAGATGGTCTCCTTCTGTAAATTTTTGGTCTTTTCACAATTATTTCTTCAACATCTGATGAAGAACTAGAGCTTGAATCAGCATTCAACATTTGGTGCAACATATTTCGTAGTAGGCTAAAATCAAAAAAAATGTTGTTATTATGTTCACTGTTTTTGTGTGTACCGGGCACCTGCGCTGTGTCGAATTTCTCGTAGAAGTATCCTTTTCTAGCCGTAAAGGGCGGATTTTCTCACTTTAAGAGAAAGGACGCTTTTAAGCTCCCTTAAACCTTAAAATTTGCTTATAAAACACGTGTAAGGAGACTTTTTGGAAAAAGGAGGCTGTAACTGGCCGTAAGTCTTTAGGCAAATTAAGGTGTAATGTTGTTTGTAGAACGCCTAATTCCAAAGATCTACGAGAAATCGACAAACCTGGGTTTTCTCAATTGTTCTTGAGCGACGCACATGGATACTTCACATCACTAACTTGTCCCAACAGCTCAAATTTTTCAACCAGTTTCACTATTGTGGACCGAGAAGGTGATTCACGACAATCGGAAAGTGCTTCGCTTTAGTTCACTACGTCAGTGAAGCGTGAATCGTTCCATTTGTAATAATGGCATAATTTTGTCTTATCGAATGTCAAAAGATGACAGGTGCTCAGATAGCGCGCTATTCAAAATGAAACCTTTTATTGGAACGCTAATTAAATATCTCGATTGATACAATATTCATTTCGCACCGCATATCAATTCTGATTATGACAATTAAGACCATCTAATCAGTTTTTCGGTAGTAGAAATATACACAACTTAACTTCCTGTACAACCCATAATAGTAGCGCCATCTTACGAAATATTATTAAATCAATTTAGTTCCCATGCGTAATAATCATGGCAACGTTACGTAGATTTCTGTACTGAGAATTGATAGTATCCTTGAACTGGATGTGAATTAACTGGAGGAACTAATTTTAGGTAATCTAGACGATTTCTCTCGATGATCTAATATCTAATGATTTCTCAGAAGAATTTCCTTATTCGGTTGACCTTCACCCATTTATTGGCGTTCATTCATTGAGCAATCAAGATCTGCGTGATATTGTTCTGTCTATAATTTCGTTTAATGCTGCACGCGACCAGTGTTATTTCGAGTTATTCCTTCATTTCTCAGTGAGTTAGTTTTTTATTTCATTTCTTTCCTTTTTATGAATCTGCGGTATAAGCTACAGCATGTAATATTTCAACCTAAAACCAATCTCTACATGCTCAGTCAACTCAAATTTATATAAAATCACCTGATTTAACCTGACTAATACGGAAGGACAATTTCCGTGCCAGAAGTAAAAATTTGGTGGATGGATCGGCTTTTAAACAATAAGGTGTAGATGCCAGAGTTTTGCTTATTCACAGATGAAAATGAGCTTCATCGCTAAAGATGATTTTTCTGGGAAATGCCCCTCCACCATTAGTCCATTGAGCGAAATGGAAACGCATCGGATGGTTACTATACTTCACTTTTTTCACTAGTTTAAATTTCTAAGCCTTCATACCGAGGTCTCTATGCAATATTCTCCTCAGAGAAGTGTTCAATTCTTGAGCACGATGATGAATTGATGTTGATTGATGTTCAGCCACATTCTGGTCTACAGCAGCAATTTTTTCAGGTGTGCTCACTAGACGAGAACTTGAACGGGTTTTTCATCGAATAATGATTCAATTTCAAGAATTTTCTTCACAAATTGACGTGAGGGCATTTTATTTCTATTCAATTTTCCACATAAATTCCTAACACTTTGCATAGAAGATTCACCATTTTGGAAATATTTTTTTTTATATCTCCCAGTTTTGTTCAAGCGTAAATCGAACATTTCCGTTAATGTCAAGTATTGAACTAACTTTCTGCCAAAGACACGAATGACTCGAAAGAGCCTCTACTTCAAAATGGAAGTGTTAATTGCAGTTAATTATCTCAAAAGTTTTACTGGATATAACGTAAGCAAACACTCCATTAATAAGATTCATCAATAGTAATAATACAACATAAGCAATAAGATTCCCTTTTTTTTCCTTTTGGTGAAATGTGTTTTAAATGATTTAGTAGAGTACGCTTGATTTATCAATCACTCATATAAAACAACAACAATCTGATATCATTGTTTGAAGAAACAATACAACCCTCCCATTAAATATAACACATAGTCCTTCTTCGTCGTCTGGAAATTATGACCAAAACGAAAATTTATATTTACTTTACTTGTACTTAGCTAATAACCGAGAAGAATTGCAAATATAACGTCATACGAAGGGAAGAAAACTCAGAAAATTTTAGAAAATTTCAAATTCTCATTGTTGTCTCCTAGAACTTCAGTACATTTATTAGATCAAGAAATAAGCGTCTCTAAACTTTGCAAAAAATATTCATCCGGCTTCTTCTCAAAATAGGTATTAATTTCTACCTTCAGTTCTTCATCGTCGGTAAATCCCTTTCTACGAAAATATTTTTTCACATTTGGGAATAGTCACTGGAGGCCAAATCTGGACTATACGGAGGATGAATAGTTTCTTCGAAGCCACATTCCCGCATATCAACCTTCGGCCTTGTGAACCGATGCGTTATCTCAAGAACACCCCCGCAGTGAGTTTTCCTTGCCTTTTTCCTCTAATTGCTTCTCCAGAATTACGCAAAGTGTTTGCGTATGATGTGGCTGTGATTCTTTCATCTGTTTTAGTGTATTCTATCAATAAAATATCTTTAGAATTTTAAAAAACCGTAGCCATTATTTTTCCAGCGGATGGGATGACTTTAAACTTCTTCGGGGACTGTACACCCTTTTCAATCCAATGCATAGACTCTTGTTTACTCTCAGGGTCATAGTGTCATCTCCAGTAACCCGCCGGCTGAAAATAGTCGATAGGTCTTCTCCAGAGAGCTCTAAAAACTCATTACAGCACTCGAATCGTACTTGCTTTTGAGGTGCGGTGAGCATTCTTGGTACCCATCTTGCACTGACCTTTGGGAGGTTAAGATGCTCATGAAGGATAGCATGTATGGTACCCACGGATAGGTTTGTCATCTTTGCTATCTTCAAGTACTAGCTTTTTTCACATTTTCTTCAATGCTTTCTCTGCCTCTTTTGAGTTCACTTGACCAATTTGAACGGTGGATAACAACGGGGCACAGTCTTGTTAAACAGTAACCATCTCTTCATGAATGATTTTGTGACTCTTTCCCTGCTTAGAGGGAAACTATAACGGCGCGATGCTCGATTTTCTTCATCATTGTGGCGTCAGTCATTCTGGTCGTTTTTCACTGAGGATACCTAGAAAACTGATGGTCGTAAAGTAGTGAAATTTCATATTTATAGTCTCAGATAGTGTCATAAGTAAATGAGATAATTAGATTACTAACATTATTAGCAAATCACTCCGATACCGAGAATAAATTGAACGTCCCTCGTATACCGATGAAATCCTACTATGTGCTATTAGACAGTATGATTAAAAATCAAACGGTGACTTACAAAATAATGATGCAATTGAAGGAGTAAACTATTAGTGGTTTCCTATTTTTTTTGAAGCTATTGAATTATTTCCCTCTTACATGAGGTGGCATCCCCTATCTATACTTTTGTTACCTAGAAGCGAAAATAATAAACACCTTTATTTGAAAAGTAGGTCATGATTCATTTGCTTCCTGGATTTAAAAAATTATCTTCATAAAACAAAAGATCCCAGAACGCTCTTGGTTATACAACATAACAATCCAAATACACAATATGAATCATGTTTTTTTTACCTCCTATACAATAGAATTGATGATTTGTGTCATCACCCATAACCCCGGTTCATGAATAAAACGATAATTTCTCATAATTCGCAATAAAAACATATGACTCATCTCAAACTGAACGATTGTGGTCATCTGATTGATATTTTGTGAAAAATTACGTTGTGATATACTGAAACTAATTGCTCATATGTCATAATATGAATAAACATTATGTTTGTGACGAAGGACTACTGTGGAAATTTCATTTTGAATGAACGTGACAAATGTGGAAAATCGTCAGTAATTTCCTGTATATTCAAGGTTCCCTGAGAAACTATCACGGAGCTATTTCAGATATTCCGATAGAAAAATTAGTTTTTTTGCCTAGAATTTGTAACTATGTTATCACGCTCATAAATACCATTCTGTCAAACATATATTATGGAATATTGGGAGTATAAATAAGTTCGTACGGTTTTTTTGCAAATTGAAGCTTTGTTTTGATAACTTGGTTATACTTTCAATTTTCACAACTTTCTGATAATTGACGGATCCCATCGCGAAAAAAGGGGGGGCTTTTTGACCGCTATCCATGCATCGATCCATTCTTTGACTTCATCATAATTGAAGAAGTGCAGGTCAGCCAAGTCATGTTGCATCCGATCAGAAGATTTGGAAGGAGCAATTGGGCTGTACTGCCGATGGGGTAAGACTTTCCATTTGAGCGTTTCTAAGTATGTTTTAACGGGCGACGCAACATGTGTCATACTGCAAAATAACTTGGTCGTGGCTGTCAGTGGATTGCGGCTGTTTGTCTCGCAATGCCCAGTTCAAACATCAATTATCGTCGGTAGACCTCCTCTGTGATTCTTTCTTTCGATTGTACCACCTCATAATAAAGGCAGCTGGACACAGCATGATATTCTCGCCATGAATATTGACAATTGATGATGAGCCATCCATACGTTGCCCGAAGTTTTGGATTATCGTAATGTCCCACTTTTCTTCGCCAGTCACAAGTTCGATGCAAAACCCCCTTTCTTTCTGCCGTTGAAGCAGTTGTTCACACGTGTAAAAACAGCGTTCTACGCCTCTTGGCTTCAGTTCATATGACACTCAATTTCCTACCTTTCGGATCATTCCCATTGCTTTCAAACGATGGCAAATGGAAGGTTGAGTAACTCCAAGTGTTTTTGCGAGTTACACTTGCATTTGTGATGGATCTTCATCGAGCCTTACCTCCCATTCTTCTTCTTCAAACTTTGGTGGCGCTCCAGGTGATTTCTGGTCTTCAAACTCAAAATTGCCACTTCTGACACGTTCGTTCAGCTAGAGCATGATCACCAAGAATATCTGCTAAAATACGGTGACTTTCGGCAGCCATTTCTTTCATTTTGAAGTAAAACTCCCCGCAAAAACACATTATTCGGTACAAAAGGTGACATTTCCAGAGTACACAGAAACTATGTCGTTACACTTCAATGAAATGACAGATACTGTAAAGAAAGTCTAATGATGATACTTCAAAATGAAGGTATTGCCAGGTAAAACAATGGGATAATAAACTAGTATCTTATCAAAACCGCACGAACTCATTGCTACTGCTGATAATGAAAACCAAAAAGTTCCTCGTTTGTGATGATGATTTTTTCCAAAAATCAAGATTGCGTTTCAAGTACTGAAGAGCCCAGTAAGCAAACTCTCGTCGTAATCTGTTATCCTTAACCTTAGCTCTTAAGTCGATACAACTTTATAAGAATACAACCCCAGACCTTTACGTATCGGGTGTTTTTTTTTAGAGTGATAGAACTTTCGATAGGGATAACTGTGATTTGACAGAAGGTGGAAGCCATGTTGTTTTGACATTTCTATTCAGTAAGGATTGACAAATTATCATGGAAAGACTCACGCCGCAACAACATTTACAAATTGTTGAAATTCAGTTTCAAAATCAGTGTTCTATTCGCCAAACTTATAGAGCACTTCGTGAAATTTATGGTTTACATAATCGTCCATCAGAGCAGCTTATTCGTCGAACTATCGATAGATTTCGGAAAACATTTTCTCTACTAGATGCAACAACAACAAGACAAAGAACTTTACATACAGAAGAAAATATCGCTGCCACTTGACCATAATAAGCGTCGTTTGTTCGCTGATTGGACCCTAGAACAGCTTGAAATTGATCCACTTTTTTATCGTAAAATTGTGTTTAGTGATGAAGCTCATTTCTGGTTGAACGGCTATGTAAACAAGCAAAATTCCCATATATGGAGTGAAAACAATCCTCAAGAAGTTTTGCAGGTTCCTTTGCATCCTGAAAAATGCACTGTATGGTGTGCTTTACACGCTGGAGGCATCATCGATCCATATTTTTTCTTAAAAACGATGCTGGAGCAAATGTTACAATGAATGGTGCTCGTTACAGATCGATGATCAATGATTATTTGTTTCAAACCAGAAGTGTTTTGGTTCCAACAAGATGGTGCTTCAACTCATGCTGCTACCGTAACAATTGATTTATTGGTAGAAAGATTAGGCGATAAGATTATTCCAAGATTATGCGACCTAACTCCTTTGGATTATTTTCTTTGGGGCTGAGTCAAGTCATTGGTTTATGCTGATGAACCAGAAACAATTTGGAACGCTTTGAAAGCCAACACAACTCATGTTATAATAATGAAATAATGCTTGCATTACTCAAAAAAATGGTCCAAAATTGGTCTGGTCGAATGCGGTTCCTCAGAGCTAGTCGTGGTGGACATATGCCGGAAATTATTTTTAAAACGTAAATGTCATAACATTATCTTTAAAATAAAAAAAAAATTTGCTTCAATCTTAATTTAAATAGGTTTTATTTCAATTTAAAGCTCTATCACTTCAAAAAAAACACCCGATATATCCTTCAAGTTGACGTCTGCGAAAGCTCCAGTTGTTTTAGTAGTCCCGAAATCGACAAATTAGTCTCATCGGCAACACTGATCGCTGCAACTGCAATGTTCTCCTTTATTCTTATGTTTCGTCGTCCTTTTTGTGGCTAGTTGTCTCATAAATTCAACTCACGTTCATAAAGTTTCAGTTTCTGCCCAGAGTACCAACTGAGCCATCAAGAGGAGTCAAAGGCTGCCTCATGAAACTCCACACTGTACTAAATATAGCAACACCTTCAAATAAAGAAAAATGTATTAAACACTCTATTTGACAAACCCATATCGAACAACCCTTTATAATATCTGATCCCTTACCCACAGATGTACAACATCGTCTTCAACATAGCGCTTCACAAATCATGTTGTACAAACATATTTGAAGACCCCTTTAGTCGTTCTTTCTCTACAATTTAATCCATTTATGATCCATAGAATTTATTTTGAAATCGTTGAATTGCTCTGTCAACATTTTCTAAAACCATCGAGGTAAACTGACATTTTCGTTTGAATCTGATATAAAACTGTCATATAGGCAGTTTTCGAAATTCATTCGAAATTATAATGTGTCGTTTAGTTTATCTTCACTCGTGAGCCAAAACACCAAAAGGGATTGAACAGAACCAACCTCTCAGATAGATCAGAATCATGCCTTTTCACCATAATGGAAATGGAAGACCTAGAACCTCGAGGTAACTCACAATGTTTTCACTCGGCTATTCATCAACTGCACATAATCGTATTTCCATAAACCTGACTATAAACGGATGAAATCACTATCAGCGGAATAGTTGACGTATAGCTTTAGCGGGGTCCGGTGTAAGATACCGATTTGCTGATCAAAACATTCCATCTGTTCTCGGCAGCAACTGTCGCGCGTTCGTCATAAGAATCGAAGGACGTTCACTTTTATTCCGTTCAATTTTCTCGTTGATGCAACGTGCAGACCTAGCAGTCGACGAACCGTATCATTTGCGAATTGTACCAAACGCTAAACAGTAACAAAAATGTTTTGCGCATTTTTTCGTATCGAGTTACATCGGACGCTATGCAATGATTTCTTGCAACGTCGTAGCTGAGCCAGTTCAAAAGACCCGTTTCAGTGGCCAGTCGTTCACGTCTGTCGAAAATTATGACAGACAATGGATTTATGAATTCGGATATTTACTTCACCGTAGACGATGAAGACAACTACGTTGTTGTGTTTATCAACAATAAACAAGGTCAATAGTCTTAACCTCTAATCGTCAAACGTTTGAATCTCATATCAACGTTCTGTTTCAGATTTGAATAGTTCAACGAATAGTTTGTCAGAGAAGAAAAAAAGTGGACCACCTGATAATACAACGCTGTATACGGTAAGTGCTCAAATGCTTATTACTCCGTTAAAATTGTTAATTCGAGGAAATTCAATGATGCGGTTTTGCGATAACAATTAAATTGTAAGATTTATAACTTTCACATTGAGGAGCAGTTTTTCCATTTTAGTTTAATGTGAAAACGGTCATTAATACCTCCGTTTTATAGAATGTTTAGAGTTTTGTTCCGTTGGAAAACCAGAAATACAGTAAGTTTTTTTTATGAACAACTGCTTATCTGCGCATAAATTCATATCTTATCAGTATAAATTAATTCGGGCCATTTTCAATAGATAGCTCTGAAAACATTAAATTTTCAAATAGTAACAGTTATTTCCCAAGGTTTTAGACAGATTAGACATCTGCTTATAACATTAAGTTTGAATTGTTTTGAGATTCATACCGAGCGTTCTTTAACTAGAAATAAATAAAATTCAGTTTCCACAAATTGAAAATTGAACGAAACTTGTTTCTCCATACTGTGACTTAATGGAGTTCTACATTTGAACTGATACTGTGTGAAAACTTACATAGGTTCATATATATGTATTGAGAGGTATTACAGCAAATGGGACTAAAAGTAAGAAGGCATTGGATATTCTCAATTAGGTTGAAAAATAAACTGACAATGACAATGAAAGTTATTGGGGTTGTTGTTGGTTTTTTCAAACAACATGAAGATATTCAACAGAAGATTCTCCTGAACGAGCAAACGGATACCAGGATACCAGGCCGGTCCTGTTAATTCTGACAAGACCATTGCGGCTTTGATAAACATCATGTGTCAATTCAAACGCTGAATCGGAATTGAAATGTCGATGTAATCATTCTACGTACTTCTCAGTTTTTCACTATCGTTAATTTTTCTAAAGATGTCGCATATTTATTCAAATTAACGGAGGTAATACGATCCTATACTATCCACGTAAAATCAGGAATAACATATTTCACTTTATCATACGTGAAATATATATAGTCGTCTAGATAGTATGCGGAATTTATTATTTTTCATAATTTTTATATACTTCTTTTTTGTAACATTCTAAGACAAAAGTAATGTATCGGCAGTTTTTTCTACAATGATAAAACTGTTGATAGGAATAACGGGATAACTGTGATTTGACAGAAGGTAGAAGCCATGTTGTTAGGACATTTCTGTTCAGTAAGCATTGACAAATTATCATGCAAAGACTCTCGCCGTAACAACGTCCACAAATTGTTGAAATTTATTTTCAAAATCAGTGTTCTATTCGCCAAACTTATGGAACACTTCGTGAAATTTATGGTTTACATAATCGTCCATCAGAGCAGCTTATTCGTCAAACTATCGATAGATTTCGGACAAAATTTTCTCTACTCGATGCAACAACAACAACAAGACAGAGAACTGTACGTACAGAAGAAAAGCTGTAAGTCATAGTGTTAATGATGTTCCAGATTTGTCTATTCGTCGACATTCACTGTTGTGAACGTCCAACTAGTTAGTTGGACTCTGTGCGTTAATTTTGCGTTAAGATCTTGGTCTACACTCATACAAGATCCAACTGGTTGAAGAACTAAATCCTCTTGACCATAATAAGCGTCGCTTGTTTGCTGATTGGACCCCAGAACAGTTTGAAGTTGATCCACTCTTTTATCGTAAAATTGTGTTTAATGATGAAGCTCATTTCTGGTTGAATGGCTATGTAAACAAGCAAAATTGCCGCATATGGAGTGAAAACAATCCTCAAGAAGTTCTGCAGGTTCCATTGCATCCTGAAAAATGCACTGTATGAAAAAAATTACCATAGAAAACATCTTTATAATAAAATTTGAAAAATTAAGTTTGAATACTCGCCAATTAACATTTTTTAGAGAATTCACCTCAGAATTCACTAAACACTAGCGGTGATATCGAGAATTTTTCAAGGAATATCTTTCAGCTGTATAAACTTTCCAAATATTCAATATTTGAATTAATACTCATCTTCAATAAATTCACGGAAGTCAAAACAGTCTTGTATCAGAAAGGATGATTCAAATAAACGCCATGTCTGGCTACAGTACCCCATCAACTTAATTTTTCAGTACATTGCCGATTGTTTGGGGCTGAATAGTATGAATTGCAATGTTTCAAGGCATCAATCGTTTCTGGAGGATTAGCGTATAAACAGCAAATTTTTATCAAATTTCCAATGTTAACTTTAGGACCAACAGAATGGAATATAATTTAATTTTGGCTCCATATTAGAAAAATTAAAGTGGTATGAATGCAAAAAAATTTCTATCATTTATTTCGACACTATACGTTTTTCATTCTTTCCAGGTTGTGGATAGAGATACTCTCACATCAGTAGCCGCTAGATTTGATACTACTCCCACAGAATTGACCAAATTGAATAGGTTAGCAACGCCCTATATATTTCCCGGACAACAGTTGTACGTTCCTCTTAGGGAGACAGTCGAAGAGGAATCTGAAGGGTCTACACCAGTTGAAGAATCCCATGAGGATCTTCCAAAGGACGAGAAAGGTGAGAATTTGAAAACGTTGCAACGGGGATTAAGTTCGTTTCGAAAATTTTCAAAGCATTTTCATTGCGGTTACGAAATCGTTTTAAGTTTTCGGCAAAACTTTCTGTTTTTTCAAAGAAAGAATACACCGGAGGAGTCATATATCAGACATCTCACATTCAACAGAGCCAGTCATTTGAAATAATTCAGACATAATTTCAACAGCAACTATAAAATTATTTATATAGAAAGTAAAACTAGCAGTAACATTGTGAGAATCACTTGGGAAAAATAGATGAAAATTCCTTAAAATTCGTTTGATTAACTAAAACGATGTTGACATATCCCCCTTGTTGAAGCGTTTTACTTGGTTTAGGAATTTCCGATCATTGAATAAATACAGTTATATTTTCATTAATAATGAGTATGAGCTATGGTAATCGAAAGTTCTAGAAATCGAGACAGTGTAACATTCATCTGTATAACAATTCTATACTCGAACAAATTCAACAAGGTTTTGTGGATCACAGATTCGATTATAATTTATGGACAGCATGGTTCGTCAATGCGAAATATGTGAAAATAATCAGGGTTTCCATCCTTATTTGTCCTATTTAAGGTAAGAAACATTATACTCCCGTGATGTTATGAATTTGAAGAATATTGAATTTCTTCCAACGTTGCCAGCGCAGAACTATCAGATTTGTTTATCCTTGTCGCATTCGTTAGTTCTGCTATATTCGTCTTTATCCAAACAAACTGAATGTTGGCCTCACAACAAATGAGATTTCAACGAAGAAATGTTTCGTCTCCGTAGGATAATAAGTGTATGGACGGGACAATACCCATATATGATAAGGAGTATGGGTATGAGCTATACCCTGTATAGGTGTGCACCTCATTTCAAGTCACGTCACTGTCATTCTACCTATAAATCAAGACACTATCGGCAAATGTGCATGAATTTATATAATACAATCAAAATTTGGACATTGAACCTAATAGAGAAACATTATATCATTTCCTAATCAATGCGTTATTCATGTGGATTCAGCCTTGATTAAGGTCGTAAAACTATTATAATTTTATTCCTTTTGAATCTAGCCGAATTTCGTAAATTTTCTCAATTTTAATGGAACAAATGCTAATCTGTTTTCTAGGTTATGTCAAGGTCTATTTGGCGTGACGATTTTGGTATAAATTTTCAATTTCATCTGTTCAAGTTGATTAGTTCTCGAATAATTAATTTTTTACAATGTACGCATTTATTCCTGTACAACTCTCAAAACGAGGACGCAAATTATAGAATAAAGGATTTACATTAACGAAAAGGGTCGATTTAGGCTTGAACAAATCTGGGAAATATCGAAAACTTACTCCCAAATTGTTGAATCATCTGTCCAAATTATTAGAAATTTACGTGGAAAATTTCGTTCTCGTCCGCTGAGCACAAATAAAAATAGTGCTGCTGTAACCCAGAATGTGACTGAAACATTCATCAACATTAAGTAGTGAAGAACGTAACATTTCTCGTACTTCTCTGAGGGGAATTTTTCATAAAGACCTCGGTATGAAGGCTTACAAAGTTAAACTAGTACAACAAGCCTCGTGACCATTCGATGCGTTTCCACTTCGCTCTATGATGAAATAAATTTGAATTTTTCACCACTGACAAAAATAAATAAGAAATTTTATCCAGTGTTCACTAAATAGTACAAAATACTGAATAAATATTTGCTATTCGCCGTATATTTGTCTGTTTATTTCACATCTGGAAAATAACTCAATTTATTCTTTCCTTTTTTCACGGCACAACTGCGATTTATTGTGACTTTTCCGGAAAATTTGCTTATAATGTTTCGTTTCGAACACATTCATCATGAGCATTGAATGTACGACCTTCAGATAAGATTATCTTTGACGTTACTAAAACTTAAGTTCCACAATATTTATTATCAGAAGGTACACAAATACCTTTTCAGTTAGTCTCCAGTTTGTTTAAGCGATAGATGTTCGTTCAAACGAAAGATTTATTTTTCGTGTTTTATCTCGAACGGACGCATTTAGAAATCAATCAATTTTTCATAAATTTCGGTTCGATATGGACAAACCTAAAGTGGCGCTATTGGTTTCTGTAATAGGCGATCATATTATCGATACCAGATGAGTTAGAAAGGCGTACCTAGCTGTTGAGTAGTTCGTCTTCGTTTATCCGCTGAAAATCTGGTTCAAAATTTCTTCCACTTCAGTCCAGGTCGTCCAGATGTTTCAATCTGTCTATAACTACCTTACAGAGTTGCTTGACACGCTGAGGCCAGTAAGTCCAAAGCCGGGACATGTGGAAAGAGTTCGAACGCCCTCCTGCGCCCAGAGCTCCACAGAGAGGGACGAAGAATCTCCCATATTCAGGGAGAGATTCCTCAAGATCAACGTGCGACACATCACTGATGGCCAAGGGGTTGTCGGTGGTGTGCTCCTGGTCACCCCTAACGCAGTGATGTTCGACCCGAACGTGTCTGATCCCTTGGTCATCGAGCACGGGCCGGAAGCCTACGGCGTGATAGCGCCCATGGAGTTTGTGGTGAACGCGGCCATCTACAACGATATCGCCCACATGAGGGTAGGACACACGCAGAGCAGTCAAGCGGAGAAGCCAGAGATTTATTATCCGAAATCTGAGAACAGTGCTGCTGATATGGAACCGGATTCTTTGCTGGTCAAGGATGAGACTTTTCCCGAGCTTGGTGAGTACAATATATTCAACTTAAGATTACTGAAACATAGTGAAAATATTTGGGAACTCATACGAATGGGAATTGAGCCGATTATATTATATATATTATTTGTATTGTTTCAATTGGAGGTATATTAGGAAATAAATTTTGTTCATCAAAAGAAATTAATCTACCATTTTTGGGCAATTGGACGGATTGAGTATTGTCTAGTTTCAGCTAAATATGCTATTAAAAATAGCATCCAACTTATAGACAATATTCAATCCGTCCATTTGCCCAAAAATTGTAGATTAATTTCTTTTGATGAACAAAATTTATTTCCTAGTATACCTCCAATTGAAACATACAAATTGTAAAAAAACTATTAATTAAAAATAATACCAATCCTATCAAAATGAATGATATTCTTAATTACCTGGAAATATGTCTTGAACAAAACTACTTTCAACTTAAAGGAACCGCCTATATTTCTAACAATGGTTTAATAATGGGAAATCCACTCAGTTCAATTTTAGCTGAAATATTTATGGATGATCTAGAATAAAAAATACAGTTTAATCCGATAAGCGTATATTTTCTTTATTGGTATCGATATGTAGATAACATTTTTTGTTGTTTCAAAGGCACCGACCGACAACTACATATCTTCACGAATTTCATCAACAAAATCCACCCAAAAATCAAATTCACAATCGAAGAAGAAATTAATCAAAGTATTTATTACCTTGATCTCACAATAACAAGACTAAATAATTTACATGATTTTAGTATTTTTCACAAACCCACACATACAGATATTACAATACATAAAACTTCAAATCACCCCACCAACCAGCATATAATAGTTTTATTTATAAATTATTGAATGTCCCTTTGAATTCCGATAACTTTTTGAAAGAATTAAATATTATTAAACAAATAGCGTCAAACAACGGTTACAACCCCTTTCTTATAGACAAAATGGTATCCAATAAACAAAAGAATATGGAATTAAATCTCGTGTACCCAATCATAAAAGAGGACAATGCACAGAAATATTTTTCGTTATCTTATGTCAATGGATTATCTGAAAATATTGCTAAATATTTCAAAAACTGTTTCAATTATAACGCTGCTTTTAAGACAGTTAATAATCTTAGTATCTACATAAAAAACAATAAAGATCGAACAAATAAAGAAAACAAATCCGGAGTTTACTTGCAAAGATTGCCCTTGAGTATACATTGGCCAGACTGGTAGATCATTCAAGAAACGTGTCCAAGAACACCAAATATATATCCGATTCTGTACATTCGACATATGCTAATCATCTTAAGGAATTGAGGCATAATTTAAACAATAATTATGAAATTATCGACGTTGAAAACAAATGTTCTAGATTAACACTTTTAAAATTTCTGGACAGGTATAATGCCCGTAAAATCCTTTTGAACGAACAAACAGATGTTGATAAGTCTCCATTACTGAATATATTTTCTAAGTGGCATTTTTAGCGGCAAACTCCAATAAACACCTAGAGTTTTTATGACTTGTGCTTCCATTATTTGGTCACGTACCTAACGATGTATTTAAACTCGGTTACACTGAATACCATTAGACAGTACAATGTAATACCTGAAGAAGCCATATCGTGGTGAAACAATTGTAGTAGTGCAAACATTTTTGTGGAAATAAATAACTGTCTCATATATATAATTCTTCAATTAAAATGAGTTTCCACCAAGTGAAAACCGAATCAATCAAATAAATAAAATTTTCTTCGACCATAATCTTTGGTCAAAGCTTACTCTAAATTCCGCCTCGTAAACCCCATGAGAATTATGTGCAAAGCTGTCTTATTTATGTCGTTGCCTTAGCATATTGCAGCACTTATGTATTATTTCGATAAGCTGATCACGAGTATGGGATAATATACATTATGTCTTTTAAAACATCCCAATATAAGGAGTCTAGAGGTGTAAGCCTGCTTGAGCAGGCCATCTGATCCTATCTATTTTCATTCAAAATGAACATCCATCCATTATGTAACCATTCTACTTCTGTGTGCTGGACAACCGTCCATTTGAAACCAAATTTTTAAAATTTAATTTTGATTTATTGGAAGACATGCCTCTGAACCAATGGCTCCAAATTTGGTTTCAAATGGAGGATTATACAGCACACAATAGTAGAATAGTTACTGAATATATGGAGGTTCATTTTGAAGGAAAATGGACTTTTCTTCTTCTTTCTCGGCCATTTTTGATTCATTTTAGGACACAGGCCTCCTTTGTCATGCCAATCGATTCCAATCATTCTCCACCTAAGCCTTGATATCATCGATCTATCTTCTTTGCGGTCTTTCTACACTACATCTCGTTTGTCTAGGTTACCAATATTACATCTGCGACTTTTGTTATTGGTCGTAGGTCTTTTATTTTATCTTTTAGACCTAATCCAAGCATTGATTGTTCCATTGCTTCTTCATTACTCTTTGTGTACTTTTTCGCCAGTGTTATGGTTTTAAGTTGGTGTCAAAAACTGCTTTTTCAGGTTTATAAGGATGTTCTTGTTCTTGAATATGTAGTTATTCTTTCCGAAAGCCTTCCGTGTATTTCTTATTTTTCTACTAACCCCGCTGTCTGATTCTCTTTATCCCACCTTATTATATGTCCAAGGCTTCGCCTCATTTTTAAATATTATATTATGTGAATATGTTACTTCATTTTTAAGCCAACCTTTTCCGTAGCATCAGCCCGTTCTTTCAACATTTCGGCTAATGCATTGACATCACACTAATCAAGGCGATATCATCAGTAAATCGGAGATGTTTCAAGTAAGATCCACGTTAATATATTTCACTCATCTAGGATTTGAAGATGTTTTACAGCGCAAAGGCGAAAAATGTTAGTATATTGTATCTTCCTGACGTACTTCCTCTTCTGTCTGGAGTATTTGTTCTATGTCATAGTTAGGCACATTCAAATATATCTGGATAAATAACTCTGTGATACATTTGATTTCACAGCCGGTGATGATGCAGAATCAGTTTGCTCGTGTACCGAAAGAGAAGGCGATGCATTTCCCAAAGCTTTCGATCGCGACCTAGTAACACCAACAAACACAGACGATCCAGAACAGCAACAGAAACTATTGGAGGAGAGAAGAAAATCACTATTAGATCATCACTGGCCAATGTCTTCGAGGGACAGAGCGTAAGTTTCAATAATCGTATATTGTACCAATTTAATTTATACCATTTTCTACAGTTCGATCGATGTAGATGAAATGCCGATTCACTCATCTTCCATGCAAGAGGAATCCGTGGAAAATATAGAGGAGGAAGAGACCATATCTAAGGAAAGTTGCCATGATTCAGGAATAGATATCAGGGAACCAGTTCTACCACCAGTGGTTCCAATACCAACCAAAAAAGTATGCTTAGTCTTCAAACATATTTCAAGACTTTCTATTGAAAACATGTTTTTTTTTTTAGCAATACAGTGATGCTGATATAGTACTATCAAAAGAATGGGTTCCACCAATCACGATAGCGCCCACTAATGTTACAAATACTCACGAAATGTTCAGCCCAAGAAAAAAGAACAATTCAGTATCCTTCAGTCTCGACTCCACATCTGAGATGGATCCAACATTACCACCACTATCCTCGAGTATAGAATCCAAGGATGATAATGAAAAGGCTGAAAACAGAAAGAACAAAGTAAGTAAAACGACAGTCAATAGTTCAAGTCTGCATTTATGATAAGAATACTGCAAAAAATGGGTAAAAGGCCTTCACCTAATGGCTTTCCTAAATGGTTTATATTGTCTGTTACTGTTAGTTTTTACTACCAAAGTAAATGCCGACTCATAAAGAGAACGTTATTGAAACAGACGTTTGAATAACGTTTAAACTGTTAAAATTTGACCATAGAATATTCCAAGAGACATACTCGTAATAAGAATTTCAGTATATTGAAACTCAAAGGTCATCATAATATCATTCCAAAAAGAGAGAACGAATGAATTTCACTTAAACGTTCACCTGTGTTCGTTCGATATTTTCTCGTACTCCTATTTTACCAGTATACTTTATGTTGCCATGCTTATATAATAAAAATTTTCAGATGTTAAAAAGACTGTCCTATCCTTTGTCGTGGATGGAAACGCTAGGAGGAGAAAAAGATGACGAGAAACCATCTAGTCATCCCAATTCTGCAGATTCTCATCATGCTTCAGTGTTTTCCAAAGTTTTTTCAAGGTACGTCTTCACCTAGGCTTTGCATTCCTGATTCTTTCAAAGTTATGTATTGATTTCACGTTTATTTACCTCAAAGTGTTGAAATGTATCTGTATCGCTGGAAAGAATAAGGGATGTTGATAATGGAAAATGCCAGATCCCGTATGTTAGATGAAACTGATAATCATTACCAATTTCCACCTCTTTCTTCTTCCAATTGATAAAGGAAGGGATAGCCTTCCCCATCTTAAAAAAATACCAACTCTCTTTCAATAATATGTCAATATAATAAACTCTGAAATGAGTTCCAAGACTTATACATCATAATGGTCATATAAGAATAAGCATGCAAGAATTTCTTCGTTTGGATCCAGTCTAATTCTGGCTAGCGCACTCATAGGTAACCTTGAAACTCATTAATAGTAGCAAACGAATTTCGTAAAAACATATTAGGATAAAAGTGCCCAGTTAAGCCTACAGATTTCAAAAATCCATTTTCAAAAAACTTTTAGAAATTTGTTTCAGATCTTTTCAAAATTGCTGAAAGCATATTTATGAAATTTGGTACAAAAATTCGGTGAAATTTGGCATCAATCGTTCTCAAAATCTTAACAATGCCAAAAATTCAACATGCTTCATCTTTCCCAAGGATCCTCATTTTCACCAACTACCAATAATATACCCATACACACAGTACTGAACGCTAAGCTAACAGTTCATAGGAGTGTAATGATCTTCAAACCTTAAGGAGTAACGTAAATAGAGGTCATTCTTGATAGAAGGTATATAAAATAATATAAATATTTTAAAAAATTTTTAAACAATTTTAAAAAATTAGCCTTCTACATATTTAACTCCAAAAGATTATATTCAATGATTATAACTTCTGAAAATAAATTAAACTAATGTCGTATAAGTACCACTTATATCATGACATAAAATAAACATTCATTATAAGATATCCAAATGGTATAACAAAATCCAATAAATAAAAATTATTAACTAAAATCCTATAAATTAAACATTTTGAATAGACAAAATTTTGTTTCTGCTTATCAATCCTATGAAAACCAATATCTTTCAAGAATATCCAACATAATCCTGGGAATTTTATCACAAAACTATCTTACTTAGACTATTCAATATTATTGGATATCTAACCAAGGTACTTTATACAAGAACTCAAGATATGCAAAACATTACAGAAAAACAAGTTTTAGAATCGACTTTGCTCATCAGTATTCAAATATTCATATTCAATAAATATAAAATCAATTAATAACACATATTTAAGACGAAGGGTGAGTTTAAATATGTGTTATTAATTGATTTTATATTTATTGAATATGAATATTTGAATACTGATGAGCAAAGTCGATTCTAAAACTTGTTTTTCTGTAATGTTTTGCATATCTTGAGTTTTTGTATAAAGTACCTTGGTTAGATATCCAATAATATTGAATAGTCTAAGTAAGATAGTTTTGTGATAAAATTCCCAGGATTATGTTGGATATTCTTGAAAGATATTGGTTTTCATAGGATTGATAAGCAGAAACAAAATTTTGTCTATTCAAAATGTTTAATTTATAGGATTTTAGTTAATAATTTTTATTTATTGGATTTTGTTATACCATTTGGATATCTTATAATGAATGTTTATTTTATGTCATGATATAAGTGGTACTTATACGACATTAGTTTAATTTATTTTCAGAAGTTATAATCATTGAATATAATCTTTTGGAGTTAAATATGTAGAAGGCTAATTTTTTAAAATTGTTTAAAAATTTTTTAAAATATTTATATTATCTTAAGGAGTAAGACACCCTTAAGGATCAATGGAGACTTCGTTTCAGTAGTACAGGAGGTCACTTCATCATCTGCAATCGTATATTTAGAAATACCTCTCCACATCTAACCCTAACCATAGCTCATATGCAGATGCCATACTATTCAAGAAAAATGGCAGTAACTGGAACTACAAGCAAAAATGAATAAATCAGAAAAGAAGTATTATCTAATTTATGCAGACCTTTCAATGGAGAAGTAAAAATTTTGCTCTTTAACAGTGGAATTACAGTATTGAAAAGACTACAAGAAACCTTGCTTAGTGAAATAACGAAGGCACCCAGCAAACCCTCTCCTCATTCCATCCAAGTAAACAAGATAAGGAATACAAGCACATAAGTTTTGCTAAACAAGGAAAAAGATAATGTGAATAACTCTGTCACAATGGGAAAGAGATATATACTCATACAAGATCTAGATACCCAAGGAAGACTCTAAGGTAGAAATTGCAAGGATTCATATGGAGCAACAAGGAGTAAAGCAAATTAGATTTCCTTCAGTCAGAATTACTAAAATAAAGTAAGTAATTACGACAAGAAACCATTGGGACGATACTGAAAACGATGTGAGGGCCATCTGAAATCTCAATAATAGCTCATTGTCAAGTGGATAGATGCAGTCTAGTTTCTGGCAAGTTTTATCAGGTATAAGTAAATACACCAAGGATTTTAGACATCTGAACTTTCAGATTTTGTTTTCGGATATGGACTCCCAAATAAATCTTATAAGAACTTTTTTATCAAGCAATAAATTCAAATGAATAACATTGTCGGGTAAAAAGATGCTCAGACTAAGTAGAGATAAATAGACTGTATTCATATAGGTTAATAGCGTTGCAATGGCATCAGAAAACTCACCTTAGACACTGGGTGGATCCTGGAGATGAGAGATCAAATGAATCGGAGCTGCACTCACATTCACTGTGACTAAATCAGGTTTTTTCTAAATTGTCACTATCAATAATTCAAATGAGGGCAAATAATGGCGGATTATATAGCGGGATCATTAGCGTTTTTGTAGCAGGTATGGTAAGCGATATATGCAGTAATATTTCTTCAATGCGAAGACTTCTTAATTACTGTTATTCTTCCACGGAGGGGCAGATACCATTTTTCAACTGCGCGGAAAGCAATATTTCATAAATCGCTATGCGTTTCCTGAATACACATTGTAACTATAAATTTGAATTCAAAATATAAAGTGATTATTATCAGTTTCATCGAACACGTATGTATTAATTATTTCTTCTGCAACATCCCTATTGGTACCATAAAATGTCCTAATGTGATTATTTCTTGCCAAACCTCATTCGGATCGTAGCTCCCCCATCAATTTGGTGGATTTCGGAACGGGACTGTTCAACAAAACTCCGTCGGAAGAAAGCGGCGGATCCGGAGGGCCCCAGTCTAGCGGCAGCGGCGGACCTCCCCTCACCGACTCCCCCCGGACCGACGGTACCAGTTTCTTTCCTAGCAACATCATCAATACCGTCGGTGCGAGCGTAGGAGCGGTTGGAGCCTCGGTTGGTGCAATGGGAGCGTCCGTCGGGGCCTCGGTTGGGGCTATGGGCGCGTCCATGGGCGCCTCTGTGGGTGCCATGGGCGCATCCGCGGCCGCTTCCGTGGGGGCCCTTGGAGCGACCGTCGGCTCTTCCGTGAAAGAAGTAGGCGCCACTGTGAAAGACATGGGGTATGTTGTGTTGGTGGAAACGTAGCTGTACACTCAACACACAAAACACAATGTTACTTAGGGAACACTCTTAGACTGTCACACAAATACTGTTAAAAAATGTATACCTTGCTAGCAATATTGTATGTGGTCGATTTTTTTATATACTGCATGGCGTAGAAATTCGAAGACTACTGTGGAAATGATTCCATACCAATTTTATTATGTGTTTATTTCTACATGAAGACAAAAAAGTATAATTGAACTTTATTAAGGCTCTCCCTAGTCTCCGGACATTGTCTCCATGAAGGAGCTTGTCATGACTAGGATCCTAGCTTAACTAAGGTGAAATGAAGGACTAAGTCGTGATGCCTTACACGCAGGCACGGTTATTTGTTGCAAAACAGTGCTTACACTCTTAAAACTTACGTTACTCCACCTAATTGCAGATCAATCTTTCAGATTTTTCTGTTCAAAGGCCGAGTGCTTTATACTACTGCGTTACCATTGGAGGCTGGATGCCCATGGAAGTATTCGTACTTCTAGCCACCCAATTGTTGTTGGCCTCGAAATGGCAGTCATTGAAAGTCTACATACTAGACTAAAAGAGTATATTCATCTGGTCGCGCGTAATTCTTTTCTCAGGATTGCTCCAAAAGTTCTTCAGGGATTTAGCGGGTCTTGACGTTACGGCCGATTTCGGCTCGAACCAGAATTGTTTGCGAGACATGTCTGGCGTTTTTGGTACGCTTGAAGAGCGTTGGTGCCCGAACCAGAATCAATTGAAGCATCTATTCTTGAGATTTTTTTGTTTCTTAATTTGCGGTTGGATGGTGGAAATCAAGCAAATTAGGTGTGTAAGTTGCGTTCCAAACAACTCAGATACTGACCTGCAGGGACAGTAGTGGTTGAATAGTGCTTAGCCGAAATTGGTAGCGAGGTAGGTTCAACTCCACTGTAGGGATTCTCGCTTTGCGCCATGATAAGACGTATCCTTATCACACAACCTGCTATCGGACGTTCTGGAGACTACTTAGTGGTCACCTGGTGAAAGAGCCATGCTCACATGCAAGTGGACAGCGATAGTATGAATCCTTTTGAAAGCACAGTATCCTAGGTTAATTTTTATCTCAAATTGATCCAGTAGGAGTTCTTTTGTTTTATTGAGCGCTCCTTTTATTGATGAGTGTGTTCAATGAGGAAATTGGTCCAATAAATTTGTTTTCATACACTGTCTTTCGAAAGCGTTCGGCTTTTCATCTTTAACATTCGCCTGGCGTGCGATTTTTGAATTAAAACCAGTATATGGTTCTTTGTTAAATGTTTGAGTGATCTTTCATATTTCCGGGTGATGTTTGGTTCACATTCAGTGACTTCCAAATACTTTAATCCAATCCGTCAGGATGTAGCTCTTCAAATTGTGACTCCTTCGAACCAGCAAATGTGAACGTACTTTTTCAATGCCAGAATTTTATTTTAGTGTGTTGAAAGAGTAATGTGAAAGTAACCTCTGCTAGGATATTGCTCAAACGTTTAGAGTTTGGCGTTATGTTACGGATATTTTCACAATAGGTTGAGATTGCAAGGATTACTCTTCATCAGAAATCCTTTTTCTACCATTTGCATTTAAGAAGTGTACAGTTTTATCTAGAAGATAGTTCTAATGTCAGCGTTTCAAAGATAACACTTGTTCTCTGTTCTCTTACTTCCTTTATGGAACCAGGATCTTCATTTGGCCTACTAAAACAGACAAAGAACAAAGAAGAAAACAAAAATCAATACTGTGGTAGTATTTATCAGTTTGAAGCACTCAACCTTCTACGTTACTTGTGGAAATCTCATCTTCAGGTGACATAATTCTTTATAATTTTTGTAGTCATCGCACATTTTCTGTTATATCAGATGACTAGAAAAATAATAGACTTGAGCGTTTCAGGATAAGATTTCCATGAGTAATGGGAAATATAAAAATATAATGACTCACATCAAGAAGAGAAAATCAGTCTAAACAAGCATTGCAAACACAAAACTCTTGAATATTTATACAACATATTATTGAAATGAAATCTGTTCCAGTTGGTGTTGAAAATTCTTCGCCATGCATTATATTTTTAAGTTATAATTGGTATGCTCTATCATTCTTCAAAACCATTCATTTTATCCTATAGGATCTTATCTGGTGGATTAACTGCTACATGGAGTCTTCGGTTACACTTGAATCAACTCTTCGTATCCTTGGTGTAGGCCATACCAGACCAATTCACCAGATACTCTCATGATCATCGCTTCATCATTATTCATCTCAGTTACTGTGCTGCGCTTGCATTCGTAGTATTTTTTCCCTATTTATTATATGATATAATGACTGTTGGTGATTGCTGAAAGATTCTGTTTCATTTCAGACGTTCTTCGGTTGGCACCTTCATGAGACAACCAACAGAAACATCTAAATCTAAAGTACCTCCTCCAAAGCTTGATTACAGATCGATGGTTTCAGTGGACGACATGCCTGAGCTTTTCGTTTCATTCGACAGTAAGTACAGTTGCAATACTTTGAAAAAATATATTGTGTGCATTGGTCATTTTGTAGGAATCTCATTTCAATCAGCTTTCTAAATTTCAGCTAACCATGCCCTTGCGATTTTAAAGGATCTATTATTGATATTAAAATTATGCATTTGCGATTGTCACGACTAGTCCCAAAAATAACTTTATTAACCTTGATTTTCTGTGAGTAACTTAGTCGGTAAATTCATTATATAGGGTTTTTATGAATTATTGTAACTACTACCCTTTGACTACTGCCATGTTACATAAACTGACATTGCCAGGATCATTTCGTCCAAATAATTGTATTTTAGTGAAGGATTTTTCCAGTAAGAGGTTTAATTTTGATAGCTCGCTGTCTGGGCAGATGTCATTAAAAACTATACCATTATTAATAATGGAACGCCTCAACAACGCATTGAAATTAGTAAAATTCATCACAAAAATGGTGAAAATTTTGCAGTCACAGTCCGCAAAACTAAGGCACTTTTGGGTCGTCGTGAACCATGAAAAAAGTCACTCTTCTTTATACCTATTATACTGTAAACATCATCAGCTAAAATGGCAAATGGAAAAATATTTAAGTTGTCACTGCGAAGTTACAATCATTTATAAAAACCCTGTCCAATCATGTCAAGCTTATTATTTCAGACATCATTAATACCAAAGTGTTTAATTATTGAAGTATACATAAAACGTACATTAGGACGTTCATTATAATATTCGAATAAATGAATTCAATCTGCTTGATGCCTTCCCTGCTGTGTTGATTTTATTCTTAATCTTCAATTATAAACAGGTAAAGGGGACTATAACTCTTGAGTATTTCATTCAATTCAAATCCTTGACAATGAATATCCCAATTAGCTCTTTATGTAATGATGATCTCATACTAATGAATACTTAGATAAGATGATGTAATATTCCACAACCAAGTAAATTCGCGATACGATAGTAATCATATTTTGAAAGTATATTTATCGAGTGCTGAAGAGAATTTCTTTGTGATAAATTTCCTACTAACCCTTCAAAAATCATTTAAAATACATAAAAACACTGCATTTTAATACAAAAAACAATCAACACTTTGCACTGCAATTGGCTGATTAGTAAGAGGTAGCAGTAGATTCCTTGAGTTTCACCTAGATGCCGTCAGTATCGTTTAGCTTGACACGATAGGCGCTCAATAAATATTGAGAGATTCATCTTTGGTCCATTTAAACATCATCAGAATTTATGAACATTTATCATCTTTACAGCTATCACTAAACTTATTAACTCAACTTCATGTTCATTTTCCAATTGCTGCAGTCCATTCACCACGTTTTGGGCTAGATTCAATTGGTAGGTCTTGCATGTGGCTGTTTTGTAGCACTAACAGATTTAACTACAGCAACATATTTCCCTTCTCCCTTTTAAATACAAATTTCACATCTCCAATTGAAGATTTAGAGGAAGTCAAAAATTGGGTTTTCCGTGAGAATTTATTCCAATAATTACACTAATGAAACGTTCTACTGCATCCTTCACATTTGATGTCAACATTCAAATTAATAAATTACGGATTTGCCCCAAGTTTTGACAACCTTAACATAAAATTTATCGTTTGAAATTTATAAATGTGCATGCTCGAAGGTATACTAAAGATTGTGACGAAAGAAAGAACTGGAATAATTTCCCTAAAATATAAGTTTCGCTATTTCGTTTTTAATCATCAGTGTTGACCAAAATTTAATCTTTAGTCCGTCTAGAAAGTATCCGGAATTTATTATTTTTCAAAATTTTAATATACTTCTTTTTTGTAATGACTTGAAAATCCTATCAAACCAACCTTTTAATGTTCAAATTCCCAAATTTCCCACCAGAATAATGGTTTGGGGAGCAATATCTCATGCCTACGCCTCTCTACATAGTTAATGGTGCCATTAATAGTAAAAAGTATTTTGGCATTCTAAACGATTTTCTCCTTGAAACGGCGCATGCTTTATATCCAGAGGGGTCGCGTTTTCAGCAGGATAATGCAAGATCCCATGCTTCGGCCTATACTCAAGCTTGGATGCAAGAACATCAAGTGAAAACCATTTCATGGCCAGTAGCTTCACCAGATCTTAGTCCCATCGAAATAATTTGGAAACTAATGGAGCTTAAAGTTGAACGAGCAGCGCCACGAAATAAAGATGATTTTATTCAGTCAGTTTTAACAGTCCTGTACTACCATCACCGAAAATTATAGAGGTGATCTAGTTTCGGGTGTACCTCGACCTTTAGTCCAGTGTTTACAGTTAAATAGAGGTTTCATAAGTAAATAAGATGAATATTTCTTAATAATTTTCTAATTCAAGAATTAAAAATATATACTAAATAATTACAATTGAGCTTTGGTTTTTCCGGATACTTCCAAGACAGACTTAATGATTGTATCGATCTTTACTTGACGAAAATTCATCTTGAAATTATGAATTTTTTCATTCATAATTTCAAAATTTAATGACGGATACCTAGTCAAACGGTTATTGGTTGAAATGAAAAAACCTTCGACAATCTTTGCTATGATTTCGTCAGATTGAAATTATTTTTCGAAGTCGATTACACCCTTTCATTGACTTTGAAATATCTTCAATAAATTCAAATTCAAACATAATTTTTGAATGAATGAGTACAAAGAACGTAAGATTGAAATATTTCTTTTTCTGCTTTCCGAACTCCCTTTCTTTAAGTCTTTTTTGAATAACCACCCCCATGTAAGAAATTATTTGGGAAATCAGATGGAGTTTTAAAACTGTTCGATGAATTTATGAAGTCATATCATTTGGTCAGCGATCATAAGAGATTTTTCATTGATATTTTAAGATTATTGAAAGTTTTTTATTCAGTGTCACTTGGTATATTTAGGATGAACCATCTACAGTTTGCATTTTAAAGTAGTGCTTATTTCGACTGGTCTGTCATTCGTGTTTTGACAGAAAGTTAGTTCAATATTTGGCATCAATAAATTGGGCCGATTTTTGCTGCGAACAAAACTGGGAACTACTAAAAACTTATTTCTAAAGTGGTGAAGCACACCTGGAAATATTGCTGCTGTAGCACAGAATGTCGCTGAACATCCGTTAACATCAACTGGTCATCGAGCTCAAGAATTGCACTTTTCTCGCACTTCTTCTAGGAGAATTTTGCATGAAGACCTCGGTATGAGGGCTTACATAGTTCAACTATTTCAAGAAGTGAAGCCTCTTGACCATCTGATGCGTTTCCACTTCGCTCAATTTTCCAGTAAACTCAGCTCCGACAAAATAATCATTAGATTTTATTTATAGCCTATCAAAAATGCAAATTCTAAATGTTCTATTCCTTATCAATTTGAGATTTCTTTCAGAAATAGTACACTTATTGAATCCCAAAGTAATCATCGAGTTTGGTTGAGAGTGTCTTTGTGTGTAATTTTTTCTGTTCTTCCATATAACAAGATCCCATCAACAATGGAAGTTGATCTTTGTAACTTACCATTACATTTTAAACAGAACTTTTTCGAATGATTTTGCAGAACTGATTCCACGGCCGGCTAGACCCTCTGAAGACCCGCCACTGTACCTGAGGCTACGGATGGGTAAGCCGATGTTCAAACCAATCTCCAAGTCTACGCCGCTCATGTCGTATGGCAAGAAGAAGATGAGACCGGAGTATTGGTTCAGTGTACCAAAGAATAGGGCAGATGAGCTATATAAATTCATACAGGCATGGGTTCCCGATATCTATGGTGAACTCAACGAAGAACAAGTGAGTAAACAATTATTCTTATACCTTATTCTTTCGTGAATAATAAACCTCAGCTTTTCTATTAGTTCACTGGCTACCTTTCTGCAGAGTGATATTGAATAATAGGTTGGGAAAAGAATCTATTTTTTTGCGTGAACATGTTTCGGATTAAACGTTTTTTATCAAATATGCACCGCTTTGTTCTATAATTTTGTTGCTATTTTAAAGGTAGTTTCATAATAATATAAAGAGTGTAGATAGCTCAGTGGGAGAGCATCGGGCTCGTGACTGGAAGATCCGGGTTCGAATCCTGTTCAGGTGGAAAAGAAATTTTCTAGTTGCCACCATTTCACTGTTGGGTCAAATATTGACAGTGCTGTGACCTAAAGTGGCGCAAGATCGCAGTAAAAGCTTACCCAGAACACAACTGAACTCCTAACTCGCACAAGCTGAAAAAGCTTCTGAGGGATCTTCAGAGAAGATCTAGGAGTATCAGGATAATAATAATAATAATGCCCTCTAATAGAATTCTCAAGATAATGTTCTTCTTGGTCCTTATTGGTGAAAAACTCTATCGGGTGTTATTTTTAGAGTGAGAACTTTTCGATTTGAAGTAAAAGCCATGTTGTTTTGACATTTCTGTTCAGTAAGCATTGACAAATTATCATGGAAAGACTCACGCCGCAACAACGTTTACAAATTGTTGAAATTTATTTTCAAAATCATTGTTCTATTCGCCAAACCTATAGAGCACTATAGGGCGTGAAGATCTTGGTCTACACCCATACAAGATCCGACTGGTTCAAGAACTAGAGCCACTTGACCATAATAAGCGTCGTTTGTTTGCTGATTGGGCCCTATAACAGCTTGAAGTTGATCCACTTTTTTATCGTAAAACTGTGTTTAGTGATGAACCTCATTTCTGGTTGAACGGCTATGTAAACAAGCAAAATTGCCGTATATGAAGTGAAAACAATCCTCAAAAAGTTCTGCAGGTTCCATTCCATCCTGAAAAATGCACTGCATCATCGGTCCATATTACTTTAAAAACGATGATGAAGCTAATGTTACAGTGAATGGTGTTCGTTACAGATCGATGATCAATGATTGTTTGTTTCAAAATTTGAATGGTATCGACCCAAAAGTGTTTTGGTTCCAAAAAGATGGTGCTACACCTCATGCTGCTACCGTAACAATTGATTTATTGAAAGAAAGATTTGGCGATAACACAATTTCAATGGTTTAATTAATTGGCCTCCAAGATCATGCGCCAATGGATTATTTTCTTTGGGGTTATATCAAGTCATTGGTTTATGCTGATAAATCAGAAACAATAGAAGCTTTGGAAGCCAACATAACTCGTGTTATGCCCGAAATACTCGAAAAAGTGGTCCAAAATTGGTCTAGTCAAATGCGGTTCCTCAGAGCTAGTCGTGGTGGACATATGCCGGAAATTATTTTCGAAACATAAATGTCATAAAATTATCTACAGCCATCTACCGAAAAAATAATGGATTTCTTTTTCCACAATTTATAATATTTGTGCATTAGCTGTTCGGATGTAGAACAGATCAAAATAAACCGTTTCCCTGGATGTGCCAGAAGTCCACGTCAGGCAGGAATCAGGTAACATGTTGAATCATAATAGTCACCAGAAAAATATAAAAGAAAATCCAAGTCCTGTATTTTTCAAATTATATTGCACTTTCTTTTATTCAATGAAATGCACACTCTGTGATGATTTTTGAACTGCTGTTGCTACAATTTTTCACTTTTTTCAAATTTTATTTCTTCTTTGTTATCCCGAATAGTGCTTCTGTAACCTGTAGTCTTCAATTCTAAACCAATTGATCCAGCGTGGAAAATAATGTCACTTTTTGCCGAACCAAGTATTCAAAATGAAAATTTCGCCCAACTTAAATTGACTGTAGTGAAAAAAGAATACTACATCAGTTTTGCAAGTTACTTCAAGAATTAGAACATTTAGTAAGGATTCTAAAATGCTATAATGCTAACTACATTCTTGTTTAGATTGGACAAGAAAAGAAAAAAAACTGAAAAGAAATTCAGTTTCGCTTTATGACAAGATTCAATAAATTCACAAAAGATGTTCAAAGTGCCCTCCTTCAGCCGCAATACAATCACGACATCTTCTTAAAAAGGATCGGGATATCAGACGGGCGAGTCTTTCGTTATTGACGAATTGAATTGCTTTCCTAATTCTCTCCCGAAGCTCAGCTACATTTTCAATTTGTTTTGAATACATTTTTTCCTTCACTGCTCCCCAGTAAAAAAAATCTAAGGGATTAAAATCAGGAGAACGGGCTGGCCACGAGATTGTACCAGATCGCCCTATTCATCTGCCCAGATATTCTGGGCAGCCATCTTGCTGAAAACAAAATTTTCTGAAAATACTAAATGGCACGTCTTCAAGTAAATTTGGCAACTGATTTCGTGAAAAATCTAAATAAATTTCAGCATTTGAAACCTCTGGCAACTCAAAAGGTCCTATGACTCTTCTATTCACAATTTTAGTCCACATGTTCACTTTAAAACGATATTGAGATCTATCTTGTCTCATTAAATTCTGATTTTCTATGTGCACTTCGTGTAAATTGTGTAGGTTCATGTAACTATCTTTTTTAAAAGGTTATTCATCCCACCACGCAGCTTGTACTCGCTGTACATGATGTGGTTGGAGCTTATGTTTTTTCAATAGTCTGTGAGCTGTACTTTTGGGCACTCCTGTGCTTCGCTGAATTTCACGTTGCGAAGTACTTGGATCTTCCTCAACTGCTTGAAGCACAATATCGTCGTAGGGTAAGGAAATTCTTTCTTCACCACTTTGTTTGGAAGTCGGCCCGCTGTGAAGAGTAGACGGTGCACATTCGTGAAAACTCGATGATCTGAATAACGATCATCATTAGGGTATCTCTCGCGATACATTCTCGAAGCTGATCTAGCGTTACATCTGCATTCGCCACAAATGGGGTGCATGTTGGCATATTCCTGTGTGGTATACACAGACATGATGGCAATACACAAACACAGGTTAGTCCAGGTAAAATCAAAGTTCGTAGTAAAGAAATCAAAACTATCCAAATCACAAGCAAACAAATCTAATAAACGAAGCCAAAAATCGTAAGTACAAAAATAACACGATCAAATAAGGAAAGATGTACAGTAGACCAAGAGGCGTAGCGTACTGATCTGTATTGCTTTTACGTGTACCAATGCTAAATAGTGGTATCACTATCTGTCTCACTCACACTTTATGAAAGACCAGATTCTTAAAGTATTGGATGCACTAGTTCGAAATTATGTTTCGAACAATTTCTTTAAGAAATAATGTTATACCATTTTAAAATCCCTAATAAATGCACTAACTTTTAAAGTAATTTGCCAAACTGATATAGTACAGTTTTTTTTTCAGTACAGTCAGTTGAAGTTGTGCGAAATATCAATTTTGAATACTTGGTTCGGCAAAAAGTGACATTATTTTCCAAACTGGAGTAATTGGCTTCGAATTGAAGACCACAGGTTACAGAAGCGCTATTCGGGATAACATAGGAAAAATAAAATTTTAAGGAAATACATAATTGTACCAACGGGAGTTCAAAAATCATCACAGGGTGTGCATTTTCTCGAATAATAAAATGCGATATAATTTGAAAAGTACACTACTGATGACTACTATAACTTAGCCTGTTACCCGATTCCGGCTTGACGTCGACTTCTGGGATAGCCTGTATAGTTATAATACAGTGACGACTCGTATTTATCATAGCTCGGCAGATTTTACAGGTTTCCACACTATCATTGGGCATTGAATTGTGAAAAATACGAAAAATTTTCAAACGATCCCCACAAAATAATTTTTTTTTGGTCTTCTGATTTAGAATCATACGATCCTCACGAGCATGCGAGTTATTTACTATTCTACTTCTAAATGCTGAATTTCAGATCCATCGAATCTATAGTTTCGAAAATATTGGGAAAAATTTTCAAATGTGAATAACTGTGAAACTATTGATCCGATTTCACCCATTAACGATTTTAGCCGCGGCATTTAGACCCCAAACCTTCCCTGAAAATTTGAAAGGCTCTAACTCTTTCCGTGTTAAGGTGTTTACGGATACTGACCAGACAGAATTTATTTTGACCACGGTTTCTTCATCAGTAAGTCCAACCTAATTGTTTAAGACCATTTTTGGGTTAGAATTAAAAAAATTGCAGACAGGCTAAACGATAGCACGTTGTTCCCCTGTAACTGGCGTGCAAAAAGTGTTGTCGATTCGAAGAAAAATATATGAACTTGTAAAAGACACAGCCTTTTACAAGATCACAGTGCCCTTAGTAAGATGTATTCGAACATTTTAGTACTCATTAATTCAACATATCTCGAAAATAAATAAAGGTCTTTCAAAGGGAACGCCCCATTTTTAAGTTGACATTACTCACGCGTGACAGACATTGTTTATTTTCGACATTGACAGTTGTAATTAATGTATTCACTGAAAGGTACACACTCCAAAAACGTTTACAAATAATCCAAATTTATTATGGAAAATCGCGATCTGTTACTCTAACTTTACGTGCTTTAACTCCAATTGTTAGTTGTTATAATCGTCCGGATAAAAGAACAGTTGAACGTTTAGTGAAGAAGTTTGAAACAAAATTCACACTTCATGATGTTACAGTGCCAGTGAGATAAAGAAATGCAAGAAGTGAAGAGAATATTGCTGCCGTACGTGAAAGTGTTCGTGAAGACCAAGATTTATCGATTTCTTGACGTTCACAAGAAGTAAGCATCTCCCAGACGTCTTTGTGGTGAATTTTACGAAAAGACGTTGATTTACATCCATACAAAATTGTTTTAACCCAAGAACTCAAACCAACAGATCATTTAAAGCGTCGTGTATTCGGTCATTGGTGCTTAGAAAAAATCGATGATGCAGATCATAAGAAAATCATTCTCAGCGATTAAATTCAATTGGACTTATTTTTTTGGGGTCACATTAAGTCATTAGTTTACAGCAATCATCCAGCAAATTTAGGCGATTTACAGATCAATATTGAACGAGTCATTGCTAACGTGCAACCTGATTTGTATGAGAGAATCATAGAAAATTGAGTTCAACGATTTCATTTCTGCCAGCGTTTCCGTGGTGGACATTCAATTATTGTTTTGTTTCATAATTGATATCTATTGTACTTTATAATGAAATGAAAATTTCAATAATTTTTTTGGGGGAATTGTTGCGGTGTAGTTTTGGACTTGAATTTCGGTGAAAACACTATCTTGCTCGTAAAGCAGTAGATCGTTGAGCTTTTTCACCGTTGTTCACTTTCACTGGGTTCAATTTACACATGTACTACCTAATTACAAGTGAGTAATGATGATAATACATTCACTTCCAGGCCTTTTAATACGTTATTGTGTTATCACGAAAGGGTTATCTCGGAAAGGCGTTGGTATAATGCATTTTTTGGTCTGGTTTTAAGGATTCTGCGAAAAATACTGCCAAATATTTCCGATCCTTAGCTGGTGTACAGGCCTAAATTCTTGCAAAATACCATACTTTGTTCAACTTCGAAGAAATCAAACAGCTTGGCTCTTTCCTTTATATATTTTTTTGATAGTCGATACAGATTATTTATTCTAAATGACGTGCCGTTCAAAAGTTTAATGTTCTTTACAGTAGTAGTAATTATTGAAAACTATTAACTTCACTCATTACTTTCGAAGCATAATTACTATTTTTCGAATCACTTTGAGCAATAATATCAAATCATTATTCATGTTGGACGACAATATTTCTATGTTTTGTCTTGAGAAAAAAGTGAAAAATTATCCTTGAATGATAACGTTTACAAGCTCTCAGACAAAAATTTCTGTCGGTCTTTTTATAAATTGAAAAAAATTTAATTGTTGCCGGTTGATGTCACAATACTCTTGAAATAAACAATTATACTTGTTCATTTGAAATTCAATGTTATTCACAACTTGATCGTTGAATGAATTTAATTTTGTCCGTAGGAATATACGTCGAAGTATACCGTTGTGTTTCTTAATTATTATCCCTAATTGAAAATACAGAGTGTTATTAACCACATCCACACTGGTAAATTTAGTGGCGATTACATTGAAAAGGGGACGCATTAATGAATATCAGCAAAGGTTAATTGGGTATTCAGGTACTCGCAAAATATGTGTAAATTTTGATTTAATTATAGATGAATAAAAAAATAATTTGCTGAATGAACTTTTGTATTTTCGTATCGTTTCGAAATTTCAGCTTTGCATCCAATAATTTTCTTCGAAATTAAACTTTGGCTAATAAGTTTCCGGTTTAATGAAGATTAAACTTTATTGTTCAATGTTTACCTTCTTCAGCCCAAGAAACGTACGAGTTTATACCAAAAATTATGACAATTATTGAGTGTCCTTATTTTAAAGTCTCTTAACATAATACACTACTCAAAAATTGAAGTGGATAATGTGCGTAGATATAACAATATATAAAGGAAAATAATAAAGCGATTTTTTATATGTACTGATGTATTAAATCAGATTTCTACATACGGCAACAGTAAGCAATATTGCTGTAGTGCAACAACATATTGCTGTAGTGCAACAAATAATCAAAAAGAAGATTCTTACCTGTGGAGTCTGCAGACTTGAAAAAAGGTTCCTTCTGTTGAAATCATGATTTAATTTCGGATGAAGCCTCCTCTAACTCTTCGTAGTGCTCCTACTCTATTTGGCATTGTGTCAATGAGGTTATCAATGAAAGCTTAAGGAAAGTTTGTCCAAATGTCCGTCAAAACATTGGCGAGCTGTTGTAATGTCTGCGTTAGGTCAAATAAGCGATGTAATTGCTGTGACATTGCAGACCGGACAAGGTCGATACTATTTTGGTCTGGAGAGACAGCGGACCAATCCATTTGGTTAAAGCTATGCATTCATATGCGGTCGTTGATAATTCTTGCCCTGTAGATGAGTATTATCGTTGATTTACGTTAAATTATCGCCAATGGCCGCCGCAAAGAGAACTATAATTAGTTCTACAATCAAATCACGATACCTTACTGCTGTCATATGATAATAAGTTCTGTCGCCCATTAAAGCAAATGCCTCCCCAAACGCACACTAAGCCGCCATCGAAAAGAGTTATTGGCGTCATGAAATATTCATTACACCTACATTCGCCCATCAGAGTGATCAGAGTGACTAAATCTGCACTCATCCGTGAACAGGCACGATCCGCATCTGTACGCGTTCCAGTTCTTATGTTCAAGAGCCCAACTATATCTTACGGCTCGGTGCTCCCTACTCAATCGCGTGTGCCTGCCGTTTTTTTTTGTCCTCTAATTGAAACTTTATAACCTATTCCGGAGTGTTTGACCAGTAGCTTGCTAGAATGAAGTATACTGTGAAGAAGGGATATCGTCGTGCAGTTAACCGTATTAGCCGATCTTGTACAACGTTTGTAGCTTTTGCTCTTCCACCCCCATGAGTATATGCAGTTCTACTAATACGATAACGATTCCACGCTCTACTAACTATACTCTGCGAAACTCGAAGACGGTTAGCAACTGCTTGTTATTCTTTGTGTAAAGAACACACTGATTATTCAAGTTGGACGGCTTCTAAACACATGTTAAACTCATGACAATTAATTTACAACTGATATTACAAAGCACCAGATCCATTGCAATAGCACATTATCGTGCATACGGACTACAAAAAATAATCTTTTACAACTACAAGAAATGAGTTTCATTCAGTGCTATAAGGGCTATATTTTGTGTGAAGTACGCAAACGTACATCTTTCTACATGGTATGTACAGCAATCCTGAAAATTTGATTCAAGTGCTAAAGTCGGTTTTTTCTCGAATATCCACTTCAATTTTTGAACAGTGTATATTATTTTGTACATCTTGTTGGAAGTTACCATCGACAAAATTCTAATCGTTAGGAGACATCGCCAGCATGTAAAGCTTATAACTTTTGTCTATGAAATGGACGCAACATTACTCTGTCTAAAACACGCTATATGAAATTCAGTAATAAATGAGCTACATGCCGAATACTAACTGAAGAGCTCGCAAGGACAGCTTCTAATACATGGCTTTTTTGGAGCAAGATTATATGTTTCTCGAAGTCTTCCTTCACGAAATACGGTGTTTATTTGTATATGTACTTCCTTCGGTATTCTCGAGCTCATTTTCTACAGTTTCCATTGGAATACCCATATACAAACACAACATCTGCATACTCATAAGTTGGGAAAGAGTTCATTGGTTATTCACGACGTACGCCAAATGTCAAGTGAATAATTAAAGTAACAGAAGTTGTCATAAAAAATCGGTATTTTCGTTTGTCAGCCTACTTTTACTTTAAACATAAAATTATATTTTTTCAAATGCTTGTATCTTCTAAACGAAAACGAATCGGACCTGTGTTCATAGGAACATTAATCTTCAGAATTGGCACAGCTATGATGATATGTCAGGATTTGTCATAGATCTCATAGAACTATATAAGCAATATTTGAGTTTTATCTTCTGTCTCAACTAATCTCCTGTATATAGAAACATTAGTAAAGAGAAAGTGGTCAACGCATTTTGGAATTCCTAGAGTTCATTAATGAATTTGGCTGCTTCCAACCAGTTCTGAATTGAATTAGGGTGACAGATTTATGAAGTCATTTACGTTCTTAGTATCATGATGACAACAAAGCAACTTCGCAAGTCGAACCGGTCACTCTGTTACGAATTGTCGTTCATTTGTCGCAGTTAAATGAGCCAATTACTTAGTTTTACTTCCTGCATTTGCTTACATAATTCATTCAGTTCACATCCAGGCGTTCAGAACACGGTTGCAATATTTTGTCGATCCGGCAGTTAAAGAAATCATGAACGTGAATTGGAGTGCAGTAAAATACCTACACAATCAAAAAGTAATTATTTGGATTTTGTTAGTTAAGAACCTATACTTTCATCTGATATTCGAATGTTGGGTAGTATCTATGGAAGGTAATATACAAATTGATTAATTAATCTTATGACTTCTCAATTCTTGATGTCACCACCTTTTTCTTATATGATTTGAAGTAAAACACTTCATTTCCGCCAATTTTTATTGTTTACACAATTGTTTCGTCAATTACATTTTGACTTCATCAGGTGAATATGGTAAGTAACTACTCTTATAAAATCGGTCTCTTCATATACAAGCAAAAATAAACCTGATACTCGTAACATGAATATTTGTTTTGAAAATTTTCAGAATTTATTCAAAAAGGTTCAATAACGAGGATCGGTTTAAATCTGTCTGGTCGTTAAGTAAATGATGGTCAAAATCATGTCCTGTTTCTTGAAGGTGGTTGGCATAGGTAAAATTTGATTTATTTTTAATGAATGAATTCTGATGTTTTTTCATCCTTTTTTCGAAAGCTCTGCCTGTTTGGCCAATGTATATATATGGGCATGTACCACAGGTTAATCTATATACTTCCGATCTGTTGGTCTTATTGACGATATCTTTATTGTTTTTTTAACTGTTCACCTAAAGAATTTATGGTTTTATATGACTTATTGATGTCGATTTTTCTTGAAATATCTAGCTATAAGTTCACATTTTCGTCCTATATATCTGTATCTTTAGTACGAACTGATAGCTAGATATTTAAAGAAAAATCAAAATCTCAATATTTCATATGAAAGCATAAATTCTTCAGGTAAATCGATAAAAAATTATGATGATATCGTCAATAAGAACAAGAGATCGGGATTATAAAGGATAACCTGCGGTACATGTCCATATGTTTACATTGGCCATTTTTAAGAGTGATAGAACTTTCGATAGGGATAACTGTGACAGAAGATAGAAGCCATGTTGTTTTGACATTTCTGTTCAGTAAACATTGACAAATTATCATGGAAACACTCACTCCGCAACAACGTTTACAAATTGTTGAAATTTATTTTCAAAATCAGTGTTCTATTCGCCAAACTCATAAACAACTTCGTGAAATTTATGGTTTACATAATCGTCCATAAGACCAGCTTATTCGTCGAACTATCGATAGATTTAGGACAACATTTTCTCTACTCGATGGAACAACAATAAGACACAGAACTGTACATACAGAAGAAAATATCGCTGCTGTAAGCCATAGTGTTAATGATGATCCAGATCTGTCTATTCGACGACGTTCACAACAAGTTGGACTCTGTGCATCCACCACATGGAAAATTTTGCGTAGAGATCTTGGTCTACACCCATACAAAATCCAACTGGTTCAAGAACTAAAGCCACTTGACCTTAATAAGCATCGTTTTTTGGCTGATTGGGCCCTAAAACAGCTTGAAGTTGATCCACTATTTTATCGTATAGTGATGAAGCTCATTTCTGGTTGAACGGCTATGTAAACAAGCAAAATTGCCGTATAAGGAGTGAAAACAATCCTCAAGAAGTTCTGCAGGTTCCATTGCATCCTGAAAAATGCACTGTATGGTGTGCTTTACACGCTGGAGGCATCATCGGTTCATATTTCTTTTAAAACGATGCTGGAACTAATGTTACAATGAATGGTGCTGGTTACAGATCGATGGTAAATGATTATTTGTTTCAAAATTTGAATGGTATCGACCCAGAAGTGTTTTGGTTCCAACAAGATGGTGCTACACCTCATGCTGCTACCGTAACAATTGATTTATTGAAAGAAAGATTTGGCGATAACATTGTTTCGAGAAATGTTCCAATTAATGGGCCTCACGCGTCATAACTCCACTGGATTATTTTCTTTGGGGTTATGTCAAGTCATTGGTTTATGCCGATAAACAAGAAATAATAGACGCTTTGGAAGCCAACATAAGTCGTGTTATTTTTTAAATAAGGCCTGAATTACTCGAAAAAGTGGTCCAAAATTGGTCTGATCGAATGCGGTCGAATGGACATATGCCGGAAATTATTTTTAAAACATAAATATCATAAAATTATCTTCCAAATAAAAAAAAATTTGGTTTCAGTCTTAATTTAAATGTGTTTTATTTCAATTTTAAGTTCTATCACTCAAAAAAAAAACACCCGATACAAGCGCGCAAAAGCTCCAGACTTCACATCAGTGCTTTTCACCTTTTTTCCAAGGAACACGGTGCTATAATTTCGCACAGATTTTTATAATTTCGGAGTTTTGATCCGAAAAAATTATTAAACGACTAGGTTGGACTCACTGATGAAGAGTTCGAGGTCAAGATATATACTCTCCGGTAGGTAAACGCTAACTTTCGACCGGAAAGAGCTAGAGCCTTCAAACTTTCAGGAAAGATTTAAGGGGCTCAATGCCTCAGCTAAGTTTGCCAATGAACAAAATCGTTCCATTAATTTCGCAGTTATTGACGTTTGAAAATGTTTCATATTTTTCTCAATATTGTCGAAACTACTCATTCGAGCGATCTGAAATTCAGCATTACGGAGTAGAATAACAACGCACATGTTCGTGGAAAATTTGGTGAGGATCATCTGATTAGAAGATTTTAAAAAAAAATTGTTTTGTGAGGACGGTGGGTGCAAGATACTTTATTAGAATAACACATGATGGTATAGGTTACTTTAAAAGTCAAATAAAAATAATAACGAGAAGCATTAATGATGATGACTTATTTAGCATACTTACTTCAAATAACTATTTCGATGTTTCTCCAGATCAAAGAACGCGGATACTGCTTGGTCGAAATGGATACCGAACTATGGAGTGACGACCCCACACCTTCTAACAGCAGGCACAACAGTCAGGATGGAGACATTTCGGAATTGACTAAGGACAGTTGGGAGGTGAGTTCTTTACGTTTCCGAGTCTGATATTCGCATTTTGGTGGATTGATCACGATGGAATTGAAATGTTCATTGTTTTCCGATTCGAAATCTTATTTGACAATATTTCTTCCCAATTTGACGCTTAGAAAATGTTGGTATCTGGAATTAAGTACAATAGTATGTCAAGAAAGAGATCCAAGTTATTCAAGACGTTTTGAATAACTTAAATCTTGAATATTGGCAAAAAAAACTCTCATTCAAATGATTCTTTCATCATTCGATTTATATCTTTTTCATGAGTGTGGACAGCTCAGTGGTAGAGCATCGGGCTCTTGACCGGAAGGTCCGTGTTCGAATCCTGTTCAGGTGGAAAGAAATTTTCTAGTGGCGCAAGTGGCCCAAGATCGCAGTAACAAAGCCTACTCAGAACACAACTGAACTCCTAACTTGCACAAGTTGAAAAAGCTTCTGAGGGATCTTCACAGAAGATCTAGGAGTATCAGGATAATAATAATAATATGCACTTCTGAAGCTTCATGACTTTCTTTGAATTCTTCTAATCTGTGAAAGTTTTTCATAATCGAAATAATCTAGCATACAAGCATGTTAATGAAACTCCCTTTCTGTCAAAATGTGATGCGATTTATTTATTTGAAATTTTGGCACACTCGAATGAAATTGAAAATAACTGATTTGTTGTGTTGAAAGATGCTATCTGCACGTCAATTTGAATATGTCACTGCATACATTCATAAGATATGGTATTTCATAATTACTATATTGGGCAAAATTGCAAATTCCAGGATTTAAAAGTTATTTTTTGTCGTGAAGGCAAGTTAAGACTTCCAAATAAAAAGTTTTTTTGCCTTTCATGTAAACAACTTGCGCCATGACAATTTGATGATCCTGGTTTCAAGTATCGAGTGTTTTTTTTTAAAGTGATAGATTTTTCGATAGGAATAACTGTGATTTGACAGAAGGTAGAAGCCATGTTGTTTTGATTTTTCTGTTCAGTAAGCATTGACAAATTATCATGGAAAGACCCACGCCGCAACAACGTTTGCAAATTGTTGAAATTTATTTTCAAAATCAGTGTTCTATTCGCCAAACTTATAGAGAACTTCGTGAAATTTATGGTTTACATAATTGCCCATCAGAGTAGTTTATTCGTCGAACTATCGATAGATTTCGGACAACATTTTCTCTACTCGATGCAACAACAACACGACAAAGAACTATAAGTAGAGAAGAAAATATCGCCGCTGTAAATCATAGTGTTAATGATAATCCAGATTTGTCTATTCGTCGACGTTCACAACAAGTTGGACTCTGTGCATCCACCACATGGAAAATTTTGCGTAAAAATCTGGCTCTACATCCATACAAGATCCAACTGGTTCAAGAACTAGAGCCACTTAACCATAATAAGCGTCGTTTGTTTGCTGATTGGGCCCTAGAACAGCTTGAAGTTGATCCACTTTTTTATCGTAAAATTGTGTTTAGTTATGAAACTCATTTCTGGCAAAATTGTCGTATATGGAGTGAAAACAATGCTCAAGAACTTCTGCAGGTTCCATTTCATCCTGAAAAATGTACCGTATGGTGTGCTTTACACGCTGGACCTTATTTCTAGAAGCAACAGGTATAATTAATTGGCCTCCAAGATCATGCGACATAACTCCACTGGATTATTTTCTTTGGGGTTATGTCAAGTTATTGGTTTATGCTGATAAACCAGAAACAATAGACGCTTTGGAAGCCAAAATAACTCGTGTTATTGATGAAATAAGGCCTGAATTATTCGAAAAAGTGGTCTAAAATTAGTCTGGTCGAATGCGGTTCCTCAGAGCTAGTCGTGGTGGACATATGCCGGAAATAAAATAAAAAAAATTGGCGTCAATCTTAATTTAAATGTGCTTTATTTCAATTTAAAGTTCTATCACTCCAAAACAAACACCCGATACTTCAATAGCGAAGGTATCTTTTTTGTAATCTGCCTTCGTCAGTACAAAAATCATTCATATATCTCAGAACCTTACTGATACATACATGAGGAAAAGTTTTACCAATTGAATAATAGATATGACTTCTAATTAAAATTCGTTTGAATAATATATCGTCTTCTCATTTGAAAATGATTAAATAAATCAACCATCTGGTCGATACTTCAAAGAAGTATTTGAATAAATTTGAACTCGGAATTATTTCTGGAAACTTCGACAAAATGTTAGAAGTGTAAATAAGTTCGTGCGTGAAAAATAAAGCTTTTTTGTGAAAAATTGGTTAAACATTCAAAGTTTTGAGTATTGTCCGTTCTGAAATTTTTCGGGTAAGAACAGCAGAGTTTTAGTCATCTTAATCAGAAAAAACAATTTTTATCTCATTTCAATATGCAAAATTTCAAATTTCTAGGGTTATTGATGTATGCTCGAACTAAAATCGTAAAAGTTATATCATCATTAAATTCTTCATTATAAATTCACAACCCATTAATCAATTAATCAGAATGTAGATATTTGGTAGAAATTCAGCTTAATTCAGCCTTGAGCTCTTTTCTTATGTTCCAGCATATTGAAGTTATACTAAATTGATCCATTGTACGAACCAAGTTTGACAAGATCATAGACGGTACAAACTGGTTCTTTCATGTCCAATGTTGAAATAATGAACAGTACATAAAGAGTAAACAAACTGCTTGCACACTTATAATTATAGTCGATGCATATTGTTACCAACAAATTTGCAATTAAGATCAGTAGGAAAGGACAAACTTCAACGATTAGCTCCGCGATAACAATGAACATTTCAAAACATCATAGCCATCTCAAGATTTCCTGTTATTTGAAACTGTGCCCGAGTCGCGTTAATAATAAATTGTCATTATTTGAATGCAGCTGATCAAGGCGCCGTATGTTAAGATCTACAGCATTATCAAGACTCAAACCATGTCAGCAGACGACAGTGACGAGGTGATTTTAAATGCACCACATGCCACATTTCTTATTCTCAAAGTTCAGACTTCGAGAAATACCTTCTTCGACGAGCTTCTATTCTCTAGCTATCGCCCTTGATAGGCATGTCAAGGCTTCTTCTTGAAGGGACAATTCGGAAATTGCTGTATTTCCGAATGTTTGAGTTTTTTAAATAAGCTCAAATTCAGGAATATATATTCTAACTTCTACAATTTAAATTGAAAATATATACAAAAACTATCAAAATGATATCCTTATATATATATATAATCAATATAAAATATTTTTCATTGTCGCGGAAAAAACCTTTTTAAAAAAAAATTTATAAGTATGCATATTAACCTACAAATACAAGAAAATCCACTATTCCAAAATTATCTAAAATTCTCTAAATAAAGGATCAAATAAAAATAATTGAACGAGAATTCCAACATTTGATAGCTATTTCGGACTCTAGACCTCTTCAGAAATGTATTGAATTCAGATTCAAATGAGATTTAGCCCCAAACAATCGATAATATACTGAGAAATTGACAGGATATTGTTTTCTATTCGTAAATATTAAGTTTCAACTTTTCTAATAGACTCATACTTCTGAAAAAAATTTCGTTAGTTTTTCATTTATAGCCAATCAAAAATGCAAATTTCAAACAGCTTACCCCTTATATTATCTCTTATTTTATTGAGTTCAATACTTAAGCAGCCCTTTTGAGTCTGACATTCACTTGTAAAACTATCCTGAGGCAGCCAAGGAAGCCAATTATATAGTCGAATAAATAATAGCGGATTCCCAACTTTCTGAAATTTTTGTTAAAGAAAGACAAGACTAGCAAATTTTCCTGAATCTGTATAAATTAAACATTAACCTTCTCACGAACTGCCGCCCATGTGTCAATCCGTGCCTATTAGTGCCAAGTAACTAATGATACGAAGATTAATTGCATCATTTGACATCATGCAATTAGAATTAGAAATAAGTGGTATGCAATTATGCTTCCATTTTCCTTCGAAAAATGTCGATATTAAGTATTGATCATCGGTCGAATTATACACATTGGTACACTGATTAAGTGGTATATTATGATCAGATGCAAATGTTCCTTTATTATTTCGAGAAAGGAAGTTTTGACTTCGTTTCAATGTAGAGGCGGCTCAAACTCAGATCCTGGGTTCCATGAAGATTCGGTAATCACTGGATCAACATATACTCTTGTCAAATCTCATAAACGGATTTGGGTTTCACAAAACAAGTTTAGGTATTTGATCACGTGGATCAGTTGATCCGAGAAAACAATCTGACAACGTCGCATTTTCTAAAATTTGGCCGCTATACCATAGAAATAGAAAAATAAGAATGTATATATTTCTGTGGTAGCGTTGTTAATGTAGGGTTAGAATTCAGAAACGGATTGTTATTGTTTATATGCTTGTCATTTCATCTAGTACGAACTACGTTATTAGTATTACCTGCGTGTTTGCAAAATGGAATAGTTTCATACGGGCAATTGATACCTTCTAACAATTCTGCATGATTTTGCAATGTTGATATGATCTATCGTCATTTGAAAAACACCAGTTGCATAAAATCGTAGACCAACTAATAATTGTAATGTCCCATCGATCGATTTTTTCCTTCTACCGCGTGATTCAATTTCTGGTCCGATTTTATGTAATACAACATATTTGTTGAAACGAAAAAGTATTTTGAAATCAAGATCATCGTATTTTGCAGAAGGATCACTCCTGTCTCTAATTATTCGGGGTCTTCGAATTTCACAGAAAACTTTTTCTAAGGAAAACGGTGGACTAATTTCAAAAGCATTTTACAATTATGTCACTTGAAAAAAGTAAAAAATACACTTCACTTCAACTATTTAACGTGATTTAGAGGCGATTCTAGGTTAGATAAGAGCACAAAATGTTTTGTAGAACCCAATTTGTTGATCGATGATCAACAGAGGTTAATCTGTCATCACTTGACACAGTGACCAAATCTGTGAAAAGCGCTTTGAGAACATAGAACTAGATAAATTGTAGAAGGACTCAGTGATCACTTGATCCGATGTATAATGTTTTGTGAAACCCACTGAGAATGTAATTATTTCCTCTCAAACGAAGCAATCAACGAATTTTTCCTTGTGAATAAAATGTTCCTAAGCAACAGCGAATTTTTCGCAGAAACAGCTGGGAACTAGAACGAAGCATTCCAGCATAATTAGATCGTTCGTATCAATTGCAATTAAGTCATGATGCGGGGATTTCAATGAATACTAAATTTACAAATATATTCACAATTTTCGTATCGAGCTGGCTTCTCTACTTGATATAAATGCATTGTACACTTTTTTTGAATGAAACATATGTAGATTTCTATTTATTATATTATAATTAATAAATATAAATCTACATATATATGTGTTTCATTTAACAAAAGTGTATATTCACAGTGTCTCCATTTAACAACACGTATATTGAGGAAATATTTTAACGAGTTACTCCCGTTCATTGTAACACAAAAGATTTATAAGTTCTCGGTTTAATGAAGAAGACACCACTTTTTTATCAAATTCGACCTTGTTCATAAACATAATAATTTGCTTCAAGAACGATATAATTTATCCAGGGCTGGTCTGAAATTTGGTGAAATACTGTATTTAAATGATTTATGTTTTGAGATAAGAGTACAATGAAAGTTTTTCTACTTTTGGTAAAACAACCGGGACCACAGATGAAAAGATCCAATAGAGCATCTAGAGACCCGGTGGTTGCTCACAGAACGCGTTTGTTTTACATAGTAACCTCTTCAAATGCTTATTTATAAACATCTAATCTGAAATTTGGTAACATACTGTATTTGAATGGTTTCTGTTTCGAGATAAGAGTGCTAGTTGTTTATAAGCATTTGAACAGGTTACTATGTAAACGAAACGCGTCATCTGAGCAAAATAATAAATAGAAATCAACATATATGTGTATTATTTAATTGGATTTATATCAAGTAAAGAACAACACGATTCGAAGTTCAATAATATCAATTAGAAAATTCCTTCATTTCATTTTATGGTATTATTTCCGACATGACCAATATACCCTGGTGGTACAAGGGTATTTTCTGGAGAATAGAAGCTCGATCTTTTCCGAATATACTCCATATTCGATCTCCAAACAACACAATGTAGTGGCTTTACAAAGAATGTCGTAATAAATGTTCGATGTTAGTTTTAGATTAGCATAAATAGAGTTATTATAGATCCAGATATCCCCTGGAGCTGAATGAACACAACCTGTCCCATATCTATCGAACCTCGACTTGTCTCTATTCAATTTAGTCTTTGGTTATGAAAAACGCCCGCATATCGATCGGTAAGAAGCGATTTCCATTTCAATTGCTTCTGGCATGAGATTGACCTTGATTTTGTCGATGCCATCGTCTAGAATCTAAACATACTCACATGGGGAAAACCGGACCCTGTAATTATTTGGATTTTATTTCTTTTTGCGGACGTCCATATCGGCCGACAATCCAATTGTTTATCATCAACGATTCACTTGAAGGCGCCAAATGGCATTTGCATAGTCGTCCTTGTTGGATTAGCGGACAATTCTGTCAACGACAATGAATTGGTGATTTTATTGCATATTTGAATGATTAATTAGAAATGTTCAATCAATCTCTTGAGGACACGACGTGTTTTTTGTTTGCGATAATTTTTATTACTTGGAAAACGCTGCAAATTTTACAAACTTAGACACACCCTCTCGCCGTAAAGTCATACCGGTTCATTTGATCTAACGGCTCATAGGCAGAATCTTGTTGGATTCAGTGCCAGCTCTAATGCCCAAAGAAGCTATATACCTATATACCTATAATTAGCCTCCCATAGTAACGCTAGAGTTTTTACCGGACAGCAACGCCATCTAGCACATGATTAGTATTCTTCAACGAGTTAATTCAAGCAGGGAACTGTATTTCCGATCAATTCTACAAAGTCGCAAAATAGATTTTGTATTAATGGCTACTTGAAAGGCCCCTTAACTTTTATATAAACGATTCTTTGTAAGATTTTGAAGAGTTGTAACCGATCTAGCTTTGAAAACATCCTGTATATATTGACGAGCAGAATCTAACACGAATTAGATAGTATTTTATACGTTTTCAATGATTAATATACTTCATCTCTCGTAAATCTATCGATAACCCTTCTCAACTTCCTTGAGATAACTCGCGTTTCCTCTTTGTTGTTCGATTATTTTTTATTCAGATTCCTTGACGGACTCTTCTTTCCGTAAGTATATTTTCCACTAGGAAAAACCGATATGTCTTCGTGTGTATTATCGTGGATGACTTCCGTGTCATCTTATCTGTCCGGAGGTTTGAATATAATTTATCTTTTCTATTGAACTCAAGGTTTGTTCCCCCTTTTGTCTTCGATATACCGTTAAACTGAAATGTCGACATAAAATCTTATGGCGTTCGCACACTAGTGAAAGCTGGTGCCGCATAAAAATTTTAATATCGCCAGTGTGACGAGTTTCCCTATAAGGATCATGTATAACTTATACTATGATGAAATCCGTCACTTGTGAACGAAACGTATGTCAATACAATTAAACTAAAGTAAGAAAAGAGATTCACTAATAACGTCATCTGTGAATAATTTCCACCAATCAATCAATCCAAAAATATGGAGTTCATGCGGTTTTTTGTTGAAAATTCAAGGTTAATTGTAAAAAAAATTGGTTACACTTTCAACGCTCAAAGTATTGTCCAGCGCTAGCCACTATTTTCCCATCTTTCTGGCAATTGACGGATCCCATCGCGAAAAAATAAGCAAAACTTTTTCTTCATTTATAACTTCTTTATTACAAGCATATTTTGAATATTGGTCAATTAACCACATCTGCTGTATCGAATTCGGTGAACACAAATGTCAGTAACTTCTTCTACTTATTTGTGTTATATTATTATTGATGGTCCCTTTCCAAGCGTTGGCATAGATCGGAGAAGAACTCCGGAGATCTTAAATCCCAACTTTTCGAGGAACCGTTAAGATTACATATCCATCGAAACTTCTCCGAATAGCTCCATATCAAATTGACAAAATGGAAAAATATGTATTTGAAATCCAATTTTACTCACAGAAAATCTGTCAACAGATAACGCCATTCACTACTAGTGCGTAGCCATTTGCATTAAAAAAAGGTTGGATGATACCTTCACATCAGTCGGTAACTTTTTCTTTCCAATAGGGAATTTCCCTGTTCTATTCAACTCTTTACCAAGCTCCTCTGATGATATTCAAGAGTCAGCCCAACGTTCTGCAAGTCTACCGTTCTGTAATCTATCATGACTTTGACGATTTTCTATTCTAGCATTCAACTGAAGTTGTCATTCCATTCGCATCATCTTTGACCTGTCCATCAAAAGACGTCTTGTATCTCGCATATTTACCCTATGTCCTTTCTCCTTAGTGTGCTATGATGGGTCACCCCCATTATCGACTTGAGCTGTTCTCAGGTTTTGCGTTGTCTTGGTCTCAGCTCAGTATGTCGATGAAGAGCTGTAAGTGGTAACAAAACTAGTTGCTCTATATTACGTTTTGTAACTAACCGGTAACTTCTTCTGGAAGATCATTTTTACTCCAGCAACGATAGTTCGCGAGTGAGTGGAACTCTTCTTAACAAGCTATGGTACACTGACTTTACTGAGACGTCTTATGACTTTGTTTAAGAAAACTGTAGTACCTGTGTCATCTCGAAGACGTTGCCTTGCCTTTCTGCAAGTGCTGAGGGGCTGTCTTCTCACAGAAAGAGTTAAAAAAACGGTCTTCTGCTGGCGTTGTAGCACGTAGTCTACCACTTCGGATCTTTAACGAACAGTTCCAGTGGCAAAGTACCGTGCCAGTAAACATGAGATCTTTGGGTAACATTGAAGAAATCAACCACTTTCACTCGCTCTGAAGAAATTAACCACTAACCACCAGCCTGAAGCATCCCAAAAGCAATGTTGGCAATCGTCCTCGGATAAAACTTGTCTTGGCATAATGAGAATTCGATTTTCAATTGCGTAAAACAGTTTGATATTGTTGAAAATGAAATATAGACTGCAGGGAAAATCATTGAAAAGTGTATTTCTGTAACACATGCTTACAAAAAGGATTAAACCTGATAAAAACTTGCTTCACGATGAACCAGAAAACGTTTCTATAATGGTTATGAGTTTATGTAATTGAAAAAAATGAGATTATAAGAGAAATATGCATGTTCGGAAAACATCACTATCTATAATTATTGACGAGATATATCGATAAATCCAATATATCCTCATACATAGGTTAAAATAAGTATTTACTTCTTTTCATTTTTCTTCCATAGCGTATCACTAATCTTACGTGTATAACTGGCTTTACGAGCGATAATACCTTCCTCGGTAAAACAACCGTCTCGGTACCTAAAAAAGTTGACGGTAACGTTCTTACGTAGCCGCCTTGACTTTTAATTCTATTCCAATCGAATGCTTCTAATCGCCGTACACCTTCGTCAAATTCACCTTGAAGGCTGCCGTTCGTTTAGTGATGACACCAGCTACCGAGAGGGCGTTAAGATTTAGTTCATACCATAGCATCGTTACGTTCTCCACGCTGAAATAACAATCAGTTTAGTCAACCGGTCCGCCAATAATACTCCTATGTGGGACGTCTGTACGCTCCGCGTTGAGCCGGCTATTCTTGGGTGCTGGTGCCGAAACGAGAGAACAATAATTATATTTTAATGTTCACCAACTTTGAAGTTCTCGCGTCAATATCGCTTTATTGCGCCTTTATATCTTGCTCAAGATTCGCGTTAGCGACAAGTATGTGACGTGATCGTGGAAGACTGATAGATATCGATTCGTTTTGGATTTTTAATTTGGGTTCTGAAGGTTCGGAATGGTGAGTAGACAGGAATCCCTTGGTCTGTTGATTTTCTTGCTATTTATATCTTTGCTGTTTGTTTTTCGCAGCACATGTTTTCCGTTCATGCTGAGTTATCCACGAGAAAATAAGGTTAACAAAATTTGGCGCACATCTTGAATTAAGTTGTTCTTGAGGTTGGAAAAGATTTGTTACAGTTATTTCAGTCAACGTACGGTCCAATTTCAGGCCATTAGATCTTTTTATATTTCAAAATAATCTAGTTCCAATTCAGATGAAATATTTTAGTGTGCATTATTTTATGAAATGATGAATACTACTCGAAGCTTTCGCACGTTCATTTTGAAATACCAGGAACTCAAAAATTTAATGAAAAATATCCTCCGTTCGATGAATAATTATGTATATTGTATTGGTACTTATAGATCCTCCGGTGATTGTGGGAATTAAGAGTTAATCTTTTCTTCTGACATGATTGTAAAGAGTTTTCTAATAGCGATGATACAAGTTAAAAATTAAAAATAAAACACATAAATTATTCAGTGATACCCAAATTTTTATTTGAAAGGTTACATTATATGGAAAATAATATCATTCAAATTACCACCACAACTTCTCCGTACGTACTGCATTCTGTCAACACAATTTTTTTTCACTCTCTAACATAGATTTGGCTGTATTTCGTCAATAGTAAGTTCAGTGTTCATTTTTAATCGTTCAGTTGTTGTTGGATTATCAGCATAAACATGTAACTTAATATATTCCCAAAGGAAGAAATCACAAGGTGTTAAATCGCACGACCTGGGAGTATTATCAACTAGGCCATTTTTGAGATAATTTTATCACCAAATTTTATTTTCAATACATCGATTGTTGAGGAGACTGTGTGGCAGGTAGCACCATCTTGCTGAAACCACATATCCTCCAGATTATTCTCAGCAGGAAAAAAAATTCACTTAACATTGTTATGTATCGTTCTTCATCAACTGTTACCCGTTGATCATTTTCTTTAAAGAAATATGGACTAATGACTGCATGAATTGTACACCGCTTAGTGGCTCTCTCTGTATATAATGATATCTGAACAGTTTCGTGTGGATTTTCATCGCTCCAAATTCTGCAATTCTTTTTATTCACATAATCGTTCAAAAATGAGCTTCATCACTGAATGAAATTTTTCGATATTGTTTTCTTTTTATAAATTGTTTCAAAATCATTTTCAATTTGTTCATAAGCAAAATCAGAAAATGAGCGACATTTAGGGTGGTCAGATGGCTTCAGTTTTTGAACCTGTTGAATTTTTTAAGGATGCAAACCCAAATCTTTCCTTAAAATTTTCCAAATTGTTGTTTGAGAAAGATTCAATTGTTGAGAATAACGTTAAACTAATAAATTTGGATTTTCCCTTACACAAGTCAATATTCCCTTGTGTGCGTGCATTTCTTTGTCGTTCTGGTACTCTTGTATCGGGTTAAGGAAATTCACTTTCAATTCACAATATAACGAATAGTGAGTGGATTAACTGAATAATATTGTCCGTGAATTCGTCTTAAGTTTCTCAGTTTTCACAAATTTTGATAAAAATAATTTAACAATTTCTAAGTGTTGTTGAATAGTGTATCTTTCCATGATTAAATGGCATAACCTGCTTAACACAAATGACATGGTAAATGTCAAAAATAATATACGAGTACAGTGTTGCCATTATAACCATTTCAAATCGTATCATTCCTATTGGAAAACTCATTATAAAACTGGTAGATATCAATTCATCCTGGATTTTCAATTCGAGTTTTGTAGATTGGAATGAGACTAGACTGGATTTGTTTGCTGCGGAATTCCCCGGTCCATCGATTTACTCTCTATTTATATATTTGCTGTTTGTTTTTCACAACACATGTTTTTCGTTCCTTTGAAGTTATCTGCAAGAAAATAAGTTTAAGAAAATTTGGCATATCCTCAATCGAATTGTTCCTATGGTTGGAAAAATGTGTTACAGTTATTTTAGTCAAAATACAGTTGAACTTAAACTGCATACTTCTAGAGTTAAATTCAAAGTTACCATGCTTACAAATGAACGGCTTGACGGACAGATTTGAATTCGGGGTGGCAATCGTTTCAAGTCGAACCTATAGACATGATAGCGTGAATTATTCGCGATATTTTGCTATTTATTTTCATTAATGCATCAATCAATTTACAGGAAATGTAAGTTGTATCATTGTAAGATGAATCAAGTTTAGAATAATACGATTGTGTATCTGTGAAGCGTTTGTTCCTGAAAGCAATTACCTGTTTCTTGCTATCGTAACACAAATTTGATTCTTACATTTTGTTCCTGTTAATGACAGAGAGTTATTCATATGTAAGCTTATCGTACCATTTCCATTACTAAAATCAGTAAAAAAAATAATTCTTGATGTATAGTCCGTCTAGAAAGTATCCGCAATTTATTATTTTTGATAATTTTAATATACTTCTTTTTTGTAACATTCTAAGACAAAAGTAATGTATAAAATAGGTTATGCAGATAGTCGGCTATGGCCAAAGTTGCATCGCAACACTATTTGTTAAATATTGTTGATTTTCAACAGCTATACAATTTATGAAATAATATCGCAACTAAAAAAAAAGAAAACAGGTAGAATATTTGTATGGAAAAGGTTTTCGAAACGTTAAAAAATTAGTGCAATTGACTGAACCGGGAGAGAATGCTATATATGAGACAATAAACAGAATAAAAAATGGCATTGATATGAGGCATAGAACAGCTTCAAGAAGACCGCGTAAGATTGAAGGAAACAATTTAAACGCTTTATTGGTCCTTCAGAAATTGGCGAACAGATTTGGAAATCAACGAAATAAAAAAGTAAAAGGAAAGAATTTTGTCAACGTTTTCAAGAAGATAATCCAAAGACAATCCAAATGATAAAAAATGGGATGGATATGAGGCATAGACCAGATTCAGGAAAACCGTGTAAGATTAAAGGAAACAATTTAAACGCTTTATTGGCCTTAGAACGACACAATCTGCGCCTGGGGTTTCGCGAATTAGCTAACAGATTTGGAAATCAACAAAATATAAAAGTATGTCCAGAAACCGTCCGTATGTCATTGAAAAGGTTACATATCAAAAAAAAAATCCCTATAATGACACCCTTACAAAAGGAACGAAGGATAGAATTTTGTCAACGTTTTCAAGAAGATAATTTTAATAATGTCTTTATATCTGATGAAAGTTGTTTCCAACTGGGTGGAACACTTAAAAATCCTATCAAAACAACCTGTTACGTTTCAAATGGTTTGAGGAGCAATATCTCAGCGTAGTGCTACGCCTCTCTGTATAGTCGATGGTGCCATTAATGGTGAAAAGTATTGTGGCATTCTAAATGATTTTCTCCTTAAATTGGCTTATGCTTTATATCCAGAGGTGTGGCATTTTCAGCAGGATAGTACAATATGTCATACTTCGGCCTATACTCAAGCTTGGTTGCAAAAACACCAAGTGACAACCATTTCATGGCCAGCAGCTTCACCAGATCTTAGTCCCATCGGAAAGATTTGGCCACGAAATAAAAATGATTTAATTCAGTCAGCCAAGTGTCAGCCAGTTAGCCAAGTGTTTACAGTTAAATGGAGGCTGTGTAAGTAACTAAAATGAATATCTTGTTATAATTTTCTAATTCAAGAATTATTATAAAAATATATACTAAATAATTAAAATTGAGCTTTGTTTTTCCGGATACTTTCAAGACGGACTATACATTATTTATATTCATCAAATAGACTACTACGTAAAACCGTATCACTTTATGTACTTCCTATATGTAACAATAGTTGGTTATATTTCCACTAATGAAAAGCAGAAGGTGCCAAGTCTCATAAGCAATCACCACTTATACCATTACTCCAACAATGTAGTGAACTTGTCTTTCCACAGAAAATTTAGAAGCACGTTTTTCACCAAGTCGTATATCGTAATACAACGGTATTCCATTCTTGTTTATAATGTTTGCATGACGCCAGTCGGTTACGTCTGCGTCCAGGAATAAGATGGGGTCCAAAGCTTCGTTTTCTGTGGTAAAAGTTCGTATATCAAAGGAACTCCCATGTTCTGTGAACCTCTTGTGAAAGTATTGCTGATCCTCGAAACCAAAATCGAAGGTCGCAATTTTCACACTTTTTGGTTTTGCGGTGACACCTCGTGCTCTTTTAGTTCGTACTTTGCGGAACCATGCTTAACGAGCTCTGTAGCAATCAGCGGTCTTTTCAAAAACAAAACGTTGGTTTTAATTACTTTGGTTTTTTTATAAATAGGGGGATGAAAAAAATAACTTTCCTTGTCATATAAAACTGTGTAATGAAGACGATTAAAATATATGAAAATTTTCAATTATAGAGGCTTTATAATAAATTGTCATTTCAATACGCTAATAACGAATTTTCATGTATTCTCCTTCACTTATCGGAAAAGTCTAATCATACCATATAAATAGAAATGGGGCGATAATTCACTGCATTTAAATAACATCAACAATGGGCATAAATATGCATGAGTGTGAATTTATTCTGGTTTTTCTTCGAATCTCATGTGGGCAAAATCTATAATTCAGTTTTCCACAACGGTTTTCGATAAGTTTATCAAATTGGGTTATGTATTCGATTAGATAATGTCACATAAAAGGCAATGAGAACGGAAGAAGTAGCCTTTCTGACAAATCGAAGTTTGAAGGTACATGTAAGATCGGAAAAAAGTTAATTTATAGTCTACATTAACGAAATGTGTCGATTTACGCACGACCAAAACTGGGAAATATTACAAACATTAATTAAAAATGAACGACAATTTGTTCGTGAAAACTAGATCGTTTTTTGATAAAACAACCCGTTGACGTTCTCTTTCAGTGAGCACACCTGAAAACATTGCTGCAGTAGCCCAGAATGTGGCTGAATATCCATCAACATTAACTCGTCATCGTGCTCATTTCTCGCACTTCTTTGAGGAGAAGTTTGCATTAGGACCTCGGTATGAAGGCTTACAAAGTTCAACTAGTGCAAGGAGTGAAGCCTCGTGATCATCCAATGCGTTTCCACTTCGCTCAATGGGCTAATGATCGCATGGCCTAAGATGAGCATTTTTCCAGAAAACTGTTATACCGATTTTACCTATTAACAAACTTAGCCGATATAATATATTCAGACTCTAAATGTCCTAAAGACAACTTGATTTTATTCAGATTTCATTAAATCCTTTCATTTTTAGAACGGGCGAATTAACCGATTTATACATTCAAATAATAAAAGTGTAGAATTAGAACAAGTTTTTAAAAACAACTGTTTCACTACCAAAAAATTGAAATGTTTACACATTTATGGTACTGTAGTTTCGAGGTATTACTCCAACTTCATACAATAGCTGGCTGTTGAAGTAACGCCAGTTATATAAATGTGTAAACCTTAGAATTTTTTACAGTTAGACATAGCAATTTCTAAAACCTTGTTTTGATTATGATCAACACCGAAACAGTTCAACATCTTTGTGTGAAATTTGGAACGTTTTCAATCAAATAGAAATGGTTTTCCGTTCTCTGAATATTAAAAATTCAATATCCTTTTTAATTTTATGACAGAATAAATGGAACACTCAGGAAAAATTAATGGATGAAATTAATGATATTTCTAAACGTTATCACCGTGTGACTATGCAACAACCAGAAATAGTTGGAAAATTGCGAGTCTTATAGGTAGCAGGCGCTGTTTTCTGCGGTTTGTTTGTACCATTGCCCAATCGTTTACCAATTTCGAAAAGGAAAAATAAGAATTTGTTTGAGGATTCAGTATACCAGTTCGATTCAATAACAATATGGAGGTATACGTGCTTATTCAGTATTTTATAGGCAAATTTAAGAGGTTTATATTCAAGTGTATACTGTGTTGTGGCTATAGTTCGACAGAAAGTGAGGACGATGGCAAACATGGCAAAATTGAAAGTCAACAAACGATTGAGGTGAGGTTATAAAACTGCCAGTCGTTTTTATAAAGAATGTTCATTGCAGAAAAAGCAATTGTCTCGGATTATAGTATAAATAGAAAGTCTTGCTATTCGATATGCGAAGGTGGAATTTCAGTTAAATCAGTGGCGTAGATGCGAAAGAATTCCCAGGAAGAAACATCAGCGTCCACTTATGCAGGGTGAATCAGGCTGAAGAAGCGAAGCACTTAGTATATTATAACACTAACACTACAGTATTTCTTCAGATATGCTACATTTTCAATAACTTCATTTATACGTGAATCGTTTACACGTTTTTGTTCATCGAGTAATATTTGAATTATATCTATTTGTTTCTAAAGATACTGAAAAGAATGTAAGTGTTGTTTTCAATGTATATATATGTTCTTCTATATCCTCTTCATACATATAAGATTTTTTAAAGTCATTACTGTTTTTAATAGATTTTCTTAAGTGAAATGAACTTCTGGAGTAACGTTAATTTTCTACATAAGTAGCTATGTTTTTAAGAATAACTCTTTCTCAAATTTTCGTCATTCAATATACCAGCACATACTGATATCTAATATAATACCTTACTCATCAAAAAAATTATAGGTTGGGGAAAAATACATCATTTTTGCGTGAACTTCAAGACTTTATTTAATATGTTTTGGATTGTCTGATTTAAGTCAAATATGCACCGTTGTGTTCTATATTTGTTGCCATTTTAAAGGTAACTTCATAATGCTTCTCTAATAGAAGTATTGGTCGTTAGTGGCGAAAAACTCCAGTAATCGATTTTCACAAAATTCTCTTGATGGCAATTTCTTATCACTCAGAAAGTTTTACAATGCGAGAAAAAGATGGCAATCGTGGATTAAAATTTCCCAACCAAGCTACTGGAGTTTCTAGCGATTCACTATAGACCTGTGTGTCCTGGCGTAGTCCTGATGGAACAAAACACCTCTTCTGTTGCTCAATTCTAGCCGTTTCTGATCAGTCGCTAGCTTCAAACGGTCCAGTTGTTGACAGTAAAAATACGAATTTATTGTTTATCAAAGAAAAACTGTAAAATGTAATGATGAAAAGATGAATCTTTTCTTGATTGACTTCCATTTTTAACATCCTGTAACTCACAGCTGAATGGACCAAACAAAACAGCAAAATAATTTTTTAGTGTGAAATGTCACCTTGACAACAAGCATGAATCTGAAATTGATACTTTACGAGATATCGATCACTACCAAAAAAATAATACATTTCTTTTCCTCCAACCTTTTTTTATACTAATCATAATCTAAAGGAAGATCATCTATAAATAAAACGACTCATAAATTTATGAGGTCTTACTATTACCTGATTCACCTTGTAGATGTAGTTTCCGAATATTCCAATATTTTCTTTCTAGGTTACCGATTTCTCAAGCTCTGAAACAAACTCTTTTTTGTAATCTAGTTTTAAGAATTATTCACAATTTATCATGGCTAGAATCAAGAGTAGAATCTTTCCTGTAATTTACTATTATTTAATGATAGATAATGGGAATGTTAAGAGATACATTAACTAAAAAAGCGTTCTTCGAAATAGAAGTGAAAAATTAAAGATTTATCGAATTGAAAATTAAACAAGTCTGGAAGTACATTAAAACTACATATATCATTCCACATGTCCCACTGGAATACTGACCTCATACAAACTGAACTACTTAGTATCTCTGCTCAGTGGCCAGAGTAATTGTAATTAATATTAAGTATCTGGTTCACGCATTATCGCCACAGAGACGCTCATGAGTAGAACAGATGTCGTTATTTCAATAGAAACCACAGAAATTATTGTCATTGTTGATAGTTCAACACGAAATGACAGTAGACATCCAATAGTGACTTTTAGCTACAGTCTTCACTTCTATTGTCGAAAACGTCTTAATCAAAGAAACAACTCTGCATTCGATTTACTAAAAATGAATCGTCTTCCACAGGTTTTACCTATGTCAGAGGAATACCGCAAGGCATTCTTGTGCTCTGCGGCACCCTCATTGGACGTAGAATTGACACCTCCCGACCTAATTGGAAACACGGAAATTCTGACGTACGAACATCGTGAAAACCTGTGTCGCCATCTGCCGGCAAGGGCGGAAGGATATGCATGGACTCTCGTTTTTAGCACTAGTCAACATGGATTTAGCCTGAATTCTATGTATAGGAAGATGTACAAACTGGAATCGCCAATATTGCTTGTGATCGAAGACACTGACAATAACGTAAGTATTCCTATCGAAGAGATTAAATCCACTAAAAGCCTTTTTCGTATATTTCTACATTGCTTGACCATAAGAAAAGTCATCGATGTAGCAATTTTTGGTAAATTTATAGCATTATAGTCGGAATTCAATAAATAATATAATTACACTACAGCATTATTTGAACAATCTAAATGAATACTTTCCATATAATTTTGAGATGAACTAATTTAAAATCCTATGGATATTAGCTGCTGTCATTTTTCAGAAGAACGAAAGCCAATAGTAGAATGATCATCAAGGAAATTGTAATAATCTTTACTTATAGCACTTATATATGCTCAGAGGAATATTCAGATCGTTCTGTCACATTTGACTGTTCATGAAAAATAAAGCAAATTTTTTTTCAGGTATTTGGTGCTTTGACATCTTGCGCACTCCAAGTATCAGAACATTTTTATGGAACAGGGGAATCACTTCTATTCCGATTCAGTCCTGAATTTCAGGTATATAACTGGACTGGTGAAAATCTATACTTCATTAAGGGGAACAATGAGAGCTTGAGCATTGGTGCTGGAGATGGAAAATTTGGTCTTTGGTTAGACGGCGACCTCTACTTAGGCCGCACAGAAATGTGTAAGACATATGGTAATGATCCGCTGACGCCTTCGGTAGACTTCGTTGTAAAAACCCTCGAATGTTGGGCATTTGTCTCAAGCTAAACTGTATTCTAAGAATCTGATTGGCCATCCAGATGTATGGAGCCGATTTCAATTCATTTGTGATAAGATTTGGCGAATTCCACTCCCTCAATTGCAAATTGTCGTAGCCCTATTAACAAACAATAACGATTGATAATATTGCACAAGATTTGAGCTTCTGTATAACTTGATGAGATTCAACTGAATAATAAAATTTCAATATTATTTTTTTATCATTTTCGAAAATATCAATTTTTGAAATTATTAGAGGACCAATTGATTTTGTAATTTTGTATTTTCTTTCTACTATAAAGTGAAAAATCTTAATTTATTCTTGTTTCGATAAGTATTTTTCGATGATATATTTATTCAGAGTATCTGAACTCTCAAAGAACTGATGAAACATTTTGCACTTTGAAACTGACTTTTAGGATACAATGCTCAACATGTGCTGTTTACAATTCATTGAACATATTTATAATTGTGTATTATCAAATTCGGTACAATTCACTTAATTTTCACCAGCCCAAATGATATATATTTCTGAGAATAATGTCGTTCAATTATGGACAATGTTGAAGATCAATAATCGATCATTTAGTACTGCTATCGAATCATGATACAAGCTTACTTTGCATAAATTTGCTTGAATAGCTATGTACCAAACACTATGATATATCAAAAAAACTAGCTACTTCCCATATTATCAGGGATAATTTTGAGTTGAATATCATATTTTTTCATTTGTAATTAGTAAGTAACGCCACTTCAACCTCATTTAGTATATAAACTTCATAATCTCCAGGTTTTCTTGAATTACAAGTGAAAATTTGGCGATATATTTTTATTATCATTGTGTAAGCATTCGCTTCAGAAATACTTAGTGAAGTTAATAACATAGTTCAACATGCATTCAATATTTTAAATTGACATTAGATCTTATAATTTATTTGTAAATGATTAAGTTAACATTTGACTGTATTTAGTTATATTTAGTCTCCCTAGTCATTTTTCTACTCTAATTTTAGTAGCTTCGTATGAATTTGATTTGAGAAAATGAGGGTTTATAAAGTTGTTGCATAGTTATAGGTTATGGTCATTCTGTGTTGCTTAGTTTACAACGAATGACTTGGCACTCTTGATTTTATTATGGTAATACATGTTGTTAAATCTGTGCGCAACTAGATTCAACCTAGACACATCCCTGTACAGCTTGAATGTTGTTTATACTCGAATCTTTCCTTTTTCTGATTTACTTTTCCATGAACTAGGGAAAAGAGAAGTGATTGATTTAATCAGTTTCGCAAATAATGATGATTGCTAATGTTTTCGTGATACCTAACTGCATTTGCTCTCCACAGGGTTGTGTCTCTGCCACCACTTGAATACTGATCTCGAGAAACATGTATGCAGTCCTTTATTATGCAAAAACCAAAAAAATTGAATAATTGTGATTTTATGCTTTCATCACCATTGGTACGAAGCTTAGGTTAAGTGTATCTTTATATGTTCAGCAAGAGATGTTTGAGTGGTTGGCACAGTGTTCTGAGTTGCATACGGCCAGGTTCGGAGCGATTGTGTTGTAGCAATTGGAACAGGCTGTAGGTTTTATGTCTATCTGTCAATTAGGTGCGTAGAAAACACGCCATATCAGTTGTCAATTTGATAATTTATTATTAGAGGCTGTTATGCGGACTGGTGTTCATTTGTCACTGATATGTGAAGGAAGCGTCAGTTAGCTTGTTAATATATTATTTATAGGTTCACGCATCAGTCCGTAAATTTACTTAGAATTAGTTTGATGTCTCAGTTGTGTATTATAAACATTTATCTAGATATTTATCTGAGAAATTTTCTGTATATAAACTGAATATAAATAAAATAGAACAGTGTATTTTAAATTTATTTCTCTCAATGCTTCCTAGGAATGCATTTGTTCAACCTTATCCTGATGTTCCTGATAGTTTATAGACAGTTTACTCAAATAAAATAATTATTTGTACACCAAGAGTATAAGGAGATATGTCCTATGAAATATTAACATTTCCCTGTTTGTACATTTTGAGGTGTTTAATTCATATTAAAGAAAATGAGGAGTTAGTTAACAGCATATCTCTAGCTTTCATCATTATTCCACTCAGAATACTAGTACTTATGTATATCATATCACTCAACGACCAAGTTTGAGTCGAGCCCTATATATCAAGCTATATTGTTATATAATTACTTACCAAATGGATTAAAATTATTGGACAGGAATCGATTGATTCAAAAGAGTTGTGAAATAAAATTTGTTAAGGGAAGAATATTAGTATTATATAAGTTTATGATTGAAATTGTGGTTTTTGGTTTTTTTATGGGTCTGTCCCATACATTTTGCATATTATGTCATAAGGGATTAATAAACTATTATTATTATTATGGGCGATGATTTACAAACTCGAGGATTTGGAATCGCTCAAGGACATAAATCTCTTTATACCCATGGAGCATACAAACCTTTGTCATACTAGTTCGCTGTTGCTTTCACAAAATAAAGAATAACCATAAAACATGCTCTTCTAAAATCTCATGAACAATCAGAGTCTCATTTTGTATAAATACTATGCTAGCTTCAAAACATAAGCCTCCCACAACAGGGCCTCTCCAAATGGAATTTGCTCGGTAATACACATTTTGCATATCCCTCGCCTTGTCATCACGACACTCTTACACGTCTGCCTGAGATCATAACAAAATCGCGATTTATCGGAAAACAATACGCGATTCAAATCCTCTATTGTCCAAGCCCAGTGTTCTCGTGCAAAATTCAAACTTGCAATCCGGTGTTAACGAAAAAACATCGGTCCAGTAGCACAAGCAACAACATGAAGTCAAGTTTAAACCTGGCTAGGACTATTTTTTATTAAACGCGAACAATAAATTGAAGAAAATAAAAAAATATCAAATACATCTCCTTCAATCAGGGTGTGAATAACAATCAACAATTTGATATTTAATCATTTACAAAATAAACAAACTGTATATATTGGAGAAAATAGTTGGTATAAGCACTTTATATTCAGTTTTCCATCAATATAAAAAACAATAGTTATGGACTTAGCTGTGATACTTGATACCGCAGAACAAAATGGTAAGGGAAAGGGGGTTCAAACCTTTTCAGGTTTGTATCTGCTGGGACCTGATAACCCGAAATTCTGATAGAAATGGAAAGTTTTCTTGTTAAGGCGGTGTAGAGCATGAACTTAAGGAAAAGGCTAAAACTTCCTTTTAAAATAAATGAAACATTCCAAGACCATATTGCACTGAGCGTGGTATATGGAATAATAATCTCTTACCTAAATTTACTCTTATATCTGTATGAAACGAGAAGTAATTAACAAAACTAGTACTTATATTTGTGAATAAAACTGTAGATCCTACTTTAATTGATTTTCAAACGATCCTCCGATCTTTTGATCAATTCTGTAGACATACGTTATTCACAATGAGAAATATGGTAATGAATTATTGCTCCAGTGAGCCTTTCACGACCAGTGAGCCTTTCACGACCCCCGCAACGAAAAGTTTCGGTGCAGTGCGCAGTCCCGCCACTTTACAACGTGTCAAGTGACAAGTCGTCTCCTAACTGTTCCCTCACCTTCAAATTTCTCATTTCTTGCAGATGATCCGAAGGAACACTGCGTGATCATTCGGTTTCTTGAAACACTGGAAGAAAGAAAGCGATCGTCTCTAGCTATAGCTTCCTCGTCCTGAACCAAGTCTTCTAGTGAGCAGATCAGTCTCTTTGAACCAACCCATTCATTTGGAGGCCCTAATTGCCCCCTATCCATCATTCCGAGGCAGCCTTTCCTTCCGTTCCACAGATTCCCGCTGGAGATGGTACCGCGACCAGACCAGCGGTGGACTGTCTCCTTGCCTGATCCCAACGCCTTATTCCGTGACCTTATCGACGCTCACTAGACTGTAGCGACCAACTTCCTTGCTCCTCGTGCAGAATCCTGCCTTGCTCTGTAGCAGCATGACCGGCGTATCATATAGAGGACACTAGTCTAAAAATTCCTGACTGACCGTCCCCGCCGAGTTCAATTAGGACCAGGTACACAGCATTTAACGACTGTTCAAAAGTGGAACAAATGGTCACTGGCGTCACAAGCAGACATGCGCACCACGCCTATCTGAAAAGTTTCAGGATACAATTTAATAAAATAATATATATTATTACCACAATTCATTAAGTTTGAACGACAATTGTTTAGCCAAGAGTGTGGCTTTATCAAGTTTACATTTTGAACTAACAAGTGTACCAAAAAACCGTAAGAACTTAATTTTACTCCTAATATTTATGCACTTCAAAACTTAACGTGCGAAAGTACCAGGGTATATTTGACAAATTTTCTTGCTACTAGATTATTTGGAAAAATTATGAAGCAATACCGGTTTTGACATAAAAATATGTTGTCAGAAAATGAAGTTTTAATCTTTCCATAACGTTTCCAAATATTCATAATTCATAATGTTAGTCGGAATACTGATTAAGGACCAGGAAAAAATTGAAGTAAGAATACAGAAAATGTAAATAATGTGTTTTCACCACAAAAATCCCGATAAAAAATATTCATTCATTGCCCATTCTAAAACATAAAATCGACATTGTCATCAACGTATACTTAAGCAACAAGAATAAGTGGCGAAAGGGGGAAAATTTTTTCAAATAAAGGAAGGAAATATTAAAAAAAGGGAACCAATTACGAAATGTGAGATGACTGAAAGTCCAGTACATCTGACACAGAACCCTAATGTTCTGTCAAAATTTGACAATTACGAGAGAGATAGACTGTTAAAATTTGACATATCTTCGCCGGCCTTCACTTAGTGTTGTAGCACAGCGCTTCTATTCCTTCTATTGACGTAATACCGGTTCAAATTCTTTATCGGATTTTGTAATTAACGTTTCTAATTCAAATTATGGCTTTATCACGCCTCAGCTACAGCAGGTTAACCAGCAGCATACGTTGTATGTATGCTGCATCTACAATTTCTACAAAAATTCAACGAGCACAAATGGTACGTTATATCATCACTTAAGGCTTTCATTAAAGATAGATATAACTTTACATCAATAGCATGCTAAAAATTCGGGAGAAAAATGGACTGAAAAATGCTAGGTTAATTAGACATGTTTTCCTCCCTTTTATTTTCGTGTTGAATTATAGGCTTCTTCAGCAAAGGAAGGATTTAGAATTGAAAGAGACACCTTTGGTGAACTAAAAGTACCAAATGAAAAGTATTATGGAGCACAAACAGTCAGATCTACTATCAATTTTCCAATTGGTGGAGAATGTGAAAGAATGCCAGTAAGTATTGACATAATATTAGAACATGACCAGATAAAATTAAAACTGAAAAGGTGAAATGATCCTCCTCGTGAATTTCACCTTTATCGTTCATTATTTTCATATATTCATGGAAGCTAAAAAACTAACGGCCCACATTCATAAAGGTATTGCAATTGGTATATTCTAATTTTAAACCAATTCTTCTTAAGACCTAGGAAATGACATTTATTTGATAAAGCATAGTCTTTAGACCTCCTGAAAGGGCCAACATGATTGTATTACTATTCATATTTTTCATACCCTTCAACATAAAAACTCCCATATTAACGAACAGTTGACTTTGTAGAAATTAAATTAAGTCATGGTTTCACTATAGTTTTGTAAAATGTTTTTTTATATCCAATGTACTAAAATTATCGTTCCAACTCAATCTATAATATATAATCACATTATTTACTTTTATATAATTTATCCACAATTTTACCTAGTACACTGATAGCATAGGAATATTGTTGAATTCAACTTAACCTAAACTGAATTTATGCAACCCAATAAGCAGCAGTGTTACTGCTTTACCAGGTTGAAATTTTCTGGTAATTGCACTGATCGTTTATTTATCTTACCATATGAAACATATATAAATAAAGTGATTCAAATATTTCAACTGTTACTGTTATTCTTATTCTGATTGACAAAATAAGCAAAACATAACCTTATATGCTTTTCGCTTTTATTAATTTTTTTACACATTTTGAGAGCCTCTTAGTAAATGATTAGAATTTAGGCATCATTGGACAACTTACTGGAAAAACTGGTTCAGTAGTAGAGTATCAATAGCTATTGGAAATGGAAAGGTCCAGCAAGAACTGCCAGAGAGATGGAAAAAATTTATAAATAAAAATGAAGATTACTTTAAATAAAATAATTTTTATCCTTTTCAAACAGAAGACGTAATTTTTACAAAAAAATGCGATTTCTCCACATCTGGTAGGATGATGTGAAATAGATGGTTTAATTACTTTCTATATATAGCTCCAGGCTATCACCATAACTCATATATATTACATATGTAATGAAAATGATTCTCTGTCATATTGTCAATCACGTCTTTCACCATATCCTCTTTTCACTCTTATGTGTTCAGCATGCATTACCAGACTGAAGCATGACTCATTACTAAAGATTACCTAATTTCATACCTGGTACTACTGAATTCTTTTTCTACACCCCAGCAGACAGGTATGTTAATCTTTAGCAGCGCTGCTAAATCTCTTTCTGAGAGCCATAAGTTCCAATCGATGATCTTAACGCTGTGTGGTTCCTTTAGAATGTCCAGAGTCCCTTCCACTGTGTCCTCTGCCTTATGTTCCTACGTTTGTTCACAGATCCACTTGTTCTTCTGAAAACTTCTATTATCGACAGATAGGCCTCACATCGCGCTTTAGTTTGATCCCTTTGACAGTCTCAAGTTAGGAAACCTGGCGACTTCTACGAACTCTAGGCCATTTGACGAATTCAAAAGAGGCTTGGCAACAAGTTATTTGCAGGTTATAATTTAATAATTCGATAACTTCATTTAAGGACCTTGACGTCACCTCAAAAATTTAACTGAAGAACATGAAAATTTAATCACTTGTTGGTCGTTGTAAGATACCTCGAGATATAAGAAAATTATTAAAATCGGATAAACATATATGGGTGTTTTATCTTTTTTGGTAATTCAGTAATGTTTAGTGCCACTTATTGTATTTGGGGGAATTTCATGTCAGTGTGATAACTAACTAAAATAGCTTGAATATCAGGTGATATATTTCACTTACTAAGTACCAACTCATTTGTAAAGATGCTTACTCCATTTTTTTCTAGTACCCTGTTATTGTTGCAATGGGAATTTTGAAAAAAGCAGCGGCAATAGTCAACAAAGAATATGGTTTGGATCCCAAAGTATCAGATGCAATAGTCAAGGCTGCTGATGAAGTAATATCTGGAAAATTGTACAAAGATCATTTCCCTTTGGTAATTTGGCAAACTGGCTCTGGTACCCAGACCAACATGAACACCAACGAGGTCATCAGTAATAGAGCCATTGAAATTCTTGGAGGAAAATTAGGCTCTAAAGACCCTGTACATCCCAATGACCATGTCAATAAAAGTCAAAGTAGCAATGATACTTTCCCAACTGCTATGCATATTGCTGTAGCCATGGAAATACACAGGGTTCTATTCCCTGGACTTAAAATGTTGAGAGATTCACTTCAGAAAAAATCTGAAGAATTCAAGGATATTATTAAAATTGGCCGAACTCATACTCAAGATGCTGTTCCTTTAACTTTAGGCCAAGAATTCAGTGGATATGTACAACAGCTTTCTTTTGGTATTGATAGGGTTGCCGATACTTTGCCAAGATTGTACATGTTGGCACTTGGTGGAACAGCTGTTGGTACTGGCTTGAACACAAGAAAAGGTTTTGCAGAGAAATGTGCATCACAAATAGCACAAGAAACTGGTCTTCCATTTGTCAGTGCCCCAAACAAATTTGAAGCGCTTGCTGCACATGACGCTTTGGTGGAAGTTTCTGGAGCTTTGAATACAGTAGCTGTATCCATTATGAAAATTGCTAATGATTTAAGGTAAAGCCCAAGTTCTAAATTCTCTAGATAAATATCATTACTTGGTATGTAAGGGGTGGCCCATTTAAAATTTGTATTTTTGATCGGCTCTAAAAAAAAAATAATGAATATTTTTTCAAATTTATGCTAGTTGTTAGTCACATTGAAATAAACATTAATATATATTTCAGGTTTTTGGCATCAGGTCCTAGATGTGGACTTGGAGAACTCAGCTTGCCAGAAAACGAACCTGGCAGCTCCATCATGCCTGGCAAAGTAAATCCCACTCAATGCGAAGCCATCACTATGGTAGCAGCCCAAGTGATGGGTAATCATGTCGCAACAACTATTGGTGGCGCTAATGGCCACTTCGAACTCAACGTATTCAAACCAATGATGGTTGCTAATGTCCTTAGGTCTGTCACTTTATTGGGAGACAGTACAAAGTCTTTCACCGAACACTGCGCTAACGGTATTGTAGCAAATAAAGAGAGAATTGCACAACTCCTTCATGAAAGTTTAATGTTGGTAACTGCTTTGAATCCCCATATCGGCTATGATAAAGCAGCTAAAATTGCAAAGACTGCACACAAAGAAGGCACAACTCTTAAAGAAGCCGCTCTCAAATTGGGTTATTTGAATGAACAACAATTCAAAGATTGGGTTAAACCGGAGGAGATGCTTGGACCCAAATAAACATGTAGCGTTAAGACTCAAATTTTGTTTTCTTGTTTTTGTTTTGTAAATAAAACAGTTTGTATATAATACTATTATAAAAATTTCGTTCGATTTATGTCATTTTTATGTATTGTTTTATCTGAAATTTTATAGAAGGCAATAGTTTATACTGAAAATATGGAAAAGTGATTAAAAATTATTTTTATTTGCAAAATAAAGTATTTTGGTTTTTTATTTCCAAATCATCTTACTTAGTGAGTGGGTAAAAAATTTTGGTGAATATTTTAATTTCGATATCCTCCATATATCGATCAGAGTTAGGTGTCATTATCAGGTGTAGAAAGTATGAAATAGGAATTTATTTTCATTTAGTACACGCAGAACCTATTTTCATACTTTCTGAATCTTTCCCGTAGCTTTCAAATGAATGGATAGGGCTTTCTGTCTCATTTAATTGGTCTACGAGTTCTTGTTGAGTTTGAGTATAATCTTCTTCCAATAAGTAATGCAATTGTTGTCTGAACTTTTTGGGAGGCTTTTCACGTCCGAATCACCACTTTTGATTTTTTGAACCACTCGAAATACTGTATTTTATCAAGAACGAGGTATGCAAAATTCTCCTAAGAGAATTGTGAGAAATGTTCAGTTCTTGAGTATGATGATGAGTTGATGTTCAGCCACATTCTGGGCTACAGCAGCAATATTTGCAGGTGTGCTCACTGGCCGAGAACGTGAACAGGTTGTTTTATTAAGTAACGATCCAGTTTTCACGAACAAATTGATCCACAACTTGCCGCGAGGGTATTTCATTTCTGTTGATTTGTCCACGTAAGTTTCTAATAGTTTGGATAAAAGATTCACTTTGGAGATAAGTTTTTGATATTTCCTAATTTTGTTCAAGCGTAAATCGACCCAATTCGTTAATGTCAAATATTAAACTAACTTTCTATAAAAACACGAATGACAGAAGTGTTGTCAGACTCTATATAACCACTACTTCAAGATGGACACTCTACATCGTCAAAAACCTTTATTAGTGATCAATACTAACTAGCATATGGGGATCTATTGAAATACAACATTATTATCCATATATGCTATTTATATACAAATTTACATTAACATCTTAAACTATAGCTACTTCATACATAGGCTTATTTACAATTAATCTATCAAAACCTAATCTTGTCAAATCTATTGTTTTGAATTTTGCATCCAAAATTAATTCGGAAATTGCCCTCCCTACTGCTGGAGCTTGTTGAATACCTAGAAGCATTAAATCTTGGTAAAGAGTTACCGCAACAAAAAATTTAAAGAAACGTAAAATTTTACTCACCGTGACCACTGAAACCTGTTGCAAGGAAAAAATTGTTGTAATATGGGTGTATACCAATAATACCATTTTGATCGTAGTAATTGTAGTCATAATATCCACTCCAACTCTTGTCACACTAGAAGAAAAAACCTTTTTAGCAGCTCTTCATATGAACTAATGGATTGAAATATTTCTAAGCACTTCACAAATTTCAATACATAAACCGTAAGATGTACACATTTTAGCCTATTTTAAGTCAATTAGATCTCCAAAAAAATACAAATATCCCGAAAACTGGCTCCATTCATATGAAAGCTTCTGAAAGTGTTATAGTGGGTTCTGCATGAACTGAATGAAAAGATAATCGAAAATGGACTTGTAAAATAATGTTTGGCAGACACCAAGGAAAGTTATTTTTCCATCCAATCGTAACAATGCAGTGTCGTTAGCTCAGTGGCTGTTATTTCTCGAAGAGGTAATCACATTGGCCACCGAGATCTTGTGATTTAACACCTTTAGCCTCTTTTCTTTGAGGCCATGTGGTTCCAATGCTCTACAATGGATGGAAGATGGAATTCATGAAGTTATACAGCCGCAAATGTGCCAAATGGTCATGGAAAATTTAAGAAAAGGATATGGTGCAGCAATTGTAGCTGGGGCGGCCATTTGGCTGATATCGTTTTCCAATGTTAATGGCATACCTTCCTCTTTACAATGAAATAAACACCCATTGTTTTCTCTTAAAATATACTCATTTTTTTATATCAAAATGAAACCTGTTCTCATAATCAAAAATGTAAATTTACCTTTATACAGTTGAATGCAGGAACTCTATCTGCAAGAATGGGCCAAACAGTTTTATCAAAAAAATTATAATCTACATCTAAATTTTTGGTGTCGGGTTCTTCTTCTGGTGTAGGACTCAATCCACAGATGTAAGTTCCTCCTATACACTCTCTTCGAAAATAAGTACCAGTTTTATCGATTGTCATTGGTGTATTTATGCCTGGTTGTTCACCTTGACAAGTAAACCTGTATACATAGCGTTTTCTGAAAGAATTGATAAAAGTTGATGACTGTTCTTTCTTCAGTTGAATGAACTAAACTTACCTTTTCTCTACTGGTACTGGTATAGACAATAGACCTTTTCCCGATCCTATATTAGCTAATTTTGCAATTTCATTGGTGTCACAACCTGTAGCCAGTACACATATGGCAAATGTGATAGTTTTTTCTTCGCCATTAGGCAATTTAACCTGGAAACGTAGAAAATTGGAGAATGAATGGAATTAAATAACAAATTATTTTCACTCAAGTGTTTACTACACGATTACATATATTCGTTGAAGGCTTCGGCGAAGATGATGCTATCTGTTCTGCGGGATCAGAAGGGTGTAATCAATTATGAGGTGCTAAAACCTGTTGAAATTGTTAACACTGATCACTACCAACAACAAATGATAGATTTAAATTAAGCATTATATGAGAAACAACCGGAATATAGAAAAAGACAACACAAAGTTATTTTGCTCCATAATAATGCCCCAAGACACACAGCCAAACGGGTCAGGGAACCTATCGAGGCATTCAGTTGGGAAACACTAGCACATGCGGATTATTCTCCAGACTTGAATCCATCTGATTAACAGAATACACTGGGACGTGCTTTTGCTGAACCACTCTTCAATTCGTATGAAAATGGTTCGATAACTGGTTCGTTTCAAAAGAACTATTTTTTTGAAGTGAAATTCCTATAGTGATTTAGAGATGGGAATAATGTATAAATAGCAATATAGCGATATTTAAAATGAAGTACATTTTATCATTTTCCAACAACAGACGCGCAATTTTTTCTACATATTTCTACATCTAAAAGTTTCAGAAAACTTCAAATGCTATTATTATAGAACTTATTCTTTGGTCTTTGGCTATTATCGTTCTAAGAAGGAAATATTACATTATCATTATATTATATTGTACTTGGTTTTCAGAAAACAGAAAATGAATATCAACAACTACTTACAACGACTTCATTTGAACTTGAATATTGTCCGCTTTCTTCACCCGAGATCATAACATTATTTTCAGTGAATAAAAACTCTGTTACTTCACCGTGGATAAATCTTGTTGCTAATTCCGTGGCACCTCTTTTCATCAAACTTAACAGTGACCAGGGATCAAACCAACCTTCCTTTTCCAAACCTAAGCAACCTAGTTCAATACCATCAGTGTTCATCCAAGGAAACCTTAAGAAGGACAAGAAATTGAAAGTTGAATGATTCAATTCATATAATAATGAAAATGATAAAGTATATAAGACAAAACAAATGAATGTTTTAAAAACAACAACCTGTTTCTAAATAGAAAAAACCAAAAATCTACTTTTCAGTACAATTAATTCAATAGTTAAACATATACTATAACATCTAAATTCCAAGCTCGACAACAGAATGCTCTTTTATCATTTAACAATTATGCAACCACCTCAAAAGCTTCACAGATGAGGCTGATATTTTAAACACTCATTCTTTGACGGGATAAACTTTTCTTCCATGCTTGTTCTACAGAAAAGTGACCTTTGTTTTGCACACATGACTTTTAATTTTCAAATTTCAAGCCGAAGATGGTCTCAATAAACAAGCTACACTATGTTTGAATAAACCCATGAAATGATTTTGTGACAGCAATTAATTGTAGCATCTTCAAAAGGCATTTGCTACTGGATAATGACTGATAATAAATTTCAAGCTCAACATGTTTACCTGTTCTTGAGTTGTTCTTTATTTAAAATTATATTATTTGCGCCCAAAGAATTTTGCAATTTATGGTTATCCAACAGTTGATCTACTCCATCCTCTCCTGCTAATGTTAAATATCCATTAGGTGTAAAGCATACATCAGCATCTTCACCAAATCGATCTTTGATAGTTCTCAAAAATTCCGCTCCAAATAAGGACATTTGTATGTTTTCTGGTAATGAAAATTGTTGTCTTAATCCTCCAACAGACAAAACTGTTGAACTTTTTGAAAACTGAAAGAATGCAAAGATGATCTTATGTCCATTTTAGTAAAGAAATCTTACCGTGGGATCTTTTTCTACTACAGTAACATTTAACCCTCTTGCGCCAGATTTCTCTTTTAACCAATACGCAACAGAAGTACCCATTATACCACCTCCAATAACCAAAACATCTGTGTGGGACGGAAAAGAATTAAGGGCGTTCATTTCCGTTTCGCTGAAACTTGAGGCTATATTATCAAAATCGCCTTTCAACACATTCCATGTTCTTAGAAGTGGATTTATTCTCTTTTTCTTGTGAAGCAAGGTCGATAAATGAATGTTTCGATATACGATTGTTTTTATTAATGATTTTGTCACTGAAGATGCCATACGTTTGGATAACATTGTCTTGATTAATTCTGAGTTCAATAAATTAAAGCATGAATATTTTCATTGACTATAATTACTACCACACAGTTGAGCCTTTCGTGTTTTCTGTAATCTTACGACTGCAATTTGAACTTGGTTGACCTCTTACTCAAAGCCTCAGATTGTACTAATTTTTCTTTCTGTAAATTTTTCACGAGATGATAAACTACTTAACAGGGTCAATTTTGATAAATAATTGTCCATAAATAAATAATAACAAACGAACTGTGAGGTTAGTTTGACATCACGACGGAACATATAACATAACCTATATTAAAAGAAAAATTAACTAAAATGGAACATAAGGCAGTGGCGTAACATTAAGATTACGTAATAATCAATCTTCAGTCCAACTTATTTATAAGAACTATTGGATAATTGTTTTTTAAATTTTATGATGAATAAAATAAAAGCAACGTGTTTAATTCCTTATTCTGGAGCGTATTCGCGATTTATTTGAATCACTGCTTCCCATTGCTTGGCAGACAGGCAAAGAAGTTACTCTTCTTAAGGTAAAGGTAAGTGTTCACTTGAGAAAAAGTCTCGAGATTGGTCACATGGTGTTGTTCACTTGGGATCACATGCGTCTCGAGATACTTATGACTCTGTCTTACTTCTAGAGGTCAATGTCATTTCGTGTCGATTAGAGAATCGGAACGCAGTCTTCTGTGACTTACCTTCATATGAACTGTAAATAGTATCATTAAATTGAAAACAGTTTTGTTCTAGACAAATTTCCAGACTATGTAAAATATCATTACTAATTATTGGATCACAGTTATTTTTAGTGAAAAGATTTTCATGTGGAATACTACGAAATAAATTCAATAAATTCTGTACATCAAATAAAAAGAATTAAGAATTTCTGGATAATTTGAAATTTTTAATTTTGTCTATAAGTTCAAAATTATTTTTAATTGAATATTTAGCAAGAAATTTTGTTTCTGTTTGGATGGGATGGGAAGATGGGAAAAAGTAGTGTTTAGCGACTTACAATACTTTGAACTTTGACTGTATAATCAACTTTTAACAATAAAGCTTCAGTTTTCGAAAAAACCGCACGAACTTATTTTTACTCCTAAAACTTCGAAATTATGCTCAAATGCAGAAATTTGGTGTAAAACCAAATATTCTGTGTATTTGACATTTTAGTCCAAAGAGCTAGTTTCTGCTTCTATAAAGAAATCAATTGAATTGATCCTCACTTGATGGAAATTATTTCTTCAAATTGTTATTTGACGGCTTTCTAAGGAAGGAAAAGGGCATATCTCACTTTTTAGAGGACTCTGTAGTTATTTATAATTTTTTCCGTTTTCAAAATGAAAAAATTGGCTGAATGTAGATATTAACAGAATTCAAGCCCACAAATAAAGCATGTTATACTATAGTTCGTCTAGAAAGTATCCGAAATTTATTATAATATTTTTCCTAATTTTAATATACTTTTTTTTGTAACATTTTAAGACAAAAATTAGGTATAAAATAGGTTGTGCACATAGTCGACTATGGCCAAAGTTGCATGGCAACACTATTTGTTAAATATTGTTGATTTTCAACAGCTATACAATTTATGAAATAATGTCGCAACTAGAAAAAAGAAAAGAGGTAGAATATTTGTATGGAAAAGGTTTTCGAAACTTTAAAAAATTAGTGCAATTAACTGAACCGGGAAAAATGCTATATATGAGACAATAAAGAGGATAAAAAATGGCATGGATATGAGGCATAGAACAGCTTCAAGAAGACCGCGTAAGATTAAAGGAAACAATTTAAACGCTTTATTGGTCCTTCGGAAATTGGCGAACAGATTTGGAAATCAACGAAATAAAAAAGTAAAAGGAAAGAATTTTGTCAACGTTTTCAAGAAGATAATCCAAAGACAATCCAAATGATTTGGAAGCATGTTCCATGAGAAATTCTGGATCTTATGGTTATTACTCTGAGGGGATATGTGATTTTTTTTACATTTCGAAAGCTATTTCAAAAAAATAAACGGGTTAGAGGACATGCTCAGAATGAGCTTATCTTGGATTGGTTGTGACCGTATGTGAATTAATATATGCTCTGCATACAGAAACTCTCACATCCGATGAGTAACTTTGAAACATCCGTCTCTTTCTAGAATACGCAAACCAGCAGATTTATCATGGAAACAAAGATTGGTGGTGTCCCGCAAGAGATAGTCATTTCCTTCCTTGTAATAATTTTCGTCCATTCTGACGAAGAGTCAGTACCGATAAAAAATGACAAAAAAAACGTACGACGTATCTTCTTCCCGTGTAGGGAATTTTTCTGCGAAAAGAAACGATAACTCCTTCTCATCATGCTTGTGTACTATGTTAGTGATTTTAGTGATTTGTTGTCTGTTGTTGTTACTCTCGTTCTCCTTCAAAAAGTTTGCTCATGAGAAGGTAAATTATTCATTCATGCGAAATGGTTATTGGATGGTTATAATGTTGAAACAACCTTTTATGCAAATTTTAAGTTATATTAATCTTGAGCAGCATGATAATGCTGAATTTAAACTCGATCGTGGCACCTATGGCTTCTATGGTTATCATTGTTCTTCTAAACTTCAAATTTGAAATCAATCGGAATCGTAGTTTGGAAAATATTGATAAAAATGAGAGAAAACTTTAAATGGAAATAACTGCGAAACGATCAGACCGATTTTGCTCAATAATAAAAACCACAGAGATATTCACGCTTCAAACCCCCTCCAGAAATTTCAAGTCTCTATCTCTTTCCGTTCAATAGTTATATTCTATAAGATAGTACTCAACGCTGATCTGCTCACAAATTTTTTTTCTTAATTTTCTGATCATAGGATCCTCAGAAAACGCTGCATGAACATAAGTGCTATTATTATTCTTCTAAATGTTAAATATCAGGTCGATAGAACTCGTAGTTTTAAATAATTGGGAAAAATATGAAAAATTTGCAAACGTGAATAACTGCGGTACTATTGAACCAATTTTACCCATTAACGAACTCAGCTGAGATACTCAATATTAATATTTATTTGATATTTAATGACGAGCAAAAATTTCATGTCTAACCTTTGAGCCTTGTGATTTTTAGAATCCCTATTCATTCTTGCGGTAAAACATTGACTTATGTTACTGGTTTTTTAGATATTTCATTTTATCGATACCTAAAAAGTAAATAAAATATAACATTTCCACGTTAATCAAATGAATGGTTGTAAAGATATAAGTAAAACTTATTAACTGTCTAATATAAATCAGTTTTACGATTACTGAACTTCCAGAACATTAATATTGGAAGTTTCTGTCCTTAACGTCTAGATCATCTTTAGCATCTGAACTGCCTTTAACGTTTAAGACCGTCTTTAACGTCTTTACGGCCGACTGTCGGTTGACTCGCTTCACCAACCCTCTTGATTGAACTGACTTCACAGTTGCCACCATTGCTTGAACTGACCTCTGTTTGTGACCCCGCCAATTTGAATCCTTAATTATATGGCCTAATTAAAATCCATATAAAAGTAATTTGTATTGTATATCAAAAGCTCCCCTGCAAAACTTACCTATTAATTAAACAAAATTTGAAAAAGAAACAAACAAATTTCAATCATTTAATGAAAAACTCAAGTGAGCTCACAAAAAAACTAAAAATTTTAGCCTTCCACCTTACAATATTCAGGTATTATTTGATGCCGTTAATATGTTACTGAGTGTTCCTGGATAAATGAATATAGTTAAAAATATGCTAACAAAAAATGACTTCAATCCGGTCATAAAAAATGGATTATAGTGACTGTCTGTCACTAGTGCTCAACGACGACTCCCGTTTTCTTCTTCACAACTTTTCAAATGTTGAGTTCCTACCTCCTATTGAAAATTTTCCTACGTCGGCTTTTTGGAACTTCCCATCGCTTCAAAACACCTACACACGTCTAGACCATCCAGATCTTTTGACTTGTCGATTTCTTATCTTGACATTACTGAGAACTTTTTGATTGTCTCGGTCCTTACTTGACGGAAATTCATATTCAATATAAGAAAAACAAATATTAACTTCCGCTATTTTATTGACTTACACGACAATTGTTTCGTCATATCATGACTTCATCAGGTGAGTATTAAAACTGAGGTATACAATGCAAAACATGACCTTGAATACACATCTCTGGTACAAAAAATAGAGAGGTGACAAGTTTACAATCAATGAAAAATGTTAAGTAGGGGGTATTTGTTTGAATCTATTTGATCATTCAATAAAATTTGTCTTTTATTATTTATATTGATCTTTATAGTTTATAACAGATTTAGTTTATGACTTTTGTTTTCGATATGTAATATTTCATAGTTCCTATTAAGATTATAACCAGTCTCTAATAAATGGTTGGCATACGTTGAATTTGGGTTATTATTAATATAACATTTTTCATGTTCATGTTTCATGTTTGGAATGAACGGAATGTCTGTCCCACAGATAGACATGGGCAATCACTACATGTCAACTCCTGATTTTTTGTTTTTATCAATGACGTCTTTATTATTTTTTGTTAAACTGCCTGATGAATTAATGGTTCTAAAGGAGATGTTATAATTTTCTTTTTTCTTTAAATATCTCGCAATCTTTTCAGTATTTTGGTCTATGTAAGTTAATGAAATAAATTTTGTTTCGTTAGAATTTTCGAAATTTAAATTGCTCATGTGTATTTGTGAATCACAGGCCGTTTATTCGAAACAAGGATACGAGAACTTGAAAAATGTTACATTAATAATAAACCAAATTCAACTTATGCCAACCATTTTTTAGAGACTGGTCATAATTTTAATGGGAACTATGAAATATTACATATCGAAAACAAAAGTCATAAACTAAATCTGTTCGAAATTTTAAAGATCAATAGATATAATGAAAAACAAATTTTATTGAATGATCAAATAGATTTAAACAGATCCCTCCTACTTAACATTTTTCATTGATTGTAAACCACCTCTTGTCCCCCTCTATTTTTGTACCAGAGAGGTGTATTTAAGGTCATGTTTTGCATTGTATACCTCAGTTCTAATACTCACCTGATGAAGTCATGGTATGACGAAACAATTGTCGTGTAAATCAATGAAATAGCGGAAGTTAATATTTGTTTTTCTTATATTACTGAGAAGAACTAATCGTAGCCTCGAATATTTTCCTTTGTGCGATTCGGCACTAAAATCATAATCGCGTCTTTATTGTCGTGGCATTTCAGATTAACTACCCTTATTAGCGTGGAAACTTCCGTTCCCAAGACCTTCCGGTGAAAGAAAATTTAGATGATTGATGTGCGATCGACTAAAAAGTCAACTTATTTTCATGTCATTACAACGAACATTCTTAATACGAGTTTAATCACAGTACTTGTATTCATAGGAACATAGAGGAAAGACTTATGAAAGATTGACACATAATCACACCACAACCGAAAGGAATGCAACAGATAAAACTGAAGAAGAAACCACTATAAATCCAAAAAAAGAAGTTGATAGTCAAGAACAAGAGATTATCGAATTAACTTCAACGTCAGAGTATACTGATCATGATAACATATACAATGGGGAGAAATTTACTGGGAAACAGGAAGAAACTACTACAGTTACAGAAGAAGTTGGTGGTAATCAGCATAGCAAAACAACACAAACAAGGACTCAAGAAGAAACTACTACAGCTACAGAAGAAGATACCAATAGTCATCGTACCAAAATAACACCAATAATGATGTCAACAATAGAAGAAACTGCATCGACTACGGATTTTTCTATCACTGAAACCACTTTCGTAAGCCCTCAAGAAATGGAAACTACGGAACGAAGGGTAACAGAAACTGTACCTGCTGTTTCAAACAAAATAAGTCGAGAAACAACGTTAGTTGCAGACACCTCTGTTACAGATGTAGTGATTACGAGCACCCAAGAGATACAAACAACAATCAATGGCCAACATGAAGAATCACAAACCTTTAGAGCAAAATCGAATGTACCTACAGAAGAAACAACACTCTCTTTTGTGGAAACAACAAGTACTGAAGAAACTGGCGCGACAGCACCACATGTACTTGTATCTGGAACCACAGAAGATAAAACTACCGATGAAACAACATTAAAAACCCTAGAAACTCGAAACGACAAAAGTTCCACGACTAGTACAGCAACAGACATTGATTTACGTTATGATAAAGTTACTACCGAAAGTATGTTTGAAACAAGTTCTACATCCACTACTGATTCTACATCTGAAGGCACTACATTTAGGGAATTCAACGAAAGGTATCTGAATTAAAAATATAAAATAAAATATAAAGGCTCTATTAAGACTAAAATACAAAATCTTAACGTACATTTATAATCTTTTTCATAATTCTTAATAGTTTTCACTGAGTAAATTGACGTTAAAAGAGAATTACACTTTCATTTATATAAATATATAATTTATGAATTCGACTCTACTTAGTGGAATAATATATGGGATTTTCCAATAAGAGGTTTCATTTTGATATTGAAAAAAAAAGAGTATATTTAAAGAGAAATCAATGGATGAAATGAGAAATTACTTTGTTTTCCATCACTTTTATATAATGATTATACAGTGACTAGAGTTGATCGGTTATGAAAAAATGTTTCGCAAAATTGGAGTTATCTTTCCGTTTCCTAAATGCAGATTGATGTTCTTGGTACCTTTTGTGGAAAGATCTTCCGGTTTGTCCTATATATACGCTACTACACTGTTGACAACTTAATTTATAGACTCCAGAATTATTCAGCCGGTTGTTTTTGTCTTTTACATTGAAACAGAGGTTGGAAATTTTATATGAGGGTGTGAAAGCTGTTATTATGTTAATTTTTGACAAAATTCAAGCTCTTTTTTGTGAGACTGGTCCAAAATATGTTAATTTTATGAATTTCTTGTCTGTATTATCTGATATGGAAATGGGGTATATTTGCTTAGTTGTTTTTGTTTTTTATTTATGAGAGAATTTATGATTTTAGTTTGTTTGATTATATTGAGTTCCTTTTTTAACGCAATATTATTTAAAGGAATTGAAAATGCTCTATGTATCAATGATGTGTATGCAGCGAGTTTATGATGTTCGGATGGTTTGAAAACTTGGGTATAGTTTTGTCTGTGGATGGGGGTTTTCTAAATATATCAAAGGAAATTTCATCATTATTCTTGGTTAAAGTTATCTCCACAAAATTTATTTTCTTATCACATTGTGTTTCCATAGTGAATTTCACCTTATGGTGCAAACTATTAAGTTATTCTAGTGTTTTTTCTTATTCTGAATATGTTCCGCAAAAGCAAGCCAATATATCGTCTACATACCTGTACCAAAAAAATAATATGCTTTGCGTGTGTGGATTTTAGAATTTTTCTTTCGAAAAAGGACATGAATATTTCAGCGAGAAGTTGGCTGAGAGGTGAGCCCATGGCAAGTCCATCTTTCTGTTTGTAAAATTTACTACTATATTGAAAGTAATTTTCCACCACGCAAAGTTCGAAAAGGGTTAAAATTTCATATTTTATGACAGGATTAATGTTATTTTTTGTTAGGAAATATTCGATTATATTTATACATCCAGCATTTGGTATATTCGGGAATATATTAACTACATCAAACGATACTAGATACTGTTAAGTGGAGGGGTAAAATTTTCCAATTTTTTTGTGAGCTCAATTGAATTTTTTATTGAATAGGGTGAGTTGAAGTCTGTTAGTTCTTTAAAAATTTTGTTTAATTTGGAGGCTAGTTTCGCAAGGGAGCGTATTGGTGAATATTCTTTATGGATATTAATAAGGCCATATAGCTTGGGAGAGGTAGGATTGATATTAATAAGTTTGAATTTATCATAGTCTGATAAAGTAATTTAGATATCTTTGAGGGTTGTTTTTAGTTTAAGTTGAATTTTTAGGGTGGGATCTTTTTTAGTTGTATAAGGGATTCTTTCTCTAAAAAATTGTTTATTTTCTGATCATATTCTTCTTTGGATAAAATAACAAACAAAGGAGTTGCCTTTGTCGGCTTTAGTCATTATCAAATTAACATTTAGAATTTTGTTTTGAATTGTTTTTGTAATTGAGTTTTCTTTATGATTCTGTGTGGGTTAGTAGTAATTTTTTAATATTTTCTTTGGTGAAGTTATTAACCAATCAAAAAAACTGAAGGACCTAATATCCAAACAGAGTAACAGTAAACAAAATGCAACTCCTAACACAACGCCGCATAATAGATTCATAAATTACTCGAATATCACTTTTTCAACAAATGAAATTAGGCTTCTTGAGAAAGGTTCAAATTACAATCCACACATATCTTCAAAAAATATCATAGAAACACTAACTTGTAAAACCGAATTTGCATTTATTAAAACACCGAACTCAAACTTCACCAAAGGAAAGATTGAAAAATTACTACTAACCATACAAAATCACAGAATGATAAAGAAAAATCAATAGTAAAATCAATTCAAAACAAAATTCGAAATGATAATTTGATAATGACTAAAGCCGACAAAGGAAACTCTATTGTTATTCTATCTAAAGAAGAATATGATCAGAAAATAAACAATGTTTTAGAGAAACAATCCCCTATACAACAAACAAGAGATCCCACCATAAAAATTCAACTTAAGCTAAAAGCAACCCTTAAAGATATCCAAATTAATTTATCGGACTATGATAAATTCAAACTTATTAATATGAATCCTACCCTTGCCAAACTATATGGCCTTATTAAAATCCATAAAGAATATTCAGCAATACGCCCTTTTCTATCATACATTAATAGCCCCCTTGCGAAACTAGCCTCCAAATTAAACAAGATTTTTAAAGAACTAACACACTTCAACTCACCCTATTCAATAAAAAATTTAATTGAGCTCAGAAAAAAACTGGAAAATGTTATCCCTCCACTTAACAGTATTCTAGTATCGTTTGATGTGTTAAAGTAAAACAACTTAATTTCCGTTAGTTGTTTTACTTTAACCATCGAGATGTATTTCCGACAAGTAGAGACCGATACAACCAAACATTCGTTTGATGTAGTTAAGATGTTCCTGAATATACCAAATGCTGGATGTATAAATATAATCGAATATATCCTAACAAAAAATAACATTAATCCTGTCATAAAATATGAAATTCTAACCCTTTTCGAACTTTGCGTGGAGGAAAATTACTTCAATATAGTAGTAAATTTTACAAACAGAAAGATGGACTTGCCATGGGGTCACCTCTCAGCCAACTTCTCGCTGAAATATTTATGTCCTTTTTCGAAAGAAAAATTCTAAAATCCACACACGCAAAGCATATCGATTTTTGGTACAGGTATGTAGACGATATATTGGCTTGCTTCTGCGGAACATATTCAGAATTAGAAAAAACACTAGAATATCTTAATAGTTTTCACCATAAGGTGAAATTCACCATGGAAATACGATGTGATAAGAAAATAAATTTTCTGGACATAATTTTAACTAAGAATAATGATGAAATTTCTTTTGATATATTTAGAAAACCCCCATCCACTGACAAAACAATAACCAAGTTTTCAAACCATCCGAACACTCATAAACTCGCTGCATACAGATCAATGATACATAGAGCATTTTCAATTCCTTTAAATAACATTAAGTTGAAAAAGGAAATGAATATAATCAAACGAATAGCCACAAATAATCATTTCGAAACTAAAAATATTAAATTCTCTCATAAATAAAAAACAAAAAACAACTAATTCGTGAGCAAATATACCCCATTTCCATATCAAATAATTAGGACAAAAAATTCATAAAATTAACATATTTTGGACCAGTCTCACAAAAAATAGCTCAAATTTTCTCAAAAATTAAAATAATAATAGCTTTCACACCCTCATATAAAATTTCCAACCTCTGTTTTAATGCAAAAGACAAAAACAACCGACTGAATAATTCTGGAGTCTATAAATTGAGTTGTCAACAATGTAGTAACAAATCGAAAGATCTTTCCACAAAAGGTACAAAGAACGTCAATCTGCATTTAGGAAACGGAAAGATAACTTTATATCTTCCAGAATTGGACAATCTCGAAATATTGCACGTGGAAGCGAAAGGAAAAAAACTAGACATCCTGGAATCCATAGAAATCCACAAATACAAAAAGGACGTACCGACAAAAAAACTATTAAATGAGCAGACGGATATATATATATATATATATATATATATATATATATATATAATAGTTGAGACATAATTTGTTTATTTAGTTTGAAAATGTAGTATCACTACGAAACTCGAGCCACTGTATAATCAGTAAATAAAGGTGATAAAAAACAAGTAATTTCTCATTTCGTTCCAATCCAAATGAACAATCCCAATGTAACGGACTACTCCATCCAACATTTCAAATCAATGGATGTTTGTTTCAGGGTTAAGAGGAAGGTATATCATTAACAATAATAAAATCCGGATCATTTTGATGAATTTCTAGTACCCAATTAGCGAAAATACGACGTTGCTATTTCCTAAGATCGACGAGGAATTGACGAGCTTGGGTTTTCGTGAACACTAAAAGGTATAGCAGCAATATTCTCAGTTCTTCTTGAGCGACGCACGTGGTTTCGATTCACATCACTAACTTGTCCCAATAGCTCAAATTTTTCCACCAGTTTTACTATTGCCGGCCGAGAAGTTGCTTCACGACGACTCAAAAGTGCTTTAGTTTGACGAACTGTGACTAGAAAATTTTCACCTTTTTTTGTAGTGAATTTCAACAATTTCAATGCGTTGTTGAAACGAGTATCTTCCATTTTTAGTAATTGCGTAGTTTTGCCTTGTGAGAGATGTGAAGAGCTTCAAAAATGACAGTGATAGTGGGTTCTTCAAAATGAAATCTCTTATTGGAAAATCCTTTGTATGGTGAAAGTTTTTATGATTTTTTAATTTTTAATTCTATATTAGGGAATGAATTTCTGATGATAAATAATATAAATAATAATTATAATTCTTTATCAAGTATATACTCGCCAAATTTATTTTAAGAATGTTTCCTGGTAATGAAAACTACTGTCTTAATCCTCCAACAGACAAAACTGTTGAACTTTTTGAAGGAAATGTGATTAAACATTCATTCTAGTCAAGATAGGATATTTTCCTACTATAGTAACATTTAATGAACTAGTGCGCTAAAGTTATTCAGGACAATAAATGCTTCAACATTTTTTTCAGAGATTACGTTGAGATGGGTCTCACTTCAACAATGAAAACCGAATCGAAAGAACGAATAGAAGACTTCAATTCTCTACTTTTCAAGGACAAGGAAACGTGTCGTTCTACCAGATGCGAGTTCATGGCTGCTCGAATCATTAGTTCTATGGATTCATCCAAATTGCCTTGCGAGAACTTCTACAACTTCGCCTGTGGTGGTATTTTAGGCGATAAAGATGAACAAGTAGATATTTTCAAACCAGAATTCATAGAGAATGAAAAACTGATGTTTTTGAAGGATTTCAATAATTTTCACCGTTCTTGTGAAAAATACGGTGATAATTTCAACTATAAAAAACGTATCGCCACACGTAAGTTAAATTAGACTAATTTTCTGCCGATTGGACTGTATCGTGCCGTGGTTAGTTTATAGCAGTATATTGTTCATTGTTCCAGTATTTTGAAATAAGGAACAAGAGCAAATTTAATGACCGCAATGATTAATTATATTGCCGAGGAATGAATCGATTTTGATGATTTTGAGAATTTGAGAAGCACTTTGAATGTAGTAATATCGATCATTAATTAGCTTTGTTTAACTAGGAATAAGATAAACTACAACGACAATGAGAAATCGGCGTCTTTAGGAGGGCATTTCTAGAACAATAAAGGGTTTTCTAATAAGAGGTTCCATTTTGAATAGCCCACTATCTGGGCAGCTGTGACATTTGAAGCTGTCATCTTTCGTCATCTGACAAGTAAAAACTACGTCATTAGTGAAAAACCGAACGATAGACGCTTCAACAACTTCTCGGTGCTACGTGCTACACAAGCAAGGAAACAATCGCAATTTTGCAAGAAAAGTTCACCGAGATCTTGTGATTTAACACCTTTAGACGTTTTCCTTTGGGCCGCGGGGAAGATAAGGTCTAAACCAAGGTTCCACAACCGATTCAAGGCTCGTGAAGTGATCGAGAATATACAGCCGTAAATGCGCGAATTGGCCCTGGAAAATTTCATGAAATGTCATCAAATATTATACTAACTGACAAAGAAACTGCCACACTCAGAACGAGCTGTTTGAATTTAAATTTTCTTTTAGTGAAACATAGATAGTATAGCAAGAAGTAAATGATTAAAATTAGAAGAAAAAAAACGAAGGGTTTACAATTTTTTTCAATAAATGTGTTTATCTACCGCGATTATCTATACACTCCCCAACACGTCTTGGCATTGATGCAATAAGATGGTCAAGTTACCTGTAGTTCATGTCTCAGAGCCGCCAAAGTTCGTGGGGGCTGGGGTAAATTTCCAAGCCTTTTACCCACGATGTCTCAAACGGCATGTCTGGCAGAGAATAGCAACTGCTTTCAATGCAACAGTTCTCCATTGGAGAGATGGGGGCCAGCTCAAATCCAAATATGACAATATAAAAACTTTAACTACGAAGGTGGTAGCTGCTCAACGTAGTCATATTAAAGGGACTGGTGGTGGGCCCCATTGAAATTGAGGTAGCCAATTTCCAAACAGTTGAGCCCAACTGTTACGAACCCACTTGCCGAAGCGAAAGAGATGTATTATAAAAAAAACAGCTCTAGTAGAAGCTCAGATTGTGGCTATAAAAGAAGAGGAGCATTCGAAGCTTAAAATATTAGATACTGAATTGTTTCAGCCGTTACTATTTGGTAGTTGATCATAATTAAAACAAATTGTAGAAATTACTAGGTTTTACTACCAATAAATAGATATATTACACATTTTCTTGTGACTCGAGTTTCGGGAAATGAACTATCCCATCATCAGACAACTGTCTGTTGATGTCTCCTTTCTTGAACATCAGAATCATTATACTTGTTTTCCAGGCTTCCGGAATCTTACGTTCTGATAGGATTTTATTAACTAGTGCAGTTATTTCGGATACCATACTTTCTCCCCCATATTTTAGCAATTCATTCTGGATGTTATCTTCTGTTCTTCAATTTCCCTAGTGCCTCTCTGATATTTTGCTCTACAACTACTATCTTGTCATTTACTGTAACATACTCTGGTTCACTGTCCTGTATGTTGTCATCTCGGAACAATTTTGTCAGATACTCCACCCATTCATCTTCTTCTATTGGATTTTTTTCTTCGAGTTCGCTAACCTCTGGTTTGTTTTAAAATTTTAAAAATTTGCAAAAAACGAAAACATATTTGAGTAACAAAAAATGTTTACATGAAAAGACCTTTACGATTTTTTTCTCCAAATTCAATAATTTATTCCTAGCTATACTATCTATGTTTTACCAAAAAAAAATTTAAAATTTTAACAGCTTCTTCTGGGTGTTGCAACTTCTTTGTCAGTTAGTAAATGATTAAATACTTTAAATTGAAATTGTTTAAAATTTTTCAGTATTCGACATTTTGAAAAACGATGTTTATGGAAATGATGGAGGAAATACATATAAAACAACTAAACTATTGGCCAACTTAATATTATTGGAAGCCTTTCCGTATCTCGACATTGGAGTTGCCATTAATCCAAAAAATTCTTCATCTTTCATCATGAAGGTAAGTTGAAAGTTGTTAAAATTATAGCTAGATGGTTTGGGTTCATCATTTTTGCATATCATATTTCATATTTATCACGTCACTTTCTGAATGTTTGGTACGACTTTGATGCGAGGTACACCGTAAGAAACAAAGAGGCATTTGCTTACATCATTCATAACAAATTGATAGGTAAATCAATTATTCCGCGAAACAATTAGAAAAACTTTTAATCTGCGCTTGAGTTCGAACCCACCGCAAATAGATGCAATGCAGTACATTGCTTAACCCGCATGGCTTATGGGGCCTTTGGTAGATTTCAAACCTGAGTTTTTTGAATTTTTGAAGTTTATACCCACGATCTTCACGAAATTTTGCATTAGCACTCTTGTCATTATTTTAAATGTTAAATTTTAACTCGTACGACTGTTGCTATGGTTTCTGCAGCTCTCAACGTTGCGCTGCTCACAAAATATACTTTTTTTAATCTTCTAATTATACTATCCTTACGAAATTTTGCACGAACATGTGTATTATCATTATAAAGGGTATTTCATTATCAGCGCCCCATTTTGTTTTGTAAATAAAACACATAATTTATTTGAACATTATTGAAATTTTTATTTCATTATAGAGTTCAATGGATACAATTAGTTTTGAAACAAAACATCATTTTAATGTCCACCACTGAAACGCTGGCAGGAATAAAGTCGTTGAACCTAATTTTCCATGACTCCCTCACACAAATCAGGTCGTATGTTAGCAATTACTCGTTCAATATTGATCTGTAAATCGTCTAAATTTGCTGGATGATTGCTGTAAACCAATGACTTAATGTTACCCCACAGAAAGAAGTCCAATGGAGTTAAATCGCAGGAACGAGGCGGATAATTTATCAGTCCATTTCTTGAAATGATCGAATCACCGTATTTTGTTTTCAATAAAGTCATTGTGTCATTGGCAGTATGGCAAATGGCACCGTCCTGTTGAAACCACATGTTCGGCAAATCAAGACGAACCAATTCAGGCCATAAAAAATCAATCAACATTGAACGATAACGATTTCCATTGAGAGTAACAGCCTCATGAGCTTCGTTGAAAAAAAAATAAGGTTTGTCAGAATATATTGGCAGTTCTTGATATTCTTCAGGTTTATCGCCACTCCAGATACGGCAATTCTGCTTGTTAACATAACTGCTTAAGCAGAAATAAGCCTCACCACTGAGAATGATTTTCTTATGAAAATCTGCATCATTTCCGAATTTTTCTAAGCACCATTACTGAATACACGACGCTTTGAATGATTTGTTGGTTTATGTTCTTGGGTTAAAACAATTTTGCATGGATGTAAATCAAGGTCTTTTCGTAAAATTCTCCACAAAGACGTCTTAGAGACGCCTAGTTCTTGTGGGCGTCGAGAAATCGATAAATTTTGGTCTTCACCAACACTTTCACGTACGGCAGCAATATTCTCTTCACTTCTTGCATTTCTTCATCTAACTGGCACTCCAACATCATGAAGTGTAAAATTTGTTTCAAACTTCTTTACTAAACGTTCAACTGTTCTTTCATTCGATTATAACAATCAAAAATCGTAGTTAAAGCACGTAAAATTAGAATAATAGATCGCGATTTTTCATAATGAATTTGAATTATTTGTAAACTTTGTTGAAGTGTGTACCTTTCCATGATTAAATGGTAATTGACAAATACCGCCAATGTCACAAATAAACAGTGGCTGCCATGCGTGAGTAATGTCAATTTAAAAATGGGGCGTTCCCATTGAAAGACCCAATACTTCTGAATGCCATATTTTGTATGGACTCGTAGTTTAGAATATATTGAGGAAAAAATAAGAAAATTGCAAATGTGAATAACTGCGAAACTATCGGACCGATTGTACTCATTAATAAAATTAACCAAAATATTCAGATTGTGTACCTTTACTCGAAGTGTCAAGTCTCTAGCTCTTTCCGCTCGAAAGTTAGCGTGTTTATGAGCGACTGGCCGGACATAATTAGTTTCGATCTCAGATTATTCATCAGTGAATCCAACCTAGACGTTTAAGACCATTTTCGGCTCAAAATTCGAAAATTACGGATATTTAGACGAAATAGGTGTATGATGAAGATACTATTCATTGGGTGCTCGGAAATCAAGGATAATTTTTTTGCAGTTGAAGAAGCCAAAATACAAATCTTTAACTTCCACCTACTGGTCATCGTTTTCAGAAGAACGAAGAAAATGTGTTAGGAAAGCAAAGAAAAAATTCAACACTATATCAAATGGATTTCAACTTCGCAATGAATATTGGGCATGTCTGTTGAATAACTCGGATTATTTGACAAACATACAAACTTTGCGGGAAGAAAAACATGATATGTTCCATGAAGATAGACCTACTGAGGAAATAAAACAATCAATAGAAAACTTATCGAAATCTTTGTTAACACTGAACGTAAGTAGAGTTTTTTCTATCCTAACTGTTATATCTCATCGGAACTTTTCGAAATGAGCACTTTCAACAAATATGTTGCAACCAATATTTTAAAAACTCGCAGATGAAGTTCATATTGGAATGGTTCATCGATATGAAGATGATAAAAACTCTTTGAATACAAGGTCCCAGCTATGTTATGCTTCCTGGACGATAGACCTTCAGTGTTTGATGATCGGGATCCTTATAGACTTTTTTTTATTGCTAACCACTCCAATATATTTGTTTTGAATCCTTTCTGACTTTTATGGGGAGTTTGAGATTGTAACTACCTAGGGTGATTGGCAGCTTCAATATTTTCAAAGATAGCCGTAGTCAGATGCTCTCTCGGTCTTGTTTCAAAGTTCATACCTGTTTGATCTGAGTAGGTAACAATCATTACAATCGATTCTGTAGACTCCCGAAATTTAAATTAGTTTGTTTTTGCCTTCCGTTCAATAGAATATTTTCTAGATGAGATAACCTGAGAAGGCTATTTAATAAATTTAAATTTATTGATATAATTTTCTATTTTGATGGATAAATGTGTAAAATAACTTGAAGTTGAAGCTCTGAAATGAATGGAGTTCTATTAGGGGAGCTTCTACCTCTTAGTTCGGAGGCGGCGTTTAGTTCCGAATTTGCGCACCTGAGCTCATCAGATAGGCGTGGTGCACAAGTCTGCCTATGACACCAGTGACCTTGTGCCACGTCGGAACTCGATTGTCGAACGCTTGTACTCCGCTATACATGAACCGGACGAGGACGGTGAGCTCAGTATTCAGAAAGCGGTACCGTCCTCTATATGTTACGCCGGGAAGCTGCAGGAGAGCAAAGTAGAATTCTGGGAAAGGAGCGGCACGCCACAAAGTTATGCATTTGTAATTCGTATTGTCTGTAATTGGATATAAATTTGTTTGCTATATACAGACACTAAAATAAACTGTATCGATATTATTTAAGGGTATTATGAAATCATATCTGTCGATGAAATCTTTAATTCGAATTTTTTAGGAAGCATTCTTCAGTCCCTACAGTGAACATACTGAATTAATGAAGGTTGAAGATCTACAAGCACGATATCCCATTTTAAATTGGAAATTTTTTTTTTCATTCATAAATAATGGAGATATCCATAATAAGACTGACATTTGGATTGATAATATGGCACATTTTCAAAGATTGATGTTGAAGTTAACAGAAATAGAGAGGTGAGATGAGAATGATTTGAAATTCGAAAAGGAAACGATTTTAAATTTTCGCTTATGTTTATTGAATTACAACAATTGTTTTGTCAAACCATGACTTCATCAGGTGAGTGTTACAATTGACTGTATAATTCGAATAGATGCTTTTATATACTAAGCTCTTTGAAAATAGAATGGTGTGGTAAGAAGTATTTTGACAATTATTGAGGAAATGTTGAATATTATACAAAAAGTTTGAATATTAAAACAAATTGAAATATGTTTATCTTCTACAATTTTAATTTAAAAGAAATTTTTTATTCAAAAACTTTTAGAATTAAATTAATGTCTAAAACAAGCACCGCTTAAATTTAATAGACGTATATAATCAAAACTCAATATATAATGTCAAATGGAATAAATAAACCAACAGATATACGAAAGTCATTGAAATTAATAAATAAATATTTAATGACTTTCGTATATCTGTTGGTTTATTCATTCCATTTGACAATATATATTGAGTTTTGATTATATACGTCTATTAAATGTAAGCGGTGCTTGTTTGATATTTGGAATATTATTGAGGACCGAAGACGGAATTGCTTAGAATTATATTTGTTTTTTGAAGATATAGTGCATTTTTTTGAAGATTTCTGAATTAGCTTATTCGAATATTTAAATATATTAAATATTTCAAATAAATTATATACTTTGAGAAGTCCTTTAAGTGTGTTCATGTTTTTAAAAGGCAATTGGTGTTCTTAACGGTAAGACCAGAAACAAAATTTTGTCTCCTTTAAATATTTATTTATTAATTTTAATGACTTTCGTATATCTGTTGGTTTATTTATTCCATTTGACATTATATATTGAGTTTTGATTATATACGTCTATTAAATGTAAGCGGTGCTTGTTTTAGACATTAATTTAATTCTAAAAGTTTTTTGAATAAAAAATTTTTTTTTAAATTAAAATTGTAGAAGATGAACATATTTCAATCTGTTTTAATATTCAAATTTTGTTATATTTCTTCTATCAAGTAAAAGGCCTTTCTATTTTATTTTATACAAAAAGGTTAAGGTAGAGGGGATATGTTTAGATATGTTTGCTAATTTGAAAAAATTAGCTATGTGTATCTTTTAATTTCTTATGTTTTTAGTAGATGTGGTTTATATTTTCAATACCTAAAATTTTACAATTGTTATCAAACGTTCAGTGTCTAATAAATGATTTGCATAAGTTGAATTTTTTGTTTTTAAGTATAAAAATTTTTCGTCGACGTTCACGACAAGTTGAAGTCTGTGCATCTGTGGAGAATTTTGCGTCTCCACCCATACAAGATCCAACTGGTTCAAGCCACTTGATCATAATAAGCGTCGTTTGATTGCTGATTGGGTCCTAGAACAGCTTGAAGTTGATCCACTTTTTTATTGTAAAATTGTGTTTAGTGATGAAGCTCATTTCTCGTTGAACGGCTATGTAAACAAGCAAAATTGCCGTATATGGAGTGAAAACAATCCTTAAGAAGTTCTGCAGGTTCCATTGCAGCCTGAAAAATGCACTGTATGGTGTGCTTTACACGCTGGAGGCATCATCGGTCCATATTTCTATAAAAACGATGCTGGACCTAATGTTACAGTAAATGGTGCTCGTTACAGATCGATGATCAATGATTATTCTTTTCAAAATTTGAATGGTACCGACCCAGAATTGTTTTGTTTCCAACAAGATGGTGCTACACCTCATGCTGCTACCGTAACAATTGATTTATAGAAAGAAAAATTTGGCGATAACATTATTTCGAGAAATGGTCCAATTAATTGGCCTCCAAGATCATGCGACATAACTCCACTGAATTATTTTCTTTGGGGTTATGTCAAGTCATTGGTTTATGCTGATAAAACAAAAACAACAGACGCTTCGGAAGCCAACATAACTCGTGTTATTGATGAAATAAGGCCTGAATTACTCGAATAAGTGGTCCAAAATTGGTCTAGTCGAATATGGTTCATCGTGGTGGACATATCCCTCAATTTTTTATTCCTATATTTTTGTAACGAAGATTAGATATCTCTTCAATTGCATTCCCAGTTTAAATTACTCACTAGATGAAGTTATGGTTTGACGAAACAATTTTTATGTAAACAACAAAATTTGCCGGCAGTTGAAATTGTTTTTTATTCATAAATCGCTTTCATACTGATGTGTTAAATATAATCATTTTATGACTTCCATTCGGATTCAAATAAAGTGGAATTTCAGTAAATTAGAGTAATTCAAACTTGTTTCAATTTGAGGTTAGAAGAACTTCTATTATGACTTTAATCAGTAATTAAAATATTTTCTTGGAAATTAATATATTTGGATGGGATTATTCATAATTAGGTTTAAGGTGCATGGTATAGGGTTTTTTAATAAGAGGTTTCATTTCAACTTCACGCGTTCCATCTTTATGCTCTTGAATAGATTGTGCAGCTTATGTACATAGGCGAAATGTTACTGCAAAATTTTCACCATTTTTGTAGTGAATTTTAGCAACTTCATTGCGTTGTTGAAGCATGTATCGTTCCATTTTTAGTAATGGCGTGTATTTTACTTGTCAAATGTCAAAAGATGACAGCTTCAAAAGTGAGAACTACCCAGTTAGCAGGTTATTCAAAATGGAACCTATTATTAGAAAACCCTTCGTAAAATAATTATTCTTTGAATTTTCTTCCTTTGTGCGTTGAAAAATAATACAATATCATTGAAAATCGAGCTTTGTCTCTTCGTTGATGAATACTTATGTTTTTTCAGCAATTTATTAAACGTTCTTGAAGCAATAGCAGAATACAGTATTTATGAAAATATTGTATTGCAGTCTCATGTTGAATCAAGAACTGAATTCTGTAAGGAACAAACAAAATACCTGATGCCAGATATCGCCCATTATATATACAAAATCATACCCGACTCTAAGCTGGGTGAAAATAGTGCATATGTTCGAGACCTTTTCAATCGTTTCAAGAAACAGTTCAGTAGGTCTTTGGAAGATAACGAATGGATTGATGATCAATCTAGAAATGAAATGAAAGGAAAATTGGAAGGAATACAACTATCCTTATTCGACACCAAAGATTACACAGAGGAAAGTAACTTTTTAAGTACCAAATACAATGGAACTATGAAGGAAGATGATTATCCAAATAATTTGATTTTTCTAATGAAGAATAAGAAAAAAAGTTTATTATCATTACAGGGCCAAGTAGTAACTGCAGCTAAAATGTGAGTAAAATTTATAGTCAAATAATACTTATTGGGCATTCTATACAGGAGTCTACTAGAATCATCTTAAGCAAGCAAGAAAAATCTTTCAAAACTAGGTTTCTTGACAAAAATGATCTAAAAAATTTGCTGAATTATAGTATTTCTAGAAAGTATCCGGAATTTATTATTTTTTATAATTTTTATATACTTCTTTCTTGTAACAACTAAGACAAAAGTAATGTATAAAATAGGTTGTACGAAACGTTAAAAAATTAGTGCAATTGACTGAACTGGGAAAAAGTGCTGTATATGAGACAATAAAGAGGATAAAACATGGCATGGATATGAGGCACAGACCAGTTTCAGGAAGACCGCGTAAGATTAAACGGAACAAATTAAGGGCTTTATGGGCTTTAGGATGATAGAAACCGCTCCTGAAGTTTCGCAAATTGGCTAATAGATTTGGAAATCAACGAAATATAAAAGTATGTCCAGAAACCGTCCGTATGTCACTGAAAAGTCAAGGTTTACATATCAAGGAAACAGGTTACACTTCGGATGTACCTAGACGTTTGGTCAAGTGTTTACAGTTAAATGGAGGTTGAATAAGTAAATAAGATGAATATTTTGTTATAATTTTCTAATTCAAGAATTGAAAATATATTCTAAATAATTACAATTGAGTTTCGTTTTTTCCGGATACTTTCAAGACAGACTATACTTACAAATGTTATTATACCATTTTGAAATCGTTATTAAATGTCTCAACTTTTATAATTACTGGCCAAGATAGCGTAGTACATTATTTTTTAGTACAGATGGGTAAAATTGGGTGAAGTATTAATTTTGAACACTTTGTGGGGCGAAGTTTTTTCGAACCTGGGTCAGTTTGATTAAAATATTAGACAATAATTCACAGAAACGTTATTCAAGCATTATATTATGAAAATCAAATAATAAAATAAAATAGAAAGGCTTTTTACTTGATAGAAGAAATATAACAAAATTTGAATATCAAAACAAATTGAAATATGTTTATCTTCTACAATTTTAATTTCCAAAAGAATTTTTTATTCAAAAAACTTTTAAAATTAAATTAATGTCTAAAACAAGCACCGCTCACATTTAATAGACGTTTATAATCAAAACTCAATATACAATGTCAAATGAAATAAATAACCCAACCGATATACGAAAGTAATTAAAATTAATAAATAAATATTCAAAGGAGACAAAATTTTGTTTCTGGTTTTATCTTTAAAAAATACTACTTGCCTCATAAAAACATGAACACACTTAAAGGACTTCCCAAAGAATATAATTTATTTGAAATATTTAATATGTTTAAATATTCGAACAAATTATTTCAAAAATCTCTAAAAAATGTGCACTATATCTTCAAAAAACAAATATAATTCTAGATAATCCCGTCATCAGCCCTTTTTAATATTAAAAATATCAAAATCAAAAACATAACCTACATCACTCACGTGTTAAAAGACTTAAGCTTCGAACTACAGATCAACTATATATTCAAGATTGATCTATGTTCTAACAAAATCAAAGAACAAAGTGAGTTATTTTAAGGTTTACTTAAATTCATTGACATTCTATAATGAGATTTATTGAAGCCAAAATATAATTATATATTATATATAAAATAAAATAGAAAGGCTTTTTACTTGATAGAAGAAATATAACAAAATTTGAATATCAAAACAAATTGAAATATGTTTATCTTTTACAATTTTAATTTCCAAAAGAATTTTTTATTCAAAAAACTTTTAGAATTAAATTAATGTCTAAAACAAGCACCGCTCACATTTAATAGACGTTTATAATCAAAACTCAATATACAATGTCAAATGAAATAAATAACCCAACCGATATACGAAAGTAATTAAAATTAATAAATAAATATTCAAAGGAGACAAAATTTTGTTTCTGGTTTTATCTTTAAAAAATACTACTTGCCTCATAAAAACATGAACACACTTAAAGGACTTCCCAAAGAATATAATTTATTTGAAATATTTAATATGTTTAAATATTCGAACAAATTATTTCAAAAATCTCTAAAAAATGTGCACTATATCTTCAAAAAACAAATTAAATTTAAGTAAACCTTAAAATAACTCACTTTGTTCTTTGATTTTGTTAGAACATAGATCAATCTTGAATATATAGTTGATCTGTAGTTCGAAGCTTAAGTCTTTTAACACGTGAGTGATGTAGGTTATGTTTTTGATTTTGATATTTTTAATATTAAAAAGGGCTGATGACATGATGAAATTTGTTTTTTGAAGATATAGTGCACATTTTTTAGAGATTTTTGAAATAATTTGTTCGAATATTTAAACATATTAAATATTTCAAATAAATTATATTCTTTGGGAAGTCCTTTAAGTGTGTTCATGTTTTTATGAGGCAAGTGGTATTTTTTAAAGATAAAACCAGAAACAAAATTTTGTCTCCTTTGAATATTTATTTATTAATTTTAATTACTTTCGTATATCGGTTGGGTTATTTATTTTATTTGACATTGTATATTGAGTTTTGATTATAAACGTCTATTAAATGTGAGCGGTGCTTGTTTTAGACATTAATTTAATTCTAAAAGTTTTTTGAATAAAAAATTCTTTTGGAAATTAAAATTGTAGAAGATAAACATATTTCAAATTGTTTTGATATTCAAATTTTGTTATATTTCTTCTATCAAGTAAAAAGCCTTTCTATTTTATTTTATATATAATATATAATTATATTTTGGCTTCAATAAATCTCATTATAGAATGTCAATGAATTTAAGTAAACCTTAAAATAACTCACTTTGTTCTTTGATTTTGTTAGAACATAGATCAATCTTGAATATATAGTTGATCTGTAGTTCGAAGCTTAAGTCTTTTAACACGTGAGTGATGTAGGTTATGTTTTTGATTTTGATATTTTTAATATTAAAAAGGGCTGATGACGGGATTATCTAGAATTATATTTGTTTTTTGAAGATATAGTGCACATTTTTTAGAGATTTTTGAAATAATTTGTTCGAATATTTAAACATATTAAATATTTCAAATAAATTATATTCTTTGGGAAGTCCTTTAAGTGTGTTCATGTTTTTATGAGGCAAGTAGTATTTTTTAAAGATAAAACCAGAAACAAAATTTTGTCTCCTTTGAATATTTATTTATTAATTTTAATTACTTTCGTATATCGGTTGGGTTATTTATTTCATTTGACATTGTATATTGAGTTTTGATTATAAACGTCTATTAAATGTGAGCGGTGCTTGTTTTAGACATTAATTTAATTTTAAAAGTTTTTTGAATAAAAAATTCTTTTGGAAATTAAAATTGTAGAAGATAAACATATTTCAATTTGTTTTGATATTCAAATTTTTTTAATCAAATAATAAATTAAATAAAGATTTGTAGTAACGTGAGTTATAACACAATTACAGGGGTTTGTGATATCTTAATCCTTTCAATTTTCTTTCGTTCTTTACGTTGGTGTGTAGTTCATTCAAACTGAGAATCAGCTTGCTTAATAGCTTGGTGACTTATTCGCCCGCGTCTTTTAGGCAGCATAAGTCTTAACTGGGTATAAATGGAAATACGCACTAAAGATATATCAAGGAACTTATTTGTCGATTGAGAAGCGAAGATTTAAACAAAAAAATTGGGAATCTACTGAAAAAAGTATCAATTATAAACTGTTCAAGGTTGAAAGTGTCAAATTACGAATGTATCCAAATGGTTCTCAATCGCAATTCACGACTGGTATATCTTACGTTTTCTAATATTCAAAATCTGTTTATATATTGGTGAATTAAATCGATAAAGTTCCACAATATGAAAATTTCGAAATGCTTCTTGTTATATACTAGAAAATTTCATATTCCAGACATCGTTACTTGATAGACGTCAACGAAAAGGGGCCGTTGTATTTCAACGCCAATGGAAAAGCATGTGAGTATTGCGATATTTTTCAATTTTAGCAGTTATCTCAACACACTGAATAACCAGAAAAATTATTAAAAATACTTTAGATGCTATCGAAGTAAGTTCCGAGATAGAAATGTCAGAAAAAGATCATATTGTGTTCTTCACGACGTTTCAGTTATTTAGTAAGACATCTCTAACCGTTTCAGGTGAATACTGATTACCTGATGCCGCTGTGCGTCTTAATATATTCTTAAATCATGACAGTAGAGGGGGTTTAACTACAGGCTAGGTTGGGGCGGGGCTAATTTCACGTTCTACGTTTGATCCAGTAGACGGCGCAATATTTGTGGGACCTCCTAGCTTGGGTGGCTGTAGATGTGTGGGTTTTATTGTATAAACACTCTTTGAAATTGTACTGAATCCAGTGTTATTTCCGTTGATTAAGTGGCGAGATATTAGGCAGATTTACTCTGACAAGCCTTTCGTGTAAGATGTTGATATTCTTGTCACGTCTTCTGAAGAGTCAGATTCATTTGTTTGCTGGTCGCCTCCCCCCCTGTCTCTGTACCTTGTCGTGGTGGGGGAGCTTGTCATAGCGAGTGTCCTAGTTTCATTTATGAGATGGAGGATATGGTTATGATGCCTAAAGCAGAGACTCGCAATCCTAATTTCCTTTCTTTGTTTCTTTCTTGCATAATACCTTTCCATCATGTTGTCCCAAACCTACCTTTTCCTACCGCAGGACTTGGAATCGTACGGGGAAGCTGGCTCTGATTGACGACCAGAATCTGCGACCCTGCGATCGATTAGAGTTCTGTTTCTCCTTTCATTGGCGAAGGCGATCCCCGCTAGTCCTTAGCGTGGGTTTCCAACCTTCGTCCTCTTAGCCCGCTGAAGGATCTTAAATGGTTGCTGAATGAAAAAGGGAGACTACACGTTTCGAATAAGTGTGGGACCTTGGGAGATTCGCTCTGCTCACCCCCAAATTTGGCTCCATTTTTAGTTCCTGAAGCTCTTGCTGCGGGGTCCTGATTGGTCCGTTGGAGGACAAAGGGAGACTGCGACGTTTTGAACAAGTGTGGGACCTTGGGATATTTGCTGCGCTCTCTCCTAACTCCGGCCCCATTCGTGGATCCTAAAGCTTAACTTTTTCCGCTGCGGGTTCGGAAGTGGTCCGCTGGAGAAAAAGGGAGACTACGACGTTTCGACAAGATTTGAGGGTCCTTTAAGATACGCTCTGCTCTCCCCCAAACTCTAAGCGCCCTTTTGATCCTAAGGCCCAATCCTATGATGCTTCGGAACCTCGCTTTTGACGGCGAACAGCAACAGCGACCCTGTGGCGCGTGGGGTCCATGCTGACAGGCCGTTATCTGTGTTGATTCGTTGCTTCAGTCTTTCATAATCCATAGGCACTCTGCCCAAATGATTGAGTGGTGGGATCGCTACGGCGATCTTCTTAGGCATGGGAGAGGTGACTTGTGGGGGTCTCTCACCTAATTGTGCTGGCGCGGAGTGTTCTATAATCCTTTCTTCAAAAAACTCCTTTCTTTCTCTTTCAGCTTTCGGGGGTCTGCTGGAGTGTCAAAACTTGAGCAGAAACCCGGGACAATAATGATGACAATGGTACATTAATGTTATTGGAGAGCTCTGCTCATATTTTAACTTGTACAATTCTGAGTATGTTCGCTGGTCGCACTTCGGTATGATGACCTCAATTAGTTTAGAATGGTAGCCATTTTGCACTTCTCTTTTTCATTCTTGTTACTGCATATAATATTTGCACGGATGAACTTATTGTTGATGCTGAGTTTTTGGAGTTATAGTTAAGAGTGTGTTGATTTTCTGTAGACCGTGGTGTAGATTATGTTATGGTTAATTTCGACCGTTACATCCAGGAAAGATAATTTGGCCTCTTCTTCTTTCTCCATGGTGAATTGTATCGATGGTCGAATATGGTTTATGTGTTGAAAGAAAAAATCCAGTTCCTTCTCTTTCATCCCATATGAGGATAGTATCATCAACATATCTCAGCCAAGCCTTGAGTTGCAGACTTGATTGCTTCATCTTCAGTTCATGTACGAGTATATGTTTTCAAGCAATGGTGATAGTGGAAGTTCATATTCTTGGAAATAGTACTTGTCGTTAAGTCTTAAATATACAGCGGTCCAACAATTTCATGATACCGTCAAATGGCAGGATCGACTGGGCAAAGAGGGTAGTGTATTTTCCGAGTCTGCTTCTGATAACTGAAAGTGTTTCGTTTACTTTGGATGTGAAGGTTTTACACATCGAAATTTATGAGGCGGTCTTCTAGTTTCAATTCGATGGTGTTGACGATTTCTGTGAAGTGTCTGAAATTCTTCACGAAGGAGGTTGTTATTTCCTGAAGGGACTTGATGATCTATAATAGGAAAAATGAAAGATTACTTTAGCAGAATTATTGAAATATAAAATTAAGTTGGACAAATCTGAAAAGACAATAAATATTGATATCATTTCTGTTTCAGATATACCTTACGGCTTGATCAAGAAAGCCTCCAGAGAACTTCCAGAATATTTAGTAATGGCCCAGGTCGGTTTTCCTCTTGCAAAAATAATAGGACAAGCTTTCACTGGAATTGATACATGGGACAATCTGAGTCAAGAAGTTAGAGATAAATATTTTCAATTCGTAGTATATATGAAGAACGATGGAATACTATCTAAACCTTTCAAATTTAATAAACGAGATTTACTAATAGGGGTGAGTATGAACATTCATAATTTTTTCTCTATTTTTTTATAACACACGTAAGAAATAATCTCAATATTGGGTAGAATTTATCAAACAAAAATGAATAACTTAATAGACATCGTTTGTACAAAAGTTACAAAATAACGTAATATTCTTGATCAAGTTGAAATGAGTGTTGACTAAGTTGAAGTTTCACTTAATTTTTGTGATCTTTCATTAGGTTAAGCTATACTTTCACGTATTTTATCACAAAATATCTCGAACGTGTACTCAGAAAGATTCTGGAGACAAATAATGGAATCGAACCGAAAATAAATTTTCGGAAATAACCAGAGATGAATCCATGCAACGAACTGAATATATATTCATTAGTTTTGTTCTCGACGATAGAATGAATCACGTAGATATTCAACGTCACATCTGGAAAGTTGACCTATTCTGCTTGCATTAAAAAAACTTCGGCTACTGCAAGTAATTGAAAATTGCAGTCACGCAAATTCAACAATTTTGGTTAACAATCATTCAAAATGTAAAAGCTATATCACATAAAGGAAGAAGAAGAATTTATTTTTATTCTGATCTATGACATTTACACGAGACAGCAGTAAAAACGTCTTTTAGAGAAGCACATAAACTCACAATGCTACCATCTTTGATTATTGATGTTATTGGAGGTAATTGAATATTTTTTTATTGTGAATCTTAACATAAATTTTTCTTAATTACTTTCTACGGTGTTTTAAGTCCTTTGAAAATGTTTAAAATAAGACATGATATTATATAACCATACACATAGTTGAAACTATTCCTTTTCTACCTTTGTGTTTATTCTGTACAAGAACATAGAATATGACATTCCGTTTCTCTGTTCTAACTTCATGTGTATATGTGAAGTGAAGGAAGGCAAGTTACGTGCTATAACCACTTAAGATGAAAGGAGCAGGCCAACTACGCCGTGAAAAAGTTCCGAAAAAACTAAAAACAGGGTGTTATGCATTGATAGAATTACACTTAAACTATGACATACTAAGATGGGTCGGAAATGGACCACTATGAAGGAATAGAAAAAATGCAGAAATGGATATTGAAAATTACGTATAAAAAACCTATTTCTTACACAACGGAGGATTTATTCTAAACTGCAAAAGTGTTTACCACCAGACAACTAAAATATTTGCAAGGACACTGCGTGAATTAAATGGAACCTGCACTCTTAGAACTTCGGCATACCTCACCAGACTTCTCTATGACAGGCTACCAGGGCATCTAAGGGACATCAGATTTCATTCCAACTAAAGGGTCATTCAATGGGAACGCCCCATTTTTGAACTGACGTTACTCACGCATGGCAGCCATTGTTTAAATACAACTGTCAATGTCATAATTTTCAAATAAATAATGGTTTCTATTTACAAAACATTGGATAGAGCACCAATAATAGAACTTTTGGATTGTTTTCTGGAATAAAAATAATTGTGATAAATTTCTTGTAGAGTTTTTTTAAAGAGCTTTTCAAAGACAGGTTTTCGAAAGATTTCTCAACTTCATACATTTTTGAAGTGGAATTTGTTATGTAGTATAAAACAGGGCTGCCTTCTCTGAAAGTTTATAGAGGAAGTTCGATCAATATTCTAGATTATCTCATTTTAATTCTGTAGGAAGAGTATTAATTTTATATGTCTACTTAAAGAAACAGTGTTTCTAAGACATTCATTCAATTTAACTTTAAAAAAACTTTAGATAAATAAAATTAAAATTTTCATCCAGGTGTAAAAAATTGCTTTGAAGCTCTGAAGTAATGCGGGTGTTATGAGGGAGCTTCAACCTCTTACTATGGGAGGTGGCGTTTCGTTTCAAGTAGCACACCTGAACTCAGCGTATAGGCAATGGGGTGCAACTGTGCCTATGACGCCAGTGACCTTGTTCCACGTTGGAACTCGACTGTCGGAACACTTGCACACTGCTCTACTTCGGAAAGCGGTAGCGTCCTCTATATGCTACGCTGGAAAGCTGCAGCAGAGCAGAGTAGAATTCTGGGCGAGAAGTGAGACAAATCGCCACAACTTTGTTTCATATTTGAGACATTGAAAGTAAAAAAACCCTTTTTAAAGCTTAAATTAGTTATTAGCAAAAAAATTTTTTACGAAACCTTCCTTTTTCATTCTTTGGAGTGTGTAGGTATTAAGATGTTAATATTTGAGTTTCAGGGTACCATTCAGCCTTATATAGATGACATGATCGCAGCAAACACTGCCATGAGATTGCTCACTGATTCTTTCGAAAAATTTGGAAATCAGTCCTTGTTACCTTGGATATCCTATCAGTTTTCTAGAGAAAAAATATTCTTTCTAGGAATAGCTCAAGGTAATGAAAAAATTAAATTATGTAGTTAAAATCATAGGAATTCACGGACCAAGGTGTTTACCCTAAGAATTTTTACAGAATTATGCCAAAAAAGCAACGTCATAGATGTGTTGATGGAAACCTACGAGAACGATGTTTTGCCACCGCTACTCAGAATTGAAGACGTCCTCAGTAATTCCGAGGAATTTTCGAAACAGTTCAGTTGCACAGAAGAGTCTAGAATGTATCGAATTGAGAGAATGCAGTTTCCGTACAACGACATGTATACTAATACAGGAATGTTAAGTTAAGGAATATTTTGGAATATTATTTAATAGCAGTCGAATATTTTGTAAAGTACTAAATAGAAAATTTGAATATTTGCAGTTAATTTCTATAACATTCTAAGCTTGCGTGAATTTTTGTGAGATATTATAGCGTGACAAGAAAAACTTCAGAAAAATTTTACTGTGTTCTGGAACAAAAGTAGTTTAGCGCAGCCAAAGAATGGCCCATTTTCCGGATTTTATCACATCTGCAGAATGGCTGACGTACTCGCCGCATCTCAAACCAATGGACAACAGCGTGTGGTCGATTTTGAGGCTCAGGGAGTGTGTTAAACACCACAAAAGTTTGGAGTCGCTGAAGCAATCCCTGCGCCAGGAATGGAATCGATTAACGCCCAAAGAGCTGTGGCTCCTTGCCGAAAATTTCAAGAAGCGTCTGAAGCTATGTACTGCCGTCAAAAAGAGGCACTTCGAAACCGCTTAAATATATTATTACCAAATGTTTATGTTATTATTATTCGTTGTTGTTTTGTTTAATTTCTTTTGTTTAATAAAGTTAAATGAAAAAAGTCTGTCCGAGGTTTTTCTGGTCACCCTGTATACCAGCTATCCCGCATTTTATGCATCAGAAAAGATCTGGTTCGTTGATGAAGATTGACAGAAAAGATTCATGAAAATTTTTTAGCCGTTTGGGATAACCACGTACTGATATTATTTTAAATATAACGATATAAAGGCTTTATATATAACGATATAAAGGCTGCTTTCTGTGCCAAAACCAAATACCAAAATAGTATTGAATGTTTGTTTCACATATCATCACGGTTTCATATTCTAGGTAAATTATAAACCTTGAGTCTACTTGGTGAAAATTATAATTTGAATGTGAAAATTTAAAACCGGAATGTGAAAAAACTAACATTTATCCCCGATAAAAATATCTTATTCTTTCAAAATAATGATTTCTACTACACCCACGTTCACAAACAATTCAAATCTATCAGTTTCTTCACGCTCAAATATTCTTCGTTAAAATACCAAAAGATATGCAGAGAACCGTATGAATAACTAAATTAAATGGTTGGAGTATACGGTTGGCTCTAGGTGAAACTATTTAAATATTTTAATATTAGCCTTCTAAGTATAATATTTAATTTAAAAAAATTATATTTAATAATTATAACTTCAGGAATTGAATTAAATTAATGTCATATAAGTACCACTTATATGACATTCATTAGAAGACATCCAAATGATATAACAAAATCCAATAAATAAAAATTGTTAACCAAATTCCTTTAAATTAAATATTTCGAGTAGACAAAATTTTGTTTCTGCTCATCAATCTTATGAAAACAGGTATCTTTCAAAAATGTTCAACATAATCTTAAGAATTTCATCATTACACATTTTTGAAAGATATCTGTTTTCATAAGATTGATGAGCAGAAACAAAATTTTGTCTACTCAAAATATTTAATTTATAAGGTTAACAATTTTTATTTATTGGATTTTGTTATATCATTTGGATGTCTTATAATGAATGTTCATTTTATATGTCATTTGATATAAGTGGTACGTACTTATGTGATATTAATTTAATTCCTGAAGTTATAATTATTAAATATAATTTTTTGAAATTCAAAATGTAGAAGGCTAATATTAAAATATTCAGATAATTTTATATACCTTCTATCAAGTGTAAACCTCTATTTATTTTATTTTATTCTAGGTGAAACATAACAATTTATCGAAAAAAATCACACAGTTTTTATTCAGAATCCTGACACGTGTTTCGATCTTTCGACCATCTTTGAAGGAGTACAAAAATTAACTGAACTCACTTGAAAAGGTCTTTCATTACACTTAGGATATCTGTGTATTTTTATGGTGCATGGAATTAACAGCATCCAACATAAGGGTGCTCCCAAAGAGTATTTGGGAATTTGTCAAATTCTCCTTTTTTTGAATGGCTTTTTTGATTGAAGGAATCTCCATATAGTCCATCAATTTACCCTTTTCAACATTATATAGTGAAGTAACATCTTTCTCATTAAAAAAATTAAGATTTTCTGAACAATGTTCGGCAAAACCGGTTGATTTCTGGTTTTTCAAAATAAACATCCTATGTTCTTTGATTCTATGTTGTATACATCGGCCTGTCTGTCCTATATATGTAGCATTACAATCATACATTTAATTTGATAAATTCCCGATTCGGAAAAGATGGGGTTCCTTTCTTTATTGTTCACCAATATCTCAGCTAAATTATTTCTATATATTGCTAAACAATCTGGCTACAAATCTTCCGTCCATAATAAATTGTAGTTCTCTGTATACTGTCAAAATTTTTTTAGAATTATTTAAGAAATTAGAACATACCACCTTACCAAACAAATGTTAATTCATCTAATTCAACGTAAAAAGCCTATTTACTTCTATTCCAACTAATTAAGTAAAAACAATGTTAAAAACTATGATCAATAACAGTCATCTATCACAAAATAATGAAGAAAATTTTTCGAAACTTTAGAAATGTGTTTAGAACAGAATGATCTTTAATTCAACCATAAATTCTTTAAACAAATCAATAGCTCACCAATGGATAAGTCCGCTTTAAGCTGAATTATTTATGTCTTACTTAGAAAAATTATTATTCGCCAACACTTCAGTTGATAAGTTGGTAAAATTCGTTCACTTTTTGGTTAGATGTGTAAATGACGTATTTTGAATTTCGACTAGAACTGACAGGCTGCTAAGGCAATTTTTGAATTATCTGAATAGCATAAATGAAAATATTAAATTCACAATAGAAATAGAAAAAAATTCTTCAATCAACTTCTTGGACTTTAGTATAAGTATTAGTAATAATAAGTTCGAATTCGACATTTTTAGAAAACCTACCACTACTCATACAATAATTCATGGAAATATTCAATCAGTAATGGCAAATTAAATTGTCAACATTCCATATTTTCATTCATAGACTTTTGAGCATTCCGTTGAACAAAGTCAATTTCCGAAAAGAAGTCAACATAATTAAAACTATAGCGGTGAACAATGGCTATAGAACTGAAATCATTGACGAAATGATTAAAAAGATAACTTACCACAATATTAAAAAAAAAATTATATCAATATAAATGATCCTTATGAAGAAAAGAAAATATGGTTTTCAATGGTTTATATAAAAGAGTTTAGCAGTAGGATCTCCTATGGTCTTCATAAAATGGGAATTAATTCTTTAGCAGTAAATAGAAATAATTTAGCTAAGGTGTTGAGAATACTAAAGAAAGGAACCAACTTTTCCGAATAGAGGAATTATCAATTTATATGTGATGATTATAATGCTACATATATAGGACAGACAGGCCGATGTATACAACATAGAATCAAAGAACGTAGGATGTCTATTTTGAAAAACCAGAATTAAACCGATTTTGCAGAACATTGTATAAAAAAATCATTTTTTATAATGAGATAGATGTAACTTTACTATAAATATTAAAAAGGGTAAATTGATGGACTATTTGGAGATTCTTTCAATCAAACATGGCATTGAAAAGAAGGAGAATTTAAGATATTCCCAAATACTCTTTCGGAATACCCCTATATTGGATGCTGTTATTTCCATGCGCCATAAAAATACACAGATGTCCTTAGTGTAATAAAAGAAATAAAAGAACTTTGTACGAGATAGAGAACATATAAATCAGTAAACACTACGAAACTCGAGTCACTGTATATCAGTTATAATAAAAAGTGATAGAAAACAAAGTAATTTCTTATTTCATTCCATTAAAATGAACTATCACAAAGTAACGGACTACTCCATCCAATATCAGAATCAAATAGTAAATAATGTTAATAGAAGGTCATTCTACGTCTTCCCTATTACCAAGAGAGAGCTCATCAATATAGTAAATAAGATGAGAAATACAAACTCTTGTGGCTACGATGGTATACCGATAACTGATATTAAGAGTACTATACAGGTGATAGCCGTTGGCTCATATTATGTACCGCTCATTCACTGAAGGAATAGCTTTAATCAAACCCCTGCATAAGGAAGGAAATGAATTATTTCCATCCAATTAGTTTACTCAGTTCTTTCGTAAAAATATTCGAGAGACGTTTGGTCGGTAGGCTTTGCTCATTCATGAATAAGTTCAAAATTTTCTCTGAGAAACAACATGGCTATCTAAAAAACAGAAGTACTACTACAGCGATGTATGAATTAGTATGTGATATTATTGATGCTTTGGAGAATGTTGAAGTGCCTGTTGGGCTTTTTTTAGATTTATTTAAGGCATTCGATAGCTTCAATCATGAATGCCTTTTGAAGAAACACCCTTTATGTGGTATTTGCGATTGTCAACTGGAGTTGCTCAGGCGCTTCTTGTCTGATCGAATTCAGAGGGTTTGTATTGATAGTGAAAGACTGGTTTTATGTCAGAGGATAAAAATGTCAACGTAGGAGTTCCCCAAGGAAGTAACCTGGGACCCTTTTTATTTCTGATATACATCAGTGAACTCGACCTCTTGTTGTTTGTTGACGATTCGAGTGCTTTGGTGCGTAGCAGGAATCTTAATTCGAGTATTGAACCACCTAGAATAGCCTTTCCTTCATTGGTGCACTCAAAATGAGTTACTTCTCAATGTCAGTAAGACTGAGTGTGTGACTTTTAGCACTATTCAGTCTAAGAATATATATCCTCGGTCAATTACACTGGATAATACACAGGTCAGATTTTTGTCGTCGACATAATTTCTTGGAGTTTCATTTGATTGTCACCTGAAATGGAATGGTCATGTGAGTCCAGTTTTGTACATGATCAGGGTATTGTCACAGAGAGTGGACATGGAAATTTTAAAAACAGTTTATTATGAAAATTTTGTTTCACTTCTGAGGTACCGGCTTGTTACATGGGGTGGAAGCAGTATTATAAATAGATTATTCATTCTGCAGAAATACGCCTTGAGGGCAATAATAGGATTGAAATATAAAGAATCATGCAGAGGTCATTTTAGAAATAATTCCATTCTCACACTTCCGGGACTATTTGTTTTGGAATGTCTGCTATTTGTAAAAAAAACATTTTTGATTATTTATTGAATAAAAAGAAGTACTTTCCGAAGCATTCCCTGACTTACTGAAAAAAAAAACAAAATATATGTGTATAAAATATAATAATAATAATATAATATAATATACTACCTAAGGAGTTCATCAATGTATCTAATATAAGAAAATTCAAAATCGAAATAATTTAGATTATCATAGATAATCTTATTCGATCAGAGAATTTATGGAATATTCTTTCAGTTCTTGTTGAAGTTGTGATATTTCTTGACGATTTCCTCTTTTAATTTGTATGATTGCATTGATTATGAAAATAAAGTTTATGTTATGTTATTCAATAGTCAGTTACATTTTGTATATCTTTGTAGATGGTCGAAAAACCGAAACATGGATTCTGAATAAACTGTGAAACATAAAAACTGTGAATTTTTTCAAAAATAAACTATTGTCATTATTTTGAAAAAATATCCAACATTAAATTTCATCAATATAAGAAAAACAAATGTAAATTTCCGCTATTTTATTGATTTTCACAACAATTGTTTCGTCATACCATGACTTCATCAATCAATAAAATAGCGGAAGTTTACATTTGTTTTTCTTATATTTAAGATGAATTTCCGTCAAGTAAAGATCCAGACTATCAAAAATTAAATTTCATCATAAAATGTGATGAATATTTCATTATGTGAAAGTTTAATCGTTCATGGTGAGAAAAATGTAAGAAAGCCTGGGTAACCAGAATTACTTTTTCTAATTTTCTAATAAAAGTCACTCTTCGTTATTATAATTGTAGACTAAATATCTAAAATAGTATAGTTTTCTTCCCATTCATTCATTATATTGAAATGAAATCTAGTTCAAACCCACGTGTTCTCCATTGCATATTCTTATCTGGTATCCAGAGATCACCGGTGGTTCCAATGATTAACCAATATCCTTCCTAATTGCAAAGACTGTTGCGTATACACCGGAACCCATATATTAGTCAATCTTTTGAAGTTATTGTGATATGACTAAAGAATTGTACGAGGTATCAAGCCCCCTAAACGGGGGACAACCCCGTAGAAAATCAGACAATTCTTTTTGGTTGTGTTTTTGTACGATGTTAGTTGTGCTGTTAGTTTGTATTATAATATTATTATTTTCGTTCAGATGGTGCGAGTTAGGTTTTTTTCGGAAGGTAGGTAATGTATGCTTCATTCTCAAATTGATCCAAAGATCTCATCTGGTATCTTAAATATCAGAGTAATTCTGTTATATCTCGCTAAAAATTTTAAATTGGATAAAAGTTCTTGAAAGCTTTATAAAATTAAATAAAATTCATGCCATGAAACCAGTGTATATTTTTTAGTGGACACATATAATTAACGCTCCATACACTCAGCATCAAAATTAGATAAAAGAATCCAAAGTAAATATAGAATATTGATCGAACATACTCAACAGATATAACAGAATACTCTGTTCGATATTTAAGATATTGAAAAAACCTTTTAGGTATAACAGAATTACTTTGTTTCATATTTAAGATATTAAAAAGATTTTCAGGTATAACAGAATTACTCTATTCGATATTTAAGATGTCAGAACAACCTTCTAGGTATAACAGAATCTGTTTGATATTTAAGATATTGAAAATACCTTGCGATATAACAGAATGACTCTGTTTGATATTTAAGATATTGAAAAATTCTTCAGAGGTATAACAGAATTACTCTGTTTAATATTTAGATCATAAAAAAACCTTCTAAAGTATAACAGAATTACTTTATTTAATATTCAAGATATTGAAAAAAACCTTCTTAGGTATAACAGAATTATTCTGATATTTAAGATATTAAAAAAATTACCACCTATAATAAAAATTACTCTATTTGATATTCAAGATATTGAAAAAACCTTCTTAGGTATAATAGAATTATTCTGATATTTAAGATATTAAAAAAATCACCTGGTATAACAGAATTACTCTATTCGATTTTGAAAAAACCTTCAAAGGTATGGCAGAATTACTCTGTTTAACACTTAAGATATGGAAAAGAATTACTCTGTTGGATATTCATGATATTCAAAAAACATTTCCAAAGTATAACAGAATTACTCTGTTCAATATTTAAGATATTAGAAAAACCTTGAGATATAACAGAATTACTCTATTTGATAATTAGATAATGAAAAAACCTTCTAAGATATAACAGAAATATTCTGATATTTAAGATATTAAAAAAATCACCATGTATAACAGAAGTACTCTATTTGATATTAAAGATATTGAAAAAACCCTCTTAGGTATAACAGAATTACTCTGTTTGATATTTAAGATTTTGAAAAACCTTCTAAGGTATGGCAGAATGACTCTGTTTGATACTTGAGATATTGAAAAAACCTTCTACCAAGTAAAAAATCCCCCTTTTTATTATTTTAATCCCATCGGAATTATTTTTGGGACTACATGCTGTTGGTTCATACTTTCTTGGTCAATAAAATACCTATGAAACTAAAACATTTCCTTAAATAGGAACTGCAAAATTCTATTTGGTCTTCATGTCTGAGAATCATTTTAGTTATTCCATGAGCATGAGTTTCATGCTGGAAAATTATAAAAGCGTTAGGAATTCTATCGCATTCATAAATATTCTAAAAAATACGATTTTGAACATGAAAATAGAGTATTCTGTCAAACATAATTCATTTAATTGAGAAAAATTTATTAGAATGTCTTATTATAGACAAGCTAATTGATAGACATATGGGAATCTTCTTATAGTGTACAACAGTCCAAAATATAACGAAATCTATGGAAAATAAAGGAAATTGAGAAAAAACATAATTCACACGTGGTTGAGACAATATGACATTATCGTTAAGCCAGAAAAAAATGTTTAAAAAACTTTGACTAGAAGAAGCTACTAAACAAATTGAAATATTGGGTGTTTTTTTTTAGAGTGATAGAAATTTAAATTGAAATAAAACAAATTTGAATTAAGATTGAAGTCAAATTTTTTTTATTTAAAAGATAATTTTATGACATTTATGATTTAAAAATAATTTCCGGCATATGTCCACCACTACTCATTCTGAGGAACCGCATTCGACCAGACCAATTTTGGAGCACTTTTCCGAGTAATTCAGGCCTTATTTCATCAATAACCCGAGTTATGTTGACCTCCAAAGCGTCTATTGTTTCTGGTTTATCAGCATAAACCAATAACTTGACATAACTCCAAAGAAAATAATCCAATGGAGTTATGTCGCATGATCTTGGAGGTCAATTAATTGGACCATTTATCGCCAAACCTTTTTTCAATAAATCAATTGTTACGGTAGCAGCATGAGGCGTAGCGCGATCTTGTTGGAACCAAAACACTTCTGGGTCGATACCGTTCAAATTTTGAAACAAATAATCATTGATCATCGATCTGTAACGAGCACCATTCACTGTAACATTAGCTCCAGCATCGTTTTTAAAGAAATATGGACCGATGATGCCTCCAGCACACCATACAGTGCATTTTTCAGGATGCAATGGAACCTGCAGAACTACTTGAGGATTGTTTTCACTCCATATACGGCAATTTTGCTTGTTCAACCAGAAATTAGCTTCATCACTAAACACAAATTTACGATAAAAAAGTGGATCAACCTCATGCTGTTCTAGGGCCCAATCAGCAAACAAACGATGCTTATTATGGTCAAGTGGCTTTAGTTCTTGAACCAGTTGGATCTTGTATGGGTGTAGACCAAGATCTTTACTCAAAATTTTCCATGTGGTGAATGCAGAGAGTCCAACTTGTTCTGAACGTCGAAGAATAGACAACTCTAGATCATCATTAACACTATGACTAACAGCAGCGATATTTTTTCTGTACGTACAGTTCTTTGTCTTGTTGTTGTCGCATCGAGTAGAGAAAATGTTGTCCGAAATCTATCGATAGTTCGACGAATAAGCTGCTCTGATGGAGAATTATGTAAACCATAAATTTCACGAAGTGCTCTATAAGTTTGGCGAATAGAACACTGATTATGAAAATAAATTTCAACAATTTGTAAACGTTGTTGCGGCGTGAGTCTTTCCATGATAACTTGTCAATGCTTATTGAACAGAAATGTCAAAACAACATGGCTCCTTCCTTCTGTCAAATAACAGTTATCCCTATCGAAAGTTCTATCACTCTAAAAAAACACCTGATATAAAAAAACTTTTGAAATATTTACAATTTGTTTAATCTATTTGAAAATGTAGTAAACAAACTCGAGAAACTGTATCTTCAGTAAAATAATGAAAGGTGATAGGAAACGAAAGAATTTCTTATTTATTCCATCTTTAAGACTTGAAGTAGATTCTGAAATTTCTTCTGTATTCGTGTCCAAAATAATCGTTTCACACAATGTTTTGTTGACAATTATAAAATTGAGAAATTAGACTGAGCGAAGCCTGCTAATATGAAGGGAAACTCGAACTGATATAAAATTTCTAAGATTTTCGATTTGTTAATCTCAACTAGTCATTGTTATCGCATTACCACTCATAGTAAAACTTTTTTAGTGCGTGAAATAAATAGGTCACAAATTTACCACAATCAGGTCTTCAGACCCACAACCCACATAATTCGTAGTATCTCAACCTAATTAGTACTAATTCTGTGATAATAAACAAATATCTTATCTTTATGTCTGTTATATTTTAACAGTTATTTGTACTCGTTATGCTATATTTGATTCTTTACATTCTGAAAAAAAAGAGATTTGTTTTAATTGCTCCGGGCAAGCAGGAAATCATTTCGTTTTTGTTCATTTTATTCCGAGATAAAAACCTCTGGTAATCCTACGTTGGAATAATGTTTCGGGTGTTTTTCTTAGAGTGATAGAACTTTAAATTGTAATAAAACACATTTAAATTAAGATTGAAGACAATTTTTTTTTAATTGAAAGATAATTTAGGACATTTATGTTTTGAAAATAATTTCCGGCATATGTCCACCGCGACTAGCTCTAAGGAACCGCATTCGACCAGACCAATTTTGGGCCACTTTTTCGAGTATTTCAGGCCTTATTTCATCAATAACACGAGTTATGTTGGCTTCCAAAGCGTCTATGGTTTCTGGCTTATCAGCATAAACCAATGACTTGACATTACCCCCAAGAAAACATTCCAGTGGAGTTATGTCGCATGATCTTGGAGGTCAATTAATTGGACCATTTCTCGAAATAATGTTATCGCCAAATCTTTCTTTCAATAAATCAATTGTTACGGTAGCAGCATGATGTGTAGCACCATCTTGTTGGAATCAAAACACTTCTGGGTCGATACCATTCAAATTTTGATACAAATAATCATTGATCATCGATCTGTAATGAGCACCATTCACTGTAACATTAGCTCCAGCATCGTTTTTAAAGAAATATGGACCAATGATGCATCCATCGTGTAAAGCACAAAATACAGTGCAGTTTTCAAGATGCAATGGAAACTGCAGAACTTTTTGAGGATTGTTTTCACTCCATATACGGCAATTTTGCTTGTTTACATAGCCGTTCAACCAAAAATGAGCTTCATAATTAAACACAATTTCACGATAAAAAAGTGGATCAACTTCAAGCTGTTATAGGGCCCATTAAGCAAACAAACGACGTTTATTATGGTCAAGTTTAGTTCTTGAACCAGTTGGATCTTGTGTGGGTGTAGACCAAGATCTTTACGCAAAATTTTCCATGTGGTGGATGCACAGAGTCCAATTTGTTTTGAACATCGACGAATGGACAAATCGGATCATCATTAACACTATGACTAACAGCAGCGATATTTCCTTCTGTACGTACAGTTCTTTGTCTTGTTGTTGTTGCATCGAGTTCAGAAAATGTTGTCCGAAATCTATCGATAGTTCGACGAATAAGCTGCTCTTATGGACGATTATGTAAACCATAAATTTCACGAAGTGCTCTCTCTATAAGTTTGGCGAATAGAACACTGATTTTGAAAATAAATTTCAACAATTTGTAAACGTTGTTGCGGCGTGAGTCTTTCCATGATAATTTGTCAATGTTTACTGAATAGAAATGTCAGAACATTATGGCTTCTACCTTCTGTCAAATTACAATTATCCCTATCGAAAGTTCTATCACTCTTAAAAAAACACCCAAAACGTATCCTGAATTTATGTTTCACAGACATTTTACAAGCCTTTAACGGTTCCTCACATTGTATGGTTTTTCCAACATTTTAGCTACAAACAACTCATTTACTCGATTTCAGGCTTGAAAATCCAGCAGAGATTTTTTAAACCAAGCTAAGCCCGTGAATCTCTATTCGTTATAAATTTCTAATAGATTCTCATCGAAAAAAATCAAATACTAAGTTCTTCAGCTTTGCTATAGTTAGTTTACTATTCATGAAAAAATAGTGGGAAAAATTAAGAAGTGCTTGCGTGTATTTCAATAAAACAAAAAAAAAGTGTGTATGAATTTGTAGACATTTTCGAGTACCCCGTTCCATGCACTCGCCCAAATATATCTTCAAAATTATACTATAACTGAAAAGTTCTTGGTCAAATTTAATGGATATACTGTTAGCTTGAAGGTCCTACTTTAAATCCATAAATAATGAATATTCTGAATAAGAGAATGAAATTCCACTAGTAATAATTGTTACAAATCAGTCAATATAAATAACTATGTAGGAGTATGCTTAATTGCCTTACATCAAGCTAGTGCTTTTATAGTCCTTCTAGAAAGTATCCGGAATTTATTATTTTTCATAATTTTAATATACTTTTTTTTTGTAACATTTTAAGGCAGAAGTAATATATAAAATACGGCTATGGCCAAAGTTAGATGGCAACACTATTTGTCAAATCTTGTTGAAAGGTCAACAGGTATACAATTTATGACATAATGTCGCAACTAGAAAAAAAAAACAGGTAGAATATTTGTCTCGAAAAATTTTTTTAGTGCAATTATTGACTGAACTGGGAAAAGTGCTATATATGAGACAATAAAGAAGATAAGAAATGGTATGGATAAGATTTAAGGAAATAATTTAAACGCTTTGTTGGCCTTAGGACAACACAATCCGCTCCTCTATGTATATATTGTGGCATTCTAAACTATTTTCTTCTTGAAACGGCGCATGCTTTATATCCAGAGGGGTGGTATTTTCAGCAGGATAATGAAAGACGCCATACTTCGGCTTCTACTCAAGCTTTGATGCAAGAACACCAAATGATTTTATGACCAGCAGCTTCACCAGTTCTTTGTCCCATTGAAAACATATGGGGAATAATGAAGATTGAAGATGAACGAGCAGTGTAATGAAATAAAGATGATTTAATTCAGTCAGTTTTACAGTTCTGGATTACAATCACCGAAAATCATGGAATTTAAGAAAGTAGATCACTTTCTGGTGTATCTCGACGTTTAGTCAAGTGTTTACAGTTAAATGGTGGTTGTATAAGTAAATGAGATGAATATTTGGTTATAATTTCCTAATTCAAGAATTAAAAATATATACTAAATAATTAATTGAGCTTTGTTTTTTCCGGATACTTTCTAGACGGACTATATATTTTTATGGTTACTTTTTTTTCATTTCTACCATACAGAAAAATTTTTCATACAATGTTTCTATTGAAAATTCTTGACTTGGACGTGTAAAGATATTAAAAAAAAAATTCATTAATTTTTCTTCAATTTGAAGGGCGAAGATGGTCTAGGTGGCATGGCGGATCGATTCAAATACGTAACATCGACAGAAGCATCAAAAATGATGAATTTTAGTGGAGTTGTACAGGATGTTAATTCTACTCAGAGGAAAACTAATTCCACAAAGGTCACTCGAACTCCTGGAACAACTCCGACTCCTGGAACAACTTCAATTCCTGGAACAATTCCACCACCTAGAACAACCACACCCAAAAAATATGTGCATTCCTTTCTATCTTATCTTAAATATTTGAAATCTCTCGAAAAAATCACTGAACCAGCAGAAAAAACAACAGAAATAACAACTAATATAGTTACTGAAGCTAAAACGACTGATGAGCTTATGAATTCTGCACAACATAATAATGAAAGCAGGAGAGACAAAACCGTAACTACTCAAGAAACGAATGAAATCAATGTTCTTTCGGTAACTATAAGGAATAACGTGTCTACCACTCTTCATACAATGGTAGAACATGTAGGAGTGCCCACGAATTCATCCAGTAAACAAACAGAAAGATTGGTTGAAAACAGCTCAGCACGGAATGAAGAAACAACAACAAAAAATGCAACAGTAAAGACGGAAAGAGAATTTAAAAGCAGCGTAGAAGGGTAAGTTTAAAAAAAATTATTTCCCATATCTACGAGTACCTGTACAGAGATTTCAAAACGACATATTTAAAATGCTACAAATTGTTATTACTTGCTATTTCTTTTCAGAAATGTATATGCATAAATGGTCACTTAGTGGCTAGACTATCACTCACAATCTATGTTTGTCAACAGAATAAACTGAGAGGTTCTGTGGACAAACATATTCTAGTTTAACCACTAAGAGAGCATTTGTGCTCTGTCAACTATCAAATTGAAATCAATTTTTAGAATAACCGAAGATCCACAAATGACAGCAATTAAGAAAGTCCCACAAAATCCCTCCTCACCGGAAAGCCAAACGGAATCGTCAAGGTTGAAAAAACGACTATTAAAAGATCAAGATGTGTGCAACAGTACAAATTGCGATCTAACAGCAGCTCGTATTATAAGTTCTATGGATCTTTCCAAACAACCTTGCGAAAACTTCTATGAGTTCGCTTGTGGCGGTATTTTAGGAAGTAAGAAGGAGAAACTTGATGTTTTCTTACCGAAACTGCTCAATGGTGAAGATAATCCGGAGTTTATGAATAAATTCAATACTTTCTATCGTTCTTGTGTGAAGCATGAGGATAGATTTAATTATCAAACAAGGATCAAGAGAGGTAAGGATGACCATTATAAATCTGAATACTACCGGGTGTTAAAAAAAGTTTTAATATTTTGGAGCTATTTCAAGACCTCAAAATGAGTAAAAAGCTTTCGCTCATGCGCCGTTTAGGAGATATGAGCGATTTTCGGTTTTCAAAATATTAACTACTAGCGCAACCAAATACGATAAATTACAAATGATATTCGATTTATTTTTGTCGTCTAGTGTTTTACAAAAGATGTTCCATATTACTGCCGGTTATTTCAAGTACATCGTGGCATGAAGGAATTACGTACTCTTTCGAAAAGACCTGGTTGTCTTCGGATCGTTTGACAGGATAGTTCAATCCGATGTTGCAACTATCCGATGTTATTCACTGACGTTGCATACACTAAACATTTCAAATAACCCCAAATGCAAAAGTCCGAAGGATTCAAATCGGGAGATCTAGGAGGCCATGGCCTTGGGCCTCCTCGTCCTATCCACCTTCTGGGAACTGTTTGATCTAAATGTTCCCTAACAGCAAGTGTATAATATGGGGGCGCTCCATCTTGCATAAACCAAGTATTCATCCACTAATTTAAAGGTACCACGTCTAGAAAATCGGGCAAGGTATTTTGAAGAAAGTTAAGGTATGCAGCTCCTGTTGAATTCCCTGGTAAAACTACTGGTCCTAACAAATGATCTCCTAAAATACCTACCCAGATATTTATACTGGAACGCTGTTGATGCCTGGATTCATGAATGGCGTGTGGATTTTCATCGCCCAAATATGGCTATGATGAAAGTTGAAAATTCCATCTTTGGTAAAGCCGGCTTCATCCGTGAAAAGGATATTGGAAGTAAAATGCGGATGTTGGACAATCTTCGTTAAAACCTATTGACAGAATGACCTTCTGGCTTGATGATCAGGAGAACTAAGAACTTGTACGCGTTAAATATGGAATGGATAGAGAAGTTGTTGGTGCATAGTTCTCCAGACAAAAGGGGCCACTTATTCCTACTTCCGCAGAAAGTCTTCTTACACTTGTACCGAGATTTCCAGTCACAATATTTCAAACTTGCACTTCAGCTTATGGAGTACTTACAGATCTTGGACGTCCAGTATCGCGAGCGTTTTTTTAAGGAACCAGTTTCCCTCAATCGTCTAAAAACTTAATTGAAGGTCACATGAGAAGAAAGTTGACGATCGGGATAAGCAACGAAACAATCGCAATTTTGCAAGAAAAGTTTCCTGGCTGGATCTTGTGATTTAACACCTTTCGACTTTTTCATTGAAAAGCCTCTCATCCTCAACGTGTCACTGGTTGGTGCGGTTTTTGGGTTGGCGGTGTTCAACTGTTACGGTGAACGGATTGCATTACCGAGCTATAATTAATGATCAACGAAACAATCGCAATTTTGCTAGAAAAGTTTCCTGGCTGCATTATTTCTCGCGATTTGCTGATTTCAGAGCCCATTTGATTTTTCACAGTTCTTCAAGTTCTTTATATTAATGAAAGAATTTTTTCAGCTAAAAATTTATTACATTCTATCGGTTCCTTCCATTTTGATGGAGAAACGAACAAAACCTACAATATCACCGAGTTTGTTGCGAATTTGATATTGTTCAAAGCCATGCCCCTTTTTGAAGTAGATATTGATATAGATCCTGATGATTCTACATACATTCTTAAGGTGAGTTTCTTCTCATGTATGAGCAGTACGAATTAATTCGGTCCGGACTTATTACGGATTAATTCGGAATAAGCCATATATTTCGATTATACGAACCTCTTCACTCGACGTATTTCACGAACTACGTCTCGTGACGCGGTGTATAATCGAATATTGTCTATGCTCTTGTGATATTATAACGTTAAAACCAGGTAAATCAACAAAATAAATGGAAGATATTCTCACTCAAATTTAATTAATTTTCAGGTCATGATGCCGGACCAAACTTCCTTAGATTTTGAACACTGGTCGTCATTGTCAGAGTCTAAAAGAAAATGCTTAAGGGAAACGAATGAAAACGCCGTCGGATCTCCTCTCAACATGACCGTACTTTATAAGTATTTCAGAAGCTGCCAGATGAATTACAGTGACTTTTTAGATTCCATAGACACAGCAGTGATCGAGTTGGGATTTTTCTCACACTTAACAGAGAAGGAGATATTCAAACACATACGAGATATAAGGGTTTTCATCGAATTCGAAATATTTTCTTTGTTTGAGGTGAGTAGAATTAACGGACTATGACAGGTACCTCAAAGAGAGGTTTCATTTTGAACTGTAAATGAAAACTGGGAGCTGAAGGGTGAGTCTTCTAGAGTTTTCATTTTGACAGAAAGGTGGTTCAATATTTGACATTAGCGAAAAGGGTCGATTTACGCTTTGATAAAACTGGTAAATATTAAAAAGTTATTTCCAAATTAATCAAAAAATATATAAGAGACAAAAATGTTTATAATACAACAATTGTTTCACAACGATGTGGCTTCTTGAGATATCTACATTCTACTGGCAGATGGTGTCCAGTTTAACCGAGTTTAAAAACAGTGTTAAGTACGTGACAAAATAATGGAAGAACAAGTCATAAAAACACAAGATGCTTATTGAAGTTTTACCGCTAAAAAATGCCATTCAGTAATGGAGACTTGTCAACATCTGTTTGTTCATTCAAAAGGATTTTACGGGCATTTTACCACTTGATTACAAGAAATTCTAAAAGTGTTAGTCTAGAACTTTTGCGTGGATAATTTCATAGTTATTATTGAAATTATGCCTGAATTCCTTGAGATGATTAGCATTTGTCGAATGTACGGAATCCGATATGTAACTTCTTGGTTCTTGGATTCTTTTCTTTGAATGATCTACCTGTCTGCCCAATGTATACTGAAGTGCAATCGTTGCAAGTCAACTTGTAGAGACCAGATTTATTTCCCTTATTTGTTCGATCCTTATTGATTTTTATGTAACTACTAAGGTTATTTATTGTTTTAAAAGCTGCGTTGTAGTTGAAACTTCTTTTCTTGAATGATCTACCTGCCTGCCCAATGTATACTGAAGTGCAATCGTTGCAAGTCAACTTGTAGAGACCAGATTTATTTCCTTTATTTGTTCGATCCTTATTGTTTTTTATGTAACTACTAAGGTTATTGATTGTTTTAAAAGCTGCGTTGTGGTTGAAACTATTTTTAAAATATTTAGCAATATTTTCAGATAATCCATTAACATATAATAAGATAACGAAAAGTATTTCTGTGCATTTTCCTCTTTTATAACTGGATACAAGAGAATTATTGCCATGTTCTTTTGTTTATTGAATAACAATTTGTTATAAGAAAGGGGTTGTAACCGTTGTTTGACACTATCTGTTTAATAATATTTAATTCTTTCAAAAAGTTATCTGAATTCAAAGGGACATTCAATAGTCTACGAATAAAACTATTATATGCTGACATCTTTTGGTTGGTGGAGTGATTTGAAGTATTATGTATTCTAATATCTGTATGTGTGGGTTTGTGAAAAATACTAAATCATGTGAATTATCTAATTTTCTTATTGTGAGGTCAAGAAAATTAATTCTGCGGTTCTTTTCTTCTTCTATTGTCAGCATATAATAGTTTTATTCAATATATATTATTGAATGTCCCTCCGAATTCAGATAACTTTTGGAAAAAATTGAATATTATTAAACAGATAGCTTCAAACAATGGTCATAACCCCTTTCTTATAGACAAAATAGTATCCAATAAACAAAGGAAGAAGACATTAATCTCGTGTACCCAATCATAAAACAGGACAATACACAGAAATACTTTTGGTTATCTTATGTTAATGGATTATCTGAAAATATTGCTAAATATTTCAAAAATAGTTCCAATTACAACGCAGCTTTCAAAACCATTAATAATAATCTTATTACTTACATAAAAAACAATGAGGATCGAACAAATAAAGAAAGTAAAGCTGGAGTCTATAAGTTGACTTGCAACGATTGCCCCTTATTAGTCAGACAGGTAGCTCATTCAAGAAAAGAATCTAAGCACACCAAAGGAGTTACATTTCGGATTCCGTACATTCGACATATGCAAATCTTAAGGAACTCAGCCATAATTTTAACAATAACTCTGAAATTATCCACGTCGAAAGCAAAAGTTCTAGATTAATACTTTTAGAATTTCTTGAAATCAACAAGTACGATGCCCGTAAAATCCTTTTGAATGAACAAACAGATATTGACAAGTCTCCATTACTGAATATCTTTCCCTAATGGTATTTTTAGCGGCAAACTCCAATAAACACCTTGAGTGTTTATGACTTGTTGTTCCATTATTATGGCACGACTTAACACTGTATTTAAACTCGGTTACACTGGACACCATCAGCCAGTAGAACGTAGATACCTGAAGAAGCCACATCGTGTTGAAACAATTGTTGTATTTTGAACATTTTTGTGGAAATTAAAATACTGTCTCTTTTATATTTTTTAATCAACCTATCAGCATTTCATCCAACCGTGATACACGATATATTGTGAAATTTGGTGCGTTTCGTATCGCTGTCCTAGTCACATATCGAATATCTGAATTTCAGCAAATAGCTCCTCCTCCCAATCTGCAAGAGATGGTAGTTCGAAGACAATATGAGAAGATAAAGCTCGAACAGTTAGAAAAGGAGTTTCCTTTGATAGAATGGGAAAAATTGTTTAGGATGATAAGTAATGAAAATATCACGAGTCAAACAATAATACAGATGTATAATAGGCAGTATTTTGAAGATGTCTTTCGAGGGTTGTCTTTGCTCAATAAAGGGTGAGTTGAATCTAGTTTACTCAATATAATTTTGAATATAACACTCGAATGAATTTGGAGACTGCTTCAAAAGCTGAGATTCACAAAAAAAACGAAGTTTCAAATATACATAAGAAATTGCGAATATACGTCTAAGATTTTGCTTATAACTAGAAAAATTTTGATGTTAAAGTTTTGCAAAAAATGTTCCTTTTATATTTCAAATATATAAATAGGTTTAGAAGTTTTGAAGAATCAAAACTTCTAAACCTAAGGAAGGCACAATATTTCAGATAATATTAAATGAGATTGACCCTTCTCCTTTGCAATAAGTAATTGGTAACCCTTTTTGGATGTAACTACAAATAAAATTAGCTTATAGAAATAATTTTCATATTTCTCAACTAGTAAACCATATTATTCTATTCGTTAATGATGTTTTAAGAAATTTTATCTTTCAGGATGTTGAACAATGCCTTCCTCGCAATTCTAGCAAATAGTCTTTTCGAGAATACAGTTCTTCCATCGCATAAACATTCAAGAACTGACTATTGTAAAGAAAGAAGTATAGAACTAGTTCCGGATATCATGAACTATCTGTATAAAAAAATTATTCCTACTGAGGACCTCAATGAACAAAACATATATACTGAAGAACTCTACAGTGATCTAGCGAAACGTTTTAACAAATCTTTAGACAATCTTGACTGGTTGGACGACTTGTCTAAAGCGTCCATAAGGAAGAAGTTGGATAAAATCCAGCTTGTAATGTTTCGAAATGATGACGTGCAAAGCGAGGTATCGTATCTTCAGGATGGTTATAAGGATTTGGTACTGAAGGATAGTGATTATCAATACAATTTTTTCAATTTAATGGAGTTCAGAAGAAAGAGATTGCTTTCACTTCAGGGCCAAAAAGTAACCAGTGAGAATATGTAAGTTGGATTATATTTTTAGTGGTCACTTAGCTTGTCTCTTGGAACCAACTAGATCCAGGGTTCCATTGTTTTGTCGATATCAATAGCGAGTCAAGGTATCCTCCTTCCGTTCGTTGTTACCCGGTTTTTGAAACTGAGACAAACTTAGGCTGGTCATATATATTTCTCTTGAAATCCTAAGTTTCTCCAAGGTCTTTCGGATAATCCCAAGAAATATTAGCGTCGACTAGTTAGAGTTGTGTTGCTGGAGAAAATAATCTCTGGTTTTGTCAGCATGTTACTGAAATCCCTGCTGTGTGGTTACTGTGTATTGAGACCAACTCTTGATATGGGTACAACCCAAGTAGCTACTATGAGCTGTCGTAGAAAGTGGGGCCTAAAGATTGAACGTGCTTTTGCTTTCTCTGATAAGCAATTCCTTTTCTGTTATTGAGCGAAAAGGTCTTCAGAGTATTGAGCACATAGTTATGAATACCATACCTCTCAATTCTGTGCCTCAGTGGACACCTTTATAGAACATAAGATTGACTCTTGAAATGTTCACAACCGTTCAACCATACATCTTCTGGCTTCTAAATGGTTTTAAGGACCCTTGTGAAAAGGCAGGTAAGATGTAGTTGGATCTGATCCAAAATTAAGTGGTAATGCTTTCAAAGCTCTATAAAACTGTCGTTGTATTTTGAATTTAATCTTGCGGACACAAGAGGATGTATTTCCTCACTGAATCCAAAACCTTAATTTGTTCCTTATAAGTGTTGAATTTCTTCGTTCAAGTACTCTCTATTTTGAAGGCATTGAATTAATTTTTTCTATAAGCAATTGAACAAGGTTCATGGAACTTTCAGTGCACCTTCATACAATATAACATTTTTGAAAATGTTCTCGATTTATTTATTTTTTTGATTAGAAGGAACTATTTGCCTATCGCTGCGAGGAGATTTTATTTTTTTATATCGGGTGTTTTTTTTAGAGTGATAGAACTTTCGATAAGGATGATTGTAATTTGACAGAAGGTAGGAGCCATGTGTTTTGACATTTCTGTTCAGTAAGCATTGACAAATTATCATGGAAAGACTCACGCCGCAACAACGTTTACAAATTGTTGAAATTTATTTTCATAATCAGTGTTCTATTCGCCAAACTCATAGAGCCTTCGTGAAATTTATGGTTTACATAACCATCCCTTAGAGCAGCTTATTCGTCGAACTATCGATAGATTTCGGACAACATTTTCTCTACTCGATGCAACAACAACAAAAAGACAAAGAATTGTACGTACAAAAAAAGATATCGCTGCTGTAAGTCATAGTGTTAATGACAATCCTCAAGAAGTTCTGCAGGTTCCATTGCATCCTGAAAAATGTATGGTGTGCTTTTCACGCTGGAGGTATCATCGGTTCATATTTCTTCAAAAGCGATGCTGGAGCTAATGTTACAGTGAATGGTGCTCGTTATAAATCGATGATCAATGATTATTTGTTTCAAAACTTGAATAGTAATGACCCAGAAGTGTTTTGGTTCCAACAAGATGGTGCTACACCTCATACTGCTTCCGTAACAATTGATTTATTGAAAAAAAGATTTGCCGATATTATTTCGAGAAATGGTCCAATTAATTGGCCTCCAAGATCATGCGACATAACTGAATAACTGGATTATTTTCTTTGGGGTTATGTCTAGTCATTGGGTTATGTTGATAAACCAGAAACAATAGACGCTTTGGAAGCCAACATAACTCGTGTTATTGATGACATAAAGCCTGAATTACTCGAAAAAAAATGGTCCAAAATGGGTCTGGTCGAATGCGGTTTCTCAGAGCTAGTCGTGGTGGACATATGCCAGAAATTATTCTTAAAACATAAATGTCAAAAAAATTATCTTTCAAATAAAAAAACAATTGGATTCAATCTTAATTTAAATGTGTTTTATTTCATAACATAAATAGAGCTTAATACTTTATAGAAGGTATATAAAATTATTTAAATATTTTAATATTAGCCTTCTACATATTTAATTTCAAAAAATTATATTTAATAATTATAACTTCAAGAATTAAATTAAAATAATGTCATATAACTACCACTTATATAAAACGTTAATAAAATAAACATTGGTTATAGGACATCCAAATGATATAACAAAATCCAATAAATAAAAATTGTTAACCAAAATCCTATAAATTAAATATTTTGAATAGATAAAATTTTGTTTCTGCTGATCAATCTTATGAAAACAAATATCTTTCAAAAATGTTTAACATAATCTTAAGAATTTCATCATAAAACTATCTTACTTAGAATATTCAATATTATTGGATATCTATTATAACTAAGTTACTTTCTATAAAATCTCAAGATGTGTAAAAACATTACTGAAAAACAAGTTTTAAGAGAGACTTTGCTTCGTCAAAATATTTAATTCATAGGTTTTTGGTTAACAATTCTTATTTATTGGATTTTGTTATATCATTTGGATGTCTTATAATGAATGTTTTTTTTATATGTCGTTTGATATAAGTGGTACTTATATGACATTATTTTAATTTAATTCTTGAAGTAATCATTAAATATAATTCTTTGAAATTAAATATGTAGAAGGCTAATATTAAAATATTTAAATAGTGTTTTATTTCAATTTAAAGTTCTATCACTCTAAAAAAATCACCCGATACTTCTGATTTGAAAATTTAATACATTCTATAGATTTATATATTGTGTTTAAGGTATAGATACTTCGTCGATGCTACAAAAGAAGAACCTGTCTTCTTCTATGCGAATGATATTGTTTGTGAGTATTTTTCTGTTATATATGTGTAGAAATTGGATCATTACTTGTGTGGAGAATTCTAATTTCTCATTGTATTAAGGATCGTTTGGTTGACGTTTAATAGCTATATATTCAGAAGTCCCATAAACATCTGAATATCATCTGATTTACCTGTGATTTACTGATCAATTTTGTCACACTTCTTATGGATTGATAGTTGAAAGACACTCTTCAAGTTATTTATGATAGAACTATCTGATCCTAGCATGAATCATCAAGTGCTTTCCACTATTTCGAACATTTGAGAGTAGATCCCTGAATTACATCTATATCAATTCTTTACATTCAAAAAAGGACTAAAGTTAAATAAGATATCAAGTGAATAAAAATGATCTTAATATTATAATTAGATATATATAAAAATGCCCCTATTGGGAGATGGAATGAAAATAATTTTTTTAAAGGCATACCGTACGGTTTGGCCAAAAGAGCAACCAGGAGGCTTCCAAGATACATAGTAATGGCTCAAGTAGGATTTCCTTTAGCCAAGATTATAGGACACGCTTTTGATCCAGTCGGAATGCAATACAGGGTGCAAATGAGTGAAACGGCAAATTTATCCTACTTGAATTTTGCTGATCAGACCAGAGACATGATCGTTCTATCGAATCCTATCAAATTTGGCGAGCAAGAATTCTCTTTTTCAGTGAGTACAAAAATTTACATATGTTAATTGAACGGATTCATTAAAGAGTTTCCGCGTTGAAAAACTGGCTCGCTAAGGTATGTCGTGTATGTTTATTTGCGTGCACTAGATGGCGCTAGTGTAGAATCAGTACCTTAGTATTCTTGTGCAGAGCAAATATAAGTACGTGACAGATTTGTCGTCGTTGGACATTACAGTGCACTGAGGAGAAATTTTATTTTCAGCTGAACAATGCATTGTCTGAAAGTGAGCGCATTGCAGAAAACACAGCCTTGAGGTTACTAACGGATTCATTCGATACTTTCAAGAATGATTCTTTATTACCATGGATTTCATATAAATTCAAGAAGGAGAAGATATTTTTTCTGGCAATGACACAAGGTATAATACAATCAATAACTATCATTGAATGAATACTTTCAGCCATAGATAAGGCTTTGATAGAATTTGTTTCATAAGTATTTATTTTTGATTTACTGACTCCACTTTTTTGTAGAATTTTGTCGAGATATGGGATTCACAGAGTTCATGACAGAGGCGTATGAAAGCCACATATTACCACCTCAGTTCAGGATTGAAAATATACTTGGTAACTCTGAAGAATTCCTAAAACAGTTCAATTGTCGCCCAGGATCTGCCATGACCAGATTCGAGGATCGATTGCAGTTTCCATACCTGATAGCTTTGTCAAAGGAAGATTTAGATTATATGAACTGACTCTAAATATTATAATTATTTTTATATTTTGAAATAATAGTATTTATAACCTTTACATTTATTATTTATTATAGAGAGTACAGCGATTAATAAGATTAGATACCGATATAGAAGTGTCTGAATTGAAGATTCAAGATTTTTTTGAGGAGTTATTATTTCGAAAGTAAAACTAGTGTTTTGCAATATTAACCATCGACACCAGTCGACAAACTTATGTACAAAGTACCGAAGCTGCGCCATGAACTCCTTTAAAGATCCTGCTGATACAATTATGATAATGTCAGAGTTTTGGATGAAATAACTGCAGGTAACTCATTTATGAATGAAATAAATATGAGAGTTCCCAACACGGATCCCTGAGGAATGCCACGATTTGTATCATTCATATCAGAGAAAGCATACTCTATTTGGACAAGCATTTTCCTCGCTGTCAGAAAATCACTCTCCCAGCTGCTTTGCAAAGAGTTTCAAAAGTATTTTGAGTTCAAAGTTCTGTTTGTTTCTATCGTAGACTAAGTTATCTTCGCATATCAACAGGCTAGCAACGTTAGAGTGGAAAACATCGAACGCGCCAACGATTCGGTTCATATGTTTGGAATAGTGGTCCAGAGAAGTAATCGTTATAAAAGTCCAAACGATATAAACCATATGGCATGGCATATTTTTTATGATGTATAAAATATGAATGCAAAGGAAAGAAAAGTAATAACAGGCAGATAACGAACAATGATAAAAGTTTTCCTCAGTGGAAATGGAAAACAGAAATAAATTTTTTACTTATCGACAGTGTATCAGTAACACCCAAAGTGAGTATTTCGTTTAAAAATGGAAGGACAAGCTGAAAAAGTTTCGGATCCTGAAGGTAGGATTGAAATAGCTCAACCCGCACCGATGAGAATAAAAATGATAATAGTCTGTTTGGTGGCTATGGAACTTCTTCTTATAGGCATAATCGTTTTCCTTCTTTACGCTACAGAGTCTTGCTCTTCAATCAGTGTAAGCATGCATGTGTGTATATTTGAATTATTATTAATATCCACAAATTTAATACTATAGCTATGTGAAATATCGTTAATTTTCTTCAATGGAATTTGTCTTAATAAGTTGAGCTTTTTACTGTTACAAAATTTTCAGCTCTATGAAATGAATATCTGTTTTCACTCGTATTTACATGCGTGAAGATGAGTATTAAATTTTTGAATTTATGTTGCTTTTATGGAGATATTCAAGTAATTAAGTACTTAATGAGTGATCTATTAATGATACTTATACAACCACCATTTAACTGTTAACAGTCAAATGGGGGTACCTAGACTAATCGTCAAGGTACATCCGAAACTAGACCACCTCCATAATTCTCGGTGATGGTAGTCCAGGGCTGTAAAACGGACTGAATTAACTCATCTTTATTTCGTGGCACTGCTTGTTCAACTTCAATCTTCATTAGTCCCAATGGGACTAAGATCTGGTGAAGCTGCTGTCCATAGAATGGTTATCACTTGGTGTTCTTGCATCCAAGCTTGAGTATAAGCCGAAGTATGGCATCTTGCATTATCCTGATGAAAACGCCACCTCTGAGGATATAAAGCATGCGCCGTTTTAAGAAGAATATCGTTTAGAATGCCGCAATACTTTTTACTTTTAATGGAACCATAAACAATACAGATAGTTCTCAGCACCACGTTGAAATATTGCTCCCCAAACCATTATTTTGGTGGGAAATTTGAACGGTAACAGGGTGTTTTGATAGGATTTTTGAGTGATTTCCACCAAGTTGGTAACAGCTTTCATCAGATATAAAGACATTATCATGAGCGCGGACACTCAGTGGTAAAACATCGGGCCCATGATCGGAAAGCCCGGGTTCGAATCTTCAGGTGGAAAAGAAATTTTCTAGTTGGACAGGTGTCCGTGGATCAAGATCGCACTAACAAAGCCTATCCAGTACAAAACTGAACTCCTAACTCGCACAAGCTGAAAAAGCTTCTGAGGGATCTTCATAGAAGATCTAGGAGTATCATAATAATAATAGGAGTATAATAATGATAATAATAATTATTAAAATTATCTCCTTGAAAACGTTGACAAAATTCTATCCTTGGTTCCTTTTGTAAAGGTGTCATTATAGGGTTTTTTTTTGGTTTCTTTGTCATGTAGCTTTGTCCTTTCAATGACATACGGACATGCTTTTATATTTCGTTGATTTCCAGTTAGTCAATTGCAAAACTCCAGGCGCGGATTGTATCGTCTTAAGGCCAATAAAGCGTTTGAATAGTTTTCTTAAATCTTACGCGGTCTACCTGAAACTTGTCTTTGCCTCATATCCATGCAATTTTTTATCCTTTTTATTGTCTCATATACAGCACTTTTTCCCAGTTCAGTCAATTGCACTTATTTTTTAACGTTTCGAAAACCTTTTCTATACAAATATTCTACCTCTTTTCTTTATTCCAGTTGCGACATTATTTCATAAATATTATACCTGTTGAAAATCAACAATATTTGACAAATAGTGTTGTCATGCTTCTTTGGCCATAGTCGATTATCTGCACAACCTATTTTATACATTTCTTTTTCCCGTAGAATGTTACAAAAAGAACTATATTGAAATAATAAAAAATAATAAATTCCGGATACTTTCTCGACGGACTATACATCACACCCAGCTGATCCCATCAAATACACAGCATGATCTTCTCGTTATGAATATTCGGCTTGGCAGTTGATGATAAAGTATCCATACTATATATTGAATTGAATTAATCCTTGCTTGGTGAAAATCCATATTAAATAATATTTAAATGAGGTTATTCTGATTTTCACAAATTTTTATTGTTATGTTCACAACAATAGTTTCGCTATCACAGTAGCATCATCAAGCAGGTTTACATTTTGAATAACTAAGCTTGTTTCCGAAATCCGTTGCTATTTATATTACAGTAAGTACAATAAATTTTTATTGAGCACTAAAACCCAAAAAAGGGTCTCTGCAAATTCCAGCTTATCTGAATATATTTAACACGGGTGAGTTATTTAAATCTAATTGTTCGTTAAGTAATATTCCAATTTTATTGTGTTTATTTATCTATAGGGATTCTAACAGGTTTAAGGCAACTTTTACTTTCTATATGTAGAATTTCAAAATTATGGTTGAAAGTATGTCCTGTTTCTAACATATGGTTAGAATATGTGGAATTACTTTTATTATTAAGGAAACTCTTCGAATATTCACGAAAGTCAGGAAGTTCTTCCAGTCTGTCCTATGTAAACTTTAGATGATAAATCGGGGGCTTATAAGTTATCCAGCGCTGATTGCCCTAAAGTTTACATAGGACAGACTGAAAGAACTTAATAACTATAAAAATTTGTGAAAATCAGAATAACCTTATTTAAATATTATTTAAGTATCCATACGTTGCTCGATGTTTTGAATTAACGTAATGGAGGTTCTTTTTTCATCGCCAGTCACAATTCGATGCAAAAACTCCTTTTTCGCCATTAGAGCAGTTGTTAACACGTGAAAAAAAGGCGTTCGACTTGTCTTGGCTTCAGTTCATACGACATCCAATTTTCCACCTTTCGGATCCATTCACATTGCTCTTAAACGATGGCAACTGGTTGAGTGACTCCAAGTGTTTTTGCGTTTGTGATGGATCTTCATCGAGCCTTGCGTCTAATTCTTCATCCTTAAGCTTTGGTGGTTCTTAGTCTTGCAAATCAAAAATGCAACATTTAAATCGGGCAAACCACTTCTGGCACGTTCGTTCAGCTAGAACCATAAACATCCACTAAGACACGATGACCCTTTTTATCTACATGGAAGTAATGAAGTGAAACTCCCCGTAAAAACACATTATTCCGTACAAAAGTTGACATTTTCAAGGTACACAGAAACTACTTGTATGTTGTTCACACATTAGCGAAATGACAGATACTTAAAAGAAAGCCTAAGGAGGACATTTAAAAATGAAGGTAATATCAGATGAAAAAATGGAATAATGAATCAGTAGCGACGCATTTTATCAAAACCGAACGAACTTATTTTTACTTCTAATATATTTATTAATTTTTTTCAAAAATCTGATGTTCTATTTTTGATTAAAATTTTTTTTCAACAAACAATTTCTTTTACGTTGTGATCCATTTCGGAAAAAATGAATTCAAATGTAAACTTCTGCGACATATTCTGACCAAAAAATGTTGAATAAGCAAATCATTTTATGGGTCACGACCTGAATGTTTAAATTTTATCAACAGTCATAATAACCTCTAATCTAAACATTATCGTATTTTATTTATCTATAATATTTGCTGTTATCACGACATGCAATTGTTTTGTTTTTTTCCATTTTTATAATTGCACCATATATCTAGTTTTCCTGTATAGTACCCTTTTGGTGGTTTACTTTTCAAATTGTATTGAAAAAAAAAGGAATTGAGGAAACGGAATCGAATGCTGACCACAAAAATTTCCAGGGGACGATAAAGGAAATAACGAAATTCCTGTGGTCTCATTGGTTAGGTTTGTGAGTTCATACATATTCGTATTATATATCGGGTGTTTTTTTAGAGTGATAGAACTTTCGATAGGGATAACTGTGATTTGACAGAAGGAAGAAGGCATGTTATTTTGACATTTTTGTTCAGTAAGCATTGACAAATTCTCATGGAAAGACTTACGCCGCAGCAACGTTTACAAATTTCTATTCGCCAAACTTATAGAGCATCCACCACATGGAAAATTTTGCGTAAAGATCTTAGTCTTCAGCCATACAAGATCCAACTGGTTCAAGAACTAAAGCCAGTTGACCATAATAAGCGTCGTTTGTTTGCTGATTGGGCCCTAGAACAGATTGAAGTTGATCCACTTTTTTATCGTAAAATTGTATTTAGTGATGGAGCTCATTTCTGGTTGAACGGCTATGTAAACAAGCAAAATTGCCGTATATGGAGTGAAAACAATCCTCAAGAAGTTCTGCACGTTCCATTGCATCCTGAAAAATACACTGAATGGTGTGCTTTACACGCTGGAGGCATCATCGGTCCATATTTCTTTAAAAACGATGCTGGAGCTAATTTTACAGTGAATGGTGCTCGTTACAAATCGATGATCACTGATAATTTTTTTCAAAATTTGAATGGTATCGACCCAGAAGTGTCTTGGTTGCAACAAGATGGTGCTACACTTCATGCTGCTACCGTAACAATTGATTTATTGAAATAAAGATTTGGCGATAACATTATTTCGAAAAATGGTCCAATTAATTGGCCTCCAAGATCATGCGACATAACTACACTGGATCATTTTCTTTGGGGTTATGTCAAGTTATTGGTTTATGCTGATAAACCAGAAACAATAGACGCTTTGGAAAGGAACATAACTCGTGTTATTGATGAAATAATGCCTGAATTACTCGAAAAAGTGGTCTAAAATTGGTCTGGTCGAATGCGGTTCCTAAGAGCTAGTCTTGGTGAATATATGCCGTAAATTAATTCTAAAACATAAATGTCATAAATTTATCTTTCAAATAAAAAAAAATTCGACTTCAATCTTAATTTAAATGTGTTTTATTTCAATTTAGAATTAAAAAAAAACCCGATAGTATGTCTAGAAAGTATCCGGATGAAACAAAGCTCAATTGTAATTATTTAGTACATTTTTTTAAGTTTTGCATTAGAAAATTATAACAAAATATTCATCTTCTTTATTTATACAACATCCATTTAACTGTGAACACTTGACTAAAAGCCGAGGTACACCCGTGATCTAGTGATCACCTCCATAATTTTCGGTGATGATGCTTCAGGACTGTAAAACTGACTCAATTAAATCATCTTTATTTCGTGGCGATGCTCGTTCAACTTAAATCTTTATTAGTGGTGAATAAAAGAACACAAAGTAAATATAAATTATTAATTGAAATTATTAAATAAATACTGGAAGGATACAAAATTTTCTTTCTTATCAATTTTTCAAGAAAACCAAATTCCTTTTCAAAAATGCACAATATAACCTCAATAATTTTTTCACAAAAAACTCCCTTTAGAAAAGTTCCTTCAAACAAATTCTAAAAACATGCAGCACATCTGGAATTACCACATCGGGTAAGACATATTTTTAATAATAACTTTTATTATTTGGATAAGAAGTTGGGCCGACGAGCTATCGGCAGCCATTGGCGACAATTTTACGTCAATTGACGAGACAACTCGTCCACATCTGGCCAGAATCATCAACGACCACATAAAAATGCATGGAATTAACCCAATGGATTGGTCCATTGTCTCTCTAGACCAAAATTGTATTGCACATGTCTGGTCTGCAATATCACAGCAATAACACTGCTTACCTTGGCCCACCGCAGACATTACAACAGCTCGTCAATGCTTTGACGAATATTTGGCAAAACATTCTTCATGCTTCCATTGATATGATGCCAAATAGAGTGAGGGCACTGCGAAGAGCTAGATGAGGCCCCATCCGATATTAAATCGTGATTTCAAGTTCCTAATTGAAGGAACCTTATTTTAAACCTACCAACTCCATCTTCATATTGTTTACTTCTCTACTATGTCCTCGCTCTAAAGCGGTGTTACTTATTGTTGCCATTTCATACAGGTTAACCGCTTTTTTATTCCACTTTATATATTATAATATGTACGCAAATTATCCACTTGAATTTTTGAGGAGTGTAGTTGGACACAGTGGCTCTCAAAATATGGGAATATTATTAATTCTTTGGGATTTTCAACGGAATTTGAGCAGTATTTTATACAACCATTTATGTTTTGATGATGAAACACACATACAAAAAGAAGGCTATTCTTGAAATGAAATTAAAAGGGAAAACATTGTAAAAACAGTGAAATTTCATTTGATGTTTAGCCGTTGTGCTGTGAGACGGTTCGAAAACCGTTTCTAAAAGTGTGCCAAGAAGGAATGTTTGAGACAAGATGATATAAGAACTGCTTTGGAAAACACTCAAAGCGTTATTTCTTGCCCCTGGTCGATATAGTGAAAGTGATAGCGTAAGGAAGAGGATTCTGGTCGTTCAATTAGAATCACGAAAAAGTAATCGCATTTCAACTATGTATCGGGTGTTTTTTCTAGAGTGATAGAACGTTAAATTGAATTAAACACTATTAAATTAAGATTGGAGGAATTTTTTTTTATTTGAAAGATAATTTTATGACATTTATGCTTTGAAAATAATTTCCGGCATATGTCCACCACGACTAGCTCTGAGGAACCGCATTCGACCAGACCAATTTTGGACCACTGTTTCGAGTAATTCAGGCCTTATTTCATCAATAACACGAGTTGTGTTGGCTTCCGAAGCGCCTATTGTTTCTGGTTTATCAGCATAAACCAATGACTTGACGTAACCCCCACGAAAATAGTCTAGTAGAGTTATGTCGCATGATCTTGGAGGCCAATTCACTGGACTATTTCTCGAAATAATGTAATCGCCAAATCTTTCTTTCAATTAATCAATTGTTACGGTAGCAGCATGAGATGTAGCCCCACCTTGTTGGAACCAAAACACTTCTGGTTCGATACCATTCAAGTTTTGAAATAAATAATCATTGATCATTGATCTGCAACGAGTACCATTCACTGCAACATTAGCTCCAGCATCGTTTTTAAAGAAATATGGACGGATGATGGCTCCAGCGTGTAAAGCACACCATACAGTGCATTTTCAGGATGCAATGAAACCTGCAGAATTTCTTGAGGGTTGTTTTCACTCTATATACGGCAATTTTGCTTGTTTACATAGCCGTTCAACAAGAAATGAGCTTCATGACTAAACACAATTTTACGATAAATAAGTGGATCCACTTCAAGCTGTTCTAGGGCTCAATCAGCAATCAAACGACGCTTATTATGGTCAAGTGGCTTTAGTTTTTGAACCAGTTGGATCTTCTTGGGTGTAGACCAAGATCTTTACGCAAAATTTTCCATGTGGTGGATGCACAGAGTCTAACTTGTTGTGAACGTCGACGGATAGACAAATTTGGATCATCATTAATACTATGACTTACAGCAGCGATATTTTCTTCTGTGCGTACAGTTCTTTGTCTTGTTGTTGCATCGAGTAGATAAAGTGCTGTCTGGAATCTATCGATAGTTCGACGAATAAGCTGCCCTGATAGACGATTATGTGAACCATAAATTTCACGAAGTGCTCTATAAGTTTGGCGAATAGAACACTGATTTTGAAAATAATTTCAACAATTTGTAAACGTTGTTATGGCGTGAGTCTTTCCATGATAGTTTGTCAATGCTTACTGAAAGAAATGGCAAAACATGGCTTCTTCCTTCTGTCAAATCACAGTTATCCCTATCGAAAGTTCTATCCTTCTAAGAAAAACCCGATAGTTAGTTGCTAGAGGTTAACAATCGGTGACTTTCGATATATTTCATCTACAGGATATGTCCATAATGCCTCCTCTTGAAATCCACTAAAATTAATCATGTTTGTTGGGAAATACTTCTTCATATTCGTTATTTAACTCAATAAAGGAAAGATTTTCCCGAATTATTGAAGGTTATAAATAAAAACCTTTTATTTGTTACCAGACCGAACCAAAAACATTAAGAGGTAAAATACAAGGCACAACAGAAGGATCATTTGGAATTCCTGAAAAAATCAAAATGAAAACCGAAGACATTCCTCGTATTGATCTCCGGATGGGTGAAACTTCTTCCGAAAACATGGGAAATAACAAGAATTTGGACTTGGTGAGTAGAAGAGTTGCAATTTTTGTTTTGAGTTTTATTGACTGCATATAGCCGTTTGATTCTACTTGTATACAACTTCATTCAGATATTCCAGATCTAATTCTACGATACTTGATGAATAAGATAATGGTGTACATTATTTTTATAAAAATAAAAATAACAACAGAATCAATGTGTTACATGTTTTCGAAATTTTCAGCCCCGAGAGTTTTGATGTTTCACACCAAATTCAAATTAATTTATTACTTTTGTACTATTTTTCCAGTATCTTAGTTTCTCATCTCTCTCGCAGAATTGAGGAATGAATAGTCTCTTTGTAGTCAACGATGAACCCGATTTTTCTTGTTGAATTCTTGGAAACATGAGACATTTCCATTGGAATAAATTGAAGTCTACCTCAGATATTAGGTCACAATACATTAAAGAATTGTAAAAGGTTTTTCTAAAAGGATAAGTAGACATCTAAATGTGTGTTTTGATGTAATTCCTTTTTTATTTGCTCTGCAAAGTCAGGCTATACGAATGGTCCTTTATTTTTGATTATCTCGGTCTTTACTTGACGGAAATTCATCTTCAATATAAGAAAAACAAATGTTAACTTCCGCTATTTTATTGATTTACATGACAATTGTTTCGTCATACCATGACTTCATCAGGTGAGTATTAAAACAATGGTATACAATGCAAAACATGACCTTAAATACACAACTCTGGTACAAAACATAGAGGGGTAGAAAGAGATGGTTTACAATCAGTGAAAAATATTAAGTAGGGGGGATCTCTTTAAATATATTTAATCATTCAATAAAATTTGTCTTTTATCATATCAATTGATGTCTAAAATTTCTGACAGATTTGGTTTCTGACTTTTGTTTTCGATATGTAATATTTCATAGTTCATATTAAAATTATGACCAATCTCTAACAAATGGTTGGCATAAGTTGAATTTGGTTTATTATTAATAAAACATTTTTCATGTTCCCATATCCTTGTTTGGAATGACGTATGTCCCACATATACACATGGGCAATCACTACATGTTAACTTGTAAACTCCTGATTTTTTATTTTTAGCAATATCGTCTTTATTATTTTTTATTAAGCTGCCTAAAGAATTAATGGTTTTAAAAGAGATTTTATAATTTTCTTTAGATATCTAGCGATCTTTTCAGATTTTTGGCCTATGTAAAACAATGAAATAAATTTAGTTTCGTTTGAATTTTTGGATATACAAGTGATATTGCTTTCTTGTAATTAATTTTATCAAGTAAATTATCTATGATTAACGGATTAAAATCATTATTCTAAGTTATTTCTTTAATGGTTTTATATTCTTTGTAAAAATTTTTTTTTGTCATGGGTATGTTAAAGAATCTATAGAGCATACTATTATAAGCTGATAATTTTTGTGGAAACGGCTGGTTTGAAGTAGAATGAATCGTACTATCTGTATGTGTAGGTTTCCTGAATATGGAAAAGTCGAGTCTATTATTAATTTTAGTGATTTTCAAATCTACGAAATCGATGCTATTATTTACTTCTTCTTCATGTGTGAATTCAATTGTTGCATATAATTTATCAATAAATTATGTAATTTGAAAATCAAAACAGATTTAATCTGTTGTCTTCTACAATTTTAATTTCAAAAAATTCTTTGAAGAAACTTTAAGAATTAAATTAATGTCTTTATAAGCACTGCTCATATTTAATAGACGTCAAAATTCATCATACAATATCAAACGGAATTAAGAAAAACCAACGAATATAAACTGTCAATTAAAATTAAAATATAAATAAGCAAACATTTTTTGTTTCGTTCCAGGCATGCGTAATGAACTCTTCAGACAAACTTACGAAGCCCTGTTTGTTACAAAATGTATTGTTTTCCGATCCCATATGAATGAAAAATAACTCTTTCTCAAAAATATAAAACATAATTTCAAGAATTTCTCAAAAACTAATTTATTTGAAATATTCAATATATTTAAATAAATTACTTCAAAAAATCTCAAAACATGTAGCACATTCTCAAGAAATAATTAAAGTTACGATAAGATCAGTTCAACTTTACATATAAAAAATAATAAAATCAATTAAACAATGTATAGACTTACTCAGTGAATCTTAGGAATACACGGTCCTCAACAGAAATAAAAGTAAAACACCTTTATATATCCAAGGTACTTATGTTCCAAGTTCACAGAAAATCATACAAAGCTTATAAGGCACTTGGCCCCAGTTAAAACCGTTCAACACTGTATAATGAATTTCTTTATTTAAAAAACCTAATATAATTATATATTATATATAAAATAAAATAAGAAGGAACGGTTTTTTACTTGATAGAAGGATTATTACAAAATTTGAAAATCAAAACAGATTTAATCTGTTGTTTTCTACAATTTTAATTTCAAAAAATTCTTTGAAGAAACTTTAAGAATTAAATTAATGTCTTTATAAGCACTGCTCATATTTAATACACATATATATTACATACACATCTTATCGTAACTTTAATTATTTCTTGAGAATGTGCTACATGTTTTGAGATTTTTTGAAGTAATTTATTTAAATATATTGAATATTTCAAATAAATTAGTTTTTGAGAAATTCTTGAAATTATGTTTTATATTTTTGAGAAAGAGTTATTTTTCATTCATATGGGATCGGAAAACAATACATTTTGTAACAAACAGGGCTTCGTAAGTTTGTCTGAAGAGTTCATTATGCATGCCTGGAACGAAACAAAAAATGTTTGCTTATTTATATTTTAATTTTAATTCACAGTTTATATTCGTTGGTTTTTCTTAATTCCGTTTGATATTGTATGATGAATTTTGACGTCTATTAAATATGAGCAGTGCTTATAAAGACATTAATTTAATTCTTAAAGTTTCTTCAAAGAATTTTTTGAAATTAAAATTGTAGAAGACAACAGATTAAATCTGTTTTGATTTTCAAATTTTGTAATAATCCTTCTATCAAGTAAAAAACCGTTCCTTCCTATTTTATTTTATATATAATATATAATTATATTAGGTTTTTAAATAAAGAAATTCATTATACAGTGTTGAACGGTTTTAACTGGGGCCAAGTGCCTTATAAGCTTTGTATGATTTTCTGTGAACTTGGAACATAAGTACCTTGGATATATAAAGGTGTTTTACTTTTATTTCTGTTGAGGACCGTGTATTCCTAAGATTCACTGAGTAAGTCTATACATTGTTTAATTGATTTTATTATTTTTTATATGTAAAGTTGAACTGATCTTATCGTAACTTTAATTATTTCTTGAGAATGTGCTACATGTTTTGAGATTTTTTGAAGTAATTTATTTAAATATATTGAATATTTCAAATAAATTAGTTTTTGAGAAATTCTTGAAATTATGTTTTATATTTTTGAGAAAGAGTTATTTTTCATTCATATGGGATCGGAAAACAGTGCATTGTAACAAACAGGGCTTCGTAAGTTTGTCTGAAGAGTTCATTACGCATGCCTGGAACGAAACAAAAAATGTTTGCTTATTTATATTTTAATTTTAATTGACAGTTTATATTCGTTGGTTTTTCTTAATTCCGTTTGATATTGTATGATGAATTTTGACGTCTATTAAATATGAGCAGTGCTTATAAAGACATTAATTTAATTCTTAAAGTTTCTTCAAAGAATTTTTTGAAATTAAAATTGTAGAAGACAACAGATTAAATCTGTTTTGATTTTCAAATTTTGTAATAATCCTTCTATCAAGTAAAAAACCGTTCCTTCTTATTTTAATTATGTAATTTATTGATATAGTAGTATGCTTTATAGATTGGTTAACATACCAATGACAAAAAAAAATTTTGACCAAGAATATAAAACCATTAAACAAATAGCATTAAATAATGATTTTTATCCGTTAATTATAGATAATTTACTAAATAAACTAAATTACAAAAAAGCAATATCACTTGTATATCCAAATCTTCAAAATTCAAACGAAACAAAATTTATTTCATTAACTTACACAGGCCAAAAATCTGAAAAGATTGCCAGATATTTAAATAAAAAAGAAAATTATTACATCTTTTAATTCTTTAGGCAGCTTAATAAAAAATAATAAATATTATACATCATTACTAAAAACAAAAAATCAGGAGTTTACAAATTAACAACTAGTAATTGCCCATGTGAATATGTGGGACAGACAGTTCAATCTCAACAAGGATACGAGAACAAGAAATATGTTATATTAATAAAAAAACAAATTAAACTTGTGCCAACCATTTGTTAGAGACTGGTCATAATTTAAATAGGACTATGAAATATTACATATCGAAAACAAAAGTCAAAAACTAAATCTGTTAGAAACTTAAGAGATCAATAGATATAATAAATTACAAATTTTATTGAATGATTAAATAGATTTAAACAGATCCCCCTAGTTAATATTTTTTATTGATTGTAAACCATCCCTTTCCACCCCTCTATTTTTTGTATCAAAACTGTCTATTTAAGGTCATCATTTGCATTGTATACCTCAGTTCTGATACTCACCTGATGAAGTCATGGTATCACGAAACAATTGTCATGTAAATCAATAAAATAACGGAAGTTAACATTTGTTTTTCTTATATATTAGAGCGTTTATTGTTTAATTTTTAAGTTTTTCTGGTTTTATATTTAAAAACAGATTTTTTCACTTGATGGAAGGCTTATTTAAAAGTTTTTAAATATCATACATATTTATTCTGTCAACGCCCTACAAATTTTAATTTCAAAAAAATTTCATTCAAGAACTTTCGAAATTAAATTTTAAAAAAATGTTATAACACAGTACCAAAGAATAAAAGAATTCTAAGAATTATAAATTTTCAATAAAATCTACTGAATAAATATTTGATAGATTCGGTCTTTACTTGGAGGAAACTCATTTTAATTAAAAAAATGTATATGAGACAGTAATTTATTTCCACAAAAATGTTTGTACTACTACAACAATTGTTTCACCACGATGTGGCTTCTTCAGGTATTCACTGTACTGTCTGATGGTATTTAGTGTAACCGAGTTTAAATACATTTTCAGGTACGTGACCAAATAATGGAAACACAAGTCATAAAAACTCTGGGTGTTTATTGGAGTTTTTATGACTTGTGCTTCCATTATTTGGTCACGTACCTAAAAATGTATTTAAACTCGGTTACACTAGATACCATCAGACAGTACAATGAATACCTGAAGAAGCCACATCGTGGTGAAACAATTGTTGTAGTAGTACAAACATTTTTGTGGAAATAAATTACTGTCTCATATAAATTTTTTTAATTTTACTGAATAAATCCATAACCTCAAGAACTTATTCAAAAACAACTTGCTCAAAATGAGTTGCTTCAAAAAAATTCCTACAACATGCAGAACATCTTCAAAAAGCAATTTAAAATGATTACAACGGAAACTCATCAGCCCTATTTCACATTTGAAAAATAAAAATAATTAACAAAAATATCTTCCCAGACAAACTGAATGTAATTATCTGAACATTGGAATGAGGTGAACTTTCAAAAATCCCACGTGTTGTATGTTCGTCACAGAAATTACACAAAGTTTGCATGGTATTTTATGGACTCCTTCAAAAAAAAATATTTTGTTTTAAATTTAATTCTAAAAGTTTTTGAATGAAAAAAATTTTTTTTTGATAATCCTTCTATCAAGTAAAAAACCTCTTTTTATTATTTTATTGTATACATAATAATTATATATTTTGGTTTACACTTGTAACATATTATCATTTGGTTTTAAAGGAGTGCATAAAATACCTTGCAAACTTTGTCTAATTTCGGTGACGAATATAGAATACGTTGGATTTTTAAAAGTTCACTTTATTCTAGTGTTATTTTTATTGGAGAACGTTCCGCGTTTTCTCTCTTTAATATCGGGTGTTTTTTTAAAAGTGATGGAACTTTAAATTGAAATAAAACACATTTTAATTAAGATTGAAGCAAAATTTTTTTTCATTTGAAAGATAATTTTATTACATTTATGTTTTAAAAATAATTTCCGGCATATGTCCACCACGACTTGCTCTGAGGAACCACATTCGACCAGACCAATTTTGGAACACTTTTTCCAGTAATTCAGGCCCTATTTTCAATAACACGAGTTATGTTGGCTTCCAAAGCGTCTATTGTTTCTGGTTAATCAGCATAAACCAACATAATGACTTGACAAACCCCCAAAGAAAATAATCCAGTGGAGTTATGTCGCATGATGCTGGAGGCGAATTAATTGGACCATTTCTCGAAATAATGTTATCGCCAAATCTTTCTTTCTATAAATCAATTGTTACGGTAGCAGCATCTTGTTGGAACTTAAAACTGGATCGATACCATTCAAGTTTTGAAACAAATTATCATTGATCATCGATCTGTAACGAGCACCATTCACTGTAACATTAGCTACAGCATCGTTTTTCAAGAAATATGGACCGATGATACCTCCAACGAGTAAAGCACACCATACAGTGCATTTTTCAGAATGCAATGGAACCTGCAGAACTTCTTGAGGATTGTTTTCACTCCATATATGACAATTTTGCTTGTTGACATAGTCGTTCAAACAGAAATGAGCTTCATCACTAAACACAATTTTACGATAAAAAAGTGGAATCAACTTAAAGCTGTTCTAGGGAACAATCAGCAAACAAACCACGCTTATTATGTTCAAGTGGCTTTAGTTATTGAACCAGTTGGATCTTGTATGGGTGTAGACCAAGATCTTTACGCAAAATTTTCAAATCTGGATCATCATTAACACTATGACTTACAGCAGCGATATTTTCTTCTGTATGTACAGTTATTTGTCTTGTTGTTGTTGCTGCATCGAGTAGAGAAAATGTTGTCCAAAATCTATCGATAGTTCGACGAATAAGCTGCTCTGATGGACGATTATGTAAACCATAAATATCACGAAGTGCTCTATAATTTTGGCGAATAGAACACTGATTTTGAAAATAAATTTCAACTATTTGTAAACGTTGTTGCGGCGTGAATCTGTCCATGATAATTTGTGAATGCATACTGAACAGAAATGTCAAAACAACATGGCTTCTACCTTCTGTCAAATCACAGTTATCCCCATCGAAAGTTTTATCACCCTAAAAAAACACCCTATAGTTTCAGTTAGAGTGGCCAGCAAAGTCGAATTTCAATTTTCCGTTGTTGCTCTTTCTTCGACTGGTATCGTTCATCTCTGATTCTGCTGATTTTGCCTCCGTATAAGCGAAATTGTGCTATGAAACATAATGAATTCTATTATTCAGAAAAATGGAACGTGCAAAAATCCGGAGTGTATGCATACAGCGGCTCACATCATGAATTCCATAGATTTCACACAAGAACCATGTGAAAATTTTTACGATTATGCTTGTGGAAGAATGAGTATTGAAGATGACGAACCACTGGATATTTTTGCACCAAAATACCTGACCGGTAAAGACAAGCCCCAATTCCTGAAGAAATTTCGAAGATTTTATGAATCCTGTGTCAACCATGAAGACAAATTTGACTACGGGACTAGAGTTAAAAACAGTAAGTTTTATAAAGTAATACCTTTAGCACAGGTAGTGTAGGCCCCGGCAAGATTATGTAATTAAATTTCAAATTATTCAAATAAACATGCCATTATATCCAAAATTTGTTTAAAAATAAGAAATATTTGTTTTGACAACTAGTGATTCATTTCAGAAATAGTTTGTAGGTTTTTTTTTTCTAAAATTGAAGTTCTATTGTGAATTATTAGTTAGACAGCGTTTTCTAATTTCTCTTGAAACAATGACGATACTCAGCAATAGATTGTTTCACTATAACTCTTTTTTCAGTCCCATATATCCCAAGATCTCCTGATTTAACAGCTCTAGACTTTTTTTGTTGGGTAATTTGAAGAATGTCGTGTTTAAGACAGTACATACTTCTATAAAATTTATTCGCCAGAGGATAATATTAGCATCTAATAACACCTGAAATGTTAGAGAATGTAACAGAAAATGTTGACAAAGACCATTAACACCATTTAAGACTCTTCAGGAAGTTATCATCCCTCTAACCAGGATAACAGTTAATGTGCTAGTGCTCAAGAGAAGTTAGTTCCAGTTAATTTTATTCAAAAAAATTCACAAAGTTTTTATATTCCACAATTATTTCAGAATCCTGACACGTCTTCCGACCATCTTCAAAGGGGTACAAAAAGGAATTAAACTTAAAATTGAAAAGGTTCTTATATTACACTTAGGACATCTGTGTATTTTTATGGCGCATGGAATCCAATATAGGGGTGTTGCCAAAGAGTATTTGGGAATTTGTTAAATTGTCCTTTTTCTCAATCCCCTTTTTATTGAAAGAATCTCCAACTAGTCCATCAATTCACCCTTATTAACATTATATAGTAAAGTGTCATCTTTCTCATTGAAAAAAAAATGATTACTTTCTATACATTGTTCTGAAAAACCGGTTGATTTCTGGTCTTTCAAAATAGACATCCTATGTTCTTTGATTTTATGTTGTAAACATCGGCCTGTCTGTCCTATATATTTAGCATTACAATCATCACATTCAATTCAATAGATCCCCGATTCGGAAAAGTTAGGGTTCCTTTCTTTTGTTCACCAACATCTTAGATTAATTATTTCTATTTACTGCTGAAGAATTAATTCCAATTTTATCAAGACCGTTAGAAATCGTACTGCTGAAACCTTCTTTATAAACCATTTTTTTCTTCATAAGGATTATTTATATTGATATAACTTTTTTTTTAATAATGTAGTAAGTTTTCTTATTAATCATATTGTCAATGATTTCAGTTCTATGGCCATTATTCACCGCTATAGTTTTAATTATATTGACTTCTTTTCGGGAAATATTCTTCGTTCAACGGGATGCCAAAAGTCTAAATACTCTTTGGCAACACCCCTATACTGGAAGCTGTTATTTCCATACGCCATAAAAATACACAGATGTTTTGAGTGTTATAAAAGAACCTTTTCAATTTATAGTTTAGTTTCTCTTTGTATTCCTTTGAAGATGGTCGAAAAAACGAAATCCGTGTGAGGATTGTGAATGAATTGTGAAAAATGAAAACTGTGTGATTTTTTTTTAATAAAATTGTTATTATGTTTCACCTAGAGCTAACCGCATACTCCATCCATTCAGTTCAAGTTAAGTAACGAACTTTAATAAAAAAATTACTGTTTTATCTTTGGAACAAGGTAAAGTCATGTAAGTGATTCTTAAACTCAACGTGTGTGTAGTTCAAATTCAAAATCGTATTTTGATATAGAAAACTTTTCATTTTCAAAGGACCTTCTGAATGCGTATCTGACAAAAAACGGACACGGTGGTGGTTACTGAAGCCATACTGAAGATTATCCTGACTTTACCCGCCACATCAAAACTGAAAACACGAGCAAGTTTGGGATACTCTGCAGAATATCTATAAGGATTTACAATTAACATTGGTTTACTTGAAACTTTCATTTCCCTACAATTAGAGAATAATAATCCAATGAAAGCGTACGTTACCAAGTAATCCTCAAAAAATTGGACAGTAGATGATATCTTTACAAATGGAGAGTGAATTGGTTCTCTTCTCCACGAACGGTTTTTAAATGGTTTCAGTTCTTCGATCCTGACGCTAGAGCATTCGGGAATAGGGATTACTTCAAACCAAACTACTGGACGTGGATGTAGATGGCGATGCGTGCTACAGAGTCGGGAACACTTTCCCAGATAAGACAAAATCTCGGAAAAACCACGAGGTGGCAGCACAACTTCCAAATGAAATGCTAAAACAAAAAAATGGCTGATCCAACTGAAATGAGATTTATGCTGGGTTTCATAAAGATTCAATGATCACTGAATCAACAGATACAGATAAATTTGATAAACGGATTAACAAATTTGGGTTTCACAAAACAACTTCAGGTAGTTCATCAAGTAGATCATCAGTTGATTGAAAAAAAAACAATCCCACAACGTGAAATTTTCTAAAATTTGACCGCTACACCATTGAAATAGAAAGAAGGAAAGTTAGTATATACTTCTGTAGTAGCGCTCTCAATGCAGAGTTAGAATTTAGAAATGGATTGGTACGGTTAATATGCTTTTCATACCATATTACAACAAACTACGTTATTAGTATTACTTGTGTGTGTCCTATCGTCATCTAGAAACCACCAGTTGCATATAATCTTAGACAAACTAACAATTGTTTATCCTTTTTACTGCGTGGTTCAATTTGCATGAAAGCGACTTTGTACTTCAGGACAAAAGAGCCAGGAATAAAAACTTTGGCCTCTCTTCAGCTCCCATACATTCTTCTGCCCCTTTATTCATAAAATCAAGGTTCCAGAGATCGACAACCTTTCTAATGTTCTAAAACATAGTTAGTGTGCAAGCACTAAGGTAAATACAGCAGTCAATTGCGTGAAGACACAGATAACATGGCAGTAGGAACATGTAACCAAGATCTTCGAGACAGTTTAACAATGACCCTTTGGTCAGGAATTCCCCATTCACACACCTACTATCTTATTACATTATTATAATCTGGACGCACAATATCGTTGTTCAGGAATGTCTTTTTGCAGCATTCTGAAGTTACAAAGGTTGTGGTGTCTGTTATTTAACTATCTCTTCATTATAACCTTTATATCTAATAATATAATTGTTCAGGAATGTATTGTTGCGCCATTCTGAAGAACAAAGGTTGTGGTTTCTCTTATTCAACTACCCAATCATTATAATATTTATACCTAATAATAAAGTTGTTTAGGAATGCCTTTTTGCGGCATTCTGAAGACACATGGTTGTTGTGTCAGTATCTAATTGTGGGTCTACATTTCATTCACTTTGAATACTGTGAATTCTCAAACAAAATACCATTGTTAACTACCTCAAGATTCAGATAAATGGAATAGAAATAAAAGCGCTTACATGTATGATATATGTTAAATGGTCAATTCAGATTAAACAGGTCGTCCCCAGCTGGAACATCAATACAGTAAAATCCACGAATGAATAAAGAATAAGTGATACAAATAACACTCACGTTGACCTCAGGTAATTCAATACTATACAACAAATTTACATGTGAGAGCAGCTCAGTCTACTTCCCTTTTTGTTTATCCTTCACTTTTAATGAACAATGGACAATGGCGTTCTATTTCTAATAAAGGAAAACTGGACTCTCTGAAGCCTGCGTTTAGTCGTCGAAGATTACCACCACCTTTCTGGAGAGAACAGACGCTCCTCTCTCGGGGTTATGTTTACAGACGCGCGCAAGTCTACGAACCGACCATAGACTCTTACTCCTGGCATCGACAATGACAAGTAGTCATAAAATTCCCTAGGTGGTTCTTACCGCCTAATTTTCCTTCATAAAGATATGTGGATCAGTGTCATTCTTAAATTGATGAAATAATACAAACTGGCTTCATAAATCAGTTCTTACTTTTCTGTTGTGTTTCAGCTAAATCATTATTAGAACGAGTGGGATCTATGCGAATGAATAATAAAGGAAATATGGATTTCAATCTGACCAAATTTGTCGCAGATATGATTCTTTACGATTCAATGCCCCTTTTCGACGTAGATGTTGATGTTAGCCCAATAGATTCACGGTATATATTGAAGGTAAAAAAACATTTTAGACATCACACAAAGATTTAAATTTGTATGCATCACTAAGTTCTATCATTATCAATTGCAATATTGTTAATTCTATGAACAACTACTATATTCATGAGTTTCTTACAGTTATAGCTTCATATTAATATTTTATTGAACTAGTTCCTGCAAAATTACCATCTATGGATATTGAATATATTTCTTCACTGATAATGAAGTTCTAAAGGAATGCGGATGTTATGAGGGAGCTTCTACCTCTTAATTCGGAGGCGGCTTTCGTTTTGAGCATGTGCACCTGAACTCTCAGAATAGGCGTGGTGCGTAAGTCTGTCCATGACGCTAGTGACCTTGTTCCACGTTGGAATGTCAGTCGTCGAACGCTTTTACTCTTTCCTACTTAAACCCTTAGAAGACGGATGAGTTAGGTATTGTCTGATACCAGTCTGATACGTAGTTAGACACCCTCAGGAGTCCTACCCCACCCGCCGTACAGCCCAGACATTGCTTCTTTCGATTAATATCTCTTCCTATCGATGCAACATAGCCTGACTTACTAGCACTTCTCCAATTACAATGAAGTCAAAAAATGGATTAATGCATGGATAGTGGCCAAAGAGTAGGTCTTTTTTCGCGATGGGATCCGTCAATTTCCAGAAATAGGGAAAAAAATAGTGGCTAATGACGGACAATACTTCGAACTTTGAATGTGAAGCTCTTAAGTCAATGCGGTGTTGTGAGGGCGCTTCTACCTCTTAATTTGGGAGGCGGCGTTTCGTTCTGAACATGCGCACCTGAATTCTTCAGACAGGCGTGGTGCGCATGTGCGCATGTGTGGTTACTGGCGTCATACCTTGTGTTCCACGTCAGACGCCCCCCAGGCATTAGATCTTGACGTGATGGGGGCGCTCTCTTGACTAGGACCCTAGATTCGTCCCGGCGAATTGGAGGGGTTAAGTCTTGGTGTCTAACGTAATGCCATTTCGCGCCAGTCACTGGACCTGTATGGTGGAAGATCTCCGAATGGGGCCCTAGTTTTACTCAGGTGAAATGGAGGGCTGAGCCGGTTGATTAACTCAGTGACAAGGGAGTCTGTCGCAGCACAGGGCTTCTCCCTTAAAACTGGCGTACTCTACCCTATCGCAGTATAAATCTCCGGATTCTGTGTAATGGCCGAGTGCGTTATGTAGCATACTGCGTTACCTCGGGGGGTGGTCTTGCCCTCAGGTGTTACTTGTACCACCTGGCCACCCCAATTGGTGTTGGACTCGAGGGGGCAGTGGTTGAAAGTCCGCATGCTGGACTAGGGGGGTATTTCATTTATCTGTTCGCAGACCCCCATTTTCGGGATATTCTCATGAAACGACTCGGGGTTTAACGGGACTTGACGGTTCGACCGGCCTGTCCTGGCCCCTGGATCTGTGCGTAACAATTTAGGGTTTGTGGATCTCGACAAAATGGCTCCGCCATTAGTGCTTGACGCCAGGATCAATCAAATGACTTCACATGGGTTCGGTGGGTCAGGACGTATAGTCCGCTAGACGGTGCTCGTACCAGGATCAATTGTAGTCGTCAATCTTGAGTTTATCTTAGTTTATGCAACTGCGTTCGGGTGGATGGATAAGAATTCCCTCCGGCGGGTGAGTTGCGTCACAAACAACTCGGGTACTGACCTGCTGAGCCAGTAGAGGTTGGATAGTGCTTTCGCTGCTACCAGTCAGACGGTTCTGGCTTTCGAGTCGGGGCCCAAACTGGAAGCTGGTGGGTTCATCTCTTCGGAGGGGTTCTCGCCACGCGCGATGATATGGCGTAATCCTTATCACACTTTCTACCTCTAGGGGTGGACTGTGGAGACTGCTTGGTAGTCACTTGGATAAGAGGACATTCCTCAAATAACCAATAACTATTCTGGTAGAATTCACCTGTTCCACGTCAGAACGGTAGTCGAACGCTGTGTGTCTGGGCCTACTTAAATTCGGGAGGACGGTCAGTCATACGCCGGCAAGCTTCAGCAGAGCAAAGCAGAATTTTGCACGTGGAGCGAAGAAGGTGGTCGATACAAATGTATAACCATTTTTCATAATAAAGCTTAAATTTTCTAAAAAATCGCACGAACTTATTTTTACTTCTAATAGTTTGTTTTTCATTTCAGTTGATGCTTCCTGATCAGACATCTATTAGACTAAGCCACTGGTCTTCACTCTCAGAAACTAAAAGGAAATGTTTACGAGAAACCGAAAATATGTCATACGGCAAAGAATTGAACACAACCCTTCTCTACAACATGTTCCTCCTTTGTCAGAAGAACTATGCTGATTATTTGGATTCCATAAGTAATTCCATGCAAGAGCTAGATTTATTCACGAACATGACACAGAATGATATATTTTTCCAGATAAGAAGTATAAGGATTTTTATTGAATTCGAAATTCTGTCCAAGTTTGATGTGAGTGTAATTTCAATTATATTGAATATTATTTCGTTTATCATTATTGAAAATTTCGCAGATCATCACGAACCGCCAAAATTGCTATGTTGCCATGTTGTTTTGACATTTCTGTTCAGTAGGCATTGACAAATCATCATGGAAAGACTCACGCCGCAACAACGTTTACAAATTGTTGAAATTCATTCTCAAAATCAGTGTTCTATTCGCCAAACTTATAGAGCACTTCGTGAAATTTATGGTTTACATAATCGTCCATCAGAGCAGCTCATTCGTCGAACTATCGATAGATTTCGGACAACATTTTCTCTACTTGATGCAACAACAACAAAGAACTGTGCATACAGTACTTCAAACTTAAATAAAACACATTTAAATTAAGATTGAAGCAAATTTTTTTTTTATCTGAAAGATAATTTTATGGCATTTACGTTTTAGAAATAATTTCCGGCATATGTCCACCACGACTAGCTCTGAGGAACCGCATTCGACCAGACCAATTTTGGACCACTTTTTAGGGTAATTCAGGCCTTATTTAATCAATAACACGAGTTATGTTGACTTCCAAAGCGTCTATTGTTTCTGGCTTATCAGCATAAACAAATGACTTGACATAACCCCCAAGAAAACAATCCAGTGGAGTTACGTCGCATGATCTTGGAGGCCAATTCATTGGACCATTTCTCGAAATAAAGTTATCGCCAAATCTTTCTTTCAATAAATCAATTGTTACGGTAGCAACATGAGGTGTAGCACCATCTTGTTGGAACCAAAACACTTCTGGGTCGATACCATTCAAATTCTGAAACAAATAATCATTGATCATCGATCTGTAACGAGCACCATTCACTGTAACATTAGCTCCAGCATCGTTTTTAAAGAAATATGGACCGATGATGCCTCCCTCGTGTAAAGCACACCATACAGTGCATTTTTCAGGATGCAGTGGAACCTGCAAAACTTCTTGAGGATTGTTTTCACTTCATATACGCAATTTTGCTTGTTTACATAGCCGTTCAACCACAAATGAGCTTAGTCACTAAACACAATTTTACGATAAAAAAGTGGATCAACTTCAAGCTTTTCTAGGGCCTAATCAGCAAACAAACGACGCTTAGTATGCTCAAGTGGCTTTAGTTCTTGAACCAGTTGGATATTGTATGGGTGTGGACCAAGTTTTCTGTTTGTAAGATCACTTCACGGTAGAATATATTAGGTATATGAAGAAATTGTCAATTCAGATTCAATCCATGATTATTGTCTCTGTTTCACAGTATATGTTAGACATTTACAATTATTTTTTGTACTAATTTTCAGGAAGTTTTCAGGTTAGAATATATTGTGTATGTAAAGATTTCAGGCAATGGATGTCCGAAATCAAAATTAAGCTTTTTCAGCTTGTTTGAGTTAGGAGTTCAGTTGTGTTCTGGGTAGGCTTTGTTACTGCGATCTTACACCACTTTAGCTCATAGTACTGTTAATTTTCGACACAAAGGTGGCCGAAACCCGTTCAACTAGAAAATGTCTTTCCCACCTGAACCGGACTTGAATCCGCGACCTTTCGGTCACGAGCCCTGTGCTCTTAACACTGAGCCATCGACACTGATTGACATATAATGTGAAAGTTCTTTACTGGATGCCGACACCAATGTAAATATTTGAGATAATAGAAAATATTTTCTCGATTTTTTTCAGGAAATACCGTTGCCCCCGAATCTGGAAGAGCAGAATATAAAACAGAAATTTGTAAATGTGAAAGTGGGGCAACTAGAGAAGAAGTTTCCACTAATTCAATGGGAAATACTGTTCAAAATTCTCACCAACAAGACTATAAACAATGAAACCATAATACAAATGTACAATCAAGAGTATTTTGAAGATGTTTTTCGAGAACTTTCAGCAGGAAAACATAGGCAAGTGTTGAGCAGAAAAAAAAATATCAGTCATAAATATTGAATTGAATCAGTCCTTACTTGGTGAAAATCCATATTGAATAATATTCAAATAAGGTTATTCCGATTTTCACCCTGTTTATTGTTATGTCTACAACAATTGTTTCGCTATCATAGTAGCATCATCAGGCAGGTTTACATTTTGAATAACTAAGCTTGTTTCCGAAATCCGTTGCTATTCATAAGTAGCAATCATTCATGTTGAAAATTTCCATTTGAAATGAAACAATTTCGTATAACGATTTTTTTTTCAGCAATTTGAACAACGCCTTCTTAGCGCTATTGGCCAATAGTCTGTTTGAGAATACAGTTTTACCAACTCACAGACACAGCCGTGAAACATATTGCAAACAGCAAAGCACAGAACTAATGCCGGATATCGCTAATTATCTTTATAAAAAAATAACCAAGCCAGGGATTGTTCAGGAAAAGAATGCAGCGTTAAGTGAAATGTACGAAAATCTCAGGGTGAGATTCGTCAATTCCTTACAAGGACAAAATTGGCTGGATGAGGAATCAAGATTATCCATTATTAAAAAATTGAACGAAATAGTATTGGCGTTATTTAGAAACGATGATATAAAATCTGAGGAGGATCACTTGGAGACCGTATATGAATTCTTGGATATACTTAAGGACGAATATCAAAATAATCACTTTGATCTCATGGAGTTCAGAAGAAGACAACTCTTGTCATTGCATGGTGAGAAGGTTACACCTGAAAATATGTAAGTAGATTTGAACAACAAATTTCATTAGTTAATTTCGTGAAGATGTTATTAAAAAGCAATATACCCAAGTTATCTGTGGCCAAATTTCACAAAGTGATTCTACAGACAATTTGCAACAAAAAAGTTTCCATAGAGTATGGTTCAATTATCTTTCCTTGTCGAGTTATTCATTTCATAACGTTTCACAAGTTTTTCACCAGAAACAAAGCATAAACTGGAAACTATCATCTCAATCAAAATTAGGTGTTCACCATTGGAAAGGGCGGAAAATTCTCCCTAGAGTAAGGTGGCTTCATGGAGATTACCATGAAATACCTTTTTATTATAGGGTGGTTAAGGAAAATATGATTATAAAATTTTCTTTGGCCATAATCGTTGGTCAAAGTTCACTCTATGTTTTGTCCAGTAGAGCCCTATGGAAATTATGTGTAAACACTGTCTTATTCATGAAACTTTTCAACGATGTAAAGTAAATACATTCTTTTAAATCCTTATTTTCATTGGACAATAACGGCGAGATATACTCAGTCTGAGGAAACATTATTATAAACGACATTCTTTATTATTCAAAAAATTTTTAAATTTATCACAAAAACTTTTGAAAAAGCCTGCCACCTCCTAATTCAAAGTTTTCGTTTTCGGCTAGAATCCACAGCTTCCCGCAACTGCCCCTTGATTGCCCTAGCATATTGCAGTAGTCCTGTATTCCTTGATTAAGCTGGTCACTAGTATGAATTGGGGTAGTATACACCATATCTTTTAAAACACCCAGAAGAAAGAAGTCTAGAGGTGTGAGGTTGGGACTTCGAGCAGGCCATCTGATCGGTTCGAATCTTCCTATCCATTTTCCTTCATAATAAACCTCTATCCATTTTATAACTATTCTACTATTGTGAGCTGAACAACCGTCCATTTGAAACCAAATTTGTAGTCGTTGGTTCAGAGGCGTTGGTCCTTTGGCGTATTTTAAAAGATATGGTATATACTACCCCAATTCATACTCGTGACTATAGCCGATCGAAAATATATCTGCTAAAATTGTATGAAAACTTGTATCGGGTGTTTTATTGAAAATGATTGAAATTTAAATTGAAATAAAACACAATTAAATTAAGATTGAAGCCAAATTTTTTTTTTGAAAGATAATTTTATGACCTTTATGGTTTGAAAATAATTTTCGGCGTATGTCCACCACAACTAGCTCTGAGGAACCGCATTTGACCAGACCAATTTTGGACCACTTTTTCGAGTAATTCAGGCCTTATTTAATCAATAACACGAGTTTTCTTGGCTTTCAAAGCGTCTGTTATTTCTGGTTTATCAGCATAAATCGATGACTTGACATAACCCCAAAGAAAATAATCCAGTGGAGGTATGTCGTCTGATTTTGGAGGTCAGTTAATTGGACCATTTCTCGAAATAATGTTTTCCCCAAATCTTTCTTTCAATAAATCAATTGTTACGGTAGGAGCATGAGGTGTAGCATAATCTTTTTGGAACCAAAACACTTCTGGGTCGATATCATTCAAGTTTTGAAACAGATAATCATTGATCATCTATCTGTAATGAACACCATTCACTGTAACATTAGCTCCAGCATCGTTTTTAAAGAAATATGGACCGATGATGCCTCCCTCGTGTAAAGCACACCATACAGTGCATTTTTCAGGATGCAATGGAACCTGCAGAACTTCTTGAGGATTGTTTTCACTCCACTTATGGCAATTCTGCTTGTTTACATAGCCGTTCAACCAGAACTTCATCACTAAACACAATTTTACGATAGAGACCAATCAACAAAAAACTATGCTTAGTATGTTCAAGTGGCTTTAGTTATTGAACCAGTTGGATCTTGTAGGGGTGTAGGCCAAGATCTTTACGCGAAATTTTCTATGAGGTGGATGCACAGAGTCCAACTTGTTGTAAACGTCGACGAATAGACAAATCTGAATCATCATATACACTATGATTTACAGCAGCGACATTTTCTTCTGTACGTACAGTTCTTTGTCTTGATGTTGTTGTTGCATCGAGTAGAGAAAATGTTGTCCGAAATCTATCGATAGTTCGACGAATAAGCTGCTCTGATGGACGATTATGTAAACCATAAATTTCACGAAGTGCTCTATAAGTTTGGCGAATAGAACACTGATTTTGAAAATAAATTTCAACAATTTGTAAACGTTTTTGCGGCGGGAGTCTTTCCATGATAATTTGTCAATGCTTACTGAACAGAAATGTCAAAACAACATGGCTTCTGTCAAATCACAGTTATCCCTATCGAAAGTTCTATCACTCTAAAAAAAACACCCGATAGCTGTAGTCTGAATCTTCATTTTATAATGACTCAACAGTCAAAACCAGTCGTACTTATTGAATAGTAAAGTTCAGTGGAAATTAGTTGAGTTTCTTTTCTTTTTCATTAAAAATAAATTAGAAAATTCATTCAGATTGCCTAAAGACTCTGGTGTTCATTCGTTAAAAAAATTATTTTGTAGGTACCGACATTTTGTAGATGTTACACGAGATGAACCAATCTTCTTCTATCCAAACAATTTAATATGTGAGTTTATTGAGGTAAGTGGAAAAATAATTTTTAACAATTTATTTCGTAGGTATCCCATATGGTTTATTGAAATACATTAGGGATGACCTTCCACAATATTTGGTCGAATCAAGAGTTGGCTTTACTCTGGCAAAAATAATTGGACATGCCTTCGATAGTATCGGTATTCACTATGGTGTTAATCTCACAGAAGTATCAAGAAATATCTACAAAGATTTCGCAGAAGAATCGAAAGATATGTTACTTCTAATTAATCCGATCAGTTTTAATGGCAAATTGCTATTTTTTAATGTGAGTAAATTCATCAACTCTTCTCATTACAGTATTTTGGGTCATTTCTGATCGAATTCTAAGATGACCATTTTTTCAGTTGAATAATGATCTATCCCAAAGCGACAGAATTGCCGATAACACTGCAATGAAACTAATCACAGATTCTCTTCAGAGTTTCCAAAATTTGGATATATTACCTTGGATACCTCCAAGTTTCTCCAGAGAGAAATTGTTTTTCCTTCATTTGGTCCAAGGTAAGACTTTTTAAAACAAATACTTTTTAGATACTGAACTGTTTCAGCCGTTACTATTTGGTAGTTAATCATAACTAAAACAAGTTGTAAAAATTACTATGTTTTACTACCAATAAATTGATATTTTTCACATTTAATTCTGACTCTAGTTTCGGGAATTAACTATTCCATCTTCAGACAACTGAATACTCAAAAAGCAGCTATTAACGAAATTTCTCCCATAATAAAAACTAAAGAAAACAAAAAATTCATTTCTTTATCGTACTTCGTTAGAATAGTCAAAAGGTGGCCAATAGTTTTTCCAAATTAGACATTAATATTGCTTTCAAAACACAGAATAAATTATCATCCTTATTGTTTAATGCATAGGACCCAACTCCAAACATACTTAAATCAGGAGTTTATGAGTTATCTTGTTCGACGTGCAGTAATAAATATATAGGACGGACGGGACGTTCCTCCCACACGAGGTTCAACGAACATAAAATGAATTTCATTATAAATGAACAAGCTTCTACTTTTCCAACTCATTGTTTCGAAAACGGCCATCCTTTTCCGACAAAAGATAAACTTAAATTTTTACAGGTATAATAGAATCAAAAGGAAAGTTAATTATTTAGAATCTGTTGAAATTTCAAATAAGTTCATAATAAAAATAAAGTAAAAATAATGGATGACTGTACGGATCTATGTAGATCCAAAATTTTTGAGATATTTAAATAAGTAACATCTGTTTACCAATCTTCTTTGACGTGCTGACGTTCTATTATCGGCCGTTTTTTTAAGAGTGATCGAATTTTCTTAAAATAACACCTTCACTTCTCATATATGTAACAGAAAATTTGAAAAAAGTTGAGGTACAAATTAACAACAACTACAACAAGACAAAGAACCGTACCTACTGAAGAAAATATCGCTGCTGTAAGTCATAGATAGTATTAATGATGATCCAGATTTGTCTATTCGTCGACGTTCACAACAAGTTGGACTCTGTGCATCCACCACATGGAAAATTTTACGTAATGATCTTGGTCTACACCCATACAAGATCCAACTGGTTCAAGACACTTGACCATAATAAGCGTCGTTTGTTTGCTGATTGGGTCCTAGAACAGCTTGAAGTTGATACACTTTTTTATCGTAAAATTGTGTTTAGTGATAAAGCTCATTTCTGATTGCACGGCTATGTAAACAAGCAAAATTGCTATTTATTGAGTGAAAACAATCTTCAAGAAGTTCTGCAGGTTTCATTGCATCAAGATTTCATTACAGATCGATAATCAATGATTATTTGTTTCAAAATTTGAATGGTATCGACCCAGAAGTGTTTTGGTTCCAACAAGATGATGCTACACCTCATGCTGCTACCGTAACAATTGATTTATTGAAAGAAAGATTTGGCGATAACATTATTTCGAGAAATGGTCCAATTAATTTGCCTCCAAGATCATGCGACATAACTCCACTGGATTATTTTCTTTGGGGTTATGTCAAGTCATTGGTTTATGCTGATAAACCAGAAACAATAGACGCTTTGGAAACCAACATAACTCGTGTTATTGATGAAATAAGGCCTGAATTACTCGAAAAATTGGTCCTCAGAGCGAGTCGTGGTTGACATATGCCAGAAATTATTTTTAAAACATAAATGTCATAAAATTATCTTTCAATTAAAAAAAATTGGCTTCAATCTTAATTTAAATGTGTTTTATTTAAATTAAAAGTTCTGTCACTCTAAAAAAAACACCCAATAGTTTTTAAGCGCCCTCTCATTTTAGACCTTTTTAACCTGTTTTTATTACCTCTTTTAACTCAGTATATTCATAAATACCCCGTTCGGCTTGTTGAGTATCCAGTTGCCTGAAGATAAGATTTCTACAACTTATTTTAATTCAAATACTTTTTTTTTTATTAACCTCGTGCTCTTAGGAATGTGTCGAAAGATGGAGGTGACAGATTTCATAGTTCAAGCTTATGAAAGTCCCGTTTTACCTCCACAAATCAGGGTGGCGAACTTTTTGGGGAATTCGAAGGAGTTTCTGAAAACGTTCGGTTGCAAACCTGGATCTGGAATGGCAAGAATTGAAGGGGGTTTCCAGTTTCCTCATTTGTCATAGTGTCTGATATAATGTAAAAAATATAATGCTGTAAAGTCTGATTTCATATATTTTATGTGATAAGTATAATCATATTATGAGGAATTGTATATGTATAAATGAGTGTAATTATTAAAGTGAAATACAAGGTGTCCAAAAAGAGTATCAGGTATTTGTTACTTCGATAAAACAAAAACTTCTTAAAATCTAAAAAAAGTTTATTGTTATTATAACAAAATAATGTGGAAAATTATTTGGAAATGATGATGTGATCTAAATGGTGACCGTTAAGCTGTTGGAACTCTTTTAATCGGTAACGAGGATTGGCGACCATTTCTGGCCTGGTGTTTTGCTTCAATTGCGTCAGGTTCGTTGGATTATTCTCATAGACCTTACTTTTAAGGTATCCTCATGCTAAATAGTCAAGTGAACTAAGGTCAGGGCTTCTGGGAGGCCAGTTCATGTTACCCCTAGGTGAAATGACCTTATTACGGAATAATTCGTTAACATCTCCCATTGATTGATGTGATGTATGGCAAGTGACCCCATCTTATTGAAACCACGTTCTAGAGTTGAAACCCTGAAATTCCTGTGACTCTTGACCCAAAAAGTTTCGCAGCATATCGCAATAACGGTCACTATTTACATTGATTGGTCGGCCTCGTGGAATCTTCATGAAATTAAGGACCAATTATGCCTCTAGCAGACATAGTGGCTCAAACTAGGACCTTTGGGCTGTGTAGGGGTCGTTCATGCTTTCGTCTCGGATTTTTCTCTGCCAAATACCAACAAATATATTTATTGACATGACGATTCAGATGAAAGTTTGCTTCATCACTGAAGAGTATGTTATCAACATTGTTGAACCGCCGTAACATTTCGTTGGCAAAATTCAATCGATTAGCATAGTCCATATCTTTCAATTCTTGAAGCCATTGAATTTTATAGGCTTTTAAATGCAAATCTTTCTTTCAAATCATATGCAAGGACGATCTCTATATGTTTAATGATTAGACTCGCTTTCGGATGGATAAAGACGGATTTTGTCGAACTGATGCCTTCACTTCTTGAATCGTTTCTTCGTCGTGGACTGAACGAGGGCAACCAGAGTGTTGAATTTTTACCGTTGCATCTGTAATCTCGGATATCCGAATCCATTTTCTAATGCTGTCGTGTATGATATTCTGCACGATACAAATGCTGATAAGCTACTATTGAACCATCGTTGCGATAATACGCTCTTACGCAATGCGTTCCCGGGTACTGCTCCATTGTGACTAAACTCCACAAAATGGCAGACACCCCGATCCGCTCCCCACGTCGCTGAGTTTCAAATGCAGCGCCAAAACAAATACCCGATACCCTTTTTGGGCACTCTGTAGATGCATTTTACTACTTCATGCAGAACTGATATATAATAAATATATTTTTTCTTTATATTATCATGACTTACATGAAATTTTGCCAATTTCCTAGCAATGGTGTAGAGGAAATATTAGTGGATTACGTAAATACTGCCAAAAATTCACTGGGAAAGAAAAGGGATTGTGGAAATCTTCATGTCTCTGAGCTGTCTGGTTTTCTAAAGTCACGTGGAGTTTGAGCGTCATTTGTCACTTAGATTGTTCATAGTTTTTCATTCTGTCCTTTCATATCAATTATGTTCCGATATTTTTCTCAATCAATAAAAACATTGGACAATTAATCATTCTGAAATTTGATATTACAAATGATAGTTTCGAAACGAAAACGTTATATAAAAATAATAATGATAATCAATTTAGTGAATCCTTTGACACACATGAATAGGACAATTCAAATAGCAGTACATTCAGAATAGAAAATAATTAAAATCAGAAGATATAGAAAATGCACACCTATAAACAATCATAGCACAACAGTACTAAAATAAAAGGATAGGGAACTAGAAATCTTTTTTTTCGTTAGATTGTATTGATCCAACAAATTCTGTAAGTCATAGTGTTAATAATCATCCAGATTTGACTATTCGTCGACGTTCACAACAAGTTGGACTTTGTGCATCCACCACATGGAAAATTTTGCGTAAAGATCTTGGTCTACACCCATACAAGATCCAACTGGTTCAAGAACTAAAGCCACTTGACTATAATAAGCGTCGTTTGTTTGCTGCTTGGGTCCTAGAACAGCTTGAAGTTGATTCACTTTTTTATCGTAAAATTGTGTTTAGTGATGAAGCTCATTTCTGACTGAACGGCTACGTAAACAAGCAAAATTGCCATATATGGAGTGAAAGCAATCCTCAAGAAGTTCTGCAGGTTCCGTTGCTTCTTGAAAAATGCACTGTATGGTGTGCTTTACACGCTGGAGGCATCATCGGTCCATATTTCTTTAAAAACGATGCTGAGCTAATGTTACAGTGAATGGTGCTCGTTACAGATCGATGATCATTGATTTTTTGTTTCAAAATTTGAAAGTTGTCGACCCAGAAGTGTTTTGGTTCCAACAAGATGGTGTTACACCTAATGCTGCTACCGTAACAATTGATCTTTTGAAAGAAATATTTGGCGATAACATAATTTGGAGAAATGGTCCAATCAATTGGCCTCTAAGATCATGCCACATAACTCCACTGGATTATTTTTTTCGGGTAATGTCAAGTCATTGGTTTATGCTGATAAACCAGAAACAATAGACGCTTTGGAAGCCAACATAACTCGTGTTATTGATTAAATAGGGCCTGAATTACTCGAAAAAGTGTCCATAATTGGTCTGGTCGAATGAGGTTCCTCAGAGCTAATCGTGGTGGACATATAACGGAAGTTATTTTTAAAACATGAATGTCATAAAATTATCTTTCAAATTAAAAAAAAAAATTGGGTTCAATCTTCATTTAAATGTGTTTTATTTCAATTCAAAGTTCTATCACTCTAAAAAGAACACTCGAATATACTTTTTTCTTTATTGAATGAACAAACGGAGTCACTGCAATCAGAGTGGTGCACGGGAATCGCTATGAAATTTTTGTCGAAGAAAACGTCAAGAATTACGACTTTGTTGTGTTGAGACTCACATAAATATGTATTTAGTATTTGCAAACCCCTCTCTGCATATATATAGATTTCATGTCATATACGTCCCTCGAACATTATCATAGTATCGTCAGGATATGACACAATGAGGCTCTTTGGTATTTCCAGTGATATTATCTGATTTATATAAATAAGAAAGAGAATGGGACCTATGACATTTCCCTGAGGAGCCCCATATTTATAGTTTGAGTATTACTAATTTCATCTCTCACTCTAACTGTTTGGATTCTGCCCGTCAAATAGTCCCTCATAAATTCCCAGCATCTGCCCCTTATCCCGAATGAATCAAGCCTTTTCAGCAACAATTCATGAGAAATGGTGTCAAAAGATTTCGCTATATCAAGAAACAGTGCCATACATTTCTTTCCTTCGTTCATAGATTGTAAAACTGATTGGACGAATCGGTCCATAGCGTCTTGAGTTGTTTTATTTTTTTGAAATCCAAATTGGTTGGGGCTATATTGTATTTGTCGAAGAAATCTACTAAACGAACTTTCAAACCTTTTTCGAAAATTTTTGCAAAGTTGCATATAAACGATATGGGTCTAGAGACTCCTTTCTTACGAAATTTTTGAAATATCGAAAGAAAGATAAGTTATGTTAAAAAGGAACTAAATGCAAAATTGAAAAGTTTACTTTATTACACTTAGGACATCTGTGTTTTGTTACGGTGCATGGAAATAACAGCCTCCAATATAGGGCTGTTGCCAAAAAGTATTTGGGAATTTGTTAAATTCTCCTTTTTCTCAATGGGTTTTTTGATTGAAAGAATCTCCAAATAGTCGATCAATTTACCCTTATTAACATTATTTAGTGAAGTGACATCTTTTTCTTTAAAAAATGTTTATTTTCCATACAATGTTCTGCCAAACCGGTAGATTTCTAGTTTTTCAAAATAATAGACATCCTATGTTCTTTGATTCTTTGTTGTAAACATTGGCCTGTCTGTCTTATATATGTAGCATTACAGCCATCACAATTAATTGGATAAATCTTCGATTTATCTTTTTTTTACGCTGATGATGGTCAGCTGAAACTTTCCTTCAAACCTGATGAATGTCGACAGGCAGTGGCGGCCCTTAATTTCGATTTGAACGTCATATACGAGATATCAGTGCAACATTGCCTTCGTTTGAATTCTAATAAATCCATGAGCCAACTCTTTGGGAGAAAAAATCAAAGAAAAATGTTCTTGCAAAATTATGGTCAGAGCATTATAATGAATGGAAACGTTGTTTGTTTTGTGGATAATGCCAAGAATTTGGGTTTGACAATTGATACTGACTTACGATTTACGAGGCATATATCCAATTCGCTGAGCAGAGCTTACTTGAACCTAAGACTCTTATATCAATACAGAAACTACCTCAATAGATCGGACAAGATATTGCTTTGTGAATCCCTAGTACTGTCACATATGAATTTTTGTGATGTTGTCTACAGTCCTTGTTTAACAGTCTTTGATAAGAATCGAATACAGATGCTTCAGAATCGTTGTTTGTGATTCATTCACGGAATTCGAAAACGAGATGCAATAACATATACCCTCTAGAAAACAGGATGGCTCAACATGGAAGATAGGCGGAAATTTCATTCTTCGGTTTTGTTTTTCAAGATAATCAAGGAGGGAGTACCGATAACACTTTTCAACAAAGTTTTGTTCCGATCTGGTGTGCATTCTGTGAATATTCGCTCTAAATGTAGTATTTCTATACCGAAACATTCAACTGACTTGTTCACGAGATCATTTTCCTACCAGGTGGCAAAAATTATGAACGAATTAAAATTTGAGTATAGTAATATCTCACTCGATAAGTTCAAATTACGTTTGCTCGACAATTTTCGCAACGATCCCCTGTACGGCTGAACTGTTCATCTCACTTTTTTGGCTTTTGCAGTTCTGTTTACTGAAGAGTCTAATAAAGATGTTGTGTGACTGACTATTTCTGGGCTCTGTTTGAGGTGAGGCAAACATAAACATTTAATTATATAATCTGCGGCATTGTTAAAGTTGTTATTTCTTAGTTGGGTATGCTCGGATTTCTTCAATTTTCGTTTGTGTTTTAAATTGTAGAGGGTTAGATGGAAAAATAGACGTATGACTTCAGGTGGTTTTCAACAAGTTACTGTATTGTTTTCTGACCTGGGGTCATGCGAACTAAATCTCGCCCTCAGATAAGTAATTTTTTTTGATTTGTATATTTTGGATTGGTAAATGAAGACCATTTATTATTATTATTATTATTCGGAAAATTTGGGGTTCCTTCCTATATTGTTCACCAAAATTTTAGCTAAATTATTTCTATTTACTGCTGAAGAATTAATTCCCATTTTATTAAGACCATTAGAGATCCTACTGTTAAAACCTTTTATATAAGCCACTGAAAACCATATTTTCTTTTCTTCATAAAAATCATTTATATTGATATAAAATTTATTGAAAATATTGTGGTAAGTTTTCTTACTAATCATTTTGTCAATGATTTCAATTCTATAGCCATTGTGCACCGCTATAGTTTCAATTATATTGACTTGTTTTTGGAAATTGGCTTCGTCCAATGGGATGCTCAAAAGTCTATGAATGAAACTATGAAATGTTGACATTTCAATTTGCCACAACTGATTGAATTTTGAATGAAATATTGTGTCAGTAGTGGTAGGTTTTTTAAAAATGTCGAATTCGACATTTTGACCGAATACAATTGCCGAAAGGAAGTCAATATAATTAAAATTATAGCGGTGAACAACGGCTATAGAACTGAAATCATTGACAAAATGATTAATAAAAAAAGTTACCACAATATTAAAGAAAAAGTTCATATCAATATTAATCTTTCTTATGAGGAAAAGAAAATATGGTTTTCATTGGCTTATATAAAAGGTTTCAGCAGTAAGATCTCTAATGGTATTTATAAAATGGGAATGAATTCTTTAGCAATAAATAGAACTAATTTAGCTAAGATGTTAGTGAACGCAAACTTTTCCGAATCGGGGATATATTAAATCAATTGTGATGATTGTAAGGCTTTATATATAGGACAGACAGGCCGATGCTTACAACATAGAATCAAAGAACATAGGATGTCTATTTTGAAAAACCAGGAATCAACCGTTTTTGCAGAACATTGTATAGAAAATAATCATTTTTTAAAGAGAAAGATGTTACTTTACTACATAATGTTGAAAAGGGTGAATTGATGGAGTATTTTGAGATTCTTTGAATCAAAAAAGCCATTGAGAAAAATAATTTAACAAATTCCGAAATACTCTTTGGCAACACCCCTACATTGGATGCTGTTATTTACATGCGCCATTAAAATACACAAATGTCCTGAGTGTAATAAAAGAACCTTTTCAATTATATGTTTAATTCCTTTTTGTACTCCTTTGAAAATAGTCGAAAGACCGAAACACGTGTCAGGATTCTGAATAAATTTTGAATCATATAAACTATGTGAATTTTTTCAGATAAAATTGTTATAATGTTAGGGCCGACCGCATACTCCATTCATTTAAGTAAAAGCCTTTGTTAGACGTCCAATCTGATACCTCAATAAAACAAGAATCACCTTCTGCGACACTCCATTACTTCCTTCGCAACCTCGTTGCCATTGTCCCCGTTAATGAGGCCCCTTTACAAACCAGAACCACGACCGCCGTGTCAATATCGGAGCGATCAGGAGCTCCCGGTTTCACCGCAGAACGGACGTGACGTATCGGCGATCTGACCCCAAGAACTCGCCATGAGACCCCTCCAGCGCTACCTCCAATGACCCTCGTTAGATATTTGTCCGATAAAATACTCTAGCTGCATGTATCCCTTGCCTCTGATGAAAAGAAAGCCACCAACCCCTGTCACACGGAAAATGATCTTCGAGCGTTTGGTATTTAGACTCCTGACACAGTTTCACTCGTCATTTTTCCTGAATGGGGTAGAGGAACGCAAGCTGATTTGGAAAACATCGGGGACATATGTTGACAATTGAATCAGTCTTTACGTGATGAAAATCCATATTAAATTATATTGAACAAGGTCATTCCGATTTTCACGAATTTTTATTTGAATTTAAGAGAAATTTGATAAATCCGAAAAAGGTTTGATTACGGGAAATCCTTTAAGTACTTCAATCTTGATCTGATGCCAAATATCGCGAACAAAATGATGATGAACAGTGATAAAACACAGAGACTACTGTTTGAACCAAAGATGCCTTCGGACAATCACATGAGGCTACTTGGTGTCTTTTTGCAATCAAATCTCAAGTTTTCTGTTCACATAGATGAAATGATTCCTAAGTTGTTAAGAGCTATCTATGGAGTTAGGGGAATAAAGCAAATAGCTGGAGTTGAAGCAGCCAAGATTACTTACTTCAGCATCTTTCATAATGTCCTTAACTTCGGCATTCTTTTCTGGGGGAATTTGTTTGAAAGTATTCATAAAACAGAAGCAGGTACTGAAAATACTATGTGGCGTAATAGTAATAGATATAAAATAATATTTAAATAAGGTTATTCTGATTTTCACAAATTTTATTGTTATGTTCACAACAATTGTTTCGCTATCAGAGTAGCATCATCAGGCAAGATCACATTTTGAATAACTAAGCTTGTTTCCGAAATCCGTTGCTATTTACATTACAGTAAGTATAATACAATAAATTTTTATTGAGCACTAAAACCCAAAAAAGGATCTCTGCAAATTTCATCATCATCATCATCATCATCATCATAGAGAGAGTGTAACATGAATCTATATAACAAACTCGATCAGATTTTGTTAATCACAGCGGCAAATTGCAGACATGCGCACGTCTCAACTGGTGAATACACGTGGCTCCTCTTTTTGAATGTAAACTGATTGTTGTACAGTGGATTCATTTTGACACGAAGGCCTGAATTAATCGAAAAAGTGGTCCAAAATTGGTCTGGTCGAATGCGATTCCTTATAGCTAGTCATGTTGGACATATGCTAGAAATTATTTTTAAAACATGAATGTCATAAAATTATCTTACAGATAAAAAGAATTGAGTCCAATCTTAATTTAAATGTGTTTTATTTCAATTCAAAGTATTATCACTCTAAAAAAACACACAATATATCTTTCTATCTATGTGGGGACTTGAATGTTATAGGAATTTTAGTGGAACTTCAAGAAGGATTTACAAAATATTGCTGTTCTCTTTGTCGTGAAGTAAATCAGCATTATATAGCAAAAATTTGGCCAGAAGGAAGTGTTTTTTAACCGGATTCTCAAAATGTTAAGTTTAAACCTCTTGCAGACCCCAAAAATGTCTTTTTGCCTGTTTTTCGCATTAAACTTGGGCTGATGAAAATTTTGTGAAGGCTATAAATGAATACTTAAAACAAGTCTTTTTCAAAGTGATGCCAAATTGAAGTAAGGCATTTTTATTGGACCACAAATCAAAAAATTGCTGGACGACGTTAAATTCACAGAGAAGCCTACAACAATATGGATGCAAACTACCAACAGTTAGTTAATGAACTATTAGATGCCTACTAATCGCTTGGTGCCTGAATGTCATTAAAAATTCATTTCCTTCATTTCCTTCACATCTGTAATTTTTTCCTGAAAATTTGGGAGCTCTCAGTGACGAGCAGGGTGAAAGATTCCACCAAGACATTAGGACAATGGAAATTCGCTATCAAGGACGATGGGATCATTTTATGACCCCTCATAAAAAGAAAAAATAGAATTTAATTAGTATTTCAAGACGTTCAGTAGGTGTAAGTCGATATATACGGTTAAAAAATTCTGAAATCATTTTTTTCAATACACATCAGATATTGTAACATTAAATGTGGTTCTTCAAATATAACAAGATAACCTTGCGTGTTCTAACCTTTTTTTTTCTCATTTTCATATTTCGATATGTTCATTCTACCATGATAAGCATTCAACTTTATGTTACAACCAAAAAATTTTTTTGTCGGCCAGTTAATATTATTATCATTATTGATGCAGAATTTCGTGAGGATCATGGGTCATATGAGCGCAAAAGCTCCGGACTTCTTGTCAGTTCTTCTCTATAAGTATTTTATATAAGCTTGGGAAAAAACAAAATGTGTCCAAGAAGGCGTCGCGCATATACCACCAGCAGCAGCAGTAATACGCACGACGTTATCAGTGCGGTCATAAATCAGATGCAATTTAGAAGCATCGAAGCGAAAAGCCACAATTACACCGGAGAGATTTATTAGTAATAACTTATAGCGACGGTGGCTACGAGTAATATACTTGTGTTGCCGCGGAGAATGAAGAGCAATCGGGTCCGCAAGTTTGGTTAGGCGGACGCGGGGTTATTTATACGGGCTGGTAGATGGCGATTCTAATAACCATCCCTCATCCCTGCGTTTTGTTGGGTTGCCACGCGAACGATAACGGTTGTGTCTTTCGGAGATGCCAGAGAAGTTATGACTTGGTAATTAGAACGGGTGCCAAGTTATTTTCCGTTCATTTGGAAAATACAACATAAATTGTATTCAGACATTTCAGAAATTAACTATAAAGAATAGAAATAAATTGATAACAGATGTCGCTACTAGTTTAATATGCCAGTGTTTCATCAGACAACATCTTCATTTGGAGGTATCAACATTAGGTTTTGTTTTCAGTACCTATCATTTCCCTGAAGTGTAGACAACACAGTTTCTGAAAATGTCAACTTTTGTACCGAATAATGTTTTTTTGCCGATAGTTTTACTTCATTAATTCAATATGAAGAAAACAGCTGCCGAAAGTCATCGTATTTTAGTGAATGTTCATGGTGACATTGCTCTAGCTGAACGAATGTGTCAGAATTATAGTCCGTCTTGAAAGTATCCGGAAAAAACAAAAATCAATTGTAATTATTTACTCTATATTTTTATGGAATGAAATAAGAAATTACTTTGTATTCTATCATTTTTTATTATAACTGATATACAGTGACTCGAGTTTCGTAGTGTTTACTACATTTTCAAACTTAGTTTGAATTGAATTTTTAATTAATGGAAATAAAGTGTTTTACTTCAAATCATTTAAAAAAGAAGTATATTAAAATTATGAAAAATAATAAATTCCGGATACTATCTAAATCAGGGGTTCCCAAACTTTTCTCGGTCAGAGATCACTTTTATATTATTCTTGTTAGCAGGAACCTCTATGTAGGTATATTAAGAATGAACTGTAAAAATCAAACTGAATCTTTTATTAAAAAATCAATAGGAAATTACATAAAAAAAAATGAAATACTTTCAGGATAAACTTCTGTAATTTTGTATTAGTGTGATTTTTGAGCTTGCATCCTCTTCTCGAGTTCGGCTATCCTAGGACTAATATTGCTACTCAAGGCTACACGCAAATCATCATCTACTCTCAGACGATTCCTGGCCTTGTTTTGAATAACAAACAAAGCAGAAAATCCTTGTTCACATAAATAAGTCGTTGAAAAAACTATAAAATAGCGCAAGACGATTTCTCCGAGTTTTCTATAAGAAATTGTTTTTTCACACCAAAACGACTCAAGTGAATTCGATTCGAAAGCATCCTTGCAGTTTCTGTCATTTTGTAACTCAATGAGTTCTTCCTGTATTCCTTCAGTAACTTCCCTAGCGTCCGTGCTAAAAGGGTTATAAATCAGTTTTTGATCAACTTTAGCAGCTTATTCGCTATATTCTGGGCGGTAACGATTGAATTCAGCAACCAACACGTGTAAATGAGTCTTGATGTTTTTTTATAAATTTGATTTATTAGCGTCATACTTGGGGTCTTCAGCAAGTGCTTTCAATGTAGCATGTTATAACCACAACTGAAGTGTGCAAATAAAAACTCGGAGTTTATCTTCGAAAATGAATATTTTTGAGACGTTCTCTGATTTTTCATTTCCGTAACCTTGCAGTTGCATATTCAATTTATTTAAATGTGTGAAAATATTCACTCAGATAAGCCAAATTCATCTGAAATGTCGGATTAGTTAACTGTTTCAAACAATCATTAATTTTTTTGTCAACCAGAAAAATCTCAACCTCTGCTCTCAGTTTATATAATCTGCCCAGCATATTACCTTTCGATAGCCATCAAACTTCTGTGTGGAAGTGCCTCATAGTCAGAGTCCATTTCAGTGCATAATTTTTTAAAGAGGCGTGTATTTAAGGCGCTACTTTTAATAACATTCAAATTTTTTATTATTATTTTCCTGATACTCCTAGATCTTCTGCGAAAATCCCTCAAAATCTTTTTTTATCAGCTTGTACGAGTGATGAGTTCAGTTATGTTCTGGGTAGGCTTTGTTACTGCGATCTTCCGCCACTTTAGGTCACAGCACTGTTAATTTTTGACCCAACAGTGAAATGATGGCAGACACCCGTCCAACTAGAAAATTTCTTTTCTACCTGAACAGGATTCGAACCCGGACCTCCCGGTCACAAGCCCGATGCTCTCCGGCTGAGGCATCTACACTCACTTTTATGCACAGCTGCAGTGTATCGTCCCAGAAGTGTTTTAGTTCCAACAAGATGGTGCTATACCTCATGCTGCTACCGTAACAATTGATTTATTGAAAGAAAGATTTGGCGATAACATTATTTCGAGAAATGGTCCAATTAATTGGCCTCCAACATCATGCGACATAACTTCACTGGATTATTTTCTTTGGGGTTATGTCAAGTCATTGGTTTATGCTGATAAACCAGAAACAATAGACGCTTTGGAAGCCAACATAACTCGTGTTATTGATTAAATAAGACCTGAATTACTCGAAAGAGCGGTACAAAATTGGTCTGGTCGAATGCGGTTCCTCAGAGCTAATCGTGGTGGATATATGCCGGAAATTATTTTTAAATCATAAATGTCATAAAATTATCTTTCAAATAAAAAAAAATGGCTTCAATCTTAATTTAAATGTATTTTATTTCAATTTAAAGTTTCATCACTCTAAAAAAAACACCCGATATCTGACATCATGAGTGATATGGAATATTATTGTTACTTGAGAAACGTGAGGTTCAGTGTGCCATATTTGCTCATAAACTACTTAATGGAAAAATAAACTCGCCATATTTATTATCCAGGATGGCTATTAGTGTTCCTGGGTTGTTCAAGAGGATGGTCTCTATTTTTATTTGCCAACGCCTCATACACATTTGCTCCGGCGCCCAAAAGGGAACTTTGACGCGAAAAACGAAAAAGACTGGCAAATTGGACCGCAATATGCTGTATTTATTATAGTAATAACCTACCTGTATGAGGATGAAAACTGATGCACAAAATATAAAAACAATGAGACCCACAATGACAACACAACTTGGAACAGTATCTATACTATCTCTAACAATATTCTTTATTGAAGTGTTTATTTTGTGAGTTATTTTGTAAAGTCCTTTGATAGGAACAGGTACAATTGCAACATACTACTCTGTCAAGAAAGTACCGGGAATTTTAAATTAAAACAACATTTTTACATTTAATTGTCAAAATTTATTGGGTCGCCTTCAAAATAGGCTCCATTTGCTCCAATACATCTATGCCAACGGCACTTCCAATTATCGAAACATTTTTTATAGGCGTTTTCCGGGATGGACTTTAGCTCTCGCGCCGAATTTTGTTTTTTGGCTTCAATCGACTCAAAACGGGTGCCACGAAGGGGCAATTTTAGTTTTGAGAAGAGGAAAAAGTCGCAGGGAGCCAAATCCTGCGAATACGGTGGTTGCTGAAGCACGTTTGTTGAGTTTTTGGCCAGAAAGTCAGTGACAATCGTAGCTCGGTGAGAAGGCGCGTTATCGTCATGCAAAATCCATGAGTTGTTCGTCCACAAATTTGGCCGCTTCTTACGGATACGCTCACGCAAACGTTTCATAACGCCGAGGTAATACTCCTTGTTTACCGTCTGACCCTCTGCAACGAATTCGTAGTGCACCACGCCACGGATATCGAAGAAAACAATGAGCATCACCTTCATTTTCGAGCGGCTTTGGCGTGGTTTTTTCGATTTCGGATCATTTTTTGCCACCCATTCCGATGATTGCTGGCTTGTTTGCATATCGTACTTGTAGACCCAGGTCTCATCACCAGTAATAATGCGTTCCATGAATGTAGAATCGGAATTACAGCGATCCAGCATGTCTGAAGCAACCTGTTCGCGATGACGTTTTTGAAGAAAATTCAGGTCTTTCGGTACGAGTCGTGCGGCCACCTTTCTCATGCCCAAAATATCAATCAAAATCGTATGTGCGGACTCGTGGGATATCTTAAGATCATGTGCTATCTCTCTCAAGCTGGTACGACGGTTTTCCAGCACCCTTTCCTTAATTTTATCGACGTTATCTTCGATCGAAGCCGTCGATGGGCGACCACTTCACTTCACTTGAAGGCTCTGTAGCACTGATATGCACGAGTTTTCGATAGAGCATTATCACCAAAGGCCTTTTGCAACATTTTCAATGCATCGGCACACGAAAATTCATTTGCAACACAAAACTTTAAACAAATTCTTTGCTCAACGTAATCACCCATAGTAAAAATCGGCACGCACTCTGACATCGACTGACTTAATCAGCTGTTGCAAACACACTAGTTGACAGATCCCGCTCAAGCTTGGCATAGTAATTAAGGACAGTGGTACCAACCTAGGAAAAAAAAATTTTACCTGCCTCATTGCCCCGCCAGATTTAAATCGATAATTCCCGGTACTTTCTTGACAGAATGTGAATGCCTTCACTGCACAAAAATTATTATATATGTACTGCCAAATACCTAAATAGGATCCAATACGTTTTATGATGTAAAACAAAATCGGCAGTGGTAAAAGTGGAAGTAACACCACATTTTTCCAAAATAACATTCCGGCGCACGCCCACATTAGAGAGTATAAATAAAATGTACTGCCGTTCTTCTTCTCTTCAATGTGCTCCACGAATTTTCTCCATACATATTTCTGTATGTGTAAGAGTGCTGATGGGCTGGGTGTTGATATGTTTGGTTAGCAATGGGATAATATTAGGTTCGGGAGAATAAATCCATTATTTTTGCGTGAAATTCAAGGCTTTATTCAATAAGTTTTGGATTTTCCGATTTGGTTCAAATATACACCGCTTTGTTCTATAAGTTGTTGCCATTTTTAAGGTAGTTTCATAATGTCTCTCTCATAGAAGTCTTGGTCCTTATTGGCGAAGAACTCCAGTAAACTATTTTCACAAAATTCTCTTGATGCCTTTCGCTTATCATCAGAAAGTTTTGCAATGCGAGAAAAATATGGAAATCGCTTGTTGCCAGGTCGAGACTATATGGTTGATGCATTATAATTTCCCAACCAAACTACCGGAGTTTCTGGCGAGTCACTATATATGTGTGTTGCCTGGCTTTTTGTTAGTTTTCTGTTAGTCGTTCACTTGTATGTGGCTGGATCGTTATTATACTCAATTTTCTTATGATTTGGTTCGTGGATGTTGATAATATCAAAAACTTTTCTGTAACATGTTACCTGTTGTTGGGTTACAATAAAGAACTATTTTTATTATTATTATAAAATCATATCTTCCTCCCTGAGGAATCCATAAAATTCTCAAAAATCGCAACAGGCGGCAGCGAGAATTTTTTTCTTGGCGTTATGGTCGAAATTAGCGTACTGAAGTCAAATGAAAATTTCCTCCAATTTTCAGTACAGTGCTGGTAGAAGAAGGTGACTGTTACATAGATCTTATCGATATTCCTCCCAATATGAAAGTCGGTTATAATGAAATTAAGAGTGAAGGAGGGTGCGTTCAGCGTCGGAATATCGGCGTCGCATAACGAGACGAGCGTTCCTGCGGAGCATCGACTTTCCACGTTTTGCTGACTTTTGCTATTCTGATCGGTGTGCCGTTAACCCGGCTCCAACAACCGTTTCAATGCCAGACACCACATTCGAATCGTCCTACCGTGGCTCCATATTAGCCTAGAACCGCAAAAAGGCCTCCTCATCATAACATGAGTAAAGGAGCTTTGTCTTTTTTTTACTGGGTACCAATAAGTATCAAATATATTCAAAAATATATAAAACACTTTTATATTGTTTTGAGTAAATCTCATTACAGTTCATGAAAAAGGCAATCAACCTTATGAATTATTGGTTTTATAAGATAAAAGCTGGGCCATCTAGTTTGCATTCTGAAGTAGTAGTTATTTAGAGTTTGGCAACACTTCTTTCTGTCCTTCGTGTTTTGACAGAAAGTTACATGAATAAGGTCTATGAATTATTAGTTTTATATAATAAAAGCTGGGTAACCTAGAGTTTGCATTCTGAAGTAGAAGGTGTTTTGAGTTTGGCAACATTTCTTTTTATCCTTCGTGTTTTGACAGAAATTTACATAAATAAAAGGTCACTGCCTTTTCTGTATTGGTTCTGTATTTTTTGAGTATCTCTTCTTGAAAAGTTTTTGAAAAAAGCAATCTACCTTATGAATTATTGGTTTTATATGATAAAAGCTAGGTCATCTAGAGTTTGCATTCTGAAGTAGTAGTTATTTAGAGTTTGGCAACACTTTTTTCTGTCCTTCGTGCTTTGACAGAAAGTTACATGAATAAAGTCTTTGTCTTTTCTGTATTGGTTCTGTATTTTTTGAGTATATCTCATTACAGTTCTCGAGAAAATCAATCTACCTTATGAACGATTGGTTTTATATGATAAAAGTTGGGTCACCCAGAGTTTGCATTCTGAAGTAGTAGTTATTTTGAGTATGGCAACACTGCTTTTTATCCTTCGAGTTTTGATAGAAAGTTACATGAATAAAAGGTCATAGTCTTTTCTCAATTGGTTCTGTATTTTTTGAGTAAATCTCATCACAGTTCTTGAAAAATATCGATGTACCTTATGAATTATTAGTTTTATATGATGAAAGCTGGTCATCTAGAGTTTGCATTCTGAAGTAGTAGTTATTTTGAGTATGGCAACACTTCTTTTCATCCTTCGTTTTTTGACGGGAAGTTACATGAATAAAAGGTCATTGTCTTTTCTGTATTGGTTCTGTATTTTTTGAGTAAATCTAAATTTTGAATATCAAAACGGATTTAATCTGTTAGTCTTCTATAATTTCATTATCAAAATAATTTTTATTCAAAAAACTTTTAGAATTGAATTAATATCTACAATAAGCACTGCTCATATTTAATAGACGTATATAATCAAAACTCAATATACAATGTCAAATAGAATAAATAAACCAATAAATATAAAAAGTCATTTAAAATCAATAAATAAATATTTGAAGGAGACAAAATTTTGTTTGTGATCTTACCATAATGAAACCAATCCCTTTTCAAAAACATAAAAGACAACTTAACGATTTCTCAAACAATACAATTTATTTGAAATATTTGATATGTTTAAATATCCGAATAAGTTGATTCAAAAATCTCTCAAAACATGCACTATATCTTCAAAAAACAACTTTTTTGAAATTAAAATTGTAGAAGACTAACAGATTAAATCTGTTTTGATATTTAAATTTTGTTTTATTTCTTCTATCAAGTAAAAAGCCTTTTTCTATTTAATTGAGTAAATCTCATTACAGTTCTTGAAAAAAGCAATCTACCTTATGGATTATTGGTTTCATATGATAAAAGCTGGGTCATCTAGAGTTTGCATTCTGAGTAGTAGTTATTTAGAGTTTGGCAACACTTCTTTTTATGCTTCGTGTTTTGACTGAAAGTTACATGAATTGCTTCTGTATTTTTTGAGTAAATCTCATTACAGTTCTTGAAAAAAGCAATGTACCCTATGAATTATTAGTTTTATATGATAACAGCTGGGTATCCTAGAGTTTGCATTCTGAAGTCGTAGTTATTTTCAGTCTGGCATCACTTCTTTCTGATCTTCTAACGAGTAAAGAATCCCATTTTTCTTAAATAATTCGATTCATTAACTTCAATGATTATATAAGAAATCAGGGATTACTTTTGAGGAAAAATAAGCAATTAGTTTGGAGCCAACTCAATACTAAGTTCACGTTTCTTAATATGTGAAACTGTACTATTATAACATGCGAAACCTTCTTACACCGAATGATATAATCTTTAAATTTTTTCGTGTCAGGATATCGTATTATGCAATATATTGTTTTCCATCAAGATCATCTTTCTAACACTAATGGCTGAAACAGTTCAAAACCTGAAACTTCATTTCATTTGCGCATTGAAACTGACTTACAAAAATGTGTTGTATTTGATGCATAATATTTTTTGTGAGAAACGAAATCAAATAGAAAATGTATATGGCATAAATTGTAAAAATACACATGAAATTAATATTGTTTGAATTCCACTGATACTTCACGAGAAACGCTTTTATCACGCTTGGTTCAGGGTCGGTACACATTGAATAAACGTAATAAATAAAAGGCTAATCTTGCAAATTAAATCTGGACAATGGTTACATTTCAACAAGGGGATGCGCGTATATGTATATTTGTTGATTCTTTCAATTCGGCTTGGGTCACAATACAAATCGAAATATAAAATCATTTCATAGGTATACTCATTTTCAATCATCTGTATTGCATGTTAATATATTTTTTCGCATTTTGACTGATAATGTGCTATTTTACTAAATTCAAAATCGTTTAATAAATATCATATAGAACTGTCAATTTACTGCATAGTATTGTCACTGTCAATGAAACAGTTTTTCCGAAAATTGTTTGTCTCAATTAAGAATACTTATGATACATTTCATATCCGTTGTACTCTGATCCCATGGTAAATACACCAAAATTTTTCCAGTGTCTCCTATCTCTTTGACAGTTAAGCTGTATAATTCTGCACGCCGACATGGCCCATTTAAATCAAATATTAGTACCACTTTCATTAATAAGAACTTATCGTCTAGAGACTCTTTGAAAAACATAATAATGCTTTCTATAGTCAAAACTTTTGATTTCTTTGCTTTGTATGTGTCATTTTGACAGTTCAAAAAGGCAAGTACCCTTTTGTATTGTTAAATATTCACATTTCCGTTTATTTGTTATACTTTTTAATATGGAATATGTAGACCATAAACTGGATGCTTTGAGACCTTTTGCCCAAAATAATGAAAGACATTATATGAAAACACTAAAATATATAACAAAAATAGCTTACCTTCTCGAAAAAATAGGCTAGCATTACACTTTCATCGGTTCTCAGTGCGTTTTTGTCATCAAAAATCAAAAAATATTTCATATACCTTCTCGTATTTTTCCTTGAATTTTAAAGGAATTAAACTTGAAAACGCTTCTCGTGCGGCATTTAAAATGTCTTCAGAACAATTGGCAGTAGCAAGACCCATGTTTGTAATTAATATTTAACTTAATCTCAATTCGACCCACAAAAATGAAACTTGTTATCTGTTGTTACGTGAATGAACAAACCGTGTCAGAAACTAGGTACGGAAATTCTACACAGATTTCGGGTGGTTTTTTTAGAATGATAGAACTTTCGAAAGAAATAACTGTGATTCGACAGAAGGTAGAAGCCATGTTGCTTTGACATTTCTGTTCAGTATACATTGACAAATTATCATGGAAAGACTCACGCCGCAACAACGTTTACAAATTGTTCAAATTTATTTTCAAAATCAGTGTTCTATTCGTCAAACTTATGGAGCACTTCGTGAAATTTATGGTTTACATAATAGTCCGTTAAAGCAGCTTATTCGTCAAACTATCGATAGATTTCGGACAACATTTTCTCTACTCGATGCAACAACAACAATAAGACAAAGAACTGTACGTAGAGAAGAAAATATTGCTGCTGTAAGTTATAGTGTTAATGATTATTCAGATTTGTTTATTCGTCGACGTTCACAACAAGTTGGACTCTTTGCATCCACCACATGGAAAATTTTGCATAAAGATCTTGGCCTACACCCATAGAAGATCCAACTGAATCAAGAACTAAAGCCACTTGTTTGCTGATTCGGCCCTAGAACAGCTTGAAGTTGATCTACTTTTTTATCGTGAAATTGTGTTTGGTGATGAAGCTCATTTCTGATTGAATGGCTATGTTAACAAGCAAAAATCCCATATATGGAGTGAAAACAATCCTCAAGAAGTTCTGCAGGTTCCATTGTATCCTTAAAAATGCACTGTATGGTGTGCATTACACGCTGAAGGCATCATCCATATTTATTTTAAAACGATACTGGAGCTAATGTTACAGTGAATAGTGCTCATTACAGATCGATGATCAATGATCATTTCTACCGAAATTTGAATGGTATCGACCCAGAAGTGTTCTGGTTCCAACAAGACGGTGCTACATCTTATGTTGCTACCTGTAACAATTGATTTATTGGTAGAAAGATTAGGCGATAAGATTATTTCGAGAAATGGTTCAATTAATTGGCCTTCAAAATCATGCGACATAACTCCACTGGATTATTATATTTTCTTTGGGGTTATGTCAAGTCATTGGTTTATGCTGATAAACCAGAAACAATAGACGCTTTGGAAGCCAACTCAACTCGTGTTATTGATTAAATAAGGCCTGAATCACTCGAAAAAGTGGTCCAAAATTGGTCTGCTCGAATGCTAGTCGTGGTGGACATATGCCGGAAAGTATTTTAAAACATAAAAATTATAAAATTAACATTCGTTAAAAAAAAATGTCTTCAGTCTTAATTTAAATGCGTTTTATTTCAATTTGAAGTTCTATCACTCTAAAAAAATACCTAATATAAAGAAACCTGGTAAAAAAAGCAGTTTCACTCAACTCATATAGCTTTTATGTTACTCGGTCGCTCCGTTCGCTCGTACTCAAAAGCAATACTCATTTAGTAAAACTTTGCTTTTCTAAACTTGTCATTTAATATACTATTATTTATCAAAGTACACATTTCATTATTGAACTGTTTCAACTGTCAATATCTGGTAATTGATCTTAATTGAAAAACGTTTTCAGAAAATACTATGTTTTATTACCAGAAATATTGAAACATTTTTGCGACTGCAGTTTTGAAGCAGTAGCGGCTCGTGAGTAAAAGAAGTGGGTTTTCTGCTTCAAAATCAGTATTAGCGAGAAAGTGTCCAGTGTAAGGAGATATCGAGCTTCGAAGAACCATTTCGATCCTTCTTTTAATGAAAAATACACTTTAAAATGAAGGTGTTGTTAGATGAAACAATGGAATAATACACTAGTAGCGACATCTGTTATCAAAACCTCACGAACTTATTTCTACTCCTACTAAAAACGGAAAATCCTCATTACTAATTTTATATTTACAAAATATTAAAAAATGAAGATAATCAATATTTCAAGATGAAACCGTTGAATCTATTCGATTCCCGAGTTCCGTTATCAGGAACGCTGGCCAATCTTTATGCCGAGAAAATTCCGCAGGCAGAACTAAAGACCGACCGTGGAAAATAATTCGGACATTTAGGCGAAAATAAGAGGAACTAAGGGGTGGATTTATGGATTTATAAAATATGCCGCGTCAGCACTCTTGACCGGCACGAACTTTCCTCGGCCATCTGGATATATCTATCCGAGATCCTGTCCGCAGCCTACTGTGCTCAAAGGCCAGTCGCTATCGTCTCGTTCAAACATTTTGCGCCCCGCAATTTGGGGTGGTTTCTGTTTACACACAGCCTCATTAATATGCATAAATTGACATTGTACGACCTCTTAGCGTATTAATGCAAAAATCTATAGAATCTTAATGTGTTGACATGGTTTACCAAATATGAAAGCGCGCCATGGAATGACCGTACATGGACAAACAAAACGATTTCAGGGAGTTACGACTGTACTTTGTAATAGAGAAGGGGATTTGTTGACCACGGTAGTATCGAAAGATTTAATTTTGGGTCGTTTATGGGTAGAAGTTGGGAAATACTGGGTGCCAAAATTATCTCGCAAAAGCTTCTATAGAGTATGATTCAATCACACTGACCGATCAAAAAAAAATTTCGTTGGAACATAAAGCTAGATAGCATATTATGGTGGTAAAATGGTATCCAAATACGAAAATGAGAATAAAAAGTTGTAAAACGTAAGGTTTTCTTGTTATAAATATAAAAGCACATTTAATGTTACAATATCTGATGTGTATTGAAAAAAAAATTTCAGAATTTTTTAACCATGTATATCGACTTTATTTAGTTGTACACCTACTAAATAAACTTTACATTTAAGAAAGACACAAAGATGAAAAATATTGGCTTAAAATAATAATCAAAGTCCATTTTTTCCTTTTATGAGGTGTCATATCTTTCGTCTACAAAAGCAAGCAGTAACCACCCATCGTGATTGGATGCCATCGTCCTTGATAGCGAATTTCCATTGTCCCAATATCTTGGTGAAATCTTTCACCCTGCTCGTCACTGACAGCTTTCAAATTTTAAGGAAAAAATTACAGATGTAAATGGAAAAACTGAATTTTTAATGACATCCGGGCACCAAGCGATTTCTAAGCATACAATAGTTCATTAACTAACTGTTGGTAGTTTGCATCCATATTCTGACCAAAAAGCCTCCTAGATCTTCTGTGAAGATCCCTGAGTTCCATATTCTGACTTTCTTCCTGGTAAACTTCTCTGTAAAATTAACGTCGTCCATCAATTTTCTGATTTGTGGTCCAACAAAAATACCTTCCTTTAATTTGGCATCACTTAACTTGGGAAAGACTTGTTTAAGTATTTGAATCCATCGCCATCTTTATTCACAGCCTTCACCAAGTTTTTCATCAGCCCAACTTTAATGTGAAGAGGAGGCAGGAGGACATTTCTGGGGTTTACAAGAGGTCTAAAATAAACATTTTGAGATCCTGGTTGAAATACACTTCTTCCTGGCCAAATTTTTTTTAATATAGTGCTGATTTACTGCACTACTGTCCCATGGACAAAGAAAACAGCAATATTTTGAGAATCCGCCCCCCCCTGAAGTCCGACTAAAATTTCTATAACTTTTAAGTCCTTACATATCTACCATTAATACGTATTGCAGTTTGTTTTATCCAAAAGATTGCGTATATTTCCATAACTTTCTTTCATTTTCACTGAATGTGCAACTGGTATAGAGGGTTTTCAATTTCCATTATGCAATAATACAGCTTTTAAACTGTATTCAAATCTATAAATAAACGCCACTTAGAGGGGGAATGCTCAATAACAAGTTCCTACGTTAAACCATCAATATCAGTACACAACAAACTTTTCATACGGTAGAATAGAGAAAACGAAGCATCTCTTTTACTGCAATTCGTAATTTTCGTTTCGTTGCATTCTTTAAGACGGGAACCATGAAGTTCTGACTGTTTCATTGACATCTCCAAATCACGTACTAAATCAATCATTTTTCACTTGAAACATAGCATAACTTGAAAATTAACATATGAATCAAAATTTGGTGTACACCGCTAGAAAGAGCGGAAATTTTTTTTAGAACAGGGTAGCTTCATGGGGATTTGTGTAAAATGCTCTCTTATTATAGGGTGGTTAAGGAAAAAATTATTATAAAATTTTCTTAATCCATATTCTTTGATCAAAATTTACTCTGACTTCCGCCTCGTAAACTCTGATGAAAATTGCAAGAAACCATGGACAACTCTTTTCTGTCATTCATGAAATCAAGATTCGTTCTTCCTATTGTTGACAATGTGTTGAACGATAATATAGATATGATCTTAAGTAACTTATATCTCACTCTCAAGTTCCGTTCGTCTCGCCCGATCACACTTTTCGTAAAGCTCTCGTCACGCATGAACCAGCTTACTATCTAAGTCAAGTGTGCGTGAAGAAGTTTTACTTCAAAAATGTAATGTTTTCAGAGCTATGTTTTTGAAAACGGACCTAATTTACATGACTTTGAATTCAGAATTATTTATTCTTACTTCTTGGATATATATTGAAACTATATACAATATATACAAAAACAATTGAAATTATATCCTTATATACAGCGTGGTCCAACGAAAACGTAACACTTCGATTTCCGGCTTCAAAATGAAAATGGGGAAAATCGCTCGGACCCGTCAAATGCTGGTTTGAATGAGAACGACTTTTCTGCTGTACAAAATAAAATAGAATATTTCACTTGATAGAAGAAATATAACAAAATTTGAATATCAAAACAGATTTTATCTGTTAGTCTTCTACAATTTTAATTTCAAAGAAATTTCTATTCAAAAAACTTTCAGAATTAAATTAATGTCTACAATAAGCGCCGCTTATATTTAATAGACGTACATTCTGTCAAGAAAGTACCGGCAGGTAAAATTTTTTTTCCTAGGTTGGTACCACTGTCCTTAATTACTATGCCAAGCTTGAGCGGGATCTGTCAACTAGTGTGTTTGCAACAGCTGATTAAGTCAGTCGATGTCAGAGTGCGTGCCGATTTTTACTATGGGTGATTACGTTGAGCAAAGAATTTGTTTAAAGTTTTGTGTTGCAAATGAATTTTCGTGTGCCGATGCATTGAAAATGTTGCAAAAGGCCTTTGGTGATAATGCTCTATCGAAAACTCGTGCATATCAGTGGTACAGAGCCTTCAAGGACGGTCGTGAAGTGGTCGAAGACTTGCCTCGTTCCGGACGCCCATCGACGGCTTCGATCGAAGATAACGTCGATAAAATTAAGGAAAGGGTGCTGGAAAACCATCGTACCAGCTTGAGAGAAATAGCACATGATCTTAAGATATCCCACGAGTCCGCACGTACGATTTTGATTGATATTTTGGGCATGAGAAAGGTGGCCGCACGACTCGTACCGAAAGACCTGAATTTTCTTCAGAAACGTCATCGCGAACAGGTTGCTTCAGACATGCTGGATCGCAGTAATTCCGATTCTACATTCATGGAACGCATTATAACTGGTGATGAGACCTGGGTCTACGAGTACGATATGCAAACAAGCCAGCAATCATCGGAATGGGTGGCAAAAAATGAGCCGAAACCGAAAAAACCACGGCAAAGCCGCTCGAAAATGAAGGTGATGCTCATTGTTTTCTTCGATATCCGTGGCGTGGTGCACTACGAATTCGTTCCAGAGGGTCAGACGGTAAACAAGGAGTATTACCTAGGCGTTATGAAACGTTTGCGTGAGCGTATCCGTAAGAAGCGGCCAAATTTGTGGGCGAACAACTCATGGATTTTGCATGACGATAACGCGCCTTCTCACCGAGCTACGATTGTGACTGGCTTTCTCGCCAAAAACTCAACAAATGTGCTTCAGCAACCACCGTATTCGCCGGATTTGGCTCCCTGCGACTTTTTCCTCTTCCCAAAACTAAAATTGCCCCTTCGTGGCACCCGTTTTGAGTCGATTGAAGCCATAAAACAAAATTCGGCGCGAGAGCTAAAGTCCATCCCGGAAAGCGCCTATAAAAAATGTTTCGATAATTGGAAGTGCCGTTGGCATAGATGTATTGGAGCAAATGGAGCCTATTTTGAAGGCGACCCAATAAATTTTGACGATTAAATGTAAAAATGTTGTTTTAATTGCAAAATTCCCGGTACTTTCTTGACAGAGTAGTATAACTATTCTACTATTGTGTGCTGAACAACCGTCCATTTATATAATCAAAACTCAATATATAATGTCAAATGGAATAAATAAACCAACAGATATAAAAAATTAATAAATAAATATTTAAAGGAGACAAAATTTTGTTTCTGATCTATCCATTATTAACACCAATTCCTTTTCAAAAACATGAAACACAACTTAAGGACTTTTTATATATTCAAATAAGTTAATTCAGAAATCTCTCAAAACATGCACTACATTTTCAAAAAACAATTAGAATTCTGATAATCTCTTCATCGGAGGTAAGATATAGTGATTGTTATTTGATTTTGATATTTGGAATATTATTTAGAGGAGAATATTTGGAAGCCAACAGGCTTCCGAAGCGTCTATTATTCCTGGTTTATCAGCATAAACCAATGATTAGACATAACCCCAAAAAATAATACAGTGGAGTTATGTCGCATGATCTTGGAGACCAATTAATTGGACCATTTCACGAAATAATGTTATAGCCAAATCTTTCTTTCAATAAATCAATTGTGACGGTGTAGCACCATCTTGTTAGAACCAAAGCACTTCTAGGTCGATACCATTTAACTTTTGAAACAAATAATCTTTGATCATCGATCTGTAACGACCACAATTCACTGTAACATTAGCTCCAGCATCGTTTTTAAAGAAATATGGACCTATGATGCCTCCAGCGTGTAAAGCAAACCATACAGTGCATTTTTTAGGATGCAATGGAACCTGCAGATCTTATTGAGGATTGTTTTGACTCCATATACGGCAATTTTGCTTGTTTACATAGCTGTTCAACCAGAAATGAGCTTCATCACTGAACACAATTTTACGATAAAAAAGTGGATCAACTTCAAGCTGTTCAAGGGTGCAATCAGCAAATAAACAACGCTCATTATGGTCAAGTGGCTTTAGTTCTTGAACTAGTTGGATCTTGTATCGATGTAGACCAAGATCTTCACGCAAAATTTTCCATGTGGTGGATGCACAGAGTCCAACTTGTTGTGAACGTCGGCGAATAGACAAATCTTGGTCATCATCAACACTATGACTTACAGCAGCAATTTTTTCTTCTGTACGTACAGTTCTTTGTCTTGTTGTTGTTGCATTGAGTAGAGAAAATATTGTCCGAAATCTATCGGTAGTTCGACGAATCTGCCCTGATGGACGATTATGTAAACCATAAATTTCACGTGCTCTATAAGTTTGGCGAATAAAACACTGATTTTGAAAATAAATTTCAACAATTTGTAAACGTTGTTGCGGCGTGAGTCCTTCCACGATAATTTGTCAATGCTTACTGAACAGAAGTGTCAAAAAACATGGCTTCTACCTTCTGTCAAATCACAGTTATCCCTATCGAAAGTTCTATCACTCTAAAACAACACCCGACACTTGGAACACAGAAAAACATAACAAAAAGTACTCACCCCAAATAATGACCCATGATAAGAAAAATAACCAGAATTTCCTCACATTCGGACCGAATTCATTTATACCTTCAATAATTTCATCATTTTTCATGAAATTCACTTTTTGTGAATACACCTATATTATACTAGCGTCGAAGCGTAGTCACGCCTTGATACGTGCCATCCATATGTATTCGATTTTAATGGCGACCAAGTAAAAACTTCAAGATCCAACTGGAAATGTCATCTGAAACAGTTCAGTGTAATCATCATCAACCGCCTTTCATTAATAAATCAACCGGTAATAGATGTCTTCGCTAAAAAGAACAATACGTAAACGTAATGCGTTCCTTTACGTCGCCAACAAAGAATGATCTGGCATTCAGGGTAGAAACTGTTCTCTTGGGGCCTAGACAATGCCATCATTAGTAACCACCAACCGCAGTGATTAGAGCACACGATAATGGTTTACGTCCGCCAGATCTCCTCTCCATTTCCTCAATTGCTGTTAACCATGTTGTGGTTTCTGATTTCAATCGCTATTCAAGCAACATTTACTATCTCCGAATTGATAATGATATGAAAGGTAGCTTATTATTATTTCACCTGAAAGAGATTGAAATTAAATCAAATAATTAACATCCATTTATTATTGTGAGTTGCTCACATGACGCGTTTCGTTTACATAGAAAATTTTTCAATTGCTTGTAATTTTCTAGTCTAAAATTTGGTAATACACTCTATTTAAATGGTTTTTGTTTTGAAGTTTTTCATAATAATTTGCCCCTACTTTAACTTTGTCACAAATGGAGATACAAAAAAAAGTTCTTCACAAAAGTTGTACGAAATCAACTAGATTTTTCCAAAATGATTTCACAAAATGTAATATGTACAGACTGGACAAGATATTGGATTCAACTTCATTTTTTCAAATGTATATTTTCTTACTATTGGCTAGCTATTTCTCTCCTGATTAAGAATATGTATGCATGTAATGCTCTATCTCTCTTATTTTAAGGACTACAGAGTCTCAAATTCGAAGAACCACCTGGCAGGTTAACGGTTGTCAAGTGGTAGGCTGTGATAAATCAACAAAGGACATTGTTAACAATATGATATACGTTGATATTCAATAAAATTATTACTGAAAAATGCATTATACAGCAACGGAAAATTTTTGAATATTTTCACATTATTTGAAGAACATTAAAAACAAGAGAGCTGCAAGCTGGCATTAAATCCAGGTGATCCAATTCCAAGTGAAAATATCGGGTGTTTTTTTAGAGTGATAGAACATTCGATAGGGATAACTGTGATTTGACAGAAGGTACAACCCAATTTGGTTTGACATTTCTGTAAGCACTGACAAATTCTCATGGAAAGACTCACGCCGCAACAACGTTTACAAATTGTTGAAATTTTTTTTTCAAAATCAGTGTTCTATTCGCCAAACTTATAGAGCACTTCATGAAATTTATGGTTTACAAAATCGTCCATCAGAGCAACTTATTCGTCGAATAGATTTTGGACAACATTTTCTCTACTCGCTGCTGTAAGTCATAGTGTTAATGATGAATCCAGATTTGTCTATTCGACGACGTTCACATCAAGTTGGACTCTGTGCATCCACCACATGGAAAATTTTGCGTGAACATCTTGGTCTACACCCATACAAGATCCAACTGGTTCAAGAACTAAAGCCACTTGACCATAATAAGTGTCGTTTGTTTGCTGGTTGGAACCTAGAACCGCTTTAAGTTGATCCACTTTTCTATCGTAAAATTGTGTGTTTAGTGATGAAGCTCATTTCTGTTGAACGGCTATGTAAACAATCAAAATTGCCGTATATGGAGTGAAAACAATCCTCAAGAAGTTCTTCAGGTTCCATTATATCTTGAAAAATGCACTGTATGGTGTGCTTTACACGCTGGAGGTATTATCGGTTCATATTTCTTTAAAAACGATGCTGGAGCCAATGTTACAGTTAATGGTGTTCGTTACAGATCAATGATCAATGATTATTTGTTTCGAAATTTGAATGGTATCGACCCAGAAGTAATTTAGTTCCAACAGGATGATGCTACACCTTATGCTGCTACCGTAATAATTGATTCATTGTAAGAATGATTAGGCGATAACATTCTTTCGAGAAATGGTCCAATTAATTGGCCTCCAAGATCACGCGACATAACTCCACTGGATTATTTTCTTTGGGGTAATGTCAAGTCATTGGATTATGCTGATAAACCAGAAACAAGAGACGCTTTGAAAGCCAACATAACTCGTGTTTTTGTTGAAATAAGGCCTGAATTCCTCGAAAAAGTGGTCCAAAATTGGTCTTGTCGAATGCGATTCCTCAAAGTTAGTCGTGGTGGACATATGCCGGAAATTATTTCTAAAACATAAATTTGATAAAATTATCTTTCAAATGAAAGAAAATTTGGCTTCAATATTAATTAAAATGTGTTTTATTTCAATTTAAAGTTCTATCACTTCAAAAAAAACACAATATGTAGAGTTTGGTGATTACGAACTACGTTTTGATGACAGCATTCATTTTCTGTTATCATTTGAAGAAAATTGCTGCAGAATCGAATCGAATGTTTGTTGAAACTTAAGGTGAACATGAAATACAGTGCTTCGGGTGGTCTGAAAAATTCAGAAGTAGGTATTTTGATCTGAGAAACGAATAGCGTGGAAAACCACCGAAGAAGTTAGCAGATGATGAATTTCAAGCATTATTGGATAAAGATGATACTCAGACTCAAAAACTACTCGCAGATGAATCGAACGAGATACAGAAAATCATCTGTATACTTTTGAAAGTTAGGAGAAAGATTCAAAAAGTGGAAAAATAGGTTCCGTATGAATTGACACAATTTCTTTTAGGAACAAATCCATGTTGTTCAGAAATAATAATTTATGATCCCATCACGCACGAAAAACTCGAGGATTCTGCTTAAAATACTTAATTTGCTTTTGGTCCTATAATTATCAATATTATGTTTATCGCCCATTTTCCGAATTGGAACCACGTGAGCAGTTTTCCATTTTTTTGGGAAATTCACACTGCATGAACGATCGGCTGAACAGGATTGTAAGAAGAATATATAAAGATTCAACGCACTGCCTGATAAATAAGGATGGTAATCCATCCGGACCTGCACCCATATTGTCATCCAGCCCAGAACCTCAACAACACGATCTTTGATTACTCTGATCTCATGTATGGAATCATAATTGCTGACACACGAGGAAACATTGCAAAACTCCTGTTCATATGGTTGAACACCACTATTATTAATCTCCAATTTGGGTTGATTGATCGATGGTGATTCTAATTTCATTAAAATGAAGCTTTTTAGCGGCCCTTCAAATGTTACAAATTGACGGATGCGCCGGTTTCCAATATCGCTTATTCCGTTCGCGAACCGATCCCGAAAACCTTTAAGCGATTTCCCATTTCTCTATCAGGGGCATCATAAAATCGGAATGTTATTGCCGTGAAATAAAATGGACCCGCCCACACAAATTATTCGATTGGAAAACCCTTATTAGCCCCCATATTGTCCCCAAGTTCGGAGAAAGGGATCGTGGCCCATAGACATATATCTCGAGATGAGCAGACTAGTGAGTTACTGTTACTCTGTCGTTATCTTGTTTGTTTGTTTTCGGGGGTTTCGCTTCCTTCTGTTACGTCAGAAGACGGTTGGTCATTACGTGAAAGCGCCATCCGAACTTTATGGGAAAGGTGATTGATAATGATGTCCAGCTTTTCTATAATCTTTTTTATTTCCCAATTTTTAATGAAGTTTCGATCAAAATTATAACGTATACAGAATTTTACAACTCTTGAGTATTTGTGTTCACTTTTTTGATTGTCAAACGAAAGAATAACAAGAAACATTACCAATTTTAATGACTTTGAGTTCACAATTATATATTCTTACTTCTACGATATACTACTCTGTCAAGAAAGTACCGGGAATTTTCAATTAAAACAACATTTTTACATTTAATCGTCAAAATTTATTGGGTCGCCTTCAAAATAGGCTCCATTTGCTCCAATACATCTATGCCAACGGCACTTCCAATTATCGAAACATGTTTTATAGGCGCTTTCCGGGATGGACTTTAGCTCTCGCGCCGAATTTTGTTTTATGGCTTCAATCGACTCAAAACGGGTGCCACGAAGGGGCAATTTTAGTTTTGGGAATACGGTGGTTGCTGAAGCACGTTTGTTGAGTTTTTGGCGAGAAAGTCAGTCACAATCGTAGCTCGGTGAGAAGGCGCGTTATCGTCATGCAGAATCCATGAGTTGTTCGCCCACAAATTTGGCCGCTTCTTACGGATACGCTCATGCAAACGTTTCATAACGCCTAGTTTACTCCTTGTTTACCGTCTGACCCTCTGGAACGAATTCGTAGTGCACCACGCCACGGACATCGAAGAAAACAATGAGAATCACCTTCATTTTCGAGCGGCTTTGGCGTGGTTTTTTCGGTTTCGGCTCATTTTTTGCCACCCATTCCGATGATTGCTGGCTTGTTTGCATATCGTACTCGTAGACCCAGGTCTCATCACCAGTTATAATGCGTTCCATGAATTTAGAATCGGAATTACAGCGATCCAGCATGTCTGAAGCAACCTGTTCGCGATGACGTTTTTGAAGAAAATTCAGGTCTTTCGGTACGAGTCGTGCGGCCACATTTCTCATGCCCAAAATATCAATCAAAATCGTACGTGCGGACTCGTGGGATATCTTAAGATCATGTGCTATCTCTCTCAAGCTGGTACGACGGTTTTCCAGCACCCTTTTCTTAATTTTATCGACGTTATCTTCGATCGAAGCCGTCGATGGGCGACCACTTCACGACCGTCCTTGAAGGCTCTGTACCACTGATATGCACGAGTTTTCGATAGAGCATTATCACCAAAGGCCTTTTGCAACATTTTCAATGCATCGGCACACGAAAATTCATTTGCAACACAAAACTTTAAACAAATTCTTTGCTCAACGTAATCACCCATAGTAAAAATCGGCACGCACTCTGACATCGACTGACTTAATCAGCTATTGCAAACATACTAGTTGACAGATCCCGCTCAAGCTTGGCATAGTAATTAAGGACAGTGGTACCAACCTAGGAAAAAAAATTTTTACCTGCCTCATTGCCCGCCAGATTTAAATCGATAATTCCCGGTACTTTCTTGACAGAATGTATATTGACATTATATACAAAAACTGTCACATTGATATCCTTATATATAATCAATATAGAATATTTTTCAATGTCTCGAAAAAAACCTTTTAACCTTTTTACATCCCGACATGAAACGTATTAATACAAATGTATTAACAAAAATTATATAAGTATGTACCGGGTGTTTTTTTTAAATGATAGAACTTTTAATTGAAATAAAACACATTTAAATTAAGATTGAAGCCAAATTTTTTTATTTTAAGATAATTTCCGGCATATGTCCACCACGAATAGCTTTGAGGAACTGCATTCGATCAGACCAATTTTAGACCACTTTTTAGAGTAATTCAGGCCTTATTTAATCAATAACACGAGTTATGTTGGCTACCAAAGTGTCTATTGTTTCTGGTTTATCAGTATAAACCAATGACTTGACATAACCCCAAAGAAAATAATCCAGTGGAGTTATGTCACATGATCTTGGAGGGCAATTAATTTGACCATTCTCAAAATAATATTATCGCTAAATCTTTCTTACAATAAATCTATTGTTACGGTAGCAGCATGAGGTGTAGCATCATCTTGTTGGAACCAAAACACTTCTGGTTCGATACCATTCAAATTTTGAAACAAATAATCATTGATCATCGGTCTGTAACGAGCACCATTCACTATAACATAAGCTCCAGTATCGTTTTTAAAGAAATATGGACCGATGATGCCTTTAGAGTGTAAATCACACCATAGTCATTTTTCAGGATGCAATGGAACCTTGTTCACATAGTCGTTTAACCAGAAATAAGCTTCATCACTGAACACAATTTCACGATTGAAAAGTGGATCAACTTCAAGCTGTTCTAGGCTCCAATCAGCAAACAAACGACGCTTATTATGGTTAAGTGTCTTTAGTTCTTGAACCAGTTGGATCTTGTATGGGTGTAGACCAAGATCTTTACGCCAAATTTTCCATGTGGTGGGTGCACAGAGTCTAACTTGTTGGGAACGTCGACGAATAGACAAATATGGATCATCATTAACACTATGACTTACAGCAGCGATATTTTCTTCTGTACGTACAGTTCTTTGTCTTGTTATTGTTACATCTAGTAGAGAAAATGTTGTCCGAAATTTATCGATAGTCTGACGAATAAGCTGCTCTGATGGACGATTATGTAAACCATAAATTTCACGAAGTTTGAATTTCAATAATTTCAATGTCATTCAAATTTTAGTTCTATCAAGTACTGACTCACATTTAAATTGATTACCAATTTTACCTTTTGAAATGAGTACTTATGTTTTAAAATGACACTCTTGGTATTCTGTGTACTGATATAATTAAATATATCACAACTTCGTTCGTGAACAAGATGTCATTCTTTTTGAATAAAATGTCATATTAAAATTCTGATTTTCCCTTAAAACTATTTTATAATTATGAAGTTAAAAAATATCAAATAAATATTTTCTCAAGTGAAAGATTTCAAAACAGGCACGATTTATTTTCATAATATTAAGGCAGCCATTTTTGAAATGGTATAAACATAAGGAGATCTCATCAATATTGGGTAAACTCTGTCAATTGAATATATAGTGCACACACGAAAATCTTTCGCGTAATTTAGGAATGCATTAATGAGTGAAGCTATTGTGTCAGTCGCTCATCACAAGAATAACTTATTTATGTGTTATAAATACTCTTTGAATCTTCCCGCACTCTTCCTTTTCCTTTGTTTCAGTAGCTTTTTTTATTGAAAGAATCTCCAAATAGTCCATCAGTTTACCCTTTCTTAAATTATAAGGTGAAGTGACATCTTTCTCATTAAAAAAATTATAATTTTTTATACAAAGTTCCGTGAAAGCAGTTGATTTCTGGTTTTTCAAAATAGACTTCCTATGTTCTTTGAGTCTATGTTGTAAACATCGGCCGGTCTGTCCTATAAATGTAGCATTACAATCATGACATTTAATTTGATAAATCCCTGATTCGGGAGAGTTGGGGTTCCTTTATTTATTGTCCACCAACATCTTAGCTAAATTTTTTCTATTTACTGCAAAAGAATTGATTCCCATTTCATGAAGACTATTTGAGATCCTACTTCTGAAACCTTTTATATAAGCCATTGAAAACCATATATTCTTCATAAAGATCATTTATATTGATATGAAATTGTTTCAAAATATTCTTGTAAGTTTTTTTTTCAATCATTCTGTCAATGATTTCAGTTCTATAGCCATAGTTCACAGCTATAGTTTCAAATATATTGACTTCTTTTCGGAAATGGACTCCGTTCAACAGAATGTTCAAAAGTCTATGAATTAAACTATGGAACGTTGACATTTTAATGCGCTATGATCATTCAAAATCCAATCAGTTATGGCATATTAATATACGTGAACATTACATAGTTTTAAAATAAATGGTGGTTTATACTTGATAGAAGGTATATAAAATTATTTAAATATTTTAATATTTACAGATATATTCTTTTAGCCTTCTATATATTTAATTTCAAAAAATTATGTTTAATATTATACCTTCAGGAATTAAATTAATGTCATATAAGTGGTACTTATATGACATTAATTTAATTCTATACTGACGAAGCAGAGTCTCTCCTAAAACTTGTTTTTTAGTAATGTTTTTACATATCTTGAGATTTTCTGAAAAGTAACTTAGTTGGATATCCAATAATATTGTATATTCTAAGTAAGATAGTTTTATGATGAAATTCTTAAGATTATGTTAAACATTTTTGAAAGATATCTGTTTTCATAAGAGGGATGAGGAGAAACAAAATTTTGTCTACTCAAAATATTTAATTTATAGGATTTTTGTCAACAATTTATATTTATTGGATTTTGTTACATCATTTGGATGTCTTATAATAAATATTTATTTTATATGTCGTTTGATATAAGTGCTACTTATAATTTAATTCCTGAAGTTATAATATTAAATATAATTTTTTTAAATTAAATATAGAGAAAGCTAACAGAATATATCTGTTAATATTAAAATATTTAAATAATTCCATAGTTTTATTCATAGGCTTTAGAGCATCCCGTTAAACAAAGTCAATTTCCGAAAAGAACTCAATATAATTAAAACAAAGTCAATTTCCGAAAAGAACTCAATATAATTAAAACTTTAGCGGCGAACAATGGCTATAGAACTGAAATCATTGACAGAATGATTTAAAAAAAACACCATAATATTTTAAAACAATTTTATATCAATATGAATGATCCTTATGAAGAAAAGAAAATATGGTTTTCAATGGTTTATATAAAGAAGTAGGATCTCTAATGGTCAGAAGCAGGATCTCTAATGGTGTTCACAAAATGGGAATCAATTATTCAGCAGTAAATAGAAATAATTTAGCTGAGATGTTGGTGAATAATAATTAAGGGAACCCCAACTTTACCGAATCAGATGTTTATCGAATTAATTGTGATGATTGTAATGCTACATTTAAAGGACAGACAGGCCGATGTTCACAACATAGAATCAAAGAACATAGGATGCCTATTTCGAAAAACCAGAAATTAACATTGTTTAAAAAATAATAATTTTTTTAATGAGAAAGATATCACTTTACTATATAATGTTAAAAAGGGTGAATTAATGGACTATTTGGAGATTCTTTCAATAAAAAAAGCTACTGAAAAAAAAAGAAATTTAGCAAAATTTCAAATACTTTTTGGAAACTCCCATATATTGGATGCTGTTATTTCCAAACGCCATAAAAATGCACATACATACACGTCCTAAGTGCAATAAAAGAATCTTTTCGCAATTTTAAGTTCAATAACTCTCTGTACTCCTTTGAAGATGGTTTTAAAACCAAAACACGTGTCAGGATTCTGGATAAACTGTGAAACATAAACACTGGGCGATTTTTTCAAATAAAATTGTCACTTAAGTAAGATGAACTTTTTATACACAGAAACTATGTTGTTGACACTTCAGCGAAATGGCAGGTACTGAAAAGAAAGCTTAGTGATGACACTACAAAATGAAAGTGTTGCCAGATGAAACAATAGAATAATATGCTAGTGGCGACATGTTTTATCAAAACTGCATGAACTTATTGTTACTCCTGGTAAATTCTGCTTTGAAAAAATTTGCATTTGTATCAAATCTTTTTGATTTCATCTGGTTTTGAAAACATATCGTTCTTATTATGAAGCCCATTCTATCAATAATAAAAGCAAGAATAATATTTTTCAGTGCCCATCCCTGTCTCTTCAACCCTATAGCCACTTAAATCGGATCCAAGTACCTCGAGAATTTCTTTCTTTCAGGCAGCAAGTTGTAGTTGCTCGTTGACACATTAAGTCGACAAGTGCACAGATTAAGAGAACGCGTTTCCGGACCTGGTGAGAAGGGGGTCCTCGATCCTCCTCCTTCCCCCCTTGGCAGGATGTGATTAATAGTGGTTAGAACGTGTATATAAACCCCAGTTAATTAATATCACATCAGTCGACGCTAGGGGGCGCCGATATCTGTATATTCCTATGTTTACCGATGAATAATTCATAAAAGTCACCCACTACAAATTTGAATTTCGAGAGATCACCCCCCTCGCGAGCGCTCTCTTCAGTCGATGCGTTAAAATTATACAAGATGCTCGCGGTTGGGTTCAGCTCAATGGAATTAAGATTCAAAAGGACTGTTTATCTCCCGTTTGAGATTCTCCATTTATTTTTGAGATAAATCGGACGCCAGTTTGGAAGTGGCTCAGTCATCGTCGTTTACATCGATTTAAGGGTGAGGGGTAGGCTGTTGAGATGAATATTCTGCTCCGGATTATTTTGAGTTGATATGAATTTAATGGGATTTATCAGAAAATGCAAAGATTCTACCTCAACTAACTGTATTGAGATGTTTAATGCCATGGTGCCTCAATTGATACGATTTTGTTTGAAACTCTTGCTTAGGACTCATCAGAAGTTCTTTTTTCTTCACAAAAATCAACAAATTATTATGTTTCAACTGTAGATTCAATAAAATGATGAAATAAAATATAAAAAAGCTTTTTACTTGATAGAAAATATATAACAGAATTTCAATATCAAAACAGATCTGATCTGTTAGTCTTCTACAATTTTGATTTCAAAAAAATTTTTATTCAAAAAACTTTTAGAATTAAATTAATGTCTACAATAAGCACCGCTTATATTTAATAGACGTATATATTCAAAACTCAATATACAATGTCAAATGGAATAAATAAACCAACCAATATAAAAAAGGCAATTGAAGTTAATAAATAAATATTTGAAGAAGACAAAATTTTGTTTCTGATCTTACCATAGTGAAACCAATTCCTTTTCAAAAACATAAAACACAACTTAAGGATGCCTCAAAAAATATAATTTATTTGAAATATTTAATATTTTTAAATATTCAAATAAGTTTATTCAAAAATCTCTCAAAACATGCAATATATCTTCAAAAAACAATTAGAATACAGATAATCTCTTCATCGGCCCTAGATAACATTTAAATATTAAAATCAACTAACCATTTATTTTATTTTATATATAATATATAATTATATTTAGGCTTGAATAATTCTCATTATGGAATGTCAATGGTGTGAAAAAAACCATAGAATGCCTTAAAGTTTTCTGTGATTTTGTGACGAACTGACTACCTGGATTTTTAAAGTTAGTCTGTTTCAAACAAGTCCCGTGTTACATTCTAAGGTATGATAAACTGATGGTTAGTTGATTCTGATATTTAAATGTTATCTAGGGCCGATGAAGAGATTATCCGTATTCTAATTGTTTTTTGAAGTTATATTGCATGTTTTGACAGATTTTTGAATTAACCTATTTGAATATTTAAATATATTAAATATTTCAAATAAATTATATTTTTTGAGAAATCCTTAAGTTGTGTTTTATGTTTTTGAAAAGGAATTGGTTTCATTATGGTAAGATCAGAAACAAAATTTTTATTTATTAATTTAAATTGCCTTTCTTATATCGGTTGCTTTATTTATTCCATTTCATTCAATTCTAAAAGTTTTTTGAATAAAAATTTTTTTGAAATTAAAATTGTAGAAGACTAACAGATTAAATCTGTTTTAATATTCAAATTTCGAATTGATAAAAAATAAAAACTTTATGGATTTTTTCGAATGAGTAGAAATAAGTTCATACGGTTTTGAAAAAAATGTCGCTACTAGTCTATTATTCAATTGTTTCATCTGGCAATACCTTCATTTTGAAGTATTATGATTAGGCTTTCTTTTCGGTATCTAATTTTTTATTGTCTCGGTCTTTACTTGACGGAAATTCATCTTCAATATGAGAAAAACAAATGTTAACTTCCGCTATTTTATTGATTTACACGACAATTGTTTCGTCATACCATGACTTCATCAGGTGAGTTTTAAAACTGAGATATAAATGCAAAACATGACCTTGAATACACAGCTCTGGTACAAAAAAATATAGGGGTGGAAAGAGATGGTTTACAATCAATGAAAGATATTAAGTATCTGTTTAAACGTATTTGATCATTCAATAAAATTTATCTTTTATTATATCTATTGATCTTTATAGTTTCTAACAGATTTAGTTTCTGACTTTTGTTTTCCATATGTTTCATAGCTCATATTAAAATTATGACTAGTCCCTAACAAATGGTTGGCATAAGTTTAATTTGGTTTATTATTAATATAACATTTTTGATGTTCTCGTTTCCTTGTTTGGAATGAACGGCCTGTCTGTCCCACATATACACATGGGCATTAACTTGTAAACTCCTGATTGTTTAAGGAATGACGTCTTTATTATTTTTATTAAGCTGCCTAAAGAATTAATGGTTTTAAAAAAGATGTTATAATTTTCTTTTTTCTTTAAATATCTAGCAATCTTTTCAGATTTTTAGCCTATGTAAGTTAATGAAATAAATTTTGTTTCGTTTGAATTTCGAAATTTTAGATATACAAGTGATATTGCTTTCTTGTAATATATTTTATCGAGTAAATTATCCATAATTAACGGATTAACATCATTATTGGAAGCTATTTCTTTAATGGTTTTATATTCTTTGTCAAAATTCTCTTTTGTCATGGATATGTTAACGAATCTATGGGGCATATTATTATAAGCTGATAATTTTTGTGAAAATGGATGGTTTGAAGTAGAATGAATCATACCATCTGTATGTGTAGGCCATAAAATGTCTTACAAACTTTATGTGATTTCTGTGTTTAGCATAGAACATAAAGTACCTGGGATAGTAGATGCACCTACTTGCATTCACAGAGTTTCCAGAAATTGTTTAGTAAAATTACAAATTTATTTATTTTTAATTGAATTTATTTTATAAATTATAAATGTGAAGTTGTGCTGACCTTATCTGAATTCTAATTGTTTTTGAAGATGTGCTACAAGTTTTTGAGAGTTTTTGAAATAACTTATTTAAATATTTGAACATATTTAATATTTCAAATGAATTAGTTTCGGAGAAGTTCTTGAAATTATGTTGTGTATTTTTGAAAAAGATTCAGTTTTCATAAATATAAGACCAGAAACTGAAAACTTTGTCAATTGTTTGTTATAGGCAAAACATACGTACCACGCCTATTTGACGAGTTCAGGTGCGTATGTTTGGAACGAAACATATAACTTATTTTTAATTTTAATTAACAATGTATTTTTGTTGGGTTTTTAATTCCATTTGATATTGCATATTGAATCTCGATTTTATAAGTCTACTAAATATAAGCAGTGCTTATTATAAGACATTAATTTAATTCTAGAAGTTTTTTAAAAATAATTTAATTTGAGACTAACAGTTTAAATCTGTTTTAATATTGAAAATTTGTAGTTATCCTTCTATCAAGTAAAAAAACCGCTTCTTATTATTTTATTCTAACACTCTCCAAATTAAAGTAGTATCAAAGTGAAAATTCAAATATTAGTACAAGAAAGTGTGGAGAATCTAATAGAATAAAAATTATTTGGCTGCCGTAAAAACCTTTTGTTCCAAAACACAGTAAAATTTGTCTTTCTTGTCACCCTGTAAAGTTTTTTTTTAAAGCCGATCAAAAATACAATATAAAATGGCCCATCATTCACCACAATATATGGAATATTTTATGCATTTCTTCAAGATATCTCTTATTCGAATCTTGAAAACAACAAATAACCAAACAGATGCTCTAAGCTCGCAAGAAAATCAATCGATATTATAAAAAATCGAGTTTCTCCCCCATTCCCTGACTTCATCGACAACGCCAACGCCGTAATAAAAGAAACCAGCGTGAAACCTAACAAAGGTCCTGATTTAAAGTTCCGACCTGCATGTGGTATTATTTCACCCGAACTAGCGCGAAATCTTTTCAAACATCGATATTCTTCTGTGCCACATACGGGCTCTAATGATGGTGTTTTCACCTTCCATGGATCCGTGGAAATATTTCCCCCTGGCATAAAGACGCAGGAATTTTTTCAGGTTGTGTCCTACTTAAGTCGATATACTAGAAATTTCGAAATATAAATGAATGAAATTGGGCTTGAGACTTATTGATTGAAATTTGTTCATCTCATTAGCGTTGTAAACATGAATGTTCACACTGTTCCGCAGGAAAAACCTTATATTTATTCAGAAAAATTGTGCTGATGTGGCACAAAAACTGATTTTGTTCAAAACTTACTTAATTCTGAATTTTGCCGAAAATTCAATATTGGATCATTTTGGAAAGATTTTTTAAGGTCATTATCACGGATACCGTGCTTATTCCGTTGATATCAAGCGCATCTGAACATCAGCATGACTTTTATAAGGGTCGGTCCACTTTGACAAATCTGGCACCTTTCATCAATTACTTGAGTTCTTGTTTTGATGCTGGCATACAGGTAGATGTTTTATATGCAGATATGGCCAAAGCATTCGACAAGGTTCACCATGCTATCGAGTGTTTTTTTCAGAGTGATAGAACTTTAAATTGAAATTAAACACATTTAAATTAGAATTGAAGCCAATTTTGTTTTTATTTGAAATATAATTTTATGACATTTATGTTTTAAAAATAATGTCCACCATAACTAGCTCTGAAGAACTGCATTCGACCAGACCAATTTTGGACCACTTTTTGGAGTAATTCAGGCCTTATTTCATCATTAACACGAGTTATGTTGACTTCCAAACCGTCTATTGTTTCTGGTTCATCAGCATAAACCAATGACTTGACATAACCCCAAAGAAAATAATCCAGTTAAGTTACGTTGCATAATCTTGGAGGCCAATTAATTGAACCATTTCTCCAAATAATTTTATCGCCAAATCTTTCCTTCAATGAATGAATTGTTACGGTAGCAGCATGAGGTGTAGCACCACATTGTTGGAACCAAACCACTTCTAGGTCGAGACCATTCAAATTTTGAAACAAATAATCATTGATCATCGATCTGTAACGAGCACCATTCACTGAAACATTAGCTCCGGCTTTTTTTTCAAAGGAATATGGACCGATGATGCTTCCAGCGTGTAAAGCACACCATTTGCCTTAATGGTACAAAAATATCTCAAAAGAATCTCCCGATGAACTCTGCCGTAAATATAGCGTTTATTACTTAACAATATCTGACCTACAACGCTATAATGAAAGTAACTGCCGGGGTAGAAACACAGAACGGTTCCTAAAGACCTCTGAAACATTTCTTAGTCTTAAGAAGTTCGCGTACTTGTAAGCTGGACCAGAGTTTCCGGTTATAGCCAATTCCAGGAGATTTCGTGGAATTCTTCAGGTCTGTTCGCGGAAAGCTCACCGCAACGAAAGTACGTGAATACCACAGATACTACCACGAATTTAGTCCAATTTTGAGGATAATCACGTAAAAATTCTTTGAAGAAATCACTAGTAATATGTTTTTACTGATATATATCAAGTCAAGGAAATACTGGGAAATGATCATTTAAAAAGCGTGCTCAAACGGATTACCGGAATTATTTTTGTCGCTCAATTGACACACGCGGAATTTGATAGTCATCTGCCTTTTACAATTTATATTGCATTTTTCAAGATGCAATGGAACCTGCAGAACTTCTTGAGGATTGTTTCCACTCCATTTACGGCAACTTTGCTTATTCACATAGCCGTTCAACCAGAAATAAGCTTCATCACTAAACGCAATTTAACGATGAAAAAGTGGATCAACTTCAAGCTGTTCTAGGGCCCAATCAGCAAACAAACGACGCTTATTATGGTCAAGTGGCTTTAGTTCTTGAACCAGTTGGATCTTGTATGGGTGAAGACCAAGATCTTCGCGCAAAATTTTCCATGTGGTGGATGCACAGAGTCCAACTTGTTGTGAACGTCGACGAATAGACAAATCTGGATCATCATTAACACTATGACTTACAGCAGCGATATTTTCTTCTGTACGTACAGTTCTTTGTCTTGTTGTTGTTGTTGCATCGAGTAGAGAAAATTTTGTCCGAAATCTATCGATAGTTCGACGAATAAGCTGCTCTGATGGACGATTATGTGAACTATAAATTTCACGAAGTGCTCTATAAGTTTGGCGAATAGAACACTGATTTTGAAAATAATTTTCAACAATTTGTAAATGTTGTTGGGGCGTGAGTTTGTCCATGATAATTTGTCAATGCTTACTGAACAGAAATGTCAAAACTACATGGTTTCTCTACCTTCTATCAAGTTATCCCTATCGAAAGTTTTGTCACTCTAAAAAAAAACACCCGATACATAGCTGGCTATTCTGGAGGATTTTGGATTGCTGGAATCTGTTCTGGTCGTTGTGGTCTTACCTGGCCGACAGGAAACAGTACATTGTGGTTAATCTGTCTGTACCTGAAACTTTCAAAATCAATAAATTCCGGTGTACCCCAAGGATCCCATTTGGGACTTCTATTGTTTAATTTTTTCATTAATTAAATATTATTTAACAGATAATATCAAACAACGGTTACAACCCCTTTCGTATAAACAAACTGGTATCCAATAAAAAAAGAAAACCTGGCATTAAATCTGGTGTACCCAGTCATAAAAGAGGACAATACGCAGAAATATTTTTCGTTATCTTATGTCAATGGATTATCTAAAAATATTACTAAATATTTCAAAAATAGGTTCAATTACAACGCAGCTTTTAAAACTATTAATAATCCTAGTACTTACATAAAAAACAATAAGGATCGAACAAATAAAGAAAATAAATCTGCAGTCTACAAATAGACTTGCAACGGTTGCCCTTTAGTATACCACTATAAAAAAAACACCCGATATCTGTTACTGCTCCGTATATTTTGTAGAAAGGCTTCAATTTCGTGTGAATCTATGTTATCGGGGTTTTTTATTGAGATTCTTGATTATTCAAACAGTTAAAATAATTAAAAATAATCATGAAATACGTGTAATGGCATTAGCAAGGAGTGTGAGCTGTGGTAATAGAAATTTCTACAAATCAAGACAGTGTAACACACATTTGTATAACCAGTTCTATACTCAATCAAACTCGGTCAGATTTTGCTGATCACAGGAGCGAATGCAAGACATGCGAACGTTTTTAACTGGTTTGTTTTTATCAGCGCAATGTATGCCAGTGATTACAAATCTGTCAAGCATCTACATCCGCCATCAAAGTATTAATCATACACCAGCGCCATCTAGAGTATGTAAACATACATAGAAGACATATCTTTGCGAGCCAATTCAAGTGAAGAAATTCCTCATGCTCAAGCCAGACCATAATATGCCGTAATGCTCATAATTATTTATATTTATATTCAAATAAACTAATTCGACTGATCTAGAATCAATTTATTTAAATATTCTTCATTTTTATGTAATGCAATTCATGTCTTTGAGATAATTACCGATAGGGTATAAGGTTAACATAGAAGTAGGATAATTCCATAAAAATATATATACATAGTGAAAGGTTTGGTCATTTGATTTTAATTTTAAATTTTAAATTGAAACATACACCAAGTAAACTCAAAATTCATAATTTATTCTTTCAATTCACTAATTATATTTGATTTAATTAAAAAATGTATTTTTTCAATTTCTATACTAATACCAATCCCAACTTTCCTATGGGTTATTCCTTCAAGATTTCAAATCGAACGTAAAAAGAGAAAAGCCTTATCCCTCATGCTCCCCCTTCTTAAATACGCTGGCATTACTATTCTATTGGTTGCGACTTAATCCGTTTAAATATCTTTTCCTTCGCTCCTATGCATATTCACATAATTTCAGAGATTTTCAGCTATGTGACAACATCAAATTAAAAGTTCTACAGCTCCAGATTTTCATCCCAGAGTATTATGCTGTTATGCAGGAGGAACTGTAGGACTAGATTTTCCGAACAAATAAAGATTGTATTAAAGAGGGGTGAAACTGGCAGACATTTTATATTGGATATAAGTCACATTTTTGCGTGCTGGTTCTAGGGAAAAGTGTTTTTTTTCTTGGAGCTGTCGTCAAAGATCCATTTTTCGTCACCAATCACTTCCCGGTGTGGAAACCCCTTTTTTGCAGCTGCTTACAAGAAAATAATCGCGTTTCCATATCTCTTGATTTCAAATCGTAAAGAACCCAATTGTCTTGCTTCCTTATTAATCAATGAGTATTAGACCTATCAGCATATTGCCTGCTGTCTCTAAGATATTCGAGAAGATCCTGTATCACCAGATGATTGAACATCTAAATAGGTTTGAAGTGCTTCCGGAGTTTCAATCGGGGTTTCGTAGAGGTTACAGTTGTACGACTGCTCTTCTCAAAATAAGTGATGACATTTTATTGAATTCCGATAGGGGTCTTGTAACAGCGTTGATCTTATTAGATTATACAAAAGCATTTGATACGATCTCACATGATTTGCTGATTGCTGTGCTTTCTTTCGTGGGATTGTCCGAAGATTCAGTTTCATTGCTTACGAGCTATCTTTCTAATAGAACCCAGCGTGTGAAAGTCAATGGTTCACTATCGGGTCCTCTGCCTATATCTGTAGGTGTACCACAGGGATCATTGCTGGGTCCCCTGCTCTTCATAATTTATACCCATATGTTTTGGAAATACCTTAAATTCTGTAACGCCCATTTTTATGCTGATGATGCCCAGCTTTACCTCAGTTTTGTTGCTGGTGATGTTGATGAAGGTGTTCGAAAAATAAATTATGATCTCGCGACCATCCAAGAGATATCTGAGCAGCACAATCTTTTGGTTAATCCTGGTAAGTCATGTGCGATACTTTTCGGCAATCAGTCTGTGTGTGATCAGTTGAGTGAACATGTCCATTTTTTCATTGGAGGTAATGAGATTCCCATCGTAAAGAGCGTTCGTAACCTTGGTCTGATAATGGACAATTCTTTTCGTTATAGGTTGCATATTGCGGGTTGTATTAGGCGTTCTCTCTACGCCTTGAGGCTAATTTATCCTCACCGTAATGTTCTGCCTGTTGAGGTCAAGAAAGCTGTCTGCGATTCCCTGGTGCTGTCCAATTTTAATTACTGCTCTCAGGTATTTTTCTCCTGCTTGGATCAGGCTACTTTAAACTCAGTACAAAGGATACAAAATTCTTGCTTAAGGTTCATTTTTGGAATCCGTAAATTTGAGCATATAAGTCATAAATTGGTGGATGTGAATTGGTTGAATATGCGTAACAGATTTTTGGTGGGAGCTCTAGCTTGTTATCATAGGATTTTATTGTCTCGTAAGCCATCTTATCTGTATCGAAAGATAACGTTCAGGTCTGACGTCCATAATCTGAACACACGTAGTAGAGGGCTTATATCTCCCCCTCCTCATAGGTTGTCACTATTTGAGAGATCTTTTAGTTTCTCAATTTATAAATTCTATAACAACTATATAGTTAGTTCTCTTGCGAATCTATCCGTGATGTCCTTCAAAGCTAGGGTCAGGAATTTGATTTATAGAGATCAGTGCGGTCAGAGTGATCAGTAATTTCATTTTCATATATGGCACTTTAATACATTCTTATAATTGTTAAGGTTGGAATATCCGAATACTTTTTCTGTTTTTTTTGTTTGTATTTTCGCCTCGAATTGTATTATTTTTTTTTTATATATTTTTGATCAGGGTTTGAGTGGAAGAGCAGGGGTTGCAAAGCAGATTGCTTTATGGCCATCTGAACTCCGCCCTGTGATTGTTCCTTTCAGAATTCATTATAATTATATATATTTTTATTTTTTGCAATAAAGTCATTATTATTATTATTATTATTATTAGGCCAATTGTTATTAAACGTACAGACACTGCTCGTTAGGTTACCCCCAATGTGAGTACAAACTCAACAGCGCAGCAAAAAACGTTCTGTATGAATCTCAGAACAATTCAAATTGTTTTGAAACTTTTGCGCCAAGCTGGATTCAGTGAGAAGCACGATGTTTGCGTGCCACACTAATTAACATTAAAAAATATGACGTGTTGAATTTCCATCTGCGAACCCTTGGCCAAAGGGAATGAAATCAACTCATTTCTTAAACGGAAGATAAGTGGGGATGAGAAATGGATCACATACTACAATATTGCGCGAAAAGGTGGTCAAAGCGCGGTAAAGTAGCTCAAACGGTGGCCAAACCAGGACTAACGGCCAGGAAGGTTCTACTGTGCATTTAGTGGGACTGGAATGAAATAATTTATGATGAATTGCTTCCATGTGGTCAAACACTAAATTCGTGTCTCTACTGTCAACAACTGGATCGTTGGAAGCTAGCAATTGACCATAAATGGCAGAAGAGATATTGTGTTTCATCAGGACAATGACAGGCCACACACGACTGAAGTGACTGGCCGGAAACTCCAGAAGCTTGGATGGGAAGTCTTAATCCATCCATCATAAAGGCCGGACCAGGCACCAAGCGATTACCATCTTTTTCCCGCTTCGAAAAACCTCCGTATTCTTGTTCCTGTTGCCGTTTTATCCGTCCTAATCCGAGGCTGAGTATTGGCACTGTGAGCAATTAATTGGTTTTTATGTCAGGTAGGCTGCTAACCTCACCTGACAACACTCCTTCTTCATCCAGGCTTGGAACCGGCTTCGATGCCATTTAAGCTACTCAATCCACCCTGTGCAAACCGAAGGCGCAGTTCCAACAGATGGAAAGACTCTTGGACATCGATCTCACCACAGAGCTGAATTGGAACTTACAGGCCTGCGGCCTAAATTAAGAAGAAGAAGAAAGAATCAAAACTTTTCCAGTAATTAGAAATTGACATCAAGAGATGATTGTTAAAATCGCATACTAGAGTTTTTCGCCAATAAAGACCCAAGAATTCTATAAGAAAGGCATTATGAAGCTACCTTTATAATGACAACAAATTATAGGAAAAACCGGTGCATATTTGATCCAAATCGCATAAAACACGTTTAATAAAGTCTTGAAGTTCACGCAAAAATAATGGATTTTTCCCCAACCTACTATTCCTTTATTTAATATCATTCTCACCTTCTAAAATGATCTTTAAGGAATAGACTGTCTCAATTCCATAATGAGATGAAACGTTTAAATGTTAGTATCGGATGCTCTTTTAGAGTGATAGAATTTTCGATAGGAATAACTGTGACTGTACAGAAGGTAGAACCCATGTTTTTTTGACATTTCTAATCAGTAAGCGTTGACAAATTATCATGGAAAGACTGACGCCGCAACAACGTTTACGAATTGTTGAAATTTATTTTCAAAATCAGAGTTCTGTTCGGCAAACTTATAGAGCACTTCGTGAAATTTATGGTTTACATAATCGTCCATCAGTGCAGCTTATTCGTCGAAATATCGATAGATTTCGGACAACATTTTCTCTACTACATGCAATAACAAAAAGACAAAGAACTGTACGTACAGAAGAATATATCGCTGCTGTAAGTCACAGTGTCATAGTGTTAATGATGATCCAGATTTGTCTATTCGTCGACGTTCACAACAAGTTGGACTCTGTGCATCCACCACATGGAAAATTTTGCGTAAATATCTTGGTCTACACCCATACAAGATCCAACTGGATCCATAACTGAAACCACTTGACCATAATAACCATATTGCTGATTGGGCCCTAGAATAGCTTGAAGTTGATCCACTTTTTTATCGTAAAACTGTGTTTAGGGATGAAGCTCAATTCTGGTTGAACGGCTATGTAAACAAGCAAAATTGCCGTATATGAAGTGAAAACAATCCTCAGGAAGTTCTGCAGGTTCCATTGCATCCTGAAAAATGCATCATCGGTCCATATTTCTTTAAAAACGATGCTGAAGCTAATGTTACAGTGAATGGTGCTCGTTATAGATCGATGATCAATGATTATTTGTTTTCAACTTGGAATGGTATCGACCCAAAAGTGTTTTGGTTCCAACAAGATGGTGCTACACCTCATGCTGCTACCATAACAATTGATTTATTGAAAGAAAGATTTGGCGATAACATTATTTCGAGAAATGGTCCAATTAATTAACCTCCAAGATCATGCGAAATAAATTCACTGCATTATTTTCTTTGGGGTAATGTCAAGTCATTGGTTTATACTGATAATCCAGAAATAATAGACGCTTTGGAAGCTAACATAACTCGTGTTATTTATGAAATAATGCCTGAATTACTCGAAAAAGTGTCAAAAATTGGACTGGTCGAATGCGGTTCGTCTGAGCTAGTCGTGGTGGACATATGCCGGAAATTATTTTTAAAACGAAAATGTCACGAAATTATCTTTCAAATAAAAAAAAATTGGACTTCAATCTTAATCTGAATGTTCAATTTAAAGTTCTATCACTCGAAAAAAAACACCCGATATAACTAGCGTGCTCTTGACCGTCTTTCTTGAAGAAAACGTTAATTTCAAAGGAGTATTAGTGAACTTAAAGCCGAGTATATGAAATTGTTCGAATGGCAAAGAAAACTGACCCAATTAAATTTCAATTTGTACCCTCAAAAGATCCCCCTCGGATTCGGGAACTTTAAGGGATCAAAATAAATTGATACATTTCTGGTCTCAGAAAATACCCGAGGGGAAAGCGCTCTGTAATCCCCCACTTTAAAATTACGTTCACTTAGGTCACAATAACTTCATAATTTGTCTATTTAGAAGTGGGAATGTTGCTTTCCAACCGATTGCTTTAGCGGTTTTTCTGGTGGTAGCTTTTTTTAAATTTATCTGAAAATGAAGTTTTATATGAAATATCCTAGGTTACAAAATATTCTATAGATCCTTAATTTTTTTTTAAATCCTAGGTTCGTTACGGTGGAATTTTAAGATACGTTACTTGGTATAATTAAATGGAATGAAATGAGAAACTACATACTTTCATATCACTTTTTATTAACTAAATATACAGTGACTCGAGTTTCGTAGTGCCTACTACCTTTTCAAACTTAATAAAATGAATTATATATCAGCTATCCGGTGTTTTTTTAGAGTGATAGAACTTTCGATAGGGAAAAATGTGATTTGACAGAAGGTACAAGTCATGTTGTTTTGACATTTTTGTCCAGTAAACATTGACAAATTATCATGGAAAGACTCACGCCGCAAAAACGTTTACAAATTGTTGAAATTTATTTTCAAAATCAGTGTTTTATTCGCCAAACTCAAAGAGCACTTCGTGAAATTTATGGTTTACATAATCGTCCATCAGAGCAGCTTATTCGTCGAACTATCGATAGATTTCGGACAACACTTTCTCTACTGGATGCAACAAGACAAATAATTGTACGTACAGAAGAAAATATCTCTGATGTAAGTCATAGTGTTAATGATGAATATCTATTCGTCGACGTTCACAACAAGTTGGACTTTGTGCATTCACCACATGGAAAATTTTGCGTAAATATCTTGGTATACACCCATACAAGATCCAACTGGTTCAGGAACTAAAGCCACTTGACCATAATAACCGTCGTTTGTCTGGTTGAACGGCTATGTAAACAGGCAAAATTGCCGTATATGGAGTGAAAACAATCCTCAAGAAGTTCTACAGGTTCCATTGCATCCTGAAAAATGCACTATATGGTGTGCTTTACACGCTGGAGGCATTATCGGTCCATATTTCTTATAGTTTTAATAGAATGTATTTTACGTCGTTGAAAAGCTTCATTCATGAGGCAGTTTTTGTACATACTTTCCATGGGGGTTTACGCCGGGATATTTAGAGTAAACTTTTACCAAAGGTTATGACTGAAGAAGATTTCCTTCATTTTTTCCTTGACCACCCTGTAATAAGTGGGTTTTTTCTAAAAAACTACATAAATCCATCCTAATCTAGGAAGAATGGTGTCCACTGAATTCTAATCAAGATGATAATTTTGTTTAAGTTATGCTATGTTTTTAGTGAAAAAATAATATAATCTTGACTTACAACGAAAGATAATTGAACCATGCTCTGTAGAAACTTTTGTGTTGCAAATTGCCTATAGAGTCACCTTGTTAAATATGATATAAGAAAACTTGGGCACCCAGTATACAGGGTGACAAGAAAAACTTCGGACAAATTTTACTGTGTTCTGGAACAAAAGTATTTAAGCGCAGCCAAATAATCTTTATTCTATTAGATTCTCTACACTTTTTTGTACTAGTATGTGAATTTTCAGTTTAATATTACTTTATTTTGAAGAGTGTTAGAATGTCTAATAAACGTAGTGCAATTTTGGAGCTGATTCGTCAAAGGTAAGCGTCAATACGAAATTATTCGTTTGCTCAATGTGCCTCGACAAACCGTGTCCGATGCAATTTGCCGTTTCAAGGAGCTTGGCCATGAAAGTCGTCCTCTAGGAAGTGAGAGAAAACGCACTGTCAATACGCCTAGCAATCGCATCATCGTCAAGAAGCGAGTCGATCGAAATCCGAGAATCTTTATGAGGAAAATAGCCCGTGAGATCGGAATCAACCGCGTCCAAAAAGGAGCTCCTGACGGATGAAAAGAGGCGCGTATGACTCTAAAGTTGACGCAAACTTCTTCGTCTCGCCGCCGGTCAGCAATGGGAGCGCATTCTCTTCACATTTAAGAAGCTTTTCACCGAAGAACAATCCCACAACCACCAAAACGACAGAGTCTGGTCCGCAGAGGCTCCCGGCCATCGTCGAACATTGTCAAAATCCGCAATCCGTCATGGTCTGGAGCGGAATGTGCGCCAGCCCTTGGTTTTCGTGGATCAAGGGATCAAAATCAATCAAAAAAAACTACCGCTGCGCTACAAAGCGCACATGACGTGTAAGACCCATTTTCCTGGTTTCATCACATCTGCGGATTGGCTGTCCTACTCGCCAGATCTCAATCCAATGGACTACAGCGTGTGGGCGATTTTGGAGCTTAGGGCGTGTGCTAAACACCAGAAAAGTTTGTAGTCGCTGAAGCAATCCATGCACCGAGAATGGGACCGGTTAACGCCCGAAAAACTTAGGCCCAATGCCGAAAATTTCAAGAAGCTTCTGAAACTATGTATCGCCGCCAAAGAAACCCACTTCAAAACCGCTTAAACATTTTATTACCAAATGTTTATTTTATTATTATTCGTTGTTGTTTTGTTTCATTTCTTCTGTTTTATAATGTTAAATGAAAAAAGTTTGTCCGAGGTTTTTCTTGTCACCCTGTATATTTAAGCTTTTTTAATTCCCGAATACAAACCAGACCTTATATTTGAATCGAACAGGCAATAAGATTTAATGCGATCGGTCAAACGCAGCGAATATATTGGGATGGGATGAAATTTACTTAAATCAATTACTTGACCAACGACCTTCCTAAATGTTTGGGGACCTCAATATATAAAACTATAAATCGTAGGCGGCCGGCCAGTTGCCGTCCACAAAAACCACCCTTGTCCATTTCTGCGGCATATTTATGAAGTATGAGAGATATAAAGGCCCCATCCTGGCTGAATGGGGCAATCCGGATTGACCGACAATAATATACATATCGAACACATGTCAGTGAAATAAATAATGCCAATATAAGCGGATCCGCTACGTTGCCTACACTGCAACTTTTCAGGCACGTACGACACCTACGTCGACTGACGGGTTAGATTTCCTTCCCGCCATCCCCCTATGTAAAATCGCAACTTATAGAGCCATTTCCATAACTTTCGAACTTATGGATTTGGTTGTTTGCTACCCTATTTCCTAGTTTTCAGGATTCCGCCTGTATCTTGCGTTACTATTTCTGTGTAAATCAAGTCAATCTTTGAGGGATGGGTGGAAACTCACGTTCTGGACTTAGAATGATCAGAGGTTCTATTTCGATATCGATTTTAGATATGGAATAACCTACATGAAAGAATAATGACTTCAAAATAGACTTCAATAAGGAATTACTTAGTTTCCTTTCAATATTCAATTTACTGAATATACAGTGACTCGAGTTTTGTAGTGTTTACTACATTTTAAAACTGAATAAAAAAATTGTATCTCAACGATTATATCGGGTGTTTTTTTAAGAGTGATAGAACTTTCGATAGGTATAACTGTGATTTGACAGAAGGTAGGAGCCATGTTGTTTTGATATATCTATTCAATAATCATTGACAAATTATCACAGAAAGACTGATTGAAATTTATTCTCAAAATCAGTGTTCTATTCGCCAAACTTATAGAGCACTTCGTGAAATTTATGGTTTACGAAATCGTCCACCTAAGCCGATTATTCGTCGAACTATCGATAGATTTCGGACAACATTTTCTCTACTCGATGCAACAACAACCAGACAAAGAACTGTACGTACAGAAGAAAATATCGATGCTGTAAGTCAAAGTGTTAATGATGATCCAGATTTGACTATTCATCGACGTTCACACATCTACACCCATTCAAAATCCAACTGGTTCAAGAACTAAAGCCACTTGACCATAATAAGAGTCGTTTGTTTGCTGATTGGACCTTAGAACAGCTTAAAGTTGATCCACTTTTTTATGGTAAAATTGTGTTAAGTGATGAAGCTCATTTCTGTTTGAACAGCTATGTAAACAAGCAAAATTGCCGTATATGGAGTAAAAACAATCCTCAAAAAGTTCTGCAGGTTCCATTGCATCCTGAAAATGCACTATATGGTGTGCTTTACACGCTGGAGGGATCATCGGTCCATATTTCTTTGAAAACGATGGTGGAGCTAATGTTACAGTGAATGGTGCTCGTTGCAGATCGATGATTATTTGTTTCAAAATTTGAATGGTATCGACCCAGAAGTGTTTTGGTTCTAACAAGATGTCTAACAAGACATTATTTCGAAAAATGGTCCAATTAATTGACCTCCAAGATCATGCGACATAACTCCACTGGATTATTTTCTTTGGGGTTATGTAAAGTCATTGGTATATGCTGATAAACCAGAAACAATAGACATAACTCGTGTTATTGATGAAATAATGCACGGATTACTCCAAGAAGTGGTCGAAAATTGGGCTGGTCGAATGTGGTTCCTCAGAGCTAGTCGTCGTGGACATATGCCGTAAATTCTTTTTAAAACATAAATGTCATAAAGTCATGTTTTAAATAAAACAAATTTGGCATCAATCTTAATTTAAATGTGTTTTATTTCAATTTAAAATTCTATCACTCTAAAAAAAACACCCGATATATAATGGTTGCATTTCCGACTGCCAGCTAGCTTAGTGTAATTAAAATTTGTTAATTTTAAATCGATTTTTTTCCATTCAATTAATTTCGATATAATGGAAGGAGATTCAAATTTGAATTTCTAATTTATTTTCTGGAAACTTTATTGAAAAGGAACTAATTTGAGATATAAAAACTGTGAACAAACTAACCTTATTCTATGTTCTACTTTATCTTACCTTAATGCTAATAAAATATTGTATAGACGCAAAGTTTTGTACAAGAAAATTACACAAAATAATTGCACAAATTGTCAGTATCTTTCTAGAACTTTTGTATTCTATTCAGCCAAAAATGTTAATTTTTTGTCGCTGATTTTCTTGGCTTTAACTGGATCTCTCCATTATATGTTTAGGTAACATATTCCTTTAAACTAATTTACAATAACATTTGCTTATTTTTAGGTAAAGGCAAATAAATGATTTGGAGGAGTAATTTTCTTCAGAAAGACAGACATCTTCTCGACTCTAGTGATCTTGATGCTAAATGTCGTTTGTTTTGCTACTTTCTAACTATACATTACTAAAAATCATCGAATTTCCCACAGCTTACCTGAATTTGTTGAAATTCTTCAAAAATAATACTCATCCTATCAAAAAAACCTGTTACCGTTCAAATTTCCAAATTTACCACCAAAATAATGGTTTGGGGAGGAGCAATATCTCAGCTACGCCTCTCTGTATAGTTGATGCTACCATTAATAGTGAAAAGTATTGTGGCATTCTAAATGATTATCTACTTGAAACGGCATATGCTTTATATCCAGATGGGTGGCGTTTTCAGCAAAATAATGCAAGATACTATATTTAGGCCTATACTCAAGTTTGGATGCAAGAATATCAAGTGACAACTATTTCATGGCCAGCAGCTTCACGAGATCTTAGTCCCATTGAAAAAAAGTAGGGACTAATGAAGATTGAAGTTGAACAAGCAGCGCCACAAATCAAATATGATTTAATTTAATTCAGTCAGTTTTACAGTCCTTGACTACCATCAGCGAAAATTATGGAGATGCTCTAGTTTCGGGTGTACCTCGACGTTTAGTCAAGTGCTTACAGTTGAATAGAGGTTGTATAAGTAAATAAGATGAATATTTTTTTATAATTTTTTAATACAAGAATTTAAAATATATAGGTACATTACTTTGATGAGTTTTTTATGATTTAGCTCGTATATTGTCAATATTTTCAGTAAAAGTAACATACTCATCATGTTTATAACAAAGTTTCCACTTGTTTCAACTGATAGTTCCAGAATAGGTGTTAAAATTCAAATAACTTTGATTTCTCTCTTTTCAACATTGAATATTGGTAGAGTGGATATTTTGTTTCAGTTCCTTTTTAAATTTCTGAACGAATTTTCTAATTCAGACAAACGACATCTGTTATCAAAATCTCAGGAAGTTGTTTTAACTCCTTATACAAAAATTTATTTGATTCTAAGTTTACGGTAGGAATGACTTTACTAAAATGATATTTCTTTATTTCATAAAATAACGAGATGCGGTTAAGATACTTCGAAACCTCTCAAAAACATGCAGCACAACCTCAAAAACAATTTTAATTCAGGTAAGGTCAGTTCAACTTTACATTTATAATAAACATTGTGTGATTTCTGTGTTTAGCATAAAACATAGATTACCTTGGATATTAGATGTACCTACCTAGTTTTAATTGCATTCACAATTTCCAGAAATTCTTTGGTAAAATTACAAGTTTATTTATTTTATTTGAATTCATATTATAAATGTAAAGTTGAACTGACCTTATCTGAATTCTAATTGTTTTTGAGGATGTTCGATATTACTTATTTTTACTTTTAATTAATAATTTATTTTTGTTGAGTTTTTCATTCCATTTGATATTGAATAGTGAATTTTGATTTTTATACGTCTATTAAATATAAGCAGTGCTTATTATTCGACATCAATTTAATTCTAAAAGTTTTTTTAAAAAATTTTTTTGAAATTAAAATTGTAGAAGACTAACCGATTAAGTCTTTTTGATATTCAGAGTTTTTCTTTATTTCAAATAAGGTTCACTGATAAGATGCTTACCTGATGTGAAATAGTATTAAAATGAAATTAATTGGTTAGCTCTCTAATGTGAAGTTCAAAAAATCTCCTCGCTCATAAGGCTCAAGTTTTATAACTTTATAATCAAAGATTTTAACCTGTTTTTGAAGATTCTTAAATTATTTATGTTCTCAATGTTATTTGGTAAATGACTAAATATTCTGATACCACTATCGGGTGTTTTTTAGAGTGAAAGAACTTTAAATTCAAATAAACACATTTTAATTAAGATTAAAGCCAAATGTTTCTATTATTTGAAAGATAATTTTTTGACATTTATGTTTTAGAAATAATTTCTTGCATATGTCCACCACGACCAGCTCTGTGGTACCGCATTCGACCAGACGAATTTTGGACCACTTTTTCGAGTAATTCAGGCCTTATTTCATCAATTACACGAGTTATGTTGGCTTCCAGGGCTTCTATTGTTTCTGTTTCATCAGTATAAACTAAAGACTTGACATAACCCCAAAGAAAATAATCCAGTGGAGTTATGTCGCATGATCAAAATAATTCATCGCCAAATCTTTCTTTCGATAAATCAATTGTTACGGTAGCAGCATGAGGTGTAGCACCATCTTGTTGAAACCAAAACACTTCTGGGTCGATACGATTCAAATTTTGGAAAAAATAATCATTGATCATCGATCTGTAACGAACACCATTCACTGTAACATTAGCTCCAGCATCGTTTTCAAATAAATATTGACCGATGATACCTCCAGCGTGTAAAGCGCACCATACAGTGCATTTTTCAGGATGCAATGGAACCTGTAGAACTTCTTGAGGATTTTTTTCACTCCATATACGGCAATTTTGCTTGTTTACATAGCCGTTGAACCAGAAATGAGCTTCATCACTAAACACAATTTTACGATAAAAAAGTGGATCAACTTCAATCTGTTCTAGGGTCCAATCAGCAAACAAACTACGCTGTTTATGGTCAAGTGGCTTTACTTCTTGAACCAGTTGGATCTTGTTTGGGTGTATACCAAGATCTTTACGTAAAGTCTTGTTGTTGTTGCATCGAGTTGAGAAAATGTTATCCGAAATCCATCGATAGTTTCACGAAGTGCTCTATAAGTTTGGCGAATAGAACATTTTGAAAATAAATTTCAACGATTTGTAAACGTTGTTGCAGCGTGAGTCTTTCCATGATAATTTGTCAATGCCTTCTGAACAGAAATGTCAAAACAACATTGCTTCTACCTTCTATCAAATCACAGTTATCCCTATCGAAAGTTCTATCACTCTAAAAAAACTCCCGATATATGTGGGGTGTTTTTCGCTTAATGTCAATCTATGAATTGGAAAATTTAAATTTTGTGTTCTTATTTTGTAACTATTACTGGCATTATATTGAATGAATTTTTCTTTGTTTTATATAAGAATACAGCACATTCGTAAATGTACAAACCATAAACTGGGAAGATGTTATTTTGCTCAAATAATTCTCTACGAGTTTCATTATATTTCAGCTCAAAAGTTGCCCTTATTATTCTTTTATGTATTTTAAATATTTCTTCTGAATTTCTTTTAGTTCCCCCATAAAAAATCCCATATCTGAGTCTACATTCAAAATTTGCATAATATAAAATTTTCAATGATTTATCATTCAAGTATTTTCTAGATTTCTAATTGCAAAATTAATCTCAATCAATTTCTGACTTTCATAAAATCAATTCACTCTCACTTTCAAATCTGTCCGTTTTTTAAATTCGTGAAAATCTCACCAAATCCATTCTGTTTGACATTCCGAGCAGGGAGCCAAAGTAAGTTCGGCCCAGTCTCCCTCAGGATCTTTCTATTATAGAAATCGTCGAAAGATTTACAGTGGAAAGGCTGTCCCTATCGGGTGCCCTGCCACTTCGAGATTTATTTCAATCGAATATTTATAATCTCCGAAGAGACGGACCAGATAACATAAGGAATTAAATGATATCTTTTGCCCGCCCAAACTTCGCCGGACCTGAATGGAAAGGAAAACATCAATAGCGAAATGGAATGGAAGGAGATTTGGGAAAATACAAAGTGGGATTATTTCGGCAAAATCTATCTTCTGATCGAAAATTGTCGTCTCCTTAATCCTGGGACGTCGAGAAGTGATTTCATGTGTGTTCGAGTATCGGATAAGAAAATCGATCCATCCTTTACTGTTACAAGTTACTGGATAGACATTCATAAGACTTGGTAATTAAAGCAAATATTGGCAAACATCATAGATAAACTACATACCGTAGGTTCCCAACTTCTCTACTAAGCATTTCATTTGCTATTTCTCCGAACTACTTGTAATATGGCGCGAAATATTCATATTCAAATTCAAATAATATCATTACTAACTGACAAAGAAACTGCAACACCCAGAAGGAGCTGTTTAAATTTTAAATTTGTTTTGGTAAAACATAGATAGCAAGGAGTAAAAAATTGAAATTTGAAGAAGTTTGTTGATAATGTGTTTGTCCACCACGATTTTCTTAGACTCCCCAACACGTCTTGGCATTTATGCAATAAGATCGTCTATTTCTTCTTGAGGGATACTATCCAAAGCTACCTGTAGTTCATGTCTCAATATTATTGGATATCTAACTAAGTTACTTTTTATAAAATCTCAAGATATGTAAGAACATTACTAAAAAACACCTTTTAAGAGAGACTTTGCTTCGTCAGTATTCAATTACATTCATATTCAATAAAATATAACATCAATCAACAACAAATATTTACTCACCTTTCAACAATTCAGAAAGCTTCTGGTAAATGAATACTGAAAAATTTAAATGGAGTGTGTTAATTGAGTACTGACGAAGCAAAGTCTCTCTTAAAACTTGTTTTTTAGTAATGTTTTTACATATCTTGAGATTTTATAAAAAGGAACAGTTAGATATCCAATAATATTGAATATTCTAAGTAGGATAGTTTTATGATGAAATTCTTAAGATTATGTTAAAAATTTTTGAAAGATATCTGTTTTCATAGGATTGATAAGCAGAAACAAAATTTTGTCTACTCAAAATATTTAATTTATAGGATTTTGGTTCACAATTTTTATCTATTGGATTTTGTTATATCATTTGGATGTCTTATAATGAATGTTTATTTTATATGTCGTTTGATATAAGTGGTACTTATATGACATTAATTTAATTTAATTCCAGAATTTATAATTATTAAATATAATTTTTTCAATTTAATATGTAGAAGGCTAATATTAAAATAATTATAATAAATAATTTTATATATCTTCTATCAAGTATTAATCTCTATTCATTTTATTTAATAAGTAATTAATTATATTAAAAATTACATTTAATAAATTTATAAGGGTACACTTCAGCTAAGAGTTCAAAAAAGTTCAAATTGAGTGAATAGATAATAAATACCCAATTTTTAAACTGCCTCAAACTCTTGCCATGTGTGAAGAGTATTTTGAGGAGAAGAATATAAATAAAATAACTTATTCACATTTCATATATTGATTTCTCGCAAATCACAGGATTAAACATTTTGGATATCAATTAGGTAGACAAATGCACTTGGCTGAAGTCTCACAAAAATTTAATTTATGTTGTTGACATATATGTTTCGGGTTTCAACCTTGACTTAGGAGAATTTACTTTATATTGCAATTTAAATATTTCGGACAACAGATGAAGTTGAAGTTATACTTGTTGACGATATTCGCTCATTTTTAGAAGGATTCAGTTATTAACAGATGTCAGTAATGGGAATAGATGACATTCCAACTCATTGTTTGTTCTCGCCAAATGCTTTTTATGAGACGAAGAGATCACCAGATATTCGAGTAGGTCCAACTTTTTGCTTTTTTTACCTGAACGTAGAATTTCGGTTTTACTGAAGTCTATGAACTGGTTTTCTGGTATATAATGGCCAGAAAAATCAGTTGTTGTTTTATTTTGGAGTATAGATTTCCTTATTTTCGTCTACTCTAATGTTGATTAAACCACCAGTTCGACCTATGTAAAAGGCAAGGCACTCACTACAATGAAATTTGTATATGTCGCTTTTTTCTCGAATTTTTAGAGAATCTCTGTTTTTACCCAAAATTGACCCTAGAGTTTTCTTATTTGTACATATGTTGATGATGCTGGTTTTTTTGAGTCTATTGCAAATTTGGAAACTAATTTTTAATATCGTTGATATTGTAAAATTTTTCTTTATCTTTTCTTGAAGAGGTGGATATATATGGATGCTAGTGATTTTTTATGCTATTTTTTGGAAATTTATTCATCTATTATAAATAAATAACTGTATTTAAGGCCATTGACCTAAGTCCTTCAGCCCAATATCTATTATATTTTCTTTATAACCGTTAATTGATCCTTATGTTTTCAGAACTTTAATTTTTTTTTATTTATCAATTGAGATTGGGATGGAAAGCAACCTGTGTACAAATAAGTGGAAAGCGGACATTTTGAATAAATTTATCAACAACTAGATATGGTCTTCCTATGGATTCGCTGTTCTCTAGAGCAAAGGGGCAAAAAAAGGAACTAATTATAAGGTAGACACAGATACATACTTTTTTGAAATAGTCACATCTGTGGATGAAGTACTCGATGTTGAAGGCATTGATGTAAGACAGTGGTTATTCCTCAGGAAATAAAATATCTTTATGTGATGCTCTTCGTTTAATTACATGTTCGGATTCAATGAAATCATGTTTGTATGACCAGTTGTTTCAATTATTGCTGTCAAGTTAGTACCAGCTTTTGACCAACTGATAGCTGATATTTTATTCGAATGGTTAGTCATTTTCTTTTTATTATCAAATTCGATATGTTTTCCTTCGACGAATAAATCGTTTCATTTGCTCTTAAAATCCTTCCCGAATTACATACAACTAATTTCATTTGAAAATTATTATGAAGGTTGGCCCATTAGGCACTTAGTTTAATATTCGACATTAACCAAGTGGCTTGATTTGCGCGTAAACTGAACTGGTGAATATCAACCAAAAAAAGCAACCCGTTCACGTTTTCCTTTAGTGAACACACCTGAAAACATTGCTGCTGCAGCTCAGAATGTGACTAAACATCCATCATCATTAACTCGTCATCGTGCTCAAAACATACCTCGCACTTCTTTGAGGAGAATTTTGCATGAAGACCTCGGCAAGAAGTGAAGCCTCAATGGGCTAATGATCGCATGGCCAAAGATGAACATTTTCCCAGAAAAATAATTTCTAGCGACTGGTTAGTTTTAATTATTAAACTTATTTAGAATTATAGGCAGAAGACCACACCATGTTGAGTCAAAATTTAACTTCGTTTCAGGTTTGCAGTAGTTTTTGAAAATCAATTTCAATTTTACATAATTATTCATTTCGTATTTGATCTTACAAAGCTAAGCCATTAATGAAGTATAATCGTAGGAATTGGCTCCCAACGTGGGGCTACCGCGTTTTTTAATGAAAGAATTCAGTGACTGCAAAAAATGTATGGGTGTGTTTTAGAAGAGACCCATATTCATTATTTCTTACAGAGAGAAATAGTCAACATATTCACTTCACAAGTTACCTCCAGGTAACCGAGAGGAGTCCACAAGTGATCTACAAGAAGCGATCCACTCGAGAGCTAGCAAATATGAGCGCAATCAGAATCAAATGCTGGTTCGTTCCGGCAAATAGGCTGGGGTGGCGGGATGCAACCAGGAATCGATATCGACACCCCCGTAGTCCCCTTCCCAACCCCCTAACACACTACCCAGCGACTTGCAATTCCGCTCAGGGTCGCAAATAGCCGGTCCAAAAACTGAAGAAGAGACTACTAACTGCATCGTAGATGATTGGGATCAGGGTCCTAGACTGTGGAATGTCTCTACCCCGGAGTTTTACACATAAACCCCGAACCGGATTGATTCGTCCCGTTATCTGGTTTATAAGTCGATTTCACTTTTACTCTACCGTTCATATGGGGTGACTTCCTGCGAAAGGGATGATTTCGAGTTCTTTCTTGTTGCGATGCTCGTATTTTTGTAAATGCTACATGAGGGAAATGAGCAATTTGCTTAATATGAAAGATATTAATAAAGAGTGTGAGTTATGGTAATAGAAATTTCTACAAATCGAGACAGTGTAACATACATCTGTATAATAATTCCATACTCAAACAAACTTGATGCAGATTGGTACAGGGCAGCCGAATTGATTTATTTGAATATGAATATGCTAATTATGAGCATTACGGCATATTCTGGTCTGACTTGAGCATGAGGAAAGTTTTGTCTGCGTTTGTAACGTGAAAATATCGGAAATACATTTCTTTACTTGAATTAGCTCGCAAAGGTATGTCTTATATGTATGTTTGCATGCTCTAGATAGCGCTAGTGTATGATCAATATCTTAGTGTCTCTGTGTATAACGAATATAGATACTTGACAGATTGGTAGTCACTGGCATATATTGCACTGGTGAAAACCAACCAGTTTGAAACGTGCAATTTGATCCTGTGTTCTACAATACCTTATCAAGTTTGTTAGAGTATGGCATTGTTATACAGATGTATCGGGTGTTTTTTTTAGAGTGCTAGAACTTTAATTTGAAATAAAACACATTTAAATTAAGATTGAAGCCAAATTTTTTTTATTTGAAAGATAATTTTATGACATTTAAGTTTTGAAAATAATTTCCGACATTTGTCCACCACGACTAGCTCTGAGCAACCGTATTCGACCAGACCAATTTTGGACCATTTTTTCGAGTAATTCAGGCCTTATTTCATCAATAACACGAGTTATGTTGGCTTTCAAAGCGTCTACTGTTTCTAGTTCATCAGCATGAACCAATGACTTGACATAACCCCGAAGAAAATAATCTAGTGGAGTTAAGTTGCATGATTTTGAAGGCCAATTAATTGGACCATTTCTCGAAATAATGTATTGCCAAATCTTTCAATAAATCAATTGTTACTTCTGGGCTGATACCATTCAAATTTTGAAACAAATAATCATTGATCATCGATTTATAACGAGCACCATTCATTGTAACATTAGCTGCAGCTTCGTTTTTAAAGAAATATGGACCGATGATGCCTCCAGCGTGTAGAGCACACCATACAGTGCATTTTTAGGATGCAATGCAACCTGCAGAACTTCTTGAGGATTGCGTTCACTCCATATACGGCAATTTTGCTCGTTTACATAGCCGTTCAACCAGAAATGAGCTTCATCACTAAACAAATTTTACGATGAAAAAGTGGGTCAACTTCAAGCTGCTCTAAGGCCCAATCAGCAAAAAAACGATGCTTGTTATGGTCAAGTGGCTTTAGTTCTTGAACCAATTGGATCTTGTATGAATATAGATCAAGATCTTTATGCAAAATTTTCCATGTGTTGGATGCACAGAGTCCAATTTGTTGAGAACGTCGACTATTAGACAAATCTGGATCATAATTTACACTATGACTTACAGCAGCAATGTTTTCTTCTGTACGTAAAGTTCTTTGTCTTGTTATTATTGTTGCATCGATCAGAGAAAATGTTGTCCGAAATCTATCGATAGTTCGATGAATAAGCTGCTCTGAAGGACGATTATATAAACCATATTTTTTCACGAAGTGCTCTATGAGTTTTGCAAATAGAACACTGATTTTGAAAATAAATTTCAACAATTTGTAAACGTTGTTGCGGCGTGAATCTTATCTTTCAAATGTGAAGTTAGACTGACATCTAATTCTAATTATTTTTTGAGCATGTACTACATGTTTTGAGAGTTTCTGAAGTAACTTATTTTAATATTTGAATATATTTAATATTTCAAATAAATTACTTTTGAAGAAGTTCTTGTTGTATTGAGTAGAGAAAATGTTGTCCGAAATATATCGATAGTTGGAAGAATAGGCTGCTCTGATGGACGATTATATAAACCATAAATTTCACGAAGTGCTCTATAAGTTTGGCGAATAGAACACTGATTTTGAAAATAAATTTCAACAATTTGTAAACGTTGTTGCGGCGTGAATCTTATCTTTTAAATGTGAAGTTAGACTGACATCTGAATTGTAATTATTTTTTGAGCATGTACTACATGTTTTGAGAGTTCTTAAAGTAACATTTAAATATTTAAATATATTTAATATTTCGAATAAATTACTTATGGAGAAGTTCTTAAAATTATGATGTATATTTTTGAAAAAGATTTAGTTTTCATAAATATAAGATCAGAAAACAAAACATTTTGTCACAAGCAACTTTGCGTTTCCGCTTTTCTGAAGAGTGCAGTGCGCATGCTTGTAACGAAACAAACAAACAGCTATTTATTTGATAATTTTAATTGACAATTTATATTTGTTGGGTTTTTTTTATTAAATTTGATATTGTATAATGAGTTCTGATTTTATACGTCTATTAAATATAAGCAGTGCTTATAAGACATTAATTTAATTCTAAAACTTTTTGAATAAAATTTTTTTAAATTAAAATTGTAGGAGACTAACAGATTGAATCTGTATTTGGTATTCAAAGTTTGTAGTGAATTGTGATATCCTTCTACTTCGGTTCACGAAAAATACTAAATTCTTGCAATCATCTTTTCTCGAAGTTTTAACATCAAAAAATTTATACTAGAATTCTTTTCTTTCTCAAAAACGAATTTAATATTTGTGTGAATTTCAATTAATGAAATCTTCAAAATTGCAGACCGCCTAATCCTTTATTAGGGCTATCTGAAGATTGGCAACAACAACTATGAAGTATCGGGTGTTTTTTTTAGAGTGATAGAACTTTCGATAGGGATAACTGTGATTTGACAGAAGGTAGAAGCCGTGTTGTTTTTACATTTTTGTTCAGTGAGCATTGATAAAATTATCATGGAAAGACTCACGCCGCAACAACGTTTACAAATTGTTGAAATTTATTTTCAAAATCAGTTTTCCATTCGCCAAACTTATAGAGCACTTCGTGAAATTTATGGTTTACATAATCGTCCATCAGAGCAGCTTATTCGTCGAACTATCGATAGATTTCGGACAAAATTTTCTGTACTCGATGCAACACCAACAACAAGACAAAAAACTGTACGTATAGAAGAGAATATCGCTACTGTAAGTCATAGTGTTAATGGTGATCCAGATTTGTCCATTCGTAGACGTTCACAACAAGTTCGATCCACCACATGGAAAATTCTGCGTGAAGGTCTTGATCTACAACCATAAAAGATCCAACTGGTTCAAGAACTAAAGCCACTTGACCATAACAAGCGTAGTTTGTTTGTTGATTGGGCCTAAAACAGATTGAAGTTCATCCACTTTTTTATCGTAAAATTGTGTTTAGTGAAGCTCTTTTCTGATTGAACGGCTATGTAAACAAGCAAATTTGCCGTATATGGAGTGAAAACAATCCTCAAGAAGTTCTGCATGTTCCATTACAGCCTGGAAAATGCACTGTATGTTGTGCTTTATACGCTGGAGGCATGATCGGTCCACATTTCTTTAAAAACGATGCTGGAGCTAAGGTTACAGTGAATGGTGCTGTTTACAGATCGATGATCAATGATTATTTGTTTCAAAATTTGAATGGTATCGCTGCTATAGTAACAATTGATTCATTGAAAGAAAGATTTAGCGAAAACATTATTTCGAGGTCCAATTAATTGGCCTCCAAGATCATGCGAAATAAATCCACTGGATTATTTTCTTTGGGGTTATGTAAAGTCATTGTTTTATGCTGAAACAATAGATGCTTTGAAAGCCAACATAATTTGTGTTATTGATGAAATAAGGCCTGAATTACTAGAAAAAGTGGTCTGGTCGAATGCGGTTCCTCAGAGCTAGTCGTGGTGGACATATGCCGGAAATTATTTTTAAGACAGTTCTATCACTCTAAAAAAACACCCGATACATTTAATGATCCACATGTCATTCAAAAATTGTTATAGAACTGTTATTTCAAAAAGTATTGACCAAAACTTAAAGAAGTAGAACCAATGAAAGAAAATTAATTGAAAATATCTCTCACTTCTCACTAATATTTCCAAGGGATGAAGGGAAGCAATCAGTATTTCTCCCCTGTGATATCCTAATGAGGTTTTTCCTTATCCCCGCGTCAAGTTTCTACGGAGGTGGTTGAAAAATGGCGGGTGTTCTACAGTCCATCAGTGCAGGGGACGGCCGGTGAGCTTGATCATCGTCCTTTATGGAGCGTGAACGGGTCCCGTTGACCGATTAGCGCTAATTCGATTAACGCCCATGGCCTATCTGGACTTGCATTTAATCACCTGTGTTGATTTATGCGCTGAAATGAGTCAATTGACGGAAGATTGATGCCAGATATCATCTTCGATAATATATTAATTAAGTTCTGATTGACTATTTGAATTCAGGACAGGCACATCTACTGAATATGCAATAGGGAAACTTCTAGGGAGAATAATAAGTTAGGGAAAAAATCCCCTATTTTTACGTGAACTTCAAGGTTTCATTCGACATGTTTCGGATTGTCGGATTTGGATCATTTGTTGTCATATTAAAGGTAGCTTCATAATGCCTCTCCCATAGAAGTTTTGGTCCTTATTGTCGAAAATCTCTTGTAATCGATTTCTTAATCTTCTTTTGGTGCCAATTTCTTATCACTCAGGAAGATTTGCAATACTAGAAAAAGATGCTAATCGCTTGATGCAAGCGATTCCCTGAGTTTCTGAGTCACTCTGAGCAACTCCATGAGTTTCTGAGTCACTACAGACGTGAGTTCCTGATGGAACACAACACCTTCTCTATTGTATTTGATTCAATAAAATAATATAGATACCGAATTGTTTCAGGCTTTACTATTTGGTAGTTGATCATAATTAAAACAAATTGTAGAAATTATTATGTTTTACCACCAATAAAAATATATATTACACATTTTCTTGTAACACGAGTTTCGGGAAATGAACTATCCCATCATCAGACAACTGAAGACCTAACAGTGGTATAGAGGTATTTGAACAAAAGTGATGAATATTTTGAATATTTCAATAGGTTCTAGATAACACGTAATAGTGGTTCAGAGGTTTACAAGCAAAAAGAGGAGACTTCTAACAGATATCGGAATGTCGGCAATCGACAAAGAAGGTTGTCAAAAAGATGGTACCCATTTAAATATCTCAAATAAATTTTGTGGTACATAACTCCGCACAGTCATTCATTATTTTCACATTATTTTGTTGTATATCTCAAATATTTGAATTTACATAGCTCCATACAATCATTCATTATTTTTTAATTTATTTTTATTGTGAACGAATTTGGCAATTTCAATAATCAAGTTTCTTTTCTTTTGAATCTACATATGAAATTTTTTTAAGATTTTCTTTTGTCGAAAGGAATTACTGTTTTCTCAAGAATGAGTGGCAAAAGTCGAATTTTTGTTCACTTTTCATTAAATTCATTTAATGTTCGTTGAGAAAGATTTTGAACAGATGTTACTTTTTAAATATCTCAAATATTTTCGATTTACATAGCTCCGTACAGTCATTCATTATTTTTACATTATTGTTATTGTGAACTCATTTGACAATTTCAATAGATTCTAGATAATCGAGTTTCTTCCCTTTTGATTATACATGTAAAATTTTAAGATTATCTATTGTGGGAAAGGAATGACCGTTTTCTAGACAATGAGTGGCAAAAGTAGAATTTTGTTTATTTTTTATGAAACTCATTTTATGTTCGTTGAACCTCGTCTTGAAGGAACGTCCTGTTTGTCCTATATATTCATTACTGCACGTAGAACAAGATAACTCATAAACTCCTGATTTGTGTATGTTTGGAGTAGGGTCCCTTGCGTTAAATAATACCGATGATAATTTGTTTTGCGTTTTGAAGGCAATATTGACATCTGATTGTGAAAAACTATTGGCCCCTTTTTGACATATGCTACCAAAGTAAGATAGAGAAATGAATTTTCTTCAGTTTTTATGATGGGATAAATTTGGCTCATAGCTATTTCAGATAGTTTCTGTCGAATTAGATTATCTATTATATTGGGGTTGAAACCGTTGTTCGCGGCTATTGATTTTATAGTTTGGACTTCAGCTTCGCAGTCATTTTTTGATAAGGTTAATGCGAAGCCTCTGTGGATCATCGATTGATACGCTGACATTTCTTGTGAATATGGGTGATTGGAATCAATAGCAATATATATATATATATATATATATATATATATATATATATATATATATATATATATATATATATATATATATATATAGTCAGTGGATGTGGGTTTTCTGAACATGTTGTCAGAACACGTGTTCAGAAATCAATAGCCGCGAACAACGGTTTCAAACCCCAATATAATAGATAATCTAATTCGACAGAAACTATTTAAAATAGCTATGAGCCAAATTTATCCCATCATAAAAACTGAGGAAAATAAAAAATTCATTTCTCTATCTTACTTTGGTAGCATAAGTCACAAAGGGGCCAATAGTTTCTCAAAATCAGATGTCAATATTGCCTTCAAAACGCAAAACAAATTATCATCGGTATTATTTAACGCAAAGGACCCTACTCCAAACATACACAAATCAGGAGTTTATGAGTTATCTTGTTCTACGTGCAGTAATAAATATATAGGACAAACAGGACGTTCCTTAAAGACGAGGTTCAAGGAACATAAAATGAATTCCATAAAAAGAAAACAAAATTCTACTTTTGCCACTCATTGTCTAGAAAACGGTAATTCCTTCCCCACAATAGATAATCTTAAAATTTTACATGTAGAATCAAAAGGGAAAAAACTCCATTATCTAGAATCTGTTGAAATTTTCAAATAAGTTCACAATAACAATAATGTAAAAATAATGAATGACTGTACGGAGCTATGTTGATCAAAAATATTTGAGATATTTAAAAAGTAACATCTGTTCAAAACCTCTTTCAACGAACATTAAATGAATTTAATGAAAAGTAAACAAAAATTCAACTTTTGCCACTCATTCTTTAGAAAACAGTAATTCCTTTCGACAAAAAAAAATCTTAAGAAAATTTCACATGTAGATTCAAAAGAAAAGAAATTTGATTATTGAAATTTCCAAATTCGTTCACAATAAAAATAATTTAAAAAATAATGAATGACTGTATGGAGCTATGTAAATCCAAATATTTGAGATATACAACAAAATAATGTGAAAGTAATGAATTACTCTACGGAGCTATGTAACCCCAAAAATTATTTGAGATATTTAAATGGGTACCATCTGTTTAACAACAACCTTCTTTGTCGATTGCCGACATTCCGATATCTGTTAGGAGGCCCCTCTTTTTAACCCGGTTTTTTATCACGTTCTGCTTGTAAACCTCTGTACCACTATTAGGTGTTATCTAGAACCTATTGAAATATTCAAAATATAAATATTAAATATATTTTATTGAACATGAATTATTGGAGTACTTACGAAGCAAAGTCTCTCTTAAAACTTGTTTTTCAGTAATGTTTTTTACATATCTTGAGATTTTATAGAAAGTAACTTAGTTAGATATCCAATAATATTGAAAATCCTAAGTAAGATAGTTTTATGATGAAATTCTTAAGATTATGTTAAACATTTTTGAATGATATTTGTTTTCATAAGATTGATCAGCAGAAACAAAATTTTGTCTACTCAAAATATTTAATTTATAGGATTTTGGTTAACAATTTTTATTGGATTTTCTTATATCATTTAGATGTCTTATAATGAATGTTTATTCTATATGTCGTTGGATATAAGTGGTATTTATATGACATTATTTTAATTTAATTCCTGAAGTTATAATTATTAAATATAATTTTCTGAAATTAAATATGTAGAAGGCTAATATTAAAATATTTAAATAATTGAATTTAATGTGTTCAGAAAACTCACATCAACCGATATATGTATCCCCGTAGACTGAAACCGTCCATAATCACAAAAAATTTCAGCCTACCGATCGATGACCCAGAGCCTTTTCTTTTCCACTGTCCAAGAACAACCGTGAAGTTGAAATTGATACTATCGAAACAATAGCCGCAAACAAGGGTTTAAGTCATTAGATAATATCGGGTGTTTTTTTAGAGTGATAGAACTTTAAATTGAAATAAAACACATTTAAATTAAAATTGAAGCCAATTTTTTTTATTTGAAAGATGATTGTATGACATTTATGTTTTGAAAATAATTTCCGGTATATGTCCACCACGACTAGCTCTGAGGAACCGCATTCGACCAGACCAATTTTGGACCACTTTTTCGAGTAATTGAGTCAATATCGATTATTTGGCTGAGCTAAAATACTTTTGTTTCAGAACACAGTAAAATTTGTTCGAAGTTTTTCTTGTCACCCTGTAATATGGAGACATATCAAGAATTCAAATAATCCAGAAGAGGATGGAAAAGTCATAATGAATAAGGAAGACTCCCGTTAAAACGACTAAAAAACACCATATCGTTGTCTCACATAGTCTAGAACATCCCTCCAGCCCCTCTCTCAAACCTTTCCTCCAGAACGAGCCTTCAAGTGCACCGAGAGCGACAAAGCGAGACAAAAATCCCTTAACCGAACGTGGTTAAGTGCTCTGCTACGCGCTTTGTCATCGCACGAACATTTTTGGTATTCCAACGGCGATACCCGGGTGCTGGTCTGTCCACGGACAGGAGGAAATCGTATTACTCCGCCGCGTGCATGCCGAGAATTCCTCTTTTGCGGCGTTCGAAAGAATGGAAAAGAGGGCCACTAATTAGCCCCCTCTATATTGACAGTTTTTATCGAATCAAGCTCCTCTCAGATCCCTTTGAACTGATATCCTTCGATGAGATATGGAATGACGTACGTCCGGTTTCCTTATTGTTTCAGGGGTTTTCCGACGAAATTCTGTGAAGATGGATGTGAGCGGGTTCCACAATTGACCGATTATGGGGGTTGTGGGAAATGGAAATATTTAGGGTTGCAGGTATTTGCTTCTATGATGTACAGGAACTGTTTCATTGAGACTCCAAGGTTGAAGATCTTCCCTCTAAATTTATCTCTTTGTTGTAAGGTACAATAGGAATAAACTGCCCGTCAAAGGTTGAGGATATTGAATTAACTCGTTTTTCCCTTCGGAAATACCCAATTATCAATCTATTCGATGCATATGATATTCTGAAAGAAGAGGTGATACTGACATTTCTGGGAGCGAGTTTCTGGAAAAATTAAATCAAGTTGAGGAATATTGTGATCTAGAATCATCCTTGTTATAAGTGGTTATATCTTCAATTTGAGTGTTTCCTTTTGATATATCGAGTGTTTTTTTAGAGAGATAGAACTTTCGATAGGGATAACTGTGATTTGACAGAAGGTAGAAACCATGTTGTTTTGATATTTCTGTTCAGTAAGCATTGACAAATTATAATGGAAAGACTCACGTCACAAGAACGTTTAAAAATTGTTGAAATTTATTTTCAAAATCAGTGTTCTATTCGCCAAACTTATAGAGCATGAAATTTATGGTTTACACAATCGTCCATCAGAGCAGCTTATTCGTCGAACTATCGATAGATTTCAGACAACATTTTCTCTACTCGATGCAACAACAACAACAAGGCAAAGAACTGTAGGTACAGAAGAAAATATCGCTGCTGTAAGTCATAGTGTTAATGATGATCCAGATTTGTCTATTCGTCGACGTTCACAAGTTGAACTCTGTGCATCCACCATATAGAAAATTTTGCGTCTACACCCTACAAGATCCAAATGGTTCAAGAATTAAAGCCGCTTGACCATAATAAGCGTCGTTTGTTTGCTGATTGGGCTCTAGAACAGCTTGAAGTTGATCCACTTTTTTATCGTAAAATTGTGTTTAGTGATGATGCTCATTTCTGGTTGAACGGCTATGTAAATAAGCAAAATTGCCGTATATGCATCCTGAAAAATGCACTGTATGGTGTGTTTTACACGCTGATGGCATCACTGGTCCATATTTCTTTAAAAATTATGCTGGAGCTAATGTTACAGTGAATGGTGCTCGTTACAGATCGATTATCAATGATTATTTATTTCAAAATTTGAATGGTATCGATCCAGAAGTGTTTTGGTTCCAACAAGATGGTGCTACACCTCATGCTGCTACCGTACCAATTGATTTATTGAAAGAAAGATTTGGCGATAAAATTATTTCGAGGAATTAGCCAATTAATTGGCCTCCGTTATCATGCAACATAACTCCACTGGATTATTTTCTTTGGGGTTATGTCAAGTCATTGGTTTATGCTGATAAACCAGAAACAATAGACGCTTTGGAAGCCAAAATAACTCGTGTTATTGATGAAATAAGGCCTGAATTACTCGAAAAAGTGGTCCAAAATTGGTCTGGTCGAATGCGGTTCCTCAGAGCTAGTCGTGGTGGACATATACCGGAAATTATTTTCAAAACATAAATGTCATACAATTATCTTTCAAATAAAAAAAGAATTGGCTTCAATCTTAATTTGAATGTGTTTTATTTCAATTTAAAATTCTATCACTCACGATATAAGTTAGTTAGTTCGGAAAACTAACACATGCGTCCCTGTGTAAATATTACAGCTCACACAGAATGAACATCAACATTCGACCACACAACCTTATAGTTCATCATAACGGAATGGTCGCATCTATTACACATTTTTCTTCACTCACAACATTCATAGTAACAAAGCCGACGTCGTTTTCCCTTTTTACAGGCGAAATGAATATGTGAATGCGTGTGACAAACGCGTCCGGGCAAATCGGATCCCCATGCTCCCTCGGGAGAGAGGTTAAGCGCTCGATTTGTCGCTGGAGATCATTAAAGTCTCGGCGGTGACGGGAGGCCGGCACCGCTCCCTTGAGCCTCGTCAACCGGATTACCTTCTAAATGTAATCCAATCATGGGGACGAGACTTTACGGTGCTACGATCGTCACGGCCGATGCGATCGACTTTCTGACAGTCAAATTTTTCCGATGTGTCTTGGGTGGCGAGGAAACTGTTACGACCGATTGTAAATGTTGGTTATTAGCTCAAATCTACGACAGCGTCATTATAGCACGTTTAAGATTGTCGTTCTGATGTCATCATGGCTTTGATTATGATTTTATAAGGGAATTAATAATTTTAAATTAAAAATCAAACAGAAAAAAGTTACTTTATACTATAATCTGTTATTATTATCATTTTGAAGTGTCATCATTAGGCTTTAATCTCAGTATTTGTCTATGAACGTGCCCAATTTAAAAGTGACAATTTTGATTTGGAAGACGAAGAACCTAGTGCGCCACTAAAGTTCAAGGATGAAGAAATGAAAGCAAGGCTCGATGAAGATCCATCACAAACACAAGAAGAACTCGCAAGAGCACTTGAAGTAACTCAACCAACCATTTGCCATCGTTTGAAAGCAATGGGAATGATCCGAAAGGTAGGAAATTGGGTGCCGTATGAACTGAAGCCAAGAGATTGTTTTTTCACGTGCGAACAACTCCTCCAGCGGCAAAAGGCTTTTGCAACGAATTTTGACTGGCGTTACGATAGTTCAAAACGTCGGGCAACGTATGGTTGCTTCGTCATGCACTGTCAAGCCGAACATTCATAGCGGAAAGATCATGCTGTATATTTGGTGGGATCAACTGGGTGTATTATGAGCTGCTGGGTGTATTATGCGCTACTAAAACCGAACTAAAGGATCACAAGGGTTGCTCTTCGGTCATTATCTTCTGTGTCTCTACATGTGTACTGAGGAGTTTTACGATGCAGGATCTTGTACACCTTTTGCAAGCACGTAATCGTTTCTATGTTTAGTTTTCCCTTAGGTAGTAGTTAAGTTTTTCCTTCAGTTATGAATCTTGGTGTTTTCTTTGGATGTTTGATGAACTCATTTATGTGTTCTGTGAGCTTGGTTTGAGTGTTAGTCAGTTTTTTAACCAGAAGTTAGGTATGTTGTCATTTCCTGGGCATTTTCAGCTATGTGTAGTCTTTATTACATCCGTTACTATAATTTCAGTGATGTTGGATTTTTTCATAGGTATTACTTCTGCGTTCTCCTCTTCCTTTTGTCGTACCCAGTTGGCTTCCAGTTGATAACATTTTTTTTGGTTACAGATTGATGACCATTTGTTTGTAATTTGTTCTTGATTGGTCAAGCTTTCTGGTTTTACATCCCTATTATCCTGCTTGTTTGTTTTCAATTTCTTGTAGAACGTTTCTTCATTTGTCTTAAATTCCTCATATTGTTGCTTCCTCTTATTGCACTTACTATATCTAGTGAGCCTTGTACTTACGGTTGTTAACTTCTGTTGAAGAGTATCTAGAAACTCCTGAGGTATGGTATTAGGCGGGTCTCTAGGGGTGTGGACTCTTTATTTTGGTAGTATTTCATGGGCTTTTCTCCTCAGTTTATCACTTGGTTTTCTTCCTACGTACTGCCTCAGTCTAGCGATTTCAACTCTTTTTATGTCTATCTTCTTAATAAATCTTCTCTTTCACGGTGGTATATACTCTTTGGTTTTTTTTTCTAGTCTCTTCTTCGTTGATCTTCGCCCCGCTAGCAACTGCAGTTGTAAATGCCATGCAATAAATGAGATCATGGAGCTTTGTGAAGGTTTCAACATCCAACATGGTCGGTAATATTTCTCTGTTTAGTGTATTTACAATTATTGAGAATTTTCTTGATGTATTTTGCCTTGGAATCCAAGTTCTCTTGGTTGTATCCATGCCACCATACTTTTGCAGTGTTTTACCCAATATTTCATGCAGCTCAGTTATTCTTTGCTCGTCTGTTCCTGCTTCTTCTATTGGATTCGTTGTTTGTTTTTAGGTTCTAGGATATATGCTTGGTGACTTATTTCTACTTGACTAGATTGTGCTTGACTAAGAGTAGCCGGGTCAGGGGAAGTTAACTCAGTATCTTGAAGTTGGCCATTGTGTGGATTACTATCCGCTGTTTGTGGGTCTGTTGGTGCAGAATCTTCCCTTTCCAATCCATCTTTTACTTCTCTTTTCAGTTGTTCCAGCGTTTCGTTTGATAGGTATTTATTCTTTAGTATAGCTCTTCGTTGATCCGCTATACGTTGTTCTGTTACTTGGATATCAGGATAATGTGTTATAAATGCTCCATGCAGTCTCTGTCGAAAAGCCATTGAATCTGTTTCGAGTCTCGTGAGGTTGTAATAGGTACGCATGATAAACATGTTTAGTTCTTGTGTCCATTTCATGGGTACTCTTGGTCTACCTACTTGAGTGGTCTCGGGTAAAATAGGGTTAACACCCCGAGAAACATCCCTCGCAGTCACAGCGTTTGTAGATGGATTTTGGCTATTATCTATAGTAAAGGCATCATTTTGTTCAGGTGTCCCGACCACAGTCTGCCTAATTGTTTTTCTCTCACGGTCACCACCGGATCGCTTACTATCACTTCCAGCGGTGGCTTCAGAACCGCCCTGGTGCTGCCCCCCAGGAGGTAACGTTGTTCCGAGGTCTTTAAAACTTCTTTTCCTTGTCTCCATATTTTTGGGTTGGCCAGTTCACCTGATGGCCCCAGGGTGGGAACATGATGTGCGTTTCCATTTCTACCCTTAGTAGCCTTTTACGACAGGCAAAAGGTGGAGTGCCTTGGAAGTATTTTTTTTACATCGCTCTTTCCACAAGGGATTTATTATTATTATTATTATTTTCAATTGTTCTCAGGTTACTCTCCTGGTATTTTGACGAGGTACGGACACAATATATATCAAGCACTCTAGCCTATTCCTGGCTTATCTTCTGAAGATCCGTGTTGTGTTCAGGATCACGGCCTTCTGCAAGACTTGGAAAAGGTTGTTGTGTAGCCCAAGGATCTCAGGCCTTGTGTGGAGGTTAATAATCCCATTATTATTATCATTATCACTATCACACTATCATTATCATTATTATAATAAATAGTGAGCGGGCCTCTGTCCACACTACCACTTCCGCACGGACTATTGTGGTTCACACCTAATTTATATTCGCCTGACAAGATCCAGTTTTTGGATAAAACCGATAATCTTATTCACTATTTCCGGCCGAGCAGATGTTTCACGACGACCCAAAAGTGCTTTATTTTTCAACAATTTCAGTGCGTTATTCTCAAATGTCAAAATATGACAGCTTAACTGACAGCTGCCCAGGTAGCGGGCAATTCAAAATGAATCCTCTTATTGGAAAACCCTAGTAGATAGTTCAACACTCTGCATTCAGGATATTATCAGCACTAAGATCTAATTGAATAAAGTACTGTTTAGGACAAACAAGTTCGCCATCCTCGAAAACATCCGTCCGCTCCCTATTTATAACTCGCAGCAAGCAATATCGAAAATTATTAATTGTCCCTTTTTCCAATAGGAGCAAAACAAAGGAACATAACTCTCCCGATATTCCCCCGTCTGCGAAATGATGAACGCGACACGTCCGTTATAAAAATAAGTCCCCGAAATTTAGTTTCAATAAATCGGCGAAGAGGAAGTTTGGGGACATTTATCTAACACTTGCCGGTACAAAGGCCGATCGAAGAATAAGTTCGCGCCAGAGACTCCTCCGGAGGTATATACGGCCCTGATTTACGGTGCATCTCTCTTTATGGGCCAGTTTGTTCCGGTCGTTATTATATTAGGGCCGGATGCCGTAGTTTATCTAACGCCGCCACCCCTGACAGATGTGAAGGAGGATGGTCAGTACGGGAGGGGTTTTAGACGAGGTTGAGATTTTAATATTTCCTCGAGACTGTAAAGAAAATTATGAGGTCTATTCCAAGACCTTTCGGTTCAACTATAGCTGAAAAATTTTAAATTGTGCACCTTGTAATGAAGGGTTTTCCAATAAGAAAAATTTTATTTTTCCTATGTTATCCCGAATAGTGCTTCTGTAACCTGTGATCTTCAATTCTAAGCCAATTACTCCAGCTTAGAAAATGGCTATGTAACCCCAAAAATTATTTGAGATATTTAAATGGGTACCATCTGTTTAACAACCTTCTTTCTCGATTGCCGACATTCCGATATCTGTTAGAATGCCTCTCTTTTTTAACCCGGTTTTTTATCACGTTCCGCTTGTAAACCTCTGTACCACTATTAGGTGTTATCTAGAACCTATTGAAATATAAGAAATATCTATCACTTTTGTTTAAATACCTCTGTACCACTGCTAGGTCTTCAGTTGTCTGATGATGGGATAGTTCATTTCCCGAAACTTGAGTCACAAGAAAATGTGTAATATATATTTTTATTGGTAGTAGAACATAGTAATTTCTACAATTTGTTTTAATGATATCCAGATCTTTTTTAAGAAAATGTCGTGCATGTATTGCGGCTGAACGAGGGCATTTTGAAATTTTTTTTATGAATTTATTGAATCTTGTCATGAAACGAAACTGTATTTCTTTAAGAAAAACCTTTTTTTGTCCAATCTAAAAAAGAATGTAGTTAGTGTTAAAGCATTTTAGAATCCTTATTAAATATGCTCTTGCCAAACTGATGTAGTACAATTTTTTTTTTCAAATTAGTCATATGAAGTAGGGCGAAACTTTAATTTTGAATTTGTAGTTCGGCAAAAACTGACATTATTTTCCAAGCTGGAGCAATTGGCTTAGAATTGAAGAATACAGGTTCCAGAAGCACTATTTGGGATAACATAGGAAAAATGAAATTTGAAGAAAGTAAATAATTGTACCAACAGGAGTTCAAAAATCATCACGGGGTGTGCATTTTATTGAATTAAAGAAAGTGCAATATAATTGTAACGTACCACGGTTATTTTATCGCAGTATTTTGCCTAATATTTCAGTATCTTAAAATAATAGACAATTGCAAATTAATTAATCTCAATGATTAATTTCGATGGCTTCAACTGGACTGTATTTTTGATGTAGTTATCGAAGAGTTTTACTTCAAGAGCACTTGTATGTAGTTATCTTGATGATGAACTAGTTTTGTTTATTCAATAAGATGAACCAACGGAAATGTTAAGGAATTAAAGTAAAACACTCGTATTACACGATAATAACAGCGAACTATAATTCTTGGTTTACTGTATATAAACCAAGTTGAAGGAATGATTATTGCACAAACAACAAATGAAATGAATTTGCCAATACTTTGGCAATCGACTGGATAACTATATTACCAATAATAATTAATAATAATGGACCCAAATGTCACAAGCTACATACAACAAATTTGACTATTCGAATGATAGTGCTTAATGTAGCTACGGCTACATGCGACAACTTTAACTATTACTCGAATAATGTATAATGTAGCTACGGCTGCATGCGAACACTTTGACTATTACGAATAATAATGCATGATGTAGCAAGGGCTACATGCGAACACTTTGTCTATTACGAATAATAATGATTTTACAGTCTTTTCAAAGACTGAACGTTAGAGGTCTCGATGCATCCCTTCTAACACAAAGAGGGAAATTAACGTAAATGAGTGGAAGGTCCATTTGGAAGTGGACTGAATGAACAAACCAAATCTTCTTATTGGTTACAGAAAAATTATGAGAATAATGCAAGTAAAGAAGGATAGAGTCAGTTTGTAATCGCGAATGCTGCGTCATGTGAAATTAACAGGCATAAATAAATATATCAAAACCTCCAAATGGCTTTCCATGTTTCTAATGCCATATATAATCATTACAAAACAAATAATCTGAAGTGTAAACGATACTGCTAGATTTAAGTATCAACTTAAAAGACATAAGTATCGAATGACAAACTAATTTCGAACAACAGGGCCGTCTCTAATGAGACAGAAAAATAATTTGAATAATACATGACTTGGATTTTCTTTTATACTTTTCTGATGACTGTTATGACTTAACCTGTTACCTGATTCCGGCTTGACGTCGACTTCTGGGACACCTGTTTATATAATAATTGAGGCAATAGTGATGGGAGGCTCCGGACTGCTGGACGAGCCTTTAACGAACACTCTATCGATGCCCTCGGATCTAATGTCAAAAGTCACGAGCTGAAAACAGCATTTCAATGTAATCGTCCCCAGCCGGGACGAATGGACCCAGCATGCTGAGGTTCTATTGAGGACCGACCTTGGCTTGTTCACAGACGGCTCGCGAACGACGAACGGAACGGGAGCAAACCGAGAAATAACATCTCATTGAGTCTTGGTCAAAACGCAACTATATTCCAGGCAGAACTATTTACCATTGAGACCATGGCAGAACTGCTGATAAAACGGAAAATCCACCAAGGTAAAATCAAAATATTTACTGATAGTCAGTCAGTACTAAAACTCTGGAATCCAGCTCTAGTACCTCGAAAACAGGCTGGAGTTGCCGCACGGCTTTAAACAGAGTCATTCTTGTTTGGATACCGAGCCACTCAAACTATTTGGGTAACGAGGAGGCAGATCGGCTTACATTTGCTAGAGCTGCGCTGCCTCTGATAGGACCGGAACCATTTCTGGGAATACCACATGACGTGGCTGGGCAGGCGATAACAGGCAGAATGAACTCAAGGCTAGAGTTTTTTTGGCGGAGCCATTCTGACCTGAAACATTCGAAGGTGTTCCTTGGAACAGTTTCGAACAAAAAGATGGCGAACCTAGCGCTAGGTCTGGATAGGGCCAAACTAAGAACACTTGTCGGAATTATGACAGGTCACTGCAGACTGAAAGCGCATTTGCACAAAACCGGTCTGGCTGAAGTCGATGAATGCAGGCTGAGTCTTGAGGACACTGAAACAGCCATGCACATCGCCTCAGAGTGCCCAGCGGTGAGTCGCATCAGATTCGAGGTCTTTGGTCGGGCTTTTATAGCCAACTGCGAACTGAGAGAATTATGCCTGAACAAGATTATCAGTTTTATCCAAAAACTGGATCTCGTCGGGGAGATATAAATTAGGGGTGAACCACAATAGTCCGTGCGGACGCAGTGGTAGGATGGACAGACGCCCGCTTGCCATAAAATAATAATAATAAATAATATAATAACATATATGATAATTGAGATATAATTTGTTTTATTCAGTTTTAAAATGTAGTAAACACTACAACTCGAGTCACTGTATACTTAGTAAACAAAAAGTGATAGAAAACGAAGTAATTTCTCATTTAATTCCAGTATCAGTTTCCAAACACACTGCGAAACTTCTCTAACGCAGCCCGGGCCCTTCCAATAAATCGATGAACATCAAAACACCATCGAAATCGAAAACAGTCACCCCAAATCCTAATTATACCAATTGCTTCCCGGGACCGATCGGGGCCCGAAAACGACCCGGCCGAAATTGTATATTCCGCCCCCTGGGGACCGAATGGCCCTGTAAGTTTCTTTATCGAGGTGGTCGCCTCTATTTATCGACTGCTACTGGACATCGCCCATAAAATATATCGAAAGGAGGAAAAAGCCGGTCCGACTCGTAAAAAGTTAGCGTCTTCCTCCGGAACGTCGTCGTGCGTCATTACGGCACACACCAGATACAAACAGCTCCTTATCTGACGGCGGACACAATGGCCGTTCCGGGAACGGGAACGTCTGCAAGGAGACGACGGCCTCTTCCTTTTATACGTGATGTTTACGGCGAAACACGATCGCAGGACGGTGTAGGCTATCCGAGAATCCCTGTTATTTAATTGTGGAACGGTTGAAGAAAGAAGCATATCTCGTGTCAAGGTCTACGTCTAATCGTTTAATTTTTGTCGTCCCCACAGACGATGTCTGAAAAAAATTGCATTATTTTTGAGTGAAATTTGAGACTTTATTTAACACGTTTCGGATTGTCAGATTTGGGTCAAATATGCACCGTTTTGTTCAATAAGTTTTTACCATGTTAAAGCATTATAATGACTCTTCAAAGAAATCCTAATAGTAATAATAATAAAGAAATCTTATCAACTGGAAGCCAACTAGATACGACATGAGGAAGAAGAGGACGCAGAAGTAGTACCTATGGAAGAATCCAACATCACTGAAGCTATAGCAACGGATGTAATAAAAACTACACATAGCTTGAAAAGCCCAGGAAGTTATAACATACATAAATTCTGCTATAAAAAAACACACTGACACCAAGCTCACAGAGCACATAAATGAATTCATCAACACCCAGAGAACACCAAGATTCATCCCTGTAGGAGAAACCTACCTTCTACTTAAGGGAAAACTAAGCATAGAACCACCCAAGTAACGACCGATCACGTGCTCTCAAACAGTGTACAAGATCATCACTTCCTGCACCGCAAAACTCCTCACTACACATATAGAGACACAGGAGATAATGACCGAAGAGCAAAAAGGATGCCGCAAGGGATCCAAAAGGTGTAAGAAACAGCTGATCATAGACTCTATTATCCTAAACGAGGTGAAGAAAGAAAAACAAAAATTATCCTACTGTTACGTTGATTATCAGAAGGCGTACGACTCTGTTCCTCACCCCTGGTTAATCAAGGTCTTGGAAATATACAAAGTCCATCCAGCCCTAATAAATAACTTACGCCAGCGGATGCGGACCTGGAGAGCAATCATACAACTCAACATCAAGATAGAGTCTAAAGTCAGGGAACCAGGAAGCCCACTGTGGTTCTGCTTGGCACTTGACCCACTCTCCAGGCACTTAAACCGGAAAGGAATAGGATACACTCTGAAAGAAGGCCAAATGAAGCACACCATGTCACATCTACATGGACGATCTCAAGCCATATAGTCGAGACTCCCGAACAAGATAATGCCTCTACTATCGACAACAGCCAAAATCCATTAACAAACGCTGTGACTGACTGGGCTACTCTTAGTCAAGTACAATCTAGTCAATTAGAAATAAATCACCAAGCATATATCCCAGAACCTAAAAACAATCAATGAATCGAAAATCGCAACATACCAATAGAAGAAACAGGAACAGACGAGTAAAGAATAACTGAGCTTCGTGAAATGTTGAGTGAAACACTGCAAAAGTATGGTGGCACGGATACCACCAAGAGATCTTGTGTTCCAAGGCAAAATACATCAAGAAAATTCGCAATAATTGTAAATACAATAAACAGAGACCATGCTGGGTGCTGAAAACTTCACAGAGCTCCATGATCTCGTTTATTGCAAGGCGTTCACTGCTGCAGTTGCTAACGCAGCAAAGATTAACGAAAAAGGGACTAGGAAAGAAAGCAAAGAGTACATCCCACCGTGGAAGAGAGGATTGATTAAGAATATAGACATTAAGAGAGCTGAAATCGCTAGACTGAGGGAATACGTAGGAGGAAATCCAAGTAATAAACTAAGGAGGAAAGGCCATAAATATATAATATTTATGGCTAAATACAGAGTCCACACCCCCAGAAACCAGCCTAACAGCGTACTTCAGGAGTTCTTAGATACTCTTCAACAAAAGTTAACAGCAGTGAGTACAACGCTCAGTAGATATAATAATTGCAACAAAAGAAAGCAACAAATTGAGGAATTTAAGATAAATGAAAAAATGTTCTACAGAAAACTGAAAACAAACAAGCAGGATGATAGGGATGTAAACTAGAAAGCTTGCCCAATCAAGAACAAATAACAAAGTACTGGTCATCAATCTGGAACCAAAACAAATCTTATCAACAGGAAGCCAACTGGATACGACAAGAGGAAGAAGATAACGCAGAAATAATACCTTCTGGAAGAATCCAACATCACTGAAGCTATAGTAACGGATGTAATAAAGACTACACATGGTTGAACAAGCCAGGAAGTGACAACATACATACGTTCTGGTATAAAAAACTGTCTTACACTCATACCAAGCTCACAGAGAAAACACCAAGATTCATCACTGAAGGAAAAACTTACCTACTACCTAAGGGAAAACTAAATATAGAACCATTCAAGTAACGACCGATCACGTGCTTGCAAACAGTGTACAAGATCATCACTTCCTGCATCGCAAAACTCCTCAGTGCACATATACAGACACAGGAGATAATGACCGAAGAGCAAATAGGATGCCGAAAGGAAACCAAAGGGTGTAAGGTACAGCTGATTATAGTCTCCATTACCCTAAACTAAACATGATTGAGTAGGGGGAAACTATTTCCTGAAACGGAGGGTTTTATGACAGCCATCCAGGACCAGGTAGTCAATACTAAAAACTACGTGAAGCACATAGTTGAGGACCCTCAGATAGGTGTAAAAAGTGCAGGAAGAAGCCAGAAACCATTCAACATATAATAGCAGCATGCAGCTTACTGAGACAAACCGACTATCTACACCGCCACAACCAAGTGACTACTATAATACATCAAGAACTGTGCTTCAGCTTAAATCTGCCAGAACTACAAGTACGACCAGCCAGCTGTCACTGCCCCAGTACACCATCTATTACGACCGATCAATAATAACTGACAGAAGTATTCCCTACAATAAACCGGACATCGTAGTACGAGATAAACGAAATGAGGAGGCATTGATCAAAGACGTGGTAACACCCATAACCTATTCAACACCGTTTCAGAGAAGAAAAGGAAGTACACAGACCTGGCAGATTAAATTAAGAAAATGTGGGAAATTGAAAGAGTGCGAATTGTGCCAAATTGTATTTTTATCTACAGGGATTATACCCATTGACCTCCACACAAGTCTCGAGATCCTTGGGCTACACAACAAACTTTTCCAAGTCCTGTAGAAGGCCTTGGAGTGATCCTGAACACAACACGGATCGTCAGAAGATTAGGAATAGGCGAGAGTGCTTGGTATATATTATGTCCGTACCTCATCAAAATTCCAGGAAGAGTAACCTGACAACAACTGGAAATAATAATGATAATAAATCCCTTGTAGGTAGGGGTAAAAAGTATACTTCCAAGGCACTCAACCCCTTGCCTGTCGTAAAAGGCAACTAAGGGTAGAAATGGAAACGCACATCATGTTCCCACCCTAAGGCCATCAGGTGAACTGGCCAACCCAAAAATATGGAGACAAGGAATAGAAATTATACGTTTCACCTTTCAAACTGATTGGTTTTCGTCAGTGCAATGTATGCTAGTGACTTCAAATCTGTCAAGTATCTATATTCACTATACACAGAGACTCTAAGGTATTAATTATACACTAGCGTCATCTAGAGTGCAATTTGCCTCTGTGATCAACAAAACCTTGTCGAGTTTGTTTGAGTATAGAATTGTTATACAGATGTATGTTACACTGTCTCGATTTCTAGAACTTTCTATTACCATAGCTCTCATATTCCTCATTAATAGTTTCTACAACCACAAGTCTTAGAAATCGCCATCTTACGGCTGTTGAAGTTCGAAATCGATTGATGGAGGACGTCAGGTAAACGTTAGTGGATGGACCGTGAGACGACGTCTCTTAGAATCGAATTTACAACCATACAGATCTGGGAGAGGTCTAGAACTTCTCAGAGAGTAGCGCGTCTTCAATTTTCACGAGATCACATAGGCTGGGTAGAAACTCTGTGAGCCCAGGTACTCTTCTCTGATGAATTCAGATTAAGCATTCGAGAAGCTGATGGCCATAGACGCGTTTATAGACGTCCAGGAGAAAGATACGCCGATAACTGTATAGAGAAGCGAGTTCCATTCGGTGGAGGATCTGTTATGGTCTGCGGAGTTGTATCTTAAGAGGGATGGAACTTTAACAGCAGTAAGGTACATAGAGGAAATATTTATGGACCGTGTTGTACCTTATATACCATTTCAGGGAGAGCAGGGAATGTTTATGCATGACAATGCACTTCCACATACTGCTCGAATAGTAACAGAGTACTTGAATGAGCTTGAAATTTCAAGGTGCTGACTTGAATCCCATTGAACATCTATGGGACCAACTGGGAAGGCGAGTCAGAACTATGATTCCATCGCCGAATAATTTACAAGAGCTCCGTGAAGCCCTTCGTAATGAATGGGAGAATATTGCAGAAGAGAATATTCGAAAGCTCATCACGAGCATGCGAAGACGTTTGGAAGCTGTAATCAGAGTTAGGGGATACTAAAATTTTTACAGTTACGATACTTTTTTCAATTTCGAAGTTTTTGATTTTTCAGACGAAAGCTTATTATTTTCATACAAATCGAATCAGAAGTTTCATTTTTTTTGGGCAATTCTCTTTTACCTACCATTTTGAAAATTTCATGATTCCCGTAAAAACTTCAACTAAGAAAGGTATTTGAACAGTAATGATCAAGTGACCCGTTTTTTCTACTCGCTTGTGTATTTGAGCAAGTTCTATCTTGATTCACCCTGTAAACACACCCAGATTGCACTTTCTATAAAAGCTAAATAGTGAGCTATCCCTTGTTATACGGAGTACTCTAAAACATCCGGGATTTTATGAAGTACTCTAAGATATCTGGAATTATACGGAGTAGTCTAAAGAACGCTAACCCTTTTATCATGATCGTCTAGTGGTGGGCGGATAGGACGTTGTGTAGACAACCTAAATTACACCTAACGAGGGCAAGAAATCAGTGACGGGAGGTTGAAATATTCAAAACACATTATCGCCAGAATAATATATTTCTATTAGTAATATTAGTAAGCAACGACCCTCAATGAATGGAAACAAACATTTATCAGCCTGTGGTTAAATCTACTCTACGCAGTAGTTCGCAAAGCTCCACAGTGAACCTAATGCCGCCACAGGTCTAAATGACTTATTACTACATATCGTTAGGTCGGTAGCTCGCTCAAATCAGATATCATTCTTATGCAGCGGTAGGGGTTAGAAGAAAAAAGGATACAGCCAGCATGCACCTTCAACTGCACTTCCGGTAACCAGTGCAGAATCTCCCGTTACAAGGGATAAATTTAAACGGACAGTAAGGTAAGGGTAACTGTGGTGTGCCCAGGAGATCTTCTTGAAGAGGGGATCTAACCTAATTCGAGTCGACCGGAAAAGTTACTCATCAAAATGGACTGTATCCGGCCACCTCAGGGTAGCATAGGCCCAGGAAGGCTCAGATATTACTGAAGAATGAACCGAACACTACCCGAAGGTTCACGCAAACTTATCCCTGGGGATATCACAATACCTCGGAACAATTACCTAGCAATCACTTACACATTCTCACAATAGCGTTGGATATCCGGAGCTATTTACTGCCTCTTTACGATATGTCGCCCTCTACCAGGACTACTCAGCGATTTACCCTAAAGAACGCCACTGGTTCACAAGGAATACAATCTCTCGAAGTATATGGCAAATATGTAACACAAACTAATTATGACATTATAAATTAGATACAGTACCCCATCACCCATACGTGTTAATGAACGTTACAATAAAAAAAAACAAAGAAATAGGTAACCGGGGGATCACACAAGAGTACATGCAAATCAGGTATATATCAAACACCGCAATTAGTCAGAATAGATAATAAAAATCCCTATTAGCAAGTTTTACGCAGATAAAGGGCCACTATTTACAAATACAGCAAAAAGCAACCAGGCACCGAGAGAAAGTATACAATACAAACAGATAACTTGTGAGGGTCGTGCCGCTTTAGTTATATACAAAGGCAATTCATTTTAGTTAAAACATTCTGGTCGGATTAAATAACACTGAAGCAAAAATACAAGAATGAAAAGAGATGAATGGAAGTACAATGAAGGAGAGTGCAATCACTAATTTCACATTAACTCTAAGGTGGTATTCAAAAATGTAAAGCATGCAATTAATCAGAAGCATTTAAAATAAGTTTACTTACTAAGAGTTACCAAAGGGGACTGTTATAAGTACTATTATCTCGAGTATGTTACTAAGTTGCTCAGGAGGTTTATTTCCAAGAACCTTCCTCTCGGCTGCTTCAAAATACAATGGGAATGCTATAAGGACATTGTTCGCCTTTGTTATTGTCACCAATCATATACGTGTCAAGTAACAGCGCCACAGAGTATTTGACACATAAATAACCCGGGTAACTACAATGATGTAATGGTGGGATTTATATAATCTATGAGGGACTCTGTGACTCTTATGATCCTTAAAGGATACGGATCTCTTAAATAGGTTGACTAGAATTCTCCAACAGCGCTCTTGGAAGAATAAACACCTTCAGATCCACCCCCACATTACATATTTCAGCTCAAAATAATCTGCGAAATTCCTTAGAAATTCTCAGCCGCATCAATCGTCCCCACGACTATAGCACGTTTCTGCGGATGCGTTTTACGATTTGCCGAAAAAATATATCGCCGTCCGTCCCTCCGAAGGCGGCATAATTAGATGCGTGTGCAAGGCCATAAAAGTGACCATGGGATGTCATCTGTTTTTTTAGTGTTTCCGCATAATAATAAAAGCTCGCCTTAGACGACCGTTACTGGCAAATGTTACTCGGGTATTTGCGTTTTTGGACATTTATTACAGGACAGCAAGCGATGTCCGTCCTGATTTCTTTTCCGACTCTTTTCCGCCTTTCTTCTATTCCGTACGTTCAGTGTCGCAGGGCGTGTTGGACGTTATGCGAGATTTCCACGGAAACATTAATTTTGACAGATCAATATGAAGATTAAGCCGAATTTTTGTGAATAACAAATATTATGAAATAGATAAGACCATTCTGTTACGAAGACCTGTAAGGTTCTGTGGTCGAATGTTAATGTTCATTCTGTGAAGGCTGTAATCTCTGTCTATTGAAGAGATCCGTATCCTCTAAGGATCATACGAGTCACAGAGTCCCTCATAGATAATATAAATTTCACTATTACGCCATTGTATTTACCCGCGTTATTTATGTGTCAAATACTCTGTGGCTCTGTAACTTGACACGTATGTGATTGGTGACAATAACAAAGGAGAACAATGTCCTTATAGAATTGCCAATGTATTTTGAAGTAGCCGAGAGGAAGGTTCTTGGAAATAAACCTCCTGAGCAACTTAGTAACATACTCGAGAGAATAGTACTTATAACAGTCCCCCCTGGTGACTTTTAGTAAGTAAACTCGTTTTAAATGCTTCTGATTAATTGCATTCTTTACATTTTTGAATACCACCTTAGTGTAAATGTGAAATTAATGATTGCACGCTCGTTCATTGTAGTTGCCATTCATCGCTTTTCATTCTTGTATTTTTGCTTCAGTGTTATTCAATCCAACCGGAATGTTTCAACTAAAATGCATTGCCAACTAAAGCGGCACGACCCTGATAAGTTATCTATTTGTATTGTATACTTTTCTTTGGTGCCTGGTTGCTCTTTGTTGTATTTATTAATAGTGGTTCTTTATTTGTAATGTTCATGGTATTCGCCGAGCCTGATAGGTAACTAATTTGAATGTACTCTTGTGTGATCCCCCGGTTACCTATTTCTTTGTTTGCTTTTATTGTAACGTTCATTAACACGCCCAGGTGATGGGATACTGTATCTATTTTATAATGTCCTAGTCAGTTTGTGTTACATATTTGACATATATACACGTGCCCGTTCATTTTAAGAGATTGTATTCCTTGTGAACCAGTGGCGTTATTTAGGGTAAATCGCTGAGTAGTCTTGGTAGAGGACGACATACCGTATAGAGACTGTAAATAGCTCCGGATATCCAACGCTACTGTGAGAATGTGTGAGTGATTGATAGATCAGTGTTCCGAGGTATTGTGATATCCCCAGGGATTAGTTTGCGTGACCCTTCAGGTAGTGTTCGGTTCGTTCTTCAGTAATATCTGAGCCTTCCTGAGCCTTGACCACCCCGAGAAGGCCAGATACATTCCATTTGATAGTATACTTTTTCGGTCGACTCGAATTATGTTAGATACCCTCTTTAAGAAGATCTCCTGGGCATACCACTCTTACCTTACTGTCCATTCAAACTTACCCCTTGTAACGGGAGGTTCTGCACTGGTTACCGAAAGTGCAGTTGTAGGTGCGCATGCTGACTGTATCCTGTCCCTTCTAACTCCTTCCCCTGCATAAGAATGATTTGAGCGAGTTACCGACCTAAAGATATGTAATAATAGGTCATTTATACCCGGGGCGCTATTAGGTTCACTGTGGAGCTCGAACCACTGCGTAGAGTAGATTTAAGCACGGGCTGATAAATGTGTTTCAATTCATTGAGGATTGTTGCTTTTTAACATTACTAATATATTATTCTGGCATTACTCCCGTTACTGTTTCCTTGCTCTCGTGAGGTGTAATTTGGGTTGTCTACACAAAGTAACGTCCTATTCTCCACTACACGATCACGATAAAAAGATTAGCGTTCTTTAGAGTACTCCGTATAATCCCAGATATCTTAGGGTACTCCGTAAAATCTTTTAGAGTACTTCGTATAGCACGGGATAGCTCACTATGGTGTATAACTTTAACCAGTAAACATGTAACCATTAGAGTATATAGTCTTGTGCTACAAGTGTTTTTTGTCTCTCGTTTCCAGCGAGGTTATGAGCTCAGGTGCATGATAGTATTGAGCTATCCCATTCTTTACGAAGTACTTTAAAATATCCGGGATTTTACGGAGTCTTCTCAAATATCTAGGAATATACGGAGGAATCTAAAGAACGCTAACTTTTTTATGGTAATCATCTAGTGGCGGGAGAATAGGATATTATATTGTGTAGATAATTCAAGTTACAATTGAACGAGAACGAGGAAAGTGATGGGAAGTTCAGAATACAAGGTTAAGTGAAAATACAATATTTGTTTGCGGATGAAACACCTGACTCGATGTATGAATCCAAGATTATACTTTAGGACAAAAAAGAGTCAGGGATAAAAACCTTAATCTCTCTTCAGCGCACATACATTTTTCAACCCTGTCCATCTTTTATTCATAAAATTAAGGTTCCAGAGATCGACAACCTTTTCAATATCCTAAAATATAGTGTGCAATCAAAGGTATATACAGCAATCAATTGAGTGAACACACAGCACCTGGCAGTAGGAACATGTCACAAAGATCTTCGAGGTAGTTCAACAATAACCCTTTGGTCAGGAATTTCCCATTCACACATCTTTTACCTAATTAAATTATTGTTATCTGGGCGTATAATATCGTTGTTCAGGAATGTCTTGTTGCGGCATTCTGCATTCACAGAGGTTTTGGTGTTTTTCATTTAACTATTGATTCATTATTGTATTTATATCTATCAATGGTTGTTCAGGAAGGCATTATTGCGGCTTTCTGAAGACACAGAGTTGTTGTGTCAGTATCTAATTGGGGATCCACATTTCATTCACTCTCAACACTGAATTCTCAAAGAACCATTGTTAACCACCTTTTTGATTCCAATAAATGAAGATAAAGACGCTATCATGTATGAAATATATTAAATAGTGAATTCAGATTAAAGTAAACAGGTCACCCCTAGCTGGAGCATCAATACAGTAAAATACAACGATGAATAAAGAATTCATGATACAAGTAACGCTCACCTTGACCTCAGGTAATTCAATACAATAACTCTACAAACACTCTGGCATCGACAGTGACAAGTAGGCATAAATTTCCTAAGGTGGTTTTTCTCGCCTAATCTTCTTCTATAAAAAATCTGTGGATCACTTCAGTATAAACCTTTTAATTTCTCGTGAAACTTGTGACAAATAGTTAACACAGATGTGTAGCAAGACGTGACAAGAATTTAAAATCAATTTTTATAGTAAAATGGCAGTTACTTTGCTAGTGTGTTTATTGGTCGCGAGAATTATCTATCAATATTGAAAATGTATTAGTACTCAAGAGATTGAGTAGATGCATTAATGGCAGTGAATAGGACACCGTTTCATTTCTGTTACCCACATACAAGAAGCCTTCACTCCTAGGAATGTATGGTTGGAACATGTGGTGACCTGTTCGAGCGGGTAGCAACTTTTTTGGCCAGACGTTCTTTCTGTGTGCGTATCGGGAACTTATTCGACAAGACGATTGTTATTGAGTGTAGTCCATCAGGGGTCATTTCTTGGACCGTTATTTTTGCTTTTTTACTATCTTATTAAAATGATGGCGTTGTTGAGTGCTCTCACTAAATATTTCTAAATGTGTCGTCTTGCATATTGGTAGACATAATCTCCAATTCCCGTATTTCATCAACGGAACAGCTCTATTGAGCGTAGACTCCCATTTAGACCTTGGAGTAGTGATTAAGGCAGATTTAAGTAGGTCCAAACATACTACTCTGTCAAGAAAGTACCGGGAATTTTCAATTAAAACAACATTTTTACATTTAATCGTGAAAATTTATTGGGTCACCTTCAAAATAGGCTCCATTTGCTCCAATACATCTATGCCAACGGCACTTCCAATTATCGAAACATTTTTTTAGGCGCTTTCCGGGATGGACTTTAGCTCTCGCGCCGAATTTTGTTTTATGGCTTCAATCGACTCAAAACGGGTGCCACGAAGGGGCAATTTTAGTTTTGGGAAGAGGAAAAAGTCGCAGGGAGCCAAATCCGGCAAATACAGTGGTTGCTGAAGCACGTTTGTTGAGTTTTTGGCGAGAAAGTCAGTCACAATCGTAGCTCGGTGAGAAGGCGCGTTATCGTCATGCAAAATCCACGAGTTGTTCGCCCACAAATTTGGCCGCTTCTTACGGATACGCTCACGCAAACGTTTCATAACGCCTAGGTAATACTCCTTGTTTACCGTCTGACCCTCTGGAACGAATTCGTAGTGCACCACGCCACGGATATCGAAGAAAACAATGAGCATCACCTTCATTTTCGAGCGGCTTTGGCATGGTTTCTTCGGTTTCGGTTCATTTTTTGCCACCCATTCCGATGATTGCTGGCTTGTTTGCATATCATACTCGTAGACCCAGGTCTCATCACCAGTTATAATGCGTTCCATGAATGTAGAATCGGAATTACAACGATCCAGTATGTCTGCAGCAACCTGTTCGCGATGACGTTTTTGAAGAAAATTCAGGTCTTTCGGTACGAGTTGTGCGGCCACCTTTCTCATGCCCAAAATATCAATCAAAATCGTACGAGCGGACTCGTGGGATATCTTAAGATCATGTGCTATCTCTCTCAAGCTGGTACGACGGTTTTCCAGCACCCTTTCCTTAATTTTATCGACGTCGATGGGCGACCACTTCACGACCGTCCTTGAAGGCTCTGTACCACTGATATGCACGAGTTTTCGATAGAGCATTATCACCAAAGGCCTTTTGCAACATTTTCAATGCATCGGCACACGAAAATTCATTTGCAACACAAAACTTTAAACAAATTCTTTGCTCAACGCAATCACCCATAGTAAAAATCGGCACGCACTCTGACATCGATTGACTTAATCAGCTGTTGCAAACACACTAGTTGACAGATCCCGCTCAAGCTTGGCATAGTAATTAAGGACAGTAGTACCAACCTAGGAAAAAAAAAATTTTACCTGCCTCATTGCCCCGCCAGATTTAAATCGATAATTCCTGGTACTTTCTTGACAGAATGTATAGCGGCGGTGTATAGGAGAGCAAATACATCTATTTACTTGTTTCGGAAGTCGTTCAGTACTTTAAGCTTTCCTACTGCAATCGAATTCTACAAAACCTACTTAAGAGCTATTTTGGTGGCCACACCTAGTGAGGCGTCGCTTTTATGCGAGACTTAAAACTTCTGGAATCGGTACAGAGAGCAGCTACGCTTAAGACCTTCTTATGAAGAACGTCTAGGGATGTCAAATATGTCAACTTTTCAACATGGAAGGCTTCGTGGCGACCTTATCTGGACGTATCGTGTTTTGCACGACTTCGTTGGTTGTAATCTATCGCACCTTTTTACATTGAGCAGCCATAGCCGGCTACGAAGTCATAATAACAAATTGAGGCAATAATATTTCAGAGCAACCGCGATAAAGAACTTTTTGCCTAACAGAAGTGTTCGGAATGGAATGCTTTACCTCATAGTGTGGTGAATTCTCCTTCTGTTAATATTTCCAAGAATATATTTCAACTCTATATGAATATTTTGTGTATATTTCGGTGGTGGATTGACTTTGTAAGTCTGAGTGAACTCAATTTAATTTTGTTTTTCTTTTATAACTTGATCTGCTAGTATCATAAACATTGTTCTTAATTTTTATATTGGATCTTATAAGACATAGTCCTCGATCCAAATTTGAATATAATAATTATAAATATCATCATATTGCCCTACAAATTATTCATAAGAAATCATTCATCTCCATCCCGAATTCCAGAATAATTCGGTCTGAGTCTCCCATTCTACACCACTGGCCTTTCCGATTTTCTTTTCCGTACGAATCGTTCGGTATCCGCAGATGGGATTTGTTTTATTGAGTATCCCACGCTCTATTTGTTCCTTATTGTGCCAGATCCAAATCCTATAGCGTATTGATTATTACAAATTCTCCAAATCCGCCTTCATATTCCCCAGAAAATTGGCGATAACTTAGAGGAAACTTTCGAAACTACTCCACCGAGTACATGATTATTGGCTACTTTATAAGTTTCATAATAACCCATAGTGATCTTGTTATGATTCCAGGTTTTCGAGTTTACTGTCTGTTTTTATGTCACGAAGTGTTGGCGAAGAGACATATATGTCACAGTCAATGTTGCAATGACGCTTTCTTGAACTTCTTGGATATAAAAATAAATGAATAATTCAACGGAAGAAAATTGCTTTGTTATGATCACACTAACACTAAGTTAAGTCTAAAGGAGAAACAAGAAATAATGAAATTTATATATCACGATATTAAGCACGAATTCTGGATTGCATTATGGTCGTATTTTTCACTATTCCGCACTCACTAAAGAATAAGTACTTTAAAAATATGTAAAAAGCACTGACGTGAAGGCTGAAGCTTTTGCCCGCTTGTTCCACAGTTCATTTCCTCCTGAAAATTTCAAATATCGGGTTTTATTTTTAGAGTGATAGAACTTTCGATAGGAATAAGTGTCATTTGACAGAAGATAGAAGATATGTCGTTTTGACCTTTCTGTTCAGTAAGCCTTGACAAATTATCATGAAAAGACTCACGCCGCAACAACGTTTACAAGTTGCTGAAATTTTTTTTTCAAATCAGTATTCGTCCATTAGAGCAGCTTATTCGTGGAACTATCGATAGATTTCGGACAACATTTTCTCTAATGGATGCAACAACAAGACAAAGAAAAGTACGTACAGAAGAAAATATCGCTGCTGTAAGTCATAGTGTTAATAATGACCCAGATTTGTCTATTGGTCGACGTTCACAACAAGTTGGACTCTGTCCATCCACCACATTGAAAATTTTGCGTGAAGATCTTGGTCTACGCCCATTCAAGATCTAACTATTGAATTGGAATTTGGAAATAATATTTAAATAAGGTTATTGTGATTTTCACAAATTTTTATTGTTATGTTTGCAACAATCGTTTCGCTATCACAGTACCATCATCAGGTAAGATTACATTTTGAATAACACAGTAAGTACAATAAATTTTTATTGAGCATTAAAACCCAAAAAAAGGGGTCTCTGCAAATTCCAGCTTATCTGAATAAATTTAACAGAGGTGAGTTAAGTTATATTTCAATTTTATGATGTTTGTTTATCTCTAGGGATTTTAACAGATTCAATGCATAACTTTCACTTTCTATATGTAGAATTTCAAAATTATGGTTGAAAGTATGTCCTGTTTCTAACAAATGGTTGGAATATGTAGAATTATTTTTATTATTGAGGAAAATCTTCAAATGTTCACAAATTCTATGTCGGAAAGTTCTTCCAGTCTGTCCTATGTAAACTTTAGGGCAATCACTGCAGGTAAACTTATAAACTTCCGATTTATCATCTTTATGTGTACATTCTTTATTATTTTTAATCAATTGACTCAAGTTTGAATTGGTTTTAAATGAAGTTCTTAAATTATATAATATTTATTTTTGAGGTATGTAGCAATTTTCTCAGAAATACCTTTAGTGTATTTTAAGGAAATGTATTCAAAATTTTCTTTTATATTAGGATACACCATATTTAAAGCTATTTTATTATTTTTTTTTCATCAACAATTTGTCTATCAACTTAGGATCATAGTCATTATTAATAGCTATTTGTTTTATTATGTTAAGTTCTGAAATATATTTTTCTCGATTCATGGGAATATTAACTAATCTATGGATCATACAATTGAATGCTGATAATTTTTGATTTAAAGGATGATTTGAGTTATTGTGTATAATAGAATCCGTATAGGTTGGTTCGTGAAATATTGAAAAATCATGTGAATTATTCATTCGGGTAACAGTTAAATCAAGGAAATTAATAGAATTATTATGTTCGGTTTCCATAGTCAATTTTAATGAACATTTGAAGAGTTCCTTCAATAATGAAAGTAATTCTACATATTCGAACCATTTGTTAGAAACAGGACATATTTTCAACCATAATTTTGAAATTCTACATATAGAAAGTAAAAGTTCAATCTGTTAGAATCCCTAAAATAAATAAACATAATTAAATTGGAATATTACTTAACAAACAAATAGATTTAAATAACTCACATCTGTTAAATATATTCAGATAAGCTGGAATTTGCAGACACCCCTTTTTTGGGTTTTAGTGCTCAATAAAAATTTATTGTACTTACTGTATTATAAATAGCAACGGATTTCGAAAACAAGCTTAGTTATTCAAAATGTAATCTTACCTGATGATGCTACTGTGATAGCGAAACGATTGTTGTAAACATAACAATAAAAATTTGTGACAATCAGAATGACCTTATTCAAATATTATTCAAGATCTTACTGGTTCAAGAGCTAAAGCCACTTGACCATAATAAGCGTCGTTTGTTTGCTGATTTTAGCCCTAGAACAACTTGAAGTTAATCCACCTTTTTTGTCGTAAAATTGTTTTTAGTGATGAAGCTCATTTCTGGTTGAACGGCTATTTGAAGAAGCAAAATTACCGTATATGGAGTGAAAACAATCCTCAAGAAGTTCTGCAGGTTCCATAACTTCCTGAAAAAACATTGTACGGTGTACTTTACACGCTGGAAGCATCATCGGTCCATATTTCTTTAAAAACGATGCTGGAGCTAATGTTACAGTGAATGGTGCTCGTTACAGATCGATGATAATGATTATTTGTTTCAAAATTTGAATGGTATTGACCCAGAAGTTGGTTCCAACAACAGGGTGCTACACCTCATGCTGCTACCGTAACAATTGATTTATTGAAAGAAAGATTTGGGGATAACATTATTTCGAGAAATTGTCCAATTAATTGGCCTCCAAGGTCATGCGACATAACTACATTATTTTTTTTGGGGGTTATATCAAGTCATTGGTTTATGCTGATAAACCAAAAACAACAGACGCTTTGGAAGCCGACATAACTCGTGTTATTGATAAAATAAGGCCTGAATTACTCGAAGAAGTAGTCCAGTGCGGTTCCTCAGAGCTAGTCGTGGTGGACATTCTACTCTGTCAAGAAAGTACCGGGAATTTTCAATTAAAACAACATTTTTACATTTAATCGTCAAAATTTATAGGGTCGCCTTCAAAATAGGCTCCATTTGCTCCAATACATCTATGCCAACGGCACCTTCCAATTATTGAAACATTTTTTATAGGCGCTTTCCGGGATGGACTTTAGCTCTCGCGCCGAATTTTGTTTTATGGCTTCAATCGACTCAAAACGGGTGCCACGAAGGCGCAATTTTAGTTTTGGGAAGAGGAAAAAGTCGCAGGGAGCCAAATCCGGCGAATACGGTGGTTGCTGAAGCACGTTTGTTGAGTTTTTGGCGAGAAAGTCAGTCACAATCGTAGCTCGGTGAGAAGGCGCGTTATCGTCATGCAAAATCCATGAGTTGTTCGCCCACAAATTTGGCCGCTTCTTACGGATACGCTCACGCAAACGTTTCATAACGCCTAGGTAATGCTCCTTGTTTACCGTCTGACCCTCTGGAACGAATTCGTAGTGCACCACGCCACGGATATCGAAGAAAACAATGAGCATCACCTTCATTTTCGAGCGGCTTTGGCGTGGTTTTTTCGGTTTCGGCTCATTTTTTGCCACCCATTCCGATGATTGCTGGCTTGTTTGCATATCGTACTCGTAGACCCAGGTCTCATCACCAGTTATAATGCGTTCCATGAATGTAGAATCGGAATTACAGCGATCCAGCATGTCTGAAGCAACCTGACGTTTTTGAAGAAAATTCAGGTCTTTCGGTACGAGTCGTGCGGCCACCTTTCTCATGCCCAAAACATCAATCAAAATCGTACGTGCGGACTCGTGGGATATCTTAAGATCATGTGCTATCTCTCTCAAGCTGGTACGACGGTTTTCCAGCACCCTTTCCTTAATTTTATCGACGTTATCTTCGATCGAAGCCGTCGATGGGCGACCACTTCACGACCGTCCTGGAAGGCTCTGTACCACTGATATGCACGAGTTTTCGATAGAGCATTATCACCAAAGGCCTTTTGCAACATTTTCAATGCATCGGCACACGAAAATTCATTTGCAACATAAAATTTTAAACAAATTCTTTGCTCAACGTAATCACCCATAGTAAAAATCGGCACGCACTCTGACATCGACTGACTTAATCAGCTGTTGCAAACACACTAGTTGACAGATCCCGCTCAAGCTTGGCATAGTAATTAAGGACAGTGGTACCAACCTAGGAAAAAAAATTTTCACCTGCCTCATTGCCCGCCAGATTTAAATCGATAATTCCCGGTACTTTCTTGACAGAATGTATGTCGGAAATTATTTTTAAATCATAAATGTCATAAAATTATCTTTCAAATAAAAAAAAATTTGGCTTCATTCTTAATTTAAATGTGTTTTATTTCAATTTAAAGTTCTATAACTCTAAAAAAACACCCGCTAGAAACCCCGTATACGAATAACGGACGCAATATTGACCTGTAAAACCGACACATCATTTAGTATGAAGAAATTTCGAAACACCACTCTTGGATATAAAAATTAGTTTGAGAGTAAACCCTCACGGAATAACAGCCTCAAATTACCTAAAAATTATCTCTTCTAGTCACTCTCCCGCCCAATTCTCCAAGACACTAAAGGCGTAAAGAACCTCACAATTAAACATCTCCCGCTCGAAATACCCAATTGTATCACCAGATAATTGCTATGCACCATATCTCAAAAGGCACGTTCAACCCCGCCCCTGCGAAACGAAGCAGTTAAAAATTAAATTAAAAGTATCAGAGGGGCGCTCAATTAAGAGTTGGGCGTTCTTGGGAACATCAGCAGTGGAATCATCATCATATTCTTAATTTGAAAAGAGAGAGGCGGGAATTTGCACAGTTTCGTCGCTTGACGTGATTTGGACACCCCTGTCCTCCCTACTCTTCGCGGCCCTCTATGATAGACTACCGCGCTTAGGGGACCGGAAAACTATATCACATAAAGCGATTGCGAATACTTTATAAGTGAAGCCGACCATCTCTTATAAATGGATTTTATCAATTTTAAACGATGTAGTACGAGATTTATAGGTAAGGGAGGTTTTCAACCGAAAAGGGTGCATGGGACTGATATATTTTCCCTCCGACACTTTTTTGCTGCGGAATTTCGCTCCGGGATATTTGGAGATAGATGGAAATTTGATTAAAACGTGAAAGTCCAGTGTTTGGAACAAAAACAGTGGTTGTTCAACACGATGGTCCATTATTTAGTCACGTACAAAGCAAGACATAAGGACAAAAACATTCTTAAAATGAAAAATCAATCGAAAGCCCTGAAAACTATAAATGAAGGTTAGAAAATATGATTTATCCAGATCTGCATATAACATTCACAGAAAGAAATATGCCGATAAACTAACAGAGCTGAAAAGAAACTACAATTTACATTAGATAAGAAAATCAGAAAACGAAAATAATATTATATGGAAATTGATGAATGGGGAAAACAAAAATCAAGTGCGTAAGGATGAGACAAATCTTAGACCAGATGAATTGAACAAATACTTCACCAACATCAAAGCTAGTATTTCAGAAAGATGTAATGTACAAGAAAAATACAAAAAAGAGGGGCACTCTCCGGATCATTTGAAGAAGGCTAAAATAGAACCTGTCCATAAAAGAGGAAATATGGAATTACCAGAAAACTATCGATACTTCCTGTATTCTCAAAATTATTTGAGATAATAATAAAAAATAGATTACTGTTTCTTCAAATATCATCAAATATTCTGCAAGCAACAGCATGGGTTCTTGATGAATACAGTATAAGGGGGGACAAAAATCTAATTTACAGGCATGTGACTTTTTCAAGGCTTTCGATAGTATTTCACACTCAGTGCTTTTAAACAAGCTTGAATATTATGGAATCAAGGGTGAGGCTCTTGACCTGATGAAAAGTTATCTGACAAACAGGATGCAGAAAACAATCTTTGGAGGCAGGTATTCTTCTTGGGAGACAGTGAGTCATGGTGTACTGCAAAGTTCTGTGTTAGGTCCCCTGTTGTTTGTGATATATACGAATGACTTGCCAGCTAATGTGAAATCAGATCAAACCGTCCACTTCGCTGATGACACTTCTTTTCTGAATAAAGGGATGGACAACCAGGAATTGAGAGAGAAAGATAAAAAGACACTTAAGGAAGCCCAGGTATGGTTCAGCGCAAAACAAACTGATGATGAACAGTGATAAAACACAGAGACTAATATTCGAACCACAGATGTCATCGGACAATCACATGAGGCTACTTGGTAACTTTTGCAATCAAATCTCAAGTTTTCTGTCCATATTGATGAAATGATTCCTAAGTTGTCAAGAGCTACCTATGCAGTTAGGAGACTAAAGCAAATAGCGGGAGTTGAAGCAGCCACAATTACTTACTTCAGCTACTTTCATAGTCTCCTTAACTTCAGCATTCTTTTCTGGGGGGATTTGTCTGAAAGTAAGAAAGTATTCATAAAACAGAAGCAGGTACTCAGAATACTATGTGGCGTAAGTAGTAGATATAGCTGTAGAGAGCTTTTCCCCAAGAAAAAATTCTTACCTGACGTCCATTCTTATACTTACCTGTGTAATGTATATCTATGATAATAAGGACATACTATTGAAAAACAACTTTAATCACAAATATGATACTAGAAACAAAAACAACTTCATCATACCAAACCATCGTAGAAAAGAATCACAGTTAAATGTAAGTCATCTAGCTATAAAAATTTTCAACAAACTGCCGTCCAGATGAAGGAGTTAAATCGAATAAGGCTTAAGACTGAACTAAAATGTCTCCTAATTAATAAAGCATACTACTCAATACATAAATACCTGAATGATACTTTAAAACAAAATGAATTGGTATGAAATACGTTGTCTGGCCAAATTTATTCATTTATTGTTTGTTTGACTAATGTTTTGTTTTTTTTTTGTTTCTACACATTTTTTATCTATATATAACGTGTCTTTTTAGACAAAATTGTAATTGAATTTTCTGTGATATGTACATTATGAGGAATGAATAAATGAATTATTATTATATTTATTATTATTATTACAACATAGTAGGTGGGCCATTTAAAAGTTGAATTTTTTATCGGCTATAAATAAAAAACTAATGAATATTTTCTCAAAGTTGTTATTTCATTAGAAAGGTTAAACCTTCACATTTTCGAATGAAGAATAAATCATTCAAAAGATCGCCACGACTGGCTACAGTACCCCATCCGATCAACTCAATTTCGATTTTTTGGGGCTCAACCTTATGAATAGCAACTGCGATTTCGTGTTAATCAATCGTTTCTGGATGGTTAGCGTAACACTTATTCTTAACGGATTCGCACAAAGAATAGTCCTCAGAGGCGAAACGGGCTTCACCGCTAAAGATGATTTCTGGGAAAATGTTCATCTTCGGCCATGTGATCATTAGCGCATAGATCGAAGTGAAAACGCATCAGATGGTTACGGGGCTTTACCCCTTGAACTGGTTGAACTTTATGAGCCTTCGTACCGAAGTCTTCATGCGTAATTCGCCCCAAAGACGTACGAGAAATGTTCAGTTCTGGGGCACGATGACCAGTTGATGTAAATGGATGTCAACATGTTCAGAACTGAAGTAGCAATGATTTCAGGTGTTCTCACTGGAAAAGGGCGTGCACGAGTTGTTTCGTCAAATAACAATCTAGTTTTCACGAACAAATTGATCCGCAAATTGCTGTAAGGGAATTTTCCACGTAAATTTCACCACTTCTAAATACTAAATATTTAATATTTCCCAGTTTTGATCAAGCAAAACTCGACCCATTTCATTAATGTAAAATATTCATCTAACTTAGTGTCAAAATATGAACGACAGATATGTTGTCAGACTGATAATAACCACAACTTCAAAATGCAAACTCTACATGGCCGACTCTTCACAACATTCAAGCTGATGGCACAAAGAGAAGCCATTGCTTAAAAAAATGGAGGCATGATTGCAGCATAACAATCGCACAGATTAATTCAGAAATTTCCAATTTACTGGTCAAGAAATTCACACAACAGATCTAAAATGCACAAAAAATCACCTAAACAAAAAATTAGATTGATTCTCTCGGTACTTAATAGAAATACATTCTTGATCATAGTTTGAAGTAGATTCCTCTAATCTGAACATTAACCAGATCAACTCTCTGTAACCTATACAAATTTCAATCTGAGTATTTATCTTCAAAACTTTTTAAAATTAAATTAAATGAAATGTCTGAGAAACACTGTTTTTTATTGACATATGGAAATATCAACTGAAATTCGTGACAGTTTTCCAATAAAAAATCAAAAGAAAACATAAAATATTGATTGCGATCATTAAGCAAACTTCAGGTAGGTAATTGAAATAACATTTATTTGTCTTTTTCCATCAATTTATAGTGAATGTAGAAATTTTGAACAAACACATAAGAAAAAGCTTAGCACTTCAACATCAATTTCTTGAAAAACTAAATAAATGAATCAAATTATTCAAGATGAATTCATTTCACTTGATATTTTTCATATGGAGCTCTTCGAATTAACTCATAGTTGAGACCGGCGCCTTCGCCATTTTGCAACGATTTAATAAATTCGGTCTAAATAATAATGCTTTATTAATCCCTATATAAAAGAATTCAAAATAGTATTACACATTATCTCAATCATTCTGCAAAAACAAGATTTTCTTCCTCAAATAAAAATTTATACATTTGATTGATATACCCAGAATTTATTATTCTTCATAATAATATACTTCTTGTAACATTCTCAAACAAAACTACTGTATAAAATAGGTTGTGCGGATAGTCGGCTATGGCCAAAGTTGCATGGCAACGTTATAAGTCAAATATTGTTGATTGTCAACAGGTATACAATTCATGAAATAATGTCGGGACTAGAAAAGAGAAAACAAGTGGAATATTTGTATAGAAAAGTTTTCGAAACATTAAAAAATTAGTGCAATTGACTGAACTGAGAAAAAGTACTATATATGATACAATAAAGAGGATAAAAAATGGCATAGATATGAGGCATAAAACAGATTCAGGAAGACCGCGTAAGATTACAGGAAAAAATGTAAACGCTCTATTGGCCTTGGGCGACACAATCCGCACCTGGGGTTTCGCAAATTGGCTAACAGATTTGGAAATGTATGTTCAGAAACCGTCCGTATGAAACTGAAAAGACAAGGCTACATTTCAAGGACACCCCAAAGTTCCTATAATAACACCTTTACAAAAGGGACGAAGGTTAAAATTCTGTCAACGTTTGCAACAAAAAAAATTACAATAATGCCCTTATATCTGATTAAAGTTGTTTCCAACTTGCTGGAAATCACTTGAAAATCCTATGACATTAGTCCGTGCAAATTTCACACCAAAATGATGATTTCGGGAGCAATATCTCAGCATGGTGCTACGCCTCTCTGGTACCATTAAGAGTGGAATGTATTGTAGCATTCTAAATGATTTTTTCCTTGAAACAACGCATGCTTTATATCCAGAGGGGTGGCGTTTTCAGCAGAAAATGCAAGATGACAACCATTTCATAGCCAGCAGCTTCACCAGATCTTAGTCCCATTAAAAATATATGGGTACTAATGAAGACTGAAGTTGAACAAGCGGCGCCACATAATAAAGATGATTCAGTCAGTTTTACAGTCCTGGACTACCATGACCGGAAATAATGGAGGTAATCTAGTTTCGGGTATACCTCGACGTTTAGTCTAGTGTACACAGTTAAAGGGAGTTTATATAAGTAAATAAGATGAATATTTTGTAATAATTTTCCAATTCAAGAATTAAGTATGTACTAAATAGTTACAATTGAGCTTTGTTTTTTCCGGATACTTATAGACGGACTATAGTTTCCCATATGTTTAGAAAGGCATGCTTTACTGAAAGTTCTGTTCAAGAGATGAAACATGAGTTTTAGGGTCATGTATACCCTCCACACACAATTAGATGAGCGGTCTCAGAATTTCAATCGACCGTCCACAAGCAAACCAAGATGTTTCACCTCTTCTTGCGGTGATCAAACTGCATCCTTAGTAGCAAACTACGAACTGCTTCTTTCTAACTTTGCTTTTTAACTGCCTCTTTCTGAGTGACCGTTCTGAATTAACTACCCATTAAGTTTAACTTCCTATCTCAAACCCCGACATCTCCCACCTATACTTAAGTCGCAGCCATACGCAGCCACTCGACTTCAGCTTATTGTACAACTCTCAGATACTATACCAGGAAAATGTTCGTTTTCGGCTCTGCAATAAATCTCTACTCTTGACAACTTCTAAACTTTGTAGGGTTACATGTTCCATTTCGAAGCATATTGAAGGAGCATGTGGAATAATAGCTAACGGACCGAAAGTGCTTTCGATCTAGCTACCACAGGGGAGCCGGTCCCAATAATGGGCGAACCCAAGTATTTCCATAACGCTTGGCTAAAGTAAACCATACATGTCAAATGTTATGTATGAATTATTCACATTATTTACAAAGTAGAAACTCCATTTCTAGGCTCAAAAATTTGAATTTCTACATATATATGACAGTTTGATACATCGCAATACGAACCATTACACTTTCGGCCACAGAATATAACGATTTACAATATCATTCAAAATCATAGAACTTATTATAGAAAATGTTCTCAATACCTCTAGTATATTTCACTAATTATATTCGAATTCATTCATCTAAAAGCAATCATCAAGAAGAAATCTAAATCTCAGAAAATTTCATCTTGCGACACGGAATCTGTCTTAGGGAGAAGAGAGAAAGAGAGACCTCGACACGGGAGTAATTAGTGACGTAACTTCTGGATATATGTCAACAAGGACAGGGAGGGTAGTGTGACAAGATGAGAATTAGGTTCGTTAAATTGCAGCGGGGTGAGTTCCGGAATTTATTATGTTATTGGTAGGAGGACCAAACAAATATACTAGACTCATACTGAATTGTAGCAGGAAAATGATTAATTGTCGAAGTTGATAGGAAGTGTAAATTATATTGAGTGATTAAATATCAAACAGAGTAATTCTGTTATAACTCGCTACAAATTTTAATTCCATAAAATTTCTAGAAAAGTTTTTAAAATTAAATCAAATAAAAGAGAAGACTGTTTCATTTCTAGTAGACATATACATTGCTGCTTTGGATTGTTTTATCTCCTTTTGATGTAGTGAATGTTAATTTTATATATCTACAAAAAATTAAACAGTGTTTTGTAGGGTAATGTAATTTAATCCAAAAATGTTTTTGAGATTGAAATTTGTAGCGAGGTATAACAGAATTACTCTGTTTGGTATTTAATATATTGAAAAAGGCTTGTATCAAGTAAAAAACCCCTCCCTTTTTATATTGAATGCGTTTTAATTAAAAACACTCGGTAATAATTGCAATATTTTGATAATTTTTAGGGGATATATTTATTCTAAGGCCAAGACAAGTCAAGGATAAACATTTTTGTAGTCTGAATTCAAAGTAAATCCACCAATAATTCAAAAGTTTGATCATACAACTAGTAAATTTAAAAATATATCATCAATTTCCAATTCACATCTGCATATGGCCTATAATTCAACTGCAAATTGTTATAAATAAACATAAACTGAATATTACGTTGAAGGATTCTTTGGAAAAATGTGTCAAATATCTATTGGAAATTTTTTTGTGGAAACCTCTACAGATTTAATCTTGAAAAATCTATTTGAATGTAAGTCAATATTTGATAGAAGTAATTTTAAATGATTTTAAATTCAGAATTATATATTCTAACTTCTACAATATATATTGAAACTGTATACAAAGACTATCAAAATGATAGTTTTTGATGATATCCTTATATATTATAATCAATATAAAATATTTTTCAATGTTCGGCATGAAACGTATACAAATGTATTAACAAAACCTTAATTAGTATATATATTAACATATAAATACATGAAAATCCACTATTCCAAAATTATCTAAAATTCCAAAATGAAGGAACAAATAAAAATAATTGAATGAGAGCTCCAACATTTGACAGCTGCTTTTTCGGTCTCTAGAGCTCTTCAGAAATGTATTGAATTCATATTCAAATATAACACAATATCAAACTATAACCCATCAAATAAGATAAATCGAATAAACTCGAAGTAAACTTTAAAGTATCCAAAATAAAACAGAAATGATTAACGTGTTTTCAACATTAACCAATAACAATTTGTACTCGGAACACAGAAAAACCTAATAAAAATTATTCAACCCAAATAATGTCCCATGTTAAAAAAAATAACCAGAATTTCAAAAAATAATAAATAATTAAGGAATATATCGTGGATATTTAGACTCTTTATTAATTTATTTCATAATTATGAAATATATTCATATATATTCATATTATGAATATATTTATAATTATGAAATAAATTATATAGAGTCTAAATATCCACAATATAATCATTTATTATTTTTTTAAATTCTGGTTATTTTTCTTATAATGGGACATTATTCGGAGTGAATAATTTTTGTTATGTTTTTCTGTGTTCCGAGTACAAATGTTTATTGGTTAATAGTAACAATACGTTGATCATTTCTGTTTTATTTTGGATACCTTAAAGCTTATTTCGAGTTCTTTCGTTCCAGGTTTTATCTCATTTGGTGAGTTGAATTTTGTTTTAGTGATATATTTGAATCTGAATTCAATACATTTCTGAAGAGGCCTAGAGACGGAAATAGCAGCTATCAAATGTTGGAGTTCTCATTCAATTCTTTTAATTTGATTCTTTATTTTGAGAATTTTAGATAATTTTGGTATAGTAGATTTTCTTGTATTTGCATGTTAATATACAAATTTATATAGTTTTTGTTAATACGTTTCGTGTCGGGATGTAAAAAGGTTTTTTTATGTACCTTCAATATAGTGTAGAAGTTAGAATATATAATTCTGAATTTAAAATCATTTAAAAAATCTCTTATAAATCAAACAAATATCTTTCGGCCGATGAGAAAACGATTAAGAGTTTCGAATGCTTTTTTTGGAGAATGTGCTATATATTTGCGAAAAGGATTTAAAAAGACTTTTTTAAATATATGTGGAGCAATTTCTGGATATGGCATTCGTTATTTGATATCCAATTGAAACAGCTGCCTCAGATGTTATTTGTTAATTAATCACAGTCAATACTTTATATTTTCTACGATTCTGTATCGGTTGACTGCTACAACAGCGATGTTTTCCGTTGTGCTCACTGGAAGAGAACGTGAACGGGTTCTTTCATAAAATAACGATTCAAGAAAAAATTGATCCACAAATTGCCGTGAATGCATTTAATTTCTATTGTATTTTCCACGTAAATTTCAAAAAGTTTGGATAGAAAATTCACCACTTTGGAAATAAGTTTTTAATATTTTTCAGTTTAGTTCAAGCGTAAATCGACGCATTTCGTTAATGCAAAATATTAATCTAAGTTTCTAACGAACGACAGAAGTGTTTGTAGACTCGAAATAACCAATATTCCAAAATGCAAACTATAGATGGCTCATTCTTTAATACAATTAAATGGGAAATTTTCTACTAACTGACAAAACCCAACCTCAAATTGGCATCCCACGTTTCCATGAATGAAAAACGAAACTTATCCAGGAATTGATATCTTTCATTCAACACCTATTCGACAGATATAAATGAAATCCAACACTAAGTGCCCTCTTTCTCGTCGCAAAACAACAAGATGTTTACAAAGAAAATGTTAAATAAAATAAATATGGAAAACAATATTTGGTCAATAACCCGATAGAACTGAAATGTTACCCAAACATACGTTAGCAATTTTCGCTTTACCTGACATGATTTCGATGCTCGTATAGATCTCGAATATCAAAGGCTGTTAACCTGTCACAGATCATTGCAAAATCGATCTATTTATCATTTTAAGTTATTGTGAAAACTGTTTGGGAAAGAAACGAAAATAATAAACTATTGTCTTATTCCACTGCGCCATTGAATCGGTGTGTTTTAGGGAAAGTGTAAATAGGTACATTTTCGAAATAAGTGGAATATACTATATTGTACTTCCGTTTGTGACCATTCATTTTTTCTTTAATGAGTATGTATCGGGCGTTTTTCTTAGAGTGATAGAAATTTAAATTGAAATAAAACACATTTAAATTAAGATTGGAGCCATTTTTCTTCTATTTGAAAGATAATTTTATGACATTTATGTTTTAAAAATAATATCCGGCATGTGTCCACCACGACTAGCTCTGAGGAACCGAATTCGACCAGACCAATCTTGGACCACTTTTTCGAGTAATTCAGGCCTTATTTCATCAATAATACGGGTTATGTTGGCTTCCAAAGCGTCTATTGTTTCTGGTTTATCAGCATAAACCAATGACTTGACATAACCCCAAAGAATATAATCCAGTGGAGTTATATCGCATGATCTTGGAGGCCAATTAATTGGACCATTTCTCGAAATGATGTTATCACCAAATATTTCTTTCAATAAATTAATTATTATGGTAGCAGCATGAGGTGTAGCACCATCTTGTTAGAATGAAAACACTTCTGGGTCGATACCATTCAAATTTTGAAACAAATGATCATTGATCATCGATCTGTAACTAGCACCATTCACTGTAGCATTAGCTCCAGCATCGTTTTCAAAGAAATATGGACCGATGTTGCCTCCAGCATGTAAAGCACACAATACAGATCGTTTTTCAGGATGCAATGGAACTTGCAGAACTTCTTGATGATTGTTTTCACTCCATATAAGGCAATTTTTCTTGTTTACGTAGCCGTTCAACCAGAAATGTGCTTCATCACTAAACATAATTTTACGATAAAAAAGTGAATCAACTTCAAGCTGTTCTAGGGCCGAATCAGCAAACAAACAACGCTTATTATGGTCAAGTGGCTTTAGTTCTTGAACCAGTTCTTGTACGGTTGTAGACCAAGATCTTTACGCAAAATTTTCCATGTAGTGGATGCACGGAGTCCAACTTGTTGTAAACGTCGACGAATAGACAAATGTGGATCATCATTAACACTTTGACTTACAGCAGCGATATTTTCTTCTGTACGTACAGTTCTTTGTCTGGTTGTTGTTGCATCGAGTAGAGAAAATGTTGTCCGAAATCTATCGATAGTTCGACGAATAATCGGCTTTGATGGACGATTATGTAAACCATAAATTTCACGAAGTGCTCTATAAGTTTGGCGGATAGAACACTGATTTTGAAAATAAGTTTCAACAATTTGTAAACGTTGTTGCGGCGTGAATCATTCCATGATAATTTGTCAATGCTTACTGAACAGAAATGTCAAAACAACGTGGCTTCTACCTTCCGTCAAATCACAGTTATCCCTATCAAAAGTTCTATCACTCTAAAAAAAACACACAATCGTCACATTTAATTTGATGAATCCTTGATTCGGAAAAGTTTCTTTATTGTTCACCAACATATATATATATAAAAATTATAGAAAGAAAGGAAATTTATTTTCCGAATCGGACATTGGTGAAATTAAAAGTGATGATTGTAATGCTACAAACATCGACAAACAGGTGGATGTTTATAACATAGAATCAAAGAACATAGGATGTCTATTTCGGAAAACCAAAAATCAACCGGCTTTGCAGAACATTGTATAGAATATAATCGTTGTATCAATGAGTAAAATGTTACTTTAGGATATAATATCAAAAGAGTAAATTGAGGGACTATTTCGAGATTCTTTCAATTAAAAAAGCCATTGAAAAAAAGGAGAATTTAACAAATTGCCAAATACTCTTTGGGAATATTTTGTATGAGATAAAAGAGTTCGATTCCATTTCTAATTGAAAACATGCCGTACATTTAATCCAGGCAAGCCTTTGTCGGAAATCCTTGGTACAAAAACTGCATCGAACCAATACTGACGTTATCGCCCAACAATTATTCCTATCAATTCCCGCTCTATAATTAAAACAACAAAGTAATAAACGAAAGAATGAAGATCTTGTTTGACTCACAATCAAAGTAATATAATATGAGCTATGTAGACCATTGTACGTTATCGGATCATACCCAGAACACAGAGTAACGCGACACCATAGTGTCCAATCAGCAAGGTTTTCATACTTCAATGAGGTTGATTCCTCCTCGGGTCCTGAAGAAACTCAACACGCAGGAAACAGGTCAGCAAAATTCTCTATCTAACTTGTTGGAATAACAAACAACACGTTTGTCGCCCTGAAATTACATTGTTGGTCGTAGGTCTCGTTTGGCGGCAAGATTTAAACTTCGCTAATATGTATTTTTTGTTTTTCTTCTTAGGAATGTCATGGGAAAATATTGGAAGTATACTATTAAGTGATAGCACTACGATAACATTGCTTCAGGAGTTTAGCATGGCTCTTGGATATTGGTTGACCCTCTTAGCCCCTGCAATTCAATTTCGGCTTAGTATCCCACAGAGAATTATTATTTGCGATCTAATTTTCTATAACTCTTGGAGTGTTCTTGGAAAAATTACATGTGTTTTTTTCCTCTTTACTGAACAGAAATTCATATTATTGTCGATTAAATTATAAAACACACGATTTACGCTAATATGGGGATGGGTCATTTAAAATTTGCATTTTTAGCCGTCCAATCAATTTAATTAACAGTTTTTCAAAGTTATAATATGAAATTAGAAAAGTTGAACCTTTAAATTTACTAGTTTTTACGGTCAAACTGATCCACAAATTGCCGTAAATTTCTAACAGTTTCAATACAAGATTCACGGCTTTGGAAGTATTTTTTAATATTTCCAACTTTTGTTCAAGAGTAAATGGATCTATTTCGTTAATGCCAAATTTTAAACTAACTTTCTGTCAAAACAGGAAACACAGAAGTGTTGCTGGACTCGAAATAACCACTACTTCAAACTGCACACTCTAAATGACCCACCTTTAGTTCATTTCCTAGAAATCAGAAACCTGAAGACGTAAAAAATTTTTCATTCTCTTTCTTTCAATAATTTTGAAGAAAATCAAGAAAAGCTATCTCCGGGGAAGTCTCTTGGAAACGGAGTCTTTCTGGCTATATATTCATGTCCTCCAATTTTTTTATGTGGAAATATACTTTTAAAAACGTTACTTTAGGACATCCTTATATACAGGGTGTTTCACGAATGATTGTACAGGCTTTCAGGGCAGATGCAGGACATTTTGGTGAGTCTGAATCAGTGCTCGAAATATGTCCCAACTATATGCGTTGAAGAGTTACAGGATGTTTTATGTATTTTATCAAAATATTTCAATCGGCATACCTCTTGAACGTCTGCATGGATCTTCATGAAAACTTGAGAGAATGAGTATAGGCCAATGCCAAATATTTGCCCATAATGATCGATGGCACAGGTCCGAAAGAGGAAATTACATTCTTTATCCCACATCTTGTAAAACACCCTGTACATCCCATTTTCAAAAAGCGAAATTCTCTTGAGAATCTACAATAAATACTCTTTCGAACAAGCTCATTAGGATCAATGGTACACTTCGCATCATCATTTTTTGAACCATTGAATATTAGGAATTTTCCATTTATAGTAAACACGGACCTGTGAAACTCCGAATAATCCGTCTATTCATATTGAATCGATTGAAATTCTCAGTAACATGACTTAGGTATTGTGCTGCATCTTATTCCATCTAATACATGAATGTAGCAGCAATATCAAATATTTTTTGCAAAACTAAATTTAACCGAAAATTCGAATTAACATTAAACATTTAATTGGACTATTATAAAATGGACTTAATAATAAAAATATAAAATGTATGTTATAAACATGTGTGGAACTGAAAAAAGTTGATAATAAATAAGAGAAAAAATTATAAATTGTTTTGGACAATACCCCCCTCTCTCTTCTAAATATTTTCTGGCTCTTGTGATCAAATGAGCTACACTTTCTTCAAAATTTCAGATCGATTTCGTTTTGCTTCACATGCTTGAATACGATTAATCGGATGCTTCCTGTCTTAGATGTCTTCAGAGTATACTTCATTTTTTCAGTGCCCCCAGAGAAAATAATCCAAGCATGTAAGATCTGGGGATCCTGCAGGCCAGTCATGATGTCCCCCCTCTACCAAACCAATAATCTGGATAAACTTCACTCAAATGCTCTACAACATTTTCACGGCTAAAATGTACCAGAGCTCCATCATGTTTGAAGTTCCTCTCGGAATTTTGCTTCCATCATTCAAGAGCCCTGGCAAATGCTCGATTAAAAATTGTAGATATGTCACTCCATTCAGCCTGTGTGGAAGAAAATATGGTCCAATTAGGCGATTATTGTAAATTCCACACCAAATATTGACTGAAAAACGATATTGGACCAAATATGTGCATTGTGAACATTCAAAATGCCATATTTTGTGAAGGTCGCTTCATCAGTAAAAAGCGTTCTGAAGATAGCTCGCTGGTTCCGCAAAACTCATGCAAAATCGCATCCTCGGTAGTTCATCGCCTGGCTTCAAGGTTTGGACGAATTGTAAATGAAATGGATGCCACTTTTCATGGTGCAGAACTCGCCAGACCTGACAATGTGGCAAACCTAAAACTGAACCAAGACGCCGAGTGCTAGTTGAGGGATTTTTTTGGACAGCTTCTATTATCTCTTCATGGTTTACCATCGAACTTGCTCTTTCTCGTTTACCTACTGACGAAAAGTGTCCAGTTTCACGAAGTGGTTAGGAATTCGACGATCCGGATATAGCTTTCGATATTCCCTAGCGGCTTGACGATCATTGCACTTACAAAATCCATAAACTAACAACATATCAGTATACTCAGTATTCGTAAATGACGGCATTTCGATAATTCTCTTAATGAAAATTTTATGAAAACACCACAATCTACCACTTGCGTATTTTTCTATTTCAATAATGTCAAAATTCTTAGCATGAGCCACATAAATTTTGAATTCAGAGTAAACGAAATTTTTCTGCGACATAGAATTGAAAATAAATGATATCTTAAGCTTCAGATCGATTCAAGCAGCATGAGAGAAGATAAATAGTGGATCAGAAAGAAAGGCTAATGAAAACTGCAGAACATTCAATATAAGAGCTGGCAGGTGTCAAAAAGAAATAGTGAAATTTTCGAGAACAAATCACATACAAAAATTGATGGGGGAAGGGGTACAAAAGAATTTATTCGCGAAAGTGTAAATGAGACGTCGAAAAGTATTTCGTTTTTTATAGCTCATAAAATATTGATGCGAAGTGTGCCATTACTTCAAATGAGCTTGTTTGAAAGAGTATTCATTGTAGATTCTGAGGAGAATTTCACTTTTCGAAAACTCGATGTACGGGGTGTTTTACAAGATGTGAAATAAAGAATATAATTTTCTCAGTCCAGACCTGCGCTATCGACAAGTGATTACGTGCAAGTATTAGTAATTGGCCTATACTCATTCCCTCAAATTTTCTTGAAGATCCATGCAGGCCTTCAAGAGTTCGGCCGATTGAAAGTTTTTGATAAAATACATAAAACATCCTATATCTCTCAAACTAATATAGTTAGGACACTAATCAGACTCACCAAAATGTCCTGCATCTGCCCTGAAGGCCTGTACAATAATTCGTTAACAAACCCTGTATACATTGAACATACAGAGTTATATTATTATATCTCGGCACGTTCATTGAACTAAAGTTGAGTTTAAAATATTGTAGCGGTGTCATAGTGATCTACGAATCTTGCTCCTGAACTAGTGACCATAGAACATTCTGGTAGAAAATAAATTATCTACGAGAAAACTGAAAGAATTCCAGAATTCCTGTTGTTAAATCTTTGAAATATATTCCCCACACATAGAGAATTTATTTGGGTGTAAAACTCTGATATTCATATAGTATTTCAAATTATTTTATGAATTTTTTTCAATCCAAGAAGGAAAATAATGAATTAAAAATTTGCCTATTCATTTTTACTTAATATCCCTCAGTCTTAATGTTTATTTAATAACCAGTATTTGTCTATAAATTCTCTCACATTCGTAAATACCACGGGTAATAACTAACTTCTTATCGCCACTGCCGTTCATAGAAAAAAAAACACATATAACATTTAACCACCCATGAAACTAAACACCCATTCAAATAACTCAACAGTTTCAACGTAAACAAATCAGTCGGCGAACGCCTGTAAAGGCCCAATAATATCGATACGTAATATAAATCTACATTAAACGATATGTTTTCAATTCAGTGCTCTCTTTCATTGAAAATCCTAAATTTTTTCGTGAAGAAGAAGAGATTAAATCCAGAGAAGTACGCACTTCGGCTGTTTTTGCTAGACATTGAAAAATATTTTATATTGAATGGGTCATGATTAATTTTATAAATAATCTTTCTAGTGCCTTCAGCATGTTAAACTTGTATAATTTCATTCCCATCCATGTTTTATCTATCTGGTAAAAGTTCAAGATTGTTTTTGTGATTCATTTGAGTTTGGTAAATTCTGATGATAAAATATCGAAACAAATTATTTATAATATTTTCGTTATCTGTTTCGATTATTTTTCATCTTTCCTTTATTTTGAGAATTTTATACAGTTGCGAAACTAGATTTTTCTGTACATGTATGTTTATGTACATAACTAATTAATATATTGAATATCATACAGATTTATTCTGTTAACCTTCTACAGATTTTAATTTATAGAAAAAATTTTTATTCAAAAACTTTTGAGAATTAAATTGAACAAATGTCTTAGAAAACACACTTTTAATTCAGTAGACATATGGAATAAACACTCATTCACAGTACCAAAATGAATAAAATAAAAAAATTTCAAGAAATATAAATAATTAATTAAAAATACTAAATGAACACTTGAAGGATACAAAATTTTATTTCGTATCTTGTAATATGTAAACCAAATCCCTTTTCAAAAATGCCAAATTAAACCTCAAGAACTTCTTCAAATATAACTTAGTTTAAATGAGTTACTTCAATAAAAATCCTTAATCATGCAACACATCTTCACGAAGCAATTTAGAATTACTACGAACGATAACTCTTCAGTCCCACTTCATATTTAAATAAATATTTGTTCCAAAAAAAAAACGAAATTAGTTTCCTAACAACCCAATATTTACCTTTCCATCTAGTAAGGATCGATGCAACAAAATTTTCAATTATTAGGAGTATAAATAAGTTTCCGCCGTTTTTTAACACAAATTGAATATTTATTATAGGAGAACGGTAATATAAATTTATTTAAAATATTGCCCATCACTTGCAACCACTTTTTCCCATCTCTCAGGCAGCATTCGAATCCCACGTCTGAAGAATTCCTTGTCTTTTGAGGCTATCCACGAATCAATCCAATTTTTGGTATCCACATAAGATGTGAACCGCTGCGCCGTCAGAACATGTGCCATGGACCGGAACAGGTGATAATCGGACGGTACAATGTCTGGTGAATACGGCGGGTGGGGTAACACTTCCCAATCAAGTGTTTCCAAGTACTTTTTCACGGGAGCCGCAACATGTGGACGAGCATTGTCATGCAGAAGAATAATTTTTTCGTGTCTAGAATAGTATTGAGGGCGTTTGTCCTTCAGAGCTCGGCTCAATCTCATCAATTGTGTTCGATAGAGGGCTCCAGTAATTGTTTCGCTCGGATTAAGCAACTCATAATACACTACACCTAGCTGATCCCATCAAATACACAGCATAAGTTTTTTTTCGTGAATATTCGGTTTTGCTGTTGATATTGACGCGTGGCCAGGTAATCCCCATGATTTTCTCCTTTTTGGATTGTCATAATGTACCCACTTCTCATCACCAGTTACGATACGATGTAAAAAACCCTCTTTATGTCTAGCTAGCAGCATTTCACTTAAGCATAATCGTCGTTCAATATCTCTCGGCTTTAATTCGTACGGAACCCAATTTCCTTGTTTATGAATCATTCCTAATGATTTTAAACGATGTGAGACTGCTTGCTGAGTGACTTCTAATGTTAGAGCAAGTTCTTTTTGTGTTTGAGATGAATCTTCCTCAAATAATTCCTCCAATTCTGCATCTTCGTAAATTTTTTGCCTTCAACTGCGATCTTTGTCTTCTACATCGAAATCACCGTTTTTAAACTTTTGAAACCACTCTCGACACATTCTCTCACTCAAAGCACCCTCACCATATGCTTCTACGAGCAATTGATGCGCCTCAGCAGCAGATTTCTTTAAATTAAAGAAGTAAACTAATATTTCCCGCAAATGACGCTTACTTGGCTCAAATTTTGACATTTTCAACTTATAAAAATTATATTTTACCAATATAAAATCAATGATATTAATAGGTTATGTTGTTCTTGAATGTCCAAACTATTTTTTAAGCCGGTTATCATCTGCGAAAGCTAACCGAAACTTCGTGCCGCGCCATCTACAATAAAACGGCGGAAACTTATTTTTTACTCCTAATAAATCATTTCATTAATTTTCATGACGTAGTGGAATCTTGTAAAGTGTAGGTTCCAAAGATTTGTGGCACGAATAGACTATATTTCTTTACCTTTTCAGCAGCCAAGACGACGTCATGGTTGAGATTGCAGTTCCTAATAATTGAAATAGCGGGTTACAAGTTTGAATACAGAAAAGACAAATTTTTTATATTTTTATATGGCTTTAAATGAAGCCCCCAAAAACCGGTCCATACTAACTACGCCACTGTAATAACCTGGCACCAAATGAATACATAATCTCATCACATTTAGAATAGGAGTGAAATGTGCTTGTTGGATTATTAGGAGTCAACAGATTGCTCCGTTTCAAAGTGGTATAAATCCATTAAAATGTAAGAACAGTCTCGTGCCAGCTAATGGAAGCGTGCGTTTTGTATATAATTTTATAATTTTGAATAACATTGAAACCGTTCAATTCCGAACGGTACTAGATGACGTAAATATTTGTCGTTTCGATTTATTTTATTGCACTGTACCACACCTCAGCTCATTTTTTTTTCAGTCCATAAATAGCACCACTTCAGACCTACTGTCAAAACAAAAAAATGTGAAAAAACCGTAATAAAGAACGGTAAAATATACCAGCGTGAAGTCCGAAGTTTGAGTGCTCTTGGTCAACAGTCTATTTTCCCTGAAAATTTCAAATCGGTGAATTCCTTCTGGCAGAAGATACATATGATGAAAGAAAACTCAGTCTCAGTCATCCGAAAGTGCAACAAATGATTTTTTGCGAATTTAAAGCTGTTGTCCAGCAAAAATGGAAAATCTCATCAAATTGAAAAATGCATGGTAAAAAGACCCGATCTTTCTCTTTTCAATCTGAATCGTTCCATATTGACAAAAAAAAAGTAGAAAAAATGTATATACGAATATAAAACAATTCCTACTTTATCTGCAAGAAATTCAATTTAATTTTGAATGTGAACATTGTTTTACTGTAAACAGAAATCAATCAGTTTGGGTCCTGAGATTTTAGGAGATATTTGTTAAGCTCATTTCAACCTAAAACTGAATGTAGTAACTTATTTTTATCCTCACATTCTTCAAAGGTGTAATGTAACCATGATCTTCGAGTTTTTTACAGCGATTATGGCATGAAGTATATAGTCCGTCTAAAAAGTATAAAATAGGATGTGCAGATAGGCGGCTATGGTCAAAGTTGCATGGCAACACTATTTGTCATATATTGTTGTATACAATTTATGAAATAATGTCGCAACTAGAAAAAAGAAAACAGGTAGAATATTTGTATAGAGAAGGTTTTCGAAACGTTAAAAAATTTGTGCAATTGACTAAACTGGGAAAAAGTGCTGTATATGAGACAATAAAGAAGATAAAAAATTGAATGGATATGAGACTTAGACTAGTTTCAGGAAGACCGCGTAAGATTAAAGGAATCAATTTGAACGCTTTATTGGCCTTAGAACGACACAATCCGCGCCTGAGGTTTTGCAAATTGGCTAACAGATTTGGAAACGATATATGGAAGCATGTCCAGAAACCGTGTGTATGTCACTGAAAAGACAAGGAAGGCTACATATTAAGGAAACCAAAAAGAAATCCCTATAAAATGATACCTTTACGAAAGGAACGAAGGATAGACTTTTGTCAGCGTTTTCAAGAAGATTATTTCAAAAATGTCTTTATATCTGATGTAAGTTGTTTCCAACTTAGTATAAATCACTTAAAATCCCTACCAAAACGACCTGTTACCCTTCAAACTTCCAAATTTCTCACCAAAATGATGGTTTGGTGAGTAATATCTCAGGGTGGTGCTACGCCTCTCTGTAGAGTTGATGGTACCATCAATAGTGCCATCCTAAACGATTTTCATCTTGAAACGGCGCATGCTTTATATCCAGAGGGGTGGCGTTTTCAGCAGGATAATACCATACTTCGGCCTATACTCAAGCTTGGATGCAAGACACCAAATGACAACCATTTCATGGCCAGCAGCTTCACCAGATCTTAGTCCCATTGAAAACAATTGGGGACTAATGAAGATTGAAGTTGAACGAGTAGCGCCACGAAATAAAGATGATTTAATTCAGTCAGTTTTACAGTCCTGGACTGCCATCACCGAAAATTATGGGGATGATCTAGTTTCGGGTGTACCTCGACGTCTAGTCAAATGTTTACAGATAAACGGTGGTTGTATAAGTAAATAAGATGAATATTTTGTTATAATTTTCTAATTTAAGAATAAAAAATATATACTAATTAATTACAATTGAGCTCTGTTTTTTCCGGATACTTTTAAGACGGACTACAGATATAACTTTTTGATTTATAACTTGAGAAGAACACATACGTATTATATTGTTTTTTTATATTGAATTTTCTTTTTATTTTGATTAGAATTCAGGTAGACTCATTAAAAATTCAATTTATTATTGAATCCATACCTAGTTTTACTTGAGACAGGAACCAACTATCGTATAATTTTGGAATCTTTATAAAATGTTAGGATATGTTTGTCCATTTCAATTTCCAACTTAATGTTATAACTTATCTCTATGGTCAATTTGGTTCTGGTTCAGCTGAATTATCTTTGATTTGGGAGTTTTCACATTCTGCCAAGCTATAATTGTGACTGTGATATAACTGATAATTTCCAGTTTTAAAATGAAACCTAAGTCTTACACGTATTATATCGGGTGTTTTTTTTAGAGGGATAGAACTTTAAATTGAAATTAAACACATTTAAATTAGGATTGAAGCCAAATTTTTTTTATTTGAAACATAAATTTTATGACATTTATGTTTTAAAAATAATTTTCGGCATATATCCACCACGACTAGCTCTGAAGAACCAGGCCAATTTTGGACCACTTTTTCGAGTAATTTAGGCCTTATTTCATCGATAACACGAGTTCTGTTGGCTTCCAAAGCGTCTATTGTTTCTGGTTCATCAGCATAAACCAATGAGTTGACATAACCAAAAAGAAAATAATCCAATGGAGTTATGTCTCATGATCTTGGAGGCCAATTAATTGGACCACTTCTCGAAATGATGTTATCACCAAATCTTTCTTTCAATAAATCAATTATTGTGGTAGCAGCATGAGGTGTAGCACCATCTTGTTGGAATGAAAACACTTCTGGGTCAATACCATTCAAATTTTGAAACAAATAATCATTGATCATCGACCCATAACGAGCACCATTCACTGTAACATTAGCTCCAGCATCGTTTTCAAAGAAATATGACCCGATGATGCCTCCAGCGTGTAAAGCACACCATACAGTGTGCATTTCCAATGGAACTTGCAGAACTTCTTGAATATTGTTTTCACTCCATATACGGCAATTTTGCTTGTTTACATAGCCGTACAACCAGAAATGAGCTTCATCATTAAACAAGTGGATCTACTTCAAGCTGTTCTAAGGCGAGTGGCTTTACTTCTTGGATCTTGTATGGTTGTAGACCAAGATCTTTACAAAAAATTTTCCATGTGGTGGATGCACAGAGTCCAACTTCTTGTGAACGTCGACGAATAGACAAATCTGGATCATCATTATCACTATGACTTACAGCAGCGATATTTTCTTCTGTACGTACAGTCCTTTGTCTTGTTGTTGTTGTTGCATCGAGTAGAGAAAATGTTGTCCGAAATCTATCGATAGTTCGACGAATAAGCTGCTCTGATGGACGATTATGTAAACCATCAATGTCACGAAGTGTTCTTTAAGTTTGGCGAATAGAATACCGATTTTGAAAATAAATTTCAACAATTTGTAAACGTTGTTGCGGCATGAGTCTTTCCATGATAATTTGTCAATGCTTACTGATGAGAAATGTCAAAACAACATGGCTTCTACCTTCTGTCAAATCACAGTTATCTCTAGCGAAAGTTCTATCGCTCTAAAAGAAACCCGATATTTGTTGTTTGAACCTATTCCTTGATTTTTTTGGTATTGATAGTCTATGAGGGTTGAATTTTGAATAATCAATTCATCTTTTAATTAGAAACATAGTATGCTGAAACAGTTGTTCCAAGTACAACATAGATATTTTAAAATTATAATGTTAAAGCAAAAAAAAAATTACTGTTTTTAATTCAATTAAAAGCCTTTTTAAAGAAGGTTCTCTTAAAATTCAATTTAATAGTGAATGTAAACATTGATTTGGTCTTTTCTACTGAAATCAGTAATCAACTTCACTAAATATTATAACTTAAATTTCAAATTCTGTTCTGACTTAGCTGCATTGTCACTGTTTTAATGTAATCTCATTGATTTAAATGTTAATGGAAAAGTATTTCCATTATTTTAATTTTTGAATCACAAAATTTTCTGTATACAATATTTTTTCATGAGGATAACAAGAGGCTTTTAGGAAAATGAAGGATTAGAGTGAAAATTACGAAATAGAATACAAAATTGTTGAACAAATTTTAGAGTAAATTCTGAGACAGAAACAATCATTATAAATTGAATCTGATCGCAGAAGTGAATACTGCGACCGACTAGTTTTTTTATTTTGGTATAAATTATAGATAAAACTGATTGTTTTTCAGAATGAAACGTATATATTATTTTGGTTGTATATTATATTTGTTGTTTTAAGCCTTTCCTTGAATATTAAAAAACCAATATTTCCTTCAGATTGAAGCATAGGTTGTTGAAACAGTTTCTATTAGTACAAAAAAAGATATTTTGAATATAATTAAAACAAATTGTAGAAATTACTATGTTTTACTACCAATAAAAATATATTTTACACATTTTCTTGTGACTCGAGTTTCGGGAAATGAACTATCCCATCATCAGAGTTGTCTGATGATGGGATTCTACAATTTGTTTTAATTATGATCAATTACCAAATAGTAACGGCTGAAACAATTCAGTATTTTGAATATCATACCGTTAAGGTGTACAGATTTTTCTCTTCCTTTTGATTTTAATTCTATTGAAAGCCTTTGCAAGTAGACTCACTCAAAGTTCAGTTTATCACTTTATTTTCAGACAACTGAAGGTATAACTAAGGTTGTTATGAAATATCAGCATAGTATACAGAAGAGATTATACTGGTTTAAGTAACAAATGTTATTAATTATACTGAATCTTTCTGATTCGCAAAAATCGATATGATCGAGGTGAAAATTTGTGAGATAATATTCAGTTTTAAATGAAGACAAATTTCACTCTCATTTCATTTATTCAATTTCATATAAATATCGTTCTTACATCAATTTGCAACCCAGTGCTTTTAATATTATTATCTGAAATTGATTCGAATTCTTCTTTATTTGCAAATAAGATAAATCATTTGGATACAAGCATTCGCTGAAAAAGTTTTTTTTTAATGATCTTTGGTCGTACAAAAGTACATAAAATTTCCGAAATTGTTCTCCTAATTAAAGACACAATTATTAATTAATTGAAAAAATGCTAATAATGCATAACATCGATAAGGTCAATGATCTGTATCATGATACCACAATGAAATTGCCAGGATTGTCTTTATCGAATAAAAAGAATGGAAAGCCAGACAATCCTAGCCGAGTCATTTTCTGCTGTCATCTCTTATAAGCAGATTGAAAGAAGTATCGGGTGTTTTTTTTAGGATCGTAGAACTTTGAATTGAAATAAAACACATTTAAATTAATACTGAAGCCAATTTTTTTTTAATTGAAAGTTAATCTTATGATATTTATGTTTTAAGAATAATTTCCGGCATATGTCCACCACGACTAGCTCTGAGGAACCGCATTCGACCAGACCAATTTTGAACCACTTTTTAGAGTAATTCAGGCCTTATTCCATCAATAACACGAGTTATGTTGACTTTCAAAGCATCTATTGTTTCTGGTTTATCAGCATAAACCAATGACTTGATATAATCCCAAATAAAATAAATAATTCAGGGGGGTGATGTCGCATTATCTTGGAGGCCAATTAATTGGACCACTTCTCGAAATAATGTTATCGCCCAATCTTTCTTTCAATAAATCAATTGTTATGGTGGCAGCATGAGATGAAGCACCATCTTATTGGAACCAAAATACTTCTGGGTCGATATCACTCAAATTTTGCAACAAATAATCATCGATCATCGATCTGTAACGAACACCATTCACTGTAACATTAGCTCCAGCATCGTTTTCAAAGAAATATGTAGCGATGATGCCTCCAGCGTGTGGAGGACACCATATAATAGTGCATTTTTCAGGATGCAATGCAACCTGCAGAACTTCTTGAGGATTGTTTTCTCTCCATATACGGCAATTTTGCTTGTTTACAAAGCCGTTCAACCAGAAATGAGCTTCATCACTAAACGCAATTTTACGATAACAAAGTGGTTCAACTTCAAACTGTTCTAGGGCCCAATCAGCAAACAAACAACGCTTATTATGATCAAGTGGCTTTAGTTCTTGAACCAGTTGGATGTTGTATAGGTGTAGACCAAGATCTTTACGCAAAATTTTCCATGTGGTGGATTCACAGAGTCCAACTTATTGTAAACGTCGACGAATAGACAAATCTGGATCATCATTAACACTATGACTTACAGCAGCGATATTTTCTTCTGTACGTACAGTTTTTTGTCTTGTTGATGTTGTTGCATCGAGTAGAGAAAATTTTGTCCGAAATCTATCGATAGTTCGACGAATAAGTTGCTCTTATGGACGATTATGTAAACCATAAATTTCATGAAGTGCTCTATAAGTTTGGCGAATAGAACACTGATTTAAAGAATATAAATTTCAACAATTTGTAAACGTTGTTGCGGCGTGAGTCTTTTCAGGATAATTTGTCAGTGCTTACTGAACAGAAATGTCAAAACAACATGGCTTCTACCTTCTGTCTTTAAAAAATACAGCCGATATGTTCCAAGCTAACTAGAAACGAGTCGCGTATTAGAGAATTTTTAATGACACCATTTAAATGTAAATTAACGACATTAAGGCTAATGCATAATTTCATGAACAAGTGTGCAAAAAGCTCCTGACTTTATGTCAGTAATTTTCACCATCTTCATTCACAAATTCTAGACTACCAAATAGTAAGAACCCATCAATATCAAGAAAATTGTTCAACTGCTTGATTCAAAAGATTTATTGTTTGAGAAAATAAATCAAGTTATCTATTAGAGGGAATAATGCATTTTTATTCCATTCACAGGCAAGTTAAAAGAAATATTTTGAATTCACTTCAGATTGAGAGCGTGAGAACAGAAAAATGACGCTGGTCCATGCTCCAGAAAGAACGTGTTCTGAAAGAAAATAATCTACCGCTCCTTTCCCACTAGTTCAACTTCAATATCAATAAGACTAAAATATTATTTTATCAAGTCGGTCCCTTTCCAGATAAAATTGTTTATCAATAATACCATAGGAACAAAAATAATAGATACGCAAGACATCTGGGACATTCATGCCTCAAAGATTTGTTTCTATTTGTCTTTGGCGAGTTAAATTCCGACAAAGAGCTGGAACTACTATGAGAATCGTGAGAATTTTAGTGGTGGGAAATTTTTCCTGTTCTCACACCTTTTCTGTGGAAATCCTTGCGAATTTCATACAATGATTTATTATTAATCAACCACAATTAAAAATTCAGAATTATATTCAAATAAATCAATTCGGCTGATCTGTACCAAAAATTATTAATAAGCAGTATGAGCTATGTTAATATAAAGTTTTAGAAATCGAGACAGTGTAACATACATCTGTATAACAATTCTATACTCAAACAAACTCGACAAGGTTTTGTTGATTGGTTTTCGTCAGTGCAAGTATGCTAGTGACTCCAAATCTATCAAGTATCTATATACTATACGCTATACACAGAGGCTCTAAGGTATTAATAATACCCTAGCGCCATCTAGAGTATGCAAAATTCATACAAGACATACCTTTGCGAGTTGATTTAAGTAAAGAAATGTATTCTCGATATTTTCACGTTACTAAAGCAGAATAAACTTTCCTCATGCTCTAATCAGACCATAATTTGCCGTAATGCTCATAATTAGCATATTCATATTCAAATAAATTAATTCGGCTTATCTGTACCAAAAATTATTAATAAGGAGTATGAGCTATGGTAATAGAAAGTTCTAGAACTTTCAGAACACAGAAAAACATAACAAAAATTATTCACCCCAAATAATGTCCCATGATGATAAAAATAACCAGAATTTCAAGAATGATAAATAATTAAGGAATATATTGTGGATATATATAAAGCAAATTTAGTTTGGAATATTTCAACTTTTCGTTATTATCTTTTTAGTCATGATATTCTGGCAAAGGACAAGCAGCTAGCATAAAAGTTGATATGTTATTCGAAAGCACACATAATGGGTTATTTTTGCTGAAAAGAAAATATGTCCATAATTAATAATTTTTCATCGATAAAAACCATTGGAAAAATATGACTGATTTTGTTCACTTCAAAATCATGATATTCATCTCCTCACCATACCCGCAATAGGAATTTTTTGGCACACAAAACTTCTCATCTAGTAGCAAATTTAATACCGTTTCCAGATATTGATGAGTCTACAAGGATAACTGAAGTATAATTGATTTAATGGAAAAACTTGCAATATTTCGTGAAATCAAGAAATGTTAAATTGAAGAATAACCATCAACATTTCGAACATGTTCTAAAGATTTGCGTTGTCTTACTCTGAAATATCTACTAGTCAATGCAAAAATCGGACATCCATATCAGTTGTTTTGCACCTATTCTCAGGATTATGTTTGTCAATAGCGCCAATTCAATCATCTTATATATCGTATTTCAAACTTCACTTTACATTACCTAAAATAATATAGCTTCTCGAATATTTGGAGTTTTTTACATTGAAAATGAGATACCCTACAAAGTTGAGAAGAAGATTCAAAAATCAAAAGGTTAGGAAAAAAGATAACCATTATGTTTTCGGTAGATGGCTCTAAAGATCAATATCTCGTAAATTATCGATAAAACAATTTCAAATTTATGCTCATAGTCAAGGTGACATTTCACACGAAGAAATTTCTTTTGGTGGTTTTTGTTTGATCCATTCGTTTGTGAGTTACAGGGTGTTGAAAATGTAAGTCAAGAAAGAAATAATTCGGTCAATTTTACAGTTTTTCTTTGATGAAGCTGGTGGGGCTGAAAAAGAATCATTTATTGCTTCCATATGGCCAAAAACTAAATTCGTATCCCTACAATCAACAACCAGATCGTTTGAAGTTAGTGATTGACCAGAAACGGCCAGAATTGACCAACAGATGAGGTGTTGTGTTTCATCAGGACAACACCAGGCTAAAGACGTCTGTAGTGACTCGCTAGAAACTCCGGGAGCTTGGTTGAGAAGTTTCAATGCACCCACCATATAGTCCGCACCTGGCACCAAGCGATTACCATCTTTTTCTGGAATTTTAAAACTTCCTCAGTGATAAGAAATTGCCATCAGGAGAAGATGGTGAAAATCGATCACTAGAGTTTTTCGCCAATAAGAACCAAGACTTATATGAGAGAGGCATTACGAGTATGAAGCTACCTTTGAAATGGCAGCAAATTATAGGACGAAACGGTGCATATTGGACCCAAATCGGACAATCGGAAACATGTTAAATGAAATCTTGAAGTTCACGGAAAAATAAGAGATTTTTCCCCCACCTATTTTGGAAACGATTTAAGTGAATAAAGCGCGTTTTATTATGGAAAAAGTGACCTAAAAAGGGGCTTGAACTTTAGGGGTTCTAACTTCGTATATAAGACAGAGGTATCCTGTTGTTATCTCAGATTTATGTTGAGTCCGTATACAAGCAAATTTTCCGAAATATCTAGAGGACTCAGCGATGACAATTGCCCAATTTCTGGTTTAAAATCGCAAAATACATGCCACTTTTACTTTTTCGATACAGATCGTCCACCCCAAAAAAAAATGCCCCAAATATTCCACCAGAAACCGAAAGCGGGACGCCGAGCGTCCGGATTGAAATTTTCGCTGACGCGACGACATTGAAGTTCCCGAGGACCCGGGATCGATCCCTCCGTCCCGACAAACAAATCCCCGACCCAAACACCGGGAATTTTCCGAGGAAAAACTCAATTTGGAAGGAAACGACCGTCGTGTCTCGAAAAAAAATCGTGGCCAGTACACAGGTGATCGCGACCTCACCATTAACGTGTACAGGTGCACGGAGGACGCGATGCGCCGGCTCCGTCGCGGCGCTCCAATGGAACCGCGACGCCGGTTTATTGGTCAACGCCACCTATGACCCTACCCCTTTCCGACGGCGTGCTGACGTCATTCTCATTAGGTATGTCGGGCGCTACACCCACCTTCGATTGTTTCGAGAGCACTCTGGATGTGGGTGAATCGATTTTTTCCTCCAGGTGCAGGTGGATTCTCCGCAGTTTAGACGAATATTCGACGTAATTGAATCTCAATTTATAATAGTAGATAATCCATCTACTTCAGATTCTTAGAAAAAAATTTAATAAAAGCACCTAACGTTGGTGCGTTTATGGTCATATTAAATTATAAAAAGTTTTTGCAAATTACTGTCTTCCAATCAAAAGAACCAAATGAAATAATAAGATGCGGTTTTTTACTTGATAGAAGGATAACTACAAACTTTGAATATCAAAAAGATTTAATCTGTTAAGTCTTCTACAATTTTAATTTCAAAAAAAATTTTTTTAAAATTTTTACGATTAAATTAATGTCTAATAATAAGCACTGCTTATATTTAATAGACGTATAAAAATCAAAATTCACTATACAATATTAAATGGAATAAAAAACCCAACAAAAATAAATCATTAATTTAAATTAAAAATAAGTAATATCGAATGTTTCGTTCCAAACATACGCACCTGAACTCGTCAGAAAGGCCTTTGACAAACATTTGACAACAGGATTAGTTTCTGGTCTTATATTCATGAAAACTAAATCTTTTCCAAAAATACACAACATAAATTTTTTTGAAATTCAAATTGTAGAAGACTTGTGTCTTAGAAAAACTGTCTCTTTTCATTAGACATATAGAATTAACACTCATCACAAAGCTTCAAAAGGAATTCTTTCATATCCTTTTGATGCTGTTTAAAGAGTGTTAATTCACTTATATTTACTTAAAAGAAACAGTGTTTCTAAGGCATTTATTACAATTTAATTTCAAAAAGTTTTTAAGACATTCTCTGCTATTACAATTTCTAAGTATTCGTTTATTCAATTATATAGTTTTGTGAAAATTTCAAAAATAGCTCAAAACAACGAATAAATTGTGAAAAATCAATATATAGTCCGTTTAAAAAGTATCGGGAATTTATTATTTTTCATAATTTTAATATACTTCAAATATTGGACGGAGCAGTCCGTTACTTTGTGATAGTTCATTTTAATTGGAATAAAATGAGAAATTACTTTGTTTACGATTATACAGTGACTCGAGTTTCATAGTGATACTACATTTTCAAACTGAATAAACAAATTATGTATCAACTATTATATATATATATATATATATATATATATATATAAAACTTCAAAAAGTGGGGTTTTTCACAGGTCCTGCTGATTTAATAGTTTTATTGTCGGTACGTGCTTTTTGTATTTGTGAATTTCTATGGATTCCAGGATGTCTAGTTTTTTCCTTTCTCTTCTACGTGCAATTTTTCGAGATTATCCAAGTCTGGGAAGATATGGTCGGTTACGAAAAAATGTTTCGCAAAATTGGAGTTATCTTTCCAGTTTCTAGAGGCAGACTGATGTTCTTTGTACCTTTTGTGGAAATATCTTCCGATTTGTCCTATATTCACGCTACTATACTGTTGAAAACTTGATTTATAGACATTAAAAATGATTTCATTAAAAAAGAGGTTGGAAATTTTATATGAGGGTGTGAGAGCTGTTATTATGTTAATTTTTTAGAAAATTTGACCCAAGATAAGTTAATTTTATGAATTTCTTGTATATTATCTGATATAGAAATGGGGTATATTTGCTTACGAATTTGTTGTTTTTTTTTATTTATGAGAGAATTCATGATTTTAGTTTCGAAATGATTATTTGTGGCTATTTGTTTGATTCTATTTAGTTCTTTTTTTAACGTAATATTATTTAAAGGAATTGAAAATGCTCTATGTATCATTGATATGTATGCAGCGAGTTCATAAGTGTTCGGATGGCTTGAAAACTTGGGAATGGTTGTGAAGGTTGAATTTATCATAGTCTGATAAAGTAATTTGGATATCTTTGAGGGTTGCTTTTAGTTTAAGCTGAATTTTTGGGATGGGATCACTTTTTAGTTTTATTCTTTCTCTAAAAAATTGTTTGTTTTCTGATCATATTCTCCTTTGGATAAAATAAAAATAGAGTTTGTTTTGTCGGCTTTAGTCATTATCAAATTATCATTTCGTATTATGTTTTGAATTGATTTTATTATTGATTTTTCTTTATGGTTCTGTGATTCTGTGTGGGTTAATAGTTCACCAAAGAAAAGATTAAAAATAACTATTATCACAGAACCATAAAAAACATCAATAATAAAATCAATTCAAAACATAATTCGAAATGATAATTTGATAATGAATAAAGCCGACAAAGGAAACTCTATTGTTAGTCTATCAAAAGAAGAATATGAATAATAAATTCTCTCATAAATAAAAAACAAAAACAACAAATTCGTAAGCAAATATACCCCATTTCCATATCAGATAATATAGACAAGAAATTCATGAAATTAACATATTTTGGACCAGTCTCACAAAAAATAGCTCAAATTTCGTGAAATATTAACATAATAACAACTTTCACACCCTCATATAAAATTTCCAACCTCTTTGTTAATGCAAAAGACAAAAACGGCCGGCTGAATAATTCTGGAGTCTATAAATTAAGTTGTCAACAGTACAGTTCATATATAGGACAAACCGGAAGATCTTTCCACAAAAGGTACCAAGAACATCAGACTGCCTTTAGGAACCGGAAAGATAACTCCAATTTTACGAAACATTTTTTCGTAACCGACCATATCATCCTAGAATTGGATCATCTCGAAATATTGCACGTGGAAGCGAAAAGAAAAAAACTAGACATCCTGGAATCCATAGAAATTCACAAATACAAAAAGCACGTACCGACAATAAAACTCTTAAATGAGCAGACGGACCTGTGGCAAACCCCACTTTTTGCAGGGTTACCGAAGCCATCAAGAAATACATGTAATAGTTGAGACATAATTTGTTTATTCAGTTTGAAAATGTAGTATCACTACGAAATTCGGGTCACTGTATAATTGTAAACAAAGTGATAAGAAACAAAGTAATTTCTCATTTTATTCCAATTAATATACTTGCTTTTCATAACATTCTAAGACAAAAGTAATGTATGAAATAGGTTGTGCAGATAGTCGGCTATGGCTAAAGTTGCATGGCAACACTATTTCTCAAATATTGTTGATTGTCAACTGTTATACAATTTATGAAATAATACTAAACTATTAGGAGTACATATAAGTTTCCGCCTTTTTTAACACAAATTAAATAATTATTATAGAAGAACGGTAGAAGACTGCTTGCTGAGTGACTTCTAATGTTAGAGCAAGTTCTTTTTGTGTTTGAGATTAATCTTCCTCCAATAATTCCTCCAATTCTGCATCCTCGTAAATTTTTGGCCTTCCACTGCGATCTTTGTCTTCTACGTCGGAATCACCGTTTTTAAACTTTTGCTTCTACGAGCAATTGATGCACCTCAGCAGCAGATTTCTTTGAATTAAAGAAGTAAACTAATATTTCCCGCAAATGACGCTTACTTGGCTCAAATTTTGACATTTTCAACTTATAAAAATTATATTTTACCAATATAAAATCAATGATATTAATAGGTTATGTTGTTCTTGAATGTCCAAACTATTTTTTAAGCCGGTTATCATCTGCGAAAGCTAACCGAAACTCCGTGCCGCGCCATCTACAATAAAACGGCGGAAACTTATTTGAACTGCTAATAAAAAACTAATGAATATTTTTCGAAGTTATGCGTTAATTAGAAAGGTTAAACCTTGACATTTACCAATAAAAAATACTATACACTGTTCCATCCGATCGACCCAATTTTTCAGAACATTGTCGATTGCTTAGGGCTCAATCTCACGAATAGCAACTTCAATTGCTTGTTTCAAGGCATCAATCGTTTCTGGATGGTTAGAATTATACTCATTTTTAAAGGATCCTCACAAAAAATGGTCCTCCGAGATAAAAATGTGCTTCATCACTTCTTGCACTAGTTGAACTTTGTAAGCCTTCATACCGAGACCTTTGTGCAGAATTCTCCTCGGAGAAGTGCGAGAAATATTCAGTTCTAGAGCACGATATTGTGGGCTACAGCAGCAAGGTTTTCAGGAGTGTTCACTGCAAGAGAACGTGATCCTGTTGTTTTACCAAATAACTATCCAGTTTTCACAACCAATTCGATCCACAAATTGCCGACCCAAATGTCATCCGTCGAGTAAAGGCATCTTAAGTTCGTCCATGTAAGACTTACATTCAGGCCGAAGGTGAACAATTTCGATAATCTTAAGATTTGTAATTTCCTTTTATCTTCAATTAAAAAATATTGATTCAAGGTTCAAAGTTCAAAAATAATTCTGACTCAAACAAGGAAATATATTTTTTCAAATACTTCTTCTCAACGAAAACGAACCGGATCTATGTCCATAGAAAATAAATGTTTGGAATAAATTCAGCTATCATCGCTAGAATTTGTCATAAAGTTTATAGAACATCCTGTGTACAATTAGGTTCATTCGAAATTTCCATTTAGTGAATGTTTCAGTGTACAAAATGGCGAATGTGCCGGTATAACATAATTCTACAATAAACACTCTATGGGATGATAAAACAGGTTTTCCCTCAATTTTACATGGTGGGTAATGACAATTAACTACTTTTCTGATTCGACATGATATATGTGGGTGATTTAACAAAATATGTTCAATTTTAAGGTAGTTCGATTCATCATATTGTGAAAAATCTTTGAAATATGAAACAAATATTAACTTTTAAATCTCCTTTTACAATTTTATTGAGTAGAACATTCTAAATTAGTATGAAAAGGCATCTATTCCTTGCCTATTAGCGCTCATTCACGATAAAAACCTTTTTAAATGAAAATAGATAAAATTTGAACGAAATAGGGTATTATGACGAATCAACACCCGCAAATTTTCACTCAAGGGTACAAATAATTAATCGCTGACATGAAAAAAAAATTCTCAAACGGGTTCACATGAATCTCGCCATATGTATTACTTATGAAAAATATCTTTGTTTTGGGATTAATGGTTTCCGAGTTATGAAGGAATGGAAAAAGGGTGCTTTATGCCTTTATGATTTTGAAGTGTTTTAACCCAGATTTTTCCTTTCGAGATACGTATCTCCTATTAATCCAAAAATAATTCCCTAAGCATTGATGGGTATGAACGTCTATTCTCTATTATTTAAAATTCTGCTTTTTGCTTCAGGCAACTTTTTAGGAATGCCACTCAGTTTTGGATTATATCGATCGGTATGCGACAAAATCTATTTATTGTAGAAAAAGGTGAAAATCACTGGCGAGAAATCAAGAGCTTTTACTCGCTAATTCATATCACCCACGATCCTCAATCATATTTTTTGCTCTTATTACACAATTTTCACGAAATTTTGTATAAACCTTTTTGTTATTACATATTCTACATGTAAATACGATAGTGGATAGTTGCTATGGTTTTTTAGCGCCCAACGCTGCACCGCTCACAAAATTTTCATCTTCTTTTGAATCTTATAATCATACGATCCTCATGAAATTTTGCGAATTATGTGCGTTACTGTGAACCTTCTTAATTTCAAATTTTAGATCAATTGGATTCGTAGTTCCGAAAATATCAATAAAAATAAGAGAAAAATTCAAATGCAAGTAAATGTGAAACCATTAGATTAATTGTGTGCAATAACAAACTTAAACGAGATATTTAGATCTTTAATCTATTTCAGAAGTTTCAAATTTCTGACTCTTTTCGTTCGAAAGTTATAGTTTTTAAGATATCGCTCAAGGCTGATACTGTCACAATTTTTTTCAAATTTCAAAACGAAAAATTTCGTGGACATGTGCATTATTTTGCTACTTCTAAATGCTGAATGTCAGATCGATCGAATTCGTAGTTTCGAAAATATTAGAGAAACCATAAAAAAAATTTCAAGCGTGAGTAACTGCGAAACTATTCAACTAATTTTGCCCATTAAATCGTTGAGTCCAACCTAGTCGTTTAAGATCATGTTCCATGTTCCTTGGAACTAGCGCGCAAAAACAATTTACTACTTTGACTTTTCCTATATCAGAGAAAAATTTTGACACCCGTTATCTCGACGAAATAAATTCAAATTTACTCAAAAACTTTCGTGAGATTTTTTTTTAACATCAACTGAAAGCGGTAAGTAAGAAGATTATTTCAAAGACACTTCAAAAAAGCACTCCTGAACCGTACTTCTTTATCGGAATTTTTTTATTCCTCTGAAATTTCTACATTTCATATTTCGAATATAAATTTCAAAAATTATTTGGAATAAAATACTGTTTCATGAGAATACAAAAAAATACAATAAATAATAAGAGATTTCGGGAAGCATATTTTTTTTATAATCATTAATAATCCTCTATTGTGTTAAGTAGAAAAATGTAAAAGATGTATTTGCTCTTATTGAAAATCTTCATTTATTTGAGTGGTTCATACAGATCCTAATATATCATATAATAAACAATTACAAATTCAATAAATTCAGAATATTCTCATTAATTCTCATTAAATTTAAATTTTCGAGTTTCACAACATTTAAATTTTTCACAAGTTAATAAATTCATAATCTTAAGTGAGGTTACTCTGATTTTCACCTATTTTATTACAATACAACAATCGTTTCCCACAGTAGCACAGTAGCATCGTCAGGTAGGGGTATGTTACATTTTGAATAATTAAATTTGTTTTCTGTATTTAGAGTAGGTACACAATTCTACTGAGGAATAGAACCCAAAAAAGGGGGTCTCTGGAAATTCTAGTGCATCTGAAAATATTTAAAAATGGAGAATTACTATTTGTTCATTGAGTAATATTCTTATTTTATTGCATTTACCTCTAGTGTTTCTAACAGGTTTCAATATGTGGAATTTCAAAATTATGAGTGCCCTGTTTCTAACATTTGGTTACTTTTTTTTTGAGGAATCTCTTCAAATATTCTTCGATTCTCTTGCATAAAATTTTTCCTACCCTACGTGAACTTTTTTTTCATCTTTATTATTTTTAATAAATTGACTGATGTGTAAATAAATTTTGAATGAAGTTTTTAAATCATATTAATTTTCAAGGTGTGTTGAAATTCTCTCAGAAATACATTGTATATATTTTGAGGAAATGTATTTAAAATTTCCATTTGTATTCGGATATACCACATTTAAAGTTATTTTATTCATTTTAATCATTAACAATTTATTTATTAATATTGGATCGTAGTCATCATTAATAGCTGTTTGTTTAATAATGTTGAGCTCTAAAATATAATTCATAGGTATTTTAAATAACATGTGAATTATACTTTTAAATGCAATATATGGTATACTGATTATAAAAAAAAAATTTAAATACATTTCCTCAAAATATACGAGTGTTATTTTTGAGAGAATTTTAACTGACCTTGAAAAAAAAATATGACTCTAGAACTTCATTCAAAACTTATCGAACCTCAGTAAAATTATTAAAAATAATAAAGACATTACACATAAAGATGATGAATCAGGAGTTAATAAATTAGCCTGCGGTGATTGCCAAAAAGTTCACCTAGGACGCACAGGAAGAACTTTCCGACAGAGAATTGAAGAACAGCTGAAGAGTTTTCTCAATGGGATCATTTGTTAGAAACAGGATATACTTTCAACTATGATTTTGAGATTTTACATAAAAAAAGTAAAAGGCGTGCCTTAAAATTTCTAGAATCATTGGAAATAAATACAATAAAATCGGAATATACTCAACGAACAATTAGACCTAAATAAATCTTCACTTTTGAACATTTTCAGATGAACTGGAATTTCCAGACCCCTTTTTTTGGGTTTCAGTCCACAGTATAATTTTGTACCTACTTTAATATGAATAGAAGACGATTTCGGAAAAAAATTTAGTTATTGAAAATGTTACATATATCTCCTACCTATATTATAATAAAATATGTCTGAATTACCTTATTCAATATTATTTTCAATGGATTTTCATCAAGTAAAAAAATTAATAATCGTTGATATATTTTTGCGGTATAGTTTTAAATTGAATAAGTGAAATAAACTTCATCACAGTAGTAGTAATAAAAATTTCATTCAAGAAGAGTCAACATACTCACCTTTTCGACCTATAAATTCCAAACTTAATCTTCTTCAAAAATTTTTACCGGGAACGTTCACCATAGATATGATGAAATAGATGGACATTGAAATTTCTTTTAAATATTTATTGATTAAAAAATAGATTTTTAAAGTCATTTTTTGGAGAAGTCTTCTTAGTGATGATTTCAAATGAAGCAACAAATCTTTTTTATGATAATTAATTTAAAATAAAATATATTTGGGAAAAAGTGTATTCTTTCAAACTGAATCCAGCATAAAGAGGAAAGACTCGACTTAATCTCTTACAACATTGTTGCAAATGCAATAATTAATTGATTATTGATAACAATTTTTCAACAATATTTGAGCAATTTTAAACAATTTTATCTCTATTACCATTCTTCGTCCAATTTTTCTACGATAAATACTCGAAGGAATTCAAAATTGATTATCGCTGTTCTAAACCATATTTTATTAATACTATATTAATTTTCATTTACAGAAGTAACATATTTCATATAGTATTTTCATTTTAAACACAACCTCATCAGGTATGGAACAGAGAGACCCGACCTTTTTTTAGAAAAATAGAGATATAAAATTACGAACTGGGCTAAAACAATGAGAAAAGATATGCAGATTCACCTCCAGTGACTCAGTAACAAAAAATTATGAAAAAAAATTAACCTAACAAAAATTCAACAGTCTTATCTACATGTATCGAAAAAAAATGCCGTAACCAGAAGGTACACCACGTAAGCATCACTTTGTACAAGTCCACAATGATTTCGAAAACACGGTTGCTCAGTGGCGGGTTAACCGTGGGGTCGACAGGCATTACAATCTTCGACCCTGAAGATGATGTCATAGGTAGAACTCCGGGGAGCTTTGACCGTCGGAGTTTAGATTGGCGACGTGAGTTCTTCCTAGGTGGATTCTTTGTTTGAGGACGTCCCTTTCTTGGATCACTCTGGCCAGCTCTGATTTTATTTTGTGGAGTTCGATCTGGAGCTCTCTGTTGGCTTGTTCCAGGTGCTCCCGCTGCTCTTGGCGTTTGTGTCTGCAGTTTTGGGCATAGCCTCGATTCTTTAGGGTTCTGCGTTTTTGCTTTAGCCTTACGATTTCGTCTCTGGGACATCCGTGAAGTCTTTTGTTGAGTTCTCGCACTGAGAGGTTCACGAGCATTTCGTCGTTGAGGTTTGATTCTTCTCCACAAGTTGAGTAGTCGCTACAGTGGCTGGTGTTTATTCTAGGTGAGATGGCACTAACTGCGCTGCATACTGATTGGGGTCTTTGATGATGAATGGGGTGATGATTGTTCTCCATGCCTGGTGGAAGGTATTCTCTTCTCTCCCAGTCGGCTTCTCCTCCAACGCAATGCATAGGGCGTAGATCTAATGGCTGGGGATCTCGTATAGTCCACATCCAGTCTTCCATGAACGTTGGCGCCCGGCAGGGACCCGATGGCTGGCTTGGAGGTGTTTCTGGAGGAGTGCCAGGGTCGTTCATCAACGGCATATTGATCAAGACTGCCTGTTGGCTGTACAAGGTTTCCGGCGGTGGTGACAACGATGAATATCTCCTATCTTCCGAGTCCTCCTGTATCCAACTTTCACTATCCACCAATTGCCTCCTATCCTCACGTTTGACCGTAACATCTTCGAGGTGATCAAGGACGAAATCCTGCACGTATTCCTCTGCAAGATGCTGATCGTCCTCCATTCTTCTCTCACTCTGAATATGCATTCGTGTAACTTCACTCGACGCGTTTGTGACCGCCAGTTCGCGCGCGTGTGTTTCCCGTTAAGGACAGCGTTAGATTGAGCCCCCGGCGTCTACTCCGGCACATTGCGGCGAGCTCTGGAGGCGGCGTCAGGGGGAATACGGGACCGCCCCCGGGACGCTCTTATAGGCGCATCGAATTTTATTCTGGAAATTTGTTTATACCTCTACAGCCAGTCAATATAGAGAATATTCACACCATATTGTTCTTATGCACGTCCATTGTACGTCGCAGCTACTACGATCAAAATAAAAAACAAAAATAACACCCCTTTTATTAACAGGTCCTCGGTTTTATACCGTCCCGGTAGTTTTCTGCATTCAGTTCCGGTTTTATGGGCAATAACATTTTCGAATTCGAAATCAGGGTATTTTCCGGAAAATCCGTATTGAGTTCGGAACGGTCAGCGGACAAAGGCTAGATGTGAGCGGATTCGAATCCCGGTATTGGTTACTGGCGTATAAAACGAGTTTTTAGCCTTGAGTACGTGATTTTATTCCTTTCAATATCTCGAATGAAAAATTTCGGCGTAAAACGGAAGGCAAAAGGAGATCCTTCTCACTTCCCAGAAATAAATCTACTTTAAATTCGCTTGGATATAACGAGTAATAAAATCGCTCGTGATTTCATCGAATTTCTTATAAAAATTTAATTAGTTTTGAATTAAACATTTATAGTAATTTTTCGTGCTCGTACCAAGTCGTTATAATTTCTTCTAGAAGGTCTCAAATCTTTCTAACTTTATGTCCTGTATGGTAAAACACTCATATAATACCTTCAGATGTTCAAAAAACATTTGTCCCTTTGGAATCCTGGTTATGGCCAAAGGAATTAGACATTTGATAAATATTTGAAATATTAATTAGAAAATTAAATATCAACCAGAGTAATTCTGTTATACCTCGCTACAAATTTTGATTGCGTAAAATTTCTTAAAAACTTTTTAAAATTGAATATTAGAAACACTGTTTCTTTTCAGTAGACATATACAGGGTTATCCATTTTGTGCTTCCGAAAGTAAACGTGAATAAAACACTCTTTTATTTAGAATATCGATCAAATTTTCATTTCAATATAATGCTTGGACCATGCCATTATGAGTGGAATACATCATTTAAATGTCCTAAGAGTGACTCTTACAGGACTCGATCCTTGTGAGGCAATTTTCGATGACTCGCCGGCACATTTCGGGCAATATCTCACCAATAACCTGACTGATGTTGGTTTTCAGATCGTCGATAGTCTAAGGCTTATCATCATAAACACGATACTTTGCATAACCCCACAAAAAAATCCAAAGGCGATAAATTACAAGATCTTGGTTGCCAATTCACATCGCCGAAACGAGAAATTACGCGTCCTGGAAATTTTTCTTGCAATAAAGCAAAAACGGGTCGTGTTTTGTGGCTTGTTGCACCACTTTGCTGGAACCACATCTCTTCCAATTCCATATCATAAATTTCCGACTAAAAAAAATCGGTAATCATTTGGCTATAACAATGAGAATTGACAGTTTGAATGACACCTTCTTGATTTTCAAAGAGGTATGGGCCAATCACTCCGCCAAACCAAATTGCACACCGTACACAGTAACTTTTTGTGGATGTAATGATATCTCAGAAGTTAGACGAGAATTTTCACTGCCTCAGATGCGAAAATTTTGCTTGTTTACATAGCCACCGAGTGAAAAATGTGCTTCGTCGCTGAAGAAAATTTGATGCGAAAAATCATCATCCAAACGTTGTTGTTCAAGCACCCAATCGGCGTATGTACGCATTCTATGGTCACCTGGCTTTAGTTCTTGTGTTAACTGAACCTTATAAGGATGTAGATGCAAATCCAGATGCAAAATACGCCATAGGGTGACGTAAGAGAGGGCCAAATGTTGTACGCCCCGATTAATTGATAAATATGGATCTTCTTCAACACTTTCACTTACAGTAGAAATATTTTAAGGTCAAGCGTGCATTTCGATGATGTCTGGCCTTCAAGACACTCTTCACACAGCATCAAGAGCAGATGAAAAAATCCAAAGAAAATATGGAATATTAATCGAACTCATTCAACAAACATTTGATAGAAACAGCACTGTTTCATACCGACACAAGTTTCCAAGAAAAAGTTTCAAATGAATATTTGAAATATTTTTTAAAAAACTCTTCGAAGTAAAATAGAAAAGGGCTTTTTACTTGATAGAAGGACAATAACAAAATTTGAATATCAAAACAGATTCAATCTGTCAGTCTTCTACAATTTTAAATTCGAAAAAAATTTTCATTCAAAAAACTTGTAGAATTAAATTAATGTCTTATGAGCACGCCTTATACTTTTTATTATATATTATACTTTTACGTAAGTTATACTTAACTAAATTGTTGGTTGATTTTGATTTTATAAATATAATTCAGGACCGATGAAGAGACTATCGGAATTCTAATTGTTTCTCGAAGATATAATGCATGTTTTGAGAGATTTTTGAATTAACTTATTTAAATATTTGAATATATTGAATATTTCAAATAAATTCTATTTTCTGAGAAATCCTTAAATTATGTTTTGTATTTTTGAAAACGATTTAGTTTTCATAATGGTAAGATCAGAAACAAAATTTTGTCTCCTTCAGATATTTATTCCTTAATTTTAATTAACAATTTATATTTGTTGGTTTATTTATTCCATTTGATATTGTATATTGAGTTTTAATTTTTACGTCTATTAAATATAAGCCGTGCTTATAAGATATTAATTTTATTAAAAGTTTTTTGAATAAAAATTTTTTTTAAATTAAAATTGTAGGGGAAAACTGACAAATTAAATTTGTTTTGATATTAAAAACTTCGAAATAATTTTCAATTTACGTTGGGAATCCGAAAGTTGTAAGGTGGATTTCAAGTCCTCAACAACCGAATTGAAAATATGCAAAAGGAAATGTGGTTTCCTCAATATTTAAGAGAATAAATGTTCAATCCAGTTGAAATTTAGGTATCATACAACAATTTTAATGTTAATTCAAAATTTATTAGGATTATTTCACCAACAACCTACAGAACACAATCAATATTTCGAAAACAATTCATTACTTTTAATCGATATTAAGAACTATATGACTGGATGGTGGTTTAAAATGCACAATTGGATTAAAAACCTATTTGATTGAAGTTATGAACTTGCGAATTCCTTGAGTATTGAAATGAAATAATAAATAGTCTATAAAATCCAATTTCCAAAAATTTTTAATTAATAAACAACACATTGTAGCTTCATCATGTTTCATATCTGTACTAATTGAGTGTTAGAAATTGAATAGGGATATGAGTTAGTGCATAGTGCAGAAAAAGGGGCTTAATGCGGGTTTGTTCAACTACGTGAAGAAGTCAAAAGAGACTGAATATGGTAATATGGGGTTTGCCGCTGCTAAAAATATAAAATAAGAAGATAACAGTAAGTGAACATAGTCCAGTTATCGGGGTTTGTCGCTAATAAATGGTCTTTCAATAGGAACGCTCCATTTTTAAATTGACATTACCCACGCATTGCAGCCATTGTTTATTTGTGACATTGACAATTGTATTTGTCAATGTCTACCATTTAATAATGGAAAGGTACACACTCCAACAACGTTTACAAGCAATCCAAATTTATTATGAAAAATCGCGATCTATTACTCTAACTTTACGTGCTTTAACTCCAATTTTTGGTATTATAATCGTTCGTATAAAAGAACAGTTGAACGTTTAGTGAAGAAGTTTGAAACAAATTTTACACTTCATGATGTTACAGTGTCAGTGAGACAAAAAAAAAGCAAGAAGTGAAGAGAATATTGCTGCCGTGCGTGAAAGTGTTCGTGAATACCAAAACTTATCGATTTCTCGACGTTCCCTAGAACTAGGCATCTCCCAGACGTCTTTGTGGCGATTGCGAAAAGACCTTGGTTTAAATCCATACAAAATTGTTTTAACCCAAGAATTCAAACCAGCAAATCATTTAAAGCGTTGTATATTCGGTGATTCCATTATATCAAGAAATGGACCGATTAATTATCCGCCTCGTTCCTGCGATTTGACTCCGTTGTACTTCTTTCTTTGGGTTTACATTAAGCCATTGGTTTACAACAACCATCTAGCAAATTAAGACGATTTACAGATCAACATTGAACAAGTAATTGCTTACAGACAACCTGATTTGTGTGAGAGAGTCATGAAAATTGGGTTCAACGACTTTATTCCTGCCAGCATAGTATGTACCTTACAACGAAATGAAAATTTCAATAATTTTCAAACAAATGATGTGTTTTATTCACAAAGAAAAATGGGCACTCTTAATGAAAGACTCTTCATTTCTAAATTACAGGGAGATATTAAATAACGGTTGATATTTATTTGTTCATTTAAGAGAAATTCGTGGAAATTATATCTGTTTTTTTCACTCCATATACGGCAATTTTGCTTGTTTACATAGGCGTTCAACCAGAAATGAGTTTCATCATTAAACACAATTTTACGATAAAAAAGCGGATCAACTTCAAGCTGTTCTAGGGCCCAATAAGCAAACAAAAGACGCTTATTATGGTCAGTGGCTTTAGTTCTTGAACCAGTTGGATCTTGTACGGGTATAGACCAAGATCTTTACGCAAAATTTTCCATGTGGTGGATGCACAGAGTCCAACTTGTTTTGAACGTCTACGAATAGACAAATCTGGATCATCATTAACACTATGACTTACAGCAGCGATATTTTTTTCTGTACGTACAATTCTTTGTCTTGTTGTTGTTGTTGCATCGATTAGAGAAAATCTATCGATAGTTCGACGAATAAGCTGCTCTGATGGACGATTATGTAAACCACAAATTTCTCGAAATGCTTTACAAGTTTCGCGAATGGAACACTGATTTTGAAAATAAATTTCAACAATTTGTAAACATTGTTGCGGCGTGAGTATTTCCATGATTATTTGTCAATGCTTACTGAACAGAAATGTCAAAACAACATGGCCTCTTCTACCTTCTGTCAAATCACAGTTATCCCTATCGAAAGTTCTATCACTCTAAAAAAAAACATCCGATACAACAAGATGATGACTTGTTAGGATGAGATTTTTCCATGAAATGCAGCGTTTTTCTACCCTGAATAGGCTCACTCTGTATATTTTTCGACACAACGTGCGTAGTCTGCACGATATCTCTGAATTTCCAGAGTAGGTCGGACCAAATAACGATCTATCCAAATCCGAGTGGGCCATTTTATTGACTGTGCGTGCAAATAGAACAGCGAACTCGCTCAATTATTTGTTCACAATTAAAATTTCAGGCATATTAACCCTTTACCGTAATGTTCAGTAATTCACTATTTGAACAATGGACCATTCGCTGTTAGCGAATGTTCTAATTACATTAGAGATACAAGCGTTCGTTAGAGTGGTGCTTCACAACTGGACCAGTAGAATTACCCCCACTAAGTCGAGGATTCTGTAAAAATTTCTCTACGTTTTCGGAGTTCTTTCTGTCTTATGAATGTCATCAGTAAAAAATGACAGATGGATATATATGTGCCTCCTTAAAGGAAACTAACTATTAAGTAGCTTTGAATATTTCATTTCAATATCCCAAGTATCATGCAGAGTAATATTGAATGAGGTCATTCAAATTTTCACATATTTTATTATGATATAACAGTCGTTCCGCATCGTTTAGCATCGTCAGGCAGGTGGTATATCTTACAATTTTTGAATAACTAAATTTGTTTCCGAAATCGGCTTCTATATACAGGGTGTCTACTTTTAAAAGGGCCAAACTACAAGGGGATATCATAAAAATTATTTGCAACAAAAAATGTCATATAACACATGGTCGAAATGATGATGGTTATTCCTGAATTTAACATTTCTTGAGTTCGCGAAATACTTCAAGGTTTTCCATAAATCAATTATACTTCAGTTATCCTTGAAGCCTCATCAAATTTGACCACATATCTGGAAACGGCATTAAATTTGCTACAAGATAAGAAGTTCTGTGCGCCAAAAAATTATTATTGCGGGCGTGGTAAGGAGATGAATATCACGATTCTGAGCAAAATCAGTCATATTTCTCCAATAGTTTTATTAATTGGGGACATGTTTTCTTTTCAGCAAAAAATAGCTCATTTAGTGTGCTGGACAGCCTAAGACATAATATATGTCTATGAAAATATAGACAGATTATTAGTAACAGCTTAGTCTCTTTTTACAGACTGGTCAGTTCTGTGAGGCTTTTCTGTATTCTCACTCTACACTTTTGTATGGAACTGGAACGTGGATACTCAAAGTTCAAACCATCAATAAATTGGCAGCCTTTGAAGTGTGGACATATCGAAGAATCCTCAAAATACCATGGACATCACATACCACAAATGACGAGGTTTTGCGTAGCGTAGGAACAGAACGTGAACTATTTAAACTAATAGAGGTCCGTAAAACAGCATACTTGGAACACATCCTGAGAAATGACAAGTATCGATACGCAAAGCTAATTGTGAAGTGAAGGATTGAAGGTTAGCGAGGACTAGGAAGAAACAAATGTCATGGTTGAGGAATATATGCCAATGGACTGAACTTGACTACTAGAAGCTGATAAAAACCGCTGTAAACAGAGAGGAATTTGCCGAAGGGATATCCAACCTCCACTGATGGAGATGGCACAAGAAGAAGAAATGTTTTGTGACGTTGTCCTTCTATATTCCTCTTTGTGGTGGACCAGCGTGTCATCCAATTGTCTCACACTGATGATTTTCCTTATTTCTTCATACTTGTTCTTATATCTCTTCCAAGTCTCTGAACCATATAGAATATTACTTCTTATCAGGGTTTCTTATATCCTAAACTCAGTTCTTTGCTCCATAGGATGCTGTTCAGACTACCAATTGCTCTCCTTGCCTGAACTATCCTTCCTTCGATTTCTTTATTATTCATTCCCGCCGTGTTGAAATTGAATCCCAAGTACTTATAATTTTAACAATAATCTTTTTCTCCCATATCTTAAAGGAACATTAGGCGGGAAGAACCACCTAGGGAATTTTATGCTTACTTGTCACTGTCGATGCCAAGAGTAAGAGTTTATGGTTGCTTCATAGACTTGCGCGCGTGTGTCAACATAACCCCAAGAGAGGAGCGTATATTTTCTCCAGAATGGTGATGGTAATCTTTGGCGACTGAACGCCGGCTTCAGAAAGTCCAGTTTGCCTTTCTTAGAAATAGAACGCCATTGTCCATTGTTCATTAAAAGTGAAGGATAGACAGGAAGGGAAGTCGGCTAATTTGCTCTCACAGGTAAAGTTATTGTAATGTATTGAATTACCTGAGGTCAACGTGAGTTATTTGTATCATGTATTCTTCATTTATTGGTTGATTTTACTGTATTGAGGAGTGACCTGTTCACTTTAATCCGAATTGACCATTTAACATATTTCATATATGTAAGCGTCTTTACCTTCATTTCATTTATTGTAATCTAAGAGGTGGTTAAGAATGATACTTTGTTTTAGAATTCAGACCGTTTAGGGTAAATGCAATGTGGATCCACAATTAGATACTGACATAACAACCCTGTGTCTTCAGAAGGCCGCAACAAGGCCTTCGTGAACAACTATATTATTAAATATAAATATTATAATGAAGAGGTAAGTAAATAACAGACACCACAACCTCTGTGTCTTCAGAATGCCGCAACAAGATATTCCTGAACAACGATATTATGCGTCCAGATTATAATAATCTAATTAGATAGTAGGTGTGTGAAAGGTTAATTCCTGACCAAAGGGTTATTATTAAACTATCTCGAAGATCTTTGTTACATGTTCCTATTGCCATGTTATCTCTGTGTTCACTCAATTCATTGATTTATTTACCTTTGCTTGCACACTAACTATGTTTTAGGATATTAGAAACGTTGTCGATCTCTGGAAACTTAATTTTATGAATAAAGGAAAGGACAGGGTTGAATAATGTATGTGAGCTGAAGAGAGGTCAAGGTTTTTTATCCCTGGCTCTTTTTTGTCCTGAAGTACAACCTTGCTCTCATACATCGAGTTAGGTGTTGCCTTCAGCAACTAAATATTGTATTTATTTAATTAACCTTGCATTCTGAACTTCCCGTCACTGTTTCATCGTTCTCGTTCAAGTGAAACTTGGGTTATCTACGCAACGTAATGTCCTATTCTCTCGCCACTAGATGATAGCAATAAAAAGGTTAGCGTTCTTTAGAGTACTCCGTATATTCCCAGATATCTTAGAGTATTTCATATAACACCAGATATTTTAGAGTACTCCGTATAGTACGGGTAAGCTCACCTCTAAATACAAGTTACACCTTCTAATACTACAAACAGATATTTCGTTTTTTTAAAATTTACTTCCTGTCCCCAATTTCGATATTCCTCAATCAGTTTTCTAATCAAATATTTCTTGTCAAACCTGTCCTCAGCAACGACTACCTGGAAGAAGAAGAAATGTATATTCCAAATCACTCTTTTCATATTTTTTACACATTTTTCTCGCGTAGTCATACCAGTCCACAGAATACCGATTCGTTTCAATACTAATGTCAGTTGGCCCATGGCCCAGTTGGCCTCTACCGATGCACCGTTTACGCGATTGTTAAACGAGGGCTGCTCCTGAACCCATCATCCCTCACCCCCGTCTACCACTCTCTGCGAACGCCATCACCCACCGCACAAAACAATGCCATTATTACGATGCTGTACCGTTTCGAATCCGGATGACAGAATGCGTGTTGACTTATTAGCTAATCTCCGTAAAATGACAACGATTATTTATGAAGCCATCAGCTTAAGCGAGGGATGTCTGGATGACATCTCGATGACATTTTAGTGAAGGTTGAGTCCCCTTGACTCCGCTCTATCAACATGAAAATTCCAATTAGGCGGTATTAAAATTACAATGATGGCGGATATTGAAAATGAATTGAGCGTCGACTTCGAGATATGCAGGGCAATATTCGATTATTGAATCAAAGATGTTGAATGTCTTCCCATACCTTGGGCCATCTAACGTTTGTATTTTGAAATAGTGGTTATTTCGAGTCTGTCATCCGTGTTTTGACAGAATGTCAGTTTAATGTTTGACATTCACGAAATGGCCGATTTACGCTCGAAAAAAACTGGAGAATATTAAAAACTTCTTTCCAAAGTCCTATTCTCGAAAGCTCTGCCTAATTGGCTAATGTATACATATGGACATACTACTCTGTCAAGAAAGTACCGGGAATTTTCAATTAAAACAACATTTTTACATTTAATCGTCAAAATTTATTGGGTCGCCTTCAAAATAGGCTCCATTTGCTCCAATACATCTATGCCAACGGCACTTCCAATTATCGAAACATTTTTTATAGGCGCTTTCCGGGATGGACTTTAGCTCTCGCGCCGAATTTTGTTTTATGGCTTCAATCGACTCAAACGGGTGCCACGAAGGGGCAATTTTAGTTTTGGGAAGAGGAAAAAGTCGCAGGGAGCCAAATCCGGCGAATACGGTGGTTGCTGAAGCACGTTTGTTGAGTTTTTGGCGAGAAAGTCAGTCACAATCGTAGCTCGGTGAGAAGGCGCGTTATCGTCATGCAAAATCCATGAGTTGTTCGCCCACAAATTTGGCCGCTTCTTACGGATACGCTCACGCAAACGTTTCATAACGCCTAGGTAATACTCCTTGTTTACCGTCTGACCCTCTGGAACGAATTCGTAGTGCACCACGCCACGGATATCGAAGAAAACAATGAGCATCACCTTCATTTTCGAGCGGCTTTGGCGTGGTTTTTTCGGTTTCGGCTCATTTTTTGCCACCCATTCCGATGATTGCTGGCTTGTTTGCATATCGTACTCGTAGACCCAGGTCTCATCACCAGTTATAATGCGTTCCATGAATGTAGAATCGGAATTAGAGCGATCCAGCATGTCTGAAGCAACCTGTTCGCGATGACGCTTTTGAAGAAAATTCAGGTCTTTCGGTACGAGTCGTGCGGCCACCTTTCTCATGCCCAAAATATCAATCAAAATCGTACGTGCGGACTCGTGGGATATCTTAAGATCATGTGCTATCTCTCTCAAGCTGGTACGACGGTTTTCCAGCACCCTTTCCTTAATTTTATCGATGTTATCTTCGATCGAAGCCGTCGATGGGCGACCACTTCACGACCGTCCTTGAAGGCTCTGTACCACTGATATGCACGAGTTTTCGATAGAGCATTATCACCAAAGGCCTTTTGCAACATTTTCAATGCATCGGCACACGAAAATTCATTTGCAACACAAAACTTTAAACAAATTCTTTGCTCAACGTAATCACCCATAGTAAAAATCGGCACGCACTCTGACATCGACTGACTTAATCAGCTGTTGCAAACACACTAGTTGACAGATCCCGCTCAAGCTTGGCATAGTAATCAAGGACAGTGGTACCAACCTAGGAAAAAAAAATTTTACCTGCCTCATTGCCCCGCCAGATTTAAATCGATCATTCCCGGTACTTTCTTGACAGAATGTATACCGCAGGTTAACCTATATACTCCTCATCTCTTGTTCTTATTGACGATATCTTTATTATTTTTTATCGATTTGCCTAAATATTTTGTGGCTTTATATGAAATACTTAGATTTCGATTTTTTTTTCAAATATCTAGCCATCAGTTCAGATTTTCGTCCTATATACGACAAGCAAATATAGTTTTAATATCTTATTCTATAGTCCGTGTTAAAAGTATTCGGAAATAACAAAGTTCAATTGTAATTATTTAATATATATTTTTAATTCTTGAATTAGAAAATTATAACAAAATTCTTATTTCCTTATACAACCTCCATTTAACTGTAAACACTTGACTAAACGTCGAGGTACACCTCTATAATTTTCGGTGATCGTAGTCCCGGACTGTAAAACTGACTGAATTAAATCATCTTTATTGCGTGACGCTGCTCGTTCTACTTCAATCTTCATTAGTCCTCATATGTTTTCAATGGGACTAAGATCTGGAGAATCTGCTGGCCATAAAATGGTTTTCACTTGGTGTTATTGCATCCAAGCTTGAGTATAAGCCGAAATATGGCATCTTGTATTATCCTGCTGAATACGCCACCCCTATGGATATAAAGCATGCGCCGTTTCAAGGAGAAAATTGTTTAGAATGCCACAATACTTTTCACTATTAATGGTACCATCAACTATACAGAGGGGCGTAGCACCACGCTGAGATATTGCTTCCCATTATTTCGATGTGAAATTTGGAAATTTGAACGGTAACAGGTTGATTTGAAAAGATTTTTAAATGATTTCCACCAAGTTAAAAACAACTTTCATCAAATATAAAGACATTATTAAAAACATAAACGGTTGGCACTAGGTGAAACATTATAACAATTTTATTTAAAATAATTCACACAGTTTGAATATCAAAACAGATTTAATCTGTTAGTCTTCTACAATTTTAATTCCAAAAAAAAATTTTAATTGCATTCACAGATTTTCCAGAAATTGTTTGGTAAGCTTATAAGTTTATTTATTTTTAATTGAATTTATATTATAAATGTAAAGTTGAACTGACTTTATCTAAATTCTAATTGTACTTGAGGATGTGCTACATGTTTTTGAGAGTTTTTGAAGTAACTTATTCAAATATTTAAACATATTAAATATTTCAAATAAATTAGTTTTAGAGAAGTTCTTAAAATTATGTTGTGTATTTTTGAAAAAGATTTAGTTTTCATAAATATAGGACCAGAAACATGTTGTCAAATGTTTTTCAAAGGCAGAACATACGTACCACGGCCTTCTGACGAGTTCAGGTGCGTATGTCTGGAACGAAACATTCGATATTCATTATTTGTAATTTTAATTAATAATTTATTTTTGTTGGGTTTTTATTGCATTTGATATTGTATAGTGAACGTTGATTTTTATACGTCTATTAAATATGAGTAGTGCTTATTATTAGACATTAATTTAATTCTAAAAGTTTTAAAAAAAATTTTAAAAAAGAAGAAAGAGAAAAAAAATTGAAATAAAAATTGTAGAAGACTAACAGATTAAATCTGTTTTGATACTGAATTGTTTCAGCCGTTACTATTTGGTAGTTGATCATAATTAAAACAAATTGTAGAAATAACTATGTTTTACTACCGATAAAAATATATATACATTTTCTTGTGACTCGAGTTTCGTGAAATGAACTATCCCATCATCAGACAACTGAAGACCTAACAGTGGTACAGTGGTACAGTTGTCTGATGATGGGATAGTTCATTTCTCGAAACTCGAATCACAAGAAAATGTGTAAAATATATTTTTATTGGTAGTAAAACATAGTAATTTCTACAATTTGTTTTGATCTGTTTTGATATTCAAAGTTCGTAATTATCCTTCTATCAAGTAAAAAACCGCATCTTATTATTTTAATTAATTCACACGGTTTTTATGTTTCACAATTTATTCAGAATCCTGACACGTGTTTCGGTCTTTCGACCATCTTCAAAGGAGTACAAAAAGGAAATGAACTTAAAATTGAAATAGAACATTTTTCAAGGCTCGAAGACTTCGGTCGATAGCCATTTGGAAGATTCCGATAAACGGTATTCTCCCTCTCTCTCTCATTTTTTTCAATTTTAAGCTTCGTTCCATTTTGTACTCCTTCTTGGGTCGAAAGACCGAAACAGGTGTCAGGATTCTGAATAAATTGTGAAACATAAAAACTGTGAATTATTTTAAAGAAAATATCTTATTCAAAAAGTTGACAAAATTCTTTCCTTCGTTCTTTTTGTAGGGGTGTAATTATAGAGATTTTTTTTGGTTTCCTTGATATGTAACATCAAATATCATCAGTTCGGATTTTCGTCCTATATACGGTAAGCAAATATAATTTTCAGTTTCTATTCTAATTTGTGGGTGCACTATAATGACATGGATTGTTTTTGCTGAATTTTATTTGATAGTTGTAGATAATTGATGGGTTATACTCGACAAACAATTAAATAAAATTCAACAAAAATAATCCATGTCATTAGTTTACCCACAAATTATACTCCGTCTAGAAAGTATCCGGAATTTATTATTCTTCATAATTTTAATATACTTCCTTTTTATAACATTCGAAACTTTCGAAATAACGAATATGAAGAAGCTCGGAATAGAAGAAAACTTTGAATATGCAATAGTAGATTGTCGAATGGGTTCAAGAAAAATTCTAGTCAGTTCAATATACAGATCACCACAGGGCAACCTAGAAGTTTTCTTTGGAAAAATGGAGGAGCTATTGACTATTGTCAGTGAAGAATTTGAGGAAATCATCATAGCAGGTGATTTTAATGTGGAAATGATTAATGAAAATTTCTTGAAAACCCGATTAATAAACCTTATGAATTCTTTCAATCTAACTCAGACCATAAATGAACATACAAGAATCACAGATAAATCCAAATCATGCATCGACAACATATTTACTAACATCGATAACTGGAAATCAAGAACATTGGACTTACATGAATCGGATCACATAGCACAGGAATTGATTATTACTAATACATGCCACACAATACCCAAGGTGAAATACTGTAGATCCTTCAACAACGAAGCCAAAAGTGAATTCATAACAAAATTGAGAAAGCAGAACTGATCATTCATATTCAAGGAGGAGGTAGATAGCAACATTGATTCAAAGTGGCAGGCTTTTCTGAGAACCTTTCAGATTGAAAGGTTCATCAAATACACTAAAATTTTGGATCAATAGTAGACATTTTACTCCTGTGCTATCAGAAATAGCTGTTAAATATTTGATTTCTTCTACTTAATGTTTCCCACTGAAGAAGTTTAAACCAAAATGAAATAGGCAGATACCATCAAACACAGAAATAAACAAATGCAAAAGTCAGCTTGATATTTTACTATTGATGAGCAGGTGTAACGTCAAACATAGAGAACTTTATAACAAAACAAAAAAGGACTATGACCAATTAATTTGGAAATACAAAACCCAAACATTTGAAGAAAGAATCAGGAAATCAGATAATAAGAACAAGACAATGTGGTCAATATGTAATGAAATCAGGGGAAGGCAGAAGAAAACAGAGGAATGTGGTGTAGAAGGTGATCCCAAGGAAATAGCACAAAAGTTCAATAATTATTTCAATAATATCAGCTCACACACACATCCTCAACCAGAATGCAACCTTACACCAAACGACAGATCTATCTATCTTAAAATAACAAATCCTACAGAGATTTTGGAAATAGGGAAAATACTCAAGAATAAACACACTAGTGGATTAGGCGAAATACCTACAAGTCTTATTAAACTAGCCCTCCCTGAAATAAATGGCGTCCTAGCACACCTGATAAACCAGTCGTTCAAACAAGGCAAGTTCCCGGAACAATTGAAAACAGCGATTATCAAACCCATATTGAAAAAAAGGAAATCCTCAAGAGCTAGGAAACTACAGACCTATCAGTATTCTGCCAAGTTTTTCAAAAATATTCGAACTGATAATGTGCTCCAGAATCACAGAATTCCTGAATAGTTGTGATTTTTTCAGTAACACACAACACGGATTTCTGAAAGGAAAATCTACCCAAACAGCCATATTTGAATTAACAAAGAACATATTGGAACTGTTGGAAGGAGACAACTTAGCACTGACCATATTTTTGGATATGTCAAAAGCGTATGATTCAATAAACCAGGAACACCTGCTCAAGAAACTTCAGGCTTATGGAATAAGAGGAAATGCATACAAGTGGATTGAATCATATATATGCAAACGAAAACAAAAAGTGAAAATCATCAAGGAAGGAGAAAATGCTGAATCCACTGAGCTGATAAATAAAAGAGGGATAGTACAAGGAGGTGTATTGGGAACGCTTCTATTTCTAATATTCCTGAATGATTTGGAAGATATAGCAGAGGAAGATGAAAAACTAATCAATTATGTGGACGACACCAAACTATTGGTAGGAGCAAAAGATGAGTGTACATTGATTCGTGCAGGTACCAACTTCTTCGATAGGACACATGAATGGCTACAGAAGAACGAATTGACCCTTAATGTAGAAAAAACCAACCTTATAGTTTTCAGTACTAACAGAAGTAATAAAAGCAAACCAACCAGTATTACTTTAGAAAATAAGGTTATAAATATTGTAGACAGTACTAAATTTTTGGATGTATTGTGTATTCATGGACTCGTTTATGAATTTCAGAGCACACGTGGAAAATTTAAGTCAGAAATTGATTCAGATTAATTTTGCAATTAGAATATCTAGAAAATACCTGAATGATAAATCAATGAAAATTTTATATTATGCAAATTTTGAATCTAGACTTAGATATGGGATTATTTTTTGGGGAACTAAAAGAAATTTAGAAGAAATGTTTAAAATACAAAAAAGAACAATAAGGGTAATTTTTAAGCTGAAATATAATGAAACATGTAGAGAATCGTTTGAGCAAAATAACATCTTCACAGTCTATGGGTTATACATTTACGAATGTGCTGTATTCTTACATAAGAACAAAGAAAAATTCATTCAATATAATCACAGTAATAGTTACAACACAAGAACTTAAAATTCAAATTTTCCAATTCATAGATTGACTCTAAGTGAAAAACACCCGACATATAGTTGTATAAGAATATTTAATCAATTGCCAAATAACATTAAGAACATAAATAATTTAAGAATCTTCAAAAACAGAGTCAATTCTTTGATTATAAAACTTGAGCCTTATGAGTTTGGAGATTTTTTTAATGTCACATTAGAGAGCTAACCCTTTTAATTTTATTTAGACACTATTTCACTTCAGGTGAGCGTCTTATCTGTAAGCCTTATTTGAAATAAAGAAGTATTATTATTATTATTATTAACATTCTAAGACAAAAGTAATGTATAAATTAGGTTGTGCAGATAGTCGGCTATGGACAAAGTTGCATGGAAACACTATTTGTCAAATATTGTTGATTTCCAACAGGTATACAATTTATGAAATAATGTCGCAACTAGAATAAAAAACAGGTAGAATATTTATATGGTTTTCGAAACGTTAAAAAATTAGTGAAATTGACTGAACTGGCAAAAGTGCTGTATATGAGACAATAAAGAGGATAAAAAAATGGCATGTATATGAGGCATAGACCAGTTTCAGGAAGACCGCGTAAGATTAAAGGAAACCATTTAAACTCTTTTTTGGCCTGAGGACGACGCAATCTTCGCCTAGGGTTTCGCAATTTGCCTGACAGATTTGGAAATCAACTAAATATAAAAGTTTGTCCACAAACCGTCCGTAAAGGACAAAACAGTGTTTACAGTTAAATGGAGGTTGTATAAGTAAAAAAGATGAATATTTTGTTTTAATTTTCTAATTCAAGAATTAAAAATATACACTAAATAATTATTTGATTTGAACTAAAACACTTTATTTCCGCTTATATTTATTGTTCACAACAATTTTTTCGTCAATTACATATTGACTTCATCAGGTGAGTATGGCAACCATACTCGAATTCTACCTATGCCAACCATCTACAAAAATCAGGACATGATTTTGAGCATAACTTCAAAGTTCTTCATATCAAGAAAAAATTCAATAGATTGGACCTTTTAGAAGCATTAGAAAAACCTGCATCATAAAAAACACATTTTACTTAACGACCAGACAGCTTTAAACCGATCCTCGTTATTGAATCTCTTTGAATAAATTCTGGAAATTTCCTTAACAAACCTTCATTTTATCACACGTCTTTTTGCTCAAACTTTTATTTAAGGAGACCGATTTTGTAAAAGTAGGTAGTTACCATTCTCATCCGAAGTCAAAATTTAATTGACGAAAGAATTGTTGTGGGAACAATAAATAGTAGTGAAAATGAAGTGTTTTACTTTAAATCATATACGATGAATTTCCGATACAATCAAGAGTACCTGTATAAGACTTAATTTTTTAGGGTTAGCTCAAAAACTTCGAGAAAAGCAGTGACGTGAATTAAAGAGCTTTTGCGCGCTGGATCCTGAAAATATATTTTCACCCGGTATTTCGATTCGAAAATTTTGTTCCATGACGGTCATGAAAATATCTGCAAGAAAGTGGATTCAGTGATGAGCCCTTAGCTAAGCCGGTTTTTTGTTCATTTATTTTATTACTCAATTCATATGGGCTTATTACGAAAGCTAATGCATATTTTTAATCCTTCGAAGGATAAGTCTCTAGGTTTTTCCGAAGCTCGATTCAGATATGACTGAATCTGAATTTTTTTAAATTCTAATGGGACAAAATTTCAAATGTTAGCAACTTGATTATATCATCAAGCAAAATTGTTCATAACTTAGGTTACCCTGCTTATAAACGGCCGATATTACAAAGGGACAAATGTGCTCTCGAAACAGTTCTTGACTGTAAACTCCCACAATACGTAACCTGTTTGTGCGAACGTGCAAAAGTAGATAAATTTGTTCTCAATGAACCAGCTTTATCAGAATTGAGTGCAATTACCCAATTTTCATTCATAAAGTTTCTACCGATGATTATAGTCTTATTTCAATTTTTGTTGAAGATAATGCAACTGTATTTCTCCTTCTAAGGTCCGAAAGGCTATCCTAAATTCACATGTTCCCCCAATAATTAGTTTTATCTGTCGAATTCTCATGATTAGAAATAGCGAAAAAAATCATCTCCAGTGACGTTCGTGGAAAATGACACGTGTACGATATACCGAAAGAAAACTGTAACAAAACTGCATTTTAAATATAATTTAGAATTAAAATTTGAATCGAAATTCCGAAAAACTTTTTCCATACAAATTTTAAAAAATTACAGGGTGCCCAAGTTATCTCTGGCCAAATTTTACACGATGATTCAACAGACAATGTGAAATCAGGTCTGTGGAATCACCTTGTGAAATTTGGTCAGAGATAACTTGGGAACCCTATATATACTAACTGACAAAGAAACTGCAATACCCAGAAGGAGCTGTTTAAATTGTAAATTTTTTTTGGTAAAACATAGATAGTATAGCAAGGAAAAAATGATTAAAATTTGAAGAAAAAAATCGTGAAGGTCTTTTCATGGTAACATTTTTTGTAACTTAAATATGTAGTCGTTTTTTGCAAATTTTTTAAATTTTACAACAAACCAGCTGTTCGAGGAGATCCAAAGTCGATGTTTAGTTGTTGTTAAAATGCCTAGAGCACGTGTACGCGGAATTTATCGCCAGCTAAGTGAATTTGAAAGAAGTCGAATTATTGTTCTACGGGAGGCAGGGATGTCATTTCGAGAAAACGCTAACCGTACGAACAGAAATCCAACTACTGTTATGAGATGTTGTCAAGCGTGGTTTGATAATGCCCAAAATCGAAGAAGAGTAGGCACCAGACGTCGAAGGAGCACAAATGAAGTTCAAGATCGACGTCTAAGACTTGTGGCTATTAGAGACCGATTTACGACAACTCGATCTTTGGCTGATGAGTGAGAACAAGGCCATCCTGTAACTGTCCGAACGGTTTACCGCCGGATAAGGTTTTTTGGACTGCAGCATTATCGACCCCATCATGTGTTACGTCTGACGGTTGAGCATCGCCGGCAACGATTACAGTGGTGCAGAGAACGTCAATATTGGAAAGTGGAATGGCATCAGGTCGTCTTTTCTGATGAATCTCGATTCTCTTTGGGTGCAAATGTTGGCCGAAGAAGGGTTAGACGACGTCGGGGAGAAAGATGTGAAACTCAGTTTGATATTGAGCGTCATGTACACCGGATAGTAGGCGTTATGGTATAGGGTGCTATTGCACATGCAAGTAGGTCACCTTTAGTCTTTATTCGAGGTAACATGACAGCGCTGCGTTACCTTCAAGAAATAGTGGAGCCATATGTTCTGCCTTACCTTAACTGGCTCGAGAATCCAATATTTCAGCAAGATAATGCTCGACCTCATGTTGCCAGAGTTAGTTTAAACTTTTTTGAAGCGACCCATGTGGATATTTTGCCAGATCCCCCGATCTTTCGCCCATAGAGCATGTTTGGGACATCATGGGTAGAAGGCTTGGAAATTTACACCAGCCCCCACGGACTTTGGCGGCTCTGAGACATGAACTACAGGTAGCTTGGGATAGTATCCCTAAAGAAGAAATAGACCATCTTATTGCATCAATGCCAAGACGTGTTGGGGAGTGTATAGATAATCGCGGTGGACAAACACATTATTAACAAATTTATTTAAAAACTTGTAAACCCTCTGTTTTTTTTCTTCAAATTTCAATAATTTACTCCTTGCTATACTACCTATCTTTTACCAAAAAAAATTTGAAATTTAAACAGCTCCTTCTGGGTGTTGCAGTTTCTTTGTCAGTTAGTATAATATATATGAATTTTATATTTACTCCCATATAACTAAGAAGTTAGTCATATGCATATACATTTTTCTTGTGCACAATATTTTCTTATCTAATTAATAACACACTTGAGATAAAACACTTTCTTATTCAAAATTCATTGAAGATAGACCTTTCAACAAGTTGCTCAAACAAGAAGTTTGAATTGTTATAAAAATCCTCTTCAAACCAAAATTAAATTGCTCAACGTTTTCTCAGAAAATAATTAGTTTATCTCAAATGAGTATTGTTCCGTTTCAAAAGACTGAATTCTATCACAAAATAGATGCAACTTAAATGTTACAAATCAGTTAAGTTTAAATATTGGATGGAGTATTGGATATATTCAGACAACGACAAATACAACCATACCCAACTTTTCAAACCATCCAAACATGTGTGTTTGGATTAGATTATTTTCAATTTCTTTAAATAATATTACGTTGAAAAAGGAACTGAATACAATCAAACAAATAGCCACAAATAATCAATTCAAAACAAAAACCACAAATTCTTGATTGTTTCGGTCTCTACTTGACGGAAATTCATCGTAAATGATTTGAAGTAAAACACTTTATTTCCGCTTATTTTTATTTTTCAACGACAATTGTTTCGTCAATTACATATTGACTTCGTCAGGTGAGTATGGTTACTAATAGTAACCAGTAACCAGTAACCATACTCACCTGACGAAGTCAATATGTAATTGACGAAACAATTGTCGTTGAAAAATAAAAATAAGCGGAAATAAAGTGTTTTACTTCAAATCATTTAAAAACCACAAATTCTCTCATAAACACAAAAAACTCATTCTGAAACAAATATACAAATGTACATTTCCAAAACAATATAATGGCAAAAAAATTTTGAAACTAACAAATTTTGGACCAATCTCGCAAAAAATAGCTCAAATATTTTCAAAAACTTATAATACATAAAAACAGCTTTCACATCCTCACAAAAAATTTTCAACCTCTTTTTTAATGTAAAGGACAAACACAACCTGCTGAATAATTCTAGAATTTATAAATTAAGTTGTCAACAGTACAATAGCGTATATATAGGAAAAACCGGTAGATCTCTCCAAAAAACATCAGAAGCCGAAGCCTTCAACATAAACAGGGTGTCCCAACGAAAATTTGACCCCCACCAAAACTCAGAAAAGAAGAATTTTCAAAGATTTAAAAAAACAGGTCAACTTCTGCTTAAGAGGCACGAATTTCCATCATGATCTTGTTCCGAAAAAATCAACCCCATGAAGGTTGCATCAACCTCCAAGGTTTTTTTAATAGGGAAGAGATGTCGAGTGGTAGTTTTTGAAAGTTATTTACGTTCTGTTCACACCCTAGTTATAATTTTCAAAATCAGTTCATTATTCACGAAATAATGTAATTATTGAACTTACCGTCAAAAGGTGATGTTGAACACACAGTTGAACCGCCCAAACTCAAGAACCTAAGAGTTGTGAAGATTCCAAAAACAATTTTCAAGTTCAGTATTAGGGAGAAAGAATTCCTATGACGACATTGTTCCGAAAAAAACACCTGAGAGTGGCAACAACCCCCAATTTTTTTTCAATAAGAAATAGATGGCGGATGTGTCTTAGTTAAAAACTTCAAATATCCCCACAAAAAAATCTAATGGCGATAGATCGGGTGATCTTGCTGGCCACTCTATAGGACCCCTCCTGCCAATCCAACGTCCTGGATGACGTTCGTTCAAAAATTGTCAAGCACGAATATCGAAATGTGGCGGTGCAATATCCTGCTGAAATGTGTGTTCATTTTCTAATAGGTTGTCGTCGTTTTCCAGAAATTCTGTAATCATTGGATCAATAATGTCGTCTAATAAATTCAAATAAGTTGTTCCGTCAAGTTTGCCATCGATAAAAATTGGTCCAACAATATGGTTTCCTAATATTCCTTCCCAAACATTCAATTTTTGGGGAATTTGTGTATGTGTCTCCATGAATAAATGAGGATTACTATCACTCCAGTACCGACAGTAATGTCTATTGACCTCCCCATTCAACATAAAGATACACTCGTCAAAAAAGATTGTATTATAGAGTCGGTGTGGGTTATTCAATAACTCAAAAATTGTTCACAAAACTGAGTCCGACGGTCAGGATCATCTTCATTCAACTGTTGTACCAGCCTTATCTTGTGAGGGTGAAATTTATGAGCTTTTACAATTCGATGAACGCAAATTTTGGAAGATTAGATGCTCGTGCTAATGTTCTTATAGATTGGCGATTATCCATCTGTAAATGTCCCAATAGCTTTATTTCGGACTGGACGCTCAACTTCATGTTTCTTATTCTGAATGGAACCAGTAGTTTCCAATTTATTCATCAAATGCTTACCATATTGGTGACTTACATTTCTTTATGGATGATTGTTATTAAAAATACCTTGCAGTTAATCTAGAATTTTCGTCTTTCCGATAGTATAATTTGAGTATTCCTGTTCTTTCTTCCAAAGAATAGGCCATTTTTGCCAAAGTAAGTAATTCTCAAACCCAATTATGATGCACAAACGAAAGACTGAAACACATTTGAGAAAGAATCTTCAAAAAAATTGTATTTCACGCGTTTTACACATTTTCCCATCATGAACGATAAGAAAATCGATTGTTTTTAAAGTAAAAACATTTCAAAACTCACATTGTTCTGCCATTAAATAAACAAATTTGAAAATTTCAACTGCGATATTTAGAGAACAGAAAAAAACCTCCCAACTTAACCACATCCAACATTTCCCTATTCAAAAAATGTTTGTCATCCTCAGGTGTTTTTTTCGGAACAATATCGTCATAGTAATTCTTTCTCCCTAATACTGAACTTAAAAATTATTTTTTATTCTTCAAAATCTTAGGTTCTTGAGTTTGGGCGATTCAACTGCCTGTTCAACATCAACTTTTGACGGAAAGTTCAATATTACAGTACGATTTTGAAAATTTTAATTCTTGTCCTAACTATAAATTTAGATTTATAACGTTTTAAATTTAAATGAATTACATTTATATGATTACTTAGAGCTTTTTCAAAGTTTGCAGCAAAATCGTACAAGTAACATTTATGCTGTCTCAAATTTAAATGAACTGAAGCATTCTCTTCGAGAAAAATCAGTGTCCTATTCGCCAAACTTATAGAGCATTTCGTGAAATTTGTGGTTTACATAATCGTCCATCAGAGCAACTTATTAGTCGAACTATCGATAGATTTCGGACAACATTTTCTCTACTCCATGCAACAACAACAACAAGACAAAGAACTGTACGTACAGAAGAAAATATCGCTGCTGTAAGTCATAGTGTTAATGATGATCCAGATTTGTCCATTCGTCGACGTTCACATCAAGTTGGACTCTGTGCATCCACCACATTGAAAATTTTGCGTAAAGATCTTGGTCTACACCCATACAAGATCCAATTGGTTCAAGAACTAAAGCCATTTGACCATAATAAGCGTCATTTGTTTGCTGATTGGGCCCTAGAACAGCTTGAAGTTGATCCACTTTTTTATTGTAAAATTGTGTTTAGTGATGAAGCTTATTTCTGATTGAACGGCTTTGTAAACAAGCAAAATTGCTGTATATGGAGTGAAAACCATCCTCAAGAAGTTCTGCAGGTTCCATTGCATCCTGAAAAATGGACTGTATGGTATGCTTTACACGCTGGAGACATCATCGGTCCATATTTCTTTAAAAACGATGCTGGAGCTAATGTTACAGTGAATGATTATTTGTTTCAATATTTGAATAGTATCGACCCAAAAGTGTTTTGGTTCCAACAAGATGGTGCTACACCTCATGCTGCTACCGTAACAATTAATTTATTGAAAGAAAGATTTTGCGATAACATTATTTCGAGAAATGGTCGAATTAATTGGCCTCCAATATCATGCGACATAACTCCACTGGATTATTTTCTTTGGGTTTATGTCAAGTCATTGGTTTATGCTGATAAACCATGAACAATAGACGCTTTGGAAGCCAACATAACTCGTGCTACTGATGAAATAAGGCCTGAATTACTCGAAAAGTTGGTCCAAAATTGGTCTGATCGAATGCGGTTCCTCAAAGCCAGTCCTGGTGGACATATGCCGGATTTTTTTTTAAAAACATTAATGTCATAAAATTATCTTGCAAATAAAAAAAAATTGCTTCAATTTTAATTTAAATGTGTTTTATTTCAAATTAAAGTTCTATCACTCAAAAAAACACCCGATAGGTTATGTACAAAACATAAATAACATTCAAACTATCCAACACTCGACATCTCTTTTCTATTAAAAAAATGTTGGGGGTTGATGCAACCTTCATGGAGGTGGTTTTTTCAGAACAAACTCATGATGGAAATTCACCAGCCTCAAAAGAGAAGTTCATCTTTTTTTTTAAACTTCGAAAATTCTTCGTTTCTGAGTTCTGGGGGGGTCAAATTTTCGTTGAGACACCCTGTATGTAATAGTTGTTTTATTCAGTTTGAAAATGTAGTAAACACTACGAAACTCGAGTCACTGTATATGCAGTTAATAAAAAATGATAGAAAACTCGCTAATTTCTTATTTCATTCCATACAGTTAAGTTTAAGTTTAAGCTACGAGCACGATAATGCTCCTAACGCATTATCAGCTTTTAATAGTTTTCTCATATTTCAATTTAATCCTAGAATCACAAATCACATATTTATTATCCAATCGTTTTCCACACCACTGCTGCTTAACATGTGTTATATGGTTACTATGTAGCTAATAAGTCTAAACACTGAAGAAATAGAAGATAAAATTATCAATTTTCGATATTTGAAATATGACTTTTATCCATCATTGGGTCAATAGTAATTTTAATGCCAATTTTTCCTAGGAACTAATCACAATGTGGAATTCGAAAGTTCCTTATCTTTTGTGTATGTTAAATTTTTTCTAATTATCTGTCGCTATCTCCGATTAAGAACCAACTTGAATAACATTATTATTTCATATATGCCATAAGAACAGCTCTTATCTATTACAGTCTTCACCTTATACATACAATTGCCTCAATATAAAAAAAATTAAAAGATAAATAACATTTCAGGTTGTTTCACGTGTTTGGAAATGATCATTTAAAAAGCCCGCCAAAAGGGATTGTCGAAATTCTTTCTGTCGCTAATTGGATGAAACTATCCTTTATACTAAAGCGGAGTTTGAATGTCATCTTTCATTTAGTTTGTTAGTTCATCTCAAATGTATAGTCCGTCTAGAAAGTATCCGGAATTTATTATTTTTCACAATTTTAATATACTTCTTTTTTGTAACATGCTAAAACAAAAGTAAAATAGGTGGTGCAGATAGTCGGCTATGGCCAAAGTTGCATGGCAACACTATTTGTCAAATATTGTTGATTGCCAACAGGTATACAACTTATGAAATAATGTCGCATCTCGAATAAAAAACAGGTAAAATATTTGTATGGTAAAGATTTTAGAAACGTTAAAAAATTAGTGGAATTGACTGAACTGGGAAAAAGTGCTGTATATGAGACAATAAAGAGGATAAAAAAATGGCATGGATATGAGGCATAGATCAGTTTCAGGAAAACTGCATAAGATTAAAGGAAACCATTTAAACGCTTTATTGGACTTAGGACGACACAATCCGCGGCTGGGGTTTCGCAAATTATCTAAGAGATTTGGAAATCAACGAAATATAAAAGTACGTCCAGAAATCGTCCGTAGGTCACTGAAAAGACAAGGTTGCATATCAAGGAAACCAAAAAAAATCCCTATAATGTAAAGCTCTTACCGACGCTCACTGAGCGCGCACGCTACATACTCCCCTCCCAGTGAGCGTTGGTAAGGTCACGAAATAGGGCGTTAGGAAGCAGGCAAGGAGACAGTCCGTCGCTGGTCTGGTCGCGGTGCCATCTCCATCGGGGATCTGTGGAACGAAAGGAAAGTCTGCCTCGAAATGATGGATGGCACAAATTAGGGCCTCCAAATGAATGGGTAGGTTCGTAGGGGTCACCAATTGTTAGTTTATTTTTTACTTGGTACTTGGGTATACCGATACTGAAAATTATTCAACAGATATTATTTCGGATTTGGGTAGGATTTAACAAAACACTTTTTGAACGTACTAACAGGTTATATTTACAAACTTGCTTGAAGGTCAGTCAGAGAGAGAGGAGAGATCTTGTCTCTTCGTTAACCACACTAACATACATTCTGTGTTCTGATCACAGAACTCTTATTCTCTATTATTTTTTCATATGTATAGACCTGCCACTATCACCAAAATATTTGGGAATTTATATTCATACAGTTTTATCAAAATAATCAATATTATATTTTAAAGCTATTATAAGCTGATAATTTTTGTGAAAAAAGATAGTTTGAAGAAGAATGAATCGTAGTATCTGTGTGTGTAGGTTTTCTGTATATGGAAAAGTCGTGTATATCTTTGACTTTGAAATTAAAATTTTAGAAGATAAACATATTTCAATTTGTTTTAATATTCAAATTTTGTCGTGTATATTATTAATTTTTGTGATTTTTAAATCTATATTTTGACAGTGAATAAAAATATCAAACAAAGAATGTGCTTTAAATTTTGCATTCTGAATGAAATTACGGAAGCGCTGAAAATATCACACAGGGTTCACAGTGTCTACACAAAAGTGTAATTCAATTTGTATTGTGAATTTTCCCTAATAAAGACCTTTATTATTATTATTATTAATACTCTTTATCAAAAAAGATCAGAAATTTTTTTTCTCAGTCAAACTTGCGATATGTGGTCAAGCGTTGTTCTGTAAGAATGCTACATTCTTTCGAAGCACTAAACAGGTTTTTTTTTGAATGGGTATCACTTGAGACTGTTTACATTATTTATTCGCACTTTGACCCCTTAGCAAAAACCATTAATGAACGATTCTGGTTGTTGTTCATCAAACAGAATTGTGATTGAAATTAAAAGAAAGTCATGAGAATGGTACCATGTCAATATGCGATAATAGATAATACTGTTAGGAACGCTTAGAATCTGAGTACATTTTTCGTATTACAACCACCAAGTTCAATATATTTACATGAAAAATTTGCTAAATACGACTTGATGATTTATTAAACTCTATGTTCCTCCACAGAAATTGATATTGAATCTGTGACCATATCTTCTCTTCATGATATTTTGTGGAGCAACATAGAGTTTAAAAAATACTTTAGAGTTCGCCTTAAACAATTGGTTTCAGTCTGTTTCTTACCAGAAACATCCAAATAAATTCCAACTGACGAGAATGATGGAAATCTTAAACGAGGTTCTCGAGAATATGATTTATTTTAAATAAATAAAAAAGACTTTTTAAATTCATGCAGAGCATGTTTTGGAATAGAATCTGTTATTCATAAAGTCCATTGGAAAGAGCTGTATTGGATGAAGTTTGCTAAGTAATTTCGGTCAAAATTCTGTATTTTCTTTTGAATCTTTTATCTTTTGATTGCCAAATAATGTTTGATAATTCTATATGCCTCTGTCAGAACGGCACGTGAAGTAAAATTCCAACGATTTTGTACATTTGTAGGTATACGATTTACTCCAATTTGCTTCAACAATTGGGTACGCTTCATTGATTTGGAAAAATACGATAAAAATCCTGAAGGGGTTGAGAAAAAAACTTTAACCTGTTGAATTAAACTGCACGCATTACTTAAAACCAAATTGAATACGTGTGCATAGCAATGGGTAAACATTGCTAGTGGTGCTATAGATATGATTTTTGCCTGTAAACCGTTTACTTCTCCCGACATTACATTAGCCCCATCGTATGTTTGAGTCACTAATTTTGAATGCAAGTCAAATTTTCCGAAAATGGCAAATAAAAATTGAAATAAATCTTCAGCAGAACTTACATCATAAAATCCCATGAATCGCTCCACAAGTTGGTCATTTATTACATAACAGAAAATGACGGATAATCGTGAATGTCAGATTATGTCAGTTGTTTCATCACCTTGCCAGGAAAACCTTGGGAATTTGAGACGACTCACTCGGTCTCGCAAAATCCATTTCGCCTTCTGGTATTACCTAAGTAAGTCGATTAACAAAATGAAATGTCTTTTCGAAAAAAGTTCACACGAACACGGAGACAAACTTACACGAGACAGTCCAGACACAGCCAACGCTACCACCAAATCACAACACAAAAACTAACCTGTTGAATTAAACTGCACGCATTACTTAAAACCAAATTGAATACGTGTGCATAGCAATGGGTAAACATTGCTAGTGGTGCTATAGATATGATTTTTGCCTGTAAACCGTTTACTTCTCCCGACATTACATTAGCCCCATCGTATGTTTGAGTCACTAATTTTGAATGCAAGTCAAATTTTCCGAAAATGGCAAATAAAAATTGAAATAAATCTTCAGCAGAACTTACATCATAAAATCCCATGAATCGCTCCACAAGTTGGTCATTTATTACATAACAGAAAATGACGGATAATCGTGAATGTCAGATTATGTCAGTTGTTTCATCACCTTGCCAGGAAAACCTTGGGAATTTGAGACGACTCACTCGGTCTCGCAAAATCCATTTCGCCTTCTGGTATTACCTAAGTAAGTCGATTAACAAAATGAAATGTCTTTTCGAAAAAAGTTCACACGAACACGGAGACAAACTTACACGAGACAGTCCAGACACAGCCAACGCTACCACCAAATCACAACACAAAAACTAACCAGATTTCCCACTTTCCGATCAACCTGAATAGAGAAGAATCATTGCAATTCGCCCTTCGGCGAGGCCTGCCTCAAATCTATCTTTAGATGTCGCCTTCAAAGGCATAGGAATACTCTCGAATTTTCATCGCGCCTTTAACCATTCTCTCTTAAAGAGGAAGTGAGATGACGATACAAGAATCGTAAGACTGAGCAGCGTTACCACCTTGTTTTCAAGGAATCTACTAACTATCCGCCAAAAATCTACCGAAACTCTACTAAACAACTTTCAGAATCTACCAAAAAATCTACCGAGTCGTTCAAAGAATTGAGATTGACTGAAATAATAAAAAAGTGATCTATTATTGAAAACTAGGTACTTTAGAATTAACTCTAGTAATTCTACCTTTGCAAAAAGTAAACGGGTAACCTATATCTGTAATAATTTCATACCGTTACAGAGTTCTACACCAAATTAACCTACCAAATACAGAAGAAATATAAGTTTGTTCTACTAGATGGCAACAATGATAAAAAATTATTATAATAATATGAACAAATGATAACAGAAAAATAAAACGAACAATCAATATATAACTAATCTGAGATTTATCTCAAAAAAAAAATTAAGCTGCTACAGATTTAAAAAGTGCGCAGCCTCTATTAGCAAGTAACAGAACACAACAGAATAGAAGAGAGACAAAGACAGACGACAAGTTTGACTATTACTTCTGTCTTTGCTCTGTGGTGGAGAGACAATCTATCACAGAGCAGATCACAGTTGACCGACCAAAGACTATGTGGTCAGTGGTCAAAATACCACAGACTCTGTGGTCGGGCCATTATTCAGCATTTTCATCAGGAGATAAAATCTACTAAAAATCTACCATAAAAAGTTGACTATTAAATTTTGGACGGATTTGCCGAAAATCTACCAAAAAAGTAGAAATCCACTAAATGAGGTAGATATTATGAAACAGCATAGAGCATAGATATTATGAAACAGAGACCCAGTGCCGTACCGTATGACGTGAAATTGGAGATGGAATGGATTAATAAAATATTCGATTAATACGTGTAATTTCTAAAATTTTTGGTGAAGCACTGCCTCATAGGCCACTGCTACTAAGGAGAAACGGTGTTTCTAAGAGATTTAATTCAATTTAATTTCGAACATTTTCAAAAGATTTCTTCAAATTAAAATTTCATGAGTTTTCAGAGAATACTGCTCAATATTTAAAATATGGAAAGAACCCTCCTCGAAGTAATATTCAATTTATTTATAATTGAAGTTGTCAACTAACAGAGTTTCTGCATATTCCAATACTCATTTAAATAATCAAGATTTAAATTAATGAAATTATTTAGGTGACTAAGAATATATGAGTTGGCTTTAGCTTCCGACACAAACAGACTGCTTCTAAATTCTTATAACACTTAATTTCATTTTGATAATTATAAGCTTTCAGTTTATTTATTCTATTATTTTATCTGTTTCGATTTTTATGTTATAAAACCGGCAGGTAATAGAAATTTTGACAAGTGCTTTGAAATTATTGTATAGGATCGTGATATCATTTATTCATCATGTCGGCGAGTAGTAAAGACATCGATGCTGTTCTCTCTTTGAAGATTGTTCCCCAATGTGGATTTTGTAAACGGCAAATCGTTAAAAGTAGTTGCAGGTGTCAAATTTGCAGCAAAAGTTTCCATCCAGGATGTGGTGCTAAAGTGAAAAAGTGCTGTGACGTCGAATTATCCGGTCCTATTTCCGAAAAATCGACCGGCGAGATTTCCCCGATGCCCGATATTGGCAGTAAAAATATTACGAACGAATCTACGCACCAAGATCTCCTTCTGAAAATTATTGCAGAATTGGAATCTAAAAATAACGTATTAATGGAAAACAATTCTCTGCTGAAATTTAAAATCAAAACACTGGAAAATGAGCTGAAATCAAAACAAACAGGAAAAAATAGATTCAACGAGGTGTTGTCAACGTGGGATTCCCAAGATAAGCGTATTCAGGCTAGTCGCGAATGTGTGGTCAACTTAGGTTCAACTGAGCATTTAAGTTCTGAGCGTGCTGTAACTGATGCTCCCCACCGTCAGACGTACGCCGAGAGAGTGGTCGTTGATAAATCTTCAACTGCCGGTCCCTCTAATCCAGGAAAGAAACAGTTAGCCGGACAGGAACGAAATCGAACAAATCTTAAAGGTTTAAGTTATCTGGGCACACCAACTGGCCTCGATGACAACGAAATATCGCCTAAAGAGGACTCAAACTGGAAGGTAGTTAGCCACAAACGACCAAAACGTCGACCCAGGGAAACCTTGGTAACTGGAACATATTCTGGGAATTCAGAGGTGGAAGGGTTGGACAAATTCAAGGCTTTTCATGTGTCGAATCTCAGACCCGATACCTCAGTCGAAAATTTAGAAAATTTCCTAAAACGGAATTTTTCCAATATAAAATGCGAAAAACTAAACTCGAAATACCCGGACTCGTATTCCTCATTTAAGGTTCTGATTTCTGCCTCAGAATATGAGAAGGCTCTCGTGAGCTCGAATTGGCCTAATAAGGTCAATGTAAACCGTTTTTTCCAGCGTGGGAAATTCAAAGAACGACTGGAATAAGTTCCCCTTCAAATGATCCGTATATTGGGGAATTCAATATTGTCCAATTGAACGTGCAATCTATTTCAAATAAACTAGATGCCCTGGAGATACTTGTGGAGGAAATACACCACGATGTGCTGAGTGTGGCGGAGCACTGGTGCAGTTCGGATAGTGTAAGTGTTGTGTCAATCGCGGGTTATGTTCTGGCTGATTATTTTTGTCGTAATCAGAGACAACACGGTGGCTCAATGCTATATACCAGGGTAGGTCTTCAAGTGAATAAACTTTCTGTATCGAAATTTTCTATTGAAATGCATATAGAGATGTGTGGTATCGTAATATCTGTCAAGAATTCCCGTCTTGGTATCATAAGCATTTACAGACCTGGCACTGGAAATCTTGAGTTGTTTTTTGATAAATTGTTTTGCGCTCTTCAGGCTTGTTTTGATAAAATAGATTATGTCTTCCTGTGTGGAGACTTAAATATAGATTACCTGAGTCCTGATTCCAATGAATTCAGATTACTGAATGAATTGATGGATTGTTTTCATTTGAAGGTTTCATCTACTGAAGCAACTAGAGTTTTCACATACAGTAACGGTAGAACTTCTATTTCTAAACTTGATTACATCATCATGAATGACCATCTGGAGAATTATAGAGCTACTGTTTTTGAGGCGCATTTGAGTGATCATCGAGCCATACTTCTAAGACTAAATTTTGTACCGGTTTACAGTGATAAATCGAAAATGTCTTTAATTAGAGACTTGAGTCCGGACTGTTTGGCTAATTTAGTAACTCGACTAGCTGAGTATGAATTTGTGGAAGTTTATAAGGAATATGATGTTGATCAATGTTTTGAAATGTTTATCAATGCTATATCTTACTATTTAGATTTGTGTTGCCCCTTGAGAAAGGTCAATAAAGCGGCAGGGAAGCGAAGCTGGGTAACATCCGAAATAATGCAGAGTAAAAAAAATCTTAATAGCCTGTATTGGCTCCACATGAATATCGGTTCAAATACTACCTACCTAAACTATAAAAATCAAAAAAAACATCATAACTCATTAATAAGGTCCACCAAATTTAATGCTCATTGTGCAACTATAGCTAAATCTGAAAATAAAAGCAAAACGGTCTGGAATATTGTTAACAATATCATTGGCAGATCAGGAAATAATAATAATTCTATGTCGATCGTGGTAGATGGGGCAAAGTACTCCGAACCTGCAGAAGTTTCAAACTTGTTTGCGAGTTATTTTTCCACCACAGCTAGAGATAGACTGTACACTTGCTACGGTAACAACTTGTCACTATCTTGTACTCTTACACCATCCTTAAACTGCAATTTCTTTTTTTATCCTGTTTCTCTTTCTGAAATTGAGGAAACCGTGAAGAAATTGAAAAATAAAAAGAGCGTGGGATATGATCGCATTTCAGTAAGAATCCTTAAAGAGATTTCTCCAGCAATTAGCCGTCACTTAGCATATCTGATAGACTTATCCGTAACATCGGGTAAGTTTCCAAAAATTCTCAAAAAATCCATTGTTGTCCCTGTATTCAAGAAAGGCACTTTAGAGGATATAACAAACTATCGCCCAATATCCATTTTAAGTGTTTATTCAAAAGTATTTGAAAAAGTCGTCTTTTCGAGAATGGTAGATTATCTTACCAGGTTCAAAATATTGAACTCAGCTCAACATGGTTTCCGTAACGGTCATTCTACTCAAACGGCGGCACTTAGCTTCGTGGAGTCAATATATGAGTGTTTGGATAAGAATATGTAGGTGGCTGGGATATTTTTTGATCTCTCCTGCGCTTTTGACACTCTCAAATTCGATTTTATTATTGACAAGTGTTATAATATGGGTTTTAGAGGGATATTCTTGGACTGGTTACAAGATTACTTAAATGGAAGAACCTTGTCTGTTAGAGTGAACGAATGTTTTTCTGTAGACAACAGTATAGAGATGGGAGTTCCTCAGGGTTCCGTGCTGGGGCCGCTACTCTTTCTGTTGTTCATAAATGATTTGCCCAGTCATCTAACTTGTCTCCTGTCGATATTGTTTGCTGACGACACATCCGTGGTGGTTTCGGCGCGTAGTCGTGATGAGCTCCAACGGGCTTGTGAAGGTTTAATGGCGGAGTTTTTCGCATGGTGCCGCGCGAACAATTTGATGGTTAATGTCGGGAAAACCGTTTGTTTACATTTTGGCCTTGGTGGCATCGAGATGGAACCTCTGAGATTAACTTTGTCGGACGGCGTGGTGGTGGCGGCTAATTCTACGAGATTTCTTGGCGTACATGTCGACAGAGGTCTCGGTTGGTCATCCCACGTTGACTATGTATGCAAGAGGATCAATTGTTCATTCTTTGCTTTAAATAGGCTCAAAAACACTCTGCCTCGTAATTCTCTTATTGAAATATACTATAGTCTGGTTTATAGCCATCTTGTATACAATATTTTGCTGTGGGGAAACTGCACTTCTGTTTCGAGAGTTTTCGTTGCTCAAAAGAGGATTGTGAGGTTAATTTTTAACTTAACTCCCCGTTCCTCGTGCAAACCAATATTTGTATCAAACAAAATATTGCCGCTGCCATGTATTTATATTTTGAAATGCCTAACTTACGCTAAAGAAAATGTATCAAAATGGAAGTCTGTTTCGAATTGTCACGATTATGAAACAAGAAACTCTGATATTTTTCTCATTCCCAAACATAGAACACATAAATTTGAATGCTCTCCATTATATCAGAGTATAAAATTGTATAATCATTTACCATCATCAGTTAAGTCGTTGAATGTAATTCAGTTCAGGAGAGAGGTTAAGGGTATTCTCACATCGAAATGTTTCTACTCGGTGGGTGAGTATTTTTCCGATCTCTTGATTTGAACAACTATGTATATGTATCTAATTGCTAAATGCATTTTTCTTTTTATGACATGTCCTATACACTGTTAATTGTGTCTTACAGGATCAATAAAGAATGTTATGTTATGTTATGTTATGTTAATTACAACGCCATACAAATTTTTTTTCTGTGTGAATCCTAAATGGCGGTTAATCTTTTTCCTCAAGAATCGACTGCTCTCTCTCAATTGCAGTGGCAGTGGGAATGCTTCGATCAACAGGCTCTGAAGTCTACATTCAACACCACCGAATCATTCGCACTTCAAATGTTAGACCATATCTATAGACAAACTGATTTACTATTAATATCTAGATTATCTATATTATCTATATAAGTTGAAAAAAAAGTAATTCGGAATATTCATTGTAGAAGAAAAAATTCAGATCATAAAATGGTATTTTGGTGGTAAATCAATTAAAGAGACAATAAATGAATTTATTGTTGCCTTTGAAAATAGGCAGATTCCTTCAAGATCGGCTATTTCTAAAATAATTAAAAAATTCGAGAAATGTGGGTGTTTACGAACATGCAGGCATTGCAAGATTGATAAACCACCAAAAATCATCTGAAAAAAGAAGTAGATGTATGTGCTGCTGTTGAAACCAGTGTACCTTGTTCAAGTAAACAAATTGCTGAATGGTTACTGATGTTATAAGGTTCAAACAAACCAAGAAATTTTTCCAGAAGACCAGGAGAAGCAAACTGCAGAGCCTTTCGATCGATGCATCCCCACTGCCATTGAAAGAGAACATAATTGCATAGCGCTGATTTTAATTATTTCATTGCATAGTTAAGAAACAGTGTCACATTCCTCAAGTTAAATATACACAATAAATTGTAATCAAAAGAGAAGATATTTTGAAAATCATTATAAAGTAAAAAAAATTTGAATATCAAAACAGAATATTCTTCTATCAAGTAAAAAGCCTTTTTCTATTTCATTATAAAGTATTTTTAAGAATATTCACAAAGACTGGTATTGTAGAGTTTATTACATTCCTTCATGGACAGGACCCTAATGTATCATTTACAGAACACATATTTGAATGTACTACACGAGATATATTTTTTTAATCAATTATATGGGGTAATAACAGACTTTGAATTACTACTAGCTAAACTGAAATAAGAATGAGTTAAGTAGAAAAAATTAAGCTGCGTATTGCAAGGTAACATTTTTAGACATTTTAAAATGTTCATAAGATAAGGGTGGATCTGCATGGAGCAAACTCTTTTTCCACTCTATTGCCCTAGTAGCTGCAGCATTACAAATAAGTATACCCCGAATGTCTCATATTTACTTTGCACAGTTAAACTTTGAACCAGCCCATAATAATCTAGTGCTGTGAGGTCTTAGAGGCCAATGAATAGGATCACTGTTACCAATTCAATATTTTGAGCTTGGAACATAGCTTACTAGATAAGTATTTTGAATTACGCTATAATTTGAAAACAAATAAAAATTAGATTACAACATTTGAGTTTTTTCATTATTCTCACATGTACAATACTACTGGCATTTAATATGTTTCTTCTGACTCACCCTATATGTAATGAGGCTATATCTTTTCAAACCACCTGATCTGAAACGGGGACATGTGGATCATTTTCGTTTTCAGAAGTCTGTTACCTAATCACCCATGATAGAATTCAATTTAAGAAATTATTCGTATATAAAATTAAAAAATTATTTCTTAGTTTATTTTGCTTGGAGATATGCATTAATTAGGAGAAATGTAATTATAAAAAGGAAAAATCTCCTTCCAAAAATTATATTTTCACAATCATACACATTTCAATTGTTCTTAAAGATTAACTTATCACTCTCGCAGAATACCCATTTTGGGAATCACGTATGGAATTATTCGATCACATCAATCCTTGGTTTCTCCTTCTTCATCTTCTTCCTCAACACCTCTAATAAACAAGATATTGTTACACCTGACTAAAACTTCTCCTAGCATTCCTGCAAAAACCAAGATAAATAAAATATGAATTAATTTAAAATTTATTTCCTTTACCTGATGAAGCTCCATCTATAAATTCTTCTGCCTGGGCTAACTGTAAATTCATGTATCCATCGGTAGATACTAAATAACCTTTATATTCATGGCCCCATTTAAGTTTTACCATTACAGCTTTGCCGGTTAAACTGTTGAGGAAAGGTTTGGGATTTATAGGCATAGCAGTCGACATTTTGTAGTTATTTGTGTTTACACCACGAGGAAAACAAATATTAATATTCAATTATCTTTGCGTCTTTAAATAGGAGAAGCGTTTTCCGACGTAAACTGCTGCTTGTTGATCACTAACATCAACTAACCTAAAATGTTAGTCAGAATCATAGCATAAAATCACTGATTGTTCTTGTTTTTTAAATCCTCAAGCGTAATATCACGGAACTGTGACGTTGACGTGAAATATTTTGTACTCTGTGCTAACGCTGTGTAAAAATAACAGTGACGGCTCGTTCGAGAAGGCAAGGGATAATAAGTCTTCTCGAAAATCTTTGTTATCAGGCACAAATACAAAAAATTGTAAGTTAAGTAGTTAAGTAACTGAATTTTTATTTGTTTCTATCTTTACTGTAAATTTAATTGTCGGGTTAAGTTAAGATGCTTATTTGAAATATGATATTATTTTCCAACTTATCCAAAAAAACAGTCTGAAGAGGACTAAGGGGTGGAAACACCGGTAAGCCCGATTTTTTTAAATATAATTAATAATAATATAAAATGATTTTTAAGTTACACATTCATTTGCTTTTCGCATCCAATAAAACTAATTTAAGGTAGTTTATTTTTAATTTTTGATGATTTATCCTTTAAATCTGAGGAATAAAAATAAAATGATCTCATGTGCTGATAGGTCAGTTTTGTAATAAATGGAATATCGAAAGTAACTTTTAATATACTGAAACATCTGCAATTTTTTTTTTGTATTCGACCAGATGTAGTCGAAGTAGTTATTTTAATATTAATGACTAATGGTTATACCATTTTGTTGGCCCAATTGATTACTTTCGCATCAGTGTTTCATTACTAACTACAGATTCAACTTTCTTCGAATGACCACAAGCTAATCGATAAGTCCTAAAAAATTATTGAGACTATAATATAGATTCTGACCTAGTATTAAATTAGTATATCTCTTCTGTAATTTGAAAATAATTTGTATAGTTCACAAAAAAATAATTTTGAAATAAAATTTTCCAAATTTCAATTCTGAGACTGTACTAGATATTTGCATTATTTAGGATTCGCACAAACATAGTTTATTCTCAATCAACCAATTTAACTAGAGAAGGTAGTCAATTCTCCATAGAACTGAAACAAAATCAATCTTAAATATTTATTGTGTATAAAATGTGTAAAACTAATAAAATATTTGTGTGAAAACTTTAATATATGTATATAAAATATTTACTAATAAATATATCATCTAAAATGTTTATTTGTAAATAACACCAAAAATAAATTCCCTGATCCAGTAAAAGGCAGTAAAGGTTTAAGTAGAATACTTAATAATAATCTGGTATGGGGGCACATGCTATCTTTACAAAGTCTTCATATTTTACCATACTATTATTTGTGATGTTGGCTTCCCTAAAAATTCTATCAACTTCTTTTGAAGACAAGCATTCTCCCCAATTTTGTAGCATATGTCGCAGCTGTTTGGCAGGTATTAAACCTTTACCTGAACTATCTCCAGCTTTGAATGCATCAACAATTTCTTTGGGTAAATTTTCAACTCTCGAATGAATATGCATGACTTCAAGAAAATCGGCGAACGTCATTTTCCCACCCTAAAATAATTCATACTTAAAAATAATAAAGAGAATAAACTGTATATGCCACCTTTTGCTTGAGATAACCAGCCAATTCAGAGATTGTTGGAGCTAATCCCAAGCTCCTCATTATGACAGTTAACTCATCTAGAGATTTAATGTGTCCAGATCTTGCAAACAAATAGAAGCATTCTCTGAATTCTGTGAAAATATAAAAATATGATTAGGTTCGTAAGTAAGAAATAAAATAATATAGGGTAAAAACGCGTGATAAAACTTGTTTTGAATTTGTTGAAGGGAAAATTCGTATAACTTACCATCAATATCTTGTTCCTTGAAGTACCTGGCCTAAAAGGGCAAAACAATAAAAATACAATTTGGTTTTCTATAATTACACTTACCATAGTTAGAAATGCAGTGTATGATTTCCTGGCAAATATATTGATGAGATTAGATAAATAGTTATCAGATTGTAATCAAATATTTAAATGAAAATTCCCTTAAAAGTAGCATATGTTCAATTTCGTTCCACAGTATAACTGTTATATTTGAAGTGACGTAAGCGTAAGCTGTCAATTTCAGAGTATCAGTAATTGTTCATAGTAATTAAATTAATGGGTATAATTTTTTTGCATTCTGTGATTTATATCAATGATTGTATATGCATAGATTAATCCGTGATAACACATATTCACTCATTCATTCTCTCTTAAAAGACTTAGTGCAGTCCAAGCAACAAATCGTAAATTTATTTGGGTACTTAGCATAGATCATAGAGTTGTTATACAAATTAATAAAATTAAAACGTCTATGACTGCTTAAATGCCATGCAAAAACTAGATTCTAGACAAAAAATATTTCTATAAATAGTCTGTCTATAAAAATTGTACAGATAAAACATTACAGTGACTATCCATAATTACTGTATAAAACATTGTAGTTGTTCACAATCTATGTTGTAGATGTTCCAACTTGATAGTTGACACTTCTCTCCCAAAAAAACTAAATTAAATTCAGTGCCCTCTACAGAAATATACCGGCATAAATTCTGAAAAGTATGTTTTCTTTACGCGCTCAAAAAAATAGAACAACATTTTTTCGGGTTCTGTAATAATGAATGAATTCATGGCCCTCTGCAGAATATGTAAATGTGACACTTAATTATTTTAAAATATAAATATTATTTACCAATTATTTTAGAATAGCACGTTTGGCAATTACAATTTGAATTTGTAATGTTGAAACCATTTGGGAGAATCAGAAATATTTTATGAATTAAGGAATGAAAAGTCGCAGTTATGTACGTCATTAACGTCAAACTTAAGGCGATAAGAAAGTACACATAATTTGTTGTTTTCCTGATACAGTAGGTAAAATATTTCCTTATACATTGATCAAAATAGTCAATCTTTTCAATAAATCAAGTTTCGATTGCGTTCAAATTCAAACTGTTCGATATTATTTTCAAATTAGAATTATACTTCCAGGGGAAGGTTATCTTCATATTCAATATTTTTAAAACACATGTTTATTTCATAATTTGAAATTAACAAAGAATATTTCGAACTCTGAACGTTCAGGAATCATTATCAAGGACGTTCGTGTTCAGATTAGGTAATTCTTGAAAATCACAAGAAAAGTTCGGACGTTGATATTAACCATTCTTTTTTGTAGTTTTAAACAATAATGCCTTGATGCAAGTTGTCCAGTATGGCAATTAAAGGCCATGATCATGAGACGGGTCAATTAAATAACGCAACTAAAATTTTAACTAGTTTAACTGCAGGTGCCATAGCTGGGGCATTAGCAAAAACTACTATCGCGCCACTTGATAGAACAAAAATAAACTTTCAGATAGGGTAAATAAGTCAAACTAGCTTGTAATAATAATTTTTTTGGGCATGAACATTAACTATATTTAGCTTTAAGTGATTTCAAGCAAAATACTCAGTATTTTTTGTGGTGTGTATCAAACTTTGGGTGCTTCTGCTTCAGTGTGAATATTAACATGAATTTTTCATCAGAGACATTCTTCATCATTGCATCAGTATTTTCATCTTGTTTATTTATTGATTGTTATTCTTGAAAGTTTATGTCCTATATGTATTTTCATCTATTTCACAGAAAAAATCCTTATTCAACTAGAAAGGCTCTGAAATTTTTAAAACAAACATATAAACAAGAAGGATTCACAGCATTATGGAGAGGAAACAGTGCAACAATGGCAAGAATTATCCCTTATGCAGCTATTCAATTTACCGCTCACGAAGAGTGGAAAAAAGTCTTGGGAGTCGATGGCGCAAGAGGAAAGTAAGTACCTTTAATATTTCCTTTGTGAAGTTTATTGTTTTCCATTTAAGCCAAATAAAAGCATCATTATATTTCTATTACTTGCATTGTTAATTTGTCCAGAATTTTTGTTCATTTCATCCTGCAGAATTGAACTTTGCACCTATATATTAATGTATAACTGAATATATACTCTTTATGAATATTCAAAATTTTTTGGATATCTTTCTAAATATAATATTTTAATGATATTATAAGAAATATATTAATGATCTAAAGTACTTCAGTCATGTCTAAGAGAAGCTCTATTTTGGCCTTGTGAAGTTTCAAGGTGTATTACTTGGAAATTTGTTGGCTCTTCTAAATTGTTATATCTTGTCCTATGTTCTGATAAGGAATTCCCCATTCTTTCAAATAATAATAATAAGTTTTGAGGAATAAATATATTTGTGTAAGTGTAAAAGTTAAAATAATACTCATAACACACGCCAACACATAATTTGGAGTCTTTTTTCTACAATTTTGATGCCCTGAATTGGGATATGGTATTAGTTTTTGTCAAGGAGATCGAATTTCAATGATAGGACATTTTAATGAAATATAAGTTACACTATTATTAATTATAGAAAGATAAAAAACTCATCAATAAAACCAACTATCCATTGAAAAGTTTGGGTGTTTATTTTCTGTGATATTCTTGATTATAAAGAAATGTGAACTCCCCATTTTTAAATTGACATTACTCATTCATGGCAGCCATTGTTTATTTGTGACATTGACAGTTGTATTTGTCAATGTCTACCATTTAATCATGGAAAGGTGCACACTCCAACAACGTTTACAAATAATCCAAATTTATTATGAAACTCTAACTTTACGTACTTTAACTCCGACTTTTGGCCGTTTTAATCGTCCATATAAAACAGTTGAACTTTTAGTGAAGAAGTTTGAAACAAATTTTACACTTCATGATGTTACAGTGCCAGTGGGACAATGAAATGCAAGAAGTGAAGAGAATATTGCTGCTGTATTGGATCTTATTTTTTTTTCAACGAAGCTCATGAGGCGGTAACTGTCAATGGAAATCTTTATGGTTCAATGTTGACTGATTTTTTATAATAATAATAATAATAATATTTTATTTAGCAAAGAAACAAATGCTATAAAAATACAGTTTTGGTATCTCTAGAATACCCTTGTTTTAAACTATTTCAACTATGTATACTTTGACAGAACAACGGAGACACATTGTTTTTTGAAGTTTTTTACATTCAGGCTTTTTTTTACATTCTCGGGTAGATCATTATACAGAATAAGTCCCTTGTGGAAAAGATCATTTTGAGCACGTTTTGTTCTAACTGTATTTACATAGAAGTCATGCACCTGTCTCGTATCATAAGAGTGTATATCTTTAACAAACCGACATTCGTTAAGCAAATGTGATGGAAGCATGCCGTGTAACATTTTGTATATAAATATCAACGTATTTAGAATAATTTCCTGTTTTACACTCAGTAATTCGGTTTTTGTTAACATTTTCTTAATATTTGCACGTCTATTACATCTCAAAATTATCCTTAAAGCCCAGTTTTGTTTTCTTTGTAATTCACCTATTTGAGAATCGCTAATTAAATACAAAATTGTTGAACAGTATCTGAAATGCGGATGAATTATTGAACTGTATATTAATTTTTTTGAATTCTTAGTTAGGTTTTTACTGATTCTTCCTAAAAAGCTAATTTTTTTCGAAACTTTTTTCTTAATATATTCAAAATGTGCTTGAAAGCTTAATTCATTATCTATAATTATTCCCAAATATTCGAATTCATTCACTTTTTCTAACTCTGTTCGACCTATTTTTATTTTATTAAATGTCATAGATATTTTGTTGAATTTGTTACTTACAATCATATATTTAGATTTGTCTAGGTTAAGTTTCAAGTTATTATCAGATAACCACTGGTTGAGAAGTACCAGATCGGAATTCAAATTAGACACTACATTATCAACATTATCACCAGTGAGGTAGAGAAGAGTATCATCTGCAAAAAGTTGAACTCTACTGTTCAAGATATAGTTTTTGATATCATTAATCATCAACAAAAACAAGACCGGACCCAAAACAGTTCCCTGAGGCACTCCACAAGTTGTTGCTCTTCTTGAAGATGTAGCATTACCGAATTTAGTTTCTTGAAATCTACCACTTAGATAAGAAATGAACCAATCGAGGGCTTTATCACGAATACCAATTTTTCTAAGTTTAGATATTAACACCTGCCTATCAATTGTTTCAAAGGCTCTCTTATAATCGAGGAACACCACAACTATTATTTTATTTTCATAGAGGGCACTTTTCCAGTTGATGAGTACTGACTGGAGGGCTGCTTCACAGCCATGTTTATTTCTGAACCCTGCTTGCTCTTTAATAAGTATATTGTTGTTTTCTAAGTAGTGCACAAGTTGTTTATACGCAACCATTTCCAATAGTTTCTCGTAGGAAGGTACCATATTAATTGGCCTGAATTCATAGCTTATAACTGAGTTTTGTAATTTCTCTATGGGTATGACAGTAGAAGTCTTCCAAGAGGACGGGAATGAGCCATTTCCGAGACTAGTGTTTATAACGTCCAAAAACCGGTTTCCTATAATTTCGAATGAAGTTTTCAGAATTCGTATATTCACTCCATCCACACTACTATTTTTGTTCTGCATAGATTCTATTATGACCTTTAATTCTTTCATCTCTAATTTCCTGAAACTTGAAAGTAAATTTTTTGAGGTTTCTATATTTTTGCACATGTAATCAATATTCGGGCTTTTTTTTATATCCAAAGAAATTTCTTCAATACTATCAAGAAAGAATTCATTGAAATGACCTGCTATCTCTTCTTCTGTCGTTACTTGAGTGTTCTCGAATATAATATATTTCTTTTTCTGTGGAGCTGTTTGAATAAGGCTCTTTAAAGTCTTCCACATTTCTTTAGGGTTATGCTTATTGTTATCAATTTTTTCTCTGTAATAGCTATTCTTTGCACATCTTATATTTGCCACCACTGCATTTCTAAGAATCTTGAACAAGTTCCATTCGGATTTCTCTTTAGTTATTAAAGCTTTCTTATATTGGCAATCTCTCTCAGCTATTTTGAGTTTTAACTCATTCGACCACCATTTATTAATGATTTTATTCCGAACTATTGTTTCAGGCGCAAATTTGTTAATTGCTTCAATAAGAGTAAAGGCCAAAGAATCCGCTAGTACATCCGTATTTGCGGAATTTGAATTCCATCTGGAATTCATTAGATGAAGTTGTAGTTCAAGTTCATCAATTTTGTTATAATTTCTCATTGTTTGTATTACTTCATCCTTGGTGTCTTTTAAGTATCTAATGGGAATAGTCAGAATGACATGTGATGAAATTCTCGGAGTCAAATGAATTCCATAGGTTAAGGTTTCATCGTTAGTAATAATCAGATCTATGATAGTCTCAGATGTCTCAGTTATGTTAGTAAAGTTTTTTACTATTTGATGGAACCCTGCGTTAAGTATAATCTGTTTCAGTTTCAAACTGTAAAATTCATCTTTCGCTTGATTCAGATTGAAATCACCCAAAACCACCACAATTGTGTCGCTCAACACAAGGTCCTCCAACATTTCCTCGAGTTTTTCTAAGAACTGTTGATGATTGGAGTTAGGAGAATGGTAGCAGCTGATTATTGTATGCTTCTTACCGTTGAGAGAAATTTCGATTCCGGTACACCAGAAATTCATCGGAATGCAGATAGAAGTTTTCTCTTTAAACTTTAAGTGATTTGCAATGTATATCATTGCGCCCCCGGTATGTCTACTAGTGGAGTATGAAGACTTATAGTTATAACCATTGATTGCTATCTCGACTTCTTGCAGTTGTTCGGTCACATGAGTCTCGGAAATACACACAACATCAGGTTTATAATCGTGGATGAGCAGTTCAAGATCGTCTTTATGCGCAGTTAAACTTTGTATGTTTGTATAGAGAATTTTACTGTCTGTTAATTGCTACTGGATAGGACTTATTGGTTCAGGAAAGTCAATTCTCTCTTTCAGATTATTGAAAATTCTTTGATAATGTGGACAATTTTTTCTATCTGAAGCTTCATGGTTGTAATCAATATTTTTTATTTTAAGGATATCGACACAATATTTACAGTTAGCACACACCTTTTCAATAGAGTTGCACTCATTATATTTATGTGCTCCACCACATTTAGAGCAAACCTCCTTTACACTATTGCAGTATTTTGCCTGATGTCCAAACTTACAACATCTATAACATTGAATAATATTCACATATTCCTCGAACCGGCAATACCTCCAACCAATATGTAGCGCTTTAGATTCATTTATACAGCTATAACTTTCGGAGTCCAATTCCAGAATAACGTAGAGACCGTTCCTAGTTTTTGATTCAGCCTTATAAAGACACCTAATGTGACGTTTCTCTTCTATCGTTGTAATTCTGTTCTGATATACAATTTTCTCAATAAGGGTATCTGAATCAACAGCGTCCCTTTGGCTAACATTGAAGATTTTTATCACTGGTTTTTTTTTTCCTACCACTGATATTTCATATTGTTCCCTTAGTTTGTCGTCAACATTTGTGATGATATTATCAACAGATTTTTTTGTCTTGGCAATGAATTGTAATCGCCCCATTATTTGCATTTTTTACCTTTACTATACTTGCCCCAATTTTGCCCGGGTCAATACTTTCCTGGATAGTATTTCTAGTTAACTTCGTATTTTGCTTCTGATCTTTTGGTTTTATAAGGATAACAGAGTCCTTTCCATCAGTTTGGGTTACCTGGCTATAAGTTCTTTTAGAGGTATCATTAGAACTTTTCTGAATTTGCTGTTGTAACATCTCAACTATTGTATTCTGATATTTGATAGTTTCATTTTTACTCTCTATAATTTCTTCTTTACTCACTATGAGTGCTTCTTTATCTTCTATTATTTTCTGAAATAATTCTATACTATCTCGACTTAAGCATTTCTTACAGTAAAACTTCATAACTCTTGAATTCAACTGTAGAACTTTCACTTCGGATGATGTTAAGCCTCCACAAGTTTTGCACAAAGACTTTGAACACCCATCACACTTTAAAGTGTCTTTTTTTATTTTGCAAATATCGCATTCCATCCTATCCTCAATTTGCACTATATTGTATGGACACCTTTATATCCGCTGTTGAAGTCCTTCAAACCAAACACCTGTTATTATTGTTTTTTCGTACGTTCAGCGAATTTCACAGAGAATTATGGCCTGAATTGGTTCGTTTGATTTACAGAACATGTGGTTTCAACAGGATGGTGCCCTTCGTCATATTGCCAATGACACTTATACTACCAATGACACACAATGACTTAATTGAAAACAAAATTAGGTGATTAGATTATTTAAAGAAATGGACCGATAAATTATCCGCCTCGTTTCTGCGATTTGACTCCATTGGACTTCTTTCTTTGGGGTTACATTAAGTCATTGGTTTACAGCAATCATGGTCAGAACGCAACCATATTCCAGACCGAACTATTTGCCATTGAGACTGCGTCAGATCTGCTGATAAAACGACAATCCGCCATGGCAAAATCAAAATATTTACTGATAGTTAGTCAGTACTAAAAGCTTTGGAATCCAGGTGTTTTATTACATCGAAAACAGTTTAGAGTTGCTAGATGGCTTTAAACAGGCTTGGTATGTATAACAGAATCACTCTTGTTTGGATTTCAAGCCACTCAAACTATTTGGGTAATGCAGAGGCAGATTAGTTGGCGTTTGCTCGAGCTGCGCTGCTCTGGTAACACCGGAACCATTCCTGGGAATACCACATGATGTGGCTAAGCGGGCGATAACAGGCAGAATGAACTCAAGACTACAGTTTCTGGCTTAGCCATTCTGACCTGAAACATTTGAAGGTGTTCCTTGGAACAGCAAAAGATGGCGGATCTAGCGCTATGTCTTGTTTAGAGCCAAACTAAGAACACTTGTTCGGAATTATGACAGGTCACTGCAGGGTGAAAGCGCATTTGCACAAAATCGGTCTAGCTGAAGACGATGAATGCAGGCTGTCTTGAGAATACTGAAACAGCCATGCACATCGTCTCAGAGTGAAATTAACACAACAATGACAAATGAGGTCCAGGCTTACTCAGTTTAAATCATTCAGCTTACGAAATCAGGATCCCTAATGGGTCATCTTATTTGTGGAGCAAAAAATATTTCTGCTTTAATTTTTTCTGTACTCAACTGAGCCATCTTTTCCTCTCTGTATATATGCTTCATTCTTATCGAGAGCCTTTACAAACTGCTTTATTAGACCCAGCTTAGTAAGGGAATAATGATTTTCTCTCTTCCAACTAATTTCTTTCTCCAATGGCCATTTTTTGTATATTATGCCACTCTCTTCTAACACAGGCATTGAGAGAGAAAGCATAACTTTATTGAAAAAGGAACAGAAGAATACAGAAAAGGGAGCATACTTTACTTGTAGACTTGCAGATTATTATTATATTTATTATAATTTCTTTGAAAGAAACATGATATTTTGGTTACACCAATTAGATCGTAGTAAATACCATCAAAAATTATGTCTAAGCCGCAATACTTACTCTTGTGATTTGTAATTGAAAGATCCCAGGTTTAATACATGGGATATTTATTAATATGTGATTGCTGAAGGTTTTAGCTTCAAGGAAATACTTTTAAAATTTTTAATTATGCTTCAATTCTTCAATTCTTGTTTAAATTAACACCAAATTAATTAAGGTGTTATTCTTTAACTAATCATATTCAAGCAAGGTAAATCTGAGAACATATACATATTTATATAATTTTAATCAGAATGGCTTGTTATTTATTTTCTACTGCATAGTTCATCTTTTCAGAGAATCTCCAAAAAAATTATTCCTGGCTGGTTCGCTGGCAGGGGTGACATCCCAGTCACTTACATATCCTCTTGATTTAGCCAGAGCTCGTATGGCAGTGACAAAAAAAATCGAATATGCTACTCTGACAGAAGTAAAAACGTACTGTTGTTTTTCAGACTAGCTAAATTATCATGCTTTCAATTTTCCAGGTGTTTGTTAAAGTTTACAAAGAAGAAGGAATGAGAGCTTTTTATAAAGGCTACATTTCTACAATAGCTGGGGTGATTCCATATGCTGGAGTTTCTTTTTTTACTTATGATACACTCAAGCAACTTTATAAAGGTATGAAGGGCACCAATGCAGTATTATTTTATATTCAAAATGAAGATTTCAATAATAACAGCCCAGTTGGCTACTGAATGTTTTTTCATAGAACATTTTTTGTTAACTCCGAAAAACCCATTAAAATAAACAAAAATCTATGGTTTAAAAGTTAAAAAACTAAAAATTCATAGAAGCACCCACTTGACATGGTGAACTTATCAGTATCTACTGTTATCATATCATTTCCTTAATTTTTTTCAGATTCTGTTAAAAACTTATAGCATTTGACATGTCCCATAAATTGGTTATGTTACCTGTTTGTATCTATCTTGGTACTTTTGAAAACTTTTAAATTGAATTTGTTACTGATTAAATTTATTTTTTTGAATTCATAACAACCATATTTCAGATAAGTTCGAGGAGAAATATCCTGGTTTATACCCACTTTATTCATTGTGTATCGGTGCATGTGCTGGTATGCTTGGCCAATCTAGTAGTTATCCATTTGATATTATAAGAAGAAGGATGCAAACAGATACTCAAGGGAGATATCCAACCATTAAGGCAACAATTTTATATATGCACAGGTGAATACTAAATCATTGGAACACAAATTTTGAAGGTTCCTTAGAACTGAGAAATGAAATACTTTTATCTAATTTCCACTCAACTCTTTAACAATTAATAATGACCTAACTATCAAAACGGGTAGTTCTTATTAACAGTTCAGTGGAAATTAGTGTTTTGTTTCTCATTTATAATGAATTTCCATAAGATAGAAAAATCATCTATATTGCTTAAAAGGTTCATAAGCTCGTAAAGTGAAGAAATGCAGCAAAATTTTCATGGCTTACTATTGAAATGTATTCTGTCTGCATTTTTGTATGTATTTACTGATTTTCGCTTTTTCACAACATTATACCTTACCAATTGCTGATTATAGAACAATTTAGATTAAGCATTATAATAGTAACACATATTCTGATAAATCCTTTAATAACTTTTTGAAAATATTTTCAATTTTAAAATTCAGGAAAAACTTGGAATATTCAACATTAGATAGCATCAAATTTTTGTACCAAGTGTCAATTTCTATCCAATAATTTCCTGAAAAATCCATGGACTCTAAATGGGCAGATGTTTTTTTTATTCAATATATAAATTCAACTTATGACAAATCATTTGTCAAAACATTATATCAGAAGATAATCATAATGTTTTTTATGAAACATTTGAAGTAAGTTTATTAAGTTTCACTATGGAATTTAGAATTTTAAACATTATTTTATGTAATATTTGATGTATTCGGTTTTTACTTGATAGAAATTCATTTTCCACTAATAATAAATAAAATTCAATTTCCATTAACATTTTATCGTTGAATGACAATTGTTTCGCCACACTGTGGCGTAATCATATTCTACATTTGAACTGATACTGTGTGAAAACTTACATAGGTTCTTATATACGTATTGACAGATATTACAGGAAGTGGGACTAAAAGTAGAATGGTATTTATTAGGGTATTCTCAATTAGGTGGAGAGATTACTTCGATGGTAATAAAAGTTATTGAGGTAGTCGTTGGTTTTCCCAAATTACATCAAACAATATCTCAGGACATGGTCATTGGTCTGCCCCTGACCACACGAACAACGATCCGACTCTTTGAGACCCAAACGAAACAGACTGGCAAGAAAAGGCTCATGGCCAGTCAGAGAGCACAACAAGGCAAAGTCAGGGCGAAACCACTCCGTCCGAGAAACAAAGTTTACAGATGGAATGAACGAAAAGGTAACCCGGCCAGTCGATCCCCCATCCCAATCGAACTGCCACCTCTCCAAAAGAAGACTCCAACACAACGATCGTTAGCGTGACAGCTCGCAATCCCGAGCAAGATGACTGAGCGGTATTGCTGGTATATCTATACAGCCAAAACGGAACGGCAAGCCCCTTCCAAGAGAGAAACACGCAGCCCTATAGACAATGAAATAATCAGCGGGAATGTGACCCGAAATTACCTGCAAGGAGGAGTTCGAGGCCGTCTGGCATGCATGAGTCATAAACAACAGAAAGTGCCTCTGGGCCGATATCAGCACTTTTCGGACATGAACAGTGGCCACGCGGGAATACCAGACAGAAGCGCAATATGATGCGATAGGCAGAAATATAGCCTTATATTAAATATCGAAAGATTTCCGCGAGCCACCGCCAACTGGACGACTAAGCCGAATCAACTTAGAAGCAGTGGCCACAGTCTTATCCAGAACTGCCCTAACGTGGGGAAGAAATTAGAGACCGGAGTCTAATATGACCCCGAGATAGTTGCGCTCACTAGACCAGGAGATCGACCGGCAATCAACCCAAACAATTGGAGAACGCTTAGGGTTCAAAGTCCCCTTGAGAAGAATGACTGCAGACTTACTAAGGGACACCAAAAGTTTATTCTCTGACAACCAAGCCGAAACAATGTCCAGCAGGGCCTGCAGACAAAGCTCCAAAGATCGTCGACTATCCGGTCCCACCACCAGAGCCAGAACATCAGCGTACGCCAAGGAAAGGCCAGGTAACACACGAAGACGCAAGAGTAACTCGTCAAAGACAAGGTTCCATAAAAATGGTCCCAAGATCGACCCCTGAGGGCAGCCCTTGGACAGAGCTCTAACAAAAGAGAAAGAACCACGAGAGTATGAAAAGGATCTGTTAGACAGATAGCTCTTCAGCAGCCGAAAAATGCCCCCTCGAACGCCCACTTCACGTGCGCGCCGGAGGACGCTCACCCACCACAACCTGTCAAAGACGCCGTCAATGTCCAGGAAAACTGCACCCACATGACAGAGATCAGTTGATCGACATCCGAAGATGACGAGACATTGAAGTTAATGTCATTGAGCCGAGACTCCAACGTCGCATCAAAAAGCTCCCAGTCCGCATGCTCGCACGCAAATCGTAGCCTATGTTCCAGTCGCGGTATTCTCGGGATGATTCTCTCACCCAACTCTACTTCAAAGAAAATAGGCCTATGATCACCACAGCCAAGATTCTCATGAACCGACCAAGCACGCACTGACTGATCGAGGTTGGGGGAGACCAGAGTTAGATCGATGTTGGATGCACCATTCACAGTCCAGAACGTAAATGGCTGACCGGACTCGTTACAAATCACAAGCTGATAACGAGCTATAAAGTTCTCCAGCTCCACGCTCCTCCAATCACGCATACCAGAGAACCACAAAGGGGACTTGGCGTTACTGTCCATACATATGATGTAGTCTGCAGAAGCTAGTGAGATTATAATGTTGTCAAGCTGAACCAGAAAATCGTTGATGTCTCGATTGTATTGGCAGTAGACGTTAATGAGAAAAACTTTGCAAGAATTGAAGATGATCGAGAGCACGGTAATATGGCTATCACAAAACTGCGCCAAAACAAATGTCTCCAACTCTGGATCCCTCACGGCAATCACGGACATTGGGCCAAAGCCCGGAGAAGACACAAGCAACGAAGACCGCCAAATGCGTGATATGGCTCCTGGGCAGCCAAAGCATGAGCAGAGCCAGAATCGGCGAATCTGCAGACTAACGAGGAGACAGCAGCAGATCTCTGAGCGTTTACCTGAACTATTTTCAATCTAGCCATTGGAATAGTCAATCATGTTTTTATACCTCGTTAGCTGCCGCTGGTAACCTCCACACTCCTGGGATGCAGTATCATGACTGACGCTTAAACCTCCACCAGCAGACTTACAGTTAGAGCATCGAAGGGGAGAGGCCTTATTGGGCCCACCCTCAGAACAGAGCCCGCAGACTTTATCCCTCTTACACGAAGAGGAAGAGTGACCATACTGCTAGCAACTATAGCATCTAGTTAAGCTGTAGTGATCAACAACCCTGTAAGACCCCAGATCAATAAATACACGACCCGAATGAACAAGAGCGAGGCTCAGATATGCAGGTATCGAGACAACAATGTTATCCTTGTTGGGATAACGTGACTTAAGCCTAGTAACCTCCCTGGTTCGCTGACGAGCGTCAGCGCAGCGAGAGTCGTCAGACAGATTCTTCAGGAGGATATCGTCAAGGTTTCGGTCGCTAATCAGACTGCTGGGTACATCAAAGATCATGACCCTTGGGAGGATCTTCTTCGGGTCGGAACAACACAAATGGTCCGAAGATTTTAAACTATCCTTAATAACCTCCACATCAGCAGCAGAAGGAACCTCCACCAGGACAGATCCACTTTTAAGCTTCCTGATGCCACCAACACGGACAGCTCTAGGCATCCGCAGCGACGATGAAACAGCAGACTTCACCTCTTCTGGGTCATTAGAGGTACTTGAACTTATCAAGACAGATTGTCTTCCCCGAGATGAATCAGGAGGCCCCGGAACCACGACCAAGCCCAAAGGATCCATGGAAGCTACGGAGGCAAAGGATCTAGCAGGGACAGCCGTAGAGAAGCAACAGCGCCGACCTTGGACGAGACAGTAAGAGTCTTTAAACTACCCTCCAGAAATTGAATTTTATTGACTGCAGACTGGTACCTCTGTTCTACCCTAGAGAAAGCTGAGAAGATGAACTCAATCTGGGCTTTAGAAATTTTCACGTTCGGACTGAACAGAAAAGATTCCAGGTCGGAACGAACATCGGAAACACCGGAAAAATCGGCATCAGCCGACCTCGGCAACTGCGACCCCTGAACCAGCAAGGGAGAAGATGGAGAGGAAGCAGAGGCAGATCGCTGAATCCTCAAAGGCGACAAGTTCAGCTTGGGAAGATCCTTCCTAACAGCGTCCGAGGAGCCCAACACCTCTCCACCCGGTCGTCCACCAGGCGGCGTCTCAACATCACCAGGCTGCAAACGGGTGGTGCCAGCACGAGTTCCACCATCAGTAGATAGAGCAGGGACATTATAATGCCTTTGCGTAGAGGCTTTGGAAGTTTCGACAGATTTTTAGAATTGGTACTCATATTGGTTCCCACGAGAAGGGACGAAAGAAAGTCACAGATGGCAGTGGGCCCTTACCACCGTAAGGGTTAACTATACACTGGGGGACACCCAGATACCCCAGGGGACGGTTCACTAGCGACAGAAGTTACCCCTTCTGCCAGTACCTGAAGCAGATGCCATCGGCTTGGCGTCAACCATACCAAAAGACCTTCCAATGGGGGATTTTTTATAGAGGAATCTCCTCGCGCCGCCGGCCGATGAAGGCAAGCGGCCCCGGGCCTTCCTAAGACATGACTAGGTCAGGCTTACGGTGTGAGTCAGGGAGGGGGGAACTCAAGGAAATCAGGAAATGATAAGTATAGAAGAAAGGAACTCCTAGCCATTGGATAACCAAATAGCATCGGAGGCAGAAAACAGGTAAGTAAAAGAGTCTTAAGGAATGTGGTGAAGGCTGGGACTGGCCATACCATTGGGAATGGGCTTCTACATCTTAATTTGGGAAGCGGCGTTTCATTCTGAGCATGCGCACCTGAACTCTTCAGACCGGCGTGGTGCGCATCTCTGCCTGTGACGCCAGTAGTAATCATGTGTTCCACTTTTGAATGGTCGTTGAGCGCTGTGTGCCTTGTCCTAATTAAACTCGGCGTGGAAGGTCAGTCAGGAATTCTTAGACTAGTCGTGTCCTACATATGATACGCCGGTCAAACTGCAACAGAGCAAGGCAGGATTACGTATGAGAAGCGAAGAAGGTAGTCGCTCACTATTTATAATAGAATATCAATTTATCTCATTGATTTTTTAATTTCTTCAATTAATTCATGAATTTTTTTAGGACGGAAGGTTTATGGAGAGCGTTATACAAAGGACTATCTATGAACTGGATCAAAGGCCCTATTGCTGTAGGAATTAGTTATGCAACTTATGACAATACTAAAGAATCGTTACGTGCCCTTTTCATCAAGAAACAGGACGAAAAAATGTCGATCGAGAAATCTTTGTAATTTTGAATATATGTATGTACAGTTCGGATAATTCCACAAAGTGAAATGTATCAGTCTACTTAGGGTGAGAGTATTCAATTCAATGTTTAATTGACAGGGATCTCCATGATTAACCCTGTAGGCTTAATGATGAAAAAAGTTCTGTTACATTGAAAGATCTATGTTCTATTGTGAATAAATGTTAATGTTAGTCAATATTATTCCAATTTGTGGAATACTTGATATTGTTGGGTATAATAAATTCTTGTTTTGCTAAATATTCCTCTTATATGTTTTAATCAGAAGTCTTCCATGTGACAACTCTTTCAGCAGTTTAAATAAAAATTGCTCAAAAATGTGTGCATCTAATTGATAGTTATTTATTAAACTAGCTTATTAATAAGAGTGATTACTGATTCAGTTATGTTAATGTTCGAAATCGTAAATCCATGGATTAATATACGAATTAATAACAAAATTTTGCTGTTGAATTCATTCCTAATGAAATTACAGAATTCTTGGTTGAAAAATGTTTGTTGTTCTATAAAATAAAAAATGCAGATATGACTTAAGGATCAAAATTCTACGCATATCGTACCGCGGTTAGTTTACCGCCGTGTTTTATTGATTGTTCCAGTATTTAAAACAACACAGAAGAACAAATTAATTAATAGAAAAGAAAATAATCTGGAGTCTACAGAATAGATTGTAATACCTGCAACGCGACTTGAAAAATAGGTAAAACCTTTGAGAGTAGATTAAAAGAACATTTGGCAACCAGTAAATTGTTGGCACTCTGAACCTTTTGAATAAAGAATACCTTACACCTTATTCTTTATTCAAAGCTTTGACCACATTAGAGCTGTCAATCATATCGATGTTAATAATCTCAAAACCCTCTATAAATGTAATAAGGCCCATAAAATAAAGTAGGTCCATAAAAGTAGACACATCCTCATTTCAAACATGTTTTTCCCTCGTCACAAAATTATACCTTTATATTATACCTCAATGCATTCCATATTTCTTCACACTTGACAATAATTTATGGTAATAAGAACCCATAGACGAACAACCCGGTAGTTCGACAATTTCGGTAGATCTACTAGATAATAGTAGCCATAGATTAAAGAATATTCTTATTTATCTATGATAGTAGCTCAGTGAATTTGTAATGTCATGGACAAAAAAATGTTGAGTAATTTATTTTCCTTGAAATTTTCGAGTATAGTGTACTGCACTATGTAGATATCTACCAATTATGTGGGTCTGGGCGTTATGTGGATCTACCAACTAGTTGGATCCACTGATTTAGTTGATACGTCAATATCTTTGACCTACCAGTTCGAAAAATCTACGAATTCAAATGATATATCGATATATATATATCGAATTCAATTGATATTCGATTGATCTACTGGCTGGTAGATCTGCGGACATCTAAATATTTAATTTGAACTTGATCGGATTTTTATTTAATAGATTCGGTCTTTACTTGGTGGAAACTCATTTTAATTAAAAAAATGTATACGAGACAGTAATTTATTTCCACAAAAATGTTTGTACTACTACAACAATTGTTTCACCACGATGTGGCTTCTTCAGGTATTACATTTTACTGTCTGATGGTATTCAGTGTAACCGAGTTTAAATACATTTTTAGGTACGTGACCAAATAATGGAAGCACAAGTCATAAAAACTCTAGGTGTTTATTGGAGTTTACTGAATATTTTTCCTTAATGGCATTTTTAGCGGCATATATATATATATATATATATATATATATTTTTTTTTTTTTTTTTTGAATTGAATAAGGGTTTGACGACTCAAAGGTGGAGAATAAGTTAATGAATACTATTTATTCTTTGCCAAGCTTTCGCATCTTTATTTAATGCATCCTCAGGGCTTCTATAAAAGGTACAATAATAATAACAGACAATAAAAATTATTTTCGTTTTGTTCCAAAACTTACCGAATGTTAGATTTTTCAAATAATCGACATTCAGCAATAAGTCATCCGTTATTCGTAAAATATTAGTAGAGACGTTACATTCCATTAAAAATTATACACATTAAAACATCAAAATTCATGAAAAACTTTTTCACCTTATCACGTTACCATATTTACATTTATAAATTATTAATTTCATTGTTTAGTTAGGAATCGTAGGTTATGTTTCTGTCTAGACAGAAACATAACCTACGATTCCTAACTAAACAATGAAATTAACTAAACAATGAAATTAATAATTTATAAATGTAAATATGGTAACGTGATAAGGTGAAAAAGTTTTTCATGAATTTTGATGTTTTAATGTGTATAATTTTTAATGGAATGTAACGTCTCTACTAATATTTTACGAATAACGGATGACTTATTGCTGAATGTCGATTATTTGAAAAATCTAACATTCGGTAAGTTTTGGAACAAAACGAAAATAATTTTTATTGTCTGTTATTATTATTGTACCTTTTATAGAAGCCCTGAGGATGCATTAAATAAAGATGCGAAAGCTTGGCAAAGAATAAATAGTATTCATTAACTTATTCTCCACCTTTGAGTCGTCAAACCCTTATTCAATTCAAATAATATACCTGGGACTCTTATTAAACTACAATTTATATATATATATATATATATATACATATATATATATATATGCATCATCAGTGCTTTTCTAGATTTTTTGTTATCGTCAAACAATTTGACTTATCCAAAAACCCATTTATAACGAATTTCATTAGCATCTGGCAAATTTGGACAATATAATTGCAAAAATATAGGTTTTTGGAGGCCATGCTAAAGGGACTTTAACCAATTAGGACCTAATTAAAAAATATATAAGAGACAGTATTTTAATTTCCACAAAAATGTTTATAATACAATTGTTTTTTGTTCGACCCTTATTGTTTTTTATGTAAATAATTATTACATAAGGAAATGAATGTGGAGTCTACAAGTTGACTTGCAATGATTGTTCTTTAGTAAATATTGGCCAGACAGTAGATCATTCAAGAAAGAATCCAAGAACACCAAAGGAGTTACATATGGGATTCTGTACATTCGACATATGCTAATCATCTTAAGGAATTCATGCATAATTTCAACAATAACTATGAAATTATCCACGTCGAAAGCAAAAGTTCTCGATTAACACTCTTAGAATTTCTTGAAATCAACAGGTACAATGCCTGTAAAATCCTTTTGAATGAACAAACAGATGTTGACAAGTCTCCATTACTGAATATCTTTTCCTAATGGCAAAACTTCAATAAACACCTTGTTCTTCCATTATTGTGTCACGTACTTAACACTGCATTTAAACTCAGTACACTAGACACCATCAGCCAGTAGAATATAAATACCTGAACAAGCCGCATCGTGGTGAAACAATTGTTGTGTTATAAACATTTTTATGAAAATTAAAATACTGTCTCTAATATATTTTTAATTAAAATGAGTTTCCACCAAGTAAAGACCGAATCAGTCAAACAATTAGGACGTAGGTTGATCGGAAGTTTTTTCCAGATTTTATTCTCTATAATCGCGTCCGGAAATATAATAACGATAAACTAGGTCACTCTGTATGTCTTCTTTTTCAACCAGCTATCTTTTCAAAATATCAAACTTTCTGAAACTGAATTCCAGCTGGCAATGAAGACTTTTTGATTTGAATTTGATTGCTTTCTAACATTTATCGGTTTGTATGACATAATTGGAATTGATTCGTCCCCTCTTACATCACTACAATGTTTTTATAAAAATAGTTTAACAACTACGTTTGTCGAATCTGTACAAATGTTGAAAATGATTTGTATCAGGGCATATACAAGTGCGGAAAGTGAGCGATTTTTTGTATTTTAAACATGATAAAAACGGTCTCTAGAATTACCATGCAGAAAACTAGACTGCTCTAGAAAAAACGATTGATGAAGTGAATAAGAAACTTCAGGGAATTAGTGAATGAACATTTTGTTCACTATAAGGAAGACCGAATGGATTTTATGTAAAAAAAATTGAAGAACATGGTGAGTTTGATTTTTTGAAATATATTCTATTTTCAATCCCTTTATTTTTGATACTAAACATAATGTGTCCTTCTTAATTTATGAATGTTCGCGGTTATGATTTCTCAACGGATATAATTCTGCATACAAACTGCTTGCTGCGGTTGCATTCTGTATGCTCTTTCATATATCAGAATAATATAAACAAACATATCTGCGCCCTTAGCTCACAATATTAATGAATGTCTCATTCACAGCTTTCCAAACACTCTTAAAACAGGTGTTATTAAGCCTATATACAAAAGTGGTGAGAAGTTAGAGATATCCAATTATAGACCCATTACTTTAATTTCAAATGTGGCCAAAATTTTGGAGAAAATGATGAGAAATATAGTGCTGGGTTTCTTAACAAAGAATAAAATAATATCTGGAGGGCAATACGGTTTTCGAGAGAGGATGTTGACTGAGGAAGTTATAAGAGATTTAACGAAACTGATTAATGATGGACTAGACAAAACAGTGCCTCTTCTTTGCGTTTTCCTAGACTTATCTAAGGCATTCGATACCGTAAACCACGAAATATTATTAAATAAATTGCATAAATATGGTATAAGAGGAATTGCCTTAGAATTATTCAGAAGCTACTTAACAGATAGAAAGCAGATAGTACAAATTCAGGAAATGAGTAGTAGAGAGGAATCTGTAACCTATGGAGTCCCCCAAGGTACGATATTAGGTCCACTTCTGTTCGTTATCTACATGAATGATTTGTTGTACATGAAGGTGTCTAGGAGGATCATAAGTTTTGCTGATGATATAGCTGTGATCTGCGAGGACAGAATATGGGAAAACCGCAAAGTTAGTGCTGAATAGGACTTGAAAAAACTTTCGGATTGGCTTAGAAAGAATAAACTTACATTGAACATTAAGAAGTTATATGAATCGGGACTTCCTAATTTTGGACCCCTCAAAGTCAATAACCAAATATTCTTGAACATCCAGAAGGACACATTAAGTATCTTGGTATTCATATTGACAGGCATATGCGTTGGGATCATCACTGTGAATATGTAGCGAAAAAACTCCGCGGTCTTCTTCATATATTCAGAAACCTAAAAAAAGAAATGAATGTTGCTCAGTTGATGAAGGTGTATTTTGCATTAGTTCAGTCTCACTTGTCATATGGTAACGTTGGTTGGGGTGCAGCTCATGAAACTCATGTGGAGATACTCAACATTGTTCAAAGACTGCTACTCAAGATCATACTTGGAAAGAGCCTTTTCTTCCCCACTGATGAACTTTATAAGATATCAAGAGTGCTGGATGTAAGACAGTTATAGTTCTCAAAAATTATTGCTCTTATAAAAAAGAAAAAGATCCTACTCCAGCCAATGCAACATACCCATTTGACAAGATATAAACTTACCAGTTTTCAGACACATCGAGCCCTCAAAACAGCATGATAAAGGTGCTGGTCTTTTCTGACACCCAGGATGTTTGCTTTCTTACCTTTGCAGCTTAGACTAGTAAACAGCTGCAGATCATTCATGATGAAAACTAAATATGGCTTCTTAATACTGGTAGAAGACGAATACATGATTTAATAAATAGTGGCATATAAAAATATACTTACCTGGTGTTTCTGTGACTGGACCAAAGTAAGAAGTTTCAAGTGTTTGCTAGAAGCTATGCTTTTCCGGATTTGACAATTGTGCCGAGTGCTGTAAACAGTTTTAAGACATTTATTATTTAAGTGCTTCCCCAAACATTGACAATAGTTTCCCGAAATTGACTATTATTTTGAACCGATTATCATACTTTGTCCTCAAGATTAGATGATGCATGCTGCACCTCTCTTCTATTGTGAAATTGTTTGGTTTCCTTGGTTGTCTGGTCATCCTGCTTCGCTATATGTATATATATATTCTTTGTAATTTTTTTTTTCATTTTTGGGACGGCTAGTAAAATGTTTTAGGTTTCTTAGTATTAGAACTAACAGGCGAACTATTCATTAGTGAGCCTCTGTTCATCATCTTGTTTGTTTGCCATGTCATTTGTTTATTTAGATAAAAATTTGTTTATTTTTTTTGTAAAAGAATTTTTTTCTTTTTATTCTTTATATTTGTATATTATTTATGGGAAAATAAACTATTATTAATGTCAACAGGTTCAATACTTGAATGAATATGTAGTATCTTTCAACAAATTTACGAAACTCAACCTTTACAATAGACAAATCGTACGTAAGACGGATTGTTTACTCCAAGAGTTTGAAGAAACAGAACAGGACTTGAAATTCAACGGCATCAAAGAATTATATCTTTTTATACTGACAAAAAGCATAACGAAAGCCGAACAGGCTGAACAGGTAAATATTTGGCCGGGCACTTGGCAATCCTATCCTCACGCTACCTTAGACACAACCCTGTCCAAGACCAGCTTTCAATTACAATGTCATAAAAGTACCGGGGCTCAATCAATCATACAATATGTACATAATCTGCAAAGTTACAACCATTCAAAATCCATTTCAACCCGACGTTCCATTAGCAACTTTTTTTTTACCCGACGTTCCATTAGCAACTTTTAAAATTGTTTTCGGTTTGAAATCGAAATGGATTTCAAATAGAATACAAATGAATTACAAACAGAGGAGTAAATACCCTTCTCTAAATGTAAAGTATAACAGTTAAGAGCACTGAAATGGTTTGCACTATAAGATCAAATTCACTTTGGACCACAATGTGATAATAAAATAAAAATAGCCCTCAACGCTGATCCGCTCACAATTAATTTTTTTAATTTTTTAACCATACGGATTATCACAAAATTTCGTACTAACATACGTATTATTACTCCACTTTTAACTGCAAAATTTCAGATCGACAGAATCTGCAGTTCCTCTTTTTGATTAACGTTAGCCTGGAAACTAAAACTGCAGTCAAAAATTATGCCCAGGTTCCTCACCTAATTGTTAGGTACCTGACTTGTCTTGTTTAACTTAACAGTATGCAATCATAGTCACATTAGGATGATAGGCCTATGACTCAACTTCAGACTATAGACAGTAGTCTCAAATAAACCTGACACCTCATGGCGATTTATGAATTAAATAAGAGGTAGGTACTATTTTCAAGGTCGTAAAAATACGACCTTGAAACGAGGGTTATATGAATGGTTTCGGGGAGTCATTCATATCAACGATAGATTATTACCTGAGAAAATTGGCCAATCGTAATGATCTTCCATATATGAAGGAAATGCTTGTTTATAGAATTGACATAAATATTAAATAATATAACGGGTTTTCCAGTAGCAATTATACAATGTAAAATGATTATAATGGAAACACTGTATTTTTTTCATTTTCCATGTCATTTGTGTTCAATAGGTTACGCCATTTAATCATAGAAAGACACATTAATCAACAACGTTTAGGAATTGTTGGATTATTTCATCAAATTCGATGCTCATTTGTGTAAACTGTGAGAAATTTTCTAATGAAGCTCTCGAGGAAAATGCGGTGTTGCGAGGGAGCTTCCATCTCTTCATTTGGGAGACTGGTGCGCATGTCTGCCTGTGACGCCAGTAATCATGTGTTCCGCTTTGGAACGGTCGTCGAACCTTAAGTTTGGAAAATATTAATAAAAATGAGGGACAATTTCAAATGTGAATAACTGCGAAACCATTGGACTGATTTTACCCAATAACGAACTCAATCGAGATATTCAGGACCGAAATCTACCCCGAAAGCTGCGAAACTATTCGACCGATTTTACCAATTAACGAACTTAGCTGCGACATATAGACCCTAAACTTTTCCTGAAAGTTTCGAGGTGTTTTTTATTCCGTTCGAAATTTAGTGTGTTTACGAACATAATTACTCTTGGCCTCGTGTTCAAGACAATTTTAATCTCAAAATTTGAAAACTACATATATTTGATGAAACAATAACACGCTGTTTACTGGAACTAGCGTACAAAAGGAACTCGAAATTTAAACATACTCACTCAAATAACAAATTTTCCGAATGAACTGTTACTAGTGGTGTATTTAGTGTGAAATTATCGATGAATTGTATATTTATTTAACTATTAGTGTACAGAGCCGACTTCTGAAGCCAAGTCAATATTCTTTTTTTATCATTTCACTTTGGAAGTATCTTAAAAGTATGTTTAATTAGCTAGAAATATAGTAATAGTTCCGAAATGATCCCTTTCCTAATGTCCAATGGTTTATTAATTACATGTTTAAGTTGATTATTCATTTCCTCAACCAATCATCTATTAAGACCCTTGACACTGAGTCATTTGGCACCAATTAGATAATGATACTGATAATATATCACCCGACACATAATAAAATATGCCTATCTTTTTTAAGTAAGTAAAGATGAAATTTAAATTAACATAATTTTATTATCCTAATATTCAAAGCAACGTTGAACACAATGGTTATCAAATTGATTCATTTTTTTTACATATATACATTACTAATAAATTCTTAGTTAATAATTTCATAATAAGAGGTTTTTTAGTTAACGGTCAGTCAGGAATATTTAGACTAGTCGTGTCCTCTATATGATACGCCGGTCAAGCTCCAACAGAGTAAGGCAGGATTCTCGAAGAGGAGCGAAGAAGGTTTTTTATTCAATTTGATGTTATATAATGAGTTTTTATTTTATATGTCTATTAAATATAAGCTGTTCTTATAAGACATTCAATTTAATTCTAAGTTTTTGAATAAAATTTTTTGAAATTTAAATTATAGGAGGTTAACAGATTAAATCTGTTTTGATATTCAAAATTTTTAATAATTTCATGTAGTTACCTAAAACTCGCGCTTGTGTATAATCAAACTTGCAATTGATTTTACTATTGAATATACCTCTTATTCATTCTTTTGATTCATAATTTGTAATGATTTACATTGAATAATTCCATTCAAGCTAATACATAAGATATTGATTGTGCCCATTTTCTTGTAAATTTGACAATTTTAAAGAATGATGGGTAGTAAATTACATCCATTAAGAAATCAAGAACAAGATCAGTATTGGTTATAAATGATCTGTATAAATACATTTATCACTTCTAATATAGTTAAATAAATGGACAATTATATTCAAATTTTTGCCAGTTGATATTCTACCTAAAATTTTTACTATCATAGAAGCACGTTGTCTTCATTGTGATACAGTTTTCTATATATTCTATTAGACCTTGTAACTTTTTATTCAACCCTCCTCCAAGAGTAGACAATGGTAGATCCACTTTTTAGCCACTTCGCGTAGGATATCAGCCATTCCTCTCTGATCTTTGATCTAGCGATATAATTTGCCCATATTTCTCTTTCATATTTGACATCTATATATGGAATGCGCGTTCCGAATACACGGATTAATTTATGGTTCCACAGACAAGTTAATCTGTGATGAAAGTTTTCTTACTCTAGGATCTAAAAAAAAAGTTAATAAGAAGATTAGTATTGTAAATATTTTTAATTACCGTTAATAATAATCCATTACAAAGTAATTAAATATTTATGAATGATTTAGTACCCTATGAGGTTTCTTTACCTGAGATATGATAATAATAATAATAAGAATACTAAGTACTTTAGTAGACTTTTTCTACCTGAAATGTGGTGATATCTGGATAAATAGTGAAGTTTACTTCGTAGTGTCTTCAGTTTCCCAGTAAGCCCAGTCACTTGTAGAATTCATTTCTGTTCTTGAAATTTTTGCACGATATCAAATGTCCTAAGGTAATTATGTCAATTATGTTCATTTATCACGGTATAGCTTTTAGCATTACAGAAGCACCAGTCATAGATTAACGAGACTAGCCCAGTATGACCATAGATTAACAAGATTATTGTTAATCTATGGGTATGACAATATTGGCAATGTAAATTGGTTGCAACGTAGTATTTCAATGTAAAATAACAAAGCCATAACACCCAGTCTTCAACAATATTATAGATTTTGCATTTCCACCGTAAACCTCTTAGTGAATGTTTTGTGTTGGTGTCATTCGTGGTAAGGCTAACTGCTAATACGTTATGCTCGTGTTTAAGTGATTCTGATTATATTCACGAAGTGTTTCCGGAACCGTTGAAATTTTGTTGTTTCCAGAAGTGAGTGTTCTTGGATAGTGTTGTAAATTAATATTTTGTAGGCAACAGGCACTTTGCTAATGCGTGACCTTGGTTACAACTGTTACTCATTCATATATTGTTTGCATCTTCGTAGATTAATCGGATAGGATTTGTGTACTCTGAGATTATGATAGGAAAAGACTAAGCATTTGTCTTTCGATTTTCCAGGATCAAAAGAATGTCTCTCTGGACAAAAGCTCAGCAACTCCCTCAGGAGATTATGCAGCAAATTCATGCAATCTATGGAGATCATTTCCCAATTGAAGTCAGACATTATTTAGCCGAATATATTGAAAAGAATTTTTGGTAAGTTGCATTTCATGTTGTTTTCATTCCGCAATGTAGATGTCATTACTGTAAATCGAATGGCAATATCATTCCTAAACTGTATATTTCTATATCTAATATGATAATTAAGACTGCCAATATTCTAAAACAATTCCCACATTAGGTCTGAACTGGAACCTCAACCCGACAATCCCCAACATGAACAATATGTGGCTGGACTTGTTGGATCATTGATACAAGAAATTGAGAATAAGGCTTCAATTGTCAATGGTCCTGAATTCTTCTTGACTAAACTGAAGTTGGCTGAGGCTGCGAAAATGTTTCGTCAAAGATACAGGTTAGTATAACAATTTTTTGGAGCAATAAGTGTTGACTAAGTTTTTGAATTTCTCTTTAGTGCAAGTCCTATGCAACTGTTCACCTATATAAGACAATGTCTTGCCACTGAGTTTGGGTTAATTCAACAAGCTAGTGGTGAAGTTGTACCGGGGCTATCAATGAAGAATTCTGGTGCTGAAACATTACATAAAATTGATATATTGAAACGCCGAACTCAGGTAAGTTGTTTGGAAACCAAATTTTTGAGCTTTTGCCGTTAATTGTCCCTAGATCCATTCTCTTTTTGTGAAAAAGGAACAAAAATTTTGAAGTCCAAAATATGATCTTTTCATAATTTTATGACAGAATTATAGAAACAATGCTGAATATTAAATCAAAATGTTCTTTTTCTAGTAATAAATAATAGATATTGTGTAACACTGCATGTATTTTAAAAAATGATTCTCTTTTTGTTGATTTGAAGATAGTCTTTTCATAAATTGTGGAACCTAAGAAAATAGTACTGTAGCAGAACTGTGTGTAATGCTTGATATAGTAGACAAGTGAATAAGTTATTTCATACTTTACTAATGCATTATTTGTGAATTCCATTTTTTCATCCAATCATCTATCAAATTAAAGTGTTTCTGGAGATTATCACTTGCCACGGTTGGGTCCGTATCTGTGGCAAAAATAGCTGTGTCGTCCGCGAATATCCCACCGGTAGTCTTCTGAGTTGTTGGCAAGTCATTGATATATAGTAAATACAGGAACGGATCTTTGTGGTACACCAGAGTGGACCCCTTTTTGGTAAGAAGATTCCACGCCCACCCTCACAAAAAATTTCCGTTAGTGCAAGTAGGTCTTTATCAATTTAAAGTATGAAGGAAGATGTTTTTTCACTTTGTAAAGTAATCTGGGATGCCATACTTTGTCAAATGCTTGGCTGACGTCTAGAAAGGTAGCTGTGCAGTATTGGTGATTTTCCAGAGATTGATTGATCACATTCACTATGCGATGACATTGTTGGGTGGTAGAGTGGCCCGTCTAAATCCAAACTGGTGATTAGGAATCCAATTTTGGTGTTTTAATTCTTCCTCTATTCTATTGAGGATTAGGCGTTCAAGTAGTTTTGCTATTGTTGATAACAAGCTTATTGGGCGGCAGGATGCCACATCTGTATGATTTTTGGCAGGTTTTGGTATCATAAGAATTTGTGCAATTTTCAGTGTACATGGCCAGTAGTTTGTTCTGATGATGGCGTTGAAGATATGTTGTAATTTTATTAATCCTCTTTTTGGTAGTTCCTTCAACATTGTCGCAGTTACGAGATCCATTCCTGGTGACTTTTTATGGTTTAAGCTCTTGATTACTCCTACATTCTCCTTCATTATTAATTAACCATTGCGCTGGTTCATTAACTGCTTCGTCCACTTCTTGTACCCTATCATTATTTTTGCTTTGTAAAGACATTTGAAAGGGGTTCAGCGAATAGGTCAGCTTTCTCTTTGTCGCTTCTTGCCCAAGGGCCTGAAGGATATGTTCATATAGGTGGTGATGTTATTAGGAGTACAAATAAGTTTCCGCCGTACGGAACCCAATTTCCTTGTTTATGAATCATTCCTAACGATGTGAGACTGCTTGCTGAGTGACTTCTAATGTTAGAGTAAGTTATTTTTGTGTTTGAGATGAATCTTCCTCCAATAATTCCTCCAATTCTGCATTCTCGTAAATTTTTGACCTTCCACTGCGATCTTTGTCTTCTACGTCGAAATCACCGTTTTTAAACTTTTGAAACCACTCTCGACACGTTCTCTCACTCAAAGCACCCTCACCATATGCTCCTACAAGCAATTGATGCGCCTCAGCAGCAGATTTCTTTAAATTAAAGAAGTGAACTAATATTTCCCGCAAATGACGCTTACTTGGCTCAAATTTTGACATTTTCAACTTATAAAAATTATATTTTACCAATATAAAATCAACGATATTAATAGGTTATGTTGTTCTTGAATGTCCAAACTATTTTTTAAGCCGGTTATCATCTGTGAAAGCTAACCGAAACTCCGTGCCGCGCCATCTACAATAAAACGGCGGAAACTTATTTGTACTCCTAATATTACAGGTTTCTTTCATTTTTGATTGGTTTCCAGATAGTGTTGTCTTGCCTTTTCAGACTTTTTATATAAAAGCTGAACGAGTCGGTTGTTACTTGCTTCAATTTGATTTTTAGTTTATGACTAATCCTATTGTAATTTGCTCTACTATCTGGTGTATGTGTCCTCTGCCATACGGATCTAGCTCTTCGTTTTATCAGCTATCAGTTTTTTTATTTCTAACTGCATATTACTATGACTTTTTTCCATTGTGTTTTTTGGAGTGGCTGATCTGGCGGCTTTTTGTATGGTGTTTATGAAATCATCACATTCTTCCTCTATTTCTTCAGGTTCTTTCAGATTTGTTGGCAGTGTTATGGTTCCTCGATGGTTTGTCGATAAGTGTCCCAATTTGTTTTTATGTTATGCAGTTGGGGTTTTGCTGCTTTTCTTATGGGTGTAGTACTCAATGTAGCTATTATTGGACTATGATCAGATGATAGGTCATAACTTTATACTATATCTGTGTATGTTGAAGAGATGCCGTTTATTATGAAGAAATCTAGTAGGTCTGGTATTTTATTGTGATCAGTTGGCCAATAAGTAGGAGATCCAATTGAAAGGATGGAGTAGTTATTTTTCTGTATTATATGAGCTAGCTCAAGTCTCTTTGTTATTATAAATCGGGAGCCTCATAAGGTATGTTTGCTGTTGTAATCACCTCCAGCAATGAATCTTGGGCCCAGTGTTTGAAATTTTTTTTCGAAGTGTTCTTTCTTCAGGTCGTGTCCAGGTGGACAGTACACAGCAGTGATTGTAACACTATAACACTTACAGATGTTGCCTGTATGTGGTCCTCTTTGTACTTCAACAACTCGTGGTGCTTGATGGATTCTTTAATCAGTATCGCTGAGCCACAATGAGCTCTACTGTCAGGGTGGTTAGTATGGTAAAGTCTGTAATTCGGTATGTTGAAGTAGCTTCTAACTGTAAAATGAGTCTCACTGATTAACAGTATGTCTAAATGATTTATTTTTAGGAATATTTTAATTTCCTCCTTATGACTTGGAAGGCCATTTGCGTTCCATTGTGCAATTCGTAAGAACTTCGCCATTTTTTATTTCATTTTGTTAATGAGAGTGGTCATCAGAGGATCATACTATTTTGCTGTATCAGTTGATTGAAAAGATTTCTGAATTCATCCAGAAAGTTTTTTAGAATTCCTGCTGTGTCAGATGATTTTGTCGCATCAGAGTAGCTCCTCTCATTTGAAAAAGAAGTGGGTTGTGTTAAGTTTTTTGTGTAGGATTCGTATGTGTATATTGGTGGTTCTGCTGATGTTGATCCTGCTGATTTTTGACCGTAGTTTTCCATCATACCTTTTTTTAATTTTTGGTATTCTTCATATAGTTGGCTGGGTGAGTTCCTCCACATAAAACACATTTAGCTGGCGTTTCTTTTGATTTTTTACAGTTGGTAGTGTTATGATCTCCCCCACATTTCATGCAGATGTATGGTCTGTTGCAGTATGTTCTCAAGTGTCCATGCTGTTGACACCTCATGCACTGTATGACATTGTTTTTTTGGGTGTGGGGCGGTTCGATTTGTATTACTCTATTTTGTAAACCTGTTATCTTGTAGATATCTTTGTTGTTCAGGGCTGGTTCTAAGTCTACGAAAAACAGATTTAGCGGTTCTTTTGTGAGTCTGTGGTGTACTTTCATTATATTCCGTACTTCAAGGCCCAGCTCGGATAGTTCTTTTATGTCTTCTGTTTTTATAGAGTGGTGCAGGTATCTTATTACTACCCTATAAGCTCGCTTCTCTTTCATCTGATATGTGTGGTGGTATATATTTCTGTTTTTGAATTCGCTAACTAGTTTTCTGTAGGTTGCTGGCGTTTCTGAATTGATTTTGACAACTTTATTGGCCAGGCTTTTAGTTCGGTATTCTGTTTTTTCAACCAAGCTTTCTATTTGTTTAATCATTTTGTTATAGTCTTGTACCCCGTGTACAAATATTGATGTAACATTGTGTACATTGTTGGAGATCAAAAGAGAGAGCCAAACTGCATCACATGAATATGCTCATACTTGTTGAAACTGATTGTAACTGGAACAGACAGAATTTTCTGGTTGATCTATTATTTTTTCATGAACTTTATGACTTTATTTAACATTTTTCCGATTTGGGTCAAATATGCACCGTTTTCTTCTGTTTGTTGTCATTTTAAAGGTAGCTTCATAATGCCTCTCTCATAGAAGTCTTGATCCTTATTGGCGAAAAACTCTAGTAATGCCATTATCTTATCACTCAGGAAGTTTTGCAATACAAGAAAATGATGGTAATCTCTTGGTGCCAGGTCCGGACTATAAGGTGGATGCATTAAAACTTCCCACCCAAGCTCCCGGAGTTTCTGGCGAGTCACTACAGACGTGTGTGGCCTGGCGTTATCCTGACGCTTCACAACACCTCTTCTGTTGGTCAATTCTAGTCGTTTATTCTCAATCGCTCACTTCAAGCGTCCAATTGTTGGTAGTAGAGATACTAATTTAGTTTTTGGCCATATGAAAGCAACCCATAATGAATGATTCCCTTCCAGTACCACCAAATGCACAGTAGAACCTTTCTGGCCGTTAGTTCTGGTTTGGCCATCGTTTGAGCTACTTCACCTCGCTTTGTGAGTGGTGGGTTATTGTTTTAAATTTCAGCGCCTATCTATCTCTGACTTCAAAGACAATTTTCAATCACCATTTCGTCTTTAGTGATCAGTTAAAGATTGCAAAAATTTTTTTTATTCCAATTGAAATTTTGTGTTATATGAACAATTGATTTCAAATAAAATCATCTATTATTTTTTCCTTATCGATCATTCATTTGGGTGTCATCTAGTGAATTGTTTTTTTCTTAAAATATTGAATGAAATTTAAATTCATTATCATTTAGATGCTTGTTATTCTGTTTTATACCAGAACCGATTAATTTAAATCATGCATTATTATGTATTATTTTTCTTAAATAATGTCACCTTTTTGGTGACATCAAAAGAAAATATTTATATAAATGCCATGACATTCTCACTATTCTCCTTGTATCCAGTGTAAATATTGAATAAAATCCATCTTGTCGGGGCCCAAGCATTTCTCCTGATACTTTGTAGAACAGTTTGAATTTCAAAAATAAGTAATTCAAAAACTCATTACTGGATTTTCATGCAACTAGGACTAGTTTTAAGTAATTTTATGTTTTTAATAGGATTCTGCAGCAGACTTGAGAAGAATGGAGGAAGATCAGGAAGCCTTTGCCTTACAGTATCATGAATGTACTAAAATAAATGGTAATTATATAAGATTTATATTTATGGTTGTTTGTCATGGTATTATGTAAACTATTTCAGACCTAAATTTTTATTTCAGCACATTTACAACAACTGAGTAATCAACCAAATAATCCTGCAACTGCTCAAAACATTCAAAAATTAAGTAGACAAAAAGAAACATTGGAACAAGGACTTAATCAAAGGGTAAGTGAATTTATCAATTTCATCCTCGTTTTTTAGTGATAGAAGTGAATATTTGCACTATTTTTAAAGGTGTATCTTTCATTAACAGGAGGTAGAATTAAAGTATTTTTTTATTATTATTATTATCCTGATACTCCTAGATCTTCTGTGAAGAACATGATTTCACTAAAAATCGCCTGCATAAAAGTAACTAGACTCATGATCACAGATTATAAAGGTTCTTTTCTGATTACAGCAGAAATACATCTGTGATCATGAGGATTATAATAATAATGTTACATTTCTTTTTTTTCCAATCTTGGGAGATCATAGACAACAATTAGACATGTCCTGCCACTGTAAATTCATTTGACCTACCAGTCTGTTGAACTACCTGAAAAAAATTTATTAATCGTTTGTATTGATGAATCAACTACACTAGTTTGAAATACTAGTGTAGTCAATTGATCTTCCTGTTCAACATATATTTGTTCAATATAATCGATTGATCAATCGATCTTGAAAAAATTCCATTATAATCTAACGTTATACCAGATGCTCATCCAAAACACTTCACCCTTTATAATTTTATAATGCAACAGATTTTTCTGAAACCATTTTGGGTCCGTTAATTTCTGTTTAGAGGTCCTTTAAACCTGAGCAAGGTTGTGCATGTTGTGTTGACAAAATATCGGGGGTAGATCAATGAAACTTAAAATACCAGGTGTATGAACCGAAATTTTTTCGTAACAATTACACGCTCTATTTAAATAGATCATTTGCTGTTGGTAGTGATCAGTTTTAATGGTTTCAGCAGGTTTTAGCAACCCATAATTGATTGCACCCTTCTGACCCCACAAAACACAGCATTGTCTTCTTTCCAAAGCGATTAAATCTTGCGGTAGATGTCGATAGTTCATCTGAATTCACCTATGACTTAGGATTCTCTAAATATATCCATTTTTCATAACCTATCACAATTGGATGAAGAAATTACTTTGTTTTGTGTTTGTCGAGTACCATTTCACAAGTGGTTTTTCGATTTTCTTGCTACCGTTCGTTTAGTTCATACGGAACCCATTTTTCCACTTTCTGAATCTTTCCCATAGCTTTCAAACGAATGGAGACAACTTTTTGCGTCACATTGAATTGGTCTGTGAGTTCTTGTTGAATTTTAGTGTTACTTTCATCCAACAAGGTTTGCAGTTCGTTGCTTGCCAACTTCTTTGGTGGTTCCCATGGTCTTTGTTTCTCACGTCAAATTCACCACTTTTGATATTTTTTAAACACTCTGAATGGTATTATCAAAATAAAATCATACCAGATTGGATTAGAGCATATAATGAAGATCCTGATAAGAAATTAGAATGTAATATGTTTTTTTAATCGTCTACCTCTTGTTAACAATTGAATAATGTTACTTTTTCTTGTTTATTTTAGTGGTTAAGTTATCTTAATATTGATTGTGCCTAAATAATGATCACCATGATTATGGTTTTTCAGTTCATTTCAACTTAACCTAAATATTTCTCCAATTGATTCTCTGGCTTAATTACAGGTAGCTGGTTTGATGCAATTACGCCTAGCTTTGAGCGACAAGTTGAAAGAAACTGTTCAATTGTTGAATCAACTCCAAAGTCATGTTTTGGATGAAGAATTGATCAGATGGAAAAGAGAACAACAGCTTGCTGGAAATGGTGTGATATTCAACAGCAACTTAGATGCTATCCAGGAATGGTAATTATTACTTTTCAGTATTTATGCCAAGTAACTGAAAATACACCCATAAAATCCTCTTTTTGTAAGCTTGAAGGGCTTTTATTTAACCGCCAGGATGTGATGGGCGTGGTTTTAATTCCTCAAGAATTTGAATGTGCATAACATAGTATGAATCAGCAATCATCAAGTGATCCATTTTACAGAAAATTCTATTTCACTGAATTGATGCATTCAGAATCCAAATATTTTTTAAGCAGAATTTGCAGGAACTTTTAAAATCACTGAACAAATCATAATATTCGTTTTTAGGTGTGAAGCATTAGCAGAATTAATTTGGTTGAACCGTCAGCAAATAAAGGAAGTAGAGAGGTTGAAGCAGAAATTGGCCCTCGATCCCCTTGGGGTTCCTGATCTTTTACCACAATTATTGGTTGATATAACTCAATTATTGTCATCGTTGGTGACATCAACATTCATAATTGAGAAGCAGCCACCTCAAGTCATGAAGACCAATACAAGGTAAATCCATGACATAAATTTCTGACATCTTTTTAGTTTCATAATTTTTATTTAAAAAAAATTATTATGATTATTCTGAAGCAGTAAACGAAACTATTTCCTCAAAGAATATTCTTGATGTGTAAACTTTGTTTCCTTCAAAAATAAATATATTGATTTCTCGCAAACCACTTGACAAAACATTTTGAATATTTATGAGGTAAATAAACACACTTGGTTTAAGTTTCACAAAAGTTTAATTTATGTTGTTCACATATGTTTCGGATTTCAACAGATTTTCAAAATATATTTTGAAATATGCCTGAAACAATTCACTTTTTAAAACAATTCAATTTACCATAGAAACAGAAAACTCTGACATATTCCGAAAACCAACCTTCACAGACACCTTAATTCATTATAGTAGCTCCCATTCACAAAATGTCTGCTTTCCACTCATTTGTACACAGGTTGCTTTCCATTTCACTCTTGAGAGTGGATAATTTTGAAAGAGAATTTAAAGTTCTAAAAACATTCTAAAATTAGCAATAACTAACGGTTATAATGAAAATTTAATAGATAAAATAAACCTTTTAATAGAATTTTAACAAATGGAAATTTAGTTTGAGTGATCCATTTTACTAAGCGAGTGAACTTACCTGGCTGATCGATTGAGATATTAACCAACAGTTGAGCAAAGAATTGTTGTCAAATTTAATAGGACTGAACGATGCTTTTCATATGTGTATTTCTAACATGTAATGAAACAATGTTTTACATTGATTTTCGATTTTCAAATCTAAGATTTAAAAAAATATATTTTTCCACAGATTTACTGCCACTGTAAGGCTTTTAGTTGGAGGTAAACTCAATGTACATATGACCCCACCTCAGGTGAAAGTCACCATTATATCAGAGGCTCAGGCAAATCTTTTGTTGAAAAATGACAAACTGAGTAAAACCCATCAGGAGTCAAGTGGAGAAATTTTGAACAACACTGGTACAATGGAATATCAACAAGCCACAAGACAGCTTTCAGTGAGCTTTAGGAATATGCAGTTGAAGAAGATCAAGAGGGCTGAGAAGAAAGGCACCGAAAGTGTCATGGATGAGAAATTTTCTCTTTTGTTCACTTCAAATTTCAGTGTAGGGGGTGGCGAGTTGATGTTTCAAGTATGGACTTTGAGTTTACCTGTAGTTGTTATCGTTCATGGTAATCAAGAACCTCATGCTTGGGCTACAGTAACATGGGATAATGCTTTTAGCGAAGCAGGAAGAGTACCCTTTGCTGTTCCAGACAAGGTGAGTAGTTATTACTTTTTTGGAGACCTCACCGCAAAAGAGCCTTTCGACGGACACTTATAGTGGGTTTCACAAAATTTTGGTTATCGGATCAAGCCTGTTTATCACTCAGTCCTTCTACAATTTATCTAGTTCTATGTTCCCAAAGTGCTGATCACAGATTTAGTCACTGTGTCAAACTATGACAGATAAACCTCTGTTGATCGATGGATCAAGTACAAATTGGGTTCCACAAAACATTCTGTGCTCTTATCTAACCTAGAATCGCGGCTAAATCATAGATTGAATAGTTGAAGTGAAATGTACTGTTTATTGTTTACTTTTTTCAAGTGATATAATTGTAAAATGCTTTTCGAAATCAGTTCATCGTCATCATCAGGCGAAGATTTAAGTGAAATTCGAAGACCCTGAATTATTTGCTACAGGAGCCATCCTTTTGCTAAAAATGATGATCTTGATTTCAAAATAAACAAAAATATTTGATTGATTCGGTCTTTACTTGGTGAAAACTCATTTTAATTAAAAAATGTATATGAGACAGTAATTTATTTCTACAAAAATGTTTGTACTACTACAACAATTGTTTCACCACGATGTGGCTTCTTCAGGTATTACATTGTACTGTCTGATGGTATTCAGTGTAACCGAGTTTAAATACATTTTTAGGTACGTGACCAAATAATAGAAGCACAAGTCATAAAAACTCTAGGTGTTTATTGGAGTTTACCGCTAAAGATGCCATTAAGGAAAAATATTCAGTAATGTAGACTGATCAACATCTGTTTGTTCGTTCAAAAGGATTTTACGGGCATTATACCTGTTGATTTCAAGAAATTCTAAAAGTGTTAATCTAGAACTTTTGCTTTCAACGTGGATAATTTCATAATTATTGTTGAAATTATGCCTGAATTCCTTAAGATGATTAGCATATGTTGAATGTACAGAATTGGATATATAACCCCTTTGGTGTTCTTGGACACGTTTCTTGAATGATCTACCAGCCTGGCCAATGTATACTAAAGGGCAATCTTTGCAAGTCAACTTGTGGACTCCGGAGTCTACAAAACAATTGTTGTAGTAGTACAAACATTTTTGTGGAAATAAATTACTCTCATATACATTTTTTTAATAAACAAAAATGTGTGATGGAATTATTGCATAAAATTTGACAAGAAATTGAAGTAGGCAGTGAAAGGAATAAATCAATCGATGTGAGATTGATGTGAGGTTATCTACAATTTTATGCAACTGATGGTTTCCAAATGATGATAGATCATAGATCATATAAACATTGCAAACTCATCGGGATGCAGAATTGTTAAAAGGGTATTAGTTGCATATAAACAATAACAATCCATTTCTATATTATAACCCTACATTAACAGCGCTACCACAGAAATATATACATTTTTATTTTCCCTCTTTCTATTTCTATGGTGAAGCCGTCAAATTTTAGAAAGTTCGATATTATCAGATTGTTTTTTCGGATCAACTGATTCACATCATCAACTAACTGAACTTGTTTTGTGGAACTCATATTCGTTGAGTCGTTTGTCAAATTTGACAAGAATATCTGTTGATCCAGTGATCACTGAATCTTTGTGAAACCCAGCGTTATATTTTTAATTCTTTCATTAATCAACTTGTTCTAGAATGAAAAAAAAATTTAAATGATGATGAGTTAATATATTCAATTTTATTCTTTATAGGTTCAGTGGACTAAGGTTGCTGAAACGCTTACATTAAAATTCCGCGCAGCTACAGGTAGACAATTGACAGAAGACAATTTGAGATTTTTAGCGGAGAAGGCCTTCAGGGGTTGCTACAATGAATCCCAAAATCCAATGCTGACTTGGGCACAATTTTGCAAGGAACCCTTAACAGAACGGAACTTTACTTTTTGGGAATGGTTTTATGCAATTATGAAATTAACCAGGGAACACTTGAGGGGACCATGGGTTGATGGGTAAGTAATTATTTGAAATCATTAACTCACTAATGATTTGAACAACAATATGGTGCAAAACTTGTTCTTGAAAGACCAAACTAGATAAAGATTATGTGTATTTTTAATAATAGAGTCTTTATCTCTACCTTTAAATTGATAAAATGACTATGCCAAATTGAGAGTTTATGCAAATACAGATGTCCCGTAAATAGTCCGAATGAAAAACAAGTCGATAAGTTTCGTGAAACCGCTATGGTTTTAAAGTAATCTGGACTTTTCTGAAATATCCTGATAGTATCTTAACTTGTGCCCACATTTCCGCTGGCTTTCTACAAATTTGTAGTTTTTTGTAACCTAAGTTGATGCATTGAGTGCCTTTATCCTAGTTTTCAAAATAATGATAACACTTCCAAAAATATTGGATTTTTTTCAAATTTTATGCCAAATTGAAATTTAGTCAGTTAATTTTAAAACACTGCAATTTTTACTTGAAATGAGCCAATTCTGTTCTAATTTATCACTCTTCTCACCTTTTCATTTCATTTTGTTTAACATCCTTACATGCCTCCAAAAAACTGGACTGGAAAGTAATGTCGTTTCTGCGCATGTCGATATTTGATTGTCATTTGTCAACTCATTGTGTACTTCGAAGTCGAGTGAAAGACGTTTTATTATTGTGACTTGTTTACTTCTAAATAATTAAATATTAAACTTTTTTTTATAATTGGGTGAAATGGCCAGCCAAATACCAGAAGAGCATATCTAACATTGTATGCTTTTTAGTTTCGCAAGGGTAGTAACCGTTTTTTAATCGCTTGATCACTGGGGAGAAAAAATGGGTCCTATATGATAATCCAAAACGCAAAAGGCAGTAGCTCTCTCCAAATGAATCACCACAAAATACTGCGAAGCCAGGTTTAGATCCCAAAAAGGGGCTTCTGTGTGTTTAGTGGAGGGTACGTGGAATGGTTCATTTTGAAGTGCCGAAACCTGGATAAACTGTTAATGCAAATCTTTATTGCGAACATCTTTATTGGATCGAGGGAACCAATCTTTAATCGAAAAGTATCCGGCGATTGTCAACAGAAAAGGCGTTATTCTGCAACACGACAATGCAAAACCGCACTGCAAGACAAACCTTGGAAAAAATTAATTAATTGGAGGTGGCAGGTACTGTCTCACCCACCATACTAGCCTGATATCGCACCTTCGGATTTCCATTAACTCCGATCCCTTCATTTTAGTGGCAAAAAATTTGAAAATTTGTATGATGTCCAAAATACAATCTCGATATTTTCCTCAAAAATTAATTGATTTTTATCGGTCCGGCATTGAAAATTTGCACACTAGATGGCAAAAGGGTGTTGACAACGAAGGTACATTATTGATTAATAATAAACACTTGCTAATTATTTATTCCTATGAATTTAATTTAAGACAGAGACATTACTTTCCGGTATATATGCATGTATGTACTATTGTCAAGCCTGGTCTTACAATTTTATCTTGTTAAGAATTTTATTGAATCTGTCCCTAATGGAAACTCATTTTAATTAAATAAAATAATGAAGAATATTTCAACAATTTTTGTTTTTAATAATGAATTGTGAAAATATTCTTTATTATTTTATCTTGTCATCTTTTCTTTTTTTTAACACAGATATTAAATTAAAACAAGTTTGAGAAATTACTATGTTTTACTACCAATAAATTGATATATTACACATTAATTAGTAGTAAAACAGTAATTTCTACAACTTGTTTTAATTATGATCAACTACCAAATAGTAACGGCTGAAAAGTTCAGTAACAGTTATTAAAATTAAGAAACATTTGGTCATCACTTTTCTGACCATCATTAGAGTTTCGCATTGGATTGAACCGTATGAAACATTGATTCTTATGGTTCATACACAGGGGAATAGTTTATTTTCTATCCTAATATTGAAAACTATTTTCAGTTTAATAATGGGCTTTGTAAGGAAGAAACAAGCTGAGGAAATGTTATCAAACTGTGCTGCAGGAACATTTTTGCTGCGATTCTCAGACAGTGAATTAGGGGGTATTACAATTGCTTGGATTTCAGGTACGATATTTGTGAAAAGTATGTGTATACAATTTGATTTATTTTATAAAATCTAAATTGAAATTGATTTTTTTTTTCAGATAATGGTGAAGTATTCAGTCTACAACCTTTCACTGCTAAGGACTTTGCAATAAGGGCACTAGGAGATAGAATATCCGATTTAAGTCACTTGGTTTATCTATATCCAGATATAGCAAAAGATATATCTTTCCAAAAATATTATACACCATATCAAAGTAAGTTATAATTTATTTTTCAACAATTAATTAATGTTTGTATAGGAATGAATACATATTTTTGCGTACTTGTTTTAGGGAACAGCATGCTATCGCTTTTCCAAAACCAGAGCAACATTCCTACAATCGTGTTTAAATTAAGCACTTAGATGATTATTATATTTTCACAGTTGTTAATTATCTCTGTTTAAATGTAAAATTTTTCATTGCGTGTTGATCAAGTTGTGCCTTAAATGATAGTTGTCAATTGATCATTGTTATTTTTGATTGTCTCAGTCTTTACTTGACGGAAATTCATCTTAAATGTAAGATAAACAAATGTTAACTTCCGCTATTTTATTGATTTACACAGTTTAAATACTCACCTGATGAAGTCATGGTATGATGAAACAATTGTCATGTAAATCAATAAAATAGCGGAAGTTAACATTTGTTTTTCTTATATTGATCATTGTTATTTGGTGCTTCATAAATCAATCAAAATAATTGAAATTTACTATGCAATTTCATTATATAAGATGGGTTTCTTATGTGCAGGTAGTGAACAAACTTCTATAAATGGATATGTTAAACCAGTACTGAAAACACACCTTCCTGGATGGAGTGATAATAGCTACCCAAATACACCACATCATCCATTCATGCAGTCACCTGACCCTTCTAGAGATACTCCGTCAGTAGCTAGTAGGTGAGTGAAGCATCTTTTCATCAGTTGAGACATAAGTCGGTCCATTAGTAATTTTATATCTTAGTTTTCAGAACATGATAGAACTGTAGTCGGATCCTTAGTGTCGATTCTTTTAATTTTTCTAAATTGCCATATGCAACATGCTTTATATGAATGAGTATTCCTTAAGTGATATAGTCGAATTTATAGCATTTGAAAGTTTTTAATTTTCAAACGTTTGATTACAGTGAAATCTTTTTAAAGTTTTATATTTAGCTTTAAATGCTTTTTATATTTGTTTATATTTTATATAAATGATTTTGAATTTGTATGTTTTTTATTCAGAATCACATCATCTGCATTCTCATCTTTTGATTTTATTTCATTAGTAGATAGAATTGGGTTGTAGAGTGATTTATTTCAAAATTATTTTTACAGGTCAAATGTAGGATATTTGATTTTATATTTATCAACTTCTAAAGTTAGAATCGAATGAAAATGATTTTTAAAATACGATCAATTTTATGAAGGTTTCAATGATTCTTAGGCTGGGTTCATGGAGCAAATATTTGACATTGTCAAACAATGTTTCGACCGTATCTTTAATACGGTTAATTTTGTATTGAATATTTCATTGAATTCTGGTAAATATCTGAATTTTGTTATTTTTGGATGCGACAGTCTGTCTTAGTTTAGAAGTTATGGGCACAAAAAATGGTCAATCTTTAGGGCACCTTTTTCACCATAAAAACACTGAATCACTGCTCTTATTTAGTTGACAAATGATCTTTAAACATTTGCACAACCATTCGCGATGTTTTCTTTTGGAAATATCAAATATTTAATGAAAAAACATCGAAATTCTATAGCGTCCACATAACCACAAAATGTAGGAAAGTGTGGTGTAATTTTGGCACTTGCCGCATATTCCTTGGGCAGTATAATTTTAAATTTTGTTTTGTTTTTAATCACACTTTATTAGCAATCAGAAAACATTTCTTCTGTAGGCTTAAGAATTTAGTGCTCTCGGATGAAGTGATAAGGGCTTCTCCAGGGAATAGTCTTCTTCAATCTTCCATCAGATCTGCTGGCCAGTTCCTTTTGAGTCTTCTGCCATTGGTTGGAGAGAAGTATTTTTGTGAACATGTAATTTTTCATGGTGATTTATAGTTTTTTCTTTGATGATATCCTTCACATAGGACACCTTCAGGTCTTCGTATAAGGTCTGATTGGTAACATACCATGGAGCATTTGCTATCATATGTAGTATCTTTGACTGGCTATCTCTGTATGATAGCTATGTTTGACTTGCTTGCGCAATTCTATTCCTTATACCTATATTGGTCTGATGACAGTTCTGTATATTAAAATTTTGCTGTCCAGCGATAAATTGGACTTCCTATTATCCAATATAGATCTTTCACTCTCAAATCAATTTGTTTCCGTTTTTTGCAAACATGCTCATTCCAGATGAGTCTTCCGTCCAAATGCATTCCCAAGTATTTGGTAGATGTGGATTCAGGTATATCTGTACATTGTTAATGAAAACAGGTGGGCATTGATCTCTTCTTAGCGTGTAGTCCACGTTTGTAGACTTAGTCTCGTTAATTTTGATTCGCCACTTCTGCAGCCATTTTTCAGTTTCATTTAGATGATCTCGTAGTTGGGTACAGATCAGCCGAATTAATTTATTTTGATAGACAGGTTGCTTCATAGGTATGCCCCATAGATAAAAATCTGAAGTACTAAGGTTTGGCAAAGCCATTGGTCTCCCTTGACCTATCCATCTATTCAGATATATTCAAATAATCATTTAACCAAGCACCTCTATGTGGTGGTGTTTTATCATGCTGATACTACATATTTCAAACAATGTTGAGCTTTACGGCATCAATTAACTCATAATATTTCTATACAAACCTCTATTGAAACGAATCTCAACCCAAATGTTGACACTAATACATTGCTAAAATTGGCTTGGTCTAATGGCATGTGGATTCTGCAATGCCCACACATGTTCATTATGATTCTTTTTATCCCGTCCCTAGTAAAACAGGTCTCGTCAGACCACATTGATTAGCAAATAATTGTGCAAATGTTATCAACGAGATTTCCTTCTTATCAAGAGGAACCTGTGACTTGCTCGATAAAATAATCCTAACCACATTAATAATTAATATTCATTAGAGGGGTGTTCATAAAAACGTTTGATGTTTGATCCCATGTTTATTATTTGTAGGAAATGAACCTAAACTGATGAAAACTAGATGTTAATCCGATTAATACTATGCAAGAACTTAAAAGAAAGACTGAATTTTGTTACATGAACACAGCCTTATTTCAATGAAATCAATTACTAAGTTTAGCATGTTCTTGAATGTTTTTGAAAGTAGTGTTTTTCTTAGATCTTAAATCTGATGTATATGAATTTGAATGTTGAGGTTCCAGTAAATAAATTGTATCCTATCCAGTCTGTGTATGGACAAATATTCTGAAAATATTAGATATAAAAGTCTGTTACTTTGTTTCAAATGGAATAAGAAAATTGGTTTTTCTATAATTTTTTATTATTTAATATTAGGTGTAGAAGTACGAAAGCGAAACGCCCCTGCAGGAGGTCCTAGCCATCATCTCTTTCTAATAGCTGACGAACATTATCAAAATGCAAGAACGTTATAGGTTTTCTATTATTATTTGAAGCTGCAGAATCTAATCGAATGCTTGTTGAACCCTTCTGTGACAATGCACTTGATAAAACTCAGTGTATCAAATAATTCAAAAACTTCAAAGGCTACCGAAATTAATCATATTTTAGTGGATCTTCCGATTCAAAAGTGGCAATTTTAATTTATGAGATTAAGATCCATCACAAATGCGAGAGGATCTCGCAAAAACACTTTGAGTCACTCGACCAGCCATTTGCCATTGTTTAAAAGAAAAAAGAAGATCCGGAAGGTGGGAAATTAGGTGCCCTATAAACTGAAGTCAAGAAAGAACGGCTCCAACGGCAATAAATCTTTCGAATTGTGACTGGCGATGAAAAGTGGGTCCATTACTATAATCCAAAACGCCCAACGTTTTCATTTCATTTTAAAGAAGAATGGATATCATTAGTTATGAAATAAAACAAATGCAACTGTCAATGTCACAAATAAACAATGTCTGCCATGCGTGAGTAATGCCAATTTAAAAATTCTCATTGAAAGACCCTTTACTAAGGTGATTATCTTAGCTATCTAGCCTTCTGTGATACATTTGTTTATTAGATTTATAAAAATAGTGAATAATTTTTGCCAATCATTTATGGTGACATTATCAGGTTATGCCAAATCACAATCGCTTTGATGGCCATATTATAGTCATTGAAGTAACTGAAGTAGCAGAACTAAACTGATATTGAATTCAACTTTATAGCTTGGAAAACTTAGTCCCCTTGCGTACAAGAGATTTTTGTTGAAATGGTTTATTTTGACGAGTTCTACTTCCTAACGTCTTTCCTTTGAAAACAACCCCCAGTAAAGAGTGAAACCTTCAAATTCATATACTGCATAGGCACTATCTTTTCAAGTACAAGAAACATAATCTTTCATCCTCTGACTCTGAACATTTTGGTTTTAGATTGATAACCTTTATTTTAACTGTTACATTAACATCCCTTAAATTATGTTTTTTAATTTTTTTTTTCATTTTCACCTTTAGTTTCAAGGTTTCATTATCACCACCACCATCATTCCATAACCTGAGCAATATGAGTAATTGAATGAAATTGGAAAAAAATAGATGACTGAAATATCTCCTTAAAGTTTTGTTATGAGAAATATTAATCTAGGACGCTGTGATTATTTTGTTTTAATTATTGTTAATATTATTAAACGTGCAGTCTTGAAATTTATCTTAAATATAATATATTTTTTTTAATTCATATATTTTTGAATAATAAAATTAGTATTCATTCAGATATTGGGAGGTGGTTAAATGTTTGACTTTGTGGGTAAATGTGATAAAATTATTAAGTCCTACGTTTGATATTTGAAAATATTAAAACTGCTATCAAATTTTGCCTTTATTGGTTTTCACATATTATGGTTCTTCAAGTTCTCCAACAAGTCTTTGTTATTGTTTCTAAGAAATAATATTTCTTGAGAGAATTTTATTTGAAAAAAATTAAAAAGGGGATATTCTGAAAACCTTTGGTATCTTTATAGTGGTTAATATGTCTGAGAAAAACCTTTTGACATGCAGAAATATATCATATGTTAAATGAAAAAGGTTTTTCTAAACATAATTTGTTTCGAAGTTGTGTGAAGATGAAATAACTTCGAAACAGCAGTTCAAAAATATGTAAATATTTTAATCAAATTGTGTGGTAGTAAAGCAGTAATTTAAAACTTTTTTAAAATAACTTTCCCAAAAACTGTTTCGCTTTTGGACTTCTATTGCCTGAATTATTTCAGTATACAATGTACCTTATTGTGGACAAAAAAAGGTAGGTGTTATCTTACATTTTTGAATAACAATTATTCAAAAATTAAAGATTCTCCACCTAGCTGAAGATGCTACTGTGATAGCGAAAAAAATTGTTTTAATATAGAACAATGAAAATATATGAAAATCAGAATAATCTTATTTTTAAATTTTTGTATTCCATTTCTCATTTTGTAAGCCTGTTTTCTTTGAAGGCTTCTGTTTCAAGTTTTTCTATCCACATTAAGGAACATATTAATAATTCAGGCAATGAAAAATCATAATCAAATTGATTATTTCGGTTTTTACTTGACAGAAATCCATCTTAAAATTTATTCTAAAAAAATTATGACTTCATCTGCTGATGAAGTCGTGGTATGACAAAACAGTACTTAAGCAGATGAAGTCATTGTATGACAAAACAGTTCTTGTGTAAACGATAAAATTTTGCCGGAGTTAAAATTGCTTTTTATTTTCTGAATTTCTTTTATGTGCTCTATGTTAAATTTTTCAAAGACTTATTGGTCAACTTGGAAACATTGTCCTTAAAGTTATGTATTCCAGTTATATTTAAAGAACAACTTGTACAAGCATTATGTGAATAACAGTATGCAAAACGGCTAAAAACATTTACTGCAAAAAATTATGACCGAGATATTTCCCAAATCATCTAAAAATTTTTCTCGATTTCATTCAATTAGTAATTTGTGGTAATTAATGCATGCTGCAATCAGACGTAACCAGACACATTTGCAACGAAATATCTTATCATTTGATTGAAAGTTCAATTAGTAATTTTTCATGCCATGTTTTGCTTTTGGTTGGTCTGAGTTGCAGTATGTCATGTCTGGTTATATCTGTGCAGTTATGCCGGTTCGATTGCCACGACAACAACGTGTACTGCTGGGATGGACTACCTCGATTCCTTTGATGAAAACAGCATTGATATTAATAACCTGGTTAATCTCAACGAGTTAATGCAAGGATATAAGCAATGAAGAAGTCAACTACGTGAATTGAAGACCTGGATTGGGTATGGCTTCTGTCAAGGAGACAAGTTGCTAAAAAGGAAAGATGAGTTGAATGTTTCGAAAATCATATTTTTGGTCAAATTGAATATCTCAAGCATTCACAAGTGAATTATCTATTATAGAATTTAATTTAGAAGCTCCCTCTGTTAATATTTATCGTTTTGTTCCCCCATATCTAAGTTTAAGAGAATAATTCATTGTAATTATATAGCGCATCTGAATCGTAGATGAAAATAAGTAATTTGATAATGAAAATTTTATCCCTCAAATGTCATTAAATTAACAGCAACAAATTTCTGGACAATGAATTAATATGATTCATAGGAAATATTAATTTCTGTTTCGATTGATTAAAATAAGTGGGAATGATTAAACGATTGTTCGTTTTTTCTAGATTTTGTAGTTCAAAAAACATATTTGCAAAGTATCAAAGTTTTTCACAGCAGTGTAAATTTCATGATTTATGAAATTTTGAAACTTTGATTTTCCTTCAAGAAAGCTACATTTCAAATGTTTTATGTTGCCTAGTTTGAAATATCCAAGCACAAAACCTTATTTCAAACATATATATATAAACATATCTCAATTCGGAACACATAAATTGGTGCCATAATTTTATTAGAACACAGTGCAATGGTTTCCAACTATTTTAGTTTTGCAATATGCATTTATTTTAGTTTGGTATTACCATTTTTAAAATGGTAGGTTATATCTTTTAAAAAGATTTTACCAGGATTATTTTCACTAACCAATATTTTATCACTTAATATTATATATTGTTAATGTACAATTTGTTTTTGAAATATCTGTGAGTACAAAATTTCTTTTGTATATTTACAGAATTTGAGATTTAATTCTATTGAATAATATTTGCTCATTTTTTTGTTTATCTCTCATGGTGCTTCTTTTATTGTAGTTTTAAGATAGTTTAAGATAATAGTTGATTTTTATCAGCACAGCAATTAGACAATCTTCCATGTTAAAAACTATTGTGATCACACCAATTATTAGAAGGGGATTTAGACCAAAATTAATATGAAATTTAACCGTCCTAGTTGTGTACCTTATTACTCCATATTCTCTCCCATTGAAGTTTCTGTCAGGATTGAGAGTTTGTGAAGAAATTTGAAAATTATCCAATGTTAATGGATAATTAACAACATATTGTTTTCTTTGTTAGTGCTATTGTATAGAAATCCCAGGTGCCTCTTGTTGTGAAATTTTTCAAATAGATAGTTTTATATGACAATTCAGTGATTGTTTTCTATTTTAAAAATATTCTTTGTTTTTTAACCTGTGCAATACTTGAGAAACTCTCGTTGTTTCTTATAACTTTAACCTGGCAATATATCTTTTGAAAAGTAATATTTTTCTAAAAATAAATTGACATAATTAAACCTTTATCATATTCAAAGTTTTGAATATAATTGAGAGATATTTTAAATTTTGGAACTATATCTTTTGACTGAGTTGTTTCACAGTGGTCAATATAACTTCATAGTTTTACCTGAAATCAAATATCTAATAATTTTAAAAGGTGCTAAGGTGCGAGTTTTTTGTAATCAAATGTTTCTCGATTTTCAAAAAATATGAGAATTTGCAAGTTTCAACAAATTAAATAAAATAATATAGATTATTTCCACAATTTATTAGGTTAAAGACAATTGTTTCGCCAAGAGTGGCGACTGTGTAATAAAAAAAAAGTTTTATCTCCATACTGTATAAAAAGAAAGCTCAAATTTCAGCCATTTCTGAACCAACAGGAAGTACTTATGGGAAGATTTTCCTAATCAACTGATTCAGATTTTCATCTCCTTAGAGTGCCGTCTTTATCATTGAAGGTTTGCAACAACATTAGCGAATCTCTGATGATCTTGGGCAGTTTGAAATATTGGGTGAGCATCTATACTTGTTCATTCTGTTGTTTGTTGATTGCTTTTAACTGGGAATGTCTCTACCACCACTTCGCCTCAACACCTCTTCTCCAACCTCAGTGCGTTGGTCTAGTAAGCGTTTCTGGGTTACCTGCTATTACTACATTAGTATAATTTCTTCTTTGTGCATCCACAAACTTTCGTAGAAGAATTCACATCTCAAGGGCTTCATTGTGTAACCTTTACAGTCTGTGTTTCATAGCCATACAACAAAACTTAGATATTGTATCCATCAGTAGAAATTGGGGACAGTTCTACCATTCTGGACCGCCTCGAATTTTCTTGTATCCGTTTGGATCATCTCAATTCCTTGTGTTAAAATGGTAGGTGTCATCTGAATCATTGAACATCCTGGGGAAGTTGGTTAAAAAATGGGTAGAGCCTGGATCGTTTTAGAATAGGCTTTCTTCGAATTATTTCTGGAAGTACAGCAGCTGTTTAATAGCCCTCAAAATTAAATCACTCCTCTATGCAGTTAGAGCATGAGCCTGGATCGCTTGTGGGTTTTAGTTCCTATGCTGAGAATTAAATGTTAATTTTCTTTTACTTTTTTTCTATTGATATCTTTTACTTGCCTTACTCTCATAGGAGATTAATCTTCTTTCAAGAGCCTCAGTTACAAGATGACATCTCCCTATTTGGCAGAAAGTTGTCCTGCTCTATTTTTCTAAGGACTTCCTGAACTTACGTAGATTTTGTATCTACCAAGTGTAGATGGGGATGGTTTTTCTGCTACAATTCTGGACCTCCTCGATTTTTCTTCCATTCTTTGGACCTTCTCAATTCCTGCAGTGGGAGGTGTTATTCTTGGGATTCTTGAGTGCATAAAACGAGTGGCAGTTTCCTTTGATATCTTTCTACCAGTACAGAGGCTGCCCATTTCTTTGTGGCAGGTGATTTTATGTAACTCTTTGACCTTCCGAGAGCTTCACTTTGCTATGGAGTGTTATCTTACTTGAATGGTGAGAGGAGGCAAATGCATTTGTATCACTTTTGGGTTTTAGTTCCTGAGCTGTGGATTAAATGTTGATTTCCTTTCACTTCTTGTCTATCCACATCTTTTACTTTCCAAAAGCTCCCTTTTTCTGACTTATAACTGAGGACATTATTCTTGGCTCAACTTACTATTTGGTCCAGTTGAATTTTTTTATTTCAAACTCTGGAATTAGTTTTACGTTAATATAATAATTAAGACTGTTGGCAGCAGTAAATTAACTTGTTTCTAAAATATTCTTGGTTCGTTGTGTCCAAAATTAGTTTACTTGACCACTAGCCAAGGGGCTCAATCTATTGTTATAAATTCATTATAATATCAAAATAGATTGCAAATTGATCAGATGACATTTGTGATAATATTGTGGTGATTTAGGTCTTATTGGGATAAAACCCATCAAATGAAGTATTTCATCAAAAATAGATCTTTATATTGAGATGCTAGAGTTTTTTATCAAGGATATGAATACAATAATTTATCACTTATTATATGCCTATCCTTTCTGAAATATTATTGTGGTCGTAACAGACATCATGTGATCTAATTATGATCATAAAAGAATTATAAAATTTTGAAATGATTTATTTAGAAAAACCTTACCATATTGAAAACTATCTTTAAATATACTCCTGTCAAGAAAAAAATGTGATAATTGAAATTACTATAAATATGAAATTTATCGTGATTCTTAATAGAAACCAATCACTGAAACTAGTGAAAAAATGTATTGCTAATAAAGCCTTTGTAGCATAATATAATCTTATATATTGTCTGTTGAAATATTCTCTGCTTGCTCAGTCAATTATTTCTGTTTCACACTAAAACTTACATTGTGGTTGAATTAAATAAAAAGTGAAAAATGTTCGAAATTTTTATTTTCATCCTAGTCATTTCTCCAATTTCATTTTCATCGTTCTAATATCATAATAATTTAACTTCATTAAGATGAGTTCACAAAACTTTGATGTTCAAAATTGAGCGAATTAATCAGGCTATATTACTATATTATTATTCTTCAGTATGATTTTTGGACCTTTCACTGAATTGTATTGAATCTATAATATACAAATTGCAGGTACAACCAAAGTTTTGTGAAAACTTACTGAATTCCTGAAACTTAATACAAAAACTGAAAACCTGAATATGTTTAGTATACAAATTTCTGAACAATCCTTATAATTTTAACAACCATCTGAATCAACTATTATTTTTACAAAAAAAGGCGCCAAAAATCAACACATACGTAGTGGCACTTTGTACTCTGCTGGGTGTATTAAAACTAAAAAATATACAACAGATTGGAATTGATTGGCAAACTTAAAAACATAAAGTTGCTGCCTAAATTAGATAAAATAATAAATAAATCTATTTAAATCAAATTGCCTAATTATCGAAACTACAATTTTTGAGGTATGTATTTTACTACTTACTAAATATTTTACTAACAGAAGTTAAAAAAGTGTTGAACAACCTTCCGTTTAAGATTACATTTTTTTAATTCCCTCAAAATTTTTTCCTCTACTAACTTTATTACCATCTCACGTGTTCTTTATACTCATCTTTAACAGACACACGTTTTATTGTTTCATACCCTAAAATTATGCCGAAACTGTATGTGAAAGATTGTAAAAGTCTGGCACTTAAGCCCTTGGCAAACATCCTAAGGCCTTCTTCTTTCCACAAGCCTTTAAATGCTAATGCCATCGAATCTAACCTCGTAACTTGCATTCTTGTCCTCACAATGTCCAATGGATTCGTGATGATTACTGTTGTAAAACCTCCTAGTGTACCTGATATACTTTGAATTAACAGTTGCGATACCCATGCCGGAGCTATGGCAAATAGTTGATCTAAAATATGAGTAATAGACCTAATTAAAACATGATAAATGGCACACAAAAGGAGGTAGATATAAATAACTTTTATTTTGCAAAAATCCTTTTGAAATACTGGAATACAACTATATTTTGGAAAATTTTCGGAGAATTTCAATATCTCAATATTTTATTCACTTTTTGTTCCTTAATGTGAATAAACAGATAAATTTTTAAAAAGGTCTATTGATGCCATTATGTAACACCTTGCAAATGTCGGCCGTGGCTTCACTGGGTGGTGCGCATCCAGAATGTTCATTTTTCCATGAATAAATCAGGCTTTATTTGATCGTTGGCATGGGTTATGTTGGCTTCTATGGTTTGTAGCTTATTTGAGACCTGCGACTTAAGATAACTCCACAATAATTGCTTGTGCAGAAGCTGTGTAGTACGTAGGACGGTCCTATTTAAACCACATGTCCACATCAACCAATTCAGGTCAAAAGAATTTACCTATTAATGCTCTCTGGTCAATAGCTGCCATTCACTTAGTGTAATCTTTTCAGCAAAATAAAGTTATTGTCAGGTTTAAATAAAATGAGCACTTACGTGAGGTCAGGAGCTTTTACACACTAGTTCATATCACCCACGGTCCTCACAAAGTAATTTTTTTGTCTTCTAATTATACGATCTTCACGAAATCTTGCACGAACAAGCACCTTATCATTCTACTTCTAAATACTGAATTTCAGATTGACCGAATTGATTCGAAAATATTAGGAAAAATATGAATAACTGCGAAACTATAGATCCGATTTTGCCCATTAAGGAACTTAGCTGCGGTATTTAGACCCCAAACTTTCCTGGAAGTTTCAAGACTCTAGCTTTTTCTGTTTGAAAGTGAGCGTGTTTAAAATGGCAGCACAAAATAACTTTTGACATCAGAGAGTCCAACTGAGTTATTTAAGATCATTTTCAGCCCAAATTTCGAAAATTACAGACATGTAAGAGAAACGATAGCATGCTGTTTGTTGTCTGGAACTAACATTCATCTAAATGAATTGACACTATTTGGTATGAGCACTCAAAAATTGGACAACAAACAGCAAATAGATTCCAGATAACATTAGTATTCAGTATTAATGAATGAATAAAAGAATAACAGATTAAGTATTGGAATGAGTACCTTGACCAAATAACCTTATCAATCTAAGTTTGACCTTTGTAATATAAACTAATGTTCAAAGTAAAAAAATAAACATGAAAAAATTTAAAATTCACCTTGATAAAGTTGATAGAAGCCCCACCATAACGAGGAATTAGGAACATAAACCGATAAACTAGCAAAGTAACCTCTATAAAAACCAGCAATGCCATCAACTTTCATTATTTGTCTTATCACATCCATAGTTATTGCAAATTTACTTCTGCCTGGTGAAGCATCTATTTGTAGTGGATTAAAAGCAATCTACAATCAAGTGTGAAATTATACTTCCAAAATTACATTTTAAATATTCTCACTTTTAAACCTTTGTCTTTAACATTATTTTGTATACCCATCATCATCAAGTGCTGGCTCAAAACATCAAATGGCACCACGATTGATTGACCAACCACACTTGCTGCAGCACCAGCAACGAAAGATCTCATTTTTGAATTCAATAAATCTTGTCTTGCAAGAATTTGCCTTGTATCCTCATATATTGATAAATAAAACACACCTGTAAAATATTGTCATTTATTTGATGATAAGTAGATATTTTCTTTTACTTACCGCTTACTATTTGAATTGAAGAAAGCCAAAATCCTCTATATAGTCCTGAAAAACCTTCCCCTTTGTAAATTTTTATATATGCATCAATCATACCTAGAAACGTAATTATTGTCACACCGATATTTAAAAATATAAAGAAATATGCAACTTTAAGTATACATACCATTGTATAAAGTATTATGTTTTTGTATTTGTAGTCTAGTTTTAATTAAAGTTAAAGGATACAATGCACAACGCACAGAAAATGAACTCAACATTGATAAGGGTAGAAATTTAACTTTATCCATCATATCCCATTCTATTGACTTTATTATAAAACCTGGAGGTAGTTTTTCCCCCATTGTACCCTCAATTGTAGTCTTCATTGTGTATTCAATCTGTTGTTAGAATCTAGCCAAAATTATCCATCTCTGAGGTTATGATCCGTGTAATTATTTGAATTCTATTACATTAGAATTTAAACATATTGTAAATTTTTCATGGCAGAATCATTAAAAAATTTACTTCTGAAAATGTTACAGAAACTAGTGTTTATGAATTATGAACGATTATACAGAAAAAAAATCAAAAGATGTATGAAACATAGACTATAGAAATATTTGACTGATCAGCTGTGGTTAAATCCACAGATTTAGAAAGCTGACAGTCCGTTTTTTAGGGAAAAATTATATTATTTTTATGATTTATAGTGATATTCGATTTCTTCAACATTGAGGTTATTCTGAAATATATGGATACAAAATATTTATATCGTAATAAATGTGAAAAAGTAATTATTCTTCTGTTGGAGCTTCTACAGCTGCAGGTGCTTCAGCAAGCTGATCTTCTGGGACAGCTGTTTCAGCAGTTTGCTCTATTTCTGCAGCAGGAACATCTGCTGTTTCTTCTATAGGTTGGGTTTCTTCTGCTGGAGCTGCTGCAGCTTCAGCTTGTCCTTCATTTTCCGCAATATCTTCACCTTCCGCTTTAGCTTCGCCCTCTTGTTCACCTTTTCAAAAAAATGTCTGATTAATTGTAACAAAATTTCAAGAATGTCTGTAACCTTCAGCTGGTACTGCTTCGGTGGCAATTTCTTCGGGGACATTCTCCGGTTCTTTGGCTACTTCTTCTGGCTCAAGCTCTTCTTCGGCTTTAGGTACTTCTGATACTTCTTCCCGAGCCTCAGCAGTTGGTAACGGACCCTCATCTGGGGGAGCAATAGCTTCTACCGGAGAAGGAGGCGCTCCAGAAGGAACTTCTTCAATTACGGCAGCTTTTACAGGTGCTTTCTTTTCTACCTTGCCTAAAAGATCATACCGTAGGCAAGTCCCCATGAAGTACACTGTCGTTACTATGTCAAGACCGGTTCAAATCAATTCGAAATCTTATAAGTATAGAAGGTTCACAAGATTTTCAATATTTTCTAATTAAAAGTTAAATCTTTTTTCAACAGAACTCATTAATAAAAAACTTATAATCGGGTAATACCAGTTTGGAGGACAATCCAAGAAGAAGTCGATCACCATATTATAAATATTTAAGCAATGGTATAAGGTAGTGAAAGCAGGCCTAGTGGGTAAAGGCCCACATCCCTAAAACCACGCTGGAATTTGATACTTGCCAACTGTCAACTCTATTGTATCGACCAGATCCCCCAGTATCTCCTCCATTAAAATTTATATCCTGTAAACCTTTGAATAAAGAATACTCTTTATTTAACACTAAAAGTTTTAAATAGCCCGAGCCATAAAATCCAGGTTCAACTATATTATCCGATTTATAGCAAAGGTATATCTCTCGATTCTGCATTATAATAATTTATACATTTCAAAATTGGTAAGCCTTGCAAAAATCTAAGAAAACAATGGGATCTTGAATACACCATAGCAGATGCAGCAGAAGGTATGGTCATAAACCTTATGTGCTTACCTTCAAATACAACCAAAAAGTTACAGTCTCTTGATAAAGTTGTATTTCGTTCGTTAGGATCAATAGTTGCTACGTTATTGAGATCTTCAGCCTGAGATAAGTGATAAAGGTTGTTTCGACATAATTCTCTATTCAGTTTGGCCAAAATGCATGGTCCAAGAGAACATTAAGCTTTTAGGCTTGTTTTCAGTGAATTCTCTTTCAATTCCGGACTACGCCTATACCCCCGCAATTATAACATACAAACCCAAAAATTTGTCTCAGATTGAGGCCACAGCAAATCAACCTGATGCTGACGAAATTACACTTGAGACGTAGAATAATCATAACGAATCATTCAAAAAATTGCTACCAACACCCATTAACAGATTATAAAGCACAACTTCTTACTAAAAGCTTTTCCAACACATCTCTAATCAAAGACTGGACTATGGGCGGCTAATATAACGGATACATGAAGCTTGATGATATGTGGTTAACAGCTCTTCTGAAAACCCTAGGACCAACGAATAGCCTAAAAAATGACCTAAGAAAGAGAACTACACGTACTCCAATAACTTATCAAGAGAAACCAAAGAAGCAGCGACCTCTAAATCAAGAAAATACACCTGAAGACGAAGCCCGCAGATTTAAACACCTGGTCTCTTGTAGTGAACGAGATTATGCAGAAACAAAGTGATAAGATATGTCGACATGTAAAAAATTATCGAAATCGGGTTATTATATATAATTGTTCACCTTTTTTTATCATTTACTATATTTTTAGTAAATCATCAAATAGGTTGTCTCATCAAGGTTCCAAGTGTTTGGATGGTTTTTATATTACCTTTCTCTCTAGTTTTAGCCTTGGTAGCTGCTGTAGGAAGGAACAGTCTAAATTCATTTGGCATCTCATCTTCACTGTAAAGGGTATCTGAGAAGTAGATACGTCTTATTCTAACATTTGCATGCACTTGTACTCTGACAGTCTCTAAATATGTCGATCCTAGAAGAATCTCATAATATAAATAGGTAGTAGAGGGAAGTTGATGATAAAAGATAAACCAAACTTACTTTCATATGATTTACGCAAAAAAACAAAAGTAGCATCGAGGAAAAATGGATTTTTGCTGAATTTTCTCGAATTATATGCACGCTCGTATCAAAAGGATCTTTCATTTTGCCGAATTGTCTACACTTTGCAAATTTTGATACAAAAATGATATACTGATGAAAAATTCAAATGTACGTTTGGTACGCACAATATTTGAAATTTGCGTAAGCTTCTTATCAATCTTGTGGTGAATTCCGTTGTCATATTTCATTACTTTGTGGCCTATACTTGCTTCATTCTCAGTTATTTAGAAAGTCTTATACCTGCATGGTTTTTATTTTGACTCCATCTTGCTTCAGATGTTTCTTATTTGCTGAAATTAGTTTTCATATATGTAGACAGCGAAAGGGTAATTTTCTTGTCTTTCAACTCTGGTGGCCTTATCAAATCTTATGCAGTTAAATAAAAAGTTAAATCGTTCTTCGCTCATTGTCGCTTTATAAGTAATAACACAACTTCTTTTAACTAAGAGAAGTGATGATAATAAGTGGTTGTTTTTCATAATAACTGCAAAAGTCGAATCAGGGCTGACAATTCATCTTTGGTAACTGGAGAATTGGAGGTGAATTATAGTCTGCTCTGTCGCAGATTCCCGATGTATTATAAGCGACTGGTATCAGACAATACCTTACACTTAAGTAGGACAGAGTACAGCATTCAACGACCGTTCAGGGAGACATGCGCACCACACCTGTCTGAAGAGTTCAGGTGTCTCTGCTCGGAACGAAACGCCACCTCCCAAACTGAAAGACAAAGCTCGCATTTCCTATAGAAAGCTTCAGCGGGGGTAAGTCTAAGTATATGAGGCTAGGGATTATATAAACTAAGTTTCTCTTCGGAGTTCTAACTAAAACCTCCCCAGTATCAGTGCTTCAGCGATAAAAATTGTTTCTTTCAGACTAACTTCTCTTCTCACTCAGTTTATCGGACATAATTCGACGGCCAAGAGGTTTGTTGTAAAAGTAACAATAACACTAATTTTTTGTAAATTTTACGATGAAGCGATCGTATTTCACTTGCAAAACCCTTGAATTGAGATTAGATGACGGCTGTGGCTCCTCCTACAACATAAATCCAATACACAGCGATATATGCAAATGGCCGTTGTGAAATTAACGATGATTAGCTTTCTAAGGTTAACTTTTTTGTGAAGAGCAAATAATTTAATGAAATAAATTTTTTATTGAGAAAATTTGTCTGGTAACTTATTACCCATATCTTCTACACCTATGCCTTACCGTACGCTCTCTTGGTAAAGTCTGCTAGATTAAACTGCACTTGGTTCCATCCGTCACTTAACCCAATAGGCATTGTTGTGCAGAATGGTCTCACCTTGGTTGTTGACTGAAAGTTCGATACACGAAATCGTCTACGAATATCTTTATCGTCTAAAATGGTAATAAAATAAGATATATACCTTATCAAAATTAACCCTGTGCTTTATAGCCACTTCTGCGAAATAGCAGATTTTGGACAGACGGTTGAATTGTCTCGGTGGGATGCTTATTTATTAAAACACACATTAATTACAGAATAAATGAACGTGTCTTTAAACTTGAAAATATTCGCGTCATTTGCAGACTGGCACCCCATCGCCTATCTGAAGAGTTCAGGGGCTTGCAAGTTGGAACTAAACGCCTTACCTCCCGAAATTAAGAGGTAAGAAGCTTCCTCATAACACCTCACCCTAAAGAGCTTGAAAACAATATTTCTGTAAGAAGAAATATATCGAAAAAAAAAACATTCTGAAGCTTCAGGTTCAAGATCTTTTTGACAGAAATCTTCTTCTTTCTACCAGGGAATTATAAAAAATAAGTCAATCCAAAATTTTCCATTTTGGGCGTTTGTTCTAGGGGACAGTTTGCCAAATGTCTGTAATTTTCTAATTTCGACGTAGAATCAAAAGCAATTTTCTCCGCCGTAAAAAGTCTTCCGAACGAAAATAGTTAGAGATTTGAAATTTTGAGTATTTAAGATACTGTAGCATCAGTTTTTTGCCTTACCTAAAATCTGTATCTCGAATGTGAAGTACTTTTTCATATTTTTTATTATCATGACGAGAAATGGTAGTTTTATGGCCAGAGAAACCCGTGGTTTTTGAGGACAAGTGATATAAGTTGTGGCTACGTTGGTTCCTGCTATTTCTAGCACCAAGGACTTCACTTCTTCATCTACCACTCTTCTGATATGGCCATTCTTCACCTATAACAAACCGAAACGACAACAATTGTAAAAATGAAAGTGTTATCGTATATAATTGTTTTCTTCGATTCTGTCGAAAGATCTGTTTATCTTCAAAAAGTTTACCTCTTTATTCCAAATCGACAGTGGTGCGCTGCCAACGCTATAGAAGATTGAGATAAATCCGCTCTGAAATGCATTGGCGAACATTACGGCAAAATTCTGATATAACTTTTGAACAGAATTGTCAAAAAAGTACCTTACTTTAATCAATCATATTGTCACTGTGAAAGCTCAATAAAAACAGTCATAGATTTTCAAAATATTCAATTTCAATTTTTAACATTTGTAAAGATAGGTATAAATAAATGTTAGTCTTTGTGTTTGCTCGACTTGCTAGCCTTGTCTATGGAAGATGCGCTAGGTCAAAATTAAGTCGGCTGGACCGAGTACAGTACGCTCTCCCTCGATCGGCATTGTCTTTGTTATGAAGTTTTGTTGAAAACGCGGATGTTGTGAGGGAGCTTCTACCCCTTAATTTGGAAGGCGGCGTTTCGTTCTGAGCATGCGCACCTGAACTCTTCAGACAGGCGTGGTGCGAATGTCTGCCTGTGACGCCAGTGACTTTGTGTTCCACGTCGGAACGGTCGTCGAACGGTGTGTGCCCTACTTTAATTTGGCGTGGAAGGTCAAGTAAGGAAGTAAGGTTGTTTAATGTAACCTATCTGCCCTCAGGCCTTCTGTCACAGCCCCGATGGGCGCGGGATTAGGATACGCTGAATTAGCGCGCCACGATAGATTCGTAACTTCCAGTTTAGCTTCAGCTTCCAAGACTTAGGCTCCAACTGGCATAGGGCGAAGCACTATTCAAACCTCTTCTAACTATACAGGTTAGCTACCGAGTTGGAATACGCAACTCACACGCCGACGGGACAAAACCCCTCTAGTTCAGCATGCAGGTAGCAATCATCGCGTCATTGCTAAGACTTGCTTCGGGAACGCATTCCTTTGCAAATTTAGGGCCTTAGAAACCCAGGTCTTGCTGAAGCCTAGAGTAATGAGGGATTGCCACATCCATCAGTACCGTAAGATCCAGGCTGCACCAGGAAATCAGAGTAGCGCTCCGATAACACCACAACCAGAGCCCTAGACATCAACCTTTCAACCAATAGTAACTGCCCTGCATGCGACCACCACCACCCTTGAGCATCAAATCCAATCTCGTTCAAAAGTAACGAGAAACTTAGCCTTCATACTAAGATCGCCCCGAAAGAGACACCTCAATGAGTCTATGTCTTCTTTTTGAGAAGACTGCCCAAGAGAAGCTTTTCATTCTTTCGAATCTTTCCTCTGTAATCTGCAAGACTTTTCCCATGCAGCCCACCAATCTCACTAAATTCTCTCGTACGTCGGAGAAAATCTGTATTCCTCCTCCAATCTCAAACCCAGGTACTTAACGCTTGTGGCGTACTGAACAGCAGAGCCATTCAGACGCACGTCCGGAGGCCTATTCGAGGGCACCTTGCCTTTTATCAACATGCGAACTAGCTTGCTTCCTGACACACTTACACCTGCCCCAGCAGCCGAATTGCTCAACAGATTCAAATAGTACGTCCCCCTCTCCTCGAGAGTGAGACGACTGTTCCCTTTCATCAGGAGGAGCACATCCTCAGCATATGCTACCACCTCGCATACTTCTCTTTCGAGCTCTTCCAGCAGACCATACATGCATAAGTTCCATACATTAGGACCCACTATGGAGCCCTGTACATTCTCTCATCGTCTTTCTTAGAACAGACTCATGCTGTCCTATCATTCTTACTTCCCTTTCACTAAAGTAGCTCCGCCAAAGCGCCATTTCCTCGCAACCTATCATTCAGACACCTCAAGACGTACCCCCACTTAAGATTGTCGAAGGCACCCTTGAAGTCCACAAACACACCCAGCACATATTTCTCTTTTATGCGACCTCTCTTGCTTCTTTGCTCTCTGGTATCTTAGTCTCGCCTTTCTTAATTGCTTCTTGTACTTCTGAAGACCAGGAGACTACCATGATGCCTTATCAGGCGGTGGCCCTGGTTTCTTCAGCATTCGTTCGTTCACATTCTTTATCCACTTATTCAACATTTCAATCTTTTCTTTAGCTTGAAGTTCATCATACTGGCTGAAACCAATACTCTCGGACTCCACAGCTATGAGCCTTTCGTACTTTTCCCAGTTCACACCTTTCAGCCTCCATGTGGTTTTCCCTGTTTTCACATCTTCATTCATTCTTTCATGCCTTCCTAGAGTAATCAGTATACCGTTATGGTCACTGATACTCCATTCTGGCATCACATACCAGCTTGTCACGCATTTAACATCCATGCTACTATTTATCAGGGTGACGACAATATCTGACTCACCCTGAGGACCACTAAAGGTATAGAACTCAGAGCTCTCATTCAAAACGAGGAGTTCTCTTTCAAAAATAAATTCTTCTAATCTAATTCCCCTTTCAACACTATTTTCATACATACCTATCCTCTTGCTATGCCACAAGGAGGATACTACATTCGCATCTAGTCCGACAAGAATCGGGCTACTCTCCAATAGGGAGAACAACCGTTTCATGTACTCCAAGTATCGCCCCAATTCGTCACCATACTTGCAATAGACCGAAGCCATATACCCCTCCATGTGTTCATTCACCATCCACACGCATACAGGCACGACATTCATCATCATTGATGACAATAGCAGCCTCCCTCCAGATCCATATGCTCTCATGGCACTTGGCAGCCCATACACTCTACCATTCTCTCACATATGGCTCCTGCAACAAAGCCACACAGATTCTCTCTCGCATCATGCATACCCCAATTTCACTCATGGTGCCGTAGCACCGCGACGCATTCAGTTGCAGGACTTTCATATGCGCCATTTATACCTATGATTCCATTCGTCCTCTCATCCATCCTACCCTTAGTTTATATTCCGGGCAGCTCACACTGGATGTGCTATGTCTCACATCCTTTTTCCCTTTCTCCCTACATATGTCTCCTTTCTTTAAATGCCCCTTCTTTCCACATTTTCTACATGCATTCGTCTTCATTTTGCACTTTTTCACTCTATGGTCAAGTCCCATCGGAAGCACCTATCGACTAAGTCGAATTCTTTCACCTGACAGGAGCTGAAGCAAATGTACACTCGCCCCTCGTTCAACCACGCATTCTTAAGTGATGCTGGAACTTCCAGTATCACATTCCCTTGTTCACCAGAGCCATTCTTTCTTTTTATTCTGACACCATCTATGAATGCCTTATCATCCATTCCTCAGGAGTTCCTCTTATAGAGCTCCTGCTTTAATGTATCCTCCGACAATGCGTTGGGTACATCGTACACTAACAGCTTTGAGCCGAGTTTCCACGGTCTCTCCACTTTATGCCCAATTCCTCAAACTTGCCATACGCTTTCAACGCGTTTAGCTCTATCACGCTCTTCGTCTCTATGACGATTCCTCCTTCCTTTCAACATTTGCGCACAGCAGTCACCCTGACATCTACCTCCGCTGATACCTCCGCAATCACTCGCTTTTTCACTTCCTCGCTCTCTGCCTTGCCTGACACGTCTCTCACTATCAACGCAAAACTTCTGGCCACAGATCTCTCTCGAGTCTCCACCTTATGAGTGGGACCCACCTGTCCAGTTTTTGCTGCCACATTCTTACTACCATCCACCCTCGTGCATACCTCTCCAGTGGCAATACTACATTCCCACCTCTCCTTCTCCCGTATATTTATGATAATGACATCGCAGACTTAATGGCTAATGAAATTAGGAGGGCCCTCCATATATCTCTGCTAGGCTTCAAAAACAATGGCGTCAATTCCGTACTGATCTTAGACCACTCTGAATTATCGAATTCTTTAACATTGGCACCCTTAAGGGACACGCGTCTCTCTCTGTGAGAAAGAAGAAGAATAATCATAACCTTATTATGTGATAAATAATAAACAGAAGTGCGAGTGGGAAATTTGTAATCGATTTTCAGATGTTAGATATTTCAGTAACGATAACATTAAGATTACAATAACAATATGACTGTTGAAAATGTCAAAGAAGAACAAAAAAAGGAAATATTTCCTGTAGAAGGTATCAACTTATCAGACAGTTGATGACTGAATGTATGAAATCCATTTAATTTCAGATGAAAAAAGCAGCAAATACCGTACATATAGTATCTTATCATATTTCATAGTTCTAGTCATTATTGGTCTGCCAGTATGGTGGTATACTACCAGAGTGTATCGGGCAGATTTACCTCTAACAGAAATGTCAAATTTAGAGATAGAAAGTAAATTGAGTAAACAATTAGGAATACCCCTCAGTTTAGAATATGATGTTCTGATCACAGTTGTAAACCCTGAGCCTCAAAATTTAGACTTGGTATTGGATGCTAAAGAAGTAGGCGAAGCTATAGAACCATTTTTTAAGAACATATCTTCTGTTGCAAAATTCACTGTCAAATCACAGTGGTTATATTTGATAGATATTGGAATAACACCAAAGAAGGTGGAGAATGGATATGTCATTACTGAGGAACAGTTACCTCATATCATTACACCATTAGAAAAAAATTTATGGTCCCACATCTCGCCAAGACCTTGTTTGAATTTGGTACTTTATGTTCCACCCTGTTCATCTAGTCCATTGAATATTTTTAAAAAAGTCGGGTAAGTATGCAGTGTTTCATTTAAATTTTACACTTTGGGGCTAATTCAACTGCTTATATCATTAACTGTAGAATCCTTTTTTTTGTAATTTGACTTACCGCAACTGAAAATTGTTAAATTAGAAATGATTTGAAGGTTTTTTACCATCAGAAAATAAATATAGTAACGAATATGAAAATTACTCAGCTGAGATTATCTTATTTATTAATATAGATAATATACATATAGATATACATGCTGGCAAATACTACAGGTTAACTTATGAGCTTCTGATTTCCTGTTTTTTGAAATGAAGCCTTTGTTGTTTTTTATTAAATTGCCTAACGAATTATTAGTTTCAAATTTATTTATTTACAAAGGAACACAAACAGGTTATGTACTCACAGCCCAACTAAAAAAATTTCAACAGAAGTGTCTTAATTTAAGGGAAAAAATGTATAATGAAAAAAATACCTCAGGAAAAGAAAATGCAAATTCAAGAATAAGTCAAATAAAGAAAGAGGTAGAGACACGGGAAGCGAAACAGTTGCCAAGGCCGAGTCACAAAGATATTTCTCAAAATATTCTTTACGATATTTTCACGTTGGAAGAATACATCAAACTCATCTTTGAACTGTTTACACTGATAGAGAATTCTTCGGAGGGTTTTCAGGGCTATTGGTGTACTTAAGAGGCAACATGATATATTAAAATTTTTTTAATATTTAGCAGTCCTTTCAATTTTCTGTCCTACAAGGTAAAGAAATAGTTTTTTAATTGAATCCTTACTTGATGGAAATTCATTCAGATTAGGATGTTACTGTTTTTATGGCTTTTCAATTCTAATGTGTTTTTCGTTTAATTTAACCGCTCACAGTTTAATTCTCGTGAACTTTTAGTATTTAATAATTTGTGTTTGGAAATTTTTTTTGTACCTGAAATTTCCCACTTTGAATTGAATATTTCTTATACTCGATATTTAATTGCAGCAAAGAATATATTCAATCTGCTACAAATGCTATGCTGAGTCCCAGCTGGGGAGGTATCTATATTGTGAACGCAGGTATGGAAGACTGCAAAAATAGAAAATTTCAGCCAAAAATTGATAATATAGTATCAACATTCACAACTCAGTTGAGAATGATGTTCAATCTGAAGGATTCAAGAAATCGTGAAGATTTAAGAAAACTGTATAAGAGAAAAGCTAGCAATATGATTGAATCTTCAAAACGCACTTTGAAGTCCTTGGCCCAACTTTTATCTGAAATTAATAGCATAGTTATAAGCGATGAAGTTGCAGAAAAAATTAAATTATCATTGGAGAGTGTGGAGAATGCTGAACTTTATTTGAGGGCTGAAGAAATTGATCTAGCATTGAAGTTTGCTAAAGTTGCGTTTAATAACTCTGAAATGGCTTTTGGGGATCCATCTTTACTTGCTCTGCTTTACTTCCCAGATGATCAAAAGTAAGTTTTAAATTACAAAAAAGTGTTGAACTGAAACAATTTTCACTTTAGCCGATATTAAATCATACTATTCAGCTGATTATTATAACTAAATATACTCGGTAAAGTTAAACACAGAAGGAGTAATTCTTCCAGTTTGATATTTTAGCAATGTGGTGGTTTTACATCATTTTATTAACGTGTAACCCGAAATAATTTAATATGTTTGGTTATTTCACTACTAAGTACTCATCCATATACGTCTAGGCATCCACAGAATGAGATGATGGACATCTGCTTGTGGCTGCTCGTTCTAAGCAACGTGAACTTGAATTAGCTGTGTCAGAACCTTTGGAGGATGGTGCAGATTGGACAGTCTCATCCTATATACCTATCCCATACATATTCAATGACTAATTAAAACAAATTGTAGAAATTACTATGTTTTACTACCAAAAAAATATATATTACACATTTTCTTTTCAGACAACTGTTGTCTGATGATGGGATAGTTCATTTCCCGAAACTCGAGTCACAAGAAAATGTGTAATATATATTTTTTTGGTAGTAAAACATAGTAATTTCTACAATTTGTTTTAATTATGATCAACTACCAAATAATAACGGCTGAAACAATTCAGTATATACAATGACTTTTAAATCTGCAGAAAGGGGTGGCCGCGCTTGATTCTTGAGAAAGTCCATAGTTTGACATGCAATATGGGGATGTGTGTTGTCCTATTATTATTTTTTATAGTGAGCAGGCGTCTGTCTGTCCACTCTACCACTGTGTCCGTGCGGACTATTGTTGTTCACTCCTAATTTATATTTCCCTGATGAGATCCAGTTTGTTGGATAAAACCGATAATCTTATTCGGGGGTATTTTTTTCAGTTCATAGTGGGCTATAATAGCCTGATCAAAGACCCCTAATCTGATGCAAATCACCACTGGGTACTCTGAGACAATGTGCATGGCTGTTTCAGTGTCCTCAAGACACAGCCTGCATTCATCATCTTCAGCCAGACTGATTTTGTGCAAATGCGCTTTCAGTCTGCAGTGACCTGTCATAATCCCAACAAGTATTCTGAGTTTGGATAGACCTAGTGCTAGATCCATCTTTTGGTTCGAAGTTGTTCCAAGGAACACCTTCAAATGTTTCAGGTCTGGATGGTTCAGCCAGAATGACTCTAGTCTAGAGTTCATTCAGCCTGTATTGTCCTCTTAGCAACGTCATGTAGTATTCCCAAGATTGGGACTCTACCAGAGGCAGCGTGGCTCTAGCAAACGCCAGCTGATTTGCCTCTCCGTTATCCAAATAGTTTGAGTGGCTCGGTATCCAAACAAGAGTGATGCTGTTATACATACTGAGTCTGTTTAGAGCCATGCGGCCACTCCAGACTGTTTTCGATGTATAACAGCTGAATTCTAGAGCTTTTAGTGTTGATTGACTATTGCTAAATATCTTGATTTTGCCATGGTGGATTTGCCGTTTTGTCAGCAGATCCGCCGCGGTCTCAATGGCAAATAGTTCTGCCTGGAATATGGTTGCATATTGGCACAGACTCAATGAGATGATTACTCTCAATTTACTCCCATAAACTCCCGCTCCCGTTCCGTTCGTCGTTCGTGAGCCATCTGTGAACAAGCCAAGGTTGGTCCTCAATAGAACCTCAGCATGCTGGGTCCATTCGTCCGGGCTGGAGATTACGTTGAAATACAGTTCTTGGCTCGTAACTTTTGACATTAGATCCGACGGCATCGATAGGGTGCTGTTCATTAGAATCCCATCCAGTAGTTCTGAGCCTCCCATCACTATTGCCTCTGGCCTGCCGATCGACAATTGATGTAGTTTATATGCGATCCGTTCCGCCTCCCTCTGCACGAACAGGTGCAATGATAGATTTAGTAGAACCTCCATGGCTGCCGTGAGTGTGGTACGAAACGCACCTGTAATTGCGAGGCAAGCCTTTCTCTGTAGTCGTGTGAGTTTATGTTGGCCAGTCGTTTGTTGACCCTTCTGCTGCTGATGCTACAGCGCCATACGTTATCTGTGGTTTAATTACCTTAGTGTATAGCCAATACATCTGCCTGGGCTTTAAACCCCAAGTTTTACTGCAGATTCGCCTGCAGGTCCAGAATACCATTCTGGCTTTATGACACACTTTGTCTAGGTGTGCATTCCCACTAAGAGTTTTGTCCAGGACTATTCCCAGGTATTTTGCCCCATTAGAGAATTGCCGGCGGTTCTAATCCATCCAGCTTCTGTTTCTTGGTGAATAGTACTAAAACTACCTCTTGTGGGTTAAGAGACATATCTTCTCTTATGCTCCATTTGTCGATAGTGTCCAGCATCTCTTGAAGGACGGCCGTTATCCTCACCTCCGATTTACTTTTCACTATGATTGCCAGGTCATCAGCCACATCGACTCACCATAGCGAGATGATCGCTAGTAGGTCATCGACAAGAAGGGTCCACGGTAAGGTTGTCTTGCTGAAAGCATTAATGGACGGTATCTAGATAAGGCAGTTAAGTGGTTTAAAGGACATCATCAACATAAGGTGCAGATTATACTGCCTTGAATAAAGAGAAGATCGGCTACCATCCGTCAGTCCTGTGTACATACCTCTTATCAGCAAACTCAATATCAAGTCATTCTACACAGTGTCATCTTATCCTCTTTTATGACCATCGTGCATACCTAGACAGAATCGCAATTCATTGCAGAAGATGACATTATGTCTCCCAATGCTGCCATTCTCTACAACATTTCAAACGACAGTGGTCTGTAGTCAAAGGAAGCAGTAATCGTGAATGGTATAAAAAAAGTCCAAAAGCTCTGAACTGGCCATGTGTGGCGTTTGTTACATTCAACACTAGTATATGGAGGCGCAATAGCTAGTGTACTAGTGAGCTCTCAAACCAGTTTTTTCACAAAAAAATATAATTTTGTTTTTGCAAAATGTTATCAATGATAAAATATTGACATTGTTATCATATTATCCATTTTAACAATCTTCATAATAATTTTCTTTTTTTTAGGTATGCAGTTTATATACCATTATTCCTTCCTATTATGATACCTGTACTGATGTCCTTATTGTCAGTGAGAAAGAAGCTTTGGAATTCGAAGAAACTGAAAACTGAATAAAAGTCTAAGTTATATTAATTAATAAATATTATTCTGTATCGGTTTTTTTTGCTGAACATCTATTGGTACTGAAGAAATTTCATTCTAAATCAAAATGCTTTGAGTACCTACATAAATAAATATATCTTTTAAGTTTTATATAATACAAGGATAATATGGAATTTACTTGATAATATTTTAAGACAGCTCTGAAAGAACCTCAAGATGTCAAAATTGTCATTTTTTTATAATTTACAATGTTCAGTTGGGTAGAAAATGTTTGAACAAAATGTTAAAAAAATCATTGATCTAACATCATGATTTCTCAAAGTAATAACAACTCACAAAAAAATTCAGGAACATCATGTACAAATTTATCCATTTCTAAACCTACTACAAGTAGTGTTAAAAGCAAGAAGGGTGGTATTATATTTATTTGGCCGCAAAGAAGGAGGTTTCATAAATACAGAGAACTGATTTTTACTACTTGGTTTTTAACTCATTTATATTATTGGATGCATCTTTTACAACTTCTACCTACGGATCATGGTGAGAATAGACATTTATTATACTCAAAAGTGCGAGTCAATTTTTTTTCAGTTCTCAATATTCCTCATCCTCCTTGGAATTATGAACCACCTCCACTAAAACCAAGGGAAAGAGATTTTATCATTGAACCTGATTGGGATTCTTAATTTTAATAAACCTGCAAAACCCTTCGATGAATTAACTTTTAAAATCTGTATAAAAATGTAAACATCAACCAAACTGAAAGAATAAAATATTGCAGAAGAAACTACCAATATTTGTTTCTGGGTAGCTAAGGAAACGTAATGAACAAAGTTGAAGTAGAAATGATCATCTGTGAATCAATAATAAAAACGAATGACAAGTTTTGGAGGTTAAGTTATTATTATTTAAAGTTTTAAAATATGACAAATGTTTCGGTGTTTTGTTGTTTAAGAGGTTGCTTAGATGGCTTTAAATACACTGAAAATGTACCAAATATGCCTAAAGAGAATCCAATTCGATTGGATACAAATTTCATGGGTATTGCTAATCAAGACTTGCAACATGCTCAAAATTTATTTGTGTGATTTTAGGCTATGAGGTAGTTATAGTTAAAGGAGGGCAAAGGGTTTGTGGAGCAGGTGCAGCTCTAGGAAATGCTCCATTAGTTCAATCTAAATCGTATTTCGAAGCTAAAATACAACAAGGTGGCTCTTGGTCTATAGGATTGGCAACTAGACAGACTGATTTAAGCTTGACGCAAGGTATTCATTTAAATGGTTGAAAGACAATTTTGAATGCGTGCTATATGTTTTCTAGGTGGTATGGATGAGCATTCATGGACCTTATGTAGTGATCATATAATAAGACATAATAAGAAAGAATTATTTAAGATTAACACAGGAGATACCACAAAACAGATGAATTTACAAGAAGGTGACCTCATTGGTATTTCTTACGATCATATACAGCTCAAATTTTATGTGAATGGAAAAGAATTAGACCAAAGTGTAACTAATGTTAAAGGAACAGTTTATCCTGCTATTTATGGTAATTTATTGGTATTTTCCTTTTCTCTGCTTTTTCAATTTAAAACATTTTCTATTTCAGTTGATGATGGGGCCATTGTAGATATAATATTAGATAACTTCATTCATGCACCCCCTCCTGGATTCGAGAAAATAATGCTGGAACAATCTTTGCTTTGAAGTGTATACAATTCCATTTTTTTGCAGCACCATAATTTATTGACGTATTCTAAGGTGATTAATTTTTCGAATTAATACTGATGCACAGTGTCTAAAAACAAAATAAATACCTATATGTATAGATATATGACTTTCTAAAGTATAATAATATATATTTATTGATGTTCACATATTTTCAGTATTTAATATTACAATAAATTTGGTTGTTGTAATGCTGTAAAAAGAAATATGATAATGAATTATAATTTTTAATTAAAATCATTAATTATGCTCAATAATGCAACTACTCTCTATATTATAAGGTCTGCATGCTCATAAATTCAGTGATGATTTCTTTTAATATATTGTCTATTGTATACATTTCAATAGTATCCATTAAAATCTACAGGTTTTGTTAACAGTTTTAAAAGAACTAAGAAAAGAATTCATAATCCTTTCAGTATTGTGCAAAGAGATTTTACATTTAGTGAGTGATATTTGTTTATTATGAATTTAATAACAATAAATTTATGGCCTTCCACTAAAAAGAATTGTCATAATTAACCAGCAATTATAGATTATAAAACATAATTTGTTTTAACATTTTACTGGAAAATTTTTTATTTTATTTATTGAAAAAAAATGACAGTTAAACACTAATCTAATTTAAATTTCAGTTTTATATCTGGTATAACTGTAGACTGACTTTTTTGTGTCAAACTGCTCTTATCATTTATGATTTTGAAAGATGATGGAGAGGTAAATAAAAGACTAAAAATCATATGCTTTTTCATTTGAGGTATTACATTGTAGTTTTAGTTCATTCAATGAGTCCAAATAATTATTAGTAATACTGTCGTAATACTGGGAATTGATTGTGTAAAAAGCCTACTTGAAGGGTTTGTCAAAATTCCTTTTGTTAAGTTGGCACAGCTGTCCTGTATACTCATGCGGAGCTTGAGCAACAGCTTAAGTTTGTGTACAGTGTTTCATTTTGTCAGTTCATCTCGAGTGCATTTTGTGATTTTTTACAATGGATAAAAATGTCAAAGAAGGTATATCTTAAATTTTGTATTGCAAATGGAATCTCACGTGCAGAAATGCTGAAAATATAACACTGACAGCCCATGAAAGATTATCTAACAACTGAATGAGGAAAGTCATGAACATCTAAGAAAAATTTATGAGAACTGCCTCAATCAAGAAATCTTCTCTGAAGTATGGCAAAATAAGGCACACTACGAGGATCTCCAATTGCAATATGTTTTACTGCAGGGACATATTAATATAATTAGGATAATACATGCTACATGGAGCTTCCGAAGAAAAAACTTTAATTACTCTTGAAAACTATATTTTCTTTAGGTATACATGCACCTATATTTAGGACTTAAAAACATTGAAACTTATAATTTTAATGTAAAAATTTATAAAAGGATATGTTCAACTTTTAGGTTTTTTCCCTACAAAGGGAAGAAAAAATACCAATCTACTTATTGTGTCAGATGAATGAATAGATTCGTCTGGACTAACAATTGATAAATATTCTTAAAAACCCTGTGAATATAATTATTAATTGCAATGATACAAACATCAATAATTTCTCAATAAAAACTAATAAAGAATAATTTTCGTATCAAAATAAACTTGAACAGGTTCAATAAAAATTGGTTAACCTTGTGAATATAATTATTTGCAATTATACAATTGTCAATATATCTTCAAACTAATAAAGAAGAATTTGTATTAAAAAACAAACATGTTTGCTAAAGGTTGATCACTAAATATGGATCTGTCTGCAGAGACTTGAGATGATCTTTGAAGACAAAAATCTTTTACGATTATGAAAAATATGTAGAGTAATAAATATTCGTAGATCATTTAAAAATATAACAGATTATGGCTTTAAAGTAAGCAATAATAGTCTTTGGTTTGCTAAATAAATTGAATATTTTATGAACATATTTATACCCTACTTGAACAAAAGATATAGTTGAAGGAATTCAGTAATAGTATTAGGTTAATTTGAAACTTATTAAAGTGTTATATCTATTACGTTGGTTTGATTTAAATTATAATAATCAGTTCAGATAAAATAGAAATATAATTCGTTCAACCTCAATCACATATTCTTTCCCATTTATATATGAAGGATATATTGAGTAGGTCAAAATTTGGCAAATAATTTAAATTAAAAATACTTCTTGATGGTTCTTATATGAAAAAAAAACACAATATTTATCCCTCATAACAAAAAATGGCACATATTTAATAAAAATTAGAAGTGAATTCAAATAGTGACGTATTCGATACAGTAAAAATTCAATATATACAAAATAAAAATTACTGAAACAAAGTTGTCTTTCTACTACAAAATTAAAGCTAACATGCAATATAGTACAAAAGTGGGGACATAAGGAAAAAATCCATATGATAAGTACATTATAACCAAAGCTAGAAAAACAATACTTAGCCACCCACTTTTGTTACTTGTTCATATTTTGCACTCAATGTTTATATTAATTTGGTTGAAGAAACTAATTTGATTGTCTAAAATAATCTCTAATTAAAATAATAATCTCTAAAATAAAATAGCTGCCTTGACTCCTATACAAGGAGAGTCATTGCGGGTGATACATTAGACTCTTGATTACTTTGAAAATTTGTTGATTCAACATTATGTATATGATATAATGTTTTTTTTTGATTTGCTTCCATTTCCTTATAATTACTTTTAGTGATTCTTATGGTTTTGGAATTGGAAATTAAATGTATCTTGTTTTAGACAGAAAATATTGCATCTAAAAATCGACAAGCTTAATGATAAGCCATAATTTAACGATGTGCCATTTTCAAAAATGAGCCCACAGATAAAAGTCTAAGGAAGTAAAAATGCCTGAACTAACAAAATTCGAATATCGTTAAGAAAATTATATAACATTAATGACTACAACTGGCAACTTTTAAAAAGAATCTCAAAATTTGTGAACTTCCTTTGATTTTGTGCAGCAGTTTGGTAAAGAAATTTTGAATATTAAAATTTTCAGAGTGGTCCGTTGCCTGGATTACCTGAAAGATCTAATGTACCATCCATCATGAAGGTACTTGACTATCTATAGAAAAAAAGTAATAATCTGAATCTATAACATGATATTAAAGGAAAATTTAAATTTCAATATAGAAATGAAAATGTTCCAATTTCAGTAGTATTACTCAGGAGAATTTCAAAGGTTAATTCTTTTTTCAATAGAAGATAGAACTCATCAAAATAATTCATTACCAAAATATCGTTCATACAAAAAAGAGTATTCAGCCTTAATAATACTAATAACTTTATATATTTGAATAAAGTTATCATTATTATCTAAGTAAACATGAATTTCTAATCATGATCAGACATAGCTTAGTCATCGATGTGATATTTATTCATTAGCTGTACTGCAATTGAGTCAATATTCACTCTGAAGTACTCCTTTATGAATATTATGTTTTTTTGAACATTTTAGCACATGTTTTCGTATTGGTTGGGAAATTATTATTACATTAAAAGATTGAAGGGAAAACCTCCAGACACAAACAAAAATTACAAAAAATCAAACATTTTAAGAAAATCTGATCCCATGTCCAGGAAATATTTTTATGAAATGTGTTAGTTGAGATATTCTTTATTCCATCTTGAATGTTGGTCGAAGATTTCTTGCATTTATATTGTTGCAATTTACCAGTAATACTGGAATGTATTGTTACAAGAAACATTGAATTCCTTCGTAACTACCATTCTGTGTTCAGAAAAACTAGGACTATGCGCCTCTCTAATTGTTGACGAGTTCAAGCCGTGAACACTCCACAAGAACATAATAAATCTTTTGAGTATTTATATCATATATGTAATACTCCTATACTGATAGTTATCATAACTGATGGACTATGATCAAAGTGAGACAATTAGAGGCTAATTTCTGTAGATATATATGATAAACGAAGAAAAGTGTAGCAAACATCTGTATTTATGTTCACATTACTGTACTATATATACATCACATCATACAACCAAGACGAAAGTGTCCTGTAGGCATAGGTCCCCAAACAATTCCTAAGCAAGCTAGAGAGAGAGTGTTCAAGTTTTCATTTGATTTTCGATTTTTCTAAATAATTCTTGCAGGTTCCAGAATTTTCAGATCGAGCTTGGAGGATGAGATACTTTTTGAGGTTTAAATGGAATGGCGATCAGAATTGTTGTGGGAATTTACAGGGTGATACTTTTTTTCAAAGTTACTCTTCCTTTTTAACCTCTAAATTATTTTGTTGTACGCCATTGATAATTTTTCATGGTTTGGTTTCATTTTCAAAACTTCTTTGTAGTAGCTAGCATTTGCAGGAAAAAACCGAAAAAAATCTTGGTATGCGTCAAAATTGTTTAGGAAATTATGAAATACGAAATTATTTTATTATTTACATATTTCAAGGAAGCTTAATTCCCAAAACTCAACGAAAAAATTCAAGTAAGTGTACAAAATGTGAACTATTCTGTTGTATAGGTACACTTTTGTACGTACAAATGTAATAACACCGTTATTTCTTAATTCTACACATGCATTTTGTTTTCGATCAGAAAGTTCTCCTTTTGTTTCTGCAGTAACCGTATACACAGATCTTAACTTTTAAAAAGCATTGAGTTTGGATGTCCAATAAATAATTGAAAATTTCCCAAATTTTACCTGTCCAAAGTAAATTGTAGTATTGTTTCTCATTGTTGTTGCATATATTGTTATTGTTTTTTTCAATTCTGCATTCATTAATATTAATAAGTATTTCTACAATTAAAATTCCTTTCTGATTCATAAATTAAGAACAAGCCAATATCCATTTCTGCTATGGTTTTGCATATGTCAATATATGGCACGAAATTCTATTGAATGGTTTCAACTTGATGGTTATCCAGCACATTTTCATAGAAATGTAAAAAACTGGCTGGATCGCATTCAAAATGGATGTGCCCAATAGAAAAATTACAATACATATAATGAATTTTTTTCAAATTGTTCTTGTGAATGGTTGCGAATACGAAAAACTAACAGGATACAAAAAAGTTTAAAAAAACGAAAAATGAAATCATCCTATGGTAAATGGTCAGTGGCATAAGACTACAAGTACTACAAGTTGAAAAAAGTATCTCCCTCTAGATTATCACTACAATACTGATCATCATTCTATTTAAATCACAAAAAATACCTCATGCTTCAAACTTGATATGAACATCTTGAAACCTGCGAGATACTGAGAAAAATCTGAAAACTTGAACACCGGAAAGCTGGATTATGTAGTTTGCAGACCAATATTTATAGGACACTTGTCCTGAAATTGTACATTTTATCGACTGTTAAAGTTATTCTATAAAAAAGTGGACCACCTTGTATAGGAATACTACATGAATGATATATATAGTTGTTAATAAACATTATATTTACTATCGTCACCCCATTATTGTTTAAATGGTTTATTGTGATAAGTTTTTCCTGTTAAAAAACTCACCTTTGAAAACTCACTGTATAAAGAACTACTTATACTCTTTAATAATACTACTTATATTCTTTAATAACAATATGACGAATGAAGCTCCCGCAGTTTAATATTTTTATAGTATTTTTCAGATAAACTAAAAAGTGCAGTGTATTATGTGTTGGTCTTTTGAATCGGTACAGAACGAAGTACCAAAAAAAAAATTACCGCAATAAATATTGTTCAAAGTAGTATAATATTAATATAATATTATACCCAGAAGTGTATAATACAAAATCCGCACCTCATTTGTGCGAAAGTGTGACTTCCTTGGTGGCGGAAGATGAAAATTGCAATATCACAAATATGGACAGGATTAATCCAATTTCTTCACATAATCATTATCAGGAAGGTTATCCCAATCGAATTCACTTTCTCCATATTTCACACTCAGCTCTCCTAAATGCTTGAATCTAGTTTCGAAATCTGTATCTCTAGCTTTTACTTTTTGGAATCTTTCCATCAATAGTTTTTTTGCATATTTGTACAACTCTATGTCTAAATTATTTAATGTGGCTATTTTCGTTGCTTGAGTAGGAGTTAAAAATGGTATGGTCGAACTTGACACAGTAGAATTATTTTGTTCAAAGGGTATTGCGAATCTTAGATTAAAAGTTTCTTCGAAAATATACTGAGATATTTTTTGATATTCTGTGAGTCCAAAGAATGCCATAGACCTCAAATTGCGTTTAGCACTTGCAAGCATTATGCGATCTCTGTCTGTTTTCGACATATAGTTATTATCATAACAACCAACTAATGATAAATCAGCAAGCATTCTTGTCTGTCTGTTTATTGCTAGATTTGACTCACAATCAATGAAATCGTTTATTTCTACTCCCTCCCAATTTTCTCCATTATAACATGGAGGTATTTCCTCATCTGTAGCAGGTCTTCCATTACAACTATGTAGGGACCCTATAAATTAATAAGAAATCAATAATTTTATGAATTTTGTCAATTAAAGTGGACTATTCACCTTTCCATGTAGCCCCACGTTGCACATGTCTAAATTCTGAAAGATACCTTGATATAGGTTCTCTGAGTAAGGTTATATAGAAATATCTTCTTTTGATTTGTGTTCCTTCTATTTCATCTAATTTTCCATCAACACAATTCGTTAACTCTGTCCAGTCTGCATGTAGACCACATTTCCAGCCCGTGGTGTATCTACTAAACAGCCAGCTTTGGTTAGAATGTGGTCTAAAGCAATAACATCGTTTTCTTGTAAGTGGACAGGTACATGGTCTCTGTAAATCTAAATCATGTACCAAGTGTTTTCCAAAGGAAGTACCACCTAAAATTTAAAATTCATTATGACTGCAAGCATTGAGAAGGACAGAAAAATAACTTGCCGGTTTTTTGCATGTGTAAAAACACCATAACATCATGTGAATCCATGTCAAAAGTAAAATCATCATTGAGCATATCTTCATAGCTGAGACCAACTTTTGTGCTATAAATATGACCTAAGGGTTTTCCAATGTTGTCTTCTACTACTGATATGGGTAACTCTCGAGAACTTAGGGCACATACCTGCACATAATTCATATCGATGGATCATAAACATAATTGAACATTTAAAATTAATATTTATTATTATATGTCGGCTCCTTTTGGATACGAAGTTCTTATTAAATGATGTAACAAAAGATTGCACATAAACAAAGAACTATTAAAAAAAAATTATGGACATATATATAAATTTTCTACCTTATCTGGACAAAAATAGCCGAAACCTAAAATTCCAAAAACGGCTAACACTAGACAAAAAAATGATATTCTTTTCAACTTGGAAGATTTGGGTTCCATTTGTTTTATCTCGTAAACACCATAAGGAAGGAGGAGAGCGATATCACTATCAATACATTGCACTGAGACACTCTTTAGATTCTTCATTATTCATTGCATTCCAGATAAAAACTTTATCCGTTTATTTATTTACAGAACGTAAAATCAAAACAAAATCCCTTCATCCCATCGAGTAGGTAGTCTCGATCTATTTTTGTATTTTTCTATGGACTTCAATTTTCTATGACCCTCGCGAAATCGAACATATATTCCGGTGGTTGTGGGTTCGATTCTCGCTATTGTCATAGGTCGGGCGGTGCCACCTTAGACGTATTAAAAGAATAGATAAGCAATGGGATTAATTTAGTATCTATGACTAAATGGGTGCTCTTATTTATCTGTGTCTATTTGTTGTCTAGTAATGAAAAATTTCCAACATAAAAATACTGAATTGAAGCACATATTTTGTGTAAATTATTATGTATTTACTATCAAAAATTAATGTTATGGTGAAAATTATGCTATGGACACAACGGGATTCGAACCAACAATCGTTGGTGCTACAGCGGGCATTTCTGCCCTCAAATCCAATTGTCCAGTTAAAATTTCTTCTTCTTAAAGTGACCTCTTCTTGCTACAATTTCGGCAAATCGTTCTCGATCTTGTGTCACCCTCAGCAATGCTTCTGAACTTGGACCAATCTCTCCAATTTTTTAAACCATGAGCACTGTCTCCTACCAGGCTCTCTTTTGCCCTCTAGTATCAACCTTAGGAACCAATATTTACTGCCTCTATATACATGTCTCAAATAGCTCGTCTTTTGTCTTTTAACAATAACCAGCATTTCTCTGTCTACATTCATTCTTCTCAAGACAGTTTCATTAGATACGATACGTTCAAGAAATTTTAAGCATACTGCGCATAACCCACATCTCGAAGGCTTCTGAGCGTCTTATGGAGCCACCGTTGCCAACCATACGGTAATTACTGTATTTATACGGTAAATTGAGTCTAAATACGGTATACGGTCCGAATGGGCTACCGTACGCCGAAATACGGTAATTTCACAGATTCTGATCAATTTCAGAATTCTTTCACTAGTGCCATCTCTCAGCGAGATTCAGAACTAACAGAATGCTCAGTTAGCTTATCTGTAACGTTTGTTGATAAGTAGATTCCTGCCAAGAACCTTGAATTCTAGGGGGATTTCACCAACATAAATTTTGGTTTAAATTTGCAATTCTTGGCAAAATATAATTAAGGAAAAGATAATATAATTCAGAGGAAACATCGTTCAATGAATGATGAATTTGTTCTACTGATAGAAGACGGTCATCTAAATATTTAGAGTTAGCTAGTGATGGCCAACGTGTTTGTGAAGCCTCCCCGAGGAAACCAGATACAGTACATTTGATAGTAACCATAGATTAACAATAATATAGTCTTGTTGATCTATGATAGTAACTTTTCCGGTCGACTCGAATTATGTTAGATACTCTCTTCAAGGAGATCTCCTGGGCATGCCATTATACCATACTAAGTGCAAATATCTGGGAATACTGAAAGACAACTAACTGACTTTTAAGCATCACATAAAAACTCAGAAAAAAGCAGCCATCACACGAGCCGGACACTTCAGGTCACTTACATTCAGAAACTTAGTCATCAACACCAAAACATCCACTGCTATTTACAAAATGATCTGCAGACCACTGCTGGAGTATGGCCACCATAACATTCTCAAATACAACAATAACTGCATTATACAACCTAGAAAAAGCGGAAAGAACTTCCCTTAGAAAAATAACGAACAATCTTTTACACAATCCTTGTAACATCATGTTATACGAGACAACAGAAGTGGGGCCAATACTGACCAGACTGCAAAGGCTATGCAGAAATTGATTGGAAAAAGGCAAAACTACCAGCACTCCCACTGTTTGAACATTTAATGTCCCTACAATAACATCTGTGTAGCAACTACTACATTTTATATATTATGAATTAAAATGTATATTATTCTTTGGAAGATTTCAATCGCTTGCCATGTGATTCGTGAAAAAATAATTTGAATTTCCATATGTTTATTTAAATATAATAATTATTCCGATTGTTCAATAAAGTTAATCTCTACGTCTCTATATATTATTGATTTGTATTGATTACTTTTTAGAGAAAAATGAAACTCATCCATAATTTTCAAATGTTCATTATATTATCAGGAAAAACTTGAAACAGTGGATTATCTCTTAATGAAGAACAAAACTAAATAATTTTGTTAATCGAAGTTTCTGATTGTGATTAGATATAGTATTTTTTGCGTGCTTTAATTTTGTGGTTATTTTTTGTAGGTATTTGTTCACCCATCGTAGGAAAAAGTCATTCAAACAGAATAGTTGCATCACGTACAAGCCATAGCTCCTCGGAGTTAAAGCTTCTGTGATATAATTCAATTATTCACCTTCTGTATTTCAATTTGTGAATGTGGTATTGAATTATTGATGATGTGTAATTTACTCAGTGATAAATATTATTATTTTACAAAAATTAACTTTTAATTTCTAGAAATTTTTCCAGCGCTTGTCCCAGAGCACACTACAGTGCCTTCCAATTTTTTTTTTAATTTTCAGTCAAAAATGAACTCTGAAGCTCTTAAATGATAACGGATTAACGGATGTTGCTAGGGAGCTTCCACCTCTTAGTTAGGGAGACGGCTTTTCGTTTTCGAGCATGCGCACCTGAAACTCATTAGACAAGGCGTGATGCGCAGCCCTGGTCACGAATTTGTTGACTGGTCGGGTCCTCTATCGGTACGCCGGTCAAACTACGATAGAGCAAGGCAGGTTTCTGGACGGGGAGCGAAGAAGTCGTTCGCTACAACTCAAACAATTAAAAGGAAAGACTTTACAGGGCAGACTTTAAGACTGAATGGGAAGATAAAGTTCGAGAATACGCAAAATCCACCCATGAGACTCGAAGATATAACCATTGGAAATGATATTTTTTTGCGCACTTGTTCTAGGGAACAGTGTGCTATCATTTTGCCCAAATGCCTAAGTTTTTATTTGAGCCAAAATTGGTCTCAAACGAGTAGTTTAATAAAATTCACATGTTCTGTGTACCACTGTTCCACAATCAGAAATGTGGTCCTTCGGAGCCCAAAGTCGAAGGCAGAGATCTTCGTGTTTTGAGGTACTATCCTGTACTCTCTGCTTGGTCTTCCGAAAACATGCTTGGCAAGCATCCATCACTAGATTTAAGATAATGTTTGTCATAGTGGCAATTTGTTTGAAAAACAAACTGGCTTCCATCAAATTCACTATTATACTTCTACTCAACTCGCCAAGTTAATGGATGTATTTGACCATCTACTTACTTCAGGTGTAAACGTTTAAACATATTTTCTAACAAAGCATCACTCTGTGATAAAACCATCATTTAAAGTTGAAACGTGGTTTCGCCTACTGTGATAACTCTATTAAAACTAGGATAATAAATAATAATAACTTTATTTACCCAACGGGAAGATTCCCAATTACTAAATAACATTTTTATATTTCAGCAGCACGTAAGAAAATTGTCCATTTTCAATCTGAATTTTTCCATTTTCACTAGTCTATCCACTTTTCAGTAATAAGTAAATTGTTTACAAGTTACTTCACGCACGATTCTTCAGGTGTGGGTCGAATTTCATTATATTTTCCACTTTTATCTAACACTTCTGACAATTATTTATAAATTTTCCAGGCTAGGTTCTTCGATAGAAGTATATTTTCAGTCAATTCTGTACTTTTCACTAAAAACAACGACTACTGTATATACATATCCCACGCTTGATTTCTCCGATAAATTCATTCACTCCATTTTTCATTTTCATAACTTGGATCACTATGTTTACTTGATATTTTAGAAATTTCGTTCAACTCGTCACCAAAACTCGCGAAAATCGTTTTTCACGTAAGAGATATCCAACCGAATGTAGTACCACATTAATCACGCTCACTTATCACTAGGTTTCACGTCACTATTCGAAATTAAACTAGAAAGAGTGAATATTGCGATCCGTTCTTCGCGCTCTGTCATATAAAACTGATTAAATACTTCCAAACGAATGACCAGTCTCTGAATCACCCCTGACGCACGTTGTTATGTAACTGACAAGTCCAATATTCTAGCAACATATACGGGGTGCATCCGAAAGTATACCGCTTAGTTTCATTAAGATTTTTATTTCAAATCTAGAAAAACATTATTTCGAGTTGAAGTTGTACGAGGGGTATTCAATAAATTTTATTACCAGATTTATGTCATTTATTTTATTTTCTTGATTGTTTCGGACTTTACTTACTTATCGTATATGATTTAAAGTAAAACACTTTATTTCCGCTAATATTTATTGTTTACACAACAATTGTTTCGTCAATTACATTTTGACTTCCTCAGGTGAGTATGGTACTTTTACAAAATCGGTCTCCTTAAATATAATTTTGAGCAAAAAGAAACGTGATAACATGAAGGTTTGTTTTGGGAATTTTCAGAATTTATTCAAAGAGGTTCACTAACAGGGATCAGTTTAAATCTGTCTTGTCGTTAAGTACAATGATTTTTATGATGCTGGTTTATTTTTAGTGCTTCTAAAAGGCCAGTGTGTTCTTTATATGAAAAACTTCGAAATTGCCTGTTTGGCCAATGTACCGCAGGTTAACCTATATACTCCCGATCTCTTGTTCTTATTGACGAAATCTTCATTTTTCTCGATTTACCTAAAGAATTTATGGTTTTATATGAAAGATTTCGATTTTTCTAATACCTAGCTATCAGTTCAGATTTTCGTCCTATATATGTAAGCAAATATAGTGTTTATTTTTCATTCTAATTTGTGGGTAAACTAATGACATGGATTGTTTTTGTTGGATTTCATTTAATAGTTTGTCGATAATTGATGGTTTCTACTACTCATTATTTACTGCAGTTTGTTTATATTTATCTCTATCTCAAAATTCTTCTGTGACATAGGTACGTTAACCATTCTATACAACATACTATCGTATGCTGCTCATTTATGTGCTAAGGGGTGATTTGAAGAGTATTGTGCAATTTGTTTGTGTCTGTTTACGGTGTATCGAAAAATCATGTATATTGTTAATTTTGGTTATTTTTAAGTCTAAAAAATTTATGCTATCATTTTGAATGTAGTTTGTTAAATGGAATTGTGAAGTGCAGAGTTTCCTTGAAGTCGTTATTCAAAGTAGGAGAATTGTTCTTATCCATTTTTAAGGTGGGATGGCACTGCACGCAGATTTTATTTATTTATTTTTTTCTGTTCAAGTGCGTGATTCACCACGTGGCTGATTCATATTTTGTACCAGTTTTGTGAGCTGCCCGAAATCTAAATTGGTGTGATGTTGGCATTCATTGCTCTGTGTCTGAAAATCTATTAATTCTTATTAGGACACGTCTTGGATATTGCTAGTTATCTAGAGTAGGTGTTGTATGTTGCATTCGTGTTGTTGAGGATTTTTGGTATTTTCCTGTTCTGTTGGATGTTTAGTCTTCATTGATACTTCTTATTAGTTTTTAATAATTTGTAATAGAGTTCACATTACTTATATTATTTATTTATTCTGTTTGTTTCTAGTGTTGATTGTTCCTGACTTGATGTTGATGTGTGTTATTTGCTAATTATTGCCTAATTTTATTAGTGTCTGTTGTAATGAAGGTATTTCATCACTATTGTGTAAACACGTTTCTTCTTAGATTGGTATGCATGGTGGGTCTAAGTTGTTATTGTAATGCATAAACTTTTCTGCACGTGTCTGGTCCAGTACTATTTATTTTAATGTGGTCTGCTGAACATTTTATTGGAACGAAGTTCCTTATCGCACGTTGCGAAAGGGGGCTAGACGGAAAATATTAAGACCAAAAGTTGTAACGACACTTTTTGCTATAGTTTCAAGCCGTGCGGCGTGCACGTGTTTCTCTGTCTATCTCTCTCTCTCTCATAGAAAGCAAGCCAGTTATTTTCGTTTCGTCTTTCTATTTCGCATTAAACAGTGTGTTATCGCGACGATTATTTTTGTTGAGTGTATTAGGTTTATTTATCGTTACATTTGATGATGATGAAACTAAATTTCGATTTCATCATAATCGAGTACAAGCTTCATCAACAATATCTCTAGTACAAGAGTTTCAGAGATTGTCATTAAATAAGCTTGAAACGAAGGCAAAATCAGTCATTGATTTCATTACTAGAGATAAAGGCATTTCATTGTGTACGTTCAACGTCCAAAGCCTTCGTAAACATTCAGTCGATTTAATCGACTCTGTTACAGAAAAAACGAACATTTTGTTAGAGACATGGTTGGACAATCAAGAAGAATGTGATATACCTAATTTTAATTGTATAGCTCACTTTAAACGTGATTTTGTTCGTTCAAGTGGAGTTGAGATTTATCACAACACAAACGATACGACCAATCTTGTAACACCAAATATGTCGGTCATTATGAACAATATTCAGGACTTGCACGTAAGACGTACAAGTGTTGCAGATTTATGTGCAGCAGAGTGTGTAATGGAAAACGGCGTTACATTAATCATGGCAGTCATATATGTCTCACCAAATAACAAATTAATAGATATTCAGGAGTTCATTCATCGAGCACTGCTAGAGTATTCTAAAGATGTATCTCAAACGCTTAGCAGAAACAACAGAAATTTAGATAAACGTCGTCCACTCATTTTGACCGGTGATTTTAACATCAACTTGAGTAATGAAAAATCAAAACCATTGCTACAGTTTCTAGAGGAAGAATTGGATTTAAGAATAAACAATAATCCAGCAGAATCAACAACAAAATATAATACTACCATCGATGCAGTTTTTTCAAGACATTTAAATAAAAGAGAATCCCAAACATATGTTTCCTACTTCAGTTACAACAAGCCAATTATTACTAAAATTGAGCCTACTAATTAAGTTTATATTACATTATATTTGTTAATAATAAAAAAAATATTATAACTTAAAAAAAATTAAATTTTATTACAATTCCTTCACTAATTGATCGAAAGGAACTTTGTTCCATCCGGGTGTCCCTTGACACTTCTCCATTTTTTTATTGTTTGTCTTCTGCACTGTTTTACCATTTCTTCGTAGTGAATAACTCCCTAGATGAATATTGTATGTGGTTTGAGGTTTTTATTCGGACTACTCTTGGGTTGTTCGGTATCTTTGTTCAGGTTACTCAGAGCATTAAATTTGTCTTAGGTTGTTATGGGGGTTGTGGTGTTGACTTTTATTTTTCTTTTTTTGTATTAGTGGTTCCTACTACCTACATTTATTATTTCCTTTTTCATTCTCCTCCCACGTCTTCGCCACTTGATGACATTTGGTGGTAGTAAACATTGGTGTCATTTGTTAGTGCAGTTGAGTTTGTAGTATAACCCATCGCTGCTAAATAATAAGTTCGTCAAGACTTCGTTTGATGCTCCAGGATCTCAGATCAAGAATAATGAAACTGTCAAGTAAAAATCAAACTAAGGAAACAACCAATTGCAGAAAGTCATGCAAATCCTATCAGTGCTGTAAGTCTTGTAAATCAAGAGTTATTTATAAGAACATGTTAATAAAAATTATATTGCCGGACATTAATCAGAGATAATCTTTCGGCTTGGAATTGTTACTTGATATCTTTGATTGTGTGCATAGCACATACATTACAAAATTTGCAGTTATGTAACCAAATAGTAGTTGTTAAATACGCGAATATGTTGAACATAAAACTTAAGAATAAAATATGTTTGAAATTAGTTCAAGTAAGGCTTTTTCAGTATCTTAAATATCAAACAGATTAATTCTGCTAACCGCAATACAAATTTTAATTTGTTAATCTCCTTTTTGCAAGTGTCTCAGACGTCACCACTTTGTGTAAATGTTCTTAAAAACCGGGGTTGCAGACAATTTGGTCAGAAGTAGTATCTTTCACAATCTGTGAATTGTGTTTCAAGAAGTACTTACCTCAAGTCCCATCTGGCATTGTATTCTTTAAATTTAAATGAACTCTATCTGTATGTTTTCTGAGAGAATCTTTCCGATTTGTAGCATAATCACATAATTTGCATTTATGTCGCTTTAAAATTAAATTAATTGAATCTGTATGATTTTTTATAGTAGCTTTTAGATTTGTTGATTATTCACATAGGTTACACCTATGATGCTTCAAATTTAAATGATCTGAATCTATATGATTTTTCAGAGTAGCTTTTAGATTTGAATCTATATGATCGTTAAGATGATTTTTAGAATCCCTAGAGATAAATAAACATAATAAAATTGGAATATTACTTAACGAACAAATAGATTTAAATAGCTCACCTCTGTTAAATATATTCAGATAAGCTGGAATTTGCAGGGATCCTTTTTTGGGTTTTAGTGCCTAATAAAAAAATTTATTGTAGTTACTGTAATATAAATAGCCACGGATTTCGGAAACAAGCTTAGTTATTCAAAATGTGATCTTACCTGATGATGCTACTGTGATAGCGAAACAATTGTTGTGAGTTTAACAATAAAAATTTGTGAAAATCAGAATAACCTTATTTCAAATTATTTAATATGGATTTTCACCAAGTAAGGACTGATACAATTCAATATTTAAGACAAGCTGAAACCAGTTTTTTAGTCCTATGGTATTATAAGCTCCTAATAAGGTGCAATATTAATACACAAAACATTTGGTTCTATACCAAATGTTTGAAACTAAGTGTGTTCCCGAAATACATAACATTAAGAACGAAGAATAAAAGTACTACCGCTGACAAGGGACGAATATATGGAATGAAGATCTGGTTAAAAGGAGACATGAAGAGAGAATATGCCAAACGAGATGCCCACAACGTATATCTTAGGGTAATACACTCAGAATTAACTTATAGACTCCATAATATCATCTTTGATTCTATAGATCAAAACGCAAGAGAAAAAGTCGCTAATATTATATATAAAAAATTCTTGACTCAGAAGAAGAAAATAACCAAATTAGTATCAGATAAAATTCATAAAAACAAAAAAAATTTCAACAAAATCAAAAAAAAAAATTTTCAAAACACATATTTTACCCTAGATTCAAAAATCTTTCAGGAACAGAATTTAATGAAACAGAAATTAATCTTTTGAATAAAGGATTCAAATATAATATTAATTCAAATAACAAAAAAGACTTAGAATATGTAGCAATAGGTTCAGAACTAGCACTTAAAAATTACAAGAACACAAATATCGACAAACATATTATTACCAATATGATTACAAACCATCATAAATTACCCAATAGAAATTCCAGAATGAAAGAAGAATATAAAACTATTAAAACTATAAATCAGAAAATCACGGAAAATAATTTAATTTTCACCCGAGCCGATAAAGGTAACACTATTATTGCTTTAACAAAAAGTGACTATATTAGCAAATCAGTTACTTTCCTAGAATTAAATAATTTTCAATTAATCAAACACAATCCAACGACAATTTTCCAAAAACAAATTAAATCCCTAATAACCCCGGAATCCAGTCTTTTTCGGAATACCCCAAAAAATAGATTAATTTTAATGAATCCACAACCTCCAAAAATGTATTCTTTGATTAAATTACACAAGGAAGATTATCCTATTAGACCGGTTGTTTCGTTCGTTAGTGCACCTTCATTTAAACTTTCGAAAGAACTTATTCAGATTATTTTAAAAGAAACTAAATTCCAAGCTAAATACTCGATAAAAAATTCACTACAGCTAATAAACAAAATAAAGAATATCCACTTACCTCATAATGCTAAATTCATTTCATTTGACGTACAAAATTTATTTCCAAGTATACCACCAAACGAAACAATTAAACTAGTAGATAATCTATTAATCAACAATAGATGCAATACAATTATCAAAGAAGATATTTTAGAATGTCTAGATATTTGCACTAGACAAAATTATTTTCAATTTAAAAATAAAATTTATAAATCCGAAAACGGTTTGATTATGGGAAATCCCTTAAGTCCTTTATTAGCAGAAATATTCATGGACAATATTGAAACTAAAATTCACCAAAATCCCCTTAAGAAATATTTTTTATATTGGTATAGATATGTAGATGATATTTTCTGTTGCTTCACAGGTACAGACAGACTTTTGAAAAAATTCTTTTTATTCATCAATGAAATACATCCTTCAATTAAATTCACTATGGAAACCGAACTTAATAACTCTATTAATTTTCTTGATTTAACTGTTACTCGAATAAATAGTTCACATGATTTTTCAATATTCCACAAACCAACCTATACGGATTCTATTATACACAATAAATCAAATCATCCTCTAAATCAAAAATTATCAGCATTTAATTGTATGATCCATAGATTAGTTAATATTCCCATGAATCGAGAAAATTATATTTCAGAACTTAACATAATTAAACAAATAGCTTTTAATAATGAATATGATCCAAAGTTGATAGACAAATTATTGATGAAAAAAAAAAATAATAAAATAGCTTTAAATATGGTGTTTCCTAATATAAAAGAAAATTTTAAATACATTTCCTTAAATTACACTAAAGGTATTGCTGAGAAAATTGCTACATACCTCAAAAATAAATATAATTTGAGAACTTCATTCAAAACTAATTTAAACTTGAGTAAATTTATCAAAAATAATAAAGACTACACACATAAGGATGATAAATCTGGGGTTTATAAGTTAACCTGCGGTGATTGCCCTAAAATTTACATAGGTCAAACTGGAAGAACGTTCCGTCATAGGATGTATGAACATTTGAAGAGTTTCCTCAACAATAAAAGCAATTCCACATATTCCAACCATTTGTTAGAAACAGGACATAATTTCAACCATAACTTTGAAATTCTACATATAGAAAGCAAAAGTTATGCCTTAAATCTGTTAGAATCCCTAGAGATAAATAAACATAATAAAATTGGAATATTACTTAACGAACAAATAGATTTAAATAGCTCACCTCTGTTAAATATATTCAGATAAGCTGGAATTTGCAGGGATCCTTTTTTGGGTTTTAGTGCCTAATAAAAATTTATTGTAGTTACTGTAATATAAATAGCCACGGATTTCGGAAACAAGCTTAGTTATTCAAAATGTGATCTTACCTGATGATGCTACTGTGATAGCGAAACAATTGTTGTGAGTTTAACAATAAAAATTTGTGAAAATCAGAATAACCTTATTTCAAATTATTTGAAATGTTTTTATATGATATTTTAGAGTAGCCTTTAGATTTGTAGAATGTTCACATAATTTACATTTTTGATGCTTCAAATTCAAATGAACTGAATCTATATGATTTCTAAAATCCTTTTTATAATTTATATTTCTTCGAATTGAAATGAACTGAATCAATATGATCTTCATGATGATTTTTAATATTTGTAACATATTGACATAGGTTGCATTTATTTTTCTTCAAGTTTAAATGAACTGAATCTGAATATCTTTTAAGATTCACTTTTTGATTTGTTATAATTATAATGTTATTCTGATTTTCACAAATTTTTTTTGTTATGTTTACAACAATCGTTTCGCCATCACAGTAGCATCATCAGGCAAGTTTACATTTTGAATAACCTCAATAATACAGATATAAACATAGCTTATAGAACCAACAATTCATTAGGAATGCAAAACCTAAAAGGAACAAATCACATTTGTCAGGTGTTTATCAAATATAATGCCGTACCTGCTGAAAAATTTATATTGGACAAACTGGATGATGTTTCGAAATTAGAATAAAGGAACATAGACGTTCCTTCCTCAATAATAATAATAAGTTGGATTCTATGTATGCGGAACCTCTAATAAAAGGGAAACATGATTTTGATGAACGTTTTATGATGGAAATAAACCGATTTAGATATTCGGGGAATTTATTGGATGAACAAAGTGAGTTTATCTAATTCACCTTTCATTGGATCTATTTAACTAGGGACCCGGTGGTTTTACTAAAAGAAATAAAAATATTTTCTTGTACCTCAAAACAGAAAATATTTATATGCTGTGTATTACCAAATTTTAGACTAGTTGTTTGTAAACTTCTAAAGAAGTTAACTATGTTAACGAAACGCATCATGTGAATAACGCAAGATAAGCCCGAAACAATTCAAGAAAATAAAATAAATGACATAAATCTGATAACAAAATTTATTGAATAACCCTCGTACAACTTCAACTCGAAATAATGTTTTTCTAGATTTGAAATAAAAATGTTAATGAAACTAACCGGTATACTTCGGATGCACCCCGTATATGTTGCTAGAATATTGGACTGGTCAGTTACACAACAACGTGCGTCAGGGGTGATTCAGAGACTGGTCATTCGTTTGGAAGTATTTAATCATAGATTCTTGTTTAATATGACAGAGCGCGAAGAACGGATCGCAATTATACACTCTTTCTAGTTTAATTTCGAATAGTGACGTGAAACCTAGTGATAAGTGAGCGTGATTAATGTGGTAGTACATTCGGTTGGATATATCTTACGAAAATCGTGAAAAACGATTTTCGCGAGGTTTGGTGACGAGTTGAACTAAATTTCTAATTTATTAAGTAAACATAATGATCCTATTCAAGTTGTGAAAATGAAAAATGGAGTGAAATGAATTTACAGGAAAAATCAAGCGTGGGATACACCATTCGTTGTTGTTAGTTAAAAGTACATAATTGACTGAAAATATACTTCTATCGAAGAAGCGAACCTAGAAAATTTATAAATAATTGTCATAAGTGTTAAATAAAAGTAGAAAATATAATGAAATCCGACTTACACCTGAAGAATCGTGCGTGAAGTAACTTGTAAACAATTTACTTGTTACTGAAAAGTGGATAGACTAGTGAAAATGGAAAAATTCAGAGTGAAAATGGACAATTTTCTTACGTGCTGCTGAAATATAAAAATGTTATTTAGTAATTGGGAATCTTCCCGTTGGGTAAATAAAGTTATTATTTATTATCCTAGTTTTAATAGAGTTATCACAGTAGGTGAAACCACGTTTCACCTTTAAATGATGGTTTTATCACAGGGTGACCTTTGTTAGAAAATCTGTTTAAAGTAAACGATTACACCTGAAGTAAGTAGATGGTCAAATACATCCATTAACTTGGCGAGTTGAATAGAAGTATAATAGTGAATTTGATGGAAGCCAGTTTGTTTTTCAAACAAGTTGACACTATGACAAACATTATCTCAAATTTTGTGATGGATGCTTGCCAAGCGTGTTTTCGGAAGACCGAGCAGGGAGTACAAGATAGTACCTCAAAACACGAAGATCTCTGCCTTCGACTTTGGGCTCCGAGGGACCATAACACATTTCTGATTATGGAACAGTGGTACAAACATTTATCAGCCTATGGTTAAATTTACTCTACGCAGTGGTTCACAAAGCTCCACAGTGAATCTAATAGCGCCCCGGATCTAAATGACTTATTTCTACATATCGTTAGGTCGGAAACTCGCTCAAATCGGATATCATTCTTATGCAGCGGAAGGGGTTAGAAAAGACAGGATACAGCCAGGATGCACCTACAACTGCACTTCCAGTAACCAGAAACCTAACCGTTACAAGGCGTAAGTTTAAATGGACAGTAAGGTAAGGGTAACTGTGGCATGCCCAAGAGATTTCCTTGAAGAGGGATCTAACATAATTCGAGTCGACCGGAAAAGTTACTATCAAATGGACTGTATCTGGCCTCCACCGGGAAGCTTCACAAGCACGTTGGCTATCACTAGCAACTCTAAATATTTAGATGAACGTTTTCTATCAGTAGGGCAAATTCATCATTCATTGAATGATCTTTTTGTTGAGTTATATTATCTTTTCCTTAATTATATTTTGCCAAAAATGGCAAATTTAAATCAAAATTTTCAGTCAGAAAAGGTAGTACTTCCATATTTACATAAAATGATTGAGGATGCTTACAGAAGTTTTCTGTTATGCTACATGGAAAGACAATAAGTAACAAAAACTGCAATATCTGAGATAGATCCATCAAATAAAACTTGGTTTCTACCAAAGAAAAATGTTTATGTTGGCATAGAGGTAATGAATCAAATTTTAAAGCCATTTATTTCAGGAATGCCCGAGTTATCAGAAATGTTTTTTGGAAGATGCAAGCTTTTCTACTCATGTCTCTGTGTGGAAATTAGAAAACAGTATAGTTGCTGCCAGATTACCATTTTACTACTGAAAAAAAAAAGATGTCAACGAGGATATTGACGTATTCTGGGGAAAAATGCTGAAATATGATAATGAACAAGGTGTTTTTGAATTTCAGAATTCATCAAAGTTCGTACGTAATTTACTATCTATTCCACATTCAAATAAATGCTGAATGTGAAAGAGTGTTCAGTAAAATAAACTTGGTAAAAACGAAATCAAGGAATAAGTTGACAACAAAACCCATAAACGGTTGTCTATTAACTTCGCAGTGTGTGAAAAAAGATGGAACACCTACCCAGAATATGTACACAAGAATGAATGTGGACATGTATTCTTCCACTTCGAGTATCGATGTTGATGGAGATGAATTTGTTATTGAAACTTAGATTATATCTTCTTTGTACAATAAATATAATCATTTTACGTATATATTGTTTACTTAATATCTTGATATTGAGGGGTTAGGAAAATTTGTACAAGTTTGTTGGTTAGGTTTGACCACAGAATAGTAAGAATTGTTTCTTTCACTATGAAGCATAGAGTCTTGTTTATGTATGCTATGAAGTTACCGTACGATGTACGGTAAATGTGTCCCAACCATTTGCGTCTAATTAAGAGACGTAGCGAGATAAGACAAGACAAAAAGTGTCCCAAATATAGTAATTTTTCGTCTCTGATACGGTAATCTCAGTATTTTCCGTTGGCAACGGTGTATGGAGCGGACTCCCAACGTCCAAGACTCAACTAGGATACACTAGACTAAATTCCATACAGAAGAACCGAATATATATGTTTTCACAATCCTGTGCTTAAGGACAAGGTTGTAGAAATTTATTCTTTCAAAATAACGTCGGTTTTTTGAACTTCCTCAGTAAACATAGGACAGTAATCGGAAAACTTATGAACTAATTTCTAGTCTTATTCATTCTGAATAATAAAATACTGAATTGAATCCCAGGTTCAAGCAGTTTTATGGAAAATTTTATTTTCATACATTAAAATAAAGTTCACGTGAAAGTATTATATTAGTAATACTAATAATATATTTCTATTCAGATATGGTAGTTCGTTTTTACTATAGACTTAATACGATATTATATTAAATCAATGACTTTTTGCCTAAACTTCTAATTTTAATTTTTGATTCCGTATTTCCAAGAGTAAAACAAAATAGTGACAGATAATTAAATTGTTAATCCTATTTAACATGAATCAGAGCATAAAGATCCTCAGGTTGTTGCCGCTCAAGAATAGTGTGTCCAATTTTCAAAAAAGAGACTATGCATTTAAAAGCTATTTGAAAATCAAATGGGTTAGACCTGTTAAAATACCATGTTTCGCACCCGAGAAATCAGGAGATTTGGAAGGCTTTCCTGAAATTGATAAGAACCAAATTCGAGATGATTTCAAACATTGCAAAGAACTGAAAACAGCTAATGAATTGGTTAAAAAATTGTTCACCTATGAATATGCTCCCAGACGAGCCACTGTTGCACATGTGATAAATTCAACCGCAGATAAAGTAAGGAGACATAATAATGATTATGGCTCTCATGAAGTAATTATTGCTAGATGGACAGGTGTGATCCGAGCAATGCAAGAAATCATGGAACGATTCCCTCGTAACAAAAGATTTAAGGTTCAGCTGAAAGAATTGATCGATAGAAGGAAAAAATATCTTAGATATCTTCGTCGCTGGGATTATAAAAGATTTGAATGGGTACTTGAGAATTTGAGCTTATCATATAAACCAATGCCATTAGATGTTCACTGGGTTACTAGGAGAGATTCCTTGAGGAAACTCACAGATAAATATTGTGATGAAATGAAAAAAGATAAACTAGAAAAATTAAAACTTCAACTCGAAGCTGAGCAACCTGCCTTTTTGGAAGAAAAAATTCGTTCTTTAGAATTTATTCGAGATGAAGAAAAAGCATGCAGAATAAAAACAACTATCACTCAAGAGGAAATAGACAGTGTTAAAAAACAGCTGGAAGAATTGCAAGAGAAGATTAGAGAGAGAAGAAGACAAGAACTAGAATTACTGGAAGAATGAGAATTTAATATTAATAATATTTTAAAGAATATGTTTGAATCATAATTAAAGTTTTATTTCAACTTCATTCTTTTATTTACCTAATTTTAATCCTTGCATTGAGAATATTTGATTATGTTTGTCTTATTAAGAATATGAAAAAAATTTATCAAGATTCATTATTTCCTGAATGATAATTTAAGGCAGGACCAAAAGTCTTCTTGCTTTCAATTTCAATTTGCTTTCTTAGTAATAACATCTGAATTCTTTAAATTATATTATTTTTTCCTTTGTGCGTCGGCGCTGTGGATTTTGGCTTTTTAATACAGGATTATATTTTATCCACACTCCACACTTCAATATCTCTATCTGTATCTATCTTTATAGAACGTTATGTATATCTCCTTCTATGCAACTATGAAATCTATTGGTATACATAACACACGACTTGTCAGTGGCGCTAGTGTCGAAGTATGCCGATGTAAAATAAACGTCCAATGAAGTTAATTTCTATAAGCGTCTAATTTTAACATCTTATTGTTGAAAAAGATAATTAGTAAGTCTTTTCTCATCACTGATGTATTTATATCTAAAATAGTTGTTTTTAGGTTATTCATTGTTATATTCTCTTGACGAAATAACCATCGCAAAACAAATCTGCGCGATATAACTATAGAGAACCTGTTCAATTACCCAATGGGGGTATCTTCTATTGAGGACTGGGATTATTTTACTTTTATTCATGAAAATAAGGTGTTTCCCAATATACATTCTCGGTAATTATCTGTTTCTTTACTTCATATTATGCAAATATTCTGAGGGAGTAATAACAGGTTTAGAGGTCATAAGGTAAGATTTCAATTTGATTAGATATAAACAATCTAACCCAGTGTAATTTCAGATATACAAAATGTCTACTAATACTGAAGAGAATACCCCATTGAATCATTCCGAAGGGATATCCATTTCTTCAGAGGTAAACGAACATGAGAATGATATTAAAAGTTCAGAAGAACCTAATTTAGCAACAGAAGTTGAACTAGTGGAAGATAAACCAAGTGACATGAAAACAATTGAATCACAAGATAATGACACTGCAGAAGATGAACAAGGTAGTACAAAAAGAAGTCGAGAGTTGAAACTTTTATTAGCTTTGTCGAAAGAAGCTAACCTGGATGTCAATATTTGTCATAAAAGAAAGAGCATGGATTCTTTGAAATTCAAAGAAATATTATCACCTGTCAAACCCTATTCTGAAAATGAAATGTCTATGAAGAAATCAAAAGTTGATAAATTCCCAATTACGGCAGAATGTGAACTCGACAGTACAGCTAGAGAAAGTGGTGGTTCAATAGATAACCCAAATGCAGAGAGGGCACAGAAAGAAGAAGCCAAAGGAAAGGAAATTACCGAGGATAGGAAGAACATAAAAGATGTCAAAATTTTTAAGGTGAATTGTCTTTACACAATTTTTGCTGTTCACAATTTTAAAGAGTACTTAGTAAAAGTATTATTCAATTTCGAAATTTATTCTGGTACTTTTTCTGAATATTTAACTTGTTTCTTTTACAGCCTAACAAAGATGTATTTTGTTGGAGGTGTCATAGAGAAGGCGTAAATATTTCATGTGAAACATGTCCCAGATCATATCATCAAAAATGTTTGAAACAGACAATTTCCGATGCCAACAACTGGCCTTGTCCTGAATGTGTAGCAATCTTGAAAGCAGAAAGTACTCAAACGAGGTAAGGTCTTCGAAATTTTTGGTCTTTATATTTCTAAAAATATATTTCTCTTTAGGTCACCAGCAATGAAAGGAATGACTCTGGAGCATCTGTGCAGTCTTCTCAAATTTGCTGTGAGAAGGATGATAGAATGTAGTGGGGTAAGGATATCGCAAGAAATTATTTTTATAGATAATGTCTAAATTCCTAGTGAATTCACCGATTTAATTTCATTTAGAACTATTGTAGCAACAGTAAATATAGTTGCATAGGTATAAAGCAATAGGAAGAACCAAAAACCTTTAAACCTTTTACGGTTTCACTATTTATATTTATAATTCAATAACTTCTTACTAATTCACCATTAGAACTCGTGATTATTGCTGAGTTATCATATTGGGATAAATTAGTTTCTCTCAAGTTGGAGCTGAAAATCTATCACCTATTGGTGGATTATGGAACTTCAAAATTTGCATGGCTGGTATGAAATAGAAACGCATTTGTTTTCTGAGTGTTCAAACACAGTTTGTTTTTTTTAGGAACCACTTATTTATTTTTCTGTTGGTAGATTCAACGAGGCATTTCAAAACTGATAGAGTTTTGGATTTCAGTTATCCATATAATTTATAAGTGGGCAATCAATGGTTGAGGCTGTTTCGGCAAATAGGTCATTCATAAAGATTCCTGATTCAGCTGGAAGTAATTCTATAAATGCTCTGATTACCCCATCTGCCAGTAAGGCTTATTGTGTGGGAGAGAAAAGATAAGATCTTTATTTTTATGTTTGACAGCCTGAGAAAAGGGAAACTTATATCTCCTAGTTAGAAGAGTGTTCCACAACTGGCCAGTTCGGGGGAAGAAGGACTTCTGATAGGGATGTACTTGTTGCACAACCTTAGTGCCGCATGTGAATCAGGCGGTAGTTGGCATAATTTCCTTTACTTGCATGTAGCATCGACGGTGATAATAGTTATAGAACAAGCAGAAGTCCACAACTCTCCTATCTTCCGATGACTACAAACTGTTATAATTGGGCAGTCAATCAGTCATACTGATCTTTTCTGAAGAGTTGACAGTCATGTCAGAGGATGCATGGAATCCCTTGGTTGAAGCACCTGGATTTCCACCACCACGAACTGCGTTTTTCAAGAAAAAGTTGTTTTGGTCTTCGAGGCATTGAATTGCACCAGATTCCATTGACCCTATTCGTTTACCTCTTTGAGATCTTAATTCAGGGAATCGATTTGCTGGCATCTATGGAAGTGAGACTCAATTGTACTCGAAAGGTTTGTCACTGAAAGAAGACATCAGCACTATCATCACTATAGCTCACAATACGGTTCTCTAGTTGCACTAAGATCGTTTATGTGGGTCAGGAAGAGGGTGGGCGACAAAACTGAGCCTTGGGACATTCCAGCATTCATGTTGAAACCATGGAAACCGACACCATCCAGGATCACATGAATGCTCCTGTTGGTGAGGAAACTCTTCATCGAATCGCAGAGACTCCTGACAAAACCATACAAAGATAGCTTATTCAGAAGAGCTTTATGCCAGACACGATCAAAAGTCTTGAATATGTCCAAAGCAACTGACCTAGATTCATCATAGTGCTCAATAGCCCTTCTCCCCACTTGCGTCACATAGCTATTGATTGGTGTTTGCAAAAGCCATATTGTCTGTCACTGATGAAATCTTTGCTGTCCAGGTATCTAACCATTTCAAGATTGGTAGCTGCTTCTATGCCTTTCGAAAAAATGGATATTATCTCTATTGGGTGGTAGTTTCATGGAAAACACTTCCCCTCCTACTTTGGTATAGGCTGCACTCATGCACTCCTCCATGAATTAGGGAAAATTCCTTCTCTGTATGACATAGTGAATATCTTACAGATAACAAGTGTCTGCTCTGGTGGACACTTTTTTAATACAGTGGCAAGAATATCTCCTGGTTCAGTTGCTTTCTTGGAATCGAGTCCACCAAGCACTCGATGAATGGTCAGTGGTCTGAAGTATATATCCCTCATTCTAGATAGATGAAGTTTAGTTTATCAGATATACACTGTAAATTGTAGATCTGAAGTGTGTTTCACTTTAAATGTTTCTGTTTTAGTTTTAACTGTGCAGCTGTATTATTGTTACAATTATTACTTGTTGATTTAACTCCCACTTGTAGTAATTTAAGATTTTCTTTTAAATATTTTTAGGTAACATATTTTTATTTAACAATAAATAATAACTTTCATACTAATGATTGATCCATTTTTTACAGTCTGAACCATTCCATCATCCTGTTAATGATAAACTTTTCCCCGAATATAAGAAATATATAATCCAGCCCATGAACCTCACATCGCTTGAGAAAAACATCAAGGAGAATTTATATGGGAGCACGCAGGCCTTTGAAGCAGACTCCAAATGGATTTTACACAATAGTATAATTTTTAATTCCTGTAAGTTTCAATAAAAATAAATTCCTCAAATTTGTAGAATAAATGCTTTTGTGATTTTTCAGACCAATCTAAGCTTACCTCGAGCGCTAAGATGATAATCAAAATTTGTAAGCAAGAAATGGCAGAGATTGAAAATTGTCCTTCCTGTTACTTGAATGCAAACACCAGGAAGTCTACTTGGTTTGTGGAGGTTTGTCCAAAGCCGCATATTTTGGTTTGGGCAAAATTAAAAGGTGAGTTTCTATGAACATTTTTCGAAGGGATTTTTTTTCAGTTATTTAGTTTTTTATTGACTTTTCACTGTAAAGAAATCTATGTACGAAGGATGCTCAATGTACTCTCGGTATAGGCATGAAAGAAAACTGAGGAAATTTTGGAAAAATTCTATTTTTCAATGTAGTCCTCTAGAGCTTCAATAAATTCGTTAGATCGAGAAATAAGCTTTTTTAAACCTTGTGAAAAATATTCTTCAGGCTTTTCCTCAAAATAGGTATTAATTGCTACCTTCTGTTCTTCATCGTCGGAAAATCGCTTTCCACAAAGATATTTTTTCTTATTTGGGAATAGGTAGCAGTCACTGGGGGCCAATTTCTTCAAAGCCACATTTCCGCACACCAGCTTTCGCCACACGGGCCTCGTGAACTGTCAGTTTTCCTCGTCTTTTTCCTTTAATTGCTTCTCTTAAATTACGCAATGTTGTTGCGTATGATGCTGCTGTGATGATTTCACCCTTTCTAGTGTATTCTATCAATTAGAATCCCAAAAGACTGTAGCCATTATTTTTCCAGCAGATGGGGTGACTTTTAACTTGTTTGGGGGCTGTGCACCCCTTTCCATCCACTGATGAAGATATCGTGATGCGGTTTTCACTAAAGGTTAGCTAATATTATATCTAAGAATCTGTTGCTGTTATATTTGATTCTTTTGAAAAAGCATCAAAATGTGTAATTGCCGCAGATAATGCCCTACAGTTCGTTTGTTTCCAATTGGATGGTTCAGCAGAACATCTTTTCAAAGATCATTAAAGTTCCTTTTAAAGGAGACTATATATGTTCAAATCGGTTCAGTGAGATAATTTAATGAAAATTTGCGGAATGTTTTAACTTTACCTCCTTTAATCTGACAGATACGAAAAAAAAATCCTGAAGTGAAATGATGTAATATTATCCAAGCAGTTAATTGACGTTTTCAAAGTTCCATCTACTTTCTATATGTAATGTTCCTAGCAGTCGAATTACGAATCTCAAAATAATTTCCAGACATTTCTTGTGTCCGCTTTTGTGATATTGGGACTTTATTCTCCAACCTGTTGGCCTTACCATTGCCGAAATAGAGCCGCTTCATAACCTTGGTTGGTAGTAGGTGTTTTATGTATAAGTTGCGAAATTACCCATGAAAGATGAGTCAAACTTTTTGGTGCGCCACAACATACTTCATTTTCAGAATAAATGGAAATGGGACCACACAGGAATTTTCCATTTTCAAAATATTCTTTATCTACAGGTTAATAGCCTGTCTGATTTCTGTCTGAAAAATTGATCTTTTTTATCCAAAACCTAAGTCCCTATCCTAATTATATTTAATTCCAGGTTTTCCCTATTGGCCGGCTAAAGCGATGTGCACAAATAATTCGGGAATGGTTGATGTAAGATTTTTTGGAGCTCATGATAGAGCTTGGGTACCCTCAAAAGAGTGCTTTCTATATTCGAGACGGGATCCTAATTCCAATAAACAAAAAAGGAACGATATTATTGAATGCATGAGGGTAAGAATAGAATTATATGAAATATTTAAATTTTACTAAACAATTATATTTTTTATCTTTCAGGAAGTTGAAGTTTACATTTCCAACATAAAAGCGCTCTACGGTGAATTCAACTATGCCCCATTTAAGCTACCATATGACCCAGAAAACGAACTGAAGCAATTATTATTGTTTATTCCCAGATACAAGCCTAATGCACCTCCTCCTAAGAAACGTATCAAAGTAGTTGAAACTAAGGCAAAGTCCAAGCAGGAGGAAAATGACGAAGAAGAAAGGGAGCAGGAAGACGAGTCGAAAGACATAATAGAGGGTAAACATTTTTCACAAATTAATTAATTAATTCGTCGGATATTTATTCCGAAACATGATAAAAAGTATGAGCTATGGTACACAGGAAGTTTTTCGGATCAGGACAGTGCAACCGAATTAGTTTGATGAGGTACGGGGGAGTGTTCAATTTGTTCTCGGTATAGGCATGAAAGAAAACTCTGAAAATTTTGGAAAAATTCTATTTTTCCAAAATAGTAGTCCCCTAAAATATATAATAATTGTTACATCGAGAAATAAGCTTCTCTAAACCTTTTGAAAAATATTATTAAGGCTTGTCCTCAAAATAGATGTTAATTGCTACCTTCAGTTCTTCATTGTCGGAAAATCGCTTTCCGGGAAGATATTTTTTCACATTTGGATATAGGTAGTAGTCACTGGGGGCCAAGTCAGGACTGTACGAAGGATGAGTAATTTTTTTGAAGCGATTTTGGCATTTAGCTACCTACAAGATCATATAAATGAAGTTGAAAAATGGCTGCAGAAGTAGAAAATCAAAATTAATGAAATTAAGTCTACAAAAGTGGACTTTACACTAAGAAGAGATTAATGCCACCTGTTTTCATTCAATGTACAGATAATACCGGAGTCCACATCTACCAAATACTTGGGAATGCATTTGGACAGGGGACTCAACCTGGAAAGAGCTTGTTTCCAAAAAATGGAAACAAATTAATTTGAGAGTGAAAGATCTATATTGGATAATAGGAAGAAAGTCCTATTCACCCCTGGAAAGCAAAATTTTAATATACATAACTGTCTTCAGACCAATATGGGTATATGGAATAGAATTGTGTGGGTGCACAAGCAAGTCAAACATGACTATCATACAGAGACGCCAGTCAAAGATACTACATATAATAATAAACATTTGTGTCCAAACTGTTTTAAAACTTGAACATTCTTACGAGATGTTACACTGTAAATTCATCTCAGCACTTTATAATGAGGTCAATTTTTTACTTTCTGTTTGATCTTCAGGCTATGGTACAGACGATGAAACTTTAGATGATCAAACCCTTGACACTACAAAAAGAAAGCTATTATTGGAGCATGAACCCAATGCTGGAACAAGTAGAGAGAAGGAAGTGTCTGATACTTCGAGCAGTGAAGAAGAGGACGAAGATGAAGATAACATCGAACCCGAATTAGATGACGATACCCAGGTATCTAGCAATGTCCTTGATGATAAAATTCCAAGAGGAGCTGTAAGAACAAGGGGTGGACATAGCACATCCCCAGGTAAGCCAATATTCTTTAGAGAAAAAACTTCAGGTGTTTTTTAATCAACTCCAAGTCTAGCAGAGTATTTGTTGGCTGTGCCTAGTAAGGGCGACTAATTTTCAAATCTGAGTCAAATTAGCTTGCGCTAGTTCTTCTACAAGATTGAGAGATATATAAATTATATTTTATTGATTTAATCCTTAACTCATAAAAGTTCATTTTAATTTATTGAAATATAAACTTTATTCTCCACAAATTTATTAATAGATTAACAATTATTTTTCCACAGTGTAGTTTCTACAGGTTTATATTTTGAACTGACTTAAAATGAAAAAAAACATCAGAACTTGAGATATGATTGGTAGAATAAGGAGTATGAATTATGCTAAACAGAAAGTTCTTCGAATCAGGATTGTACAACTTACATCTGTGTAACGGTTCAAACTCAAATACAGCTGAAGAGGTTTTGTTGATTCGCTGGGACGTAAACAGTAAACATCCATGTTTCAAATGTTGTTGGCATATCATCTGCGCAATGCTCTAATGCTGACGAATGTTTGTCTTGCATAGGATCACTAAAGTTTAACCAAACAATAGCACCATCTAATGTATGCTAATACACCTATGCAGCATACCCCGTCAAGCTAATTCAAGAAGTGTATTCCCTACTACTTCTAGTGTTACAAATGTAGAAACCTTCCTCATCCTCAAGTCATAATCCTATTTCGCCATAAGAAACAATGCCAATAAATAGCATTTATTGTCAAAAAAATTAATTAGTGCAACTTGCACTGTTTCTTCAATCCCAAGAACTTTAACAAGTTTACTTTGTCCAGGTTTCAGCACTTCAAAATGAACAATTCCGCGTAACATACAGGAGCACCTTTTTGGATGATTGAAATTGCTGGATCTGAACCTAGAGAACCATCTTTGGCATTTACGAACGTCTAATGCACTTGGATAAACATGCTGTGGAAAAACGATGATTCATCCGTCCACATTATAAAATTTAATAAATTAGGATCTTCCTCCAGTCTTTGCACCATATGTTGACAGTATTCTAAGCGTTTCCGCTTTTGGTATTCTGTGAGGAGTGGTGCTGGTAGTAACTCATATGGCCTCTAATTGTTCATTTTTTAACACTATGAATCTTTGAACAGCTTATTGCAAGTTCACATGATGCTTCTTTTAATCTATTTTCTAAAACAATTTTTTACGAAGTTGTAGGTTTGATTTCGAATTCAATAATGTTGAATTTTCAGCATTTATTAAGGGTTAATTATAGTAACATTACCTTCAAAACAAAGCAATATGTCTAGTTCTTGATTCTCATTGCGTAAGACCCTACCTCTCTTTCTCTTAAAACTTTTAGAATCTTTTACAGGGTTGTGAGTATTAGGGTATTTTCACTTGGAATTGGATCACCTGGATGTATAATGCCATATAATCTCTTCATGCAGCTTTCTTGCTTTTATTGTTCTTCAAATAAGGTGATAATATTTAAAAATTTTCCGTTTCTGTGTAATGCTGTAATATTTCAGAAAATATTTTATTGAATACCAACGAGTATCATATTGTTAGCAATGTCGTTTGTTGATTTATCACAGCCTACCACTTGACAACCGATTAATGAGCCTGACAGGTGGTTCTTCAAATTCAGGAGTCTGTAGTTCTCAAAATAAGGCAGATAAAGCAACACATGCATATATTTTCGTAATCAGGAGAGAAATAGCTAGCCAATAGTAAGAAAATATACAGAGTGATTCATTTGAAAAAATGAATCTTGTCCACCACTATATATATTCCATTTTGTGAAATCATTTTGAAAAAATTCAGTTGATTTCGTACAACTCTTGTGAATAACTTTTTTTTTGTATGTCCATTTGTAACAAAGTTAAAGGGGGGCCAAATTATAGTGAAAAACCCGATACAGCAAACCTGAAAATTTGATTCAAGTGTCATTTTTTTCTTGAATATTTTATATAGGCGATTTTTGTTGAAATGGTTTATTTTGACGAGCTTTACCTTATAATAAAGACCGTTACAGTACTCTGCAAAATTGCAGGCTGCCAACAAATGCCCTGCTGACTAGGTGCCAAAAATTCAACTCAATAATTTTTTCAATAATTTTCGCACCATAGGAAAATTGAAAATAATTCCGAGGAGAATTTCTGAAGAAAGTATGTCCAGGAAAAGGTTATCACCAGATGATATTTCACCTCCCAGTAAAATAGCCAGAAGGAACAGTGATCAGAGTATAAAGAGTGATTCTAGTAGATTGTCATCACTGTCTGATAAAATAAATAGAGTTGATATATCAGAAAATGTCGAGTTAACTCTAGGGAACACTGCGGACAGTTACATAACTTCAAGTACAGTGGATTTAGAAACCAGAAAGAAACCAATTCAGGTAGATGTTGACAACTCGGAGTTAACAATATCTCCTCAGAGTAAAACAAATATTGCCGACAGATTAATGCAGAAATTATCTTCATCCGATGAAGATGTTCCACATTGCAAGGGGGATAAAACAGGATCTGACACCATGCTAGAAACAGATATTATATTAGAGAAATATAAAAATTTGGTGAAGAAGAAGAGTATGGAATTTTCTAATGTGGAAGCTTCAACTTCTTTCGGTACCACCTCTGTTGTATCCAAAGAAATATGCGTCAGTAGCGACGATGTCTTCAAGAGTAAATCGGAGGAAACCAACGAAGATGATAGTTCCAATGATGATGAAAATGAAAAACAGAACAACGAAATGGACATATCATCCACTGAAAATGTCAGAAATGATTTAAATGAGATTGAAGTTGAAAATATTGTAGAACCCGAAAAACATACAAACGGGAAAATTGCTACAACAAATGAAGAACAAAAAGAAGAAAGGATGAATGCAGTTACTGAAAATGGTAAGTTGTAATAATTTTTGATAGATGTTAAGTTTCACAACTTAATTCAATATCGATAAATGAGTCATGCTTGATGAAGGTATCTTTATGAAATTAAAAATTGAATTCAGAAAATTTTGAAAATTTTTCAATATATAGTTTATTTTATACATGATTGATATTGAAAATAATATTGTTTTGCCTCAGAAAAAACATTTTCCTTCAATGATAATGGGAACATATATAGGGTTTTCCAATAAGAGGTTTCATTTTGATGTTAAAAAAAAAGAGTATATTTTAAGAGAAATCAATGGATGTTTATTTCATTGTAAAGTGGAAGATATGCCATTAACAATGGACTACAATATCAGCCAAATGGCCGTCACCGCTGTGGTTGCAGCACCATATCCTTTTCATGAAATTTTCCATGTCTAATTCGCGCATTTGTGGGCTGTATGTCCTCGATAACTTCACGAATTCCATCTTTAAAACCTTGAATTGATTGTGGAGCATTGGCATGAACCTTATCCTTTATGTGGCCCCAAAGAAAAAAGTCATAAGGTGTTAAATCACAAGACCTCGGTGGCCAATTGTGATCACCTCTTCGAGAAATAACATGGCTCGGAAATTTTTCCTGCAAAATTGCGATTGTTTCGTTGCTTGTGTGGCACGTAGCTGGATCATTTTGATGCATTTCTAGGACCCAATCAGCGAAGATACGACGTTGCTGGTAATCGACCGGCTTGAGTTCTTGTGTCAACTGAACTTTAAAAGCCTTAAGATCTGAGTTTTTATGGAAAATACGGTGTAATACCATTTGTAGAATGCCTAATCCCAAAGATCGACAAACCTGGGTTTTTTCAATATTACAGGCTAGAGCTGTAATATTCACAAAGAGCCGCACAGTTTCGATTTTTCACGTCACTAACTTTTCCCTACAGCTCAAATTTTTCCACCAGTTTCACTATTGCCGACCCAGAAGGTGCTTCACGACGACCCAAAAGTTCTTTAGTTTTGCGAACTGCGACTGCAAATTTTCACCATTTTTGCAGTGAATTTTAACAATTTCAGTGCGTTGTTGAATCGTGCATCGTTCCATTTTTGGTAATGGCGTAGTTTTTACTTCCCAAATGTCAAAAGATGACAGCTGTCCAGATAGCAGGCTATTCAAAATTAAACCTCTTATTGGAAAATCTTTTACCAGGTTTAAAAGTATGAAACCGGATTTTTTTTGGCAATATTTACACATCTATTGTTTGAAAATGATGAAAAATATTTCATTCATAATAATTTCCATTGCTTTACCCATTTTTTCCACCTTTCTGGCAGTTTATGAATGCCAAGCCAAAAAAAAACAGCTCTTCTTTTGAAGCGAACCAATTATCGAGCCAGTTTCATATATTTTCATATTAATTAAAATGTTATTCTGTAAGAACATGGCCCATTATCGATCATTTAATCAATCAATTATTTATGCTGTTATTTAATTTTCAGATCAACAATCTACCGCTCCCATATCACTGCAAACTGATAAACAGAAAGATAATATTTTATCGGAAGAAGCAGATTCAAATAATGACGAAAAATATTTGACAAATATTGATAGTGAAAAAATGATTGGACTAAAAATTAAGGAAAATACTACCATAGAAGTTGAAAACAAAGAAACAAAAGAAAGTGAAACTACTAATAATGAGATATCTGAAAAACAAACAGTAAAACCGGACATTGCCAAATCGACAGCAGAAAAAGTTGAACAAAATGTAGAGAAGGCAAAAATAACCCCAGGTTTACAAGTTAAAAATAAAGCAACTGTAATGAATAGTATAATGAAAATCAAGCAGTCTGAATTCAAAGCCACTACTGTACCACCACTATTGCCAAATGGTGGTAAAGTAGTGATAAACAACAGAATACTAGACGAAAAAATTAGTAATCAATTTGAAATTCTACCAAGATTGGATGGAAAAAAAATTATTACTTACAGCAGGAAGGATCGTAAGTCTACTGAGGTAAAAAGAAAAGACTCTCCAGTTATTGAACAGGTAAATTTTCAAGTATTTTCATCATATATTTAATAATGGTTTATCACTTTCTCAAAAAATAATGAATATAACATAATAATGTGGATTCTTGTTAGGGTACTTACTGTATTTGTTTGATTTTAGCCTGTAGATTCAAATTCCAGTTGTGATGAGCAAGAACTTGTATTAGATGATACCCAAATAGATGAAACAAATATCAGAAATATCATTCATTCATCACTTAATAATGTAGCAAGTACAAAGAAAGTCATTAATGAAACTGTTGACGATGAAGAAAAGTCTCTAAAACGAAAATCACATTCAAACGAGGAAACTTCAAATAAGAAAATTAGAATCACTACAGATGAAAAGGAGCCTAATTTTAAAATAGTACCTATTCAACATATTTTGAACAAAGATATCAACATGAAATCTCCTGAATCTTCAGTTGTCAACAGTAATCCCATTCTTCTTAAAAAGTTATCACAGCCATCTCAAGTCTCTTCTGTGATCTCGCCATGCCCTCTTGAATGTGTTGAAATTAAAAGCGAGCCAGAATCTGAAGAAGATTTACTATACATGGAAGCTAAAAGACTATATATGTCGGCATTGAATATATCAGAAAAGACAGATGATGTGGCAGCTCCTAAAAAAAATGAGATTAGGACAAGGTCTAAAACTGAAGAAATAGGGAAAGGAAAACAAATGGATAATTTGAGTAGGGTAAGTAAATTTCTCGAGTGAAAGTACTAATTCTTGTAAAATCTTATTTTTCAAAATACTTGTTTAGTTTGTTCCATACTTAATGGAAATTTATTTTAATGGAATAAAACTAGTATAGTCGATTGATCTATCTTTTATCAATTTTTTTCTGGTAGTTAAAATTAGCTGATAGGTCAAATGAACCAGTACAACATTTCCGCCAAGAGGTGGAAAAGTTGAAAGTCAGGCAAATCTGAAAAATGTAACTTTTTTTGTTTGTAGCAAATAAACTATAGGAATGATTTTATCAGTTAGATCGGTCTTTCGACGCTGTACTCATACCTGCACTATTTTATTGTTGGCCCTGCCGGAAAAAAACCTTTCGACTTACTAAAAGAGCATTATTGCGTTTTTCTCTTATACGGTTACCAGGTCATATATTTAATTAATTAATTGATAATGAAAAATAATTTCCACAAATGGATTAATAAACATCACCGTGACTTCTTCAGGTTTACATTTTAAATTAACTCTAAAAAATTAACATTTCTTAAAGAAGTATGGTTTAGGTAAAACTTGAAAAGGGAAACAAATAAAACATTTATTTCTACTTGGATGATTCAAACTAAACCTTATTGAAGTTTCACAAAGAATAGAGTCCAGAAGTTTCTTACATTACTTCCCCTAGTGTAAAATTATCCAAGGCTTTAATTCAAATTGTTCAAATAGAAAGAAGATTTCATTCAATCAAAAATATTTTAGTGAATTATTGACATTATCTGACACATGGCAAGCGTCGGAAGTAACCGAAGCGTAAGTAGTTTTGAAGTAATTAATACCAGTTTAAAGGCTTATAACTTTGTCCCTTTAATATATTATATAAGTAATTTTTGATGAAATGGTTTATGTTGACGAGTTCTACCTCCTGTTAGAAAAAAATCACCATTGAAATCACCCTGTATTGGTCAAACTATGAAATTCTCCATAATGGAAGGGAAATTGCAAGACTAAGACTGTTTGAATCACTTGAGATTAACAGATTCAGATTTCTTAAAATCCTTTTGAAGGAGTAAACAGATGTTGATAGATCTCCCTTGTTGGATATTTTACTCAGTTTAGAAATTCTCAATAATGTATTTTACTGTTTTGTGTCCCTTTTTCAAGATTTGCCTAAACAATACCTATTTAAGATGTGTTTTTCAAAGTTAGTTCAAAATGTTGAGGAAACAATTGTTTTTAGTAATGAATTTGTTGAAATGATTCTTTATTATTTTAATTGTATTTTTTGTTCTAAACGAAGAAAGTTTCTTTTTCCATAACTTGAAAAAACATACTAGTTTAAATATACTGCTTCCAAATGTACATACACATTAGGACCAATAATATAAACTTTTCCACAGGTTATAGAGGAAGTAGCAACCACTTTTAGTGCCAAGCATGAAACACAAAAGAAAGTAATTGAAAGAAAGAACAACAATCCACCTACAGCACCTATTCAAGCTCCTGAAGAAAAAAGGAAAACTCAAGAAAATGGAGAAATCTTTGTGAAATCCTTTGCGAGAATGGCTCAACAACCACAGCCACAAGTTCGAACTCCACAACAGAGGCCGCAACCACCTCAGAAGCCTAAACCAAGCACTCCAGTTAACAAAGGAATTGTAGTACAGTCCATTCGTCGGGAGGTAGCTCCAAAAACCAATATCGAGCCCATTCCGCAAACAACGTTGACAAGAATAACTTCTACGCCCATTCCTAATTCAAACGCTTTAAACACTAACACCGCAACCTCCACATCAAACAACAAAACAATAGAATCTCTTAGTTCTTCCGGTAACGTTTTGATTCTGACACAACCTGGTGTTATACTCCCTACTAGTCAGCCATTGACCTATAATACTGGAAGTTTTGTTACATTTGTTCCTAGTCAGCAAAACGTGGCAATGATGCAGACTCCACAAGTTATCAATGCTGTAATGGCCCCCACTCTACATCAGAATGAAACTGTACAGCAACCTCATCCTAATGTAGAGGTGAATAGGTAAGAATTGAAATGGTGATTTTATTAGATTTTATAGAACTTCATTATAGAAATCATCTGGAGTAGGCTCTGACATATTTAGATGAATTCATGGTTCCATTTTTAGTTTTTTCACGAATTCTCAAATGGCTGACATGCATTTCATTTGTGGCCTTGCTAATGGGAATTCAAGAGAAGCTAAGCCTCATTAAATGGAACGCTATCGAAATAGAGTAGTGCTTCGTTATCGAGTATTCTATAATATTCACTAGCCTATTTCAGAAACTTTTCAATTTTCAGGATCTTTTTCAATGAAAAAAATTAATGCGGGATTGAATTAAATAGTATTGTTTCTCATTACAGGTCCCAGAATTATATACCACAAAACGAAGAACAGCAAGTCGACAACACCAATAGATCCACCAATATCCAGACAATTGCTAGTTCCAACAATCATATAAACAATCACCCGCAAAATAGGGACGTACCTTCTCTTATTCCAATAGCGGAGAATGAAAGAAGTACTGTTTCAATATCTGGCAATAATACAACTGAGACAACAATAGAAAACACTGAAGATGAATTCGGTCTCCTTCGTTCAATGGTTCCAGAGAATGTTTCTAAAGCTATCAGCGAGGTTCTATGCCGACCACCACCGAAACTAAAGCCGAGACCACCAGGTCCCTTGAGTCAACTCTTTGACAGAGGAAATCCAAGTAGTGCAGGACCAGTATCTGCTAAGATAAATTCTATATCGCACAGGGTAATTTGTAATTTTTTGTATTTTTTATATAGGTTAGTCCGCCATGGATTCTCTGCACATTTGATAGTTTGGTGACACTGCTATTGCTTTCAAATAAGTGGAGACAGTTTTCTCCGTAACATTCAATCAATCCGCAGGTTCCTGTTGCGTTTGAGTATCATCTTGATCCAACAATTCATTGTGTACTAATTTTCGGTTTGTTTCTTATACTTTTCATTTCTCACCTCAAAATCACCACTTGAATTTTTTAAATCACTCCTAAGCTTCACCAAGCATTCAATGTGATTCTGCAGCAGTTTTCTTCAAATGATAACAGAAAAGCAACGCTGCTGACAAATCATAGTTTGTCGGTACAAAACTCAACATATTTAAGGTTATAGAAAAATAAACCGGTGTTTTGAGCTTAGGTTTTTATGTGTTGAAAATCTTCATTAGCTATTAGAGGGCGCTGCAGAAGCGGTCTTACGGTTCCTAAGCTGATAGCTAGTACCATCAATGTGTGTCGATAGTACAGTGGTAACAGTGGGCTGGGAACTGAAAGGTCCTGTGTTCAAGTCCCGTCAAGTAGGAAAGAAATTTTCTAGTTGGACGGGTTTCAGCTACCATTTCACTGGTAGGGTTAACAGTGCTGTGACCTAAAGTGGTGTAAGATCGCAGTAACAAAGCCTAACCAGAACATAACTGAACTCCTAATTCGCACAAGCTGAAAAATCTTTTGAGGGATCTTCACTGAAGATTTAGGAGTATCAGGATAATATATGATATCATATCTATAGGGAAATTCCAGATTCATATTTTTCTACACCTGGTACTATATATTAATTATATATTTTTTCTGAAAGTAGCGATAACGTATTTATCCACTAATTCAAAATAATATATTTCTATGTTTCAATTAATCAAAATTTTGTGATATAGTGTCAGGAAACATGTCAAATTTTTACAACTTGTCAATATAACCCAATGTCTATAATTTCTAGCTTGGCGACTATTTCCGTGGTATGCTTGTTGAAATGCTGGAAGATCTGGGCAAGGTGAACAATCCAGAGGCAACAATTGCATCTCTGAAACATGAAATTGAAACCTTACAGCAGAAACATGCCTCTGAAATGATGGATATCAGAAAGAATGTATGTACGATTTTGAAGGATATACAAGGGAGTATTGTTTCAGAAAGGGAGAGATTGATTGATGAAACTAGGTCTGCTTGTGAAATAGAAGCTCTAAGAAGGATAGAAGAGGCAAAATCGAAGCAATGGTAAGTCTACAATCATCTGTTCTGTTGTTTCTACAAGTTGTCCAAAAAGAGAATCAGGTATTTGTTACTTTGATAAAACAAAAAGTACTTATAATTAAAAAAAATGTTTATTATTAATTATTACAATATAAAGTGGAAAATTATTTGGTAGTATATTTGTTATCTAAATGGTGACCGTTACTCTGCTGGCACTCTTCTAATCGGGAACGAAGATTGGCGATCACAAATAGCTTATTGCTGCCATTTCTGACCTGATTTTTGGATTCAGTTGCGTCAGGTTCGTCGGATTATTCTCATAGATCTCACTTTCAACGTATTTCCATGCAAAATAGTCAAGTGGACTAATGTCGAGGCTTCTGGGGGGCCAGTTTATGTTACGCCTACACGAAATGACCTTATTAGGGAATAATTCATTAACAGCTCGCATTGCTTGATTTGATGTATGTCAAGTGGCCCCATCTTGTTTAAACCACGTTCTTGAGTTGAAACCTTGAAGTTCCGGTAACTCTGGACCCAAAAAGTTTCGCATCATATCGCAATAATGGTCATTATTCACATTGAGTGGTCGGCCTTGTCGATCATTAAGAAAATAAGGACCGATTATGCCTCTAACGACGAACTTTGCAGAGGTCGTTTTCTTCTCGGATTTTCCTCTGCCAAGTACTGATAATTCTGTTTATTGACATTACCATTCAGATGAAGGTGTGTTATCAAAATTGTTGAACCGCAGTAACATTTCGTTGGCAAAATTCAATCGATTAGCATAGTCTGTATATTTCAATTGTTGAACCAATTGAATTTTATAGGCTTTTGAATGCAAATCTTTCTTTAAAATCAAATGAAACTGAATGGGGGCGGCCAGAGTGTTGAATTTTTAACGTCGCTCGTGTATTCTCAAACATCGGGATCCATTTTCTAATGCTGTGGTTATGGAGTATACGATATTCCACACGATACAAACGTTGAGAAGCCACTTTTAGGCGTTTAGGCGATTTTTGGTGAAATGGTTTATTTTGATGAGTTTCACCTCATGATAAAGATGATTATACCTTGTGTTTAAAAAACTCACCTTTTAAAGCACCTGTATAGTGGGACCCCTTAACTGAGATTAATTTCATGTTTGTGTAAGAAGATGTACGAATAAATGAATCACTCTGAAGAGTTTCTGGGGTTATAGTTCCCTTACTTTTTTCCTTATTTATTATTGTTATTATTTAGTTACATAATAAAGTGCATTGTCTAGAACAAAGGGCAATAGATCCCTATGTTTGACGGTTGAAAAACGAAAATGGGAAATGATGACTGGAATTTTAGGATAATTTTTTCGTCGAGGAGATTATATCTTTAATTTCGTTTGAAAAAATGCTTTCAAACTTTGTTGGTAATATATTTTGATGTCTGTAGGTGTGCCAATTGTGGTAAAGAAGCGCAGTTCTATTGCTGTTGGAATACGAGTTATTGTGATTATTCCTGTCAAATCAAACAGTGGTCTAAACATATGAGCAAGTGCACACAGCATGCGGGGCAGTCTCAACCAGCAGTACCATCCTCAGCCGTTAGACCTCAAAGTCAGTTAACCTTCAGACCGGCAATGTCCAAACAGTTTGGTGGGGTAAGTTATGAAAAATTGATGTTATTTTCACCAATACATATGTATTTTTTCATTTCAGAGGTTAGTTACTAAACCAACTAAGGTTTACTTGAATAGAACGAATTCCAAAGGCATTCCAACATTCAAGGTAAGCCTTTTTAATCACAAATTATAGTAATGAATGATCATAATAAACTACTGCCAGACATAAAATTAAGGTCATCCCTTAATTTTTAGTTTTTTCGGAGAAAAAAAAAGACCTGTATGCAATGATTTTATCGTATTTGCTTGAATAAAAAAGTTGTTGTTTCGAAATGTGTTTAAGAAAAATGGATCTCGTTTTTAAATTCCTAAAAATCATTATCAGCACGTGCTTCTTTTCAGTGGTTTTATTTCAAATTGTTTGATTGAGTTTTGTTGCCATTGTAAGTGTTGATATGGCTGTAATTTATTGTGGCAAATTTTTCATATGTAGATCCCTTCTAATCATTTGAGACCTCTTTCAGGTCAAAATTCGAAGAATAGGCATTTTTATTTGCTCAAGTACAAGATTCGTGTATAATTCACAGGAAAAAACTTTACTTTTTTATTTGTTTTATCAGTGGTGTAAGCTTCAGCAAGATTCAGTTAGAAAAAAATTATGTTGCAATTATTTTAATAATCTTGTTTTGAATTCAATGAAATTTTCATCATATTTGGTTGGAGAATATAATAATAATAATTTGATTAATTATTACAGTCTGCAACTGGTGGTCACTTGGCGTTGGTAGATACGTCAAATTTGGAATTTTTGGCAAATACACCAGGGACTAAATTCATAGCATCGAGTTCGTTATTTACAAGAGTTCGGAATGTAAACTCAACCGTAATATCGCCATCAAATGGGACAAAGCAGACAGACACTGCAGTTCTAAAGGTCAACAGTTCTGCACCAGTTATGGGAGCCTCACCTTCTACTAGTAATAATGTGTCAAATGTTATATCTGATGAAGAGATGGATAGTGATTGAACGATGATACATAAGTGAAATGACAGAAAAAATTGCGTTATTTTGTGGATTAAAGTTGTTATAAGTGTACATATGTGATTAATACCTTTCTTATTCCGTATATGGATTTTGTGGTGATTTTTCTTTTATCTAGGTATTCAGAGATCTAATTTACGTTGATTATTCATTCATATTGTTACAAAGATTTATCTCTATATTATTGGCGTCCCCCTTTTCAAAATGAAATTAACTGATTACGATTTTTCCCTCTAGGTTTTAGTTAGGTTCTACTGAAATATCAATTTCATTGTAATACGTTCTTAGAAATACTTTATAATGAATCAGTTTTTTCAGAACTTATCAACTGTTTTGTTGTCTGCTGCTCAGGCTATCAGATGATATTTTCTTTAATTTATATCATTAAAAATATTTCCAGTGTTTCAGTATTGGATATTTTATGTTGTATATTTGATATGTTGTAGTGTTATATCCAAAGCATTCTTGTAATATAAGTTTAATATAATTATTGTCCATTTTTTCCACATGGTCTTAGATCCTTATTGAAAATTAAAGTGAATAATAAATATTCTTTAATGATTATAAGAAATGTAGAAACCTATAGTTGGCTACGTAGATAGTCCAAAACCCTAACAAAAACTTTTATTCTACATAGTCCCCCTTTTTACCTAATAAGGTTGAATAATTTCAGCCATTTTTTCAAAGGGAGAATCGCGATCCACTCAAATTACTTTGGATACAAAGAATAGCAAATGTGTATGAAACTAAAATTTTCTTGTAAAAATTACACGTCTATTTTTTGAAAATGGTACAAAACATTTCATTCAAAATAATCTTTTTCTAACCTTCCCAGCAGTTTATGAATGCCACGCCAAAAGAACAGTTCTTTATTTGAACCAAACGAGTTATCAAGCCATTTTTATACAAATTAAAGTGCTGTTCAGCGAGAGCATGCATGTCCATGTGATGAGAGTAGATGATAATCGAACAGAACCAAGTATGCGCTATAGTATTTCCAACTGAACGCCTCAATCGTTTCCCTGAACCATTTTGCTGTGTGTGATGGAGCATTATCACAGAGCAAAATTACTTTGTTATCTTTTTTCATAATCTAGCTGTTTTTCATGTAATGCTTGACTTAATTCGATCATTTGCTGTTGGTAGCGATCAGTGTTTACACCCTTCTGATCCCACCAAACAGTGCACCGTCTTCTTTCTAAATCAATAATAAATAAATAAATAATTTATGTTTATTACTCTAAGGGAAGACCAGAGCATAGGTATTAGAAAGTCTTTCTACATCCCATATGAAGATTATTATTTGGGATTATTGTTTTATAGATTCTCTCTAGACGTTATTCAATAACCTTGAGTAAACATGATGTTAAGGCTATAGGGTCTATAGCTATCATTATTCTTTGGGGATTTATCTCTTTTACATGGAGTTGCTGACTTTCGTTTTAAGGGATTTTGGGATTTTAGCCGAGGCAAGAACTTTGTTAATGTGTTCACAAAGTTTCATTTTAGTGTCGTGAGAGACATGTCTTAACATTCAATAAGTTACAGCATCCTGTCCTGGGGAGCAGTCTTTCTTTGAGCAGATGGTGAGTATTAACTTCGAAAGATATGACAATAGGGCTATAATAGGAATTAACGGGTAAGGAAGCTGGATCACCATCAGGAATTATTTGCGGACTTAAATCAGTCAATATCATCAAGCCGATTGATGTGATTGCCTTTGGAAGAGATGAGTTAATACCGAATTTGATTTTTTTAATCTTGGGTCAAAAGTCATTTGGATTTTTTTGGGATATGTTAGCACAAAACTGTTGAAATACTTGCTTCTTTTTATTTTATACCTAGCCTGGACTTGGGCCTGTTTGGCAAGGATAAAGTTTCCGTGAGTTGGGTTTGGCATGTAGTCTTGAAAAGCAGACTTTCTGTTTTTTATATATTGGGTAAGATCGTCATTCCACCAATATAGGCGATAATTGGGATGTAACTTAGGGCGGGCTTCTTTAGGAATAGAGAGATCAACTGCAGTTTGCATTATTTCGTGGAAAGTTTCCAAATTGTCAACAATTCGACTGGAGAGTAAATGTGATATCCACCTAAAAGATGTATTCCTCTCAATCTTTCTGACAGAATCCTATTTATTGAATTGTGACCTTTGAGGGTCAATGGATTCGAGTCTCAAATGTGACTGTCTGTATAATGCTCTGTTGAAAACCACTACCGCTGTATTTCACAGATTAATTTTTGTGACGTCATTTACAGTAATATTACAGCCGCTACATGACCTAATAAAAGTTCGCGAGATAAAGTTATACAGAAATAATAAATGCCCCTATCCCCCAGGAACCTAGGAAACGTACAAAGTGTATCTTGAAGTCTCCGCATCAAATAAAAAAAGTTTGGAAGCACTGTTCTAGATGAATCATCTTTTGGATAAATAAAGATATAAGATCTTATCAATTTGATGATGTATTTATTTTCTTAATAAAGTTTTTTGAACGATTACCATTGTTAACTTATCTAATTACATATTGAATCAAGTTGAACATTCTTAATTCTTCATTGATAAATTGCTCGACACTGGAAGGTCCGAATATATTTCTATTGGATGTGAACAATGAAGATACTAAAAATGAACAAAGACAAAGACATTTATCATAATTCCCATTTGAAATGTGAAAATTTCAAATGGCAATATGACAGAAAATATACATATCATGCATTATAGATAGGAAATATGAGTAAAAATAATAGTTCACTCAGAGGTATGTTATTCTATAAATTAACAATTGAAGCTTACTAATTAATAGCAAAACTACTCTTAGATCTAATCAAATAAAAATTAATTTGACATCTGTCACGCGATAACCTTTATATGATATGATTTTTCTTTGTTGGTGAGGTTAAGATTTATGTTTAAGTATTTAATAAATTATATTATTTTGTTTCATTAGAACTCTCATTAAAGTAGTCTGAAAACGATAACATTTCCTGGTCCAACAAGATAATTGATTAAATTGTGCATTAATAAGTACTAGTTCCAGCAAAATGAAGAAAAAGGTAGTTAATTATGTTTAAATGGCAAAAATATTATTGTTAACTTTGTAGGTTTTGCTTATGGGGAAAAGTGGATCAGGAAAGACTAGTATGAGATCTATAATTTTCGCAAATTACATTGCCAGAGATACTAGACGCTTGGGAGCAACAAGTAAGTGACCCAGGTCAAATAAAGACGCCCTCAAACTTGAATTAATTTTTTAGTCGATGTAGAACATTCTCATGTCAGATTTCTTGGGAATCTTGTACTCAATTTATGGGACTGTGGTGGTCAAGAAGCCTTTATGGAAAACTATTTTGCATCTCAAAGAGATAATATATTTCGAAATGTAGAGGTTCTCATATATGTATTTGATGTGGAAAGTAGAGAACTCCAGAAAGACATTCATTATTATCAGTCATGTCTAGAAGCTATTCTTCAGAATTCTCCAGATGCTAAATTATTTTGTTTGATCCATAAAATGGATTTAGTAACGGAGGACCAAAGAGATATTATATTTAAGGAAAGAGAAACAGATTTGAAAGAATTGTCTAGACCTTTGCAATGTACTTGCTTTAGGACGTCAATTTGGGACGAAACCCTTTACAGAGCGTGGTCTAGTATAGTGTACATGTTGATACCAAATGTTAAAGAACTAGAAAGTAGCTTAAAACAGTTTGCTAGTATTGTGGATGCTGACGAAGTTTTACTATTTGAAAGAGCCACCTTTTTAGTTATTTCTCATTATCAAAGAAAAGCACACAGAGATATTCACCGATTTGAGAAAGTTTCGAATATTATAAAACAATTCAAATTATCTTGTTCTAAACTTGCTGCCCAATTTCAAAGTATGGAAGTTCGGAACTCAGCCTTTGCAGCCTATATAGACATGTTTACTAGCAACACATATGTTATGGTGTGTATGTCTGATCCTCAAATTCCCTCAGAAGTTACTTTGATTAATATCAGAAATGCAAGGAAACACTTCGAGAAGTTAGAGAAAGTTTCAGGATCTGGTACGCCAATCAGTCATAGATAAATGAAGAACAAAATTTTTAATCTTTATTTTATTGTTATTTTTCAGTTTTTTGAAATGGCCTTCCCCAACTCTAACTCCCTTTCTCTCGTGATGAGAATGCAGGTTTAAAACGAAGTTTAAGTTCCAGTTAAGAGCTCTTCCTTGTTCTATTAAAAAATAAGTTTAACAGATAATTATGATCGTATATATAAAATTCTAAAATTTATTGAGTGGAAGTTTGTAAAGTATATTTTCAGAATAATAAAAATATTTGTAAAAACTTATTTTTATTATCTGTATTATTTTCGTTTATAATAGGGGAAGCATAGTTATTGCAGCTTATTTTAAAAATGGCGTTTTTTAATATCAAAATGCCCCCTTTAGTTATTGAAAATGGTAGTACAGCATATGTAAATTTTTTGAATTACAACCAGTAACAGCAAAGTTGGAAGATAGTGGCAAGAAGTTAAAATTATGTGATAAAACTGCAAGAGAATAAGAAATCGATTAATAAATTTTGACATGGCACTTATAGCAGCTGTAGGAAAGTGTGACTATAAGAATTTTGACAAATATTAGTTCTCATTCTTTTTGAAGGCTTGGAAAAATGACCATGAATTCTCCAATAACAATAAAATTATTAAATTTTTTTGTAGATTCTAATTTGTTTTAAAAGAGCCACAATAATTATGCTCTAGCCCAATAATTATTTAAAGCTCTTTACACAAGAGGAAGATTTTTTCTTCTCCAATCGATAAATTTCTCTTTGTTATGTGTAGAAAATATATTGTTTTTTATTTTTAAAATTTAATGTATGTTGAGATATTTTCAAATCTAAATAAATTACCATATTATAATTATTTCGAGTTTCTCTTGTGTTCCTCGAGCCTTGCCTCTAATTAAACTTTGGTGGCACTCCGGGTCGTTCTTCGTTTTCCAAATCAAAATTGCCACCTTCAAATCACGTTCGTTCAGCTAGAGCATGGTCACCATAAACATCGGCAGCCCTTATTGAAGTAAAACTCACCGCAAGAACACATTATTCAGTACAAAAGTTGACATTTACAGATGCACACAGAAACTATGTTTTTTACACTTTAGCGAAATGATAGATACTGAAAAGAAGGCCTAATGACTACACTTCAAAATAAAGGTGTTGCCAGATGAAACAATGGAATGATAAACCAGTAGCGACAAATGTAATCGAAACTTGTCTTTTACTCATTGAGCACTTGACTTAATGGGTAAGATATTACTGTTTACACCACCCTTCAAAAGCTTTGGAAGGCCTTTATCCTAAGGTACATGTAGTCTGGGATTTAAATACATTTCAAAAGAAAATTGATCATTAACGAATACATTGAGTATCATTCATGATTTATTCTGGACTAATCATGGATTCCTAATTGCCTGATTTATCCATCGTTTTTTATCTCACGAGTAAGAAACAAAAATTTTTAAAATATTTCAACTATTACTTATTCTAATGTCATGTATTGAGTATTTTGTTATTGGTGGAAAACTCTGGGTTTTCATAATTAAATTGTTAGTACCCACTGTGATGTAATTACATACAATTCCTGTCCAAATTATTAGACGCACCATTGATTTGATGCAAAATCTCAATTAAACGCGCTTTTAAATTGGTTTTTGAATACTGAATTATTAAATTGAATATATATATGTTTAATTTAATATCAATGGTTTTCACAAATAATGCATCATATTTAACAAAAAAATTGATTTATTAATGTTTTAACATAGTTAGAAATGGAATTCTAATATTTTTTTGAGCCACCTTTCGCCGTTATGAGAGCTTCAATTCTCTGCGGCATACTACCAATGCAAGATTGTACAGTCTGCTGCATTTGTGGATGATGCTTCCATACTTGGATTATCTTTTTCCAAGAGCTGTGTTCTGGATGAGACCGCATCTTTAGATACTTCTCTCTTTATTAGATCCCACACATTTTCGATGAGGTTCATGTTGGAGTCTATTACCCGGCCAATCCAACAAAGGGATATTTTCACGTTCACGTAAATAGGTTTTTAGAGACCGGGCTATGTGGTTCTTCATTGGGAAACCAGTCTCTGATTTGTGGCAGCAACTGATTTTGCAAGACTTCTTTGTACTGGTCTTGTCTTATTATTCCTTTTACCACATACAACGTCCTGTGCCTTTTCCGCTGATCACTGACTAGACCATCACTGTCGTAGTGTGCTTAATAGTCTATTAAATTTTTCTCCATGGCGGCGACGTACGAACTGAGCTTTGTTCTGCAAAATTACAAAGGTGCTCTCATCTCCGAAGCAGACCTACCAAAAACACAAAAAAAAAGAATGATAATACTAATAATCAATGATGTTTAATCGTAGATGATTAATTTAATATCAAATTACCGTTCTCCAGAAGTCCACATCTTTTTCTCGCCAGTGTTTGACCCAATTCAGGCGCATTGCTTTCATTGCAGCTGTTAACTTTGGTTTCTTGGCAGATCGATTGGCCTTGAAATCCAAATACTTCAATTTTCTGTGTACAGTGCGCTCAGAAGCATTCACATTCCAGTTTGGATTTGATGATTTTTGTGGTTGCAAATCTATTTTCCAGACAAATTTTCTTCAAGCATTGTTCTGACCTTGGAGTGAAAATTGGCTTTCTTTCACATTTTTTTTTTCTTTTAGGGGTTAATTCTTGAACGGATTCAACTGCTTTCTTTATGCGTTGTATGCTAGCTTCAGACACATTCAAACTTCTTGAAATTTCGCGGTTTAAAAACATTTCCGCATCCTTAATTTCAGCTTCCTTACGTGGTGTAAGGTCCCCCTTTTTTACTCAAGATTCAACGGTCACATAAACTTTTTTTTGGTTACTAAATGTACTCTGAACTAAGTAAACAAACCGTTGTGCGATTCAAGACTCCAAAATAAACAAAGCGCGCAATATCACTAAATATCAATATCATTCCTAGATAGAATTAGAATATTAAATAAAGGTATAGAATTTAACCAAAAAAAGGACTATATTGAAAGAAAAAGGAATAAAATAATACCCTTGAATTGAAGTTTAATATATACTGACAACTATTACTCCTTATAGTAAAAAATTATAATCTTTAACATACATATCACAAATTATTCCAGTTTATACTCACATCTATTAAAATTCAAAACATATTTGCGGTCTCGTAAATGCATCTACATCCACAACCAGAGGGACACATGTTATTTTTTTCAAACCACTGTAAAAGATGTGTGGTATGACCACCGTGACCACAAACAATGCAACAATTAGCAGACCCTCTAACTGACAAGTGACAAATGATACAATTCAAAGTAAGTTTTCGACAACTGCTGCAATTTGAAGCACGCGACGGTTTCGTGCAGGATTTGCAGTCGGAGAGGAACTCTACACCTTTATGCTGTTCTTGTGGTATGGTCAAGTATTTGAGTACTTCTGTTCGGTTATATAGTAATCCCCATCTGTGTAGTATTTCTGCATATGCTAGCTTATAATACTCGTAGTTGTTCACTTTGGAGACTTTTTCCGATTTAACAAGGTTATCGGACCACAAACAATCCAGGGAAGACGAGGATTTTATTGTTTCCAGAGAAGGAAATACCCATCCTTCTGCCAGGACATCTGCTGGAGGAATTGTGTGGTACGGTGAGCCACATGACTGAAAATTCAATGTTGAATGTTAAATTAAGTCTTTGATTTCAAAACATTTCACTGTAATCAGATTTGACATAATGAGTTTCAATAATGATGATCATGATTTATTTTCAATCAGAAAGTACGAAATATTCCACCATTCCAGAGTATGTTTAAAATGAGTATTTTTTTGACAGGAGATTGAATTCATAATCTGATTTTGCTTCAAGCAGACCTCTTAAATTATGAAACAATGACTAAACTCTTACAGCTTACGCATCTGTTTATCGTTTCCTCTTCAGGAGTCACTGTACCTGAGAGTTTGTAGGCAGATGAACTTGTGTCAAATATAAAAGGTTGGGAGAAAAAAATCCATTATTTTTGTGTGAACTTCAAGACTTTATCATGTTTCGGATTGTCTGATTGTCGGATTGTCTCCTGAGCGAAGCTACGGCCACTAACAATCAAGTAAACTTCGATTATTTCTGTGATTTTATCGACATTCTCGACGACCTGAACGCAATCTACGAATCTAAAATTGCGCGTAATCAGCTCTTACAGTATCGGGACATCATTCACAATTTAGGCCGACTGGCTTGCATTTTCGCCTTTAGCAAAGAAACACAGTAAAATGTACCGATTTTTCTCTTGGCTGACTTCCATTTTTGACACCTGTAACACACAAATGAATGGACCAAACAAAAAACAGCAAATAAATTTTTTTAGTGTGAAATGTCACCTTGACAACGAGCATAAATCTGTAATTGTTTGATTGATACGAAATATCAATCACTACAGCCATCTACTAGAAAAGTAATGAATTTTTTTTTCCCAACCTTTTATTACACTCTGATTAAGCTTTAGTATTCCTACAATATCTTGGACACAGCTAAGTCAATCCCAATCTAACAACAATTTTAAAAGATATTTTGTTTTGAATTCTATATAACCGTGAACAAAATGGAATATCTTGGTACTTGTATTTGTAAACGAATAATTTAACACAAATAAATTTGATTTGGAAATTCAAATACATTAAAAGCATACAAAACAAAGCCAGATAGTAAATTAGCCCACCTTATGTAACATATGTTTGCTATGTTTGGAAGAGGAAAACGAAGATGGTACAAGTTTAAAATGAGCCTGGGACTGTAAAAAAGTTAAAAGAAGGATATGGATTAGAGAAGTATAAATGGTAACAGCTAAAAAATTGTTATTATTATAGAAGTATACAGCAATTGCTCAAGAAAAATGTTAATTTTTTTTGAATAATCTATTTAGAACATGCCATTCAAAAAGATAGTAACAATCACAGATTCTACAAACATTCTTCACGTTGAAAAATATGTTTATACTAACAGATATAACAACTTTATTGAATTAATAAAGTAAATAAAAACAACTTGGTTTTTTTCTGAATATTAAAACTATTTCTTCTATCAAGTAAAAAGCCTTTTTCTATTTTAAAACAACTTGGCTTAAGTTTCACTGTTTATTTCATGTCTGTTGACATATATATTCAAAACGTTTGAAAATGGGCTAAAAACCGGAAACATATATGTCAACAGACATGAAATAAACAGTGAAACTTAAGCCAAGTTGTTTTTATTTACTTTATTAATCTAAAAATGTTTCACCAAGTGATATGGGAGAAATCAATATCATTTATGTACTTTATTGAATGACTTGTTTGTAGTGTAACTTGATTAGGATTTTTTTTTTCATATAATCATGCTAAGCAAAAGGAGAATACATGCATGCACTAAATAAAAACTAAAACTGATCTCTACAGATGGGAATTATATATAGCAGTTTATTTACAGAAAAATGTTACAGAAAATATGAAATTCATAATGGAAATAATGCATAAATTAATAGTGCATGTGTTTGTAACTAATGGAATATGAAAATAAATAATAAAAAGGGGTTTTTATACTTGATAGAGGGTTTTTCCAATATATTGAATATCAAACAGAAATTCTGTACTACCTTACTACAAAATTTGATTTTATAAAATTTCTCAAAAACTTCTAAAATTAAATGAAAAAAATGCCGTAAGGAACACTGTTTATTTTTAATAAACATATAGAATTGACACAATCGCACAGTATTAAAAGAATCCAAACAAAAGTATAGAAATTGATCAAACTAAATGTTTGTTGAGTAAGTTCGATCAATATTCTATATATGGATTATTTTATCTCCTTTTGATACTATGTGATTAGTGTTAATTCTACATGTCTATTAAAAAGTGAACACTGTTCCCTAAGACATTTAATTAATTTAATTTTAAAAGTTTTTAAGAAATTTCATAAAACTAAAATTTGTGGTAAGGTAGTACAGAATGTCTGAATAATCTTATTTAATATGGATTTTCATCAAGTGAAGACTGATTCAATTAAACATGATGGATTATAAATTCCCAATGTATTCTCTCTGTTTTTTCTTTTAAGGAAGTCTCATATGAAGATTTTTAAATTAAAAATCAACTTGACACTCAAAGAATATTTGGAAGAATCTTAAAAAAGTCGTTGTTAGTAAAATCTTACCTTAGTAAATTTCTCTTTATTTTTCAACAGTTTTTTGGCCCTTTCCTGTTCTTTTCCGTAAATACAACAAAGCATCGCAGCCATCTGAACGTCATTTAAGGCAGCATAATGTGATATTCTAAAATTAAATGGATATAAATCAATCAATTATTAGCAGATGCATTTGTATCTTCAAAATTATGCTTTGGTAAATAATAATGATCGATCATTCCTTTACCCAGTAGCCGCCATACACACCTATGGAAGTATTATTCCCACAGTTTGAATAAAATTAAAACAATATGTTCATGCTCTTACCTAAAGTGGCGCAAGATGGCAGTAACAAAGCCTACCCAGAACACAACTGAACTCCTAACTCACACAAGCTGAAAAAGCTTCTGAGGGATCTTCACAGAAGATCTAGGAGTATCAGGATAATAATAATAATGATAGATTTTTGATCGACTATAATTAAAAAATCAATTAATACTTTTTCGTCGTGAGTTCATTAGAAAGGTTGAAGCTTGACTTTTACAAATGAAAAACTTTATCATTCAAATGGCCGCCTCGACTGGTTACAGTATCCCATCCAATCAACCCAATTTTTCAGTACATTGCTGATTGGTATCATTAAATTCCCACAAAAAATAGTCATCCATGGTGAAAATTAGCATCATCGCTAAAGATGATTTTTCTGGGAAAATGCTCATCTTCGGCCATGAGATCAATAGCCCATGGAGCGAAGTCGAAACGCATCGGATGGTAACAAGACTTCATTCACCTCTTGCACTAGTTGAATTTTCTATGCCTTCATACCGAGATTTTCATGCAAAATTTTCCTCAGAAAAGTGAGAGAAATGTTCAAATTACCGTGGAATATTTAATTTCTATTGAATTTTCCACATACACATACAAGTGTAAATCGACCCAATCGTGAGTCAAATATTAGACTAACTTTCTGTCAAACACAAATGACAGAAGTGTTATCAGACTCGAAATAACCACTACTTCAAAATGCAAACTCTAGATGGTCCACCCTCTAATAAGGATCAGGTAATTAATATTAATTAGAGAAAAATTCAATAAATAAATAAAAATCGGAATAAACTGTATCCTAGAGAACCAGTCATTATTAGATACAGTGCAATTTCAAAGTTTTTCATAATTCCAGTTCCACTTTTCATCGTTTTAACCACAGTATCCTACCGATAATTACAAAATAAGATATACTCACAGAGATTTCATGAGTCGGATATTGAAAGGATGCTGCGTCCACATTTCTCCGTCTGCAACTTGTTCCTGACAAACGATGAGCTCTGCCAATGCCCAGGCTTGTACAAGGTCCAATCTCCCAACAAGTGCAGCAGCTGCAGCATTATGTTTACAAACTGTTGCAACGTCACCATCAAGAATATATTCTTCAGCTAATTGTTTATGAACCAAGAACAATCCAGAACCGTTATAAATATGCACAACCGCTTTGGTGGGTTTAGAATAATGTTTGCTTCGAGATGTTGACTTCTGAAAATAATAGTTGGAGACAGACAGATTATAAGGGGATCTTTTTGCTAAAAGGTTCTCTAAAGCAGAGAGCGCCCTTGGAGTAGCAATCGTTGACAACCGACGACTATGCCCAGATCTCCCAAAACACACAAGGGTATCAACGGAACAAAACTTAGCACCAGACGTTCTAGGAAATGGTATATAGGCATCAATAAACCCTCCCAGCGTATTCGACGAGTGAAGAAAACTATTCTCATACATCCTATCAGCTTCAGTATCAGTGACCAGCTGCTCTAAAGTGGTAACCATTTGTCTCAAACAAGACTCTAAACACGTTCTATTTTTAGAAACCCTCTGTTGGGCTAGATGGTTCAACGTTTGAAGTAACTGTGTAGCTATATTCTCGTTAACTTGCGAGTTCTCTTTGATCTCAAAAACAGGGGGAACCCCATGCGGGTACATAGCAGGAAAGCTGATTTGTAAATTCACGCTGAATCTACTCACAGTAGATCTAACGGAGCATAAACGATCAGGAAAATTCATACTTTTGACTTCTAGGTTAGGTATGTGGACGTTAAGAAGTGAAAACTCTTGCTGAAGAGGTTCCACTTTGGGAGGTGCTTTTTTTTTCACTTTTTCCTTATTTTCTTTAGGATTATGGTAAGATAGTACATCTTGAGCAACTTCGGGCTCGTAACCGCATAACTTTTGTAGGAAAGGTTCAATTTTCCATATCAGGAGTGTTTGATCTTTTGACCACGTGACCAGTTGGAAACAGGAATCTCCAGGACGTTTACGTCTCCACTCAAATTCAAGGACTACATCTTTGTGTCCCATAAATGTATGCATTGGAGTTGCTCTGTTAGCTGTGTTCCAAAGTAGTAAACTATTTTCACCTCTTCTCAGTTGGGGTACCACAACAGTAATGAGTCCATTTCCAAAAGGAGTATACCTAAAACAAATATTTCAATAAAAATTAATGAGCTTCATTTCTATCACGCAAATTTGATGGAATGCTACTGAAATATAACACTCATTTCAAAGCTATCGTAGTGATTCAGAAAATGAGACTGAAAATGAAATTCAATAATGTAAATTATTAATAAGATTTTTTATACACATTACTATGCAACTGACAGAGTAGAGAGTTCACTAGACTAACTTTGTCGGAATCCGTATATTATAATAATAATTTTCTTTCTGATGCGCCTCACCACCTTATACAGTCATAAGCCGCCCCTGATTAAATCTGCCAATTAGATATTTTATGGCTATGTTTATCCAGACCAAAAAATGACATACCATATTGCCATATATTTATCATCAGTAGTTATCGAGTTATGAACGTGAAGGTGTACATACCAGAAAAGTAACAGTTCCTTTGAGAAGGAACTCTTACCTTTGTGTACATTCTGTAGTGTTTTGTGATAAAGAAACTGGATCAAAAAAGGTTGGCTAAATTTTTTTTATAAAATAATAGAAACGCTTATAATAAATCATTACTATTATTACCTTGCTCTCCAGACTGGAGCGTTTGTTGTTAAAATATATTCCGCCTTTCGAGGGTTGGTGGTATCAAAAAATTTAACAGTATTATCCTGACTGCAAGTAGCAAATTGCGTCTCAGAAGTTCTGCTCCAATCTAACCCGTGTATTTTGGACAAATGAGCAGCCACATATTGAACAGGCGATGTCCCTTTTCTTTGATCCCAAATTTTAATATCACCATCATGGGCAGTCGCCAAAATATTTGGTGATATTCTATTCCACCGAACCTAAGTTGAATAAACAATTGTAGAATATGTAGATAGGTATATCATAAGCATTCAGACCTGGGAAGCTTCTGCGATAGCTGATAATGACAGTGTAGGTCGTCTAGAATCTCTCAAATCCCATATATGTATGAAAGTATCTACAGAACAAGATGCTAATAAATTAGGATCCATTTGATGCCAATTAAGGTCCGTTATTACTCTGGTATGTGCTTTTAGGCAGTGGCTTTGAGTAAGTTCTTCTCTTCTCCAAGTGAGTACTTCAAGTCTTTGATTACTCTTAAAATTTGAAAATATCAATAAAATACTATTTCAAATTAAGTATTTGCGATCATTTGCTAATTATTATCTTACAGATATAACACACAAATCTCTGTGATGCATTGTTGGATTCCATTCTGCAGCCGCAACATCATACTTGCTATGTCTTGGAAATTTTTGAACAATTTCACATTCCTCATCAAGATTATGAAGGGCGATATATCTCCTCCTAGTAAAATCAATTATTTAAAATTTCAGAATGATTCGACAGTAACGTTTTTGTGATATAGCATATAAGAATCAAATTTTACCCAGCGAGTAATACATAAGTGCCAGTTAAATCAACAGCCATGGCATTGGCTTGTAAATCCTTTCCTTCCAAAGCGACATAATAATCACTATTCCAATTTGAAGCCATTCTTTAAGTGGAAAATGTAATAATCCTTCAAGTTTATTTTGTTTTGATATTTGCTATTGATCAATCAACGTTAAGGTTATGTTATGAACCATATCTGTCAAAATTAAAATTTCTATGAAATAAATACAGGAATTGATTTCATTAAAAAATTCCGAGAGTTATTACTGACAAAACCGCTTTTTACAGCTGAAACTAAAACTTCAGGAAAAATAGCAAGTGTTTTATTGTTTCATGAATCCAGTTGCGTACATTTGAAGGTTGGTGTTACTATTGCAGAAATCTCATGAGATTTTCATGAATGTTAAAGGTTAAGCAGAAGAAGAAGAATGGAAAGGTGAAAATCTGCGCTAACAAAGATGGTGGAAATCGGGCATCATTAAAGAGGCTTTTTTAATCTGTTTTAGTATTTTATTACACAAATGAGTTAAAATTAAACTCCGTTTACGGTGTATTGTCTCTGTTTAGCATTTTGGTGAGCTTTCAATTGCAAGTGCCTGTCATAAAAGGTGAGGATGCACCAAGATAGTCTTGCTATTATCTCATCCTGCTTCATTTATTCCATGGAAGGCTGACGCATAACCGGCGCGCCCATAGTGGGTTCTTTTTGGGATTAAAACAAAGTAGTATCAAAAACCCACGCATATCTTTCTGAACAAATTTTGATAAGCCTACTCATCCTTATCTAACTGGAATAATTGAACATTTCATTCATTGTAGGAATCATGTCCTCTGAAGATGAAAAGCCCCCAGCTCCCCCTGTCCGTTTAACTTCTAACAGGGGGACAGATCTGGCTAATAGTTCTATAGCAGTTGATAGACCATTGCCTAAAGAACCTGAAGATGCTGATCGAAAGAAGAAAGCACTCAAATCAAAGAAAACACTCAAACATTCAACATACTGCGATAAACCTGAAATCTCATATCCCACAAACTTCGAACATACAGTACATGTGGGGTTTGATCCAATATCTGGGGAGTTCACAGTAAGTAGATTTATATTTCACTCTAGATCAGTAGATGCTTGTTTTCAGTTCAGTTAAAATAATTTGAGTGTTTTTTTACAAGCTGCCTATTAAAGTAAGTAATGCAAGAGGATATTTTTTGTTCAGTTGCATTTAGATGACAAAGTATTCTTGTATTTGACGTTTTTTCCAACATAGTTGGTTTTATTTCATTGCTATCTTGAATTCTAGAATTTTTGTGTAGTCTTTTTATGGTTCCTTTAATTTTCAAAGGGCAGTTGAATTACATGTACAATTTAAACAACTCCAATATAAAGTTTCACTTTGTAATTTTTTATCAAGGTGTGTTATTTTTTGAGATTGATATGGGATACTGGACTGGAAAGCGAATCAAATATTTTTTTCCAAACTCGATTTCTTTGCACTCAATGCTTGGTAGTTTTTGCAGTTCCAATTCTATATTGTCCGTGATTAGACGGTTTATTTTTTTATCTTGGCAATACATCCATCTTAGTAGAAACAAATTCATTGCTAAAGAAGTTTCCTTCTAATGCAATACGATGGTTCAAAGTTTAGTTTTTTATGTAAGTTTTTTAATCAATTGGTCAATTTTGACTGAATCATTTCTGGTGTATTTTTTCAAGACTTGTGGTGATTGAGTGACAGCTGGTGTAATTTCTTGCCTTAACATTTATCTGTAACTCAATATTTTAATTTGATAGGATGCTTAGTCATATTGCCATTCTTCTGTTCTCACATGCCTTTCTACATAAATATTGGTTCTATCTCTTGAAATATGCTTAGTTTCAACAATTCCAGAGGCGACTTTGATAATACAACAATTAAGTACGATCCTTTTTTCCTTACTAACTTTAATATATTTTAAGTATTGATTGCACTTGATTTTTTTAATCTCATTGTGTGCAAATTGAATGTGTGTCCTGTGTGTAATTTCATCGAGAAATGTCAAGTTCTAATGAAATTTAAGCGACATCAGGAAGCATTTTTTAATTCTGGAGAATATTTCAGAATGCCTAGATTTTTTCAGAGAATTTTTTATTGTAGTTAGTTTGTAATGCATGCTTTAAGTATATTTCAATTTTCCTATAAACGAAATTCCATGAGATTTCAAATGAGGAGAAAGATCAGTTGTAATTTTACATGGAAATTCATTTAATAGGATCAATTCTACAAATACATCAAATTTTAATATAAAATTTTTGTTATTAGGGTATGCCAGAGGCTTGGTCAAAACTGCTTATGAACTCAAATATTAGTAAACAAGAACAGAAAAATAACCCTCAAGCAGTACTAGATGTTTTAAATTGGTATGACAATACTTCGAAGGAGCCCCCTACTACAAAATATATGACGAAAGCTACCGCTACAAATTCAGGTACAAATAATTAAAAAAAAAAAAAAAGTTTTATTTGATTCTTAAATATTTTTAAGGTTCATCGTTGAGTCGTGTATCAAGCTCAAGTCCAAGCAGTACGACACCAACTGAAGCTGAAGCAGGTAGCCAGAACTTGTATCACAGCCCTGTTCATGCAGTAAGTTCAGAAATAGAAGATGAAGCACCACCACCACCAATTGCAAGTAGGCCAGAACGTACGAAAAGTATTGTGAGTATTATATCTTTATATATACAGTATAATTTTAAAGTTAAAGGTTAAAGGTTTTTTGTTGACAGACGGTAGAATTCATGAAACCAAACCATTTAAACAAAAATCTCCCCTATACAATATTCAAGGGTACAAAGATATATGCCCTTTAATTTGAATTCTGTTCTGTATAATTCGGATCTGATTTTGTTAGTTCTTGTGAGACCAGCATGTGTTAATTCAAACTCTGAATCAAGATTAGGATTTCAACATAAACATTTAACGGACTTGAGAGTTTTAAAATTTTTTAAATTTGTTGAAAGATGCAGCATATTTATTTAACTACAGGGAGTTAACAGGACTCTATACCTGTGTCGATGTAAAATCGGAAGTACCATATTTCGCTTTATCTCGCACCAAATGAATCTGCGCGGTGGAAACTGTCAATTACCAGAAAGATGGGAAAAAGGTGGCTAGGGACGGATAGTACTTAGAACTTTGAATGCATAATAATCAATTTTGCACAGTAAAACTTCAATTTTTGAACAAAAAAATGCATGAACTTATTTATACACTATCTGAATTTTTATCAAATTTTAGAACTGTTATGTTTTTCATGAAATTTATTTTGTACTTTCAGTACACAAAGCCTTTACAAGAAGAACCCAACAATACAAACAGTGTCAGTACACCAACTCATAGTTTGAGTCCGGCCCACATAACTGGACCCCAGGCAGTTAATACCAATTCTACAACTAGTGCCCCAGTCTTAGATAGAAACAAGAATCAAGCTGGTTCTGAAATGTCTAGAGCAGCTTCAGAAAAGAGAAAGAAAAAGATGTCCGATGAGGAGATATTAGAGAAGCTCAGAAGTATCGTTTCTGTGGGAGATCCTAATAGGAAGTATAATAAAATTGACAAAATTGGACAAGGGTAAGTTATAATAATAATAATATGAATCTTAAGCCTTCATTTGAATGTTAACTTGATTATTTTGATTTCGGGCATACATTGCATGAATTACCTTAATGTGAACAAAACCTAAAACAGAAAACCTAGAAGTAAAATGATGGATTAGAATGAAAAATTATTAAATGGAACACAAAAAACTGTTGTGTAAAGAGTAAAAAATGTTGGAATATATCCTGAAACAGAAACAATTATAATAGATTGAATCTGACGCCAGAAAATATTAATTTGATTGGGAAAAATCATATTAAAAGAAAGTCAATTGTTACGTTTTCTACTGGGGCTAATATATCACTTATTATTTAACTGTTAGATTGGAAGCACTACTTAAGGGGTGTTCAATGTATTCTCAGTATCGGGGTGATTTGCTAATAATGTGAGTAATCTAAGTACCTGAAAAATGTTTGTAGAGATCAAGTTGTTAGCAGAGATGACAAACCTATCCGTGTCTACCATTCATGACCATCTTAACCTCTCAAAGGTCAGTGCAAGATTGGTACCGCACCTTAAAAGTATGTGAGAGTCAAGTCCTGTAAGGAGTTTTTAGAGCTCTGTGGAGAAGTCCCATGGACTATTTTCAACCAGCTGGTTACCTGGGATGAGATGTGGTTTCATCACTATGACCCTGAGAGTAAACAAGAGTCCATTCAGTGGATTGAAAATAGTGCACAGCCCCCAAAGAAGTTTAAAAGTCACCCCATCTACTGGAAAAATAATGGCTACGTTCTTTTGGGATTCTAAAGGTATTTTATTGATAGAATACACTAAAAGGGTTAAAGCATCACATCAGCATCGTACACAACTACTTTGCGTAATTTAAGAGATGTAATTAAAGGAAAAAGGCGAGGAAAACTTACAGTGGGTGTGTTGCTGCTTCACAAAAATGCATCGGTTCACAAAGCTCGCGTGGCGAAGGCTGCTGTGCGGGAATGTAGCGAAGAAATTACTCATCCTCCATACAGTTCAGACTTGGCCCCCAGTGGCTACTATCTTTACCCAAATGTAAAATAATAACTTTGTGGAAAGCGATTTTCCGACGATGAAGAACTGAAGGTAGCAAGTAATACCTATTTTTAGGAGAAGCCAGAAGAATATTTTTCACAAGGTTTAGAGAAGCTTAGTTCTCGATCTAACAAATGTATTGAAGTTTTAGGGGACTACATGGAACAATAGAATTTTTACATTTTCTGTGTTCTCTTTTATGCCTAAACCGAGAATGTATTGAATGCCCCTCGTAAGTCCTGTGTTGTAAAATTCTGTGCCTAAACAGATATGTTGTGGGAATTTTTTAGGAAGTGTCTTAAATCTGCTCAGTATTGATTCTACGTTCATCTTTTCATAGAACAGATTGAATGGATTATAACAATCGATAAAAATGTTTTTCCTCTGGTTTGATACTCAAAATGCATTCACATGAATTATTTATTTTTCAGTGCCTCGGGTGTGGTTTACACTGCAATTGAAAGCTCAACTGGGATGGAAGTAGCTATTAAACAGATGAACCTATCCCAGCAACCTAAAAAAGAACTGATCATAAATGAAATTCTAGTCATGAGAGAGAACAAACATGGAAACGTTGTTAATTATCTAGATAGTTATTTAGTAAACGAGGTAAATATTTCGGTTTTTTTCAGTAGTATTCGATGCAATGAATATTTTTATTTCAAGGAACTCTGGGTGGTAATGGAATATTTACCAGGTGGTTCCCTGACTGATGTAGTGACAGAAACTTGTATGGATGAAGGTCAAATAGCGGCTGTGTGTCGGGAAGTATTACAAGCACTAGATTTTTTGCATTCGAATCAAGTGATCCATAGAGATATCAAGTCTGACAACATATTGCTCGGTTTAGATGGTTCAGTCAAGTTGAGTAAGTATCGAAAAAATGGTTCTGTATTAAATTGCTGCCACTTAATTTGTTTATTAACGAATTTTTCATTGTCATTTCAGCTGACTTTGGTTTTTGTGCCCAAATTAGTCCCGAACAAACTAAAAGAACAACAATGGTTGGTACCCCATATTGGATGGCCCCAGAAGTAGTTACTAGGAAGCAATACGGTCCCAAGGTAAGTTTTTGTGGTAAATTTTTAAATTATACTGAAGTTTCACCTTAAACACCTATATAAAAGTTGATAAACTCACTGATAAAATTGATTCCAATGGAAAATTAAAAATTAAAATTCAGAATTCTGAAAAACTTCCACTATATATATAAATCTATGATTGTTTCGGTCTTTACTTGACGGAAATTCATCTTGAAAATATGAATAAAAACAATATTCTAATTTCCGCTAATATTTTATTGACACTACGATCGTTACGTCATACCATGACTTCTTCAGGTGAGTATTACAAGATACTGTATAATATATAAAGGTATTGTATATATATAAAGGTATCGAAAAGACAGTCGAAAAAGATACGAAATTCAATGTTAATCAAGACGAGGACCAGGGTCCTCAATAACTAAACCCTTTGTATTTTGTATTGAATATCTATTATAATAAATTTGGCGCCCAAGATGGTGCTAGGTTTTTGTTGAATTTTGTTCAGAATTTGCAATTTAATATATTGATAATTTGAAAGATGGGATCAAAACTGTAACAGACGAAAAATAAAAATTATAATAAGTAGACACGATGTTGTTAGAAATATAAAAGAGAAAACAACAGAATATTAAAAACAAACTTAATTCAACAATATAATTCACAGAAAGGTTAAGGAAGACAGGAAATTTGAAAAGATATACTATTAGAAAATGCTGGTAAAATAGGATGGAGCAATAACCAAAGAAAAGAATATGCAAACAGATTAACGTCTGTGCATTATATAGCGATCTAGAGTTTGCATTTTGAAATAGTGATTATTTTAAGTCTGGAAACACTTCTGTCATTCGTGTTTCGGCAGAAATTTAGTTTAATATTTGACATTGATTAAATGGGTCGATTTATGCTTGAACAAGACTGGGAAATATTAAAAACTGATTTCCAAAGTGGTGAATCTTCTATCCAAACTTGTAGAAATTTACGTTGAAGATGTAATAGAAATGAAACGGCAATTTGTGAAGCGAGTTCATGAAACGGTATCGTTATTTGAACAACCCATTCAAATTCTTGTCCAGTGAGCATACCTGAGAACATTGCTGTTGTAGCCCAGAATGTGGCTGAACATCCATCAACATCAACTCATCATCTCTAGAGATGAAGCTCATTTTCATATCGGAGTACAATTTTTTTTTTTTGGGAATCGGTTATGGATAAGTGTTACACTAACCATCCAGAAACGACTGATGCCTTAAAAAATTAAATCAAAGTTGCCTTTAATGAGATTGAGCCCAAACAATCGACAATGTACAGAAAAATTGGGTTGATTGGATGCAGTACTGTAGCCAGTCGTGACAGTGGTTTTTTATTCATAGCCGATTAAAAATGCAAATGTTGAATGGTCCATCCCTTATCACCTGTGATATGTGTTATTAAGGATCAATTTCGAACTTTAAAGAACATTATTTGGAACCTTAATGAATATGAGATGAGAGTTGTTTTTGACCTAATGTCAATTTTTTTAACCTATTAAACTAAATTTGAACTATTTTCTACAGAAATTCAAGAGTTATGAAAATACATTTCTGAATATATCAGGTTCCTTCCTATATTGGAATTGGAAGCAATATGTTTTTGAAAATATCATAAGAACCATTGAAATATACTTATGTTAGAGAAGCTTTTTCCTAAGTAAATGTTTTTATAGGTTGACGTATGGTCACTAGGTATTATGGCAATCGAAATGATTGAAGGTGAACCTCCATATCTTAATGAGAATCCTTTGAGAGCCCTATATCTTATTGCAACTAATGGAAAACCAGACATAAAAGACAAAGACAAACTCTCTCCTGCCTTTCAGGATTTTTTAGACAAGTGTTTGGAAGTAGATGTGGACAAGAGGTCCTCGGCAAAAGACCTACTAAAAGTGAGTATTAAAAAACAGATAATTTTGAACCGGATTTTCTAGGTTTCTGAATGTACATTTGCTCGTGCCGGAATTTAATTTGTTAGCTCAAAAATTGAAGAACTGGTTACAGTTGGTGAAAAGATAAAATTTTAATATCAAATAATAGTGTAGTTAATTGATCTACCTATTCGGATTTTTTTCAGTTAGTCGATTTTTACGGGGATAGGGCGTATTTAATTTTTTTCTATCAGTTAGATCGATCTTTCGACGTTAGACCCATAGGTCGATTTACAAAAAAAAAGCATTTCTGGCGTTTTTCTCTTTTCTATGGTCGGTTGCCAAGACACTTGTTTTTTTTAATTATTTGACCACTTGAGACATTACAGTTTGCCTAGGCTTTATTATACGGCATGACTGAAATTTCGTCTAAGCTTAAAAATATTTGAGATCAAAGTTTGAATCATCAAAAAAAATTTAAAATGGCGTCAAGTGTTTTCAGCACTCTTCTGGGTAGGTTGTTCTGCATAATTTAAATGTTTGTGATTTACAGCATCCGTTTTTGAAAGTAAGCAGACCCTTGGCAAGCTTAACGCCACTAATTTTGGCAGCAAAAGATGCCACGAAGCAGCACTAGCATTAAACGAAAGCATGATAAGAAAGAACAGTTGTATTATATGTGACAAACTATTTAACCCATGTTACTAGAAATGCATAGTCTAAAAAAGGAGTCCGTATGTAATATAGTCGTGTTTTATATATATGATATAAATATAAATGAATATATATTTTCTCTTCTTGCAATTCTAGTTATATGGGTAGGATGTAGCATTTTACTTTTTTGTGAGACAAGCATTTAGATAGAGTAAGTTTGTACGAGTTAAAAATTGTAAATCACAGGAGCAGTGTGCCTAATCCAAGATTATAAGATTTTATGTAACTTTGATATTTTCATGAAATATCTTGATTTACATTTTGACCAGAGATAGGATTTTGGGATGCTACTTTCAACTTAATCAGGAATTTTATGGATCTTAATATTTTTAACTAAGTAAGGGATTTTGTGATTATTTTCTATTTCTTAGTTCTTAACGAATCGAAGCGACTCGTCCTCAGTTGATGAACGAATTGACTATTCCCTATTAACGATCGATTTGAATCATATAAATGACAAAGATATAAAAACCAAGCGAGTTTCTACATTGTTTTGATTTTTATTCAGGCTTATTCACTGTTGGATATAAAATTTAGAAATCCTATAATAAAATTTTCATGACTCCTTTTGTTTGTATCAGAAGTACACATCAGTTTCATTATTTCAATTGAAATACCTGTATGTTTCACTTATTTGGAATGCCTCATGTTTTAAATTAATTTTGACAGTTATCCTACATTGATAGCTTACCGATGGTAAACATTTTTCTGTGAAGAAGAAATGTTTTTTAACATTATAATAATAGAGGTGGTTCAGCCAAGGTTATTAATTTTGAAATTTCCATATAAGTTGTCCAGAAAATCATAGTAAAAATGATTAATATATAATTGACAAAACTTTTTTTTTAATGCATTTTGTTGGACAAATTGGTTTAGAATTCAGTTTTGCATTATTGCGTATCAAAATTTAGTATATTTTATCTCTTGTGGAACTGATTATGTCTAACTACAATTTGGAGGCGTACCACTACAAACTGAAGGAGTTGTACCACTAAAATTTAGATTAGTAGAAATTATGAAATATGTGGAACTGACTATGTCAAACTAAAATTTGGTGGCATTGTACCACTGAAATTTTGATAGTTATAATGATGATATATGTGGAACTGACTGTCAGAGTACAATTTGGAAGTGTTGTACCATTAAAATTATGAAATATTTTCCCAAAAGAGATTGATGCAGTTCAACAAACTCACTTCGAGAATGTAAAAGGAAACAAAATTTAATAAAATACACATGTTATTCCATTTGAAATGATAGATAATGTCCACTTCCTATATAAACAGAAGTTCCGTGTATTCATCAACCGCAAAAATATTTCAAAATTTTATACAAAACAGTTGCAAATAAACCTGTAGGGAAAGCACTCCGTGTACTATTACCCTGTAAACTCATTTTATTTTTATGTACTTCAATATCTGAAGTTGTATGAATAATTTTCAGATCTTTGGTAGTTTGTGATAAACTTGGACATCTTGTTTTAGAGAAGAAAATGAGTTTGTCTTTGTCTAGTTTAGTTAGTAGCTTCTAAGTAATCTATATTTTTAAATCGATTTATGGATGCCAATCATCCTGAAGCTATTCCTGCATATAAATATACGATTCTGTTTTTTGTTAAGATGTGTTGTGATCGTCTGAATTTTTTGAACAGTATGGTTCAAAGAGATCGTTTAAAGGAAGGATAATGGATAACCTTGCAATTAAGAATCCTTTTTTATATTGTTCAATTTTATTCGACAATGTCGTTTTTAATTTTTATATACGAAGTACGATGTAAAGAGAGCAAATCTCAAACTTCTGATCTCTTTCAGCTTGTGAGGTAGAAATACAAGATTTTAATGCTACTATTTTTGAAATACTAGTTAGGTGTTTGATCCAATTGTCTGAAATAATTCGTGACTGAATTTGAATCATTTCTCGAGGGAGATGGAGAACCTGTTTTCACTTGTCATGTTGCTCTTTATCATATCATTATCGAAAAAACGTGTCAAACCTTAAGAAGTTATATGGGAAAATAATAGGAGATATTGTTATGTTACCTTTTGAAAAAAAACGGCATTATTATAATTTATTTCAATGTCACATATTGGCTCATTTCATCGTATTAAAACATATTTTTCAGTTGTAACAATTTGTAGTACAATTTTATAAGTCATTTGAAATAATGCTACCATTTGTTCTACAAATTGTTTCTTCTGTACCTAGATGGCTTGAGTCTTTTATTTGAATTTGAGCAAGTTTGAAGTAATCAACGTCTAGTGATACGACTTTGATTCAGAGTATGAAAAAATGGATCTTACACTCAAAATATTTTCCTACTAGATTCGATTGAATAATACTCCTTTTGATTGTTTTCAAAATGTGAATGCTTCTTAGCTTTAAATGGATTTTGATTTTCCAGACTATTCAAGTTTTAAAGTTATATTTTTAATGCGATAAACTGTCATAATGTAGGAATATTTTAAGAAACATCCTGTTGAAAGATTGGCCTTTTTGAGAGAGAAGTTACGCAATTGACGTGTTGATATCTTTTATGTAGCCGTCACCACTATTTTGATACTATACAAACTCACACAGAAAGTATTAAATGACAGACAGCTTTGCGTTTTAATTTATACAGGTTATGTTTAAAGGTGAGACTTTGTGAACAGGACATGAAAATGTTTCAAAATGAGCCATTTTATTTGAAATCATCTATACTAAAGTTGCTGGGCTCTCTCTCACGGTACAGGACGGAGATTCATAAGAGTCGGCTAAACAACCAATAACAGTTTCTCAATTTTAATGTTATTTTGGTGACTAATCTTCGAGAATTTGTTGTAAAAATATAGGGAAGCTTGAAGGGATATCGTGGAGTATATGTGGTAAGGAATAAACCATAACCGATTGGAATTTTAAAAACAACTAGTTTACAAGTTGGAAAATTGATGGATTAATGAGTTGGGAACAATTTAATTTATACGATTATCAAAGAGTATAACCTTCAAAAAAGAATTTTGTTCGGTTGCTAAATAAATGTTAGGTTAACGAAATTATTACAAAATCTACTTAGATTGCAAACAAAGCCACATTTGCACGAAATGGAGTGAATATCATTCTTGTAGAACTGATCGTACATTTATTCTAAAGTTGTTCTACAGGTTAAATTTTAAAGCCCGAATTGTGTGATATATATTTTTTTTTTTTATTAAATCGGTGCTTGATGAAAATTCATTTTAATTAAACAAAATAATTGAGAGTATTTCCACAACTTATTGAGTAAACCGCAGTTGTTTTGCCAATATTTACATTTTGAACTAATTTTAAATAATTAAAATCATACCTTAAGTAGGTATGGTTTAGGCAAAAACTTGAAAGGTGTACAAATAACATAATTATCGGAAAAACCTAACTAAGCAAAAATATTCAACAATAAAATTGAAATTTAAATTACCAGACCTACCCTGTTGCAAGCGTTGGAAATCAACAGGCATAAAACTCTTAAAATTCTTCTGGGTGAGCAAACAGAACTCCCTATTTGTATCCTATTTTTGCATATATTTTCTAGTTATATATTTCTGTTAGTTGACTATAATTTGTATCCCCTAGCTTTTGCCTAAACCTTGCCCATATAAGATGTTATGTTACTTTTTTAGAGTTAGTTCAAACTGTAAACCTGACGAGGCCGCAGTGTTGCCACATATTATTATTTTATTAAATGATGTGCTCTACCTCATTTAAAAAAACGCCTATGAAAACACGATCTAGGTAAAATAGTTTATTTTGATAAATTCTACATCCTCTTAAAAAAGCCACAACTTTAAAATAACCTGTTTATTTTGAAAATGTTCATATATATAGAGCTGTGTTAGTTTTAACTTCATTTGTGATAAATTACAACAAATTAAGCATTGTCCAAAGTACGAATCTACCATTATGAAGAATATTCAATATAAATGTCTTTTGTTGGACGCATTCAGGTTTTAATACCAAATTTAGTGTTTCTTCTTATTATGGACAATAAAATTCTTCGATACCTTATATATGCTATGATGTTTCTATTACTTGATCTTTTCTAATTGAATTGAGTAGATTTTTATTTGAATTATTTCATGCACCAAGTCGTATTGAAACCTGTTTGTTGTCTTTGTGAGTTCAGGGTGATTGAGGCAAATCTAGTTCTAATTTTCATATAGATCTTCCAGTAGATATTAACACTTATAATTCGATAACATTCACAGATTTACAATATTCCATTGTGAATCTATAATTTTTTACTCACATCCAATATTAAGGCCTAAAATAGAAGTTGAACTTAATAGCAGAAGAATAATATTCGTTGTATAATCCCAGCATCGATAATTTTATTGAATTTATGACAGACTTTTGAGATGTTTTCAATTTTATGAAACATGTATTATATCTATCGCTTTTTTACTTTTATCCTAGTTTTTCAAAGTATTTATTCTCATATCATTAACTGATTTCAGTATCTGTTGATTATATTTTGTTAAAAATTAAAATTTTTGTAAAGAAATCTCCATTTTACTTATATAACTCACAATTCCTTTCATTATTTCTTATATGTATTTGTTTTTAAGCATTTCTGCCGGTTTTATGTTTGATATGCAAAAGATGCAAATACTGCTCTAGTTTTGAGATATGGCAGCACTTACGTGAATATGTCAAACCTGTCATCGTAAAGTTTGACATTTAATTTTTTGATGAATGTGTTGTCATAGAAGTGCTATTTCTTATTAAACCTACAGCAATGTGCCATCCAATTCGTCCTTTAGTGATGAAGCACATTAATTTAATTGTGGTCGCACTTTGCCACAGGACGAATTTCGTTCAAATTCTGCTGTTGTGCTAGAAAACATCGATGCTATGCGTGAACTCATTGCAAGATCGCCATGTGACATTTTGTCAGGCTAAGACATACTTGGGCATTAGTTGCACTCAGTATTGCATGAATATTTAGCCATCACAAAGATTTGTTCGTGTTGGATACTTCATAATTTGACAATCGCTAAAAAACACTTCCTGTCGATTGGTGCAAAGAAATGTTGAAAAAATCGAGGTACTTCAAAACACATTAGTCACAATCAGCTGTTACTATTTAAAACTTTAATGATTTTTGAGCCATTTTTGAAAAATTTGTACTACCACTATCTTGATACTCCTAGATCTTCTGTGAATATCCCTCAGAAGCTTTATAAGGGATGGGTCATTTAAAATTTGCATTTTTGATCGGTTATAAATAAAGAACTAATGAATATTTCATCAAAGTTATGGGTTTATTAGAAAGATTGAAGCTTGAGGTTTACGAATGAAAAACAATATCATTCAAATGATCGTCACAACTGGTTACAGTGGCCCATTCGATCAAACCGATTTTTCAGTAAATTGTCGATTGTTTGGGCTCAATCTCATGAATGGCAACTTCGATTTTTTATTTCAAGGCATCAACTGTTTCTGGATGGTTAGCGTAACACTTATCCTTAAGGGATCCCCACAGAAAATAATTCTCCGTGGTGGAAATGAGCTTCATCGCTAAAGATGATTTTTTTAGGAAAATTCGGCCATGTGATCATTAGCCCATTGAGAGAAGTGGAAATGCATCTGATGGTCACAAGGCTTCAGTTCTTGCACTGTTGAACTTTGTAAGCCTTCATATCGAAGTCTTTATGCAAAATTCTCCTCAGGGAAGTGCGCGAAATGTTCAGTCATTGAGCACAATGACGAATTGATGTTGACGGATGTTCAGCCATATTCTGGACTACAGCAGCAGTGTCTTCAGTTGTGCTTATTGGACAAAAACTTGAACGGGTTGTTTAATCAAATAACGATCCAATTTTTACGAATAAATTGATCCACAAATTGCCGTGAGGACATTTCATTTCTATTGAATTTTCCACGTAAATTTCTAACAGTTTAGATATAAGATTCACCACTTTGGAAATAAGTTTTTAATATTTCCCAGTTTTGTTCAAGCATAAATTGACCTATTTTGGTAATGTCAAATATTAAACTGACTTTCTGTCAAAACAAAAATGACAGAAGTGTTGACAGACTTGAAATAACCATTACTTTAAAATGCAAACTCTATGAGTATAACTTGTGTGAGTTGAGTTCAGTTGTGTTCTATTTAGATTTTGTCACTGTGTCTTTACACCATCTTAAACACAGCATTGGTGATTTTTAACTCCACAGTAAAATGGTGGCTGAAACCATCTGACTAAAATATTTCTCTCCCATCCCTTGAACCTTTCTGTTCCTAGTACGCCGCTCTACCACTGAGCTATTGGAATGTTGATGTACAAACTCCACGTTTAGAGGACAATTGTAAATATTCAACCACTTTATTTTAAAAATTCCTTAGGACTTAAGTGATTCTACAAAATTCAATAAAATCACATATATGAGTTGTAGCAATAATGTTTTATTAACAACTTGAACGCTCTGTGTACAACTTCTCTGTAATGCAAAGTGAGCAAATTTCAATGTTAGATGAGAGTAAATTATGCATTTTTGAAATATTTATTTTTTCAATAAAAAAAAGGGTTACAATACATTTGTATCTTTTTAGTGTTTTAAATCAATATGCTCTAGTACCAAACTCACAAACATTAATTTGATTACCTCTATGGGATTTGTGTAAAAATCTAGTATTTTTTCAGAATGAAGTGGTTAATGAATAATTAGATCTATCTATTGGAATTCCAATTCAGATTGTTGCATATTTAATGCAAATCGTTTTGGAGTTCATCGTTAATTCAAAATATATAATATTTAAAGGGTATGTTTCATCATTTTGCATTTCAATCACTCATATATAGATATACAGACCACAACAGAGTATTTTAACAACTAATTTTGAATCATGTCACAATTTTTAGTAGTTTTAATGAAAATTCTAAACATAAATAACCTTGTTTAAATTTATTTAGTTCACAACACAATCAACTTAAAAGACTAATAATTAATTCAAGAAATGAAGAATAATAGAGTGCATTTGAACAATAATCAAACCTTAGGTAAACAATTTCGAATTATTTAAAATATAAGACTAGAATATTCTCTTCAATAAATTAAAATAGTTGTTTACAGAATCTGCTTTACAAAATACAGTGAATGATTATCACAAGACGTCTTTTGAGCACTCAAAAATCTTATTGCATGGATCGTAATTAGGATGTCTATGAGTTTTGTTGAACTGGATTACAAATAAATATTGACGCCAATGTAAAGGATTAAGACACTGATTGAAAGCCAAGTAATCTAACTTTATCACGTTGGCAAGTCAACTATTTTTGACTCAAATTTTCCAAGTCTATGGTTAAGACATCTTAATTATAATCTGGGCAATTTGTGAACCATCATTGTTTTGGGCCAAATGGATCTCTATGAAAAATTTTCAATTTAAAATAACTCGATAATATTTAAATTTCTTAGTAATACCCAAAACCTTAATATATATTTTTCTCATATAAAAATAACTAAAATAAAAAAGCAATCTTACAACTATGACAATAAACCTGAATCATGACTCGTTATTAACTATCACCTGCCGTTTTGCTTGGAATGAAGTTCAACGAAGCAGAGTTGATGCAGAAACGCTTCTTGGTTGGTGGTGGTCCATCATCGAAAACATGTCCTAGATGGGCATCACACTTGGAACAGGTCACTTCAGTTCTTATACGCCCTGGTTGGGTAATGAGGAGTAAAAGGTTTGAGCCAACTATCCATTGATTTGATGTAGGGGTATATGGGATAAACGACATACCAATCACCAGTAACGTGAAAATTTTGTGAATTGTGTGGCATTGGGGAAGAAATGGGAGAGAGAAAATAGTCGAAATTAGATTCCCAAATGTACATATTGTAACTTCACACAAGCTTCAGATTTATTAATGACTAGTTCAAACACCACACAGATGTTAGGTTGAAGCAGGATAGAATTCAATGAAGGATGTAACTACAAGAACTGAACATGGAAACGTCCAATCTCTTTTCTATTATTAATAAAGTTTAACTGCTAGCACCACAAATTTATACAATGTAAAGGGTTTTCAAATAAGAGGTTTCATTTTGAATAGCCCGCTACCTGGACTGCTGTCATCTTTTGACATTTGACAAGTAAAAACTACGCTATTACTAAAAATGGAACGATACAGATTCACCGACGCATTGAAATTGTTAAAATTCATTACAAAAATGGTGAAAATGTTGCACTCACAGTTCTCAAAATTAAAGCACTTTTGGGTCGTCACCTTCTTGGCAGGCAATAGTGAAACTGGTTGAAATATTTGAGCTGTTGGGACAATGATGCGCTTCCTCTTTAGAATGAAATACACATCCGTTGATTTCTCTTGAAATATACTTTATTCTTTCAATATCAAAATGAAACCTCTTATTAGAAAACCCTATACATGAGTCCATTATTCATTGACGAAAATAAATAATAGATAAAATGTGACCAAAGGCTCACAAACACTTATTTAAAGAATCTAACTTGGGTAAATCATCATTATGATATAATGTTATGCATAAATTTCTACTACTGAAAAGTAAAAGAATTTGATCGAATTCTTTGGTAATTTTGTACTATTGGCTTAGCTTTAATTGTTGGACAAACACATTTAAAATTAACATAAATAGAGGTTAATTCTTGATAGAAGGTATATAAAATTATTTAAATATTCCAAATATTTAATTTATAGGATTTTGGTTAATAATTTTTATTTATTGGATTTTGTTATACCATTCGGATGTCTTATAATGAATGTTTATTTTATATGTCAATTGATATAAGTGGTACTTATATGACATTATTTTAATTTATTTTCAGAAGTTGTAATCATTAAATATAATTTTTTGGAATTAAATATGTAGAAGGCTATTATTAAAATATTTAAATACATTTAAAATTATCTGAATTAAGAAACTGACTTCTGGAAAGTAATAAATTAAATTAGCATTTGTCAATTTATATTTTTATTATACTTGTTTTCTTATATTACCAAAAATCCCCTTGAAGAGAGTGGGAAAGAAAAGAAACCAAATTCTCTTTTCCATTGTACAAAAGCAGAAAAAATACTAACAAAATGGATGTAGGTAGGTGAAGTAATGCTATATGTTATAACAAACTAGTGAAATTTATATATCTAATAATTTGCAAGCAGGCTAGAGTAATGTAAGTGTTTTATAATGAAAAATATCTATTAATAATATAATATAAAGGGTTTTTCAATAGCAAGTAAAAAAAAAACAAAAATAATATAGTGTTGCTATTATAACCATTTTAAATTGTATAATTACTATTGGAAAACCCGTTATAAGTTTAAGAACTATTTAATTATTAAATAATGAAAGATGATTTCAAAATAAATAAAGGTCTGTACACTAAATCACCGCTTTAAACTATTTTCCATGAAAAAATGACCAAGTAATGAGATTGAAAACAATTAGAACCCTAAATAGATAGTTTTTTTGTATTCTAGAGAACACAAAACATTTTATGTTTTCAAATGCATTTGATTTAATCAGATTCACATTATTTGATAGGGAATTCTCTAATAATAATATTTTTTATTATCTTCCTATTTTATCATCAATTACTTTTTGATAAGAATTTACTTGTGAATATATTATATATAAATGATACAATGTCATCAACTATATAGAATTAATTAAACTTTTAGGTCAACTGAATTTTCATTTTGTTGATTTTGATAATATTTCCATTAAAATTAATTATTATACACGCAAGTAATCATGTTCAGTTTTTTGTCTTTGGGAATTCTATAAAGGAAAGCTTGAGCTAAATGATTATATATTTATGAAATCTAATTGCCAATGTCCACACAAAGTTTACACATTCATGGTTTCATTTGAGTAATTTTGTTCTTTGAACATAATATTTTTATTTGTAAAAATTTTGAGTAGCATTATGAAGAAGCATAAGACGAATTTTATTACTTTGATCTGCTTGAGTTACTCTGAATGCATATTTTTCAATTGTAATTCTTGACAACAGTCAACAAGCTCATTAAAAAAATATAGGTTCATTTTTGAGATCTATCTTTGAAAAGAGCATGTCCTAAATTGTAAATTAACATAATTCTAAGGAATTTTGCTACTGAACTAAAAATACAAACTATTAAATGATTAATTTGTGAAAGAATATCATAAAGTTAATTCAGAGATAACTGTAACTAAGAAAAAATACTCAAATTACACCTTAAAAGGTATTAAGTGTTATACAGGAAGAAATCAAACATTTTTCATACCTCCGCTAGTATCGGGGCTAAGTTTAACTTTTCCCTTATCCAAAACATCGTTGAAAGCAGGCCATCCACATCCACTGTCGAATTTTGTTTTAGAACTGAAAAGAGGTTGCTCACAGACTACGCATACATAGGTACCCTCTTCGAAAGACTTGTCATAGCATCCTATAAAAAATTATTTTGGTTTGTTGAAGGAATTTGGGTTTTATTCAGATTTACCTGTAAAAGGTCGTTCTGTCCCCTTTTCTTGGGTTACACGGTACTGCATAGGAGTCAATTTCTTCTTCAATTCAGCCTTGTCCACCTTATCAACCATCTTCGAAGCTATATACGTGTAAATTAATCAAAAATGAGGTCGGCTGTACGCTTCGTTAAAGTAGGGGAAGAGTGAATAACTGAATGATAATTAACTAGAGTTACCTGATGTAAAAATCGGGGCTATTCTCTTGTAATTATGAAATTGGTGATGAGGCAATTTGTGATGAGTCAAACGGAAGAACGCTCTAACAAGCATTAGTAATACGGTTTATCGAATATTCCTAAAAATAAATAAATCAGATTATGTAAGGAGCCCAAATATACACAACAGAAATAAAATTTCTGTTTGGGTTGGGTTACCAGTTGTCAAAACATTCCAGCGTTGCCAACTCTTACTCAAAACGTGTGGAATAAAAATTTTTGTGAAATTGAGTGGTCCCATTCCCAAATTTCATGTATTTACAATTAGCAAATTATGCAATGTGACACGATTTATGTAGAAATTACATCTATTCGCAATGTGTGTTGCGGATATACAGGAATAAAGTCTGTACACACATCCAAATTTACCATAGCGTCAAAGAAGTAACAGAAGCCAGTCAATAAAACACAAAAAAACATCTAAATTTATTGTATCGTCTTGAAAGTAGACTCCTTCCAAAATAATACAGTTACGTCAATGAAAAATAATCCAATTATTTAAATATATTCTGACGTATTTTCTGAAATCGACCTCGGTACATAGTATCTTCTATGGACTGAAAATGGGTGATTCGAAGTGGTATTTTGAGGTCTGAAAAAAGACGTCCAAAGTTATAACAAGGGGATATGGTGGTTGTTTTATGACATTCATTCAGTTTTTTTCGCAAATCTGGTATTTTCGATGAACATATGTTTAGATAACAGCACACAAACATCTGCTGTGAAAATCCCTCAGGAGCTTTTCAGCTTGTGCGATTTAGGAGATCAGTTGAAATGAAGCTCCTAAGTGAAGCGGTGTTATTAGGGAGCTTCTAACCTCTTAGTTTCTTGAGGTATGTCCTTTCGTTCCAACTTTTAAGCCCCTAAACTCTTCAGATTGGCGATGGGGTGCAAGTCTGTCAATGACGCCTGTGGCTTGTTCCACGTTGGAACGTTGTCGAACGCTTGTACTCTGCTCTATTGAAGCCGGTGAGCTAAGTATTAGGGGAAAGCAGTAGCGTCCTGTTTATGATACGCCGGGAAGCTTTAGCAGAGCAGAGCGGAATTCTGGGCAAGGAGGAGGCACGTCGCTACAGTAATAATAATACTAATATTAAGAGTTATATATTTTTTTATTTACCCAACAGGAATATCCCAATTATAGGGTAATATGTTATAAAATACGGAATACTATAATGTAATTGTTGTATTGACTAGTGGGTACTAGGACAAAGTTAGAAGTCTCCGTTGTTTTTTATTTTTGTTTACCTGACGTTTCGGCCAATATGCGGGCTTCTTCAGAGGCTAAAATTTACATACATTAAAATTACTTAATTATACTTAAACAAAACAAAATTACAACTTTCTTTAAAAAATTGGCAACATTGGGACTTACTTTACTATGTTAAAAGACATACTCCATTAATCAAAATTAACATGTCTATTTGTTTCCTATTTCTAAAAGATATCTTAATCTTATATTATGTTTGGCCTGTCGCGACTGTCAAAATGTAATTGTTATATTATTTATCTGTTAATGTAGTTGTATTCCTCTGCGTTCAGTTTCTTGTTTATGTATCTGTTGCGTTCCCTATTATATTGTAGCGAACAACTTCTTCGCTCCTCGTTCAGAAACCTGCCTTGCCCTGTTCCAGCTTGACCGGCGTATCAATAGAGGACACGACTTGTCTAAAGATTTCTGACTAACCGTCCCCGCCGAGTTCAAAAAGGGCAGGGCAAACAGCTTCTGATGACCACAGTTTCAAGCGGAACACATGGTTATGGCGTCACAGGCAGAGGTGCTCATCACGCCTGTCTGATGTGTTTCAGATGCGTAGACTCCGAACGAAACGCCGTCTCCCGAATTAAGAGGTGGAAGCTCGCTCACAACACCGCATTTTCCTACCACAGCTTCATATTAGCAATCAAATACGATAAATTACAGAAGATATTCGATTTATTTTTGACTTCTAGGGTTTTACAGAAAATGTTCCATATGACTACGTCCATTTCAATGCAGGAAATACATTGTCGCGTGAAGGAATTACGTACTCTTTCGAAAAAACCTGATTGTGTTCTGATCATTTGACAGGATAGTTCAATTCGATGTTGCAACTCTTCGATGTTATTCAATGACGTTGCATACACTAAACTTTTCAAATAACCCTGAATACAAAAGTCTAAGGGATTCAAATCGGGAGATCTAGCGGGCCATGGCACTGGGCCTCCTCGTCCTACCTATCTTCTGGAAAATGTTTGATCTAAATGTTCCCTTGTAATACACCACTTTATCTTTAACTCGTTCAGAGTCGTTTCCCTTAATATATAAGTGTGTTTATCTCGTTATAAAAAGGGTAACTTTTTGAAACTTTTAATATTTCCTACTTTCAATAAAAATAAAGTTAATTCCAATTTTAAAATAATGAAACGAGCAAAAATCGAAATAATACCTAATATAAACCTTTTTCTGACTATCAACCCTTACCACTGTCACCACATACTCTCTACATTCTACTCATAATTCCTGAATCTAGTTCCCAACTCGAAAATATATCAAAATATACTAACTTTACTGAACTCTCTTTTTGGAAAGAATTTGGGTTCGTGCTCGTCGCACGAAGGACAAGTCTTTTGTTTTAAAAGTATTTTCTGAGGAGATGGTTAGAGCAAAAATAACACATTTAAATGAGATATCACATATAATGAACTATTATGGTGTCAATTAAAAGAAATTTCAATAGTTACAATTTTTCAGTCTTTTGGAAAGCAATTGATGTAAAATGATATTCTAAAATCAGATCCTAGTAATTGTTTAAATCAATTTTTTTTAGAAGACTTCAGGACCCTGGACTGTCTATTTTAATGAGTCATACTCTCGTTCCCGCTTATGAACAATCAATATTCAACTAATGAAAAGATTTTAGTGAAGTTACAAAAAACCTACCTTTTACGGGACACCGATCCACCAAAACCCAATGTTCAATAGCTGAACCCTCTACACGGGGGTGTTGGCCTCAGCCCAAAGGCACAACACCCCTTCAAGAACAAACACTATAATTTAGCCCTTTGTCTTTCAACCTGAATTAAATTAAACTATCCCGACCACGAGCCGATTAGTGACTGTCTGTCACCAATGCCTAACGACGACTCTCTTTTTTTTTTTTCGAACTTCCAAAACGTTTGCTTCTATCCTCCTACCGAAGTTTTTCTGAGTCGGCTTTTTCTAAGTTCCCATCGTTTCAACGCCTACACACGTCTGGACCATCCAGATCTTTTGACCTGTCGATTTTTTATCTCGACTTTACTGAGAATGCCCAATCTTAGCCTTGAAGTCCTTTGTGTTGTCCGCACTAAAATCATAATCGCGAACTTCCGTTCCCAAGACCTCCTCGTTGAAATTTAAATGAATCGATCTATTGATTAATACATTGTTGCTTTTAGAATTAAAGCCCGTTGTTTAGGCTACATTTTTATCTCAAATAATTAACATCGCTTGTCGGTCCTCGGTCCTCGAGCTTTATTATAATAGAATTCTTTGGATCAAAATTTATTTCCCTATTTCTAAGTGAAACATAGGCCCTTTATTACACCCTAACAGCAAGTGTGTAATGTGGGGGCGCTCCATCTTGCATAAACCAAATATTCATTCACTGATTTAATGGTACCACGTCTAGAAAATCGGGCAAGGTATTTTGAAGAAAGTTAGGGTATGCGGCTCCTGTTAAATTCCGTGGTAAATCTACTGAACAAACGATATCCTAAAATACATAGACAGATATTTATATTGAAACGCTGATTAGAAGTTAAATGCGGATGTTCAGCAATCTTTGTGAAAACCCATTGACAGAATGTCCTTCTGGCTTGATGATCAGTAGGATTAAGAGCTTGCAAGCGTTGAATATGGAATGGATATTGGTGATCGATCGGCTTGAGTTCTTGTGTTAACTGAACTTTAAAAGCCTTAAGACCCAAGTCTTTATGCAAAATACGATGTAATGTCGTTTGTGGAATGCCTAATTCTAAAGATCGACCAATTTTTACAATTTCAGTGCGTTGTTGGAGCATATATCGTTCCATTTCTACTAATGGCGTAGTTTTTAGTTGTCAAATGTAAAAAGATGACAGCCTCAAAAGTGGCAGCTGCCGAGAGAGTGGACTCTTCAAAATGACAAAATGAAACCTCTTATTGGAAAACCCTTTAGCATGCATGTATGGCCCTATCGATGTGTTTTGTTTTAAGGTATGTGGAAAATTGTTTGTTGTTTAGATTCGTGATTTTCATATCGAGAAAATTTTTACACTTCTTTTTCAAAAACTGAAAGAGTCAAAACATGAGAAAATTCCGCTTGTTTAGCCACACAAAATCTCCCGTTACACTTCCTAACGCTGCTTTTCCATGTCGTCAATCCCCGGCTTTCCAAAACACTCAATAGGATAAAGAAATTCCCCCGATTTTCCAACGAAAAAAGAGGAGATGAAAAGGCGATTATCCCGATCATTGGCTGAGTCATCCGGATGTTGCTCTAATCATTTAATCCGGTAACATCGCAGAAGCACCTAATTTCGGAGCTTTAGAGAGATAATCATTCACTGATAAAATAGGACATTGCGATTTCTAGTATGAACTTCGATTATTGGAAGAACTACCGGAAAACCTAAAAAACTTCGGCTTCTCGCAGAACCGGCGCAAAGCAGAAGCGAATCGGAAGAATCTACGTTTCGAGTTTAATTTTACTAGTAGGAAATACCATAATTGTAATTTGTATACAACGGGTTATCCATTTCGTGGTCCGGATTTCACAGCTCTGTTTCAATGACATATGTCAAACAGAACTGTGATCCGAAGTCTCATATGTTTAGTTGGAGGTTAGTCATTTAACAATATGGATCGTTTATCTACTACTGAATGTGTGAAAATTGTGAAAACTTACTCCAAAAACAATGATTCTATAGCAGCTACGTTTCGTGCATTACGGGCAGATTATGGTCGACAGAATGGTCCATCTGGGGCCTCCCTTACAGCACGCTATGGCGTATTTTGCATCTGGATTTGCATCTCCATCCTTATAAGGTTCAGTTGAAATAAGAACTAAAGCCAGCTGATCATAGAATGCGTAGAACATATGACGATTAGGTGCTAACAAGCAGAATTGTCGCATGAAATTAATTATATGGAATTGGAAGAGATGTGGTTCCAGCAAGATGTGGCAACAAGCTACACAATACGACCCGTTTTAGTTTTATTGCAAGAAAAATTCCCAGGATGCATAATGTCTCGTTTCAGCGATGTGAATTGGCCACCACGATCTTGTGATTTATCGCCTTAGGATTTTTTTGTGGGGTTATGCGAAGGATCGTGTTTATGCCGATAATCCACAGACTCTCCCCTGCTGTCTCTGTACCTTGTCGGTGGTGGGGGAGCTTGTCATAACGAGTCTCTTAGTTTTATTTATGAAATGGAGGATATACCATTCCATCATGTTGTCCCACTCCATCCTTTTCCTACCGCAAGGCTTGGAATCGAACAGGGGAGTTGTGGCTTTGACTTGCCATAGAGTCACGCGACTCTGCGATCGATTAGAGTTTTGTAATCCTTTCATTGGTGATGGCGATACCGTGCTGAATCTAAGCGTGGGTTTTCCAACCTTCGTCCTCTTATCCGCTTAAATGGTTGCTGAAGGATAAAGGGAGACTACGACGTTTCGAACAAGTTGGTTGGGCTTGGGAGATTCGCTCTGCTCGCCCCCAAATTTGTCTCCATTTTTAGACCCTGAAGCTCCCACTGCGGAGTCCTGATTGCTCCATTGGAGGACAAAGGGAGACTACGACGTTTTGAACAAGTTGGTTGGCCTTGGGAAATTCGCTCTACTCGCTCCTAACTTCGGCCCCATTCGTGGATCCTTAAGCTTATCTTATCTGCTGCGTGGTCGGAAGTGGTTCGTTGGAGGAAAAAGGGAGACTACGACGTTTCGACTGGAAATAGGCGCCCGGTAGACTCGCTCTGCTCGCCCCCAACTTTGGCCCCACTTTTTGATCCTAAAGCCCATCCCCTACGATGCTTCGGAGCCCCGCTTTTAGCAGTCGAACAGCAACAGCGGTCCTTCGTGGGGGGGATCAATGCTGGGAAGCTGTTATTTGTGTTGTTTCGTTGCTTCAATCTTTCACAACCATAGAGACACTCTGCTCAAATGACTGAGTGTTGGGATCGACACGGCGATCCTTTTTGAGGGGGAGGTGACTCATGGGGCTCTCTCACCTAGTTGTGCTGCTGCAAAGTTCTCTATAAATCTTCCTTCAAAATTTCTATCTTTCTCTTTCAGCTTATTGGGGATCTACTGGAGTGTCAAAAATTGAGCAGAAACCCGGGACAGCAGTGATGACAATGGTACTTTAATGTCAGCTAAGAGCTCTGCTCGTACGCTGACTTGTACAATTCTGTCTCCACAGACTCGCCCTTCAGGCATTAGATCTTGACGAGATGGGGATGCTTGTCATGACTAGGACCGTAGTTTCGTCCCGGCGAAATGGAGGGTTAAGTCGTGGTGCCTAACGTAATGCCATTCGTGCAAGTCACTGGACCTGTGTGGTGGAAGGTCTCCGAATGGGGCCCTAGTTTTGCCGTTCTGGTGAAATGGAGGGCTGAGCCGGTTGATTTACTCAGTGACAGGGAGTCTGTCGCAGCAGCGTACTCCACTCTATCACAGTGAATCTCCGTATTTTTCTGTGTAAAGACCGAGTGCGTTATGTAGCATACTGCGTTACCTCGGGGGGTGGATTGCCCTCAGGTGTTACTTGTACCACCTGGCCACCCCATTGGTGTTAGACTCAGGAGGCAGTGGTTGAAAGTCCGCATGCTGGACTATGGAGATATTTCATTTATCTGTTCGCAGTCTCCCAAGTTCGGGATATTCTCATGAAATGACTCGGGATTTAGCGGGACTTGAGGGTTCGACCGGCCTTGTCCTGGCCCCGGATCAATGCGTAAATTTTTAGGGTTTTTGGATCTCGACGAAATGGCTTAGCCGTTATTGCTTGACGCCAGGATCAATCAAAAGACCTCACATGGGTTCAGTGGGTCAAGACGTAGAGGACGTGTTGACGGTGCTCGTACCAGGACCAATAGAAGTCATTAATCTTGGGATTATCTTAGTTCATAGGACTGCGTTCGGGTGCTTGGATAAGAATTCCTTCCGGCGGGTGAGTTACGTCACAAGCCAACTCGGGTACTGACCTGCAGAGCCAGTAGAGGTGAGATAGTGCTTCGCTGCTACCAGTCAGACGGTTCTGGCTTTCGAGTCGGGGCTCAAACTCGAAGCTGGTGGGTTCATATCTTCGGAGGGGCTCTCGCTTCGCGCGATGATATGGCGTAATCCTTTTCACACTTTCTATCTCTAGGGGTGGACTGTGGAGACTGCTGAGTAGTCACTTGGTGAAGAGCCAAGCTCACATGCCAATATGAAAACCTGGTAGTCCACAGACTCGCCCCCCCATGGCATTATAGCTTGACGCGCTGGGTGCGCTTGTTTTGACCAGGATGCTAGTTTTATCTCGGTGAAATGAAGGGTTAAGTCTTGATGCCTGCAGTAATGCCATTCGCGTCAGTCACTGGACCGGTGTGGTGGAACATCGACCGAATGGGGCCGTGTTTCATCGTAAAGGTGGAATGGAGGGCTGAGCCGCATTGATGAACTCAGTGACAAGGGAGTCCGTCGCAGTACAGGGCCTCTCACTTAAAATTAACGTACTCTACCCTATTGCAGTAAATCTCCGGATTTTTCTGTCCAACGGCCGAGTGCGTCATGTACCATACTGCGTTACCTTGGGAGGGTGAACGCCATCGGGAAGTATTCGTACGACCTGGCCACCCAATTGGTGTTGGACTCGAGGGGGCAGTGGTTGATAGTCCACATGCCGGACTAGGAGGGTATTCTTTCTATCTGTTCGCAGCAACCCATGTTTGGGATATTCTCATGAAATGCTTCAGGGTTTAGCGGGACCTGACGGTTCGACCGGCCTCGTCCTGAACCTGGATCGATTGTGGGATGTTTCTGGGGTTTGTGGATCTCGACGATACGGCTAGACCGCTGGTGCTTGACGCCAGGATCAAATAAAAGACTTCACAAGGGTTCGTGGATCTTGATATACAGGCCGGATTGACGGTGCTTGTATTAGTATCAATTGAAGCATCAATCTTGAGACTATCTTGATTCATGGAACAGCGTTCGGGTGGTTGGATAAAAAGCCCCTTCAGACCATACAGAGCCAATAGAGAGTAGTGCTTCGCTGCTACCAGTCACACAGTTGTAGGTTTTCTAACTGAAGCCCAAACTGGAAGCTGATGGGTTCAGCTCTTCGAAGTGGTTCTTGCCATACGCGATGATAAGGCATAACCCTTATCGCACTTTCTGCTTCTTGGGACAGATTGTGGAGACTTCTAATAATCACTTGGTGAAAGAGATATGCTCACATGCCAATACACTAACTGGTAGAATTCACGAATCTACAACCAACATCCTTCAAGTTATTGCTGTGCTATTGCATAAAATGTGCCGAGGAGTCATCGAAAATTACCTCACAATCAAGTCCTGTAAGTGATCACGCGGGGGACATTTAAATGACGTTGTATTCCATACATAATGGCAAAGTCCAAGCATTATATTGAAATGAAAATTTGAACGATATTCTAAATGAAAGAGTGTTATATTTACGTTTACTTTAGGAAGCACAAAATGGATAACCCTGTATTTTAGAAACATTCTAATTTAGAAGCATCCTGCTTTTACTGGCTATGCACTGTCATACTCAGAATTGTACAAGTCAGCATACGAGCACAGCTCTTAGCTAAAATTAAAGTACCATAGTCATCACTGCTGTCCCGGGTTTTTGCTGAAGTTCTGACACTCCAGCAGACCCCCGATAAGCTGAAATAGAAAGATAGGAATTTTGAAGGAAGATTTATTGAGAACTTTGCGCCAGCACAACTAACTGAGGGACCTCCATAAGTCACCTCCCCCCTCCAAAAAAGGATCGCTGTGTCGATCCGAACACTCAGTCATTTGAGCAGAGTGTCTCTATGGTTGTGAAAGATTGAAGCAACGAAACAACAAACAACAAGATGGGCTTTGGGATCAAAAAGTGGAGCCAGAGTTGGGGGCGAGCAAAGTGAGTCTTCCGGGCCCCTATTCCCGGTCGAAACGTCGTAGTCTCCCTTTTTTCTCTAACGAACCACTTCCGACCCCGCAGCTTAAGGATCCACGAATGGGACCGAAGTTAGGGGCGAGCAGAGCGAATATCCCAAGGCCAACTAACTTGTTCAAAATGTCGTAGTCTCCCTTTTTCCTCCAACGAACCATCCCGCAGCGGGAGCTTCAGGGTCTAAAAATGGAGCCAAATTTGGGGGCGAGCAGAGCGAATCTCCCAAGCCCCTTGTTCGAAACGTCGTAGTCTCCCTTTTTCCTTCAGCAACCATTTAAGATCCTTCAGCGGATAAGCAGACGAAGGCTGGAAAACCCACGCTGAGATTCAGCAGGGTATCGCTTTCGACCAAAACTATAATAGGTCGCAGAGTCACGTGACTCCGTCACAGCCAAAGCCACAACTCCGCTGTACGATTCCAAGCCTTGCAGAAGGAAATGGATGGAAGTGGGACAATTTGATGGAATGGTATGCAAGAAAGAAAGAAAGTAAGAAAGTTTGGATTGCGAGTCATCTGATTTAGGCATCATAACCATATCCTCCATTTTATGAATGAAACTAGGACACTCGTTATGACAAGCTCCCCCATCATGACAAGGTACAGAGACAGGGAGGCACTGTCAGTGCCGGAGTTGTTTGGGACGCAACTCACATGCCGAAGGGGCTTTTTAACTCCACCCACTATGCGACCGCTTGAGGCCCAGACTCGCCGTTAACACCTCAGTCGATCCGTATTCAAGTCCAGCCAATACGTGGTCGAGACCTCCAAACTTCCAGGCCAGTCCAGGTTATCCAGGCACAAGAACTACGACCTTAAACTGCAGACTACCCGTATAGCCTAACATGCAGGTTTTCAACCACTACCCCCAGAGTCCAACACCAAATTGGGTGGTCAGGAGTATGATCATTTCTGCAGGCCGATCCACGTTCCCGTGGTAGCCTCATTTCCAAAAGAAGCCATTGAAGGCTAACGGTCGCTAAGAAGATTTCAACTCGATGCCAGAATCCATTCACTCGAGGAAACTAACACATCATAGTATCCCTCCCCTTAAAGATGGCACAGATCTAAATCTGACGTATTCGCCCCTATGGGCAATCGGGTAGAACCACGCCAGTTTTATGGGTGAGCGCTCTGTGTTGCAACGCCCACACCGTCATTTGAATTATGTTTTTCATTCGTAAGTGTCAAGATCCAACCTTTCTAATAAACTCATAATTTTGGAAAAAATTTTCCTTAATTTGTTATTTATAGCCGATCAAAAATGCAAATTTTAAATCGGCCACCCCTTATATTTACCGCTCTTGATACCACATCAGTGCTTTTTCCCCCATAAAATAGAGTATCTCCGCCATTTCGTCAGAAAGATTCGCAGCCGGTTCTGACCTTTCGCGGTGATCATTATTAAACGCTTTGTTCAGCAAGAAGCCTCCACTGATAGCTGCCGAAATCTTCAGTAATACCAAACCCGACATTTAACCGCTCCGCCAGATTTTGCAACGATAGCGGATGATCGAATTTTCCCTTGAAGGCGGAACATCGGAATGATTAAATTTATAGGATCACTACTAGGGACTTTCCTTTATTTTCCGCAAGGCTTTCGAACTAACTTCCTATTTGGATTCAGATTTCTTTCGCGTTTGTCAGTACGGACCAGACAAATTGACTCGTTTTTGGGGAATTGATGTGGGGTAGAGACAGTCGGAGCTAAGTTCGTTGTTATTTTCTTGGAATAGTTGTGGGTCCACACCTATTCCTGGTTTATCTGGAATTAGATATCAAATGACCGTTGCAAGCAGAGTAATCAATCGAAATCTCTTTGATAGGGCTGTGTGAAGGCATTCAAGCTTGAGGAATATTGGTTTGTTGCAGTCTAACTTTTATTAGTTATTTGTTCACTTTATTCATTCAAAGTCGTGAAAGAGAAATGGTTTTTCAAAAAGATATGTTGGAATGATTTGGCCGATGCTTGATAAAAATTGTCCATAATTGGCATTATAAGAGCCTTGGGGTGGTAACCGAAAGGTCCCGGGTTCAAGTCCTGCCTAAGTATGCCTAACCATGCATGGTTATCGTAAACATCTACTAAAGTACGATGACTTTTGGCAGCTTTTTTTTTCATATTGAATTAAAACTCCCCGCAAACACACATTACTCAAATATACAAAAGTTGACATTTTTAGAGCAAACAGAAACTATTCACTTCTGCGAAATGATCTATTATTAAAACCGCACGAACTTATTTCTACTACTGGTTTCGGCCACCTGTTGCATGGAAAATCAACAGTGTTGTGCCTAAATAGGCGTAAGGACGCAGTAACAAAGCCCAGATCACAATTTCGATTTTATCCAATGTTTCAAAGGTATACGAGGAGTTATTGTATGGAGTTATATATTTCAGATTGTATGGAGATATATATTCAGATATATTTGTCCAAAGGGTAGCACGGATTTATTAGAGCAAGTTCTAAAGTAACCAGCTTGGCAACAATCTCACAGTATATAACCGAATGTTTGGATGATGGAAGTCAGGTTGATGTGGTGTATACTGACTGATCACGATATACTGTTGAAGAAGCTCTTGTCCTTCGATTTCAGTCCAAGATATGTGAAGCTCAAGAGATCATACTTGCAGGGTAGAATAAATTATGTCTTCTACAAGGGTTTTAGCGTTTGCAGATTACTTGAAGTTATACTTGAGAATACACAGTGCTGATGAAACTCATGTTGAACATAGGGAAGTGTTTAAAGGTTCATTTAGTAGACCTTGGAGTCCTCTTTGATGTTACGTTCAGTTCCATGCCACCCGTCGAAAAGTTATGTGCGTCTGATAGCCGAACTTTAGGCTTCGTCTTAAGATGAAGCAGAGACTTCATTGATCTATCGATTTTAAGGAGTTTCTATTTCACCCTAGTCATCGGTAAGTTGGAGAATGCACACTTGATATGGTTTCCTATTTACGACTGTCATTTACTATCACTAAAGCGCATTCACAGAAAGATTCAGGTTTGTGTTGTCTAAGCAGACTGGCATATATCCAGAGCGTGGTGCTGATCTGCCTGATATCAGCAAACCTCAATAACATATATGAAGTATTACTACATAATTGATATTGAAGCTCTCGAAGAATATGCGGATATGCTTCCACCTCTTAATTCGGGAGACGGCGTTTCGTTCGGAGTCTGCGCATCTTAAACTCATCAGACAGGCGTGATGCGCAGCTCTGCCTGTGACACCAATGACCATGTGTTCCTCTTGGAACGTCAAATGCTGTATGCCTTGCCCTATTTGAACTCAGCGGGGACGGTTAGTCATGAAACTTAAGACTGGTCGGGTCCTCTATTGATACGTCAGTCAAGCTGCGACAGAGCACGGCAGGCTTCTGGACGAGGAGCGAAGAAGTTGTTCGCTACACACTCCCCTTCCAGTGAGCGTCGATAAAGGTCACGGGATAGGGCGTTGAGAATCAGGCAAGGAGATAGTCCGCCGCTGTGCTGGTCGCGGTGCCATCTGCAGCGGGGATCCAGCGGAATTATGGATAGGGGGTAATTAGGGCCTCCAGATGAATGGGTTGGTTCGCTCTTGAAGCAAACCCCCCCAATCACGTCGGGGTCACCAATGAAGCTCTCGAGAGAAATGCTGTGTAGTGAGGGAGCTTCCACCTCTCAATTCGGCAGACGGCGCTTCGTACGGAGTCTGCGCATCTGAAAGTCATCAGACAGGCGTGATGCGCAGCTCTGCCTGTGACGCCAGTGGCCATTTGTTCAGCTAGGAACGGTGGTCGTCAAATGCTGTATGCTGTATGCGAGAAGCCGAAGTTTTTTAGGTTTTCCGGTAGTCCTTCCAATAATCGAAGTTCATACTAGAAATCACGATGTCCTATTTTATCAGTTAATGATTGTCTCTCTAAAGCGCCAAAATTAGGTGCTTCTGCGATGTTACCGGATTAAATGATTAGAGCAACATCCGGATGACTTGGCCAATGATCGGGATAATCGCCTTTACATCTCCTCTTTTTTCGTTGGAAAATCTGGGGAATTTCTTTATCCTATTGAGTGTTTTGGAAAGCCGGGGATTGACGACATGGAAAAGCAGCGTTAGGAAGTGTAACGGGAGATTTTGTGTGGCTAAACAAGCGAAATTTTCTCATGTTTTGACTCTTTCAGTTTTTGAAAAAGAAGTGTAAAAATTTTCTCGATATGAAAATCACGAATCTAAACAACAAACAATTTTCCACATACCTTAAAACAAAACACATCGATAGGGCCATACATGCATGCTAAAGGGTTTTCCAATAAGAGGTTTCATTTTGTCATTTTGAAGAGTCCACTCTCTCGGCAGCTGTCACTTTTGAAGCTGTCATCTTTTTACATTTGACAAGTAAAAACTACGCCATTAGTAGAAATGGAACGATACATGCACCAACAACGCACTGAAATTGTAAAAATTGGTCGATTTTTGGAATTAGGCATTCCACAAACGACATTACATTGTATTTTGCATAAAGACTTAGGTCTTAAGGCTTTTAAAGTTCAGTTAACACAAGAACTCAAGCCGATTGATTACCAGTATCCATTCCATATTCAACGCTTGCATGCTCTTAATCCTCCTGATCATCAATGCAGAAGGACATTCTGTCAATGGGTTTTCACAAAGATTGCTGAACATTCGCATTTAACTTCTAATCAGCGTTTCAGTATAAATATCTGTCTATGTATTTTAGGATATCGTTTGTTCAGTAGTTTTACCACGGAATTTAAGAGGAGCCGCATACTGTAACTTTCTTCAAAATACCTTGCCCGATTTTCTAGACGTGGTACCCATAAATCAGTGGATGAATATTTGGTTTATGCAAGATGGAGCGCCCCCACATCACACACTTGCTGTTAGGGAACATTTAGATCAAACATTTTCCAGAAGATGGATAGGACGAGAAGGCTCAGTGTCATGGCCCCCTAGATCTCCCGATTTGAATCCTTTGGACTTTTGTATTTGGGGTTATTTGAAAAGTTTAGCGTATGCAACGTCAGTGGATAACATCGAAGATTTGCAACATCGAATTGAACTATCCTGCCAAATGATCCGAACAAAACCAGGTTTTTTTGAAAGAGTACGTAATTCCTTCACGCGACGATGTATTCCCTACATTGAAATGGACGGTGGTTATATGGAACATCTTCTGTCAACCGTAGAAGTCAAAAATAAATCGAATATCCTCTGTAATTTATCGTATTTGGTTGCTAATATGAAACTGTGGTAGGAAAATCCGGTGCTTCCACCTCTTAATTCGGGAGTCGGCGTTTCGTTCGGAGTCTGCGCATCTGAAACTCATCAGACAGGGGTGATGCGCAGCTCTGTTTGTGACGCCAGTGACCATATGTTCCGCTCGGAACGATGGTCGTCAACCGCTGTGTGGCCTGTCCTTTTTGAACTCGGCGGGGACGGTTAGTCATGAATCTTTAGACTGGTCGGGTCCTCTATTGATACGCCGGTCAAACTGCGAAAAAGCAAGGCAGGCTTCTAGACGAGGAGCGAAGAAGTTGTTCGCTACAAATATTTTGAAAACCGAAAATCGCTCATATCTCCAAAACGGTTCATTTCCGGACCCATGATTATATGAAACTTTTTACTTACGTTGAGGTCTACAATTTGCTCCCAAAAATATTGAAACGTTGTTTTTTAACACCCGCTATATAGGACAGACTAATGTTTACAACATAGAATCAAAGAACATAAAATGTCTATTTTGAAAAACTAGAAATCAACTGGTTTCGCAGAACATTGTATAGAAAACAATAATTTTTTAATGTTAAATATGCCACTTTACTATATAATGTTATAAAGGGTAAATTGATATTTGGAGATTGTTTCAATCAAAAAAGCCGTTGAGAAAAGGAATATTTAACCCAATTAACCCATATACTCCTTGTGAACACCCCTATGCTGTTATCTCCTTGGGCCATAAAAATACACAGATGTTTTAAATGTAATAAATTAACCTTTTTTCAATTTTAATTTTAGTTACTTTTGTACTCCTTTGAAGATGATCGAAAGACCGAAACACGTGTCAGGATTCTGAATAAACTGTGAAATATAAAAACTGTGTGGTGAATTTTTAAAATAAAATTGTTATAATGTTTCACCTAGAGCCAACCGCATACTCCATTCATTCAAAAAATAAAATTCTCTATTGGAATATCCTTCAGAACAGTTCTGCGAAAACGTTCACTGTACCCTTTGTTTTTACAACGTGAAAACGCTCCGATAAGAACAGTTCTCGTTCAATGATTCCCATTAGCGTTCTCAAACTACCCTTATCTCAACCGAACGAATTCACAATTATTGAAAGAAAACAACATCCCCCTAATCACGGTCACAAGGACCCCATCATCTCCGACAATAATTGGTCCTTAAAAACCCCAGAAAATCGAAAACGGCAATCCTTAGTTAACTCATTCTTGCATGGGGCCCACCGTTCGACCGGGCCCCATTAAAATATAACTTGCATGCCATAAATTGTCGATACAGAATAACGAGCCAGCTCATGAACAGTGATTTCTCGGGTGGAAAATCGCATCGTCCCAAAATGGCTATTTAAATTTTCAATGGAAAGGCGAGGTCCTTCCCAGCGTTCGCTTTGTTAACGCCACGCATGTTTATCCTGCAGGGAATGGTCAACTGCTCCTCGACAAGAGGTCTTAAAATCCTGCAATTGTGTAATCCACTTGGATGATGCTAGGAAGGTACTCCTGTGCATCATTATAAAACTGGAAAAGGTCGAAAGATGCCGATATCGTATGGTACTTGTGAGGAAAATATGAAGCGTTATGACTTTAAGGAGGACGCTTTTGATTTGTTACCTTCCAGAAAAAATTATAGAAAAGACTTGAGTGAAGTCGTGCTTGTTCTAATGACCCACGACTTTCACGAAATTTTGCATTAGCCCTCTTGTCGTTATTTTAAAGGCTGGGCCATCTAGTGTTTCTATTCGGAGTAGTGGTTACTTCGAGTCTGGAAACACTTCTAGAAAGAATTCATTAATTCATTATTAAAGGGTGACAAAAAAACCTCGAACAAACTTTTTTCATTTTACTTTATTAAACAAAATAATTTAATTAATGAGGTACATATAAAACACAGATGCTCAATGGAGGATCAAAAAGAGATAGAATTCCAAATAGGAAGATTGTTGAAAGCGAATCTGATTGAGTCCTCCTCACCTTTTGCATCACCAGTCACTTTAGCATATAAAAGAGATGAAGGGTCTAAAACCAGATTGTGTGTCGATTTTCGTGAACTTAATAAATTAATTGTTCCCGAACCACAGCATTTCCCATTAATTGATGAAATCTTAGCCAAGACTCGAAATGCAAAATTTTTTACTATATTAGATGTAAATTCTGCCTTTTGGTCGATTCCTATTCGTATCAAAGATAGATATAAGACTGCTTTTGTGATACAGAAGCAGTCAATGACCATGAAAATGTTTTTCCTTTTGGACTTAAAACATCCCCGACCATATTTCAACGTATATTGAATAATATTATCAGAAAATATAACCTGAATTTATTCTGCCTAAATTATATAGATGATATTCTAATATTTTCTTCAACATTTGACCAACATATAGAACATTTGGAGAGTCTCTTGAAAGCAATATGTAATGAAGGATTCAGACTTAAATTTATCAAGTGTAATTTTGCAAAAGAAGAAGTAAAATATTTAGGATTTATTGTAGGAAACAATACAGTACGACCTATAAATGACAATTTAATTTCCATTAGGAATTTTTCTCCACCAGATACTCGGAAGAAGATAAGGAAATTTTTGGGTAAAGTTAATTTTTATCTCAAATATATAAAAGATTCAGCTAGATTATTAGAACCGTTGCATAACTTACTGGGAAAAGATGTAAAATTCAATTGGTCATTGGCTTATCAGAAAGCTTTCAATAAGGTTAAGGACAACCTTCGTTCTGAGCCAATTCTTGCAATTTTCGACCCAAGTGCCTATAATACTATATATACTGATGCCAGTATTCAAAGAATTCTTAAACAAAAACAGATTAATGGTGAAATGAAACCCGTAGCGTATTTTTCTAAAAAACTAAATAAATATCAAAAGAACAAGAAAGCAATATTCCTAGAATGTCTGTCAATTAAAGAGGCAATTAAATTTTGGAAATATTGGCTAATAGGACATAAATTTATTGTTGTTACTGACCATAAGCCTTTAGAAGGGAAAGAATTTCGTACAAGACCAGATGAAGAGCTGGGTGACATGATGAATTTTCTATCACAATTCGATTTTGAGATCAGATATGAACCAGGAAAAGGAAATGTAGAAGCAGATTGCCTTTCTAGAAACTCAGTTCTGGAAGAAACGGAAAATATGGACGAATGTATAAGAACAGTTAATTTGCTGGATTTGAATGAAATAAAAAACAATCAACAGAATAATCTCTTAAAGATAAATAATATGAGAAGAACTGTTGTACAGAAAGAGATACAATACAGATTGTACAAAAATAACAAAAAAATAATTTTATCCAATGATTTCGGAAAAGATTTAATCAGAAAAGTGCACAAGCATTATGGTCATATTTGTGTTAGTAAGATAAATAATAAAATCAAGTTTTATTACATTCAGAAAATGGATTCACTGACAAAAGAAGTTTGTGGATCATGTGACATATGTTGTAAAAATAAAACGAGAGTAGGTCAAAAGTATGGTCTCCTTTCTCAATTGGGCCCAGCAAAGGAACCATTTGAAATAATGTCATTAGACACAATTGGAGGTTTTGCTGGAAACCGCTCTTCAAAAAGATACCTTAATCTCCTAGTGGATCATTTTACTCGATATGCATTTGCGAGCACTTCAAAACACCAAACAACCGAAGATTTCATCAAATTAATTAATAAAATTCGAGATAAACGACCAAAGAAAACACTATTAACAGATCAATACCCAGGAATAAATTCGGAAAAATTCAGACAACATATGAGAAGTTTCAATATACAATTGATTTTCACAACAGTAGATTGTCCTTTTTCTAATGGTCTGGATGAACTTATTTGTACTCCTAATATTATTTTATTTCTTTGTATGTTATTATTTTATTTTGTGTATGTTGTTATGTTATATTTTAAATTAAAGCAAATAAACTCTTCCAGAATCATAACATCAAATCGTCTATTTCTTCGAATATAAAAATAAGAATTGATAACATTCTTATAAACATACATGTCAAGAGACATCAAATAAACAGTGAAACTTAAGCCAAGTTGTTTTTATTTGCTTTATTAACAGTAAAACTTGTCCGAAGTTTTTCTTGTCACCCTGTAGTAAACCAGTGCTTAAATTATTTATAAATAAGAATCCCTATTACATTTTACTTATTATTTAAGGAATACGGCTCGAAAACAACCTGTAACAGCAGGATTAGGAGTACAGGTATGAATTACTTAGTCTTGTTAATGCTAATTATTTTTATTTAAGAAGATAATATGTACATAATTATAATTCTCATTACCCACTTTATCAGCCGATAAATGGAATCGTTTATTTCCTAGACTCGAGAATTGCTTCCGATATCTCCAATATTAATGTATCGGGCACTTAAATGCAAGCCTAGATCCAGTTATCCAAGACTATATCCATGCTGTTATTATATTTCATGTGAAAGCGCACCCAATATTTCGCAAAAATATGTAGCTATGCATAAGGTTCTTTCGAACTGAGTTCAAATTAACAATCTTGTACTTAATGATCCTCTTCTTTAGCGAAATCAATTCTCTAGATCATTTACTGCCAATTTATGAAGGAAAAACAAAATTTTTCTTTTCCGAAAACATATACGCAGTGTTATTTCCTGCATATCTCGATTTTTCTAGAACTCTAAATATGTGAAAAGTTCTCATCGTCCATAGTGGGTTATAATTTATCACAACTTTATTCCAAACAAAAAAACAAATAGGCTACACAAAGGATTATTAATTTGAAGTTAATATGAATAGTAAAAATAAATATATTAAATTTATATTTGATGAAGGTTAATATTTAATTTCTTATATGTATATAAAAAAAAATATTCCGAAATTTGGCTCACTCGTGTTCTAGTATGAGGTTTTATTTAAGGTGGACTTATCGTGGTTGTACGTACTACCTTGTTCTGTCTCGCGCGGTCTTTTAGCTGCAGCATTACTACTCTTTCGAGTGTACCGGTTTTTTCACTATAATTTGACCCTCCCTCTTTAACTTTGTTACAAATGGAGATACAAAAAAGTTATTCACGGAAATTGTACGAAATCTACTGAATTTTTCCAAAATGGAATATATACAGGGTGAACAAGATATTGAGTGCAACTTCATTTTTTCAAATGGATTACTAGGTACCTTGTTCTGTTTGTGGATGTACTAGGTACCTTGTTCTGTCTCTCGCGAACTTTTAGCTGCAGCAATACTACCCTTTCGAATGTGCATTTTACAACACTGCACATGGACTGTCACAGATTGCTTGCCTTTCAATTATTCAAAAAACTTATCTTTTCCTTTAACACTTGCATTAATCAAAGCCATCATTACACGATCAACAACAACAACTTCACTTTCTTTCAAAGGTTTGTCACAAATGGAGCAAACCTCTGACATTTTGTTAAAATTATTTAGCAGCACAAATTGAAATTGAAAACATTACCGATAAGCACGTCTACTCACTGTAAAGAAACTTTCGAAACTAATAGTATATACTCAGTTATTTCGTTTACGTTCTTCAAAAATAGACAGGGTATGCGATCCTTCACACTCGAACAATGAAGTAGCTGGCAGATGTTAAGGGAATTATTAGACTGATGGTATAGTCTTATACTTCAAACATTTACATACATTTAATTTGTAAAAGCTTTGGTGTGTGTAACACAAACCATTAGTTTCTTATTTTACTTGTATTGAACGTTCGATGATGTATACAGGCTGCACGTGAGTGCATATTATGTAGAATATGAATTTGTCGACGTTTAAAACCGCGATATCTCACGAATAGTGATTCATAGGCAAAAAAGTACCTAAAAAATGTTTGTCGAGATCAAGTTGTTAGCAGAGACGTCAAATCTATCCATGGGTACCATACATGCTATCCTCCATGACCTCTCCAAGGTCAGGGCAAGATGGGTACCGAGAATGCTCACCTCACCTCAAAAGCAAGTGCGAGTCGAGTGCTGTAAGGTGTTTTTAGAGCTCTGTGCAGAAGACCCATCGATTATTTTCAACTGGTTGGTTACTGGGGATGAGACGTGGGTTTACCACTATGACCCTGAGAGTTTATTTTTTTATTATAATACATTCATTAGCAATCAGAATACACACATTCTATAAGCTAATTTGCTAACTATCGAGCTTCAGGCCGTCACATGACATTATAAGCCCTTTTTCAGTGAAAAAGTTCCTTCAACTATATCTCAAGTCAGTCTTCTATATTGTGGCAGTACTAATGGATGCAATAGATGGTTGGTATGGGTTTACAGTTTAGCATTGTTTCTCGCTCTTCTCCTTAATGACATCCTCTACATAAGGGATTCGTAAATCTTTGTGTAGGGTTTGATTAGTGACGTACCATGGAGCATTTGCTATCATTCAAAGTATTTTTGATTGGCTTCTCTGAATTATTGATATATTTGCTTTGCTTGTACATCCCCAGTGCTCGATACCATATACCCATATAGGCTTTATCACCGTTTTATAGATACGTATCTTGTTTTCCAGTGCCAATTTAAATTTTCTACCTATTAGATAATTTAGTTCTCGTTTTTTTGAGTCTATTTGCTTCCTTTTCTTAATTATGTGTTCCTTCCATGTATGTCTGCTATCCAAATGCATGTCCAAGTATTTTGTACTTGAGACCTCTGGTATTTGTACATTATTCATATATACGTCTGGACACTGGCCCTTCCGTAAAGTGAAATTCACTTGTACAGATTTGCACTCATTTATTTGGATTTTCCACTTGTAGAGCCATTTTTGGATTTCATTCGAATGTTTCTGTAATTTTTTAGTGACATTTTGTGGAACTTCGGCAACAGCTAGAATGCTTGTATCTTCTGCGAAAGTTCCCAATATGTTATGAGGACTTGTAGGCAGGTCAGCGGTGCAGAGCACGTCAGTAGTGGTCCTATGACACTTCCCTGAGGAACTCCTGATTGTATTGGAAAGCAGTTCGATTTCTCACTACCAGCTCTCACTCTGAATCGTCTTTCACTAAGATAGGACTTCAATAATTCATAATAACAACCAGGCAGATATTTTTTTTGATTTTATAGAGCAAACCAGGGTGTCAAACTTTATCAAAAGCCTGACTCACGTCCAGGAATGCTGATATACAGTATTGCCTGTGTTCAAGTGCTTTACTTATTTCATGGTTAAGTCTATGAATTTGCTGTATTGTGGAGTGGTTTGACCGGAATCCAAACTAATGATCTGGTTTCCACTCCTCTGTATTTGGGTCGGAGTTTATTCTTTGAAGCAGCAGTCTTTCTAAGATTTCTGACAGAACTGTGTTTGCATCTTTACCTGGTTTACGGGCAAGTATAATTTCGGCTGCTTTCATTTGTTCTGGACAGTAGTTCAGTTTTAGGATGGCATTGAATTTGTAAGTAATTACCAACAGTCCTTTCTTTGGCAATTCCTTGATCATTTTCTGTGTTATTTTATCATTTCCTGCAGCCTTTCTAATATTCAGGTATTTTTTTTCATTTTGAACTTGCTTCATAGTGATTTTCGGTATAGATGAGGAATTTCCAGCAGCTCTCTTTCAAGATCGTCATCAATTGTCATCATTTGGAGTGAATACTTTAGCCAAATGTTCAGCAAATATCTGTGCCTCTTCTTGATCGGTCCTTGCCCATTTCATCGTTGATTTTGTTATGCTGCGCAACGGTGTTATATGTTTCTTTGGTCTTTGCAAGTTCTTTAGGGGTCACACTGAATTATCATATCTATTCAGATTAGTGACATACTCATTGAATGATTTTTTCCTTGTTTCTTTAATTCTGAATTTTAGTTTGTTCGTTATCCTACTCAAGATAGTTTTATGTCCTGGAGAGTGTGTCCGTTGCCAGTTCTTTCTAGCTTACCTTTTTTTGTGATAAGAGTTTCTCTCTGGAATATTGTGTATTCTTTCCTTTTCTTTGGCCTATGGAGTAGCTTGTTCAACAGTTTGTTTGAGAATTCTTTTGAATTCTTCTAGTGTTTCATTCACTTTATTTGTATTTCGTTAGCTGATATCAATATTTATCAATTCCTCGACTATGTTCCTATATTCATCCCAGTTTGTCTTTCGATTGTGCAGCTTAGGAATAGGTTACTTTTTACTGCTATGATTGGAGAGTTATCAGATGACAGATCATAGCTTGGGACTATATCCATATAGAGGGTAGGTACATCATTTGTTATGAAGAAGACCAACAGATCAGGAGCTTTGTTGGGGTCTATTGGAAAATAGGTAGGTCTTCCTGTTGACAAGAAAGAGTAATTGTATTCTTGTATCAGCTCTGCTAGTTCTCTTCCTTTTATTGTTGTGAGTCTTGATCCGAACATAGTGTGCTTACTGTTATAGTCACCTCCAGCAAATTTAGGTCCTAGAGTTTCTTTCGAACTCTAGGACCTTCGAAGAAATTAGTTACGTACAGTTCAGACTTGCTCCTCAGTGACTACTATCTATTCTCAAATGTGAAAAAATTACTTCGTGGAAAGGCATTCTCCGACGATGAAGAACTGAAGGTACCAACTAATACCTATTTTGAGAAGCCGGAATAACATTTTTTATAAGGTTCATAGAAGCTTATTTATCGACCCAATAAATGTATTGAAGTTCCAGTAGACTGAATTGAAAAATGGAATTATTTAAGAATTTTCTGGGTTTTCTTTCATGTCTATACCGAGAATATATTGAATACCCCTCGTATAAAGACTGCAATGTGAGATATATCTTCGATATGAATATCGAGCTTTCGAACGTGGTTTCAGTTATCCAAGATTACAAACAAGCCGTAATTACGTTCCCTGCGAGGGCAAACACAAGATTTCGCAAAAATGTGTACCTATGTTTGAAGTTCATTAGAGGCGAATTCAAATTACCAACCGTGTTCTCATAATTAATGACCTCCCCGTTTAGCAGAATCAATTCTCCAGGGACTCTCACTCAGTGCCGAACGGAGCAAAGGGTGTTCTGCTTATCGCAGACCAATGTTAAATGCCTGAAGGATCGTCAACATTAATTAGTACTCGAGTAGGAGGGAGCTATGGAAGTTTACCAGTTAATTAGTAAAAACCCACTCGCTCCGGTCGTGCCAAACATGTCTAAATGTAATTAGAAAAACTGTAACAATATGAGATAACGTTGAATTATTTCGGGGGTTTTCTTCTCCCTCCAATTAGCGAAGAGTTAAATTATTATTCTCGCTCTTTCCCGCCCTTCGGCTCCTAGTGGATACGGGCTTTTTTGCATAACTAATGAGTTGATATGGAAAAAGGAAAATTGGCGGAAATGCTGTATTTCAGATACAATTTATGTAATTTCGTTTCAGATTGATATCGTAACTACTGGACTGAACAAAAACCATACCGAAGGAAATTTTTGGAACGAAGTCCCTTATCGCGCAAGGCAAAAGGGGGCTAGACGGAAAAAATTAAGACCAAAAGTTGTAACGACACTTTTTGCTATAGTTTCAAACCGTGCGGCGTGCACGTGTTTCTCTGTCTGTCTCTCTCTCTCATAGAAAGCAAGCCAGTTATTTTCGTTTCATCCTTCTATTTCGCATTAAACAGTGTGGTGTCGCGACGATTATTTTTGTTCAGTGTATTAGGTTTATTTATCGTTACATTTGATGATGAAACTAAATTTCGATTTCATCATAATCGGGTACAAGCTTCATCAACAATATCTCTAGTACAAGAGTTTCAGAGATTGTCATTAAATAAGCTTGAAACGAAGGCAAAATCAGTCATTGATTTCATTACTAGAGATAAAGGCATTTCATTGTGTACGTTCAACGTCCACAACGTAATGCCTTCGTAAACATTCACTGGATTTAATCGACTCTGTTACAGAAAAAAACGAACATTTTGTTATTATCAGAGACATGGTTGGACAATCAAGATGAATGTGATATACTGAATTTTAATTGTAGAGCTCACTTTAAACGTGATTTTGTTCGTTCAGGTGGAGTTGCGATTTATCACAACACAAAAGATTCGACCAATCTTGTGACACCAAATATGTCGGTCATTACGAACAATATTCAGGACTTGCACGTAAGACGTACAAGTGTTGCAGATTTATGTGCAGCACTGCTAGAGTATTCTAAAGATGTATCAGATACAACAGAAATTTAGATAAACGTCCACTCATTTTGGCCTGTGATTTTAACATCAACTTCAGTAATGAAAAATCAAAACCATTGCAACAGTTTCTAGAGGAAGAATTTGATTTGAGAATAAACAATAATCCAGCAGAATCGACAAGAAAATATAATACTACCATCGATGCAGTTTTTTCAAGACATTTAAATAAAATGGAATCCCAAACATATGTTTCCTATTTCAGTTTCCCACAAGCCAATTATTACTAATATTGAGCCTACTAATTAAGTTTATATTACATTATATTAATTAATAATAAAAAAAATATTATTATAACTTAAAAAAAATAAAATTTTATTACAATTCCTTCACTAATTAATCGAAAGGAACTTCATTCCATCCGGGTGTCCCTTGACACTTCTCAATTTTTTTTTATCGAATTGATGGATATTTAGTTCAATTAAATAAGCATAAAATATATTAGGGCCAAATTTTTTGGTTGGAACATAAAGCTAAATAGCATATTATGGTAGAATGAACGTATCCAAATACGAAAATGAGAAAGAAAGTTATATATAACACGTATAAGGTTTTCTTGGTAGGTACATTTATAGAACCACATTTAATTTTACAATATCTGATGTGTATAGAAAAAAATGATTTCAGAATTTTTAGCCGTATATTTATATATACTTTATTTAGTTTTACACCAACTAAACGTTCTTACATTTAAGAAAAACACAAAATATTGACTTAAAATACTAATTAAATTCTTTTTTTCCTTTTATTAGGGGTCATATCTTCTCTCTTCAAAAACCAATATTAATCACCCATCATGGCTGAATACCACTGTACTAAATAGCGAATTTCCATTGTCCTTATATCTTGGTGGAATCTTTCACCCCGACGTTCACTTGCAGCTCCCAAATTTTCAGAGATTTTCACAGAAGTGAAAAGGAAATGAATTTTTGATGAAATTAGGGCACCAAGCGATTTGTAAGCATCTAATAGTTCATTAACTAATTGTTGGTAGTTTGCTTCCATATTGTTGCCCAAAAATCCTCTTACTACACTAACAAATGAGTTTCATGCTCTGAGTTCCTGCGTGGTGAGTTTCTCTGTAAAATTAACGTCGTCCAGCAATTTTCTGATTTGTGGTCCAATAAAAATGCTTTCATTTGATTTGGCATCACGTAACTTGGAAAAGACTTGTTTTAAATATTTGAATCCATCACCATCTTTGTTCATTCATAGCTTTCACAAAGTTTTTCAACAGCCCAAGTTTAATATAAAAAGAAAGCAGAAGGACATTTTTGGGGTCTACAAGAGGTCTAAACTTAACATTTTGACTTTCCTTTTGAAATACACTTCTTTCTGGTCAAATTTTTGTTATATAATTTACTACAAGACTGTCCCATAGACAAAGAAAACAGCACTATTATATAAATCCTTCCTGAAGTCTCACTAAAATTCCTATAACCCCCATATCCCCACATATCTGCCATTTATACGTGTTGTACTTCATTTTATCCAAAAAAGTGCGCATATTTTCATAACTTCCATTCATCGTTACTGAATGGGCAACTGGTTTTAAATTTCCATTAAGCTATAACACCGCTTTTAAACTGCATTTAGACGAATCGATAAATAAACGCTCAGAGGAGATATGCTCAATATCAAGTTCTTGCATTTAATCATCAATATCAGTAAACGCACACAACGAATTTTCCATATTACAGTATGGAAAATGCAGAAAACGGAGTATTTCTTTTTCTGAAATTCTCAATTTTCGTTCCGTTGCCTAATAAGTTCTATTCCTTGAGACGGGAACCAAGAAGTTCTGACTGTTGCTTTGATAACCTCAAATCTCGTACTGAATCATTTAACTCACTTTGAAAAATTTAATGTGGCTCGCCGGAACAGGTATTGCAGACTGCAAATTTGGATAGTCGATCTTGTGCTTTCCCTTTTTGAAATAAACTTCAGGCTTTGCCAAGCAAAAATATCGATCGTCTAAATAATTAGTGGGTTCTTGCCTTACCATAGAGACTGCAAAAGGCATGCTTTTTCTCTTCCACTGCACCAATGATACGCTATAACTAAAACAGCATACATGGGGAGCTGCTATTTATCTTGATCTCCAATTAAAATACCAAAATATTGGAAGTAGTCATTTTTAACATTTTCAGAAAATGTTCTGGCTTTTGATTTCACCATAAATTCTCTACAAATATAACAAAATTTGTCAGGAGAGTTTCTGCAAGGTCTCGACATTTTCGCCCTTAAAACAGTTTCGTATCTTCACACAGGGAACCACTGACTTCGAAACTTAACAGAAGACTGATTTTTTAATCTTAATATTTTGTCTTATATTGTAAACAACATAGTTTAGATACTTTAACTGTTATCGAATGCATCCATTTTAACCGTCCCCTCATAAAATTGACTACTTCCTAATGTAAACTGGTCTTATTGAAGAACTTTCAGACTGTAAAAATTTCTTGGGCATTGTCATAGACCATGATATAAGTTCACTTTAAAGTAATATGAACTGTGTTCTTTTCGAATCCTGGTGCGCCATGATCTTGACTTATTTAGAACTGGTATGGAGAAACAGCGTTGATATCTTCAAAATATTTGTGATCCAAAAGAGAGCAATAAGCACTCTGCAATGTTTATCAATTTGAACATGTGGCGGATTTCCCAAAAAAGAAGAAGATTATGAGAAGTGATGAAGTTTTGTTCAATATATTTTTTTGCTCTTTCTTTCCAATATGTAACGTTGCAGATCGAAGAGAAAATGATGGAGTTCAACCATGCACCTTCCATTTACATGAGATTTTCCAGTTTCTTCGAAGAGCAGTTCTAAAACTGCAAAAAAGTTACGTTCATTTGATTTTCGGATCATAGAACAGAGAATTCTGTGTTTTTTCCATTATATGTAGCTTTTTAAAGATGGAATTAAAAATTTTGAGAATGCGCGCAAAACTTGAGCTCACGTCATTGCTAGATGTTTGCTTCTGAGTTTATCCATATAACCGTAATTGCATCATAGTTTAAGGCACTCTTGTGTTTGTGATGTCTTCAGATTTGCCTTTGAATTTTACGCCATCTTCGTAGCCTTTGCATTCGAAAGTAATTTTCATTAGCCTATAAACTACTTGAATAAATGGCAAGCTTTGTCAAAGAAGAAACGTTACTTCATATTGAGATGTACCACGTGGTGCTCTGGTAGTGATTTGATTACTCTAGCTTGTTGTTCCAGCTCTCTTTATAGCTAATATATGATACACTCATTGTCAAATGTACTTATATACTCCTCGCTTCGATCAAGACTCCATTTAGGAAACAAGCGTTGTATTGATAAAAGCTTCCGAGATTGTGACATATTGCCTTTCCCTTGTTTTTCAAATCTTTCTAGATGAGCTGGTTCAGAACAGTGTGTAAATACTCAGTTCATTTCCTTGATAAAATTCTCCATTAAAGCCAGATTGACGTTCAGGGATGGAAATCTTTTGGATCCAAGAAAGGCCTGGCAATGACATTTTTCTCATTAGATTAGATTCATTGCAGGCCACTGACAATATGATTTTATATTCCTACTGTCCTAAGTGCAGTATACAGTCTCCTAAGAGTACAGCAACGACTTTTAAATCACCATTTCTCCTAAATCAATTTCATAGAATGTTGAAGATTTCGTTTTTGTACCTCATAATTTTAGGGTAGTGGAACTGGAAAATTCGTGTATGGAATGGATTCTCCCTTTTTCATTTACAATCCTCTTTTTTATTTGATGCATGATGAGAGCAAGAGCCATTAGTTTATTTTTTAATTTTGAACTCAATATGAACTTAAGCCCAGAACATTTCCCTGAAAGTTCCAACTCCCAACAGAGAGGTAAGCAATACAAGTAAGGTACTGAGCAAAGATTGTAATAACGTTTATTCAAACATAACATTTGTACAATTCCAATGAAAAGATTATTTGTTACAGTTTATGAGTCCATGCCGAGCACTTTACGTTCACTTTGATTTCACTCGAATTAACCTGATAATGTTCGTTGTCCTCGGCGAAACATCCTTGTCTACATATTCGAGCACTTTATGCTGTCGTTGATAATTCTGAAGTAGCTGTTGGCCACTTTGGTCTTTCACTGGGTATTTTCAACCTGAAAATAAAACGAAATTAGATTAGGTTTGAAGCGAATACATATGAAGGGTCTTTCATTAACAGCGCCCCATTTTGTTTTGTAAATTATGTATTTGAAAATTATTGAAATTTTTATTTCATTATAAAGTACCGGGAATTTTCAATTAAAACAACATTTTTACATTTAATCGTCGAAATTTATTGGGTCGCCTTCAAAATAGGCTCCATTTGCTCCAATACATCTATGCCAATGGCACTTCCAATTATCGAAACATTTTTTATAGGCGCTTTCCGGGATGGACTTTAGCTCTCGCGCCGAATTTTGTTTTATGGCTTCAATCGACTCAAAACGGGTGCCACGAAGGGGCAATTTCAGTTTTGGGAAGAGGAAAAAGTCGCAGGGAGCCAAATCCGACGAATACGGTGGTTGCTGAAGCACGTTTGTTGAGTTTTTGGCGAGAAAGTCAGTCACAATCGTAGCTCGGTGAGAAGGCGCGTTATCGTCCCATAGTAATCACCCATAGTAAAAATCGGCACGCACTCTGACATCGACTGACTTAATCAGCTGTTGCAAACACACTAGTTGACAGATCCCGCTCAAGCTTGGCATAGTAATTAAGGACAGTGGTACCAACCTAGGAAAAAAAATTTACCTGCCTCATTGCCCCGCCAGATTTAAATCGATAATTCCCGGTACTTTCTTGACAGAATGTATCTCAAGTATCTGGATTTACATAGCTCCATACAGTCATTCATTATTTTTTAAATTATTTTTATTGTGAACGAATTTGAAAATTTCAATAATCAAAAGAAAAGAAACTGTTGAATCTACATGCAAAATTTTCTTAAGATTTTCTTTTGTCGAAAGGAATTACTGTTTTCTAAAGAATGAGTGGCAAAAGTTGAATTTTTGTTTACTTTTCATTAAATTCATTTTATGTTCGTTGAAAAAGGTTTCAAACAGATGTTACTTTTTAAATATCTCAAATATTTTCGATTTACATAGCTCCGTACAGTCATTCCTTATTTTTACATTATTGTTATTGTGAACTAATTTGAAAATTTCAACAGATTCTAGATAATCGAGTTTCTTCCCTTTTGATTCTACATGTAAAATATTAAGATTATCTATTGTGGGAAAGGAATGACCGTTTTCTAGACAATGAGTGGCAAAAGTAGAATTTTGTTTATTTTTCCTGAAACTCATTTTATGTTCGTTGAACCTCGTCTTGAAGGAACGTCCTTTTATCTTATATATTTATTACTGCACGTAGAACAAGATAACTCATAAACTCCTGATTTGTGTATGTTTGGAGTAGGGTCCTTTGCGTTAAATAATACCGATGATAATTTGTTTTACGTTTTGAAGGCAATATTGACATCTGATTTTGAAAAACTATTGGCCACTTTTTGACTTATGCTACCAAAGTACGACAGAGAAATTAATTTTTTATTTTCTTCGGTGTTTATGATGGGATAAATTTGGCTCATAGCTATTTTAGATAGTTTCTGTCGAATTAGATTATTTATTATATTGGGGTTGAAACCGTTGTTCGCGGCTATTCATTTTATAGTTTGGACTTCAGCTTCGCGGTCATTTTTTGATAAGGGTAACGGCTGAAACAATTCAGTATCTCTCAAACTTTATCATAGTATCATCATCATATGACACAATAAGGCACTTTGGTATTTCCAACGATGTTATCTGATTTATATAAATAAGAAAAAGAATGGGACCTATGACATTTCCCTGAGAAATCCCCATATTTATAATTTGAGTATCACTAATTTTATCTCCCGCTCTAACTCTTTGTATTCTGCCCGTCAAATAGTGCCTCATAAGTTCCCAGCATCTACCCCTTTATCCCCACTGAATCAGCAACAATTCCAGCAACAATTCATGAGAAACGGTGTCAAAAGCTTTCGCTATTCAAGAAACAGCGCCATACATTTCTTTCCTTCATTCATAGATTGTACAACTAATTGGATGATAAAAATAAAAAACACCCGATATTTTCCTGTCAAATGTCAAGTCCTTGTCAGTTTCACATTGACACTTTAAAAATGGCGACAAATGTAGAATAAAATCGTTACTTATGATATGAAAATTGTTCTGAATTTTCTATTTCTAACGGGTGTTTATAATTTCGTATAATATTTTCTTAAAGTCCCATTATTGGCTTGTGCATCTCCCGAAATCCGTATGCTTCATGCATTTCGATAGGACAGGTTTGGGCCCGACTGATTCCAAATGCGTCCCGTCTAATTGCATTATATTTTCATGGAATTCCGTTCCGAAATCCAAAGATTCGGATGCCGATCCTACGTTCTAATTAGAGAGCCGACGTCGCAACATCCAATATCACTTTGTGTCGTTTACCTGTCTCAAAAACCGAATTGAAACATCGGCTTGTTTTGTAGTCGCCAAGAGGATTCATTAGCGAATTGCGAAAAGTCAGTTGGAAATTGAATAATATATTTTCTACTTGTTTGAGAACGGATAATTAATTGCGTTCCTAGCCATTCTCTAATGGGATCCAAATGTTCGTTTTACCTAATGTTCAATTAAGTTAATGTACATTTGCATCTTCCTTCGCCTTTGTCCTCCTGCTTACTCTACCTAATTGCCTTCGCCTCTCCAGCCTGGAGGCCTCCTTCTTCCTCCTTATCTCCTGCCAGTCGAATGACAAAATGCCGCGTCGACAGCTTTGTCCGTCATTGAGTCAATATCTAAATGTAGGATGTTGGCTAGCCAATTTCGAAAATTGGAACTGCAAATTCATCACTTACTAGGGGATTCTGCCAGCATCCGGTAGGATGTGGCCAACTATACTAACTGACAAAGAAACTGCAACATTCAGAAGGAGCTGTTTAAATTTTAATTTTTTTTGGTAAAACATAGATAGTATAGCAAGGAGTAAATGATTGAAATTAGAAGAAAAGAAACGAAGGATTTACAATTTTTTTCAATAAGTTTGTTAATAATGTGTTTGTCCACCGCGATTATCTATACACTCCCCAAAACGTCTTGGCATTTATGCAATAAGATGGTCTATTTCTTCTTGAGGGGAACAATCCCAAGCTACCTGTAGTTCATGTGTCAGAGCCGCCAAAGTCCGTGGGGGCTGGGGTAAATTTCCAAGCCTTCTACCCATGATGCCCCACACATGCTCTATGGGTGAAAGATCGGGGGATTTGGACGCCATGGCAAAATATTCACATGGGTCGCTTCAAAAAAGTTTAAACTAACTCTGTCAACATGAGGTCGAGCATTATCTTGATGAAATATTGGATTCTCGAGCCGGTTAAGGTAAGGGAGAACATATGGCTCCACTATTTCTTGAAGGTAACGCAGCGCTGTCATGTTACCTCGAATAAAGACTAAAGAAGACCTACTTGCATGTGCAATAGCACCCCATACCATAACGCCTACTGTCCGGTGTACATGACGCTCAATATCAAACTGAGGTTCACGTCTTTCTCCCCGACGTCGTCTAACCCTTCTTCGGCCATCATGTGCACCCAAGGAGAATCGAGATTCATCAGAAAAGACGACCTGATGCCATTCCACTTTCCAATGTTGACGTTCTCTGCACCACTGTAATCGTTGCCGGCGATGCTCAACCGTCAGAGGGGTCGATAAAGATGCAGTCTAAAAAACCTTATCCGGCGGTAAACTTTCGGACAGTTACAAGATGGCCTTGTTCTCCTTACCACTCATCAGCCAAAGATCGAGTTATCGCAAATCGGTCTCTAATAGCCATAAGTCTTAGACGTCGATCTTGAACTTCATTTGTGCCCCTTCGACGTCCGGTGCCTACTCTTTTTTGATTTTGGGCATTATCAAACCACGCTTGACAACATCTCATAACAGTAGTTGGATTTCTGTTCGTACGGTATGCGATTTCTCGAAATGACAACCCTGCCTCTCGTAGATCAATAATTCGACCTCTTTCAAATTCACTTAGCTGGCGATAAATTCCGCGCACACGTGCTCTAGGCATTTTAACAACTAAACATCGGCTTTGGATCTCCTCGAACAGCTGGTTTGTTGTGAAATTTAAAAAATTTCTCCAAATTTTAATTAAAATTTGGAATCATTTACTTCTTTCTATACTATGTTTTACAAAAAAAAAAAAATTAAAATTTAAACAGCTCCTTCTGGGTGTTGCAGTTTCTTCAACAGTTAGTATATATTCATCTGGCTTTCCTCAAATTGTAAAGGGTTTTCTAATAAGAGATTTCATTTTGATATTAAAAAAAAAAAACAATTATATTTTGAGAGAAATCAATGGATGTTTATTTCATTGTAAAGAGCATGATATGCCATTAACAATGCAAAACGATATTAGCCAAATGACCGTCATGGCTATGATTTCAGCATCATATCATTTTCATGAAATTTTCCATGACCAATTCGCACATTTGCTGCTGTATGTCCTGGATAACTTCACGAATTCCATCTTTAAGGTCTTAAATCGCTCGTGGAGCATTATTATTATACCTTATCTTTCACGTGGCCCCAAAGAAAAAAAAGGTGTTGCATTACAATATCCAGGTGGCCAATTGGGGTCATCTAAGTTTTTATGCAAAATACGCTGTAATGTAGTTTACGGAATGCCTTATTATAAAGATCGACAAGAAATCGTCAAACCTGGATTTTGTAGGCATGCAGCTGTAAATCTTTAGTTAGAATTCGCTGAAGAGTGCCTGTTGAAATGTCCAATTCTTGTGTCCGATGACGACCTTCTGTCACACTCTCGCGGAGTGCCGAGATGTTTTGTTCTGAACAACCTCTACGAGCTCGTATCGTTAGTTTCACATGACTAACCGAACCAGTACATTCGAATTTCTTGATTATTCTTTTCGCAGTACATGAATTTGACACATTATTTCGACCGAACATTGGACGCACTTTACGAATAGTGGCAATTAAACTTTCACCATTTTGATAATAATTTTTGACAATCAGGACGCGTTAGAAACCGTGTATGCTCCATGTTTACTAACTCCCATCTGTCAACTTTCGATCTGTCACGTCATAATCAGGTGACATTATGACTGTCAAACATGGCTCGCAATTAAAATCTTGCACTCTTATTGAAACACCCTTTATAAGTAGTTTTACTTTCTTTCCAATGAGCGGACGTGCTTATTGGTAATGCTTGTAATTACAATTTGTGCTGTTGAATAATTTTAATAAAATATCAGAAGTTTGTTTCATTTGGGATAAACCTTTAAAAGAAAGTAAAGTTATTTTTTTATCGTGGAATGAAGACTTATTTATGCAAGTGTTGAAAGAAATGATAAGTTTTTTGAATAATTGAAAGACAAGCAATCTGTGACAGTCCATATGCAGTGTCGTAAAACGTACATTCGAAAGAGTAGTATTGCTGCAGCTAAGAGACCGCGAGAGACAGAACAAGGTAGTAGTACATCCACGATAAGTCCACCCAAAATAAAACTACTATACATACTAGAAAACAAATAAGTGCGCCCGATTTCTGTTTTAAAAAACTTTATTTATTGGAAGACATGCCTCTGAGTTAACGGCTCCAATTTGGTTTCAAATGGATAGTTGTCCAGCACACAACAGTGGAAAATGTGAGAAAAGTGGAAAAGCTGATACTTTAAGATGCCAGAATAAAAATCAAGATGTTAGCAGAAATGACAAACCTATCCGCGGGTACCATACATGCTATCCTTCATGACTATATTAACCTCTCAAAGGTCAGTGCAAGATGGGTACCGAGAAAGCTCACCGCACCTCAGAACCAAGTGATAGTCGAGTGCTGTAAGGAGTTTATAGAGCTCTGAGGAGAAGACTCATCGACTATTTTCAACCTGCTGGTTACTGAGAGTAAACAAGAGTTCTTGCAGTGAATTGAAAAGGTTCCACAGCCCCCAAAGAAGTTTAAAGTCACTCCATCCGCTGGAAAAATAATCGTAACGGTCATTTGGGATTCTACAGGTATTTTATTGATAGCATACAAAGGGTAATTTAAGAAAATTAATCATAGAAAAAAGGCGAGGAAAACTCAAAAATGAGGCTTCGAAGAAATAACTTATCCTGCGTACAGTCCAAACTTGATTCCCAGTGATTACCTATTCCCAAATGTGAAAAAATATCTTCGTAGAAAGCGATTTTCCGACGATGAAGAACTGAAGGTAGCCATTAATACCTATTTTGGTGAGAAGCCGGAAAAATATTTTTTACAAAGTTTAGAGAAGCTTATTTCTCCATCTAACAAATGTATTGAAGTTCTAGGGGACTAAATTGAAAAATAAAAACTTTCCAAAATTTTCTGAGTTTTCTTTCATACCTATACCGAGAGTACATTGAACGCCCCTCATAATTTCCTTAGGGGTTTACAGGGCGAAATTTAGAGAACACTTTGACAAAAGATTATGGTTGAGGAAAATTTTATAATCATGATTTCCTTAACCACCCTGTAATAAGTATTTAATAAAAATCTCCATGAAACCACCCTAGTCTAATTTTCCGATTTTTCCATTGATGTACACTGAATTTTGATTGAGATCATAGTTTTTTTTTTATGAAACCTTACAAAATAGTAGAATCTTGAATAACTTCACAAGGAACGATATTTGAATTATACTTTATAGGGACTTTAGTGTTGCAAATTACCTGAAGAATCACCTTGTGAAATTTGGCCAGGGAAAACTTGGAAATCCTGTATCCCAGATATTGAAAAACGTTTCCATATTTTGGGAGCTAATTCTAGACCTCAAAATGAGTAAAAAATTTCATACAAACATGGGTCCTCAAATGAACCTGTTTGGAGATATGACCGATTTTTGGTTTTCAAAATATTAACTACTAGCGCAATCAAATACGTTAAATTACCGAAGATATTACATAAGACCACCATCCATTTCAATGAAGGGTACATCGTCGCGTGAAGGAATTACGTACTCCTTCGAAAAGACCTAGTTGTGTTCGGATCGTTTGACAGGATAGTTCAATCCGATGTTACAACTCTTCGATGTTATTCACTGACGTTGCATACACTAAACTTTTCAAATAACCCCAAATACAAAAGTCTCAAGGGTTAAAATCGGGAGTTCTAGAGGGCTATGGCACTGGGCCTGCTCGTCCTATCCATCTTCTGGGAAATGTTTGATCTGAATGTTTCCTAACAACAAGTGTATAATAAGGGCGCGCTCCATTTTTCATAAACCAAGTATTCATCCACTGATTTAAAGGTATCACGTCTAGAAATTCAGGCTAGGAATTTTGAAGAAATAATAATAATAATAGACCTTAATTTGATCTGAAAATATCACAAAATGATGTAGATCACGTCACAAAAAATCATAACTTAAATATTAAAGTTCATTAAAGTCTTTTTCAGCCATAAACTCTTTCACACTGTAGTAGTCTTTTTTATATAAAAATTTTTTCAAAGTTTTCTTTTGTATAATTTAAGGTCTTGTTTTGAATGTTTGTGGTAATTTGTTCCAAATTTTCACTAAAATATGAACAACATTCTTCTGTATGTAAGCATAATTTGGTTTTTCTAAACTAAGATGAGTTTTTCCTCTGGTATTATAATCATGATCAAGCATTAACATTTCAAATTTTGTGAAATTATTGATAACATACATAATGCACTCATATATATACAGGCAGTATAGTGCTAATATATTATTATTCCTAAATATATCTCTACATGATTCGCTATATTCTAGTTTAAAGACAATTCTCAAACATTTTTTTTTTGTATGACGAAGACTCTTTCAGCATCAACAGAATTCGCCCAGAAGATGATTCCATACCTGAGTCTAGAGTGGACGTATGCATGATATGCTGTCAGGAAAGCATCTGACCCAATTGTTTCTGTTAGGATCCTTAAAGCATAGCAATACCTTGCAAGGCTTGTTGACAAATATTCAATGTGTGTCCGCCAATTCAAATCCCAATCTAAATGGATTCCCACGAATGATAGAGTATCTTCAGCTCTTATGTTCTCACCATGATAAATTGAGTTGATGGCATGTTGATTCTTTACTCTAAATATTATCAGTTTGGTCTCGGTGATCTTCATTGTGAGATTATTCTTCCCGAACCATTTTTCAAGGTTTTCCAAATCTTTTTCAACTGTGACTTTGCATTCATTTGGAGTGGAACCAACGCAGATTACTGATACGTCATCGGCATACATAACAGTATCATTTGATGTTACTTTAATCAAATCATTTGTGTAAATTATATAAAGTAGGGGACCTAATATTGATCCTTGGGAAACCCCTCTATCTATATGCAAGGCATTTGATATTATTTGCCTGCCATTTTTTTCTTTTTCAGTTGTCCTCTGAATTCTCCCTGTTAAGTATGATCGAAATAATTTTGACGTTATACCTCTTATACTATATCTTTCCAACTTTTGCAGTAATATGTTATGATTCACCGTATCAAACGCTTTGGTCAAGTCTAAGAAAAGTGTCGCTGTTATCTGATTTTTATTCAATGATTTTATTACAGAGTTAAGAACTCGATATAATGCATCTTTGGTCGATTTTCCTTTTCTAAATCCACATTGTTGTTCCACTAATTCTCAAAAAACTTCACTATTCTCTCAAAAATTATTCTTTCAAATATTTTATTAACATTTGAGAGTAGAGATATTAGACGGTAGTTATTGAAATTGTCTTCTTTCTTGTAAATTGCTCTAACCCAAGCTTCTTTGAGGGCTTGTGGATATTTTTCGTATTGAAACATTTGATTTATTATGTGTTAGGGGTAACGTCAACATCGTTGCACATTTTTTGAGTAGACCTACAGGTATCTCGTCATATCCTGTAAATTTTTTATTCTTAAGTTGAATCATGTAATGATATATTTCTTGCTCAATAACTGGATTCAGAAAAATGCTTGAATCACATTGATTTATTGTTTCTGCAACATCAGTGTTCTTATTGTTGTTTAAAATATTAGATCGCTTATATCTCCAAAACGGCTCATTTGCGAACCCATATTTATATGAAAGTTTTTACTTATTTTGAGGTATATAATCGGCTTCCAAAATATTGAAACTTTGTTTTTTAAAACCCGGTATATTGTTGTATTCCTCTTTGGAAAGTTCAACACAGGAGGAATAAGCAGTACGCTGTCACCAGGGCAGTTTTGTGAAGGGAAAGCTCCGTAAACCTTGTATGATGTTGATGATGAGAAAGACTCTTGATTACACTAAGGGAGTAGTTATAGTTGAATAACTTGAGAACACTGATTAAAACACTGGTTAGAGATAATATTGAATTATGAAGACACTTGGTAGATTTTAACTTTATTTGAGAAAGCACTTGATTGAAACACAGGATTAAATACAATTGACTGAACTATATGGAGGATCGATCTGAGCTACGCGAAGATCTACTCTGAACTGAACTGTCTGAAGATCTATTCCGAACTGAATGGTAGCGCGCTGTCGCTTCTTTTATAGTATTTAATAAAATGGGTTCATTGTATAAGGGTAGCCAACAATATACATATATTTTTTTTACAAAATACTGATACTAAATTCACTGAGCTAAAGGACCGAAGGTCGATAGCCTTTATCTGTGACAATTGAAACCATTCTCTCTCTCTTCTCTCTCCAAGTGACAGAAACTGTCACCTTCTTCCTTACCTCAATCTCTACTCCTCCTCGGCCTCCCGACCTTCCCCTTGCGTACCGTCGGTGCCACTGAGGAGCTCTTGAGCAGTTTAGTCCAGTCCTGTTCGCAGACCAGACTTCCGGCAAGGAGGTAATAGCGATCCCCGGGGACCAGTGGCGCGCCGCACTTGCTGCAAGAGAAACACTTCAGGTGGAACACTTGGGGGGACGACGGCGGCTGTTGGGGCGACGAACTGGCGCACCTCATCACGAACTCGCTTGGTGGTATGGGCTGGTGGCAGGCCGCACATGCCCCCGTGCTCCCGAATATCCTGGAACAGAAACGGCAATGTTAAACAATTTTATCGTGGGTTTTTTGAATCATTCTTTGTTTTTCAACAAATTGCCCCTTTCTTTGAATAAGATAAAGGCAAAAAATAAAAATAGTAAGAATAAACGATGAAGTCCGTAAAACAAAACCATAATATCGGGTGTTTTTTTAGAGTGATAGAATTTTCGATAGGGATAACTATGATTTGACAGAAGGTAGAAGCCATGTTGTTTTGACATTTCTATTCAGTAAGCATTGATAAATTATCATGGAAAGACTCACGCCGCAACAACGTTTACAAATTGTTGAAATTTATATGCCTAATAAAGCATGAAAAATTCGTGTACTGATATTGATGTTTTAATGCAGGGACTTGATATTGAGCATTTCCCCTCTGAGTGGCGTTTATTTATAGATTCGTCCAAATTCAATTTAAAAGCTGTGTTATTGTAGAATGGAAATTTAAAACCTTCTATGCCAATTGCCAATTCAGTGACGATGAAAGAAAGTTATGAAATATGCGCATTCTTTTGGATAAAATAAACTACAACACTTATAAGTGGCAGATATGTAGGGACTTAAAAATTATAGGAAGTTTAGTGGGACTTCAGGGAGGATTTACAAAATTTTGCTGTTTTCTTCGTCCATGAGACAGTCGTGCAGTAAATTAGCAATATATAACAAACATCTGGCCAGAAAGAAGTGTATTTCAACTGGGATCGCAAAATGGTTAAGTTTAGACCTCCTGTAGACTCCAAAAATGTCCTTCTGCATTCTCTTTACATTAAACTTGGACTGATGAAAAACTTTGTGAAGGCTGTGAATAAAGATGGTGATGGATTTAAATACACTTAAAACAAGTCTTTCCCAAGTTAAGTGATGCCAAATTAAAGAAAAGTATTTTTATTGGACCACAAATCAGGAAATTGCTGGGCGACGTTAATTTTACAGAGAAACTTACCAAGCAAATCATTTGTTAGTGTAGTAAGAGGATTTTTGGGCAACAATATGGATGCAAACTACCAACAGTTAGTTAATGAACTATTGATGCCCACAAATCGCTTGGTGCCCGAATGTCATTAAAAATTAATTTCCTCCAATCACATCTGTCATTTTTTCCTGAAAATTTTGGAGCTGTCAGTGACAGACAAGCAGTGTGAAGATTCCATCAAGATATTAGGATAATGGAAATTCGCTATCAAGGACGATGGGAGCCAGCCATGATGGGTGATTACTGACGGTTTTTGAAGAGAGATGATATGACCCCTCATAAAAATAGAATTAAATTAGTATTTCAATTGAATATTTTTAATCTTTGTGTTTTTCTTAAATGTAAGGTACGTTGAGTAGGTGTAAACTAAATAAGGTCGTTATGTACCGTTAAAAGATTCTGAAATAATTTTTTTTCAATACGCATCAGATATAGTAACACTAAATGTGGTTCTATGAATGTAACAAAAAAACCTTACAACTGTGATTTGACAGAAGGTAGAAGCCGTGTTGTTTTAAGATTTCTGTTCAGTAAGCATTGAAAAATTATCATGGAAAGGCTCACGCAGCAACAACGTTTAGAAATTTTTGAAATTTATTTTCAAAATTAGTGTTCTATTCTCCAAACTTATAGAGCAGTTCGTGAAATTTATGGTTTACATAATCGTCCAACAGAGCAGCTTATTCGTCGAACTAACGATAGATTTCGGACAACATTTTCTCTACTCGATGCAACAACAACAACAGGTCAAAGAACTGTACGTACTGAAGAAAATATCGCTGCTGTAAATCATAATGTTAATGATGATCCAGATTTGTCTATTCGTCGATGTTCACAACAAGTTGAACTCTATGCATCCACCACATGGAAAATTTTGCAAAAAGATCTTGGTCTACACCCATACTAGATCCAACTGGTTCAAGACCTAGAGCCACTTGACCATAATAAGTGTCGTTTGTTTGCTGATTGGGCCCTAGAACAGCTTGAAGTTGATGCACTTTTTTATCATAAAATTGTGTTTAGTGATGAAGCTCATTTCTGGTTTAACGACCATGTAAACAAGCAAAATTGCCGTATATGGAGTAAAAACAATCCTTGAGAAGTTTTGCAGGTTCCACTGCATCCTGAAAAATGCACTGTGCTTTACACGCTAGAGGCATCATCGGTCCATATTTCTTTAAAAATGATGCTGGAGCTAATGTTACAGTGAATGGTGCTCGTTACAGATCGATGATTAATGATTATTTGTTTCAAAATTTGAATGATATCGACCCAGAAGTGTTTTGGTTCCAACAAGATGGTGCTACGCCTCATGTGCTACTGTAAAAAGTGATTCATTGAAAGAACTGGAATATTTTCTTCGGGGTTATGTCAAGTCATGCTGATAAAGCAGAAACAAGAGACGCTTTGGAAGCCCATATAACTCGTGTTAATGATGAAATAAGGCCTGAATTACTCAAAAAAGTGGTCCAAAATTGGTCTGGTGGAATGCGGTTCCTCAGAGTTAGTCGTGGTGGATATATGCCGGAAATTATTTTTAAAACATAAATGTCAAAATTGTCTTTCAAATAAAAAAAATGGCTTCAATCTTAATTTGAATGTGTTTTTTTTTAATTTGGGTTTTTTCCAAATATTTCGAAGTAGCTTTAAGCATATATGAAGGATGAAGATGGGATAAAGCAAAAACAGGTCTATTCTTGTGTGGGAATCTAACATTCAATGATAAGGCAAAGAGTCAAGATAAGGGATAATCATCGATCGTCTTCAGTATTCAATCGCAGTCTCAAATGGCGGATTACTTCTGTGTATTTGCTTTTTAACAATTCGTGGAACTGTCAACTCAACGCCGATTTTCTCCGCGATATCATGTGATTTTTTAAGTACATCCCCAGAAACATGTTCAATTTCTTGTCGATCCTTCTTGATGACATCAAGGATTTCACCAATGTGTTTCCTCACCATAATCAAATCCATATTTTTTCATAAAAATAGAGCCAACTACTGAATATGTCGTTTTCAACTGAATTTGGTCATGCTAAATTAGGATTTTCGACCAATAAAACTACTAAACTAGAGTATAATATGTTTCGAGTGGTCGAAATCATAATGCGAAATATAAAAAATCTCGAATTTGATACTCTAAAAATAAATATCGAATATCGTCTATCAATAGTATCGGAATTGAAAATATCGACGATACTTATTGATTATTTTCTGAAAAAATATCGATAATTCGATATATTAGTAGTATTATTCTTCGGTTTTACTATAGAAAATAAATGAGTACGACTGTACGATAATTTCGATCGACAAAAAAATAACGATAAATTACCTAATTTCACAATTTTCAATATTGTAAGTAATTTATTTTTATAGAAGTATCGAAACCAGATACAAAGAACACCTAGCCGCCTTTAAATACAGGAGAGATAAATCCAATTTTGCTAGCCATTTCTTTGAAATAAAACATCATTCCCTGAACTAGAAGATATGGAAATTCTACATCTAGCGACAAAGGGTAATAAAATTAATATTTTCGAAGCTCTAAAAATTCCAGAACACCAAAATGACCCGGCAATAAATCTACTGAACGAGCAGACGGACCTGTAGAATTCCCCACTATTCGATGCCCTGTATAGACCAACATCTTGCGACAAATGGCAATAACAAAATTTGAATATCAAAACAAGATTTAATCTGCCAGTCTTTTACAATTTTAATTTCAAAAAAATTTGTATTCAAAAAAATTTGTATTCAAAAAACTTTTAGTATTAAATTAATGTCTACATAAGCACCGCTTATATTTAATAGACGTAGTATATAATGAAAACTCAATATACAATGTCAAACGGAATAAATAAACCAACAAATAGTCATTTAAAACTAATAAATATATATTTGAAGGAAACAAAATTTTGTTTCTGATCTTACCATTATGAACACCAATTCCTTTTCAAAACCATAAAACATAACTTAAGGACTTCTCAAAAGATATAATTTATTTGAAATATTTAATATATTTAAATATTCAAATAAGTTAATTCAAAAATCTCTCAAAACATGCACTATATCTTCAGAATTTTGAATTAACCTATTTGAATATTTAAATATATTAAATATTTCAAATAAATTATATTTTTTGAAAAGTTCTTAAGTTTTGTTTTATGGTTTTGAAAAGCAATTGGTGTTCATAATGGTAAGATCAGAAACAAAATTTTGTCCTAATTTATTAATTTTAAATGACTATTTATATTTGTTGGTTTATTTATTCCATTTGACATTGTATTCTGAGTTTTGATTATATACGTCTATTAAATATGAGCGGTGCTTATGTAGACATTAATTTAATTCTAAAAGTTTTTTGAAAAAAAAATTGTTTGAAATTAAAATTGTAGAAGACTGACAGATTCAATCTGTTTTGATATTCAAATTTTGTTATATTTCTTCTGTCAAGTAAAAAGCCTTTTTCTATTTTATTTAAAAGGGCAATAAAATGAATATTTTCGTAGTTCTAGATATTCATAAACACCATAATGAACCGGCAATTAATCTATTGAACGTGCAGACTATAACCTATAAAGAAAAAAGTACGCAACTGAATCTTTCAGTTTGAAGTGATAGTAAACAAGAAATTTCGTTTTTCTAACTAAAATGATCTATCACAAAGTAATTGGCTACTGTAACCAATATTTTTTTTATTATTCATTATTAGGAGTACAAATAGGTTTCCGCCGTTTTATTGTAGATGGTGCGGCACGTAGTTTCGGTTAGCTTTCGCAGATGATAACCGGCTTAAAAAATAGTTTGGACATTCAAGAACAACATAACCTATTAATATCATTGATTTTATATTGGTAAAATATAATTTTTATAAGTTGAAAATGTCAAAATTTGAGCCAAGTAAGCGTCATTTGCGGGAAATATTAGTTTACTTCTTTAATTTAGAGAAATCTGCTGCTAAGGCGCATCAATTGTTCGTATAAGCATATGGTGAGGGTGCTTTGAATGAGAGAACGTGTCGAGAGTGGTTTCAAAAGTTTAAAAACGGTGATTTCGACGTAGAAGACAAAGATCGCAGTGGAAGGCCAAAAATTTAGGAGGATGCAGAATTGGAGGAATTATTGGAGGAAGATTCATCTCAAACACAAAAAGAACTTGCTCTAACATTAGAAGTCACTCAGCAAGCAGTCTCACATCGTTTAAAATCATTAGGAATGATTCATAAACAAGGAAATTGGGTTCCGTACGAATTAAAGCCGAGAGATATTGAACGCCGATTATGCTTGAGTGAAATGCTGCTAGCTAGACATAAAAAAAAAGGTTTTTTACATCGTATCGTAACTGGTGATGAGAAGTGGATACATTATGACAATCCAAAAAGAAGAAAATCATGGGGATTACCTGGCCACGCGTCAACATCAACAGCAAAACCGAATATTCACGGAAAAAAACTTGTGCTGTATATTTGGTGGGATCAGCTAGGTGTAGTGTTTTATGAGTTTCTTAATCCGAGCGAAACAATTACTGGAGCCCTCTATCGAACACAATTGATGAGATTGAGCCGAGCTCTGAAGGAAAAACGCCCTCGATACTATTCTAGACACGAAAAAATTATTCTTCTGCATGACAATGCTCGTCCACATGTTGCGGCTCCCGTGAAAAAGTACTTGGAAACACTTGATTGGGAAGTGTTTCCCACCCGCCGTATTCACCAGACATTGCACCGTCCGATTATCACCTGTTCCGGTCCATGGCACATGCTCTGACGGCGCAGCGGTTCACATCTGATGAGGATACCAAAAATTGGGTTGATTCGTGGATAGCCTCAAAAGACAAGGAGTTCTTCAGACGTGGGATTCGAATGCTGCCTGAGACATGGGAAAAACTGGTTGCAAGTGATGGGCAATATTTTAAATAAATTTATATTACCGTTCTTCTATAATAAATATTTAATTTTTGTTAAAAAACGGCGGAAACTCATTTGTACTCCTAATAAATAAATTAATATTATTCAAGAATTATAATGTATTCCGGCAACAAAATTTAATAAAGATTAATATTTTTACTTCCAGAGGGGGGCAGCCGCCCCCCATGCCCCTCGCTGGATACGCCCATGAAGAGTGATTTTGCAACTGCAGCATGTTTGTCTCGATATTTTCCTCCTTAAAACACTTTCTTATCTACACACAGGGAACCACTCCCTTCGAAACTCAACACAAGACTGAGTTTTGATCTTAATTTTAGGTCTTATATTGTTAACAACACAGTTTAGGTACTTTTCCTGTTAAAAAATGCATCCATTTAAACATAAAATTGACTACTTGTTAATGTGAAATGGTCTTATTGAGCTATTAAAAAGTGGTACGTGTCAGGGCTTTAGGAATATTTTTCCTATTATTAGAACAAAAAAATTAAGATTTGCCTTGTGTTACAAAAATCTTTTCGATCAGTGGAATTGATTCGTTTGAATTTAATTCAAGAAAGCGACATTACTTTCAAGGCCTCCTCATAGAATGAGAATAATCGAAATGTTGTACAGCGAAGATTCTTCTTTTGTCATTTCGATATTCTTAACCGCTCTATCATGACGTTCGTTCTCGTTCTGAGATATAAATGAAGCTTTATAAATAAAAAGAATGACATAATGGCAGAACGCGTTCCGTACTGTATCCGCCAGATTTATGTGAATTTACACCTGGCACAGTTTTTGTCTTACAAGATTTATTTCTCATTTAATTTAAAACGGTCTAGCTAGAACCACCACTCACTCTTAATCGGCTCGGTTCTGCCATTATAGTTGATTTGTTGGAGACGAAATTGAAATGAAATGGATCAAGACTGTTAGTGTATTTGCATGAAATACGTACTTTTCTGTCTGCGTCGTTTATTAATTTAGGGTGTTCTGAGCCAATGAAGCCATTAAAATAACAGGCTCGATGGCATATTTTAATCGGCTTATAGATTTATGCGGCTAATTACGTAACTAAACGTTTTAATTATAGTACATACGTGTATTTCACCTCAATGATTAGTCTGTGATTACGAAAATTATTGTTTTCAATTTTGGAATTGCAGACTGAAATATAAGTAATTGTATTTCGTACTTTATTCTGTCTTGAAATATTCAGTGCTCGGGGAAAATTGATATAAGTCATTGTAAAGAGTGGGCCATCTAGAGTTTGTATTTTGAAATAGTGGTTATTTCAAGTTCGGTAACACTTGGCAGAACCTTAGTTTAATATTTGACATTAAAGAAATGGGTGTATTTACGCTTGAACAAAACTGGAAAACACTTGATGGATTCATATTGTATTAATAATCTACACCCGTCCGTCAAATTCATCTATGAAGAAGAGAAAAACCAAAATATCCTTGACTTAAATATCACAAGATTAAATAATTCATTATTGAATTTAACATATTTCACAAACAAACACGCAGATATCACCTTACCTAAAACTTCTAATCATCCCTTCAATCAAAAAGTGTCAGCCTATAATAGCTTTATCCATAGATTACTAAAAGTACCGATGATCCCTAGAATTTTCTCAAAGAACTCAATATAATCAAACAAATAGCATTCATAAATGTTTCAACCAGACCGTTATAGATGAAATGAAGAACAGTAATCAGAAAAAGATAGTATTAAATCACAAAATTTTTAGTTTATCATCTAAAACAAAATATTAGACCATCATAAGCCTCTAATTTTCATAACAACCCTTGCCCCAAAGACGATACATTTTCCATTTAAATTGCATGTGATTTTGCCACTTTTTGCAAATATTTCTTTTTTTTTTCTTGGACTTGTTTGTTCGTAGCAATAACAAACTCATATTCTTGTACAGAATTGAACGCTCTACAAAAAAGGTCTCTTAAAATTTTTCGATAAATTTACTTCTTCAAAAGTTATTCAAAGTTAAAGTTGACCTCAAGATAAATTCTTGAATTTTTGCACTTTTACGGCAAAATTATGATTATTTTTGTTCAATTTATTTTTTTATTCCAGAAAATATTTAATTCTAATGTTGTTAAGGTAAAAACCAAAAACCTTCCAAGTTGAATGAAATTTAAACCATTTCAGTATACTTGATTTATTTAATTAAACATTGTTCAGTTACATTTTGATACTTTTTTTTATACTCGCTTACAACCTGAATCACAAATTGTTTTTCATCTTCACTTCTAGCTAAAATATTAATGTATTCTGCTGACAATTTAACAGCTCTTTCTGCTGTATCATTAACTACTCTCAAATTTTTTACAATTTCTAAACCTCTTAAATATCCAGGATCCTCTAACCATTCAGTACTGTCTAACTGCAGAAAGCTTGTATCAATTGAAAACCTTTCAAAAAATTGTAAAGAATTTGAATTTATAAAATAATCAATGTTTTTATTTGTGAACCATTTAAAATCACCCAGATCAAAGATAAAGCGTTTAGGAATATCGAACTGTTCATTATTCACTTTTAAAGCCTCAACCATTTTTTGCCTGACACAAAGAGATATATTTTTGTCGAAAAATGATAAGGCTGCAGCTTCAGGACTCAAATACCATAAATGGTTTCGAAATTTTTCAAGAACTGCATTGGATAAATTTTTATCGATTGATCTATAGTTATAAACAGAATTGATAAATTCAAGATCTTGATTTGGTGCAGCTGCAGCTAAAAGTGGAGAGTACCAATATGGAACATAAACAAAAACAATAAATAATGAAATTTCCTGAAGATTTTTTTCATTTTGAGCGCTTAACTTAATACTGTTTCGGAAAATATACATTTTTAAACTATAAATTGCTTTGGATATCCATCGAGAATGATGGAATGCCCCCGGTTTATAAAATTTGATTTCCTCAACATCCATCGTGCCTGAAAATATTTTGCTCAATTCTAACAGTTCTTTGTAATCGTCACGAGGTAAACAAGTATTCAAGAACTGATCGATTTTCGAACTAACTTCTGGTATTTTATCTCTTAACATTTTTTTTTAATTAAATGAACAACAATTGTTAATGTGTGACAAAACGTCCACAACAATGTGTTACAACGTGTAAAGAGAAGATATTTGTTTACAATCCTCGAAGAACATAAAACGCCGCCTTGACTATAGTCGAGTTACTAAATGAGCTAGAGTGCGCTTGCGTAGAAAAAATCCGTACGTTGGTAAGAATGTTTGTAAGAGTAAATTCAAAATGTTAACTCATTGGAAAGAAATTTTTCGAAAAGCACAGAAATTTACCCAATTTAATAACAATTATTTGATTAAGTGTTGCAAATAGATAGAAGCTCAGAAATGATAAAAACTGAAATTAACCTGTCATGCAATCAATTATTTGCCATGTATAAATTTTTTTTTTACCATAGGATCACGAAAAATTATATATTTTTTTAATTAAACGAATAAATTGCACAAAAATAATCATAATTTTACCGTAAAAGTGCAAAAATTCAAGAATTGATCTTGAGGTCAACTTTAACTTTGAATAACTTTTGAAGAATTTTAGGAGATCTTTTTTGTAGAGCGTTCAATTCTGTACAAGAATATGAGTTTGTTATTGCTACGAACAAACAAGTCCAAGAAAAAAAAAAGAAATATTTGAAAAAAGTGGCAAAATCCCATGCAATTTAAATGGAAAATGTATCGTCTTTGGGGCAAGGGTTGTTATGAAAATTAGAGGCTTATGATGGTCTAATATTTTGTTTTAGATGATAAACTAAAAATTTAGAGGGAGTCGCAAGAGAAATAATCAATTTCGTAAATAACGGACACCCTAATGAGTATTCTTATATGAGTAGAATATCCGGAGATATTCCTAATTATTTCAGGAAAAATTTTAATTACACAGGAGGTTTCAGAACCATTAATAACATAAACAAATACATTAAAAATAATAAAAAGGATTAAAGATAATAAATCAGAAGTCTATTTTATTTATCTCAGAAAAAGATAGCATTAACTCACGTTTATCCTATCACAAAAGACCCCATTACAAAAAAATTCATACGAATTTCATAGATAAATAGAATATCCGAAAACATTGCCATTTATTTTAAGAAACATTTTAATTACACAGCAGCTTTCAGAGCCATTATTAACAAAGACATTAAAAATAATAAAGATAAATCAAACAAAGATAATAAATCAGGAGTCTATAAATTAAGTTTCAAGGATTGCCCAATGGTTTATATTGGCAGATCGTACAAGAAGAAAATCTACGAACATCAAAAGAGCTTCACCTGAAATTACACATATGCCAACCTTTTAATAGAATTTGAACATAAAGTCCGTCCAGAAAGTATCCGGAATTTATTATCTTTCATAATTTTAATATACTTATTTTTTGTAACATTCTAAGACAGAATTAATGTATAAAATAGGTTGTGCAGATTGTCGGCTATGGCTAAAGTTGCATGGCAACATCATTTGTCAAATATTGTTGATTGTCAACAGGTATACAATTTATGAAATAATGTCGTAACTAGAAAAAAGAAAACAGGTAGAATATTTGTATGGAAAAGGTTTTTGAAACGTTAAAAAATTAGTGTAATTGACTGAACTGGGAAAAAGTGCTGTATATGGGACAATGAAGAGGATATTCAAATTTTGTTATATTTCTTCTATCAAGTAAAAAGCCTTTTTTTATTTTATTTAAAAGGGCAATAAAATGAATATTTTCGTAGTTCTAGAAATTCATAAGCACCATAATGAACCGGCAATAAATCTTTTGAACGTGCAGACTATAACCTATAAAGAAAAAAATACGCAACTGAATATTTCAGTTTGAAGTGATAGTAAACAAGAAATTTCGTTTTTCTAACTAAAATGATCTTTCACAAAGTAATTGGCTACTGTAATATTTTTTTTATTATTAATGAAATAAATTAATATTATTCAAAAATTATAATGTATTCCGGCAATAACATTACAACAACATTATTTGTCAAATATTGTTGATTGTCAACAGGTATACAATTTATGAAATAATGTCGTAACTAGAAAAAAGAAATCAGGTAGAATATTTGTATAGAAAAGGTTTTCGAAACGTTAAAAAATTAGTGTAATTGACTGAACTGGGAAAAAGTGCTGTATATGGGACAATGAAGAGGATGAAAAATGGCAATGATATGAGACCAGTTTCAGAAAGACCGCGTAATATTAAAGGAAACAATTTGAAGGCTTTATTGGCCTTAGGACGACACAATCTGAGCTTGGAGTTTTACAAATTGGCTAACAGATTTGGAAATCAACAAAATATAAAAGTATGTCCAGTAACCGTCCGTATGCAACTGAAAAGACAAGGCTACAAATCAAGGAAGCCAAAAAAAATCCCTATGATGACACCTTTACAAAACGAACCAAGGATAGAATTTGGTCAACGTTTTCAAGAAGATAATTTCAATAATGTCTTTATATCTATCTATATGAGAAAAAAAATGTTAACTTCCGCTATTTTATTGTTTTACACGATTATTGTTTCGTCATACCATAACTACATCAGGTAAGTATTAAAACTGAGGTATACAATGCAAAACATGACCTTAAAACACAGCTCTGGTACAAAAAATAGAGGGGTGGAAAGAGGTGGTTTACAATCAATGAAAAATATTAAGTAGGGGGGATCTGTTTAAACCTATTTGATCATTCAATAAAATTTGTCTTTTACTATATCTATTGATCTCTAAAGTTTCTAACAGATTCAGTTTTTGACTTGTTTTCGATATGTAATATTTCATAGTTCCTATTAAAATTATGACCAGTCTCTAACAAATGGTTGGCATAAGTTGAATTTGGTTTATTATTAATGTAACATTTTTCATGTTCTCGTATCCTTGTTTGGAATGAACGGCCTGTCTGTCCCACATATACACATGAGCAATCACTATATGTTAACTTATAAACTCCTGATTTTTTGTCGTCTTTATTACTTTTTATTAAGCTGCCTTAAGAATTAATGGTTCTAAAAGAGATGTTATAATTTTCTATTTTCTTTAAATATCTAGCAATCTTTTCAGATTTTTAGCCTATGTATGTTAATGAAATAAATTTTGTTTGATATACAAGTGATATTGCTTTAAATATTGGATGGAGTGGTCCGTTACTTTGTGATAGTTCATTTTAATGGAATGAAATAAGGAATTACTTTGTTTTCTATCACTTTTTATTATAACTGATATACAGTGACTCGAGTTTCGTACTGTTTACTACATTTTCAAACTGAATGAACAAATTAGATCTCAACTATTATATATGGGGATTGTAGGCTTCGGCAGAGCTTCGAAGAGAGGGGTTTTCCAAAGTTCCGTCTGTTCGTTAAGTAGTTTTATTATTGGTACGTGTCTTTTATATTTTTCAATTTCTATGGATTCCAGGATGTCAAGTTTTTTCCCTTTCGCTTCCACGTGTAAGATAACAAGGTTGTTCAATTCTGGGAACGTGTGATCTGTAGTGAAGAAATGGTTCGCAAAATTGGAATTATTCTTCCGGTTCCTAAAAGCAGATTGATGCTCTTTGTACCTTTTATGGAAAGGTCGGCCCGTTTGTCCTATATACACACTCTTACACTCTTGACAACTTAATTTATAGACTTCAGAATTATTCAGTCGGTTCTCTTTGTCTTTCGGATTAAAAAAGAGATTAGAAATTTTATGGGAGGGTGTGAAAGCTGTTACTATGTTAATTTTTGATAAAATTTGAGCTATTTTTTGTGAAATTGTTCCAAAATATGTTAGTTTTATGAATTTATTGTTATTATGATCTGATTTGGAGATGGGGTAAATTTGTTTACGAATTAGTTGCTTCTGTTTTTTGTTTATGATGGAATTTATAGTTTTGGTTTCGAACTGATTTTTTGTGGCTATTTGTCTGATTGTATTCAATTCCCTCTTTAACGTAATATTATCTAAAGGAATTGAAAATGCTCTATGTACCATTGACCTATAAGCAGCTAGTTTATGATTGATCGGATGGTTTGAAAAATTTGATATTGTTGTATCAGTTGATGTGGGTTTTCTATATAGGAAAGGAAATTTCATTATTATCAAAGGAAATTTCATTATTACTGTTAATTAAAGTTATGCCCAGAAAATTTATTTTATTATCAAATTGTGTTTCCATGGTGAATTTGACCTTATTGTGCACACTATTAAGATCTTCTAATGTTTCATTTAATTCTGAATGTGTTCCGCAGAAGCAAGCCAATATATCGTCTACATACCTGTACCAAAAAGTGATATGCTTTGCGTGTGTGGATTTTAGAATTTTTCTTTCAAAACGGGACATAAAGATTTCAGCGAGTAATGGGCTGAGAGGTGAACCCATGGCAAGTCCATCTTTCTGTTTGTAGAATTTACTATTGTATTGAAAGTAATTTTCTTCCACGCAAAGTTCGAAAAGAGTTAAAATTTCGTTTCTTATCACAGGATTGATGTTATTTTTTGTTAGGATATTTTCGATTATATTCATGCATTCTATATTTGGTATATTCGGGAACATATCAACTACATCAAACGACACTAGAATTCTATTAACTGAAAGGATAACATTTTTTAGTTTTTTTGTGAGCTCGATTGAAGTTTTTATTGAATAGGGCGAGTTGAATTGTGTTGTTTCTTTAAAAATTTGGTTTAATTTAGAGGCTAGTTTCGCAAGGGGGCTATTAATATATGATACCACAGGGCGTATTGGACAATTATCTTTATGAATTTTAATAAGGCCATATAGTTTGGGAGGTGTAGGATTCATATTAACAAGTTTGAATTTATCATAATCTGATAAAATAATTTGAACATCTTTGAGCGTTGTTTTTAATTTTAGTTGAATTTTTGCGGTGGGATCTCTTTTTAGTTTTATGGGCGATTCTTCCTCTAAAAAATTGTTTATTTTCTGGTCATAATCTTCTTTGGATAGAGTAACAATAGAGTTTCCTTTGTCGGCTTTAGTCATTATCAAATTATCATTTCGAATTTTGTTTTGAATTGATTTTACTATTGATTTTGATTGAAATTGACTGTTATTTGTATTCATTTTTTTGCATATGTTCTGTTATCTGTATATCCGAAATTTGTTCGTACTCTTTTTTTTTAGTTTTAATGGCCATATAAGAAGTGAAGCTGTAATTTACAATAAAGAAACCATAATGTAGGCGAAATAAGTATTGTTAATTGATAAATTGTGGAAATATAATTTATTTTTTTTTATTTAATTGATATGAATTTCCAAGTAAGGACCGATTCAATTCAAAAGGCTTTTGTTATTATGAGTATGGGTTTTTGATAAAATTGTCGCTTCTCCTTCATTATTTCATTGTTTCATCTGGCAACACCTTCATTATGAAGTATCATCAGAAGGCGTTCTTGTCAGTATCTGTCATATATCTTCCGATAGATGCAACATAGTCTGGCTGACCAGTACTTCTCCTATTACGCTGAAGTAAAAAAATGGATCGATGCATGGATAGCGACAAAATAGCTGGGTACCTTTTTCACAATGGGATCCATCAATTTTTCACAATAAAGCTTCGATTTTCGACAAAAACAACACAATCTTGTTTATACTCCTAATATAAAATTTCAGTATTCAAGGGTTTCAAGTTATTTAGTAATTAGAATGAATAATCCATTTATCTATAGATGTGTTACAGAAAACTATGAACCAAAACTACAAAAAAGGTTTCCGTCGCAAAATGGCGGACGCGCCGGTCTCGATCCAGTCTACGGCCAAGCGACAAACAACCCTGTCTGGGAATACTTAACTGAATAATCGATGTAAAACTATCCTGAATCTTTCATTCAATACAATATGTTACTATTCCCCCAGTCCGCCACTAATGAATTATTAATTTCGTGGGATTTTTGTCCCCACCATGACGAATCCTTCAATTTTAAATGAGCCGAAAGACTGACCTAATCGATGGTTATTAACGTCGACGAACATGCAAACTGATATTTCATATACATATTTCAGGTCGCTGGGAAGTCGAACTACCATACCATATCGAAATAGGAATGGCACCTAATGGTTCTCGTGTTCGAATGAGCTAAACGCCTTTCAACGGAATCGGACCTTAATGAATCGTTGGAAATTTTTCAGCGCGTTTTTAATAGATCCATGAATATATTTTGGCTGGTGAAATGTATCGGGTGTTTTTTTTTTGGTCATAGAACTTTAATTTGAAATAAAACACGTTTAAATTAAGATTGAAGCCAATTTTTTTTTTATTTGAAAGATAATTTTATGACATTTATGTTTTAAAAATAATTTCCGGCATATGTCCACCACGACTAGCTCTGAGGAACCGCATTCGACCAGACCAATCTTGGACCACTTTTTCGAGTAATTCTGGCCTTATGTCATCAATAACACGAAATATGTTGGCTCCCAAAGCGTTTATTGTTTCTGGTTTATCAGCATAAACCAATGACTTGACATAACCCCAAGGAAAATAATCCAGTGGAGTTATGTCGCATTACCTTGGAGGCCAATTAATTGGACCATTTCTCGAAATAATTTTATCGCCAAATCTTTCTTTCAATACATCAATTGTTACGGTAGCAGCATGAGGTGTAGCACCATCTCGTTGGAACCAAAATACTTCTGGGTCGATACCATTCAAATTTTGAAACAAAAAATCATTGATCATTGATCTGTAACGAGCACCCTTCACTGTAACATTAGCTCTAGCATCGTTTTTAAAGAAATATGGACCGATGATGACTCCAGCGTGCAAAGCACACCATACAGTGCATTTTTCAGGATTCAATAAAAACTGCAAAACTTCTTGAGGATTGTTTTCACTCCATATAGGGCAATTTTGCTTGTTTTAATAGCCGTTCAACCAGAAATGAGCTTCATCACTAAATACTATTTTAAGATGAAAAATTGGATCAACTTCAATCTGTTCTAGGGCCCAATCAGCAAACAAACGACGCTTATCATTGTCATGGGGCTTTAGTTCTTAAACCAGTTGGATCTTGTATGGGTGTAGATCAAGATCTTTATGCAAAATTTTCCATGTGGTAGATGTACATAGTCCAACTTGTTATGAACGTCGACAAATCTGGATCATCATTAACACTATGACTTACTAACTACATATTTGAGATTGAGTTCTTTAAATATTCAAAATGTACAGAAATGAAGGTAGTGGGAATTTACAGTAATTTGTTTATTTTTATTATTACACAATATTTCAAAAAAGGTTGAGTAAGAGGGATTTATTGAGGTCCGTCTGGTCGTTTAGTAGAATCTGAGTATCCTGCTGAAAACGCCACCTCTTTGGATATAAAGCACGCGCCGTTTCAAGGAGAAAATCGCTTCAGAATACTTTTCACTATTAATGGTGCCTTCAACTGTACAGGGAGGCATAGTACCACGCTGAAATATAGCTTCCCAAACCATTATTTTGATGGGGAATTTGAACGGTAACAGGTTGTTTTGATAGAATTCTTAAGTGATTTCCACCAAGTTGGAAACAACTTTAATCAGATATAAAGACATTTTATTTAGCTGGGCGGATCAATAAACCATTGATCTCTATCTCAGAAAGAAATAGAGAGGATAAAAAAATGTTTTTGAGACCAACGGACGAACGAGAAATACTTGCCATTGTAAACGGACTCATAAATCATAAGTGTCCTGGAGTTGATGGAATAACATCGAAACATTTGAAGGTCATAGGTGAGCTCATAAAGGGTTCTCTACCTTACCTAAAGAATAATATATTCACACAAGGAAAATTCCTAGATAATCTTAAGACAAGTTCTAATAAGGCCATTGTTCAAGAGAGGTGATCGTAAGAATATTTCCAACTATAGGTCGATATCGCTGATAAGTACAATAGCGAAAGTTGAAGAAAAAATGATCAAAATACGATTGGTCAAATTTTTGGAACAGAACAATTTACTTTCCACAGGGCAGTTCGGATTCAGACTGGAAATATCCACGGAGGATGCTATTGTTTATCTAGGAAATGGTATCTATCGAGCACTAGATGAGGGGAAATGCGCAGTGGGAGTGTTCTTAGACTTAGCTAAGGCTTTTGACACGGTTAACCACCAAAAACTGTTGGACCTCATGGAGGACCTTGCCATAAGAGGAGTTGCTGGTGATTTGTTTCGATCGTATCTAGAGGATAGGACCCAATGTGTGACGGTGATATAAGTGAACTGCTGAAAATTTCAACCGGCGTGCCTCAGGAGACAGCCCTGGGTCCTGTTTTATTTTTGTTATATATATATGAAGAATTTGTAGCACTGCTCAGATTGGACCTCCACATCGGCAAAGTGGTCAAGAGACTAAGATCCCTGCTATTTCTCTTCAAACATATGAAAAAACTAATAGATGCTGAAGGTTTTCTACCACTTGTCGAATCTCACCTACAGGATGGGATATCGGGCTGGGTGGAGCGTACAAATGTCACAAAACACAGCTTCAGGTGATACAAAAAACCTTCCTTAAGATTATATACGGCAAGGAAAGAACTTATCCCACCCAAAAACTTTTTGAGGAAGTAGCAGTGTTCGATTTGGAGAGGGTTCTCTGCTTACAATATAAGAGCAAGGAAAATCAACCTTTTATTAAGCATGTTCACGACACCAGATATAAGAAAAGATCTGATTATGTCACAGAGAGAACATCTAAGCTAGTTGGTCAGAGATTTTATTATAACACGCCTCCGAGGATCTTCTCTCAGATTCCACTCCATATCAGAAGTATGTGTGACTTGTTTCTCACATCTTGACTGCATGGTGCATTCTGTGTTCATTTTTTTTTCTTTTTTTTTGGAAATTGATGCTACAGAAGTTGAAATGGTTACCATTCATCATGTTATTTTTGAAAATGAATTTATTATTATTATATTTGAATTTATCTCCTTGAAAACGTTGACAAAATTTTATCCTTCGTTCCTTTTGAAAAGGTGTCATTATAGGGATTTTTTTGATTTCCTTGATATGTAGCCTTGTCTTTTCAGTGACATACGGACGGTTTCTGGACATGCTTGTATATTTCGTTGATTTCCAAATCTGTTAGCCAATTCGCGAAGCCCAAGGCGCGGATTGTGTCGTCCTAAGGCCAATAAAGCGTTTAAATTGTTTCCTTTAATCTTACACGATCTTCCTGAAACTGGTCTATGCCTCATATGCATGCCATTTTTATCCTCTTTATTGTCTAATATACAGTACTTTTTCCAGTCAGTCAATTGCACTAATTTTTTAACGTTTCAAAAACCTTTTCTATACAAATATTCTACCTGTTTTCTTTTTTATAGTTGCGACAGTATGTCATATCTTGTATACCTGTTGACAATCAACAATATTTGACAAATAGTGTTGCCATGCAACTTTTGCCATAGCCGACTATCTGCACAACCTATTTCATAACACATTACTTTTGTCTTAGAATCTTACGAAAAAGAAGTATATTAAAATTATGAAAAATAATAAATAAATAAAGGGTCTTTCTTTAACAGCGCCCCATTTTGTTTTGTAAATAAAACACATTATTTATTTGAAAATTAATGAAATTTTTATTTCATTATAAAGTACAATAGATACTATTACTAATGAAACAAAGCATCATTAAAATGTTTATCACGGAAACGCTGAAAGGAATGAAATCGTTGAACCCAATATTCCACACAAACCCGTTCGTTTGTTAGCAATTACTCGATCAATATTGATCTGTTAATCGTCTAAATTTGCTGGATGATTGCTGTAAACCAATAACTTAATGTAACCCCAAAGAAAGAAGTCCAATGGAGTTAAATCGCTGAGAACGATTTTCTTATAAAAATCTGCATCATTTCCGATTTTTATAAGCACCAATTACTGAATACACGACGCTTTAAATGATCTTTTGGTTTGAATTCTTAGGTTAAAACAATTTTGTGTGGATGTAAACCAAGGTCTTTTCGTAAAATTCGCCACAAAAACGTCTGGGAGATGCCTACTTCTTGTGAACGTCGATAAATCGATAAATTTTGGTCTTCACGAATAATTTTACGTGCGGCAGCAATATTCTCTTCACTTCTGGCATTTCTTTGTCTCACTGGCAACATCATGAAGTGTAAAATTTGTTTCAAACTTCTCCACTAAACGTTCAACTGTTCCTTGATCCGGACGATTATAACGACCAAAAATTGCAGTTAAAGCACGTAAAGTGAGAGTAACAGATAGTGATTTTTCATAATAAATTTGGATTATTTGTGAACGTTGTTGGAGTGTGAATCTTTCCATGATTATATGGTAGACATTGACAAATACAACTGTCAATGTCACAAATGAACAATGGCTGCCATGCGTGAGTAATGTCAATTTAAAAATCGAAAGATCTTTTACTTAAACATGAAATATCCAATGTAGCAATGTAGTAGCGGGAAAATCTCATTTCCCGTACTGGAGTATCTTATGATTACTAGAAGGATTGGAAATAATCATTTCTCTTGACGCCTCTCTTTTATAGCTTGGTGAATTACGTAAAAATACGTATTCAAGACATCAGAGGGATTCCGAAGCTTTGACACGTCGACGTGCATCGGGCGGATTCATCCGCCAATTCGAAGATTTTCGCATTCGGCCAAGTTAAACCGATCCATTACCCTTTCGGTAAACAGAAATGAAGTAATGGCCGCTGAGCAGCGGTAGCGGTGTGGAGGGCGTCTGGGGAACAACTGCATAACTCGATTTCAGCCCGTGTTGAAGGTCTCAATCAATAGACGTGACGCGGTGGGGACCAATTACATGCTCACTTTCCTTCTAACATCGTTTGCATATATTTTCCTAGTGGAACAAGGACCGCGCACTGAAAGAACCCTTTCGCTCTTTGCTACCCCCGCGCTTACGCGGTTTCGAATCAACTTCAAGAACCGTTCAGATATCCGTCATTTTGTCTTTGTCGGCGGCAAATCGCTAATTGTGGATAGAGAGGCTTCTTTTCCAAGAAGTGGCTTATGTTGCGGTTAATCAGGTAATGGATGTGGGTGATTATTAGGAGTACAAATGAGTTCGTGCGTTTTTTTTTTTCGAAAATTGAAGCTTTAAAGTGAAAAAATGGTTACATTCAGAGTTCAAAGTATTGATCAATATCTGGCCTGTACGAGGGGTGGGGTAGGACTTCCCATTTAAGCGTTTATAAGTATGTTTTAACGGCCGACGCAACATGTGGCCGTGCAGTATTTCTCGCAATGCTCGACTCAAACGCATCAATCGTCGTCGGTAGACTTCCCCTGTGATTCTTTCGTTGAAGAAATATAAATTATTAATAAAAATTACTAAATAGAAAATTCTGTTTCAGATCTTGTTCTATGAAAACCAAATTTCTTACCAAAAATATAAAACATAACTTCAAGAGCTTCATCAGAAACAAATTGCTCAAGACAAGTTCCTTCAAAAAAATTCCAAAAATGCAGAACATCTTCAAAAAGCAATTTAGATTTCTGACAACGGAAAACTCCTCAGCCCTACTTCATACTTAAAACATAAAAATAATTAACAAAAAATATCTTACCAGACAAGCTGGTGTTTATTTCAGAGTGATAGAAATAAATTGGAATAAAATACATTTAAATTAAGATTGAAGCCAAATTTTTTTATTGAAATATAATTTTATGACATTTATGTTTCAAAAATAATTTCCGGCATATGTCCACCACGACTAGCTCTGAGGAATCGCATTCGACCAGATCAATTTTGGACCATTTTTTCGAGTAATTCTGGCCTTATTTCATCAATAACACGAAATATGTTGGCTCCCAAAGCGTTTATTGTTTCTGGTTTATCAGCATAAATCAATGACTTGACATAACCCCAAAGAAAATAATCCAATGGAGTTATGTCGCATGATCTTGGAGGTCAATTAATTGGACCGTTTATCGAAATAATGTTATCGCTAAATATTTCTTTCAATAAATCAATTGTTACGGTAGCAGCATGAGGTGTAGCACCATCTTGTTAGAACCAAAACGTTTCTGGGTCGATAACATTCAAATTTTTAAACAATTAATCATTGATCATCGATCTGTAACGAGCACCATTCACTTTAACATTAGCTCCAGCATCGTTTTTAAAGAAATATGGACCGATGATGCCTCCAGTGTGTAAAGCACACCATACAGTGCATTTTTCCGGATGCAATGGAACCAGCAGAACTTCTTGAGGATTGTTTTCACTCCATATACACAATTTTGCTTGTTTACATAGCCGTTACATAGCCGAAATGAGCTTCATCACTAAACACAATTTTACGATAAAAAAGTGGATCAAGTGCAATCTGTTCTAGGGCCCAATCAGCAAACGAACGACGCTTATTATGGTCAAGTGGCTTTAGTTCTTGAACCAGTTGAATCTTGTATGGGTGTAGACCAAGATCTTTACGCAAAATTTTCCATGTGGTGGATGAACAGAGTCCAACTTGTTGTGAACGTCGACGAATAGACAAACCTAGATAATCATTAACACTATGACTTACAGTAGCGATATTTTCTTCTGTACTTACAGTTCTTTGTCTTGTTGTTGTTGCATTGATTAGAGAAAATGTTGTCCGAAATCTATCGATAGTTCGACGAATGAGCTGCTCTAATGGAAACTATGTAAACCACAAATTGCACGAAGTGCTCTAAAAGTTTGGCGAATAGAACACTGATTTGAAAATAAATTTCAACAATTTGTAAACGTTGTTGCGGCGTGCGTCTTTCCATGATAATTAGTCAATGCTTACTGAACAGAAATGTCAAAACAACATGGCTTCTACCTTCTATAAAATCACATTTATCCCTATCGAAAGTTCTATCACTCTAAAAAACACCTGTTATGTATAAGTGTAAACCAAAATATATAATTATTATATATACAATAAAATAATAGAAAGAGATTTTTCCTTGATAAAAGGATAATTACAAAATTTTGAATATCATACAGATTCATTATGTTAACCTCCTACAAATTTCAATTTCAAAAAATTGTTTTATTCAAAAACTTAGCTACATTATGCACTATCATTCGAATAGTCAAATATGTTGTACGTAGCTAGTGACATTTGGGTCCAAGCTACGGCGGTTATTATTGGTAACATAGTAATCTAGTCGACTGCTAAAGTATTGGCAAATTCATAACATTTGTTGTTTGTGTAATTATCATACCTTTGACTTGGTTTATATACAATAAACCAAGAATTATAGTTCGCTGTTTTCAGAGTGTATTACGAGTGTTTTACTTTAATACCTTAACATTTCCGTTGGTTTATCTTATTGGATAAACAAAGCTAGTTCATCATCGAGATAACTACATACAAGTGCCCTTGAAGTAAAACTCTTCGTCAACTACATCAAAAATACAGTCCACTAAACCTTTCTAAATTAATCATCGATATTAATTAATTTTCATTTGCCGGTTATTTCAAAATGCTGAAATTAATAGGCAAAATACTGCGGTAAACTAACCGTGGTACGAAACAACTATCATGGCTAAGCTCCTTGAAACGGCAAATTGCATCGGACACGGTTTGTCGAGGCAGATTCAGCAAACGAACAATTTCGCATTGACGCATACCTTGACGCGACAACTCCAAAATTGCACTACGTTTGTTTGGCATTCTAACAGTCTGCAAAATAAAGAAATATCAAACTGAAAATTCACATATTAGTACAAGAAAGTGTACAGAATCTAAGAAACTGAAAATTATTTGGCTGCGCTTAAATACTTGTGAAAATAAAACTATTATTTTTAGGGAAAACAACTTTGTAACTTCTAAGTCTATGTCTAAGATTTTAACGTAAAAGTGTTACATGTCTATTTAGTTAGTTGTTAGAAATGTGAATCGAGAAACCCGAAGAAATAGAATTGATTTCTTCCAGGTTAGTAAGCTATTTTTTTATTTATTTCTTTGTATGTTATTATTTCATTTTGTGTATGTTATTCTGTTATATTTTGAACTAAAGAAAATGAAATCTTCCAGAATCATGACATCAAATCGTCTATTTCTTCAATTATAAAAATAAGAATTGATTTGCATCGCTTTGGAAGCATCCAAGACTGATAAGAAGAAAAATACATACAAATTCAAATGGATCCAAACTACGGGAACGGAAAATACATATTATGAAATACCAGAGGACAAACAGGATATATCTGATCATCATGAACTTTTGGCTCTACTGAAGGTGAAGAATATCTTGAAATCGATTAAAGTAAGAGGTTCATTTCGTACGTGTGTCATTTCATTAACTCCGGAATTGAAAGAAATATATTTTGATGCCGAAGATGTGATGTTTAAGAATGAATATTTACAACTGATTTATTCACCCGCATACGTGAGAACAGTATTAAGACAAGAATCACCAAAACCACAGGATACGGTAGAACTTTCAAGAAAAAGCAAGGAGAATAAAAAAGATTTCAAGAGGATAAAGGAGGATTTTGTGCTGAATAATATTGATGGTAAGAGTGTTTCAGTGAATTTATGGTTCGAAAAATTCGAGACGAAATGCACGCGTTGTGAAGTAGAAGAAGATAGAGACAAGATTTTGATTTTACGGTTGTTTCTGGATGGAATAGCGAAAGAATGGTTTGATTCTAAATTGATTAGATTAGGTTTAGACAAAAGTTTTCAAATGTGGAAAGATAACTGCTCAGAGAGTTTTTGTGAAACGAGTTGGCATAAATATAGAGAGGCCTATTCATTTAGGTACATAGGAGGAAGTTCAGTTGATTACGCTTTTAGGAAAGAAAATTTGTTGTTGAATCTCCGAAATAATTTTCCAACTGACATATTAGTTGATTTAATTGTGACAAGTTTGCCAAATATTTTCCAAGATAGAATTGATCGATCAAATGTTACAACTTTCGAGAAATTAATGGGTGAGTTGCGAAAGCTAGAAAGTTCCAAAAAATTTTGACAACGATCGAAATAAAGAAAACCATAGAATGAATAAATCTGCCGAACAAATTCCTTCCTATTCACAAACAAATAGAAAACCAGTTAAGAAGGAAACATGCTCAATTTGTGAGAAGAATGGTTTTTCAGGTAGATTTCATCCGGAGACTTTATGTCGGCTAGGGAATGAATCCAATAATTTTGAACAAAAGAACGTACCCGGTAACATAAAAACTGTAAACAATGTTGGGGTACAGGATGAATTAAATCAGGCCATTTCAAACAAAAAAAACTAAGACTGCTGCCATTGATAAAATTGAAGATGTTCATAAATAATAATGAATTATGTGGAATTTATGATTCGGGCTCAAATGTTAGTCTTCTGAATTCCAAAGTAGCAGAAAAGTTATGTCTACGCATTCAAGATAATGGAAACACATTCAAAACAGTCAGTGGCAGGGCAAAATTTTCAGGAAAAATAATTACAAAAATGAGAATCAATAATATCAAAAAAGAAGTTGTACTTTTTGTAGTTAATGAGAAAAATTTCGAGTATGATATTCTACTCTATTAAAACAAGAATTTGATTTGAATATTTATCAAAGATTAGATATGAAAGATCGATTGTGTCAATAATAACTATAATAATGATAAATAACAATGATTACACCATCAATTTCAATGAAGGGATACCAACAGAACTTTTCGAAGCAAAATTAAACCATTTGGAAACGAATCAGAGAAATAAAATTGAAGTTTTAATAAATAAATATGACCATATTTTTTCAAAACACAAGTTTGATATTGGTCAGCTGCAAAATAATGAGGCACATATAAAACATATATTAGAACATTTGGAGAGTCTCTTGAAAGCAATATATAATGAAGGATTCAGACTTAAATTTATCAAGTGTAATTTTGCAGAAGAAAAAGTAAAATATTTAGGACATATTGTAGGAAACAATGCAGTACGACCTATAAATGACAATTTAATTTCCATTAGGAATTTTTCTCCACCAGATACTCGGAAGAAGATAAGGCAATTTTTGGGTAAAGTTAATTTTTATCACAAATATATAAAAGATTCAGCTAGACTATTAGAACCGTTGCATAATTTACTAAGAAAAGATGTAAAATTCAATTGGTCATTGACTTGTCAGAAAGCTTTCAATAAGGTATATAGAAGATTCAGCTAGATTATTAGAACCGCTGCATAATTTACTGAGGAAAAATGTAAAATTCAATTGGTCATTGGCTTGTCAGGAAACTTTTAATAAGGTTAAGGGCATCCTTTGTTCTGAGCCAATTCTTGTAATTTTCGGCCCAAGTGCCTATACTACTATATATACTGATGCCAGTATTCAAGGAGTAGGAGCTATTCTTAAACAAAAACAGATTAATGGTAAAATGAAACCCGGAGCGTATTTTTCTAAAAAACAAAACAAATATCAAAAGAAGAAGAAAGCAATATTCCTAGAATGTCTGGCAATTAAAGAGGCAATTGAATTTTGGAAATATTGGCTAATAGGACATAAATTTATTAACCATAAGCCATTAGAAGGGAAAGAATTTCGTACAAGACCAGATGAAGAGCTGGGTGACATGATGAATTTTCTATCACAATTCGATTTTGAGATTAGATATGAACCAGGAAAAGGAAATGTAGAAGCAGATTGCCTTTCTACAAACCCAGTTCTGGAAGAAACGGAGAATATGGATGAATTTATATAAACAGTTAATTTGCTGGAATTGAATGAAATAAAAAACGAAAAGAAAACTAGGACATGGACGGAAATAACCGATGAATGTATTGAAGAATACAATAGAACAGACCCTTCTACAACTGGATATAGCCCAGAATATTTACTTTGTGGTAGAACTGATCCCATTGCTCCAGAAGAACTTATTGAAGAGAGAAATTTACCAAAAGATAAGGAAATAGCATATAAAAATTCTTCACGCTATCATGAATACAATAAAAGATTGATCGACAAGAATAGGAAACATTATGATTTTAAAATTGGAGACTATGTTTACGTTGAAAATAAATCAAAATTGAATAGAAAAAAAACTTGAAATAAGAATAGGACTTTTTCCAATAGTGAAAAAAGTTTTTAACACTATATATGAGATAGATATTGGAAATAAAAGAAAGGACAATAACTATTTTCATGTAACTAAGTTGCTCATATGTGAACACGCAAAAATGTAATGAGGGGTGCATACTTTGTGTGGGGGTATGTAAAAATAAAACTGTTATTTTTAGGGAAAACAACTTTGTAACTTCTATGTTCTATGATTTTAACCTGAAAGTGTCACATGTCTATGTAGGTAGTTGTTGGAAATGTGAATCGAGAAACCCGAAGAAATAGCAGTGTTTTTGATTTCTTCTAGGTTAGTAAGCTATTTTTTTTATTTATTTCATTGTATGTTATTATTTTATTTTGTGTATGTTATTATGTTATATTTTAAACTAAAGAAAATAAAATCTTCCAGAATCATGACATCAAATCGTCTATTTCTTCAATTATAAAAATAAGAATTGATTACATTCTTATATACTTTTGTTCCAGAACACAGTAAAATTTGTCCGAAGTTTTTCTTGTCACCCCATATATAAATACCGTTTTTTCTTTACCGTGTGATACTTTTATCAACGCTCAAAAATCGGAAGCACTTTCAGCATCTTCTCGTCCGCCATATACGCTCGAAATAAAGCAATAAAATAACGTTATTAGCTACCCCACATCAATTTAACTGAATAGCCGGGTGTCCCCCACTTGTCGGTGACAATAATAACGTAGCCCAATTCAAGAGCGTAATTGCAAATGGATCAATATTGTGTATCTAATATTCGGCTTTCGGTTTTAGGGGACTACCAGAGCCCGCCAGTTTCTATAGAGCGCGCCGGGATTGTGTTCAATTTCCCGAGCTTGCTTCCCAAGTACATTCATGCTAATGGAGATGACTCGTGAACAATTCGTTAATTGAAATTTCCATGCAGGATAATTAATCAATATCAATTAGTCCGAAGAATTTAAAAGCCTATGCTGATCGCTCCGCGTAATGGATCGTGTCCAGGTATGGGTTATGCGGAATTCTGATATTTTAATTAATCTATTCCATTATTTCGATTTGAATATTTCATTCGGGAACACAAATTTCCTTTTAGTTTTCTGATGTGAACAAGATGTCGGGGATAATGTATTTTCGAGCGATTTGGGAAAAATTGTGAATGTTATAATGAAATATATCATAAAAGAGAGGATTTTTTACTTGATTATTTCAATATCCTATCCTTGTTTCAAAAACTCGCTTTAATGATAGCGTATTCAATTCATAAGACAGAGAACTCCGACGTCCAGTGCAACGTTGGAATAATCGTAAGATATGTGCGTTATGATAAAGAATAAATCAGTGTATAACGCGAAAAAAATGCTCTTCTCTCTCAGAAAGATGTAGCCCTTGAGAGGAGTGGGGAATTGGACATCTCATTTCTTTTCGGACAATTACAAATTTACGGCCAGTTTCATAAACGAAATTGAAGCCTCCTTTTTCCCAAAAAGTCTCCTTTGATGATGAAACGTGTTTCATAAGCAAATTTTGAGGTTAAAGGGAACTTAAAGGCGTCCTTTATCTTAAAGTGAGAAAATCGGCCCTTTACGACTGGAAAAGGATCCTTTAACGAGAAGCTGCGCAGGTGCTCGGTTAACACAAAAACAGTGGACATAATCTTCCTCTGTCACATTTGCCCATTTTGTTTGATCTTAGCGTACTGCGAAATATCTTGCACCAAATGTGAATGTCAATTCACGCTCTAGTTCTTTATCAGATAATGAAGAAATAATTGTGAGAAGACCAAAAATTTACAGAAGGGAACAACATAACACAAATATGTTGCACCAAATGTTGAATGCTGATTCAAGCTCTAGTTTTTCATCAGATGATGAAGAAATAATTGTGAAAAGACCAAAAATTTACAGAAGGATTTTAAAATTGCAGATTAATTGTACCTCCTATCTAACAGGTAAACAAATTTCGATTTATGATAGATTGGGCCGTTGCTTGGTAGAAATCAGTTGTAATTGTCATTATAAAATAAAACACTTGTTTACATTTTCTACTTTATTTTTGGTATTGACGTACGTTTCGTCTTTGCTAGAAAGACTTCATCAGAATACCTGTATTCTGATGAAGTCTTTCTAGCAAAGACGAAACGTACGTCAATACCAAAAATAAAGTAGAAAATGTAAACAAGTGTTTTATTTTATAATGACAAATTTCGATTTATTATTTTGTTGATATTATTTTCTGTATACCAAATCATTAAATTGAAAATTTTCAGAGGCAGCTGTATAATAATAATGTTAGTGCAGCATTCAAGTTTCCCTAGTTTATTTCTGAAATTGCGCATATATGCACCACTTCTCTTTCAGATGACACTGTGCGCATGCGAGAGACTTTTTCTTCGACCAGATCTTAATGATCACGTATTACATTACGTTCGATATTTTTCCGGCTTATGAGTTTTTTAATTCTTTCAAAGCAAAAAGTGTTCAGAATTTCTTATTACAAGAACAATAGTTCAACAAGGTGTTGGTGTCAGAGTTCCAGACAAGGGGATCCCCAACTAACCAGGAATTCAGTGGATGAGGGTGAGTGTCCATCTGAGATTTGTGGTGTATTTCTAATCATTATCAAATTTACACATACAGTCTGCTAATTTTCTACCGAAGTGCTAACATTTTGATTTTTCTGGGATCAGTGGATGAGGCTTTGGCACTATGCGATTGGTCGTCACTCCAAAAAACCAGAAGAAATATTGCAAGAGCCTATTGCTCCCCGAAGTTCACCTCCCTCCAATGCAGTCTGTTTAATTTCAAATGAGAAACATCAACATCAGGAATTGTTGAATTCAAGGGTTCTAAAGTGAGAAAATGCCCTGGTGTGAGCGGAATTAAATCATTAGGATCTGAGCTCTGAGAACATAATGGCCTCGAATTCAGAACAGCTTCGATTTGACAAATCAAAGTTGTAAATTCTTCATAGGATAGTCGCTGATCTCCTACCACTCGTAGTAAATGAGATTTAACCATTTTTACACCCGCTTCGGCAAGGCCATTAAAATGTGCACCCGTAGGGGGATTGAAATGCCACTGGAAACTTAGAGTTCCAGAAGTTTCTTGAGCTAACTTCAAAAATTCATTTTGAGCTCCAATGAAATTCCGACCGTTATCGGAGTAGCACGCATGAATCATGCCACGTCGAGAAATGAATCGACGGAATGCCGCGATAAAACTACACGTAGAAAGCTCCTGCGTTAATTCTAAGTGAATAGCTTTGGTTGTAGTGCACACAAAAACGCATATATAAGATTTTAAATATTTTGCACCCTTTATGCGATGCATAGTTACGAAGAAAGGTCCGCAGAAATCAATAGCAACGTGAGAAAATGGCTTTAATTTAGAAATTCTGAAACTTGGAAGATCAGCCATTTCAGGTGGTTTGTAAGTATTTGGACGGGCACGAAAACATTGAAAACAATTAGAAATAACTTTTCTTATTGTTCGACGAGCTGATAGTATCCAATATTTTTGAAGAAGTAAATTATGTAACGTTTTTGAACCGGGATGTAAATATTGCTTGTGAACCGACTCTACAATCAAAATCGTTAATTTATGTGAGCTAGGCATCAAAAGAGGGTGTTTTGCGGCATATTCAATATAACTGGATTTCTTTAAGCGGCCGCCCACCCTGAGAAAACCTAGAGAATCTAGAAAGAGTGAAAGTTTCCGAAAGGGTTTAGGTAAAATTTTGTTTTTGTTAATAATTTCTATGATATCAGAAAATACCGAATATTGCGTATGTTTTATTAAACACATCAACGATTCATTCAACTCATGAATTGTTAAAATGCCTGTTTGTTTAAGGGAACCGGGTTTTGAAATTTTCGAAAATCGTAAACAGTAACTTAAAATTCTTTTTATTTTTTCAAGAGAGGAAAATTTATTTAAAAGGTTATCTAAATCGTCCATTGGAATATCTACATATAAAGATATACTTTTTTCTTCGGCAGAGACTACATCATTATTAAGTTCTGAAGTTTGAGCAGAAAAATTTGGCCACTCGGTTTTTGGGCTGGATAGGAATTCCGGTCCATTCCACCACATTTCGAAACGAATCAATTGCAATGGGTTCATTCCTCTAGATGCACAATCGGCAGCATTTAGAGATGAAGGAATATACATCCATGAATCGGGAGATACCAGTTCCTGAATATGGTGTACTCGATTGGCAACAAAAGTTTTCCAACGGCTCGGTGAAGCATTGAGCCAAGAAAGAACTACCTGTGAATCAGTCCAGCAAGTGATTTGATCGAATAAGAGTCGACTAGAAAATGTGTCAGTCACAAATTTGACCAAATCAGCCAAAAGCTTTGCAGCAGTCAGCTCAAGTTTAGGAAGAGTAATTGTTTTTAAGGGGGCAACTCTCCCTTTAGAACAGGTTAGAAATACGTGAATAGAATCGCCTCTCTGTAATCTGAGGTAAATTACCGCTGCGTAACCTATGCTTGAAGCGTCACAAAATCCATGTAACTCACATCTCTCATATTGATCAAAGGTGATTCGCCTAGGGAGACGTAATCCAGAGAGTTCTGAAAGTTCACACTTCAATTGTGTCCATGAATTTTTAATGGACTCGGGAAGTTCTTCGTCCCAATCCTTTTTCAAGGACCAAATACATTGCATAATGTATTTTGCCTTTAAAAGAATGGGACACAGAAAACCCAATGGATCGAAAATCCGACCTATATCGGACAAGATGCCTCGTTTTGTGAGGTCTTTTGATATATTTTGGCACTTGTAAGAAAATATATCGAGAGAAGGGTACCACTGAAGACCTAGAACCTTCAGAAATGGTGGTTCATCCTTATCAAAGGACAAAGGAATCTGACAGTCAGAATGGTCTAAGGAAGAAAGCAATGCTGGAGAATTACTAGCCCACTTCCTCAACATAAAACCTCCGCGACTAAGCAGATCGATTAAATCCTTTTGAAGAGACAAAGCTTCAGAATCAGATGATGCACTACCCAGCACATCATCAATATAAGTTTGATCCTCTAGTATCTTACTAGCCATTGGAAAGTTTTCTCTCTCTAGGAGAGCTAGCTCACGAACGGTACGCATTGCCAAATACGGGCTACAATTGAGTCCGAAAGTAACTGTATTTAAGGTATACTCTGAAAGTGAATCGTTTGGATTAAAACGCCATAGAATTCTTTGGAAATTTCTATCAGAAGGAGATATTAAAATTTGTCTGAACATTTGCTTTATATCAGCTATGAATACCACTGCGTCTAAACGGAAAAGTAAAAGTAAAGAAACTATATCCTTTTGTAATTTTGGACCAGGAAGTAAAGTGTCATTTAAGCTCACACCTCTCGAGCCTTTTGCCGATCCATCCCAAACTACACGAAGTTTTGTGCTTACGCTCTCAGGCTTCAGAACACAATGATGGGGTAAGTAACAAAAATTATCATTGGGTATAGCTTCCGATGTGGCTAAAGACATATGTCCACTGTCAAGATATTCTTTCATGAAATCGGAATAAGAAGAATACAAAGATGGATTTTTTAATAAACGTTTTTCAAGTAAGAAAAATCTACGATAAGCTTGAGTATAAGTATCTCCTAGAAATGGTTTCGAATTTCTGAAAGGAAGCGAAACTATGAATCGACCGGTGGAATCACGAGTGGTCGTTTCTTTGAAAAAGGTCTCACACTTTTCATCTTCGACGGAGTAAAAATGCTTATCAGGAATTTGCTCTAATTCCCAGAACTTAGGAATACAGATGTCGACACGAACATCGGATTGAAGAAGAAAAGTTTTTGTTTCTGAACTTGTAGACGGATTGTTAACTTTACCCAAAAGAACCCAACCGAAAATAGTTTCAAGGGCGGTAGGCTGGCCTAATTTTCCAACGATACGTCCATTGAGTAAAATATGAGTGAAAAGCTCAGCGCCAATCAGAATGTCTATTGGACTTGAGAGAAAATAATTTTCATCTGCGAGAGGTAAACCCTGTAAATGGTCCCATTGTCCCTTTTTAATAGAAAAAGCAGGTATATTAGAACATAATTTTGGAACAACAATAGCATCGAAAGAAAGTACAGGGCTGTCGGAATTTGTAGGTTTGATATCGCATGCAGTAATACCTTTTGAAGAAAATGAAGTCATTTCGTTCAAACCAAAAATAGTTGTAGAAAATTGATGTCTCTGTAACCCAAGATTACGAAAACATTTTTCGCTTATGAAATTTGATTGACTTCCTGAATCAATAAGAACGCGAACACGTTGAAATGTGCCATATCTATCACGGATATCTACCGCCGCAGTAGCCAATAATACTGTATTTTGTTCGGAAAAGGTGTTACCTGATACAGTTGAAGAATGTGGAATATTTTCTATGATAGTTGAACTATTAATATGGATCAGAGAGTGATGACGGTTATTACAAGTGCGACATTTGTACGACGAAAGACAATTATTTAGATTATGCGAATGATGTAAGCAATTCAAACACAGTTTATTTTGTTTGACGAAAGAAAAACGATCATTCGGAGATTTTGACAAGAAATCAGAGCATTTCGATAATCCATGTGAACCTTTGCAAAGGTAACACTTAACATTGGAATTATAATGAGTATTTTTTGTTTGTAATGAAAAACTATTGCTGGTCTTGGAATTATATTTATTATTACACTTCTCTTTGCTTGCTGCAAATACTTTATTTTTAGAAGTAGTCAAATGTTGAACGGATTCTAGGGCCTTGCATTTAATTTCAACAAAATTATAAAGTTCCTTATATTCTGGAATTTTGCTAGAATCAGTTTGAATTTCAAAATTAGTTCGAGTCTCAATATCTAGTTTCCCTAGAAGTATATAGAAAAGTAAAAAATCCCACTGATCTGTACTGAAATTTAAAGCATTAAGAACTGCCAATGATTCGGAAAAGGTATTGAGTAGAATACGAAAATCTTTTGCAGTATTGCCCTTTAGTGAAATGAAAAAAATTGAATCTAATGCATTCGAAGCTATAAGTCTTTTATTTTGATATCTGTCAATAAGTTTTTTGAAAGCGGTGTTATAATTGTCGTTATTTATGGCGATACCATTTAGTAATTTCAAAGGCTCGTCTTTTAGGAAGGAAAATAAATATCTGAACTTTTCAACATTTGAAAGATTGGAATTATCATGAATTAATTTCTCGAACAGATCATGAAAAGTTGACCAAATTTTTGGATCACCGTCAAAAGTGGGTATATTAAGAGGTGGGAGTTTTACAGAAGCTTCAACACTAACCGACGACGAATTAGAAGTATCATTTTTACTCATGTTATGATAAATAGACAAACCTTCATAATAAAAGTTTTCAGTCTCCCTTCTTATTTTCTCATGTGTATCAAATTCCGCCTCATCCTCAATCAGCATTATAATCTCATTATGACATTCTGAAAACCGCTCAAATAATTTTTTAATATCATCATACCTAGCCTTTAATTGCCCTCTTTTCGACGTATCAGTTAAGCTTTGCTTTGCAATAATGTAAAATTCCGAAATTCGACTAACGTATATTTTACGTTTGCTTTCAAATCTTTTGATGTTACTCATTTTTTGTGAAATATTTTATTGAATGAATGTAAATATAAAGTGATATATGTAAAGAACCAAATTATGCGAAGAAAAGATAATATAGAAAGTTTATTAGAACAGAAAGGGTGTCAACGAAAACTTTGGAAGTTGTAATCGTATTTGAGTTTTAATTATTTTCCAATATGAATTGAAAGAAGAAATATGCGGAATGAAAGAATATGTTTATATCGATTGAAGTGAACCTAAGTTGAACATATGGTTTTTTTGTATGAAGCGATAAGCGTATACTGTTTGTACGGATTTATCGATTTCCTACAATCGATATGAATGAAAATTAACAATAATTTGATGGTGACCTACGTGGAAATCTCGAAATGAAAAGAAAGAAAATAAGAAATCACTAGTCAACCGGTTCGAATGGACCAAAATGTTAGCACTTCGGTAGAAAATTAGCAGACTGTATGTGTAAATTTGATAATGATTAGAAATACACCACAAATCTCAGATGGACACTCACCCTCATCCACTGAATTCCTGGTTAGTTGGGGATCCCCTTGTCTGGAACTCTGACACCAACACCTTGTTGAACTATTGTTCTTGTAATAAGAAATTCTGAACACTTTTTGCTTTGAAAGAATTAAAAAACTCATAAGCCGGAAAAATATCGAACGTAATGTAATACGTGATCATTAAGATCTGGTCGAAGAAAAAGTCTCTCGCATGCGCACAGTGTCATCTGAAAGAGAAGTGGTGCATATATGCGCAATTTCAGAAATAAACTAGGGAAACTTGAATGCTGCACTAACAAATAATAATAATAATAATAATAATAATAATATTTAATTCATGAATTATTGTATACACAATAAAATTGAAATTCGTCAAACTCATATCATTACCCTCTACACAAATCAAAAAATTCTGAGCATGTATACGGTTCACCAACAACAATAAATTCATACAAACTGCTCCTGAAAATCCCCACATTACCCAACATTCTTAATTTATCAGGAAGAGCATTAAATAATTTTATCCCAAAATACAGAGGAGAACACTCGGTCTTCGCTAAGGAATGATAAGGATAGAAAAATGGTTCTTTTCTTCTGGTTTGATTAACATTTTTGAATTTCTCAAAATACTGTGGATGAAGTTTCATGAAAATTAATACCTTATATATATAAAGACCACACAGTGCTAAAATATTTTGTTCCCTGAAATGTCCCCTACATGACTCCCTAAATTTTAGTCCTAATATAGTTCTTAACATCGATTTTTGTCTTAAAAAGACTTGTTCAGATAGTGAGCTTACCCCCCAAAAAATTATACCGTAAGACAACAAAGATTGAAAATTAGCGAAATATACAGTCTTTAATGTATGATTATCCACTCTACTCTTGAGCACAAATGTTGAATATATGACCGAGTTCAGCTTCCTTGTTAGTTGGTCGATATGACAGTTCCATTTTAGGTGATTATCCAGAAAAACGCCCAGAAATTTGGTAGAGGTGGACACCACAACCTGTTCATTAATATGCTGTGGGATAACGGCAGAAGATCTATCTGTACTGAATACTACACATTCAGTCTTCGCTACATTCAGCACTAGGCGATTGTTTTTGCACCAATTGTTTATCTCGTCTAAGATTTTCTGTACCATTTCTACAGTTAGTCCAAAATTAGGAGATCTCAAAATAATATTAGTGTCATCTGCAAATGATATAAGCTCTACAATAATTGTCTCGATAATTTTGTTGTACAGGAACGATGGAAGATCATTAATGTAAACTAGGAATAGCAATGGACCTAGAATACTACCCTGAGGTACACCGGTGTTGCTTACTTCCAGTGCAGACTGATATTCACAGTTATTCAATACCATTTTGACAGTTTGAGGTCTATTACTCAAATAGCTCCTCATGAGTTTCAGTTGATTGTCTCTAATGCCATATTTCCACAGTTTTCCCAGCAATATCTCTTTATCAACGCAATCAAACGCTTTGGATAAATCTAAAAATAATCCAATTGGTAATTCCTTCCCATCCAATGCTGTTAAGAGAGAGTTATATAATTCGAATATAGCCGTCTCAGTTCCTTTTCCTTGAATATATCCATGCTGACTGGGAGAAAGAATTCCGAATTTTTTGAAGAAATTCGAAAGTCTTCCACTCAGAACCTTTTCGAAAATTTTCGCAAAGCTAGATAAGATACTGATCGGGCGATAGCTTCCTGGTTCTTTAATGTCTCCTTTTTTAAGTATTGGCTTTATTACGGCTATTTTTAAGGCTTCTGGAAACAACCCATCTTTAAAAGATCTATTCATTATTTTAGCCAAGGGCTCAGCAAAGAGGTGTATCGTTTCCTTTAATATATCTTGAGGAACGTCGTCCCATCCTGTTGATCTGGAATTTTTCATCTTTTTTGCTGTATGAATGATTTCCTCTTCAGTGATGTCAAAAAGAAAAAAGGATTTCTCATTACATGGTATTAAACCACAATCAGCCCTGTCAGACCCATCATCCACGTTAAATGCTGAATGAACATTAACAAAAAAATTGTTGAACTTGTCGACCAGTTTTTGCGGTTCCTTCTCATCCTTAATTGGGCTAGAATGCTTACATTTTTTCCCCAATGATTCATTCACAATTTTCCATACTACTTTCGATTTATTACTTGACTTCTCGATTGTGTTTCGGTTAAGTTTTATTCTTTCCCTTTTCATTAAAGAATCGTATTTACTTTTCATTTCTTTATATGCTGATAAATGTTGGTCAGATGTCCTAGATAAAATGAATAGGTAATCAAGTAATTTCTTATGATCTTTGATGTTGTTAGTTGTCTCTTTATGGTTAGTCTTGTTAGTGAAACGTACTGTTTTTATGGGAAAGCAGGAAGAAAACACACCATTAAATCTCCCAAAGAAGGATTCCCACAGTGAATTCGCATCAGCATGTGAGTCATCAACTATGTCAGTCCAAACTTGGTTTGACATATATTCTACGAACTTCTTTTTGTTATGCTGGTTAAAAATTCTGATTTGCTTTTTCTCAACTGTTCTATTCTTGGGTTTGTTTCCAGAGAAGACAAATTTTTGGGCTGAGTGATCAGATATATGTTCTTCAATAACCTGAGCAGTACCCACTATGTTGGTCACAATATTGTCAATGCATGTAGCAGATGTTCTAGAAATTCTAGTTGGTACATTAACGGTTATAAGATATCCAAAACTCTCTATCAGAGATCCAAACATTCTAGTAGCTGAAGTATCTACCAACAAATCAATGTTAAAATCGCCTGCAAGAATAAGTTCATTTTTTCCTTTCAAACAAAGAGATAAAATATGTGAAAGTTTTTCCAAAAAAATATTAAAATTTGAGGTCGAGGAATCAGGTCTATAAATACATATCATTACTATATTTCTCTCATTCAGACATACCTGAGCCGCACAACATTCGATAATGAATGGAACACTGTAGTTATTGATATCAAGTCTAGTCTTGAATGGAATATCAGCTCTGAAAAATAATGCACTGCCTCCATGTTCATCTTCATTTCTACAAAAGCTGGATGCCAGATTAAAACCTGAGATATTATAATGTTTCAATTGTTCTTCAGTCCGCCAATGTTCTGTCACAGCTAAAAAGTCAACAAAATATTCATCAACAGCATACTGAATTCTGCTAAAAGCAGAACTTATAGATCTTAAATTCTGATGTAAGAAACAATATGCTTGATTGCAGGCTTTATTTGTTTTCACTGTGTCAATATTGGCGGCTTCAATATATTCTGGCCTCTCTGAAAAAAACCTCGAAAGTTAAAATCACGTATCAGCACACCCTCTGGCCAGAAGTTCTTGTCCATTACTTGTTCATAATTTCCTGTTGGTACCCCAATACTGAAAGCTGAATTTTTACCTTTTGAGATGAGTTTCTTTACTTCCACATTATGTGGAAGTAAGTATAGAACCGATGAACCAACTACTTTTGACATTAAGATTCTATGGAACTGGAAATATGCTGATAACAAACAGCCGGAGATTTCAAGGGAATTTCTAAACGTTCTGCTTCTAGAATTATTCGAAGAGTTTCTTTTGCAATCGCATCCCTGTGTCCACAATATATAAAGATGTGTGAAGGTGATCATGAAATACAAGCAGCTGAAAAGTTTTATGCAATTGCTAGTTTTCATTGGTGCTATAGATTGCACATTAATTAAAATCACTTCTCCAGGTGGTGATGATGCAGAGATCTTTCGATGTCGAAAACATTATTTTGCCCTTAATGTTCAAACCGAGTGTGATTCAGACTTGAGAATCAGAAATATTATACCTAGATGACCTAGTTCAATACATGATGAAACCATCTTTAATATCAGTGTCTTGAAAAAACAATTTGAGAGTGGTAAATTTGGACCGTATTTGTTACTTGATGATAGTGGTTACAGATAGTTTGCAGACCTATCTTATGACAAAGTTACCGAAAGCTATAACTGCTGCTGAAGATTTATATAAGGAGTCAATTATACGAACTAGAAATGTGGTGGAGAGAAAGTATGGAGTTTGGAAACGTCGTTTTCCTATACTTTCTAAAGGAATGAGTGTTAAGTTAACGACCATAAGGACAATTATTGTTGCTACCGCTGTATTGCACAATATAGCTGTAGATATGAACGAAATATTTCCAAATGAGTGATTGCATGATGTGCAAGAGGAAGAGGACTTTCAAACAAATTCAACTAATGTTAATGCAGTTCGTCAAGTGAGACAGTCTATTTATAATGAACATTTTGATACTTTATAATTTATATTTGTATGATAATTGAAAAGAAATTTTTTTGTCGCTTGTGAAACTTTATATTCAAATTGTGTGTTCAACATGACAAGTTTTCGTATAATTTCCATAATATTTTACAAGGTATTTATTCAGGTTTCTTTGTTTGTATTTCTGATTCATTGTTTTACTTTAGGTAATATCTGAAAAAGTTTCAAGTAAGAATAAAGAAATAAAAATATTATGTGTTTCTGTTTTTAATTCAAATTTGAGAGGATTTCATAGTCTGCAGCAATGCTAATAGAATTCTAATACCGCTTTTCCCAGAAAGTGCATTCAACATAAAAAAAAGATTTAATTATTATTATTTAATTTTCTTTTCATCTCCATAATTTGCAAATCTACTAATATTTTAAGCTTCGAATGCTCCTCTTCTTTTCTTCTATTCTATTCTTTGATAGCCACTATCTGAGCTTCTACTAGAGCTGTTTGGAAATTGACCCTCTCAACTTCAATGGAGCCCCACAACCAGTCCCTTTAATATGACTGCGTTGAACAGCTACCACCTTTCTAGTTTTAGTTTTTATATTGTCATATTTGAATTTCTCCAATAGAGAGCTGTTGCATTGAAAACAGTTGCAGTTCTGCCAGGCTTTATCTTAAAATTCTCTTTTTCAATCAATTTCAAGAGACGTAGTTCCTCATCAGGTTTAAAGTAATACTCTTTTTCTCTTCGATATTCTCTCATATAACTCACGTTTACTAAAATATGGCAATTTCCGCGTAGTAATCATATAAATTTCAATATAATTTCTTGAGGATTGTTTTCACTTCATAAACGACAATTTTGCTTGTTTACATAGCCCTTCAACCAGAAATGAGCTTCATCACTAAACACAATTTCACGATAAGAAAGTGGATCAACTTCAAGCTGTTCTAGGGACCAATCAGCAAACAAACGACGTTTATTATGGTCAAGTGGCTTTAGTTCTTGAACCAGTTGGATCTTGTATGGGATTAGGCTAAGATCTTTACGTAAAATTCTCCATATGGTGGATGAACAGAGTCCAACTTGTTGTGAACGTCGACGAATAGACAAATCTAGATAATCATTAACACTATGACTTACAGTAGCGATATTTTCTTCTGTACTTACAGTTCTTTGTCTTGTTGTTGTTGCATCGATTAGAGAAAATGTTGTCCGAAATCTATCGATAGTTCGACGAATGAGCTGCTCTGATAGACGATTAGGTAAACCATAAATTTCACGAAGTGCTCTATAAGTTTGGCGAATGGAACACTGATTTTGAAAAGAAATTTCAACAATTTGGAAACGTTGTTGCGGCGTGAGTCTTTCCATGATAATTTGTTAATGCTTGTCTGAACTGAACAGAAATGTCAAAAAAACATGGCTTCTATCTTCTATCAAATCACAGTTATCCCTATCGAAAATTCTATCACTCTAAAAAAACATCCGATAGTACCATTGAAATGAGATGAGCTGTAGAAGTTAACGGTTGGAAAACTTTTATGTTGCGATCTGTAATATTCTTATTAGTTTCATTTTACTTCACAACATAATGTTCCTATCGGAAAACCCGAAATGAGCACGCTAAAACGTGTTCAGATAATTGATCTTTCAAATTACCCATTCTTCCCACAAAAAGTTCACGTGATTATAACAACTCAAAGTTTGAAAGAATCTTCTTTGCCCCCAAATTCACTTTATCGTTCTTCGTTACCGCTCGTCCTTCAATTCTCGGAGTCGTAAAAACACGGAGCATCTTTCGCCAAACAAATACCCTCAAAATACCAATTTGAAGATCGTTATCCCACTTAGAACATCCCGCGCAGCAATTTTTTAGGGATTTTTTGTATTGCATTAGGACGGCGCTCTCCGGGAGAATCCCGCTGAATAATAATGTGGAAGGCGTCAAAATGTGAATGGAGGCTGGGAGGGGAGGTTGAAAGGAGTAATTGAATGGAGTCGACGGATAAAAACGGAAGTTTCCATCCTTCCTGATGGTATAGCTACTTCTCCCAATGAATTGGCTCTCGTTGTCTTTTGTGTTACGTAAAATGTTGAGATTTTTGCGACGATTCTATGACGTTATGGTTATTTGGTGGATTTGTTGGTTCAGAATCGTACTGTATTGAATTTAATGCTATTGTTCAGTTAATTAACGCAGTCGTGTAGAGTAACTTTTTCGGATAGTCTTTAATTGCATGCGTTATGTAAAAACTTCCACGATAACGACGATATGTTCTTGAAATTAAATTATTAACAATTACCCTCCTGACATGGTAACAATAAGCAAGACTACTTTAGAGCGACAACATAGTAGAGAAATAAACGAAAGATTCTGACCTGGTGGAGTGTTCAGGTTGGAAAATAGGTTCCTTCTGTTAGAAACACCTTGAAATCACGGTTTAATATCAGTTGAGGCCTCCTCTAGCTCTTAGTGGTGCTTCTACTCTATTCGGCATTGTGTCAATGAGGTTATCAATGAAAGCTTGAAGAGTGTTTTGCCAATTGTCCGTCAAAGCATTGGCGAACTGTTGTAGTATCTGCGGTGGGTAATGTAAGTGATGTAATTGCTGTGATATTGCAGATTAACACAATTTTGGTCTGGAGAGACAGCGGGTCAATCCATTTCGTTAATCCCATGCATTTCTATGCGGTCGTTGATAATTCTTGCACGGCGTGCTCGAACATCATCGTCGATTAACGCAAAGGATACCTCACGTATATGGTTGCGTTAATGAAAATAATCTGTGCGACCATTCAAACATAGTCCTCCCCAAACCCACACTACACTGAGCTGCCACCGAAAAAAGTTGTTGGCGTCGTGAAATGTTCATTATATCGTTGACCTTCCATCTCGTTACACTGACATCCGCCCATCACACTGATACAGACGAAATCTGGACTCATCCGTGAACATGCAGGATCTCTATCTGTGCGTGTTTCAGCTCTCATATTCAAGAACCCAACGATATCTTACAGCCCGATGCTCCCTACTCAATCACGGATCATCTTGTTCTCAAATGGAAACTATGCAACCTATTTTTGACCGAAAACTATCCTACCGGTAGCTTGCCGGAACGAGCTGTTAATTCGAGATGCTGTGAAGAAGAGATTTCGTCGTGCAGTTAACCGTATTAGCTGATCTTGTGCAACGGTTGTAGCTCTGAATCTTTCACCCCCTTGAATATATGCACTTCCATTAATATGATACGCTCTACTAACTATAATCTGCGGAATAAGGAGATGATTAACAACTTCTTATTGAGTTAAAGCTTTGTTTAACCAACACACTAATTGTTCAAGTTAGACGCAGGTTAAACTCGGACCACAGAAAAATCTGCAAGAATTAATTTTTTTGTAATTTTTTGTAGTTATAAGTAGTCATTATGTGTACATAGAGACGGAGGACCATATTTTGTGTGTGTGTGTGTGTGTGAAACATGCAAACATATGCTTCTCCACATGGTATGTACAACAATCCTGAAAATTTGATTAAAGTGCAAAAAGTCATTTCGATTTATTGAGCAGTGTATGGATTCGAAACCAAAAAAATCTACTGTAATCGCCTTAGATTTGAATAAAAATTATTAGTAGGACGGAGATGGAGTTGAAACATTTGAATGTTAACAGAAAATTAGATTACCCTACCTTCAAAACGTTATAATGAAACAGAGTCTATCAAATGTAAGCGTGGAAGTAGTGGATCAACGACTGTTTGTATTCCTGAAAACGTTCGTAAAGTGAAGAAACGATTGGAACGAAATCGTCTTTGAATTGATGTGGAAAGAGTCTAAGCATTTTTTGAATTTCTTGTAATGAAACTAACAATTTCAAAAGATAAAATCAACACAATTTAAAAACACCCTGTATATACGACTGTCATAATGTTTTGGAAACATATTGTCCTTGCGAAAAACCAAGTACATATTAGAAAAATTATCAAATATAATTTATTCAAAAGCAGATAACCAATTGATCGATATAACACAAATCTCTACAGAACTGAAGATGATAATAGTTTCTTGAAATTTGATTAGGAAATCAAAATCTCAAATGGGGATATAATATTTCAGGACTCCATCTGCATGTATTTTGCCGGTTCATAAAACTGATCTTTACATTAGAATAAAAGAATTTGATAAAATAATAAGGAACAGTTTTCTACTCGATAGAAGGATTATTACAAAATTTAAATATCGAAACAGATTTAATCTGTTAGTCTTCTACAATTTTGATTTCAAAAAATTTAGTTAAGAAACTTTAAGTATTAAATTAATGTCTTTATAAGCACTGCTCATATTTAATAGACGTATAAAATCGAAATTCATCATACAATATCAGATGGAAGTAAGAATTGTATGATGAATTTCAATTTTATACGTCTATTAAATATGAGCAGTGCTTATAAAGACATTAATTTAATTCTCAAAGTTCCTTAACTAAATTTTTTGAAATTAAAATTATAGAAGACTAACAGATTAAATCTGTTTTGATATTCAAATTTTAAAAGAATTTGATTAGAACTATGATAGTGTTTCTCATATGTAGATCTAGTTATATCGCTAGAGACCTTTTTTTAAATCGAAGTACACGCAATACGGACTTACGGCCAGTTTCATAAACAAAATTAAAGCCTTCTTTTCCCAACAAGGGGCTCCGTTAATGATAAAACGTGTTTGATGAGCAAATTTTAAGGTTAAATGGAACTTAAAAAAATTCTTTATCTTAAAGTGAGAAAATCGGCCCTTTACGGCTAGAAAAGGATACTTTAACGAGAAGTTAGACACTGCGCAGGTGCTCAGTAAACACAAAAACAGTGGACATAACCTTCCTCTGTCAGATTTGCTCATTTTGTTTGATTTTAGCGTACTGCGAAATATCTTGCACCAAATGTGAATGTTAATTCACGCTCTAGTTCTTCATCAGATAATGAAGAAATAATTGTGAGAAGACCAAAAATTTACAGAAGGGAACAACATTTTTCCACGTTAGACGATCTAGATTTCTTCGATCGTTTTCGCCTGATAAAACCAACTGTTTTATCTTTCCTTCAACAAATTACAGATCAATTGTACTTCCCATCTAACAGGTAAACAAAGTTCGATTTATTATTTTGTTGATATAATTTTCTGTATACCAAATCAATAATTTGACAATTTTCAGGCAGGCAGCAGCTGAAAAGTTTTATGCATCTGCTAATTTTCACGTGTCGTAGGTGCTATAGATTAAACATTAATTAAAATCACTTCTCCTGGTGGTGATGATGCAGATATCTTCCGATGTCAAAAACATTATATTACCCGTGTGTGATTCAGACTTGAGAATCAGAAATATTTCAGCTAGATGACCTGGCTTAACACATGATCTAACAATCTTTAATAAGAGTGTCTTGAAGAGACAATTTGACAGTGGTAAATTTGGACCGTATTTGTTACTTGGCGATAGTGGTTATAGTTTGCAGACTTTTTTCATGACAAGGTTACCGGAAGCTATAACTGCAGCTGAAAATTAATATAATGAGTCGATTATACGAACTAGAAATGTGATGAAGAGAAAGTATGGAGTTTGGAAACGTCCTTTTCCTATACTTTCTAAGGGTATGAGTGTTAAGTTTACGACCTTAAGGGCAATTATTGTTGCTACAGCTGTATTGCACAAAATAGCTGTAGATATGAAGGAAATATTTCCAAACGAATGGTTGCATGATGTCCAGGAGGAAAAGGACTTTCAAATAAATTCAACTAATGTTAATTCAGCTCGTCAAGTGAGACAGTCGATTATTATTATCTAATAATATTTTTAACTTCGAATTCTCCTCTTCTTTTCTTTTATTCTCTTTCTTGATATACACTATCTGAACTTCTACTAGAGCTATTTTTTTATATTTCATCTCCTCCGCTTCGGTAACAGTTGGGCTCAACTGTTTGGAAACTGACTTCCTCAATTTCAATGGAGCCCCGCCACCAGTCTCTTTTTATGACTACGTTGAACAGCTACCACCTTCCTAGATTTAGTTTTTATATTGACATATTTGGATTTGAGCTAGCCCCTTTTTCTCCAATGGAGAGCTGTTTCATTGAAAGCAGTTACTATTCTCTTCCAGGCTTCATCCTATAACATTAAAATTCTCTTTTTCAATCAATTCCAAGAGACGTAGTTCCTCCTCAGACTGTTTTTTCTTTCCTCTTCCATTTTTACTCATACAACTCACGTTTACTAAAATATAGCAATTTGCACATAATAATAATGATATAAACTCCAATATATTCTACACATAACCATGGTTATGCAGAGACTGATTTATGCTTCTTTTCTTTTAAAGGTTCCGACGTATAAATCACAATTTTCACAGAATATCACCAACTATATTCGTAAAATTACTAGTTCCCAGGTTAGCCAACAGTCTGAAACATATGACGGGCACTTTAAAGGAAGCTTCAAGTAAAGGACGGTAGATGTGTGTTTATGGAACTGATATGTGGGATCGGTCCCATTTAAAGGATCCTTTTTCATAAAGGGACTTTATCATAAAGGTCCCTTTTGATGTTGTTTATGAAACTGGCCGTTCGTACAAAATTGTTGCGCCTTGGTAAAGAGGAAGCGAAATTATTTAGCGCATGCACCATTTTGCACCAACGAGAATAACTTCTTTGTGTGTATCATCTCATTCAAATGTCTATATTCAGAGATTTTTGAATTGATAACACTAGCCGACGCGATTTTTGTAATACCAAGCAGATCTGTAATGCAGATTTGCCAGTGCTGAACGCACCTGTAGATCCGCAAAATGTTGTTTTGGAAGATATTGGAAACAACGCATCATCAGGCAGCTCTGAAGCTTACTTCAGGTCGCAGTTCCGGCGAGTCACATTTAATTGTTCAAAGTGAGTTGAATGATTTAGTACGTGATTTGGGGTTATCAAAGCAACGGTCAAAACTTCTTGGTTTCCGTCTCAAACAATCTCTTATTAGGCAACAAAACGAAAATTACGAATTTCAGAAAAAGATATGCTCCGTTTTCTGCATTCTACAATATGGAAAATTCGTTGTGTAGATGCACTGATATCGATGGTTTAATGCACAAACTTGATATTGAGGATTCCCCCTCTGAGTGGCGTTTATTTATAGATTCGTCTAAATACATTTTAAAAGCTGTGTAATTGCATAATGAAAACTTAAAACCCTCTATACCAGTTGCCCATTCATTGAAAATGAAAGGATGTTATGAAAATATGCGCACTCTTTCGGATAAAATGAACTACAGCACGTATAAATGGCAGATATGTGGGGACTTAAAAGTTATAGGAATTTTAGTGGGACTTACAAAATATTGCTGTTTTTTTGTCTATGGGACATTGAACAAATAGCTATTAATAATGACCACGATACAACATTGATAGCTTAGTTGTTGATTAATAAAAATAATAAAACTGTTTTAAATATGGTTTATCCGAATAAGTTGGTCCACTCGTACGTCTAACAACCAGTGTTCGACCAATAGAAATTTAATACCATTTGCAATAATCAATTTTGCATTGCCTTGTCGCAATTGTCGCCAAAAAGTGAAGTACTTTAGACCACTCAGAAGTATTGTGGGGCCCCAATATCATTAACTCATTGAATTATTCAGGACATCAATTTGGGTTACCTATAAAAAGTCGATTCTTCTCTTCCCCTGCTTCCTGTTTCTCTCAATTATTCAATAATTTGGAAGTAAAACGTATGATGAGGGACGTTGAAGTTCTCGGAGGCACTCAGAAAAATTGAAAGACAGAAACCACGCAGTTTTGGTAGACGCCGAGGGAACTGGAAGATGAGAATTGACAACTGAAGGCAATCATTTTCATTGAAACGTTGCTCTGTTTTGTTCAGCTTAAATATTGATGTATAAACTGAAAACTGTAGAGTATTTTGTTTCTTGATGAAAATAGATATGTAAAGTTATACAAAGTAAACCATTTTGTATTGGCAGCACTGATAAAAAGGACAAAAGGTTCATATTTTCGAATGAATTCATACTTTATCCACACAATAAAAGGTGAACCATTTCAAATTTGATTTTATGATTTTTGATCGGCTATAAATTAAAAATTAATGAATACTGTTTTGAAATTTTGAGTTTATTAGGAAGGTTGAACCTTCTATAAATACTTGAAGAATGCAAAATTTTGTTACGTACCTTGTTTTATAAAAACTAAATTCCTTTCCAAAAATGCGAAACATGACCTCAAGAACTTCTTCAGAAAGAACTTGCTCAAGCACTAGCTTCTACACTGAATAAAATTTTTCGATGAAATTGTACATCATTTTTAAAACGTTCAAGAGCAAAATCAGAAACTGAACGACGTTTATGGTGGTCAAATGGCTTCAGTTCTTGAGCCAACTGAATTTTGTAAGGATGCAAACCCAAATGTTTTCTTTAAATTCTTCAAGTTGTTGTTTGAGAAATATTTAACTGTTGAGAACGACTTGGAACCGATATATTTGGATTTTCCTTTACAATTAGTGCAACTAAGTCAATATTACTGTTTGTGTGTGCATTTATTTATCGTACTTGTACTCTCGTGTCAAGAAAATTCACTTTCAAATTTGCCTTCAATATAACGAATAGTAACTGAATAACATCGTCCATGAATTCTTCTTAAATTTCTTATATTTTTCACAAATGAGTACTGATGTTGATAAAATATTGTAATTTAACAATTTCTAAACGTTGTTGAAGCGTCTATCTTTCCATGATCGAATGGGACAACTTACTGAACACAAATGACATGAGAAATATAAAAAATAATATACAGTGTTGTCATTATAACCATTTTAAATTTCTGTCATTCCTATTGGAAAACCCGTTATCAAAAAGGAAAAAAATGCAATCTATATGTCCGCTTCTCGAACAAATAAGATTTTTCACATAAATTTTGCTCAGGTTATGATGACGTTCGCTGGGCTTTGCGAGTAGTTGTATAAAATGGCATTTTCGAAATCTAGAAGATATATGTTTGATTGATTCGGTCTTTACTTGGTGGAAACTCATTTTAATTATAAAATTTACTTGAATATCAAAACAGATTTAATCTGTTAGTCTTCTACAATTTTAATTTGAAAAAATTTAATCAAAAAACTTCAAGAATTAAATTAATGTCTTTATAAGCACTGCTTATATTCAATAGATGTATAAAATCGAAACTCATTATACAAAATCAAATGTTTCTTATTATTTTGAAAGGTATATAAGATACAGTATTCTAATTTCCACAAAAATGTTTATAATACAACAGGTACAATGCCCGTAAAATCCTTTTGAATGATCAAACAGATGTTGACAAGTATCCATTACTGAATATCTTTTCCTAATGGCATTTTTAGCGGCAAACTCCAATAAACACCTTGAGTTTTTATGACTTGTTTTTCCATTATTTTGTCACGTACTTAACACTGTACTTAAACTCGATTACACCGGTCACCAGCAGCCATTAGAATGTAGATACCTGAAGAAGCTACATCGTGGTGAAACAATTGTTGTATTTTAAACAGTTTTGTGGAAATTAAAATACTGTCCTTTATATATTTTTCAATCTAGAAGATATGGTAAAATGTCCTACCCATAACTTCAATATTGAAGACGAATATTCGTCTTCACTCATCTATAGTTTTGCGATGCGGGTAGCAAATAAACTCCAACTAACAGGACGAGGAAACAAACATACATAGGAATTACCTGCACAAAACAGGATAACCTTGAGCAAACATATCGTAAGCCCATGTAAATATGGAGATTCGTGTTTTTCCTGAGTTTCTGTTTACACTAATGTTTTTGTTGTATTCTAAACGTACTGGGGGTGTTTATCGTTTCATCCCCTGAGGGTTAGGTATATTAGCGAATTAATCCTTCACTAGGGTGCTTCATAAAAGAGTTTTCTTCCGAATTTTTCCGGGAAGGTGTAACAGATCAAACATAAAAAAGAAGCAAATTTGATGGAATCGTTTTCCGTGAAACAAATAAAAGTTGTTTGCGAAGATAAATACCAGGCTGTACTTTGATTAATTTCAGAATAAATAAATCGTCTCTCGGATTATCTGAATACCTCGGTTGAGGTTTTTCATTGGGAAAAATCAGTCCGGTGGTTCCGCAGTTATTCACATTTAAAATTTTCTCTTGTTTCATTCGATATTTTCTAAACTACAAATCCGATTGATCTGAAATTTGGGTTTCACGAGGAGCGTTCAATTTTTCCTGAAAGTGGTCTATGCCTCATATTCATGAAATTTTTTATCCTCTTTATTGTCTCATATACAGCACTTCTTCCCAGTTGAGTCAATTGCACTAATTTTTTTACGTTTCGGAAACCTTTCCTATGCCTGCTTTTTTATTTCTAATTGCGACATTATTTCATGAATTGTATACCTGTGGACAATCACTAATATTTGACAAATAGTGTTGCCATGCAACTTTGGCTATATCCGACTATCTGCACAACATATTTTACACATTACTTTTTTGTCTAATTTTGCTACAAAAATGAAGTACTACTCTGTCAAGAAAGTACCGGGAATTTTCAATTAAAACAACATTTTTACATTTAATCGTCAAAATTTATTGGGTCGCCTTCAAAATAGGCTTCCAATTATCGAAACATTTTTTATAGGCGCTTTCCGGGATGGACTTTAGCTCTCGCGCCGAATTTTGTTTTATGGCTTCAATCGACTCAAAACGGGTGCCACGAAGGGGCAATTTTAGTTTTGGGAAGAGGAAAAAGTCGCAGGGAGCCAAGTCCGGCGAATACGGTGGTTGCTGAAGCACGTTTGTTGAGTTTTTGGCGAGAAAGTCAGTCACAATCGTAGCTCGGTGAGAAGGCGCGTTATCGTCATGCAAAATCCATGAGTTGTTCGCCCACAAATTTGGCCGCTTCTTACGGATACGCTCACGCAAACGTTTCATAACGCCTAGGTAATACTCCTTGTTTACCGTCTGACCCTCTGGAACGAATTCGTAGTGCACCACGCCACGGATATCGAAGAAAACAATGAGCATCACCTTCATTTTCGAGCGGCTTTGGCGTGGTTTTTTCGGTTTCGGCTCATTTTTTGCCACCCATTCCGATGATTGCTGGCTTGTTTGCATATCGTACTCGTAGACCCAGGTCTCATCACCAGTTATAATGCGTTCCATGAATGTAGAATCGGAATTACAGCGATCCAGCATGTCTGAAGCAACCTGTTCGCGATGACGTTTTTGAAGAAAATTCAGGTCTTTCGGTACGAGTCGTGCGGCCACCTTTCTCATGCCCAAAATATCAATCAAAATCGTACGTGCGGACTTGTGGGATATCTTAAGATCATGTGCTATCTTTCTCAAGCTGGTACGACGGTTTTCCAGCACCCTTTCCTTAATTTTATCGACGTTATCTTCGATCGAAGCCGTCGATGGGCGTCCGGAACGAGGCAAGTCTTCGACCACTTCACGACCGTCCTTGAAGGCTCTGTACCACTGATATGCATGAGTTTTCGATAGAGCATTATCACCAAAAGCCTTTTGTAACATTTTCAATGCATCGGCACACAAAAATTCATTTGCAACACAAAACTTTGAACAAATTCTTTGCTCAACGTAATCACCCATAGTAAAAATCGGCACGCACTCTGACATCGACTGACTTAATCAGCTGTTGCAAACACACTAGTTGACAGATCCCGCTCAAGCTTGGCATAGTAATTAAGGACAGTGGTACCAACCTAGGAAAAAAAATTTCACCTGCCTGATTGCCCCGCCAGATTTAAATCGATAATTCCCGGTACTTTCTTGACAAATGTATATTGAAATTATGAAAAAAAATAAATTGCGGATACTTTCTAGGCGGACGATATAATAAAACCAGAGGCCTCAGACTCTAGAATTTCATTTTTCACCCTCAAAACCAGAAGTTAATCACAATTATTGCTGATGATTAAACCAAAGTCAACAAGAATTCATTGCTTATACTCTTGTTGATCTCGGGCACCACAGACACTGAATAATCACAGAAAATTTCCAACCCACGCTCTTGACGTAGGAAACACCATTTTTTCATAATCACGACTCCTTTCCTTTTTTTTTACGACAAAACGACCGGAAACACGTTAACATCCGAGGGTACAACTCCGGCGTCCGCGCGACAGAAATTATTTCAACCCTTTTTACGCCAATTTCTGGCGCTGTCAGCCTGTACTGCGTCATAACTAATGAGAATAGATGATGATCTATAGCATTACAGCTGAGGGGATGCGTTTTATTTCGCCAAAGCATCTGTATTCATTAGACCTCACATAATGATCTAATTTTAAGCCCTACTCTACATCTGCAGATGCGGCGGACGTAACCGATGCAACTTGAAATATACCTAGTTGCGCAAAAAATATCCGGATGCAACATTCATACAGTTTCGATTATAAGAAATACTGAAGAACGATTTATAAAGGCGACTTCTAGAGCTTTTCCACTAATTCATTTATATAGTCCACTGTCTGTGCAACTGTCACTTTTGAAGCTGTCATCTTCTGACATTTGACGAGTAAAAACTACGGCATTACTAAAAATGGAATGTCAGAATTAGAAAACACACAACAATATCTTAATAGTTTGCATCATAAGGTAAAATTCACTATGGAAACACAATGTCATGGCAAAATAAATTTTCTGGGCATAACTTTAACTAAGAATAGTGATGAAATTTCCTTTGATATATTTAGAAAAAGCCACATCGACAGACAAAACCATTCCCAAGTTTTCAATCCATCCGAACATTCATAAACTCACTGCATACAGATCAATGATACATAGAGAATTTTCATTTCCTTTAAATAATATTAGGTTAAAAAAGGAACTGAGTACAATCAAACAAATCGCCACAAATAATCTTTCCGAAACTAAAATCATAAATTCTCTCATAAATAAAAACAAAAACAACTAATTCGTAAGCACATATACCCCATTTCCATATCAGATAATATAGGCAAAAAAAATCATAAAATTAACATCTTTTGGACCAGTCTCACAGTAAATAGCTCAAATTTTGTCAAAAATTAACATAATAACAGCTTTCACACCCTCATATAAAATTTCCAACCTCTTTTTCAATGCAAAAGACAAAAACAACCCGCTGGAGTATATAAATCAAGTTGTCCACAGTGCAGTAGAGTATATATAGGATAAACCGGAAGATCTTTCCACAAAAGGTACAAAGAACATCAGTCTGCCTTTAGGAACCGGAAGGATAACTCCAATTTTGCAAAACATTTTTTCGTTACCGACCATATCTACCCAGAATTGGACAATCTCGAAATATTGCACATGGAAGCGAAAGGAAAAAAACTAGAGATCCTGGAATCCATAGAAATCCATCAATACGAAAAGCACGTACCGACAATAAAACTATTAAATGAGGAGACGGGTCTGTGGCAAACTCCAGTTTTTGAAGTATTGCCGAAGCCATCCAGAAATACTACTCTGTCAAGAAAGTACCGGGAATTTTCAATTAAAACAACATTTTTACAATTAATCGTCAAAATTTATTGGGTCGCCTTCAAAATAGGCTCCATTTGCTCCAATACATCTATGCCAACGGCACTTCCAATTATCGAAACATTTTTTATAGGCGCTTTCCGGGATGGACTTTAGCTCTCGCGCAGAATTTTGTTTTATGGCTTCAATCGACTCAAAACGGGTGCCACGAAGGGGCCATTTTAGTTTTGGGAAGAGGAAAAAGTCGCAGGGAGCCAAATCCGGCGAATACGGTGGTTGCTGAAGCACGTTTGTTGAGTTTTTGGCGAGAAAGTCAGTCACAATCGTAGCTCGGTGAGAAGGCGCGTTATCGTCATGCAAAATCCATGAGTTGTTCGCCCACAAATTTGGCCGCTTCTTACGGATACGCTCACGCAAACGTTTCATAACGCCTAGGTAATACTCCTTGTTTACCGTCTGACCCTCTGGAACGAATTCGTAGTGCACCACGCCACGGATATCGAAGAAAACAATGAGCATCACCTTCATTTTCGAGCGGCTTTGGCGTGGTTTTTTCGGTTTCGGCTCATTTTTTGCCACCCATTCCGATGATTACTGGCTTCTTTGCATATCGTACTCCTAGACCCAGGTCTCATCACCAGTTATAATGCGTTCCATGAATGTAGAATCGGAATTACAGCGATCCAGCATGTCTGAAGCAACCTGTTCGCGATGACGTTTTTGAAGAAAATTCAGGTCTTTCGGTACGAGTCGTGCGGCCACCTTTCTCATGCCCAAAATATCAATGAAAATCGTACGTGCAGACTCGTGGGATATCTTAAGATCATGTGCTATCTCTCTCAAGCTGGTACGACGGTTTTCCAGCACCCTTTCCTTAATTTTATCGACGTTATCTTCGATCGAAGCCGTCGATGGGCGACCACTTCACGACCGTCCTTTAAGGCTCTGTACCACTGATATGCACGAGTTTTCGATAGAGCATTATCACCAAAGGCCTTTTGCAACATTTTCAATGCATCGGCACACGAAAATTCATTTGCAACACAAAACTTTAAACAAATTCTTTGCTCAACGTAATCACCCATAGTAAAAATCGGCACGCACTCTGACATCGACTGACTTAATCAGCTGTTGCAAACACACTAGTTGACAGATCCCGCTCAAGCTTGGCATAGTAATTAAGGACAGTGGTACCAACCTAGGAAAAGAAATTTTTACCTGCCTCATTGCCCCGCCAGATTTAAATCGATAATTCCCGGTACTTTCTTGACAGAATGTATATATAATAGTTGAGACATAATTTGTTTACTCAGTTTGAAAATGTAGTACCACTACGAAACTCGAGTCACTGTATAATCAGTAAATAAACTGATAGAAAACATAGTAATTTCTCATTTCATTCCAATTAACTATCACAAAGTAACGGACTACTACTCCATCCAATATTTAAAAATGGTACGATACGAGCTTCAACAACACAATGAAATTGTTAAAATTCGATAAATGAAGGCATCTTCTCGGCCGGCAATAGTGAAACTGGTAGGAAAATTTGAGCTGTTGGGACAAGTAAGAGATGTGAAGAATCGAAACCGTGTGTGTCGCTCAAGAACTGAAAATTTTGCTGCTGCAGCTTGTAGTGTTGACGAAAATCCAGGTTTGTCGATTCCTCGTCGATCTTTGGAATTAAGCATTTCACAAACGACATTACACCGTATTTTGCATGAAGACTTGAGACTCAGTTAACACAAGAAATCAAGCCTGTCAATCGCTACCAACGTCGTATATTCCCTGATTGGATCCTTAAAATGCATCAGAATGACCCGTATTTTTATCGAAAATTCATCTTCTGTGATGAGGCCCATTCTTGGAGGCTACGTAAATAAGCCGAATTATCACAATTGGGGGTCGGAAAATCCAAGAATGCTTGTTGAAAAGCCTGTGGTTTATGGGCAGCTGGTGTGATTGAATCATTCGAAAATGCGGCTTGTGCAACTGTTACGATGAATGGATTGCGCTAGCGAGCTATGATTTTTCATGGCCGGAATTGGAAGATATTGAAGTGGACGATGTTTATTTCAAACAAGACGGCGCTACGTACCACACAAGCAACGAAACAACGTGATATTTTTCGAAGAGGTAATCACAATTGGCCACCGAGATCTTGTGATTTGACACTTTCATTTTTTTTTCTATGCGGCCACGTGGATTCAAGATCTTAAAGATGGAATTCGTGAAGTTATCGAGGACATATTGCCGCAAATATACTAATGCGTCATGAAAATGATATGGTGCTGCAACCATAGCTGTGGCGGCCATTTGTCTGATATCATTTTCCATTGTTAAAGATACCTTCCTCTTTACAATGAAGGAAACAACCATGGATTTCTCTTAAAATACGTTCGTTTTTATTTTATATTAAAATGAAAAATGAGAGAGAGTGCTAATCTGAAATCTGGTTCTTATTTCTTCCTTGCCAATGCCATCCTAGTTAATTGTGACTCCCAGGTGCTTGAATTTGCCAACTTGTTGAAGAGTACTTCTAAGCGAGCGTCGGAGTTAATAACCAGGTACTTCTTCAAACTAACTTGTAGTCCCCATTTCTTGAATTCATCATAAAGCCTCTTTGTCTTAAACTCCAGATCGTAGGAGTCTTGTGCAATTTCACCCTGATCATCAGCGAAGCTAAGCGAGGAGAGCGTTCCATTCCCAATGGGTACTGCTTATTAACCCTAATTTTTTATACGTATTTTTTGTTTGTTTTGACAGAAGATATAAAGTGGAGCTATGGCGTTTTAGAAACCTATAATCCCCATTGAGAAACCCAATAGACGGGATCGATCAGATATCGGACACAGTTCAACTATTTTTACCCTCACGTCCGATTGAATATCTGAGCACAGGGGAAGGTCGCAGTCCATTCATAAGCCATCATCATTAGCCGCCTAATAAAAAATCGTTTTTGCTACGTGTCCCTAGGGAACGTTCGAATTAAGGGGAATGTTGTCCTTGGGATTTTTGACGATCATTAGGGAGGAAAGCGAGCGTTATATCAAAGAAAATGGAACCGAAAACTTTTAATAATACATAGGCGTGCTTAATTGGCTGTGGTGCAGGCAATTATCTGCGAACGCAAATCTTATATAATAAACACCGCTAATAAAGTAAACACTGGCGTTCCTTTCAACATGCGAATATTATAAATCCCCAACTTCACTAATTGGATAGATGTTTGACAGAGTTTGTGTGTGTACTCAAAATATCTTCCATTTTCCCAGCAACCTTATCTCATTTCAGCAGATACCCACAAATTAATTGGACCCGCTTCTAGATAATTAATTGGGTTTTTCTTACTGCCAATCTACGGGGAAATTGCGATCTTGCCAATACTCAGTTATTAATATCCGGCGCTGAATAAACAGACGATTACTAAACAATCCTCCTTTATTCATTAAGGATAAATGGAAGTTCTCCCTGGGTTTTTTGCGAAAGTTAACGAGGTACTCCTAACAATGTTTGATACTAATTATGATATATTTATATGGAATTGAACAAGGCTCTATTATCGGTCTTCAACGTTCTCGACTTATTCGTCGTTGATACAACGACTGTTTTTCTTCAGAATCCCCACCAATATGATTATACAGTAGGGTTCTTGAAGGTCCCTCAAACTCTGTTAGCTTTTGAACCAATCAATGGAGATATTTCAAATTTGGAATTATAAAATGGCTGGTTATCCAATAAAGATCTAGCGTTTCTGAAATTATAAACAAGTATCTATCGGGTGTTATTTTTAGAGTGATAGAACTTTCGATAGGGATTGTGATTTGACAGAAAGTAGAAGCCATGTTGTTTTGACATTTCTGTTCAGTAAGCATTGACACATTATCATGGAGAGACTCACGTCGTAACAACGTTTACATGTTGTTGAAATTTATTTTCAAAATCAGTGTTCTACTAGCCAAACTTATAGAGCACTTCGTGAAATTTATGATTTACATAATCGTCCATCAGAGCAGCTTATTCGTCGATTTATCGATAGATTTCGCACAACATTTTCTCTACTCGATGCAACAACAACAACAACAAGACAAAGAACTGAACGTTCAGAAGGAAATATCGCTGCTGTAAGTCATAGTGTTAATGATGATCTAGATGTGTCTATTAGTCGACGTTCATAACAAGTTGGACTATGTGCATCCATCACATGGAAAATTTTGCCTAAAGACCTTGGTCTACACCCATACAAGATCCAATTGGTTCAAGAAATAAAGCTACTTGACCATAATAAGCGTTTGTTTGTTGATTGGGCCCTAGAATAGCTTGGAGTTAATCCAATTTTTTATCGTAAAATTGTGTTTAGTGATGAAGCACATTTATGGTTGAACGGCTTTGTAAACAAGCAAAATTGCCGTATATGGAGTAAAGACAAACCTCAAGAAGTTCTGCAGGTTTCACTGCATCCTGAAACATGCACGCTGGAGGCCTCATCGGTCCATATTTCTTTAAAAACAATGCTGGAGTTTATGTAACAGTGAATTGTAGCCGTTAAATATCGATGATCAATGATTATTGGTTTCAAAATTTGAATGGTATCAACCCAGAAGTGTTTAGGTTCCAACAAGATCATGATGCTACCGTAACAATTGATTTATTGCAAGAAAGACTTAGCAATAACATTATTTCGGGAATGGTCCAATTAATTGGCCTCCAAGATCATGCGACATAACTCTACTGGATTATTTTCTTTGAGGTTATGTCAAGTCATTGGTTTATGCTGATGAATCAGAAACAATAGACGCTTTGGAAGCCAACATAACTCGTGGTATTGAAGGAATAAGGCACAGCTAGTCGTAGTGGACATATGCTGGAAATTATTTTTAAAACATAAATGTCACACAATTATCTTTCAAATAAAGAGAAATTTGGCTTTAATCTTAATTTAAATGAGGTTTATTTCAATTTAAAGTTCTATCACTCTTAAAAAACACCCGATAGCTATTAGTTGTATTAAGTATAGTCCGACAAGACATCATAAAAATTATTCTTCAATAATATTAAAGATATTTGAGGTTTTCCCAAGATGCATATGTTTGGTATCATCTTAATATTTCATTTAAATTACATAAACTTAAAACGATTATAGAGCGTCTTCTGGTTCATCGCGAAGCAAGTTTTTATCAAGTTCAATCATTTTTTGTCAATGTGTGTCAGAAATGCGCATTTTAATGATTTTCTATTAAGTCTGTATTTCGTTTTCAGTAGGATCAAACGGTTCTGTGCAATTAAAATAGAATATTCATTACACCCAGACAAGTTTTATGCGAAGACGATGCCAACACAGCCCTTGAGGTGCTTGAGGGTATTCGAACACAAGTGCTAGTAGTTAATTTCTTCAATGTAAGCCAAAGTGTGATATCACGTTTACTGTCACGGTACTCTGCCACTGGAACTCGTCGTTAAAGACCCTGAAGGGGTAGATCAAGTGCTATAACGCCAGTAGTCGACCGACTTCTAAATCTTTCGGTGAGAAAACAGCCTTTCAGCACATGCAGAGTGGCAAGTTAACATCTTCGAGATTTCACCGTTTCCCTGAGCAGAAGTGTCGAAAGACGTCTCCATAAAGTCAATCTAATATCGAGACGCTTGTTAAAAAGAGTTCCATTCATTCATGAACACAAACGTCAAAGATTAGACAAGGCAATGGAGCAGGTGCACTGGCGAGATGAATACTACTCAGATATTTTGGTGTTAAACTTGGTGATCAGGATAAAACCTGGGTGACCCAACCAGCAGTGTCTGTACGTCAAAAGCAATTGGGTTCCTTATGAATTGAAACCAAGAGACCAGAAAAGGCGATTACTTGTGAGCAGCTGCTTCAAAGACGAAAAGGAAAGGGTTTTTTTATAGCGGGTAGTGACTGGTGACGAAAAGTGGATCTTCTACGACAACTCCAAGAAATACTACGCTTTGCCTGGCCAATCGTTGCCATCGACCTTAACATCAACACCAAAGCTCAGCTTTCAGAGTTCTGAACTTATGCTGTGTATCTGGTAGAACTAAGGGGGCCTTGTGTACTACGAGCTGCTAAAACCTGGTGATTCCGTTATGGGTGATCGATACATGTTGTAATTACCGTGCATTGCGAAAAAACGGCCGGAATATAAGGACAGACATGATGAAGTCATTCTTTTCAATGACAAAGCTGTGCTCACGTCGCTAAAGTTGTCGATAACTATTTAGGACATGTATTTTCTACACGTCTCCACAGTATTGATAGAATACTGCTTCAATGATTGTGAATTTTCGTGAAACACCGGTTTTTCGTATCTGGTATCGAAACAAGGAAATATAATTATATTATTCCACTAGTATAATAAAGTAGTTTCATTATTCCACTAGTGTAATAAAGTATAGTCCGTATAGAAAGTATCCGAAAATTATTATTTTCATAATTTTAATATACTTCTTGATAGTAACATTCTAAGACTAGAGTAATGTATGTGCAGAGAGTCGGTTATAGCAAAAGTTGCATGGCAATTCTATTTGTTAAAAATTGTTGATTGTCAACAGGTATACAATCTACGAAATAATGTCGCAACTAGAAAAAAACCGGTAGAATGTTTGTATAGAAAAGGTTTTCGAAACGTTAAAAAATTAGTGCAATTGACTGAACTGGGAAAAAGTGCTGCATATGAGACAATAAGGGGATAAAAAAAATGGCATGGATATGCCATATGAGATTAAAGGAAACAATTACGCTTTATTGGATGGAGTAGTCCGTTACTTTGTGACGCTTTATTGGCCTTAGGACGACACAATACGCGCCTGGGGTTTTGCAAATTGGCTAACAGATTTGGAAATCAACGAAATAAAAAAGTATGTCCAGAAAAAGTATGTCGGTATGTCACTGAAAAGACAAAGCCACATATCAAGGAAACCAAAAAAGTCCCTATAATGACACATTTACAAAAGGAACGAAGAATAAAATTTTGTCAACGTTTTAAGAAGATAATTTTAATAATGGTTTATATCTGATGAAAGTTGTTTTCAACTTGGTGGAAATCACTTAAAAATCCTATCTAAATAACCTGTTACCGTTCAAATTTCCAAATTTCCCACCAAAATAATGGTTTGGGGAGGAATAACTCAGCGTGGTGCTACGCCTTTCTGTATAGTTGATGAAACCAATATTAGTGAAAAACCATTTTCTCCTCGAAACGGCGCATACTTTTTATCCAGAGGGGTAGCCTTTTTAGCAGGACAATGCCATACTTCAACCTATTCTCAAGCTTGGATGCAAGAACACCAAGTAACAGCCATTTCATGGCCAGCAGCTTCACCAGATCTTAGTCCCATTGAAAACATATGAGGACTAAGGAAGATTGAAGTTGAACGAGCAGCGCCACGAATTAAAGATGATTTAATTTAGTCAGTCCTGGACTACCATTACCGAAAATTATGGAGGTCATCTAGTTTCGGGTGTACCTCGACGTTTAGTCAAGTGTTTACAGTTAAATGGAGGTTGTATAAGTGAATAAGATGAATATTTTGTAATAATTTTCTAAATCAAGAATTAAAAATATATACTATTATAAATAATTACAATTGAGCTTTGTACTTTCTACTATAGTTTCATTGTTCTACTAGTGGATAAAGTGGTACTTTATACGTTTCACAAGTGTAGTTCGATTATAAGGTGATTGTGAATAAAGATATTCGTTATCATCAAGATTTCTCACACGATTCTTCAGCTCTATATTAAATGGCGATCATCAAAAAGGAACAATCATCACAATAAGCTCATAGAACCGCTTCCACTTACACAATCCAAAACAAAAAAGGCACAATTGAAGTAATTTGTCAGAAATTAAGGCAAATTAAATATAAAACATGCCGAGTAAACCCTCCAAGGTAATTCATAATGCGACCCCTCTTAAAATCCCCCCTTTACGACCATATCTCGCACCCCGGAGACAAGGCAATCAAATATACCGCCCGAAATCTTACTAAAAATTCATGTTTACCTCATGTAATCCTGTTTGCATAAGATCATCCCCGACCTAGTGAAGCAAGAAGTCCCAATATCGGCCAACATGGCCGCACAACACGAGCACTTCAGGCATCCGTTGTGCCAGTAACGATCGAGCGCGTGTAACAGAAACCTCTCGAGTATTTTTCCACCGCAACCCCAACAAGTCCTCACTGTATTGTTATTATTGTTCGTGTTGTTATTATGCGTGGGGTTGTGCATCTGGTTGTGCATCTGATCATCCTGGGGGGGACCGCTGCTGCCAAGGCCTGGGTGTGGGTGGTGGGGGTGTTGGTGGGGATGTTGTTCGTGGTGGGGGTTGACACCTGCAAAAATGAAAAAATTTGCACTGAAAATAGTTATTTCGTAATACTTTGCAAAGATAACAGGGTATTTATCATAATTTGACCCATCAATGTGACAATAGCAGACATTGACTCCTAAGTGTGACTCTCTTTTGTTTCCTTAACTGCGAATTTAACTGAAGGGTGTATCAATAAGAGCGCAAGATTCCAGCGTTCAATAAAACATGATTTTCTGTAGTATTGAAATATTTATTGATTCAGAAAATATACATTTGTGAATTATGTATGAAACAAAATATCTTGTAAATGGCCACGGCTTTGCTGGCATATGCGTACCCTCTTGATGAAATTTTCAATATCGTTATTGAATACATGTGGTGGTATTTCATTGATACAGCGTCTAATCGAACGCTTCGATGGTTGCAGGCTTATTGGCATAAACCTGTGACTTTAGATAACCCCACAGCTAGAAGTCTAAAGGCGTTAAATCGCAGCGTGGAGGGCAATTCTGGTCACCAAATTGGGAAATGACACGACCAGGAGCAAACTCGTGCAGGATCACTGTTCATGGTCTACTGGCAGAAGTTGTTGAGTCAGTTGAATTTTATAGGCATGCAGCTGTAAATCTTTAGTGAGAATTCGCTGAAGATTTCATGTTGAAATGTTCAATTCTTGTGCCTTATGGTGAATTGACGTCTCTGGGATTTTTATCGTATGTTTCACATCAGTTACCGAACTATCGGGTGTTTTTTTAGAGTGATAGAACGATAGGGATAATTGTGAATTGACAGAAGGTAGAAGCTATGTTGTTTTGGACTCAACAAATTGGACTCTGTGCACCCACCACAGGGAAAATTTTGCGTAAAGATCTTCGTCTACACCCATGCAAGATCCAACTGGTTCAAGAACTAAAGCCACTTGACCATAATAAGCGCCGTTTGTTTGCTGATTGGACCCTAGAACAGCTTGAAGTTGATCCACTTTTTTATCGTAAAATTGTGTTTAGTGATGAAGCTCATTTCTGGTTGAACGGCTATGTAAACAAGCAAAATTGCCATATATGGAGTGAAAACAATCCTCAAGAAGTTTTGCAGGTTCCATTCCATCCTGAAAAATGCACTGTATGTTGTGCTTTACACGCTGGAAGCTTCATAGGTCCATATTTCTTTAAAAACGATGCTGGAGCTAATGTAACAGTGAATGGTGCTCGTTACAGATCGATGATCAAGATGGTATTACACCGCATGCTGCTACCGCAACAATTGATTTATTGAAAGAAAGATTTGGCGATAACATTATTTCGAGAATTGGTCCAATTAATTGGCTTCCAAGATCATGCGACATAACTCCACTCGATTATTTTCTTTGGGGTTATGTCAAGTCATTAGTTTTTGCTGATAAACCAGAAACAATAGACACTTTGGAAGCCAACATAACTCGTGTTATTGATGAAATAAGGCCTGAATTACTCGAAAAAAAGGTCCAAAATTGGTCTGGTCGAATGCGGTTCCTCAGAGCTAGTCGTGGTGGGCATATGCCGGAAATTATTTTTAAAACATAAATAAAATTTGAATATTAAAACAAATTGAAATATGTTTATCTTCTACAATTTTAATTTCAAAAAAATTTTTATTCAAAAAACTTTTAGAAATAAATTTATGTCTACACAAGCACCGCTTACATTCTAAAAGTTTTTTGAATAAAATTTTTTTTTGAAATTAAAATTGTAGAAGATAAACATATTTCAATTTGTTTTAATATTCAAATTTTGTTATATTTCTTCTATCGAGTAAAAGGCCTTTCTATTTTATAAAACATAAATGTCATAAAATTATCTTTCAAATAAAAAAAAATTTGGCTTCAATCTCAATTTCAATATGTTTTATTTCAATTCAAAGTTCTATCACTCTAAAAAACGCCCGATAGTACTTTAGAATTTTTTGATAATTCTTTTCACAGAAGATGAATTAGGGACATTAATTCGACCGAACATTGGACACACTTTACGAATAGTGGTAATTAAACTTTCACCATTTTATATGACTTGAAGTAAAACACTTTATTTCCGCTTATATTTATTGCTCACAACAATTGTTTCGTTAGTTACTATGGTAACTAACTCAGTTAGTTACCATACTCACTCGATGAAGTCAATATGTAATTGGCTAAACAATTGTTATAAATATAAGCGGAAATAAAATGTTTCACTTCAAATCATATACGATGAACTTCCGTCAAGTAGAGACCGAAACAATCAAGAATTTTCACCATTTCGATAATAATTTTTGACAATCAGGACGCGTTGTTCTACCATGTAATGCTCCATGTTTACTAACTATCTTTTGTCAACTTTCGATCTGTCACTTCATAATCATGTGGCATTATGACTGTCAAACATGGCGCGCAATTCAAATCTTGTGCTATTGAAACTTTATATGTATTCGAGATAGCCTTAGAAATAATAACAGTTCACCTTGGTGACTCTTGATGTCGAGTGGCCCTTCTGGCTCTCGGTATAAGCTTTATATTTTTGTTAAGGTATTTATTTATTATTATTTCTTGAATATATAGTTATTAGGTAATAATATTTAAATAAGGTTATTCTGATTTTCACAAATTTTTATTGTTGTGTTTACAACAATCGTTTCGCTATCAGAGTAGCATCATCAGGCAGGTTTACATTTTGAATATCTAAGCTTGTTTCCGAAATCCGTTGCTATTTATATTACAGTAAGTACAATAAATTTTTATTGAGCACTAAAACCCCAAATAAAAAAGGTCTGCAAATTCCAGCTTATCTGAATATATTTAACAGAGGTGAGTTATTTAAATCTATTTGTTTGTTAAGTAATATTCCAATTTTATTGTGTTTATTTATCTCTAGGAATTCTAATAGGTTTAAGGCATAACTTTTACTCTCTATATGTAGAATTTCAAAATTATGGTTGAAATTATGTCCTGTTTCTAACAAATGGTTAGAATATGTAGATTTACCTTTATTATTGAGGAAACTCTTCAACTGTTCACAAATTATATGTCGGAAAGTTCTTCCAGTCTGTCTTATGTAAACTTTAGGGCAATCACCGCAGGTTAACTTATAAACCCCCGATTTATCATCTTTATGTGTACAGTATTTATTATTGTTAATAAATTTACAAGTTTGAATTGGTTTTAAATAAAGTTCTTATATTATATTTATTTTTGAGGTATGTAGCAATACCTCAGAAATACCTTTAGTGTATTTTAAGGAACTGTATTTAAATTTTTTTTTTACATTAGGATACACCATATTTAAAGCTATTTTATTATTTTTATTCATCAATAATTTGTCTATCAACTTAGGATCATAGTCATTATTAATAGCCATTTGTTCAATTATGTTAAGTTCTGAAATATAATTTTCTCGATTCATGGGAATATTAACTAATCTATGGATCATACAATTGAATGCTGATAATTTTTGATTTAAAGGATGGTTTGATTCATTGTCTATAATAGAATCCGTATAGGTTGGTTTGGGAAATATTGAAAAATCATGTGTCGTATCGACCACTATACTGTTTCTACTAAATAAATAACATTGAATTTTTGGGTGATATTTTCTTTTCTTCTACTCTGGTAGAGAAGTACGCAGCTAATTTCCTTCAAATAGGCAGGCCTTTGTCTACCTGGCGACCACTTTCCCAGTATGATAAACTCACGCCCATCTCTACTGAGCCTTGTGACCGGCTTCCTCAAAGTCCACGTCACGAAGGATCGGTCCCAAGATGGAACCTTGAGGCACACCTTTGCATAGGTGAATTTGTGGAATTATTTTATTTCGATTCAAATGCGACCAGGTTCGTTTGCACATGAGTCTCCCTTAAAGTTAGATAATGTGGACAGAATACCAATAGGTTGCAAAATATTCAGGTTCTTCGGATTATGGACCTGTTTCACGGAAATAACAAGGGCTTTTTTCCACTGATTCGGAAATGAAGTATACTGTAAGCAAAAATTTAGAATATGTGTGATATTGGGAAAGATATCGTATACAAAATTTAAAAACAGCCCTCGTATATTCCAGATGTCATTTTCACGAGCGGAGTTTCGAATTTCGCACCGGAAAATATTAGAAATAGCGAGCTCACCGAACGAATCATACCGGACAGGCCGGAATTATTCCGGCCGTTACAGTTTCAATTCCGCCGTGTTCCTGCAGGTTAATGGGGGTTGATGAACGGACATAAAAAAATAATTCGCTCATCAGACCGTCGGGGTCGTTGGCGATCGGCACGTACGGTCCGGTCAATTTCTGCCGGTTCCGTGTCGAGACAGGGCCCCGGACACGGACCCGATTTCCGGCGATTCCGGGGCTAAAACATCAACACCTCACAAATTAAACTCTCTTATAAATGGGGCAGGACGAGGTCAGCGGACGATTCTTGAAAATTGGATACAGTCCATTTCTTGAGCGAGACGCGAGTGCGTTGGGATGATGCTCGGTGTGAAATGAGGAATTTACTGAAATTATGGGTTGGGGACGAAACTTCAAGAATTTATTTAAGATGCTTCGGATTAGTCCGGTCAATTTAGACAATTGAAATTAAGAAAATTCTGACAGAGCCAAATCTTCGTAGAGACCTTAGGTTTACCACAAGGAATAAAGTGTCAAAAGTCCCAATCATTTTCATATGCGCTAAGGGACTTGTTCGGGACCCAAGATCAAAATTTTAGGTTTTTTGGATTTTTCTCGAAAACGGTAAGTTTTATCGAAAGAGTACCTCAAAGCAAAATTGTAGGTCTTAAAATTCTCTATAAAAATGGTACTTATGATTTTTTCTCAAAGACCCACTATTTCCCAGATATTGCGCTTGTAAGAATCATGTTTTACATAGTATGCACACATATGCCACGTATATAAATATTTAGGTACTCAAGCAAGCAAAAATGCCTACTCGTGTCTCTTTTATGTATACATTATACTATTCTAACAAAATATACTCTAAAAAGACCGCCGGTCCCTTACCGAATCCCCTCTACTTGAATAACATCTGGCCTTGAATAACATCTGCCTATTCTTTTGTCCGTGTGGTGTCGTTCACGTATACCTGCTTCTTTTAGTGTTGAACGAGCAGTTCGAGTTACTATACGTATTTATTACAAGTGTCTACTATTGTAGTTAGTGTTGATCAATATTAAAAAAGGTCACAATTTTGCTTTATTTGTAATAATCTTTTGACTGAAGATGAAACTGTTGTGGTCAGTCGTGGAATGCCAACTTTAATCGATGCAAGTGTCGCGAGAAGTGATGAGTTTGCTGATTATTTAAGAAGCCAAAAGTCCGTTACAATTCACGTGGATTGCAGAAAATCATACACCCGGAAAACTTCAATCCCTGCATCATGAGGAAGAACAGGCCAGTACTTCAAAAGTAAGTCCACGTCATACTAGAGCGCGAATAAGTGAATCCAGCTTTTGTTTTAAAAAACACTGCTTATTTTGTAGCGATGAAGCGGATGAAGAAGCAGAAAAGAAGAAAGCGAAGAATTATCGCCGAAAAATTTATAAAGTTTCTACACTTTAAAATTACCTAAAGATCGTTCTGATGATGTGTCAAAAGCTGTCTTTGCGCGTTTAATTTTCAGTATGATTTAGTTGCTGCTGACACTAAATACCATGACAGTTGTTACAAATCCTTCCTGAGACCTAATACTGGCGGTAAAATTGGCCGTCCTCAAAGTGAGGCTATAAATTTTGCAATGGAGGAAATTTTCAATTTCATTGAAAGTAGCGATGACAGACAGTTTTCTTTAGATGAACTGAAGAATGTTTGCCAAAATGTAGCTTTAGAAAACGGGATACGATTGAAATAAAAGTATGGTAGTAGAATTATTATAGAGAAGCCTGGAAAATTAACATTTATTTGTTTTGTAGACAATTACCAAGACATTTTGAATCAAGCCTGGTCTGATAACAAAAACTTGAATGAAAAGGAAACACGGTGGAATTTTTATTTGAACAATTTCTAAGCATTCATCAACAGGAGGGAGAAGAAGAATAACAAGAAGAAATTGAAGAAAACATGATTGTTGAAGTTGAATATGAAGAGTATGAGTCAGATTAAAGTAATAAAAAAGTTAGAACGACAGTTAAACTCAGTAACCCATATCAATAATCTTCATACTATTAAATAATTATTGCTCCTGAAAATAACGTCATAAAGGTTCGTGGAATAGGCCTACCGGGGATACCACGTTAAAAAAACGCGCCGAGTACACTACCTCACAGGTGGTGTGGAAATGTGTGCATATTATGTAGAACGTGATTCTTACAAGCGCAATATCTGGGAAATAGTGGGTCTTAGAGAAAAAAAATCATAAGGACCATTTTTATAGAGAATTTTAAGATCTACAACTTTGCTCTGAGGTACTTTTTAGATAAAACTTACCGTTTTCGAGAAAAATCCAAAAAACCTAAAATTTTGATCTTGGGCCCCGAATAAGTCCCTTAGTGCACATGGGACTGATTGGAGCTTTTGACACTTTATTCCTTGTGGTAAACCCAAGGTCTCTACGAAGATTTGGCTCTATCGGAATTTCCTTTATTTGATCACTATGTTTATGTCTAAATTGACCTCAATTTGCCTCAAGCAATGTCACTCGCGCCAGTCACTGGATCCGTGGTGGAAGATCGCCCGAATCACCCCTTAGTGAATGCCACCAAGCTGTACTGGCAAATTCCTTTATAGAACGGACATAGGAGGTGTATAATAGCTCACACGTTGGTAGACTGCATACATGGAAGGAGCGATATAAGGAGTAACATAATTGCTTGGTTTTGCTGTATATATTGGCAATATGACGGAACCCAGATAAATTAGAGGTAACTGTACCCCTAAATCACAATGCTCGTCAACAGTTCTCAGCAATATCCTCTCGATGAAATAGTCAATTTTTGGATATTTTCTGCCTATGTGAAGCACGCAGCACTTATCAGTGTTAAGAGGCAGCATCCATTCTTCACACCATCGACTCAACGTGTTCAGGTAGGAGGACAACTATAAAATTTCATGTCATCGACAAATAATGCACAGTTCGATTTTATGGAGAGTGAAAGATCTGATGTGAACAAGAGGAACAAAATAGGTCCTAGGACCGTGCCCTCAGGAATACCGCTGATAACACGGGCATCAGTTGACGACATACCATTTCCAACTCTTACCCGAAAAGTCCAATCATGTAAAAATGAACTTATTCCCACGACAAACAATCGCCTCTAATACCCAGATGTTCTAGTTTAGTGACTAGTTGACGATGAAGAACGCCTTCGTAACGTCTAAATATCGAGTGATAGAACTTTAAATTGAAATAAAACACATTTAAATTAAGATTGAAACCAATTTTTTTTTTTATTGAAAGATAATTTTATGAAATTTATGTTTCAGAAATAATTTCCGGCATACGTCCACCACGACTAGCTCTGAGGAACCGCATTGGACTACTTTTTCGAGTAATTCAGGCCTTATTTCATCAATAACACGAGTTATGTTGGCTTCCAAAGCGTCTATGTATCTGGTTTATCAGCATAAACCAATGACTTGACATAACCCCCATAGAAAATAATCCAGTGGAGTTATGTCGCATGATCTTGGAGGCGAATTAATTGGACCATTTCTCGAAATGATGTTATCGCCAAATCTTTCTTTCGATAAATCAATTGTTACGGTAGTACCATTTTGTTGGAACCAAAACACTTCTGGGTTGATACCATCCAAATTTGGAACAAATAATCATTGATCATCGATCTGTAATGAGCACCATTCACTGTAACGTTAGCTCCAGCATCGTTTTTAAAGAAATATGGACCGATGATGCCTCCAGCGTGTAAAGCACACCATACAGTGCATTTTTCAGGATGCAATGGAACCTGCAGAACTTCTTGTGGATTGTTTTCGTTCCATATACGGCAATTTTGCTTGTTTACATAGCCGTTCAACCAGAAATGAACTTCATCACTAAACACAATTTTACGATAAAAAAGTGGATCAACTTCAAGCTGTTTTAAGGCCCAATCTGCAAACAAACGACCTTTATTATGGTCAAGTGGCTTTAGTTCTTGAAACAGCTGGATCTTGTATGGGTATAGACCAAGATCTTTACGCAAAATTTTCCATGTGGTGGATGCACTGAGTCCAACTTGTTGTGAACGTCGACAAATCTGGATCATCATTAACACTATGACTTACAGCAGCGATATTTTCTTCTGTATGTACATTTCTTTGTCTTGTTGTTGTTCTTCCATCGAGTAGATAAAATGTTGTCCGAAATCTATTGATAGTTCGACGACTAAGCTGCTCTGATGAACGATTATCTAAACCATTAATTTCAACAATTTGTAAACGTTATCATATATTTGTCATCACGTGTAGACGTATAGTTCGCGCTCTTCGGTTAATTAGGAAAACGCTACAAGAATTTCGTTTCTTTCGAATTCTGTACATCTTCTATAGACTATTTACGAAAAGTGAATATTTTCTTACGTAAAATTTGAAACCGATCTAAGAATTATTGATGTGAATCAACAACAATATATATCAATTTCAATATCGTAAACACCTGTTATCATCAGACTCTTATCGGGCGGCACATTGATTCAGCGTCGTTGTCACGTTGACTGGTTTTTCCGAAGGTTGAAGTTATTCAGGGGGTATGAATCCTACTCAGTGCCACTGCTGCAGGAAGCAATTTGAAACACATTTGTTGCTTAAATGTGCTATATGTGGTCACAAGTTTGGTAATAGCTGCGTTGGAATGTCTTCTTCGGATATAAGAGTGATAAACTCGAGGAAGTCCCTTAGTTGGAGTTGCAGAAGCTGTGAAGGCATCGGAAATGATGTAAATTCATTGAAGGCTGTCATAGTATCACTGCAGGAGCAGATAAAAAAACTTCATGCGGATGTTCAATCGGTTATGGATGGAGCTGCGGGGTCATCGGGTTTGGATGGAAAACAGTTTGAGGAGGTCGTTCAGGAGATTGAGGATCGTATGCAGAGGAAAAATAATTTGGTAATTTACGGCTTACACGAACTGCCTAGCGGACAAAGCAGGGATTGTAGATTAGCGGAAGAGGCTAAAAATGTTGAGAACGTCTTGAAGACTTTAATCCCAGATTTTTGTATCGATGGCCACGTCCTGTTCCGCTTGGGCAGGTTCAATCCGGCCGCTACCAGGCCTCGTCCAGTGAAGTTAACTATGAGCAATAGATCACAGGTGCTGGGTTTCTTGAGGAAGTCTAAACAGCTAAAAACATATGCTGATTATTCGCATGTGTCGCTCTCCATGGATAAAACACCAAGACAGATGAGGTATTACGACGAGATGAAGTCCGAGGTGACGGTTCGCAGGGCCGGAGGGGAAGATGTGGGGATTCGGTTTATTCGGGGTGTTCCAACAGTGAATTCTTTAAACCGGGACGGCCCAATTGCAGTAGTTTAATTTCCTGTTATTACCAGAATGTTCGTGGGTTGAATTCTAAAACTGATCAGTTTTTGTGTTCCGTTAGTAGTTGTGACTTTGACGTGATCTGTCTTACTGAGACATGGTTGCAGGATTCTGTGGGTGAGGCTGAACTGTTTCCTAATAGCTACAATGTTTATAGACACGATCGCGATCTTGATGCAAGTAAGTGTACCACCGGTGGCGGAGTTGTGTTGGCAGTTCATGAGAAGTATAATTCAGAACGTATTGATCTAACAGATGTAGAAAGACTAGTTCCTTGTATTGATGTTGTGGGTTGCAGGGTTATTCTCCCTGGTAATGTATATTGTATAGTTGTTGTTTATATACCACCAAATATTGACATGATTTCTTTTGAGTTGTTTTTGGACTCGTTACAATGCCTAAATGCTTTACACGACACTAAGCTAGTTATCGTTGGAGATTTCAATTCTCCTTCATATGTTAACCCGGAATCTGTAGACAACAAAAGTTTGGCTGTGCGAACGTTTGCTAGGATTCTTGATTTAAGACAGTTCAATGATATTGTGAATGCTAACGGTAGAATGCTTGATTTGTTGTTCTCTAACTTGAATTGTCGTGTGTGGAAAGATCAATTTTCTGCCGTGCCCGCGGATCCTCACCACCCTCCGATGCACTTCATTTTTTGTGGTGTCCAGCCTGACAGGGGGGCTCCGCCATTAAACGTAGACAGAGCCACAGAATACAACTTCAGAAAGGCCGATTTCCCCCTGCTTTACCGTTTGATATTTGAGAGTGATTGGGAGTCCATGCTTTCGGGGGTTTCTCACTCGGACGAGGCGTGCAACAGACTATATGCTGTACTCAATGCGATTTTTGAAAGAAGTATTCCCAAAAAAATTATTAAAAACCGTCGATTCCCCTTGTGGTTCACATCGGAGATCATAGATTATATATATCTGAAAGAGAAAGCATTCAAGAACTTCAAATCGTACAGAACAGAATTTTACTACAATAGATACAGATCCTTGCGTTGTATTGTCAAGTCTAAAATATCTTCCGCCTATCGTGATTTTCTTTTGAAGTCCGAGGAAGGCTTCTACGAGGATCCCAAAAGCTTTTGGGCGTTTATACGAGCTAAAAAAGGTTCATCCAGGTTGCCGGGGCGTATGCGGGATGACGAGCGATGCCATGAGAACCCACAGGATATCGCGAATGCTTTCGCCAGATATTTTAGTTCGGTGTTTGATGGGACTGATGTGGTCGGCAATGCGTCGGATGTTGCCCTGTCGGTTGAGTCCGCTATAGTAGTTGGTGTCATAACTGAGGACGATGTAATGAAAGCCACTAGGAAGCTGAAGGGTGGACAGACGGCCGGACCAGATGGTATTCCGGGATTCCTCGTGAAGGATACTATTGGTAGATTGGCTGGGCCTCTTGCAACAATATTCAACCTGATTGTCCGTACATCTGTTTTTCCCACCATGTGGAAGGTAGCAAAGATCATACCCATTATAAAGACTGGTGATAGGGCCATTATATCTAACTATAGACCGATTGCATTGTTATCCAACTTTTCAAAGATTTTCGAGATTGTCCTTTATAATAGGGTTTATCCATCTACTCGAAGCATAATAAATCAAGAACAACATGGTTTTATGACGGGACGATCCTGCATCACGAATTTAGCTTCTTTCTCTCAGTTCCTCTTTGAGGTGTTGGATGATTCTGGACAGGTTGATGTGATATACACAGACTTTCAGAAAGCTTTCGATAAGGTGAACCATCAAATTTTGCTCAGAAAGTTGAGGAGTGAATGTGGATTCAGCCCGGGGTTGACGAATCTTCTGGAGTCCTACTTGCATCATCGTAGGCAATATGTGGTGATTGACGGATTTCGTTCGGTTGAGTATGTGTCCGTTTCCGGTGTACCTCAGGGATCTAATATTGGACCATACCTTTTCTTATTATTTATCAACGATTTAATCGATAATATCTGCACGTTTAAGTTGGTGTTTGCGGACGACTTCAAACTTTTCCATCGAATTGAATCTATGCACGACTGTTATACTTTGCAGAGTGCTATGGACGTTTTGCTGGATTGGTGTGGTGCGAGCGGTTTGACTCTGAATGTATCTAAATGTAGTGCCATATCGTTCACAAGGAAGCGTGACCCACTCATTTATGAGTATTCTTTTGGAGGGGGCGGTTTGCCCAGATCGGAGGTGATCAAGGATTTGGGAATACTATTTGACAGCAAGCTTACATTCGTTCCACATGTTAACAACCTGGTGGGCGCCGCTTCAATGTTGTATGGTTTCATAATCCGCAATGGAAGGCACTTTTCGAGTTCAAAAACGCTAATTCTCTTGTTCAACGCCTTAGTGAGATCCAAACTTGAGTACGCCTCTTTCATCTGGCAGCCTATTTACTCCTGTCACAAACAGCGCCTGGAATCGATTCAGCGCCGACTCTATAAATTCATTGCCTATAGAGAGGAAGGAATCTACCCTCCTAGAGGTTCCGACCATACTGAGCTACTACGTAGATTTGACGCACTGTCACTGGATAATCGGCGCAGTTTGCAGGCAATTTCCTTCCTGTACAGTCTTGTTCACAATAGAGTTGATTCTCCATATCTTTTAGCAAAAATTAATTTCTATGTACCTGGATCAGTTATGAGAACTAGACCTCTGTTTTACCTAGCTCCGCGTCGGACTAATTATATGCTACGAACGCCTATGCATTTTATGTGTGCATTGCTCAATTCCATTTATGAAGGTTGTGACATTTTCCATGACTCATTGGCTTCGATTAGAGAAAGATATCTAAATTGTATTGGGTGATGATGATGAACTGTATTAGATGATGTTGATAAACTGTATTAGGTGATGATGATTGTTCTATATTGTATCTTTTTATTTTGTAATATTTTCTGTAATTGGGTTTAACCTGTAGAAAATAAAGGGCTTATTATTATTATTATTATTATTATTATTATTATTATTATAAACGTTGTTGCGGCTTGAGTTTTTCCATGACAATTTGTCAATGCTCACTAAACAGAAATATCAACTATCACTCTAAAAGAAACACCCGATAGATGACATCAGAGTCCCAACCTCTCGTCCAATCACCGATACAAGGGAGTAGGTTTGGTTAAAATGGAGCGCCCTGGTACGAAACCATACTGCTATTCAGGTAGAATTTTGTTGGTAACCGCAAAGGTTAAGATGGCTTAACATAGGATCCTCTCCATCACATTACGTACATTTATTGACATTTCCAATGTTCGACTGGACTGTCGGAGATTTCACCGTCTTATGCATTAAAACGGGATTTTCCAAACTTACATGAACATACAGAAGTTTTAAGATGTAATTCTGAATTTGAAGTTATTTGAGTTATTCTCTGTCAAGAAAGTACCGGGAATTTTCAATTAAAACAACATTTTTACATTTAATCGTCAAAATTTATTGGGTCGCCTTCAGAATAGGCTCCATTTGCTCCAATACATCTATGCCAACGGCACTTCCAATTATCGAAACATTTTTTATAGGCGCTTTCCGGGATGGACTTTAGCTCTCGCGCAGAATTTTGTTTTATGGCTTCAATCGACTCAAAACGGGTGCCACGAAGGGGCAATTTTAGTTTTGGGAAGAGGAAAAAGTCGCAGGGAACCAAATCCGGCGAATACGGTGGTTGCTGAAGCACGTTTGTTGAGTTTTTGGCGAGAAAGTCAGTCACAATCGTAGCTCGGTGAGAAGGCGCGTTATCGTCATGCAAAATCCATGAGTTGTTCGCCCACAAATTTGGCTGCTTCTTACGGATACGCTCACGCAAACGTTTCATAACGCCTAGGTAATACTCCTTGTTTACCGTCTGACCCTCTGGAACGAATTCGTAGTGCACCACGCCACGGATATCGAAGAAAACAATGAGCATCACCTTCATTTTCGAGCGGCTTTGGCGTGGTTTTTTCGGTTTCGGCTCATTTTTTGCCACCCATTCCGATGATTGCTGGCTTGTTTGCATATCGTACTCGTAGACCCAGGTCTCATCACCAGTTATAATGCGTTCCATGAATGTAGAATCGGAATTACAGCGATTCAGCATGTCTGAAGCAACCTGTTCGCGATGACGTTTTTGAAGAAAATTCAGGTCTTTCGGTACAAGTCGTGCGGCCACCTTTCTCATGCCCAAAATATCAATCAAAATCGTACGTGCGGACTCGTGGGATATCTTAAGATCATGTACCACTGATATGCACGAGTTTTCGATAGAGCATTATCACCAAAGGCCTTTTGCAACATTTTCAATGCATCGGCACACGAAAATTCATTTGCAACACAAAACTTTAAACAAATTCTTTGCTCAACGTAATCACCCATAGTAAAAATCGGCACGCACTCTGACATCGACTGACTTAATCAGCTGTTGCAAACACACTAGTTGACAGATCCCGCTCAAGCTTGGCATAGTAATTAAGAACAGTGGTACTAACCTAGGAAAAAAATTTTTACCTGCCTCATTGCCTCGTCAGATTTAAATCGATAATTCCCGGTACTTTCTTGACAGAATGTATATCAAGTATCGACTCGCCTTTTAATTTATACTTTGTTATTCATACTTTGAATTCTAAGAAAGACCAAATTTATTCGCCGCACGATCCCAAAGGTTCATCATTAAGGAAAATAATAAACCAAAACGTATTCAAGAACCAGAATCAGTAAATTTCGAAAGACAGACTTGTCCGTGGATCATTAAATGTCCCACCGATCGAAGACCAAAGTAAGCAAAATAAAAGAAGCCAAGGGACCCATAGGGTGGAATTTCTCGATCCGTTTTTTCCCAAATCATTCCCCATAAGTATTCAAATGGCGTCCATTACCCGGCATTCAAACGTCACAAATCGGAACTGACAGCATGCCGATGGAACTAATAAACAGATCATTTTAATGAATGACGCGCAGTTCCTGAGATACGTCCGACAAAAAGTTGATTTTCCCCGACCAATCAACAAATTGCTGTCGTTATTTGGTTCGCGGAGCTTGTTAGCGATTTCGATGGGTAATGGCTCAGTGATCAGCGGCTAGCCCGATGTCTACGCGTCCCGCATATATATGAGGCGAAAGAAAGTAGGGAAGAAGCGGGAAGATGGGATGAGATGCGTATTTCGGAAATTTTCCCGCCGAGAAAATTCTGCCTACGTGATATTCTTCATTTTAAATAACTGTGACCCGATGTGAAGTTCCACAAGTTAACCTGAAGAAGCCACTAATAATCTATATTATTTTATTCAATTAGGGTTGAAACTGTTAGAAATTTACGTGGCAAATTCAATAGAAATGCCCTCACGGCAATTAGAAGTTATATAAACAAGGTTTCTGTATTTTCTTCGTGTTTATTTCCAGATGGTGTGCTCTAAGCCACTCCGCCTCACTTCTCAAAGCATCTCCTGAGATTAGGCACAAACTGCGATCTCCTTTGGCTCTGTTAATGATAGTCGCATCATTTGCATACGTCACTACCTTTCCTCGTTTTGCATGAGGTTATTCAGGTATATAATGAAGAGCACCGGACCAAGTACGGAACCCTGTGGTGATCCCTGCGTTATTTTTTTCTCTTCTTGATCTTTTACCCTGGCAGTCAACTTCCTGGCTTTCAGGTAGGACCTAGAAAGGTTTAGAACTCTGCTCTTCACCCCACAGCTCTCCATTTTTCAGAAGAATTTCATGGTCTACTCTGTCGAAAGCCTTTGCTAGATAGATCCAAATGTGTAATTGACACCTCCTCACATCCATCTAGCTCCTCCAATATATTATCCACTATTTCCATCATCGCTGTAACGGTGGATCTACCCTTTCTGAAGTCATGTTGACGGGAATCTACCACATTTTTCGCTCCCAAGAACTCACCTGTCTTTCAATAGTTCTTCCATGATCTTGCCAAACACTGGTATTATGGCTGCCAGTCGATGATTACCTTTTTTGTGAATAGGTATAATTCTTGAGATTTTCAATTCATTTGGGTATATGCCCTCTGTAAAACACTTATTGAAAACCTGACTTAATGTGTGGGCAATTTGTTTTATGCAGTTTTTTATGAGACCAGCTGATATATCATATATATCGGCAGTGTTTTTATTTTTCATGTTTTCCGCAGTTTTTATTATTTCCTTCTCATCTTTGTGGAAGAGGTACATGGAATTAAATTATTTTTTAATTTATTTGGACTTGGAGTAACTTTTTGATTCCTTTTCAACCCTACATCTGCAAAGAAGTCGTTCAATTCATTTGGTGATATGCAACATTTCTTCATCGCTTTCTTTTGGTGTTTTGTTTGTGAGGTTATAATATCCCATAAAACTTTGGTCTTATTTTCTGCATTTATGATTCTTGATTGAATGATTGAATTAGTCCATCTTGAATATGAGAACAACGTAGTAAAAGGTTATTTAATGGAGTCCCGATGGAAAGCCCAATGTCTAATTTAAACGTTTGAGACCATTTTTGGCTAATGCATTGGTACTCTTACGTCGAATTATAGATGTTTGTTTGCAATATAAAATAATTACTTTATTGTATATGTGCCTCTGGAAACTCCAGACGAGTAAATCTTTGTGTTCATAAGAATCTTCATATTTTTCAACTTGTTTCTGTCGACCTCTTGTTCGAACTTCATTAATTCATGGGTCCTGAATACTTAGCTCATCCCCATCATTTTGAAAAAATGTGCATAAGGCATCCAAATAATGACGCTTCGAAATAAAAGTGTTTCTAAATGAAACAATGTAATAATAATCTAGTAACGAACTTATTTCGACTCCTAATGGCCTAATAATCATAAGTTTTATCTTGGTTAATGAATAACCAAGAAACATATTTGCTATTAAAATAAATTAATTCTGCTGATCTGTACCAAAAATTTTTGGTACCGAATTAATTTATTTTAATATGAATATGCTAATTTTTGAACATAACGGCAAATTATGGTCTGATTTGAGCATGAGGAAAATTTATTCTGCGTTGGTAACGTGAAAATATCGAGAATACTTTTTTTTACTTGAATTAACTCGCAAAGGTATGTCTTGTATGTATTTTGCCTACTCTAGATGGCGTTAGTGTACTATAAATATCTTAGAATCTCTGTGTATGTATTTTGCATACTCTAGATAGCCTCTAGATGATCTCGGAGTCTCTGTGTATAGCGAATATAGATTTTTGACAGATTTGGAGTCACTAGCATACATTGACGAAAACCAGTCAGTCTGAAACGTGCGCAAGTCTGCAATTTGCCTCTATGTGATCTACAAAACCTTGTCGAGTTTGTTCGATTATAGAATTGTTATATAGAGGTATGTTACACTGTCTCGATTTTTAGAACTATCTCTTACCATAGCTCATACTCCTTATTAATAATATATTTGCTATCGTTAAAGTTTTCGAGTTTTCTTCACTTCCTCGTATTCGTTGTTGTTTATCTTATTCGATAATCGTCATCAAGATAACCACATAAAAAATGCTTTTTAAAGTTAAACACCTTCAACAGTATCTCAGGTTCAGTCAGTCAGTCCACTTTAATACAGAATAATCATTGCCATTAATTAATTTGCTATTGTTTGATGTTTCAAAAACTAGAACAATAAACAAAATATGGCGCCAAACTGACCGCGGTACGAAACAGGTACGATCTCGCAAAAATGATGTATTATTTCTGTTTGGCAAATTACGCTCCCTTCTGGCATGTACGAAGTTTTCTTAATACGCGTCGTTGAAAGTGGGGGCGGGGTGCAGATAGGGGGAGATCCGACAAAGACGATTCGGATGTTCCCAGCGACTACTATTCCAGGGAAAGTTTGTTCATCGTCTTGGGGGAACGCAGGAACGTGCCATTGATGATTCATTATATCCTATTATTGAATTAAACGAGCCTGTAGCGATTCCATTGACGGAATTCAATAGCTAGTTCTCTGACGGATTTTTACCTGCGTAACGGCGGCTGAATCGGCGAATTAACCGAAATTTGGAAGGGAGAATGGCCGGTTAATTCTCAACAGTCGGGCACAATTGGAAATGGTTCGGTATTTCGATGCAAAATTGAATCCTCAGTCGAATTTGGTTCGAACTTTGTTGTATAAGAGGTGTAGGAATCAATCAAATATCAATTCTTTTATGCGTCGAAAGGCCATGTGGGTGTCTTCATGGCTGCCACTTAGGTCCCTTATAGTTCAATGCAAAGACCTTGTGTTGAAATGGAATCAAAGGAAACTGGAATGAGTGGGGGTGGTTTAATTTTCGAATATCACACATCATATTTAGTATTTTTATTGAAACTTGAATCTTCAGTCGAATCTTGATCGATTATAGGTTGAACCTATCGTGCAACTGGAAATCTCTCCGATCACATTATGCCGAATTCTACGTAAAAACTTTGGGTTATACCCTTGAAAGATTAAAGTAACTAAGGGGCTAAAACCTTATTCTATATAGGACTCTGCTGAAGCTTGAAGAAAAACCTTGATTTCATCGAAAAATTATCTTCAGCGTTGAGGTACATTTTTGACTTGTTGTCTTCGTCAATAGGCAAAATTTGGGAGTTTCATTTATAGCTGGTATCATCAAAAATTTGAAATGATAGTATTATTTTGCGGAAATGAGAAGAAATCAAGGAAATGAAGGGTGAATTATGTGTCCTACTGTCATCAGGCCTATGGCCACAGCTATAAAGCTGTACATAGTCACGTCCATGGCATCGTGAAATTGGCATACGCCTAGTCAAGTGCTTTAATATCCCATTCCAGGGCACCCGATCTTCATTAGGGTTACTAAATTCTGCGGAGTCGACAATCTAAGACCAATTATGTCCTAGTATTCAATCGAAGACAGATCAGGTGATCTTGGAGAATAAAGTGAACGGTTGAGATGATACCTATCTATGAAGATTACCGTTCCTCTTGATAACGTGGAGTCTCTATTTTGAAGAAACGTAGCTATTTGGATGGTGTGAAAGCATTGGGTTATATAGTATGATTAGTTTCTAAATGTAACGCTAGGTTGTCATGTTTCCTCTAATTAAAGCTAGAGCTGCTACCATATGCAACTCCCACTAAACCTATTTGAGAATAGGAAGATATTGAGACTCAATTTGATACCATGTTACCAGCTATGGGCAATGGGCATATTCCATATCTTGAAAATACGTTTACAACATGCTGCCTTCTTCATAGAATTTTTGCAAGCTGGCCACCAGCTCCTTTCACACTTCATCTTCGCTTATCTTTGACAACTCCCCAATCAGTTCCTTGAGACCTTTCTGGTTAATGTCCAGAGGTAGCTCTTTGATGACCTTCCTGTCCTGAGGATTATGGTCACAGCTCACATGGGCGTAGCATTAAGAAGCGCTTTCTCAGAGCGCAACATTCTGAATAAAATAGAATAGAATTGAGGATTTTCGATGAAACTATTAACGATAATTTTATATCATAATCACAGAACACTGGTGAATAGATAACATTAAAATGTGCCTTCGAGACCGTTCGATGGTTGCTTATAAGAGAATCGGTTCAATCAAAACCGTTATTATTTCTTTAGCTTCTAAAAATATACTTATCTAGATCATTTTCCAACTTACCTAGGGTATTGATGGCGTGCCCGTTGCTCGGGTGCATCCGATTGTGATGTGGACCACCCCCTTGTCCAGGATGTCCATGGAAATTGTTGTTATCCGGGGACGGGGGGTGTGGAGGGGATGTGAGCTCCGTACCTCCATATGAGTGGTAGTGGGGGTTCATGGGAGCGAGTAGGGCGCTGGTTGCCAGCTTGCCGATGATGGTAGCGCCGCCAAGAGCGCTGCTGGAGCTGGCGGATGGTAAATGAGGAGGAAGGAGCACTGGATAGCAGTCAAGCAGTCATCCTGACAAAGAAATTTATATCTGTAAAAAAAGAAAAAATTACTGAATTATTGTTTCACCTAGGTTGTTTCAGCAATTCCGAATTGTTGAAAAATGTAGTGGCTTTCAGAAGTCATGTACTCTGTGTAATATGTCTAATATAGTTGGCATTATAAGTTCTCATAGAATAAGACAGTTTACTACCATCAGATTATTATACTTTTTGGGTCCAGAGTTACAGGAATTTCAAGGTTTCAACTCAAGAACGTGGTTTCTACAAGATGGGGTCACTAGCCGTACATCAAATCAAGCAATGGAAGCTGTTAGCGAATTATTACCTCATAAAGTAATATGCGTAGGGGGTAACATCAACTGGCCTCCCAGAATCTACGACCATAGTACACTTGAATATTTTGCAGGGGATACCTTAAAAATAAGGTATATGAGAATAATCCGACAAGCCTGACGCAATTGAAGTAAAACATGAGGTAAGAAATGGCAGCAATATCGAGAGTTATATTTCAGCGTGTGATCGCCAATCTTCGTTCCCGATTAGAAAAGTGTCAGCAGCGTAACGGTCACCATTTAGATAAGATTTCTGTTCAGTAAGCATTGACAAATTAACGTGGAACAACATTTACAAATTGTTGAAATTTATTTTCAAAATCAGTGTTTTATTCGCCAAACTCATAGAGCACTTCGTGAAATTTATAGTTTACATAATCGTCCATCAGAGCAGCTTATTCGTCGAACTATCGATAGATTTCGGACAACATTTTCTTTACTCGATGCAACAACAACAACAAGACAAAGAACTGTACGTACAGTTCGCTGCTGTAAGTCATAGTGTTAATGATGATCCATATTTGTCTATTCGTCGACGTTCACAACAAGTTGGACTCTGTACATCCACCACATGGAAAATTTTGCATAAAGATCTTGGTATACACCCATACCAGATCCAACTGGTTCAAGAACTTGACCATAATAAGCGTCGTTTGTTTGCTGATTGAGCCCTAGAACAGCTTGAAGTTGATCCACTTTTTTATCGTAAAATTGTGTTTAGTGATGAAGTTCATTTCTGGTTGAACCGCTATGTAAGCAAGCAAAATTGCCGTATATGGAGTGGAAACAATCCTCAAGAAGTTCTGCAGGTTCCATTGAATCCTGAAAAATGCACTGTATGGTGTGCTTTACATGCTGGAGGCATCATCGGTCCATATTTCTTCAAAAACGATGCTGGAGCTAATGTTACAGTGATCGGTGCTCGTTACAGATCGATGATCAATGATTATTTGTTTCAAAATTTGAATTGTATTGACCCAGAAGTGTTTTGGTTCCAACAAGATGGTGCTACACTTCATGCTGCTACCGTAAGAATTGATTTATTGAAAGAAAGATTTGGAGATAACATTATTTCGAGAAATGGGTCAATTAATTGGTCTCCAAGATCATGCGGCATAACTCCACTGGATTATTTTCTTTGGGGTTATGTCAAGTCATTTGTTTCTGCTGACCAGAAACAATAGACGCTTTGGAAGCCAACATAACTCGTGTTATTGATGAAATAAGGCCTGAATTACTCGTAAAGGTGGTCCAAAATTGGTCTGGTCGAATGCGGTTCCTCAGAGCTAGTCGTGGTGGACATATGCCGGAAATTATTATAATATTAAAACATAAATTAATAAAATTATCTTTCAAATAAAAAAAAATGGCTCAATCTCAATTTAAATGTGTTTTATTTCAATTTAAAGTTCCATCACTCTAAAAAAACACCCGATATAAATTTATATAAACCATACAAATTTAAGATATAAAGTTACTTTTTAGACCTATTGTTGTTTATAAATTATAAATTTGTCGAAATACTTTTTTATTATTTTGTTCGAGTAAAATGGATTTCCATCCATTAGATAAATGACAATTATTGTTGGTAAGTTTTGTACAAATTGAAACAAAAGTTTATCATTAAGGATAATTATAGATAATATTTCATCCGTTTATCTTTTAAAATCCAATATGTTATTTATACCATCTATTGTCTTTCCCTCCGATTATAAAGAAAGATTAATGAATCATTTTTGATGACACACGAAAGTTTAACAAGATATTTTAATTTGAAGGTAACTGTCAGCTAGTAAATACAATATGGCGCACAATGCGAAGAACCCCTTAGCTATAATTAAAATATACAAATCAAAGGTTCGAATAACGCCACTAGGGGAAGTCCGAAATGAAATAAATTTTTACTCCCTAATATTCTCTAGAGCAACGCGAAAGGGGTTGAATATGGGTGAATTTTAAGGATCGTTCCAAAGACCTTTTTCAGTAGAGGTTTTGTGAATTACAAATAGAATCAGAGCACCAATTTGTCATTTAAATCAGTCAATTATTGGTTCAAATAAATAATTTCGACTCGGTACAATTTGGGTTAACGAACGTTTCAATAAAGGCTACAGTTTGCATTTTGAATAAGTGGTTATTTCGAGTTCAGAAACATTTTTGTAGTTTTTTGTGTTTTATGATAGATATAGTATGTCTAGTTTTATCATCTAGTAAGTCAAATTGAACCGGGTGGAGTCTATAAGTAAATTCAGAGTGTAGTACCTTAATATGTAGAGACAAATTGTTCCTGATGCTGAACCATTTTTTACTTTCTTCTTTAAGCCATTTGGTTTGTCCTGATGTTATTGCTCTTCTGGATTGGGTAGTGTTCGTCTTGCTTCTTAATTGAATGAAAGTTGGGAAGACTTTGTTCCGAAGACATTGTTGCATCTCAAACACCAAACAGCTATCCAGAATGCCTGGTTTACCCAACAATGTCTTCGGAACAAAGTCTTCCCAACTTTCATTCAATTAAGAAGCAAGACGAACACTACCCAATCCAGAAGAGCACTAACATCAGGACAAACCAAATGGCTTAAAGAAGAAAGTAAAAAATGGTTCAGCATCAGGAACAATTTGTCTCTACATATTAAGGTACTACACTCTGAACTTACTTATAGACTTCACCCGGTTCAATCTGACTTACTAGATGATAAAACTAGACATACTATATCTATCATAAAACACAAAAAATATATCAATCAATCAAAAAAACTAAAGAACCTAATATTTAAACAAAATAACAGTGAACAGAAAAATTCAATTCCTAACACAACACCATATTCATAAATTTCTCGAATACCACTTTTTCTACAGATGAAATACGGCTTCTTGGGAAAGGTCCAAATTACAATCCCCACATAACCTCAAAAAATATCATTGAAACACTAACTTCCGAAATCGAATTAATTAAAATTAAAACACCGAACCCAAACTTCACCAAAGAAAAAATAAAAAAACTTACAACTTACCCATACAGACTCACAGAATAAAAAAGAAAAATCAATAGTAAAATCAATTCGAAACAAAATTCGAAATGATAATTTGATAATGACTAAAGCCGACAAAGGAAACTCTATTGTTACTCTATCCAAAGAAGATTATGACCAGAAAATAAACAATTTTTTAGAGAAAGAATCGCCCATACAACTAAAAAGAGATCCCACCGCAAAAATTCAACTAAAACTAAAAACAACGCTCAAAGATGTTCAAATTATTTTATCAGATTATGATAAATTCAAACTTATTAATATGAATCCTACACCTCCCAAACTATATGGCCTTATTAAAATTCATAAAGATAATTGTCCAATACGCCCTGTGGTATCATATATTAATAGCCCCCTTGCGAAACTAGCCTCTAAATTAAACCAAATTTTTAAAGAAACAACACAATTCAACTCACCCTATTCAATAAAAAATTCAATCGAGCTCACAAAAAATGTTATCCTTCCAGTTAATAGTATTCTAGTGTCGTTTGATGTAGTTAATATGTTCCCGAATATACCAAATATAGAATGCATGAATATAATCGAAAATATCCTAACAAAAAATAACATCAATCCTGTGATAAAAAACGAAATTTTAACCCTTTTCGAACTTTGCGTGGAAGAAAATTACTTTCAATACAATAGTAAATTTTACAAACAGAAAGATGGACTTGCCATGGGTTCAGCTCTCAGCCCATTACTCGCTGAAATCTTTATGTCCTGTTTTGAAAGAAAAATTCTAAAATCCACACACGCAAAGCATATCACTTTTTGATACAGGTATGTAGACGATATATTGGCTTGCTTCTGCGGAACACGTTCAGAATTAAATGAAACATTAGAATATCCTAATAGTTTGCACAATAAGGTCAAATTCACCATGGAAACACAATTTGATAATCAAATAAATTTTCTGGACATAACTTTAATTAACAGTAATAATGAAATTTCCTTTGATATATATAGAAAACCCACATCAACTGATACAACAATACCAAAATTTTCAAACCATCCGATCAATCATAAACTAGCTGCTTATAGATCAATGGTACATAGAGCATTTTCAATTCCTTTAGATAATATTACGTTAAAGAGGGAATTGAATACAATCAGACAAATAGCCACAAAAAATCAGTTCGAAACCAAAACTATAAATTCCATCATGAACAAAAAACAAAAGCAACTAATTCGTGAACAAATTTACCCCATCTCCAAATCAGATCATAATAACAATAAATTCATAAAACTAACATATTTTGGACCAATTTCACAAAAAATAGCTCGAATTTTATCAAAAATTAACATAGTAACAGCTTTCACACTCTCCCATAAAATTTCTAATCTCTTTTTTAATCCGAAAGACAAAGAGAACCGACTGAATAATTCTGGAGTCTATAAATTAAGTTGTCAAGAGTGTAATAGTGTGTATATAGGACAAACGGGCCGACCTTTTCATAAAAGGTACAAAGAGCATCAATCTGCTTTTAGGAACCGGAAGAATAATTCCAATTTTGCGAACCATTTCTTCACTACAGATCACACCTTCCCAGAATTGAACAACCTTGTTATCTTGCACGTGGAAGCGAAAGGGAAAAAACTTGACATCCTGGAATCCATAGAAATTGAAAAATATAAAAAGCACGTACCAATAATAAAACTACTTAACGAACAGACGGAACTTTGGAAAACCTCTCTCTTCGAAGCTCTGCCGAAGCCTACAATCCCCATATATAATAGTTGAGATCTAATTTGTTCGTTCAGTTTGAAAATGTAGTAAACACTACGAAACTCGAGTCACTGTATATCAGTTATAATAAAAAGTGATAGAAAACAAAGTAATTCCTTATTTCATTCCATTAAAATGAACTATCACAAAGTAACGGACTACTCCATCCAACATTAACATTCTAAGAATCACATGAAATAAACCGATATATTTCCCAGAAAATTCTCCTGAAAGAGCAATCGGATACACCAATAGGTCTTCATGTAGTTTGGAAAAGCCAACAACAACCCCAATGACTTTTATTGCCATGTCAGTTTCTCTTTCAATCTAATTGAAAATACCCAAATAACTGTCTTCCTATTTTTAATCCAATTTGCTGTAATATCTGTCGATATATACAGGGTGTCCCAACCAAAATTTGACACGTCCAGAACTTTCGAAGATTAAAAAAAAGATCTACTTCTGTTTTGAGGGAAACGAATTTCCATCATGAGTTTGTTCAGAAAAAAACACTCTCATGAAGATGGCAACAACCCTCAACATTGTTTAAATAGGAAAGAGATGTCGAGTGTTGGTTAGTTTGAAAGATATTTATGTTCTGTATACAAGCCAGTTAAAATTTTCAATTAAAAAAAAAAACTTTTTGAACAGACAGTTCAACCGCCCAATCTCAAGAACTTAAGAGTTTTGAAGAATCCAAAAATAATTTTAAAGTTCTGTATTAGGGAGAAAGAATTCCTATGACGATTTTGTTCCGAAAAAATGACCTGAGGGTGGCAATTTTTCAAATGGTGTATATAATTTAATGAAAACTCTTTCAATTTGGACATAGCTTATTTCTTAAGAGCGTTATAAATTTGTCTACGTCTAACATTCATAAAAATTATCCTTCATCGTCCCTTCAGGAGTAAGATTGTTAACGCTTCTCTCATAAAATGCGGTTGTCATACTGACACATCATGAAGTCTAGTGTAAATTACTTCGGACAAAAAAAATTTCACCTCTATTTATGAAGTCGCTTGGTAGTACCAACTTGCAGAACATAATCATTAAACGAACGTACCTAAAGACTAGATTTTCTAAGAAGCAAGGACATTCACTACGGTTTATGATATACCTTTAGGTTTCACCTAATAAATGCCATCTGGTTAAGCTGCTGAAGAATGGATTGCCCTCAGAAGCTATAAATCACTGCATTTTTCGCTAGAAGTCAACCAGGTGGCAGTGGCGGACCTACGGTCTGGTAAGTGCTGGTGATGGAACAATCAATGCGAAGATTGGAATCGAATTAGTTTTATGGTTTCAGTTACGGGCAAAACCACTGTTTATCATTCCATTATCTTTCTGTCGTACATTTAATTTAATTTAATCTCTGGGGAAATTTACAAATGGTTCCTCAGAAGTAAGTATTCCATAATGAATTATTCCAAATTTTGGTTAACAATTTTTATTTATTGGATTTTGTTATATCATTTGGATGTCTTATAATGAATGTTTATTTGATATGTCATTTGTTATAAGTGGTACTTATATGACATTATTTTAATTTAATTCCTGAAGTTATAATTATTAAATATAATTTTTTGAAATTAAATATGTAGAAGACTAATATTAAAATATTTAAATACTTTTCGTTAACTTATGTTAATGGAATATTTGAAAATATTGCTAAATTATTGAATTGAATCAGTCCTTACTTGGTGAAAATCCATATTAAATAATATTTGAATAAGGTTATTCTGACTTTCACAAATTTTTATTGTTATGTTTACAATCGTTTGCTATCACAGTAGCATCATCAGGCAAGATTACATTTTGAATAACTAAGCTTGTTTCCGAAATCTGTTGCTATTTATATTACAATAAGTACAATAAAGCACTAAAACCCAAAAAAGGGTCTCTGCAAATTTCAGCTCATCTTAACTTATTTAACAAGGTGAGTTATTTAAATCTTTTTGTTCGTTAAGTATTCCAATTTTATTATGTTTATTCATCTCTAGGTATTCTAACAGATTTAAGGCATAACTTTCACTTTTTATATGTAGAATTTCAAAATTATGGTTGAAAGTATGTCCTGTTTCTAACAATATGTAGAATTAATTTTGTTAGAAACAGGACATACTTTCAACCATAATTTTGGAATTCTACATATAGAAAGTAAAAGTTATGCCTTAAATCTGTTAGAATCCCTAGAGATAAATAAACATAATAAAATTGGAATATTACTTAACGAACAAATAGATTTGAATAACTCACTTCTGTTAAATATATTCAGATAAGCTGGAATTTGCAGAGACCCTTTTTTGGGTTTTAGTGCTTTATTGTACTTATTGTAATATAAATAGCAACAGATTTCGGAAACAAGCTTAGTTATTCAAAATGTAATCTTGCCTGATGATGCTACTGTGACAGCGAAATGATTGTTGTAAACATAACAATAAAAATTCGTGAAAATCAGAATAACCTTATTTAAATATTATTTATATTGCTAAATATTTCAAAAATTGTTTCGAATACAACGCAAAACCATTAATAGCCTTAGTACTAAATAATAAAGAACAATAAGATACTGAACTGTTTCAGCCGTTATTATTTGGTAGTTGATCATAATTAAAACAAATTGAAGAAATTACTATGTTTTAATACCAATAAATTGATACTTTACACATTTAATTGTGACTCACAGTTAAATGTGTAAAATAACAATTTATTGGTAGTAAAACATACTAAATTCCACAAATTGCTTTAAAAAACAATAAGGACCGAACAAATGAAGAAAATAAATCTGGAGTCTACAAGTTGACTTGCAATGATTGCGCCTTAGTATAGTATATATTGTCCAGACAGGTAGATCTTTAAAAAAAAAAGATTCAAGAACACAAAAGGAGTTACATATCGGATTCCGTACATTCGACGTATGCTAATCATCTTAAGGAATTCAGGCATAATTTTAACAATAACTATGAAATTATCCACGTCGAAAGCAAAATATCTAGATCAATACTTTTAGAATTTCTCGAAATCATCAGGTACAATGCCTGTAAAACTCTTTTGAATTAAAAAACATATGTTGACAAATCTCCATTACTGAATTTCTATCCCTAATGGCAATTTTCAGCGGAAAACTTCAATAAACACCTCAAATTTTTACGACTTGTTCTTCATTTATTTCGTCACGTTCTTAACACTGTATTCAAACTTGGTTACACTGGACACCATCAGCCAGTAGAATGTATCTGGTGCTTTTTAGAGTGATGGAACTTTCGATAGGAATAACTATGATTTGACAAAAGGTAGAAGCCATGTTGTTTTGACATTTCTGTTCAGTAAGCATTGACAAATTATCCTCGAAAGACTTACGCCGCAACATCTTTTACAAATTATTGAAATTTACTTTCAAAATCAGTGTTCTATTCGCCAAACTTATAGAGCACTTCCTGAAATTTATGGTTTACATAATCGTCCATCAGAACAGCTTATTCGTCGAACTATTGATAGATTTCGGACATTTCCTCTACTCGATGCAACAACAACAAAACAAAGAACTGTACGTATACAAGAAAATATCGCTGCTGTAACTCATAGTGTTAATGATGATCCAGATTTGTCTATTAGTCGACGTTCACAACAAGTTGGACTCTGTGCATCCACTACATAGAAAACTTTGCGTAAAGATCTTGGTCTACACCCATACAAAATCCAACTGGTTCAAAAACTAAAGCCACTTGACCATAATAAGCGTCGTTTGTTTGCTGATTGGGGCCTAGGACAGCTTGAAGTTGATCCACTTTTTTATCGTAAAATTGTGTTTAGTGATGAAGCTCATTTTTGGTTGAACGGCTATGTACACAAGGAAAATTGCCGTATATGGAGTAAAAACAATCCTCAAGAAGTTCTGCAGGTTCCATTGCATCCTGAAAAATGCACTGTATGGTGCGCTTTAACGCTGGAGGCATCATCGGTCCATATTTATTTAGAAACGATCATGGAGCTAATGTTACAGTGAATGGTGCTCGTTAGAATTCCAGATGAAAAATAATTCTGTCACTCATAAACATTTGTATTACCTTATCTTCAGACAATAGAAACTAGGGTAATACCTTGAAACTGCAGTCGCAAAAATGTAGACGTTGAATTTATTGGTAGTGAAACATACTGATTTATAAAAACTTGTTGTAATAATGAAAATCTAATTTTAAAATTACTTTTCGGTCCACCTAATATTTATAAACGAACATTAATGAAAAAACTTTCCTCCAAAATGTTGCAACTTGAAAATCGAAAGACATTTTTTTACACTAACTTGATGAATTCATGGTAGCCTTCTTTTTTCCTGGAACAACCAAATAGAAGATAAGAATTGGTCAATTTAGGATACTCAAAACATTTATTTCAAGCTCTTATCCTGATCGGTATCTACTAAAACTCAGCAATTTGGTAAACGAAACACGTGTCCCCATTCTTTCTTAATCACTTCCTTACTGATAAAACGACCCTAGTGAAAGTGACAAAAATTACCTGCTAATAGTTATCGGCACAATTCATATTGTACAGGTTAGGTGGGCCGAAAAGCTTCGTGGAATTGTTTGGAAAAAATGAAAAAAATTCATAGAAATGCTTGATATTATTTGAGCACGTTTTGACATTTAATTATATCTATGGCTATTATATCACAACATAGAGGCTGATGTTTCTGAGAATTATTTTTTTATAAAATATAAAATAAAAAATATTTAGCTTTTAAAACCATTAATAACATTAGTACTTCCATCGTAAATAATAAGGATTGAACAAATAAATAAAATAAATCTGTAGTCTACAAGTTGACTGGCAACGATTGCCCTTTAGTATTTATTGCCCAGACATTCAAGAAAAGAATCCAAGAACACCAAATAAGTTACATATCGGATTCCGTACATTCGACATATGCTAATCATCTTAAGGAATTCAGGCATAATTTTAACAATAAGTGTGAAATTATCTGCTTCGAAAGCAAAAATTTTAGATTAACACTTTTAGAATTTCTGGAAATCAACAGGTACAATGCCTGTAAAATCCTTTTGAATGAACAAACCGATGTTAAAAAATCTCCATTACCGAATATTTTTCCCTAATGGCATTTTTTAGCGGTAAACTCAAATGAACACCATAAGTTTTTCCATTATTTTGTCACTTACTTAACACTATATTTAAACTCTGTTACACTGGACACCATCGGCCAGTAAAATGAAGAAACCTAAAGAAGCTACATCGTGGTGAAACAATTGTTATATTATATACATTTTTGTGGAAATTGAAATACTGCCACTCAGAAATGCGAACTGATCATTCTGACCACCAAATTAATGATGTTCTTAGAGAAGTACATAAATACGGTTTAGATTCATAGACGAAATTTGATTTAGAGAAGATCAGCAGTTTCGGAATTATTGGAAAAAAATAAACAGTTTTAAAAAAATTCACTCTGCCTTTTGTTTCGGTGTAATGAACTCGTTGGAAGTGATGGGTGAAGTGAATGAAGTGGTTTCTGAACGAATGTTCAGATTGTCAACTATTCATATCTAAGCAGTAATGAAGGATGGACCCTCTAGAGGGTGAAGTAGTGGTTATTTCGATTATGGCAAAACTTCTGTCATTCGAGTTTAACAGAACGTTAGTTTAATATTTGACATTAACGAAATAGGTCAATTTAAGCTTCAACAGAACGGGAAATATTAAAAACTTATTTCCAAAGTGGTGAATCTGCTATCCAAACTGTTAAAAATTTACTTAGTATACACCATATCTTCTAAAACACACCAATGAAGTCAAGAGGTGTAAGCTCGGAACTTCGACAGGCAATCTGATCGGTACGAATTTCCCTATACACCTTCCTTCAAAGTGAACCTCCATATATTTAACTATTCAACTATTGTTTATCGGGTGTTTTTTTAGTGATAGAACTTTCGATAGGGATAACTGTGATTTGACAGAAGCTAGAAGCCATGTTGTTTTGATATTTCTGTTCAGTAAGCATTGACAAATTATCATGGAAAGACTCACGCCGCAACAACGTTTACAAATTGTTGAAATTTATTTTCAAAATCAGTGTTATATTTGCCAAACTTATAGAGCACCTCGTAAAATTTATGGTTTACATAATCGTCCATCAAAAAGACAAAGAACTGTACGTACAGAAGCAAATATCATTGCTGTAAGTCATAGTGTTGATGATTCAGAATTGCCTATTCGTCGATGTTTACAACAACTTGGACTCTGTGCATTCACCACATGGAAAATTTTGGGTAATGATCTTGGTCTACACCCATACAAGATCCAACTGGTTCAAGACCTTGAACCACTTGACCATAATAAGCGTCGTTTGTTTGCTCATTTCTGGTTGAACGGCTATGTTAACAAGCAAAATTGCCGTATATGGAGTGAAAACAATCCTCAAGAAGTTCTGCAGGTTCCATTGCATCCTGAAAAATGCACTGTATGGTGTGTTTTACAGGCTGAAGGCATCATCGATCCATATTTCTTTAAAAACTATGCTGGAGCTTATGTTACAGTGAATGGTGCTCGTTACAGATCGATGATCAATGATTATTTGTTTCAAAATTTGAATGATATCGACCCAGAAGCGTTTTGGTTCCAACAAGATGGTGCTACACCCCATGACCTCATGCTGCTACCGTAACAATTGATTTATTGAAATAAAGATTTGGCGATAACATTATTTCGAGAAATGGTCCAATTAATTGGCCTCCAAGATAATGCGACATAATTCCACTGGATTATTTTCCTTGGGGCTACGTCAAGTAATTGGTTTATGCTGATAAACCAGAAACAATAGACGCTTTGGAAGCCAACATAACTTGTGTTTTTGATTAAATAAGGCCTGAATTACTCGAAAAAGTGGTCCAAAATTGGTCTGGTCGAATGCGGTTCTTCAGAGCTAGTCGTGGTGGACATAAGCCGGAAATTATTTTCAAAACATAAATGTCATAAAATTATCTTACAAATGAAATTTGGTTTCAATCTTAATTTAAATGTGTTTTATTTCAATTTAAAGTTCTATCAGTCTAAAAAAAACCTCCGATACACGATAGGGTGATGGTAACCTTAATACTGCCAAATATCGGGAGCTGTTACAAAACCAAATTATTCTAAAAATTCGACAACTCCCAATCAATTTCAATGATATAAAGTTTCAACAGAGAGAAGAGCATTCTTTTCGAGTTACACGCTGGATGATTCATAATCATAACGCGCATATCTTTCGATAATTCCAATGTTCGAATGGACGGTCGGAAATTTAATTCATTGAATATCGTATCTCTAGAGCGCGATTTTCCAAACCTGTACATTTTAAATTGGAAGTTTTCTCTTAGGCATGAGTATTAATTTTCAAAATTAATCGTTTAGTATGGTTGTTCAGAATAGTTTCTAAGATATGAAAATTATTCTATGCTGAAATCTAATATCGTGTTTTTTTAGAGTGATAGAACCTTCGATAGGAATAACTGTGATTTGACAGAAGGTAGAAACCATGTTGTTTTGACATCGACTCTGTGCATCCACCACATGGAAAATATTGCGTGAAGATTAATAAGCGTCGTTTGTTTGCTGATTGGGCCCTAGAACAGCTTGAAGTTGATCCACTTTTTTATCGTAAGATTGTGTTCGGTGATGAAGCTCATTTCTGGTTGAACGGCTATGTAAACAAGCAAAATTGCCGTATATAGAGTGATAACAATCCTCAAGAAGTTCTGCAGGTTCCATTGCATCCTGAAAAATGCACTGTATGGTGTGCTTTACACGCTGGAGGCATCATCGGTCCATATTTCTTTAAAAACGATGCTGGAGCTAACGTTACAGTGAATGGTGCTCATTACAGATCGATGATCAATGATTATTTGTTCCAAATTTGAATGGTATTGATTTATTGAAAGAAAGATTTGGCGATAACATCATTTCGAGAAATGGTCCAATTAATTCGCCTCCAAGATCATGCGACATAACTCCACTGGATTATTTTCTATAGGGTGTGCTTTACATGATGGAGGCATCATCGGTCCATATTTCTTTAAAAACGATGCTGGAGCTAATGTAACAGTGAATGGTGCTCGTTACAGATCCATGATCAACGATTATTTGTTTCAAAATTTGAATGGTATCTACTCAGAAGTGTTTTGGTTCCAACAAGATGGTGCTACACCTCATGCTGCTACCGTAACAATTGATTTATTGAAAGAAAGATTTGGCAGTAACATTATTTCGAGAAATGATCCAATTAATTGGCCTTCAAGATCATGCGACATAACTCCAATGAATTATTTTCTTTGGGGTTATGTCAAGTCATTGATTTATGCTGATAAACCAGAAACAAAAGACGCTTTGGAAACCAACATAACCCGTGTTATTGATGAAATAAGGCCTTAATTACTCGAAAAAGTGGTCTAAAATTGTTCTGGTCGAATGAGGTTCCTCGGAGCTAGTCGTGGTGGACATATGCCGGAAAATATTTTCAAAACATAAATGTCATAAAATTATCTTTTAAATGAAAAAAAATATGGCTTTAATCTTAATTTAAATGTGTTTTATTTCAATTCAAAGTTCTATCACTCTAAAAAAAACACCCGGTACCATTTATTGCTTTACCTGTCTTTCTACCCATTTGAAGGTTGTTATCGTCCAATATGTCGAACCCATAGAATTTAATTGAATATGCAAAATATTGGTATTATGCGCAATTATGCCATAATAATTATTATATCAGATAAAATATACGGCCTTATGCGAGAGCGTAAATCAAGATTATATTGAAAAGCGATTTATACTAATTGCGTTACTCGAGGGTAACGAATTCCGACGAGGGGTGTGTGGGGAAGCCACCCCTTGGAAATAAATTGGGCGAGGGTTATCATCCCTAGGAAAGAGGGACAATGGGTCTGCGACTGAAACCTCACACGGGGAGTCAACATTCATAATGTTATAATTATGGATAACTTTACAGCGTATTTTCTGACGAAGGATTCATTCTGCGAAGTTTCAATTTTCCAGGCCAGGTTCATTATCCTCGATGTTAAACTTTCTGGGAGTAGAAGTTTTCAGACATCTTTATTCTGTTATTTGCGAGAAGCAAAAGCATCAAAATATGTATAAGTATTAAAATCATCGTCATTCTATGTATCGTACCGCGGTTAGCTTACCGCCGTACTTTGTTTATTGTTCCAGTATTTCGAAACAACAAACAAGACCAAATGAATTAATCGCAATGATTAATTGAAATGAACTGAATCTAATTAGTGCGGCGATGTTTAACTTTACAATGCACTTTGTATGTAATTAATTCGATTATCAAGAACCTTTATAACAACATGCACCAGAAAGTCGATGAGAAAATAGTAATTAAGTTGCCAACACTTCGCAATCGACAACATAACGGGTTTTCCAAAAGGAATGATACAATTTAAAATGGTTTTAATGGCTACATATTATATCGGGTGTTTTTTCAGAGTGATAGAAATTTCGATAGGGATAACTGTGATTTGACAAAAGGTATGTTGGCCATGTTTTTTTGACATTTCTGTTCAGTAAGCATTGACAAATTATCATGGAAAGACTCACGCTGCAACAAAGTTTACAAATTGTTGAAATTTATTTTCAAAATCAGTGTTCTATTCGCCAAACTTATAGAGCGCTTCGTGAAATTAATGGTTTATATAATCGTCCAACAGAGCAGCTTATTCGTCGAACTATCGATAGATTTCGGACAACATTTTCTCTACTCGATGCGGCAACAACAAGACAAAGAACTGTACGTACAGAAGAAAATATCGCTGCTGTAAATCATAGTGTTAACGATGATCCAGATTTGTCTATTCGTCGACGTTCACAACAAGTTGGACTCTGTTCATCCACCACCTGGAAAATGTTGCCTAAAGATCTTGGTCTACACCCATACAAGATCCAACTGGTTCAAGAACTAAAGCCACTTGACCATAATAAGCGTCGTTCTATTCACCAAACTTATAGAGCACTTCGTGAAATTTATAGTTTACATAATTGTCCATCAGAGCAGCTTATTCGTCGAACTATCGATAGATTTCGGACAATATTTTCTCTACTCGATGCAACAATAACAACAAGACAAAGAAGAAGTTTGCTGCTTGGGCTCTAGAACAGCTTGAAGTTGATCGACTTTTTTATCGTAAAATTGTGTTTAGTGATGAAGCTCATTTCTGCTTGAACGACTATGTAAACAAGCAAATTTGCCGTATATGGAGTGAAAACAATCCGCGAGAAATTCCGCAGGTTCCATTGCATCCTGAAAAATGCACTGTATGGCGTGCTTTACACGCTGGAGGCATCATCGGTCCATATTTCTTTAAAAACGATGCTGGAGCTAATGTTACAGTCAATGATGCTCGTTACAGATCTATGATCAATGATTTGTTTCAAAATTTGAATGGTATCGACCCAGAAGTGTTTTGGTTCCAACGAAATGGTGCTACACCTCAAGCTGCTACCGTAACAATTGATTTATTGAAAGAAAGATTTGGCAATAACATTATTTCGAGAAATGGTCCAATTAATTGGCCTCCAAGATAATGCGACATAACTCATTGGTTTATCCTGACCAGATGCAATAGACGCTTTGGAAGCCAACATAACTCGTGTTATTGATTAAATAAGGCCTGAATTATTCAAAAGATTGGTCCAAAATTGGTCTGGTCGAATGCCAGAGCTAGTCGTAGTGGACATATGCCGGAAATTATTTTTAAAACATAAATGTCATAAAATTATCTTTCAAATAAAAAAAAAATTGGCTTAAATCTCAATTTAAATGTGATTTATTTCAATTTAAAATTCTATAAGTATAAAAAAAACACCCGATAGCTAATTCGATTATTAAGTAGTTTTATAATTACATGCACCAGAAAGTCGATGAGAAAATGGTAATTAAGTTGCCAACACTTGGCAATCGACAACATTAAGGGTTTTCCAAAAGGAATGATACAAATTGAAATGGTTTTAATGCCAACATATTATATTAAAATCTGCATCATTTCCGATTTTTTCCAAGCACCAATTACTGAATACACGACGCTTTAAATGATCTGTTGGTTTGAGTCCTTGGGTTAAAACAATTTTGTAAACCAAGATCTTTTCGTAAAATTCGCCACAAAGACGTCTGACAGATGCCTAGTTCTTGTGAACGTCGAGGAATCGATAAATTTTGGTCTTCACGAACACTTTCACGTACGGCAGCAATATTCTCTTCACTTTATGCATTTCTTTGTCTGACTGGCACTGTAACATCATGGAGTGTAAAGTTTGTTTCAAAACTTCTTCACTAAATGTTCAACTGTTCTTTGATCCGCATGGGCGTACCCGTCAAGAGGCAGGGGGGACAGCTGGCCCCCCTGTGAGCAAAAAAGTTTATCTTTATTAAAATTTCTAGCTGGAATACATTACAATTCTTGAATAATATTAATTAATTTAATTAATAATAAAAAAATATTGGATACAGTAGTCCATTAATTTGTGATAGATCATTTAAGTTAGAAAAACGAAATTACTTTGTTTACTATCACTAGCTTTATTTAATTACAGTTACTCGAGTTTCGGACTATTCATTTTCAAATTGAAAGATTAAGTTCCGTATTTTTTTCTTTATAGGTTATAGTCTGCACGTTCAATAGATTAATTGCCGGGTCATTATGGTGTTTGTGAATTTCTAGAACTTCGAAAATATTCATTTTATTGCCCTTTGTCGCAAGATGTACAATTTTCATATCTTCTAGTTCAGGGAAGGTATGGTTTATTTCAAAGAAATGGCTAGCAAAATTGGACTTATCTCTCCTTTATTTAAAGGCGGCTAGGTATTCTTTGTATCTGGTTTCGATACTTCTGTAAAAAAAATTATTTGCAATATTGAAAATTATGAAATTAGGTTAATTTATCCTTATTTTATTGTCGATCGAAATTATCGATATTTTTTCAGAAAATAATAAATGTCATCGATATTTTCAATTCCGATACTATCGATATTCGATAGTTTCAATACCCTCGATAGACGATATTCGACATTTCTTTTCAGAGTATCAAATTCGAAATTTTTTTATATTTCGCATTATGATTTCGACCACTCGAAACATATTATACTCTAGTTCAGTAGTTTCATTGGTCGAAAATCCTGATTTAGCGTGACCAAATTCAGTCGAAAACGACATATTCAGTAGTTGGCTCTATTCTTATGAAAAAATATGGATTTAATTATGGTGAGGAAACACATTGGTGAAATCCTTGATGTCATCAAGAAGGATCGACAAGAAAAGGAACATGTTTCTGAGAAAGTACTTAAAAAATCACATGATATCGCGGAGAAAATCGGCGTTGAGTTGACAGTTGCACGAATTGTTAAAAAGCAAATACACAGAAGTAATCCGCCATTTGAGACTGCAATTGAATACTGGAGACGATCGTTCATTATCCCTTATCTTGACTCTTTAACCTTATCATTGAATGTTAGATTCCCACACGAGAATACACCTGTTTTTGCCTTATCCCGTCTTTATCCTTCATACATGCTAAAAAGTACTTCAAAAGATTTGGAGAAAAACGCAAAATCTTTCATGGAATTTTTTGAGTTGGGTGATATCTCTGCAGAATTAGATTTGTGGTAAAATCTGTGGAAAAATAAAGATTCAGCAGGGGATGAATTAAAGGATATTGAAGTGGCTGCACTTTTGGAGGAGGCTAATATTTTTTTCCCTGCAACTTCTCATTTTAAGTGTTTTCCCATCCACTACGACTACTGATGAACGATCTTTCAGTACCCTTCGAAAGGTAAAAAGTTGGCTGAGAAGTACAATGGGAGAGAACAGATTGACTGGGTTGAATTTGATGAGTGTCCATCGTAAATTTTTTAAGGAAAATCAGGACTGGATTGAAACGAGAGTTTAGAACAAGTTTTCTACAAATCCAACGAAAATGATAACAGTATAAAACATGTAACTAGAATTCCTTTTATTTTCCAGCAAATAATTGTAATAACTTAGTTGATAAAGCACTGTTATAATTATACATATTCTTATAAAAATTTTGGTTTCATTCACCTTCGAAAAAAAAAGTGATAAAATGTTCCCGACCATGGTTTCTTCTCCCCCCTAGATTTGATTCTGGGTACGCCTTTGTTTATCCGGACGATTATAACGACCAAAAATTAAAGCTTAAGTACGTAAAGTAAGATTAACACATTTTTTAATAAGTTTGGATTATTTGTAAACATTGTTGAAGTGTGTACCTTTCCATGATTAAATGGTAGACATTGACAAATACATCTGTCAATGTCACAAATAGAAAATGGCTGCCATGCTTGAGTAATGTCAATTTAAAAATGGGGCGATGACCTCTTAGTAAGCCCAATATTTTGATTAATTGGTTAACTCGTGATCTTATGAAATGAATACAATTTTTGCACTCCCAATATCATGATTAATATTATTCCATTCGTTTGATCAATATCGCACATAAAAAAGAAAAAGGAACCTCTTTTTATCGAAGTCTATTAAAATGGGCATTCCTCTTATCTGAATCATCCTTGTACCCGTTTGTCGCGACAAACCAAGAAGAATCGTCCGACATAACCGAACAAAACTCCAACCTTCCAAGGAGCCACCCCTTTGATTAATTCGCCCGATCCATCATTTAATCATAATCCACCCACGCTCTTCGTTCTCCCCCACCCCTCGACGAAATTCGAACACAATGGCCCGTGGAATTTAAAATTGTCGGCACTTGTGAAAGAATTGTTAATCGATAGGTCGCAGGTTCAAATTCCGCCTCAGGTATGGATGCTATCGTAGTTGTCCATCTGCCAGACATATGGTATGCAAATGAACCATTCTAGCTTCACTGCCCAATTTTCATACTTGCTCATTTCTAACGAATGACTGAATTTAATTGAACCAGCTCTAATGAAATGACGACCGGATTGTTAATTTCAACGGAGGCACTTTTTGTGCTACAGCAGCGTCGAAATACGTCAATGGTTTAGTACGTTTTACTTTATTATTTTCCAAATAATGAACCTCTGGAATGTTTTCTGAACCCCTGAAATTTTAAGCTTTTTTTTCGGACTAAATATAATTCGAGAGTATGAAATAGAGCACAAGGGCACTTGACTGAAATCTAGAGCGTCGGCATGCTTGTAACAAATCAAAAAGACATTATTCAACATGTGTCAGATTGTCTGATTTGGGTTTGCCATTTTGAAGGTAGCTTCATAATGCCTCTCTCATAGAAGTCTTGGTCTTTATAGGTGTAAAACTCTAGTAATCGATATTCACCATCTTCTCTTGATGCCAATTTCTTATCACTCAGGAAGTTTCGCAACGCGAGAAAAAGATAGTAATCGCTTAGTGCCAGGTCCAGACTATGTGGTGGATACATTCAAACTTCCCAACTAAGCTCCCGGAGTTTCTGGCGAGTCACTACAGACGTGTGTGGCCCGCCGTTGTCATAATGGAACACAACGCCTCATAAGTTGGTCAATTCTGGCCGTTTCTGATCAATCGGTAGCTTCAAACGGCCCAGTTGCTGACAGAAGAGATACGAATTTAGTGTTTGGCCATATGAATGCAACTAATAATGAATGATTCCTTTCCAGTCCCACCAAATGCAAAGTAGAACCTTCCAAGACGTCAGTCTTGGTTTGGCCACCGTTTGAGAATATTCATCGCTCTTTGACCACGATCGTATTTGCACAATATTGTTGTATGTGACCCATTTCTCGTACCGTCACCATCCGTTAAGGAAATGGGTCGGTTTCATTCCGCTTGGCCAAGGCTTCGCAGATGAAAATTCCATCCGTCATGCTTTTTGGTGTTGATTAAACTAGTGTCGGGACCATGAATACCATTCACAATTTCACTCGCCCGGTTTGCATTTTCGCCTTTATTAAAGAAAAACTGTGAAATTCACAGAATTTTTTTGTTTACCCCTGCAATTCACTACTGAATGGACCAAACAAAAAACCAGTAAAGATTTTTTGTGTGTGAAATGTCACCTTGAAAACGAGCATAAATCTGGAATTGTTTGATCGACCCTTCACGAAATTATCGATCACAACAGCCATCTACCATAAAAAGGATAGATTTCATTTTGACTAACCTATTAATGACGTTTTTCCCATTTTCGAAATAAATTTTCACAAAATGAAAAAACCGTTAGTTTAGAGTGATAGAAATTTCGATAAGGATAACTGTGATTTGACAGAAGCTAGAAGCCATGTTGTTTTGATTTACGCCGCAACAGCGTTTACAAATTGTTGAAATTCATTTTCAAAATCGGTGTTCTATTCGCTAAACTTATAGAGCACTTGGTGTGAAATTTATGGTTTACATAATCGTCCATCAGAGCAGCTTATTCGTCGAACTATCCATAGATTTCGCACAACATTTTCTCTACTCGATGCAACAACAACAAGACAAAGAAATGCACGTACAGAAGAAAATATCGCTGCTCTAAGTCATGGTGTTAACGATGATCCAGATTAGTCTATTCGTCGACGTTCTCAACAAGTTGGACTCTGTGCATCCACCACATGGAAAATTTTGCGTAAAGATCTTGGTCTACATCCATACAAGATCCAACTGGTTCAAGAACTAAAGCCACTTGACCATAATAAGCACCGTTTGTTTGCTGATTGGGCCCTAGAATAGCTTGAAGTTGATCCACTTTTTTATCGTAAAATTGTGTTTAGTGATGAAGCTCATTTCTGGTTGAACGGCTATGTAAAAGTGAAAACAATCCTCAAGAAGTTCTGCAGGTTCCATTGCATCCTGAAAAATGCACTGTATGGTGTGCTTTACATGCTGGAGGCATCATCGGTCCATATTTTTTTAAAAGCGATGCTGGAACTAATGTTACAGTGAATGTTACTCGTAACAGATCGATGATCAATGATTATTTGTTTCAAAATTGTAATGGTATCGACCCCGACGTGTTTTGGTTCCAACAAGATGGTGCTACTCCTCATGCTGCTACCGTAACAATTGATTTATTGAAAGAAATATTTGCCGATAATATTATTTCGAGAAATGGTCCAATTAATTGGCCTCCAAGATCATGCGACATCACTCCACTGGAATATTTTCTTTGGGGTTATGTCAAGTCATTGGTTTATGCTGATAAACCAGAAACAATAGACGCTTTGGAAGCCAACATAACTCGTATTATTGATAACATAAGACCTGAATTACTCGAAAAAATGGTCCAAAAATGGTCTGGTCGAATGCGGTTTCTCAGAGCTAGTCGTGATGGACATATGCCGGAAATTATTTTCAAAACATAAATGTCATAAAATTATCTTTCAAATAAAAAAAAAGTTTGGCTTCAATCTTAATTTAAATGTGTTTTATTTAAATTTAAAGTTCTATCACTCTAAAAAAACACCCGATATTATGTTTTTAATTATTCAACATCTTGTATAAAATTCACAGCGTTTTTTTTCCATGAAGGTAGTATTTCTTTGTCGCTCGTTGATTCGAATATTTAGATAAGGAACATCTTATCTACTGCTAACATTGTCCGAGTTTATCTTAGAATATTGCCTGCACATATCTTAGTAGACTAAGATGCAGATTCAATAAGTCCCAGTTCACAAGGTGTATTTTAAAGTGGAATAAAATTTTTTACAGGTGTTGAGTCATTTGCAAATGATAGAATGAAACCGATACAAGCGAAAAAGATCATGAAACGATAAAGAAACAGTCTTTGTGACCTACAGGGTGTTACAAATGGAAATCAACAAAGACAAAGTTCGGTACATGTTACAGTTTTTCTTTGATGAAGGCGAAAATGCAAGGCAGGCAGTTGAAACTGTGAATGGTGTTTCAGGACAACGCAAGGCCACACACGTCTCAAGTGAAGTTTTAATGTATACAACCATATAGCCCGGATCTGGCATCATCTTTTTCACGCATTGCAAAACTTCCTGAGTGATGAGAAATTGGCAGCAAGAGAATATTGTAAAAATCGACTAGGCATTATGAAGCTACCTTTAAACTGGCAACAAATTATAGAACAAAGCGGTGCATATTTGGCGCAAACAAGACAATATGAAACATGTTAAATAGGCTCTTGAAGTTCACGCAACTATTATAGATGATAAACAGAATAGGGGCTATAACATTTCCCTGGGGAATTCCAACTGTCTACGGGGTGACAAGAAAAACCTCGGATAAACTTTTTTCATTTAACTTTATTAAACAAAAGAAATTGAACAAAACAACAAGAAAAATAATATCATAATCATTTGGTAATAATATATTTAAGCGATTTCGAAGTGGCTTCCTTTGGCAGTGATACATAGTTTCAGATGCTTCTTGAAATTGTCGGCAAGCTCTTCGGGCGTTAATCGGTCCCATTCCCGGCGCAGGGATTGCTTCAGCGACTCCAAACTTTTGTGGTGTTTAGCACATACCCTGAGCTCCAGAGTTTCTAAATCGACCACACGCTTTAGTCCATTGGGTTGAGATCAGGCGAGTAGGGCGGCCATTCTGCAGATGTGATGAAACCCGGAAAAGGGGTCATACACCATTGTTGCGTCATTTTCGCTTTGTGAAAGGTCCAATGCAGGTCACCGACGTGCTGCTGGGCCCACGGAAGTACTAGGGCCTCGAGAATGTCGCAGCGGTAGACTTATTGATTGATTTTGACCTCTTGCTCCACGAAAACCAAGGATGTTTTGCCGCTGGCGCAGATTCCCCTCCAGACCATGACGGATTGCGGATTTGGACGATGGCCGAAGTACCGGGAGCCTCTGCGGACCAGACTCTGTCATTTTGGTGGTTTTCGGATTGTTCTGGGGTGAAAAGGTTCTCGTCTGTGAAAAGAATGCGCACCCATTGCTGACCGGCGTCGAGACGAAGGAGTTGGTGGCAGCACCTTTGGAGTCGTACGCGTTTGTTTCCATCCGTGTGGAGTTGAACATTTCGGAGCTTGTATGGCTTGAGGTTGAGCTCCTTTCTGGGCATTTGACGAACGGATTCACGTTTGATACCGGTCTCATGGGCTATTTTCCTCATGGAAACCCTCGGATTTCGATTGACTTGCTTCTTGACGATGTTGTTATTGCTAAGCGTATTGACAGTACGTTTTCTCCCTGGATGACGATCATCATGGCCAAGCTCCTCGAAACAGCAAATTGCATCGGACACGGTTTGTCGAGGCACATTGAGCCATTGACGCTTAACTTTACGAAACAGCTCCAAAATTGCAATACGCTTGTTTGACAATCTAACACTATGCAAAATAAAGTAATATCAAACTGAAAATTAACATATTAGTACAAGAAAGTGTAGGAAAGCTAAATGAATAAAAATATTTGGCTGCACTAAAATACTTTTGTTCCAGAACCCAGTAAAATTTGTCCGAAGTTTTTGTAGTCACCCTGTAAAGGTGATAAACCGCGAGAAACCACGTGTTGAGATCTCCCAGATAGTAAAGACCGGATTCAATTTCTAGCGCTCTCTCTATTTGAAGCACCTTACTAAGCGAAAAACTCAAAAGTCACTGGTTTATCGACTGGGTACGATAAAAAATCCTTTAAACACTTACGCCTTCTTTTCAATCCAGCAGTGCATGATCATCATAAATCTACAGACGATTACTCACAGTCAGCGTAGATCATAGACCAAATTTCTAGTCTGTGTAATTTGTAATGAACTTTTCGAAATGGCCGATCTCATTGACGAATCGATTTCGTCTGAGGGATCAATTACAACTAAAAATAAATCTAAGGAAATCGGTGATGGTAACATTAGAGCACTTGTTAGTACCTTATAATTTTACGATGGTTATACTGTCGATTTTTATGTTGCAATAAAAGACTTGATAATTGGATACTGTTGACTCACTAATCGTTCGAACTCTACGAAGAAATCGTGACAATCTTCAACGAGTTCTGGCCGGCTATTGAAGTCGAAAGGTCATGGTAATGACCTTTTTATTTTTAGTAATCACCAAACGACTTTTGTTTTTGCTTATATCTCCGCTTTAACGAGAAGATTCAAACGATCTCACGATTTTTTCCTCTTGATTGTTGGAATGAATATGCGATTGCAAAAAAGAATGACAGTTTGTCACGATGTCACAATGGCAGTTGATCATTATAGGATAAAGCAGAAGGCTCTGATTGTTTAACATTATCAAAATGGTGAAAGTTTGATTGCAACAACTCGTAAATTGTTCCGAATATCAGGACCAAATAATGCTTCTTATTCATCTGCTAAGAAAATATTAATCAAAATATTCATTTAGTGATGTGAAAATACGATACGAGCTCGTAGAGATAGTTAATTCAAGTCAGTTAGCGAGATCATAGTCAAGAATGCAGAGACGTCGATTCGTCATCTTGCACAAGAATTGTGAAATCCGCTAACTTTTCATCGTATTCTTGAATTGGACTATTAAGTCCAATTGTCTAAACAATTTTTGTCAACAAATCATGAACAACCATATATTTTGTTGGTTTATTAAATATACGAGTATACCTACGTGACTTCTGTTGAGCACAGTGAAGACTTCTAACAGAGCTTGTTTTTGTTAAACGTTATTGTTCGTTTTTATATCGGGTGTTTTTTACAGTGATAAAACTTTAAATTGAAATAAAACACATTTGAATTAAGATTGGAGCCAAGTTTTTGTTTTATTTGAAAAATAATTTTATGGTAGTTATGTTTTAAAAATAATTTCCCGCATATGTCCACCACGACTAGCTCTGAGGAACCTCATTCAATCAGACCAATTTTGGCCAACTTTTTCGAGTAATTCAGTCCTAATTTCATCAAAAACACGAGTTATGATGAATCTATTTTCACATTCTCATGCTCATCATCAGGAAGATTTGCAATGCGTGAAAAAGATTATGCCAGGTCCGGGCTACATGGTGGATACACTTAAACTTCCCAACCAAGCCAAGAGTTTCTGGCGAGTCACTTGAGACGTGTGTGGCCTTGCATTGTCCTGAAACACCATTCATAGTTTCAACTGCCTGCCTTGCATTTTCGCCTTCATCAAAGAAAAACTGTAACATTGTACCGAACTTTACAGTACAGTCTTTGTTGATCTCCATTTTTAACACCCTGTAGGTCACAAAGACTGTGTTTCGTTCTCGTTTCATGATTTTTTTCGCTTGTATCGGTTCCATTGTATCATTTGCAAATGACTCAACACCTGTAAAAAATTTTATTCAACTTTCAAATACACCTTGTAAACTGGGACTTATTGAATCTGCATCTTAGTCTACTAAGATATGTGCAGGCAATATTCTAAGATAAACTCGGACAATGTTAGCAGTAGATAAGATGTTGCTTATCTAAATATTCGAACCAACGACCGACAAAGAAATACTACCTTCATGGGAAAAAACTCTGTGAATTTTATATAAGATGTTGAATATTTCCTGGTAAAAACAAAATATCGGGTGTTTTTCTAGAGTGATAAAACTTTAAATTTAAATAAAACACATTTAAAATAATATTAAAGCCAAAATTTTTTTTTATTTGAAAGATAATTTTATGACATTTATGTTTTAAAAATAATTTCCGGCATATGTCCACCACGACTAGCTCTGAGGAACCGCATTCGACCAGACCAATTTTGGACCACTTTCTCGAGTAATTCAGACCTTATTTCATCAATAACACGAGTTAAGTTGGCTTCCAAAGCGTCTATTGTTTCTGGTTTATCAGCATAAACCAATGACTTGACATAACCCCAAAGAAAATAATCCAGTGGAGTGATGTCGCATTATCTTGGAGGCCAATTAATTGGACCACTTATTATTATTACCTATGGTAATAATACTAGTGTGCCCGCAGAACTACCAGCCAATAGATCAATGAACCGGTAGATCAATTGAACTAGTAGATCAATTGTATTGATAAGTCAACTGAGCAGACGGATCAGCTGAATCAGTAGATCCAACTTCATTGGTAGATCCACATAACGCGCAGATCCACCTACGAAGTTGTAGATTTAGTGCCAGTTAATTAATTGAATTAATATAATATAGTATAATATACTACGTGGTCGCTAGATTCATTGAACTGATATGTAAGTCATTTAAAAACTAATTAAAAGGAATCGTGATTCGCAAACAGTATTACATCCTTAAAAAATGATTATATTACACTTGTAAGTAAGTTTGAATATATTTCCTGATTAATCTTTCGGGGGATCCTTCCAATAAACTGAATCCCGTTCTGAGCGAATACGAGATTTAGGGTGCAGACCATCAACAAGTCTGCAAAATGAATTGCATCTGCCCGTTCGCAATTCATTTTCCCAATGAATTGTTTTTAATTCCATCTCATCAAAACGGCATTCAAATTTCCGAATGAAGAATATCTTGCCGATTTCGTACGTGAGACCGTAGATTAGGTGCCCGTATTCCAGCCGGGATGAGGCATTGTTGCCATGTCGATAAATTTTTCTTCGAGACCGTTGTTCAATATTCCGGTAATTCGTTCATTATCGTCAATTCGTATTTAAGAACGAATATGAGTAAAATGATCATTAGGGAATATGAGAATTAGCTAAAATAACAAGTGAAGCTATTCTGCCAGTCGCTCAGCACAAGAGTAACTTCGCTATGTGTTATAAATGATGATGAATGATTAATATTCAACTGGATTGCTCTTTGAATCTTTTCCTACTCTTTCGGACTCCCTACAGTGGGTGAGAATTCAACACTTTGCATCGGCATGGTGACATCATTCAGATCCACGTCATCACCTAGAGTTAATTCATAATTCCACGACGATGATGGAAAGATAAAATGGAAATAGTAGCTGTTGAGAACGGCGACGAATCGACACTTTTTCGCGTACACTCTCCACTACAGCCCTATGTTTTCTTAAGTACGTGCTGGGTGTGGTCTATTTGGTCGAGTATTATCTAATAATGAAAATTCGGTCTCAAATTTACGAATGGTAGAGCTAATTGTGCGTTCGGTAGACCGATTATGTGGACCATAAGTTGCTCTAAACGCCCGATACACATTCCTCGTAGAACACCCATTTTCGCAATAAAGTTAAACAATTTGTAAACGCTGTGCCGGGCTAAGTCTTTCCATTATGAATTGTCAAACACTACTGAACAGAAATGGCACTTCAGTCAACACGAGGCATGCGCAATCTGCAATTAAATCCCCACCACAAAAAGAACCTCTGAATGAATCTCACTTTATATACGAATAGTACAATTTCGTGGCCCCACAGATCATCAGATTTATCCCCAAATGATTTTTTTCTGATCTGAAAGCATATATCCATAGATATGAATGACTTTGGCATAGCTTCAAATCTTGTTGAATTAAAGTTGATTTATTCAACTTTATGACAAAATTGAACCAAATATACTCAGAGATATGCGATTATCTCAGTATAATAGATTTAGCTGTTGTTTAGCTTAACAAAGAGGATTATTTGAACCCATAATACATTGCATTTGCCTGTGTTCCGAAGTCAGTGGTTTCCTCATGAAATTAAGAATTCATTTTATTTTATCCAAATTCTATGGAATCTATTTCATTTTCAGAGTCTTCATGACAAAAAAAATTGAAACAATTAATTTCAGAAGAGAAATTATTTGTTTTATTCATTGCAACAAATCAAAACACCTGAAACAAAACGAATATTCAAGGCTTCAAAGTCATATTTATTAGAAAGGTTGAACCTTGATATTCATGAAAGAAAAACACTATCATTCAAAAGAACGTCACGACAGGCTACAATACCCCATCCAATCAATCCAATATTTCCGTGCATTGTCGACTGTTTGGGGCATAATCTCATGTATGGTTAAGGTAACACTTATCCTTAACGGATCCCCACAAAAAATGATCGTGCAAAGTGAAAATGAGCTTCATCGCTAAAGATGATTTTTCTGGGAATGATGACGAGTTTATATATATTCACCCACATTCTGGGCTACAGCAGTAATGTTTTCAGGTGTGCTCACTGGAGGAGAACGTGAACGGGTTGTTTTATCAAGTAAGGATCCAGTTTCGCTTCACAAATTGCCGTGAGTCCATTTAATTAGTTTCACCAGTTTGGAAATAAGTTTTTAAAATTTCCCAGTTTTATTCAAGCGTAAATCGACCCATTTCGTTAATGTCAATTATTAAACTAACATTTTGTCAAAACACGCATGTCAGAAGTGCTGCCAGACTCGAAATAACCTATACTTCAAAATGCAAACTCTAGACGGCCCATTCTTCAGTTGTAAGTGAAGAAATACCTGGTTTGTTGATTTATCTTTTCGAATTCTTCAATATTAATTGACCGTTAATCTCGTTTATTTGCATTCTATACATTACATTATACATTTTTTAGGTTGTTCTATCTAAAATTGAGAAAATTATTGCACGATAGTTTGTATCTGCAGTTATGCTAAAGTATATCGATGGGCTCTTTCACTTTTGTTCAATTGGGTTCACTGGATTCATTTCACAAATTCACTAACCTAAATTATATAGATCATACATTAACTTTAAGGCTTTTTGGTTGCGGATCTGTATTATCACGAGAAGGTGAAGGAAAATGTTGCTTTAGATTGAATTTGTGAAGTTACAAATCAGTTCAAGTAGAATTGCAAGATTTTAAATTTCATACACAACGTCATCGAAATGCCTTGCAAACGATTGGAAAATTTCGGTGATATCTCAGACACACTATGTTTTATTTGGGTTTAAAGGTAGGAAGAGCTTAATGAATGACACGAGGGTGGTTCAAATATGATCGAGACAAACTCTGTAGATGGCGCGCATGTATGTTTCGAAGGTCGTGGCTTGAGAATGTGATAGCTGGGTCTCTTACGAACAGTGTGGCATTTCTTTTCGTCGGAGCACGTGTTTCATGCGTGTGCTACGACCATGAGTGAACGTCAAGTGCCGACTGCCGTTGCGCAACGTATTATCATTAGGTTTTTAGTGGGAGAAGACGTTAAAAACACGGACATTTTTGTGCGTTTGCAAAAACAGTTCGGTAGTGAGTGCCTGAGTAGGGTAGCCGTGTTTAAATGGGCCAAAGCATTCAAGGATGGCCGCGAAACCAGACAACATTCGCCGCGTAGAACATCCTCATTTTGGAGGATCGTAGGATAAATGTTCGAGACATTTCGGCTGAAGTCGGCATCAGTATTGGTAGTGTAGAGTCCATCATTCAAGAACACCTTCAATATCGTAAAATAACGGCACGATGGGTTCTTAAACTGTTGAAATTTGAGCAAAAATTAACGCGGATGGAAATTTGTCGCCGTTTACTGACGCGATACGAGGCGGGGGGGACGGTTTTTCAACGCGGATCTTCACTATAGACGAAACATAGGTACACTATTACACTCCCGAAACCAAGGTGTCAAGTAAAGAGTGGAGGAATAAGGAGGAAGGAGCGCCAGTCAAAGCGAAGACAATCTGGTCCGTGGGTAAGGTAATGTGTACTGTGTTCTGGGACCGGCAGGGCGTGCTGTACGTCGATTTCCTACGCACTCAACGTACCATTAATGCTGCATACATCTCTTACCTTCTGAAAACACACGTGAAATCCGCTTATCACTCGAAACGGAGGAGCATTCCAGCACGGTGTGCGATTCTCCTCCAGGATAACGCGCGCTCACATACCGCGCGTTTCACGCTCGATACAATACTGGAATTGGGGTGGAAGGTACTGAAACACCCCTCCTACAGTCCGGATTTATCGCCCTGCGACTACCACATGTTTGGACCACTGAAAGAGGCCCTCGGAGGTCAAAAATTCAACACCGACAACGAGGTAGAGGGGTTCGTGTGCACATGGCTGTCCGAGTTCCCCAAGGGATTTTTCGATACCGGCATCAAAAAACTTCCGGAAAGGTGGACAAAATGTGTGAATAGTGAGGGGAATGACCCAGAAAAAATGTGATTTCTTGTAAATTTTTCGATAATAAATAAACGTGTTAAGAGTATTTGTCTCGATCATATTTGAACCACCCTCGTATATTGTAGTCAATTCTAAAAACATATCGTACTTACGGGAAATGCAGTACGGACTAGAAATGTTCGAAAATACGACCTGTTCTGTCTGTCTGCTGCACACAGACGACCAAGAGCGAGTTAAATGAAGGCTCACAAAAAGGAATTCCGAATTCCGTCAGAACATCCGGCAACACCGGCCCTCGCATACCGCAGAGGTTCCGCTAATAGAGGACATTCAAGTCCTCGAATTTATACAACGGCAGTTAATAAGAGGGAGGAATTAATTGGAAGAATACAGAATGCTCGTAACGATATGGGGGTAACAGGCACGAATTAATTCCGTAGGAAATTCTCTCCCGGGCGTTGCCTAAATACATCCAATTAAACGGTTTTTAGTGTATTTTAGTCCGGCTGCTGCAGAGCATGCTCGGTCCCGTAATGCTTGAGAAGGCTTTCCGTTTATTCATCTGTCGTTTTCTTACGTTGATTGAAGTCTCTGCGCTTTTCTTGTTAGAAGGGATACTATCGAAGTTTTGGGTATAAGGAGGGAATCCGTTGCTTATTGTCTGCTTCAAAAGACTCCTTGCTTAGTTATGTCCTTTGATGAGGTTACGTGCACTGTTCATAATTTGGAGGGTGTAAGAACTGAATCTTTCGTAACACCATCGAGAAGTGCACCAAACTCATCCATGACAGTTTCATTGTTGAAACTAATGGGTGTTTTTTTTTTAAGTGATACAACTTTCGATAGGTATAACTGTGATTTGACAGAAGGTAGAAGCCATGTTGTTTTGACATTTCTGTTCAGTAAGCATTGACAAATTATCATGGAAAGACTCACGCCGCAACAACGTTTACAAATTGTTGAAATTTATTTTCAAAATCATATTCGCCAAACTCATAGAGCACTTCGTGAAATTTATGGTTTGCATAATCGTCCATTAGAGCAGCTTATTCGTCGAATTATCGATAGATTTCGGACAACATTTTCTCTACTCGATGCAACAACAACAACAAGACAAAGAACTGTACGTACAGAAGAAAATAGCAATGCTGTGAGTCATAGTGTTAATAATGATCCAGATTTGTCTAATATTCGTCGACGTTCACAACAAGTTGGACTCTGTGCATGCACCACATGGAAAATTTTGCGTAAAGATCTTGGTCTACACCCATACAAGATCCAAATGGTTCAAGAACTAAAGCCACTTGACCATAATAATCGTCGTTTGTTTGCTGATTGGACCCTAGAACAGATTGAAGTTGATCCACTTTTTTATCGTAAAATTGTGTTTAGTGATGAAGCTCATTTATGGTTGAACGGGTAATAAGCAAAATTGCCGTATATGGAGTGAAAACAACCCTCAAGAAGTTATTCAGGTTCCATTGCATCCTGATAAATGCACTGTATGGTGTGCTTTACAAGCTGGAGGCATCATCGGTCCATATTTCTTTAAAAACGATGCTGGAGCTAATGATACAGTGAATGGTGCTCGTTACAGATCGATGATCAATGATTATTTGTTTCAAAATTTGAATAGTATCGACCCAGAAATGATCATGCGACATAACTCCACTGGATTATTTTCTATAGGGTGTGCTTTACATGATGGAGGCATCATCGGTCCATATTTCTTTAAAAACGATGCTGGAGCTAATGTAACAGTGAATGGTGCTCGTTACAGATCCATGATCAACGATTATTTGTTTCAAAATTTGAATGGTATCTACTCAGAAGTGTTTTGGTTCCAAGAAAATGGTGCTACACCTCATGCTGCTACCGTAAAAATTGATTTATTGAAAGAAAGATTTGGCGATACCGTTATTTCGAGAAATGGTCCAATTAATTGGCCTCTAAGATCATGCGACATAACTCCTCTGGATTATTTTCCTTGGGGTTATGTCAAGTCATTGATTTATGCTGATAAACCAGAAACAATAGACGCTTTGGAAGCCAACATAACTCGGATTAAATAAGGCCTGAGTTACACGAAAAAGTGGTCCAAAATTGGTCTGGTCGAATGCGGTTCCTCAGAGCTTGTCATGGTGGACATATGAAGGAAATTATTTTTAAAACAAATGTCATAAAATTGTCTTTCAAATAAAAAAAAAATTGGCTTCAATCTTAATTTAAATGTGTTTTATTTCAATTTAAAGTTCTACCACTCTAAAAGAAACACCCAATATTTAACTCTGTTCTGTCACACAACGCAATAACTCTGTGTTCAGTCATACATCGCAATACGAGCCCTAATTTATATTAATAATACTGCTATTGTGATGATTATCGAAGGAAAAGTGACCATAAACTTAAGGAATATTTAAGTGAAATGAGTCTTACTCACAATGATTTTCGTATGCTTGATTAACCTAGATGATGCCGTCATTATTTTTCCCACAACACAACACAACACGAAACATCAAAAGAATGCAAATATTAACTGACTGCAGGACAGTGTTCAGCAGGAACACATGCACAAAACATGCATAAAATTGGAACGAGATTTGTTGATTTTCATCGAATTAATTCGCTACGAAAATATGGATTCATATGTGAATCCCAAATTAATATTTTTTTTTATTCAAATAAACGGTATTTGTTCGATGAAAAACGTTTATTGCCCTCTAAATTGCGATATTTTATTGGAAATGGTAAATAGATATGTGGAGCGATTGATTTCCAAGTGATTTAATATTGGAAATACCATTTTTTTTGTAATTCACTGATATTGGACAGAATATTACGGTTTATTATTCTGTATTATGAATATTCATGAAAATGTGGTTATCCAAAAGAAATAAGAGTAACAGAAAACATCACAGGGCTTGAATAAACAAATTAGAAATTTTTCAAACTCATTATGAAATATAAAGCATGATAAACGGGCCCAATATTTCGATATGAACCATCCAAACATTGTTGATTAAAAATATTCATAAATTGGTGACTCAAATTTTGTAAATAAAAAAACAGTTGAAAAAATTGTTGCTTTTATAAAATAATCATAAACCTTATTTATTCTGCCTGTGAAATCTATTACTCCCTTAACGTTCATAAAATTAACTTCAGATCCAAGGTCTTTTGGCTTATTATCTTCTTGAACAATAAATTTGAAACGATCTACTAATAACAGAATTAAAACCACGCTGGGAATTTTAACAGTTTACGTTCTGAAATATTTTGATTACTACATGAAGAAAATCTTTTCTTGTTTTTATTATATCGGGTGTTTTTTTTTTAGATAGAACTTTAAATTGAAAAAAAAACGCATTTAAATAAAGATTGAAAGAAGCCAACATAACACGAGTTATATTGGCTTCCAAAGCGTCTATTGACATAACCTCAAAAAAATAATCTAGTGGAATTATGTCGCATGATCTTGGAGACCAATTAATTGGACCATTTCTGGAAATAATGTTATCGCCAAATCTTTCTTTCAATAAATCAATTGTTACGGTAGCAGCATGAGGTGTAGCACCATCTTGTTGGAACCAAAACACTTCTGGGTAGATACCATTCAAATTTTGAAACAAATAATCTTTGATCATCGATCTGTAACAAGCACCATTCACTGTAGCATTAGCTCCAGCATCGTTTTCAAAGAAATATGGACCGGTGATGCCTTCAGCGTGTAAAGCACACCATATAGTTCATTTTTCAGGATTCAATGGAACCTGTAGAAATTCTTGAGGATTGTTTCCACTCCATATACGGCAATTTTGCTTGTTTACATAGCCGTTCAACCAGAAATGAGCTTCATCACTTAAAACACAATTTTACGATAAAAAAGTGGATCAACTTCAAGCTGTTCTAGGGCCCAATCAGCAAACAAACGATGCTTATTATGGGCAAGTGGCTTTAGGTTTTGAACCAGTTTGATCTTGTATGGGTGCACAGAGTCCAACTTGTTGTGAACATCGACGAATAGACAAATCTGGATCATCATTGACACTATGACTTACAGCAGCGATATTTTCTTCTGTACGTGCAGTTCTTTGTCTTGTTGTTGCGTCAAGTAGAGAAAATGTTGTACGAAATCTAACGATAGTTCAACAAATAAGCTGCTCTGATGGACGATTATGTAAACCATAAATTTCACGAAGTGCTCTATAAATTTGGCGAATAGAACACTGATTTCGAAAATAAATTTCAACAATTTGTAAACGTTGTTGCAGCGTAAGTCTTTTCATGATAATTTGTCAATGCTTACTGAACAGAAATGTCAAAACAGCATGGCTTCTTCCTTCTATCAAATCACATTTATCCCTATCGAAAACTCTATCACTCTAAAGAAAACACCCGAAACATGTTATAGTTCGTTGAAAACAGGTTGAGGAGCTTTAAAAATTATACAGGACATTCCATTTGAAATGAAGAGTACGGACTGTACTGGACTTGCGCGAATAACCAGTATATATAAATTTATGCTTAAAAAGCATACCATTGAATTTGAAAGTTGACCTACCTGTCCCGGTGTTTTTTATATAATTTTCGAACATAAGAACACAAAAAGTTTTATTCCATGAATGGTTTCCACACTGTATATGTTTCATTTAACTAACAATGGATTTCTATCAAGTGAAGGCCAACACGATACGAAGCTTGGCTTTAGTTTTGCAACATTTTTTCAATTCATATGGGACCCGTGATTAACGATCCTTTCTAGCAGGTTTCTGCAAACCCCCACCATAATTATTCCGTCATTAAAACGGAAATTTGAGCATCGCTTTTATCTCCCTTACGTCAGAAACATTTCAGACGCAAATGAACATCAAGAACGAAAGACCGACGTCCAAGTTTTGAAGTAATATCCCACAAATCAACTCAATTTCCAGTGTACTCGAGGGCTTCGTGCCACACAGGTGGTCCGTTGCATCAACATGTCTAATCTGTCTGACGGTATTCTAAGGTACTATTAGTACCTACCCGAGTTTTACACGCATATTTCTACTCTTTCAATTTAGATCATAATTACAGCAGATGCAAGATAATAACCGCATTCCCAAAAGGTCTAAGAAATTGTTTAAGACTAACGTCGAGGAGCTTTCAAAAGAAATTGGATGAGATGAAAATTATCCAGGGTACTTTAAAGCGTTTTTAGGTTGAAGAATTAATTCAATAGAAGAATGATATTTAGTACATATCAGACGAATAATTTATTTAAATAATTTACTGAATTTAAGAGTCGTCACTAAATCGTTTTCTGGGCGAAAAAGTGAGCTTTCGGAAACAATTTCGAAAATTGTCTGATCTAACACAGTAACCATGATAATTTAATGAATTTAAAAGTCGTCACTAGATTGTTTTCTCTACGAAAATGTGAACTTGTCAAAAATTGTCTAATTTAGTGCAGCTAATTATCATAATTTATTGAATTTAAGTCTCGTCACTAGATCGTTTTCTGGACGAAAAAGAGAATTTGTCAAAAATTGTCTAATCTAGTACAGCTAACCATCATAATTGATTAATTCAAGAGTCGTCACCAGATAGGTTTCTGGATAAAAAGTAAACTTGTCAGAAATTTTCTAATCTAGTACAGCTAACCATCATAATTTACTGAATTTAATAGTAGTCACTAGATCGATTTCTAGAAGAAAAAGTGAACCAGTCAAAAACTGTCTAATTTAGTACAGCTAACCTTCGTCATCTACTGAATTTATGAGTCGGCACTAAATTGTTGTCTGGTCAAAAAATGAACTTGTCAAAAATTGTCTAATCTAATACAGTTAGTTAACTCTCACAATTTCCTGAATTTAAGAATCGTCACTAGATCGTTATCTGAACGAAAAAGTGAACTTGTCAAAATTTGCCTAATCTAGTACAGCTACCCATCATAATTTAGTCGTCACTATATCATTTTCTGGACGAAAAATTAAACCACTCAAAAACTGTCTGATTTAGTACAGCTAACCTTTATCATCTACTGAATCGGCACTAGATCGTTTTCTGGGCAAAAAGTGAACTTGTCAAAAATTGTCTAATCTAGTACAGTTACCTATCATAATTTACTGAATTTAAGAATCGTCACTAGATCGATTTCCGGATGAAAAAGTGAACCAGTCAAAAACTGTCTAATCTAGTACAGCTAATAATCATAATTTACGGAATTGAAGTAAATATAATATAATATAAATATATATAAATATAAATATTATATCATTTTCTGGACGAAAAATTGAACCAGACAAAAACTGTCTGATTTAGTACAGCTAACCTTCATCATCTACTGAATTTAAGGGTAGGCACTAGATCGTTTTCTGGGCAAAAAGTGGACTTTTCAAAAATTGTCTCTTCTACTACAGTTAACTGTAATAATTTACTGATGTAAAGAATCGTCACTAGATCGTTTTCTGGACCAAAAAGTGAACTTGTCAAAAATTGTCTAATCTAGTACAGCTTTTCGTCACAATTTACTGAATTCGGGAGTCGTCATTATATCATTTTCTGGACGAAAAATTGAACCAGGCAAAAACTGTCTGATTTATTAGAGCTAACCTTAACCATCTACTGAATTTAAGAATCGGCATTAGAGCTTTTTCTGGGCAAAAAGTGAACTTGTCAAAAATTTCCTAATGTAGTACAGTTAACTGTCATAATTTACTGAAGTTAAGAATCGTCACTAGATCGTTTTCTGGACGAAAAAGTGGACTTGTCAAAAATTGTCTAATATCGTACAGCTTTTCATCACAATTTACTGAATTCGAGAGTCGTCATTTTATCATTTTCTGGACGAAAAATTGAACCAGGCAAAAACTGTCTGATTTATTACAGCTAACCTTAATCATCTATTGAATTTAAGGGTCGGCACTAGATCGTTTTCTGGGCAAAAAGTGAACTTGTCAAAAATTGTCTAATCTAGTACGGTTAACTATTATAATTTACTGGAGTAAAGAATCGTCACTAAATCGATTTCTGGATGAAAAAGTGAACCAGTCAAAAACTGTCTAATCTAGTACAGCTAATAATCATAATTTACTGCATTCAAGAGTCGTCATTATATCATTTTCTGGACGAAAAATTGAACCAGTCAAAAACTGTCTGATTTAGTACCCCTAACCTTCATCATTTACTGAATTTAGGAGTCGGCACTAGATCGTTTTCTGGGCAAAAAGTGAACTTGTCAAAAATTTTCTAATCTAGTACAGTTAACTATCATAATTTACTGAAGAATCGTCACTATATGGTTTTCTGGACGAAAAAGTGAATTTGTCAAAAATTGTCTAATCTAGTACAGCTAACCATCATAATTTACTCAATTTCAGAGTTGCCACATGTCGTTTTCTGAACGAAAGAGTGAACTTGTCAAAAATTGTCTAATCTAGTACAGCTAACCATCATAATTTATTCAATTTCAGAGTCGCCATTAGATCGTTTTCTGTACAAAAGAGTGAATTTACCAAAAATGGTCGAATCTAGTACAGCTAACCATCATAATTTACTCAATTTCAGAGTTGCCGCATGTCGTTTTCTGAACGAAAAAGTGAACTTGTCAAAAATTGTCTAATTTAGTACAGCTAATCATTTTATGTCGTTTTATAGACCAAAATTCGTTAACCAAAATTGTGTCTACACCTGGCCTTCTGTACTTCTTGGAGAAACCCAATAAGAGTCCGGTAAAGTCTCCGATGTTAAGTAAGTGTTCCTTTTGGTTCCTAAATTGCGAAGGTTTAATATAAGTAAATACATAATAAACCAAAATGCGAAATTGCAGTGATTATACACCGGAGTGATTTCAGTTCTGCCGGTAGGTAGTAGATATGTTGGTACCGGTCGGTTTACACCATGTAAACGTCCAGAACAAAAGACGCACGTCCATCGCATCTCACCATCATTTTCGGCCTCATTATAAGCACAATCCCCGTCTCATGTTCGATTTGCAAGTTTTAAGTAAAACCGGCCGCATTCTTCAATAAAGACTACCTATAGCGCTTTTTCCTTCCCCCACATAATAGGCAAGGAGAGGTATTATGGCTCTTGCACCGTTCCGTCGACCTTAACAACAGCCAGACCGGTTTTCTTTAAAACTCCGCTTTACCTCTGACCAAAACTGCGCTGGCTCTGCTACTCCCGCAGCCAGCCTCTCGAAATATTTGTGTGTGTGCATTTCGGATGAATTTGATGAAACGATAAAATATTTGGTATCGTGTAATCTCGGGACGATTAAGTGGCGTAAGTGAGCGTCACTAGTCGCTATATATCCGTATCATTTTCAAGGACGCCGATTAAAATAGATGTCGGGATATATCGGCCAAATAATGAGCAATGGGATTTCGAAGAATAAGACGGGATAAGAAATAGTTGTAAGGACGTAGTAGCCGTTCGAAATATGATTTAAATTCATTTGTGGAAAATTTGGTATTAAAATTAAGTAATTAAATCGGCGAATATCCCGGGTGTTAAAAAACACGTTTCAATATTTTGGGAGCTAATTCTAGACCTCCAAATAAGTCAAAAGTTTCATATAAACATAGGTCCACAAATGAGCCGTTTCGGAGATATGAGCGATTTTCGGTTTTCCAAATATTAACTACAAGCGCAACCAAATACGATAAATTACAAAAGATATTCGATTTATTTTTGACTTCTAGGGTTTTACAGACGATGTTCCATATGACCACCGTCCATTTCAATGCAGGAAGTGCATCGCCACGTGAAAGAATTACGTACTCTTTCGAAAAGACCTGGATGTGTTCGAATCATTTGACAGGATAGTTCAATCCGATGTTGCAACTCTTCGTTATTCACTGGCGTTGCATGCACTAAACTTTTCAAACAACCCCAAATACAAAGTCCAAAGGATTCAAATCAGGAGATCATGCGGACCATGGCTTTGGGCCTCCTCGTTCTATCCACCTTCTGGGAAATGTTTGGTCTAAATGTTCTCAGCAAGTGTATAACGCTCCCTCTTGCATAAACCAAATATTCATCCACTTATTTGAAGGTACCACGTCTAGAAAATCGAACAAGGTATTTTGAAAAAAGTTAAGGTATGCGGCTACTATTAAATTCCGTGGTAAAACTACTGGTCCTAACAAACGATCTCCTAAAATACCTAGCCAGATTTTTATACTGAAACGCTGTTGATGCTTGGATTCATGAATGACATGTGGATTTTCATCCGCCCCAGTATGGCTATTATGAAAGTTAAAAATTCCATCTTTGATAAAGCCGGCTTCATCAGTGAAAAAGATATTCAGCAATTTATGTTAAAACCCATTGACAGAATGCTGTTCTGGCTTGATAATCAGGAGGGTTTAAGAGCTTGCACGCGTTGAATATGGAATGGAAAGAGAAGTTGTTGATGCATAGTTCTCCAGACAAGGGGGGCACTTATTCCTACTTCCGCTGAAATTCTTCTTACACTTGTACCGGGATTTTCAATCACAATATTTAAAATTTGCCCTTCATCTTCTGGACTACTTACAGATATTGGACGTCCAGTATCACGAACGTTTTTTTTAATGAAGGAGTTTCCCTCAATCGTCTAAAAACTTGATTGAACGTCACATGAGAAGGAAGTTGACGATCGGGATAAGCCTTTGCACTCATTTCAATATTAGAATAAGACATTTCAAATTCAGGATTGATAACTTTTCTTAACGCCAAAGTAAGAGAAAGTAAACAACTCGAATCGGATGCAAAATACTCGATAAAAGTACGTAAATGTCATATGAAAACCAAATGTTTGATGCCAGCTGTGAGTTTTTTTAATGGACCAACTGAAAATCATTTTAATTGTAAGTTCAGTAAACAAGACATCTGAAAGATGAAAATAAATCGAATATAGTATTTGGTTGCGCTAATAGTTAATTTGAAGACCGAAAATCGCTAATATCTCCAAAACAGCTCATTTGCCCACCCACGTTTATGTGAAATTTTTTTACCTATTTCGAAGTCATAATCAGCTGCCAAAATATTGAAACCGGTATATCGATTTATTTTTCATAACCTCACAATTTCTTCTTGTCAAATGCAATATCCCAGTCAGTTTGCTTTTGACACTTGAGAAATTGCGCGAAATTCAAATTGTAACCTCCGATATATCGGTCATCTTAGTTTTTGCGTTGAACTCGATGTTATCTTCAAACATAATTGAGAATACATCGGAGTCGAGTCTGGATCAGCTTCACATAGACTATTATCACTTGTTAAGGGCGACGTAATGAAATTTTGTTATGACAATACGGCATGAAACTTTTATCCCATCTGCTGAACATGATTTCCGTTTTGGGGCCAAACTTGACCTCGAATTCTTCACGGTAAAACACCAGCCGCATCTGCTCTCATCTACACATTTAATGATAGTTTTATTCCATCGCCCATCAAGAGAGAGCGTGGGCGATACGACTTGATTCCTCCACGATAAAAAACCGTATTCCCAAAAAACAGACTCGATGGCGTATATTTGAATGTAATCAGTTGGTTGCCATCAAAATTATTAGTAATTTCCTGACTATATTTCTCGGAGCCCTCCCCTCTCCTCCTTACGTCAGTGGATCTGTACTCATCTGGAACCAGAAACGATGTTGCCAACTTCAGACACTTCTCGAGGAAAATGGGAAATGTACGAACGTGATTCCGATTAATCATTTAGAGTTATTTTTTTCTAGTGGAAACCAAGAAGAATTTATGCAAAAATGCGAGTCGACTGCAAATCACGATACCTTAAACCTTGCTGAATGCATGGATTCGATGGAAGATGGCGCAACGCCTTTGAAAATAACAGCACTATTATATTTACTTCATGAAAATCCATTTGAAATAATATATAGTCAGTCTAGAAAGTATCCGGATAAAACAAAGCTAATTTGTAATTATACAGTATATTTTTTAATTCTTGAATTAGAAAATTACAACAAAATATTCATCTTATTTACTTACAACCTCCATTTAACTGTAAACACTTGACTAAACGTCGAGGCACACCTGAAACTATATCACCTCCATATATTTCGGTGATGATAGTCCCAGACTGTAAAACTGACTGAATTAAACCATGTTTATTTCTTGGCCCTGCTCGTTCAACTTCAATCTACATTAGTCCCCATACGTTTTCAATGGGAATAAGATCTGGTAAAGCTGCTGGCCATGAAATGGTTGTCATTTAGTATTCTTGCTTCCAAGCTTGAGTATAAGCATCTTGCATTATCCTGCTGAAAACGCCACCCTCTGGATATAAAGCAAGAAGAAAATCGTTAAGAATGCCACAATACTTTTCACTATTAATGGTACATTCAAACTGTATTGAGAGACGTAGCACCACGCTGAGATATTGCTCCTCAAACCTTTATTTTGGTGAGAAATTCGTAAATTTGAACGGTAACAGGTTATTTTGATAGGATTTTTGAGTGATTTCTATCAACTTGGAAACAACTTTCATCAGAGAAAAAGACCTCATATCCATGCCATTTTTTATCCTCTTCATTGTTTGATATACAGCTCTTTTTCTCAGTTTAGTCAATTGCGCTAATTTTTTTAACGTTTTGAAAACCTTTTCTATACAAATATTCTACCTGTTTTCTTTTTTTCAGTTGTATTCCTGTTGACAATCAACAATATGTGACAAATAGTGTGGCCATGCAACTTTGGCCATAGCTGACTATCTGCACAACCTATTTTATACATTACTTTTGTCTTAGAATGTTACAAAAAAGAAATATATTAAAATTATGAAAAATAATAAATTACAGATACTTTCTAGACGGACTTTAATATAAATTATGTGAACATCAGAATAGATTTTCACATATTTTATTGAGATACAACCAAATAAGACTTCAATTCTACAATCCCTTGATCAGGGAATAATGAGAAACTTGAACTAACTTCAGACGATTTCTTGTACTGAAGCTAATCAAAAGCGAGGGCGGTAATCCAAATTTAATCCTATGGGATGCTATAATAATGGTTTCCAAAAAATGAGACAGAGTTTCCGAGAAAACTATCGGAAATTGCTTTAAACATGCGGGATTTTTACGAAGAGGCAATAGAAGATATGCCTTTATTCGATGAAGAAGATGAAATTATGTTGGTTACGTGGCTACGAAGTAATCAACCTATTGGAAACTTACCACTGGAGTTATTCGAAGATTTCATCTATATCGATGAGGAGTTGGCAACTTATGGAGATTTGCCAATATTCGTCATCGCGAGCTGAAGCAGGAATCGAGGCTTGTGAATCGGATTCTACTGAAGAGGACCCAAATTTCTGCCCACCGTCTGTTTCAGAGGCCTTGTGTTTTTATAACAAAAGTTATTTGTACATATTACATATGTATGTTTATATACAGGTATGAAAAAGACAGTCAGAAACAGGAAATTCAATGTCAATCTAGAGGACGACGGTTCAGTGGAGCAGTGGAAGAATAAACGACTGTTCTCTCTCAATGGCCGTAGGGATGATGCTTCGATCAAAACGAGGCCCTGCACTCTGCTTTCAACAATCAACAATACTTTAAACTTGTTAGAATTCCTTGAGATAAATAAACACAATAAAATTGAAATATTACTTAACGAACATTTAGATTTAAATAACTCACCTGTGTTAAAAATATTTAGATAACCTAAAATTTACAGAGACCCTTTTTGGGTTTTAGGGCTCAATAAAAATTTATTGTACTAAATGTAATATAAATAGCTACGGATTTCGGAAACAAGCTTAGTTATTCAAAATGTAAACCTGCCTGATTATGCTAATGTGATAGCAAAACAATTGTTGTAAGCATAATAATAAAAATTGCGAAAATCAGAATAACCTTATTTGAATATTATATAATATGGATTTTCACGAAGTAAGGACTGATTCAATTCAATACTATACAACCATTTCATTGCCAGCAGCTTCACCAGATCTTAATCCCATTCAAAACATTTAGATCAGTCAAGTGTTTACACTTAAATGGAGGTTATATAAGTAAATAAGATGAATATTTTGTTATAATTTTCTAATTCAAGATGAAAACTATAAACTAAATGATTACAATTGAGCTTTGTTTTTTTTTTCCGGATACTTTCTGTTAGACATTAGGACGTCCGGATATAACGACGAGAGTCTGCGGTCCCTTTACCGTCACTATAAAAGACTTTCACTGTACCTTCAAAATGGCAACAAATCACAGAACAAAACGGTGCATATTTGACACAAATTGGACAATCCGAAACATGTTAAATAAAGACTTGAAGTTCACGCAAAAATAATGGATTTTTCCCGAACCAGTACTACACACAGTAAAAATGCCAGCCACACACCATCTCCGGCCTGGGAATTCAGAAACCCACTCTTGGCAACACTGACGAGCAACAAGCGTCTGTTCTCTGGGCTTCCAGAGCGTCGAAGAACACTCACCTCTGGCGATTTATTCGAGATATTCACTGTATTTATTGGGCCTGTATACTTCACAACTTCTCTACCGGATCGTTTATATTCCCAATTTTTATTCTGCCATATAGGTGAAAAAATCCAATTCCCCTGGTGAATGTGAGCATTGCGTATAATAATTATTCTTGTACTTGATGTTTTATGGTCCATTTTACAGGCGGATTAGCGGTTTAATTTATAATAGAAAATATGTCCCGTGGAACTGCTAGCAGGCCTGCTTTTTATTTCCGGTTTTGTTTTTGTTGGCGCACTGAATCGGACTAAAGGCTTGTTTGGCGAGTAGTTAATTAATTTAAATTCAGAATAATTTCTGGAACCTTCTACAACATAATCAAAAATCATATATTAAGATATGAAGGTATCATAATATACAGGCTGCAATAACTATTGGGAATTCACAGTAATTTGTTTTTTTATTATTATACAAAGTTTCAGAAAAGGTTAAGTGGGAGGTATTTATTGAGGTTCGTCTGGTCGTTTAGGATAATCTGTTTTTTATTGTATCTGTTAATTTCGAGGGCTTCTAGGTTCAACCTGAGGTTCTTGTTTTCCAGGTGTAAGCTTTTGTAGTTATTGTCAAAATCTAGTCCTATCTCCAAAAGATGGTCAGCATATGTTGAATTTCCGTTTTTTCCAAGATATACTTTCTGGTGTTCACGTATCTTACGGCCAGTTTCATAAACGAAATTAAAGCCTCCTTTTTTCCCAAAAAGTCTCCTTTAATGATAGAACGTGTTTCATAAGCAAATTTTAAGGTTAAAGGGAACTTAAAAGCGTCCTTTATCTTAAAGTGAGAAAATCGGCTGGAAAAGGATCCTTTAACGAGAAGCTCAACACTGCGCAGGTGCTCGATAAACACGAAAACACTGGACATTCCTCTGTCACATTTGCTCAAATGATGAAGAAATAATTATGAGAAGACCAAAAATTTACAGAAGGAGAGACATTTTTCCACGTTAGATGATCTAGATTTCTTCGATCGTTTTCGCCTGACAAAACCAACTGTTTTATCTTTGCTTCAAAAAATTGCAGATCAATTCTACTTCCATCTAACAGGTAAACAAATTTCGATTGAATAATATCTAAATAAGGTTATTCTGATTTTCACAAATTTTTATTGTTATGTTCACAACAATCGTTTCGGTATCACAGTAGCATTACATTTTGAATAATGTAATCTTGCCTGATGATGCTACTGTGATAGCGAAAGTGAATAACAACCTTATTTAAATATTATTTAATATGGATTTTCACCAAGTAAGGACTGATTCAATTCAAAATTACGATTGATTATTTTGTTGATACAATTTTGTGTATACTAAATAATTAAACTGACAGTATTCAGAGGCAGTATTGAACCGATGAACCAACTACTTTTGACATTGAGATTCTATGAAACTGGAAATATGTTGATATCAAACAGCCGGAGATTTCTTGGGAATTTCTGGAGAAAAAGTATGGAGTTTGGAAACGTTGGTTTCCTATCCTTTGTAAAGGAATGAGTTAATGACCATAAGGGCAATTATTGTTGCTACCGCTGTTTTGCACAATATAGCTGTAGATATGAACGAAATATTTCCAACATGAATGATTGCAGGAGGAAGAGGACTTTCAAACAAATTCAACTAATGTTAGTGCAGCTCGTCAAGCGAGAGAGTCTATTATTAATGAACATTTTGCTAATTTACAATTTATATTTGTGTGATAATTGAAAATAAATTTGCTTGTCACTTGTGGAACTATTCTTCATATTCAATTTGTCTTCAACATGACAAGATTTCATATAATTTTTATAAGATTTTACAAGGTATGTTTTTAGATAGGTTTCTATGTTTGTATTTCTGATTCATTGTTTCATTTTAGGTAACATCTGAAAAAGTTTCAAGTGAGAATAAAGAAATAAAAGTATTGTGTTATTGAAATTTCTGTTTTTAATTCAAATTTGAGGAGATTTCAAAGTCTGCAGCAGTGGTGATAGAATTATAATACCGCTTTTCCCAGAAAGTGCATTCAAAATAAAGAAGATTTTATTATTATTATTTAATTTTCTCTTCATCTCCATAATTTGCAAATCTAATAGTTTAATCTTCGAATGCTCCCCTTCTTTTCTTCTATTCTCTTCCTTGATCTGAGCTTCTACTAGAGCTGTTTTTTATAATACATCTCTTTCGCTTCGGCAAGTGGGTTCCTAACAGCAAACAACTGTTTGGAAATTGGCTCCCTCAATTTGAATGGAGCCCCACCACCAGTCCCTTTAATATGACTGCGTTGAGCAGCTACTGCGGTACTTGCCCATGTGTATACGTTGGTCAGACAGGTAGATCTTTCGGTAAAATCTTGCTATTTTTTTAAGAAAAAGAGTAACTGCAACATTCCATAGAAAACAAGAAACACGTTAGGAAATTAATAACAAATAATAAAGATTTGATCCATAAAAACAAAAAGTCTGGAGTCTATAGGTTAAACTGCGGTACTTGCCCATGTGTATACGTTGGTCAGACAGGTAGATCTTTCGGCACAAGGATACGTGAACACCAGAAAGTATATTTTGGAAAAAACGGAAATTCAACATATGCTGACCATCTTTTGAAGACAGGACATGATTTTGACAATAACTAAAAAATTTTACATCTTTTACATCATTAACTCATTAATTGTATTCACAAATTATGTCCCAATAGTTATGATTCTCCCTATACAGGGTGTCCCAACGAAAATTTGACCCCCCCAGAACTCAGAAACGAAGAATTTTCGAAGATGAACAGGTCAACTTCCGTTTTGAGGGGAACGAATTTTCATCATGAGTTTGTTCCGAAAAACCACCTCTATGAAGGTCGCATCAACCCCCAACATTTTTTGAACAGAGAAGAAATGTCGAGTGTTGTTCCTATTTAAGGACGTATGTATTGTTCAAAATGACCACCACCAACCTCCGTACAATGGATATAGTCAACTTCCAAATCCTTCTCTAACATTTTCGAAAATGTTTGGTGGCATTCCGTGAAGTTTATTTGTCGCAGTTCTACAAGATTTTCAAGTGGAGTTGCATAAACCTTGGACTTCAAATGTCTCCACAAAAATAATCTAATGACGATAGATCGGGTGATTTTGCTGGCCACTCTATAGAACCCCCTGCCAATCCAACGCCCTGGATAACCTTCGTTAATAAATTGTCGAACAGATATATCGAAATGTGGCGGTGCATCATCCTACTGAAATGTGAGTTCATTTTCTAATAGGTTGTCGTCGTTTTCCAAAATGTCAGTAATCATTGGTCTACTAAATACATATAAGTTGTTCCTTCAAGATTCCCATCGATAAAAATGTGTCCAACAATATGGTTTCCTAATATTCCTACCCAAACATTTCATTTTTGGGGAATTTGTGTATGTGTCTCTATGAAAAGATGAGGATTACTATCACACCAGTACAGACAATTATCTCTATTGACTTTCCCATTCAACATAAAGGTACACTCGTCAGAAAAGATTGTATTGTAGAGTCGGTGTGAATTAATATTCAGTAATTCATTAAATTGTTCACCAAACTGAGTCCGACGGTCAGGATCATCTTCATTCAACTGTCTCACCAGCCTTATCTTGTAAGGGAGAAATTTATGAGCTTTCACAATTCGATGAACGCTAGATTTCGGAAGATTAGATGCTCGTGCTAAGGTTTTTATAGATTGCCAATTATCCATCTGTAAATGTCCCAATACTGATATTTCAATAGCTTCATTTCAGACTGGACGCTTAATTTTGTGTTTCTTATTCTGAATGGAACCAGTAATTTCCAATTTATTCATCAAATGCTTAACATATTGGTGACTTACATTTATTTCTGGATGATTGTTTTTAAATACCTTGCAATTAATCTAGAATTTTCGTCATTCCGATAGTATAATTTCAGAATTTCTATTCTTTCTTCCATAGAATAGACCAATTATGATGCAGTCTATTACAATTGTTGTCAATTAATAAATTGTGAAAATATTCTTTATTATTTTATTCAAGAAAAGAATTACAATTAACCAACAAGCTTCGTCTGTATTGAATGGAGAAATTTGAATCTACAATCTGAAATTATATTTATTTTCATTTGGTAAATATTGTATCATCAACTGAAATCAAGGACAATATACAATATATCAAAGATCAGACCTTCAGTTGAAATATTATACAGCAAAAAATTTCTAAATGAACAAGATGTCAATAGAAACAACTATATTAAACTGAATTAACTTTTATCACTGTCAATTCTCTCCAACTCAAAAAAAATATCAAGTATAAAGTTGCTTTTTAGCATAATTAATTTGAATTTATATGTGATACAACATATCTCCAGTATATTGCAAACTAGTCCAGGAACGTTTGAATTTTATTCGAGGAATGGTTAATTGAGTTGACGAAGGTTAACACTCGACAGTGTGAAGGTTAAAGGAGTAAGATAATATGGATGTATAGAACCTAGCCAATTTATTGATAACTTGTACCGGAGATCGGAAATAAGAATTCGATATGAAATTATGAAGGACATTGTTATCGTGAATCAGTTTATCCTAACGAGATTTGATAAAGAAAGTTGTTATTCATTTATTATGTTTAAAAGGTAAAAAAATTGAAAATTTGAAATATCTCTCGATCTAACAAAGTATCAAAGTTTAGCTATTCTTATATTCGTTAATTTTTTTAGGAATTGAACAAAATCCACAATGCCGAGCATAAAATTAAAGCCTTCACAAAATTTACACAATGGGCTATATATAGTCCGTCTAGAAAGTATAAGGAATTTTTCATAACTTTAACATACTTCTTTTGTGAAACATTTTAAAACAATGTATAAATAAATAAAAAAATAAAAAATAAATTTTTTAAAATATTTATATTATTTTATATACCTTCTATCAAGAATGACCTCTATTTACGTTAACAATGTATAAAACAGTTAGCGTAGATAGTTGGCTATGGCCAAAGTTGCATGGCAATACTATTTGTCCAATATTGTTGATTATCGACAGGTATACAATATATAAAATAATGTCGAAATTAGAAAAAAACAGGTAAAATATTTGTATAGAAAAGGTTTTCGAAACGTTAAAAAATTAGTGCAATTGACTGAATTGGGAAAAAGTACTGTATATGAGACTATAAAGAGGATAAAAATGGCATGGATATGCGGCATAGAGTAGTTTCATGAAGACCGCGTAAGATTAAAGAAAACAATTTAAACGCTTTATTGGCTTTAGGACGACACAATCCGCACCTGGAGTTTAGGAAATTGGCTAACAGACAAATAAATCGACGAAATATAAAAGTATGTCCAGAAACCGTTTACATATCAAGGAAACCAAAAATAATCCCTAGAATTTTGTCAACGTTTTCAAGAAGATAATTTTAATAATGTTTTTATATCTGATGAAAGTTGTTTCTAACTTGGTGGAAATCACTTAAAAATCCCGTGAAAACAACCTTGTTACCGTTCAAATTTTTAAATTCCCCACCAAAATAATGGTTTGGGGAGCAATATCTCAGCGTAGTGATACGCCTCTCTGTATAATTGATGGTACCATTAATAGTGAAAAGTATTATGACATTCTAAACGATTTTCTCCTTGCTTTATATCCAGAGTGGTGGCGTTTTCAGCAGGATAATGCAAAATGCCATACTTCGGCGTATATAACCATATAGCTTGGATGCAAAAACACCAAGTGACAACCATTTCATGGCCAGCAGCTTCATCAGAACTAAGTCCCATTGAAAACGTATGGGGACTAATGAAAATTGAAGTTGAACGAACAGCACTACGAAATAAAGATGATAACTAGCCGATAATTATAGGCCTATATCTATCATCTTTCACTTGTCAAAGATTTTTGTAAAGGTACTGAAGATAAAACTCTTAAATTATACAAAAAAATATAATATAATACCTGAACGACAGTATGGATTCCAACAAGAAAATTTTCACCCTGACCTAGAAAATACACAACTCCTTGAGTGAAAACAAGACATGCCTATGTGTATTCATTGATCTCTCGAGGGCATTCAACACAGCCACGAACTACTCTTCCAGACTCTAGAAGATATAGGTATCAGAAATACTACACTGGACTTATTCAGAAGTTACATAAAAAATAGACGTCAAACTGTCAAAACAAACGATGTAACTAGCGAACCCTTAGCACCGTTAAATACGGTGTGCCTCAAGGTACGGTCCTTGGGCCTTTTCTGTTCACTATATATCTGAATGGATTGTTTTCTGTGGAAAGTAAAGGAGACATTATTGGTTTTGCCGACGATCTTTTACAAAGGTATAATACATGGAAAGAGGTGAAACAAATGGTAGAAGCGGATTTTATCCTGATCAAAAAATGTCTTGAAAACAGATCACTAACAATAAATATTCAGAAAACAAATTATATACCTTTTAGAAAGATTTTGTGACTTTCTGTGGTACATACGGTACTATTAGATGTGATGAAGTGGATTAAAATAAAGACGTTGTAGAGCCTCGATTGACAGGTATTGGCGAAAATCATTGAAAATCTGTCTCTCAAATTTAATATAGGTTCAACATAGTGTATTGGGTATTAGGACTGAAAGCTGTTTGGTTATGGCCTCAGATACAAGGAGTGTACAGGAGTTGTCAAAAAAAGCTGTATATGCCAAAGGTTTCCCGTGGATAAATCACGTTCTTAATAATATATTAGCTACGTCAATCAAAGAAATTTCTTGCTGCAACACCTCGGTCACGATTAGAAAAGTTGTGGCATTTGCCAATGCAGCCGCTAAGAGACATCAAATTTTTAAAAAAGAAGAGTTACAATGCAAAGTATCTGTGGGAGGCGCTGGGAAGAGAGGAATGATGGGCATCTAAAATTTCAAGGAGACAACTTAGTGAAAATTTGTAGCGCTCTAGAAAGATTTCTACTTGGCAAGACCACAAAACTGCCAATGACGCGCATTGCTTACTACAAACGTTGCGCAGTTCGGACTTCATCATATCATCTATCTGCTTGAGTGATCTTTTAGGTACCTAAATATTTTGTTTTTCATTCTTAGATACTGATGCATGGACGTAAGATGTGAATAATTTATTTTATTAGTAACTTTTGAGCATTTCAGCAAAGGCAGTTCAAATTACCGTTTATATCACGTAAAGAGCTAAACTGTAGTTTAAATTTTACTCAATATTTTTCAGCTTTAAGCAGAGTATTGCAAACGAGGTCAATTGAATTAAGAAGGGCTACGGGCGCCATAAATGATAAAATGACTGTTACTAAATAAAACGGAAAACCAGTATATCTTGACTAATGCTCGATGGCATTGTATAATGCTTGATGAACCATATGCGGTTCACATACCTTGGAGGTTATTCCACTTTGAAGAAAAATTATCGATATATGCCCATGCAACTTCGCGCCAACAAAGAAAAAGGCTGAACCAATTTTCCGAGAGCTATTTGAAGAGGCAACTAGATGCAAAAATGTAATGCCCCAGAATAGTATCAGGATAAATACACAGAGCAAACAACCATCTTGCTCAATCTGCTGAAGAGTATTTCCGCAGGGCTGTATACATCCCTCTTCTAGATTCTGTAATAAATGACAACAATAGCCTTAAGCAGAGTATTGTAAACGAGGTCAATTGATTTAAAAAGGGCTACGAACGCCATAAATGATACAATTACTGTGCTATGAAATAAAAGGAAAAAGGCTGACACAATTTTCCGACAGCTTTTTGAAGAGGCAAGTAGCTGAGCAACTAGATGCAGAAATTAAATGCCCCAGAATAGTATCACGATAAACACACAGAGCCAACAACCATCTTGATCAATCTGCTAAAGAGTATTTCCGAAGGGCTGTATACATCCCTCTTCTAGATTCTGTAATAAATGACTTAGAGGACCTTCTGTCTCCAGAAGTACTAAAGTTATTTCAACTAGGCGTTTTTATTGCAAAATTCGATTATACTAATGAAAATGAAGACAATGAAACTGTTAAACAGCTTGCAAACGACTATAAACTGCTAATAGACAAGTTCCAGTTTCAGTAATTATAAACGAATATCGGTTGTGGAAAATGGCAGCGGAATCAGAATATTCCGCAGTCGATTTCTCATCTTATAGAAAATTGTGGTACTGAAATGTATCCTAATTGTATGCTCGAAAGTGTACTAATTGATCTTTTATACTAAAGAAAAAAGAATTCGTTTTTAAAAAAATATATTCAAATAATTTTTATCGATATCCGGTAATTATTGGAAATAATATTCAAATATCAATTCCCTCATAAATAAATATCTCTCGTATCTGTTCTTGATAAAGAGAGAAACCTCCATTTATTCAATTTGTTATTCAGAAAGGTTTTTCCACTTGCTCATGAAAATTCATAAGTTTATCGCGTATAACTCAATTTTTAAAATTTTCCATATGAATTGAAAAAAATTAAAATACTAGATATATTAATCATATATGATTTATAACAGATGGATATAATTAATCCAATATCGACTAGAATCAAGGCGAGCCAATGCTTTTAGAATGCTGCACTCGTACTGGGCCATGCGTGTGTTTTCATGGAGATTTTATGGCATTTCAATGGAATGCAGTGTCTTGGAAACATATTAATTAATGTAACTAATGTAAACTCGAATAAGACCTAATATTTTCTTAATCTGTTCAAACACCGAATGAACCCAAAAATCATTACAACCGTTGTAAGGTGTGGGCCATTTAAAATTTGCATTTTTGATCGACTATAAATAAAAACTAATGAGTATTTCTTATTTGATTGAACTTTCAAGATTGAACCTTGACATTTACGATTGAAGAACATCATTCAAATGACCGCCACAACTGACCACAGTAGCCCATCCAATCAACCCAATTTTTCAGTACTTTGTCGATTGTTTGAGGCTTAATCTCATGCATGCCAACTTCGATTTCTTGTTTCAAGGCATCAATCGTTTCTGGATTGTCAGCCTTTCCCCAAAGAAAATCTACAAAAATAGCCCTCCGAGATGAAAATGAGCTACGATTTATTTTTAACGAATGAATTTGATGTTTGGCCAATCTATACATATTAGGGTGTCCGTTATTTACGAAATTGATTATTTCTCTTGCAACTCCCTCTAAATTTTTAGTTTATCATCTAAAGCAAAATATTAGACCATCATAAGCCTCTAATTTTCATAACAACCCTTGCCCCAAAGACGATACATTTTCCATTTAAATTGCATGGGATTTTGCCACTTTTTACAAATATTTCTTTTTTTTCTTGGACTTGTTTGTTCGTAGCAATAACAAACTCATATTCTTGTACAGAATTGAACGCTCTACAAAAAAGGTCTTCTAAAATTTTTCGATAAATTTACTTCTTCAAAAGTTTTTCAAAGTTAAAGTTGACCTCAAGATCAATTCTTGAATTTTTGCACTTTTACGGCAAAATTATGATTATTTTTGTGCAATTTATTCGTTTAATTAAAAAAATATATAATTTTTCGTGATCCTATGATAAAAAAAATTTTTATACATGACAAATAATTGATTGCATGACAGGTTAATTTCAGTTTTTATCATTTCTGAGCTTGTATCTATTTGCAACACTTAATCAAATAATTGTAATTAAATTGGGTAAATTTCTGTGCTTTTCGAAAAATTTCTTTCCAATGAGTTAACATTTTGAATTTACTCTTACAAACATTCTTACAAAGTACGGATTTTTTCTACGCAAGCGCACTCTAGCTCATTTAGTAACTCGACTATAGTCAAGGCGGCGTTTTATGCTCTTCGAGGATTGTAAACAAATATCTTCTCTTTACACATGGTTGTGGGCGTTTTGTCACACATTAACAATTGTTGTTCATTTAATTAAAAAAAATGTTAAGAGATAAAATACCAGAAGTTAGTTCGAAAATCGATCAGTTCTTGAATACTTGTTTACCTCGTGACGATTACAAAGAACTGTTAAAATTGAGCAAAATATTTTCAGGCACGATGGATGTTGAGGAAATCAAATTTTATAAACCGGGGGCATTCCATCATGCTCGATGGATATCCAAAGCAATTTATAGTTTAAAAATGTATATTTTCCGAAACAGTATTAAGTTAAGCGCTCAAGATGAAAAAAATCTTCAGGAAATTTCGTTATTTATTGTTTTTGTTTATGTTCCATATTGGTACTCTTCACCTTTAGCTGCAGCTGCACCAAATCAAGATCTTGAATTTATCAAATCTGTTTATAACTATAGATCAATCGATAAAAATTTATCCAATGCAGTTCTTGAAAAATTTCGAAACCATTTATGGTATGAGTCCTGAAGCTGCAGCCTTATCATTTTTCGACAAAAATATATCTCTTTGTGTCAGGCAAAAAATGGTTGAGGCTTTAAAAGTGAATAATGAACAGTTCGATATTCCTAAAGGCTTTATCTTTGATCTGGGTGATTTTAAATGGTTCACAAATAAAAATATTGATTATTTTATAAATTCAAATTGTTTACAATTTTTTGAAAGGTTTTCAATTGATACAAGCTTTCTGCAGTTAAACAGTACTGAATGGTTAGAGGATCCTGAATATTTAAGAGGTTTAGAAATTGTAAAAAATTTGAGAGTAGTTAATGATACAGCAGAAAGAGCTGTTAAATTGTCAGAAGAATACATTAATATTTTAGCTAGAAGTGAAGATGAAAAACAATTTGTGATTCAGGTTGTAAGCGAGTATAAAAAAAAGTATCAAAATGTAACTAAACAATGTTTAATTAAATAAATCAAGTATACTGAAATGGTTTAAATTTCATTCAACTTGGAAGGTTTTTGGTTTTTACCTTAACACCATTAGAATTAAATATTTTCTGGAATAAAAAAATAAATTGAACAAAAATAATCATAATTTTGCCGTAAAAGTGCAAAAATTCAAGAATTTATCTTGAGGTCAACTTTAACTTTGAATAACTTTTGAAGAAGTAAATTTATTGAAAAATTTTAGGAGACCTTTTTTGTAGAGCGTTCAATTCTGTACAAGAATATGAGTTTGATATTGCTACGAACAAAAAAGTCCAAGAAAAATAAATAGTTGCAAAAAGTGGCAAAATCCCATGCAATTTAAATGGAAAATATATCGTCTTTGGGGCAAGGGTTGTTATGAAAATTAGAGGCTTATGATGGTCTAATATTTTGTTTTAGATGATAAACTAAAAATTTGGAGGGAGTCCCAAGAGAAATAATCAATTTCGTAAATAACGGACACCCTAATACATATGGACATGTACAATAGGTTAACCTATATACTCCTGATCTATTGTTCTTATTGACGATATCTTTATTATTTTTTACCGATTTACCTAAAGGATTTATGGTTCTATAAGAAATATTGAGATTTCGATTTTTCTTCAAATATCCAGCTATCAGTTCAGATTTTCGTCCTATATACGGTAAGCAAATATAGTTATCATTTTTTATTTTAATTTGTGGGTAAATTAATGACATGGATAGTTTTTGTTGAATTTTATTTAATAGTTTTGTCGATAATTGATGGGTTATAGTCATTATTTACTGAAATTTGTTTGAATAAAAAGAAGAGGTTGTTTTACTTGATAGAAGGATCATTAAAAAATTTAAATATCAGAACAGATTTATTCTATTAGCCTACTACAGATTTTAATTTCAAAAAATTTTATTCAAAAACTTTTAGAATTATATTAATAAGAACTGTTAAAATTTAGTGGACATAAAATCAAAACTCATTATATAATATCACATAGAATAAAAAAGCCCAACGAAATATAAATTGTCAATTAAAATTGATAAATAAATACTTGAAGGAGACAAAATTTTGTTTCATATCTTAGGATTTTCAAAGTCTTTTAAAATTCTAATTTTAGTGTTTGTTCAACAAGGATACCACGAGGTCTGTCTGATAAGATATTTTTTGTTAATTGTTTTTATTTTTTAAATGGAAAGTAGGACTGATGAAGATCTTATTTGAATAAAAATTTTTTAAATTAAAATTTGTAGGAGGCTAACAGAATAAATCTGTTTTGATATTTAAATTTGCAATTTGTTTGATTATATTTAACTCAAAAATTCTTTTGTGATATAAGTTCGTTAATCAGTGTTTACAACATTATATGGTATGCTGCTAATTCCTTTTATTTCATCATATAAATTAGCAGCATACAATATCCTTACATGTAGCTAAATTTTCAGAAAACTAATTGGATCTATTTTCACCTATGTTTTAGAAGTTAAAGAACGATCAAAGTCACCTCTGAGAAAACAGCCAATTTCAAACCATATAATTAATAGATATGTCATCATTTCTACTTCATTTATGTAATCGCTGGAAATACACCAGACTCAACATACAAGATTTCCAAATCAGCTGTTTTTGTAGTTAACTTAAGTAAACATATTTCCTGGTGGCACAATACTTGTCATAAACATTCAAATATTAATAGCTTTTAAGAATTAATTGTCCAATTCAAATGATGAATTAACCACTCAATCAACATTGATTACGGTGTTAATGTGTTAGAGTGAATTTTATGGTATTACATTTTTGTCACTTGGATGTAAGCCAAACTAGGATCAATTTCTATGCTACGTTGGTTGCTTTTGATTTTTATTGTTGTCATTGCAACATTCATTCGTTCGTTCAAATGTTTTAGGAGTAAAAATAAGTTCGTGTGGTTTTGATAAAAGATGACGCTACTTGTTTTTTATTCCAGTGTTTCATCTTCAAACACCTTCATTTTGAAGTGTCACAATTAGGCTTCCTTTTCAGTATCTGTCATTTGGCTGAATCGTAAACAACAAAGTTTCTATGTGCTATAGACCCCTGTAGCACTTAAACTCTCTTTTTGAATTCAAACAATTTCACAACTAAGCTGAACTTCTTGGAGAAAAAAAGATGATGGTATCTTAATTAAATTTTTAAACTATTCATAACAGTGGCCAAAGTTTACGGTCGAGCGTTTAACAGATACCCATTATGAATTAATTAAAATATTATTATATATTAAAATATTTCAGAAAGTGTGATATTTTGTGTTGAAGCAAGTCCCATAATTATTCTGCAGGTTCGAGTATCGTCGTTTTTGAACGTCACACGTATTTTTTCCACGCAGAAGAAACTGGTTCATTAATTTCTTACCTCAAACCATCGCTTTCTCTTTTGGTCACTATAAAATTTCGTTTCTCAATCATGAAATACAATTTGGTGCGAAGAGACTAGCAAATAATTAATTCCTTGTCAATCCACAAGAGGTAAAGGTGAAACTGGATACCTAACTAAGTGTCATCAACAACTGTGTTATCTCGAAAGTTCATCGAGAACACAGTTATTCTGGTCTTTGAAGCCAATTAAGTTCTTGTGACAACACTATGAATTATTTCAAAAGGTGAAAATATCCTATATGTAGCTAAAATAACTTTATATCTGTAAAAATTTGAATATCAAAACAGATTTAATCTGTTAGTCTCCTATAATTTTAATTCCAAAAAAAAATTCATTCAAAAAATTTTAGAATTAAATTAATGACTTGTAAGCACAGCTCATACTTAATAGACGTTTAAAATCAAAACCCAATATACAACATCAAATGGAATTAACAAACCAACAAATATAAATTGTCAATTAAAATTAATAAATAAATATTTGAAGGGGACAAAATTTTGTTTCTGATCTTACAATTATGAAAACCAATTCCTTTTCAAAAATACGAAACATAATTTGAGGATTTATTAAATATTTTAATATTAGCAGATATATTGTTAGCTTTCTACATATTTAATTTCAAAAAATTTTATTTAGTATTATAACCTCAGGAATTAAATTATATACCTTCTATCAACTATAAACCTCCATTTATTTTATTTTTTTATAATTTGAGGACTTCTCAGAAAATATAATTCATTTGAAATATTTAAACAAGTTACTTCAAAAAATCTCTCAAAACATGCATTATATCTTCAAAAAACAATTAGAATTCATGTAAGGTCTTTATCGGTCCTACTAATTATATTTAGGGTTGAATAAAAATATCATTATGGAATTTCAAGTGTCTTAAAGAAGACCTTATAATACCTCACAGCTTTCTGTGATTTTTGTGAAGAACATAGAATACCATGGATTTTGAAGTTAGTTGTTCAAAGCCATGATCCCAGGAGGACTTTGTTCATATTTGTTGTTGGTTGATTTTATCGGAATTCTAATTGTTTTTTGGAGATATAATGCATGTTTTGAGAGATTTTTTAAGTAACTTATAAATATTTAAATATATTTAATATTTCAAATAAATTATATTCTCTGAGAAGTTCTCAAATTATGTTTTGTATTTTTGAAAAGGAATTGGTTTTCATAATTGTAAGATCAGAAACAAAATTTCGTCTCCTAATATTTATTTATGAATTTTAATTGGCAATATATATTTGTTGGTTTACTTATTCCATTTGATATTGAGTTTTGATTTTATACGTCTATTAAATATGAGCTGTGCTTATAAGATATTAATTTAATTCTAAAAGTTTTTTTAATTAAAATTTTTTTGAAATTAAAATTGTAGAAGGCTGACAGATTAAATCTGTTTTGATATTAAATTTTTTTTTAATTTATGTACTAACTAAGCAAAAAGGGGGCCAGAAGATAATCAAAAAGGATTCGAGCTCAGCCTCCCCAACAAAAATGGTTAAAATTCTGCAGTGACAGTTCGCAAAACTGAAGTAAGTCCGTAGTGTTGACGAAAATCCAGGTTTGTCGAGTCCTCGTCGATCATTTGGCTGATATCGTTTTCCATTGTTAGTGGCAGATCTTCCTCTTTACAATGAAATAAACATCCGTTGATTTCTCTTTAAATAAACTCGTTTTTTATGTCAAAATGAAACCACTCATTCGAAAACCCTCAACTACAAAATTCAGGATTTTTGTATGAAGTTCGTATTGAAAATCCGCCAATTTTTTTTATCACACCATTAAATCAACAAGGTCATTTCTTCAAGAAAACGTTAGAAAGGCGCCTCTGAAAGTGTTGCCAACTCCCACAATTCGTTGTTTCACTCAAGTTCGAAACCTAATTTCGCAGGAACTGTACCAGCACCAATCGATATTAGTAGAGTTCTCGGTCCTAGACCTAAAATAAAATGAATCACGTAACTGGATCCTTTATGCTGGGGATATTTCATTAACTCGGTATAGTAAAGTTCAACAGCCAACATTCAACATTCCGCAAAGTTTCCATTTTTCTAGCCGTTTCCGTTTGAGAGGAAGGAATTATAGATCGAATGCCTTACGCTGACTTTTAGAGTATAAAGACGAAGAACTATCTACAGGGATGGAACAATATCAACATTTCAAATAGCCATGAAAAATAAACATGTTGTCTTAAACAAGAAATGCTTATTTTCTTTCAAAGTATATACACGTTAGGATAAAATAATGATAAGGCAATATAAGGTTTCACTTTGCCCGCTACCTGGGCAGCTGTAACTTTTGAAGCTGCCATCTTTTGACATTTGAAGTAAAAACTACGCCATTAATAAAAATGGAACGACACACGTTTCAACAACACATCGAAATTGTTAAAATTCACTTAAAAAATAGTGAAGATTTTGCAGACATAGTTCGCAAAATTAGAGCACTTGTATCGTCGTGAAGCACCTTCAAATGCACCGGCAAATTTGAGCTGTTGGGACAAGTTAAGGATGTAAAGAATCGAAACCATGTGCGTCGTCAAAGAAGAACTGAGAATATTGCTGCTGTAGCCCGTAGTATTGACGAAAACCCAGGTTTGTCGATTCCTCGTCGATCTTTGGAATTGATCATTCCACAAACGACATTACACCGTATTTTGCATTAAGACTTAGGTTTCAAGCCTTTTAAAGTTCAGTTAACACAAGAACTTAAGCCGATCGATCACCAGCAACGTCGTATCTTCGCTGATCGGTTCCTTGAAATGCTTCAAAATGATCCGGATTTTCATCGAAAATACATCTTCAGTGATGAGGCCCATTTTCACCTCAGAGGCTACGTTAATAAACGTAATTGTCACGAAAAGTACATTTTGCAAGAAAGGGCTACTTTAATTTTGTCTTTTCATCATCGTCATGGACCTACGTAATCAACACTAGACGTAGATCTGAATGATGTCGCCGCGCCGGAGCGAAACGATGAATTCTCCTCCACTCTGGGTAGTCGAAAAGAGTAGGGAAAGATTTAAAGAGCAGTACAGTTTAATATTCGTCATCATTTATAACACATAATGAAGTTAGTCCTGTGCTGAGCGATCGGAACAACAGCTTCACTTGTTAATGCATTATAAATTCTATATTCCGACAATTACTTTCGTAATCCGTATAAATCTGATGCGTGCATGCGTTTCCTTCTAATATGGGAAGAGGAAGATCATATTCAATATTATGAATATGTACGTGTTTGAAATTGTTCAGTTAATGATGAAGCATTTCTCCACTGTGAACGCTTGAAGTGCTACAGAATGCCGCGTTGAAATCATTTTAAATACTGAAATCATGATAGGAAAAAAGAAACGCTGTACAGGAAATGTTGGCCATGATGAAAAACGAACTTTTCCAAAGAAGTATGATTTACATGACTTGAAGGTCTGTTGATTTCGGTTTGTTCATTCCATTAATGAATCTTATATTACTCTCACACTAAAGAAAACGTTCAAATCCGATAAAAATATTTTTACTCTCATCTGTTATTTAATTTTGGAGTTGTTGATTTGAGCCCAGAATGAATTTTAATGGAGAAAAAATTGAAAAATCTCTTATATCATATCTGTTAGTAGTTCAAATAAATCAAATTAAACTGATATTCCCAGAATTTTTTCGCCTAACTTTCAGGCTAGTTTACATTTTGAAAGACGTTTGATTCGTATTATATTCTGAATCCACCACATTATATTTGTTATGAAATCCTTAAAAAATTACCAAAGTTTGAAGTTCACAAATGAACAGTTACAAAAATTATCAAAAATCTATTTATGCAAGACCAGTAGGTCAAATGAACCGGTATGAGATTTTGCGGCGAGGAGGCCTGTCTGATTGTTGTCTGCGATCTCCGAAAGTCGTTCGAAATTGAGAAATGTCACATTTTCTTTCATTTGTAGCAAATACGGAAATGAAAATGCTTAGAAGTTTGATCGGTCTTTCGACAATCAATTAGTACCCGCGCTTTTCTTGCAGACCCCGCCGAAAAAATGCCTTTCAACTCATAAAGAGTATTTTTAACGTTATTCTTCTGTGGTCCGTGTTCAAGGAAGATCATTGCTTTGATTATTAGTATTGAATAATACATATTTACAGCATTAAGAGGTTGCAGTTTTCTAAACATTTTTTAATTTTCTCTCTGATTTTTAATCTTCAAGTTAATATATGTTTCATTTCAATTGATATGGATTTACATCAAATAAAAGCATATACCATTAAAAAAAGAGAAGTTGAAGTTTCGGAAATCGTTTTTTTCTTGACAATTTTCTCTTAGAATATTTGTGAACGTGTAGATTTCGTTATCGAAGGAAGTTATTCACTAACGATTTAGTATTTGTATTTATATCGATATCTCTGAAGTACAATAATTACAAATTCTCTACTAAACTCTGTGCTTATTATTTCCAGGGATAACTTCTGCAGATTAAAGCGAATCCTTTTAACCTTTTTAACAATATGTAAAATTTGTCAAGAATAAATCTTTCCACAATAAAATGTCATACATCTCAATGATAGTTTCAAGATAACCGAAATATCATTACTACTTGATTAGTTTTTACTAGGATTGGATTTAAATCTACTTATAAGAGAATTAAATTTATGATATTTATCTTAAGATCATATCTCAACAATAGAATTTTAGGGAACTCTAATAAAAATAATAAAGAAACTTTAGTAAAATACACTTTGGTGATAGACAGAGTCAAAATATTAATAATATGACTATCCATGTTTCGTAAGCAGAATATACACTTCGTTTTTGTACGATATCAGTTTAGACCTAAGTTTTTTCTAATGGCGCGTTTTTTAATTTCATTATTTTCCATAGTTTATTTCGATGAGTTCTAAATGGAGAATAGCCTTTATAAACAGCCTGTAGACATATAGCAAATCTACTCCAAGGTTCGGTCATACTGTCGAGCTTAACGAAGTGAAAGTTTATTCAATTTCGTTGGGTGTTCATTCGACATCTATAATCACTTTAATATCCAATACTTCTTGTCCCAGAATTCGGTTTCTTAGTTGGTTTCTCCCGAAAAAATTTTCTTCATTTGAAGACAACGAGAAAATCTTGTTAGCAACAAAGTAATTGAAAATTTTACATGTAGATGAAAGAATTGTTTTGAGAATATTTTCTATCGATAATATTATAATTGATTGAAGGTGATTTTTTGATGAAAATCAGGGTCAGTTTCCAAATTGCCCCTGGTCGTTTACCCTCGGCTCTTGGGTCATTTGTTTCGCCAAGTTGTAGTGTGCGACAGGCCGAGATCCTGTAAGCGACGCGTAATCGACTGCCTCAGATTCTCCTCCACACTCTCACGGACAGCGGCGATGTTTTCCGCATGGATCGTGCATTTCGTCATAGAACTGGTGTTGGTTCTTTGTTTACTGAACCAATGGACTCAAATTTATCCACCACGCTGCGAATAGCCCTCTTGGTGGGACGATTATGGTGACCGTAAAATGAGCGAACAGAACACCAATTTTAATAAAACAATTTGGCGATTTGGCAAAATAGACATAAATACTTTTTATTTCAAGGAAACATACAATAATACAATACAATTATATTTTAAACACATAAATTTGGATAAATCCATTTATTATCTTCCACTATAAGGAATTGTATATTTTCTTGGTAACTGGTACTATAAAAATAGACTATTTACTTATATATTGCCTCAGTTGTTCCTTCGTTGAGTAATATTTCCAACCTGGGAGTATATTTATTTCCAATAATTTGAAAAAATTCAGTGATACATTTCAATTTTAAATATGAATATAAATTATCGAAATTATAATTGGAAGTATTGAAGGATTTGATAGACGTTATTTGTTTTTTAAATTGAGAAAACTTTTCAAATGTTCTATATTTGGTTATATATTTGGCATCACGAAAAGTCAAATTATAAATTCCTAATTTATCATCATTTATTATTTTTAATGAAGTCAAGCTTTGAATACGATTCCAACTAAATATTTCTTACATCATATAGTTTTTTAAGATATGCAGCTTTATTTCTAGAAATACTTTTTATATATTTCGGGAAATATACAATGCCTTATCATGATAGATAATAGATAAGAATCGCGTCGTTTCGATCGGATTTTCATATTCCATTTTGCACCATTTTCTAACGTTTTTCTTTTCCCAAAAAAGGCTCTGTGATGCTACAAAACCCTTATTTTTCAATTTTCTCTTGCCATGGCACTTATTCATTCAACATTGGAATATTAATTGGATTTATCCAAATTTTTACATACTAAAAATATTCTATGTACTTATATATATTGCCTCAGGTGTATCATTCCAAGTAAGTCTCTGGGAATTCCATTTACAAAATATTCCACAGTGCACAATTATTGTGAACCTGTTCCTTCGTATATTTCCCATAAAATCACTGTTTTCAACATGTTTAATATCAGAATTAACTGAAAAACAATGATTATTTTCTGAAAGGTGTTTGCCATAATATATAGTCTTTCTTATATTCATCAAAACTTCTTTTGTTTTCAGATGAACAGATTCCAAAATTTCTACCTGTTCTACCAATATAGATATTTCAGGAATCTGAGTTCTATATATACCTGATAACTGAAATTTAATCATTTCCGTTTTATTATTTTTGATGCATCTGCTAATATTGCAATTGGTTTTGGGATTACTTCAATATTTTCTTTTGAGGGTAGTATTTTTAATTGTATACTGATATTACCTGAATAAGTTAGACTTAAGTAATAGGTTAAGGAAAAAAAATGCATAGAGCTTTCAAAAATGCAACAATAAAATATAATCTCAAAGCAAAAATAATTGACTGAGAAGAAATGACATTTACAAGCAACAATTTTATGACAGTTCAAAGCAAACTTCTCATAAATAAAAAATTAATATATTTTTAATATATATAATATATACTTAAAGTTTTTCAGGATTCTGATTTCAATTATACCCAATTATTATTCATTAATTTAATATTGATCATTTTTGTAAAGGTTACATGATATTCTATATTTATATTCAATATTAACCTTCATTAAGTAAATATGCAATACTTAATTTTATTTCTATGTCTATCAAAACCTGCGGCCTTGTTTACATTCCTTTCACTTGAAATATACATACCCAAGTCGTTTCGATACGATTTTCATTTTTACCACACGGATTATATAAAAAAATAGACGGAAACTTTTTAAGTCCGTTCATAGCCATTCTACTCTATTATTAATCGAAATAATGTTCATTTCCACGAAGATCAGTCTCTCGCTTCCCAATAATCATAGAAATTAATAGTTTCTGGAATTATAGAGAGTAGGTACCGTTTAAGATCTCTTCTATGCATTCCCTCACGGGAGAAATCAGTCTCCTATCTACAGGTAGGTAAAGTTCAGCTCCAAATCTCTTATAAAGTACACCTTTTCGAGCGTAACTCTGATGAATGGGCCGACCTAACAAAAAGCGTAGGCGGGGAAGCCTCAAACGCCAATCTAAAGTTGATGAGCATTCATTTCACAACCGTAGCTGAAATGAAATTGTGAAAACTTGAGCCATAACTTTCGCAGCACATAAATCAATTTATCGCCACCTATTTCTATCAAATATATGTACAAGATTTAAAAAAAATATTTTAAGAAATCATAGTGCATCTATAGCACCTGCGAGATCCAATAATTGAACTGGTTATGTCCTAGGAAAATTATGACAGAAAGAATGTATTGTTATCATATCACACAACACTTGAGATCCTAACCTCACAAATCAGAAGTTTGTTTACAATCGCAAAGAAAGGATAACTTCTTACATTCTGATAGCGGAATACTTCTACATTATAGAGATAAGTCCCGAATTCCTAATGAGGCATTCAATATATATAATACTGGAATCCAAAAATGTAATTTATGGGAGAAAACTGCCTGGTGTACATCAGTCAAAGGTTTTTCCAGACTTCATGAAGGATACAAACAAACAGTTAATCAGTCTATATCTAGTGAAATAGCTGCAGAATGCAGTATTATGTTATGAACATCATAAATCTGATTTTCAATTTGCTAGTTAGTGTTACAAGCTGTATCTAAAAATACCACGAGTACGTACCAAACATTTCATATCCAAAAACGTCGTTGTAACAGAAATTTAACAGCAAGTTCTACCCGACAGTCCAATTTTAGTTGTGTACCACGATGTCCGACAAAAAATAAGAACTAATCCCACAGCACCACTGTTGTTTGCCTTGGACAGTGCCCGCTTACACGTTTCACAGTTTCACTCGAGTGCAATCGGAGGATGTCTACGTATTTTCAGAAGGAACAAACTTTCAGTAATTTCTCGTGTTTCACTCAAGGATTCAGTCTTACATTTGTGTCCAATTCGAACATAAACACTCATTCAATTGAATAACTCAGACACGCATCGCAGTTGTGAGAACAGCGCGTCTGCTCCCCACGTTTGACATGAACTGAAGACCAGCTGCAAAACAGAAAGTAAGATTAACCGAACACGACTTAGTGTCGTGTAGACTCGTTGTTTTTCGGAACGGCTCGATACTTATTTTACTCCGAGGTATTCCGGCTACAACTTCAACATCTAGGTTTTGTACTAAGGCTCTATAATTAATTTTTGAGTATAATTCCCAAATTTAAAGGTCAGCTGGAGGCGGTACAGAATTTGCGATTGCGCGGGCCTTTGCCAGTAGAATTTCAACTTCAAGTTTTCTATGTGTGAAGGCAGGGCTTCAATGAGGACAGGTGACAAGTAGCTTAAGTTTGATTGGATCTGAGCGGAAAGAAAATAGGATATCGTTGGAATTCTTCAGATCACTTTGCAGAAATCGTAACGAAACGCGATGTGGAACAGCGGGATATGCGTCCGCCAAAAGATGCGATTATTAAACCTTTCAAACTACAAAATTTTTCAGTATCGTTCCTCTCATCTCGTCTTTGCCGAATTAATTACTAATAAGATATGGGAAGATTAAATGAAAAGTTTTCATTTAGTCCCAGTGAAAAAAGACAATATGTTTGAGATATATCTGTAATTCATTGTCTTCAAATTTTTTTGGCTGTCCTGAGCGAGGTCTATCTTCAACCCTGAAATCACCACTTTTGAATGGCCGACACTGTTCTCTACATGACTACACTGTTCTTACAAGACTTGTCAGTTGGAGCATTGTAACCATAGACTTTTTATCCTAAGTCTATGATTGTCACCGTAAACTTCCACAAACATACGATGAGCTTCAGCTCCTGCAAATGCTGTTTAATTATCACAAAATCTGACATTTTCAAGAACTCAACAAAAAACGTTTTATATGAAAATCAAAACGATTCAAACTGGATATTGAAATAAAATAAAATTGATTATTTGCTTTGCGAGTTTGTTCTAGGGAACTGCGTAATATCGTTTCGCACATAACTGGTGAACTGAGGGAGCTAAAGACTTGAAACTTTCAGGATAGTTTTGGAACCTGCATTTCTCGGTTGAATTCGCTAATAGGTCAAATCGCTCAATTGGTTCCGTCGTTATTTACATTTGAAATTTAAAAAAAAAAACGATATTTTCGAAACTATAGTTCCGATCTATCTGGAATTTGGTATATAGGTGTTGATTAATGATTGCATCCTCGCGCAACATTTCGTGAGGATCGTATAATCAGAAGATAAAAAAAATGTTGGGAGCAGAGCAGTGTTGAGCTCTTCCGGAACCATAGCAACGATCTAGACAGAATAAGTTCTGACCTTTTATTCTTCATGAGTGATTCCAACCTAGTCGTTTAAGACCATTTTTAGCTCAAAATTCGAAAATCACAGACATTTGGGCAAAACGAAAGCATACTGTTTCCTGGAAAAGGCCCACAAAAAATATAACGCTAAAAAACGCACCACTGTTGATTTGAATTTCAATCGCTAAAAATGCTCCAATAATGTGATTAAACTAAAACCATTAAGAAGTTTGCAGTTTCCGCAATGAAAATCGACGCTGTTATCACATGCGCTATAGAGTTGCATTGTTTTCAAGAAGCGTAGCATTTCCCAGATTTCTTTCTTTCGTATTGTGAGGTTACACGAAGACACACATTGTGGTATTTTTATCGAATTAACGTATCGAATCCATGAAAATCGAACCTAATCAGAAGGCCGATCTTAGTACCGGAGATCTTAGTACTGGAGATGTTAGTACCGGAGATGTTAGTACCGGAGATCTTAGCACCGGAGATGTTAGTACCGGAGATCTTAGTACTGGAGATGTTAGTACCGGAGATCTTAGTACTGGAGATGTTAGTACCGGAGATCTTAGTACTGGATGCTCTTAGAACTGAACAATCTTGCTGCAGTGCCTTTTTGCCTAGATTATCTTAATACCAAAACCATCTCAGTTCTGGATGCTCTACTGGTCATTTGGAACAAACTGAAAATGAAGACCTATGGATTATATGAAGAATAGTAACTATCCTTGGAGAAAGCACTATTACTCCGACACCTTGGACAATAATATTTCAGGAGAACCTCAAAGATAAGTCCTTACGTAAATCTCGGACCTCAAGCTAACTATAAAACTGTATTATATTGTAAATAAGAGACACTATTTTAATTGTAAAGTTAAAATAAATAGATAGCGAGTAAGAGTTTGCATTTTCACTATCAGGTTGATAATTTGGGATTCAACCTAAGAGCTAAAAATTCCATATGTTCATAAAAACTAAATACGTTTAGCATGTAACAGCTTTTAGCAGCAATCTTTGAAGTTCAGATATCCCGTCGTGGGTTATATCGAGGTAGCCTCCTCTACGCCCTGAAAAAGGCTCTAGACAGCCTAATAAATATAAAACTTTGGTTAGAAACCAAAAATGTACTGTACGGATTCAGAGAGTCTTTTCGACAAATAACGACCAACGAAAACAACAAGAAATACCATGCGTTAATAACGACACGGAAATTGCTTAGGTATCAAGAGCGCTTGTGAAGACTTGTTGACAGACAGGTACTTACCGGCGAAACGGTGACGAGAAAAATGAACAAAGGCTGCCCGCAAGGATTAGCTTGTAAAAAACAAGGGAATAAACACAAAACAAGACAAATAAGTATTTAAGACTGACAATAGACAGGGAATTGACGTACATACCACGTAAATAAGTTTAGGCAGAACATCAAGAAAAATTATCAGAATGATAAGCAGCAAATATGACAACGAAGACATTATAAAACAAATAACGAAGAGTATGATGACAAAAAGCTGCAGCTGAGGACCACGTTGCAAGCCAGGAATATAGCTGATGCCGAAAAGCAAGAAGCTCACACCTCAAATATCATATGGAACAATAAACATATATGAAATGAAGTGAAATCTAGAAACTATAAATGAACAATTAGACCCATTCTTACTTATACTGCGGAAAAACTAGGCCAGAAACCTCGAGAACAAGTTACTAGAAGCAACTGAAATGAAAATAATGCTCAGGTAGCAGTGAAAACACTCATGGATCGATTAAAGAACGAGAACATCCGAAAAATATGTGGAGTTGATTACATCAGCTATTACGTACTCAAGAGCAAACAAGAATGGAATGAACATATGGCATCAACCATAGAATTCCTAATCCATTACGTCTATGGTATCAAACGCTGAAAACAGACTGGTAAGAATAACGAGAGCCAAATCACCGGTTGGACACAAGAGGATTAGGAGACTTCAAAAACGTTGGAATGACAATCTACCAGTTGAATGAACACAAGAAAACGTGGCCACCTCCTTGGTTACACCACTGACCCTGTTGGTAAACAAGTGCTACCAGAAAGGGTATATCCAAGAGAAACGTATCGAAGATCATTCCCATTTATAAGAAGAAAGAAGAGATGAACACCTGCTGAAATTATTGATCAACAAGCATTTCTCCATTTTTATGGAAGATATTTTAAACAGTCATGAAACACCGTTTAATGAATTTTCTTGGAGCACAACAGCTCTGATAGAAATATTTAAGAATGAAATGGAGGCATTGGATAGAGGTGAACACCTTATGATGCTCAATTTTGATCTGAAGAAAGCATTTGACAGTGTCTGTGTCCACTTTTAATGAAGTTAAGCTTTTATGGTTTTAAAGGGGTTACTTTAAGACTATTACGGTCACATCTGACTGGAAGATGTCAGCTGGTTTATTGGCAGGGCAGCATATCGGCATAGTTGAACAGTGAGTTTGGAGTGCCTCAGGGATCTGCACTAGACCTAATTGTTCCAATAATGAACTCACGGCAAGAATGACTAAAGAATGCGAGATTGAAACGACAGTAAAAAACCGCAAACTGGAGTACTTAGGCGATGTAATGAAAAACCAACAGCAGTATAGGCTGCTGAAGCTGATTTTGGAGGGTCAAGTGCAAGGACGGACAGAACCAGACAGACTAAGGATTTTCTGGCTCCATAATATTAGGAACTGGTTCTCAATATCTACCACAGGACTGTTGAATAAAAAAACATTATGTGCAAAATGGCGAATGCGCTTGATAGTAATATCAACATAAGATTTATTTAAATTTTAATTGTTTGACTCTTTTGAGAGCAACTTCAGTAAATCCGCCGTAGATACAAATTAGTAGACATTTTGCAAAAGTCATGATTCTGATATAAACTTCCAATTGAGAAGAGAATGTGCAGAGATTGGTCTTCAGAAGGGACGCACCTTCTTCCAGATGATTAACCCTGAATCACTTGGAACCAAAACATGGTTTCATGATGTCTCACTTCCGAGAAAATATATAACCACAATGAACAGAATTCGATCGGGTCATTGTTGCTCTCCTTCCCATCTGAGGAGGATGGGAGTCGTTGATGAAGATACCTGCAGTTGTGGGGAAAGAGGAGATCTTGTACATGTCTTTTTGTGTTGTCCGGACAATTGCATTAATATAAGGAAATTATATTCTGACATCATGGAAATTCTGAAGAGCAAAATATCCCTTCCATTATCTTTGGAAGACATAATATTCATCAACAACAGGGATCTAATAAAGGTTCTAGTAAATTTTCTAAGTATCTCAAACATTAAACTGTAGTGGGTAAATGTTTGATTGTTTGCGGAAAGTATATGTTTCACCAACGTTTTACTGTTTCAGTTGCTAACTTCCTACCCGATCATCCTATTGTGAAAGAGTCTATGTGGTTGTTGTCCTCTCCTACCTGTTATTATCGAGAGTCTCCCAGCGGGATATTTAAACTTCTCACCACAAAATTCGAATCACACAAAGATGAAACCGGAATTTTCCTTAAACCCTGTTGGTTATTGATTACATCATGATCCGTCCAAGACGGAACCAACAGAAAACTTACACTGTGTAGATGGTTTCGAAGCCTAGCACATATAAAGGACCAGAAGAAGAAGAATATAAACTTCCAATTCAATATTTTATGATTGTTTCTCATGACAATCAACAATTAACCCATAGACGTAATAAATCTATGAATTAACCTCAATTTATAAACTGTCAAACTGCTACTAGCAAAAATATGATAAAAAAATAAATGAAACATTTCTGATTATGGTTGAAATGCTAAATATTGCCCTCATAATATTTTTTAGTTTAGGAGGAATTGTTGGTCAAGAAGATTCTTTTGTGGAAGAACTTCTAATAAAACCATTAAATGCCGATCATGTTTACAACCACTTTCATTTCACTACAAAATGGAATGTTCCCGATGTCGGTTTTTGTGAGTTTTACATGAAATCCGGTGCTTCAATTTTAAATAACTTGATTATGTCTATTTTAGCTTCCCATTCAAGAATTTTCCCCAGAATATTAGGAGAATTAATTGAGAGATACAGTGTACAAGAATTGCATATCGGCCTCACTAATGGTTTATGGCGTTATGAAAAATGGGGATATCCAGTAGTCAATGCAGCGCCTGGTGGAGAGGTGTGGGCTTGGTTCAAACCAGGCACCGTAGACATCAATAAAAATTGGAAAGAACTAACAGCTTCCCTTTCTGGATTACTATGTGCTTCTTTTAATTTCATCGATCAGACAAACACAATAAGCCCAGAATACTCCCTTAGGCCTCAAGGAGTAGTAGATCAAAATAATCAAGTTAATTCTAGCTATTTGAAATATTCTAGTTTACCACGAGAAATAGTTTGTACTGAAAATCTAACTCCTTGGAAGAAACTACTCCCATGCAATGCCAAAACTGGACTTGGTTCTCTTTTAAATTCAGGCTATATACACAATACAAGGTACCATTCTTTAGGGCTTCATCTGAGACGTATATGCTCTGATGAATTTTGCTCCAATACAATTCTCGAATCACAACAAACAATTTCGTTAGTTTATGATAGTAAAACTCTGGGTACAAGAAATTGGTCTCTCATTAAATTCTTTGGACAGGGTGTTATAAGCACATGTAGTTTAGCCGAGTCCAGCACTATTTATATTGATATAACATCAAATTCATCAAATCCTTACCGGTTAACAGAACAACCTGATGAAATTATCACTTCAATACGTGGTGGAACTGTCAGGGAATTTGCGAAATATCTAGTTAATACAGATGAAGCATTTTCTGTTGGTGCCAATTACCTCTCAAAACAAGAGATAACTGTTACACCACTTCCAGTTTTATATGCTCATCAGTATCTATCAGGATACGGTAAAGAAAGTGGAGGATTAAACGTTAAGATTACTAACAACCATTGGGGCGATTTAGATGTTGTAGTTCTGCAAAATATTCCTTGGTATTTGCAATTGTATCTTCACACTCTGAAAATATCTGTAGGAAATGAAGCATTGAAACCGATACAATTAAAATTTGAGCCAGGCAAGTTAAGGACACGCTATCATCAGCTCGAAGTATTACTGCGTTTACCAGCAAAATCAGTTACATTGGTTTCAGTCGATTTTGATTTCACATTTTTGAAGTGGCAAGAATATCCCCCTGATGCAAATCATGGTTTTTATGTTGGCTCTGCGATAGTAAGTTGCCATTTGCCTTTAGCTAGAGATTTTACAGGTTTACCACAAGATGGTTCAATGATAAGAGATAGTTTCAATGCTTCCAGAAACGGTTATTTAGTTCAGATTCGTACGGAAACTCTTATAGTTACTTTACCTACTCCAGATTTCAGTATGCCTTACAATGTTATTTGTTTGGCCTGCACTGTAGTAGCATTGGCATTTGGTCCTTTGCATAATATAACCACTAAAAGGTTCATATTGAAGGTCAAAGATGATCAAAACCTGATCAGTCTGATAAAAAGTAAATTGAGATTAGGATCAAAAAAGAATGAGGAGAAAGAATAAAGCAGTAATTTATTATAAGGATGAGTTCTGTGAATTTATCAGTTTATTGTTTAAATTATACAGTCATCGAAGTCATGTTTTGTTGAATATGTCATTGTGATTAACTTACTGTAATTATTTGTATTGAATATTTTAGTTATGAAAATAAAAACTACAAGAGTAGCGAGATGATACTGATTTTTATAAAAGGCTTCAGATTCAACAATAAAGTGTTTGCTACGTTGATGTACTGTTTTTAAGTTTACTAGACTGCTGTTGTACAAGATTTAATAGAGTTTGGCTGCTCTCCAATATCTGAAAATGAATAAAAAAAAAAAGTAGCAATATCCAAGCAGTGTAAGGTCAACTACCTTCTTAAATCCCTCTTCAGTTTTTTGAATGGTTGCAGTATAATCATTATAAAGTTGCTTATGGTGTTTTATTTTTGTCTGAATAATATTGAGCTTTTCCTGCAGGGCTGATATGTTTTGTTGTAAGGCTTCTTCCTCAGATTCTTCTCTTTTTACAATTTCTAATAAATCTAATCTTTCTGATTTTAATTCTTCTAAACCTTGAGGAATAACAATATTAAATAGGTACTAGTAAAACAAAATAATTGAACTTGAACGAACATTTCACTAATTCTTGATTATAAGTTTGTAAACACGCTCCTTGTTCAGACATATTCACAGTTCCATAAGAATTAAGCAAATCAACTGAAAATCTTAGAAAAATTATTTAAATTACCTATAGAGAAAATCCTTAACAATGTACCAACCTTTTGAGGGTTAGTTTACATTCCAGTTTACTTATTTACCTATGGTTCACTTTTAAGTCACAGATATTATTGCATTTCTAATAAAAATAATATTCTGTGATATTCAGAGTTGCCAAAGTTTCAGTCAATATTAAATTTATGACTTTTTTTGAAAATATGATAAAAATCACTCTCGTAATTTATTGTTTAACGTAAAATATATCAGTAAATGATATATGGCTTATACTTCCTGAAAAATACAAGAAATCCTTTCAGTAACTTTACGTTCTGGTTAGGAAGAGAGAATTTTCTGGTGAGTATGAGTATTGTCTAAAGAGGCTAAAAACGTTATCAGCCACTATTTTAATGATATTTATAGTGCTGTATCAGAGATGATGTAATGACATGGTACCACAGATTACAGATGATTATTATACGTAATCTATGTCCGGCACAAACCATTCAAAATTTTAAAATCAAAACACTACTGACCTAAGATCTAACACCTCATAAATGATTGAAGAATCATCAGGAAGGACTTAAAAGATTCAGAATAACTAAGATCTGAAGGAAAGGAAAAGATGATTCTAAATATTATGGAATATACATATTAGAAAATATAATAATGTACGCTCTCTTCAAGAGCGAGAAAATAATTGATATAAAATAAATAACTGAATCTCTCATTACTTCAAGACTTTTTGTTTTTAAGATTAAGTATACATAATACGTAATAAATATATCTATGTTTACTAAGCTGAGGTAAACATACACTATGAACGATTTGAGAAATATATAGGTAATTTGGAAAAATGAATACGCCAGCTGGCAACCCTGGTCGTGTCAAATAAAGGTCGAAAAGGTCAAACAAAAATTGAATTGAAATAATTACTCAATAGGTTTAATTATTTGTGATAAAACAGTCTTGTGATAATACGTCTTTGTAAATCAGTCAAGTATTGTTATATTTTAAGCAGCCTCCGACTGTGGTATTTAAGAGTATGTCGAAATTCAGCGGTGTTCAACTTGCTCAACCAATTGAAGTTTTTGAACTCACAAGAGCTTTTAATGAAGATACATATAGTAATAAGGTGAATTTGGGTGTTGGAGGTGAGTTATTGATTTTTATTTCACCTATATTTTGGTTTTTATCGAGTAGCGTTTTTTAAAACTTACTAGTAATTTACGAAATTCTTTTACAGTAAAAGTCTTTCGATTCGTGGTATTACATGAATGCTCCAATTTCAGTTCTTATAGATAATACTGAACCATATTTTTTTACAGCTTACCGTACTGAACATTGTGAACCATGGGTTCTACCTGTGGTTCGGATAGCTGAGAAAGCATTAGCCAATGATGACAGTTTGAATAAGGAGTATTTACCCATATTGGGTCTTGAAGCATTCTACAAAGCAGCTACACTAATGATATTAGGAGAAGACAGTAGTGCCTTACAGGAGAACAGGGTATAGAATTAATACAGTTGATATCATTTGAATGCTGAAAAATAATTTGTAGGCTTTTGGAGTACAATGTTTATCAGGAACTGGTTGTCTAAGAGTTGGAGCTGAGTTTTTACATTCACAATTGGGTTGTACTGTTTTTTATTACTCTAAACCAACATGGGGTGAGCTATTTAGTTACTATTCCATTTATAAAAATAATTTCTTTATTCAAAATTAACCTTGTTTATATGTTAGTATGCTAATATGATATTCCGAGGAAGGCTGAAGAGCCGCCTCTTATAATCTCATTATTATTATTATTATTAGGGTTATGAAATCAATATTCAACAACAATTTTTAATCCCTATTTTTTTTCTCAGGAAACCACAAGTTGATTTTCAAAAACTCTGGCTTTACCGAAGCTAGAGAATATAGATACTGGTCTGAATCCAATCGTGGGTTAGACATTGAAGGAATGCTTGAAGATTTAGACAAAGCTCCCGAAAATTCTGTCATTATTCTACATGCTGTTGCCCATAACCCTACAGGATGTGATCCAACTCCAGAACAGTGGGCACGTATTGCTGATGTGATGGAAGCAAGGAAGCTGTTTTGTTTCTTTGACTGCGCTTATCAAGGTTTTGCAAGTGGAGACTTAGATAAAGATGCTTCGGCTGTGAGATACTTTATTTCTAGAGGGTTCGAGATGTTAATAGCTCAATCTTTTGCTAAGAATTTTGGATTATATAGTAAGTCCTAAAAATTCCTTCATATATTCAATAAACAGGATGCCCCAGCGGAAAGAACAATAAGTTCTCATTTTACCTGATTTGTTGTCATTTAATATGTATATTTTTTGTTAAGACACCCTTTATGAAAATTATCTGCATTGTGAAATTGGTGTACCGCTTATGTAGTAGGGGAGCCTCAATCTTAACTCAATTAGCTCTGCGAGAGGAATCGACCCGCTAATTTGTAGATGGATACAGGCAATGTTATGCAGCAGAATAATAATGACCTGATACCAGGATGAGGTCTTCAAGTTCAAGGCTGCGAAGGGCTGTCCGTAGGGGAATATTCTCTCACCCTTACTGTGGACCCTTCTCGTTGATGACCTCATTGCGCAGAGGAACAATGATTGGTTCAATGATGTTTTATACGTAGATGGCACCATTTCACACACCCACGAGAGCCATGGAGGTCCTACTAAATATACCACCCCTCCACTTACTCGTGCAAAGGGAGGTGGACGGACCACATACAAACTATATCAACTGGCGATCGACAGGCCAGAGGCAATAGTGATGGGAGGCTCAGGACTGCTGAACAGGCTTTTAACGAACAGTACCCTATGGATGCCCTCGGATCTAATGTCAAAAGTCACAAACACTTTAGTGTAATCAACTCCAGCCGGGAGGAATGGATCCAGCATGCTGAGGTTCTATTAAGGACTGACCTTGGCTTGTTCACGGCTGGCGTAAGACGAACGGAATGGAAGCGGGAGTCTATGGGAGCAAACTGAGAATCAACATCTCATTGAGTCTCGGTCAAAACGCAACCATATTCCAGGTAGAACTATTTGCCATTGAGACCGCGACAGATCTGCCTGTTAAAACGGCAAATTCACCACTACAAAATGAAAATATTTACTGATAGTCGGTACTAAAAGTTCTGGAATTGAGCTGTTGTACATCGAAAACAGTCTGTAGTTATCGCATGGCTTTAAACAGGCTCGGTATGTATAACAGAGTCACTCTTGTTTGGATACCGAGCCACTCAAACTATTTAGGTAACAAAGAGTTAGATCGGCTAGCATTTGCTGAAGCCTCTGGTGGGACCGGAACAATTCCTTGGAATGACATGGCTAAGCAGGCAATAACAGGCTCTTGACTAAAAAGCAAAAAAAAGGCATGAATGCCCAAAGCATTCTTTGAAAAATAGCAGTTGAAATTAGGCAAATAGTTTAGGAGTATCATTGACAACTGCCCAGCCTTATAAACCTTCCACGAAGACTAAAATTCATGAAATTCATTGAATTGAAAATTAATTGAATATCGTAAAATTAACTATTTTCAATTCGACTTTTATTGTTTAACTTTCAATGCATTTAGTAAAAAAAAAAGAATAAAAAATTCCTTTCAAGGTGAAAGAACTGGTAACCTCACCGTTGTGGTAAAGGATAATGCTGTTATTCCAAGTCTCAAGTCTCAGTTCACAATACTTGTGAGGGGGATGTATTCAAATCCACCAAGTCATGGAGCCAGGATAATTGCTTACATCTTAAATAACCCTGATTTGTATGAACAATGGTAAGCAATAATTTTTTAGCTATTGCAGCACAATGTAATTGCTATACCTGTTTCAGGAAACTGTTAGTGAAAACCATGGCTGATCGCATAATCCAAATGAGGAAAGAACTCAGGGGTGCTATCGAACGAATGAATGCACCTGGAAAGTGGGACCACATAACCTCCCAAATAGGGATGTTCTCATACACTGGCCTGAATGGTTAGACTTACTTTCTTTACTGATATATTTTTTCTTGTGATATTTATTGAAATTTACTTTTTACAAGTATTAAGTAAATGTGGTGTGTTGTAAAAAGACATGTAGAAGTTATCAAACATTATTGATACTTTATTCAATTGAAGTCAGTTGGCCAAGTCCTCTGTAATCTTCTTATATTGAACGGGTTTTTTTCCAGCTTATCTATAATGTTGTTTTCATGTCCGTCCAGATTTTGGTGGTATTTTCTTGAACGTTTTCTGATTTCATCATTAACGAAGGCGATCTTCTAATCATTGTGTATTGTCAAATTAGAAACATACCAGGGTGCATTTGTTAATGAATGTAGTATTTTTGATTGATGTCGCTGTATGATTTGAATATTGGAAAACTTAGCATGTCGATATTGGTTTTATACTGACTTTATAGATCAATACCTTGTTTTGGAGAGATAGTTTCGATTTTCTGCCCATTATCCAATACATTTGTCTAATTTTGATGTTTATTTGGGTCTCTTCAGCTTGAATGTGTTGTAGCCGCGTTGGAAGTCTTCAACCGGTATGGTCTTCAGTATGTCGATTACTTTGTTTTAGATGTTTTCTCAATTCCCGAAATGACGTCCTTAATGTTAAACAATGGTTTGATATCACAAGAGTGATCACATGTTCGATGTTTTTATCAGTTTCCGAAGTTGAAGACCTCCCTGAATAGTAATAATCTTCAACGTGTTCTCTGCCTTCCAAAAATTATTTGTATTAGCGAAATATTTGAGCTCGGGATAAAAAAATGTTCCCATAGGCCTGTTTTAACTTTCCAATTGTCACACTTGCCGATTCTTCAAGCTTAACAAAAAATTTAATGACGCAACATTGCAAATTCCGCTGTTCTATTTATGTGACGCACAACTAAAATACACACTAATAGCAGTCAGAATTTTCAAGTAGTTAAAAGAAAGACTTGAAACTCGAGCTGAGCTATGCGAGAGTAGTGATACACGTGTTCTAACAGGTTTTACAATAGGAATGATGCAATTTAAAATTGTATCGAATTGAACCGATTTGACTTATTAACGAACTCAACACAGGTATTTAGACCCCATACCTTCCCTGAAAGTTTCAAATCTCAATTCTTTTAATTGGAAAGTTATTGTGTTCAATAGACTGAAGTTTGACATAAATCTAAAATGACAACGTATAAATAATTGACTTTTTCATTTCAGAGGCGCAGTCAGAATATATGGTGAAAAAACATCATGTTTATATGTTGAAGTCTGGAAGAATCAGTATGGCTGGGCTTACTACGAAAAATGTAGAATATGTTGCAAAAGCTATTGTTGATTCTTTATCAAATGCTAACTAAATGTGATTAATTACAATGAAAAAACATATTTTTGCACTATATATGGATTGTTTTGGTATTAATAGATTTATATGCATTTGATATATAATATAGTGCATTCTATTTTCAAATGTCGTTTTCATACAATATGAAAAAACTCATAAGTTGGTAAAATAGATTTATCCATAAGAATATAAAATATATAAATGATATTGAAGTGTTTCGGCCATAACTTTTTATTAGTTCATCATAATTAAAGAGAGTTTCTAAAAATTATTATGTATTACTACCAAAAATTTCATAGCCAATTTTTAAAAAACTTGTTTTAATTTAAATAATAATTTCATGCTAATCACGTTTGTTTTACAAATAATATGAAAATTCAGTATACTCTATGTAATCTTACTTAACAAATTTCTAAATATATCAAATACCAGATGTAGAAGTATGAAAAGGGAATTTCCCTGTAGATGGTGTTAGCCATCAGTTTAGGGACCGTAAGACCACTTCTGCTGCGCGATCATCTCCCCCTCTAACAACTGACAAAGATTTTCAATACTCAAATTCCTTATTTTATATATGTATATTCTTCTATAACCTCAAACGTTTTGAGTTTTGCGGACAGCATTGGTTGCTTATTATCATTTGAAGAAAACTGCGGCAGTATATGCACTTTTTTCTGTTACTTTGAAATAAATAAATACTCTTTGTGAAACCATATTATTAAACAATTAACGACTATGTGCCCTGAACGTGAATTTATGTGAGATAAGTAGATGTGCTCTGAAAGCGAGCCTCTCATTGAATTCTTGAAATAAAAACCTTACAACTAGGGTTTGATTTGAAGCTCCAAATCTACAGTAGGAATCAATATATTCACTGAAGAGATCCGTATCCTCTAAGGATCATAAGAGTCACAGAGTCCCTTGTAGATTATATAAATCCCACCATTATAGTCATTGTAGTTACCCGGGTTATTTATGTGTCAAATACTCTGTGGCGCTGTTACTTGACACGTATGTGATTGGTGACAATAACAAAGGAGAACAATGTCCTTATAGCATTCCCATTGTATTTTGAAGCAGCCGAGAGGAAGGTTCTTGGAAATAAACCTCCTGAGCAACTTATAACATACTCGAGATAACAGTACTTATAACAGTCCCCCTTGGTAACTCTTAGTAAGTAAACTTCTTTTAAATGCTTCTGATTAATTGCATGCTTTACATTTTTGAATACCACCTTAGTGTTAATGTGAAATTAGTGATTGCACTCTCGTTCATTGTACTTCCATTCATCTCTTTTCATTCTTGTATTTTTGCTTCAGTGTTATTTAATCCGACCAGAATGTTTTAACTAAAATGCATTGCCTTTGTATATAACTAAAGCGGCACGACCCTCACAAGTTATCTGTTTGTATTGTATACTTTCTCTCGGTGCCTGGTTGTTTTTTGCTGTATTTGTAAATAGTGGTTCTTTATCTGCGTAATACTTGCTAATAGGGATTTTTTTTATTATCTGTTCTTACTAATTGCGGTGCTTGATACGTTACTGATTTGCATGTACTCTTGTGTGATCCCCTGGCTACCTATTTTTTTTTCTTATTGTAACGTTCATTAACACGCCTAGGTGATGGGGAACTGTATCTATTTTACAATGTCTTAGTCAGTTTGTGTTACATATTTGCAATAGGCAGGTGCCCGCTTACTTTGAGAGATTGTATCCCTTGTAAACCAGTGTCGTTCTTTAGGATAAATTGCTAAGTAGTCCTGGTAGAGGACGACATATCGTATAGAGACAGTAAATAGCTCCAGATATCCAACGCTACTGTGAGAATCTGGGAGCGATTGCTAGATCATTGTTCCTAGGTATTGTGATATCCTAAGGGATTAGTGCTTAGGTGATGGGGTACTGTATCTATTTTACAATGTCCTAGTCAGTTTGTGTTACATATTTGCAATAGGCAGGTGCCCGCTTACTTTGAGAGATTGTATTCCTTGTGAACCAGTAGCGTTCTTTAGGATAAATTGCTGAGTAGTCCTGGTAGAGGACGACATATCGTATAGAGAGAGTAAATATCTCCAGATATCAAACGCTACTTTGAGAATGTGGGAGCGACTGCTAGATCATTGTTCCTAGGGATTGTGATATCCTCAGGGATTAGTTTGCGTGACTCTTTAGGTAGTGTTCGGTTCATTCTTGAGTAGTATCTGAGACTTACTGAGCCTTTGTCACCCCAAGGAGGCACAGATACAGTCCATTTTGATAGTAACTTTTCCGGTCGACTCGGATTATGTTAGATCCCCTCCTGAAGGAGATCTCCTGGGCATACCATAGTTACCCCTACCGTACTGTCCATTTAAACTTACCCCTTGTAACGAGAGGTTCTGCACTGGTTATCGGAAGTGCAGTTGTAGGTGCGCATGTTGGCTGTATCCTGTCCCTTCTAACCCCTTCCGCTGCAAAGAATGATATCTGATTTGAGCTAGTTACCCACCTAATGATATGTAGTAATAAGTCATTTAGACCCTGGGCGCTATTAGGTTCACTGTGGAGCTTTGCGAACCACTGCGTAGAGTAGATTTAACCACAGGCTGTTATTTGTTATTGTTATTTATGGCGAGCGGGCGTCTGTCCACCCTACCACTGCGTCCGCACGGACTATTGTGGTTCACCCCTAATTTATATCTCCCCGACGAGATCCAGTTTTTGGATGAAACTGATAATCTTGTTCAGGGGTAATTTTTTCAGTTCGCTGTGGGCTATAAAGGCCTGGCCAAAGACCTCGAATCTGATGCGACTCATCGCTGGGCACTCTGAGACGATGTGCATGGCTGTTTCAGTTTCCTCAAGACACATCCTGCATTCATTGTCTTCAGCCAGACCGATTTTGTACAAATGCGCTTTCAGTCTGCAGTGACCTGTCATAATTCCGACAAGTGTTCTTAGTTTGTCCCTATTCAGACCTAGCGTTAGGTTCGCCATCTTTTTGTTCGAAGCTGTTCCAAGGAACAACTTCGAATGTTTCAGGCCAGAATGGCTCCACCAGAAAGACTCTAGCATTGAGTTCATTCTGCCTGTTATCGCCTCGTTAGCCACGTCATGTGGTATTCACAGGAATGGTTCCGGTCCTACCAGAGGCAGCGCAGCTCCAGCAAATTCCAGCCGATCTGCCTCCTCGTTACCCAAATAGTTTGAGTAGCTCGGTATCCAAACCAGAGTGACTCCGTTATATATACCGAGCCTGTTTAAAGCCGTGCGGCAACTCCAGACTGTTTTGGATGTAAAACAGCTGGATTCCAGAGCTTTTAGTACTGACTGACTATCAGTAAATATTTTGATTTTACCGTGGTGGATTTGCCGTTTTAGCAGCACTTCCGCCGCGTTCTCAATGGCAAATATTTCTGCCTGGAATATGGTTGTGTTTTGACCGAGACTCAATGAGATGTTAATTCTCGGTTTGCTCCCATAGACTCCCGCTTCTGTTCCGTTCGTCGTTCGCGAGCCGTCTGTGAACAAGCCAAGGTCGACTCTCAATAGAACCTCAGCATGCTGGGTCCATTCGTCCCGGCTGGAGACAATTACATTGAAATTCCGTTCCTGGCTCGTGATTTTTGACATTAGATCCGAGGGCATCGATAGGATACTGTTCGTTAAAAGCTCGTCCAGCAGTCCTGAGCCTCCCATCACTATTACCTCTGGCCTGTCAATCGCCAGTTGATATAGTTTGTACGTGGTCCGTTCCGCCTCCCTCTGCAGAGTAGGTGCAGGGGTGGTAGATTTAATAGGACCTCCATGGCTACCGTGGGTGTGGTGCGAAACGCGCCTGTAATTGCAAGGCAAGCCTGTCTCTGTAGTCGGGAAGAGGGATTTACCCCGCCTTCCTTTGAGTCCCTTTTGATTTTTACTCTTACCGACTCGGGGACTGGCTTTGAGGAAGACGCGGTTTCCCCCCCACCCTGACCGAAGCAATTCGTACCCCAGACGAGGGGTCTGAGAGGCGCCCCGTCCCCCCTCTGCCTGCTCCGAGCCGGTTTGTTGTGCCACCTTAGTAGCCTTTGTCGTCCGAAACTGGACTCTTCCGAACCCAAAATAGGGTTTGTAGTCCAGGACCTTCAGAGCTTCCATAGAAATGTCATCCATGGCCACTGTCCAGACTTGGCCTAGCCCTGACAACTCACTACGTAGAATACTCCACTCACGAGTCCTCAGGGTATCCACCACAGGCTGATAAATGTGTTTCCATTCATTGAGGGTTGTTGCTTTTTAACATTACTAATAGAAATATTGTTAACGTAAGCAAGATTTGTCGAGAGTGACAGCAGGCTTCGTCATTGTGGCAACCTCGCGATCGGACAACTGTGCACCTCATGCGCAGAGGGAACTGAACAAATGGTTGTAAACTGTTGGTGGTGGTACGTTCAGTTCTGTTTTAGACAAAGGGCAGATAGGTCAACGTTAAAGCTATCAACAGTATATTCATTACTAAGTTAGTTATAGTTATTAGCGATACAAACTTCCCTACTGTTCTATTCGATTGTTAAACTGACTATGAGACTGTACAAATATATGTTAAAAACCAAGTGTTATCAGTTCAGATCCTTACAAATATATTATTCTGGCATTACTGTGTTTTGAATATTTGAACCTCCCGTCACTGTTTCCTTGCTTAGGTGTAATTTGGGTTGTCTAAACAACGTAACGTCCTATTCTCCCGTCACTAGACGATCACTATTAAAAGGTTAGCGTACTTTAGAGTACTCCGTATAATCCCAGATATCTTAGAGTACTCCGTATAACACGGGATAGCTCATCGCCAACAAAAACAAGGCGGGTTTGTCAAAAGATAATACAAATTTTGCAAGGCTCCTGTATGAATGGGAACGTCAATAATTGAAGAACTGGTTATGTTTAAACTACGAAATTGACGATTGGCTAAATAACTTGAGCGTTGAGGCCATAACGGAAATAAATGAATTTTCCATACACAAATAGAAGAAGAAGAAAAATAGGTTGTCTCAGTGTTTCCTTTGGGTTTAATTTTGATATCTCCACATTTTCACTAATGCATGTTAACATATTTTTATTTTAATTTCCAACAGAATCAGTTGCCTTTTGATAATTTCGACTATTACTGTATTGATACAGCTCCAGCATGGATTCAAATGCCATTATTAATAAAATGCTATCAAATGTGAAGACACGGTCTGGTTTTGAGATTTATAACAGTAATCCAACCCAAAAATCATTCAGGCATTTAGAACAATTGACAGAAGATGAAGTTGGGGCATCAGAGTTCTTGAGTGATTTAGAAGGATTTTCAGGAGTTATTAAAGCCAGATATTCAGATTTTCATGTAAGTGAAGTAGATAAAGATGGTCACGTAGCAGTTTTAACAGATACTAGTATTCCAAAAGAAGAGAAGATAGTAATTGATTATGATTCAATTGAGCAGTCTCCTATTGATACATTACCACAAGACATATGGAATTGTATCAAAGAAATAGTAAAGTGTGGTTCGAATGAACCCGTTAAATTTGATGTAACCAAATTGAATAAAGATGAACGTAAAACACTACACACAAAAGTAAGAGAAATATTTGGAAACAAAATTGATAGCAACACAATTGAGGAGAATGACAAAAAAATAATAACATTTAAAAAGCCAACCAAAAGTAAGTACAGTTGCATTATTCAATTTGATATATTCTGATTTCCTTGGAAATTAATTATTTTTGCTTTAGGTTGTCGAGAAAGGTATGTTTGGCCTGAAGGTAGAGGTCATTATGTCCATTTTATTCTTTATAAGGAGGCACTTGATACTATGAGTGCGTGTTACAAAATTGCTGATGTTGTTAAAATTAGGCCTTCGTATATTTCATATGCAGGTATAAAAGATAAAAGGGCCAAAACAACACAGTGGCTTTGTGTAAAGCAAATTGAACCTTGGAAACTTATAGTGAAGTCTAAACCATTCAGAAATATTAAAATAGGAAATATCACATTTAAAGATAAGCCTCTGAAACTTGGTGAATTGAGTGGTAATAGATTCAAAATTGCCCTAAGAAATATTGTGGCTGAAGATACAGTAATACAGAAATCTATACAATATGTAAAAGATAATGGCTTCATAAATTATTATGGACTACAACGATTTGGAAATGATAAAGAAGTACCCACTTTTAAAATTGGTGTACAACTTCTTTTAGGAAAATGGAAAGAAGTAGGTATTAATTTCATATTTATATTAGTGATGGGACAGTTTCAATGAAAATACTCGAACCTCGCATTGCTAGAACATCTCAACATTTAAAAAAATGTGATTCATTTGAAAGATTTTCTGTTTTGTATAAGAGACAATCTTCAATCACCTTTCTTTCTCTATAGTCTTGGTATCCCAACAAGCTTCAGAAGATGAAAATATACATCTATATAGGTCCTCTAAAAGTTCCAATAAATCCTTTTTTTTTTTTCAAATTGTTTTTCAAATAAATTAATTCCGCTAATCTGCACCAAATATCATTAATAATAAGAACATTCTATTACCTTAGGTCATGCTCCTTATTAATGATATTTAAGGTTTTTTATTTAGAATTCTTAGATCTCCTAATCTAGACACTGAGAAATGGGACAGTGAATTCTTCACCTGATAATCAAGAGGTGAACATTTCAAATGATCATTCTAAAGAGACAAAATTTGAATTGTACCCATCACTAACTTATATTCTATATATTTAATTTTATTTAAATAAGGTAGATTCAATATTCTTCTATTATTTTTTAGGCTTGTGACTCTATTTTAAAATTGAAGAAGTCCGATGACCAAGGTTCAGATGTTGTAAGAGCCAAAAAAAAGTACAATGAGACTGGAGATGCAGAGCATGCATTCAAAATGTTACAGAGAAGTAAGAATAACTGTGTTGAAGCTAAATTGCTAGAGGGATTAGCAAAAGAAAAACAGAATTATGTGAATGCATTAGAAAGTGTAAGTAGAAATTATTTTTTTTTTATAATGATAATAAGCTTTATTACGAAATACAATAAACGTCACAAAATATCTCCCGCCACACTAATGGTAGAGAAGATGATTTTCCACGCTCTTCGTATTTTGACCCACTCAAAAACACTGTGATTTACCAAGAGCATGTCCACAGTAAGTTTAGGCAAGTATTGGATGTAAGAAGTATGGAAAACGTTAAGACTAATTGGTATTATCGATCTTGTAAAGACATTTTTCTGGGATCAGTGCAAACTATAAATATAAAGAGAGAGAAAATCTTAACCTAAGGAGTATTTATGTACAGGTTAGTACGCCAATTCTTCTAAAGTGACCTCACATCGCATGTACTACTTAAAACTATTTAAAAAAAAAGAACGCTTATACATATTCTAATACTAAGATGAAGAACAAAAAGGTCTACTACTTTCGTAGTTCACCGGTGGTTAATCGGAGGAACGTTTTAGCAGGAAAGGTTCTAAGATACAAGAATCTCTATGCAGTGATCTCGCCATAGAGATTCTTGTATCTTAGAACCTTTCCCGCTAAAACGTTCCTCCGATTAACCACCGGTGAACTACGAAAGTAGTAGACCTTTTTGTTCTTCATCTTAGTATTAGAATATTGTTAGTGCAGCATTCAAGTTTCCCTAATTTATTTCTGAAATTGCGCATATATGCACCACTCATCTTTCAGATGACACTGTGCGCATGCGAGAGACTTCTTCTTCGACCAGAATCTTAATGATCACGGATCGACATTACGTTCGATATTTTTCCGGCTTATGAGTTTTTTAATTCTTTCAAAGCAAAAGGTGTTCAGAATTTCTTATTACAAGAACGATAGTTCAACAAGGTGTTGGTGTCAGAATTCCAGACAAGGGGATCCCCAACTAACCAGGAATTCAGTGGATGAGGGTGAGTGTCCATCTGAGATTTGTGGTGTATTTCTAATCATTATCAAATTTACACATACAGTCTGCTAATTTTCTACCGAAGTGCTAACATTTTGGTCCATTCGAACCGGTTGACTAGTGATTTCTTATTTTCTTTCTTTTCATTTCGAGATTTCCACGTGGGTCACCATCAAATTATTATTAATTTTCATTCATATCGATTGTAGGAAATCGATAAATCCGTACAAGCAGTATACGCTTATCGCTTCATACAAAAAAACCATATGTTCAACTTAGGTTCACTTCAATCGATATAAACATATTCTTTCATTCCGCATATTTCTTCTTTCAATTCATATTGGAAAATAATTAAAACTCAAATACGATTACAACTTCCAAAGTTTTCGTTGACACCCTTTCTGTTCTAATAAACTTTCTTTATATTATCTTTTCTTCGCATAATTTGGTTCTTTACATATATCACTTTATATTTACATTCATTCAATAAAATATTTCACAAAAAATGAGTAACATCAAAAGATTTGAAAGCAAACGTAAAATATACGTTAGTCGAATTTCGGAATTTTACATTATTGCAAAGCAAAGCTTAACTGATACGTCGAAAAGAGGGCAATTAAAGGCTAGGTATGATGATATTAAAAAATTATTTGAGCGGTTTTCAGAATGTCATAATGAGATTATAATGCTGATTGAGGATGAGGCGGAATTTGATACACATGAGAAAATAAGAAGGGAGACTGAAAACTTTTATTATGAAGGTTTGTCTATTTATCATAACATGAGTAAAAATGATACTTCTAATTCGTCGTCGGTTAGTGTTGAAGCTTCTGCAAAACTCCCACCTCTTAATATACCCACTTTTGACGGTGATCCAAAAATTTGGTCAACTTTTCATGATCTGTTCGAGAAATTAATTCATGATAATTCCAATCTTTCAAATGTTGAAAAGTTCAGATATTTATTTTCCTTCCTAAAAGACGAGCCTTTGAAATTACTAAATGGTATCGCCATAAATAACGACAATTATAACACCGCTTTCAAAAAACTTATTGACAGATATCAAAATAAAAGACTTATAGCTTCGAATGCATTAGATTCAATTTTTTTCATTTCACTAAAGGGCAATACTGCAAAAGATTTTCGTATTCTACTCAATACCTTTTCCGAATCATTGGCAGTTCTTAATGCTTTAAATTTCAATACAGATCAGTGGGATTTTTTACTTTTCTATATACTTCTAGGGAAACTAGATATTGAGACTCGAACTAATTTTGAAATTCAAACTGATTCTAGCAAAATTCCAGAATATAAGGAACTTTATAATTTTGTTGAAATTAAATGCAAGGCCCTAGAATCCGTTCAACATTTGACTACTTCTAAAAATAAAGTATTTGCAGTAAGCAAAGAGAAGTGTAATAATAAATATAATTCCAAGACCAGCAATAGTTTTTCATTACAAACAAAAAATACTCATTATAATTCCAATGTTAAGTGTTACCTTTGCAAAGGTTCACATGGATTATCGAAATGCTCTGATTTCTTGTCAAAATCTCCGAATGATCGTTTTTCTTTCGTCAAACAAAATAAACTGTGTTTGAATTGCTTACATCATTCGCATAATCTAAATAATTGTCTTTCGTCGTACAAATGTCGCACTTGTAATAACCGTCATCACTCTCTGATCCATATTAATAGTTCAACTATCATAGAAAATATTCCACATTCTTCAACTGTATCAGGTAACACCTTTTCCGAACAAAATACAGTATTATTGGCTACTGCGGCGGTAGATATCCGTGATAGATATGGCACATTTCAACGTGTTCGCATTCTTATTGATTCAGGAAGTCAATCAAATTTCATAAGCGAAAAATGTTTTCGTAATCTTGGGTTACAGAGACATCAATTTTCTACAACTATTTTTGGTTTGAACGAAATGACTTCATTTTCTTCAAAAGGTATTACTGCATGCGATATCAAACCTACAAATTCCGACAGCCCTGTACTTTCTTTCGATGCTATTGTTGTTCCAAAATTATGTTCTAATATACCTGCTTTTTCTATTAAAAAGGGACAATGGGACCATTTACAGGGTTTACCTCTCGCAGATGAAAATTATTTTCTCTCAAGTCCAATAGACATTCTGATTGGTGCTGAGCTTTTCACTCATATTTTACTCAATGGACGTATCGTTGGAAAATTAGGCCAGCCTACCGCCCTTGAAACTATTTTCGGTTGGGTTCTTTTGGGTAAAGTTAACAATCCGTCTACAAGTTCAGAAACAAAAACTTTTCTTCTTCAATCCGATGTTCGTGTCGACATCTGTATTCCTAAGTTCTGGGAATTAGAGCAAATTCCTGATAAGCATTTTTACTCCGTCGAAGATGAAAAGTGTGAGACCTTTTTCAAAGAAACGACCACTCGTGATTCCACCGGTCGATTCATAGTTTCGCTTCCTTTCAGAAATTCGAAACCATTTCTAGGAGATACTTATACTCAAGCTTATCGTAGATTTTTCTTACTTGAAAAACGTTTATTAAAAAATCCATCTTTGTATTCTTCTTATTCCGATTTCATGAAAGAATATCTTGACAGTGGACATATGTCTTTAGCCACATCGGAAGCTATACCCAATGATAATTTTTGTTACTTACCCCATCATTGTGTTCTGAAGCCTGAGAGCGTAAGCACAAAACTTCGTGTAGTTTGGGATGGATCGGCAAAAGGCTCGAGAGGTGTGAGCTTAAATGACACTTTACTTCCTGGTCCAAAATTACAAAAGGATATAGTTTCTTTACTTTTACTTTTCCGTTTAGACGCAGTGGTATTCATAGCTGATATAAAGCAAATGTTCAGACAAATTTTAATATCTCCTTCTGATAGAAATTTCCAAAGAATTCTATGGCGTTTTAATCCAAACGATTCACTTTCAGAGTATACCTTAAATACAGTTACTTTCGGACTCAATTGTAGCCCGTATTTGGCAATGCGTACCGTTCGTGAGCTAGCTCTCCTAGAGAGAGGAAACTTTCCAATGGCTAGTAAGATACTAGAGGATCAAACTTATATTGATGATGTGCTGGGTAGTGCATCATCTGATTCTGAAGCTTTGTCTCTTCAAAAGGATTTAATCGATCTGCTTAGTCGCGGAGGTTTTATGTTGAGGAAGTGGGCTAGTAATTCTCCAGCATTGCTTTCTTCCTTAGACCATTCTGACTGTCAGATTCCTTTGTCCTTTGATAAGGATGAACCACCATTTCTGAAGGTTCTAGGTCTTCAGTGGTACCCTTCTCTCGATATATTTTCTTACAAGTGCCAAAATATATCAAAAGACCTCACAAAACGAGGCATCTTGTCCGATATAGGTCGGATTTTCGATCCATTGGGTTTTCTGTGTCCCATTCTTTTAAAGGCAAAATACATTATGCAATGTATTTGGTCCTTGAAAAAGGATTGGGACGAAGAACTTCCCGAGTCCATTAAAAATTCATGGACACAATTGAAGTGTGAACTTTCAGAACTCTCTGGATTACGTCTCCCTAGGCGAATCACCTTTGATCAATATGAGAGATGTGAGTTACATGGATTTTGTGACGCTTCAAGCATAGGTTACGCAGCGGTAATTTACCTCAGATTACAGAGAGGCGATTCTATTCACGTATTTCTAATCTGTTCTAAAGGGAGAGTTGCCCCCTTAAAAACAATTACTCTTCCTAAACTTGAGCTGACTGCTGCAAAGCTTTTGGCTGATTTGGTCAAATTTGTGACTGACACATTTTCTAGTCGACTCTTATTCGATCAAATCACTTGCTGGACTGATTCACAGGTAGTTCTTTCTTGGCTCAATGCTTCACCGAGCCGTTGGAAAACTTTTGTTGCCAATCGAGTACACCATATTCAGGAACTGGTATCTCCCGATTCATGGATGTATATTCCTTCATCTCTAAATGCTGCCGATTGTGCATCTAGAGGAATGAACCCATTGCAATTGATTCGTTTCGAAATGTGGTGGAATGGACCGGAATTCCTATCCAGCCCAAAAACCGAGTGGCCAAATTTTTCTGCTCAAACTTCAGAACTTAATAATGATGTAGTCTCTGCCGAAGAAAAAAGTATATCTTTATATGTAGATATTCCAATGGACGATTTAGATAACCTTTTAAATAAATTTTCCTCTCTTGAAAAAATAAAAAGAATTTTAAGTTACTGTTTACGATTTTCGAAAATTTCAAAACCCGGTTCCCTTAAACAAACAGGCATTTTAACAGTTCATGAGTTGAATGAATCGTTGATGTGTTTAATAAAACATACGCAATATTCGGTATTTTCTGATATCATAGAAATTATTAACAAAAACAAAATTTTACCTAAACCCTTTCGGAAACTTTCACTCTTTCTAGACTCTCTAGGTTTTCTCAGGGTGGGCGGCCGCTTAAAGAAATCCAGTTATATTGAATATGCCGCAAAACACCCTCTTTTGATGCCTAGCTCACATAAATTAACGATTTTGATTGTAGAGTCGGTTCACAAGCAATATTTACATCCCGGTTCAAAAACGTTACATAATTTACTTCTTCAAAAATATTGGATACTATCAGCTCGTCGAACAATAAGAAAAGTTATTTCTAATTGTTTTCAATGTTTTCGTGCCCGTCCAAATACTTACAAACCACCTGAAATGGCTGATCTTCCAAGTTTCAGAATTTCTAAATTAAAGCCATTTTCTCACGTTGCTATTGATTTCTGCGGACCTTTCTTCGTAACTATGCATCGCATAAAGGGTGCAAAATATTTAAAATCTTATATATGCGTTTTTGTGTGCACTACAACCAAAGCTATTCACTTAGAATTAACGCAGGAGCTTTCTACGTGTAGTTTTATCGCGGCATTCCGTCGATTCATTTCTCGACGTGGCATGATTCATGCGTGCTACTCCGATAACGGTCGGAATTTCATTGGAGCTCAAAATGAATTTTTGAAGTTAGCTCAAGAAACTTCTGGAACTCTAAGTTTCCAGTGGCATTTCAATCCCCCTACGGGTGCACATTTTAATGGCCTTGCCGAAGCGGGTGTAAAAATGGTTAAATCTCATTTACTACGAGTGGTAGGAGATCAGCGACTATCCTATGAAGAATTTACAACTTTGATTTGTCAAATCGAAGCTGTTCTGAATTCGAGGCCATTATGTTCTCAGAGCTCAGATCCTAATGATTTAATTCCGCTCACACCAGGGCATTTTCTCACTTTAGAACCCTTGAATTCAACAATTCCTGATGTTGATGTTTCTCATTTGAAATTAAACAGACTGTCTAGATGGCAGCTTATACAGAAAATGCAGCGAGATTTTTGGAAGAGGTACTTCGCGGAATATGTTAATACACTTCAGCAGCGTTTCAAGTGGGCTGAGCCGGCCAAAGAAATTGAGCTCGACGATCTTGTTTTGATCAAAAGCGATGTCGTTTCGCCTTTTAAATGGCCGGTTGGTCGCATTGTGGAATTATTTCCGGGAGAGGATGGACACAATAGGGTAGCTGCGGTGAAAACAGCTAATGGTATTTTCCGTAGACCCGTTGTGAAGCTTTGTCCACTTCCGAGAAATTGATTTTCAAATTATTTTCCTTTATAAAAATAATGTATTTCTATATTTGTTATTATTTTTCTTTTCTATTATTTAAATTTAATTTTCTGGTGACTTACATGGTGTTCTCTTTAAAAGGAGGAAACTTTTTTTTCTGTTTTCTTTAGAAAAACCCATAGGGGTTTTTGTGGGCGGCTATGTTAGTGCAGCATTCAAGTTTCCCTAATTTATTTCTGAAATTGCGCATATATGCACCACTCATCTTTCAGATGACACTGTGCGCATGCGAGAGACTTCTTCTTCGACCAGAATCTTAATGATCACGGATCGACATTACGTTCGATATTTTTCCGGCTTATGAGTTTTTTAATTCTTTCAAAGCAAAAGGTGTTCAGAATTTCTTATTACAAGAACGATAGTTCAACAAGGTGTTGGTGTCAGAATTCCAGACAAGGGGATCCCCAACTAACCAGGAATTCAGTGGATGAGGGTGAGTGTCCATCTGAGATTTGTGGTGTATTTCTAATCATTATCAAATTTACACATACAGTCTGCTAATTTTCTACCGAAGTGCTAACAAATATGTATAAACGTTCTTTTTTTTTTTAATAGTTTTAAGTTGTACATACGACGTGAGGTCACTTTAGAAGAATTGGCGTACTAACCTGTACATAAATACTCCTTAGGTTAAGATTTTCTCTCTCTTTATATTTACAGTTTGCACTGATCCCAGAAAAATGTCTTTACAAGTATTGGATGTGATTCTGCAGCAATTTTCTTCAAATGATAATAGAAAACAAACGCTGTCCGCAAATTGCAGTTCACAGGCACAAAAGTGTACATATTTAAGGTTATAGAAAAATATTTCAGTGTATGGAACTTGTGTTGTTGTTGTTGAAAATCCTTGTCAGCTGTTAGAGGTAGATAATGGTGCTGTAGAAGGTAGCTTGCTGTCCCTAAACTCGTGGCTAGCACCATCTATAGGAAATTTTTAGCGCTAATCATCATTGTATTATTTTAATATTGAAAAATATGTTATTTTAACTGCATATTTTATAATTTTTAAATTTTTGATACAAAATTTAATTTTTTTTTAATATTTAGATTCCACGGAACATGAGACTTCTTTATATACATTCTTTCCAAAGTTTAATTTGGAATAAAATGGTAAGCATTAGGATCAAGAAATATGGTTTGAATCCTGTTGTAAATGATTTAGTTGTTATTAACGACGTATTTACCGAACCTGAAATAGAACCAACGGAAGAAGAAGGAACTGCAGATGAAAGTACAAGTAGCACCAAAATAGGTAAGTGATTTATTTGCGACAACAAATTTTTAAGAAGAATTGAGTTTGCGGTTGGTTCTAGGTGAAACATTATAATATTTATATTAAAAATAACACTCGGTTTATATTTCACAGTTTATTCAGAAATCTGACACGTGTTTCGGTATTTCAACCATCTTCAGAGGAGTACAAAAAGTAACTAAACTTAAAATCACAGAGGTTCATTTTTATTACAATTACAACATCTGTTGCTTTTTATGGCACATTTTTACAACAGAATCCAATACAGGCGTACTAGGAAAGAGTATTTGGGAATTGGTCAAATTTTCTTTATTCTCTAAAGATTTTTTGATTGAAAGAATCTCCAAATAGTCCATCACTTTACCCTTATTAACATTGTATAATAAACTAACATCCTTTTCGTTGAAAAAGTGATTATTCTCTATACAATGTTCTGCAAAACCGGTTGATTTATGGTTTTTTAGAATTGATACCCTATGTTCTTTCACTCGATGTTGTAAACCCCGACCTGTTTGACCAATATATATAGCATCACAATCATCACATTTTAGTTGGTAAATTCCCGTATTAGTCATATTAGGGTTCCTTTCTTTATTATTCCCTAAGAGTTTGGCTAGATTATTTTTATTGACTGTTATCGAACTAATTCCCATTTTCCGGAAACCATTACAAATTTTGTAACTAATACCTTTTATATACGGTATAGAGTACCACATTAAATCTCGGTTATAATCCTTTGAATTTATATAAAAATTTTTTAAAATATATTTAAATGCTTTCTTTTTAATCATTTTGTCAATAAGGTCCGTTCTATAGCCATTATTCAAAGCTATGGTTTTAATTATATTAACTTCTTTTTTGTAATTAGTTTCATTCAACGGGATATTCAAGAGTCTATGTATGAAGCTATGGAATGATGACATTTTAATCTGCCATGACTGATTGGATTTGGAATGTATGGTGGTGTCTGTCGTAGTCGGTTTTCTGAAAATATCGAATTCAAATTTGTTATCTAAATGAGAGATTTTGAGATCTAAAAAGCTAATCGACGAGTTTTGTTCAATTTCTATGGTAAATTCGATATTTTCATTCAAGTCATTGAGAAAATTCAAGAATTGTTTCAGCTGTCTGTCGGTTCCGGTCCAAATGCAAAAGACATCATCTACATATCTAGCCCAAAAATGGATATACTTAATTAGTCTATTTGTTTTATTCGTGAATAATAAATTTTCTAAATATGCCATGAATATTTCAGCCAAAAGTGGACTTATAGGGCTACCCATTGGTAGGCCATTAAATTGATTAAAAAATTTGTTATTGAATTTAAAATAATTTTGGTCTAAACACATTTCTAGAATTTTGTATAGATTATCTTTGTTTGTTGGTGTTAGATGGCTGTTATTTATCATAGATTTCAAGAGTGGCTTGAGCTCGTTTGTTGGTATCGAAGTAAATAGGCTTTTTACGTCAAAAGAGATGAATTTACATTTGTTCGGTACGGTAGTCTGTTCTAATTTTTTAATGAGTTCAAGGGAATTTTTGACACTATACGGAGAAGTGCAATTTACTACAGATGGTAGATTTTTTGCCAAATCTTTACATAAAATATATGCTGGTGCGTTTATATATGAAACCACTGGTCTCATTGGAATATCTTCCTTGTGTAATTTAGGCATTCCATATAGAACAGGAGCAGTAGAAATCTAAAAACTTTATGTGTTATGAACCCTACTGCTCCTGTTCTATATGGAATGCCTAAATTACACAAGGAAGATATTCCAATGAGACCAGTGGTTTCATATATAAACGCACCAGCATATATTTTATGTAAAGATTTGGCAAAAAATCTACCATCTGTAGTAAATTGCACTTCTCCGTATAGTGTCAAAAATTCCCTTGAACTCATTAAAAAATTAGAACAGACTACCGTACCGAACAAATGTAAATTCATCTCTTTTGACGTAAAAAGCCTATTTACTTCGATACCAACAAACGAGCTCAAGCCACTCTTGAAATCTATGATAAATAACAGCCATCTAACACCAACAAACAAAGATAATCTATACAAAATTCTAGAAATGTGTTTAGACCAAAATTATTTTAAATTCAATAACAAATTTTTTAATCAATTTAATGGCCTACCAATGGGTAGCCCTATAAGTCCACTTTTGGCTGAAATATTCATGGCATATTTAGAAAATTTATTATTCACGAATAAAACAAATAGACTAATTAAGTATATCCATTTTTGGGCTAGATATGTAGATGATGTCTTTTGCATTTGGACCGGAACCGACAGACAGCTGAAACAATTCTTGAATTTTCTCAATGACTTGAATGAAAATATCGAATTTACCATAGAAATTGAACAAAACTCGTCGATTAGCTTTTTAGATCTCAAAATCTCTCATTTAGATAACAAATTTGAATTCGATATTTTCAGAAAACCGACTACGACAGACACCACCATACATTCCAAATCCAATCAGTCATGGCAGATTAAAATGTCATCATTCCATAGCTTCATACATAGACTCTTGAATATCCCGTTGAATGAAACTAATTACAAAAAAGAAGTTAATATAATTAAAACCATAGCTTTGAATAATGGCTATAGAACGGACCTTATTGACAAAATGATTAAAAAGAAAGCATTTAAATATATTTTAAAAAATTTTTATATAAATTCAAAGGATTATAACCGAGATTTAATGTGGTACTCTATACCGTATATAAAAGGTATTAGTTACAAAATTTGTAATGGTTTCCGGAAAATGGGAATTAGTTCGATAACAGTCAATAAAAATAATCTAGCCAAACTCTTAGGGAATAATAAAGAAAGGAACCCTAATATGACTAATACGGGAATTTACCAACTAAAATGTGATGATTGTGATGCTATATATATTGGTCAAACAGGTCGGGGTTTACAACATCGAGTGAAAGAACATAGGGTATCAATTCTAAAAAACCATAAATCAACCGGTTTTGCAGAACATTGTATAGAGAATAATCACTTTTTCAACGAAAAGGATGTTAGTTTATTATACAATGTTAATAAGGGTAAAGTGATGGACTATTTGGAGATTCTTTCAATCAAAAAATCTTTAGAGAATAAAGAAAATTTGACCAATTCCCAAATACTCTTTCCTAGTACGCCTGTATTGGATTCTGTTGTAAAAATGTGCCATAAAAAGCAACAGATGTTGTAATTGTAATAAAAATGAACCTCTGTGATTTTAAGTTTAGTTACTTTTTGTACTCCTCTGAAGATGGTTGAAATACCGAAACACGTGTCAGATTTCTGAATAAACTGTGAAATATAAACCGAGTGTTATTTTTAATATAAATAAACAAATTTTTAGTTCAGTTGTTCAGTTGAATCAGGATATAACGATTCATAAGGGACCTATAACACTTGTTCGTATTAAACAGACGACCTACAAAGCAAAAGATAATTAAAGCTTGTTTTTTATTACTTTTATTTTGATTATGCTATAATGACATATAAACATATCAAATAATAGGTTGGGGAAAAAAAATCCTTTATTTTTGCGTGAACTTGAAGACTTTATTCAACATGTTTCTGATTGTCTGATTTGGGTCAAATATGCACCGTTTTGTTCTATTATTTTAAGATGACAACCGTGGTAAATGAAGCTACCTTTGGGTAGCTTCATTTACCTCTCTTAACGAAGTCTTGGTCTTTATTGACGAAAAACTCCAGTATTCTATCTTCACAATCTTTTTTTGATGCCAATTTCTTATCACTCAGGAATTTTTGCAATGCGTGAAAAATATGGTAATCACTTGGTGTCAGGTCCGGACTATATGATGAATGCATTAAAACTTCCCAACTAAGCTCCCGGAGTTTCTAGTGAGGCACTACAAACGTGTGTGATCTGACGTTGTTCTGATGAGACAACACCTTTGCTCTGGGTCAATTTTAGCCATTTACGGTCAATCGATAGCTTCAAATGGTCAAGTTATAGAGATACTAATTTCGTGTTTGGCTATATGACAGCAACTCCTTTCCAGTCCCACCAAATGCATAGTAGAATCTTCTCAACAACCTGTAACTCATAACTGAATGGACCAAACAAAAAACAGCAAAAAAATTATTTTAGTGTGAAATGTTACCTTGCATAAATCTTAAATTATTTGATCGATACTGTACGAGTTATCGATCACTACTACTCTGTCAAGAAAGTACCGGGAATTTTCAATTAAAACAACATTTTTACATTTAATCGTCAAAATTTATTGGGTCGCCTTCAAAATAGGCTCCATTTGCTCCAATACATCTATGCCAACGGCACTTCCAATTATCGAAACATTTTTTTATAGGCGCTTTCCGGGATGGACTTTAGCTCTCGCGCCGAATTTTGTTTTATGGCTTCAATCGACTCAAAACGGGTGCCACGAAGGGGTAATTTTAGTTTTGGGAAGAGGAAAAAGTCGCAGGGAGCCAAATCCGGCGAATACGGTGGTTGCTGAAGCACGTTTGTTGAGTTTTTGGCGAGAAAGTCGGTCACAATCGTAGCTCGGTGAGAAGGCGCGTTATCGTCATGCAAAATCCATGAGTTGTTCGCCCACAAATTTGGCCGCTTCTTACGGATACGCTCACGCAAACGTTTCATAACGCCTAGGTAATACTCCTTGTTTACCGTCTGACCCTCTGGAACGAATTCGTAGTGCACCACGCCACGGATATCGAAGAAAACAATGAGCATCACCTTCATTTTCGAGCGGCTTTGGCGTGGTTTTTTCGGTTTCGGCTCATTTTTTGCCACCCATTCCGATGATTGCTGGCTTGTTTGCATATCGTACTCGTAGACCCAGGTCTCATCACCAGTTATAATGCGTTCCATGAATGTAGAATCGGAATTACAGCGATCCAGCATGTCTGAAGCAACCTGTCCGCGATGACGTTTTTGAAGAAAATTCAGGTCTTTCGGTACGAGTCGTGCGGCCACCTTTCTCATGCCCAAAATATCAATCAAAATCGTACGTGCGGACTCGTGGGATATCTTAAGATCATGTGCTATCTCTCTCAAGCTGGTACGACGGTTTTCCAGCACCCTTTCCTTAATTTTATCGACGTTATCTTCGATCGAAGCCGTCGATGGGCGACCACTTCACGACCGTCCTTGAAGGCTCTGTACCACTGATATGCACGAGTTTTCGATAGAGCATTATCACCAAAGGCCTTTTGCAACATTTTCAATGCATCGGCACACGAAAATTCATTTGCAACACAAAACTTTAAACAAATTCTTTGCTCAACGTAATCACCCATAGTAAAAATCGGCACGCACTCTGACATCGACTGACTTAATCAGCTGTTGCAAACACACTAGTTGACAGATCCCGCTCAAGCTTGGCATAGTAATTAAGGACAGTGGTACCAACCTAGGAAAAAAATTTTTTACCTGCCTCATTGCCCCGCCAGATTTAAATCGATAATTCCCGGTACTTACTTGACAGAATGTACAGTCATCTTCCAAAAAAATAATAGATTTCTTTTTTCCCAAACTCTTATCAATATTAATGATAAGTAACTTAAATGGCACTCATTATTTTGTATTTTTTACTATATTTATTAAATCATTAAAACTTTTACAGATTCAGAAAATGACCCTGAGGAACAGAAACAAAGACAGCAAGTCAAAGCTTTGACGGAGTCCGAATTATCTAATTATACAATATATGATATTGTATTACCTTTACCTGGTTATGATGTAGTGTATCCTGAAAATTTGAAACAGGAATATAAAGAGGAGCTGCAGAAATATGACCTTTCTTTAGAAATGCCCAAGCAAAATGTCAAGTAAGATTTTCTGTAGGAGTATCAGATTTTTGTATTTATTAAATTCTTATTTTAGGACATATTCGTTATCAGGAGGATACAGGAAAATTTTGGGACGCGCACAAGATATCCAGTGGAAAATCATGCGGTACAATGATCCCAATATCAGTTTGATATTATCTGACTTTGATAAATTAAGAAAATTTGAGGAACCTAAAGATATCCCAGGTAAGAATCTTGATAGTTTATTTCATGTTGAGAGTACCAGGAGGGTTTTTGAAATTTCACATGGGTGATTGGAAATTTGAGACGAAATTTATTTCCAACATCTGGGCATCAGAATCCTGGATAATTGATATTTTCAACAGAAGAGTATATGTCTGTGAAACAAGTTATTTTCCGATAACAAACCAAAAAAGAAAAACACGAAAAGGCAAGCAAGGGAAAAAATCGTGACAAGTACTGACTTAAAGGCCAAGTTTTTGCGTGCTTGTTCAAGCATTTTTTCGGGCATTATTTCTTACTTTTTTCGTTTATTCTTGTCCAGATTTTAAACAATTATGTGAATTAAAATTTGTTGCTTTTTCAGATGGTAAATTCAAAGCTGTAATTCTGGAATTCACCTTAGATTCTTCTGTGTATGCTACAATGGTTTTACGAGAAGTAATGAAAATTGACACATCTCCGAGTGCTCAAGTCAAAATGAACGACTACGCCAAATCCATTGGACCCCCAAAACCTTTACTGGCTTTGAGAGTCGATACCGTCTATGATTCACCAAGCAGCAATGATGATTTATATTGTAGCATATTGAAGGATAAAAAAAAAATGGATGAATACAAACGGCTCTTTTATGGAGATACCTCAAAACGAAAAAATGAGAACAATGAAGAATCTAAGACACCTCCAAAAAAACAGAAAATGGATGAGCAATAAATTGACTGATTTTAGGCTTTAAATTTTCAATATTATTTATTTATATGTATGTTAAGACAATAAAAATAAAGATTTTTTTATATTTTTATTACTTCATTTTTTCTGGTCCTTGACTCACTTTCTATGAATTTCAGAAAGTAAGGGAGACGTAACATAAAAATGGCGCGCTACTTCTTAACGCCCACGATCCTCGCAAAATAATCTGTTTTCTGTCTTCTAATTATACGATCTTCACGAAATTTCGCAGTAACATGTGCCTTATTTTTTATTATCATCAATAGTATTTAGCAAGGAGCCTTCAAGATGCAAGCTAGTGGTGGATGACAAACTCATATTTCATTTCATTTCATTTATTTCGCTATCAAAAACAAGTTACATAGCATGTCATAGGTATATATCAAATTTCAATATGTAAAACATTAAATCAATAAAATAGGGACATAACAAAATTAAAATCCATAATTCAAGAACTCCTCGACAGAATAAAAACAATTTTCCAACATTATTTTTTTAAGATTTTTAATGAACACAGTCCTGGACGATGTCTTCATAGCGGCAGGTACCTTATTATATAATTTGACAGCCGTAAAACTGCCGTTTGTTTGAGTCCTTTTAAGCCGATGATACTCCACAGGTATGTTATTTTTATTCCTGGTATTATAATTGTGTAGGTCAGCATGTGTTGTGAACTTCTGATTATTATCATACATATATTTTAAGCAGGTAAGTACATAGACAGACGGAATGGTGAGTATTTGTTGTGTTTTGAACAGATTCCTACAGCTCACTATTCTTGGTACACCACATAATGCTCTAATAGCCTCTTTTTGTTTCAGAAATACTTTTCGTAGACTGGCTTCATCACCCCATATTAAAATTCCATAAATGGCAGCAGAATGGAAGTTAGAAAAGTAGGCCAACCTGCCGATCCCCACGGATGCAATCAATCTCATTCTTCTTATCGTGTATATTCCAGTGGATAACTTTTTTGTTAACTCTGTGATGTAATTTTGCCAGTTAAGATCTCTGTCAAATGTTATTCCAAGAATATTCAAATTGTTTTCGTTCGCAGTTTGTGCAAATATCTGCGATTGAGTCTTATCCACATTCAGCCTCAAACCATTGCAACTGAACCACTCCTCTGCAGATTTCATAATACTCAGTGAAGATATTTTCAAATTCTTCATAGAATATGCAACACTAAGGAAGCTGGTATCGTCTGCGTATAAGACGGTGGTGTCCGATGGAATATTCATTGGTAAGTCGTTAATATATATCAAAAACAAAAGAGGCCCCAAAATCGATCCCTGGGGCACTCCAGTGTTTACGTCTTGTTTGTTAGATAATTCATTTTTCCAAAACACAACCTGCTTTCTTTGCGAAAGATATGATCTAAACATTGACAAAGCTGTTCCTCTGACACCATAATGCTCCAGTTTTTCCACAAGAATATCCCCAATTACACAGTCGAAAGCCTTCGTTAAGTCGCAAGCAATCAACTCACAAAAAATTTCTTAGTCAATTGCTTCCGTTATTGCCTCCAACAGATGAATTAGTGCAGTTGTGGTTGACCTATCCGATGTGAACCCATGTTGATCAACACTGAGAGCCTTTCGTTTTTCCAGGAACACCATCAACCTTCTTTTCAGTAGCTCTTCTAAGATTTTAGAAATAGCGGGTAATATGGATATAGGTCTGTAGTTACTGCAGATATTATGATCTCCGGATTTATATATTGGTATTACCTTAGCAATTTTCAACTTTTGAGGAAACACTCCCTGCGAGAGGCACGCGTTAAAGATTTTGCAAAGTATACCTGAAACTATTGGAAATACTCTCCTTAAGAGATTGGTATTCATGCCATATATGTCATTGGTGTATCTGTCTTTTATAGAGTGAACTATATTGTTTAGTTCTCCTTCGTCCGTTGGTACAATGAACATAGACCCAGGATGCTCTGACACGCTCACGACTTGATTCTTGAGCATTCTCTTAGATTCCCCTTTGTCTGTTCTACAGGTGCGTATGATTGACTCACCGATATTACCAAAGTAACTGCTGAATTCTTCTTTACTAATAGGATTTTCATAGTCATACTTTTTTGTTGTTTTTCCAGTTTCCTGATTAATAATTTTCCACATTGCCTTAGTTTTATTGGGAGCTTCTGTAATGTATCTACAATTTTTTTCTTTTTTGTCATTTGAATAACTCTCCCTAAGGTATTTTTGTAGAAGGCCTAGGAGAATTTTGGAGTTCTCGTCTTTCCTAGCTTTGAAAATGGTTTCAGCAGCACCTACTGCTTTTTGTAGAGCAACGGTTGCTTCTGATTTATGTTTGTTCTTCTTACTATTTGCTGATCTAACTGTAATTACCGGGAATGAGTCATTGAAACAACCTTCAAGTGCATTGTGGAAATTTTCGAAACTTTGGTTGGCATCTTACTGAGTAGCTCCTCCCAATTTATTTTTTTTAATTCATTCTGAAAATATTCTATGTTACTTTCACTTATGTTATGTTTTTTGATATTGAGTTTCATTCCTTCGATTTCGTTTTTGTTGATCTCTATGTGCTGTGCAAGGTGGTCCGAAAGATATGGATTGCATATGCATTCATGGTAAGAGTTACTAGGTATATTTGCCACTATATTATCTATGCAGGTTTCACCAAAAGTAGTTATTCGACTCGCTTCCTCAAATATTGGATAAAGACCATATGATTCAAACAATTCTACTAGTTGATTTTTTTCTTTGTAGACCCTCATAAAATTCACGTTGAAATCACCGGCTATACATATTTTACTATCGTCTGCACCAAAAAGCGAATCTATTGCATAGGATAATCTAGTCAAAAATGTATCAAAATCACCTGCAGGAGGTCTATAGAGGGCTATTACTATAAGTTTCATTTTCGGCAATTTGACTGCTACCATTTCAATACAATTTTCCAATGAGAGTTTTTTTATTTCAGGAATATTCCGATGCTGCACGTCCTTATCGATTATGACAGCCGCTCCCCCATGATTTGAACCTGTCCTACAGAAGGAATCGGCAACGATATATTTTCCCAATTTTGTTCTATTCATGATACCTTCAGACATCCAATGCTCCGTTATGCATGAAACATGAATATTATTTTCATTCAAGTAATTGATGTACATATCTATTTTGTTTTTCATTGATTGGAGATTTATATTACTAATAAGAAAACGCTTGTTTTTTGATGACTTACTATTTGCGTCCAAACGATCCTGTTCTCTCGTATCCTCCACGAAAAAACCTAAACCGTTTTACTGTTACATTACTTGGCCAATTTTCCTCTTTATACAGGTCATCTATCAAATCAAAATCAGCGCTCACCCTAAATGATATACTATGTGCTCCATCTCTCACAGGGAGTTTCTCGACTGTGAATTTTTGGCTTGGAAATTTTTGATTTAGATGCTTCATTATATCTTCCTCCCTTGTGTCAAGATTTACTTTTCCAACCACAAACCACGCCATCTTCCGAGCACCAGTGAAGAAGGCTGAAGCTGATGATGTTCCCTTTATTGTTGGTTGTCGTTCAGTAATTTTCCTTTCAATAGTGGTGTTTGGCTTAATATTCTGTTTGTCTGCCGGTGTCCCCTTATCAGATTGATTTTCTTTCTTTTTATTATAAGAATTTATAGTAGGTTATGGTTTTTAATTACCTAGGAGTTGAGATATCCGCATATCAAGACGGAACCAGAGAAGTAATAAGCCGAGTGAACAAGGCAAATAGAATTTCAGGATGCTTAGTGGATGTAATCTGGAACAACAAAAATATGAACAAGGAAGCAAAAGTAAGAATCTACAAAACCTGTATTAGACTGATTATGACATATACAATGAAGACGAGAGCTGACAATAGTAAGATGAAGTCACTTCTAAAAACTGCTGAAATGAGAACACTTAAAAGAATATTACACTAAGAGATCGTAGAAGTAACTTGAGAGAACACGGAGTACCCGACATCGTGAGATGGTGAAGAATACGAAGAAGCCATTTTATTTATCATCGAAATACATCCTTCAATATTATTCACTAATGGAAAACCGAACATAATAACTCTATTAATTTTCTTGATTTAACAGTTACTGGAATAAATAATTCACACGAATTTTCAAAATTTCACAAACAAACATAATATATAGATACTATTATAGACAATAGATCAAATCATCCTATAAACCAAAAATCAGCATTTAATTGTATGATCCACAGATTAGTTAATATTCCCATGAATGAAGAAAAATATATTTCTGAACTCTACATCATTAAACAAATAGCTCTTAATAATAACTAACGATCTTACCTTGATAGATAAATTGTTGATGAATAAACAAAATAAAATAGCTTTAAATATAGTATATCCCAATAAAAATTTGAAATACATTCATTACTGAGAAAGTTGCTACATATCGGGTGTTTTTTTTAGGGTAATAGAACTTTAAATTGAAATAAAAGATTTAAATTAAGATTGAAGCCAAATTTTTTTTTATTCGAAAGATAATTTTAGGACATTTATGTTTCAAAAATAGTTTCCGGCATATCTCCACCACAACTAGCTCTGACGAACAGCATTCGACCAGACCAATTTTTTCAGGATGCAATGGAACCTCCAGAACTTCTTGAGGATTGTTTTCACTCCGATTTTGCTTGTTTGCATAGCCGTTCAACCAGAAATGAGCTTCATCACTAAACACAATTTTACGATAAAGAAGTGGATCAACTTCAAGCTGTTCTAGGGCCCAATAAGCAAACAAACAACGCTTATTTTGGTCAAGTGGCTTTAGTTCTTGAACCAGTTGGATCTTGTATGGGTGTAGACCAAGATCTTTACGCAAAATTTTTCATGTGGTGGATGCACAGAGTCCAACTTGTTGTGAACGTCGTCGAATAGACAAATCTGGATCATTATTAACACTATGACTTACAGCAGCGATATTTTCTTCTGTATGTACAGTTCTTTGTCTTGTTGTTGTTGTTGCATCGAGTAGAGAAAATGTTGTCCGAAATCTATCGATAGTTCGACGAATAAGCTGCTCCGATGGACGATTATGTAAACCATTAATTTCACGAAGTGGTCTATAAGTTTCGCGTTGAAAATGAATTTCAACAGTTTTTGCACGTTGTTGCAGCGTGAGTCTTTTCATGATAATTTGTCAATGCTTACTGAACAGAAAATGTCTAAACAACATGGCTTCTACCTTCTGTCAAATCACAGTTATCCCTATCGAAAATTCTATCACTCTAAAATAACACCCAATACCTCAAAAATAAATGTGATTTAAAAAATTCATTCAAAACTTGTTCAAACCTGAGTAAATTCATTAAACATAATAAAGATATTACACAAAAAGATGATAAATCGCTAGTTAAAAGCTAACTTTCTGACATAGAATTTGTGAGCATTTGAAGTGTTTCCTCAATAACAAAAGTGATTCCAGTGAAGCTCTGAAGTGAATGGGGTTCTTATTCTACTCCTTAATTCGAAGGTGGCGTTCGTTCCGAACTTGCGCCTGAACTCATCAGATAGGCGTAGTGGGCAAGTCAGAAAGCGGTAGCGTCCCCTGAATGCTACGCCGGGAAACTTGAGCAGAGTAGAATTCCCGGCAAAAAGGGAGACAGGTCGCTGCACCGCATACTCGAACCATTTGTTAGAAACAGGACATACTTTCAACTATAACTTTGAAATTTTACATACAGAAAGTAAAAGTTATGCCTTAAACTTGTAAGTTTCCTTGTAGATAAATATCACAACAAAATTGGAATAATATTACGAACTATTAGATTTAAATAACTCACCACTGTTAAACATATTTAACTGGAATTTACAGGGACCTTCTTTTGGATTTTAGTGCTCAATAAAATTTTTTTACCTACTCTAATATAAATAGCAACTGATTTCGAAAGCAAATTTAGTTATTCAAAATGTAAAATACCACTTACCTGAAGATGCTAATGTGATAGCGAAACAATTGTCGTATTAAATAACAATAAAAATTAGTGACAATCAGAATAACCTTTTTTTTTCTTTGTTTGAATTGGCTCTCTAGGGTATGTCATGGTTCTAGATGTCGCTAGTGTATGATGAATATTTTGGTGTTCCTGTGCAGAGTCAATAATGGTGCGTGACAGATTTGTAGTCGTTTTTGGACATCACAGGGCACTGATTAGTATAATAAGTCTAAGTCGGTTCTGACACCGATGTTCCAACGTGGTCACAGGCCTCATGGGCGGGCTTGCACCCCATTGCCAATCTGAAGAGTTCAGGGGTTTGCAAACCGGAACGAAACACTTAAGAAGTGTGACAGCTCCCTCATAACACCACATTCGTAAAGAGCTTCAATACTTTCTCGTTACTGAAAAATGAAAATAATTAAATGAAAAGGTTTGACTGAATCGGTCCTTACTTGATGGAAATTCATTTTAATTGAATAAAATAATAAAGAATATTTCCTCAATTTATTAATTGACGACAATTGTTTCGCCAAAACTGTGGTTTCTTCAAGTTTACATTTTGAACTTACTCTGAAAATTACACCTTCACTTCTTCTATAGCTAAACACTTTTAAAATAAGAGGGGATACAAATAACTAACAATTTTCGGAAAATAAAAGATCAGAAAACATATGCAAAAAGGGTTACAAATAACCATCAATTTGCAGAAATACCGATAAAGAAGAATATGCGAAAAAGGGATATAATACACATAAAATACAGCGGGGCCACATTTGAAACTGAGCGACGGAGGGGAGTGGGCAGAAGATCGTGGTGTTCGCCATTTTGTGGAGTTTTAGTCACGATGGGGCAGTACCCGGGAACGCATCGCCCTTTTTGCGTACGAGCGTATTATCGCAACGGTGATTCAATAGTGGATTCTAAACGTTTGTGTCGTGCGGAAGTACACGCCCTGCACCAAGTGACGACAGCATTAGAACATGGATCAGGATGTTCGAGAAGAACGTGGTTTCGACAAGATGGGGCCACTTGCCATACATTAAATCAAGCAATGGAAGCTGTTTACGAATTTTTCTCTAATAAGGTCATTTCGCATAGTGGTAACATCACCAGAAGCCCCGACCTTAGTCCACTTGACTATTTTGCATGGGGACACCTTAAAAGTAAGATTTATGAGAATAATCCGACGAACCTGACGCAATTGAAGCAAAACATCAGGTCGGTAATGGCAGCAATATCGAGAGCTATGTGTTAGCTTGTGATCGCCAATCTTCGTTACCGATTAGAAGAGTGCCAGCAGCGGAGCTTCCACATCTTAATTAAGGGGACGGCGTTTCGTTTTGAGCATACGCACCTGAAACTCTTCAGACAGGCGTGGTGCGTAGCTCTGCCTGTGACGCCAGTGACCATGTGTTCCGCTTGGAACGGTCGTCAAACGCTGTGTGCCTTGCCCTATTTGAACTCGGCGGGGACGGTTAGTCAGGAATCTTTAGACTGGTCGTGTCCTCTATATAATACGCCGGTCAAGCTGCAACAGACAAGGTAGGTTTCTGGACGAGAAGCGAAGAAGGTGTTCGCTACACAGTAAATACAGATCAATTATAACTACAACATACCTATAACAAAAAATTGAGATCAAAAAGTCAATTCTTCTAGAAACAATTAATCTTTACAAAACAACATAACTGTCGGTGAAGAGACGAACCTTAATGCAGCTAAATTATAAATGTTCAACATGAAAGTTAATTTTATGTATTTCTGTTAAATTAACATCAAGTTTAATTTTATTTACCATTTTTTCACATATAATTTGATAACAATGCACGAAATATGTATACTGCGCAATAAACATTATGGAAAGTTGCTCAGACAGAAGCTGCGATGTCCGAGTGGTTAAGGAGTTTGACTCGAAATCAAATGGGCTCTGCCCGCACAGGTTCGAATCCTGTTCGCAGCGGTGAAGTTTTTATAAACTTCATTAGAACAATTAAATAAATTATGAACTGTGAATCTACTTAGTGAAAGTTCCAATTTAAAATTAAAGAATTAATATCATTTATAAGAATTGTTCCGTTTTAAATTTGTGACATTGTATCACATGTATACGTAAATTTATCCATTGGTATGAAAACTGAAAAAAGACTACAGAAGTGATAAAATACTTATTTCAAAATGTAAACTACTACGTAGTTCATGATTATACGCAATCGTCAGACAGCTCTAACATTTAAAATTAATCATGATAACAAGATTAGAAACTTTCCATTACAAGAAAAACAGAAACAAAATCCTTAATATAGTCCGTTATCAGCAGGTTTTTGATTCATTTTTTCTGTGAATTGTGACATTCGTTAATAACCTCAAAATAAAATTTTATATTTTGATTTCAAAGTTATTGTCCGGTAAAAAAACGTTTTCATAGCTGAGTGTGTTTGGGTTTTTCTTTCGAATTTTTTTGAATTGCTAAGTTTATAATTTTGTTATAACAGTAATAGATATAGAATAGAAATCAATAAGTATATGTGTATCGTCAACTAAAGTGGACGATGGATTTCTATAAAATGAAGGCAAACAGGATATGAAGTTTATAATTTTGTTATGTTGAATTCCAAATGTTAGAGCCATAGACGTATTAGGATAATACGTCTGTGGTTAGAGCTGTCTGATTGGGAATAATTATGGAATACGTTTTTTACACTAATGTATAAATTTACGTATATATTTATATATACATTATTATAAAATTAATGTTTTTCTAGATTAATTTTATTGATTTCAAATTATATTTATATTTTTTAATGAACACGAATATAGTAAACATTTTTCAGAATTCTTATGTTAATGTTTCAATTTCCATAGAACATGTGATACCTTGACTACTACACTACCTTATACATAGTGTCTCTACCACACTAATTATGGTGTATATTCATAAGAAATATTGAAACAAGTCAATTTCAGATTCTTGAAGGAGAATTTGTCACTTAAAAATTTAATTCCTCAATTTATTCGCGTTTAAGAAGAGTTTGTGTTTTCTGTGTTAATAAGTCTAATATTTATTGTGATTATTATTGAAAATTCAGTGTGTCTCTGGCTTAAAGTAAAATAAAAAAAGTCTGTATTTTAATTATTGTGAATATTTGTAATAATACCGAAGATGTATTTCCGTCAAGTAGAAATAATTTTTTACATTATTTCTTTTACGACGACTATTGCATAGAATCGGCTTTTACTGGATGAAAACTCACTTAGAACAACATATTACATTATACGAGTATAATTTAGAATTTTCACATGTTTAACTAAATATAAAAATTGTGTCGCGGAATAGCTTCCTCGGTTATTTCATTTTGATATTCCGTTTGTTTTCCTTCTTTAAGCGAAACCTTTAATTTTTTATATTGAAAGGGATGAGTATATGTTGGTATTTTCAAATATCAACATCAGTAGATTTCGTTTTATATACCATACTTTTTACATATCCATGGTAAAAGATAGCAAAAATGGGTACCTTGCAAAAGATTTGACAGAAACTGCTCCTTGTGTAAGCTGCGATGTCCGAGTGGTTAAGGAGTTTGACTCGAAATCAAATGGGCTCTGCCCGCACAGGTTCGAATCCTGTTCGCAGCGGGAAACTTTTTAAAAATCTATGAAACTGGGACTGGAAAAACATTAAATATTTCATGGAGCATGCCCATGCAAAATATCGCGTTGTCTTTTTAATGAAAGTGAAGGCGAAGGTAAAATCCTCTTTACGTAGGCTTCACTAGAATTTTCCACATCTATCGTATGTGAAATATAAGGTTGTTTGGAAAGTAATTTCTTTTTTCCCGACAGTGGATTTAATTGTACTTTTTCGAACCCAACTTCACACTTAAGTCGCATAAAAATTATATGTTTTGTAGAAAAGCTCAATTAATTCTACGCAGTATTTTTAGGTGTTGCCTTTCTAAATATAGAGTGCAGCAGAAATGCTGCATATGATATGAATATAAAGAAAACTTCATATTCTAGTTTTATATTATAGAAAAAGTAAAAATGCTGTTCAAGCCAGAAATAAATTAACCGATGTCTATGGAGAAGATGTGTTGACCAGTGCCAAAACTCGTTTGCAAAATTTCGATCCGGCAATTTTGATGTAGAAGAAGCACCACGTTCCGGAAGGCCGGTGGAAGCTGCTAAAGACACGATAAAGGCATCAGTTGATATAAATCAACGAATAACAACACATGAGATCGGCGAGAGGTTACATTTTTCGAATTGAACTGTTTATGACCACTTGCGAGATATGAGTTTGACCTCGAAGCTCAATATATGGGTTCCCCATGTTCTCACGGAGAGAAATTTGTGTCGTCGCGTTGATATCTTTGATTCGCTTCTCAAACGTCACGAGAATGATCGATTTTTGAAGCACACCATTACTGGGGCCGAAAATTGGGTTGTATATAACATGTCAAACGCAAGAGATCATGGAGCAAAAAAGTGGGAATTTAAAAGAATCGTTTTGTTTTGAGCTTTTAGGTTTAAGAGGTCAAAAATCACTTGGATTAGTTTTTTGCCAGCAAAATTTTATGAGCGTGGAATAATGCTACTACCGGAAATATGGCAAAAGGTGTTGGACCAAAATTGTCAGTATATAATTTTATAAAATATTTATTCATTATACGAAAATTGTCTCTCATTTCCCTAAAAAAAATGAAACTACTTTCCGAACAACCCAATATTATCGTTTGATATTGAAGCTCTCAAGGAGTGCAGGTGTTATGAGGGAGCTTCTACCTCTTAATTAGGGAGACGGCGTTTCGTTCCGAGCATGCGCCCTGCACTTTTCGGACAGGCGTGGTGCGCGTCTCTTCCTGTGACGCCAGTGACCATGTGTTCCATTTTGGAACGGTCATTGAACGCTGTGTGCGTTGCTCCACTTAAATTCGGCGGGGACATAAACGTTCGAAACAGGTTTCCACAGAAACTGTTAAATATTGGGAGTACAAATTATTGCGGTCCGTTTTAAAAGGATGGCTCTAAAAACCTAAAATTTTTGAAAAGCAAAATCTAATTACCGTGGTTTTAGACAGTTTGGATATCTGCCGATAACATCCAGTTTGAATTGTTTTGAGTTTCGTACAGAAAGTTTTTTGTTACGCTGTTGAAAATGTCTCATTTTTTGATAACTACAGCATTTGCCGAAAAGGTTTATTTTTTTATTTTAATTGGAAAAAATGCAGCTGTAGTTCATCGTATACTTTTGGAAGTTTACGGTTCAATGTTCCGACTGACAGGTCATATAGAGAATTGTTTCGGCGCTTCAGAAGTGGTAAATTCAACGTTGAAGGTAGACCTTGTTCGGGAGAGCCAAAAAAATTCGAAGACTAAACACTCTGATCGGTTGTGTCCTTTGTTTTTTTCATAGTTCCACCCTTTTATTGTTAGCTGTAATTTCGCTTTCAATTTTATAGTTCTGAGGTAATCACATTCTCCCTTTTTGTATTATATGTAGTACAATTTTCTGTATCTCACTTTAGAGTCCTGAAGAAGATTTTAGAATAAAATCGAAACATGCCGGCGTTGTTTTTAGAAGTGGTTTTTTATTTCCAGGAACTGACCTTCAACCTGTCAACAAAATTAATCATTCAAGAAAAAAAGGTGCCTAATCTACAACCGTTATCTTTGAAACTGAAATATAGAATTTTATTTTGAGAATATCAACAGATATATCACAAGTCAGAGAGATCTCAATTTTTTTTCTAAACAATCTCCACCTAAAGTTAAATTCTTTTTCCAAAATCTTCAGAAGATCCCAAGGGACAAAATCATTCAGAAAGCGTTTACATACTAACCTGATAATTATTTAAATTAATGATTTAGAGTCTACTATTAGTGAAAGTTCTCATTTAAAATTGAAGAATTAATATCAGAATTCCAAAAAATTTTCCCTTTATAATAATTATAACTTCAGAAAATAAATTAAAATAATGTCATATAAGTACCACTTATATCAAATGACATGAAATAAACATTCATTATAAGACATCCAAATGGTATAACAAAATCCAATAAATAAAAATTGTTAACCAAAATCCTATAAATTAAATATATTGGATAGACAAAATTTTTTTTCTGCTGATAAATCTTATGAAAACAAATATCTTTCAAAAATGTCTAACATCAACTTAAGAATTTCATCATAAAACTATCTTACTTAGAATATTCAATATTATTGGATATCTAACTTAGTTACTTTATATAATTATTATAATAAAAATTATTGAATATATTATAATTTTTGAAATTAAATATGTAGAAGGCTAATATTAAAATATTTAAATAATTTTATATACCTTCTATCAAGAATTAACCTCTATTTACTTTAAATTAAATGAATGTCTTAGAAAAACACTGTTTCAATTTAGTAGACATATAGAATTAACATTAATTACACAGTACCAAAAGGGAATAAAAAAAAATTAAAGAAATATTTATCAATTAAAATTACTAATATACTTGAAGGGTGCAAAATTTTGTTTCGTACCTTGTTTTATGAAAACCAAATTTCTTTCCAAAAATGCAAAACATAACGTCAAGAACTTCTTCAAAAACAACTTGCTCAAAATAAGTTCCTTCAAAAAAATTCCTTAAACATGCAGAACACCTTCAAAAAGCAATTTAGAATTCCCACAATTGAAAACTCATCAGCCCTAATTCACTTTAAAAAATAAAAAAATAAAAAGTTTTTTTATAATAATTCTAAAAGATTTTGGATAAAAATTTCCTGAAATTAAAATTTGCAGGAGGTTAGCAGAATGAATCTGTATGATATTTAAAATTTTGTAATAACCCTTATATCCAGAAAAAAACCCATTTTAATATTTTATTGTATATATAAAAACGTAACCTCAAGCACTTCTTCAAAAACAACTTGCTCAAAATAGTAATAATTAATTATTTTTATTTTTTAAATGTGAAGTAGGGCTGATGAATTTTGTGTTGTTTTAGAAATTTTTTTGAAGGAATTTATTTTGAGCAAGTTGTTTTTGAAAATTTGAATATCAAAACAGATTTAATCTGTTAGTCTTCCACAATTTTAATTTCAAAAAAAATTTCATTCAAAAAACTTTTAGAATTAAATTAATGTCTACAATAAGCACTGCTTATATTTAATAGACGTATATATTCAAAACTCAATATACAATGTCAAATGAAATAAATAAACCAACCAATATAAAAAAGGCAATTAAAATCAATAAATAAATATTTGAAGGAGACAAAATTTTATTTCTGATCTTACCATAGTGAAACCAATTCCTTTTCAAAAACATAAAACACAACTTAAGGATTTCTCAAAAAATATAATTTATTTGAAATATTTAATATATTTAAATATTCAAATAAGTTAATTCAAAAATCTCTCAAAACATGTAATATATCTTCAAAAAACAATTAGAATACGGATAATCTCTTCATCGGCCCTAGATAACATTTAAATATCAAAATCAACTAACCATCACTATATCATACCTTAGAACTTAACACGTGAACTTGTTCGAAAGAGACTAACTAAGTTGCTTTTAAAGAAGTTCTTGAGGTTATGTTTTGTATTTTTGAAAGGAATTTGGTTTTCATAAAACAAGGTACGAAACAAAATTTTGCATACTTAAAGTATTCATTTAGTAATTTTAATTAATAATTTATATTTTTTTGAATTCTTTTATTTCCTTTTGGTAATGTGTAATAGGTGTTAATTCTATATGTCTACTGAATTGAAAGAATGTTTTCCTAAGACATTCATTTACTTTAATTCTAAAAGTTTTTGAATAAAAATTTTCTGAAATTAAAATTTGTAGGAGCTTAACAGATTATATTTAAAATTTTGTAAAAATCTTACAAGAAAAACTTCTTCTTTTATTATAACATAACATTGACATAAACTGTCTCTTGCATAAGCTGCGATGTCCGAGTGGTTAAGGAGTTTGACTCGAAATCAAATGGGCTCTGCCCGCACAGGTTCGAATCCTGTTCGCAGCGGTATAGTTTTTATAAACTTCGGTAGAACAATTATATAAATTATGAATTTTCAGTATATTTAGTGAAAATTCTAATTTAAAACTAAAGAATTTATATCCTTAATAAGGATTGTGACCTATGGTACTAGAAAGTTCTACAAATCGAGGCAGAGTAACATACATCTGTAACTTTATTAATGATATTTGATACAGATCAGCCGAATTAATTTATTTGAATAAAAAATTAATATCAGAATTCTTAAGAACTTTCACTATATACGAATAGTTGCGAAAAAATTTAGGGGGTGATTCCTTATAAAAAAACAGGGTGGGCCTTTCATATAAACTTTATTTTTTGAGCCCCCCTGCTTAGTTACAGTCTCATGAAGATGGCGCCTGAAAAATATTTTTTTTAAAACCAAAAAACTGACAATAATTGTAACTGAATCGAAGTTAATCAAAACTAGTCAGTTGTCATATCAAAATGACATCCGCTTACTACATAAATTATCATGTTGATAAGTTTTTTTTTCTCAAACATCTTCAATTTTAGCAAGAAATTACAAAAGATCTTATTGGTTAAGAATAGATCAAGCTATCCAAAATAAATTTTTTATTGTGAAATAGGAATATGGAAAAAAGTTTCTTGCGAAAGAAGGTTTAGGGGTGGCTTTTTTTACCCCTTGCAATCATAGGGGAACACCACCAAAAATTTTTTTGGGTGCCTTCTCGCCCGCATAAAATGTTTGCTTAATTTTTTTCTTAAAAAGTTTTTTTGTTTTTAAAAGGAAAATTAAAAACTGTTTTTCAGACGTCATTTTTAGGGGGCAGTAGCAAAGCAGGGGGCCCCAAAAAAATAAACATTATGTAAAAGACCCACCCCATTTTTTGACAAGGAATCACCGTCTTAATTTTTTCTAACAATTCTTATACGAGTATATTATAATATTATATATATATATATATATATATATATATATATATATTATATATTATTATATTATATATATATATATTATATATTATTATATTATATATATATATATATATTATATATTAATATATTAATATATATATTATATATTATTATATTATTATATAATATAATAAATTGATAGTTGTCTAGAAAAACATTCAGTTTTAAATTTATGACATTGTATACATGCATACGTAAATTCATCCATTTGAATGAGAACTGAAAAAAGACTACAGAAGTGATAAAATACTTATTTCAAAATGTAAGCTACTCTACGTATTTCATGATTATACGCAATCGTCAGACAGCTCTAACATTTAAAATTAACCATGATAAAAAGATTAGAAACTTTCCATTTCAAGAAAAACAGAAACAAAATCCTTAACATAGTCCGTTATCAGTAGATTTTTGATTTATTTTTTCTGTGAATTGTGACATCCGTTAATAACCTCAAAATGCAATTCTGTATTTTGATTTCAAAGTTATTGTCAGGTAAAAAAACGTTCTCATAGCTGAGTGTGTTTGGGTTTTTGTTGCGAATTTTTTTGAACTGGTAAGTTTATAATTTTGTTATAACAGCAACAGATATAGAATAGAAATCAATAAATATATGTGTATCGTTAACTAAAGTGGACGATGGATTTCTATCAAGTAAAGGCCAACAGGATACGAAGTTTATAATTTTGTTATGTTGAATTCCAAATGTTACAACTGTCTGAAGATTGGGAATAATTATGGAATACGTATAAAAGCTTATATTTTGTATTAAGTATTTTATCTTTTCCGTTATGTTTTTTACACTAATGTATAAATTTACATATATATTTATTAATACATTATTATAAAATTAATGTTTTTCTAGATAAGTATTAATTTTAAATTATATTTTTTAATGAACACAAATATAGTAAAAGTTTTTCAGAATTCTTATGTTAATGTTTCAATTTACATAGAACATGTGATAACTTGACTACCACAATACCTTATACATAGTGTCTCTGCCATTTATGAAAAATATTGAAACAAGTCAATTTCAGATTCTTGAAGGAGATTTTGTCACTTAAAAATGTCATTCTTCAATTTATATATTATTTATTGTTATCATTAATAAATTATTAAGAAGAGTTTGTTTTCTGTGCTAATAATTCTAATATTTATTGTGATTATTATCGAAAATATAATGCGCCTCTGGTTTGAAGTATAAAGTCTGTATTTTAATTATTGTGAAGATTTATAAAAATACCGAAGATGTATTTCCGTCAAGTAGAATGAATTTTTTACATTAATTCTTTTACGATAATATTCACGACTATTGCAAAGAATTGGTTTTTACTGGATGAAAACTCACTTAGAACGACATATTACATTATACGAGTATAATTTAGAATTTTCACATATTCAACTAAACATAAAAATTGTTTCGCGGCACACCTTCTTAGGTAATTTGATTTTGATATTCCGTTTGTTTTCCTTCTGTGTAGCGAAACCTTCAATTATTCACATTGAAAGGGGTGAGTATATGCCGCTATTTTCAAATTATCAACATCAGTAGATTTCGTTTTATATACCATACTTTTTACATATCCAAGGAAGAGATAGCAAAAAATGAGTACTGTGCAAAACATTTGACAGAAACTGTACCTTGCATAAGCTGCGATGTCCGAGTGGTTAAGGAGTTTGACTCGAAATCAAATGGGCTCTGCCCGCACAGGTTCGAATCCTGTTCGCAGCGGTACAGTTTTTATGAACCTCAATAGAACAATGATATAAATTATGAATCTACTAAGTGAATGTTTTAATTTGAAATTGAAATATTTATATAAGAATAAGAATTTCGACCATATATATTAAAAAGTATATATTAGATCCATATAAAATTAATACTAGACTTTTATTTTTTATTTTATGACGTATACATACATGTATACGTAAAAAAACCCAAAATGAATACACTCAATTTAAAATATACACTATTATACGTATTTCATGATTATTCTCAATCTGCAGACAGCTTTAACATTTGGAATTCATCATAATAACAAGATTATAAATTTACCATTTCAAGAATAAGAAGAACAAGAAGACGAACACAGTCCGCTATGAGCACATTGTCTACCTGTCAATATCTATGAAACTGAAATACAGAATCTGATTTTAAAGTTATCAGCAGATATAGCACAAGTCACAGAAAGATCTAAACTCTTCTGCCGAAGAATATCTACGTAAAATAAATTCTTTTCCTATAATCTTTAAAAGGTCCCAACCAAAAAATGATTCGGAAAGTTTAAAAGGTAACTTCGATATATAGGTGTTAAGTAGGTAACCCATGACATAAAGTGACAAAACCGGACTGACTCTGGAACCCATAGTGCATCCAAATGTTTGGGGATGAAACTTTCCATCTAACATAAAATATCCCGAATCTAGAAGAAACGTAATTATTTGTTCAAATTTTTGTTGCGGTATCATACAGTGTGTGCTTATTCTATCTCAGCTATTATCCAACGCTGTAAATTGTCCGAGTATGTGTCTCAACTTCTAACTCACGCCTATGACGACAGCAACATGTATCGGGTATTTTTTTTAGAGTGAACGTTAAATTGAAAAAAAAACACATTTAAATTAAGATTGAAGCCAATTTTTTTTATTTGAAAGACAATTTTATGACATTTATGTCTTAGAAATAATTTCCGGCATATGTCCACCACGACTAGCTGTGAGTAACCGCATTCGACCAGACCAATTTTGGACCACTTTTTCGACTAATTCAGGACTTATTTCATCAATAACACGAGTAATGTCGGCTTCCAAAGCGTCATTGTTTCTGGTTCATCAGCATAACCAATGACTTGACATTACCCCAAAGAAAATAATCCAGTGGAGTTATGTCGCATGATCTTGGAGGCCAATTAATTGGATCATTTCTCGAAATGATGTTATCGCCAAATCTTTCTTTCAATAAATCAATTGTTGCGGTAGCAGCATGAAGTGTAGATCTTGTTGGAATCAAAGCACTTCTGGGTCGATACCATTCAAATTTTGAAACAAATAATCATTGATCATCGATCTGTAACGAGCACCATTCACTGTAACATAAGCACCAGCATCGTTTTTGAAGAAATATGGACCGATGATGCCTCCAGCGTGTAAAGCACACCATACAGTGCATTTTTCAGGATACAATGGAATCTGCAGAACTTCTGGAGGATTGTTTTTACTCCATATACGGCAATTTTGCTTGTTTACATAGTCGTTGAAACATAAATGAGCTTCATTACTAAACAAAATTTTACGATAAAGAAGTGGATCAACTTCAAGGTGTTCTAGGGCCCAATCAGCAAAAAAACGACTCTTATTATGGTCAAATAGCTTTAGTTCTTGAACCAGTTGGATCTTGTATGGGTGTAGACCAAGATCTTTACGCAACATTTTCCAGGTGGTGGATGAACAGAGTCCAACTTGTTGTGAACGTCGACGAATAGACAAATCTGGATCATCATTAACACTATGACTTACAGCAGCGATATTTTCTTCTGTACGTACAGTTCTTTGTCTTGCTGTTGTTGTTGCATCGAGTAGAGAAAATGTTGTCCGAAATCTATCGATAGTTCGACGAATAAGCTGCTCTGATGGACGATTGTGTAAACCATAAATTTCACTAAGTGCTCTATAAGTTTGGCGAACAGAACACTGATTTTGAAAATAAATTTCAACAATTTGTAAACTTTGTTGCGCCGTGAATCTTTCCATGATAATTGGTCAATGGTTACTGAACAGAACAAAGTCAAAACAACATGGCTTCTTCTTTCTGTCAAATCACAGTTATCCCTATCGAAAGATTTATCACTCTAAAAAAAAAAACACCCGATCTATAATTGTTAAAGACTCCTTTGATTTTTCAACAAAGGTGAACAATTTTGAACTACCACCAGATTATGTTTTGATCTCCTAGGATATTGTTTGGTAATATTTTTAAAGAACTTGTTCTTACAGCGTTGGATAAAAGCTGGGATAGAATAAGTACACACTGTATGATACCACAACAAAAAATTAAACAAATAATTACGTTTCTTCTAGATTCGGAATATTTTATGTTCGATGGAAAGTTTTATCCTCCAAACATTTGGATGCACTATGTTTTCCAGACTCAGTCCGGTTTTGTCACTTCATGTCATGGATTACCTACTTAACACCTGTATGCCGAAATTACCTTGCCTTCATCAAAAAATTCGTAGATGATCTGATATTATCTCTACCATCATCAGGTATAAATACAATTCTGGAAGTACTCAAAAACTTCGATCAACACCTAAAGTTCACTGTTGAAATAGAGGATGACAGGAACTCTGTACCGTTCCTAGATACCAGAGTATGCAGAATTTCTAACAGATATGACAACAAAAGGCAATATATTTTATATAGATTTCATATATATGAATAAGCTTATTGTCAGTATCATAGAAAATCATGAAGAAATAAGTCTGAATTTTCACTGAGATGTCAAAGTCTTTGAGAATTCACAGATTACACAGAAATATTAACTCTTTTTTTGATAGGAAAATGCTTCTTTCATTATTCGTTTGGTAAATAAAATTTCGTTAATTTTATTTCTTCCTAAATATATATAGATTTCCGATCAGTAAGCTTGAAATAATGAGCTGAAAGTTTCATAAAAAATCAGTGTGAAGCTTTGAACTTACATCGAGTAAAGTTCTTCGAGAAAGATTTGCAATATTCTCATTGCAATTTCAACCTAAATGACGTTATCAGCAGGAGCTTTCATAAAATAAAATTAATTCAACAGGTATGACGACAAAGGGGCAATATTTTTTATATAGATTTTATATATTTAAATGAGCTCATTCTGAGTATCAAAGAAAATTATTAAGAAATAAGCCTGAATTTTACTGAGATGTCAAAGTCTTTGAGAATTCGGATTACAAAGAAATAACAACTCTCTTCAAAAAGAAAAAGCTAGTTTTTTACTCGTGTTATAAATTAAAATTTGTTTATTTTATTTCTTCCTAAATATACATAGATTTTCGATCCGTCAGCTTGAAATAATGAGCCGAAAGTCTCATAAAAAATCAGCGTGAAGCTTTGCACTGACATCGAGTAAAGTTCTTCCAGAAAGATTTGAAATATTCTCATTGCAATTCCAACCGAAATGGCGTTATCAGAAGCAGCTCACCTAAATTGAAAATAATTCAGCAGGTACGACGACAAAAAGGCAATATATTTTATAAAGATTTTATATTTAAAACAAATTGTAGAAATTACTATGTTTTACTACCAAAAAATATGTATTTCACATTTTCTTGTGACTCGAGTTTCGGGAAATGAACCATCATCAGACAACTGAAGACCTAACAGTGGTACAGTGGTATTTAAACAAAAGTAGTAAAATATAGTAATTTCTACAATTTGTTTTAATTATGATCAACTACCAAATAGCAACGGCTGAAACAATTCAGTATAAGATTTTATATATTTGAATAAGCTTATTGTCAGCACCATTGAAAATTATGAAGAAATAAACCTAAATTTTTACTGAGACTCTTTTCAAAAAGAAAAAGCTTCTTTTATTACTCGTTTAGTAAATGAAACTTCGTTAATTTTATTTCTTCCTGAATATATATAGATTTTCGATCCGTTACCTTAAAATTATGATCTGAAAGTCTCATAAAAAATCAGCTTGAAGCTTTGAACTTACATCGAGTGAAGTCTTTCGAGAAAGATTTGCAGCATTCCCGTTGTAATTTCAACCGAAATGGCGTTATCAGAAGCAGCTTACCTAAATTGAAAATAATTCAACAGGTATGACGACAAAAAGTAATAAGTACTACCGCTGAAAGAAACAACAACTGTTTTCAAAAAGAAAAAGCTTCTTTTATTACTCGTTTAGTGAATGAAACTTTGTTAATTTTATTTCTTCCTGAATATATATAGATTTTCGATCCGTTAGCTTAAAATTATGATCTGAAAGTCTCATAAAAAATCAGCTTGAAGCTTTAAACTTACATCGACCGAAGTTTTTCGAGAAAGATTTGCAACATTCTCATTGCAATTTCAACCGAAATGGCGTTATCAGAAGCAGCTTACCTAAATTGAAAATAATTCAACAGGTATGACGACAAAAAGTAATAAGTACTACCGCTGAAAGAAACAACAACTGTTTTCAAAAAGAAAAAAGCTTCTTTTATTACTCGTTTAGTGAATGAAACTTTGTTAATTTTATTTCTTCCTGAATATATATAGATTTTCGATCCGTTACCTTAAAATTATGATCTGAAAGTCTCATGAAAAGTCAGCTTGAAGCTTTGAACTTACATCGAGTGAAGTCTTTCGAGAAAGATTTGCAACATTCCCGTTGCAATTTCAACCGAAATGGCGTTATCAGAAGCAGCTTACCTAAATTGAAAATAATTCAACAGGTATGACGACAAAAAGTAATAAGTAGTACCGCTGAAAGAAACAACAACTGTTTTCAAAAAGAAAAAGCTTCTTTTATTACTCGTTTAGTGAATGAAACTTTGTTAATTTTATTTCTTCCTGAATATATATAGATTTTCGATCCGTTACCTTAAAATTATGATCTGAAAGTCTCATAAAAAATCAGCTTGAAGCTTTGAACTTACATCGAGTGAAGTCTTTCGAGAAAGATTTGCAACATTCCCGTTGCAATTTCAACCGAAATGGCGTTATCAGAAGCAGCTTACTTAAATTGAAAATAATTCAACAGGTATGACGACAAAAAGTAATAAGTACTACCGCTGAAAGAAACAACAACTGTTTTCAAAAAGAAAAAGCTTCTTTTATTACTCGTTTAGTGAATGAAACTTTGTTAATTTTATTTCTTCCTGAATATATATAGATTTTCGATCCGTTAGCTTAAAATTATGATCTGAAAGTCTCATAAAAAATCAGCTTGAAGCTTTGAACTTACATCGAGTGAAGTCTTTCGAGAAAGATTTGCAACATTCCCGTTGCAATTTCAACCGAAATGGCGTTATCAGAAGCAGCTTACCTAAATTGAAAATAATTCAACAGGTATGACGACAAAAAGTAATAAGTACTACCGCTGAAAGAAACAACAACTGTTTTCAAAAAGAAAAAGCTTCTTTTATTACTCGTTTAGTGAATGAAACTTTGTTAATTTTATTTATTCCTGAATATATATAGATTTTCGATCCGTTACCTTAAAATTATGATCTGAAAGTCTCATAAAAAATCAGCTTGAAGCTTTGAACTTACATCGAGTGAAGTCTTTCGAGAAAGATTTGCAACATTCCCGTTGCAATTTCAACCGAAATGGCGTTATCAGAAGCAGCTTACCTAAATTGAAAATAATTCAGCAGGTATGACGACAAAAAGTAATAAGTACTACCGCTGAAAGAAACAACAACTGTTTTCAAAAAGAAAAAGCTTCTTTTATTACTCGTTTAGTGAATGAAACTTTGTTAATTTTATTTCTTCCTGAATATATATAGATTTTCGATCCGTTACCTTAAAATTATGATCTGAAAGTCTCATAAAAAATCAGCTTGAAGCTTTGAACTTACATCGAGTCTTTCGAGAAAGATTTGCAACATTCCCGTTGCAATTTCAACCGAAATGACGTTATCAGAAGGAGCTTTCATAAATTAAAAATAATTCAACCGGTGTACCGGCACAAACACAATATATCTAATAGTATGAGCTTTGACAGTGTCGAATCGACCTCTCCCATTGGCCCAAAAGCAAGACAGATGCGAGCCATGGCGCGCGGGACTGATTCCCAAAGCTCAACACACCGTGCGTCAGTTGTATTTTCATATTGTGCGTGTTAGGTGGTGTGTGTGCGGATATTTTCATTTTACACATGGTCAGTATTTTTCACCCTTAGACGGATTTTGCATGCACATTTGCGAAGAATACGATCGATACATCAAACTCTCCAACGGATTCACGTAGTTTCTTGCGTTGTCAAAGGACGGTTGTGCTTTTTTCGTTAAATGACGCGCAAATAATGTTGCGGCCCTTGACTACGTCGAAGAAATGGTGAAGGGTTCTTGGGAAGGAAAAGCCCGTTTCCCCAACGCAGTTCATACGTGCCCCGTCGGGAATTTTCTGAAATTTCAGTGAAAATTTCGAAATTCCAGTGGTGAGATGCGATTATATTTCGTGAAAGTGCGTAAAAAGTGTTGGACGCAATTTTTCCTGTTCTATTTGTTTTGTTCTAGGAAAAAATCGTTTGTGTTACCGTCGAAGATTCAGATTTCCAGGTTTTTTTCGTTTGTTACACATTTTTCTTCATATTTTGCATTTCCTATTGGTTTTGAAAGTGATGTGTTTTTATTATCTTCTTGTTTTGATCAGGTCCTTGTGTTTTTCAGGTATTTATTTCATTTGAAATTTCTGTCTTTCCTTAATTATTCAAGTTTCTCAGTTTTACTCTACTTCAGTGTACTAAATTTTCTAAATGTAATCGTAGGGTTTTGAAGCTTTTAAAACATCTGAGATTATGAATTGTAAATTTTTAAATATGGTGAATATTTTCTGGGATACAATTCCTCACATAAAGCAATATGTCCCATTGGAAATTTTGCGGCATTCTTGATAATGGACGTGCAAATGAGTCATCTGGATCTTTTTTCCAATGGCGTACAACTGAATCGCAATATTCCTGGTGAGTCATCATGATTTCCACCCTCAGGGATTGATGCCAAATATCTAAACGTATTTCGTCGTAATTATGATCGATGCCACTTTTTTTCATAAACTTGTTCTAATTGGAAAAATGTTTTATTATTATAATGGTTCACAGGACTTCATTTGGATTTGCCTGTAATAATGTTTTCAGTGCTTGTTGATTTAAGGGTACTTTATAAACATCAAATTATTATTCATTCTGTTTTTTAAGGTTTTTTTATTATTTTTCCTTCCATATTCGGCTAGTAAACAAACGATCAACCTCTTTCTGCCGAAAATAATATTCTTATCAACTACTAAACTTATATGGATATTGGCCGCAATTATTTTCACTCCTATAACCCAGACAAATGATAAATTATAATAACATGTAGAAGTTTCCTGAATTGTTAAATGAGACACATTTCAGATCATAAAGAATCGAGAATGATGAACCATTCGCACCTGCCATTTTTATTATAACTCACAACGTTTTCTGTTGGTGATGAAGTCTGATAATAGTTTCGACCTTGTGTAATTTTTCATTATTTATGAATTTTATGTCTGTCTATTAATTTTCGCTTGTTCGCCGATAATTGCCAACGTTTGATTGGAATGTATTTCGTTTTGCGACCAAGGAATAAAATTATGAATTAGACAGTTAATAATGTGGCGAAATCGCTATAGAATAATTTGGCAATATTAAGCAACCTTGTAAAAATAATCTTCTACCTTCTTTTATTTAATGTCTTCAAATCATAGAATAATAATTCACTTCCATAATCGGACAGTGAAATATCGTTCTAGATCTCCTAGTTGATAATTTCACGTTGTACGTTTTAAAATAAGTAGAATTAGAAATGGAAAATTTGTTACTCCACCATACAGAGTGTTATTGAAACTACTGGAAACTTGATACATAAATCTGATATTATTCAGCATTGATCTCAACTTTTCAGTTCAATCTAGTTAAACGATTATCCTTTGAGGTTCTTTTTAAAGCGTGATTGCGTGAACATGAAAAGCTTATAATTACGACAACAAATATGGTAAAATTTGGGAAAAGTCAGAACACATAAACTCAAATAGGAAACGATGAATGTTTGTGTAAAATTTGCAGTTATTAAGGAAGCAAGTTCAATCATTGATTCTTTTTAAACACTTCTTTCGATTTGATGATTATTGTGTGCGAAATTATCTTAAGAAAATTTCTTCAAATGGAGAATTTCTGGGGCTGAAACTTTTAAAGATTATTTTCGTTTATCTTCATTATCTGTGCATCAAGTTTCTGTTCATTTACTTATTTACGAATTTATCAAAATGATGTATTTTTAGATGGTATCCCTAGTAGATTGATTTCTCTATTGACTATCTGAAATATCAAACAGATTTTTCTCGGAAACTTTTTGGAATTAAATAAAATAAATGCCTTAAAAAACACTGTTTCAATTTTAGTAGACATGTAGAATTAACACTCATTACACAGCAAGAAATAAAACAATCTAAAGAAAATATAGAATTGGTTGAACTTCCCCAACACACAACAACAAACATTCACTGGAAACAGTACTGTTTCATAACGGTATTATGAAAACCAAATTCAAATTATTCGAAACTACCTCTATTCAAAAAGCTCCTTCTGAAAAATCTTCAAAAATGTGGAGCAAATCTTCAAAAACGCAATTTGAGATTTCAACAGGTCGTCCACAGAAAATACACAGAGGTTGTATAAAGTAATTTTAATTTTTAATTTAATTAATTTAATTTAAGTCTGTAAGAAAAATGTTTATAAAATTACAATTTGTGGCGAGGTTAGCAGAATTTATCTCTCTGATATTTATGATCTTGAAAAAGCATTCTATCAAGTGAAACATCCCCTTTTCATTATTCCATTGTATATATAGTAATTATGAATTGTTTTTTCATACATACACACGGTATTTTCGGATATACTGAGTCTTGAAACCTACTTCATACAATCTTTGTGTATTTTCTGTGGACGCTCATAGAATGCGAATGATTACTGTTCCGAAAGAGTTTCATCTAAGTTTTGAGGTCGTCGAGTATGATATATATTTTTTATTGATTGTTTTTATTTTGTGGACCTGAATGTGGACTAAAGATATAGTTAGCGAGGTTAGCAGAATTGATCTGTTTGATATTTAAGATATTAAAAAAGCCTTCTATCAAGTAAAAACCCCCTGTTTATTCTTTATTGAATATTCGATTCTGTTAGCGAGTAATTATGCAAGATGTCCTACGATAACGTATTTCTGTGTTCGAAAAACAATTCTCGCCTTCTGAAACAAAATGGCGGGAAAACGGAGCCTCACCTCATTTTCGCGGATTTCCATCGCGTCAGTGAAAGTGAAAATGCTTCACTGACCTTGTCCCTAATCATAACGGTCATACTCTAACCCTCTGGGAGTACATCGGTCATCTACATGACATAGGTCGGCGGATATCGAAGGCTTTGTCGGGCTGCATTTCCTAGTTTACTCCTATCGTGGGTCACGGTCGCCATTTGTTGTGCAACCATTTTCGCGAGCTGCTGGGCCTTCTGTAACACGTGAGCTTCTTGATCGTGCTGCCGGATGTACGCACTTCAGCGTTGTTTCCGATGAGGATGGAATGCTGCTATGGCGACTGAAAGTATCGCCTTTGTAAGTTTACAATCCCTGTTTTCTGGGCGTACAATTTGAATTCCTGCTTTTCCGAGGAATTGAACTGAAACCAAGGCCGTTAAATTAGGTTTTGTTCCTTCATTTCGATCTGGGACCGACCAAGTGATGAAACGAAATATCATTTTTTACTGGAAAAACTGTACAAGATACTTTAATTGAAAAACACTGAGGTGGAATCTTAACCTTTTGGAGGCATGTTCAAGAGTCCATTTTCCCTAAAAATTTCGAATCTATGAATTACTTTTTAAAGAAGCTATGATGTCTGTATTCTCTTATCCGAAAGTCGAATAAACGACACTGAACTGTTCTCTTGACAATATCATGAAAATAAAAAATACTTGGTTCAAAGGCTCCCTTCGATCTGTATCGTTACATATTGGCAGGTAAGGGTGGAAAAAAAAATGTTGAACAAAACTTCATATAATTTTCATACAAGTATTCCATGGTTTAGGACCTTACTTAATGGAAATTCAATTTCAATTAGTAAAAAATAAAATTCAATTTTCTCAAACTTTTAATTGTTGAACGACAATTGTTTCGCCACACTGTGGCTTAATCATGTTCTCATAAATGTATTTATATTTCGTTTGATGTCTAAAATTTATTCCCTAGCACCCCTCCAATAGAAACAGTACAAATTGTGGAAATGAAAGGTTATTGATAAAAAATAATACTGATTCTATCAGAATTAATGATATTTTGAATTGTCTTGAATTATGTCTTGAACAGTATTACTTACAGTTCAATGCTATTATTACTATTTCCAATGAAGGACTTACCGTGGGAAATCCACTTAGCTCTATTCTAGCAAAAATGATCATGGAAGATTTAGAATCAACAATTCATTCAAACCGAATGAAAAAAATTCTTCTTTTATTGAATCGGATTTGTAGATCACATTCTATATATCGGGTTTTTTTTTTAGAGTGATAGAAGTTTAAATTGAAATAAAACACATTTAAATTAAGATTGAAGCCAATTTTTTTTTTATCCGAAAGATAATTTTATGACATTTATGTTTTAAAAATAATTTCCGGCATATGACCACGACTAGCTCTGAAGAACCGCATTCGACCAGACCAATTTTGGACCACTTTTTCGAGTAATTCAGGTCTTAGTTAATCAATAACACGAGTTATGTTTGTTTTCAAAGCGTCTATTGTTTCTGGTTTATCAGCATAAACCAATGACTTGACATACATAACCCCAAAGAAAATAATCCAGTGGAGTTATGTCGCATGAACTTGGAGGCCATATAATTGGATAATTTTTCGAAATAATGTTATCGTCAAATCTTTCAATAAATCAATTGTTACGGTAGCACCATTTTGTTGGATCTTCTAGGTCGGTACCATTCAAATTTTGAAACAAATAATTATTGATCATCGATCTGTAACGAGCACCTTTCACTGTAACATTAGTTCCACCATAGTTTTTAAAGAAATCTGGACCGATAATGCCTCCAGCGTGTAAAGCACACCATACAGTGCATTTTTCAGGATGCAATGGAACCTGCAGAACTTCTTGAGAATTGTTTTTACTCCATATACGGCAATTTTGCTTGTTTACATAGCCGTTCAACCAGAAATGAGCTTCATCACTAAATACAATTTTACGATAAAAATGAGGATCAACTTCAAGCTGTTCTAGGGCCCAATCAGCAAACGAACGACGCTCATTATGGTCAAGTGGCTTTAATTCTTAAACCAGTTGGATCTTATATGGGTTTAGACCAAGATTTTCACGCAAAATTTTCAATACGGTGGATGTACAGAGTCCAACTTGTTGTGAACGTCGATGAATAGACAGATGTGGATCATCATCAACACTTTGACTTACAGCAGCGATATTTTCTTCTGTACGTACAGTTCTTTGTCTTGTTGTTATTGTTGTCCGAAATCTATCGATAGTTGGACGAATAAGCTGCTCTGATGGACTATTATGTAAACCATAAATTTTACGAAGTGCTCAATAAGTTTGGGGAATAGAACACTGATTTTGAAAATAAATTTCAACAATTTGTGAATGTTGTTGCGGCGTGAGTCTTTCCAAGATAATTTGTCAATGCTTACTGAACAGAAATGTCAAAACAACAAGGCTTTTACCTTCTGTCAAATCACAGTTATCCCTATCGAAATTTCTATCACTCAAAAAAAACATCCGATATAAGTAAATAAGATGAATATTTTCTTATAATTTTCTAATTCAAGAATTAAAAATATATACTAAATTATTACAATTGAGCTTTGTTTTTTCCGGATACTTTCTAGACGAAATATTCAATGCGCACCCTGGCGTATCCGCCATTTTGCAACACCATAAACGCACATCTCTCAAATTACTGAGGTAACGATCGTATATAATACTAACCAATGGTTATTGATATCAAATGGTATTCGAAAGTGACATGAATATCTCAACAGCTATTTCTTCTTGTACGCTTGCTCCAGGGAACAGTATGCTATCTTCGCTAAACTTTCGAACGGAAAGAGATAGAAATTCGAAACTTCCTTGGTAGATTTTAGTAATTTTTCTCAAAACTTGTTTTTCGGCTACTTCTAAATCAAAGAGCGTTGATCTAGAAAAGTTTAGAATAATTATATGTCCGTACTGCAGAAGGGACCGAGGCGGGCCAGGGTTCGAATCCTGTTCAGGTGGAAAAGAAGTTTTCTAGTTGGACGGGTGTCTGCCACCATTTCACTGTTAGGTCAAAAATGAACAGTGCTGTGACCTAAAGTGGCGCAAGATCGCAGTAACAAAGCCTACCCAGAACACAACTGAACTCCTAACTCGCACAAGCTAAAAAAGCTTCTGAGGGACTTTCACAGAAGACCTAGGAGTATCAGGATAATAATTATAATAAAAAAAATAATAAAACCATCTTATAAATTGAACTAGCAGTCTTCAAATTGATGCCTCAGTTTTATAAAAGAGTGATTTGAAATGACCCGCTCGTTTAACGGCTGATGTTTTTTTAGCATCTTGTGTGTCTTTCAAGCTGAGCTTGTTGTCTCTGTGTATTCCCAAGTACTTGCAGATGTTCGTAGGGCTTATTGTGTTGTTGTTTATTTTATAAACGGAGAATTGGCTTTGATTTTGTGATTCAATAGGAGAAGCTTTGATTTTGCTGGGTTGAGCTGTAATCTCTAACTGTAACGTCGACAAGTTGTTGCTGCGTCTCCAAACATTGAGAATTGTTGTGTTGCTATGTAGCGATGTTTATGAGTGATATATCTTCAGTAATTCCTTAAAATGCTCTCAAATACGATTAATTTGTTTCGAAATCTAATTCACCCCTATTGTTTTTTCGTTTCGAATCGCATTGTTTCCAGTCTCTTGTTTTCTTTCTCAGCTTAATCTGCTTAATATCCTCATCATTTTTCAAGCGTTCAAACGGTGTTTCTGACCCGAGAGCGCCCGTCCCGAAAAATTAAAGTGCTCGTCGGGTTCCATACCCGAGTATTCGATTAGCGAAGGCTCTTCTGCTTCTTTGAATTTGATAATTTCTTTATCGAGGTGCAAATTACTCGACGGCTGAATTTCCGTATTCGATAAATTGAAATTGAATAGAATTTCCAGCGGCCTGCGAAATCGACAAAAAACGACGCATGCGTCGCGACGCCGGCGTCCTTTCGCTTTCATCATCAGGGCTATGATTGAGCCGAAAACAAGCGGCCTGATGAGGTTCAGGAGAACGTTGTCGCTAATAGGGGATTCTGTAGATCGGTCCCGGTAGACTCTCGGGGATGAAGTCGTTGGCTGCAATTTTAATGAAAAAACAAGCCACGGGAGTCGTAGCATAGTAGCTTTATAGTATCTATCTGGAGAGTTCATGGAAATGTACTGTTATTGTAGGGTTTCGAGAGAATAAAAATGTAAAATTTAAAAACTATAGAATGAAATAAGTAAAAGGGGTTTATTACTTAGTGATTTTTCATAATAAATTTGGATTATTTGTAAACATTGTTGGAGTGTGTACCTTTCCATGTTTAAATGGTAGACATTGACAAATACAACTGTCAATGTCACAAATAAACAGTGGCTGCCATGCGTGAATGATGTCAGTTTGAAAATGGGGCGTTCCCATTGAAAAACCTTTTAGAATATTGACCGAAATTATCTTACAGACTTTAGCCGATACAGATGTTTCATTAAGACATTATAGAAATCAAATTTTGTTCAAAAAATGCCCAACCTAAACTCAGAAAATCTTCCGAAAAAACCCTTCTTTAAAAGCTCTTTCAAGAAATATGAAAAATATCTTCAGAACAGCATTTGAGACTCCTATTGATAATTTTCAATTAACTCCTCTAAAAACTAAATCTATAAAAAATATATAAAGGGCGAGCCATATAGAGTTTCAATTCTGAAGTACTGGTTATTTCGAGTCTGGCAACACTTTTACCATTTGTGTTTTGACAGAAAGTTATTTTAATATTTGACATTAACGAGATGGGTCGATTTACGCTTGAACAAAACTTATTCAAAGTGATGAATCTTTTATCCAAAGCGTTAGAAATTCAGGTGGAAAATTCAGTAGAAATGAAATGCCCTCACAGCCATTTGTGGATCAATTTTTTCGTGAAAACTGGATTGTCATTTGATAAAACAATCTGTTCACATTCTCGTCCAGTGAGCATACCTTAAAACATTGTTGCTGTAGCCTAAACTGTGGCTGAACATTTCTCAAACTTCTCGGAGTAGAATTTTTGCATAACTACACCGATATTAATGCTTACAAAGTTCAACTAGTGCGAGAAGTGAAGCCTTGTTGCCATCCGGTGCGTTTCTACTTCGCTCAAAGGGCTAATGATTGCACGGCCAAAGATAAGCATTTTCTCAAGAAAATCATCTTTATCGATAAAGCTCATTTTTACCTCGGACGCCTATTGTTTGTGAGGTTCCATAAATAATGAGTGTTACGCTCACCATCCAGAAACGATTGATGCCTTGAAACGCGAAATCGAAGTTACCATTCATGAGATTGAGCCCCAAACAATCGACAATGTACTGAAAAATTAGGTTGATCGGATGGAATACTAATCGTGGTGGTCATTTGAATGATATTGTTTTCCATTCGTAAATGCTAAGGTTCAACCTTTCTAATAAGCTCATAATTTGGAAGAAATATTCTTTAGTTTTTTATTTACAGTCGATCAAAAATGAAAATTTCAAATGGCCCACCCCTTATTGATTTTTTAGATATGTAGCAAAATTCTCAGAAATATCTTTTGCATATTACAGTGAAATATACTTAAATTTATATTTTACGATAGGATTATAATACATTTAATGCTATTCTATTATAGTTACTAAGTTTGCCGATAAGGGTGCTTCGTAACGCTTTCAACAAAGTGTCCTATTTTTTTAAATAATGTCTGGATAATTTTAATCTCTGATTGAAAATTGAATCAGCTCAAGAATTATAAGTAATTTTGTGAGTGTCTCCCCAGTTATCTCTGTTACTGGTTTTATCTGTATTTTGATCTCTTAAATCTCCTGAAACATACTGTATATTAATATTTGTCTATTATAAAATTTACTGAAACTTTCGGATGATGACTAAAATTATATGTGTTGGTTCTATCCAGATTTCATAATAAATAAAAATTATGAATAATTAATTATTTGTTTATATTATTTCGTACTAAGAGCTAGCAGCTAAGTTTGACGTACCAGGTATAGAAGTATGAAACCGGGATTTTTTTGTAAAACTTACAAGGCAGTTTTTTTTTGAGTGAACCAATTATCGAGACTTTTCGTACATTTTCATACGAATTGAAGCGTTGTTCAGCGAGAGCTTGTCCCATTGATGCGAGTAGGACGAATCCAAGTCCGAATGCGATATTATTTTCGAACTGTACGATCGTTTCCCTGGCCGGTTTTGTTGTGTCTGATGCATTATCATGGAGCAAATCCATCAAACACAGAATACTCTCTTCTTTCAAAGCGATTTGGTCTTGCAGTGGATGCCGGTTGTTCGCCAGGATTCACCCATGGGTTGAGACGCTAAGGATTCTCGAAATATATTCGTTTTTCATCACCTGATTTTTTTGATGATGATTTTTTTGTGTCAACCGAGCAGCATTTCAGCAGTGGTCTTTGATATTCTTGCTGTCTTTCCTTCAGTTAATGAGTAAATGAATTCACTTTGTGAATCTTTCCCATAGCTTTCAAATGCATGAAAACGGCTATCTGCGTCATGGTCGGCGATTATTTTTTGAGTTTGAGTATCCTCTCTATCCAATAAGACGTTGTCTGCAAACTACTTCGTTCTCCCGTTAAAACCATCACTGTTGAGTTTCTTGAACCACTCGAAACACTGTGTTTTACCAAAAGCGTATTCACCGTGAGCTCTCAAAAGCATTCCATGCGATTCTGAAGAATTTTTCTTCAAATCAAACCGTAGTTCTTAAAAATAGTTCACAGGTTTAAGGTTATCGAAAAATTTAATACTTGTGTATGAAAATTGGGTTGTTGTGTATGAAAATATTCGTTAGAGGAAGAGCTGCCGCTCCTGAAATGGTCTTATGGTTCACATGTCGATGGCTAGCACCATTCATAGGGAAATTCCAGTTTCATACTTCTAAACCTGGTAGAGTTGATTGATCGATTTAACTAATGGATTTTTTTTTGTTTCAGGTATTATTTTTATAGAACAAGTCATGTACATTTGAGAACATTATTTTTATACAGAACAGACAGTACAAATAACGGTGAAGTACAAATATACCAGGGAACTCAGAACTCATCTCAGCGAAATTCAGGATTAAAATGACAATAACAGTAATCTAGTCCATATATTCTAAAATGTCAGTTTTAAAACAGAAGCTCGTTTAGCACAACAATTAAAACATGCCCACAATATGAGCGAAACTTTAAGTCAAGACCCCGAGGGTCTTTCTTCCGGATATACGACTCTGACGTCGTCCTATCCACCTACTCCCGCCACACCGAATTCTACGGTCCAAGATGCGACCCCTGGGTCAAACCTTCCACCGTTCTCAACCTTCTCCAACGACATGGATTCCAACGGAGGGTTCACCACTAACTCTGACAGGCTTTTCAGTGATGCTAGGCTCTTGGATATATCCAATTGGGACTATTACACAGAGACGAGATTGTTAGAACGTGGAGAACATGGACTCTCGATTATCGCCTCCCAGCCCCAGTACAGGCCATGGGAATCGAAACCAGTGGACTCAACTTCGGCGTTCGCACCAACAACTCAGGTAAACTCATTAGCTGATGCCTTCGCACAACAAAATGGTGCTTCGAAGCTTCCATCATTTCAATCGCAATTTCAGGCTTTTAACGATCCCGCTACTACCAGTGAACCAACATTAACAACTCTTACTAATCTCACTCCAGTATCACCGAATTCTAGTCCCGGTAACCATAGTTTAACCACACTGAACTCTAACTTTCATACGTTAAGTGCAGTTAACCCCAGGAGCTATCCTCTGGTGCCCGCCCCCATTCAAGCCAGGGAAATACCATCCATACAACAGCAATTCCTGGACGAAAGACATATACAGTTGTACTCACACCCTACTACGAACTTAACCACCCTTAATACCAGTATTTTTCCACCTCAGAACGGAGCTCTAATCCAAAACAATCAATTAATTTCGTCACCTACCGTGGTCACAGTTTTCAAGCCTTCGGACGCAGACCTGAAGCTCACTTCCCTTCAGGATCCTGGCTTGAAGCTTCAAAACGTTACCCTGCATCCCACGCAGTTCCAAAACCCGGTGCCAAACATCGACAACGGCCTCTATAGCAGCCTGGACAAGAAAAACGGTATGATCATGAACTCTCCGACCAGAAACGACTTCCGCAAGAAGGAGCGCAGAAAAATACGGGCGTCAAGTCTGGAGAGTTCGACGGAAAGTGACGGTGCCTCTAGTAACATGGACATTGGGTCGGAAAATTCGGGTCAGGTGGCCGCGATTTCGAGTACCGCGGGTTTTAAAAACCACCATATGCCGGACAATTCGAGTATGGACGATATCAGTGGCGGCAGCGTTGATAAACAGGTGAAAAAGAAACGGAAAAGGTGCGGAGAATGCATCGGATGCCAAAGAAAAGACAATTGCGGAGACTGTGCGCCTTGCAGGAACGACAAGAGTCACCAGATCTGCAAACAGAGGAGGTGTGAGAAGCTGACTGAAAAGAAGGTGAGTCTCTTAAGGGGTAAGAGGTGAAGGGTTCTGTATTTTTTGGTCTTAGCTACTCCAACTGACCTCTCAATGCTTTCATCAAAGATATTTCTGAAGGTAGGCCGTTTTTTACAATTCACAAAAATTTACCTGACATGCAAGGTGTTAATTTTCAGTAGTGACTTGAGAAGACATACTTGATGCGTGACCTTCTGTATCGAGCTCATATGCATTGTTTCAATTACGTTTCCTTTTATTCACACTTTTCACTCTGCTAATAACTGTTAAATTTTGTGTTAATCTAAAAAACAATGCCCCGAATATTCGCGCATTTGTAATGAGAAATACCATCGAAAAAATTTGAGACATGAAATCAAGGATCAATTCTCCAAAATGGTCGACCAAGAGCCTAACAATTTTATTCATATTTTCATAAATGGTAATGAATACTTCATAACATCTAGCACAGTATTAAGATAAATTTTGGCGTTAAATTTTCAAACTCTTATTTCGGAACTTTAAACAGGGTGTCTACTTTTAAGAGGGCCAAACTTCAAGGGGAAATCATACAAGTTAATTGCAACAAAAAATGTCATAACAAATGATGGAAATTTTGATGGTTATTCTTCAATTTAACATTTCTCGATTTCACGAATTATTTCAAGTTTTTCCATAAAATAAATTATACTTCAGTTATCCTTGTAGCCTCGTCAAATTTGACTAAATATCTGGAAACGGCATTAAATTTGCTACAAGATAAGAAGTTTTGAGTGCCAAAAAATTTTTATTGCGGGCGTGGTTGAGGAGATGAATATCACGATTATGAAGTGATATTTTTCCAATGGTTTCATCGATGAAAAATAATTGATTATGCACATGATTTCTTTTCAGCAAAAAATACCTCATTTAGTGTGCTTTCGAATGACATATCAACTTTTGTGCTAGCTGCTTTCCTCTGCCATAATATCATGGCTAAGAAGACAACAACGAAAAGTTGAAATATTCCAAACCTAAGTTTGCTCTATCTTGAATCCATATTTGAAAAACTGAAAAAAATATAAAAAATTATATAAATAATGGAGGATCGAAAATTATTTAAATTTCAATATTTACAGATATATTCTGTTAGCATTCTACATATTTAATTTAAAAAAATTATATTTAATATTATAACTTCGGGAATTAAATTAATAACATATAAGCACTGCTCATATCAAACGACATAAAAAAAACATAATCTTAGGAATTTCATCATAAAACTATCTTACTAATCTCAAGATATGTAAAAACATTACTAAAAAACCAGCTTTAAGAGAAACTTTGCTTCGTCAGTACTCAATCATATTATTCAATAAAATATAACATCAATCAACAAAAAAGATTTACTCACCTTTAACTGTTCAGAAAGCATCTTGGTAAATGAATACTGAACATTTAAATGGAGTCTAATGTTGACTCGAAATAAATAATTATGTGGTTAATATGTATAAAAATTTGTCTACTCAAAATATTTAATTTATAGAATTTTTGTTAACAATTTATATTTATTGGATTTTGTTATCTCATTTGGATGTCTCATAATGAATGTTTATTTTATATGTCGTTTGATATGAACAGTGCTTATATGACATTAATTTAATTCCTGAAGTTATAATATTGAATATAATTTTTTTAAATTAAATATGTAGAAGGCTAACAGAATATATCTGTAAATATTAAAATATATAAAAAATTTTATATACTTTCTATCAAGTATAAACCTCCATTTATTTTATTAGAGGGTCGAAAAAATAACGAAACGAAAGAACTCGAATCTAATAAAGATCAGATGATACTTTATGGGTAAAAATATTTGAAATGTACTTTTTCGTAAGGATGATTTTTATAAATTATTTTAGCTGATGAGAGTATTTCATTTGTTAGTATATCCTATTGTATTGACCTCGTGAACAGTCTTATCGATTTCAAAGCTTGACGAAAGCATCTAGAAAAAGGAATATTATCCAGGTTACATGCGAACGAAAGTTTTCTTGGTCATTTTCTGAATATATCGTGAGACAACTTTCGAATTCACGTTTCTCAAATTTTCACCCAGAACATTCCTGTTAGAACCATTCATATTATAATAGTATTAAAGGGATCTACTAGAAAAATCTAGCACTTTTCAACCTGTATGTCAGGTTCTGAATCAGGTTACGAGCGAAACAGAAGGCCCATTGAAAAGAAATTCTGATTCACTGCATGCAAAATACTTTTAGATTCCCAGCTTCATCGCGCTTCTAGGACCAGTTTCTATGTCGTGAGAAGCCTTTCTTTGGGACGATGCCTATTTACATAGGCAGATGTTCAAACTAATACACAAGAAAAAACGAGTATAAACAGCAATTCGTCATATTTAAATAGAATGCAAAAATTGTAACATTGCTACATTAAATACTACTTGATCACCCTTATTCGTTGAAATATCGGAATAAAAACAGAATCAGATATATTATTAGACAATATCAGTAGCAGACACATGACTGAAAAACGTTGGAAATAAAGATATTCAAATAAGCCAACAAGTACACTCGCTATAAACATATAATTAAATATTCCTTCTTTGGAATAATTGTATAAAATTACTGTCTCATACTCATCCATCGGATATATTGCGAAGCTTCTCAGAAAGATCGTTGAAATGACGTTTAATATTATTTAGAATGAAAAAAATATTAAGTTTAAGAGATTTTGGATGAATAAGTAAGGTTTGAAAATGAGAATGAACTATTAAACGAAACGTTTCCTTATCTGAAAAATGTAAAAAAATATACTACTCTCAATTTAAATTCTGGCCTTGATGAAACTAGTAAATAAATTTAGCACGAAATCGATAAATAAAGGGTCTTACATTAACAGCGCCCCATTTTTTTGTAAATAAAACACATTATTTATTTGAAAATTAATGAAATTTATATTTCATTATAAAGTACAATGGATACCATTAGTTATGAAATAGAACATCATTTAAATTTCCACCATAAACACGTAAAGTTAGAGTAACAGATAGCGATATTTCATAATAAGTTTGGGTTATTAATAAACTTTGTTGGAGTGTGTACCTTTTCATGAATGAATGGTAGACAAATACAACTGTCAATATCACAAATAAACAATGGCTGCCATGCATGAGTAATGTCAATTTAAAAATGAGGCGTTCCCTTTGAAAGACCCTTTACATGGCTTTATATTTTTCCCGAAGTATACACATTTCAAGATGAATTTAAAGCAGCTATGTAAAGGGTTTTCCAATAAGAGTTTTCATTTTGAATATTTCGCTATCTGAGCAGCTGTCACTTTTGAAGCTGTCATCTTTGATATTTCAGAAGTGAAAACTACGCCATTACTGAAAATGGAACGATACATGCTTCAATAGCGCACTGTAGATACATGTCTTGGTTTAAGGCATACCGAAGTCTTTTACGGGCAAAATTTCAACATTTATTCGTCGATTTGAGGTATTTCCGTTGATTTCTCTTAAAATATACTGGGTTTTTCCAATGTCAAAATGAAACCTCTTATTGGAAAACCCTTTACTTTCGCCGTCAAAGCTTCATATTTCCCCCGAAGTATACACTTTTTCAAGCTTTTTTTATTTTATAAGAAATCCGAAGATTAATTAAAAACAGCTATGTAGATACACGTCTTGGTTTAACGCATACCGAAAGATTTCGGTATGCTATTACCAAAAATGGAACGATACATGCTTCAACAGCGCACTGTAGATACATGTCTTGGTTTAAGGCATACCGAAGTCTTTGAAAGGAAAAATTTCAAGATTTCTTCCTCAATTTAAGGTAGTTCCATTGTTTTCTCTTAAAATATACTGACTGGGTTTTTCCAATATCAAAATGAAACCTCTTATTGGAAAATCCTTTACTTTCGTCGTCAAAGCTTCATATTTCCCCCGAAGTATGCACTTTTTCAAGCGTTTTTTTATTTTTTAAGGAATCCGAAGATTAATTCAAAACAGCTATGTAGATACACGTCTTGGTTTAAGGCATACTGAAAGTCTTCGGTATGCCATTACTAAAAATGGAACGTTACATGCTTCAATAGCGCACTGTAGATATATACTATGTCTTGGTTTAAGGCAAACCGAAGTCTTCAACAGGCAAAATTTAAAAATTTCTTCCTCAATTTAAGGTAGTTCCATTATTTTCTCTTAAAATATACTGACTGGGTTTTTCCAATATCAAAATGAAACCTCTTATTGGAAAACTCTTTACTATCGCCGTCAAAGCTTCATATTTCTCCCGAAGTATACAATTTTTCAAGAGATTTTTCTTTTTTAAGCAATCCTAATATAAATTCTAAGCAGCTATGTAGATACACGTCTTGGATTAACGCATACCGAAAGACTTCGGTATGCCATTCCCAAAAATGGAACGATACATGCTTCAACAGCGCACTGTAGATACATGTCTTGGTTTAAGGCATACCGAAGTCTTTAACAGGCAAAATTCCAACATTTCTTCGTCAATTTGAGGTAGTTCGGTTATTACAAGATTCATCAATATGTATTGTATTGATATCATTTCATAGTAGTTAGCTGGAATTGGTAAAAACTGAATGGTTCTCCATCAATCAGTATAGCTGATAATATAGACAATCTTTCGACTCGAACTGTATACAACAAAAATAATAATCGTGTCACACTGAAGAGTAAAATGGATTACAATCAATGATCTAATAACAACATTATTTATTCCGTACATATTGAAACCTAATATACAATATATATAAAATACTTTATCAATCCACTCAGACATAAAACAATATTTATATTTACATAAAAAAGAAATACTCAGCGTTTATTCGCTGTGTTGTTTTGATGTTCCAAACGGACAATCTCATCGGCTGCTGCCTTACCCTTCAGATGTTTAACTTTCTTCTCATCCTTGGTATCCCCAATTACATCTCCCATGGAAGAAAAAGCGCTGTCAGACATGTTTATGGTCATTGAAGTTGGTTTTAGAGGGATAACATCTACTTTGATGTCATCAGGGTTGACATGATCTTGAACGATAGAACCAACCTTAATTTTGACCTTTTTTTCTGGCTCGCAAATTTTGTCTGATCGTTTACTTTTCATTCGTCGAGCTGATCTGATCTGCTGCCATACATCTACCATTTCTGAATCAGGAAGACCGTACTGTATGCTCCTTTGTTTGCATTTTTTGGGTGAATTACACAGCTCCCTTGTGGCTGGCCTAGGACTTTTGCATTCGCTATCCTCTACCAAAATATCTTCTGTACCTGGATGTGACGACTGCCTTACGCACTCAACTTCGCGTAGGCGAACCCCAGACTTGTATTTGCAAGCATGACATGGTCCCCATTTTCCAACCCTCCATTTTGTTGTACATGGTTGGTCGTTGCATTTTTTTATACTCGATTCGGGTTTCTCCAAGTCTTGGCAGAAGGTTGGACTCACTTTTCCAGCTCTCTCTTCGGAACACGACATTTCTGCCTGCTGAACTCCTCCACCGCATTTCGCAGAACAATCACCATAGTTCAAGATCTCCCAGTGATATTTTGGAAGGTATTCGGATTCTGCAACTGGCTCAGAATAACGGAACTTATAACCAACATTCACTGGTTCGAAGAAACATATCATCAAATCCAGATCTTGATCTGTCGGACCTTTAATGATAAGAATTTCTTGGTTTTCTTCAGGATGTCTATAAACAGCTTCCACTTTACCTATAAGAAACTCGATATCTGGAGATTCTTCGTAGTTTCCATTGAGGAAAAAGTGATTTCCAGTTTTGTCGGTGAGAGCGATTATATTACCTGAAGGTTTTAATTCTTCAACAAAAACATTTCGTACACCTGCAGGTATTGTAGCTGCTTTGGTGTAACCTCGTCCGGTATTCGTGTAAGTATGCTCAACCATTTTGCACTGAGTACCATCACCGTTACAAATACCACAAACATCTTCCGTGGCATCAGAATTAATTACTCCATCGCAACCGACCTTGGTACAAGCACCTGCTATGCACATATTCTTTGTTGCTGGTTTACACGGTGTACCATCTATGGCTCTTGGTTCTAATTTATGAAAAACATTTTCTTCGTTCAAACAGTATAAGACGCAAGGTTCATCTTTTTTCAAATAGGGTTTCCATGTATGCGTTTTTCCATTAAATGGCATACTGTTGTGTTTAGTGCACTGCACCTCGCGAAATGGAGTACTTCCTTGAGGACATGGCTGCGTATTGCAGGTGGTAACTTTTTTCCGTTCCCCTAGGCAGTATCTGCCGCCGTTTGCGGGTGGAGGATTGTTACATTCCCTAGATGCTGTATTCGTTCCACCACCGCAAGTTCTGGAACATTCTGTTGGGGCACCCCATTTGCTCCAACCTCCATTCACAGCTTCAGGTCTTTCACCAATTTCGATGCACTTCAAATGGAAGCACCATTTGTTCTCTCCACATTTGGTACCGTCAACGTAAGAGTGTCCTGTGCTCCGTATTTGTGTTGGACTGGTTCTGCAATAAACTAAATCACAGAATTTCTCTGGATCATACATTTCATATTTAGAACCCGGATACATCATCTCACACTGCGCTTGAGCATCGTAGACTACCCCGGGAAGGACTTCTGTTCGTTTATATATTGATGTTTGAGGTTCGTCGTTTAAACATTCTCCAAGGTCGCTCTCGAAGAGGGTGGTAATGAAGGCTCTACTACAAGTGGACCATCTTATGGTGTTCAAATCAACGAACGGGGCCATGACGTAGTTCGAGCCATCTTTGGGGTCTTTAGATTCGCATCCCGAATCATCTGGCGCATCGTGCGAACAACCCATCACGTGACCCAATTCGTGGGTGAGAACTATTGATAAAACTAGTCCGCTATCTTCGTTGATAGCACATGGTTCATCAACAGTACATGGGGTGCCAACGTAGGCTAGACCTTCTAAGCCGCATTTTGTGCCGTTATCTCCGCACAGATCGTGCCGAGTCAAAAGAACTGCAATATCGTGATGATTCGGATTTTTTATGTCTTTTGGGTTCACTCTCTGTTGCCATTTGCAGAAACTCATAAGGGTATCATCTGCATTATCCACTATCATCAAATCGATTTCATCTTCCTGTTTCTCTAGATACATAACGCGAACCACAACAATCTCCATTGCATTTCCAGTCGATGGATCTCTATAGAAAGTAGCCACCATGTTTATAATGGTTAATATGTAAGTTTCGATATCGTGAAATTTGTGGAACTTGATGAATTTTTTGTCAACTACGATCAGTAACTCTAGGTATCTCTGAACACTCGACAGTCCTCTTTTGGTTAGGGTCAGACGATGATCTTTGGCGTATTTATTTTTCAAGGTTTTTTTCCAATCGGCTTCCCAGTTTCTGTTCAATCCACATCTGTCATCGTGTTCGAAAGGGTTTTTCACGTCTCTCTTGTAGATTACATGCAGGTGTTGTCCTAGTTTATTTGCTTGGTATTCGTATAGAGGTTCGATGAAGTATCTTTGATTGTTAATTGCGATGTAACCGGCCAAACCATTGCAAGTTGACAATGCCACATTTGATCTTGGAACTCTATTGACAACACCGTTGAAATGACACATCCGCTTCTTTAAAATTTTGTTTATGATTCTGTCTTTGATTGGTGTTTTTGGTTCTCTGATCTCGGATATGGCGTCAGGGGCTATAAAACCATGGTTTGGTTTCAAGTTCAACTGGTAGTATTTTCCGTCCAATTTGATGCCGTAGTGTGCTTTTTCATCAAGGGTCGATCTTTTAGCCTTTCTAACAGATTCGTGATCATAGTAATATGGAATTTTGAAACTCAAGAATTCCCCTTTTCCATTTAAACGGTGAGGAACCACAAGGTTATACTCTTGTAAATTCCTGGTGTATTTTCCATGTTGTGTTACTGCGAAGCATTTCTGAAAGAAGGTTTGTACTGTGATTAGTATGAATATATCGATAACCAACCCCGAACACATTTGACGTGACTCATTTTGACATTTATAATTGAAAATCATAGATTGAATTGAAAATGGAGGACGACTCGGCTGCGTTCAGAAACGATTTTTGTTGGTATGCTTCGATTTCCGATGGGAACTTAAGTTTTTATACGGCAGGAAATAATTTAAGCTGAGCTAGCATATCTGACCTTTTCGGCTTGGCCTTAAACATCCGGAATGTGAGTATCGACTCACCCTCCTGAAGATTTTAAGGCGCTCAGGCAATAGGAGATGGAAAATCGGAGATATTTCTTTCTACCTTGAAACGAAACAAAATTACTTTTATGAAGATCCGCTCTAATTGGTGTTCAAATTGTTCAGGCGAATGACTGTTATTTAAAGTGTTTCATTTATTAAAAATATCATTAATCTCCATCGGAATATAGAATAAATATGTTCTTTAAACCGTGAATCCTATTTCGTTACATAAATGGTACAGACAGACTATTAAAAAAATTCTTGTTGTTTATCAAGGAACTATATCCGTCAATATTATTCACTATGGAAACGAAGCATAATAGCTGTATTAATTTTCTTGATTTGACAGTTACCAGATTCAATCATTCACATGAATTTTCAATATTTTATAAATCAACATTAAGCAAAAATAATCAGCTCTTAATTGTATGATCCACAGATTAGTTAACATACCCATGAATCGAGAAAATTATATTTTAGAGCTCAACATTGATAGATAAGTTGTTGATGAATAAAAACAATAAAATTTTAAATACGGTATATCCGAATTCAAAAGAAAATTTTAACTGCATTTCTCTGAAATATACTTAAGGTATTTCTGAGTGAATTAGTACATACCTCAAAAAAAATTCAGGAACTTCATTCAAAATTTATTCAAACCTCAAAATATTTATTAAAAACCATAAAGAATTTACACATAAAGATATGATAAATAGGGAATTTATAAGTTAACCTGCTGTGATTATCAAAGCATCTGAACAGTTTCCTCAATAACAAAAGTAATTCACATAATACAGAAAACCACAACAAAAATTATTCACCCTAGATAAGAAAAATAACCAGTATTTCAAAAATGAGAAATAATTAAGGTATATATTGTGGATCTTCAGATTCTATATAATTTCAATAGTCATTGTAGAAGTAATAGGAAGATATAATTCTGAATTTAAAGTACAGATGGTTCACAATACAATTCTCATTTCTCTTGCACTTTGGATACTTTAAAATTTACTTTCAGTTTATTCGTTCCAAGTTGAATATTTTTTAGTAGGTTAAATATAGATTTTGTGATATATTCGAATTTGAATTCAATACATTTCTGTTGAAGTCTATAGACTGAAATAGATCGATTTATAAAATATTGAAGTTCTCGGTCAATTAATTTTATTTGATCCTTTAGTTTGAGAATTTTAGATAATTTTGGAATAGTGGAATTCTTGTATTTGTGTGTTTGTATACATACTTATAGGTTTGTTAATATCGGGTGTTTTTTTAGAGTGATAGAACTTTAAATTGAAATAAAACACATTTAAATTAAGATTGAAGCCAATTTTTTTTATTTGAAAGATAATTTTTTGACATTTATGTGTTGAAAATAATTTCCGGCATATGTCCACCACGACTAGCTCTGAGGAACTGCATTCGACCAGACCAATTATGGACCACTTTTTCGAGTAATTCAGGCCTTATTTCATCAATAACACGAGTTATGTTGGCTTCCAAAGCGTCTATTGTTTCTGGTTCATATGCATAAACCAATGATTTGACATAAATCCAAAGAAAATTATCCAGTGGAGCTATGTCGCATGAGCTTGGAGGCCAATTAATTGGGCCATTTCTCGAAATAATGTTCTAGTTGGAACCAAAACACTTCTGGGTCGATACTATTCCAATTTTGAAACAAATAATCTTGATCTTCGATATGCAACGAGCACCATTCACTGTAACATTAGCTCCAGCATGGTTTTTAAAGAAATATGGACTGATGAAGCCTTCAGCGTGTAAATCACACCATACAGTAGTGCATTTTTCAGGATGCAATGGAACCTGCAGAACTTCTTGAGGATTGTTTTCACTCCATATACGGCAAATTTGCTTGTTCATATAGCCGTTCAATCAGAAATGAGCTTCCCTAAACACAATTTTACGATAAAAAAGTAGTTCAACTTCAAGCTGTTCTAGGGCCACAATCAGCAAACAAACGACGCTTATTATGGTCAAATGGCTTTAGTTCTTGAACCAGTTGGATCTTGTATGGGTGTAGACCAAGATCTTCACGCAAAATTTACCATCTGGTGTATGCACAGAGTCCAACTTGTTGTGAACGTCGACTAATGGACAAATCTGGATGATGATTAAAATTATGAATTATAGCAGTGATATTTTCTTCTGTACGTACAGTTCTTTGTCTTGTTGTTGTTGCATCGAGTAGAGAAAATGTTGTCCCAAAATCTATTGATAGTTCGACGAATAAGCTGCTCTGATGGACGATTATTTAAACCATAAATTTCACGAAGTGCTCAATAAGTTTGGCGAATAGAACACTGATTTTGAAAATGAATTTCAACAATTTGTAAACGTTGTTGCGGCGTGAGTGTTTTCATGATAATTTGTCAATGCTTACTAAACAGAAATGTCAAAACAACATAGCTTGTACCTTCTATCAAATCACAGTTACCCCTATCGAAAGTTCTATCACTCTAGAAAAAAACACCGGATACATTTTTATGAATACGTTTCAGGTCTTGAAGTAATAAAGTTTTTTCCGAGACATGGAAAAATATTTTATATTGATTATATATAAGGATATCATTCGTATAGTTTTTGTATATAATTCCAAGGTATATTGTAGAAGTTGGAAGATATAATGCTGAATTTACAGTAATTTTAATTACTTCTATCAAGTATCGATTTACATTTTCGTTTGTTTTTTAAAGTATTCAAAATTTTTGCTGCAAAGTCTGAAAATTGTACTTCTCCATTTTTAGACGGAACCAAGTCGAGATTCATTGATGCAGTGGTCGATTAAAATATATTGGGAAAGACGACGATCTGGGTGCACGGTACACATATGCTGGATATTATTTTATACGTACCAGGTAGTACGGCATCGTTCCCGAACAGCTGCAAAGGGAGAATAAACTCTGCCAGCTGTTTGTTATGTACAGTGGCCCGTCTGAGTTTTGGACGGCCTGCATGTCTATTACTCGTCCTTTTTCCCTTCTGACAATAACACTGCCTGTCTACCGTTATGCCCATAATGGCGAATAGAATGGTTCTGAAGGAACACGGACACAATGGGATGTAGATGATACTGATTATAAAATATTACGCAATTTTTTATGACACTTTTCTGTGTGTTACGTCAGAACGGGAGGTTCAGCTACGCTTTGCTGAATGGAGACGAGAAGTTAGTGGAATGAGTCCAGCCGTTGCATAATTTGTTTTCGATTATACTGCGTCAATTCTTTCGGACTGGCTTTTTAGCGGATGTAAGTTGGTATCGGTCATTTCACCTCTTCCGTGCTGAAGTCCGAGTACGGAGGTTTGCCGCCGATTTGCCAGTTTTCCGGAACAACTGAATCGATTTTCAAACGACCTGCAAATTGAACGGAATGAAATAACAAAGTATTCTATCACCTTTTATGAACTGAATATTAATATGACTTTAAATTCAGAAATATATACAGTAGAGACTCGATAATCCGGATCAATTAATGCTAGGGCTAATCCGGATTAATAAGAAATCCGGAATATCGCGTCTCACAATTTAGTAGAGATACAATTCAAAAAACGGTTAAAATAAATATAGGCTTTATTCTCGAAATCACAAAACAAATATATCATTTGAAATAATCAGATATTTTACGTTGTTTTTAACTATAAGAGTAAAAGAATGCTTAACTATAGCTTTCTCCTGTATATCTTTACGGACCAGAATATCAGTAATTCCAATATTAGTCTCTTCTGCCCATTGCAATCCCAATAAAAAATACTTTATTGCGTCGACGTGCTTGATTTTGTTTTTCTTCATCACTGCTGGTCCCATCATCTATAGTCTCATGCTCAAGATCGCCATCCTCTATGACTTTCAGCATCTTCAACCCATTGATTTAGTTCAACATTTGGATGAACCTCGCCATCAATTTGTGTCAGCATGTTTGAAATGTCTTGATAGTCATGACTTATTTGCTGCATTTTTTCTGTAATAAGTTTAAGGGAATGAAATCATCTGGATCATAATGAGGTAAGTTGCCTGATAAAAGTTTGTGCCAACACTTTTCGAAAGAGTTCGTTGTCACTTTTTGTCATGAATTATGGTGTGAATAAACTGCATCGAAAAAATTTATGGTCTTAATGCATTTGCCGACATCATCCCCGTCTTCGAGTATCGAAAGAATATGCGCTAAAAGGCTTTTCGGTAATTCAGTTTTGTTAATTTGATAGCATTTTGATCTATAGGCTGTATCAAAGCTGTAGAGTTTGACGGTAGAAACATTGTAAAAATTTTTCCATCTTCACTAATCAATTCCTCCTCAGAGCAGTGACTCGGAGCATTGTCAGTCAACAATAAGGTTTTTCCAGGAAGCCGTTGATTTTTCAAAAATGATCGCTTGAAAAAGGAATCTTGAAACCAAGTTTTAAAAATTGCCGAATTCATCCACGCGTTTCCACTAGAGACGTATTCCACAGGTAGAGTTCCTTTATATATAATCAATATAAAATATTTTTCAATGTCTCGGAAAAATTTTTTTACATGAAACGTATTAATACAAATATATTAGGAGTACAAATAAGTTTCCGCAGTACGGAACCCAATTTCCTTGTTTATGAATCATTCCTAATGATTTTAAACGATGTGAGACTGCTTGCTGAGTGACTTGTAATGTTAGAGCAAGTTCTTTTTGTGTTTGAGATGAATCTTCCTCCAATAATTCCTCCAATTCTGCATCCTGGTAAATTTTTGGCCTTTCACTGCGATCTTTGTCTTCTACGTCGAAATCACCGTTTTTAAACTTTTGAAACCACTCTCGACACGTTCTCTCACTCAAAGCATCCTCACCATATGCTTCTACGAGCAATTGTTGCGCCTCAGCAGCAGATTTCTTTAAATTAAAGAAGTAAACTAATATTTAATAATAACTAGTATTTTATGTTGTTCTTGAATGTCCAAACTATTTTTTTAGCCGGTTATCATCTGCGAAAACTAACCGAAACTCCGTGCCGCGCCATCTACAATAAAACGGCGGAAACTTATTTGTACTCCTAATATTAACGAAAACTATATAAGTATGTTTATTAACATACAAATACAAGAAAATCCACTATTCCAAAATTATCTAAAATTCTCAAAATAAAGGATCAAATAAAAATAATCAAACGAGAATTCCTCTATTCTAGACCCCTTCAGTAATGTATTGAATTCAGATTCAAGTATATAACAAGATCAAAATTTAACACACCAAATAAGATAACATTTTATGCGGGCATTTCTTCTGTGGTGGAATTTTTTATGGGGCTTGATTTGAGATCGTCACACCCGCTCAAGCTCCTTTCTGTAGTAACATATAATAAGTGTAAAATTATTTATTTTTGCATAATTGATTTATTTTGGCTTGAATTGTTGTATGTATGTTATCTGTGGATGAATAAATTATTATTATTATATTATTATAAAACCTGGAACGAATAGAGGTAAGCTTTAAAGTTTATTCGTTCCAGGTTTTATCTTATTTGGTGAGTTAAATTTTGATCTTGTTATATATTTGAATCTGAATTCAATACACTTTTGAAGAGGTCTGGAGACCGAAATAGCTATGGTAATAGAAAGTTCTAGAAATTCTCGATTTCTAGAACTTTCTTTCACCATAGTTCATACTCCTTATCAATGATTTTTGGTACAGATCAGCCGAATTAATTTAATTCAGAGTTATTATTATATTGGAAATAATTTTCCTGGACGTAAAGTTCAAAAAGAGTTGAAATTTCGTTTCTCATAACTGGATTTATGTAATTTTTATTAGGATACTTTGGATTATATTCATAAATTCCATTTGCTATACTCCGGAGCAATTATTGCTTCTAGCTGTTTCTTTTAGGAAAGGAATTCACATAAAAAAAAACGTTTGCTCTGTGAATTCTGTATACATATAATTTAAGTGTGATAATAGCATAATTTAATTGAACTGTCTCGCAAAGATGACTCCTAACTCCTCATTCTCTGATGTATCAATAAAAAATCACCTTACATTATGATTTTCCAATTTAGGGGGTGACTATGAGGGGTGGTTTGAATATTAAGGGTGTACTGTCTTCTAGGGAGAACTCAATGTCACCTGTGAAGAGTTACCTATAGTCAATTTGCACAAGTGAATTTAGGGTGTTCAGGAATTTCATACTGATTTTAAGTTCTCTTATCACTGTCAGATATTTATTTCGTTGGAAGGATGCAATAGTAAAGAAAAATGATTATTTTTTTGTTGCCTATACTCACGAAGAATATTTTACTGAAGACTTCATTATATTTGTGGTTGAATATTATTGATTGTTTTCATAGTTACTCTACTTACCACAACGGAAAACTCATCAGCTGTACTTCACATTTAAAAAATGAAAATAATTAACAAAAAATATCTTACCAGCTTATCCGAACCAACACTATAATGATGTGAACTTTTCTAAATCCTACGTATTCTATGTTCGTCACAGAAATTACACAAGTAAGGTATTTTATGATCTACTTTAAAACTAAATGATTATATAAAATAAATGGAGGTTTATACTTGATAAAAGGTATATCAAATTATTTAAATATTTACAGATATATTATGTTAGCCTTCCACATATTTAATTTCAAAAAATTATATTTAATATTATAACTTTAGGAATTAAATTAATGTCATATAAGTACTGCTCATATAAAACGACATATAAAATAAACATTCATTATAAGACATCCAAATGAGTTAACAAATTTCAATAAATATAAATTGTTAACAAAAATCCTATAAATTAAATATTTTGAGTAGACAAAATTTTGTTTCTGCTCATCCCTTTTATGAAAACAGATATCTTTCAAAAATTTTTAGCATAATCTTGAGAATTTCATCATAAAACTATCTTACTTAGAATATTCAATATTATTGGATATCTAACTAAGTTACCTTTTAGAAAATCTCAAGATATGTAAAAACATTACTGAAAAACAAGTTTTAAGAGAGACTTTACTTCGTCAGTACTCAATCATATTATTCAATAAAATATAACATCAATTAACAAAAAATATTTACCCATCTTTAACAATTCAGAAAGCATCTTGGCAAATGAATACTGAACATTTAAATGGAGTCTAATGTTGACTCGAAATAAATAGTTCTGTGGTTTACCATTGAATTGTAAGGCAATTTAAAGACCTCTGTTATAGCACAAGGACCATCTGTATAAAGAATGTTAAGGAAACCGAATAATTATATATTATGAATAAAATAAAATAAATGGAGGTTTATACTTGATAGAAGGTATATAAAATTATTTAAATAATTTAATATTTACAGATATATTCTGTTAGCCTTTTACATATTTTATTTCAAAAAATTATATTTAATATTATAACTTCAGGAATTAAATTAATGTCGTATAAATCATATAATCAAACGACATATAAAATAAACATTCATTATAACACATCCAAATGAGATAATAAAATCCAATAAATATAATGTTAATGAATGTTTATTTGATATGTCGTTTGATATGAGCATTGCTTATATGACATTAATTTCATTCTGAAGTTATAATATTGAATATAATTTTTTGAAATTAAATATGTAGGAGGCTAACAGATTATATCTGTAAATATTAAAATATTTAAATAAATGAAAATATGTATGAAAGTGAACCAAAATATATAATTATTAACTTATAATAATTATTATTATTAATTATTGATAATTATTAAATAATAATAAGAATTAATAGTTATAATTTTGGTTTTTACTTATACAATTATCATTTAAAGGAGTCTATAAAATACCTTACAAACTTTGTGTAATTTCTGTGACGAACATAGAATACGTAGGATTTTTACAAGTTCACTTCATTCTAGTGTTTTTTCTGATAAGAACATTCAGCTTGTCTCGTAAGATATTTGTTGTTTATTATTTTTATTTTTTAAATGTGAAGTACGGCTGATGAGTTTTTCGTTGTGAGAATTCAAAATTGCTTTTTGAAGATTCGGCAAGATTCCGCATGTTGCATTTTTGGAAAGGAATTTGGTTTTCATAAAACAAGGTACGAAACAAAATTTTTTACCCTTCAAGTATTCATTTAGTAATTTCAATTAATAATTCATATTTATTTGATTGATTCGGTCTTTACTTGGGGGAAACTCATTTTAATTTAAAAAAATGTATATGAGACAGTAATTTATTTCCACAAAAATGTTTCTACTACTACAACAATTGTTTCACCACGATGTGGCTTCTCCAGGCATTACATTGTACTGTCTAGACAGTACTATCAGACAGTACAATGTAATACCTGAAGAAGCCACATCGTGGTGAAACAATTGTTGTAGTAGTACAAACATTTTTGTAGAAATAAATTACTGTCTCATATACATTTTTTTCAATTAATTTATATTTCTTTGAATTCTTTTATTCTTGTTTGGTACTGTGTAAAAGTGTTAATTCTATATGTCTACTAAATTGAAATTTAATTTCTAGAGGTTTTTGAATAAAAATTTTTTCAAATTAAAATTTGTAGGAGGTTAACAGAATGAATCTGTATGACATTTAAGAATGTTGTTATAATAATTCTATCAAAAAAATCTCTTTTCATAATTTTATTGAATAAATACTACCTCAGAGCTTTTTAATGAATGCTAGAGAAACCTCTTCTTCTATCCCATTTTCATTGTCTCCCGTTCAACCGGCAATGAAGCGGAGTAAAACAATTGACCAAACTGAAGCCTACTCATGAATGAACCTGGTCTTGGCTATGAAGGAGGGCCACAGGGGATAGACTTGACCGCAAATTTAATCAAATTGTAGCTGACCCGACTCGCAAGATTAATGAAAAGGCCTCCTGCCTCATAAAAGGTCATGTTTTGGCGGGAATCGCTTAATTCGGACTTTCAACGTCCGACGAATTCGATGTAACGGAAACGTTTCTGTTTATTTTGGATGATCATATGGTGGAATCCGGGATAAAGAACGGTTTATAAGGAATTGTGCCGAGTACAATGACTGGGAAACAGCTGGCTCCGTTTCGAAGATGACATGGATGAATATATCAAGATTTAATGGCTTCAATGGAAGAATCTTGAGAGGATTTGATAGCATTTTGAAATAGGGAAAAAACCGCGAATTTTGTGCAATGGTCTTCATTAGAAGACCATTGTGTTAACTTAAACTGAGTTTTAGGATTTCATCATTAGTGACAAGTCTAGGAATTGATGATGTAAGGACGATGTGAATTCAATATAAAATTTAATAATTTCCAAGAAAGTACCTTTTTTCATTTGAATGAATCTATTATTTTATTTTATGATCACGTATAATACATTTATGGAATTTTACATCTAGAAAATGTAAAAAATGTATTATCAGAAAATCTCATGAAGCTTGGTATGAAAGTTTTAATTTAATCAAATATTATTTTTCTGGATGTTCGAATGATTAATGCCAACATTACTTTAGGTAAATTAGAATCAATACCATTTTTAATAGGGCTTATGAAAAGTAACATAAATAGAGGTTAATTCTTGATAGAAGGTATATAAAATTATTTAAATATTTTAATATTAGCCTTCTACATATTTAATTTCAAAAAATTATAATCAATAATTATAACTTCAAGAATTAAATTAAAAATAATGTCATTTAAGTACCACTCATATCAAACGACATATAAAATAAACATTCATTATAAGACATCCAAATGATAAAACAAAATTCAATAAATAAAAATTGTTAACCAAAATCCTATATATTAAATATTTTGTATAGACAAAATTTTGTTTCTGCTGATAAATCTTATGAAAACAAATATCTTTCAAAAATGTTTAACATAATCTTAAGAATTTTATCATAAAATTATCTTACTTAGAATATTCAATAGAATATCTAACTAAGTTATTTTCTATAAAATCTAAAAATATGTAAAAACATTACTGAAAAACAAGTTTTAAGAGAGACTTTGCTTCGTCAGTATTCAAATAATTCATATTCAATAAAATATAACATCAATCAACAAAAAATATTTACTCACCCTTCAACAATTTAGAAAACTTCTGGTTAATGAATACTGAAAAATTTAAATGGAGGTTAACTACAAATAAATAATTCTGTGATTTACCCTTGATCTGAAAGATTGAAAGACAATTTAACGGCCTCTGTTCTAGCACAAGGCCTATCTGTATAAAGAATGTTAAGGAAACCAAATAATTATATATTATGAATAGTCCTTGTGCTATAGCAGAGTCCGTTAAATTGTCTTTTAGATCAAGGGTAAATCACAGAACTATTTATTTGTAGTTAACCTCCATTTAAATTTTTCAGTATTCATTTACCAGAAGTTTTCTAAATTGTTGAAGGGTGAGTAAATATTTTTTGTTGATTGATGTTATATTTTATTGAATATGAATTAATTGAATACTGACGAAGCTAAGTCTCTCTTGAAACTTGTTCTTCAGTAATGTTTTTACATATCTTGAGATTTTATAGAAAGTAACTTAGATATCCAATAATACTGAATATTTTAAGTAAGATAGTTTTGTGATGAAATTCTTAAGATTATGTTAAACATTTTTGAAAGATATTTGTTTTCATAAGATTGATCAGCAGAAACAAAATTTTGTCTATTCAAAATATTTAATATATAGGATTTTGGTTAACAATTTTTATTTATTGAATTTTGTTATATCATTTGGATGTCTTATAATGAATGTTTATTTTATATGTCGTTTGATATAAGTGGTACTTATATGAGATTATTTTTAATTTAATTCTTGAAGTTATAATTATTGAATATAATTTTTTGAAATTAAATATGTAGAAGGCTAATATTAAAATATTTAAATAATCTTATTAAAAATATTGTGGTATTTATCTTCTTTCAAATTTTATTATAGAATAATATTGGAAATTTTCTGCTAAGGGATTTAAAGTTTACGTTTTGATCGTAATGATCATTTTGAATGAAAACTTAATAAATATTTTTTCGAATGTATGAATTAATTAGAAAGGTTGAACCTTTACATTTACGAAAAAAAAAACAATATCATGACTTCTGACTTGTATCCCATCTGATCAACCCAAATTTCCAGTACATTATAGATTATTTGGGACTCAATCTCATGAATGACAACTTCGATTTCATAAAATTTTATAGAATTAAAATTTGTTGCGAGGTACAACCGAATTACTCTGTTTGGTATTTAAGAGAATGTTGTACCAGTTTATTTGACCTACCAGCTAAATGAACTACCCGCAAAATGTTTTTACTAATGGATTATATTGATCAATCGACTACAATAGTATTAATTTAATTCGAGAACAATCAGAACATTGTCCCAAATTGGGCGATTGAACAGAATATTACTTTTTCCTGTCAGAAAACGAATCACAATTTTCTCCAACAACTGAAGGACCTCTGTATCTATATAAATAATAGATTAACCGGCGTTTCGATCCCGCTCCTTTCTTATCGAACATTATTTGAAATATAGTCGACTGGGTCGACGACGGCCCAGCAGCTGCTGAACGCCTAGCACGCGACAAGATTTCTTTATCTGTGTCAATTGTGTTATTTCATCTGCTGCGCCTTTATTGTTCCCGATGTCACCATGACTACCAGAGCCCTCCTAGTTTTTTTTTGTTGATGAATCGTCGTAATTTGTATCGCCAAACGAATTTCTTCGATGACAATCAGAAGCAATTGTGACGAAGAAGGAGCAGCTGAGAATGCTTAATTTTGGCGGTCCAGATCTGCAAGAGTTACGGTTGAATTTTTCCCCAGTTTCGCGAGTGAATAATTAGTACCAACTAATGAAGTGTTTGCCAATGAAGACCACATATTTTTAAAATGTAAAATTTCGTTTCATAGTAACTTCTTCAAATGCTTATTAAAAACTGGTCAAAAAGTAGGTAACATACAATATTCAAACGGCTTCTGTTCTAAGATGAGGCTACAAAAAAGTTTTTCGTTACTTTCAATTGGTAAAACCACCGAGTCCCTAGATGGATAGATCCAAATGAGATGAATTTGATAACTCAAATTGTTCATTCGACAAATTCCCAGAATTTTTTTTTATTTCAAAACTTTCTAACAGGTGCAGCTTCAGAGCCTTATTTTATTCATTGAAAATCTTAACACGCTCATCAAAATAATATTTCTCTTTGTAAGATGTTCCACACACGTAGAATATAACTACGATTAAGGAAGGAGCGTTGATGTACCTTTATTCAAGTAAAAAAGGACCTTTTGGTTTGTCCAATATAAGTTTCTGAACAGGACCGCATGATAATTGATGAACCCTGATAAATGTCATTTGTTGATTTTAGGTTTAGAGTTTTTAAAATTATATGTCTATGTTATTGAGAAATGTCTGTATTAGAAGATATGGTTTAAAGAGAATAAAACCAACTAAGACAGACAAACCTCATCAGAATTTAGATCGTTTTACCCATCTAGCAGATATGCTGCCAGATTCCTCATATAATATAAGACTGAATTCAGCATTATTTTGACCCAATTGAAGCAACATGAACACAACAAGAATATATTACAAATACTATGAGATTTGAAATAATCTTTTCTCGTTGGTTCAGTGAAACATTAAATTCAAAATATTGAAATGATTAACTTACGTGGGAGAATGGTCCAGTCCACTACATCAATTTCAGAAACAAATTTTTAAAAAACATGTCCTAGATACACTGCATCACTTTGTAGACATATATATTATCATCACATGTGGTGGAAGTTAATTAATAAAGAATCATAAGAAATATTGAATAATGACCAAATTATTTTTCGATTGGATGTTAAAGAATCACAAGTTCCATCACCAAAAAATGTTCAAGATATAATTCAAAAAGGGCTTTTTTTCATTTTCCTTTTTTAAAGAATATACTAACTGACAAAGAAACTGCCACACCCAGAAGGATCTGCTTAAATTAAAATTTTTTTTTTGGTAAAACATAGTATAGCAAGGAGTAAATGATCAAAAGTTGGAAAAAAAAATCGTGAAGGTCTTTTCATGTAAACATTTTGGATACTCAAATATGTAGTCGTTTTTGCAAACTTCTTAAATTTTACAACAAACCAGCTGTTCGAGGAGATCCAAAGTCGATATTTAGTTGTTGTTAAAATGCATAGAGCACGTGTACGCGGAATTTATGGCCAGCTAAGTAAATTTGAAAGAGATTGAATTATTAGTCTACGGGAGGCGGGGTTGTCATTTCGAGAAATTGCTAACCGTACGAACAGAAATCCAACTACTCTTATGACATGTCGTTAAGCGTGGTTTGATAATGCCCAAAATCGAAGAAGAGTACGCACAAATGAAGTTCAAGATCGACGTCTAAGACTTATGGCTATTAGAGACCGATTTGCGGTAACTCGATCTTTGGCTGATGAGTGGTTAGGAGAACAAGGCCATCCTGTAACTGTCCGAACGGTTTACCACCGGATAAGGTCTTTTGGACTTCATCATTATCGACCCCATCTTGTGTTACCTCTGACGGTTGAGCATCGCCGGCAACGATTACAGTGGTGCAGAGAACGTCAACATTGGAATAAGGAATAGCATCAGGTCGTCTTTTCTGATGAATCTCGATTCTCCTTGGGTGCACATGATGGCCGAAGAAGGGTTAGACGACGTCGGGAAGAAAGACGTGAACCTCAGTTTGATATTGAGCGTCATGTACACCTGACAGCAGGCGTTCTGGTATGGGGTGCTATTGCACATGCAAGTAGGTCACCTTTAGTCTTTATTCAAGGTAACATGACAGCGCCTCGTTACCTTTAAGAAACAGAGGAGCCATATGTTCACCCTGGAGAATCCAATATTTCAGCAAAATAATGCTCGATCTCATGTTGCCAGAGTTAGTTTAAACTTTTTTGAAGCGACCCATGTGAATCTTTTGCCATGGCCGTCCAGATCCCCGATATTTCGCCCATAGAGCATGTTTGAGACATCATGGGTAGAAGGCTTGGAAATTCACCTCAGCCCTCACGGACATTGGCGGCTCTGAAACATGAACTACAAGTAGCTTGTTATAGTATCCCTCAAGAAGAAATAGACCATCTTATTGCATCAATGCCAAGACGTGTTGGGGAGTGTATAGATAATCGTGGTGGACAAACACATTATCAACAAATTTATTAAAAAAAATTGTAAACCCTTCGTTTTTTTCTTCAAATTTCAATCATTTACTCCTTGCTATACTATCTATGTTTTACCAAAAAAAAAAATTCAAAACTTAAACAGCTCCTTCTGGGTGTTGCAGTTTGTTTTTCAGTTAGTATATTAAAGACATCAAATGATACTAGAATAGTGTTAAGGGGAGGGCTAATATTTTTTGTTGAAATCTATTTGTTCTTCAGAAATTTTAGCGGCTTGTTTTCCAAGGGGGCTATCAATGTATGATACAGCATGATGATATGATACAGCAGAGCGTGTTGGTGACTTCTTTTTATGGATTTTAGTAAGGCCATATAATTTAGGAGGTGATTCTTATTGACAAGTTTGAATATTTCATAGTTTGTTAGAATTTTTTGATTTTTTTTGAGAGTTGGTTTCAGTTTTATTTGAGTTTTTGAGACAGGATCCTTTTTTGATTTCATTGGGGATTCTTCTTCTAAAAAAATGTTTATTTTCTGGTGTTATTCTTCATTGAATTTCCTTTAGCAGTTTTAGTCATTATTAAATTATTATTTCGAATTTTGTTTCGTATTCATTTTTCTTCATGATTCTGTGATTCTGTAGGGTTTCTTTGGGTTAGTGGTAATAAATGGCGATATGTTATACTATTATAAGATTTATAAAGCGCGTTTAGATGTTTTTGAATACATGATCAACCGACTGAATCACATGTTGAATTTACCTGTGCATACAATGAATGGGACAATCTCTTGGCGTTTCTTCTTTTGTATCTACGTCCGCTCCATTGGATCTCGAACACTTCTCAGGGCATATATTTCCATCAGTTCGACAGATGTCCCTGTCGAACAAGGAGTCACTGAGCTCAAATATCATGCAGAATGAATCTCGTGAAGAAGTGACATGTTCCAGATCCTCAATTCTTTGACGAGAACTTAAACGTGTACAGATATAACGAAATAAATTTCAAATTTCGTTCCAAATACTGATTTAATCGAAAATGATATATTTCGGTATAATAATATATATTTATTAAATTTAACAATGAAAAGAAACATTACAAAAAATATGAGCGACCATAGAAATATCAGAAATTTAAATTGATCACTCATTTTAGTAACGAAAAAATATTAAAAGGCAGCAGCCTTCTCTAAACAACTTGGAATTACGAAACTTTTGGTTTGGGTTCTAAATAATCAGAAGATCTGTTTTCGGGTTTTAGTTTAATATAGTTCACATATATTGTTAACATTCTCTGAATTATAAGAAGTGAATTATAAAAAAAGAAATTGATTAATGAAAATCATTGAAATCATAACATTTTTGGAATCTCGCTATGATGTCCTGAAGAACTTGAGTGGATTTGTAAATAAAACGTTTCAAAACTTGGATATTCTCGGAAATCGAAGAAACACAAACATGTGGTATTCCTAATCCTTGGGCCTATCTCATTAAAAAGACTTGACAGGTAGATAAAACTATATTGGCTGTTCTTAAGGTCTTCCATTCCGATGGCCAAATGTTTTCGATCTGACATAAACCAGGATTCTCTTAAATAAGATATCCGATTAAAGTGTCATTCAATTCTGAAATAATGCAGTTTTTTTTTTCAAATAACAAAGATATTGAAAGTTTTTTTTTCGATCTCAGGGTGGTCGTTGATGGCACAGAACTTTGCAAAAATCGGCGAAATTGCTGATCCACTAGCTCCACAACTTGAGGAATAAATCTTCAGGGAGTGGAAATTGACGGTTGTAAAAGCTATGGGTGTTTAAAATTATACAAAACATTCGAATGTTGGATGGAGTGACTTGGTGATAGTTAATTTTAAGAATGGAATAAATAAAAAATTACTGTGTTTCCTTTCACTTATTCATTACTGAGGATATAGTGATTGGAGTTTCGTAGTTTGTTTAGAACATTGATATGTGGGGAATAACACAGTTTGATAGTTTTATTGCGGGATTCTTTTAACTTTTGTGAACCTCTATTGATTCCAGGATGTCTAGTTTTTTTCCTTTCGCTTTCAGATGTACTATTTCGAGATTTTTTAATTCTGGGAAAACATGACTTGTTTCGAAAAAATGTTAAGTAAGAATTATTTTTTCGACGTCTAGATGATGCTTGATGTTTTTTGAACCTTTTTGCGAAAGTTCTCCCGGTGTTTTCTACATGTGAGTAAAAAACTGCACTCATGACAACTTAATCTATAAACTCCCGAATTACTGAGCCGGTTGTTCTTGTCTTTAGCATGAAATTGGGATTAGAACTTTTATATAAGGGTGTGAAAACTTTTTTATGTTACATTTTGAAATTATTTGACCTATCTTTCATGAAAATGGTCCGAAATATGATAGTTTTACAAATTTTTCGTTATTGTTATCTGTTCGGGAATTGGGGTATATTTGTTTCAGAATGAGTTTCTTGTTTATGAGGGAATATATAATTTTTGGTTCGAATGGGTATTTGTTTGATTGTATTTAATTCGTTTGACTAATTTATATACATATTTATATACTTCAGATCAATTATTACAAATTAGTTCATAAACTTTCAGATTTATTATCTTTATTTGTTTTATCTCTTGTGTTCCCTGCCATAAAAGATAGGAGTAACATTTGCATTTTTATTCCACTCGTAAACATAATATCAGATAACATTTCTGAGTAATTAAGGAAAATTTTGGACGTAGTATTCAGAATGATTAATTTTCACAAATTTTTCTGGTTATTTAATACAGCAATTGTATCGCTATCACAGTAGCATCTTCAGGTAGGTTTACATTTTCAATAACTCATTCAAAATGAAGATGCTACTGTGATAGTGAAGCAATTGTTGTATTAAATAACAATAAAAATTTGTGAAAATCAGAATAACCTTATTTAGTGTGGATTTTCATCAAGTAAATACTGATACAATCAAATATTTCAGCGTTTAGAGTTTTTGAAGTCTTTTTCCCAAAGAATTATTTATTTGTAGAGATAATTTGCCGTAATGTTTGAGAGATTTTAAGGTTTTTTCGGTGTTTACTTTAACTTTTGTTATATTCCTAAATAGCCTATTTATGCTGTTTTCTGGCTATTTACTATTTATTACTGATGGCGAATAACTGTTATTAGTTGCTATTTGTTTGGTTAAATTCAATTCATGTTTAAAATTCTTCAGAAATGAAGGAGTTGTTAATAACCTGTTATCTAGGTTATGATATGCTGAACACTTATGTTCAATTGGACGAAACCATTTTTCGGGAATTATTAACCATTTAAAAACCAAATTAGAAACTTTCAAATCGTCGAGCTCGCGCAGAATAATCAATTTCCTAGGAAAATCACATTTCTTCCCCTTCAATTTTTTTCTAGCCTTCAATCTTCTCTTTAGACGGTTCGACGAGTTTCTGCGAGGCAGTAAATGCAGTTATTACCACCACGTCAGGATAGGCCGGTTTGAATTCTTTTCAGAGGGTGGTGGAGGGAATCTTGGGGTGAGTTCGTCGGGATTTGATGCATGCCGTAAGCGGCTTCTCGCCCGAATTCGATAAAATGGGGAAAGATGCGTTCCGTCCATAACCTCACCGACGAAACGTCTGGCTCCTGTGTTGTGAGTCCAGTTTGTGAGGAAACCAGTGGCAGCGGAAGGAAATCGATGTTAATAGGAGGGGATCCGTTAGCAGTTTGTCGATGAAAATAATCAAAGATTCTTTTAGTTGAATGGGTCCTTGATTGGAATATATTAGGGGGTAGTATATGACTAACATAAATAGTGAAAAATGTATTGGTACTTTTTTCATTAACATCTCCAGAGAGACAAACTCATAGATTTTAATCTTGAGAATTCACCAAACACCATGGATGTCAACCTGTGGATTCATTACTTCCATTTCATTCTAATTAGACTCGCCAAAAAAGTGTGTTTTTCATTTTGAGAGTGAGAGTTGTTTCTAAATTTTGGGATGGTATATTAAATTACAAACATTAGAAATCATCGCCAAATCAGCTTAAAGTAAGCTGTCTACAAAGTGTTCTCAAAAATCATCTTGAGAAGAATAACCAATATTTTGGGTGAAAATCAACCAACTGAGCAAGCAGAATTTAGAACTGGCTACTTAACTATGGACCACCTATTCACCCCAACCCTGATCGATGAAAAATACAAAGAATACAACAAAAAATTGTACCTAGCATTTCTAGATTACAACAAGGCCTTTTATATTTTGCATTATATCGTTTTTTTTTTTTAGATTGATAGAACTTTCGATAGGGAAAACTGTGATTTGACAGAAGGTAGAAGCCATGTTGTTTTGACATTTCTGTTCAGTAAGCATTGACAATTTATCATGGAAAGACTAACATCACAACAACGTTTGCAAATTGTTGAAATTTATTTTCAAAATCAGTGTTCTCTTCGCCAAACTTATAGAGTACTTCGTGAAATTTATGGTCCACATAATCGTCCATTAGAGCAGCTCATTCGTCGAACTATCGATAGATTATGGACAACATTTTCTCTATTCGATGCAACAACAACAACAAGACAATGAACTGTACGTAAAAAAGAAAATATCGCTGCTGTGCATTCACCACATGGAAAATTTTGCGTAAAGATTTTGGTCTACACCCATACAAGATCCAACTGGTTCAAGAACTAAAGCCATTTGACTATAAGCGTCGTTTGTTTGCTGATTGGGCCCTAGAACGGGTTGAAGTTGATCCACTTTTTTATCGTAAAATTGTGTTTAGTGTTGAAGCTCATTTCTGGTTGAACGGCTAACAGCAAAATTGCCGTAAATGGAGTGAAAACAATCCTCAAGAAGTTCTGGAGGTTCCATTGCATCCTGAAAAATGCACTGCATGGTGTGCTTTACACGCTGGAGGCATGATCGGTCCATATTTCTTTAAAACGATGCTGGAGCTAATGTTACAGTGAATGGTGCCCGTAACAGATCGATGATCAATGATTATTTGTTTCAAAATTTGAATGGTATCGACCCAGATTTGTTTTGTTTCCTACAAGATGGTGCAACACCTCATGCTGCTACCGTAACATTTAATTTATTGAAAGAAAGATCTGGCGATAACATTATTTCGAGAAATGGTCTAATTAATTGGCCTCCAAGATCATGCGACATAACTCCACTGGATTATTTTCTTTGGGATTATGTCAAGTCATTGGTTTATGCTGATAAACCAGAAACAATAGACGCTTTGGAAGCCAACATAACTCGTGTTATTGATGAAATAAGGCCTGAATTACTCGAAAAAGTGGTCCAAAATTGGTATGGTCGAATGCGGTTCATCAGAGCTAATCGTGGTGGACATATGCCGGAAATTATTTTCAAAACATAAATGTCATAAAATTATCTTTCAAATAAAAAAAAAATTTGGCTTAAATCTCAATTTTGTTTCAAGTTAAAGATCTATCACTCTAAAAGAACACCCGAGGCTATTGAGAAATATAACTGTCAACGTCACAAATAAACAATGGCTGCCATGCGTGAGTAATGTCAATTTAAAAATGCCGCGTTCCCATTAAGAGACTCTTTATTATGCATACTGAAGTTGGAGCTGAATATCTTGAATTTTTCTTTGAGGTATTGATTAATTTTTGTTTACTTTTCAGAAATTGGGTTTAAAAATTTTTCAATTTGAATTAGAACTTTCCCCAAGTAGACTTATAATCCATATAATGCTTATATGCTCCAAGTGATTTATACTCATGAAATTTTACATAAATATTCGAATATCTCATTTTGTTACATCTATTTGTCTCTATTCTCCGAATTATTAAAGAAAAAATTTCCTTCATATTGTATGTAGTAAGGTACCTAAACACTTAAGATCATTATGATTAAAAATTTACGAAACACGTACCTAATATTTTTTCTGCATAGCGGAATTTTTATTTTTGTTTTGATTCTTATCGAACGATCTTCATGAAATTTTTACGAACACGTTATTACTCTTCCAAATCCCAAATTTCAGGTGAATCAGATTTCTGGTTTGAGAAATATTTATAAAAATTCCATTGGACTACTTCTGATAAAGAACGAACTCTACCGCTATATTCAGTTCCGAAATTTACTCCGAAAGTTTCAAGTGTCTACCTCTTTCCGTTCGAAAGTTATAGTGTTTCAGGTAGCACTAAACGCTGTTCTGATCATCAAATTATATTTTTTTAGAGCTTCTAATTATACCTAACGAAAATCCTAACGAAATTTCGCACGTTATCATTCTACTTATAAATGGTGAATTTCAGAGAAATTTTGATGAGAGAAAAGAAGTTTTTAAATTTTGGAAAATATTTCCAAATTCCGTGGAGCAAACATTAATTTGATTCTCATGGCAATAAAAATATTTCTATATCAATTTAAGTGTTTCAAAACCTTTCTGAATTCGTTGAATTTTGAACAGTCAATGACTTCGTGCTGCATGCGTCAGAATTACAGTAGTTTCCTTTATGATGGGAGATTAGAAATAGGTGTTGAAAGCAGAAAATACATATTTATGCGATCAATATAACCACCCTTATTTGCATGAAGTTGTAGATCAATATTTGACGTTGCACCGATAATGATGGGTTATTGCAGTTTTGAAATATGTCTTCCTTATCAATATTTGCTTCATTAGTATCTTTTACTGACAGTAATTATAACGAAGCTCTCTAGCTGTCATTTTAACATTAATAGTGTGGAAAAAAATCAAAAGTTCTGCATCAACTACTTTTTTACTGTTATTTCCTATCATGACTGGATTTTTCATACTCTCAAGTAGTTTATAGGATGTTCATTATCACTAGGCATGAAAAATTGTTGTTGACACAATTTCCATAGCTCACTTGACCGCAATAGAGAATTTTCCATTAAATATTGCAGCTGCTCAAAAATAAAAACTCTGTGGAATCAAATCATAGTTTCTGAATGTTAAATTCAACTCACCGATGAAATTGATTATTTTCATTTTACCAAAGTTGAATTGGTTTTGAACTAAAATAGATTTTGATAAATTTTTATTTTCCTGCGAACATACACTGAGAAAATTATCTAGAGCAATCTTGCGATAGTAATGCTCATACCGTTTCACAACTTCATCAATGAAATACTTCCTGTTTTATTTTGGTACAGCATTTGCTTACTCTTGGTTCCTTCTAGATCGATATATACTGTTCACTTAGAAGCTTTTTCAGTCATTTCATATTTTCAAACTACAAGTTTTCGAGACACAAAACACTAGCGTTACCGTTCAATAAATTTAAAAAAAGGTGAAAAGCATTGACGTGAACCAGGAGCTAGTTTATATTATCTACGATTTTTTTGGTCTTCTAATTAAACAATCTTCACGAAATTTTATATCAGCCTTCTTGTTATTTCGCAAGTAAACGCTAAATTTAAACTCGATCGTTGAACTGTTGTTTTGATTTCTTCAGCTCTCAACGCTGTTTCGTCCACACAATTTTTGCCTTTCTTTTGAATCTTTCGATCACATGATCCCCATAAGATTTTTCAGAAACGTGTGCGTTACCATTACCCTTCTTAACCCTAAATTTCAGATCAATCGGATTTGTAGTTTGAAAAATATCAATAAAATGAGAGAATAATTCAAATGTGAATAACTGCAAAATGATTTTGCCCAATAACGAACTCAATCGAGATATTCAGGCCCCCTCAAAAGTTTCAATTCTCCATCTCTTTGCGTTCGAAAATTTAAGGTATTCCTCAACGCACACAAATTTTTTCTTTGTGAAACTTCTGATCATACAATCCAGGCGAAACTTTACAGGAACATGCGTGTTATTATTCTAAGGGGCCTTTCATTGACAATGCCCCTTTTTGTTTCGTGAATAAAACACATAATTTATTTGAAAATCATTGAAATTTTTATTTTATCATAAAGTACAATGAATACCATTAGTTATGAAATAAAATATATCATTTAAATGTCCACTACGGAAACGCTGGCAGGAATGAAGTCGTTAAACCCAATTTTCCATGACCCTCTCACACAAATCAGGAGGTAGTATGTTAGCAATTACTCGTTTAATATTGGTCTGTAAATCGTCTAAATTTGCTGGATGATTGCTGTAAACCAATGACCTAATGTGACTCCAAAGAAAGAAGTCCAATGGAGTTAAATCGCAGGAACGAGGCGGATAATTTATCGGCCCATTTCTTGAATTTTTTCTGATTTTTTCTAAGCACCAATTACTGTATACACGACGCTTCAAATGATTTGTTGGTTTGAGTTCTTGGGTTAAAACAATTTTGTATGAATGTAAACCAAGGTCCTTTCGTAAAATTCGCCACAAAGACGTCTGGAAGATGCCTAGTTCTTGTGAACGTCAAGAAATCGATAAATTTTGGTTTTCACGAACACTTTCACGTACAGCAGCAATATTCCCTTCAATTCTTGCATTTATTTGTCTCACTGGCACTGTTACATTAGGAAGTGTAAAATTTGTTTCAAACTTCTTCACTAATCGTTCAACTGTTCTTTTATCTGGACGATTATAACGATCAAAAATTGGAGTTTAAGCACGTAAAGTTAGAGTAACAGATCGCGATATTTCATAATAAATTTGGATTATTTGTGAATGTTGTTAGTGTATACCATTTCATCATTAAACGGTAGACATTGAAAGATACAACTGTCAATGTCACAAATAAACAATGGCTGCCATACGTGAGTAAGGTCAATTTTGAAATGGGGCGTTCCCATTGAAAGACCCTTCATTATACCATTTTGCTGACATGAAAGAAGGCTGATGATTATCGGTGAGTTTTCAAATGCTTTTTTGAAAATGTGCTTAAGGAGCTTTTCAAAGTGAGGTTTTTTCAAAGAATTTCTTTAGTTGTTGGGTATTTTAAGGGTGGAATTTGTTTTCTATGCCGATATGAAACAGTGCTGTCTTCACTAAATATGTTTGATTGTATCGGTCTCTACTTGTTGGAAATAGATCTCGATGATTAAAGTAAAACAACTTAATTTCCGCTAATTTATTTAATTTCACAACAATTGTTTCGTCATGACAACATGACTTCGTCAGATGAGTATGGTACTCACTACTCATCACTAAATATTTGTTGAATAAATTCAATCAATATTCTATATTTTCTTTGGATTCTTTTGTCTCTTTTTGGTTTGGTGTGATTAATGTGAATTCTATATATGTATTGAACAGAAACAATTTATAAGGCATTTATTTAACCCGATTTTAAAAGGTTTTCAAGAAGTTTCATAAAATTAAAATTTGTAACGAGGAATAAAAGTTTTACTCTGTTTGAAATCCTTTTTGAATGCACCAACTCTAAAAGACTTGTCAAGCTGGCTTAGTTTTTTTTCAGTACAGATAGTGAAAATTGGCCATAAATTCTGAATACTTAATTGGGAAAAAAGTGACATTTTCTTTCAAGCTAGGGCAGTTGGTCTAAAATACTAGTCCACAATACACAAAAGCATTTTGCAGGATAACACAATAAAAATAAAATCGAAAATAATGAGTGGCTGAAGATTTTCTCGATTTTTTGAAATGCCCGCTTTCGGCTTAACATCGACTTCAGGGACACATGTATAATCATCATTAAGATCTGATGTAAAGGGTCTTTCAATGGGAACGTCCAATTTTTAAATTGACATCACTCACGCATGGCAGCCATTGTTTATTTGTGACATTGACAGTTGTATTTGTCAATGTCTACCATATACAAATAATCCAAATTCATTATGCAAAATCGCGATCTCTAACTTTACGTGCTTTAACCCCAATTTTTGGTCGTTATAATCGTCCGGATAAACAGTTGAACGTTTAGTGAAGAAGTTTGAAACAAATTTTTACACTTTATGATGTAACACTGTCAGTGAGACAAAGACATGCAAGAAATGAAGAGAATATTGCTGCCGTACGTGAAAGTGTTCGAGGAGACCAAATTTTATCGATTTTTTGACGTCCACAAGAACTAAACATCCCCCTGACGTCTTTGTGGCAAATTTTACGAAAAGACATCTATACAAAATTGTTTTAACCCAAGAACTCGAACCAATAGATCATTATTGAAGACAAAATTTGGTGATTCGATTATTTCAAGAAACGGACCGATAAATAATCCGCCTCGTCCTGCGATTTAACTTTATTGGACTTCTATGGGGCTACATCAAGTCATTGGTTTAAAGCAATCATCCAGCAAATTTAGACGATTTACATATCAATATTTAACGAGTAATTGCTAACATACGACTTGATTTGTGTGAGAGAGTCATGGAAGATTGGGTTCAACGACTTCATTCCTGCCAGTTTTTCCGTTCTGGATATTTAAATGATGTTTTGTTTCAGAACTGATGGTATCCATTTTACTTTATAATGAAATAAAAATTTCAATTATTTTCAAATAAATATTGTGTTTTATTTACATAAAAAAATGAAAGACCCTTTACTTCCCGTCTTGAATCAGTTCAAATTAAAAACCTGAGAAAGCCATAGTGAGGTAGGGCATTTGTTGTTAATGAACATTTGTGGGAATTACACATAATTATAATGTTTTATGCAACCCTTCCAGGTAATTTTCAATTTTATATTTTTATCAAAATTTTAATTTAAATCATACTGGAAATCCCAATTCAAATAAAAGGTTAGCAAATCCTCGATTAATTTCGTACTGGACAAAGAATATGCCGCGGTTGTCATAGTAAAAAATTCAGAGGAATATCCAGAATGACGCACAGGGACCCGCTTCTACCGCGCGCGCCCCTGAGTCGTCAGCCGCACTCAATCTGCCTGGCACAGGATCTTGCATAGATGGCGAGGTTGTCGGCTGAGGCACGCCAGGACCAGCTACAGGATCGATAAGATTACGAGTGCAACGATGACTCACGCGACACCCCCCGACCCCGGTGCTCTCTCTGCTGCGTCCCTTCGTCGATGCCCCCTGCACCCCCCTACACAGCCACGCACCTAGCAGCGCCACTGCCGATGAAAAAATCAATCCGACGCTGCAAATATCAAATGTTGCCAAATTGCCGAACGGAATATCAATGCCGTTTGGCTCATTAGGACGCAATTTGCCGAAAAGCGGACGACGAAATACGGGAACAGTATTCTGGAACCGGACGCGTCTCCTCTGGCAATTTGGTAACGGTGTTTCGGGGACCGAATACAAGGCAATTTCATTAGTGAAGGACGTGTCTACAGCTTTGATCAAGTCACGTCATGAAGCATCTCTGTAATAATATTTTGTTACTGTTAAGTCTACCAGAGAAAATATAATTTTCTATCCAATCAAAAACACTGCACTCAGGAAGAAATTAACAAAAACTACACTAGTGTAGTCGATTAATGAATATAAATGATCAGCAATAACATTTTTCGGGTAGTTCAATAAGCCGGTAGTTCAAATGAACCTGTAGAACATTTGCGGCGAGTGGGCGTGTCTTACTGTTTCTTGATTGTTTCGGTCTCTAAGACGGAAATATATCGTAAATGATTTAAACTAAAACACCTTTTTTCCGCTATCATTTATTGTTTACACAACAATTGTTTCGTCGAATACATTTTTACTTCATCAGGTGAGTATCGTGACTAACTACTCTTACAAAATCGGTCTCCTTAAAAAACAAGTTGAAGCAAAAAGAAACGTGAAAACATGAAGGTTTGTTTTGGTAATTTTTAGAATTTATTCAAAAAGGTTCAATAACAGTGATCGCCTTAAATCTAGTCGTTAAATAAAATATTTTTCATGATGTCGGCTTATATCTAGTGCTTTTAAAAAGTCCAGTCTATTGCATCTGTTCTCTATATGAGGAACTTCGAAATTATGGTCACGAATCATGTCCTGTTTCTTGAAGATGGTTGGCATAGGTAAAATTTGATTTATTTTCAACAATTTGATTCGAAAATAGGATGAAAGAACATCAAAAATCATTCGTTAAAAATAAATCAAATTCTACCTATGCCAACCACCTTCAAGAAACATGATTTTAACCATAATTTCTAAGTTCTGCAAATAGAGAACGAATACCTTTTAGAAGCACCAGAAATAAGCCGGCGCCATAAAAAAAATATTTAACTTGACGACCAGACGGATTTAAACCGATATCTGCGATTGAACCTTTTTGAATAAATTCTGAAAATTCCCAAAACAGATTATCACGTTTTTTTCTGCTCAAACTTGTATTCAAGGAGACCGATTTTGTAAGAGTATTTTGTTAGCATTAATAAATGTAATTGACGAAACAATTGCTGGGTAAAGATTAGATATTAGCAGAAATAAAGTTTTACTTTTAATCATGTCTAACTGTTGTATGTGATCTCCGTAATCAGGGAAAACTGAAATGTCACATTTTCTTCCGTTCTTAGAAAATGAACGGAAAGTCGTACGGAATGAAAATGATTTAATCATAAACGGTTGGTAATCGATGGATGTCTAACCTTCAGTCGGGAAGCGAATCATTACATACTTCATACTTTCCCTGCTAGCAAATGTCACCTTGCCATCGAACTTATCTCACTTTTCCGGCTAGTAAATCTCACTTACCACTTACCGGCTAGCTTGTGTCACTTTACCGGCTAGCTTGTGTCACTTTATCGGCTAACTTGTGTCACTTTACTGACTAGCATGAAAATAAATCGGAATTAACTCGAGATGCATTCAATATACGCTTCCTACGTATTTCCCTTGCTTCACCTGGAATAAGGCCTTCAGATGCTTGTTCTGTAGCCACTCGAAGTTCTGGTGATGTAGATTCAAATTCCTAGTCGAACATTTTTCGTTAATATTGTCAAAAATTAAATTGTAAATAATGACTCAACTGTCAGATCCTCTATATGGTTGAATCATCAAACTTTTTATGTTGCCTAGCAACGGACTCACAATTTGCATGAAAATAATTTGTAATATTGTAATGAAAATTGTTACCAGTACTAAATATCGGGTGTTTTTCTAGTGTGATAAAACTTTCGATAGGGATAACTGTGATTTGACAGAAGGTAGAAGCCATGTTGTTTTGACATTTATGTTCAGTAAGCATTGACAAATTATCATGGAAAGACTCACGCCGCAAAAACGTTTACAAATTGTTGAAATTTATTTTCAAAATCAGTGTTCTATTCGCCAAACTTATAGAGCACTTCGTGAAATTTATGGTTTACATAATCGTCCATCAGAGCAACTTATTGGTCGAACTATCGATAGATTTCGGACAACATTTTCTTTACTCAATGCAACAACAAGACAAAGTGTGTTAATGATGATACAGATTTGTCTATTTGTCGACGTTCACAACAAGTTGGACTCTGTGCATTTACAACATGGAAAATTTTGCATAAAGATCTTGGTCTACACCCAAGATCCAATTAGTTCAAGAACTAAAGCCACTTGACCATAATGAAGGCCGTTTGTTTGCTGATTGAGCCCTAGAACATCTTGAAGTTGATCCACTTTTTTATCGTAAAATTGTGTTTATTGATGAATCTCATTTCTGGTTGAACGGCTATGCAAACAAGCGAAATTGCCGTATATGGAGTAGAAACAATCCTCAAGAAGTTCTGCAGGTTCCATTACATCCTGAAAAATGCGCTGTATGGTGTGCTTTACACGCTGGAGGCATCATTGGTTCATATTTCTTTGAAAACGATGCTGGAGCTAATGTTACAGTGAATGGTGCTCGTTAGAGATCGATGATTATTTGTTTAAAAATTAGAATGTTATCGACCCAGAAGTGTTTTGGTTCCAACAAGATGGTGCTACACTTCATGCTGCTACTATAACAATTGATTTATTGAAAGAAAGATTTGGCGATAACATTATTTCGAGCGTCCAAGATCATGCGACATAACTCCACTGGATTATTTTCTTTGGGGTTATGTCAAGTCATTGGTTTATGCTGATAAACCTGAAACAATAGAAGCCTTGGAAGCCAACATAACTCGTGTTATTGATTAAATAAGGCCTGAATTATTTGAAAAAGTGGTCCAAAATTGGTCTGGTCGAATGTGGTTCCTCAGAGCTAGTCATGGTGGACATATGCCGGAAATTATTTTTAAAACATAAATGTGATGAAATTATCTTTAAAAAAAATGGCTTCAATCTTCAATGTGTTTTATTTCAATTTAAAGTTATATCACTCTAAAAAAAATACGCGGTATTATCAAAACTTGATTGTTAATGAGACAGATTGTGATTAAAATGGTATACAAACCATGGGTAAAATCATTTCAGCCTCATCTCTGCTGCATACCTTGCCGTTCGGCTGTAATGGATTACTTCCCAGCTCGGCATGTAATATACAGTGTATAACAACTTCGAATTCGTGTTTCAAGGCATAAATCGTTTCTGGATGGTTAGCGTAACACTTATCCTTAAGGGATTCCCACAAAAAATAGTCCCCGAGGTGAAAATGAGCTTCATCGCTAAAGATGATGGCAAAACGCTCATCTTCGACCATGTGCGAAAAATATTCAGTTCTTGAGCACGATGACCGGTTGATGTTGATGAAGTTTCATACACGTTCTGGGCTACAACAGCAATATTTTCAGGTGTGATCACTGGGCGAGAAGGTGAACGAGTTGTTTTATCGAAAAACGATCTAGTTATTACGAACATTTGATTGCCGTGAGGCAATAAATTGAATTTTTCACGTAAAACTCTAACAGATTCACTTTAGAAATGAGTTTTCAATATTTCCCAGTTTTGTTCAAGCGTAAGTCGTTCCATTTCGTTAATGTCAAATATTAAACTACCTTTTTATCAAAATACGAATGACAGAATTGCTGGCAGACTCGAAAATGCTTCAAAATGCAAACTCTAGATTATTATTATCCTGATACTCCTAGATCTTCTGTGAAGATCCCTCAGAAGCTTTTTCAGCTTGTACGAGTTAGGAGTTCAGTTGTGTTCTGTGTAGGCTTTGTTACTGCGATCTTGCGCCACTTTAGGTCACAGCACTGTTAATTTTTGACCCAACAGTGAAATGGTGGCAGATACCCGTCCAACTAGAAAATTTCTTTTCTACCTGAATAGGATTCGAACCCTGGACCTCCCGGTCACGAGTCCGATGCTCTCCCGCTGAGCTATCCACACTCATGGCTCACTCAATACTTATAAAAATAATAAAATATTATCTCGCATTATATCTTTTTCAATACAAACACCCAAATTGGGAATATGATTCGGACCAGTGAAAATCCCAAACGCAGCGGATTCCATTTTTGTGGATTGCTTGTCATGTTAAAGGAAGCTCATCCCCAGACAATAGAGTCTTTGAGCACGTTTCGTGGTTTGAAGGGGCAAATACTTGAACTCTTGATTGCGACTCAACATCCAATTATTCGTTTCGCATCACAGAAGGGAGAGAACACCTTATATATTCAAATAAAAAAAAATGGAAAAAGCGGATTGAAATATTCCTTTTCATTGAGATATACCTTCGTGAAACAAACAACTAGTCTAAAATTTGGTAACACTGAAATTGGTAAACACCTGATAAATGAGTTTTGTTCATTTTAGGTTTAGAGTTTTTTAAAATTATTCCTAATGAATAATTGGTTCTGAAAGATATATTTATGTCTGTTGTTTTGATATTCAAATTTTGTTATATTTCTTCTATCAAGTAAAAAGCCTTTCACTATTTTAAATTATCATGTAGTTCCTGCCCAAAAACTAATATTGGACAAACCGGAAGATTCTGACATTAGAATTAAGGAACACCGATATGCTGTTTCCTCAATGATAAGATAGATTTTACGTATGCGGAGCATCTAATAGAAAAAAAACATTATTTTGATGAACGTTTTAAGGTTTTGCATAAAGAAAATAAGGGGCTGAAGCTGATCCTGTTTGAAAGTTTAGAAGTAAACTGATTTAGAAATTCGGGGAATGTGAGTTACCAAAATTTAGACCGGTTGTTTATGAGAATCTGAAGAAGTTATTATGTAAACGATACGCGCTATGTGACCAATTAACAATAATTAATAGAAACCAACCTATATCGTCCGTCTTGACAGTATCCAGAAAAAACAAAGCTCAATTGTAATTACTTAGTGTATATTTTTAACTCTTGAATTAACAATAGACAAATATTGCATGCAGCTTTGGCCACAGCCGACTATCTGCACAACCTATTTTATACATAAATTTTTTCTTAGAATGTTACGAAAAAGAACTATATTAAAATTACGAAAAATAATAGATTCCGGATACTTTCTAGAGGGACTATATATGTGTATTATTCAATTGAAGTGTACAATGAATTTCTATGAAGTAAAAGCCTACACGATTCGCAGTTTTCCATGTTTTGCCTTAGGACCAGCAGCTCTTTTTAGAAGGAAAGTGCTCATCAAAAAAGTAGACAAATAAAAAATTTATATGAACCGAGCAGATATCTGTTCATTTTTCTGATGAAACTATAGAAATGATAGCTGCGGTATCTGCATTCAACTGGAAAAGCCCATAATCTTCTGTATTATTAGGTTTCTTGTTATTTATCCTATGATTAAAGTAAAACAACTTAATTTCCGCTAATTTATTTAATTTCACAAAAATTGTTTCGTCATGATAACATGACGAAACAATTAAAATGAAATTAAATAAATTAGGGGAAATTAAGTTGTTTTACTTTAATCATCGAGATGTATTTCCGACAAGTAGAGACCGATACAATCAAACATTATTATTCCTAATATTCTGTCTGAACTTCTGTCTCAGGGTGGAAGAGGCTCTAATTACCTTCTTCTATAAACTCGCCCTTGACGCATTATGAATAAGTAATTAATATTTCATTGAAATCATCTAACCTGTGTTGATTTATAATATTTTGTTATCATTCATTAACATATTTGTGGATGGCAGACCTTCTAGCTCTCAAATGTTATACAACCAAACATTTTCTGATAGTTTGATTAGATGAGACTCTTTCAGCTTCCCTGAAGAAGGTATCGGGTGTTTTTTAGAGTGATAGATTTAAAATAATATTGAAGCCAAATTTTTTTAATTTGAAAGATAATTTTATCACATTTATGTTTTAAAAATAATTTCCGGCATATGTCCACTACCACTAGCTCTGAGGAACCGCATTCGAACAGACCAATTTTGGACCACATTTTCGAGTAATTCAGACCTTATTTCATCAATAACACGAGTTATGTTGGCTTCCAAAGCGTCTATTGTTTCTGGTTTATCAGCATAAACCAATGACTTGACATAACCCCAAAGATAATAATCCAGTGGAGTTATGTCGCATGATCTTGGAGGCCAATTAATTGGAGCATTTCTCGAAATAATGTTATCGCCAAATTTTTCTTTCAATACATCAATTGTTACGGTAGAAGCATGAGGTGTAGCACCATCTTGTTGGAACCAAAGCACTTCTGGGTCGATTCCATTCAAATTTTGAAACAGATAATCATTGCTCATCGATCTGTAACGAGCACTATTCACTGTAACATTAGCTCCACCATCGTTTTTAAAGAAATATGGACCGATGATGCCTCCAGCGTGTAAAGCACATCATACAGCGCATTTTTCAGGATGCAATGGAACCTGCAGAACTCCTTGAGGATTGTTTTCACTCCATATACGGCAATTTTGCTTGTTTACATAGCCGTTCAACTTGAAATGAGCTTCATAACTAAACACAATTTTACGATAACAAAGTGGATCAACTTCAAGCTGTTCTAGGGCCCAATCAGCAAACAAACTACGCTTAATATGGTCAAGTGGCTATAGTTCTTGAAACAGTTGGATCTTGTATGGGTGTAGACCAAGATTTTTACGCAAAATTTTCCATGTGGTGGATGCATAGAGTTTGGCGAATAGAACATTGATTTTGTAAATAAATTTCAACAAGTTGTAAACGTTGTTGCGGCGTGAGTCTTTCCATGGTAATTTGTCAATGCCTACTGAACAGAAATGTCAAAACAACATGACTTCTTCCTTCTGTCAAATCGCAGTTATCCTTATCGAAAGTTCTATTACTCTAAAAAAAACACCCGACACGTTACCGAATCTTTGGGTAAATATCGAGTCCATGCTCGACGTATAACCCATTTGGAACATTCAACCATAAAAGGATTATTTGCATCGGTACATAAGATTCATCGCTATACGCTGACGAAAGCCAGCCTAAGCGTCCGAAGACACCAATAAAGAAATATAACACTACAGTATCATTATAACCACGAAGAAACCTAATAAAGTCGAAATTAAGTATCGCAAACAATTTGCCACGTAACAGTTTTTCTCCTCAACTCAGACATGAAAACTCATCTAAATAACCCGCGAATTTTCTTCCATTTCCGCGCAACTACCCACCCTCAAACACTCCACCAGAAATCCCTACCAGGCTAGCGACATCAGCATTCATTCCATCTATGGAAAATAAAATTCAGCGCGAGCTACAAACGTGAAAATAAAGAGCGGTCCGGATGGAGCCCTAGGTATGAATTCACCAATTTAAAAAATGTTGGAACATAAATTAGCCACGCAGGGCGGAAATGTGACGTAGGCCCTCTTTCTCTTGTTTGGCTTCTTTCTCTGGAGCGTACGAAGCTCGGGGTAGCATGCATGGTGAGGGTAGACGCCGTTGGCAACGAGGCTACGCGATACTTTCGTACATGTGTGCGTATGTGTGTGTTTGTTACGAATGCTCTGAAACAGGATGAGACCGCATATGCTGAAAGTGGTTTCCGGTCACCTTATTATATTAGAATGCATTCGGTATTTTCTAAGTTTCCTATTACCGAAACCGTTATGATGGAAATTTTGAGTTACATGAAATAATTAAACCAAAATGAGCGAAAACTTGTATTCGCTGCTCTATTCCACAGGTTCCTTATGAACCACTTCAGTCGGTACCAGTTGATCGCTGATGAGTTTCTGGTTTGATGAAGCAAGCTTTTTGATCAAATTCAACTTTATTCACTAACATATTATCCTTCAAGAACCATACACAAACATTCGAACGCTAATTCAACCTTCAGATACCGTTCTTGCAGAACGATTTAATAACAATAACTAGCTTAGTCGATTGATTAATATAACCGATTGATGAAATTTTCTGGGGTAGTTCAATGGGCCGATAGGTCGAATGAACAGGTATGACATTTAAGACAAAAGGGCGTGTCTAATTGTTGTCGGTGATCTCCGAAAATCGAGCAAAATTGAGGAATGTCACATTTTAATTCATAGTAAATGGAAATCGAATAGAAACTAAAATGCTTTGATTATTTAAACCGTTTTTTCAACATTAGACCCGTAACCACACTTTTCTTGCAGGCTGCTCCGGAAGGAAGCCTATCAATTTGCAAAAAGATCATTTGTAAGATAAGTCTTCTGTGGTTGGTGTTAAAGGAGGATTACTGGTTTAATATTCAGCACAGGTTGATAATTCTTTATTATCTAAAAATTAGGGTCACGAAAAAATTGAAACAATGGTTGAACATGAAAACCAACGAAATCATCACAAAAAATTAGAACAATTAGGAATATGACTGCAGCAAGAGTCATAAAACTTTAAATTGAAATAAAACACATTTAAATTAAGATTGAAGCCAAATTTTTCTTTATTTGAAGGAAAATTTCATTACGCCAATTAATTGGACCATTTCTCGAAATGATGTTATAGCCAAATCTTTCTTTCAATAAATCAATTGTTACGGTAGCGGCATGAGGTGTAGCAGCATCTTGATGGAACCAAAACACTTCTGGGTCGATGCCATTCAAATTTTGAACCAAATAACCATTGATCATCGATCTGTAACGAGCACCATTCACTGTAACATTAGCTCCAGCATCGTTTTTAAAGAAATATGGACCGATGATGCCTCCAGCGTTTAAAGCACACCATACAAGGCATTTTTCAGTATGCGATGGAACCTGCAGAACTTCTTGAGAATTGTTTCACTCCATATACGGCAATTTTGCTTGTTTAAATAGCCGTTCAACCAGAAATGAGCTTCATCACTAAACTCAATTTTACGATGAAAAAGGGAATCAACTTCAAGCTGTTCTGGGGCCCCAATCAGCAAACAAACGACGCTTATTATGGGCAAGTGGCTTTAGTTCTTGAACCAGTTGGATCTTGTATGGATGTAGACCAAGATCTTTACGCAAAATTTTCCATTTGGTGCATGCACAGAGTCCAACTTGTTCTAAACGTCGACGAATAGACAAATTTGGATCATCATTAACACTATGACTCACAGCAGCGATATTTTCTTCTGTACGTACAGTTCTTTGTCTTGTTGTTGTTGTTGCATCGAGTAGAGAAAATGTTGTCCGAAGTCTTTCGATAGTTCGACGAATAAGCTGCTCTGATTGACGATTATGTAAACCATAAATTTCACGAAGTACTCTATAAGTTTGGCGAATAGAACACTGATTTTGAAAATAAATTTCAACAATTTGTAAACGTTGTTGCGGTGTTAGTCTTTCCATGATAATTTGTCAATAATTACTGAACAGAAATGTTAAAACTACATGGCATCTACTTATGTCAAATCACAGATCCCTTTTGAAAGTTCTATCACTCTATCACAGGATTTGATATGCTAAGCTGGGGGGCTCAAAAAAATAAAGTTTATATAAAAGACCCACCTATTTTTTTGACAAGAAATCAACCCCTAAATTTTTTCGGAACTATTCATATACACCCCGTGTAGTAATTGGTGCTATTGGTAAATAAACATATTTTCACCATATACTAATCTATCCAACTCAAAATATTTTCATTTAAATTATAACCTTATTCACTCACTTCACTTATTTCATTTATTAATGCGCATCCACCATATTTATTGTAAACAAGATTGTATGTAAAATAATTAAGATTCAATGATCAATAATAAAACAATGATTGAACAATCAAAATATGAGCTGTTACAGTGATTTTGCATAAATTCGAATTGCAAAGTTCAGAACTTTGTGGTTAAAAAAAGCTAGGCTTGAATAGCCTTCATTCTCATAGAAGACGGTTGGAAAAAACAGACATATGGTACACACAATGGGTTAACGATTTTGACTGATATGAAGGTAGATTCTTTCGATGCGGGCAAAGGTCAGTTCATGAATGTGGACATCAATCTTCCCTCGTAGATAAGCCACCAAATACAATTTGTTATAGAACCGGTAACATTCAAAGCATACTGATATAATCAAATTATTCATTCACCAAATAAATTCAGTCGCTAGACAGATTCAAGAATTAAACAGTTATAGTTTCGATCAAACAACTTACGGGTGATTTTAATTTCGAGTTTAACTCGATTAAGAAACTGTCACTCCTTCAAAACAGTTTAATAGTTTTCAGACTATCTCTTCAATTGTGGTCAAGGTGTGGTGTCAGTTACCACCATTCATCAAATAGTAAAGCTAACCGCAGAAGAACTTTTTAAACCAAATGTTATCATGAAATGGACACTCAGTTTATTATTTCGAAAAATGAATCAACCTATTCAAGAAACTATTTTCTATGATTCAGATTTACCTAAGGGGGCGCAAAAAATGGCGATAAGACGTGAGCCATCTAAAATTTGCATTTGTGATCGACTATAAACAAGAAACTAATGAATATTTATTCGAAGTTGTGATTTTATTACAAAGATTGATGAATCTTGACATTTATGAATGAAAAATTCAAGTGTCCACCACGACTGGACAATCCAATCAACCCAATTTTTCAGTACATTGTCGATTGTTTGGGGTTCAATCTCACGAATGGTAACTTCGATTCCGTGTTTCAAGGCATCAATCGTTTCTGGATGGTAAGCGTAACGGATCTCCACAAAAAATAGTCCTCTGAAGTACCCATCTTCGGTCATGCAATCATTAGTAGCCTAGTGAGTGAAGTTGAAACGCATCGGATCACGAAGCTTCAATTCTTGCACTAGTTTGTACCTTTGTAACCTTCATTCCGAGGTCTTAATGCAAAATTCTGCTCAGAAAAGTGCGAGATATGATCAGTTCTTGAGCAAGATGACGAGTTGATTTGATAGATGTTCAGCCACATTCTGGTCTTCAGCAACAATATTTACAAGTGTGCTCACTGAAAGAAAACTTGAAGGAGTTATTTTACCGAATAACGATTCAGTTGAGTGAGGGCATTTCATTTCTACTGAAAGGAAAGAATGTATACTTATGAAAGTTTTTTGAGTGTTTCGCTCCAGTTTTTGATCCAATTTACTTAATTTACTGTTATGTTCCCAAAAGGTGAATTTTATTTGAGTTGTTGAAGCTCGAGACGTTTGAATCTAGTTAGATTTTTTTCCTTCCATCATTTTCTGTAAACCTATCTTTCGCGCCCTTTCGCGGACGCCCCTGACCGTCGAAATGATCGAAAATTGAATCAGGCCGATGCACCACAGCTGACAAGGCGCAATTTTTGCATTTAGGACGTATTATATAATTTATATGATGAGAATACTTTTAGAGAGGAAGTACTCAGTCGGATGCAAGTTCAACTCTGTTATAGATTTAACAATCTATTTCCTAAATTAAAGCCTGACTACGGCTACTTTAAACGGCGCGATTGTTGTGTTTGTGCTTCTGCAATCTCTGATAATGACATAGCGATCAAGTTCTCTGACGGGCTTTGATACGTGCCGTGATTTATATCAACACCTACAGGCGTTCGTCTGGAATTATATTCCTTCTTGTGTCAAAAGCACTGGAAGATTTATTTTTACATTCGCCTGTTTATTGATATTGATTGTCCCTTTGATGTTTGCCGAATTTCCGAAGCTTATTCTGATCCCATCCCTGAACGCTCTTGTGAGTCAGCGGACTGCAAATCTGCTGCAGAATTCTATATTGATAAGTTCAGGGTTTGATGGAGAAAACTCAACTTTTTCATCAAATTCGTCTTTAAGCATCAACAATCATTCCCATGCTTCTCTAATTTTTCGATAACTTCCTTGAAGAATCTGGAGTAAAGTTTACACCATTTTTCATGGAACTTGTATAAGAGTATAAAAATGTTATCCATATAATGTCAGATGTTTTCTTTCATAATAGTCTGTACGAACATTTGAATGTACAATGGAATTGATGGGTTCTGTTCATTTCAAATATAGAAAAATATAGTTTTACGCACCTCAACAAGCAGAAATATGCTTCGAGCGAATCCACCATTTCCGCAAGTGCTTGAACTTTTTGGTGGAAGTTTTAGCATTATCAAGATATGCGAAATAGCGAATAGTTCGATGAATCCTTCTCTAATGAAGATATTTGTAGAACATTGGAAGTCGCAGCCATTTATAATTTCTTTCGAAAACCTGCTTGTGATTCACATTAAAATTTTATCAGAAGTCTTAAAAGCTCATTTTGAATAATTACATTTAATCAATTCAGCCTTCTTATGAATATTCATTCATATATGACATATGTATGGAATTACCTAGTTAAGGAGCTTTAGGTACACTGTTGAAGAAATGTTCAAGGTTGAATTACAATAAGGCATTAAAAACACACATATTAAATACTTATCTAAATTACGTTTGTTACGTATTAAAATTTTATATGATGTGATACATTTGAAGGTTTCTGATTCTCAACTTATGTAACTGGTTCTCTTTATCCTTTAGTTATCAGAATGGCTTAAAAAAGATATATGAAATGGGTTTAGATAAATGAAATCATGAATACTGAAGGTCTTTTTCATAATGAAAATCACGAAGAAGTATAAAGGTTGAGTTTTGAATTAGCAGATTCTAATCCTAAAATAAAACACTAGCCAAAAGTTATCACGATTTACGTTTTGAAGTATGCAAATATAAAGTTATAAAGTTTAAAGAGAGATTTCTCTTTGAATTTCAACATCTGATTTTTACCTCCTAAAGTCGATCAATCTCATTCTGTCTTTTTGACAATGATAACAGTTCAATGGTTGCTGAGTTATACTCATTTGAAATTTTATTTTCCTTATATGGGGTGCGCCATTTAAAATTTGATTTTTGATCGGCTATAAATAAAAAACTTCAAAAAGTGGACGATCCAGTTTTCAAGAACAATTTGATCAATAAAGTACCGTCAGTGCATTTCATTTCTATTCAATTTTCCACCTAACTTCTCAACAGTTTGGATAGAAAATTTATCAGTGTAAAAATGAGTTTTTGATATTTTCCAGTTCTGTTCAAGCGTAAATCGACCCAAATGTTAAATATTAAACTAACTTTCTCTCAAAACATGAATGACAGAAGTGTTGCCAGATTCCAAATAACCACTTCTTCAAAATGCAAACTCTATATGGCCCACTCTTTATAATTATAGTCCGTCTAGAAAGTATCCGGAAAAAACGAAGCTCAATTGTAATTATTTAGTATATATTTTTAATTCTTGAATTGCAGAATCATAACAAAATATTCATCTTATTTACTTATACAACTTCCATTTAATTGTAAACACTTGACTGAACGTCAAGGTACACCTGAAACTATCGGGTGTTTTTTTTAGAGTGATAGAATATTCGATAGGGATAACTGTGATTTGACAGAAGGAAGAAGCCATGTTATTTTGACATTTCTGTTCAGTAAGAATTGACAAATTATCATGGAAAGAGTCACGTCACAACAACTTTTACAAATTGTTTAAATTTATTTTCAAAATCAGTGTTCAATTCGCCAAACTTATAGAGCACTTTGTGAAATTTATGGTTCACATAATCGTCCATCAGAGCAGCTTATTCGTCGAACTATTGGTAGATTTCGGATAACATTTTCTCTACTCAATGCAGCAACAACAACAAGACAAAGAACTGTACGTACAGAAGAAAATATCGCTGATGTAAGTCATATTGTTAATGATGATCAAAATTTGTCTATTTGTCGACGTTCACAACAAGTTGGACTCTGTGTATCCAACACATGGAAAATTTTGCATAAAAATCTTGGTCTTCACCCACATAAGCTCCATCTGGTTCAAGAACTAAAGCCACTTGCCCATAATAAGCGTCGTTTGTTTGCTGATTGGGGCCCTATAACAGCTTGAAGTTGATTCCCTTTTTCATCGTAAAATTGTGTTTAGTGATGAAGCTCATTTCTGGTTCTATTACATCCTGAAAAATGCACTGTATGGTATGCTTCACACGCTTGAGGCATCATTGGTCCATATTTCTTCAAAAACGATGCTGGAGCTAATGTTACAGTGAATGGTACTCGTTACAGATCGATGATCAATGATTATTTGTTTCAAAATTTGAATGGTACGTATGTAGCTTTTTTCTGGTTCCATAACCGAAGAGATGAGGCCATAAAAGAGAGAATGAATGAATGAATGTAGCTTTTTTAAGAAGTAATCCGATGATTTGAAATTTTCAAGAAAAATGGACTGTTAAATAATCGCGCTGAAGCGTTTGGCTTTAGTCAGTGGTTTTGTTAGATTTTATTTGTAAATTCTGGAATATACGAAGCCCAAAATTCAAATGTGCTAAAATTTAGGGCATATATTTCCCCTGCATTATTTCGAATGACTATTTCTCGAAGAAATCATGATTCCCGATCGACTTGACCTTGGCAACGTTTATACATACTGACATGACAGTGGATGATTGATATCTTCGTCGTTTTGAGGGTGTCTTACGGGATCCCCAAATTAGGGTTAATCACCCTGTCCCGATATCCCGCCAGCGGACACCGGGGGCGTTCACCTTGACCATAAAAAACGGAACAATCGTCCACAGAGTGCAGCGGCACGTATTATGTTAGGTTATTGAAAAGTAGGGGAGCGATGCAATGCCACCTGTGATGATGGTCGCGTGCCAAGAAGCACAGAGGAAAGTGTGGGCGGCATAGTCGAAGAAGCAGCGGGTTAGGGTAGGTCCCCCATGCCCAAATTGACACTGCCGTGATTTTGACCCCCCTCAATTCAGCCAATTAAGCGCTCTGTTGTCGCTCGTGTCTTATATAATCGCCCATAACCCCTTTTGCGAAGGAAGGTGAGGTGAGTAATCGAAGATACCTTTGCGAGCGCACTTTCGAGCTCCCTCGGTGGGTTTCTGAATACAGATTGTAAAATAATAGTAGATATGGCGGTTAACACCCTTGCTCCAGGGGTGCTGAAGTAATGGGATGATATGTTTCGATATGTTCAATAAAATACAGGGTTATCCATGTTGTGCTTCCGAAAGTAAACGTAAATTTAGATACATTTAAACACACATTTAGATAATCGATCAAATTTTTATTTCAATATAATGCTTGGACCTTGCTATTATGTGTGGAATACAACATTATTTAAATGTCCTCCGTACTTGTGAAGTAATTCTCGATGATACGTTTCGGAAAATATCTCACCAATAATCTGATGGATGCTGGTTTTCATATAGTCAAATATCCTCAATAGTCTGAGGATTATCGGCATAAACACGATCCTGCGCATAACCCCACAAAAAAAAATCCAAAGGCGATAAATTACAAGATCATGGTGGCCAATTTACATCGCCAAAACGAGAAATCACGCGTCCTGGGAATTTTTTTGCAATAAAGTCAAATCTTGCAGGAACCACATCGCTTCCAATTCCATATCATTAATTTCAGGCCAAAAAAAAATCGGTAACCATTTGGCTATAGGGATGACAATTGCCGGTTTGATTAACACCTTCTTCATTTTCAAAGAAGTTCGAGCCAATAATTCTACCACACCAAATTGTTCATCATACATTGACTTTTTGTGGATGTAATGGTTTCTGAATTAAATTGAGAAATCAGTAAGTTTTCCGGAAATTTATACCAAATGATTAATTTTAGAAAAATCTATAGGCATTCCTTGGAGGAAACCTTCAAGTTGACGACTACAGTGTGAAAAGTAACCATTGGGACTATAGGTTAAGGACAGATTATTTGGACCAAAATATTGGACTAAATATGCATGCCTCAATAAAATATTGATGTGGAAGAAGATAAGGGCGCTAAAGTTGAATTTTGTTTTCGTGTTTTGATAATAATTTCACTGCTTATGTCTCAATTGTTATCAAAATCGGCATAGAGGCACAAAACTTTGGAGGAATATCATTTTATGTATTATTTCACTTTTTGTCATAGAAGGCGCCACGTGAATCATTACTGATGATGAAATTATGTCGTAGCTTTTTTTTACGAAACTTGATAGTGGTCTTGATTAGAAAATACGATGTAATATTGGTACGCAATTGAAGAGATCGTTGTTTCAGAAAAGGATTTCAAATATTATCTCATTTATGAAAAGAATGCTTTGAACTGTTATAAAAATAATGTTGGTAAATGTCATTTCTCCTCAGTGAATTATTTTTGCTATTAGATTATAGTTTATTTTTGTATTTTTTAAAGCATTTTCGACCGGAATGCCTCTTCATAATCATTTGAAAAATAAACAGTGCAATTGTTGGCATAAAACGAAAACAAAAATTCAACTTTAACGCTCTTTAACCTTTATTCACAACAAAAGATGTTTAGGTGGGCCTTATATACAGGGTGTCTATATTTAAAAGAGCCAAACTTCAAGGGGAGACCATACAAGTTATTTGCATCAAAAAATGTCATGGTCGAAGTGTTGATGGTTATTCTTCAATTTAACATTTCTTGATTTCACGAAATACTTCAAGTTTTTCCATAAAATCAATTATATTTCAGTTATCCTTGTAGCCTTATCAAATTTGACCACATAACTGGCATTAAATTTGCTACAAGATAAGATGTTCTGTGTGCCAAAAAATTCTTACTGCGAGCGTGGTAAGGAGATGAATATTACTATTCTGAAGTGAATAAAATCAGTCATATTTCTCCAATGGTTTTATCGATGAAAAATTATTGATTATGGACATGTGCTTTTTTCAGCAAAACATTTCTCATTTAGGGTGCATTCGAATGACACATCAACTTTTGTGCTAGCTACTTGTCCTTTGCCATAATATCATGGCTCAGAAGATAACAACGAAAAGTTCAAATATTCCAAACCTAAATTTGCTCTATGTTGAAGCTCGTTAGGATTCAATATTGAAGTAATTATCATGGAAATCATGAATTTATTTGTGGAATCAAAATAATTCGGACAAATAAACTAAATTTAAATAATACAGATTTTATGAAAAAATGTAAAGAAAAACAGACTATTACCACTTATAACAATTGTTCAAAATATCCACAAAAGTTCACAACGTTTCGACGCATTCCTGCACAACACAATTTTATTCTTTCTATCAGATCCTCCCGAGTCTGAACACGATTTCGCTTTACTTTTTCTTTCAAGGTATTCCAGACATAAAAATCTAAAGACGTAAGGTCGGGGCTCCTTGGTGGCCATCCCAAATATTCCATTCATTAAGCCCCGTACATTTTTTGTTGCAAATAACTTGTATGATCTCCCCTTGAAGTTTGGCCCTTTAAAAGTAGACACACTGTATAAACGGAAACCCACATTTAACAACCATTGTAAAACGTGGCCTTACAGCTAGGTACGGCTATGAAAGCTGATAGCACGGAAGGCTTAAGACGATAGCCAGCGGTAGATTTGCCTCATTGATCAGGCTGTCTGGTCTCGATACATAGAAAATTCAAATAAATTCACAGTATTAATCACATCATCCTGGATGATGTCCTCAACACAATATTCTGCCATTAACCAGCTTAAAGGGTAATGCGTATTAACGCCAATATCGGCGTTAACAGATGTCTTCTTTCCATGCTTATTAATTTTTATTATTTCTTCGGTTCTTGCAGATAATTTATGATCACAAATGCATGAAGATACTCTTGAAATGTATCTTGAAACTGATTCCGTTTACATTCTGTCAAGAAAGTACCGGGAATTATCGATTTAAATCTGGCGGGGCAATGAGGCAGGTAAAAATTTTTTTTCCTAGGTTGGTACCACTGTCCTTAATTACTATGCCAAGCTTGAGCGGGATCTGTCAACTAGTGTGTTTGCAACAGCTGATTAAGTCAGTCGATGTCAGAGTGCGTGCCGATTTTTACTATGGGTGATTACGTTGAGACGATAACGCGCCTTCTCACCGAGCTACGATTGTGACTGACTTTCTCGCCAAAAACTCAACAAACGTGCTTCAGCAACCACCGTATTCGCCGGATTTGGCTCCCTGCGACTTTTTCCTCTTCCCAAAACTAAAATTGCCCCTTCGTGGCACCCGTTTTGAGTCGATTGAAGCCATAAAACAAAATTCGGCGCGAGAGCTAAAGTCCATCCCGGAAAGCGCCTATAAAAAATGTTTCGATAATTGGAAGTGCCGTTGGCATAGATGTATTGGAGCAAATGGAGCCTATTTTGAAGGCGACCTAAGAAATTTTGACGATTAAATGTAAAAATGTTGTTTTAATTGAAAATTCCCGGTGCTTTTTTGACAGAGTAGTATGTTCCAATTGATTTTCGCTAACGAATATAACCCAACTTGTGATTCAAAATTATTCTTCCGTCTGCAAACCTTCCACTTCCAGTTTAAGTGTTCAGAATTCGACACATATTCTGGCAGACCCAAACTCTTATGATTCCGTTTTAGAGTACGCCAGGTATCTATTTTGGTCTTACCTCTTAACGTCCATGGGGGGTCGCAACTTATTCACCAGACGCATCTTTCCGCTCTATATTTGGGTTAGTCGCATTCCACCGTGCAGTCTTCCATCTTATTTTTGGTTCAACTACTTGTAATCTCCACCGATTCTATTTTTGTAACGCTTCCAAACGGCTGCACCAGGTCGTACGGAGGATTAGGTGAGGGGTGGAAGGTATTCTCATAATATGAAAATTGTTTTTCTCGTTTTAAACACGAGTTCTTCTTCGTGTATAACAAGCAAGTAGCAGAATGCAGTATTCCATCATGGTGTACAAGAAGTTCAAATTTTTACGTTTTGGTTCATTTCCGGAGGTTTAATTGAATTCGAAAGGCCTTGACACTGACATGAGTTATAAGATCCGTGGGGTTTGAAGAGCAAGCGAAGGTCAAGACGAAGAAGTGAAAAGTCTTGTTTGCTCATGAATAATGCATGAAGATAAGTTCCAGCATTCGCACAAAGCTGGCAAATTGCTCAAGACAGGTAATTATAATTAATGAAATTTTGGTCGACATGGAGTTGAAAAGAAATTGGATATTGTTTGATCAGTAATAATTGATTGTTTGAATGTTTTACACATATTTATAATCGCACTGGCTTTTACTTGATAAATAATGTAATTATTGAAATTATTTTTTAAGAATTGAACTCATGGCGCCTTTTGTAACATTGTATTAGGAGTACAAATAAGTTTCCGCCGTTTTATTGTAGATGGCTCGGCACGGAGTTTTGGTTAGCTTTCGCAGATGATAACCGGCTTAAAAAATAGTTTGGACATTCAAGAACAACATAACCTATTGATATCATTGATTTTATATTGGTAAAATATAATTTTTATAAGTTGAAAATGTCAAAATTTGAGCCAAGTAAGCGTCATTTGCGGGAAATATTAGTTTACTTCTTTAATTTAAAGAAATCTGCTGGTGAGACGCATCAATTGCTCGTAGAAGCATATGGTGAGGGTGCTTTAAGTGAGAGAACGTATCGAGAGTGGTTTCAAAAGTTCGACGTAGAAGACAAAGGTCGCAGTGGAAGGCCAAAAATTTACGAGGATGCAGAATTGGAGGAATTATTGGAGGAAGATTCATCTCAAACACAAAAATAACTTGCTCTAACATTAGAAGTCACTCAGCAAGCAATCTCACATCGTTTAAAATCATCTTCTATATATCTTCTATAATAAATATTTAATTTGTGTTAAAAAACGGCGGAAACTTATTTGTACTCCTGATAACTTCTTCAAATGCTTTTAAACAACTAGTCAAAAATTTGGTAACATATAATACTTTAATGCATCCAGTTTTGAGACGAAGGTACAATATAAAAACGAAGTTTTTATTACCTTTGTCAACACCACCGAGTCCTTAAGAGAATAAAACCAATAGGTGTGAACTAAATAACTCAATGAATTCCCAGAATTTCTTAATAGCTTCATTTCTAAACTTTTTAACAAGTTGAGCTTCAAACCTATATATACTCCTTAGGCAAAATTTTGAAACGCTCATTAAAATCATGTTTCTTTTCTATTAGTTTTGCATACATAGAGTCTAACTTATTATTGAGGAAAGATCGCTCATGTTCAGTTATTCTGACATTAAAGGACCTCCCGGTTTGTCCAATATTATAGTCCGTCTAGAAAGTATCCGGAAAAAACAGAGCTCAATTGTAATTATTTAGTATATATTTTTAATTCTTGATCTGCTGAAGCTGCTGACCATGAAATATCAGTGTTTTCTTTAGAGTGATAGAACTTTCGATAGGGATAACTGTGATTTGACAGAAGGTAGAAGCCATGTTGTTTTGACATTTCTGTTCAGTAAGCTTTGACAAATTATTATGGAAAGACTCACGCCGCAACAACGTTTACAAATTGTTGAAATTTATTTTCAGAATCAGTGTTCTATTCGCCAAGCTTATAGAGCACTTCGTGAAATTTATGGTTTACATAATCGTCCATCAGAGCAGCTTATTCGTCGAACTATCGATAGATTTCGAACAACATTTTCTCTACTCGAGGCAACAACAACAAGACAAAAAACTGTACTGTTTTTGTGGCTGATCCATTCTGGCCTGAAACATGCGAAGGCGTTCGTTGGAACAGCTTCGAACCAGAAGTCTGGATAGGGCTTAACTCAGAACACTTGTCGAAATAATGACAGGTCACTGCAGGCTGAAAGCGCATTTCAAAAAATGTCTGGATGAAGACGATGAATGCAGGCTGTGTCTTGAGGACATTGAAACGCCATGCACATCATATCAGAGTGCCCAGCGGTGGATCGCATCAGATTCGAGGTCTTTGGTCAAGGCGTTTGAGAAGTTGTTCACACCTGAAAAAACTGCGTTCGTCTTCTCTTGGCTTATTTCTACTCCTAATTTAATTGAAAATGAGTTTATATCAATTAAAGACCGAATCCATTAAATACTCAGGATATTTATCTTACTTAAAGACTGACGAGAGTATATAATTGAATTTAACAGGCTGAAGTCATCGGCAAGAAAACCTCCAGATAATTTTTTGGAAGCGTTGTTCCAAGTTGTAGAAAGTAAAAAATGTCCAGTGGGACATATAGTTTGGATACAGCAGAAAGAATGCGAAGTTCGAAAGTTTCTGACCATTTGATTCCCTTTTTGGTTCTCCGTCAGGAAAGAAAACGTGAAATCTCAGGTGATCCGCCTTATTTCCTCAAGAAAAAACCTCCCTCGGTGGAGTAACCCTTTGCGGTCTCCTTCTGGACCCTCCGTCTGGTCCCCGTCTAGCCTGCAGCCCGGGGGGCGACAGGCCATCGTCTACGCTGACCGTGCGTCGTCCCAAACCCTCCCCGATGTCGGACCTTTACCTAGGATAACCCGCCGATCCCAACTCTCACTCACGAACCCCTCTCCTCACGACACCTTCTAATGGATCACTGTCAACCGTCGAGCTACGCCCCAAGATCCGAAACCCCGTGTTCTCTCGGCTTCTGCTCCATGTCGGAAGCGCGATGTAATTTGCCGTTTAACGCCAAGAAGAGACGATAGGGGGTTATTAATTTCAATAATGTCTCGAACCTGCATTTATGAACTTGGCTATCCGGCGAGACTTTAGGCGAAGACTTATTTGGCGTAAAGTCCTCGGAGGCCGGTATAACCCTTACACCGACAGACTTCTAATGAGTGTTCAGCGATTCCTTAATTTCTACTGATTTAAACTATAAGAATTTCATTGGATACCTCTTTTTTCTTCGTATCAAGAAGAATATTCATTCAAAAGATTATGATTTCTATTCGGCATTAGGAGATGTTAGTCCACCGTGACTTAATGGTATATCGTGCCTTCTTTCATGCACATAAAGAAGTATATCCTAAGCTACAGCTCCTCATCTAGGTTTAGTCAGCTCCAGAAACTGAGGCGTCATCAAGGATGGTTCTCTGTTACAAAACTGTCTTCCTTCTGCATAGAAAATTTGCATTTTCTGCTAAAGCCGGTGCTTTTTAAAGCGATAGTACCCTGTAAAGAACCCCATGAGTAGCTGTATCATATTCTTGGTGAGATCAAGGTGAATTATTGATTTCTCAATGCTGCAGCTCCAAAGGAAATATTTGTAGTGTCCCGGTCTTTAAAGATTTCTCTTTAGAAGTGCTATTGCATCAGTTTCCTCTTTCTTTCTGAACTTCTCAGTAAAGGAGTGTATTCCAAACCACATACAGGTTTAAGTCTTACGGTGGGGGTTAGAACCACCCTTTTCTGTTCATTTGAAGAAGGTAGTTTGTTATCTGTCCTAATAATGGATTTAAAATCAATTAGAAAGTCATTGAATACCTCAGACTTGTAGAACAGCAGCTGTAACCTCTTCGTAGAACTAGAAACTTTCTGAGGCTAAAGGCACATAAGGAGAAACTTCACTGGGTACTTTAGCATTGTTCCTCTCGCAGGCTTCCGTACAGCCCAAGAAAACATTTAATAAAAGTAGGTGTAGTAGAATATGACGAATGCAGATCTTATATGGGGAAAGGAAATACTCCTGAATACCTTGTGATAGAATGCCTCACCGATGGAAACCAAAGCAAACAGTGTTATTTAAAAGTTAAACTTCATTTGTAACCTTGAAGAGAGGTACAAGAACAAAGAAATCCGACAGGTGAGCACTCTGGAGGAACCTTCGTGATTTGGAGAACTCTAAAAAGATTTTTAAAACTTGAGCACTGAGAAATTAATGAATTATCTCGATCTCAGAAAGAACTCAGTGTTGCCTTCAATGGTAAACTTAGAAAAGTAGGTTCTTCATTAAGAACACTTTATGTACTCTTACGTTGGAGTTTATTGGAATTTCTAACTGAATGGGGTATCGTTGCTTAAAATGCATTCGCGATGGTATCCTTGTTTTGTAATCTGTTTCTTTAGAAGGTTTATTGCGGGATAAAATAGGTTTCAGATATAAGATATCAAGACTGTCTGATTCTGGAAAGACATGACTGGACTCATTAATCTCTTATTAATTTTTTCCGATGCTTGAATGAAGCTTCTTGTTCGAAGGGGAAGGAAATTAACAATGGAATTCAAGTACATTAGGCTTCCTTCAAGCACCGGCTTATAACTTCAATTTCGCAAAACATTTTTTGATACCCATTATGTCTTCCCAAAATTAGATAATCTTGATATACTACAACTGGAACGAAAGGAAAAACTGAACATCTAAGACTTAGCAGAAATCTTCAATAACCCTGCTATAAACCTCATAAATGAACAGAGCGACTTCTATAACTCTCCACCTCTAGAAGTTTTCAGGAAGTTGAACATCTTTCAAAAAATTTGTAATTATAATTGTAGTAATTCTGCTAAACTTTGGCACTTATTTAACAAAAAGGGGAAGAAAATGGAGAATTTTTTCATTTCATTAAGGATATTTTGCCGCACACTTATTCTTAATGTTTCAAGACTCTAGAGCCCCTTCTGTTCGATAGTTTAGCCTGGTTTCCTCAGAGCCATTTGTTGTCGACCCAGTGATCTACTTTTCAGCTTTAAAATCACTATTAGTCATATTCCTTAAACAACATTTGATGGAAAATCTCAAAATCCATTTCAAATGAGCTAATGAAGATATGAAAATCCAAACCTTAACTGTTCGCCTCCATTGATGGATCTATCACTATCTAGTTGCTTGCGCATGGAGCTAGTATCAGCCCAGTATCTGTCCTGATAGTAGTGGGAGAAGGTCACTATATAGTAGAATCAAAACACCTTGAAAGTAGCTCGTCTACAGTAAGTATTCCAACTCTGTTTTCACTGACCCAGTAGCTGTCGAAGAGTAACTCTCCTTCACTGTCCGCCAGCGACAGGCGCTGTGAAAACAAAGCTTTAGAGTGTTTAATCACGAGTGGACAAAATAACTTTTAACGGACATTTTTCTCCAGAGAGTTTAATCTAATCGACCATTTTCGGCTTAAATATCAAATGTGATAGAAATTTGGACAGAACGATAAAAAAAGCGCTGAAAAATCCTAATTATCAAGAGGAAATATTTCAAAATATTTGAAAAGAGGAAATATTATTGTTTTAACAATTATTTTATTCATATAGCAAAGAAGAGAACATAAATGCAACCAGTTTTTCATCGCGGAAAATCTATACGGAATATAAACACGCACGAGGCGAGACGGTCTAGAGGTCATCTCTCCAGGGTTCGCTTCGTTCTTAGGAAGGATTTCCTGCCTTCAGGGGGTAGCAATTTTAACGCCAAGGTTGCAGACATAAGATCTTTTTCCCTTTATTTGGGTTACTACGCACGAAGGTGTAGATTATGGATTCAATCATTATCCTTCTTTAGTTCATCGTACCTTTCTCTTTACAGCTACTCTATGTTTATGTGTTTTTCGTAATCCTGCACTGTTTTACCTAAGCGATCTTTGAATATACTAACCATATTGCAGAGCATGAGATTAGTGTCATCTCCTAATTTGCATTTATTTAAGAAATCTTCCATTTTTTTGGTTTTAACAATGTTTACTAACTTTATGAGATTTGCCGTAATTGCTTGAAATTGTTTTGTTCAGAGTTTATTGAAAATGATGAAAACTTAAAAATTCAATTTGATATGCTTTCATACCGCGGAATACTGTCCTTTTTGTGTCACGAATCCCTCTAGAATTTCTGATAGTCGACGAATGACTCCATAAACGTCTCTCCATTTCATCCCAAACATGTTCTATCGGAGTAAATCTGGACTTCCAGTAAGACAAACACATTTCTTGATTTGAGCCTTGTTAAAATAAGCAGTAGTTATCTGAGCGGTTTGGGGTACTTCTCGAAGTATAACTATGAATAATACAAGATGGAACTTGAGAACCTTTATTAGCAGTCAAAGTTCCATCCGTGCGAGATTCGAAAGAAATGCCTTCTTGCTCCAAAACTGAGCCTCCATCATATGGAACTATCAGCAACATATCTCCCGCTTTTCCATGTCACGTCCATAAGACATATTCACGATTAATCGGAAAATAATACGCCACTTCAATTCTCTTTTGTCCAAGAGAAGTGTTCTCAGCAATATTTTCAGGTGTGCTCAATGAACGAGAACGTGATCAAATTAAGATCCAGTTTTCATGAACAAATTGCCATGGGGCATTTCATTTGTACAGAATTTTCCTCGTAAATTTCTAACAGTTTGGATAGAAAATTTACCACTTTAGAAATAAGTTTTTGATACTTTCCAGTTTCGTTCAAACGTTAATCAACCGATTTCGTTTATGTCAAATATTGAACTAACTTTCTGTCAAGACACGAATGACAGAAGTGTTACCAGACTAGAAAGAACAACTACAGAGTGGTTGATCTTGAATTAGTCTAAGCTCAGATTTCCTCACATCGCAAGAGTGCCCGTTAGGTGGCACTAATTACGTTTCATAGAAATGTTTATGGCAGAATTAAATGCTTCCTTATTATGCTGCACTACTAACCCATATTCCCAAAGGAATGCAATTTCAGTCAACAATGATAGCCAATATAAAACTTTAGCTCGAAAGGATATTATACGCTAAACAATTTTAATAAAAAGAAATGATCTTGATATTATAATACGAATTAGTCATGCGGCATGTGTACCGCGATAGTTCTTTTTCATTGTAATGACTGAGCTCAGTTTTAATTAAAAGCTGCCTTAGTTGGGGCATGATTTATAGAATTGGAACATCCATGACGGAAAACACGTGGTCCATATACGGCTGACAGCTGGGTTTGATGAGAGAACGCTTCGTGCTTCAGATTCACCCCTCCAGCCTACGTGGTATGTTTTATCTTTCGTTCTCTAGATGTAAATACATAAAATATATATTTCATTGATGAAATGGAATTTGTTTATGTTGGTATACAGATATTCAGAAAGTTCGTGGCAACTCATTCGGTTTTACTCAAAAATTCAAACACGAATTTATCTTGAAAACACCAGGAGTGGTGTATATATTGTATTGTATTTTTTCGAACCCAACTTCACACTTAAGCCGCATAATTATTATATGTTTTGAGAGCTGATATAGTAAAGCTCGTGTGTGAAAAAGATTTATTAATTTTACGCAGTAGTTTTTGGTTGGTGTTCTTTTAAATATGGAGAGTAATAAGCAGCATTTTCGTCATATTTGACTTTTTTACTATAGAAAAGGTAAAAATGCTGTTCAAGCCAAAAAAAAATTAACCGATGTGTATGGAGAAGCTGTGTTGACAGTACACCAGTGACAGAACTGGTTTTGCAAAATTTCGATCCGGCAATTTTTATGTCGAAGATGCAACACGTTCCGGAAGGCTGGCTGAAGCTGATAAAACACGATAAAGGCATTCGTTGATGCAAATCGGCGAATAACAACACCTGAGATCGGTGAGAGCTTAAATTTACCAAATTCAACCATTTATGACCACTAGAAAGGCATGGGTTTAACCTCAAAGATCGATATATGGGCTCCCCATGTTCTCATGTGAAGAAATTTGTGTCGTCGCGTTGATGTCTGTGATTCGCTTCTCAAATGAAAATGATCCAATAAAATAAGAAGGAATGGTTTTTTACTTGATAGAAGGATTATTACAAATATGAAAATCAAAACAGATATTTAATCTGTTGTCTTCTACAATTTTAATTTCAAAAAATTCTTTGAAGAGACTTTAAGAATTAAATTAATGTCTTTATAAGCACTGCTCATATTTAATAGACGTCAAAATTCATCATACAATATCAAACGGAATTAAGAAAAACCAACGAATACAAACTGTCAATTAAAATTAAAATATAAATAAGCAAACATTTTTTGTTTCGTTCCAGGCATGCGTAATGAACTCTTCAGACAAACTTACGAAGCCCTGTTTGTTACAAAATGTTGTTTTCCGATCCCATATGAATGAAAAATAACCCTTTCTCAAAAATATAAAACATAATTTCAAGAACTTCTCAAAAACTAATTTATTTGAAATATTCAATATATTTAAATAAATTACTTCAAAAAATCTCAAAACATGTAGCACATTCTCAAGAAATAATTAAAGTTACGATAAGATCAGTTCAACATTACATATAAAAAATATGATAAAATCAAATAAACAATGTATAGACTTACTCGGTGAATCTTAGGAATACACGGCCCTCAATAGAAAATAAAAGTAAACACTTTCATAGATCCAAGGTACTTATGTTCCACGTTCACAGAATCATACAAAGCTTATAAGGCACTTGGCCTCAGTTAAAACCGTGCAGCACTGTATAATGAATTTCTTTATTTAAAAAACCTAATATAATTATATATTATATATAAAATAAAATAAGAAGGAATGGTTTTTTACTTGATAGAAGGATTATTACAAATATGAAAATCAAAACAGATTTAATCTGTTGTCTTCTACAATTTTAATTTCAAAAAATTCTTTGAAGAGACTTTAAGAATTAAATTAATGTCTTTATAAGCACTGCTCATATTTAATAGACGTCAAAATTCATCATACAATATCAAACGGAATTAAGAAAAACCAACGAATACAAACTGTCAATTAAAATTAAAATATAAATAAGCAAACATTTTTTGTTTCGTTCCAGGCATGCGTAATGAACTCTTCAGACAAACTTACGAAGCCCTGTTTGTTACAAAATGTTGTTTTCCGATCCCATATGAATGAAAAATAACCCTTTCTCAAAAATATAAAACATAATTTCAAGAACTTCTCAAAAACTAATTTATTTGAAATATTCAATATATTTAAATAAATTACTTCAAAAAATCTCAAAACATGTAGCACATTCTCAAGAAATAATTAAAGTTACGATAAGATCAGTTCAACATTACATATAAAAAATATAATAAAATCAAATAAACAATGTATAGACTTACTCTGTGAATCTTAACTGAGGCCAAGTGCCTTATAAGCTTTGTATGATTCTGTGAACGTGGAACATAAGTACCTTGGATCTATGAAAGTGTTTACTTTTATTTTCTATTGAGGGCCGTGTATTCCTAAGATTCACCGAGTAAGTCTATACATTGTTTATATGATTTTATTATATTTTTTATATGTAATGTTGAACTGATCTTATCGTAACTTTAATTATTTCTTGAGAATGTGCTACATGTTTTGAGATTTTTTGAAGCAATTTATTTAAATATATTGAATATTTCAAATAAATTAGTTTTTGAGAAGTTCTTGAAATTATGTTTTATATTTTTGAGAAAGGGTTATTTTTCATTCATATGGGATCGGAAAACAACATTTTGTAACAAACAGGGCTTCGTAAGTTTGTCTGAAGAGTTCATTACGCATGCCTGGAACGAAACAAAAAATGTTTGCTTATTTATATTTTAATTTTAATTGACAGTTTGTATTCGTTGGTTTTTCTTAATTCCGTTTGATATTGTATGATGAATTTTGACGTCTATTAAATATGAGCAGTGCTTATAAAGACATTAATTTAATTCTTAAAGTCTCTTCAAAGAATTTTTTGAAATTAAAATTGTAGAAGACAACAGATTAAATCTGTTTTGATTTTCATATTTGAAAATGATCCATTTTTGAAGCACATCATTACTAGGGACGAAAAATAGGTTGTATATAACAATTTCAAACGCAAGAGATTATGGAGCGAAAAAGATGAACCGGCCCAAAGCATTTCGAAAGCCAATATCCATCAAAAAAATGTGATGCTGTCTGTTTGAGTGATTTTAAAGAAATCGTTTTTTTAGCGTATACCGGATGAAACAAAAATTAATTCGGAAACCGATATAATTCTCCTAAAGAGCAAGCGGATACCAGTAAGTTACCTTCAGTTACCAGTAATATCTTCATGTTTGGAGAATTTTTTCATGTTGTTTGAACAACCCCAAAAACTTTTATTGCCATTGTCTGTTTCTCTTTAACCTAATTTGAATAGCTAAATAACTGTCTTTCTACTTTTAGTCCTATGTAAAAATAGAATAAATGGAGGTTTATACTTGATAAAACGTATATAAAATTATTTGAATATTTTAATATTTACATATATATTCGGTTAGCCTTCTACATATTTAATTTCAAAAAGTTATATTTGATATTATAAATTCAGGAATTAAATTAATATCATATAAGCACTGCTCATATCAAACGATATAAAATAAACATTCATTATAAGACATCCAAATGAAATAACAAAATCAAATAAATATAAATTGTTAACAAAAATCCTATAAATTAAATGTTTTGAGTTGACAAAATTTTGTTTGTGCTCATCCCTCTTATGAAAACAGATATCTCTCAAAAATGTTTAACATAATCTTAAGAATTTCATCATAAAACTATCTCACTTAGAATATTCAATATTATTGGACATCTAAGTTACTTTTTAGAAAATGTCAAGATATGTAAAAACATTACTAAAAACAAGTTTTAAGAGAGACTTTGCTTCGTCAGAAATTAGATATGTAGAAGACTAACAGAATATATCTGTAAATATTAAAATATTTGAATAATTAGTCCTATGTGTTGTAATACTTGTTAATACATATACCGGGTGTTAAAAAACAACCTTTCAACATTTTGGGAGCTAATTATAGACCTCAAAATAACTAAAAAGTTTCATATAAACATGGTTCCGCATATGAGCTGTTTTGGAGATATGAGCGATTTTAGGTTTTCAAAATATTTACTACTAGCGCAACAAAATACGATAAGTTACAGAAGATATTCGATTTATTTTTGACTTCAAGTGTTTTACAGAAGATGTTCCATATGACCACCGTCCATTTCAATGCAGGACGTACATCGTGGCATGAAGGAATTACGTACTATTTCGAAAAGACCTGGTTGTGTTCGGATCGTTTGACAGAATAGTTCAATCCCTTGTTGCAACTCTTCGATGTTATTGACTGACGTTACATACAGTAAACTTTTCAAATAACCGAAATACAAAAGTCCAAAGGATTCAAATAAGGAGATCTAGCGGGTCATGGCACTGGGCCTCTTCAACATTCCAAACAAGGATACGAGAACATGAAAAATGTTTTATTAATAATAAACCAAATTCAACTTTTGCCAACCATTTGTTAGAGACTGGTCATAATTTTAATATGAACTATGAAATACTACATATCGAAAACAAGAGTCAGAAACTAAATCTATTAGAAACTTTGGAGATCAATAGATATAATAAAAGACGAATTTTATTGAATGATCAAATAGATTTAAACAGATCCCCCCTACTTAATATTTTTCATTAATTGTAAACCATCTCTTTCCACCCCTCTATTTTTTGTACCAGAGCTGTGTATTTAAGGTCATGTTTTGCATTGTATACCTCAGTTTAAATACTCACCTGATGAAGGCATGGTATGACGAAATAATTGTCGTGTAAATTAATAAAATAGCGAAAGTTAACATTTGTTTTTCATTTATTAAATTGTTGTTCAACAATGAAAAGTTTGTGGAAATTGAATTTTATTCATTACTAGTTATGTCCAGCGTATTTCATTTAGCATAGGAATTTTAATCACCACCTGCAGTCACACGAAAATTTCGTGCCTTGTTCGAAAATTTTCATTATCCGAAGTTCTTCACTGCTGACGTCGAGAGACAGCGAGTTTCATATTTACGTTTTGATATTTTTATACCTCTTTGGAATTCGCAGCTTAGCTCATCCCCAAGTAAGTGGATTTTATAAGCTGAAAGACCCCCTGGGAAATCAGTACGTACTTTATACAGTCTCCAATTACATCGTGTTTAGATGCCTGTTAACTTTTATAACCTGTTAATTTTCGCCGGGAGATTGATGATCTTTGGAAGCGCTGACACAATGTCTTGTAAAGATCGAATTGATTTTGAACTGCCTTTGAGAGAATCAAAAATTTTTGTTATTTTGATGTTGGTTTAACCATTTTTAGGAAAATAATGAATCTAGACTAGACCTACTGAATTAAATCATCTTTATTTCGTGGTACTGCTCGTTCAACTTCAATCTTCATTAGTTCCTATATGTTTTAAATGGGATTAAGATCTGGTGAAGCCGCTGGCCAGGAAATGGTTGTCACTTGGTGTTCTTGCATCCAAGTTTGACTTTTCACTATTAATGGTACCATTAACTATTCAGAGAGGCATAGCACCACGCTGAGTTATTGAAACATTGAGACATCATTAAAATTATCTTCTGGAAAACGTTGACAGAATTCTATCCTTCGTTCCTTTTGTGAAGGTGTTATTATTGGGATTTTTTTGGTTTCCTTGATATGTAGCCTTGTCTTTTCGGTGGCATACGGACGGTTTCTTGACATACTTTTATATTTCGTTGATTTCCAAATCTGTTAGCCGATTTGCAAAACCCCAAGCGCAGATTGTGTCGTTCTAAGGCCAATAAAGCGTTTTAATTGTTTCCTTTAATCTTACTCAGCCTCATATCCATGCCTTTTTTTATTTTAGAGGTTTTTACTTGATAGAAGGAATATTACAAAATTTGAATATCAAAACAGATTTAATCTGTTAGTCTCCTAAAATTTTAATTTAAAAAATTTTTGTGTTTGTATAAGGTGATATCTTAATAATTTTATCATTATTTGATATTTCTTTCGATTCTTTATTAGTTAATTTCCACCACATGTGATGATAATATATATGTCTTCAAAGATACAGTGTATTCAGGACATGTTTTAAAATTTAATTCTTAATGTTTTCACTAGATTGATTTAGATCAAAATCTGTAAAGGTTCTGGTAAATTAATTCCAGCTATTATTCTGATATCCTTTATTTGAACACATAAAACTTTAAAATCCAAGATATTCTATATTCGTCATAAAAATCACAGAGAGCTGTGAGGTATTATATGGTTTTCTTTAAACCACCTGATATTCCATAATGAGTTTTATTCAAACCTGGTATAATTTATATTATATATAAAATAAAATAATAAGAAGAGGTTTTTTACTTGATAGAAGGAATATTACAAAATTTAATCTGTTAGTCTCCTACAATTTTAATTTCAAAAAAATGTTATTCAAAAACTCATTATGGAATATCAGGTGTTTTAAAGAAAACCATATAATACCTAACAGCTTTCTGAGATTTTTGTGACGAACATCACTATCTTGGATATTAAAGTTTTATGTGTTCAAACCAAGGATATCAGTTTTGTCTATTGAGTAATATTTGTTATTGATTAATTTTGATTTTTTAAATGTGAAGTAAGACCGATGAAAACCCTATCGGAATTCTAATTATTTTTTGAAGATATAATACATATTCTGAGAGATTTTTGAAGTAACTTATTTAAATATTAAAATATATTAAATATTTCAAATAAATTACATTTTCTGAGAAGCCCTTAAATTATGTTTTGTATATTTGAAAAGGAATATAAGCTGTGCTTATAAGACATTCTAAAAGTTTTTGAATAATATTTTTTTGAAATTACAATTATAGGAGACTAACAGATTAAATTTGTTTTCATATTCAAATCCTCTTTATTATTTCATATGCAGCACTTTTTCCCTGTTCAGTCAATTGCACTAATTTTATAACGTTTTGAAAACCTTTTCTATACAAATATTCTACCTATTTTCTTTTTTCTAGTTGCGACATTATTCCATAAATTGTATACCTGTTGAGAAACAAAAATATTTGACAAATAATGTTGCCATGCAACTTTGGCCATAACTGACTATCTGCACAACCTATTTTATACATTACTTTTGTCTTAGAAAAAAAGTATATTAAAATTATGGAAAATAATGAATTCCCGGATACTTTCTAGACGGACTATATATTGGTACCAATTTTCGGGAATAATTGTAAAAGTATTCAACAATTTGAATCTTGCGACATCTGTTTATTCGTTGAGAAGAATTTTAAGGTTCTTGTACCAATTAATTTCCAATGCTTCCAAAGGCGTGAGTCCTGGTACTTTAATTTTCTTTATGGATAATTTAATAGTTGCTGAAATTAGGATCTTCCTGTTTGACCAATGTATACCACAGGGCAATTACTACTATTCGACTTATAGACTCCAGATTTATTGTCTTTATTCGTTTGATCTTTGATATTTTTTATATGAATTCCTCAATTATTCAACCGTTCTTAAAGCTACATTCGAGTCAATTTTCATTTTAAAATACTGGCCACTATTATCTGATATACGTAAGGAATAAAAAGGTATCTTTTAATCAAATCTTTTGTAACATGGTAAACAAAATTCAGTGCTATTTTCTTTCGTTTTTTGTTAAATTTTTCTCTACTATAGTTGGACTATAGCCGTTATTGAGTGCTATTTGCCTAATCATATTCTATAAAGAAGTTATGGCGATTCATAGGTACGTTAACCAATCTATTGATCATACATACACAGCCATTCTCTGATTAATAATTTGATGTGATGTGATGAATTGTGATATCTGTATACGTCGGTTTACGAAAATCGAATCTCGATATTGTAAAAAATAGTTTTAACTAGGAAATTTTTATATAATTGGAATGAAAAAGAAATTACTTCCTTTTCTATCACTTTTTATTAACTGAATATACAGTGACTCGATTTTCGTGGTATTTACTACATTTTCAAACTGAAAAAAAAACCAAATTGTATCTTAACTATTATATATATTCGTTGAAGGCTTCGGCAAACTTCGAAAAGTGGTGTGTGTCAAAGGACCGTCTGCTTATTTAATAGTTTTATCGTGTGCTTTTTGCTTTAATATTTCAATACATTCCAGGGTCTAGCTTTTTCCTTTCGCTTCCAGGTGCAATATTTCAAGATTGTCTAAATCTGAAAAAAAGATTGGGTTTGAAAAAATGTTTCACAAATTAGAGTTATCTTTCCGGTTCTTAAATGAAGATTGCTGTTCTTTGTACCTTTTGTACAGTTTGTTCTATATACTACTCTGTCAAGAAAGTACCGGGAATTTTCAATTAAAACAACATTTTTACATTTAATCGTCAAAATTTATTGGGTCGCCTTCAAAATAGGCTCCATTTGCTCCAGTACATCTATGCCAACGGCACCAATTATCGAAACATTTTTTATAGGCGCTTTCCGGGATGGACTTTAGCTCTCGCGCCGAATTTTGTTTTATGGCTTCAATCGACTCAAAACGGGTGCCACGAAGGGGCAATTTTAGTTTTGGGAAGAGGAAAAAGTCGCAGGGAGCCAAATCCGGCGAACACGGTGGTTGCTGAAGCACGTTTGTTGAGTTTTTGGCGAGAAAGTCAGTCACAATCGTAGCTCGGTGAGAAGGCGCGTTATCGTCATGCAAAATCCATGAGTTGTTCGCCCACAAATTTGGCCGCTTCTTACGGATACGCTCACGCAAACGTTTCATAACGCCTAGGTAATACTCCTTGTTTACCGTCTGGAACGAATTCGTAGTGCACCACGCCACGGATATCGAAGAAAACAATGAGCATCACCTTCATTTTCGAGCGGCTTTGGCGTGGTTTCTTCGGTTTCGGCTCATTTGTTGCCACCCATTCCGATGATTGCTGGCTTGTTTGCATATCTTACTCGTAGACCCAGGTCTCATCACCAGTTATAATGAGTTCCATGAATGTAGAATCGGAATTACAGCGATCCAGCATGTCTGAAGCAACCTGTTCGCGATGTCGTTTTTGAAGAAAATTCAGGTCTTTCGGTACGAGTAGTGCGGCCACCTTTCTCATGCCCAAAATATCAATCAAAATCGTACGTGCGGACTCGTGGGATATCTTAAGATCATGTGCTATCTCTCTCAAGCTGGTACGACGGTTTTCCAGCACCCTTTCCTTAATTTTATCGACGTTATCTTCGATCGAAGCCGTCGATGGGCGACCACTTCACGACCGTCCTTGGAGGTTATGTACCACTGATATGCACGAGTTTTCGATAGAGCATTATCACCAAAGGCCTTTTGCAACATTTTCAATGCATCGGCACACGAAAATTCATTTGCAACACAAAACTTTAAACAAATTCTTTGCTCAACGTAATCACCCATAGTAAAAATCGGCACGCACTCTGACATCGACTGACTTAATCAGCTGTTGCAAACACACTAGTTGACAGATCCCGCTCAAGCTTGGCATAGTAATTAAGGACAGTGGTACCAACCTAGGAAGAAAAAATTTTTACCTGCCTCATTGCCCCGCCAGATTTAAATCGATAATTCCCGGTACTTTCTTGACAGAATGTATACGCTACTGCACTCAATTTATAGACCTCAGAATGATTCAGCCGGTTGCTTTTGTCTTTGGCATTAAAAAAGAGGTTGGAAATTTTATGTGAGGTTGTGAAAGCTATTATTATGTTAGTTTTCGAAAATATTTGAGTAATTTTTTGCGAGATTGGTGAAAAAGATGTAGTTTTATATACAATATATACGTTCAGACAATATAACTGTTAAATGAGCAGACGGACCTTTGGCACACCCCACTTCTCGAAGATTTGCCGAAATGTAGTAAGCACTACGAAACTTGAGTCATTGTAGTCACATCAGTTGATGGAAAGTGATAAAAACAAAGTATTTTTTTTGTTTCATTCCAATTAAAATGAACTATTACAATTACTCCATCCAATTTTTATATATTTCATGCAGTCGAAACTGGAAAAACTCGTCTTTCAGTGTATGTAATATTAGAGATATAATTATTTTTTCGCTAAGTGATCTACTTTTTCTGTCCACATCTGTTCGAGAGCACCTGCGTAGGATAGAGTTCGGTTATCATAGGTGAAATACTTATTATATGCAAGTAAGGCGTCTTCAAAGCTTACAATACAGCCAGGAAATACCTAATTTCCATCCTTCATACAATACGAACAGAATAAATACAAGAAATAGGTCGCCAGGAGATGAAGTGGAGTTTATAGCTATGATTATTTAGTCGGTAGTTGGCAGCATGTTGGTTTTAATGGAGTTTGTTTGGACAGCCCTGAGGAAAGCACACCTGGTATTGGATACCGGATATACGAGCAGACAGACTGCCATTCGGTCTTTGCTCGCTAGCACCCAATATGGCAGCCAACGATCGTTTCAATGCTGATATTAAGAGATTTGGTGTCTCATAAGGCCCGATTTTTTCATGCGCGGGATTATTGTAATAAAAGCCGCTCCAGCTATTTGCTTATCTGTCTTATCGAGATCTGTGAATGCAGAAGTGTACTAAGAACATGACTAAATATTATATTTGATAATCATTTCTCTTTTATAGGAGTCCACAATGAGCTTCCTTTGATTTTTCAATTTTTTATTTAAGGCACCACCAACTACAGTTACTATTTTCTTTTTTCAGGGTTTATGGTCTTAAAACTTTTGATTTTATATTGGGAGTACATATTTTATTTCCTCACCATCATGCATGAATTTTTGTCGCCTTTTTTCCAACAACGAGACTCATTTTTTATTATTTGTTTTAGTTTTTCATTTTTGTTTTATTTACTTTTGTTTTTATTTTGTTTTAGAATCTCTACGGAGAAGGCGGTTTCCTCAGAGGAGAATCTCGAAGGGGACGGGGAAAGGGACGAGGTGCAGGGGTAGGTTCAAGTTTGATTTTGAGTTTGATAAAGTTGGTAGTGAAGTTGTGTCCATTTTTGGTTCAAATATTTTTGAATAAGACGTCTGTTTATTATTTGAAAATATATTTTTCCACTGCCATATTGTGGAAACTTTAGCATTCAGTTTCTGTGAAATAGATCGAACTAACTGTTGCTAAGGAAAAGAAGATTAGTCTGAAGGGGTCACTGAGGGAAAATTACGTATATATTTCTTCTCCATACAAGTAGATATTAGAGTTTTGACAAAAGTTTCGTTTAATAATCAACTCGAATGTGAGTCAATACTTGATAGAAGTAATTTTAAATGTATTTAAAATTACTTCTATCAAAGATTGACTCACATTCATATCAATTTTTAAATTATGAAATAAATCCATATTCCTCAATTATTTATTATTTTTGATTTTCAACGATTTTTTAAAGACGTATAATATATTCTATTGAATCTTCATATTCATTGAACAATATATGTAAAACTGTGAAAGTACAAACAATGAGATATACACCATCTGAGGAAAAAAAAAATTTCAAATGGGCGGTTGTCCAACACAAAGTATTAAAACAGTTGAAATGGATGGAGGATCATTTTGAAGAAAGATTCAGACCGATAAGATGGCCTGCTCGAAGTCCCGAGCTTACACCTCTAGACTTCTTCCTTTGGGGTGTTTTAAACATCATATACTACCCCAATTCATGCTCGTGATCAGCTTATCCCAAGAATAACTGCTGCAATATGTTAAGGCAACGACAGGAGCAGTAGCAGAAAGATGTGGATTCTATCCGGAAACAATGTAGACTTTGCATTAAAGAAGCTGGCAGGATTTTCAAAATTTTTTGTGATACATTTTAAACTCGTATGAATATGGAAGAATATCGTAAAGAATCCTTAGATGGCATACCTCACTGTTTGGACTTTCACAGTTTCACATCTATGGTCCAATGAAAATGAACATTTCATAGAATGTATTATACGTCGTTGCAAAGCTTTATAAGTAAGGCAGTTTTTGCGAATAATTTCCATGAGGGTTTACGAGGCAAAATTAACAGTAAACTTCGATCAGAGATTAAGACTGAAGAAAATTTTAGAATAATTTTTTCCTTAACCATCCTATAATAAGTGAGTATCTCATAAAACTGTCCATGAAACACCCCAGTCTTAGGAAAATATTCCGCTCTTTCTAACGGTGTACACTGAATTTTGATCAATATGATAGTTTTCAAGTTATGCTGTTTTAGTGAAAAAACTGGAAAGCGTTATAACATACTAGAATCTTAAATAACTTTACAACGAAAGGAAATTGGATCGTACTCTATAGGAACTTTTCTGTTGCAAATTGCCTGTAGAATCACCTCGTGAAAATTGAGCAGAAATGTATTTTTAATTCAAAAGATATATTGTCGGCGAACATCAAAACAAACGTTCATTCGGTGCGAAGCACCCTGAACTGCATACAAATAAAAACGCAATGTTTTCAGCCCTCGTCTATCTCATCAGTGCATCTCTCCAGCGATGTCATAAGGGCAGAAATGTAGGGTGTGCTATTATCTGGACCTAAAAATGTAGTAGTGAAAGCGAAAGCGAAAACTTTCACGTTGCATAGTATTCCCTTTTGAAAATAGAGAGGTGCGCATTTGGCGTCACTTCGGTGCTTGCTTCCAATTCACATGAATGTGCGAAGCGTATTGATTAATTCCGTGGCGCGTGCGCAGCAGAAGCACGTTCTTGTCGAGATTCGCAATTACCTCCGACTTTCGCCAATAAAGTATATACAGAGAGAAAGCTCATCGTAGAAATATTCGTCGACGCAGAACTTGATAACTTTTTAACGTCGTATTAAATTTTACGCCCCCGGCCATTTCGCACCTAATAACACCCTAGGTAACGCGATTTTGGAAATAGGAATGTGGGGAATTGATGGAATTTTTAATTGGCGCGAAAACGGATCGTTAGAGTCAATTTATTAATTAAGTTTCTAATTCCGATTCAATTTCGTCTAATCCAGACAATTTGGCCGGGGTTTCGACTCCATGATTGAGTTTTGGGGCTGCTCGAGCAGTATTCGATACAAAACAACATCCGAGGTGAAATTTCAAATTGCTATTTAATGGGAAATTATGATTGATGTGTAATTTTTCTCGGGAAATTAAAATTTCATCTCAACGAAACCTCGCTCCATAATTATCCTGAATGTCTGTCTGCTTAACTAGCAGAAGAGTGTTAATTCTGTCAAGCCGGACCTGCAATTCCAAATCAATCTAAATGAAAAAAGTGAAAACAGAGACGTATTAAAAGAGACAGGCTAACATCATATCGCACATTATTCCTGTGTTGCCAACTACTCATTGGAGAATATGTTTACATATTAATATTTTATCAAATAATGTTAGTTAACCATTAACTAATAAAACTAATGAATATTTGTATCCTATGATAATACCGTGTAAAACAAATTTCATGTAGAAGGTGGCAACCCCGCGAACTGAGGCACCCAATCACAAGAGTGAGTATAGTATCCCTTTCATTGACCACGCTGTCACCACATTTTCATTCTTCAAATATCATTTTGGACCACTTTTTCAAGTAATTCAGGCCTTATTTCATCAATAACACGAGTTATGTTGGCTTCCAAAGCGTCTATTGTTTCTGGTTTATCAGCATAAACCAATGGCTTGCACTAACCCCAAAGAAAATGACCCAGTGGAGTTAATTAGCATGATCTTGGAGGCCAATTAATTGGACCATTTCTCGAAATAATATTATCGCCAAATCTTTCTTTCAATAAATCAATTGTTACTTCTTGAGGATTGTTTTCACTCCATATACGACAATTTTGCTTGTTACATAGCCGTTCAACCAGAAATGAGCTTCATCACTAAACACAATTTTACGATAAGAAAGTGGATCAACTTCAAACTGTTCTAGGGCCCAATCAGCAAACAAACGACGCTTATTATGGTCAAGTGGCTTTAGTTCTTGAACCAGTTGGATCTTGTATTGGTGTATACCAAGATCTTTACTCAAAATTTTCCATGTGGTGGATGCACAGAGTCCAACTTGTTGTGAACATCGACTAATGGACAAATCTGGATCATCATTGACACTATGACTTACAGCAGCGATATTTTATTCTGTATGTACAGTATTTTGTCTTGTTGTTGTTGTTGCATCGAGTAGAGAAAATGTTGTCCGAAATTAATTTCAAGAAGTGCTCTTTAAGTTTGGCGAATGGAACACTGATATTGAAAACAAAATTTCAGCAATTTGTAAACGTTGTTGCGGCGTGAGTCTTTCCATGATAATGTGTGTATGCTTACTGAACAGAAATGTCAAAACAACATGGCTTCTACCCTCTGTCAAATCACAGTTATCACTATAGAAATTTCTATCACTCTAAAAAAAACACCAGATATCTAACGAGACAAACCTGTGGTAATCCCCACTTTTTGAAATTCTACACAAACTGAAGCTTTCCTCGAACATATCAAAATCTTTGAAATACAACTTGTTATACAGCACTTTGAAAATGTAGTAAAACTACGAAACTCGGGTCACTGAATAATCAAAAAAGTGCAGGAAAACGAAGTAATTTCTTATTTATTCCATTTCAAAAATGGAACTATCATAAAGTAACGGACTAATCCATTCAATATTTGTACACCAACTCTCTGATAGTTACGTCTTGATTAAGATGTGAATCAGGAAACTTGCGAATGGGCGGGAAGGAATTATCTACTAGTGGATAGTTACAATATGCAAACGAGTATGTGTGCAGTAGTGTAACGCAGAACAGCTTTCAACTACAGGTTCTGTGTGTCCATCACTGAAAACCCATTTTCCAGGATCAGTGTGAAGTTCGAATTTAATTTCACACTCCTTGAGATGAAAATTTATTTCAATACAAATAAAATCCAAAACACGAAATCGAAATTGAAGCCCAAACAATCGACAAGGTACTGAAAAATTAGGTTGTTCGGACTGGGTACTGTATGACCAGTCGTGGCGGTGATTTGATTTATATTGTTTTGCATTCGTGAAATAGTTCAATAGTTCTAATAAACTCACAACTTCGAAAAAATATTCATTAGTTTTTTATTTATAGCTGATCAAATGTACAAATGGCCACCCGCTAAATATTACTAATAATAAGGGACCCAAATGTGTACCTTGAGGTACATCAGAAGTTCCTGAAAAGCATTGTGATTAAAATCTCTCCATTTTCCTATTCCATAGGTTTGGTTTGATGACGGTTTTGTATATTGAAATTTTGCTCTTCAGCTCTTCAGTATTTAGAATAGATCAGTGAATTTCATTCAACCATTAATGTTCGGGAGCTCTACATTTCCCGCGTCAAGTAAACGATTCAATAATTTCTTTCATTAAATATTCGGTTAAGAAAAAGTTCTGATTTCCGAAAACGTGCCGTTCAACACGAAATGTTGGAGTGTGTGCTAAATTTGCCGTTTTCGCAAGAACCTACGCATTAAAACGGTTTGAAATGCAGGGACAATCATCCCCTTCAGTATCAAAGATCCGTCGGCCTTACTCAATTTGCATCAAGTTATCCCACATAATATTGGAAACCAGAGTTAAATTAGGGGAAAATCCCCAGATTATTCATTCTTGAAAGGGTGACACGCTAAAATAATCAAATTGGAACTGGAATGCCTTCACAAGAGAAAATGGACGGAAAATGATCACTCTTTAAAGTATTAATTTAGTATTCGCTTGCTCTTTCCGAGTCGAATTATTGTATAAATACCAAGTGTTGAAAAACATCCATTCAATATTTCGGGAGCTAATTCTAGAGCTCAAAATAAGTAAAAAGTTTCATATAAACATGGGACCACAAATGAGCCGTTTTAGATATATGAACGATTTTTGGTTTTCAAAATATTAACTACTAGCGCAACCAAATACGATAAATTACAGAAGATATTCGATTTATTTTTCACTTCTAGTGTTTAACAGAAGAAGTACCACATGACCACCGTTCATTTCAATGCAGGAAGTACATCGTCGCATGAAGAAATTAAGTACTCATTCGAAAAGACTTGGTTGTGTTCGGATAGTTTGACAGGATAGTTCAATCCGATGTTACAACTCTTCGATGTTATTCACTGATGTTGCATACACTAAACTTTCCAAATAACCCCAAATACAAAAGTCCAAAGGATTCAAATCAGGAGATCTAGCGGGCCATGACACTGGATCTCCTGGTCCATTTTCTGGGAAATGTTTGATCTAAATAATCCCTAACAGCAAGTGTATAATGTGGGGGCGTCCTTATTGCATAAACCAAATATTCATCTACTGATTAAAAGGTACCACGTCTAGAAAATCGGGCAAGGTATTTTGAAGAAAGTTAGGGTATGTAGCTTCTGTTAAATTCCGTGGTAAAACTATTGGTTCTAACAAACGATCTCTTAAAGAACCTAACCAGATATTTATAATGAAACGCTGTTGATGCCTGGATTCATGAATGGCGTGCGGATTTTCATCCGCCCAAATATGGCTATTATGAAAGTTTAAATTTCCATCTTTGGTAAAGCCGGCTTCATCAGCGAAAAGGATGTTTGAAGTAAAATGCGGATATATTCAGCAATCTTTTTTAAAACACATTAACAGTATGTCCTTTTGGCTTGATGACCAGGAGGATTAAAAGCTTAAACGCGTTGAATGTGGAATGGATACAGAAGTTGTTGATGCATAGTTCTCCAGTTAAGGGAGCCACTTATTCCTTCTTCCGCTGAAATTCTTCTTACACTTCTACCGCGATTTTTAGTAACAATATTTAAAATTTGTCTTCAACTTCTGGAGTACTGACAGATCTTGGACGTCCAGTATCACGACAGATTTATTCTGTCAGCCTCCTACAAATTTCAAAAAATTTTATTCAAAAACTTTTAGAATTAAATTAGTGTCTTATAAGCACTGCTTAAATAAAGTAGAAATCAAAACTCATTATTGAATGAGGTAAAAAACCCAACGAAATAAAAATTATCAATTATAAAATTACTAAAAAAATTTTTGAAGTAGACAAAATTTTGTTTCTGATCTTATATTTATGAAAACCAAATCTTTTTTGAAATCGCAAAACATAATTTTAAGAACTTTTCCAAAACTAATTTATTTCAAATATTGAATATGTTTAAATATTTAAATAAGTTATTTCAAAAATCTCTCAAAACATGTAGTACATCGTCAAAAACAATTTGAAATTAAATAAGGTCTTCGTCAGTCCTACTTTACATTTAAAAAATAAAACCAATTAACAAAAATATCTAAATACACATTTTTTATATTTATGATATTATTTTTCAAATGTGAAGTAGGACTGAGGAAGACCTTATTTAATTTCAAATTGTTTTTTCAGAATGTACTACATTATTTGAGAGATTTTTGAAGTAACTTATTTTAATTTTTAAACATATTAAATATTTAAAATAAATTAGTTTTGGAAAAGTTCTTAAAATTATGTTTTGCATTTCTGAAAAAGATTTGGTTTTCATAAATATAAGATCAGAAACAAAATTTTGTCTCCTTCAAGTATTTATTCAGTAGTTTTAATTGATGATTTATATTTCGTTGGGTTTTTCATTCCATATTATATAATGAGTTTTGATTTTATATGTTTACTAATAGACATATAAAATCAAAAGTTTTTGAATAAAATTTCTACTAATAGACAGATAGTTTCTGAATAAAATTTCTTGGAATTAAAATTTTTTGATATTTAAATTTTATAATAATCCTTTTATCGAGTAAAAAACCTCTTCTTATTAATTTACTACTATTATGAATTAAGGTGTCTGTGAAAGATGGTTTTCGGAATATGTGTAATTCGACGAGATTATTCTTTCTTGTAAGAATTATCTTCCGTTTGTCACCACGTACTTGTGTGTATCAGGATTTTCTACATTACATTCGATATAAACAAAAAATCGGGACAGATTAGAAGTGAAGGATGATATGCGCCTTGAATTATTCAAGACGATACCTCAATTCAAGATTCTTATAGACGAGAAACAACAGCATTCGTCTCATTTATTTTTATTGAGGTTGAAAGAATACTTTTTTTTCATACTGAACTGTTTTTCCCCCTATCGGTAAACTGTCATCGAACAGATAATATGTGCTATTGAAATCTATCAGTGAAACCTGAAGAGTATTTAGAAGAGTGTGAACAAAATTATTTGATTTAAGAAAACCACACGAACTTATAAAATTGGTTCAAAATATTCGGAAATCACAAATCGAATAACTGGAATTTGTATAATCGTATAGATTCTCTTAAGATTAATTGAATCAGAAACTGGCGCATCCACCAAAATGTAAATCCTAGGTACTAATATGCGCTTGAATAGGTTTCATAACTGCTTGATGTATGTTCTTTATGAACACATGTTTGACATTTTTGCTATTATTGACATACAAACGAAGTGAAAAAATGGCGAAAGCACTGACGTGAAGCCGGTAGCTCTCTTGTTCAACAGTCCATTCTCCTGAAAATTCCGAATCTGTGAATTAATTCTTTCAGAAACATAGAATTATAATAGTCCATCTAGAAAGTATCCAGAATTTATTATTTTTCATAATTTCAATATACTTCATTTTTGTAACATTCTAAGACAAAAGTAATGTATAAAATAGGTTGTGCAGATAGTCGGCTATTGCCAAACTTGCATGGCAACTAATTGTTAAATATTGTTGATGGTCAACAGGTAAACAACTTATGAAATAACGTCGCAACTAGAAAAAAAAACAGATGGAATATTTGTGTAGAAAATGTTTTCGAAAAGTTCAAAAATTTGTGCAATTGACTGAACTGTATATGAGACAATAAAGAGGATAAAAATGGCATGGGTATTTGACAGACCAGTTTCAGAAAGACCGCGTAAGATTAAAGGAAACAATTTAAACGCTTTATTGGCCTTAGGACGACACAATCCGCGCCTGGGATTTCGCAAATTGGCTAACAGATTTGGAAAACAACGAAATATAAAAGTATGTCCAGAAACTGTCCGTATGCCACCGGAAAGACAAGGCTACATATCAAGGAAACCAAAAAATCCCTATAATGACACCTTTACAAAAGGAACGAAGGATAGAATTTTGTCTACGTTTCAATAAGATAAGTTTAAGAATGTCTTTATATCTGGTGAAAGTTTTTTCCAACATGGTAAAACACTCAAAAATGCTATCAAAACAACCTGTTACTGTTCAAATTTCCAAATTTCCCACCAAAATAATGGCCTGAGGAGCAATATTTCAGCGTTCTGCTTCGCCTCTCTTTATAGTTGATGGTATTAATAATAGTGATAAGTATTGTGGAATTCTAAACGATTTTCTCCTTGAATCGGCGCATGCTTTATATCCAGAGGGTTGATGTTTTCAGCAGGATAATGCAAGATGCTATACTTCTGCCTATACTCAAGCTTGGATGCAAGAATACCAAGTGACAACCATTTCATGGGCAGCAGCTTCACCTGATCTCAGTCCCATTGAAAACATATGGGGACTAATGAATGTCTAAAAGGTTTGAAATGACACAAAAATTCCTTTCCTACACACCAGTCTTCTTCTTCTGTTGGTACCTATCCATTCTGGATGTTGGCTAACATGATGGCGACACGGACCTTATCAATTGCTGCCCGAAATAGACTTGTGGTTGTTGAGTTGAACCAAACTCTCAAATTCTTCAACCACGATATTCTTCGTCGTCCAATGCTTCTCTTTCCCTGTATTATCAGTTGCAGAAGTCGATACCTCTCCGGATTTCTCATAACGTGACCCAGGTATTCAAGTTTTCGTTTTTTCACTTGGTACAAGATCTCCTTCTCCTTGTTGAATCTGCGGAGAACTTCTGTATTCGTGATGTGGTCAACCAGTGACGCACCACAAAGAAGTTCTGGAGTTCTGCTATGTGGGGAAAACTTTGAAAAAATTAAAACTTTAACCCTCTTTAACGGAACGTTTGCTGACACATGTTCATGAGACTTTTATATTTATTATAATTCAAGTAATCACCCCTCTTCATTTATACTTCCAATTTAGAAAGGACCTGTACAACACTGGTTGTGATAGCTTTCACCAAATCCTTGAATAAGTAACATACTACAGTTATTTATGTGTTGTCATATCCATATTATACATTTTAATGATATACATATCAGTTTACAAATACTACAATCGATAACGACTAACAACAATGTTTATATCGAAGTCGATAAATCCAAGCAGCAAGATTGATAATAGAAATAGAACGATTTGAATGATGACTAACGTTCGTGTACGTTCGTCATAAATCGTTTCCTACCGGTTATCGGTGTTAAACACTCGACGTACGTTCCTGCGCGCACGCTCCTCCGAACGCGTAATGCTTTTGAGAGAGAAGGAAAGAGAAACAACAGGAAGCTCGTTTTCGAGGTTGCACGCCAACTCTGTAAAATTATGTGGAAGGCTGAAAATATTGAACACACTGGAAATACAAGTGTATATTTCTTGAAAATAGTCTCTAATCGAGTGTGTTCACGTGTTTTCGAAAATATTGGGATGTATTGATCTCTCGCTTACGTCCTAACTCAACCAGTCACTGCCGTTTTTGTGATCTGAAACCAGAAAGTGTTCATTTGTTTCTTGCTTATCGATAGTGCCATGTATTCCCTGCCAATCTTCAAATACTTAGAGGAGGTATCTACCATATTTTTGAACGTGACCCATGGGTTGGATGGAGTCGGTCACGATAAATCCTCCAGTCTCTTGTCAAGAAAATCATTGGAATTTGTTCTCTAATTAATCTAAATAAAAATTTATTTAATCTGTTTCCAAATTTGTTTTAAAAATTTAAAAATATTGTAAATTCAACGATCTTTTTATGTGAAATATTTTTTACTGCGTATTCCAAATAATGTTTTGTTTAGTTGAATTAATTTTACCTGCGTCTCTGAGTATATAATGAGTATAAAGAGGGGATATATGAAATATTACAGGTTCAATGTTGAACTGCTTCACGTAATAATGAGAGAAGAATTGGGAAAAATTTTCATAATTGGATGTAGAAGTCCGTTAACTTTGTGTTAGTTCATTTCAAAATGGAATGAAATAAGAAATTACTTAGTTTTATATCATTTTTTATAACCTAAATATACAGTGACTCAGGTTTCATAGTGTTTACAACATTTTCACACTGAATAAAACAAATTGTATCTCAACAATAATATATTAATTCGGCATGTGCGAAACTTCGAGAAGTGGGGTTTGCCAAAAGTCCGTCTGCTCATTTAATAGTTTTATTTCTAAAACGTGCTTGTGCTTAAATATTTCTATGGATGTCTAGTTTTTTTCCTTACGCTCCCAGGTGTAATATTTGAAGATTGTCCAATACTGGGAAGATATGATTGGTTTCAAAAATAAGAGTTATCCTAAATGAAGATTGATGTTTTTTGAACATTTCTTGGAAAGATCTCCTGGTTTGAGCTTTATAATACGCTAATTTACTACTTAATATTTAAACTTCATTATTCAGGTGGTTGTTTTTGTCTTTTGCATTAAAACAGCTTCCACACCCTCACATAAAATTTCCAACCTCTTTTCAATGCAAAAGACAAAAACAACCGGTTGAATAATTCTGGACTCAATAAATCAAGTTGTAAACAATGCACTAACGTATATATAGGAAAAACAGAGAGATCTTTCAAAAATGATTCAAACAATATCAATCTTCATTTAGGAACTGGAATGATTACTATAATTGTGCGAAACATTTTTTCGGAATCAACATATCTTCCCAGAATTGGACAATCTTGAAATATTACACTTGGAAGCGAAAAAAAGCTAGACATCCTGGAATCCATAGAAATATTCAAGCAAAAGCACGTTTTAGAAATAAAACTATTAAATGAGAAGTTTTGCGCAGCCGAGGCCTTTAATGAATATATATAAAATCCTTGAGATACAATTTGTTCAGTTCAGTTCGAAAATGTAGTAAACACTACAAACCTCGAATCACTGTATATTAAGTTAATAAAAAGTGATAGAGAACTAAGTAATTCTTTATCCCATTCCAATTTTAATTATACGTATTATTTCAGATTTACAATTATATGCATTTATTGACCACGATATTATCGTCTCAATCAAACTATAAATGCTCACACGCTTAGGGTTCATACTGTATATTATATGGACGGAAAATGAACACTCCGTGTGAGTTTTATTTTATAATACTTCTACGGCAATCCAGTAAACAGCTTCTCAATACTCGTATTTCCTATTTTTCTATCAACTTTTATAGGTTTTTATGAAACTGAATTGACATAAGATTTGAAAAATTATTTCTGGTTAAGCAGATATGTAGTTAATAAGAAGAATTGAGTTTGCGGTTGGTTCTAGGTGAAACATTATAATATTTATATTAAAAATAACACTCGGTTTATATTTCACAGTTTATTCAGAAATCTGACACGTGTTTCGGTATTTCAACCATCTTCAGAGGAGTACAAAAAGTAACTAAACTTAAAATCACAGAGGTTCATTTTTATTACAATTACAACATCTGTTGCTTTTTATGGCACATTTTTACAACAGAATCCAATACAGGCGTACTAGGAAAGAGTATTTGGGAATTGGTCAAATTTTCTTTATTCTCTAAAGATTTTTTGATTGAAAGAATCTCCAAATAGTCCATCACTTTACCCTTATTAACATTGTATAATAAACTAACATCCTTTTCGTTGAAAAAGTGATTATTCTCTATACAATGTTCTGCAAAACCGGTTGATTTATGGTTTTTTAGAATTGATACCCTATGTTCTTTCACTCGAAGTTGTAAACCCCGACCTGTTTGACCAATATATATAGCATCACAATCATCACATTTTAGTTGGTAAATTCCCGTATTAGTCATATTAGGGTTCCTTTCTTTATTATTCCCTAAGAGTTTGGCTAGATTATTTTTATTGACTGTTATCGAACTAATTCCCATTTTCCGGAAACCATTACAAATTTTGTAACTAATACCTTTTATATACGGTATAGAGTACCACATTAAATCTCGGTTATAATCCTTTGAATTTATATAAAAATTTTTTAAAATATATTTAAATGCTTTCTTTTTAATCATTTTGTCAATAAGGTCCGTTCTATAGCCATTATTCAAAGCTATGGTTTTAATTATATTAACTTCTTTTTTGTAATTAGTTTCATTCAACGGGATATTCAAGAGAATAAAACAAATAGACTAATTAAGTATATCCATTTTTGGGCTAGATATGTAGATGATGTCTTTTGCATTTGGACCGGAACCGACAGACAGCTGAAACAATTCTTGAATTTTCTCAATGACTTGAATGAAAATATCGAATTTACCATAGAAATTGAACAAAACTCGTCGATTAGCTTTTTAGATCTCAAAATCTCTCATTTAGATAACAAATTTGAATTCGATATTTTCAGAAAACCGACTACGACAGACACCACCATACATTCCAAATCCAATCAGTCATGGCAGATTAAAATGTCATCATTCCATAGCTTCATACATAGACTCTTGAATATCCCGTTGAATGAAACTAATTACAAAAAAGAAGTTAATATAATTAAAACCATAGCTTTGAATAATGGCTATAGAACGGACCTTATTGACAAAATGATTAAAAAGAAAGCATTTAAATATATTTTAAAAAATTTTTATATAAATTCAAAGGATTATAACCGAGATTTAATGTGGTACTCTATACCGTATATAAAAGGTATTAGTTACAAAATTTGTAATGGTTTCCGGAAAATGGGAATTAGTTCGATAACAGTCAATAAAAATAATCTAGCCAAACTCTTAGGGAATAATAAAGAAAGGAACCCTAATATGACTAATACGGGAATTTACCAACTAAAATGTGATGATTGTGATGCTATATATATTGGTCAAACAGGTCGGGGTTTACAACTTCGAGTGAAAGAACATAGGGTATCAATTCTAAAAAACCATAAATCAACCGGTTTTGCAGAACATTGTATAGAGAATAATCACTTTTTCAACGAAAAGGATGTTAGTTTATTATACAATGTTAATAAGGGTAAAGTGATGGACTATTTGGAGATTCTTTCAATCAAAAAATCTTTAGAGAATAAAGAAAATTTGACCAATTCCCAAATACTCTTTCCTAGTACGCCTGTATTGGATTCTGTTGTAAAAATGTGCCATAAAAAGCAACAGATGTTGTAATTGTAATAAAAATGAACCTCTGTGATTTTAAGTTTAGTTACTTTTTGTACTCCTCTGAAGATGGTTGAAATACCGAAACACGTGTCAGATTTCTGAATAAACTGTGAAATATAAACCGAGTGTTATTTTTAATATAAATATAAAGATATGTAGTTTGTATTTTATTTTTAATGGAATTTATACGGTGACACCTTATATAACGAAAAATTGTCAATAAAACTACAAAATTAAGCTTTATAAATTTACCTCTGCCTGCGGTACTTTAACTGATTAATTATGGAATGACATTTATTTCATTATTTTCAATTTATAAACTTATCGAAATGGTGAAACGCACTGAAGCTTTAGGTGAAAATTTCAAATGAATAAAAAATCAAAATTCGACGTTTTGTCATCTGAAACTCAAATAAACGTAATTTTTTGCAGTTTTAAGCTGTCCTGAAGAAATGGATCTCTTTTTGTAGAAATGAAATTAAACAAAAACTCTGCGTATTATTTTTGACATTTCCCATGTCATTTGTGTTCAGTAGGTTTAATCATGGAAAGATACAAGCTTCAACAACGTTTAGAAATTGTTAATTGTTATAAGGTATATTTCGAGAGCGGTGAATTAAAATTTGTTTCATAAAAATTAACAAATTTCTCATAATTTCCAAAACGCGTACGAAACATGTTGGATGATTACTTGTGTTTCAAAGGCACACAAAGCAGTTAGTTCGAACGTTTCCGCATTTTGATGATCCAGACGTGAATAATTCACAATGTAGTTTCCAAATTAGAAGTTTGTTAATCCAGCATCTTCAGAGGGAAACATATGTATTCATATGGATGTTGAAACTGAGGTAACGTCAATAAAGAGGATGTGCTTGATGTTGAATATCATATGAGTTTACATTTGATGTTGGAAGCGAACAATAATATGCTTATTTCGCCTATTTTCGCTTGAAAGCAAACTAGACGGAAAGGCACCTTGCGATAATTTAGGTTTTATTGACCGAATCTGAACTCGTAGGTCAATATTTTGACATTTCTACCAGAAGTTTACATTAATTTCTGTGAATTAATTTATGAAACGTTGGTAGAATAACTTAACAAGTATTAAGAACACTTGTTAAGAAATTAAGTTAATAAGTGTTCTTAAGGGTGTAAATCTGAAGGTTGAAATAGATGTTTATAGCTGTTATAATTCGGGATCAATTTTTTTACCGTAACATTCACTTTGTTATTGAAAATTGAGGAAAATATACACAACGAAACGAACTGATTCCTTAAAAATCTTTATTAATAACACTTCTTATATCTTCACGCTAGCCCTTCAACTAAACGTCTTCAATTTACTTAAAAGATAATGAATACTTAGATTTCTACAGCATCAGGAAAACTGATGAAGTTTTCCCACCCCTTTTGATAGAAGAATTATCTAGATTCCTAAAGAGAATTAAGGAAATTCTTCTGTACAATTTTAAGTAGCAAATAGTTAGTACTGATTATAATTGTGAATGTTATTTTTTAAAATTGGAATAAATTACAAATTTTCTCATAATTGGTGTAGCTATCAAAATCGGTTGTTTAGGCATATTTTGGAATGAATATATGAAAATTCAATAAAATTCCGTTCATTCTAATATATCAGTATCGTCTCATATCGTTTCATTAAAATTCAAAGTTCATATATTCACTGTGAGACAAGTAGAATAAAAAAACTATTTGATGAAAACGTATACCATATGATGACAGATACTGATATAAAAACGCTCAAAATCATTGTTGAAGGTAAACTATATCTTATTCAATATTTTACAAAATTTTTTCAACCACATTTTCGTATACGGATATTATATATATTAGACTGGGCAAAAAAAAACGACTATTTTGTTTTAAAGATACTGTGAAAATATCATTCATGATGTTAAAAATCGCATTTTTTCACTTGAACCTCGTCAATTATTAATCTGAAAAATTTGAGCGATGCGTATTTTCGAATGAAATTAAACAAGCCGTTTGCTTGTTATCGTGCCTTAAACATTGATTAATTTTTTCAATTTTGCGTTTCGATTTTGCATTTTCATAACTACCAGAAATATCAATATTTTTATGGTACAAAATACGTATTTTAAAGGAAATTTATTACTCTACAAAAAAAATTTCCTAACATTTTTCATTAATTTCACTCCTCTCAAAGTTATTCGACGTTGAAGTTGAATTCAAAAGTAATTTATCGTTTTTTTCGCGTTACACATGATTTTTTCCACTTGATTGAAAAATTCATCAATTAAATATTGAGAGTAACTTTTTTCTGTTGGACCACTAAACTTTTCTCTATAAAATCATAATTCATTAATGTATTATTTTGCTTTTTAACGATTAGTGATATACATAGAATCATTTTTAATGTATTCAACTAACTCTAATAATACAAAAAATTTGGTTTCTTAATCACAAGTTATTTATTTGTGTAGAGACAGAGTTTTATTCACAGAAAAAAATTGAATAATAGGTCAAAACAAATAGAAGTAATAAAAGACATAAAAAATCATTTTATTTTCACTTATAATTTATATTTCACAAAAAAAGCTCATATTGCTTTAATTGTTATCAAGTCATGAAGAATGATCAATTGAAAAAATAACTACTCAATGAAATTACTTTCATTACAATTTGGAAACTTTTTTTGATGTTCCCTAAGGGCTAGCAACAAATATTGAAGTTGTTCTCCGTTTTTAGTGAGGCACTTATTGTAATCTTCAATAAATGATACACCACGCTCAGCAACATCATTGACGACAGCTAATTTTCCGAAAAATTGCTTACACTCTTGAAAACTATCATTATGGGGCCAATTGCTTATATCTTCATTAATAAAATCATACGGCAAATCAAATTCTTTGAATATGGTGAGCGATTCGACAGAAATGAAGTCACTAATATCTTTTTCTAGCAATTCATCTGAATCGCTTGCTACTTCATATTTTCTGGTTTTAGTATTTGAAGATTTTTTATTTATCAGGTTTTCAATCATTTTCTTCTTCACTTTTTTGTATTATTAGAGTTAGTTAAATACATTAAAAATGATTTTATGTATATAACTAATCGTTAAAAAGCAAAATAATACATTAATAAATTATGATTTTATAGAAAAAACTTTAGTGATTCAACAGAAAAGAGTTACTTTCAATATTTAAGAGATAAATTTTTGAATAAAGTGGCAAAAATCATGTGTAACGCGAAAAAAACGATAAATTACTTATGAATTTAACTTCAACGTCGAATAACTTTGAGAGGAGTGAAATTAATGAAAAATGTTAAGAAACTTTTTTTGTAGAGTAATAAATTTCCTTTAAAATACGTATTTTGTACCATAAAAATATTGATATTTCTGGTAATTACAAAAATGCAAAATCGAAACGCAAAATTGAAAAAATTAATCAATGTTTAAGGTAAGATAACAAGCAAAAGGCGTGTTTTACATTAATTTACACAGAGAGTTTTTGTAGGGAATATAATTTCCTTTGAAAATACGCATCGCCAAAATTTTTCAGATTAATAATTGACGAGGTTTGAGTGAAAAAATGCGATTACTGCTAAAAAACCAAGAGTCGTAACGATACACCCCTTAATGCTATTATTAAGGGCTCAAACTTTCACGATAATTTTTTTTATCATCATGAATGATATTTTCACAATATCATTAAAAAAAAATAGTCGTTTTTTTGGCCCAGTCTAATATATATTATGAATAAATTTGATGTTCATGTTTTCATCATGAATTCATTAATTTAAAAGTAAATTTCACGAAAACTCACGCTATTTCCTTTTGATATCTGTATATGTAAAAGTTTTACTGTAAAGCATAAACAACTAAGCTACCTGAGAAATTATTTTTTTTATAATTATTCAATATTTCCCTTCAACTTACAAATAATTAATAAAATAAAAATATCAAACACAGCAATTCTGTTATACCTCGCCACAAATTTTAATTTAATGAAATTTTTAAGAGCTTTTTAAAATTAAATAAATATCTTAGAAACACTTTTTCTTTTTTAGGAGACATATAGAACTGATGCTTTGTAATGAGTATTAATTCTGTATGTCTAAAAAATAAACAGTGTTTCTAAGGCATTTAATTAATTTAATTTGAAAAATTTTCAAGAAATTTCATAAAATTAAAATTTGTAGCGAGGTATAACAGTTTGATATTTGAGATATTGCAATTGATAACGCCGAAAAATTTTTCATATTTTAATCCAATAAACTAAGGTTTGACTAGGAAAGTCATTGTTAGTAATCTCTTATTTTCTTCAGTTTATTTCTATTTGAAACCTATTTCACCGCTATAATAGAATTCTTTATGAATCGACATTTCTGAGATGCCTAATAATTTGTTCCGATAACTACCTTCCTTACCTTCGAAACCCATTGTTATCACCTGTCAACATCGATTCATCATAATATGATTGACGTTTTGTTGCAGAGCTACCGTGGAAGGAAGACGGGAGGTCCAGTATCGGCCCTTGCTTCTGGGGCCGTTATTCAGTCAGAACCGAATACCGTAGTGATGCAGAACTCTCAAACATCAAGACCAAGTCCTCAGCCAGCCCAGGCAGTCCACATGCTCAAACCAGATCAAACGATGCCCTCCGTACAGCAACAGCCAATGGTGAGTTCAAAGAATAGAAAAAATTTCAAAGAACTATCTTAAATATCAAACAGAATAATGCTGTCTTTCCCGCTAAAAATTTTGATATTATAAAATACTTTAAAAACTTTTTTCAAAATTAAATTAAATAAATGCCTAAGAAATACCGTTTCTTTTTTAGTATACATATAGAATTAATATTCATTACACAAAATCTAAAGGATAACATAAATAGAGGTTAATTCTTGATAGAAGGTATATAAAATTATTTAAATATTTTAATATTAGTCTTCTTCATATTTAATTTCAATAAATTCTATTTAATAATTATAACTTCAGGAATTAAATTGAAATAATGTCATATAAGTACCACATATATCAAACGACATATAAAATAAACATTCATTATAAGACATCCAAATGATATAACAAAATACAATAAATGAAAATTGTTAACCAAAATTCTATAAATTAAATATTTTGAATAGACAAAATTTTGTTTATGCTGATCACTCTTATGAAAACAAATATCTTTCAAAAATGTTTAACATAATCTTAAGAATTTCATCATAAAACTATCTTACTCAGAATATTCAATATTATTGAATATCTTACTAAGTTACTTTCTATAAAATCTCAAGATATGTAAAAACATTACTGAAAAACAAGTTTTAAGAGAGACTTTGCTCCTTCAGTATTCAAATAATTTATACTCAATAAAATATAACATCAATCAACAACAAATATTTACTCACCCTTCAACAATTTAGAAAACTTCTGGTAAATGAATACTGAAAAATTTAAATGTAATATAAGGTTAAGTTTCAAATAAATAATTCTGTGGTTTACCCTTGATCTAAAAGATTGAAAGACAATTTAACGGCCTCTGTTATAGCACAAGGACTGTCTGTATAAATGTTAAGGAAACCAAAATAATTATATATTATAAATAAAATAACATAAATGGAGGGTAATTCTTGATAGAAGTTATATAAAATTATTTAAATATTTTAATATTAGCCTTCTAAATATTTAATTTCAAAAAATTATATTCAATAATTATAACTTCAGGAATTAAATTGAAATAATGTCATATAAGTACGTACCATTTATATCAAACGACATATAAAATAAACATTCATTATAAAACATCCAAATGATAATTATTAAATATAATTTTTTGAAATTAAATATGTAGAAGGCTAACATCAAAATATTCAAATAAATCTAAAGGAGATAAAAAATCCAAAGACAATATAGAATTTTGAACGAACTTACTCGACAAACATTTAGTGTTTGTTTATTGTGTAAGTTCGATAACTAATTTATATTTTCTTTGGATTCTTTTATCTCCTTTTGATGCTGTATAAATGAGTATTAATTCTATGTCCATCAAAATAAAACAGTGTTTTTAAGGCATTTATTTAATTCAATTTCAAGAAGAGCTTTTAGGAATTTTCATAAAATTATTGTAGCGAGTTATACATACCTACTCTGTTTGATATTTAAGCTATTGAAAAAACCTTTTATCAGATAAAAAATCTCCCCTTTTATTATTTCAAAGAACTATTTTAATGGAGTTGAAGTCAGTATTGGAGAAAATTTGGTAAATACGGGCACACTAACTCCTTTAAGCATTCAATAAGTATGTAGTTCATGCAAACTTTAGTCCTAATGTTGTATACAATATAAGAAGAATTTTGTACAGATCGAATTACTTCTTTATTTTTTCATCTCGGCGTTTCTCGAAAAAATTCATATTTACGGAAATATCCTGCTAGAATATTTTATGTGGGCTACCCGGTATGTGTTTCTTACTCAGCATCAGATTCTATCATTTTATTTATCTATCAGTTAGCCTTTCTATTCATGTTTTTATGTGTCAAATAGTAATGTCAACCGATATTATTTACAGATAACAGCTGGACTAATTCTTAAAAGTTTCTGAGAGATTTTTTAAATCTCTTGAAAGGTTTTAAGGGATTTTTTAAATCTCTTAGAAACTTAATATTTTTCAAATCAAAATTGTAGAAACCTCACAAATTAAAAAAATCTCTTAAAAGTTTTCAAGAGATTTTTAGACTCTTGAAAACTTAATATTTTTAAGATTAAATTTGTAGAGGTTTCGGTGGATTAATATATATTGAATTAAATCAGTCCTTACTTGGTGAAAATCCATAATGAATAATATTTGAATGAGTATAATCTGATTTTCACAAATTTTTATTGTTATGTTTACAACAATCGTTTCGCTATCACAGTAGCATTGTCAGGCAGGTTTACATATTGAATAACTAAGCTTGTTTCCGAAATCCGATACTTTTTATATTACGATGAGTACAATAAATTTTTATTGAGCACTAAAACCCAAAAAAGGGTCTTTGCAAATTCCAGCTTATCTGAATATATTTAACAGAGGTGAGTTATTCAAATCTAATTGTTCGTTAAGTAATATTCCAATTATCCCCAGGGTTTCTAACAGGTTTAAGGTTTCTAACAAATGGTTAGAATATGTGGAAATACTTTTATTATTGAGGAAACTCCGCAAATGTTCATAAATTCTATGTCGGAAAGTTCTTCAGGTCTGTCCTATGTAAATTTAGGACCATCACCGCAGGTTAACTTATAAACCCCCTATGTATCATCTTTATGTGTACAGTCTTTATTATTTTTAATGAATTTACTCAAGTTTGAATTGGTTTTAAATGAAGTCCTTAAATTATATTTATTTAATATAAGTTAACCTGCGGTGATCGCCCTAAAGTTTACATAGGACAGACTGGAAGAACTTTCCGACATAGAATTTGTGAACAATAATAAAAGTAATTCCACATATTCTAACCATTTGTTAGAAACAGGACAAACTTTCAACAGTAATTCTGAAATTGATATATAATAAATGCTTTCAATATTTCGTCAAGGGTTGTAAGAGTTCATAATACTGGACCTTTAAATTTTTTTGCGCAATGAAATATTCATCCCATGATATAAAAATTAAAGAAAAACCGCTTTGTGCGTTTATTTCCATTTCCACTGAAGATTTAAAATCTGTTAATTACTTTCTACTGGAAGTGAAAGTGTTGAAGAAGATCCAAATTTATCAATTAATCGGGGCCTACATTACTTGGGTCTCTCTCACGCTATGGCGTATTTTGCATCTGGATTTGCATATTCATCCCTATAAGGTTCAGTTGACACAAGAACTAAAGCCAGCTGACCATAGAATGCATAGAAAAGATGCCGAGTGGGTGCTTGAACAACAACGTTTGGATGACGATTTTTCACATCGAATTTTCTTCAGCGACGAAGCACATTTTTCAATCGGTGATGAACAAGCAAAATTGTCGCATCTGCGGCAGCGAAAATCCTCAGGTGAGAGAACATTACAACCAGAAAAAGTCACTGTATGGTGTGCAATTTGGTCTGGTTAGTGATTGGCCCGTACTTCTTTGAAAATGAAGGGGGTGTCACTCAAACCGTCAATTCTCATCGCTATAGCCAAATGATTACCGATTTCTTTGGCCTGAAATTAATGATATGGAATTGAAAGAGATGTGGTTCCAGCAAGATGATGCAACAAGCAACACAACACGCCCCGTTTTGGCTTTATTGCAAACAAAATTCCCAGGACGCGTTATTTCTCGTTTCGGCGATGTGACAGATACTGAAAAGAATGATGATACTTCAAAATGAAGGTGTTGCCAGATGAAAAAATAAATAGTTGATTCTCGATTATTTCAGTTTGCTCTTCATAAACAAGGCACCATCTCACGAACGGATCCAGGTAATTAGACGAAACAACAACTCGATAACATGGACATCCATCAAAAGACCGCATGTCATGAAAATTCCGGGAAATTCCGGTGTAGTGTTAATAACCCAACATCGGAAGTAACCCGCAAACCAAAATTCAGTGTGGTCTTCCGTCTGGGACGATCGAAACGTTGTGGGGGCTCCACCTGAACCCACAGGGAGGAGTGAATGAATAAGGTTGAACAAGGTTTTATACCTCAGGGGGAAGAGGGGAAACTGACCTATCTCAACGGTGGGGTGACGGCACAGAACCCTTCTCGTATAAATAACCTCGTGCGTATCTTGGACCAGCTGATGATAGAGGATCAGTTTTTCCAACTTTGTTGTAAATACGGCGTGTGTTTGGTTGCGGTTCTCTCCCGTATGATTAATGGGAGGCCGAGTACTCCTTCCGTTCTGGGACAAGGGCGCCGGGTGGAGGTGGCGTTGGAATGGTCGTGAACGCTGTGATTATCGCTCATCACTAGAAGGTGATATATGGGGGGATGTTGTTGAGTTGGTCAGAAACGATGACAATGACTTGATAAGGTTATATCGAGGCAACAAGTTCACTCTCTGATTATCGAATTTATTTTCCAACTATGTTATATCTCTCCAGTAGGAAGTGATATAAGTGAAATCATTGTCAGTCATTTAAAGCTATGTGGAATGTCAGGCTTTTTTTGAATAATCGAAATACATTGCTCAAAAATTGAAGTGGATAATTTGCGTACATATAGTCCATCTAGAAAGTATCCGGAATTTATTATTTTTCATAATTTGAATATACTTCTTTTTTGTAACATTCTAAGACAAAAGTAATGTATGAAATAGGTTGTGCAGATAGTAGGCTATGGCCAAAGTTGCATGGCAAGACTATGTGTCAAATATGGTAGATTGTCAATAGGTATACAATTTATGTCAACTAGAAAAAAGGAAAACAGGTAGAATATTTGTATAAAAAAGTTTTTCGAAACGTTAAAAAATTAGTACAATTGACTGGACTGGGACAACGTGCTGTATGAGACAGTAAAGAGGATAAAAAATTGCATGGCATAGACCAGTTTCAGGAAGACCGCGTAAGATTAAAGGAAACAATTTAAACGCTTTATTGGCCTTAGGACGACACAATCCGCTCCTGGCGTTTCACAAATTCGCTAACAGATTTAGAAACCAACGAAATATAAAAGTATGTCCAGAAACCGTCCGTATGTCACTGAAAAGACAACGCTACGTATCGGCCAAAAAATGCCCATAATGACACCTTTACAAAAGGAACGAATGATAGAATTTTGTCAACGTTTTAGAGAAGACAATTTTAATAATGTATTTATATCTAATGAAAGTTATTAACAACCTTTGTGGAAATCACTTAGAAATCCTAGCAAAACAACCTGTTACTGTTCAAATTTTCAAATTTCTCACCAAAATAATGGCCTGGAGAGCAATATCTTACTGTAATGCTACGCCTTTCTGTATAGTTGATGGTAACATTAATAATGAAAAGTATTGTGGCATTCTGAACGATTTTCTCTTTGAAACGGCGCATGCTTTATATCCAGAGGGGGGCGTTTTCAGCAGAATAATGCAAGATGCCATACTTCGGCTTAGTCTCAAGCTTAGATGCAAGAACACCAAGTGACAACGGTTTAATGGCCAGCGGTTTCACCAGATCTTAGTCCCATTGAAAACATATGGGGACTAATGAAGATTGAAGTTGAGCAGCGCCACGAAATAAAGATGATTTAATTCAGTCAGGTTCACATCCCTGGGCTACCGATACCGAAAAAAAAGCTGTATAAGTAAATAAGATGAATATTTAGTTTTAATTTGTTTAATTTAAAATATATACTAAATAATTACAATTGGGCTTTGTTTTTTCCGGATACTTTCTAGACGGACTATATAAAGAGAAATGAAAAAGCGATTTCGTATATGTACTGGTGTATTAAGTTGATGTTTACATGGGCCAAAGCATTCAAGGATGGTCGCGAAACCGTCGAGAATGAGCCGCATGATCGTCGACCGTGAACCAGCGTCACACCAGACAACATTCGCCGCGTAGAACAACTCATTTTGGAGGACCGTAGGATGAATGTTCGATACATTTCGGCTTGAGTCGGCATCAGTATTGGTAGTGTAGAGTCTACCATTATTTTATTATTTATTATCCTGATACTCCTAGATATTCTGTGAAGATCTCTCAGAACCTTTTCGGCTTGTGCGAGTTAGGAGTTCAGTTGTGTTCTGGGTAGGCTGCGATCTTGCGCCACTTTAGGTCATAGCACTGTTAATTTTTGACCCAACAGTAAAATGGTGGCCGACACCCATCCAACTAGAAAATTTCTTTTTCACCTGAACAGGATTCGAACCCGGACCTTCTGTTCATGAGCCCTATGCTCTACCATTGAGCTGTCCGCACTCATATTATAGAAATAAACCTGACCTGGTGAAGTCTGCAGGCTTAAAAATGTTTCCTTCGGTTAGAAACACCTTGAAATCACGGTTTAATATCAGGTAGGGCCTCTTCTAGCTCTTCGTATTGCTCTTACTCTATGCAATGAGGTTATCATTGAAAACTTGAGGAATGTTTTGCCAAATGTCCGTGAAAGCTTTTGCGAGCTGTTGTAATGTCTGAGGTAGGTCAGGTAAGCGGTATAGTTGCTGTGACATCTCAAACCAGACATGTTCAATATAATTTTGTTCTGGAGAGATAGAGGGCCATTCGGTAAATACCCATGTATTTCTATGTGGTCGTTGATGATTCTTGCCTGGTGTGGACGAGCATTATCGTCGATTAACGTAAAATTGTCGCCGATAGTTGCCGTAAAGGGGACGATAAATTATTCTACTATCAAATTACGATGCCTTACCGTGTGTGCCCATTAAAACAAATGCCTCCGCAAACGCACACTGAGCCGCCACCGCAAAGGGTTGTTGGTGTCATGAAATGTTCATGATAGCGTAAATCGCGTTCTTGCTACACCAATATTCGTCCATCAGACTGATACAGTCGAAATCTGGACTTGTCCGTGAACAGGCAGGATCTCTATCTGTGTGCGTTCCAGTTCTCGTGTTTAAAAACCCAACGATATTTTACAGCTCGGTGTTCCCTACTCAATCGCGGGTGTCTAGCGGATATTCTTCCTTTCAAATTGAAATTGTGCAACATGTATTCGGGATTGTTTGACCTCCTACTGAAACGAGGGGTGTTCAATGTATTCTCGGTATAGGCATGAAAGAAAACTCAGAAAATTGTGGGAAAATTATATTTTTCAGTGTAGTCCCCAAGAACTTCAATACATTTGTTAGATCGACAAATGAGCTTCTCTAAACCTTGTAAAAAATATTCTTCCAGCTTGTCCTCAAACTAGGTATTAACTGCTACCTTCACTTCTTCATCGCCGGAAAATCGCTTTCCACGAAGATATTTTTTCACGTTTGGGAATAAGTAGTAGTCACTGGGAGCTAAGTCTGGACCCCTTCGCCTCTTCGTATTGTATGTACAGTAATACTGAAAATTTGGTTGAAGTACAAAAAATAAGGCTGTTTATCAGAAGTATAAATGTGTTTTTTTGTCGAAAATTGAAGTTGTGAAAAATTGGTTATACATTCGAAGTTCAAAGTATTGTCTCTTGCTAGTCACTAATTTTTCCCATATTTCTGTCAGTATAGTATACTAGTAGTATAGCAAGCTGTATCAATTCCAAACATCGGCCAGATTTTGAAAACATGACTATAAGACTATTAAATTACTGAATCATCAAGATCGATGATTATAGAATATCGGTTATAGTCTGTAAAACATCTTTTATCAGAGTATTTCTTGAAGGTTTAAATTAATCAGCGTATAAATCGAAAAAATTATATATCATATTACCAAAAATTAACTACTGTATAAAAGTTTCAGAAGCAGATGTTCATAAATTCACTGAGGAAAATGATCCTTCTTAGATATAAATAGAATGACCTTGTTGTCGTTATAGGCTTCTTCTAGCTTGCAATTTTTTTTGTCAATTTCGGCTCCATTCGTTGCTAAAGTCCTCGATTATTCTTAAAATCGTCCGTACATCTTAAGAATTGCGACATATTTATAAAAAATTTTAACACAATCGAAATCTATGCCGAAATTTGTGGACAAATTACAGAAAAGTTTTCATTATTTGAAAGTAAATTAACTATAATTATTGATCATTCAATATCAGTTAAGCGGATTTTCAATGGGACTTTCTGAAAAGTACTTCGGAATTGTAATTGAAAGCAGATTGTGAATATCGAAAGTGAAGTCAATAACCAATTGGTGATAATAAATGATACATTGTTTGTAGTAAACAAAGTGATATCAATGAATGCCAGAATTGTGTTAATTATCTCCACATTTTACTACAAGATAACAAAATTCAATACTTAATTGCTCATCATTCTAGCTTTCAATAACACTCCAATTCCATTATCTAGCAGTTTCCATTTAAGAAACATATGCTGAATTCGTTTCGGATTACGCAGAGAACAATTGAGGAAAAACCCACTTTAGTGAATGAAACTTCCCTTCACTAATTCTTACTATTGAAAGTACATAGTTCGTTTTTGAAATTTGATTCTTTTTTTCAGACTCCCATGCCTTTCTATGCAGATCCAAATAGGTTCGCTACTCCTGTTTGGCAGACGGACCCTGGTCAAGGTAAGTGTTTTCAGTTGTTTATAAAACTTGCTCGCAAAAATTTTTACCTTGAATAGCATACTCAGCTAATGAAATCTTAGAAAATCTGGCTGTTTCACTCTAAATGTGATTACAAGAATTATAAAGCCTAAGACCTATATGTATATTCAGGGTGCCCAAGTTATGTATGGCCAAATTTCAAAAGGTGATTCTACAGACTATTTGCAACACAACAGCATATTGCAATAGTAATCTATTATATCGATAAGCTGGTCACGAGTATGAATTGAGGTAGTATACGCCATATATTTCAAAACACCTCAAAGAATGAAGTCTAGAGGTGTAAGGTTGGGACTTCGAGCAGGCCATCTGATCGGTCCGAATCTTTCTATCCATTTTCCTTCAAAATGAGTTGCAAACGCACTCATACCTAATGAAAATATGGCTTATACAAGGTGTGTTCTAAAGTTCGTAGGATTCTCTTTCAAAAAGGGCATATTCTGGTTATGTTTCCAACTCAGATATATCTGAAAGTTGTAGGGGAACATCCTTCACGATGTCCTTCCAGACAGACATGGAAATGAGCCGCCATTGCATTATACCTAACAGTATGTTGGTCCCATTGATGCAAAAATGAATATCAAAGATCCAACATTAAAATTATGTTTAAATAAATCTTCATCAAACAACTGTGTGATGATGAGTATTAGAGTCCACAAGTACACTTTTATAATTGTCGTGAAGACCAATATGCTGCACAACTGAAAGATGCCATTCAAAATCAAATTTCACTGAAATCCATTATAATCCATTCTTCTCTCGAAAGCTACTTTCAGTCTTTGCTCTACCCGAATTGACTGAATTCAATAAAAGACATACATCTTTAAGTAGTTGAAAAAAAAAAGATCAGAACCTCTTGTACAACGTCAAGAGTGGTAGTGAAAAGTAACTCTTCCAAAAAAATCCCAAAACTAAGCAAAAATGTAGAATGGAAGCACTCACATAATTCTAATCTGAGGAAATGTTTTTGGAGAAGGTAAACAAGAAAACAATGTTTATTTGTTTATTTCTAAGAGAATATTTCCACATCGTTACGTAAGACCAGATGACTAATGGCGTATTCTATCTTTCTGTTTTGACGCTTGTCGACGCATATTCGTCATATTCTAGTCGGCTGTTATTAATATGCCATCTCACCAAACGAGTTTCTTTACTACAAATTGTGATAGACACCTGATCTATTTACTATTTGCATGACTTTCATCGTTCATCGTTGCCTCTGAAAGGAAAGTGTTATGCCAACTCAGAAGTCATCTAGAACACTTACATATAAATTCTCAAGGACCTCTCTTCAAATGACCTTAATTCCACGTGCCACTTTACTGTGCGAGTGGCCGTTTAGAGTTTAAAAGAGGAAATTTTGAATAAAATGAATAAGCTCGTCGAAAAAGTAGTCTTTATTTTCATTTAGTGATATTGTCATTGGAATTCACAGTATTACTTATTGACAATTTATTTTTAGAATGAAAATATCTTTCACAAACAAGCAAGATGAGAACTTTGAGGGAGCAGAATAACCCTGATATAACTCATATAGGTCAAGTTAATGCGGTCTTTCCCACTTTCACTAGATACTCCACGCTTAGACTGCACTTTATGTTTATAAATATTCACAATGTCTATCATAAATGCAATTTTTGCGTAAACTTTTTGCTAATTGAATTGTGTTTATTTATTACAGCTTGGACCCAAGGCCAATTCATTCAACAAATTCCAACCGCTACTCACGCACCAATCGAAGGTTACCAACAGTATTCCAACGGCATTTACCAAACTTCCTACCAGCAGCCTGCTTTCGAGACAAATACCTTCTACACGGGTGCTGTCCAAGTACTAACCAATTCACGTCCCCCAAGCAATCCGAACCATTCGGTTCAACCTTTGGCGAGACCGAACTCCAACTACTCCCACCATACTCCAAGTCCAGTTCCTCAACAACCTCCAACCCCCCAGAACACAAACCAAAGAAATCAGTACCAGGAATATACGATACAAAACCAAAACTATATTCCTCCCGCCACTACGCCCACTGGAAACGTGGACAGTTCACAACAAGGGAATCTGTCCAGGCCGAGTTCAGTTAACAGTGTTGTAAATGTTCCTACTACCAACCAAAACTACAGCAATCAACAGGGTGGCACAGTTTTCACTTCAGTCAATAACGAACCATTCAGTCCCAACGCAAACTCTACCTATGCCAATACGAGTTCGGGAAACGACAAGCCTGGATATCCACAGGTGAACAGCAATCCGCAGCTAGTTTCACACAACTCTAGTGGGTATCCAGGCAGTGGAATGTTCAGCGGAGAGAGTCTGGATCAGCACATGTGGCAACAGTCTAACGCCAGCAGCCAAGTCTGGGAACCTGGACAATCGAATGATAGTGCCAAAGAGAAACAACAAAATTACAACCATGAACAAATCCATAAGACTGAAGTTTTGTACAATCACCATGCTCAGAACAGCTCCCATATGAATCAGGAGCAAGAAACTAATCTTCCATCCGACCGAGTTAATATAAATACGAAAATAAAAACGATGATACTGAACAAACAAAACAATGAAGCCGAAATGAACGAAAAGAAAACCGAAAACCACAATAATGGTCATTTTTTATGGTATAGCCACCAACGTTACTTCGTGAATGCAAGTAACGCTGGTGGCTTAAAAAAATCGGATAATCTCACCAAAGATGACACAAATAACCAAACGACAAAAGCGATCTCTCTGAACATTTTTAAATCGTTTGCGAAAAAACATGAGAACAATCCATCAAAGATAGTTAACAATGTTCTGAAGCAAAAAGGTGGAGTCGATAAACAGCTGGAAAAAATGTATAAACATTCCATGATTCAAAGTGCAGATAAAGTGAAGATTAAAGCCGAGAATGAACCACCTCCTTGTCAGTGTCTTCAATCAAACCAAAGTATTCCTGAACCTGGAGTCTTCTACACTCATCTTGGTAAGTCATTGCCCACTTCACTCGTCAGAACGGTCAAAAACTTAATGATCATTATTATGTCTGAAAGCTATCTGTCTGTATGAATATCTTACGACTAAAAAAGATTCATGGTTGGCTGTAATTTATACATATATTCAATTAAAATTAATTAAAATTGAAATACATTCAAACGAGTCCTTTGGATTTCATAATATTCCTCTTCCCCTTGCATAGAATCATCAAGCATCTTAACAGGATTTGTTGGTCCGTGGCTCAGACTATGATCAGGAGTTCTACGGACAGAAAACTCTTATGATGAAATTTCTCCAAATTCAAACTAATCATCTGTTACAGGTTGCGCTGAAAATTTGAGCAATTTAAGAAGAGATTTTGAATGCAAAACTGGCGTGAGTGGAAAAGCAATTAGAATAGAAAAGGTCCGTTACACTGGAAAAGAAGGCAAAACAAATCAAGGATGTCCTATTGCCAAATGGGTAAGTATAGAGAGTTCCATTAAGTTGTAGAAGATTCTGAATAAAAACAATATGATTTCAAACGTGAACATTTCATCAGCCTCAATTCATAATGAAAAAAAAATTGTCTTTGTCTTAAATGTCTTGTAGAGAAAGCAGTTTTCTATTGTCCCAGATCCATGGATCTTCAATCCTTCAGCTAATTATATTTATCAATAGGTTTCAAAAAACTATCAATCGTTTTTAGTAGGAACCTTGAAACTTGAAAGCAATATTTAAATTGTCCTTATTTCACTCAATTGATTTTCAACTTCTTATTTCCAGATACTTCGACGTTCTGGCCAGGATGAGAAATACTTGGTCATAGTGAAACACCGCCAAGGACACTTCTGCCATTCTGCTTTCATCATCATCTGCATAGTGGTTTGGGAGGCAGTCTCAAGAAACACCTCAGATGATCTTTACAATCTTCTCAGTGACAAACTCAACAAATTTGGTATACCAACCAAACGACGCTGCGGTATTAACGATCCCAGAACATGCGCATGTCAAGGAACTGATCCTGTTTCCTGTGGAGCTAGTTTCTCTTTTGGCTGTTCTTGGAGCATGTACTACAACGGCTGCAAATTCACCAGATCTAAATTCGTCAGAAAATTTCGGCTCAACGTTCAGGCAGAAGAGGAAGTTCTTGAAGATAAACTGCAGAATCTAGCTAGCCATATAACCCCAATTTACCGCAATTTAGCGCCCTCATCCTTTAAAAACCAGACGCAATTCGAAGAAATAGCCTCGGATTGTCGCTTGGGTTATATCAAAGGTCGGCCATTTTCTGGAGTAACAGCTTGCTTGGACTTTTGCGCGCATGCTCATAAAGATACGCAAAACATGAACAACGGTTGCACGGCTGTAGTTACCTTGACGAAAAACAGAAGTTCGCAAAAACCACCAGACGAACAGCTCCACGTACTTCCCATGTATGTCGTTGATGACACAGATGAATTTGGCTCTCCCGAAAGCCAACAAAATAAAATAACGCTTGGGAGTATCGAAGTTCTTCAGAAGTATGTTGGTTGGTATCATATTGGTATGCAAATTATGACGATTTATGTTTTATAGGTTTAATTCAGAAATAAGACTGCTGAGTGCTCCGCTAGAACCTTGTAAAAGAAAAAATAAACGTAAATCGGAAGATGGCTCTGCAAAAAAGAACAATAATATATCAGCAAAGGATAAAGAGCCTTTGGTAAAACCGGAGGAAATAACCAATGGACATAAATATTATAATGAACAAGTTTCTGTCGAGAAACTCAATCTGCCAAAAGCTGAAAACCACATCAATTCTTACGGTAATCACAACGCTGCAAACAATGAAATACCTCAATATCAAAGAAAACCATCTGGATCCACAGATCCAATGGGACCAAAATATTTCAACAGTTATAATACTACCTCATACCATCCCAATTACTGGTCGAATCATAACGCCAGTTTTCTCAACAATCAGCCAGTTCATTTGAATGGTATTTACGATTCTTATTACTCGAATAATTGTACTCAAAATAACCCATATCAAAACAGTTATAACTCATATGGTTTCAAACAAAATATACATTCTAGTCATAATTCAAATTTTTCGCCATATGGTTCGAATGATCAGAATACATTTCCTCATCTAGCGTACACTGGTCAAAATTATTCAGCAGGGTTTTCGAATTTACCATTTTATAAAGTTCTCAACCCTTTTGACGACATTCAAGGCCAAGAAAATGATACTGCGTTCAAGAGTAGTGCACACTTGCAACAAAAATTAGCATTGCAGAAATTGTATACGGATAACTTGGAATGCTTCCGTGACCCTGAAGTAGGTGGCGTTGCGATAGCTTTAGAACATGGGAGTCTACTATTTGAATGTGCAAAGCATGAACTACATGCTACTACTGCATTGAAAGAGCCAAACAGGTTATCCCCTACTCGAATATCACTAGTTTTTTATCAGCATAGAAACTTAAATAAGTACAAACATGGTTTGGATGAATATTCGGGAAAAATGAAAGCGAAGAACGGAGAAAATGAAGCAGAAGAGGTCAAACCTTTGATCATCAAACCTGCCAAGGATCTACTGGTTAGAGCTTATTCTTTACCCACTTTTTCTTGGACTACTCTTTTTCCAATGCATCCTTGCATTACTACAGGGCCGTATCAGATCATTAAAGATTAATTATAACAGTTGAATAAGAAAATGAAGACCTTCATGTAATAAAAGATGAATTCAACATCAAGTTTTCTATTTTCCTTCCAAAAGCTGTTTCTATCAGAAATGTATCTGAAAAGTCGACTTGTTATGGGTTGTTGTGAATAATACGTGTCTTTGGTAGTATTACCCTATTTTGTCTTAGATCCCGATTCGTTGTTCCGAGAATCAGTAGTTCGAAACATTTCTTGAATTGAAAAATCTTTGTGTAAGAATTCATGTATTATTAGTGCCTCTATGATCTCAGTATATAGAAAAAATTCTTTTTGTAAAAAGAGTACAAAATAGAATTCCATTTTGCATGATGAAATACACAAGAAAAGACGATTTTACAAAAAAGCAAAACCAAATAAGTTCTTTGCCAGTCATAGTATTAGTGATATATATATATAATATTCTAAGAACTTGATTGTAAAGTTTGTAATGTTTTTATCCTATCTGTTAAATTTGTGTACTGCCATAATTATTCAAATAGTTGAACGTTTTCTATTTTTGTATTTTGCTGATCATTGAAAGTATTTGAAGCTCAAACGCCGATTTGCTTTCGGAAATTTGGCAATGGTTATATAATTTTGGGTATCTCAGAAATTGCCCTGAGTAAGATATTTTGAAAAATTTGAGTGCCTATAACCCAAATTTAGCTCAGTGTTTCACTCTGAGTTTGGTAATTATTTAAAATCGAAATATGTTTTTTTGATTTCATATAATTTAAACGAATATACTTGAAAATTGTGTATACCCATTTTACAAATTTCCATTTTAAAATAATGGAGGTTGGTGATACAGCTAAACTATTATTTATTATTTGACATTCAAATTTTAGATATTATTTCTCTCCGAGAAACCTATTTATTTATTAATTTATTAATATGTATATAATTTCACATTTTATGGGATTTTAAAATGTCTGACTCGTTTTCAATATACTGGCCTGTAATTGTTATTTTTTTTTATTATATCGATATTCACGTCCAAGCCTTGAGCTTATCTCTGAAATTTTAATTTTTTCTTTGGAAATTAATTGACTAGTTACAATAATCAAGCAGGAAGAATAATTCCATTTGAATCAAATTAGTAGGATTTTTGCAACAAAATGAAATTTCATCAATTTTAGGTGAGAATCTAGTCAAATAATTTCTGTTTTAAAAATGTGCAAATTGAAGTATGCATTTGGTGAATTTAGGTATTTTACATACATGTTTGCCTTTAAAGTACCTATATATTGGCTTCATGTTGAAGAATATATTTTTAGTATTAAGAACCTGGTAATATACAATATTTTTAGATTTTTAACAGAGAAACTTTGCACTCAATACGGGCAAATGTATAAAGTGCATTTTATATAATTTTGTTTCAATAGGCAGTCAACATTTTAGAATTTTTTTTTATATTGGATTCTGACAATTTCGGCTGATATTGTAATTTTGTCTATCTGCAAAGTGGAAAAGAGTGAAATTTGAAAATCTTGATATTATCCGTTTCGACTAACAGAGATGTATTATAAAAATATCTGTGTTTATCAGTAGAGTGGCCAAGTGTCTCAGAAATATATTTTTTACAGAAAAGAAATATATATTGTTCTTACCATTGCCTAAAAATAATTATTGTATAGTGTTAGTCAGAAAAATTGAACTTGAAATTCAAGTTTGAATTATAAGTATGTTAAAATCACAATCGCGATGCCAAATATTTAAAAGTTAAAAATACTTTTGTATGTATTTAAACGATTCTTCCAGGTTTTGAAGAAATAGTCAATATCCCAGTTTCTGTAATATTTTGTTTTCATCCTAATTTATTTATTTATTTATTTACCAGTACATTGTTGTTTATTTTTCATGAAGGATTAGAATAAAAAATTAATAAATTGCCACCACCAAGATCTCGTGCAATCATTGTAGTTCTAATTACTAACTTCTACGAAGATTCCTGAAAAATAAACGATCACACCGACTTTCTAAGAATTGTACAGTTAGTTATAGATACTTCATAATTTTTTTTGTGAATACTTAGACTTGAGAAGCAATTGTAGTGTAAATAAACATTAAGTGGATATTTACAGGGTAACGGAATTTTGAACATTGTTGTCCTAAAATTTAATATTTTCATGTCAAAAGCAATATTTTTCTGACTTCATATCATTGAAAATGCGTGTAGGTATCCACTTAGTAGGCACCGATTTTTATCAAAATTTAATTAAGTGTAGACGATAGAATTTTGGTTCAAGACTATGAAGATTATTATGTGTAACGTCTTGTGAATACATTTATATAATAACCATTTTTTTTCTCTTACCTTTCCCTTTTCATCCTCTACTTCAAAATTTCTGTGTGTCGGAAATCTAGTATGATCGTTAGGTATTGCTTAGATTAGCTCTGCATAGGAACACTAAGGTATAAATCATACACTAGAGCCATTTAGTGCCCGCAAATATATAGTCCGTCTAGAGAGCATCCGTTAAGAACAAAGCTCAATTGTAGTTATTTAGAATATATTTTCAATTCTTGAATCACAAAATAACAACAACATATTCATCTTATCTACTTATACAATCTCCATTTAACACTAAACATTTGACTAAACGTCGAGGTACATCCGAAACTAGATTATCTGACTGAATTAAATCATATTTATTTCGTGGCGATGCTTGTTCAACTTCAATCTTCATTAGTCCCCATATGTTTTCAATGGGAATGAGATCTGGTGAAGCTGCTGGCCATGAAATGATTGTCACTTGGTATTCTTGCTTCCTAGCTTGAGAATAGGCAGCTTATTCGTCGAACTATCGATAGATTTCGGACAACATTTTCTCTAGTCGATGCAATAACAACAACAAGACAAAAAACTACGTACAGAAGAAAATATCGCTGATGTAAGTCATAGTGTTAATGATGATCCAGATTTGTCTATTCGTCTACGTTCACAATAAGTTGGACTCTGTGCATCAACCACATGGAAAATTTTGCGTAAAGATCTGGGTCTACACCCATATAAGATCCAATTGGTTCAAGAACTAAAGCCACTTGACCATAACAAGCGTCGTTTGATTGCCGGTTGGGCCCTAGAACAGCTTGAAGTTGATCCATTTTTTTATCGTAAAATTGTGTAGTGATGAAACTCATTTCTGGTTGAACGGCTATGTAAACAAGCCAAATTGCCTTATATGGGGTGAAAACAATCCTCAAGAAATTCTGCAGGTTCCATTGCATCCTGAAAAATACACCACTGTATGGTGTGCTTTACACGCTGAAGGCATCATCGGTCCATATTTCTTTGAAAACGAGGCTGGAGCTAATGTTTCTTTGAAAACGAGGCTGGTGCTCATTACAGATCGATTATCAACGATTATTCGTTTCAAAATTTGAATGGTATCGACTCATGAGTGTTTTGGTTCCAACAAGATAGTGCTTAATCACATGCTGCTACCGTAGCAATTGATTTATTGAAAGAAATATTTGGCGATAACATTATTTCGAGAAATGGTCCAATTAATTGGTCTCCAAGATCATGCGAAATAACTCCACTGGATTATTTTCTTTGGGGTCATGCCAAGTCATTGGTTCATGCTGATGAACCAGAAAAAATAGACGCTTTGGAAGCCAAAATAACTCGTATTATTGATGATATAAGGCCTGAATTACTCGAAAAAGTGGTCCAAAATTGGTCTGTTCGAATGTGGTTCCTCAGAGCTAGTCGTGGTGGATATATGCCGGAAATTATTTTTAAAACAAATGTCATAAAATTATCTTTCAAATAAAAAGAAAATTTGGCTTCAATCTTAATTCAAATGTGTTTTACTTCATAAGTTCTATCACTCTAAAAAAAACATCCGATACATAACCTAGCGAACCAATTCAAGTAAAGAACTCCGATTTTTTTAATGCTATAAACGTAGAAAACTTTTCTTCCTCATGCTCATGATGTTCATAGTTACCATTATAGCATTATAGATAGCTCTTAATCTTCAGGATTCCATTTCGTCATTATTACGATTGAAGAATTACACATTTTTATAAAAGGATCTTTTATCACATTTCATTTATACATACAAACATACAAATATCAAATATAGATTACTTACTATATGTATACGGTTAACATGATATATGTATATATATAAATTTTAAAATAACAAAAATCTTCATGAATATAGTGATTCCACCTGGTTTAGAATGGAAAAGTAAATTATGGAAATCAAATATGTGCTGAATTATTATTATAATCATTTAGGTTATCTATGCTATGACTATTAACAAAAATATTCATATATAAAAACTATTGATGCTTGTAATGTAAGTCAGCAAAATCGATGAACAGTTTCAAATTACGTTTACTGGTTTTTGTTTCGTATTTCAATATCTCCTTTTGTTTTTATATCTATTAAAAATTGTCGTAATGTTGCCCCTTTTACTTTATAAATTCTACCAATATTGATCAATAACAGATATTTGAATAGATTAAGAATTCACATAAACATAACTTAGCTATTTAACTGAATCATTGAAATTGTGTGTTAAATATTGAAGAAATTAATTTTTCAGTGAATTCTACATTTATTATAGTAATTATTTTATGGTCTCAATAATGGAGCCTTTGACACAGTTTTTCGAAAATGTATGATTTGGTGAAAGAATGATTGAATGATATTATGAAATTTAGAATCATTTCCATAGACTTAATGACATACCTGAATATTATTTTTAGATTAATGATCACAGTTTGAAGCGAATATCTCGTATAACACAATTAAAATCTCTATAATGATGTAATGATAATAATAGTATTCACATTTTCAACAGATTTACAAGACTAGATACACAATATAAAATATGTCGATTATTATTTGCATCTTCCTACTGATGCCAACATGCACGACTTTTCCAGATTTTCGATAACTCTTGTGAAAAATAACGCATCACCTCGCCGCAAACGGGTCAATTTGAAACGTATCACAGTGGACCCGCGATAATCCGGCCCCTGTCTAATTCCGGAGCCCCCTGTAATCCCACATGATTACTGTTGAATACACAAAGTTTATTTTGATCAATCTTCACTAATGTAATTAATGCGCATGATTGAACAGGTTGCAACTTGTACGCTGTATTGTGCTCGATGCGCGTTGATTTGATTATGATTCCTCAGTTTGAATGTGATTACATGTGATAGCGGAACGTTGTTTATTCATTTTCTATTACACCCAGAAGTGGAAGAATCTTTTTTCACGTGGTTTCTTCAGGAAAGAAACAGGCATGCTTCCATTTCGGGATCCATGTTGGCCATGACAGCTAAGTTTTTCTTATCAGGAAATAATGGAAAAAGATGATTTTGTGGCTGCAATGGATAGCTAGAATGTTTCAAAAGTCGATATTATTTATTTTTATTTATTTATGGCGAGCGGGCGTCTGTCCACCCTACCAGTGCGTCAGCACGGACTATTGTGGTTCACCCCTAATTTATATCTTCCCGACGAGATCCAGTCTTGGGATAAAACAGATAATCTTGTTAAGGGGTATTTTTTTCAGTTCACAGTAGGCTATAAAAGCCTGACCAAAGACCTTGAATCTGATGCGACTCACCGCTGGGCACGCTGAGACGATGTGCATGGCTGTTTCAGTATCCTCAAGACACAGCCTGCAGTCATCGTCTACAGCCAGACCGATTTTGCGCAAATGCGCTTTCAGTCTGCAGTGACCTGTCATAATTCCGACAAGTTTTCCTACTTTGGCCCTATCGAGACCTAGCACTAGGTTCGCCATCTTTGTGTTCGAAGCTGTTCCAAGGAACACCTTCGAATGTTTCAGGCCAGAATGGCTCCGCCAGAAAGACTCCAGTCTTGAGTCTATTCTGCCTGTTATCGCCTGCTTGGCCACGTCATGTGGTATTCCCAGGAATGGTTCCGATCCTACCAGAGGCAGTTTGTTTCATATGACGAAAAATCCGTACCTGGACGAAAAGCCAGTAAAGAACGTGTAACCATATTACCATGTGCTAATGCTCCAGTTACCCACACGCTAAAGCTGGAAAATCTAATAAACCACGTGCATTCAAAAACATAACCAGAGGTTAGAAAATGGTTAAAAGATTGTCCTTATTGACAACTCTTCCGGTCATCCGTCTGAAGAGGAACTAATAACAGAGACCAAGGTGATGTTTCTTCCACCAAACGGCACTGCACTGATTCAACCAATGAATCAGCATACTAATCAGTTTGTCAAGTAAGATTACAAGAAAAACCTCCTTCTGAGTGCCATATCAAAATACAAGCCAATAGAAAAATTTAAAAATTACTCAACATGAAAGACTTGGTTTTTGCTCTTTGTCAATCTTGGAATGCATTACCTTTATCAACTATAACAAATTTATGGCCAGATATAGTCGTCACTCCCAGTAACAATCTACAAATCAGTATTACTTTGGAAGTAATACAGCAAGTTACTGCCGAAGCACAGATGAGTCCGGGAGATTTGAAAATCTAGTACAATGGAATGGATAGACGAAGAAATGTCTGACGAAGAGATTATAAACAAGATGTCTAATTCTTCAGAATTACATCAGGAAGATGATGACGATGTAACTGCGGCTACTTCGCAAGTGACAGCACAAAATGCGTTTAATGCATTTGAGCTGGGATTGCAATGGACTGAAGAGAATGGTGCATCCTACCACGAACTTTTACATTTGAGAAGACTGAGGGACAAAACTTTGGCGATGAATATTTCAATGGTTTATTAATTGATTGGTTCCTATTATGATTTTTATTCATAGTTTTTGATTACATATTTTAGCATGTACATTTGTTTGTACACACATATTTCCTAATGTGAAGTTTAGTTATTATTTTTTGTGAGCTCTGTAGCACAACCGTTAATTTTATAATGAAACGTAAGCTCTCTGTTGAGTTATTTAACTCATAAAACTCGACATAGATATGTTGTAGTGTGATTTGAAATTCAGATAGAGCATCATCATTTAGATTTGTCATTTGTCGGAATACAAGGTACACTTTTTCAAAAAATTGAAAAAAATAGTATTCTATAATCCGACAAATTCGATAGCCTGACACTGCCTTGCCAAACTTTTGTCGGATTACCGCGGGTTCACTGTATTTGGAATGAAGTGAGCATCACGTCCTTGAGTAAACATAGTGATCTTTTTAAAAAAGGTCACTATGCATTTGAAATATTTGAATCGCTACGTTTGCCTCTGGTTGGAGGCTACCTATGATTTCCTAACTTGTATTATTGGTTGCATATCCTTCAATTGTTATTTGAACGTTTGTTTCACGGACACGAACAAGTGAATACTCTGTGCTGCCGTATACTTTGTGGTCGAAATTCTAAACCCTAATCTTGAAAGCAAAACATGAAACCCTGCTCCTTTCTTTTCTCAAGTTCGTTTCGATAAGAACCAATGCCTCCCAGAAACATATTGTGAAAACACTTGTCGATTCTTTCCACAGGAATACTCAGAATGGTGCTTCAAGCTAGAAAGTGCAATCTGAGATCGTCGATGGGGATAATTCAAGATAGAAATCGCTCAAGTATTGTTGTTTTAGTGTCATTCAAGGTCGACGGGTAAGTCATGCCAGAAATTGCCCAATTATAGGTTCAATCAACATACGGCGTTCCTGTTGAAGTGAAGCAATTGTACAACAATGAGTTTATATTATTATATATTATATTATCCTAATACTCCTAGATCTTCTGTGAAGATCTCTCAGAAGCTTTTTCAGCTTGTGCGAGGTAGGAGTTCAGTTGTGTTCTGGGTAGGCTTTGTTACTGCGACCTTACGCCTTTTTAGGTCACAGCACTGCTAATTTTCGATCCAACAGTGAAATGGTGCCGGAAACCGAATCAACTAGAAACTTGAATTCGAACCCGGACCTCCCGGTCACAAGCCCGATGCTCTCCCACTGAGCTGTGGACACTCATAAGTAGTTAAGTTTGTTTGTACTACTTTTGCACGTCATGAAGATGAGTTTGTTTATTCTATTGATTTGGTCATTATGTGTTGTGTAATTATTCATGGTGTTTTCAGTCTAGGGACATTTTTTCAACCTAAAGTAGATTTCATAAAAATAAACTATTCCAACAAGAATGACCCATATAAAATGTGCAAGGCGACTTAGCTGAAATCCTGTTTAGTTGAATTTGATTTCGTTCCGTTATTTCTTGCGATTCCAGCGTTTTCAATTCCACCGTTGAATAGAAAAATTAAAATTTCGACGTAAACCACAGAAGTATTAAACGAGACCCAATTATTTACGTTTCCTTCTGAGGCTAACATTATATAGCTCATTATTCAACTGGTCCAATGTAAATATTACTGAGTCCTGTGTTGCCAAACTACTCATTCGAGAATATGTTTTTTTTAAAACCATCGTTAGCATTTGAGTTTCACAATATAATTAATCCTATAAACCCTTGCTTTATTCATAAGTTTCTCATAGTTATAGCTGCATAGTAATATTTTATCAAGTTAGTTAACCAGTTTGCCAAAGACAGTTCACATTTTCTTTCTTCAAATATCAGTACATACATTCCCGAGTTTAAATATTTATTTGCAGTTTTGAGCTATGTAGGGTGAATTTAGTTATAATTTATTGGCAACATGATTCGTCAATGTGAAATATGTAAAAATGATCAGGATTCCTATCCTGATTTATCCGATTACAGGTCATTATACGCCCGTGGTGTTATGAATTTGAAGAATATTGAATTTCTTACAACGTTGCCAGCACAGAACTATCAGATTGGCTCATCCTTGTCACATTCGTTGGTTCTGTTATATTCGTCTTTATCCAAAGCCTCATGATGAATAAGATATCAATAGGAGGATGTTTCGTTTCCCTAAGACATAGAGAAACGAAAATGAAGTAAACATTCTACATACTTCCGGGTTTTTTGACTTTCGTTAATTTGTCGAAAAATGCGACATGTTCATTTGAATAGAAAGATAATACGTGTGTCTACTTAAAATCGGGAGTATCATATTTCACTTCATCTCGAGATAAATGAGCCATGAGAAATAAGACGCAACTAATGATTCACTTTTTCCTGAATCGTTTCATTTTGATGTGTTATACCCCATGAAATGAAAAGAGTAGCCTTCGAAAACACCCGTATCAAAAAATCAGAATAATGAAGCTCAAACCCTGCCCATTTTACACACCTACGTTGTTTGAAGTATTTATCTGTGATTGGCATGTGAAGTTCTTAGTAATCTTTCACGATCAAATAGGCGATTGACTCCCGTTTTGATCTAAACCTTTACAGATTTAAGTGCACACATCAGGTTTTTTCGACATCTATATAACGACAAGGTCATCGAACGATTGCTTCAAATCGCAAGAGTATAAAATCTGGAAAGCTCTTCTCTCGTGAATTTGGTGCCCTTCAATAACAACACAGAAACATTAAACACTTCAACCAATCGCATAACACGCATCATTTATGCGTTTCAAATTTAACTTCTCTAGTAGTATTCTTTCTCACTGATTTGTTTTTCACGGAAGCCGTTCCGTGCACTTCAGGGATGCGGGGTATGTTCAAATTTTGCTTTTGAAGGCTCATTGGTGAATTTCTGGCCATTGGAAATGGCGAAGTTGCTGGAAATTGGGATGCAACCACTGGAACGAAGGTCTGCGGCTGGAGTTTTGACAGTGAACCACCTGAAAACATTGGGATAAGAATTTAAAATATGAAGGGTTTTTCAATAGGAATTATACAATTTGAAATGGTTATAATGGCAACACTGTATACTATTTTTGACATTTACCATGTCATTTGTGCACAGAAGGTTATGCCATTCAATCATGGAAAGAAACACATTCAACAATGTTTATAAATTGTTAAATTATTTCATCATTCGTGAAAACTGTGAAAAATTTATCAGTTTCCTGTGGATTTTCATCACTCCAAATTTTGTCATTCTGTTTGTTTGAAATTTCTCGATAAAATTATTAATTATTTTCAAGATGTTCAAAAGCAAAATCTGAACATGAGCGACGTTTATGGTGGTCAAATGGTTTCAGTTCTTGAACGACTTGAATTTTGTGAGGATGTGAGCCCAAATATTTTCTAAAAATTTTCCAAGTTGTTTTTCAAAGATTCAATCGTTTCCTGGCCGTGTTATTTTTTGAAGCAATTGGCCACCAAGATCTTGTGTTTTAACACCCTTAGACTTTTTTATTTGTGGCTAAATGAAAGATAAGGTCTACGCCAATGCTCTACAATCGATTGAAAACTTTTAGGATGGAATTCGTGAAGTTATCGAGAACATACAGCCGATAATGTGAATTGATTATGGAAAATTTTATGAAAAAGATATGGAGCTGCAACAGTAAAAACTTTTTACAATACACTTTACAATGAAATAAACATCCATTGATTTCAATATAAAGATGAAACCTCTTATTGAAAAACCCTTTATCATTAATAATCCACTTTCCAGTAAAGAACATATAACATGTTATACACTCAACAAAAATTAGTAAAAATTGCATTTATCTCAAAAATCTTAAGTACATTCTGTCAAGAAAGTACCGGGAATTATCGATTTAAATCTGGCGGGGCAATGAGGCAGGTAAAAAATTTTTTTCCTAGGTTGGTACCACTGTCTTTAATTACTATGCCAAGCTTGAGCGGGATCTGTCAACTAGTGTGTTTGCAACAGCTGATTAAGTCAGTCGATGTCAGAGTGCGTGCCGATTTTTACTATGGGTGATTACGTTGAGCAAAGAATTTGTTTAAAGTTTTGTGTTGCAAATGAATTTTCGTGTGCCGATGCATTGAAAATGTTGCAAAAGGCCTTTGGTGATAATGCTCTATCGAAGGGGAGGGTCAGACGGTAAACAAGGAGTATTACCTAGGCGTTATGAAACGTTTGCGTGAGCGTATCCGTAAGAAGCGGCCAAATTTGTGGGCGAACAACTCATGGATTTTGCATGACGATAACGCGCCTTCTCACCGAGCTACGATTGTGACTGACTTTCTCGTCAAAAACTCAACAAACGTGCTTCAGCAACCACCGTATTCACCGGATTTGGCTCCCTGCGACTTTTTCCTCTTCCCAAAACTAAAATTGCCCCTTCGTGGCACCCGTTTTGAGTCGATTGAAGCCATAAAACAAAATTCGGCGCGAGAGCTAAAGTCCATCCCGGAAAGCGCCTATAAAAAATGTTTCGATAATTGGAAGTGCCGTTGGCATATATGTATTGGAGCAAATGGAGCCTTTTTTGAAGGCGATCCAATAAATTTTGACGATTAAATGTAAAAATGTTCTTTTAATTGAAAATTCCCGGTACTTTCTTGACAGAGTAGTATATAGTGAACCATTCAAAAATGGCCTCTTATCCCAAATTCGGTTTTGAAATGCAATATCTTTCGAAATTATAGTTCATGATGCAAGAACTCACCGTCATTGAATATGGAAGCATTTGCGTTTATGCGGTGCAGCTGAGTTTTTTTATACGCTTGCGATCTCACAAGGCCAGTAGTCCCTGTGTTTACAGCATCTAATGACATACTACGATTATGTGTTTTCGCCCATATAGCATTCCTTTTTCCTCTGTTTATGTCATCATTCAGTCCTGTCAGATGATCATTTATAGCGTATAGTTTTTGTGTGATGTCTTTACCTGAAAAAAAGTTATAAAATAATACTCAACACTCATTATTTGAGCTATATTTTATTTCATGTACATAATGTGTAGGGTTTCTGATTTCTCATGAAGTCTGGTTTTCACAGGATCAGATGTGGGTGTACAGTGAATGATAGTTACTGTTCGACAGCTACTGTCATCCGTGAAAGCCCTATTGCGTCAGTTACTGGCGGCCAATAACTGTCTCTACTTCAAAATATTTTGATTCCACTGTCCATTGACCTTTCGACGAAATGCCTCTGCCATTAGTGCTTGACGCCAGGATCAATCAAATGACTTCACATGGGTTCGGTGAGTCAGGACGTACGGGCTCGTACCAGGATCAATTGTAGTCGTCAATCTTGAGTTTATCTTAGTTCATGGGACTGGGTTCGGATGGATGGATAAGAATTCCTTCCTGCGGGTGAGTTGCGTCTCAAACAACTCGGGTACTGACCTGCAGAGCCAGTAGAGGTTGAATAGTGCTTCGCTGCTACCAGTCAGACGGTTCTGGCTTTTGAGTCGGAGCCCAAACTGGAAGCTGGTGGGTTCACCTCTTCGGAGGGGTTCTCGCTTCGCACGATGATATGGCGTAATCCTTATCGCACTTTCTACTTTTTGGGGTGGACTGTGGAGACTGCGGAGTAGTCACTTGGATAAGAGCTATGCTCATTTGCCAATAACAATACCTGGTAGAATTCACCTGTCCACTGACCTTCTTCCACTCTTACCAGTACAGATACTGGGCTGAAACATCCAGGTCAGTTCTGGCAATACAGTCTAGTGCCATCTCCTATGCAGTCCAGTAGTGAGAACATGAGAGCAGAATGGACAGTTGCTGAGCCACATACTGGCTATGTCAGAAGCAGGCTTACGAATCAGCAGATAAAATAGTTGGTAAAAAGATTATGCAATCTGTATGTTAATCTTGAAAAGCAATAAAGAACACACGTGGTGTTTAATGTGACCTTAGGTACTCACTAATAACAAACTTTCCGCGGCTTAGTAATTCGTGTGCTTAAAGATCACGTGTTTGCAATCCAGAGGTTGACAAGCACTAGTGTGTATTTAATGATACAGTATTCATTAAAGATACTCTAAAAATTCAAAAGTCGATATTATCTCAGACCTGGTCGAGCAGAACCAGGAACCAGAAAACAGAGCACTTGGATAACCTCACATGCTGGTAATCAGGGAGATGAAAGAGTTGATGAAGCTGAAAAGGAAGCCATATGAAGGACAAGCTATCAAAATGATGACAAATTATGACCTAAATTCCCGATACAATGCTGAAATTAGGCAGAAATGGATGACTTTATGGCACTAATGCAAATCTGGACTGATGAATACAATACCATGAACAATTCTTCCATCGTACAAAGATACCGTATAACCTTGAGAGGAGTCTAAATATAGCATAGACAATTCACACACTTCTATCTACTCAATAAATTTTCTCTTCCACGGTATCATACATGCAGCATGTAAATGACTGTCCACTGCATGATTACAGAATGTCCTCTATATGAATCCCAAAGAATTCTCTAGAGCATCAAAATATAAGCAGCCCTCAACATAAACAGCCTTCCTTTACACACTGCAATATATCAGATCACTCAATCTCAAGTTTTATGACCACTTATATTTTCTCCCTTCTTTCTAGCAGTCTGAATTTTAATTAACATATGTAACTAGCTGTACCCAAATGCTAATGACCTAGTCGAAGTAGCAATTTATAAATAAATTATGTTCATGGCAGCTTTCTATATCGAATAGGTAAACCAAAACGTTGAAGGGTTCATTTTCTTTGAAAGATCGGAAAATAGGCAATCAATAAATTTTTAAAGAAATATCCTACTTCTATCTTCATTTAATGAATCATGTGCTGTGCGTTCATATAGTGTTCTTGACTCATCCGTTAACAGATTCATTTCCACATCCAGCACTAGGTCTCTCATCTCAGCTGGTTAGAATGGTTTTTAATCACTTCCACTTTCAGTTAGATCCATATCGCATAAATTGTTGGGTCGTACGAAACTTAATGAATACACCTTGAGAGTTAATGCTCTTGGTGCATTGTAGCCTCCTTGAGATACAAAGGCACTTAAGGAATAAATCAAGCGTTCTACTTCCTAGCTATACATATGATCTACTATTTTCTTGACTTACCTATTATACTATCTAAAACAACTTTGAGCATCGGTCTATGCCTGAGTACACGCTCTAGCTTCATACGCGGCCAGCACAGGTACACGCTGTCTTCTTCAGCTGTGATTGTCACTTGGAATACGTCATCGGATTGATCATGGTTTGCTTCCCATTCGGGTGAGTCAACAAACTGATATACGTTGATATAATGAAGGTGCGTGTCATCACACGTTACACGTAGTCTGAAACAATCTTCAATATTACATTCTATATATGAAATTTAAGGCGATATTAACTGTACGAATGGCGGGAATAGGAAATGAGATGGTTTTTAGTCTTAGAATGACTACAATATTCTGATTAGTGGTCAAAATGTGGATGGGCGTTGCAACACAGGGAGTTCACCTGTAAAACTGGCGTGGTTCTACCCAATTGCAAGTAATCTCTCCAACAGATGAATGCACCAGTACCAGATCTGTGTTAATTATAAGAGAGGAAGACAATGTAGAGATGGATTCTTTGCGTTCGTAGTTTCTAGCTTTGTTGAACTCTACTTGGTGACCATTAGCGTTTAAAGATTGCGCCAAAGAGAAGCGGTCGCCCTTAGCAGTATTCGCACTCCTATCAGCTCAACTGAAGTTGGAGTCGTGAAAGCAGTGGTTGAAAGCCACTTAATCTTGTTGGAATAAAAACACTTCTGGGTCGATACCAGTTAAATTTTGAAACAAATAATCCTTGATCGTCAATCTGTAACGAGCACCTTTCACTGTAACATTAGCTCCAGCATCGTTTTTAGAGAAATATGGACCAATTTTGCCTCCAGCGTGTAAAGCACACTATACAGTGTTTCAGGATGCAATGGAACCTGCAGAACTTCTTGAGGATTGTTTCCACTCCATATACGGCAATTTTGCTTGTTTACATAGCCGTTCAACCAGAAATGAGCTTCATCACTAAACACAATTTTACGATAAAAAAGTTTATCAACTTCAAGCTGTTGTAGGGCACAATCAGCAAACAAACGACGCTTATTATGGTCAAGTGGCTTTACTTCTTGAACCAGTTCCGAAATCTATCGATAGTTCGATAGCTGCTCTGATGAACGATTATGTAAACCATAAATTTCACGAAGTGCTCTATAAGTTTGGCGAATAGAACACTGATTTTGAAAAAAAGGTTCAACAATTTGTAAACGTTGTTGCAGCGTGAGTCTTTCCATGATAATTTGCCAATGCTTACTGAACAGAAATGTCAAAAAAACATGGCTTTTACCTTCTGTCAAATCACAGTTATTCCTATCGAAAGTTCTATCACTCTAAAAAAATATCATCGTTTCCCATAAAAGGCGTGTTGAAAAAAATACACATTCTTGGAAAACAAAAATCGAAGACAAAGCCTGCCTTTTTCTCTAAAAACTATTCGAATCTTTTACAAGGTTGTAAGTATAAATAAATGTATTTCCACTTGGAATTGTATGATCTAGATGTAACGCCAAATATTCTCTTCTTTTAGTTTTCTTGTTTTTATTGTTCTTCACATAAAATATAAGATAGATTTAGTGTATTAGTAATGATACCTTTGTATGTATTAATTTGTTGAAATATATTTGTTTTGATTCAGGTTTTTTTCCGCTTCTGTGTAATACATATTTTAGAAATAATTTTATTGAATATAAACGTGTGTCCTATTGTTAGCAATGTCGTTTGTTGATTTATCACAGCCTACTACTTGACAATCGATTACTGAGTCTGCCAGGTAGTTCAATGAATTTGAGATTGTAGTTCACAAAATAAGAGAGATAGACCGATACATGCATATATATTCGTAATCAGGAGAGCAAGAGCTAGCCAAAAATAAGGAAATATACAGGGGTGATTCATTTGAAAAAATGAGGTTGCACTCAATATCTTGTCCAGCCTGTAGATTTTTCTTTTTTTTTTAATATTAAAACAAATTGAAATATGTTTATCTTCTACAATTTTAATTTCAGAAAAATTTTTTATTCAGAAAACTTTTAGAATTAAATTAATGTCTAAAACAAGCACCGCTTACATTTAATAGACGTATATAATCAAAACTCAATATATAATGTCAAATGGAATAAATAAACCAACAGATATACGAAAGTCATTAAAATTAATAAATAAATATTTAAAGGAGACAAAATTTTGTTTCCGGTCTTACCTTTAAGAACACCAATTGCCTTTTAAAAACATGAACACACTTGAACGACTTCCCAAAGAATATAGTTTATGTGAAATATTCAATATATTTAACTATTCGAATAAGTTAATTCAGAAATCTCTAAAAACATGCACTATATCTTCAAAAAACAAATATAATTCTAAGCAATTCCTTCTTCAGTCCTGAATAATATTCCAAATATCAAAATCAAAAAACTAACCTATATCAAAACCTCACCACGTGTAAGGACTAATGCTTCGAAACACAGATCAACTTTATAATTCAAGATTGATCTATGTTCTAACAAAATCAAAGAACAGTGTGAGTTATTTTTAAGGCTTATTTAAATTCCATTGACATTCCATAATGAGATTTATTGAAGCCAAAATATAATTATATATTATATATAAAATAAAATAGAAAGGCCTTTTACTTGATAGAAGAAATATAACAAAATTTGAATATTAAAACAAATTGAAATATGTTTATCTTCTACAATTTTAATTTAATTCTAAAAGTTTTTTGAATAAAAATTTTTTTTGAAATTAAAATTTTAGAAGATAAACATATTTCAATTTGTTTTAATATTCAAATTTTGTTATATTTCTTCTATCAAGTAAAAGGCCTTTCTATTTTATTTTATATATAATATATAACTATATTTTGGCTTCAATAAATCTCATTATGGAATGTCAATGGAATTTAAATAAGCCTTAAAAATAACTCACACTGTTTTTTGATTTTGTTAGAACATAGATCAATCTTGAATTATAAAGTTGATCTGTGTTTCGAAGCATTAGTCCTTTACACATGGTGAGGTTTTGATATAGGTTAGTTTTTTGATTTTGATATTTGGAATATTATTCAGGACTGAAGAAGGAATTGCTTAGAATTATATTTGTTTTTTGAAGATATAGTGCATGGTTTTAGAGATTTCTGAATTAACTTATTCGAATATTTAAATATATTAAATACTTCAAATAAATTATATTCTTTGGGAAGTCCTTTAAGTGTGTTCATGTTTTTAAAAGGCAATTGGTGTTCTTAAAGGTAAGACCGGAAATAAAATTTTGTCTCCTTTAAATATTTATTTATTAATTTCAATGACTATCGTATATCTGTTGGTTTATTTATTCCATTTGACATTATATATTGAGTTTTGATTATATACGTCTATTAAATGTAAGCGGTGCTTGTTTTAGACATTAATTTAATTCTAAAAGTTTTTGGAATAAAAAATTTTTTTGAAATTAAAATTGTAGAAGATGAACATATTTCAATCTGTTTTAATATTCAAATTTTGTTATATTTCTTCTATCGAGTAAAAGGCCTTCCTTTTTTATTTCACCCTGTAGATATTCTATTTTACGAAATCATTTTGAAAAAATTAAGTTGATTTCGTACAACTCTTGTGAATCACTTATCTTTGTATTTCCATTTGAAACAAAATGAAAGGGGGGTCAAATTATGGTGGAAAACCCGGTACAGCAATTCTGAACCTTTGATTCAAGTGCAAAAAAAGTTTTCTTTGGAATATCCACCTCAATTTTTGAGCAGTGTATATTGATGCGCCACGGATACTTATAGATGTTTATGACTTCGGGTAACTTAATGCCTCCTGTCAGAGGCCCTTAGGTTTAGGAGGTCGTTACCTTTGGGGCATAAAAATCTAATACCCTTAGTACATAAAATTTTTTTTGTGAGTAACCCATTTTCTAGTCGAACAACATGGCAGTTAGAAGTGTTCTGTACTCAAATAGAAATATTTCTATACGTAAGATCATTATGCATATTTATGTGAGTTGAGCGGAAGGTTTCATGTACACGGCGCTCTACAGCCTCATAATTATTTATTCTAGGATAAGTATGCTCCGATTCGAAAAGAACACATCTTCCTTCAGGAAGAAAGAATATTAAACATTCGTGAATTTAAAATTTCAAACAAGACCGAGCACCCTATTTGCAGTTTATGACGCCATTATTCTCTCCACGTAACCTCAGAACGATACTTAAACCTCGAGCCTCCAGAATAAATACGGAACACCTTCTTTTACATTGTCGTAAAGCCCTCTGAAACATCTATCTAGTGCAAGACGGAAAAAAATCGATGTTTCATTATTTATGGAATCAGGGGAAAACTGATTGAAAACTTACTTTCCTTGCAGCAAGATGGAAAGCCTCTCGTCCGCTGAACTTACGTCTTCCACAGCGTATATATCACCTTTTTCCAACTGCTTAACTTTTCCTTCCCGAATTAGTTCTTTGAAGTGTTTTTTACTTACTCTAAGTGGTTTGAATACCTGAAAAAGGACGAGATTAATTTTATTCTCGAAAGACAACCGATTTATTAAGATGAGATTAGATTGGCAAAACCTGCTTCAGGTTGAATTTCAATGGAGGATACTGAGAGGAAAATTCCAGGGAGATTATACATTAATTTGCACTGGATGTTTGAGGGCGTAGCCAATTTACCACGAATTTAATTTAATTTCTGTTTGAAACTTGAAACGATATTTGTTAGGATTTTATTATCCATCATTGTCTGTGATCTAACAATCTAACCTATATTAGGGTGATTCAAAAAAAAAATTTTTTTTTCGTGCAAACAAGCTTAAAAGTTTCAATTCAATGTAAAAAGATGCCAGTAAAAAGTTGAGCGCTTAATATCAATATTAAGGACGTCCGCATCGCACCTTTTCATTTCCCATAAGAATAACATAGGAAAATTTCTTTTTGCACATTCTGATTTTTATTGCTAGCCCAAAGTAAGTCCTGAAGAAAATTCCTGCGCATATTTTTGTAGAAAATTGAACTCTCTACAAAAAAGGTCTCTTATGATTTTTCGTCCAACCTAACCGCTTTAAAGTTATTCAAAGTTAAAGTACAATATGCTGAAAATTCGACCGTTTTTATCGCATTGCAGCGGATTAAATGGTTTTATTGGGATTCCTTATCAGAAAACATCGTGTTTATTTTAAATCATGTCTTGCAGTAAATGTTTATCAATAATTTTTCACAATATTACTGCCTGTTAAACTCTCTAAGAAAATTTGTCGTATCAGTATGGTTTAAAATCATAGTTTTTTTCTTTTTTTTTGACCTAAAAGTAAAATTTTTTTTTTCCAGTCATTACAAATACTTATGACAGAGGTAAAAAACAAGTGACGTTTGGTTGATTTTAAAAAAAGAATATATTCACTTCACTTATACTTTAAAATTGTTCTCAAATTATGCATCATAGATTGAATCTAATTTATTATTATTGGAGATTTTTTTTCAGACAGTCAGGATAACGTTGGTGGTGCTCTTGAACTACTTGTAACAAGTACTGCAGTTGCTCTTCATCTTTAGTGAGGTAATTGTTATATTCTTCGATTAACGCTACTCCTCTTTCAGCCAAGTCATTTGTGACTTTCAATGTTTTAAAAAATTCAGCACATTCTGTGTAACTATCGTCATCAGAACAAGTTGAAACATCTTTTTCTAAAAAATCACTCGGCAAATCGAATTTGTTAAACAAATCTAATGATCTTTGTGACACAAAATCACTTAAATCTTTCTGGAGAAATAATTCTAACTCATTTTCGAGCACTCGTAACCGCTGATTCGTCGTCTTTGAAGCAGCTCGAGAATGAATTGCTTCAATCATCTTTATTTTCATATCTACGGAAACATTGGTATCAAATAAAGACATTGCAGCTAACTCCTTATTTAAGTACCACAAGTGGTCACTCAATTTGCTACAAGCTTTTTTAGAAACTGCTGGATCAACACTATCATACGAAATCAATTGAAAAAAATTTTTTTTATGAAACAATTTGGTAATTTACATTAATGAATTTTCTGAAACTTTTCCATTATTTTGAATGACCGCGAAAATAGACGATAAACATTTTCTGTAAGACATAATTTAAAATAAACACGAAGTTTTCTGATAAGGAATCCCAATAAAACCATTTAATCCGCTGCAATGCGATAAAAACGGTCAAATTTTCAGCATATTGTACTTAAACTTTGAATAACTTTAAAGCGGTTAGGTTTGACGAAAAATCATAAGAGACTTTCTTTGTAAAGCGTTCAATTTTCTACGAAAATATGCGCAGGAATTTTCTTCATGACTTACTTTGGGCTAGCAATAAAAATCAGAATGTGCAAAAAGAAATTTTCCTATGTTATTCTTATGGGAAATGAAAAGGTGCGATGTGGACGTCCTTAATATTAATATTAAGCGCTCAACTTTTTACTGGCATCTTTTTACATTGAATTGAAACTTTTAAGCTTGTTTGCAAGAAAAAAATTTTTTTTTTTTTAATTACCCTACTATGACATACAAGATGTAATTTATAAAGGGTGTTTCAGTAAGAGCGCAAGATTTCAGTGTTCAATAAAACATGGTTTTCTATAGCAAAGTATTTATTGATTTAGAAAATATGCATTTGGAAATTATGTATGAAACAAATATCTTGTAAATTGCCGTCACGGCTTTGCTGGCATATGCGTACCCTTTTGACGCAATGTTCAATAATATTATTGAATACATGTGGTGGTATTTCATTGATACAGCGTCTAATTTCGGCTTTCAATGCTTCGATAGTTGCAGGTTAATTGGCATATATGTGACTTCGGATAACTCCACAGCCAGAAGTCTAAAGGCGTTGAATCGCAAAAGCGTGGAGGCTAATTGTGCACACCAAATCGGAAAATGACACGACCAGGAGCAAACTCGTGGAAGATCGTCAATGTTTCACGGGCGGTATGACATGTGGCACCGCCCTGCAGAAACCACATGTCGTCAAGATCAATAGCTTCCAAATGAGGTACAAGAAACTGTGTTATTAGAGCACGATAACATTCGCCATTTACCGTTACTGCATTACCTTCTTCGTTTTCGAAGAAAAACGATGCAATTATTCCTCCAGAGCATAATGCACACCATACAGTGAACTGTTGTGGATATATTGTTTTCTGATGAATCAGTCGTGGATTTTCTAAGCCCCAAATGCGACAGTTTTGCCCATTGACGAAGCCATCGAGGTGATAATGGGTCTTATCACTGAAATTGATTTTTTTGCAGAATCAGCAGGTTGCTCAAGGATCTAATTGGTGAATTCTCTTCGCTGTTCATGGTCTACTGGCAGAAATTGTTGGTCAGTTGTATTTTGTAGGCATACAGCTGTAAATCTTTAGTGAGAATTCGCTGAAGAGTGCCTGTTGAAATGTCCAATTCTTGTGCCCGATGGCGAATTGACGTCTCTGACCTTTCTGTCACACTCTCTCGCGAACTGCCGTGGTGTTTTAATCTGAACGACCTCTACTAGCTCGTATCGTAAGTTTCACATCACTAACCGAACCAGTACTTTTTAATTTTGGATTATTCCTTTCACAGTAGATGAATTAGACACATTATTTCGACCGAAAATTGGACGCACTTTACGAATAGTGGCAATTAAACTTTCACCATTTTGATAATAATTTTTGACAATCAGGACGCGTTGTTCCACCGTGTAATGCTCCTTGTTTACTACCATCTGTCAACTTTCGATCTGTCATGTCATAATCATGTGACATTATGACTGTCAAACATGGCGCGCAATTCAAATCTTGCGCTCTTATTGGAACATCCATTAGTTCATTAAAAAAATGATATCAGCCATCTTTAATTTGTTGGACAAGTTATGTGTTTTATGGCGATTCGACAATAAAAGACACTATTAAAACACTTGTGATACATAAAACATACAGGTTTGGAAAATCACGTTCTAGATATACGATATTCAATGCATAAGAAAGAGAACTCCGACCGTCCAGTCGAACATTGGAATAATCGAAAGATATGCGCGTTTTGGTAGTGAATAACCCAGTGTATAACTCTAAAATAATGATCTTCTTTCTCACACAGATGTGCGAAGTGGAGAGTTGGACACCTTATTTAGTTTCGCGTAATCCCCAAAGTCAGTTGCTGCATGAAACTCAAAAGTGAGTGTAGTTCATAACGCTTGAAAATCAAATATTGGGTGTTTTTTTGAGAGTGATAGAACTTTAAATTGAAATGAAACATATTTAAATTGAGCATAAATCATGACTTGACATAATCCCAAAGAAGATAATCCAGTGGGGTTATGTCGCATGCTCTTAGAATTTAATTAATTAATTACTCTTTCTTTCAATAAATCAATTGTTACGGTAGCAGCATGAGGTGTAACACCATATTGTTGAAACCAAAACACATCTGGGTCGATACCATTCAAATTTTGAAACAAATAATCATTGATCATCGATTTGTAACGAGCACTATTCACTGTAACATTAGTTCCAGCATCGTTTTTGAAGAAATATGGACCGATGACGCCTCCAGCGTGTAAAACACACCATACAGTGCATTTTTCAGGATGCAATGGAACCTGCAGAACTTCTTGAGGATTGTTTTCACTCCATATATGGCAATTTTGCTTGTTTACATAGACCTTCAACCAGAAATGAGCTTCATCACTAAACACAATTTTCCGATAAAAATGTGGTTCAACTTAAGTTGTTCTAGGCCCCATCAGCAAACAAATGACGCTTTTTATGGTCAAGTGGCTTTAGTTCTTGAACCAGTTGGATCTTGTATGGGTGTAGACCAAGATCTTTACGGAATGACGGATGCACAGTGTCCAACTTGTGAACGTCGACGAATAGATAAATTTGGATCATCATTAACACTATGACTTACAGCAGCGATATTTTCTTCTGTACGTAAAGTTCTTTGTCTTGTTGTTATTCTTGCATCGAGTAGAGAAAATGTTGTCCGAAATCTATCAATAGTTCGACGAATAAGCTGCTCTGATGGACTATTATGTAAACCATAAATTTCACGAAGTGCTCTATAAGTTTGGCGAATAGAACACTGATTTTGAAAATAAATTTCAACAATTTTCAAACATTGTTGTGGCGTGAGTCTCACCATGATAATTTGTCAATGCTTACTGAACAGAAATGTCAAAACAACTTGGGTTCTACCTTCTGTCAAATTACAGTTATCCCTATCGAAACTTCCATCACTCTATAAAAACACCCGATACAATACGATACCACATTCCTACTTCATTGTAAATTGCATGTGAGGAATTTTATTTGCCACAATGAATAACGTAGATAATTTCATCCCTGTAAATCAGTACTTGGGTTAAGCAAAAATGAAAACTGATTTTGAAAAAAAAAACTCAACGCAAGTCGAAGGCTCACAAATTTAAATTAAGTGTTCAAATAGTCCACCCTGTTGATCCAAATAGCCAAATCTATTATAAAGAGATAATCTCCTATCTCTGAGTAGATTAGGCGTAGTGGGTATGTTAGCAAGAAATTTAATTATTTTTAATCTTAATCCAACAAAATTTGCAGCTCTAGCGATCATATGTCCATAAATGGAGTTTTTCAGACATCTTCAAAGAAAAAATCATTGGGAGATAAATTCGGTGATCGTGGTGGCCATTGGATCGTGCCATTGTAGATGACACGATCCGAATAAGTAGTTCTGAGATATTGTGTGACTGCTCGTGCGTTGTGACTTGAACAACCAGCTTGTTGAAACCTGATATCATCGAAATTGGGAGTTGTCGAATAGTCGGAATAATTTGGTTCTGTAACAGCTCCAGATATTTTGGAGCGTTAATATTACTATCGATAACGAATCGGTCCTATTATGTTATTCCTGAGTATCCCAGTCCAAAAAAAAGTTTTTGTGGATGCTGGGTAAGCACAGAAATAATTTTAAGTTTATTTTTCCTGGACTGATATTGTACCACTGATGGGTTCTGTTTTCTGTTCAGTAAAAACGACGACTCATCAGTGAATAAGATATTGTTTAAAGATTAATTATTTTTATGTTCTTTTTCCACCATCGTTTCACAAAATTTCGTCTGTTTTATTTGGTCCTCGGAAAAAATTTCTTGGCTAGTCTACTTTATAACAAGCCATATCTTTTCAAAATATTACGAGCCGTTTCATCACTCATATTAACTTGTTTAGCAATTTGTCTACTCGAACAAGGTGCACTGGTTACAACAGTACCACACTATCTATCTCTCCCTTCAGATGATTTTCATGGATCTTTGGTGTTTTAGCATTGTTGCAATTTTCACAAGTTTGTCAACATCCACATCTCTCAAACTTTGTAATATAATGAGAAATGGTGGAACTTGAAGGAATTGGCCGATCTATAAATGTAACAATAAATAAATGTATCCTTTCTTCAATTGAGTGTCCACCAAAATATCATTTTATAATTTGAATTTTTTCTGCTACAGCTAACATTTCTATTTACGAAGAGTCTATTGAATTTTAACCCTTATGGACTTACACACCAGCACTACTGAGTTCTATAAGCCAACTGTATCATCCGAAACGATATGAGGTGTTCAACTCCCTATTCCCCACAAGGCCTACATCTGTGTGAGAGAAGAGCATTATTTTTGATTCATTCATTATTCATTATCATAACGCGCATATCTTTCGATTACTCCAATGTTCAACTGGAAGGTCGGTGTTCTCCTTCTTATGCATTGAATATCGTATCTCCAAAACGTGATTTTCCAAACCAGTATATGTCTATACAGTTATACAGTGTTTCTGAGACATTTTATTCAGTTTAATTATGAAAAGATTTTAAGAGACATTTTAGATTGAATTTGTAGAGGTTTCGAAGAATTAATCCAGATATTAACAGTAAGATATCAAGAAAACTCTTCGAAGTAAATTTTCGATTTATTTTTGTTGCTATACTTCATCTGAAAATTTCACAATTTATGAGCAACAATATCAATATTTACAAATTCAACTATAAAGAAACATACTATATTCTTGTAGGTACACATTTTCCTTCAATTAATTCATACTAAAAATGTATATTATTACTAATTCTTCCAAAGAGATATATAGTCTGTCTAGAAAGTATCCGGAAAAAACAAAGCTCAATTGTAATTATTTAGTATATATTTTCAATTCTTGAATTAGAAAATTGTTACAAAATATTCATCTTATATACTTATACAACCTCCATTTAACTGCAAACACTTGACTAAACGTGGAGGTACACCCGAAACTAGATCACCTGCTTAATTTTCGGCGATAGTAGTCCAGGATTGTAAAACTGGCTGAATTAATCATCTTTATTTCGTGGCGCTGCCCGTTCAACTTCAATCTCCATTAGTCCCCATATGTTTTCAATGGGACTGAGATATGGGGAAGCTGCTGGCTAGGTCTATGGTCTAGGTCAATGTTAAATTGTTGATTATGGATTGAACATTTTCAATCCGTAACGTTCAAAGAACTTCACACGATTATGGTCGAATGCACGTCGCTTTTTATTGGTTCAAATTCAGTGCAAATTAATGGTGAGCTTCAGAAAAGAAGGTTATATGCTAGAGAAAATAATATGCAAGTAGGGATGAAATTTTAATTTAGATGACTTACCTTAAGATATAAATCAGTCATTTCTAGAGATAATGTTGGGGGTAGAAACCTCCATGTTAGAATCGCAGTATGAGTTACATTCAAAAACACAATTAGAGAATTCCATAGCAAAATATCTAAAGCACAAATTTCCACTCCTCCCCATATAGTTATGAAACAATGACCAATCGATAACAGTGCCCTGAAAAAGAAGAATTTGATTTTTTACTAACCGAAATGATTCCATTTCCTAGAAGAATAGTTGATAGAATATTTTTTATCCCTATTTCTCTACATTTGTGGAACACTTAATTATTCCTATATAATATAGGTACCGGAAAGTAATGTCGCTTCTGTGCATGTCGATATTTGATTGTCATTTGTCAGCTCATTGTGTAGAGTGGTGCAGAGAAAGTCAACATTGGAATGTGGAATGGCATCAGGTCGTCTTTTCTGATAAATCTCGATTCTCCTTACATGATGGTCCAAGAAGGGTTAGACGACGTTGGGGAGAAAGGCGTGAACGTCGGTTTGATATTGAGCATCATGTATACTGGACAGTAAGCATTATGGTAGGGGGTGCTATTAAACATGCAAGTAGGTCACCTTTAGTCTTTATTCTAGGTAACATGACAGCGCTGCGTTACCTTCAGGAAATAGTAAAGCCATATGTTCTCCCTCACCTTAACCGGCTCGAGAATCCAATATTCCAGCAAGATAATACTCGATCTTATGTTACCAGAGTTAGTTTAAACTTTTTTGAAGCGACCCATGTGAATCTTTTGTCATGGCTGCCCAGATTCCCTGATCTTTCGCCCATAGAGCATGTTTGGGACATGCTCTATGGTAATTATTTATTATTTATTGGAAATTCACCCCAGCCCCCATGGATTTTGGCGGCTCTGAGACATGAACTACAGGTAGCTTGGGATAGTATCCCTCAAGAAGAAATAGACCATCTTATTGCATCAATGCCAAGACGTCTTGAGGAGTGTATGGATAATCGCGGCGGACAAACGCATGATTAACAAATTCATTAAAGAAATTGTGAACCCTTCGTTTTTTTTTCTTCTAATTTCAATCATTTACTCCTTGCTACACTACCTATGTTTTACCAAAAAAATTTGAAATTGAAACAGCTCCTTCTGGGTGTTGCAGTTCCTATGTCAATTAGTATAATTCCAGAATTGAAATAACCACTTCTTCAAAATAGCCCACCCTTTACTTCAGTTTCGAAATTTTCTAAGTTATGAGAATGAACATCAATTTTCCTCTACCCCCTTTCCATCAAATTCTTTTCTTTAACATCGTTAGAAAAAACCCTTCACCTACACAAAAATGATTTGCCTTCTACTTCGTAGTTGACACAGACACAATTTTTTTAATAAAGTATATAGAGTATTCATTAATTATATTATTAAATATACCCTTTGTCAACCTACCTTACTAATAGAACACTCTGTTTGAAACTACCAGGCACTAGGAACGCTGCTGCGAAAAAGAAATTGGCAGTTTGGAAGAGACTGTGTTGTGCGGGATTCCATTCAGTACATGCCCAAGGGGGCGCCTCGCTTGTCCTGGTGGAGTTGAAAAACTGACTCTCGAAGTCGTAATCCGTACCGTTAGTCTGGTTGAAAAATATCTCGGTGCTGTTCCAGACTGACGTCGGATCCGTGGAGAACGTCAGATTCCTCCTGAACCCGTCCAGCTTGGAGAAGGATCTCATGAACTCGGTGGAAGTTGACATGTTCAGGTCCTTGGGGAACTTTGGTACATCGGTGGAGTTTGTACGGACGAGAGAGGTTCTAGTTTCGTGGTGGAGTCTCGCTTGGATCACAGATATTTCCATGGTTGTTCCTGTGGGAAGGATACGTCTTATTTTCTTATCTATTATTAAATTTATCCCGTACGATTCAGTATTTCTTCCATACTCATACTCAAACCTCTTACGTTTACAATATACACTGCCCTAAAAGTGGATAATATGCGTACAGGTATAAAATATAAAGGGAAATGAAAAAGCGATTTTGTGTATGTACTGATGTATCAAGTTAAGTGTCTGCATACTGTTAACCTGCCTGAAATAGCAGCAGTAAGCAGGACTGCTTTAGAGCGACAACATAGGCTTCAAAAAAGGTTCCATCTGTTAGAAACACTTTGAAATCACAGTTTAATAACATGTGGGGCCTCCTCTAGCTTTTCGTACTGCTCTTATTCTATTCGTTCATGAGCTTATCACTGAAAGCTTGAGAAATATTTTGCGAAACGTCCGTCAAAGCATTGGCGAGCTAATGTAATGTCTGAGGTGGGTCAGGTAAGCGGTGTTATTGCTGTGACATTATAGACCAGACATGTTCAATACAATTTTGGTTTTGAAAGATAGCGGGGCATTCCATTCGTTTAATGCCATGTCTTTCTATGCGGTCGTTGATAATTCCTGCCCAGTGTGGACGAGCATTATTGACCCCGTTCCCGCCATCCAACATTCGCCCATAAGACTGATACAGACGAAATCTGGACTCAACCGTGAACAGGCAGGATCTCCATTTGTGCGCGTTTCAGTTTTCATGTTCAAGAGCCCAACGATATCTTACAGCCCGGAGTTCCCTACTCAATCGTGGGTGCCTGGCAGATCTTCTTGTCCTCAAATTGAAACTGTGCAACCTACACACATCGTCAAAAGTCTTGCCCCCCCTATCAGCTCTCAACTTGTTGAATGTAACATGACAATTTTTTGTGTGTGGAATCTTCACTATCTTATCACTTAAATTAAATCAATAAACCAGCCGAAAATGTTTTCAGCGAATATCGAGAGTTGCAATATTGAGAATATTCCGTGGAAAATGCCGGGACATCCAATTTCTCAGTTTGACCGGTCAAGAATAGTAGCCCTACATCAAGAAGCTTTGTCGAACCACCAGATTGCGCAACGTTTAAATATTCTACGGACTTCAGTAAGGCGCATAGCGGCCCTTTTACTGGAAACCGGCAGCGTTGCCCGTAGAGCGGTGCCTGGTCGAACCAGAGTAAAATCTGCAAGGGAAGACCATTATATCGCAAATTTTACTCGAAGAAATCGAACGGTATCTGTAACAGCTTTTCGAAGTCATTTTTTGAGGACCTATAGACGGGTAGTCTCAACCAGTACCATAAGGAGACGGTTGCATTCTTCAAATTTTAGGGCAAGAAGACCTCTAAGAGTACCTCGGCTATCACTTAAACATAGAGCTACCCGTCGGCAATGAACAGAACACCACCACCACTGGCTTTCATCACAATGGCGCAACGTACTTTTTTCGGACGAGTCGCGAATCGGTTTACAAAGTGATAGTCGACGAGAAAGGGTTTGGAGAGGTCCAGGCAGATTAGAACGACTTAATTTCGCCCGAGATGTGATGCCCTTTAAGGCGGATCAATAATGTGCTGGGGGGGTATAATGTTCGGTCGCCGTCCCCTTTTATTATCGTTGAACCAACAATGACTGGTGCCATCTACATAGAAAACATCATTGAACCAATCAACGAATTTGGGAATAATTTCATTTATCAGGGTGATAACGCCCCACCACACCGCACACGAAAGGTTCAAAACATTCTTCAATAGAACAATATCCAGAGAATGAACTGGCCAGCTAACTCACCAGACATTAATCCAATTGAGCACCTATGGGATTACTTAGGTAGAGCAATATCCAATCGCCAAAACCCACCTGCAACTTTTCAGGAATTCAGTTTAGCTTTTCAGAAAGAATGGAACGATATGCCTGAAAATTTCATTAATGACTTGATTCGTGGGATGCCTAGGCGTATTAGGCAGTTGCTTGAAAGAAGAGGAGGTAATACGGACTATTGAATTTGGATTCAGTTTTGGAATAACTATAATAAATCAAAAAAAAAAAAAATCCATATATTTAGATTTTTTCTATTTTGTCTCACCCTGTATAAAGCAAAGAGTAAAAAACAAATATTTTCAATCAAATATATTGCAGTTGAAATAGAGGAAAATATTCATCTCATTTGCAGCACATAGGTTGTATACTTCTTGAGAAACCTAGGAGGACCAAGACTTTTGACGATGTGTGTATAAACTCCCAATATTTCATATTTATTGTAATGTCTTTATTATTTTTCATGAATTTATTCAGGTTTGAATAGGTTTTCAATGAAGATCGTAAATCATATTCATTTTCCAGGTATGTAGTAATTTTCTCAGAAGTATACTTTTGACATTGTGTGTATTTCGGATTGTTCGACCAGAAAATATCCTACCGGTAGCTTGTCGAAATGAGCTATTAATTCGGGAAAGTGTAAAGAAGGGATTTCGTGGTACATTTAACCGTATTAGCCGCTCTTGTGCGACGGTTGTAGCTCTTGCTCTTACATCTCCATGAGTATATGCAGCAATTCCACTAATACGATAGCGATTCCACGCTCTACTAACTATATTTTGCGAAACTTTAAGACGGTTTGCAACTTCTTGTTGGGTTAAATCTTCGTTTAACCAACACACTAATTTTTCAAGTTGGACGACTACCGTGGATTGTGGACTGTTATTTGTTTGAGATGGATATATCATACTGGATGGTGGATGAAACACAAGTAACATTCAACAGGTTTATTAGATGTTCACATGGTTCACCTAAAACCTAAACACGCGGTTCCTCTTTTTGAATGTAAATTGGTCGTAGTACAGTGGATTCAATTTGACACGGACGTTTTATATTGATTAACACTACACTTGGGCAATTCTTGGCTTGAATTTCCCGTTGACCTTGAATTAAGCTTAAACAACAATACTTGAGCCGTGAATTATTCCATCGACACATCCAGATTGCACTTTCTAGCTTCAAGCACTATTCTGTAGTGAGAATCAACACATATTGTCGCAGTACCTCCTAGAAACACATGTCTCCAGGAGGCTTAACAAAACAAACATTAGAGAGATTAAAGATGACTGAAGAGAATGGGAGAAAAGAGGTATTATGTATGGTTTTCATGTCTAAGATTAGAATTTCGACCATACTGGTTCTTATGTGTAGAAGTGAACTGAATATTTAAGTTTAGAGTTTTATGCATGTACACATCCTATTACAGGACTGCTTGATGATAAATATTATTTATACTCACGCGAACAACTACTAAATCCGATAGTACATTATGTGAACGATGCAAATGAAGCTCGAAGCTTTAACTTCGATATTAAATTCATGCATGCATATATGCCTAGATCAAAATTTTTATTACTTCCAGCTATATAACTTTTCTCACTCATCTAGAATGCAAATAATTCATAATCGATTTCACCATTATTTATGCATCTTCTGAACTTCAATGTTAATGAATATAATATAGCCCGCCTAGAAAGTATCCGGAAAAACAAAACTCAATTGTAATTATTTTGTATATATTTAAAAAAAATTTGAATATCAGATTTAATCTGTTAGCCTACTATAGTTTTAATTAAAAAAAAATTAATTCAAGAACTTTTGGAATTAAATTAATATCTTATAAGCACAGCTTATATTTAATAGATATTTAAATCAAAACTTATTATATAATATCAAATGGAATAAAAAACTGAACAAATAAAAATCGACATTTTTTTTATTCCATTTGATATTATATTATGAGTTTTGATTTTATAGGTGTATTAAATATAAACTGTGCTTATAAGACATCAACTTAATTCTAAACGTTTTTGAATAAATTTGTTGAAATTTGTAATAATCCTCCTATCAAATAATAAACCTCCTCTTATTATTTTATATTTTTAATTCTTGAATAAGAAAATTAAAACAAAATATTTATCGTATTTACTTATACAATCTTCATTTAACTATAATCACTTGATTAAACGTCGAGGTATACACGACAATAGGTCACCTCATTAAGAATTAAATCATCTTTATTTCATGGCGCTGCTCGTTCGATTTCATTCTTCATTAGTCGCCATATGTTTTCAATGGGACTAAGATCTGGTGAAACTGCTGGCCATGAAATGGTTGTCACTTGGTGTTCTTGCATCCAAGCTTGAGACTAGGCCGAAGTATGGCATCTTGCATTATCCTGCTGAAAACGCCACTCCTCTGGATATAAAGCCGTTTCAAGCAGAAAATCGTTCAGAATGCCACAATACATTTCACTATTAATGGTACCATCAACTATACAGAAAGGCGTAGCATCACGCTGAGATATTGCTCCCCAAACCATTATTTTGGTGGGAAATTTGGAAGTTTGAACGGTTACAGGTTGTTTTGATAGGATTTTTACGTGATTTCTACCATGGCACTAAGATCTGTTGAAGCTGCTGGCCATGAAATGGTTGTCACTTGATGTTCTTGCATTAAATCTTGAGTATCGGCCAAAGTGTGGCATCTTGCATTATCTTGCTGAAAACGCCACTTCTTTATATATGAGGCATGCGCTGTTTCAAGGAGAAAATCGTTTTGAATGCCACAATACTTTTCACCATTAATGGTACCATTAACTATACAAAGAGGCGTAGCACCATGCTGATATATTGCTCCCCAAACCATTATTTTGGTGGGAAATTTGGAAATTTGAACAGTATCAGATTGTCTTGAAAGTATTTTTAAGTGATTTTCAACAAGTTGGAAACAACTTTCATCAGATATAAAGACAAACTCGTAGCCAGTGGAGTCTCTCAGGGTTCAATTCTTGGGTCTTTACTGTTCATTGTTTATATCAGCCAGTTCATAAAGTTTATCCATCGCTGCAAAGTGCACATGTATGCCGATGGTTTCCTACTCTTCTTGGATTTCTCTATTGATTAGTTGACCGATGCGGAAATTAGACTAACCGAGGACTTGAGTAGTTTATGTGATATAACGAGGAAGCATGGTTTGATTTTGAATGCGCGGAAATCATTTGCTCTTGCTTTCGGCTCCAGAAGCTGTTACTGGTTGTGTTATCGATTTCGTTGAAAGTGCGCGTTATTTAGGCTTCACTGCGTTTCCAAGAACATATTGAAAGGGTAATTTGTGGTGCTTATGGGGCTCTTAGAGCCCCATAATGTTTCCTCATAGATCCTGCTTGCCGGTCGATACAAAGAGACTGCTTTGTGAGTCTTTGGTCCTGTCAAAGTTTAATTACTGCTCTTCTGTTTATGCGTTTTGCCTGGACAAGGAGTCACTCAGCAGAAATCAACGTGTTCAGAACAGTTGCGTGAGGTTCATCTTTGGGATCCGAAAGCCTGATCACGTGTCTCACAAGCTGAAAGAGTTGGGTTGGCTGCCAATGAAGTTTCGATTCGAATGTAATGCTGTCTGTACCTATCATAGAATAATAGTCAAGAGATGTCCACCTTATCTCTTTAGTAAGTTAAAGTATAGAGCTGATGTTCATAGTGTCAACATAAGATATAGGAATTTACTGTCGTGTCCTCATCACAAAACATCTACTTTTCAAAGAAGTTTTAGATATAACATTTATAGACTATACAACAATATACCTGAACACCTGAAACAGCTCACTCAAAATCGATTCAGGATAAACATAAAAAATTACTTCCTTGGCGGTCTCTAATTGTTTTTAAAAATCAGTCTCCGAGGATAAAATGTAATTTTATTTAGTATGCTCAGAAATGTATTTTCAATTTTGTTTGTTATTTTATCTTTATTAGTGGGTCATGCCCAATTTGTTTAGTTTTTACAAGGGATAAGAGGTAGAACACCTCTGGGTGCACTTCCCCTTGGGATTTCTATTTCATGGAAATAAAGGCCTTAATTATTATTATTAATATTACTAAAATTATCTTCTTGAAAACGTTGACAAAATTCTCTACTTCGTTTCTTTTGTATAGGTGTTATTATAGAAATTTTTTTGGTTTCCTTGATATGTAGCCTTATTTTTTCAGTGACGTAGGGACTTTTTCTGGCCATACCTTTATATTTCGTAATTTCAAAATCTGTTAGCTAATTTGCGAAACCTCAGGCGCGGATTGTGTCGTCCTAAGGCCAATAAAGAGTTTAAATTGTTTCCTTTAATCTTACGCGGTCTTCCTGAAACTGGTCTATGCCTCATATCCATGCCATTTTGAATCCTTTTCATTATCTCACATACAGCACTTTTTCCCAGTTCAGTCAATTGCACAATTTTTTTAACGTTTCGAAAACTTTTTCTATACAAATATTTTACCTGTTCTCTTTTTTCTTGTTGCGACATTATTTCATAAATTGTATACCTATTGACAATCAACAATATTTGACAAATAGTGTAGCCATGAAACTTCGTCCATAGCCGACTATCTGTACACCCTATTCCATACACTACTTTTGTCTGAGGATGTTACAATAAAGAAGTTTATTAAAATTATGAAAAATAATAAATTCCGGATACTTTTTAGACGGACTATATTTCTATAAAAATAAATGAAATCGATATAATAATTCGTTTTGCACATTATTCAGATATTCAATCATGAAACGATTTGTGAGTATTTTTTGCACAGAAAAATCATTAGTGACATAATGATTTCTACTCGCTTTGTTACAATGTATAGGCGGAACAAAGGACAATTTTTCACATTAATAGCGTGTTTGTATAATTAACGACTGAAACACAGCGATAGATTAATAGATTCTCAAATTAATTTCAGTATATTATGATCACACATGAATCAAGTGGGATCAAGTAGACAGCGATTTCGGATATGAAATAATTAATATTTATTGTTTATGTTGGAAACTAGCTGATGACCGAGGCTTCATTCACGTGGACTTTATCTTGATGTATTAAAATGAACATTTACCTTGAAGCTTGGATTTGAATTTGATTATTTATAGTGGATAAGACTAGAAAAACAGAAAATTGAAGTAAGTTTTTGTATTTATTTACTCTTCTTTAGATATTTCATTGCAATTTCCAGCAAATATATACAATATACAGACCTTTTGATTATACTTTTCCATTATTTGTATGGGTCAATACTTGATACTTTTGAATCACTATGCCTTTTTTTTCCGCCATCCGATTTCGATAAAACAAAACATAAATGGGCAATGCCTTACGATATGGGAAAATTGAGTTCATTAAACGGCATTTATAAACACTGAAGTCAATTGAAACATGTTTGTGATATAATAATTCTTTCAATTCTATTTAACTATCATCTTGCGGCATTTCGAGTTTTTCGACGCAAATTTCACCATCTGCGTCTTATAGGTGGCATGAGTCTTGAATTTAGTTTCATTTACTATAATAATAAATATTATCACAATAAGGTGCATTGAAAAAAGGGAGAAAGAGGCGAAGTTAGGCTTTCGCTGCTCATTCTTTACTTATGGCAGAATAACTAAGTATTAAATCAAAAATGGCCAAAAAAATAAATTACATTTTATAACTAGTTATATAATAAAAAAAGAAAGAACCTGAAAGGTGTGGAATTCTTTCGAATATAATCCGTATAGTGAATAAAGTGCAGACGAAAATATTTATCCACTGAATAGGCAAAATAACTCTTCTAGCTCGAGAAGAAATAAAATTTTTCTGTAACCCGCAAGAATGAATAGTTTGAATGATATAAACTAAATCCAGTTATATGAATATTGACTGAAATTGTCAACAACAACATTAACTTCGTTATGTTTAAACGCATTGAAGCACTTGATGTCCACCAAGTGTTTTTATAAATCAATGAAAAATAATAAAAAGAGGTTTTTTGCTTGACAGAAGGATTATTTAAAAAAATTTAATCATAATACAGATTTATTCTATTAACCTTTCATAAATTTTAATTTCAAAAAATTTCAGCTTTTAGAATTAAATTGAATAAATGTCAATTTAGTGACATAGAATTGAAAGCTCATCACACAGTTCCAAAGGGAATAAAAAAATTCAAAGAAATATAAACTATCAATTAAATCTACTGAATAAATACTTGAAGAGGACAAAATTTTGTTTCGTTCCTTGTTTTATTAAAACCAACTTCTTTTCCAAAAATGCAATACATAACTTCAAGTACTTTTTCAAAAACAACTCGCTCAAAACATTTTTCTTCAAAAATATTCTTAAAACATGTAGAACATTTTCATAAACCAATTTAGAATGGACACTCATCCCTACTTCATATTTAAAAAATGAAAAAACACTAGAATGAAGTGAACTTTTAAAATCCTACGTATTCTATATTCGTCACAGAAATTACATCAAGTTTGTAAGGTATTTTATGGACTCCTTCAAGTGTAAACATTAATATATAATTATTATAAATATAATAAAATGATAAAAAGAGGTTTTTTCTTGATAGAAGGATTATTGAAAAATTTTATAAATTATACAGATTTTTTCTGTTAACCTCCTAGAAATTTTGATTTGAAAAAATTTTCATTCAATAACTTTTAAAATTCAATTAAATGATTGTTTTATAAATTATGAATGAAAAACAATATTCTATTTCTGCTAATATTTTATTTTACTACGTTTCATCATACCATGGCTTCTTCAGGTCAGTACTACTCGATATCAAAAAATAAATGTCTTAGAAAACACTGTTTCAATTTAGAAGACATAGAATTAACACTTATTAAACAGTACCAAAAGGGAATAAAAGAATTTGAAGAAATATAAATTATTAATTAGAATTACTGAATAAATACTAGAAGGATACAAAGATGCAAAATATAACTTCAAGAACTTCTTCAAATACACCTTCCTCAAAATTTTTTAAAAGTTCTCTTCATTGTAGTGTTTGTTTAGATAAGTACATTCAGTTTGTCTGGTAAAATATTTTTTGTTAATTAGTTTTATTTGTTGAATGTGAAGTAGGGCTACCAGAGCTTTTCGATGTGAGAATTCTAAATTGCTTTTTGAAGATGTTCTGCATGTTTTAGGAATTATTTTGAAAGAACTCATTTTGAGCAACTTGTTTTTGAAGGAACTCTTGAGGTTGTGTTTTGCATTTTTGGAAGGGAATTTGGTTTTCATAAAACAAGGTACGAAACAATTTTGTACCGTTCATTTATTAAGTAATTTTTATTAATAATTCATTTTTCTTTGTATTCTTTTATTCTCTTTTCGTTCGGTGTAATGAGTATTAATTCTAAATGTCTACTATTGAAACAGTGTTCTTTTGACATTTACTTAATTCAATTCTAGGAGTTGTTGACAAAAAATTTTTTGAAATTAAAATTTGTAGGAGGTTGACGGAATAAAACTGTATGATATTTAAAATTTTGTAATAATTGTTCTATCAAGAAAATTTTTCTTTTTGTTATCTACGAAATGAAATAGAAAAAGACTTTTTACTTGATAGAAGAAATATAACAAAATTTGAATATCAAAACTGTTTTAATCTGTCAGTCTTCTTCAATTTAATTAAATAATAATTAAAAAAAAAAATTCATTCAAAAAACTTTCTGAATTAAATTAATGTCTTCATAAGCACCGCCCATATTTAATAGACGTATACAATCAAACTCAATTTACAATACCAAATGGAATAAATAAACCAAATAATATAATATAAATTGTCAATTAAAATTAATAAATAAATATTTGAAGGAGACAAAATTGATTTTTGAGGATATGGTGCATATTTTAAGAGATTTTTCAATTAACTTATTTGAATATTTAAATATATTGAATATTTGAAATGAATTATATTTTTCGAGAAGTCCTTAAGTTGTGTTTTATGTTTTTAAAAAGGAATTGGTGTTACTAATGGTAAGATCAGAAACAAAATTTTGTGTCCATCAAATATTTATTTATTAATTTTAATTGAAAATTTATATTTTTTTGTTTATTTATTTCACTGGATGATTGTATATTGAGTTTTGATTGTATACGTCTATTAAATATGAGCGGTGCTTATGTAGACATTAATTTAATTCTAAAAGTTTTTTGAATAAAAATTTTTTTGAAATTAAAATTGTGGAAGACTGACAGATTAAATCTGTTTTGATATTCAAAAAATCTACGAAATGGATTGTGCGGTGCATATTCAGTTTAGTTATTTTCTTGACGAAGGCACGGTATGGAAAATCAAATTTTGTGTAAATAATAATTAGCGCTTTTCAAAATTTTTTGTATTTTGTTAATTTTCATCTAGTAAAAAAACAAAAAAATTGAAAATGAAATAATTAAACAACAATGTCCTTATTTTAATTGAATTTTCCGATGATTACCCCATACATTTAAAATCAACCATAACCTCAAAGATGTCGAAGCTCACAATCTATCTATAACGTGACTACAAGTGTACCAAAATACAATACAAATAAATACGACTTCAAAGTTCATTAACCGTCCACACAGCAACAATACAGATGAGTTTCCCGATATGTTTACATAAACATTCAAGCAGTTACCATTTTGAGGTTACTCACGCCTTGTTAAATCTCATCGTTCGGAACTTTCTCTACTAAATGCATTTGGAAAAGTCGGAACTGTAACTGAGGAGTTTTCGCACTGGTGAGTTTTCCCGATCGCGAAACATTTTCCGTACGAGATGTTTACGGGGAATGGAAGAAAATTCCCGATGTAACCTCTATGCCACGCCCCGTTCTACTGCGCCCCATATACAACGTAGACGATTTCCATCGATTTTCACGTGACTCACTCAGACTGGTCAACTACCCCATTGTATACTTTTCCGGGAATCGATAGTTTTAATGGGGATTGAAGATCCCAATTGACAATCGCAGTCTGGTCGCGATTTAATTATTTTCCCGTGGTGGAAGGCAGGATTTGCTACGCCACAAAATGGGTTGAAATGGGATTATTACTGAAAAAACGCTTTTTCTGTAACTGCTTTGAAATTAAATAGAAACGCGCTACTATTATAATATCCTTTGAAAATTAGGATTGTTTAAGCCAACAACTATTGAAACTTGCTAATAACATTTTTAGATTGGGGAAAAAATCCATTATTTTTGCGTTAACTTCAAGCCTTTATTCAACATGTTTCAGGTCTTCCGATTTGGATCAAATATGCGACGTTTCGTTCTTTAATCTGATGTCATTTTAAAGGTAGCTTCATAATGCCTCTCTCATAGAAGTCTTGGTCTTTATTTGCGGAAAACTCTACTAATCGATTCTCACAATCTTCTCTTGATCTCAATTTCTTATCACTCAGAAAGTTTTGCAATGCCAGAAAAAGGTGCTAATTGCTTGGTGCCAGGTCCATTATTTTTGCGTGAACTGCAAGACTTTATTCAACATGTTTCAGATCTTCCGATTTGGATCAAATATGCTACGTTTCGTTCTATAATTTGTTATCATTATAAGGTAGCTTCATAATTCCTCCCTCATAGAAGTCTTGGTCTTTATTTGCGAAAAACTCTAGTAATCGCTTCTCACAATCTTCCATTGATCATTGATTTCTTATCACTCAGAAAGTTTTGCAATGCGATAGACAGATGGTAACTGCTTGGTGTCAGATCCTGACTATATAGTGAATGCATTTAAACTTCCCAATCAATCTCCCGGAGTTTCTGGCGTGTGTGGCCTAGCGTTATCCTGATGGATCACAATGCCTCTTCTGTTGCTCAATTTTGACCGTGTCTGCTCAATCGCTAGTTTCAAACGCTCCAGTAGGTGACAGTAGAGAGACGAATTTAGTGTTTGGCCATATGGAAGCTACTCATAATAAATTATTCCTTTTCAGTCTCACTTAATGCACAGTAGAACCTACCTAGAAGTTAATCTTGTTTTGTCACTGTTTGAGCTACTTCACCGCGCTTTGACCACAATCGTTTTCGCACAATATTGTCGTAAGTGACCCATTTCTTATCCACAGTCACCAGTGGTTCAAGAAATGGGTCGATTTCATTCCCTTTTTCTAAAGCTTTGCAGATGGAAATCATGATTTTTAGTGTTAATGGGTATGGCACCCAAAAATCGACCTTCTATTTGAATCCAGCTTTGAGCAAATGGTTTCAAAATGTTTTATGGTCGATTTTTAGCTCTTGGGCGATAATTAAACTACTTTTAGATCATACGAATACGAGACTTCACGTGGAGTGCCGCAGGGATCAAATTTGCGATCGTCTATATAGTCTAGAGAGAGGACTACTGATCTCTCTTGATTGTCCATCACTAAGATATGCCGATGATTTGAAGATATACTTGAGGATATGTGATGTTTCAGATCAGATTGTACTTTGCAGAATATTTATCATTGGTACACTCAACAGACGCAAGTTGAATATTGAGAGGTGCTAAAAGGTAATTTACTCTAGACAGCCACAACCGTTGGATTCTAATTACTGTGTGTCCCAGTGTTGTATTGCATCGTGAATTCTAACGGTTTTGTTGCGGGCATGTGAGCATAGCTCTTTCACTAGGTGACTACTCAGCAGTCTTCACAATCTGTCCAGGAAGCAGATAGTGTCATAAGGATATGCCTTATCATTGCTCATTAGCGAGAACCACTCCGAAGAGTGAGCCCACCAAACTTCCAGTTTCGGCTTCAAAACTTACACCGTGACTGGTAGCAGCGAAGCACTATCGCACCTATACTGGCTCTGCAGTGTCAGTACCCGAGTTTTTGGAATGCAGCTCACCTTCTGAAGAGGCTTCTTATCTATCCATCCGAACGCAGTCCCATAAACCAAGATAGTCTCAAGATTGATGCCTCAATTGTTCCTAGTATGAGCACTGTCAATCGGGCCTGTATGTCCAGATCCACGAACCCTTGTAAAGTCTTTTAATTGGTCCTCGCTTCAAGCATCAACGGTCTAACCCTATCGTCGAGATCCACAAACCTCAGAAACGTCTCGCAATCGATCCTGGTTATGGACTAGGCCAGTCAAACTGTCAAATCCCGCTTAACCCTGAGGCATCTCTCGAGATGTCCTGAACATGAGCTTCTGCGAATGATAGATGGAATACCCTTCTAGTCCAGCATGCGAACTTTCAACCACTACTATATATCTGACATCATGGATAAGTGCAGGTTTGCTCAAAGACTTTTGACTGGCAAATTCAACTCACTTCATTAATTATCAAATATGAGTTTGAGTGTTCCAAAGTTCTCTCTGAGGAACAACATTTCACATGCCAACACCTCATTCGAATTTATTTGAGCGAGAACCGATTCAATGCATAAATAATTAGCAAACTGTAATACAAGGCGTGGATTACCCTTGTTATATAAGGGTAATAGTAAGGGTACCTGTGTGAAATTTTTTATATTTCCTTCTGCCAAAACACTATAGTTAATTTCACTCTTTAAACATTTTTCCCAAAAATTTTCGACTGTCACCATGCACTACATAATTCCTGGATCTAATTCCTAACTCGAAAATAATTCAAATCACATTCTTACTGTACTAAACTCTCTTTTTTAGAAAGAACTTGGGTTCGTGCTCTCTTTTCCTTTTTCCCAACTCCCGAAACGTTGGGTTCTTTCTCTCTCCTCAAAATTTTCCTACGTTGACTTTTTCGAAATTCGCAACGCTTCAAAACACCTACACACGTCCGACCACCCAGACTTTGTGACTAGTCGATTTCTTGTCTCGATTTTATTGAGTACTTACAATCTTAGCTTCGAAGGTTTTCCTTTTTTGAACTGCACTAAAGTCATAATCGCGTCTTTCTGTCGCGATATTTCAAATTAATTTCACTAATCTGGTATGGGAACTTACGTTACTAAGACTTCCTGGTGTAAATTTAAATGAATCGATTCATTGATTTAACTTAAATGAATCGATTCATTTATTTAACTCAAATAGATCGATCGGTCCATTGATTGAACTTGAATTAATCAATCCATTGTTTAATACAATGTGGCTTTGAAATTCTCACCCGTTGTTTATGCTATTATTATTATTAATGCGGGGCATCTGTCCACCCTATCACTGCGTCTGCACGGACTATTGTGGTTCACCGCTAATTTATATTTCCCCGACGAGATCCAGTTTTTGGATAAAACCGATAATCTTATTCGGGGGTAATTTTCTCAGTTCGCAGTGGGCTATGACCAAAGATCTCGACTCTGATGGGACTCAACGCTAGACAATCTGAGACGATGTGCATGGCTGTTTCAGTATCCTCAAGACACAGCCTGCATTCATTGTCTTCAGCTAGACCGAATTTGTGCAAATGCGCTTTCAGTCTGCAGTGACCTGTCATAATTCCGACAAGTGTTCTTAGTTTGGCCCTATCCAGACCTAGCGCTAGGTTCGCCATATTTTTGTTCGAAGCTGTTCCAAGGAACACCTTCGAATGTTTCAGGCCAAAATGGCTCAGCCAGAAAGACTCCAGTCTTGAGTTCATTCTGCCTGTTATCGTCCGCTTAGCCAGGTCATGTGGTATTCCCAGGAATGGTTTCGGGCCTACTAGAGACAGCGCAGCTCCAGCCAACGCCAGACGATCTGCCTCTACGTTACCCAAATAGTTTGAGTGGCTCGGTATGCAAACAATAGTGATTCTGTTATGCATACCGAGCCTGTTCAAAGGAGTGCGGCAACTTCAGACTCTTTTCGATGTATAATAGCTGAATTCCAGAGCTTTTAGTACTGACTGACAATCAGTAAATATTTTGATTTTGCTGTAGTGGATTTGCCGTCTTATCAACAGATCTGCCGCGGTCTCAATGGCAAATAGTTATGCCTGGAATATGGTTGCGTTTCGACAGAGAATCAATGAGATGTTGATCCTCGGTTTGCTCCCATAGACTCCCGTTCCCATTCCGTCGTTCGCGAGTCGTCTGAGAACAATCCAAGGTCGGCCCTCAATAAAACCTCAGCATGCTCGGTCCATTCAACCCGGCTGGGGACGATTACATTGAAATGCCGATCTTGGCTCGTTACTTTTGACATTAGATCCGAGGGCATCGATAGGATGCTGTTCGTTGAAAGCTTGTCCAGCAGTCCTGAGCCTCCCATCACCAGTTGATCGTTCCGCCTCCCTCTGCACGAGTAGGTGCAGGAGTGGTAGGTTTAGTAGGACTTTCATGGCTGCCATAAGTGTGGAGCGAAACGCATCTGTAATTGCAATGCAAGCCTTTCTCTGTAGTCAAGTGAGCTTATGTTGGCCAATCGTTTATTGGACTTGCTTCCACCATGCTACAGTGTCATATATTATCTGTGGTCTGATTACCATAGTATATAGCCAATACATCTGCCTGAGCTTTAAACCCCAGATTTTACTGCAGATTTGCCTGAAGGTCCAGAATCCCATTCTGGCTTTATGACACACTTTCTCTAGGAGTTCATTCCAACTGAGAGTTTTGTCCAGGACTATTCCCAAGTTTTTTGCCTCATAAGGGAATTGTATTGTTTCACCACGGGTGGTAGGCTGTTCTAAACCATACAACTTCCGTTTCTTGATGAAAGGTACGAGAACTACCTTTTGTGGGTTAAGAGACATATCTTCCCTTGAACACCATTTGTCGATAGTGTTTAGTATCTCTTGAAGAACAGCCGATACCGTCACCTTCGATATACCTTTCATTCACTATGATTGCCAGGTCATCAGCAAATGCTTGAACATCGACTCCTAACAGCGAAATCAGGTCGTCAACGAGAAGGGTCCACAGTAAGGGTGAGAGAATACCTCCTACGGACAGCCCCTCGCAGCCTTGAACTCGAAGACCTCATGTTGGTATGAGTCCGTTATTATTCTGTCGCAAAGCATTGCCTGTATGCATCCTACAAATTAGCGGGTCGATTTCTCTCGCAGAGATAGCTAACTTTCAACTGTTACTTTTTATCGCCGCTTATCGGTTACGGTCCTTAAATCCCCCAACTTCATTTAATAGAATTCTTCAGATCGAAATTAATGTCTGAATTTCCAGGTTTTACATAGGTTTTTCATTACTAGACAACGAATTGCAAGCCCTATTGGATGAAGATGATACTCAAACTCAACAAGAACTCGCAGATTAATTGAATTCAATGTAAAAAGCTATCTCCACTAGCTTGAGAGGTATGGGAAAGATTCGGAAAGTGGAAAAATGAAGTGAATAAAAGGCAGCATGAAAATCAAAAAACTACTTTTGAAATATGAAATAATAGCGAGGCAAGCGAAGATATGCTGTGCTTCTGGCTATCTGTGTAAATATATCTGTATACAATATATCAGGTGTTTTAACTGATAAAAGAGTGAATAAATTAGGTATGAATAAATAACATCCGATGTCTTCTTTTGAAGATTGCTCAACTATTTGGGTCAAGAAAATTACTTGTTTTTCATATTTTGTGTATACCAATAAAAACTACCGGTTGAAACAAATTTCTCCTCTTCACTAACGCCTGGAAAATTAGAAAATAAAAAAATTTTCAGCCAATGCAAAGTTTGGCAACATTGTCATGGTTCAAATCACGTTCAGTTCTTACATTATGCTATTTATTTCTTGATTGTATTCCGCAGTTTTTTCGATCACAATAAAATTGCCTTTTACTGTGTCGTTCCAGTGAAACCCACGGGAAATCGGTTTGAAGGAATGGTTTTATACTCAGACATATGAAGAAAAAATATTGAATTCGTTTCTTGATTGCATGAAATTTCGTTGATATTATCTACGAACATGCAACAGATGAAGGTGCCGTGACAATTTTCTCAAGGATATATCGGAAAAGTTCTCCAATTTTTTCTTTTTAGTTCCAAACGCATCATGAAACGGCATGATTATGTCTGTATTTACCGGATTTATATGCAGCAAAAGGTGATCATTAAATATACTCCGTTCGGGTAAAGACTTCTTTATGAACGTTTGAAGTTCATAGCAAAAATTATTCTTCGGATTTAGATTCACGATAAAATCTGAACCGGATCGAATGTCTGGAAAGTAGAATTTTAATGATTCAAAATTTGAATATGTAGGTTTGAGACTAAATATAGTAAGTGGGTAATTTAGAGTTTGCATCGTTTCCTTTTTAGTAATGACGTAGTTTTTATTTGTCAAATGTCAAAAGATTACATCTTTGAAAAAGACAGCTTCTCTGATAGCGGGCTATGCAAAATTAAATCTCTCATTGGAAAACCCTTTAGTTCAAATTAACTCATAACATAATATTTTCTTGTACTCTAATTTGAAGAGGAAATGTTAAATATTTTCATTCACGAACACGTTGCGTATTAATTTCCCGATTGTTATCAAGAATAATTGTTGGACTCAATCCTCGTTGACCTTTTTGCTCCTTAAACTTCACCCGAGGGTTTAAATTCATTATGGTATTCAAATGAGCCCTTGCCTCCCTTCGCGCTTCTATTTATATAGTGACCCATTTATTCAAATCAGCAATTCGGACAGCAAAACTTTGTGTTGAAATGCTGTTTGCAGCCCGGAAAATTTTCCGATTGAAGTATCACGGTCGGAGATTTCATGTTAATTGCAGTTTTATCGGAGCAGAGCGTGAAGAATCTTAGGGGTGGAGGAAAAGTGCATATTTTAGGAATAGCGTGATCGAGTCTGTACACGGACGAGGAGCGATAAGAAGTAGAACTTTTAACATCCAAGAGTGTGTTTAATCTACGTCAACAGCTGTGATGTATCAGGGTTTTGTCGGGTCTTCACGTTATGTATGAGTTTTTCAGGTCGAATTTGCGATAGTAGATTTTTGCAACATTCTTGGTCGGAATGAAATCATAACCAGTCAATTTGACCGAAAAAATAGGTGCAATCATTTCGAAGAATTCTGACATTTTCAAGTGAGCTTTAGAATCTTCGATTTTTCCAAGAAACTATAAAAAAGGAGGCTCAGCTAACGTCATTTGAGTATCGAAATCACTAGAGTCGAAAGCATGTCGCTTCGTTTAAAAAATTCCAGAGCCATTACCTCATATAACCTAAAACAAGATAAAATTATTCAAGTGAAATGATAGTAGGAAATATCTTTAATAAATGACGGAAAAAACATTCATTGAGTTGATTTCATAATAATTTGGCGCCCAACGTGGGGCTGAAAAAATTCATAAGAAAATTTGAATATCAAAACAGATTTAATCTGTCAGTCTTCTTTGTAGCGTAATTTAAAAAAAAATTCATTCAAAAAACTTTTATTGGATGGAGTAGTCCGTTACTTTGTGATAGTTCATTTTAATGGAATGAAATAAGGAATTACTTTGTTTTCTATCACTTTTTATTATAACTGATATACAGTGACTCGAGTTTCGTAGTGTTTACTACATTTTCAAACAGTTTGAAAATGTAGTAAACACTACGAAACTCGAGTCACTGTATATCAGTTATAATAAAAAGTGATAGAAAACAAAGTAATTCCTTATTTCATTCCAAAAAACTTTTAGAATTGAATTAGTGTCTAAATAAGCATCGCTCATATTTAATAGACGTATATAATCAAAACTCAATATACAATGTCGAATGGAATAAATAAACCAACGAATATAAAAAAAATCAATTAAAATTAATGAATAAATATTTGAAGGAGACAAAATTTTGTTTCTGATCTTATAATTATGAACACCAGCTCTTTTTCGAAAACATAAAACACAACTTACAGACTTCTCAAAAAATATAATTTATTTGAAATATTTAATATACTACTCTGTCAAGAAAGTACCGGGAATTTTCAATTAAAACAACATTTTTACATTTAATCGTCAAAATTTATTGGGTCGCCTTCAAAATAGTCTCCATTTGCTCCAATACATCTATGCCAACGGCACTTCCAATTATCGAAACATTTTTTATAGGCGCTTTCCGGGATGGACTTTAGCTCTCGCGCCGAATTTTGTTTTATGGCTTCAATCGACTCAAAACGGGTGCCACGAAGGGGCAATTTTAGTTTTGGGAAGAGGAAAAAGTCGCAGGGAGCCAAATCCGGCGAATACGCTGGTTGCTGAAGCACGTTTGTTGAGTTTTTGGCGAGAAATTCAGTCACAATCGTAGCTCGGTGGGAAGGCGCGTTATCGTCATGCAAAATCCATGAGTTGTTCGCCCATAAATTTGGCCGCTTCTTTCGGATACGCTCACGCAAACGTTTCATAACGCCTAGGTAATACTCCTTGTTTACCGTCTGACCCTCTGGAACGAATTCGTAGTGCACCACCCCACGGATATCGAAGAAAACAATGAGCATCACCTTCATTTTCGAGCGGCTTTGGCGTGGTTTTTTCGGTTTCGGCTCATTTTTTGCCACCCATTCCGATGATTGCTGGCTTGTTTGCATATCGTACTCGTAGACCCAGGTCTCATCACCAGTTATAATGCGTTCCATTAATGTAGAATCGGAATTACAGTGATCCAGCATGTCTGAAGAAACCTGTTCGCAATGACGTTTTTGAAGAAAATTCAGGTCTTTCGGTACGAGTCGTGCGGCCACCTTTCTCATGCCCAAAATATCAATCAAAATCGTACCTGCGGACTCGTGGGATATCTTAAGATCATGTGCTATCTCTCTCAAGCTGGTACGACGGTTTTCCAGCACCCTTTCCTTAATTTTATCGACGTTATCTTCGATCGAAGCCGTCGATGGGCGACCACTTCACGACCGTCCTTGAAGGCTCTGTACCACTGATATGCACGAGTTTTCGATAGAGCATTATCACCAAAGGCCTTTTGCAACATTTTCAATGCAGCGGCACACGAAAATTCATTTGCAACACAAAACTTTAAACAAATTCTTTGCTCAACGTAATCACCCATAGTAAAAATCGGCACGCACTCTGACATCGACTGACTTAATCAGCCGTTGCAAACACACTAGTTGACAGATCCCGCTCAAGCTTGGCATAGTAATTAAGGACAGTGGTACCAACCTAGGAAAAAAAATTGACCTGCCTCATTGCCGCGCCAGATTTAAATCGATAATTCCCGGTACTTTCTTGACAGAATGTATTTAAATATTCAAATATGATTTTTATTGGTAGTAAAACATAGTAATTTTTACAATTTGTTTCAATTATGATTAACTACCAAATAGTTACGGCTGAAACAATTCAGTAACCAAATAAGTTAATTCAAAAATCTCTCAAAACATGCACTATATCTTCAAAAAACAATTAGAATTCCGATAATCTCTCCATCGGCCCTAGATAATATTTAAAATATCAAAATCAACTAACAATCAGTATATCTTACTTTAAAGTGTAACCGGAACTTGTTTAAACAGTCTATGTTCATCACAGAATCACAGAAAACTGAATATTTAAATGTATTAAATATTACAAAAATATTATATTTTTTGAGAAGTCTTTAAGTTGTGTTTTATGTTTTTGAAAAAGAATTGGTGTTCATAATGATAAGATCGGAAACAAAATTTTGTCTCCTTCAATTATTTATTTATTAATTTTAAATGACTTTTTTATATTCGTTGGTTTATTTATTCCATTTGACATTGTATATTAAGTTTTGAATATATACGTCTATTAAATATGAGCGGTGCTTATTTAGACATTTATTTAATTCTAAAAGTTTTTTGAATAAAAATTTTTTTGATATTAAAATTGTAGAAGATTTACAGATTAAATCTGTTTTGATATTCAAATTTTGTTATATTTCTTCTATCAAGTAAAAAGACTTTTTCTATTTTATTTTAAATTCATAATAATATGAAAGTTCATTAAAGAAGATATCGCTGATTAACTAATATTGTTTTCTTGTTCACAGAAACGATTTATTCATTATTTTTTTATCCATTCAATAATTACACTAAAAAAAAGCGTCCATATGGACAAGAAATCAGGATTATATAGGTTAACTTGATGTTATTTCTAATGAAAGCGTTCAACAAACAGTGGTTAAATCGACGCTCAAGTATAAAAAATTTCACGAAAGTTTTTCCATCTCGATACAATTTTCATCAGGTTTTTTTGCTGTTATAAAAGTTTTATGTTAGCATACATTCAGTAGCCCGTTTCATATACTGATTTACTGCTCATATTCATTCAGATATATTCCCTGTGTGATTGCCAATATGCTTTAACGACATATTTGAATTGACTTGGCCGATATGAAGTGAATTTATTGATCCTTAAAATTTACGTGGTTTTCTTCACTTGGATAGTCTCATTTGAAGTGCGTATAAATCCATGAAAATTGACTAATTCAGTTTAGACGGAAATTAATTTCAACTGAGCGGTTTCCTATCAGACGCTTCGTGTTACTATCAAGATCGCTCTAAAGCAAATTCGTTTTTAGGGTAGTTCATTGCTTAATCTAGTAGCTCAAGATCACTGCCTGAAAAACCATATTGACAAACGCCTGAGCATACTACAGTGTTGAAGTATCAAAAATGGGTCAATGAAATGCAAAATAAAAGGTTGGTGAAAAAAAATCCATTATTTTTTTTGTAGATGGCCGTAGTGATCGATATTTCGTGAAGTATCGATCAGACAATTTTAGATTTATGCTCGCTGTCAAGATGACATTTCACAGCAAAAAAATTTTATGCTGTTATATTCTGTTGTGAGTTAAAGGGTGTTAAAAATGGAAATCAACAAAGAGAAAATTCTGTACATTATACAATTTTTCTTTGATAAAGGCGAAAATGCAAGCCAAGCGGCTTAAATTATGAATAGTGTTTATGGTGGTTGCAGCTAATTACGTGCAATTTTTGTTTCGTCGATTCCGTTCAGGTATTTTTTATGTTATGTTCAGGTATTTTTATCCGAACCTATTATTAAGTATTCCTCTAAATTTATTCCATTGGCTTTAAAGTAAGTCTCTTTCGAAATAACATACTCACGCCAATGTAGAATCCAATTATGAATATATTCTTTAAATGAATGAATGAAGAGAGGTAGAGACTTGAAACTTTCAGAGTAGGTTTGAGGTCTAAATTCCCCATTTCACAGTACTAAGTGATAAAGGTTAGAAAAATTTTAAAATATCTTTAATCTCCATCAACTAATTCACAACTGTGATATTTCGAACTCGTCTCCAGCCAGTTTTCCAGGTCATTAGAAGTCAGATCCTCCTCGTTGGATGGAAGTTCAGTAAGGGGCTCCATCTCCGCTTGATCATTTTGGGTCGAGCAGCTATTGTCCTTTCTACATCCATATCTGTCGTTGGACTTGTTCTTGTTAAAAATAGGACCAGGAGATAGCGAACAAACTCCTGCAATATCAAGAAACACGAATTAAATATTTAGTAATTTTGGTATGGGAGATATATACTTCAGACCACGCATCATTCGTCTAGTGCTTGGTTGACTCGATTCCAATAAAGCAATTGGTCCAGACGGGATTCCTGCCATTGTATTAAAAATGTGTTCACAAGAGCTTACATCGGTTATTTGTGAGATATTTACTATGTCACACAGAAAAGAATTTTTCCCTAATTCATGGCTGTGCACGAATGTAGTCCGTGCCAAAAAAGAAGACAAAGTGTTCTCCATCAAACTATCCGGTGTTTTTTTAGAGTGATAGAACTTTCGATAGGGATAACTATGACTTGACAGAAGGAAGAAGCCATGTTTTTTTGATATTTCTGTTCAGTAAGCGTTCACAAATTATCATGGAAAGACTCACGATGCAACAACGTTTACAAATTGTTGAAATTTATTTTCAAAGTCAGTGTTCTATTCGCCAAACTTATAGAAATTTATGGCTTCCATAATCGTCCGTCAGAGCAGCTTATTCGTCGAAATATCGATAGATTTCGGACAACATTTTCTATACTCTACACTCTATACTAACAACAAGACAAGGAACTGTAAGTACAGAAGAAAATATTGCTGCTGTTAGTCATAGTATGAATGATGATTCAGATTTGTCTATTCTCGACGTTCACAACAAGTTGGACACTGTACATCAACCACATGGAAAATTTTGCGTGAAGATCTTGGTATACACCATTACAAGATCCAACTGGTCCAAGAACTAAAGCCACTTGACCAAAATAAGCGTTCTTTTATTTGCTGATTGGGCCCTAGAACATCTTAAAGTTGATCCACTTTCTTATCGTAAAATTGTGGTTAGTGATGGAGCTCATTTCTGGTTGAACGGCTGTGTAAACGTATATGGAGTGCAAACAATCCTCAAGAAGTTCTGCAGATTCCATTGCATCCTGAAAAATGCACTGTACGGTGTGCTTTACACGCTGGAGGTATCATCGTTCCATATTTCTTTAAAAACGATGCTGGAGTTAATGTTACAGTAAATGGTGCTCATTACAGATCGATGATAAATGATGATTTGTTTCAAAATTTGAATGGTATCGAACCAGAAGTGTTTTGGTTCCAACAAGATGGTGCTACACTTCATTCTGCTACCGTAACTATTGATTTATTGAAAGGAAGATTTGGCGATAACATTATTTCGAGACTTGGTCCAAGTAATTGGCCTCCAAGATAGTGCGACATAACTCCACTAGATTATTTTCTTTGGGGTTATGTCAAGTCATCGGTTTATGCTAATAAACCGGAACAATAGACGCTTTGGAAGCCAACATAACTCGTGTTATTGACGAAGTAAGGCCCGAATTACTCGAAAAAGTGGTCCAAAATTGGTCTGGTCGAATGCGGTTCTTCAGAGATAATCGTAGTGGACATATGCCGGAAATTATTTTCAAAACAAATGTCATAAAATTATTTATCTTTGAAAAAGAATTTGGCTTCAATCTTAATTTAAATGTGTTTTATTTCAATTAAAAGTTCTATCACTCTAAAAAACACCCAATACCACCCATAGGCGGTAATATCCATAAAGCTATCCAGCTATCAATCTCGGAATGATTTTTTTCTATGGGGATATCTGAAAGCATCTATCTTGGGACATGACTTCGGCAGAGTTTCAAATCTTGATAAATCAAGGTTGAAAATTATTCAACCTTGTGGCAATATTGAGCCAAATCTACTCAGAGATATGAGATTATTTCTGTATCGAAGATTTGGCTATTATTCAGCTAAAGAAGGTGATCTCTTACTACATTCTGTCAAGAAAGTACCGGGAATTATCGATTTAAATCTGGCGGGGCAATGAGGCAGGTAAAAAATTTTTTTCCTAGGTTGGTACCACTGTCCTTAATTACTATGCCAAGCTTGAGCGGAATCTGTCAACTAGTGTGTTTGCAACAGCTGATTAAGTCAGTCGATGTCAGAGTGCGTGCCGATTTTTACTATGGGTGATTACATTGAGCAAAGAATTTGTTTAAAGTTTTGTGTTGCAAATGAATTTTCGTGTGCCGATGCATTGAAAATGTTGCAAAAGGCCTTTAGTGATAATGCTCTATCGAAAACTCGTGCATATCAGCGGTACAGAGCCTTCAAGGACGGTCGTGAAGTGGTCGCCCATCGACGGCTTCGATCGAAGATAACGTCGATAAAATTAAGGAAAGAGTGCTGGAAAACCGTCGTACCAGCTTGAGAGAGATAGCACATGATCTTGAGATATCCCACGAGTCCGCACGTACGATTTTAATGGATATTTTGGGCATGAGAAAGGTGGCCGCACGACTCGTACCGAAAGTCCTGAATTTTCTTCGAAAACGTCATCGCGAACAGGTTGCTTCAGACATGCTGGATCGCTGTAATTCCGATTCTACATTCATGGAACGCATGAATGATGGTGATGAGACCTGGGTCTACGAGTACGATATGCAAACAAGCCAGCAATCATCGGAATGGGTGGCAAAAAATGAGCCGAAACCGAAAAAACCACGCCAAAGCCGCTCGAAAATGAAGGTGATGCTCATTGTTTTCTTCGATATCCGTGGCGTGGTGCACTACGAATTCATTCCAGACGGTCAGACGGTAAACAAGGAATATTACCTAGGCGTTATGAAACGTTTGCGTGAGCGTATCCGTAAGAAGCGGCCAAATTTGTGGGCGAACAACTCATGGATTTTGCATGACGATAACGCGCCTTCTCACCGAGCTACGATTGTAACTGACTTTCTCGTCAAAAACTCAACAAACGTGCTTCAGCAACCACCGTATTCGCCGGATTTGGCTCCCTGCGACTTTTTCCTCTTCCCAAAACTAAAATTGCCCCTTCGTGGCACCCGTTTTGAGTCGATTGAAGCCATAAAACAAAATTCGGCGCGAGAGCTAAAGTCCATCCCGGAAAGCCCCTATAAAAAATGTTTCGATAATTGGAAGTGCCGTTGGCATAAATGTATTGGAGCAAATGGAGCCTATTTTGAAGGCGACCCAATAAATTTTGACGATTAAATGTAAAAATGTTGTTTTAATTGAAAATTCCCGGTACTTTCTTGACAGAGTAGTACATTGAATTTGTGAGATTTAAACAATTATTTTCAGAAGAGAAATCATTTGTTGCATTTAGTGCAACAAATAAAATTCGTACATGCTGTGGAATGTAGTAAACAGCCTTCAACCAGTAAGACAGACGCATACCCCTGCTTTAACATTTTCGTACTGACGATGTAGAGTTCGAGTTAAGCTTGCAGCAGAATGCTAGGTTGTGCCCAAAGGATGAAAGAAGATTCATCAGCCATCCAGTTGAATAATATTCATAATTTATAACGTAGAATGAGGTTGTTATTGTGTTGGACGAGTGGAGTAATAACTTCTCTTGTGAATGCATGGTGCATCCTTTATTCCGCAAATTATTTTCATTATCTGTATTAAATTTTCCTCCACATTTTTGACGAATATTCGTTTCTAATTAATTCATGTCGTAAACTGCGAAAATCTGTGGAAATATTAAACGCCAAAAGATTTGTTCTTATCTTAGAGTGATTTCCTATTTTCTGAATATAAAATGAACGGTACTTATAAAAAAGCGATTAAGAAAACGAGATCGCCCGATTATACGTTTCTCATTACAAATTCAGCACACTTGTAAAGCAAAAGTTTCAGTTGATGGTCTGAACGAAAGACGAATGTAGGCGGCTAGGTCTGAAGAAGTTTATACCAACCTCCATTAGCGTTTTTCATTCTAATCGGTGATCTATATTCACCACTGGAAGTCAAGGATGAAGTTATGCTTGGCAAACGGATATCAAGATGAGATCCTTTGGCCGTTACTATTTTATTATTCATGGCATAAAGTTTGGTCGTAATATCTCTGGCAATTAGGGTGGTTAGGACTGTTGCTATGTATGTATCCTTAACGAACAAATATTCCAGGGCAGATCTTTGCCAGTACAGGTATCGGCAAGTACTTGCTGCTACTATAGAAACCTACAAAAAACCAAACTTCTAATTATTTAGTGTCGAATAACTTTCAAGAGTTAAAATTGAACTCATGAAATAATTTAAGTTCTAACACAAGCTTCCTGAAGTAATCAGGTATATAGTATCAAAATCCAGAAGAGAGAAATTGTTCCAATTCTTAACTGTAGTTTGTCTTCAGACAGAACTTAATTCTTCACTGAGATGTTTGTGCAGAATTCGATGCAATAATTAAAACATTATTTCCCTGTGTTCAAGTAAATTGCGATTAATTAAATTTAGATTATTTTGGAACTATTTTATAAGCTTCTGCGAAAATTTCAATAGATTCCAGAAAGACCAACAGACGTATCAGGATTCTGAATAAAATGTGAAACTTTTTCTGTTGGATATTCCAGATATTGAAGAATTCTTCTATCAGGTAAAGCCCCTTTTTTATTATTTTATTCGAAGTCATATATACCTTTCATTCTCTAATAATCGATAGGAAACACTATACTGAAGAATTATAACATAGGTGTGAATTTATGTGAAATGAGGTAATATAATTTTTTTCAATTAAACTAATAATAAGGAATACAAGTCAAAACACAAAAAGTTGCAAATTGAATTTTTCTTTATAAATAAGTTTTTAATTCAGAAAACGTTGAACCAACAACAGAGTTCTGATGCAGATTATTGTAGGGGTTGATTTTCTCTCTCCTGAAAATATTTCGTATTAACAAAACTTCTCAGAAAGGTATATTCGTAGGAGAGATATTTAATAAAAACAATTTCAAAGGACAGTAATTTGGAAGGCACAGAGCTGGAACAAAAAATTATATGAAAGATACCCAATAGTGTCTGATAAATAATCATCCCTTTTTGCATCAATTTAAAAACACCCTTATAGTTCATCAATATTAATTTTTCGCTACCATATTATAAAGGACCAACAAAGAGATTTTCTTGAATCTTTTCCAAATTACCAAGTTCATAGAGCAGATATTCAATAAAAACAAATTTTACTCTAAACTTCAAAGGACATTAACTTGGAAGGCACAGAGCCAGAGCAAAAAATTATACGAAAGATCCCCCATATTGCCTGCTAAAAAATAATTTTTTGTTGCATCAATTTAGAAAGACCCTGTTTAGTTCATTCAAATTAATTTAACGCTTCCATATTATATCGGGTGTTTTTTTAGAGTGATAGAACTTTAAATTGAAATAAAACACATTCAAATTAAGATTGAAGCCAATTTTTTTTTGAAAGATAATTTATGAAATTTAATGGAACCTGCAGAACTTCTTGAGGATTGTTTGCACTCCATATATAGAAATTTTGCTTGTTTACATAGCCGTTCAACCAGAAATGAGCTTTATTACTAAACACAATTTTAGGATAAAAAAGTGTATCAACTTCAAGCTGTTCTAGGGCATACAGTGCATTTTCAGGATGCAATTGAACATACAGAACTTCTTGAGGATTGTTTTCACTCCATATACGGCAATTTTGCTTGTTTACATAGCCGTTCAACCAGAAATGAGCTTCATCACTAAACACAATTTTACGATAAAAAGGTGGATCAATTTCAAGCTGTTCTAGGGCCCAATCAGCAAACAAACGACGCTTATTTTGGTCAAATGGCTTTAATTCTTGAACCAGTTGGATCTTGTATAGGCGTAGACCAAGATCTTCACGCAAAATTTTCCATGTGATGGATGCACAGACTCCAACTTGTTGTGAACGTCGACGAATAGACAAATCTGGATCATCATTAACACTATGACTTACAACAGCGATATTTTCTTCTGTACGTTCAGTTCTTTGTCTTATTGTTGTTCTTGCATCGAATAGAGAAAATGTTGTCTGAAATCTATCGATAGTTCGACGAATAAGCTGCTCTGATGGACGATTATGTAAACCATAAATTTCACGAAATGCTCTATGAGTTTGGCGAATAGAACACTGATTTTGAAAATAAATTTCAACAATTTGTAAACGTTTTTGCAGCGTCTTTCCATGATAATCTGTCAAAAGTTCTATCACTCTAAAAAAAACACCCGATATTCAATGATTTGTAATTAACAATTTAAATTTCTTTGAATTCTTTTATTCCCTTTGGTATTATGTAATAAGTGTTATTTCTATATATCTACTATATAGACACAGTGTGTTCTAAAGATATCTATTTAATTCTAAAAGTTTTTGAATAAAAATTTTTCAAAATTAAAATTTGTATGGGGGTTAACAGAATAAATCAGTATGATATTTAAAATTTTGGTGTTTTGTACTTACCTTGAATTTATCATCAACTGTATTTCTACTAGATTCGAATTCTGGAGAATCTAAGAACTCGCAAGGAAGAATCGGATGAAGAAATTGATTGTCAGAAAGAACATTGCACTAAAATGCGTAAATGTTAGTGGAATAGATTGCTTTTATATTGTAAGTTCCTATAGGGACCAGATACATTTGAGCTCGATCAATCGTACGATTTGAGGAAATGTGAGTGGACCATATTGACTACTGAAATTTCAAATAGAAGTTTCAATCTAACAAATTTCCCAAAAAGCTTAATTAAATGAAATAATAAAGAATATTTCCACAATTACTTCATTTTAAACTATTGTTTCGCCAGACTCGAAACAACCACTACTTCAAAATTCAAATTCTATTAAGATGGCCCATCCTTGTATTATTACCACTCTTATCGTAGCAAAGTTCCACTTAAACTCTGAAAATAAAATATGTTCAAATGATCTAATGTAGGAGAAATTCAGCCATATTGTCACTTTAAAAAATGCTGAATTTTATATAAGTTCGCATATGAGGGAATCCCTTTTAATTCTAGTCAAAATCTCTAGTCCCCAATAAGGAACTCCTGAAATTTTTCTCACCTTTCCAGATAGAAGAAGACCAAGCCTGTCTGTTCTAGTGAGATTTTGGACAGCGTACGCTTCTCCAGCATGCAACGACATTATTTGTGCGAAATCTATACTAACCATCCTTTTAAACTGCAACCTTGACAACTAAAATATTGAACAATCTTTACCAATTTACATAGATAGATGAAGCGTTTTTCAAAAAGAGGCTTCATTTCGATATTGAAAAAAAAAACGAGTATATTTTAAGAGAAATGAATAGATGTTCATTTCATTGTAAAGAGGAAGGTATGTCATTAACAATGGAAAACGATATCAACCGCTCTTACTCCGGTTGCAGTACCAAATCCTTTTCATGAAACGAGCATTGTCATAGACCTTATCTTTCACGTGGCCCCAAAGAAAAAAGTCTAAAGGTGTTAAATCACAAATCACGGTGGCCTCTTCGAGAAATAACACGGCCACTAAACTTTTCTTGCTAAATTGCGATTGTTTCGTTGCTTGTATGGTACGTAGAGCCGTCTGATTGAAAATAAACGTCATCCACATCAATATCTTCCAATTCCGACCATAAAAAATCATTAATCCTAGGTCGGAAGTGCAATTCATTGACCGTTACGGTTCCACAAGCCTCATTTTCTAATCAGTAAGGTCCAATCACGCTGCCAGCCTTAACACCGCACAAAACAGTGACACGCTGGGGATGGAAAGGCTTTTCAACAATCATTCTTGGATTTTCCGAGCTTCAAATTCGACAATACTGCATATTAATGTAGTCTCCGAAGTGAAAGATTATTTTTCGATGAAAATCCGGATCCTTTTGATGCATTTCAAGGATAAGTGAAGATACGAAGTTTTTGATGATCGACCGGCTTGAGTTCTTGTGTTAACTGAACTTTGAGAGCCTTAAGACCTACGTCTTTATGCAAGATACGGTGTAATGTCGTTTGTGGAATGCCTAATTCCAAAAATTGACGAGGAATCGACAAAGCCAGGTTTCGTCAATACAACGGTCTACAGAAGCAATATTCTCAATTTTTCTTGAGCGAAACACACGGTTTCGATTCTTCATATCACTAGCTTGTGCCAACAGCTCAATTTTTTCTACAAGTTTCACTATTGCTGGTCGAGAAGGTGTTTTACGATAACCCAAAAGTGCTTCAGTGTTACGAACAGTGACTGCAAAATTTTCACCATTTTTGTAGTGAATTTTAACAATTTCAATGGGTTGTGGAATATTGTACCTTCCATTTCAGTAATGGCGTAGTTTTTACTTGTCAAATGTGATAGCTGCCCAAATAGCAGGTTATTCAAAATGAAACCACTTGTTGGAAAACCCTTTATGAAAGCGAATATTCTACCTTGAATGGTTCGAATAAAGCGTGGTAAACTTCCTCCAGCTCGGGATCAAATTTGACAGGCCTTATTTGATATAGAATGTGGAAAACTTGAGCTACATTCATGAGCATGAATGCGAAATTCCACGTAAATACATCGGGGGCACATATTATATTCCATGCCCATGCAGAAAATAACATTAGACCTAAAAATATCTTATGAAAAGCTGTACAACGCCATTAAAACTTGATAATTTCATCGATAATAACAGTAACATTACATTGACGTGAGTATAAGCAATAGAGTCTTGTTGATATGCTAGTTATCTTGAAGTAATAACGAACAGGGTTAATACGAATAGTTGAACGAAATAGAAAATTAGAAAAATTTGCATTTATGTGTACACTATAAATATGTTTTTTAAAAGTACTAGATTAACACTAGATTAAAAGACTTGAGAATTTTATGGAATTTTCCACGTAAATTTTCACTGTCACAGTTACATCGAGCGATTGACAATATTTAATTTCCCTATGGAAGTTTAAATGTTAGAATTGATCGCCCGTCCGCAAATTTTTCATTTTTTCGTTAAAATGAACCTTTCAGTGAAAGGTGAGAGTAGAACTGAGTTCGTGCTGTTTTGATAACAGATATCGCTACTAGTTTATTATTGTTTCGTCTGACAGCACCTTCATTTTGAAGTGTTATCATTAGGCCTTGTTTTCAGTACCCGTCATTTCGCTGAAGTGTAAATAACATAGTTTCTGTAAAATCTGAGAATGTCTACTTTTGTACTGAATAATGTATTTTTGTGGGGAGTTTGACTCCATTACTTTAATATGAAGAAAAAGTCTGCCGAAAGTCGTCGTATTTTAGCGGATAACGATCACATGCTGCGTCGCCCGTTAGAACGTGCTTAAACACGCTAAAATGGAAAGTTCTACTCAACCCGCTGTACATCCCAAACTTTACTTCTTCCGATTACCATCTCTTGCGATTGATGCAACATCACCTGGCAGATCAGCACTTCATCAATTATGATGAAGTCAAAAAATAGATCGATGCATAGATAGCGGCCAAAGAGCCTAATTTTTTCGCCATTGGATCCATCAATTGCCATAAAGTTGAGAAAAAGTAGTGGTTAATGATAACCACTATATTTTGAACTTTGAATGTGTAGGCAATTTTTCACATTAAAGCTTAAATTCTCGACAAAAAACCGCACGAACTTATTTATACTCCTAATATGTACGTATATGCAAATTATCCACATCCATTTTTGAGCAGTGTATATAGAATTCATTGAATTAAGCTTCCACAAAAAAATCTTGAAAGGAAGACACGATCACAGATTCAATATCTGAAAACTGCCTCGCATATGCGTAAAAAAGCAAAAAATAATTATAATAAATAAATAAATTCTTAGTTAAAATTTTCACGAGAAACATTAAATTTCTGAAATGGTAGGGAAAAGAGAAATGTACAAAGAAAAATGAAATTTTTTATTTAATTTGTATAAAAATGATAAGCTTTTTTTTTTTGAAAAAATCAAAAATTATTTTCCTATATGTATAGCAGTGTTTCAAAGACATTGATATTGATTTTAAAAAAATTTTAGGAGATTTTCACTTATAATACCACAAGAGCTTCAAAATTATCGGGTATTTCCCGATAGGTTCGTTGCAAACAAATGAAGGAGTCAAGTTTTTCAGGTTAAAAAATCACGAGCGCGAAGCGCGAGTGATTTTTCCTGAAAAACTTGACGACTTTATTTGTTTGCAGGGAACCTTGAGGGAAATGCCAGATAATTTTGAAGCTCGTGTGGTATTCGGGGGATTATTTTTCCGTCCCAAATGTCGGCCAATAGAATTGCACCATGAGATGAAATGAACAGTTAACAAATAAGAATTTCATAATGAATAAAACAACATTTAATTAAGATTCAGGCTAGTGCAATTAAAAATACAATTGTTGTAAACATTGGTGCATGTTTTCTTCAAGTCAGAGTTATCGGTAATGGTCCCAGAAGAGGTAGATGGCATGAGGTTTATGCTGTTGATGGCATTTTCTGCAGTAGGCTCACTCCTTCGCAGTTTCTTGACAATTAATTCGTGGTGTTCCTGGTCGAGTTGGAGATACGGCTTGATGGAGTAACTGTTGGCATGTCCAGTTATTTTGATTATCTGCTGCTCTCCCAGGCCCGATTTCGCTAGATTGGAGACGGCTGTTGCACGACTGGAGTGATTGGTGATTTTTTTGTTACCAAGGTCAAGCCCAGCTTTTTGTGCTGACTCCTTAACCCACTTTGAAATCGTGTTTTGGCCTACTGGGGAATCCTTGTACCACCTAGCGCCTGGAACTTTATTCCAGAATGGATTTTGGGTCAGGAATAGTCTGTCGCTCTTGATATTGGCATCTCTCTTCTTTCTCAATTTCTGGAACAGTCTCACTGGGCACTTGTCAGGGATTTCCCGATTCTCCACCAGCCACTTGCTGTCTGATAATTTTTTATCACCACCTTGTGTGGTCTTGCTGAAAATTGGATTGTATTCAATTCTCCCAGTTGTTTCCCCGTCATTTCGCTGTTCTGCCTTGAAGTGATGTATTGACGCCATGCTGCCCTCACCACCTCTCCAAGCCAATTCCACTGATATTATCATGAATAATTTTTTCTGGAGGCCATCAGGAGTTTCCTCGTCCCAAACAGTGGTCATTGCATCCCAATCTTTTTCCTCCAACGCTGCTGCACTTGCCCTCCGTTTTTCCGGAATAGATTGTAAAGCCTTACGCTTGGCATCACGAGCTCCTCGAGCGGTCTTGAATGCAGCATCCGAAAATGGGTTGATTTTGATGTCGAAATCGTTCAAATACTTTTCTTGAAGTGATTTGGCAGTCTGATTCCACATTGTTTTTATTGTACCTTCCTTATAGTCTTCTCCATCCATTTTCTTCATATTGTAAGCGTAATCTTTCATAATGTTTGCCAATTGCGCTTCACTCGTTTCAGCACTCAATGTGTATTCCCTCTCAGTACAAAAAGTAGTAAATTGGTTCCAAACTGTTTTTTTTTGCCTTCTCCGTATTAATGGGAACATTTCCTTTGACTTTTTTATCGATGGTGGACAGAGAACAAACTCCAAATCGACTCATTTTCATGCAAAATCTCCAATTTTCAGAATTGAATTCAACCTGTCAGTTTGACGTGTGGTTAATTTGACTGGATCATGTTTTGTTTTTTATATATAGCAACTACCAGAGAAAATAATCAAAAAATTATCAGTATAATACCATGTAGGTTGTACCACGTGACGTCGAATGGTGCAATTCTATTGGTCGATATTTGGGTCGGAAAAATAATCAGTTTAAAATTTGTATAGATTTTCAGAAATAATTCACACGCCGGACAGTCCTTGCTTGGCACCCATTGATTTCTTCTTGTTCCCACAGATCACATTGATGCGTTGAAATCACACGTATTAGTGGTACCTTAATTAAAATTCAAAGAATGCTTCGCAAATTGAAATATTTTGAAAAACAGTCAAGCCTTTTCTGATTATCAATGTTTGTTTTTATTTGTCTATCTTAAAATTTCAGTAGCAACTTTTGTAATTCACGAATTTGTCAATTCCTTTCTTATTCAAGCAATGTTTATTTATTTATTTATTTATTTAAAGGAATACAAGACGGGACGAACCCAAAATTATGTATTCACTAATAATCCAATCACAATGTTACTTAAAAACCAATAACAACGAAAACAGTAAATTCATCTGAACCATAAATTAAAAAAAAAAAAAAATACAAATATGAAACAAAATTCAGTAATTTCCCAGAAATCGTTTCAAAGTGCAAGAGAAGGCTAATAAAGAATCAGAAATGTTGTGGAATTTAAAAAAATGTGTATTTTTTTCTATATTTATTTTACTTCAGTTTACACTCTTAATAAGATATTAACTGATAGTAAAGAGAACGATAATTTTCCTCACCTAATATCAGCCAGCAGTGCATAAATAAAACTCCCTTCTTTGAACAAGTTGATGAGTATCCCAGCACAAAACAAATATTGGCCAATTGAAATAGAATATGCTGTGGATTCTCCCAGTAATCGCACCAAGGCCACCACGTGCCTAAATTGAAAATAAAAAGATCTTCAATATAATTATATTTGAGCAATAATTTCTTAGAAGAAATATTTTCATCAAATACTCTAAAATTAAATTTAGGGTTTCAATTTCAAAATTATTACCACCCATGGCTCGTGCATACAGCAAGTGGATTTTTGTTCAGAATTCTTTCTTAAAGGTTGGTATTATTATGAAATAAATAAATGATTTTTTTAATTATAATTAAAATATTAATTCTTAATTTAGCACAATTGATTAGAAAAATTTACTTTTGAATGGGTTAATTAATTATGGAATTTACTTTTATAAGTTTGAGTATGAATACTTATTAGATCACCTTTGTATATAGTAGCATGTGATGTGTTTGCGCCAGCTAACTCTTACAATTACAACTTTGTAATTGAAAATTTAAGTTTAAATATTATCAATTTTCATTTGCTTTATTAGGGAGGGTTCAATTTGAATTTTAATGAGTAAATTTTTAAAATATATATTGAATCAAAGTAATTTGGAATATAAATCTGAGACTACTAAACTAAATAATTAACCAGAATTTTTGTCCACTTTTTCATATCAGTTTCATGTTAAACAGAACAGAACAAATCTTGTTTTTCATCCGTAAAGTATTTCAAGTATCAAAATTTACCGAAGTTCAATTTCTAATGCTTCTAACTTATAAATTACTTAAAATAACCTACGAAATTAACAACATTTCTTCAGATTATATACCATTACAAGTTTATTGATGCATAAACATCTTCAAGGATATTTCTTACATACATATTTTCGAAATTTCTGACGTAGACACTGTTTTTCCTCTAATTAATTGAATTTTGATCAATTTTGTCCTATGTAGACTATTTTGGTGAGTTATATTTAATTTATATTTGTCAATAATTTCACTAAAGTTCATATATAATTCATGATAGTAACAAATCTTTTCAATAATTTCTTTACCAATTTCAAACTACATATCTGAATTCAAATTACTTCTATTTCTGGCAACTTTGGCTATATTGAATAATTGTGAATTGAATACTCCCTATGAATTCTATTTGAAAGTTTTCAACAAGATTATTGATTTTTGATAACCGTTCAAAGAATTTTCACTTGATTAGTGGTTATGTAATCCAAATATGTTTTTTCTTCGTAATTTTTTGCTTGTGAGTATTTTTATGAATTGAATTATTAATATTTCCTACAAAATAGATATTATTTAATTAATTTTGGTTTGATTACACTCTAACGATTCAACTTATATACAACGGTGTGTCTTTTCCTCAATATATTTGTATAATTATTTATTTTAAACTGTAAATTCCATGACAGTATGTTCTGATTTTGTTAATGTGTTGAATTTCCAATGTAAGAACTATCCGATGATTGGCAACAACCATAAAATGCGTATAATAGTTTATATTTAGAATTATGTATATTATCACACCTATAGTTTTTTTGGGTTTCACATTAAGGGAAAAACATATACATGTTATATACATTGTCATATAGAGAAATATACGTGTTTTTCTAGACATATGTTAATGTTATATTAACTTGATATATTATATACTTTCAATACACATGGTACCCAAGTTTTCTCTGGCCGTATTTCACAAGGTGATTCTACAGGAAATTTACCACACAAAAATATTTATAGAGCCTGGATCTGTTACTGATGTTTCAAGGTCCGTGCTTGATAGAAATGCATGCTCCACTGGAAATATTTGTAAGTGAAAGTGTTGAAGAAGGTCCAAATTTATCAATTAATCGGCGCGCACAACAGTGAAAATCTGAGACTGCTGATAGACCATTATATCCACAAGAAGTCATTTTATGGTGTGCAATTTAGTCTGGTGGAGTGATTGGTCAGTATTTCTTTGAAAATGAAGGAGTCACTCAAATCGTCAATTTTCATCGCTATAGTCAAATGATTACCAATTTTTCTTGGCCTGAAATGGATGATATGAAATTGGAAAAGATGTGGCTCCAGCAAGATGGTGCAACAAGCCACACAACACGACCCGTTTTGGCTTTATTACAAGAAACATTCCCAGGACGCGTAATCTCTCGTTTCGGCGACGTTTTAATTGGCCACTAATACTCTGTGATTTATCGCCTTTGGATTGTTTTTGTGGGATTATGCGAAGGATCGTGTTTATGCCACAGACTATTGATGATTTGAAAACCAACACCCTTCAATTTCTTGGTGAGATATTGCCCGAAATGTGCCAGCGAATCATGGAAAATTACCTCACAAGGATCGAGTCCTGTAAGAAATAACGCGAAGGACATTTAAATGATGTTGTATTCCGCACATAATGGCAAGGTCCAAGCATTATATTGAAACAAAAATTTGAATATTCTGAAGGAAAGATTGTTTTATATACGTTTATTTTCCGAAGCACACAATGGATAACCCTGCATTAGAGATGTCCCTAGATTGTCAGAACACATGAAATACTTATAATTTTTAAAACATTTTTCTTTTGTTTTCAATTTTTCTTTTGTTAAGTTTCAATTAATCTGAAAATAGGGTATTAAATTATGGTCACATAAAATGTGTAAACTCTTTATTTCTTTTTGTAGTGAAACATAGCGTATTCTCTAAAAAGTTGTTTTAATTATGATCATCTATAATATCAAACAGTAACGGTCGAAACAGTCCAATTTTGGAATAAAATCATATGTTATATTTTCATACCTCAAAAAAAATTATTTTCATTGTCATGTAATTACAGAGTATAAACTCCTATTCGGGTATCATGATGACTTGTGGATAGAAATATTTGAAATGAAAAATATTTTGTATATTTTTATACAATCTCTGCAGATATCAAGAGTATTATTGGAAAAAGCTCTATCAAACAAACACATGCACAAATAATAACGTTTTCAATGTTTCATGAAAAATTACCATTTATATTGTAAGACGCCTTTTTCAGGTTTCCTTAATTTTTGAACATGAATTGAATGAATGAAAATGTTGTGAAACGGAAAGACAACTTGTTGCTCAAATCGAACAGTCTTTCTAGTGGAATCTTTTCACTTCATTTTCATCCAGATAATGTGTTCGATTTTCGTTTCATCATTCAGTTCCTTTAGTGCATAAGTAACTGAAGTGGATTTTTTTATTCAGAATGATCGAGATGAAAAGAAATCACCCACCTGGAGGTATATATGTAAGATTTTTGTCTTCATTGGGCCAAGAGAGATTATGTCCAGGACTGACATGCAGAAGATTAGGTCTGTCGTCATGCTGAAGGCCTCCAACTTCTGATCCAACCGTCATTGTTGACCTATTGTTGAAAAATCTTCACTTTATCATACATAACACTGACTCCGTTGTTATTTTGTTCAGTAATAACAAATCGATACTTTGGTCGCGACAGGAAGGTGCAGTTACCATCGTATTGATTTTCCCTGTCTTAAAGCAGTATCCGATAGAGGTCTCTCTATGATATCTTCGCAGTAGTGACCAGATAGAACACAGTGGCGGCAATAAAACTTAAGCCCCGCCCATCCGTCATTAAGAGATTAAAGTTTAATATAAATGCATAGGATTTGAATGGAAATGCACAAAAAAGGCTGAAATTGCTACAAAAAATTATATTTCTTCTTTATGCTTTCTAGCCTCTTGTTGTAAGAACGTAATAGAACCAGATCAAAAATTCTTATATATGCAGTAGATTTCACAAAACTTTAGTAATCGGACCAAGCCTGTTGATCACGAAGTCCTTCTACAATTTATCTAGTTCTATGTTTCCAAAGTGCTGATCACAGACAGTCACTGTCTCAAACTATGACAGATTAACCTCTGCTGATCATCGATCAAGACAAATTGGTTCTGATCAAACCTAGAATCGATGTGAAATCGCAGATTAATTTGTTGGTTTTGGTGAATCAAGGTCTTCGTTTTCTTCGTTAACTGTTGAAGTGAAGTGTATTGTTCATCTTTTTCAAGTGATATATTTGGAAAATGCTTTTCGAAGTCATCATCAGAGGAAGATTTAAGAGAAATTCGAAGACCTAATTATTAGAGACAGGAGTGATTCTTTTGCAAAATATGATGAACTTGATTTCTAAATACGTTTTGGTTTCAACAAAAATGTCCTGGTGAAATTGTTACATGAAATTGGAGCATCTTATTACTCGGGAAGTTTTGCAATGCGAGAACAATATGGTTATCGCTTGGTGACAGATCCGGGATACATGGTGGATGCCGTAAAACTACCAAAACCGAGCTCTCGGAGTTTCTTGCGAGTCATTACAGGCGTGTGTAGACTGGCGTTTTCCTGATGGAACACAACACCTCTTCTGTTACTGAATTGTTTCATCCGTTATTATTTGGAGTTGATCATAATTAGAACAAATTGTAGAAATTACTATGTTTTACTACCAATAAAAATATATATTAAACATTTTCTTGTGACTCGAGTTTCGGGAAATGAACTATCCCATCATTTCTATTGGTAGTAAAACATAGTAATTTTTACAATTTGTTTTAAATACCTCTTCTGTTGGTCAATCGCTAGCTTCAAACGGTCCAGTTGTTGACAGTAGATATATGAATTTAGTGTTTGGCCATATGAAAGCAACCCATAATGAATGATTTCTTAGATCCCACCAAATGCACAGTAAAATCTTTCTGGTCATTTCGCAGCATATATCAATAACAGTCACTATTCACAATGAGTGGTCAGTCTCGTTGATTTTCATGAAAATAAGGACCGATTATGCCTTTAGCAGATAAAGTCACCCAAACAACGATCTTTGGGCTTTGCTGGAGTCGTGCATGCTTGCGTCTCGGATTTTCCTTTGACCAGTACCGACAATTCTGTTCATTGACATGACCATTCAGATGAAAGTTTGCTTCATCACTGAAGAGTAGGTGATCAAAATTGTAAAATCGCCCTAACATTTCGTTGGCAAAATTCAATCGATTAGCATGGTCTGTCTTCAACAATTCTTGAACTAATTGAATTTAGAGGCTTTTATATGCAAATCTTTTCATTAAATCGAATGCAGGAACAATTTTTTTATGTTTAATGATTGGCCTCGCTTTCGAATGGATTTAGATGGATTTCGACTAACACACGCCACTTCTCGAATCGTTTCTTCGTCGCGGACTGAACGAGGACGGCCAGAGTGTTGAATTTTTACCGTCGCACCTGTATTCTTGAGCATCTGGACCCTTTTTCTAACGCTGTCGTCACTTGGTACAAGGCCGCACGATACAAACGTTGAGAAGCCACTATTGAATCACCGTTGCGATAGTACGCTCGTACGAAAAAAGCGCGATACGTTCCCATCGTGACTAAAACTCCACAAAAAAGTCGGACTCTCAACTCCATTCTGTCGCCGAGTTTTAAATGCAGCGCCAAATCAAATACCCGATACGCTTTATGGACACGCTGTAGCATTTTTAAACTAAAAATCCTTTCAGAATTTTCTTTTGTGTAATACAGCATGTTTATTTTTGAAGTTATAAGGTACTATATTCCAGATTTTAAGTATAAAATAATTAGTATTTTTTTATATATATCTGGAGTTTGTTTTTACCATGCTTATTGTTCCCAGTTGTTCTTGGAATTCTACCAGACAGGATGCACGCTTCGTTAAAAAATTTAGTATCTGTATTGGACTATAGAAATCACTTAATAAATAGTGTGAATTAATATATTTTATTTTATTCCATATCCTCAAGAAAATATTCAAAATATGAATGAGTGATTTTTCTCATTGTCTTATTATTGGGTTGTTCGGAAAATAATTTCGCTTTTTTGGGAAAATAAAAGCTATTTTCATGAAATGAATGAATATTTAATTGAATTCTATATTGCGCATTCTCGTCCAACACTTTTTCCATCTTTCACGCCGCAACAACGTTTACAAATTGCTGAAATTTATTTTCAAAGTCAGTGTTTTATTCGGCAAACTTATAGAGCACTTCGTGAAATTTATGGTTTACACAATCGTCCGTCAGAGCAGCTTATTCGTCGAACTATCGATAGATTTCGGACAACATTTTTTATACTCGATGCAACAACAACAAGACAAAGAACTGCACGTACAGGAGAAAATATCGCTGCTGTAAGTCATAGAGTTAATGATCTAGATTTGTCTATTCGTCGACGTTCACAACAAGTTGGACTCTGTGCATCCACCACTAGGAAAATTTTGCGTAAAGATCTTGGTCTACACCCATACAAGATCCAATTGGTTCAAGAACTAAAGCCACTTGACCATAAAAGCGTCGTTTGTTTGCTGATTGAAGCCTAGAACACCTTGAAGTTGATCCACTTTTTTATGTAAAATTGTGTTTAGTGATGAAGCTCATTTCTGGTTGAACAAGCAAAATTGACGTATATGGAGTGAAAACAATCCTCTAGAAGTTCTGCAGGTTTCACTGCATTCTGAAAAATGCACTATATGGTGTGCTTTACACGCTTGAGGCATCATCGGTCCATATTTCTTTAAAAACGATACTGGAGCTAATGTTACAGTGAATGGTGCTCGTTACAGATCGATGATCAATGAGTATTTGTTTCAAAATTTGAATGATATCGACCCAGAAGTGTTTTGGTTCCAACAAGATTGTGCTACACCTCATGCTGCTACCGTAACAATTGATTTATTGAAAGAAAGATTTGGCGATAACTTTATTTCGAGAAATTGATCAAGATCATGAGACATAACTCCACTGGATTATTTTCTTTGGGGTTGTGTCAAGTCATTGGTTTATGCTGATAAACCGGAAACAACAGACGCTTTGGAAGCCAACAACGTGTTATTGATGAAATAAGGCCTGAATTACTCGAAAAAGTGGTCCAAAATTGGTCTGGTCGAATGCGGTTCCTCAGAGCTAGTCGTGGTGGTCATATGCCGGAAATTATTTTTAAAACATAAATGCATAAAATTATCTTTCAAATAAAAAAAATTGGCTTCAGTCTTAATTTAAATGTGTTTTATTTCAATTTAAAGCTCTATCACTCTAAAAAAAACACCCGATACTCCTAGATCTTCTATGAAGATCCCTCAGAAGCTTTTTTCAGCTTGTGCGGGTTAGAAGTTCAGTTGTGTTCTAGGTAGGCTTTGTTGCTGCGATCTTGCACCACTTTGGGTCATAGCACTGTTAATTTTCGACCCAACAGTGAAATGGTGGCCGACACCCGTTCAACTAGAAAATTTCTTTTTCACCTGAAGAGGATTCGAACCCGGATCTTCCGGTCACGAGCCCTATGCTCTTCCAATGAGCTGTTCGCACTAATATAATGATTATGCGGCTTTAGTGTTAAGTTGGTTCGCAAGAATACAATTAAATCCTCTGTCGGGAAAAAAAATTACTTTCCTAGCAACCTTATAGAATATGCCTTCCTGCAAGTTCTAGTATGTTCACAATAAAGAAGTCACAATTCCTCACACTACTACAATCATGCATCAACACCCGTAACCGTTTTACCTAATAAACCCAAAATCTGCGAAATTCGCCAGTAATTACGTTTGTGTAGCGTCACAATGACTCTCCATTCTCCCAAACGAGCGTAGCTGCGTGCTCATTCATACACGATTTCACGCAGGCAAATCAAAACCGAACTGCAAGACAACCTGCGATATAAATCAAAGCAATGGCCCACTGCCCCAAGTAGTTGGCAGTCTCGACTAAAGGGCAGCTGCTTTGCCTTGATCAGTCGGCCGTGACAACCCCTAACTGGAGTCCTAAGGGATGGAAGCAGGACCGGATTAGTTTCATTGTCGACAGACACATAGCTGCGGGCGATTTGCAACGAATAAATTTCTGAACCGGTGCTCGGGGTTATTGTTGGTTTTAATGCCTCGGGACATAGGATTGGCGGATTGGATGTCGGTCTGTGTAAATATTGAATATTTTATTGAATGATGCATCAGTGGGTTTGTTTGGTGTTGTGAATGGTAGCTCGACTGAATCAACGGACAACAAACTAGAACGCCCATTAACTATAATTTAATTTCGATTAATTTTACTTATATCGAGTGACGTGCCACACAAGAAACGAAACAAAGTGGCCCCGCTGTTTCTCGAAGAGGTGATCAGAATAAGCCACCGAGATCTCGAGATTTAACGCCATTAGATTTTTCCTTTGGGGCCACGTGAAAGATAAGGTCTATGCCGCTGCTCTACAATCGTTTCAAGTCCTTAAAGATGGAATTTGTGACGTAATCGAGGGCCTTTAGCCGCAAATGTGCGAATTGGTCATGGAAAATTTCATGAAAAGGAAAAGATACTGCAAATGTAGACGTAGCTGGCGGCCATTTGACTGATATCGTTTTCCATTCACAATGAAATGAAGAGCCATTAATATTTTTCAAAATATACTCGTTTTCTTTCAATATGAAAATTAAATCCCTAATTGGAAAACATTTAGAACGCATCAATTAGAAATAAAATAATAAGAATAGGTTTTTACTTGATAGAAGGAATACTACAAAATTTGAATATCAAAACAGTTTTAATCTGTTGGTCTCCTATAATTTTAAATAAAAAAAAATTCATTCGAAAATTTTAAGGATTAAATGTCTTATAAGCACAGCTTATATTTAATAGACGTATAAAAAGAAAACTCAATATAAAATATCAAATGGAATAAATAACCCAACAAATATAAATTGTCAATTAAAATTAATAAGCAAATATTTGAAGAAGGAAAAATTTTGTTTCTGATCTTACAATTATGAATACTAATTTCTTTTCAAAAAAACAGAACATAGTTTAAGGACTTCTCAGAAAATATAGTTTATTTGAAATATTTGATATATTCAAATAAGTTATTTCAAATATCTCTCAAAACATGTATTATATCTTCAAAAAACAATTAGAATTCCGATAAGGTCTTCATCGGTCCAACTTCACATTTAAAAAATAAGAATAATCAATAACAAATATATCTCACCTGACAAAACTGGTATCATTGATTTGACCACATAAAACTTTAAACTCCAAGATATTCTATGTTCGTCACAAAAATCACAGAAAGCTTGTAAGTTATTACATATATGGTTTTCTTTAAAGCACTTGATATTCCATATTGAGTTTTATTCAACCCTAGTTTATTTGAATATTTTAATATTAGCTTTCTACATATTTAATTTAAAAAAATTATATTTAACGATTATAACATCAGGAATTAAATTGAAATAATGTCATATAAGTACCACTTATATCAAACGACATATAAAATAAACATTCAATATAAGACATCCAAATGATATACCAAAATCCAATAAATAAAAATTGTTAACCAAAATCCTATAAATTAAATATTTTGTATAGACAAAATTTTGTTTCTGCTGATCAATCTTATGAAAACAAATATGTGACAAAAATGTTTAACATAATCTCAAGAATTTCATCATAAAACTATGTTACTTAGAATATTCAATATTATTGGATATCTAACCAAGTTACTTTCTATAAAATCTCAAGATATGTAAAAACATTACTGAAAAACAAGTTTTAAGAGAGACTTTGCTTCGTCAGTACTCAAATAATTCACATTCAATAAAATATTATTATGATACAATATAACATCAATCAACAACAAATATTTACTCACCCTTCAACAATTTAGAAAACTTCTGGTAAATGAATACTGAAAAATTTAAATGGAGTGTAAGGTTAACTACAAATAAATAATTATGTGGTTTACCCTTGATCTAAAAGATTGAAAGACAATTTAACGGCCTCTGTTATAGCACAAGGACTATCTGTATAAAGAATGTTAAGGAAACCAAATAATTAAATATTATGAATAAAATAACATAAATAGAGGTTAATACTTGATAGAAGGTATATAAAATTATATATAATTTGTCGAAATTAAATATGTATAATAGAAGGCTAATATTAAAATATTTAAATAATTTTATATACCGTCTATCAAGTATTAACCTGTATTTATATATTATATATGAAATAAAATAATAAGAAGAGGTTTCTATTTGAAAGAAGGAATATAACAAAATTAGAGTATCAAAAAAGATTTGATCTGTTAGTTTCCTATAATTTTAATTTCAAAAAATTTTATTCAAAAATTTTTAGAATTAAATTAATGTCTTATAAGCACAGCTTATATTCAATAGACGTATAAAATCGAATCTAAATATACAATATCAAATGAAATATATAACCCAACAATTATAAATTGTCAATTAAAATTAATAAATGAATATTTGAAGAAGACAAAATTTTGTTTCTGATCTTACAAATAATTGTAAGATCAGATTAAATTAATTCTACTTATTCTATGTTCATCACAGAAATTACACAAAGTTTGCAAGGCATTTTATGGACTCCTTTAAAACCAAATAATAATATATTATAAGTGTAAACAAACACATATAATTATTATATAAACAATAAAATAATAAAAATAGGCTTTTTACTTGATAGAAGGATTATTTCAAAAAATGTGGATATCATACAGATTTATTCTGTTAAACTCCTACAAATTTCAATTTAAAATTTTTTTCATTCAAAAACCTTTAGAATTAAATTAAATAAATGCCTAAGACTACACTGTGTCAATTTAGTGGACATAAAAAATTAAACACTTATCACATAAAATAATAAGATGCGGTTTTTTACTTGATAGAAGGATAATTACAAACTTTGAATATCAAAACAGATAACAGTTTTGATATTCAAAGTGTGTACTTATCACATAGCACCAAAGGGAATGAAAGAATTCAAAGAAATATAAATTATCAATAAAATCTACTGAATTAATACTTGAAGGGGACAAAATTTTGTTTCGTTCTTTGTTTTATGAAAAAGAACCTGCTCAAAACAAGTTCCTTCAAAAAAATTCCTAAAACATTGCAGAACATCTTTAAAAAGCAATTAAGAATTCCCACAATGGAAATTCATCAGCCCTACTGCACATTTAAAAAATAAAAATAATTACACGGTTCATCACAGAAATTATACAAAGTTTGCAAGTGTGCTATGTAAACGAGCAAAATTGCTGTATATGGAGTGAAAACAATCCTCGAGAAGTTCTGCAGGTTCCATTGCATCCTGAAAAATGCAAGGTATGATGTGCCTTACACGCTGGAGGCATCATCGGTCCATATTTCTTTAAAAACGCTGCTGGAGCTAAGGTTAAAGTGAATGGTGCTCGTTACAGATCGATGATCAATGATTATTTGTTTCAAAATTTGAATGGTATCGACCCAGAAGTGTTTTGGTTCCAACAAGATGGTGCTACACCTCACGCTGCTACCCTAACAATTGATTTAATGAAAGAAAGATTTGGCGATAACATTATTTCGAGAAATGGCCCAATTAATTGGCCTCCAATATCATGCAACACAACTCCACTGGATTATTTTCTTTGGAGTTATGTCAAGTCATTGGTTTATGCTGGTAAACCAGAAATAATAGACGCTTTGGAAGCCAACATAATTCATGTAATTGATGAAATAAGGCCTGAATTACTCTAAAAAGGAGTCCAAAATTGGTCCGGTCGAATGCGGTTCCTCAGAGCTAGTCGTGGTGGACGTATGCCGGAAATTATTTTCAAAACATAAATGTCATAAAATTATCTTCCAAATAAAATAAAAATTGGCTTCAATCTTAAATTAAATGTGTTTTATTTAAATTTAAAGTTCTATCACTCTAAAAAAAAACACCAGATAATTGTCCGAGGAGAAATCTGTAATCTCTTAAGTAAATTATTATCACATCTGAATATTTTTTATGTTAAATCTTACATTCCACCTCTGTATAAATTGGTATATTTCTGGGGTAACCACCGATTGATATAAAAGACAGGACTGTACAGAACCTATTCGGTGCACATTTGCAAGCGCTCTCTACTTCAGATGTTACGATTTCTAGTGGCTCGAGTCAAACGCATCTACTACTGTAACATGTTTGAGGGGGTTGTGTTAGAGCGCCCCTGCATGTTTATGTTCGAGGGGTGGGTACCAGTGCGCTGCACCTGTTAAGTAAATCGTGATTTAACAGTCAGATTTTTAACGCTTATAAAAATTTGAGTACACATTATGCACTGGGTTATTCATGGTGGTTTTGTTTGTTTTTGGGCGATTTCATTGGGTGGGCAAACAAGAAGAATGTCTAGAATGAATTATCGAGTCGATTGACTCAAATAGCTGAGCTTCAGCACGCTAAAACGTTATTTGATTGAATTAACCCAACTTATTTGTTACCAATTTCAGGAAATGTCTTCTAGTTTGCATGACGACTTTGTTGACAAATATTCATAAATACAGGAGGCATGATAATTGATTAAACGCGAAGTACAGTTTGTTATTTAGGATATTATGTCTTGGAAGAATTTACAGTAATATTAAAAAAAATTACACGAATCGCAATCAATTAAAATTATATTTTGAAAATCCCGGTACGAGTTATCGAAAATTTTCTTTAGATTCGGCATTCAATAAGTTTACATCCTGGGAACGCCCCATTTTCAAATTGAGATTACTCACGCATGATAACCATTGTGCATTTGTAACATTGACAGTTGTATTTGTCACATTTAATCTCAAAAAGTACAGGCTCCAACAACGTTTACAAATAATCTAAATTTATCATGAAAAATCGCGATCTGTTACTCTAACTTTACGTGCTTCAACTCCAATTTGGGACAAAGAAATGCAAGAAGTGAAGAGAATATTGTTGCCGTACGTGAATGTGTTCGTGAAGACCTAAATATGTCGATTGCTCGACGTTCACAAGAACTAGGCATCTTTCAGACGTCTTTGTGGCGAATTTTGAGAAAAGACCCTGGTTTACATTCATACAAAATTGTTTTAGCCCAAGAACTCAAAGCAGGAGATCATTTAAAGCGTCGTGTATTCAGTAATTGGTGCTTAGAAAAAATCGGAAATGATGGACAGACAAATTATCCGCCCCGTTTCTGCGATTTAACTCCAACTGCAATTCTTTCTTTGGGGTTATCACTGATTTACAGCAATCATCCAGCAAATTTAGACGATTTACAGATCAATATAACATGCGACCTGATTTGTGTGAGAGTTATGGAACCTGCCAGCGGTTCCGTGGTGGACATTTAAATAATGTTTTGTTTGACATCTAATGGTATCCACTGCACTACATAATGGAATAAAAGTTTCAACCATTTTCGAATAAATAATGTGTTTTATTTACAATACAAAATGGGGCGCTGTTAATGAAATAATACCCTTTAGTTGAGAAAACTCCACTTTCAATATAGACGTCCGAGTAAAAGAATATTTGGAATATAAATGAGTTTGTGGAGTTTTGTATCGAAAATTCTAGCTTTATTGTGAAAAATTAGTTATATATTCTGAAAGAATTGCTCGGTGTGTAGAGATACTTTTTCTACTTTTTCTTGCCAATATGGAAGCATCAGATCGAAAAGGAAAGGATGGAGCTCTTTAACTATGCATTTTTCATTTTTATGTAGGAGAACAGTTTGGCAATGACCAAAAATTATGTTTGACTTTCAGATGACACAAAATGAAATTCTGTGTTTTGTCATCACCTCTAGCTTCGTTGAGAACTAATTCACAGATTGAAAGAAGAGAATTTACAGATTGAAATTTTCAAAAATGAAATGAACTGTTGATAATCACGTAAAAGCTTTCTACTTCACGTATGTGCTTGTTACAATTTTATTCATAATGAAAAACCTGTTCTAGCATATTTTCGCACAATGTGAAATAAAGTTCGAAATGATTTTATGCCCTAAATGGTTTCCACGGTGTATCTTAAGTACTTTTGGGATTAAAGTTCGTTGGAACATTGTTATTAGAGACATTATAGATATTTTTTGACAAACATAAGGGTATATGCATTTTTTCTATATTTGAAAGAATATACTCTCATTATGTGTTAAATTCAACAAAGAAATCAATATAATCTCTATACTGTTTTTGTATCAAAATCATAAAAAATTCACTGAAAATCCAATTGAATTGGTCATTTCTTCATGGAAATCCATTTCAATTAAATAAAATGATAAATAATAATTTCTCCAAATTTGTAAATGAAGAATGTAGCACTACTGAAACAATGGATCATTTAAATTTGTGAGAATTATTCCTTATTATTTATTTTAATTTAAAAGTTAGGTGAAGAAACACAAACAATTTCAACATATTCATTTATTTCAAAATAATTTTCATCATAAATTTTCTATACAATATAAAATATAAAAATAAACCTATGGACATTTTAAATCACATAAAGAGAAGACTAGAAACATTTCTTGAAATTATTTAGGATCATAAAATAAAATCTCTACATTGCATCGTTCCTTTGGTATAATGGTATAAATTTCGAAAAAAAATGAATGAAAATTCGATTGGCTATTGAGTTGAAAGTAGCGTTAGACTATTGTCTTTCTAGTTTCTGGAGCTCATAGAAGGCACTAAAACATCATATTTCCGTTGTAATTGAAATTACTATTGTAAAAGGCATCATTTTCGTAATTGAAATTGTTGTTGTAATTTCTTGAGCAGCTCTGTGTGTCGAAACGGTTGCAACCATTGTAATCTTGCATGAAACTTGCGTTCATAATACTTCCACTCGTTACTACCGCGTTCGACAAACTTTGTCCCGTGAAATTTCTCGATGTTATGGAATTTCCGTGTTTGTTTATCGTCACTTGCACATTCCCAACGTTTATGATCACATTTTCCTGAGAACCACAATTATTCTTATCAAAGTCATTTAACGTTTCCGAGAGGGCGTATATGTAGTTATGGGCGAATCGCAGCGTTTCGATCTTGGTTAGCTTTGTATCTTCAGGGAAGGTAGGCAGGACGCAGCGAAGTTTGTCCAACGCTTCATTTAGCATGTGCATACGATTTCGTTCCCTATCGTTGGCTTTTAACCGTCGCACCCTCTTCAGTTTTTGAACTTGGGAAGGGCTCCTTGCTCTCGAAACCCTGTTTCTTCCCGTCGCATACCTTTTCTTCGGCCTACCTTCCTTCGTAGGAGTGGACGTGATAGAGTCTCCTCCATATATACCATTGAAGAAAGAAGATTCCTCAACAGAATCGAAGTTACGTGTCTGATCGTTGACTGGCAATTCATCCTGATAAACTATTCTACGTTTTGGTTCGACAAGGGCACTGTGGAAAGCGTTGTTGAAGTGATTGTAGAGGTCCTGGTTTATTTGCGGTTCCTTCTTGGTTGGCGTGTATTGCTGGTGGAATTCTGGACGCACACCTGATTCGTTTTTCGTGGCAGTTGAAAATTCACAATCGTACTCGAAGTAGTCACTTTTATCGTCGTAGTATTCGGAAGTGGAGGGGGTCGTTGTGGTTTCGGATTTGAAGGAAAGTTCGAAGCCAGAGTCGATGCTGTCTTCACCGTTATCGAAGCTTGATCTGAACATCCTGAAAAAATTAGTTAGTTGTAATTTTTTTTGAAAACTCCTATGACTTATAAATTTTATGATATGAAGGTATATTCCTTGGGAGAGTTATTTTGGAAAAATTGAGTACTAAAACAGAATAATACCATGAAAGCTTTATAAAATGTTATTTCAATAAAATTGAAAAAAATAGACCAAATCTCTTCAACCTGGTGTTCTTGCGGGTTACTGAAAAGTTGGTCTACTAGTTCCTATTTATAAGAATTCCTGGCAATAGACTTTTGGTCAGATACTACCGAGGGTTTGGCAAATTATTAATATTCAGTAAATTGTTCGAATGTATCGTTCTAGACACCATGTTTCACAGTTTGAAACCTTCAATTGTGGAGTGTTAACACAGTTTCTTCTGTAAACGTGCCATTGAAACAAACTTGGTCATATAATCGGAGTATCTTGAATGGTGGAGGTCCTCACTTGATGGAAATCAATTTTCATTTAATTTAAAAGCGATTAAATAAAAACATATTTAATAAAATTTCCACATTTATTGTGTTTCAACAATATTGTAACACTACATTTGCAACAATTGTTTCGCCAAATTCTTGGCTTCTTCAGGCGAGTTCGATGTTAAAAAAACTTTTTAACATCGAACTCGCCTGAAGAAGCCAAGAATTTGGCGAAACAATTGTTGCAAATGTAGTGTTACAATATTGTTGAAACACAATAAATGTGGAAATTTTATTAAATATGTTTTTATTTAATCCCTTTTAAATTTAATAAAAAAAAAATAATAATCGGAGTATGTTGCGGAAGCATTGAACCGGCTCGAAAAGGTATACGCTGTATATCAATTTCAGTCATGATATGATTGATATGCTGGATCACAACTTCATCGAGTACAAACTTGCTGGGGTCGGTGTTCAGGGAGATCTTGTGTGATGGTTGTCTTCCTATCTCTACAACTGGAGTCGATGGTGTCAATGGTAACAGGCCTACATCCTTTATGGTGACCTCCGGTGTGCCGCAGGGCTCACATCTGGGTCCATTGTTGTTTCTAATATTTAAAAATTATTTGAAATCATGTTTTAGACATTGTCGTACGCTTTTCTACACTAATGATTTGAAAATCTTCTTAGAGATTCGGACAGTCAGAGACTGTTTAATGGCACAGCGGGATCTCGATAAATTCGCAAGATATTACTGGTTTAATGGACTGGAACTTAATATGGAGAAATACTCTGTAAGAACGGTGCACCTGTATATTCTGAATATCGTTTGAATATTATAAAAAAAATCAAAAAAAAATCAAGTAGAGAATCTGGCTGTGATATTTAACACAAAAATGTTCGTTAATGTCCATGTGGATAACCTTGTCAATTCTTACAGTAGATTTATGGGTTTTCTCTGTAGAATATGTAGAGATTTCAATTACTAGGCAGCTATTAAAACGGTTTATTACGCTTTTATTTACAGCAGACTGGACCTCGACAGTACTAAATTCATAAGATCAGACTATAGAGGCTGCAAAATAGATTCCTAAGGTTTTTACAATAAAAAAACCAAGGTAAGTAAGTGTTTGAATTAGTGAATTTAACTCTCTCTACTGATAACAGACATTGGAACAGCGAAGATTGAACAATTATTTGTTCTTCATATTTAAAATTTTTCATTCATTCATCGGATTTGGTATCTATGATTTTTTCTTTTCCTACAAGACATACTTAAATCAGACAGTTGCTTGCTAGTCTTAGTTATAACACTAATCTAGAAATTCTCCAATCACGAAAATATGTCATTTATTCAATAAATATTGCGGCAACATATTATTTTATATTACATACTTCTAGTAGTTCAAATATTCTTCATCTTCAATAAAAGTCATATCTTAATGAAATTATAGTATACTCATCTTGAACTATTGTATAAAAAAATGGATCTTTTTATTCGAGAAAATTACGAAAGAAGTAGAGATAAAAAGGATTTTGGACGCCTTTTCGAAAATCAAGAATGAATGTGTTGGCGCGAGGTTGCGTGGGCATATATCGATAACTTTCCTTCAAAGTGGAATAACTGAATATGTTGTAAACCGCATATGGTTCATCAAGCATTAAACAATGCCAACGAGCATTAGTCAGAATATACAGGTCTTATCAAATATGAATGTTAGAATTTTACCCACCGCACAGAAAATATTCAATATTCGCCTTGCTTCTTGGTTTATATTGAAAACTAATTGCAATTCCTTGTAAAACCACACAAATAATTGATCTTCAATCACAAATAATATGTAATTAGAATCATAGTGATACAAGTATTTGAAGCATTTTGACGTTTATATTTCGAAGTACGTTGAAATATATAATCGAATGAATAATGCAGTTGTCACTCTAAGGGTTGAAAGTAGGTTACTTCAATTAAAAAATACTTTTATGAAAGTGAAACTAGAATATTATCAAATTTATATGCAAAGTAGGTAGCTAGGGGGTTATAAAAATGTAAGTGAACCGGGAAACTAATTAGAGAATGCGAGCGAAGGGAGAGATTTGGAAGAGTTTTGTTGAGGAAATTATGGACATCTTGAAATTAACAGCCCTTTTGGAGTGTGAGCGAGTATAAGATACCTGTTCGAAAAATAAGAGACTGGTTTAAATTGAATAAATGTTTTACTGTTTCGGTCTTTACTTGGTGGAAACTCATTTTAATTGAAAAAATATATAAGAGACAGTATTTTAAATTCCACAAAAATGTTCATAATACAACAATTGTTTCACCACGATGTGGCTTTTTCAGGTATCTATATTTTACTAGTTGATGGTGTCCAGTGTAACCGAGTTTAAATGCAGTGTTAAGTACGTGACAAAATGATGGAAAAACACGTCATAAAAACTTAAGGTGTTTATTGGAATTTGCCTCTAAAGAACGCTGTTAGGGAAAGATATTCACTAATGAAAATTTGTTAACATCTGTTTGTTCATTCAAAAGAATTTTTACTCTACCTGTTGATTTCAAGAAATTCTAAAAGTGGATAATTTCATAGTTATTGTTGAAATTATGCCTGAGTGCCTTAAGATAATTTGCATATGTTGAATGTACGGAATCAGATATGTAACTTCTTTGGTGTTCTTGGATTCATTTTTGAATGATCTAGCTGTCTGGCCAATATATACTAAAGGGCAATCGTTGCAAGTCAACTTGTAGAATCCAGATTTATTTTCTTTATTGGTTCGATTCTTATTGTTTTTTATGTAAGTACTAAGGTTAGCTTTTAAAACCATCAATAACCTTAGTACTTATCAGGAGTACAAATAAGTTTCCGCCGTACGGAACCCAATTTTCTTGTTTATGAATCATTCCTAATAATTTTAAACGATGTGAGACTGCTTGCTGAGCGACTTCTAATGTTAGAGCAAGTTCTTTTTGTGTTTGAGATGAATCTTCCTCCAATAATTCCTCCAATTCTGCATCCTCGTAAATTTTTGGCCTTCCACTGCGATCTTTGTCTTCTACGTCGAAATCACCGTTTTTAAACTTTTGAAACCACTCTCTACACGTTCTCTCACTCAAAGTACCCTCTCCATATGCTTCTACGAGCAATTGATGCGCCTCACCAGCAGATTTCTTTAAATTAAAGAAGTAAACTAATATTTCCCGCAAATGACGCTTACTTGGCTCAAATTTTGACATTTTCAACTTATAAAAATTATATTTTACCAATATAAAATCAATGATATAAATAGGTTATGTTGTTCTTGAATGTCCAAACTATTTTTAAGCCGGTTAACATCTCCGAAAGCTAACCGAAACTCCGTGCCACGTCATCTACAATAAAACGGCGGAAACTTATTTGTACTCCTAATATATAAAAAACAATAAGGATCGAACAAATAAAGAAAACAAATCTGGACTCTACAAGTTAACTTGCAACGATTGACCTTCAGTAAATATTTGCCAGAAAGGTAGATCATTTAAGAAAAGAATCCAAAAACACCAAAGAAGTTACATATCGGATTCCGTACAGTCGAAATTTTCTCAAAATTTTTCTACTGGTTGTAAATTTCAAAGGATTTTCTGGAAAATTGAACTTTTTATCCAGCTTTCTCAAGATATTTACGTATCGAAATTTGCAGCAAAGCAACAAAGATTAGAACTTTCCTTTCATTGTTAACCGTTTAACTCGGTTAGGAAATCACTAAAAAGGAAAAATAACAATCTCATTTTTCAAATTCAAATCCACTGACGCCGTTTGACGTTTCACGGAATTTTCTGATTGGTCCAAATTTACAGAGGCTTTCGTCGAAAATCAAGGGTTTTCTCGAATTTTTTGGAGATATTCCTGATTTAAAATTTTCGGAATTTTCAAAATGGAGCACAATATCGACTTTTACCTACACACTCCTACCAAATTTATCACTGTTTCATTGCTAGAAAAAACCCTTTACCGAAAGAAAATTGTTCTTTTTTCATCTTTGAGGTTACCATGTATATTATTTTAGTAGAGTATTTAGATTAGTCTTATATATAAAATTAGATTAGATTATAGTTTTGTCTGTATCAAGCTGTTATATAATATTCTGTTATGGAGAAACAAAATGTATTAACCAACTTTACAACACTGATACTGGAAGATATATCGGGTGATTTTTTTTGAGTGAATTTTCGATAGGGATAACTGATGTCGAAGGAAGAAGCCATGTTGATTTTACATTTCTGTTCAGTAAGCATTGACAAATTATCATGGAAAGACTCACGCCGCAACAACGTTTGCAAATTGTTAAAATTTATTTTCAAAATCAGTGTTCTATTCGCCAAATTTATAGAGCACTTCGTGAAATTCATGGTTTAAATGATTGTCCATCAAAGCAGCTTATTCGTCGAACTATCGATAGATTTCGAACATTTTTCTACTGGAGCAACAACAACAAGACACAGAACTGTACGTACAGAAGAAAATATCGCTGCTGTAAGTCATAGTGTTACTGATGATTTGTCTATTCGTCGACTTTCACAACAAGTTGGGCGTAAAGATCTTGGTCTATACCCATACAAGATCCAACTGGTTCGAGAACTGAAGCTACTTGATCATAATAAGCGTCGTTTGTTTACTGATTCTGCCCTAGAACAGCTTGAAGTTGCTCCACTTTAGTATCGTAAGCTCATTTCTGGTTGAACGGCTATGTAAACAAGCAAAACCGCCGTATATGGAGTGAAAACAACCCTCAAGAAGTTCTGCAAGTTCCATTGCATCCTGAAAAATACACTGTATGGTGTGCTTTACACGCTGGAGGCGTCATCGCGTAATGCTAATGTTACAGTGAATGGTGCTCATTGAAGATCGATGATCAATGATCATTTGTTTCGAAATTTTAATGGTATCGACCCAGAAGTGTTTTGGTTCCAACAAGATGGTGCTACACATGAGGCTGTTACCGTAACAGTTGCTTTATTGAAAGAAAGTTTTGGCGATAACAGTATTTCGAGAAATGGTCCAATCAATTGGCCTTCAAGATCATGCGACATAACTCCACTGGATTATTTTTTTTGGGTTATGTCAAGACATTGATTTATGCTGATAAACCAGAAACAATAGACGCTTTGGAAGCCAACGTAACTCATGTTATTGATGAAACAAGGTCTGAATTACTCGCAAAAGTGGCCCAAAATTGGTCTGGTCGAATGCGGTTCCTCAGAGCTAGTCTTGGTGGACATATGCCGGAAATTATTCTTAAAACATAAATGTCATAAAATAATCTTTCAAATAGAAAAAAATTGGCTTCAATCTTAATTTAAATGTGTTTAATTTCAATTTAAAATTCTATCATTCTAAAAAAAACCTCCGATATAATAACATACATGTTATTTTACTGTTATGTAACATACATGTATTTTTACCGAGAATATTATCGTGCCATTCGAGCATATCTTTATTCATTAGAATAAATTGAATAACTTATATATAACAATAAGATGTTATATTTGTCACTTTCGTTTAGACATTAGCGAAATTCACGTGTATAATTAAATCTGGAAAGTAACTAATTAAGTGAAGTAAAAATTTGGAAGATAATAAAATGTACAGGGGCAAAAATTCAGCTATTACCCAAATCGCGGATTTTTATTTGTGACAATTGTCGGCACTCTATGATCTATATTGAAAGTTAACTCAGATTATAATATGCTCAAACAATATACTTTTGTTTTTTAACTTTCCACCAAAATCTTGTGCTGTTATAGTTAATCAAATGGTGGAAAAATAAAAAAATTGTGAATATTATGTTGAGTAAATTCCCATCGACACCTTATCGAATAAAACTAATCTTTACCTGTATATCGCAATTTTTCATACAAAGAAATCCTAATTTAATTGGCGCACAGTTTCAGCAACTCTTTCAAGGTGGAATACTGAACACCTACCTATTTTATAAAAAAAACTACCACTGCACTATCATCACGAAACAATTTTTTGGCACACTATGAGCTACTCCGTCCAACAAACCACTAAGAATAGAATAAAATATCAACTAAATGAATATAAAGGGTGTTTGATTTTATAGCTTGCCCACCCCTCTACCGTTTAACTTAACGTTTGGGGCATAGAAGGAAGTCCGCTATTGGCCACTACCTACCCTATTCCCCTGGCAGGCAAAGTACTTGTTGTGTATGCCTGTTGCAGCCCTCAAATCCTTGTTGTGCGGTATAAACAATTTTTTACGAATTTCATTACTTCCTTATTGATTGTATTTTGAGTAAGGTTGATAAAAATAAAAATATCTTTACATGGAATAATGAAATAAAATATTAAAAAATATTTGCACAATTTATTGATTAACAATTATTGTTTCACCAACTTCTTCAGGTCTACATTTTAAACTAACATTGAATATTACATCTTCGTTTCTCACGAAAAAAGGAGAGGAACAAATAATAAACAATTTTCGGAAATAAAGATAGAAAACATATGGAATAAAGGGATACAAATGAACATTAATTTTCAGAAATAATTTTGAAAAATATGGGAAGAATGGATATAAAAAACCATAACATAAAGGATTTTCCAATAGCGATGATACAAGTTAAAAATAAAAAAAAACACATAAGTTATTCAGTGAGAAACAATTTTTTTTCTTTGAAAGGTTACATTATACCATTATGTATAGAAAATAATATAATTCAAATGACTACCATGACTTCTCTATACGTACTGCATTCTATCAACCCAATTTTCCATCACTTAATCACAAATTTAGCTGCAGTTCATCAATTCAGTGATACGTTCAATATTTATTTTTAATTGTTTAGTTGTTGTTGGATTATCAGCATGAACATGTGACCCAAACAAAGAAATCACGAGGTGTTAAATCACACGGCCTTGGAGGATAATTAACTAGATCATTTCTTGATATAATTTTATCACAAAATTTTGTTTTCAATATATCGATTGTTGAGGTGGCTCTGCGACCTGTTGAAGCCACATATCCTCCACATTACTAACACAACAGCAAGAAAAAAATCATTCAACATTGTTTTATTAAGTTATCCATCAGCTGTTACTCTTTGAGTATTTTGGACCAGCACACCACACAGTGACTTCATCTGTATATAATGTTGTCCAAACAGTTTCGTGTGGATTTTCATTGCCCCAAATTCGGCAATTCTGTTTTTTTGCATAACCATATAACCAAAAACGAGTTTCATCACTGAATACAACAATTTTTCGATAAATATGTTCATCATTTTCAAGTTGCAAGAGCAAAATCAGAAAATAGGCGACGTTTATGTGGCTTCAGTTCTTGAACCAGTTGAATTTTGTAAGGATGTAAACCCAAATCTCTTCTTTAAATTCTACAAGTTATTATTTGAAAAAGATTCAATTGTTGAAGCGTGTATCATTCCATGATTAAACAAAACCTTCTGAACACAAAAGACATGGGAAATGTCGAAAATAAAATACAATGCTGCTTTTATAAACATTTTAAACAGTATCATTCGTATTGGAAAACCTGCTATATTTGTTTACTTAAGTTTATTATTTGAATTATTCGCAATTGAATAAATTTTAAAATTTCTGTTTTTTGGTTATATTAATTTTTGGAAATCTCGACCCTAGATACTATCGTAACATTACTTTATTGATCCCATAAATTAATATAGTCCGTCTAGAACTTATACTAAATTTAATAAACTTCTTTTTTGTAATATTCTAAGACAAAAGTAATGTTCAAAATAGGTCGTGCACATAGTCGGCTATGGCCAAAGTTGCATGCTAATACTATTTGTCAAATATTGTTGATTGTCAACAGGTATATAATTTATGAAATAATATCCCAACTAGAAAAAAAAACAGGTAGAATATTTGCACAGAAAAGGTTTTCGAAACCTTTAAAAATTAATGCAATTGACTGACAAAAGTGTATATGTATATATGTACTGTATATGAAACAATAAAGAGGAAAAAAATTGCATGGATATGAGGCATAGACCAGTTTCAGAAAGACCCCGTAAGATTGAAGGAAACGATTTAAACGCTTTATTGGGATGATCTAGTGATCTAGTTTCGGATGTACCTCAACGTTTAGTCAAGTGTACAGTTAAATGGAGGTTGTATAAGTAAATAAGATGAATATTTTGTTATAATTTTCTAATTCAAGAATTAAAAATATATACTAAATAATTACAATTGGGCTTTGTTTTTTCCGGATACATTCAAGACGGACTATAGTTTTAATTCAAACTTTGGAATTAAGGCGAGTGTTATTATAAATCTATTTTAAGGCATTATGAAATGATATATCATTAAGAACCAGTTATCTAAGTGCGCTAAATATATAAGTTACAGAAGAGCCATTAGTAAATGGGAAAAGGTTGCCTCTTGAAGATTTTGGAATCAGTTACAATGCAAAAATAAAATTAGAAAACATTAACTAATGGAAATTCTCGATAATGATTTTTTCGACAGGCTTACATAATAGCTTCTTGAATTCTGTTGTTAAGAATGTTAACAGCAGTTAGCATTAGATTAAGTAATGAGAATATTTTATTTTTATGTCCTTAACTCTTTAATAAATTCTTTTAAAATAATATTTAGAGATTTTACGCGCTTATTGTAGGGTACAGCGTGCTATCGATTTGACCAAATGCTTGTAATTTTCGACTTTTCAGCCAAAAATGCTCTCAAATTGCTAAGTGGAACTCACCGAGGTCAAAAGCAATTCTTTCTGGCAGATCCGTCCATCAGCACTCAAATTCGAAACTATCAAAGTATCGGGTGTTTTTTTAGAGTGATAGAACTTTCGATAGGGATAACCGTGATTTGACAGAAGGTAGAAACCATGTTCTTCTGACATTCCTGTTCAGTAAGCATTGGCAAATTATCATGGAAAGACTCACGCCGCAACAACGTTTACAAATTGTTGAAATTTATTTTCAAAATCAGTATTCTATTCGCCAAACGGTTATTTTTTGAAATAACGATCCAGTTTTGAACAAATTGATCAACAAATTGCCGCTAGGTCATTCCATTTCTATTGAATTTTCCACGTTATTTTCTAAGAGTTTGCATAAAAGATTAACCACTTTGCGAATAAGTTTTTGATATTTTTCAGTTTTGTTCAAGCGTAAATCGACCCATTTTGTGAATGCCAAATATATTGAACTAACTTAACACGTCTCAGGTGTTTTTTCAGAGTGATAGAACTTTAAATTGAAATAAAACACATTCAAATAAGGATTGAAGCAATTTTTTTTATCTGAAAGATAATTTTATGTCATTTATGTTTTAAAAATAATTTCCGACGTATGTCCACCACGACTAGCTCTGAGGAACCGCATTCGACTAGACCAATTTTGGATCACTTTATTGAGTAATTCAGGCCTTATTTTATCAATAACACGAGTTATATTGGCTTCCAAAGCATCTATTGTTTCTTGTTTATCAGCATAAATCAATAACTTGACATAACCCTAAAGAAAATAATCCAATGGAGTTATGTCGCATGATCTTGGAGGCCAATTAATTGGACCATTTCTCGAAATGTTATCGCCAAATCTTTCTTTCAATAAATCAATTGTTACGGTAGCAGCATGAGGTGTAGTACCATCTTGTTGGAACCAAAACACTTCTGGGTCGATACCATTCGAATTTTGAAAAAAATAATTATTGATCATCGATCTGTAACAAGTACCATTCACTGTAGCATTAGCTCCAGCATCATGTTTAAAGAAATATGGACCGATGATGCCTCCAGCGTATAAAGCACTCCATACAGTACATTTTTCAGGATGCAATGGAACTTGCAGAACTTCTTGAGGATTGTTTTCTCTCCATATACGGCAATTCTGCTTGTTTACATAACCGTTCAACCATAAATGAGCTTCATCACTAAACACAATTTTACGATAAAAAAGTGGATCAACTTCAAGCTCTTCTAGGGCCCAATCAGCAAACAAACGACAACTTTTATGGTCAAGTGGCTTTAGTTCTTGATCCAGTTGGATCTTGTAAGGGTGTAGACCAAGATCTTTACGCAAAATTTTCCATGTGGTGTATCCACAGAGTCCAACTTGTTGTGAACGTCGACGAATTGACAAATCTGGATCATCATTAACACTATGACTTACAGCAGCGATATTTTCTTCTGTACGTACAGTTCTTTGTCTTGTTATTGTTGTAACGAGTAGAGAAAATGTTTTCCGAAATCTATCGATAGTTCGGCGAATAAGCTGCTCTGATGGACGAATTTGTAAACCATAACTTTCACGAAGTGCTCTATGAGTTTGGCGGATAGAATACTGATTTTGAAAATAAATTTCAACAATTTGTAAACGTTGTTGCGGCGTGAGTCTTTCCATGATAATTTGCCAATGCTTACTGAACAGGAATGTCAGAAGAACATGGTTTCTAACTTCTGTCAAATCACAATTATCCCTATCGAAACATCTATCACTCTAAAAAAAACACCCGATATGACTGAAGTATTGCCAGACTCGAAATAACCACTCCTCCAAAATGCAAACTCTAGATAGCCTACCATGTATAATAGATTAATCCTCTGAAGTCTCCACAAATTTTAATATAAATGATCTCTCAAATTTTCTTTTAATTAAATGAAATAATCGTGAAATGGATGCTGTATTTTACTCTGAAAGACGCAATCCCAATAAATAAATTGTAATAAAACTTTTCCAACCGTCAGATCGCACCCTTCACCTGAAATTTATTGGTTTCCACCTAGTTCTTTCACATATCGAATTACATGCCTTTTACGAACATTACCCTTTTTCGAACTTTTCTAAACCATTCCGTCAAATACCGTGAAGAACACCATGTGTTCGCAATAAAACGGGACAGGGGCCAATAAATATTTGAAATTTTTCATCACATTACATTTTTTTCGTGTGACAAATCAATATCACCGATAGCTCCGCTTCGACAACCCTTTGATTTCATGCCGATGCTGATTTATACCTTTTTTCACGGAGAAATCAGTTGAAAGGGTGAAGTACGTTGATGTATTGAAATTATTTGTATCAGGAAGGTTTTTTGATTTTTATATTAGGAGTACAAATAAGTTTCCGTCGTTTTTTAACACAAATTGAATATTCATTATAGAAGAACGGTAATATAAATTTAATTAAAATATTGCCCATCAATTGCAACCACTTTTTCCCATCTCTCAGGCGGCATTCGAATCCCACGTCTGAAGAACTCCTTGTCTTTTGAGGCTATCCACGAATCAACCCAATTTTTGGTATCCTCATAAGATGTGAACCGCTGCGCTGTCAGAGCATGTGCCCTGGACCGGAACAGGTAATAATCGGACGGTGCAATGTCTGGTGAATACGGCGGGTGGGGTAACACTTACTAATCAAGTGTTTCCAAGTACTTTTTCACGGGAGCCGCAACACGTGGACGAGCATTGTTCAATATCTCTCAGCTTTAATTCGTACGGAGCCCAATTTCCTTGTTTATGAATCATTCCTTATGATTTTAAACGATGTGAGACTGCTTGCTGAGTGACTTCTAATTTTAGAGCAAGTTGTTTTTGTGTTTGAGATGAATCTTCCTCCAATAATTTCTCCAATTCTGCTTCCTCGTAAATTTTTGGCCTTCCACTACGGTCTTTGTCTTCTACGTCGAAATCACCGTTTTTAAACTTTTGAAAGCACTCTCGACATGTTCTCTCACTCAAAGCACCCTCACCATATGCTTCTACGAGCAACTGATGCGCCTCAGCAGCAGATTTCTTTAAATTAAAGAAGTAAACTAATATTTCCCGCAAATTACGCTTACTTGGCTCAAATTTTGACATTTTCAACTTATAAAAATCATATTTTACCAATATAAAATCAATGATATTAATAGGTTATGTTGTTCTTGAATGTCCAAACTATTTTTTAAGCCGGTTATTATCTGCGAAAGCTAACCGAAACTCCGTGCCGCGCCATCTACACGGAAACTTATTGGTACTCCTAATATTTAGTTTACTACTAAACGGGGTGAGTTTCACATAAATATTGAGGGCATAAATAATTATTCCCTACATCAACTGGATCCATTCTCCGAAATTTCCACAAATTTAATCTAAAAAATCTCAATTTGAAATTAACTTATGAAAAATGTCTTATAAACACTGTTTCTTTTCATAGACATATATCGGGTGTTTTTTTCAAAGTCATAGAACTTTCGATAGGGATAACTGTGATTTGACAGAAGGTAGAAGCCATGTTGACATTTCTGTTCAGTAAGCATTGACAAATTATCATGGAAAGACTCACGCCGCAACAACGTTTACAAATTGTTGAAATTTATTTTCAAATTCAGTGTTCTATTCGCTAAACTTATAAAGCACTTCGTGAATATATGGTTTACATAATCGTCCATCAGAACAGCTTATTCGTCGCACTATCAATAGATTTCGGACAACGTTTTCTCTACTCGATGCAACAACAACAAAACAAAGAACTGTACGCACAGAAGAAAATATCGCTGCTGTAAGTCATAGTGTTGATGATGATCCAGATTCGTCGACGTTCACAACAAGTTGGTCTACACCTCTACGAGATCCAACTGGTTCCAGAACTAAAGCCACTTGACCATAATAAGCGTCGTTTGTTTGTTGATTGGGCCCTAGAACAGCTTGAAGTTGATCCACTTTTTTATCGTCAAATTGTGTTTAGTGAAGAAGCTCATTTCTGGTTGAACGACTATGTAAATAAGCAAAATTGCCCTATATCGAGTGAAAACAATTCTCTAGAAGTTCTGCAGGTTCCATTGCATCCTGAAAAATGCACTGTATGGTGTGCTTTACACGCTGGAGGCTTATCTGTCCATATTTCTTTTAAAACGATACTGGAGCTAATGTTACAGTGACTAGTGCTCGTTACAGATCGATGATCAATGATTATTTGTTTCAAACTTTGAATGGTATCGACCCAGAAGTGTTTTGGTCCCAACAAGACGGTGCTACACCTCATGCTGCTACTGTAAAAATTGATTTATTGAAAGAAAGATTTGGCGATAACATTATTTCGAGAAATGGTCCAATTAATTGGCTTCCAAGATCATGCGACATAACGCCACTGGATTATTTTCTTTGGGGTTATGTCAAGTCATTGGTTCATGCTGATAAACCAGAAACAATAGACGCTTTGGAAGCCAACATAACTCGTGTTATTGATTAAATGAGGCCTAAATTATTCGAAAAAGTGGTTCAGAATTGGTCTGGTCGAATGCGGTTGCTCAGAGCTAGTCATGGTGGACATATGCCGGAAATTATTTTTAAAACATAAATGTCATAAGATTATCTTCCAAATAAAGAAATATTTGGCTTCAATGTTAATTTAAATGTGTTTTATTTCAATTTCAAGTTCTATCACCCTAAAAAAAAACACCCGATAGAATTATGACATTTTATTTTATTACACTGGTCAATACAAGTCTTGTTTCCTTTATATTTTTACTGTTATTGGGTATTTCTATGACCCTATCAAGTTGTAGTGAATGATACAAGAACTTAGGGTAAAAGAGATTTATTATTGTTTGTGCATTGTTTTGATCAATCAAAGCATCACAGAAGAGAGAAATAATAATTTAGTAACAACACTCTGTGATGTTTCTATTAGTATCGATGTAGCCAGTTTAAATAAACTTGAAAAACTTCGAATGTAAGAAATCATGTAATCTTGTATAATCTTTATGGCGGTGAAATTCTTAGAAGTGTACGGCAATTCGAAATTATATCTTGATATTATTCAATTTCCATATTGTTTTTGAATGATAGAATCCTGGTATAATTTTCATGAATACAGTTATTCTGTCAAATGGAGAGAACTAGAGACTTAAGACTTTCTGAATATCCCGGCTAAGATTGTTGATGGGCATTCGTTTCGCAGTTATTCAAATTTGAAATTTTTTTCTATTTTCCTTCTTGATTAAAATGATCCATTTGGTTCTACCTAGAACTTCAACATAAATAGAGAACAATTATTTGTTGTTAAATGGCCACTTCAGCTGAAGTACCTATCTACTGATTGACTTTTGATTATTTTACAATAAGATGGTTACTTGCGATTAATAGAAATAGAAGTGATTGAGAAAAGTAACTTGAAAATTTTCAATTATTCTATTTATATCGAAACTTCAGTTATGTTCTATATAGTTATGCCTTCCACCCTTTCAACCTTCATATGACGCTTGATTGACGACTTAATCCTCTGCAAATGAAAGCAGTATATAAAATTTCTGATTTGATCATAGCTGCCATATATTGACACAAATATACATGGATATGAACAAACAATAACTCTATTTTGAACACAGAAATCATATTAACACGTGCATAATCGAATTGGGTTGTAGCTTTACCCAAAATTTTTTGTTAATATCGGTAACCTCACGTATTTGTTCTGGTTGAAATAATTATTTACAAATCACTTGTTATTCTAACCTGTCAATCGATAACAGAAGATAAAACGAACAAACATTTCAAGCTTATTGTGAAGGTATTAATTAATTTTGACTGACAGTTAATTTTTTATGACTACCCTTATTACAAAAGAAACTTTTAGTTAATTTAGACACCAGTAAATTTAATTAGTTCTGTAGAAATTACATATCCTATAATTGAGATAAAGATTTTCTCAATAGAGTATTCTTCTCTTAGTTTCTAGTAATCTTAGCAGAAAGAACATTTTTAATTCAATTTTATTTATCACAGTCCATAATGAGACAGAAAACACTAAAATCGTTATTTTTTCATTGATTAAAAAATTTTCATCTTATTCCACTGATATTTTCGAGACTAATTCGAAGTTTTCTTATTTGTTGCATAAAATGGCCAAAACATAAGTGCACGTAAATATGGAGGATTAACGCGTCATATTTGTAAGAGCATTACTATGCAGTAAGTAGCTGTTAGATTTCACACTCTCAAAAATAAAATTAGGATTTTTTTGTTCAGCAACCACCAATGAACTACTTGTAAGATTTTTATTGCTATGGAAATCTACAATGGAAGTAACTTAACAGTAGCTTAGCGTTGATAAGTCGATTAAAAGTGGTACTTAATAAAATTATTTATTCAATTTAAATTTTCCACACGATCGAACATAATCTTTCGTCCCTGTTTTGATTTTCCATGATTTATTTTTGTTACTAATATGAAGATGTATCAGATGTATTATCTTTAGGATAATATATAAAAATTCTAAATAAACGCTATGAATATAACACGTAGTTTTTCATTTCCTAGAAATATTTTGTTCTCTATTAACCCCTTAAGGAAAGTTGATTTGAATTTTTATCATCTACAGAATAAATACATTTTGAATTAAAAAATTTTTACTCGCTTTGTCTCAGAAGTCAGCTTTCGTATTTCTTATTTAGATTTTAATTTGTCCTCTTAAATGCCTGAAAGAATATGTGTCATGGAAAACGACCACAGATGAGACAAATGCCAAATATGTTGTTCTGTGAGTCGAAATTTTCTTCTGGAGGGTCTGTGAAATATTGAATTTTGAAAGGCCTATCAAATTAATAGGAGCATTTTAATTTCCGTTCGACTTTCCGTTTTTTTACTACGAACGAAAGAAAATGTGATATTTCTCAATTGTACCCGATTGTAAAAGATTAAACACGCCGTCTCGCTGTAAATGTCGTAGCGGTTCATTTGACCTACCAGTTAATTCACCCGAAGAAATTTGGTAAATGGTTTATATTGATCAACTGACTACACTAGTTCAAATTAATATTACAAAATATCTCAAATACACAAGTTTCAATGAAGCTTTATCAATAGATTTTTGATCCAGTTTTGTAACTGACATTGACAAGACCATTAAGTTTTCGATTTTCTAAGAACAATACTGATCACAATAATTATTTCTTTAATTAAAGGGAAGCTGTTCTTTTGGAAACTTATTTTATCGACATTTCATATGTAACAAATGTAACATATTTGAAATTTATCGAAATTAATCTTTCTATGCAAATGAGTCCTAACTGAATTTTTTGTGACATATGTAAAATTAATTGAAATCAATGTTTTATTATCCGTAGTGCAACTTTAATCATGAAATTTTTTTAAAATATTGAAACCGATATTCTGAATATAACTGATCATAATTGAAACAAATTATTAGAAATTACTATAACTAGTTGTTCATCTTCGAAGGTGATAGCAACTTGGAAACTGCAGTCACAAAAATGTTTGAATATTGGATGTTTCTTGATGGTTAAACATAATAATTTCTAAAATTTTGTTTCAATAAACTTTTCGGATAATAAAGAGTTTCTGTAGCACTGCCCCCAAATGAAAATTATATCTTAAAAAACATTTCCTGAAATAAATAACAGAAATTCCGAGAAATCATTAATTGATTGAATTTTGCTAAACCAAATAATATCTGAATAATTTCTACCGCAGGTTTTACTGTTTCAACTATTTTCAATATTCGTTAGTTATTATGTTCATTATTCAAATGAAATTTTCAGTTGTGATGTAATTTTTCGTGTCTGATGAATGTAGGATTGAAATTAGCTCTCAGGTTACTTCTGAGAAAATGTGAGGCATTAAATTCTTTACATTACCGTGACGAAGATATAAGATATCACAATTGAAAAAATCGAGAAATAACAATGTTCTTCCCATTTGGCTATTAATAACGGACACCCCTATATAACAGGTTAATCATTGAGGAATGATGACTAAACAAATTTTCAAGTTGAAAATTTTTCTGATCAAATTCTTGTTATCTCTAATATTTTGCATCATGATAGATATTTTGAAGGCCATATATGAACATATACGGAGCAACTCATTCAATGTATCACCCATTTGTTGAATAGTTTCGTTATATTAGAAAATAATTTCCTGGGATGCAAAAATGAAACTACAAGAAGCCTGGTTTCGAACGAAATTTCTATGATGTCTAGTTCGGTAGCTGCGGAAGCGCAACGCTCTATTGCAGGACCCTGTATAGCTTCTTTGAGAAATAGTCTACAGATTTGACATTTTCAGGAAATTGACTGCTGAACAAACGTGCAAAAGCTTAGGACTTCTAAGATCGTCAATGATCTTAATAAAGTAATGTTTCATGAACGTTTAGGAAGAAACAAATTTTCTCTAGCCTGTTTCCGAAAATCTCCTTATAGCATAGAATAAACTGTGAAACATCGGGAATCTCTGAAAAGAATAGCTTATTGGATTGAATTCACGTTGATGCTTTGTTAAGCCCTGTTTCCATAGCCCTATTGCGTTTTGCCAGAGCGTCCCTAATATTGATCGACGTACCTGATACATGCATATCTGATGCAACACACAAAAGTACCTAATCTCCTTCAATCTTAAAACATTTCAACCGAACCGTGAAATAATACTTTAATCGCCCTGTAATGGACGAATGCGGACAATGGTAACACCCATATTACCATAGGAAAACTAAAGGGTAGTGAAAATTCTATAAATGAGGGTTTAAGTCAGTTCTGGGATATTACCCTACAGATCTTAAATGAGACAAAATGCTATGGTTCTAATTGTTGAATAATCACAAGTCTACCAAAAAATTTTTCTGGTTTTTTTCTGGTGCCCCGGATTTTTGAATTGATATATACTTGGGGAGTTTAATTCAAATATAAAATCAGTTTTCTCTATCAACTTTAATCTTTTAAAATATTGGAAAAAATTTTTATTTCCATGTAATGAATTCGCTTTCAATTATTTTGTTCTGTATGTCATAATTAATATATTAATTAATAAATTGATCAAAATATTGATGGTCACTGCTCACTATTTTTTTTACCTCTCAGGTAATTTTCGAGTAAGTCTCGGAAAAACTACTCGTCTTTTGAGGTGATCCAATTTTGAAGCTAATTTTTGATTTCTTCGAAAGAAGCCAAGCGTTGACCTGCCAAATGGTGCTGCATCTGTCGAAGATATCCCATTTGATCGTTTCTAAATATTTTTGACAACTTATGCGGCGTGAGGCAAAGCTTTGTCATGCAAAAGAATAACTTTATCATATCCGTTCTTATATTCCGGCCGTTTTCCTCATAATGAACGGTTAAAACGAAGAATTGCAGTCTGTACTAATTAACCATAATGAAATCAGGTTTTAGCAGCTCATAGTACACAAAGCCCCCTTGGTCTTACCAGATCTTCTTCTTCTTCATGTGCCATCTCCGCGTCGGAGGTTGGCAATCATCATAATACCTAAATTTGAATACCAAAACAGATTTAATCTATTAGTCTTCTACAATTTTAATTCCAAAAAATTTTTATTCAAAAAACTTTTAGAATTAAATTAATGTCTACAATAAGCACCCCTTATATTTAATAGACGTATATAATCAAAACTCAATATATAATGTCAAATGGAATAAGTAAACCAACAGATATAAAAAAGTCATCAAAATTAATAAATGAATATTTGAAGGAGACAAAATTTTTGTTTCTGATCTTACCGTTAAGAACACCAATTGCCTTTCAAAAACATGAACACAACTTGAGGACTTCTCAAGAAATATAATTTATTTGAAATATTCAATATATTTAAATATTCAAATAAGTTAATTCAGAAATCTCTCAAAACATGCACTATATCTTCAAAAAACAATTATAATTCTGGTAATCTCTTCATCGGCCCTAAATAATATTCCAAATATCAAAATCAAATACCTATCACTATATCTCACCTCACACTATTTTATCATAATAGCTATTTTAACTTTGGACGCAACTGCTCGGAATACTACATTCGATGTATTTGGTGTTTTTTTCAGAGTGATAGAACTTTGAATTGAGAAAGAACACAATTAAATTAAGATTGAAGTCAAATTTTTTTAGTTGAAAGATAATTTTATAACATTTATGTTTTGAAGATAATTTCCGGTATATGTCCACCACGACTAGCTCTGAGGAACCACATTCGACCAGACCAATTTTGGACCACTTTTTCGAGTAATTCAGGCCTTATTTAATCAATAACACGAGTTATGTTGGCTTCCAAAGCGTCTATTGTTTCTGGTTTATCAGCATAAGCCAATGACTTGACATAACCCCAAAGAAAATAATCCAGTGGAGTTATGTCGCATGACCTTGAAGGCCAATTAATTGGACCATGTCTCGAAATAATGTTATCGCCAAATATTTCTTTACAATAAATCAATTGTTACGGTAGCATCACGTAGAAATAGGAACATGTAGTAAATATACTTACCTGGGTGCTCAAATTGATCACACCGGCCGAACAGAAACTGAGATTGAGCAGAGAATATTGAAAGGTAGAGGGGTCATTGGATGTTTGAACTCAATATTGTGGGCCAAAAACATATCGCGGGAGAAAAAACATCAGATATATAATTCCATCTTTGAGGGTATAGTGCTATACGGGTGTGAGACGTGGCAATTGACTAAGGGTGTGGAACGTCGACTTTTGGCCCTTGAGATGGATTTCTGGCGACGATCTGCAGGAAATTCCAGAATGGACAAAGTAAGGAATGATAGGATCAGAGATATCATGCAAGTCGAAAGAACAATCACAGATGAAATCCAGAGAAGACAACTGATTTGGTACGGGCACGTAGAAAGAATGTGCGACAAGCGTCTACCAAAGATGATTCTGAAATGGACACCACCAGAAAGAAGAAAGAGAGGAAGGCCCAAGAAAACATGGTTTGAGGGAATAGAAAAAGCTATGTCCCAACGAAATCTACATCCAGGGGACTGGCAAGATAGAAAGGCTTGGAGATTAGGAACCGGAAGGCGTAGGACGCTATAAACCCGGAGATATCCCTACTTCCCTACTAATATTATAAATGCGATTGTAAATTTGTTTGTTACGCTTTCACGCAAAAACTACTGAACCGATCATCATGAAACTTTGTACATATACTCTTGAAGGTATTAGAAGTAACATAGGGTACTTTATATTTAAAAAAAAATTTTTTTACGAAAGATAAAACAATTGTTTGTCAAAAAATCGTCAAATTTAGCTACTTCAGTTATGAAGTTTTACTATTATTATACCCTTACCCTTTATCTTTCATACTTATTTAATGACTCCACTGCGGGCGAAGCCGCGGGTAAAAAGCTAGTATATATATATATATATATATATATATATATATATATACGGTAGCAGCATGAGGTGTAGCACCATCTTGTTGGAACCAAAACACTTCTGGGTCGATACCATTCAAATTTTGAAACAAGTAATCATTGATCATCGATCTGTAACGGGCACCATTCACTGTAACATTAGCTCCAGCATCGTTTTTAAAGAAATATGGACCGATGATGCGTCCAGCTTGTAAAGCACACCATACAGTGCATTTTCAGGATGCAATGGAACCTGCAGAACTTCTTGAGAATTGTTTTCACTCCATTTACGGCAATTTTGCTTGTTTACATAGCCGTTCAACCAGAAATGAGCTTCATCACTAAGCACAATTTGACGATGAAAAAGTGGATCAACTTCAAGATGTTCTAGGGCCCAATCAGCAAAACAACGACGCTAATTATGGTCAAGTGGCTTTAGTTCTTGAACCAGTTGGATCTTGTATGGGTGTAGACCAAGATCTTTACGCAAAATTTTCCATGTGGTGGATGCACATCGACATCGAGGAATAAACAAATCTGGATCATCATTAACACTATGACTTACAGCAGCGGTATTTTCTTCTGTACGTACAGTTCTTTGTCTTGTTATTGTTGTAACGAGTAGAGAAAATGTTTTCCGAAATCTATCGATAGTTCGGCGAATAAGCTGCTCTGATGGACGAATTTGTAAACCATAACTTACAAAGCCATGATATTCTGCGCCTTCCCACACTTTTTCTGACCTGAATGTTCCCCTGGAGGATCAGCTGAAGTATGGTATATCGAGAGCCACAGTTAATGTGCCCGAGGTACTGCTGTTTCCTGATTTAATGGTATCTAGGATTTCCATTCTCTTGTTCAACCTCCTAATGACTTCTGTGTTTGTTACATGCTTCGTTCAAGATATCTTAAGGATTCTCCCATACACCGTCATCTAGAATGATTCAAGCCGCTTGATGATCGCTGCATTCAGTGTCCAAGCGTCCACCCCATACAGCAGAGCATCTTGTCAGTCGAATATTCAATTCCAAATTCAGATCTCTCGAACAAAGAACCTTTCTCAATTTATTGAAACCTGTTCTTGCCTTCTCTATTCTTGTCCTGATCTCTCTGGAGTAGTCATTTGAGGAGTTGATTACTTTTCCGAGGTAAAAGTATCTTTCCACTTGTTCAATAATGTTTCCATCAACTATAGGTGATTAATTTTCACTGGAAGTCTTTGAGATCTTCATGAATTTTGTTTTTTTGATGTCTGTTATAAGTCCTATCAGATACACAGCATAAATTCCGAACCTTGAATGTTCGGATGTCAAGGTCGATAACAACGATTGGCAGGACAAAGCGTAGTTTTTTTATTTGGGGTTGTCGTAGAAGATCCAATTTGCGTTACCAGCTACTACCTGGTTTAAAAAACCCTCTCTTTTTTGCCTTTAAATCAGCTCACAAGAAAACTGAAACGAAGAGATATTTGGTTTCAATTCATAAGGAACCCAATCTCCTTGCTCTTGAATAAGTTACACCTGTTGACGGTATTTGCTTTTTTTTAAAGGAACTTGTTATTAGCAGATGTCAGCAATGGGAATAAATGAAATTGTAACTTATCATTTGTTATCGACAGATGTCTTTTATGAGCCGAAGAGATCTCCAAATATTCGAGTAGGTCTAACTTTTTGTTAATGATACCTGAGTAGAATTTCGGTTTTACTGAAATCTATGAAGTGGTTTTTTAATGCAATGAGCAGGAAAAACCTGTGGTTGTTTTATTCTGCAGTATAGATTTTTTATTCGTCTGCTCTAATGTTGATTGAACGACCAGTTTGACCTATGTAAAAGCAGGGCACTTACTACAATGCAATTTTTATATGCCACTTTTTTATTCAATATTCAGATTTTTCTTATTTGTATATATGGTATTGATGTTGTTTTTTCTGAGTCTATTGCAATTTTGGGTAATAATTCTTGGAATATAATTGATACTGTAAAATTTTTCTTCATTTTTTCTTGAAGAGGCGAATATATGGATGCCAGTGATTTTTTATGCTGTTTTTTGGAAATTAATTTATCTGTTATATTTTTTCATAACCGTTAGTTGAATTTTATTTTTTTTTCTAAAATTATCAATTGAGAGGGGGGAAAGCAACCTGTGTACAAGAAAGCGGACATTTCGATATTTCGTGGATGGGAGCTACCATTATGCATTAAGGTGTCTGTGAAGGTTGGTTTTCGGAATATGTCGAATTCGAGGAGATTACTCTTTCTTGTAATTTTTATATCTAGAAAATTGAGTGAATTGTCGGGATTCTCTGTTTCCATGGTAAATTGAATTGTGTTAAAAACTGAATTCAGAAAGTTTAAAAATTTGTATGATGGAACTACAAAAATGAAGAAAGCCTAATGAATACTCTTTAGAATGAAGGTATTGCCAGATGAAACAATGGAATAATAAACTAATAGAAACATCTGTTAACAAAACCTCACGAAATTATTTCTACTACTAAAATTAGCCAGAATAGATAAGTGTTAATCCTGGATAATTTGATTGACACAAAAAGGACACAGCCAACTGTGGTTATGTACAATTCCCAATATGTTATAATTCCATATCAATATATCCGACACATTTTTTCGATAAATCCGGAATGGACATAAATATTCAAAAGATTCTGTACTGTTCCGGTATAAGCTGCCTTTTAGATCGGCTGGATCAAATGGGGATAAACGGTTTTTGCTCGCGACAAGGGGTCCCTTTGGACGTAAGCCATGTTAGATCCAAGACAATGGGGCGAATTACACCGGCTTGTGGTCCGAGCTCAGTTGAGCACCCCTGACGTTGCCTTTCAGAACTGTTCTTAGTATTTGCACAGGATGATTTATATTAGGATACTGAATACTAACTAACTGATTGATCAGACTGTGGCGATAAGGCAAATATACAAATTGCTTCGACAAAACTGATTAATAATATAGGGAGATATCTAGGAAGCTTTTTGGAAGATGGAAATCTTATAACATATAGTCCGTCTAGAAAGTATCCAGAATGTATTATTTTTCATAATTTTGATATACTTCTTTTCAGTAACATTCTGAGACAAAAGTAATGTATAAAATAGGTTGTGCAAATAATCGGCTATGGCCAAAGTTGCATGGCACCACTATTTGTCAAATATAGTTGCTTGTCCACAGCTATAAAATTCATGAAATAAAGTCGCAACTAGAAAAAAAACCCGGTAGAATACTTGTATAGAAAAAGTTTTCGAAATGTTTAAAAGCTAATGCAGTTGACTGAACTGGGAAAAAGTGCTGTATATGAGACAATTAAAAGGATAAAAAATGGCATGGATATGAGGCATAGACCAGTTTCAGGAAGATCGAGTAAGATTGAAGGGAACAGTTTAAACGCTTTATTGGCCTAGGATGACAAAATCTGCGACTGGGGTTTCGCAAATTGGCTAACGGATTTGTACATCAACGAGTATGTCCAGAAATCATCCGTATGTCACTGAGAAGACAAGGCTGCATATCAAAGAAACCAAAAAAAAATCCATATAATGCCATCTTTACAAAAGGAAAGGATAGAAAGTTGTCAACGTTTTCAAGGAGGTTATTTTAATAGTGTCTTTATGTCTGATGAAAGTTGTTTCCAAGTTGGTGAAAATCAATCCTATTTAAACAACCTCTCACCGTTCAAATTCCCAAATTTCCCACTAAAATTATGGTTTGGTGAGCAATATCTCGGCGTGGTGCTACACCTCTCTGTATAATTGATGGTACCATTAATAATGAAAAGTATTGTAGCATTCTTAACGATTTTCTCCTTGAAACGGCCCATGCTTTAAATCCAGAGAGGTGGAATTTCAAGCAGGATAATGCAAGATACCATAATTTGGCCTATACTCAAGCTTGGATGCAAGAGCACCAAGTGACAACCATTTCATGGCCAGCAGCTTCACCAGATCTTAGTCACATTGAAAACAGATGGAGGTTGAAAGAGCAGAGCCATGAAATAAAGATGATTTAATTTAGTAAGTTTCACATTCCTGGATTACCAACATCGAAAATTATGGAGGCGATCTAGTTTCGGGTGTACCTCGACGTTTACTCAAGTATTTACAGTTAAATGGATATTGTATGAGTAAATAAGATGAATATTTTGTTACAATGTTCTAATTCAAGAATTAGAAAAATTGTTCCTTCTCTGTTGATACTTCAAATAAAGTTTGTTATTATTATTATACTGAATAATTATAATTAAGCTTTGTTTTTTCCGGATACTTTCTAGAAGGATTATATATAGGTATGTACATGAACATACATAAAGAGAAAACTCTACTATTCCAAGACCATATAAAATTTTCAAAATAAAGGATAGATAAAAAATAGTGGAACCAGAATTTGAAAATATTACAAAAAATTTTTTTCGTTTTCCCCATCAAATATTAACTGAATTTAAATTAATATAAATCATCAAAATAAGTTCAACTTACCAGAAAGATGTATATTGAATTCATACGAGTTACACATTTCGAAGGCATGAGGAGATTACTTATGAAAATAATCAGAACCCACGTGCACTCTGAACACAGAAAACATTAATAAATGTTATTCCTCCCAAGCAATGTTCCATGAAAAGAAAAATTGACCAACACTTCGAGAACTATACTCAATTGAGGAATATTTCGTAGATCTTTGAGTGTATATGAAATTAATCCATAATTTACAGAATTAATTGAAATGCCAGTCGATAATTGGTAGAAGTAATTCAAATAAGGGTTAATTCAGAATAAAATTTTGAAGTTTCCTCAAAATATATCGAAGATTGATGCTGAAATATCAAAATAATATCAGAGCATATATAATCAATATAAAATATTTTTCAATGTCTAGGAAAAAAATGTTTTCCTCTCACGACACAAAAAATATTAATACAAATGTATTAACACAGCATAAGAGCATAGGAATCTTTTATGCATATATTTGTGTTTCTTTTTATATTTTCTTCTCTAGGAAAAAACTTTTTTCGCATTACGACATATTAACACAAATGTATTAACACAACATATATACGTATGTACTGTCATGGATTTTATGAATTACACCTTGTAAACAGGTATAAATAATCATTATTCAAAAACTCAGATAATGAAAATCAATAAAATTCAAGGAAAAGTCTCACCGTTGTATATATGTTGACTCAGAGTATAATCAGACCAAAATAAATTAAATTAGATCAATTCATTCAGAAATATAGATAATTCAATTCATCAACATACTCACAAGCCAAAATTTTAAAGAATAAGCATATTTAGGATACATAACCACTAGTCGTGTGAAAATTAATTGAACGATATTCAAAAATCAAGAAATCCTTTTGATAATCTCAAATAGAACTCACAGGGAGCATTCAATTGATAAATATTAAATGTTTAAGAAAGCTAAAGTTACAATAAATAGAAGTAATTTGAAGGTAGATATCTGGTTTGAAATTAGTAAAGAAATTGTTGAAAAGATTTGTTACTATCATGAATTATATATAAACTTTAGCGAAATTATTGGCAAAGAAGAGGTTAAATTAAATCTAACTCACCAGAATTATGTAAATAGGACAAATTTGATCAAAATTCAGTTAATTAGGGAAAATATAGTATCTACGTCAGATTTTCTGAAATTATGAATGTGAGAGATATCTTTGAAGATGTTTATGCATTGATAAACTTGAATTATTATATAAGCTAAAGAAATTTAATCAAATTCATAAGTAGTATTCAGTCAAAAGGATTAGAATTAAAAAAATGTATATGAAACAGTAATTTATTTCCACAAAATGTTTGTACTACTACAAAAATTGTTTCACTACGATGTGGCTTCTTCAGGTATTACATTGTACTGTCTGATGGTATTCAGTGTAACCGAGTTTAAATACATTTTTAGGTACGTGACTAAATAATGGAAGCACAAGTCATAAAAACTCTAGGTGTTTATTGGAGTTTGCCGCTAAAAATGCCATTAACGAAAAATATTCAGTAATGGAGACTTATCAACATCTGTTTGTTCGTTCAAAAGGATTTTACGGAAATTATACCTGTTGATTTCAAGAAATTCTAAAAGTGTTAATCTGGAACTTTTGCTTTCAACGTGGATAATTTCATAATTATTGTTGAAATTATGCCTGAATTCCTTAAGATGATTAGCATATGTCGAATGTACAGAATTGAATATATAACGCCTTTGGTGTTCTTGAATACATTTCTTGAATGATCTACCAGTCTGGCCAATGTATACTAAAGGGCAATCTTTGCAAGTCAACTTGTAGACTCCGGATTTATTTTCTTTATTTGTAGGGTCTTTATTGTTAATAACCTTAGTACCTACATAAAAAACAATAAAGATCGAACAAATAAAGAAAATAAATCCGGAGTCTACAAGTTGACTTGCAAATCAATCTCTTCATAGGAAAATAAGTATTTAAACTCAACTAATTTTCATAAAATTAGTACCAAATTATTCATAAAATTATAGGTTAATTTTCAACAATAATTCCAAACCAACAAATAGTGCAAATTTTGTAAAATCATCGAAAGCATCATTTTTCAATAATTTTGACAGAAGTATGTTTTGGAATTCCATTTTTCGTGAAAAATATAAGGGGGAAAGCAGGGAAAACGTCATTCAGTATTAATATACTCGGGAGCACATAACGTCACAGTGATTAAATATTTTCTCTCTTTAATAATCCAGTTTCAAAACCTAAAAAGAAATTAACATTATTATTGTGAATGGAAATGTGATCAACAAATACGTTACCTGAGTATTCTGAATGGAAATATCGTACATATACATCAAGAATTCACCAATTTAAATCCAAAAGAAGCAATCCACGAAGTGGGCAGGGAAATCAGAACATTCCAACATTGTTAATTGATGAACAAACTTACCACAGGTAGAGATAATTTTATTTCTGTATTTATTTCAAATTTAATTTCAGAATCAAATCATTTCTTGTTTACGTTAGAATTACGGTATTTAAAATTAAGGTAGGTTAGAACATATAGTAGGTTAGTTTAGTAGTCACAGATTTTTATATTTCAAACTACTTTGATTCAATATTTAATTTAAAAATTAACTTAATAAAAATTCAAATTGAACCCTCCCGATTAAATCATATCAAAATTAATAATATTTAAATTTGAATTAATTCATAATAAAATTATAATCTTAAGAGTTAGCTGGCGAAACAACACACAATACAAGCAACTATATACAAGGGTGATCTAACAAGTATTCATATTAAAACTAAATAAAAATTCATAACTATTGGCTACCAAAACGTAGGATTGCTAAATAATAAATCATTTATAATAATTCAAAAATATAATATAAACAAAAAAAAAATCCTTCAATAAATTCATAACAGTAGATATACAATATCAAATCGAATAAAATTCTCAAAATGGGGGATAGATAAAAAATAATTGAATTTGTCTCTTTGTGTGTGATTATTGAACAGGTAGAATAGTTACAACAATCTTGTTCCTGAATCCTGAAGCCAAATACTCGCAAAATTCCAGAAGATTTGATATGACGTGCACATCTGATAAATGCTTGTAATTTTGTGGTAACTTAAATATAAATAATTAAGGTCAACAATCATTACCATAAAATATATGACAACTATATATTGTGCAGAATAGCAGCTGAAGCAGCTAATTTATGGAACAAGCTGCGCTCTGCTGTTTCGGGTTTAAAAAACCAAGGAATCAAATATCACAAACAATATAAGTAGAGCTTAATATAAATAAGGGTGAAGCTGTTTTATATAGGCTGTTTTATAGCTTGTGTACATATAAATACACCAGTTTTCTACTGATAGTTTCATCCAATTTATTTTTCAGATCCATTCGGAATATATTTTTCAATCTTGTTTTTTGTAGTATATGGATATGATCCAATTTTTTAAGTTATTTTAAATTTGAATTTAAGATTTTGCCCTGAACAATATGATTCCGAATGAAATCTAACACAATACAATTACGAAAGTTTTTATATTCATATTGAATTTTCCTTCCTTTTATATTTTCATATATCGACCTTCTTGAAAGATTTTCCTCCAGAAATTCACATATTAAATTCTGATGGTTCTTTCTAAAAATAATAACATTAATTTAACTTTAATGTTCATAAATATATTTGGTTTTTTTTTTTTTAATTTGAATTAATACATATAATAATAAAAATCAAAACTTGATTATTAATGTGATAGGTTGTGAGTAAAATTTTCCTTGGGGAAAATCATTTCAGAAACACGTCTGCAGCATACCTCTGTGCTTAGCACCTCAGATGTTACTTTGCCGTTCGGCTGTGGTAGATTACTTGCACGCTCGGTATATATAGTAATAGGTTGGAGAAAAAATACATTATTCTTGTGTGAACTTCTAGACTTTATATAACGTTTCAGATGGTGTGATTCTGGTCAAATATGCACCGCTTTGTTCTATAATTTGTTGCCATTCTAAGTTAGCTTCAAAATGCCTCTCTCATAAAAGTATTGGTCCTTGGCGATTTTCATAATCTTCTCTTGATTTCATATTATAACCCATCGTAGATTTTCTGGAGATTCAAATCTTCTTAACTCAAGGGGGAGTTTTTATAGAATTCCCTCATTTGATCGTCCATTTAAATGAAGTTTCTTCAAACAAAACCAAAATAAACAGAATACACAACGTCAGACTCCATCACTCATCCACTGCTGATCGACAGATCTTATATACCTATATTTCATTTCCACATTTCAAAAGTGAAGGCTAAACGGTAACCTTATATTTTCATATGAATGAAAAAAGGGACAGATGGTCTGAAAATCGAGCACATAGGAAATTTAATTATTCGGAGGGAGCAAATAACTACTATTGGTCTCGATGGGGGAATTCATTGTGTTCGAAATGCCGAAAATTGATCCCTATGGCAGGGGCTCTTAGGTCCCCCAAAACCGAAGAGGGATTACTGCCTGGACCAAACCCATTCGCTCCAGATCAAACACATACTTGACTAAAATCTTCATGAATAAATAATTAGCGTTAGGTGTTTATTCGGTCCTAATTGACAATTCGGTCAAAGTAAATAAATGGACGGCGTATTTGCTTAAGATAGGGTATTTGATGCGATGACCATTATGGTATTTTAGTTTTTCTGCACTCGTAGCAGGAGGCTATCAAATTTATTAGGAATAGAAATAAGTTTTTCAAATATCAAACAGATTTATTCTGTTAACCTCCTACATATTTTCATTAAAAAACAAATTATTCAAAAACTTTTTAGAATTAAATTAAATAAATGTCTTAAAAAATACAGTTTCAATTCAGTAAACATATAGAATTAAAATAAAATAATAAGAATAGGTTTTTTACTTGATAGAAGGAATATTATAAAATTTGAATATCCAAACAGATTCCTTTTATCAAGTAAAAAACTTCTTTTTATTATTTTATTTCATATATAATAAATATTTATACTTAGGTTTGATAAAACTCATTATGAAATATCAAGTGGTTTGAAGAAAACCATATAATACATTACAGCTTTCTGTGATGAACATAAAATATCTTGGATTTTAAAGTTGTGTGTTCAAAACGAGAATATCACTAGGTCTGTGAGGTGAGTTATATTTGTTGTTAATTAATTTCATTTTTTAAATGTGATGTAGGACCGATGAAGAACTTATCGGACTTCTGAATGAAGATATAATACATATTTTGAGAGATTTTTGAAGTATTAGGATTACAAATAAGTTTCCGCCGTTTTATTGTAGATGGCGCGGCACGGAGTTTCGGTTAGCTTTCGCAGATGATAACCGGCTTAAAAAATAGTTTGGACATTCAAGAACAACATAACCTATTAAAATAATTGATTTTATCTTGGTGAAATATAATTTTTATGAGTTGAAAATGTCAAAATTTGAGCCAAGTAAGCGTCATTTGCGGGAAATATTAGTTTACTTCTTTAATTTAAAGAAATCTGCTGCTGAGGCGCATCAATTGCTCGTAGAAGTATATGGTGAGGGGGCTTTAAGTGAGAGAATGTGTCGAGAGTGGTTTCAAAAGTTTAAAAACGGTGATTTCGACGTAGAAGACAAAGATCGCAGTTAAAGGCCAAAAATATACGAGGATGCAGAATTGGAGGAATTATTGGAGGAAGATTCATCTCAAACACAAAAAGAACTTGCTCTAACATTAGAAGAACTCAGCAAGCAATCTCACATCGTTCTTCTATAGTAAATATTTGATTTGTGTTAAAAAACGGCGAAAACTTATTTGTACTACTAATAACTTATTTAAATACTTAAATATATTAAATATTTCGAATGAATTATATTTTCTGATAAGTCATTAAAATTATGTTTTGTATTTTTGAAAAGAAATGAGTTTTCATAATTGTAAGATTAGAAACTGAATTTGGTCTCCTTCAAATTTTCATCTATTAATTTCAATTGTCAATTTATATTTCTTGGTTTATTTATTCCATTTGATATTGTATATTGAAATTTGTTTTTATACGTCTATTACATATAGGCTGTGCTAATAAGGCATTAATTTAATTTAAAAAAAATGTTTGAATAAAATTTTCTGTAATTAAGATTATAGGAGACTAACAGACTAAATCTGTTTTGATATTCAAATATAGAATTATCACTAATTACACAGTATCAAAAGGACTAAAAGAATTCGAAAAAATATAAATTACTAATGAAAATACTAAATAAACACTTGAAGGATACACAATTTTGTTTCGTATCTTGTATCATGAAAACCAAATCCCTTTCAAAAAATGTAATACATTACCTCAAGAACTTCTTTAAAAGTAACTTACTTCAAATGAATTCCTTCAAAAAAATTCCTAAAACATCCAGCACATCTTCAAAAAGCAATTCAGAATTCCAACAACGAAAACTCCCCAGTCTCATTTCATATTTAAAAAATTAGAATAATTAACAAAAAATTACCAGACCAGCCAAATGTCCTCAACAAAAGCCAGAATATGGTGAACTTGTTGGAAATCTAAGTTGCTTTTTGAAGATGTGCTGCATGTTTTAGGAATTTTGTGCCTCCAGTAATGATACGCTTCAAAAATGAATGATTTTCGTGACGTTTGAGAAGTGAATCACAGACATCAACGCGACGACACAAATTTCTCTCCGTAAGAACATGGGGAACCCATATATCGAGCTTCAAGGTTAAACCTAGGCCTTCCAAGTGGTCTTGAATTCGATAAATTCAACCTATTACGTGTTGTTATTCGCCGTTAAGATCAACTAATGCCTTCATCATGTATTTATCAGATTCAATCGACCTTCCGGAACGTGGTACATTTTCAACATCAAAATTGCCGGATCGAAATTTTGGCAAACCAAACCAAAGTTTTACTTATACAATATTCCGAATCTCTACCACATTTTGGATCCTATTTGAACCTACCTACCCTCACCTTTCGCCCTTAAACGTCAACGGTGACACAATGACGCGCTCCCTTCAAATTCAGATTAGTTCAGATGACATAACCCGACAATACTCAGGTGTAGAGATTTTTTCATGCCTGTATGCTCTGCATTGTCGGGAGTTGTCTACCATAAGATATCATCTTATTGTTCCTTTTATACACGAGGTGTCAACATATCACGCTAGATTTGTAGTCTTTTGGGGCGAGTTTTTTACGTAATTTGGAAATTTTTTGGCGCATCTGCGGGTAATTTGTAGGTTGAATGGGCAAAGCTGGAGGATATGTGAATTCGGTCAGTATCTGGTGAAAAAAACTTGAGCATGCAATTATACCGGGTGCCCAAGTTATGTCTGGCCAGATTTAACAAGTTTCTACAGGCAATTTGCTACAAAAAAGTTCCTATGTCTGATTATCTTTCTATGTGAAGTTATTCCAGATTTTATTATTTTGTAACGTTTCTCATTGTTTCACTAAAAACACAACATAAGTTGAAAACTAGTATTTCAATCAATATTCAGCGTACACCATTAAAAATAGCGAAATATTCTCCTTAGAATAGTGAGAGTACTTTTATCAGGATTTTTATGAAAAACTCACCTATTATAGGGTGGTTAGGAAACAAATGATTATAAAATTTTCTTCGGCCATAATCTTTGATCAAAGTTTACTCTAAATTCCGCCCCTAAAAACCCCATGGAAATAAATTATGGGTGAAACTTGCCTTATTTATGTATCTTTTCAACGACTCATAATATCGGGTGTTCTTTTTAGAGTGATAGAACTTTAAATTGAAATAAAACATATTGAAATCAAAATTGAAGCCAAATTTTCCTTTTATTTGAAAGATAATTTTATGACATATATGTTTTAAAAATAATTTCCGGCATATGTCCACCACGACTAGCTCTGAGGAACCGAATTCGACCAGACCAATTTTGGACCACTTTTTCGAGTAATTCAGGTCCTATTTCATCACAAACACGAGTTATGTTGGCTTCCAAAGCGTCTATTGTTTCTGATTTATCAGCATAAACCAATGACTTGACATAACCCCACAGCCCCATAGCCCCAAAAAAATAATCCAGTGGAGTTATGTCGCATGATCTTGGAGGCCAATTAATTGGACCATTTCTCGAAATAATGTTATCGCCGAATCATTCTTTCAATAAATCAATTGTTATGGTAGCAGCATGAGCTGTGGTACCATCTTGTTGGAACCAAAACACTTCTGGGTCGATACCATTCAAAGTTTGAAACAAATAATCATTCATCATCGATCTGTAACGAGCACTATTCACTGTAACATTAGCTCCAGCATTGTTTTCAAAGAAATATGGACCGATGATGCCTCCAGCGTGTAAAGCATACCATACAGTGCATTTTCAGGATGCAATAGAACCTGCAGAACTTCTTGAAGATTGTTTTCACTACACTTACGACAATTTTGCTTTTTTACATAGCCGTTCAACCAGAAATGTGCTTCATCACTAAATACAATTTCACAATAAAAAAGTGGATGAACTTCAAGCTGTTCTAAGGCCTAATAAGCAAACAAACCACGCTTATTATGGTCAAGTGGCTTTAGTTCTTGAACCAGTTGGATTTTGTATGGGTGTAGACCGAAATCTTCACGCAAAATTTTCGATGTGGTGGATGCACAGAGTACAACTTGTTGTGAACGTCGACAAATAGACAAATCTGGATCATCATTAACACTATGACTGACAGCAGCGATATTTTCTTCTCTAGGTACAGTTCTTTGTCTTGTTGTTGTTGCATCGAGTAGAGAAACTGTTGTCCGAAATCTATCGATAGTTCGACGAATAAGCCCTGATGGACGATTATGTAAATTTTTCGAAGTGCTCTATAAGTTTTGCGACTAGAACACTGATTTTGAAAATAAATTTCAACAATTTGTAAACGTTGTTGCGGAGTGAGTCTTTCCATTATAATTTGCCAATGCTTACTGAACAGAAATGTCAAAACAACATGGCTTCTACCTTCTGTCAAATCACAGTTATCCCTATCGAAAGTTCTATCACTCTAAAAAAAAAAACACTCGACAGTTGATAGAGACAAACTGATTTCATATTTGAATTAAACTCTCCAAGTATATATCAATTCTAAAATACGCGGCACCAGAAAAACAAATTTTTTTGTTGTTTATTCAACAATTAGAACCATAGCATATTGTCTGATTTGAGATCTGTAGGGTAATATCCCAGAAATTTTGAATTTTGAATCTATCGGTTCAAAAATCTACACTTTGAACAACTCATTTTATCGGTCACATTTCCTTGAATATATCTAAATTGAAACTTAACACATTTCACGATTTTTATCCATGAGGAGACAGACTAAGACTGTTACATTTTCTCATAGGAAAAGTTTATGTGAATAGTTTCCACAGTTTTTCTTCCATTCGAATCTATTCAACAATATTATTCTCCAAAAGGGCGTAACAGATTTTCAACCACTCATTCAAATATTTTATAATAAATAATTATGATATACTTATTAGGTTCACGTGAATAACTCTCAAAAAAGTATAAATACTCAAAGAAAAGTGTTATATCTACTGCAGTAATCGGTTTATTGAAAGCGCCACGCGCTGTGTCACGTGCATCCTATTAATATAATAACTCTTCAATACTCAATTTCTCCTGCTTATTAGGGTATCAGTTTAACAATAAACTACATTAATTACAGTAATAGAAGAAAGTACACGCCTATATTTTTCAAATTTGTATACGTATTTATTATATTCAAAAACTGAATGAAGATGAAGTCAGTTTTGGTGTTTAGAAAATTTGAAAAGATTGAAAAAAATTCGTCTTATTTATTATCGTTTCCGATCATTCGTAATATCATGTTCTCAAACAATTTCTGAGTATTTTTTATTGATATTGTTTATACCGTTTTTATACACGTTCGTTAAATTCTCGGAACCCGAAATTATGTTGACTCGAATTTGGATTCAAACAGTCTCAGTTTTTGCTAGTATATTACTAATAACAATTATTTCGTCAATTTACTCCCTTTCAGGTAAATACTATAATTAACCAACAAGTTTCCATAAATATACAGGATTATCCATTTTGTACATCCGAAAGTAAACGTAAATAAAACACATTTAGAATATCGATCAAATTTGTCATATCTGTTGTGTGAAAAATATATAAATTGTAATGTTGAGTAGTAAATTCTTCTATGTTTTAAAAATGGGTTGAAACCCGAAATATATATGTCAACAACGTTAATTAAATTTTTGTGAAACTTAAACCAAGTGCATTTGTCTACTTCATTAATATCCAAAATATTTCATCAAGTGATTTGCGAGAAATCAATATTTTAATATAAAAAAAAACAGGTTTTTACTTGATAGAAGTATTATTCAAAAATTTTTTGAATATCATACAGATTTATTCCGTTCACCTCCTACAAATATTAATTTCAAAAAATTTTTGTTCAGAAATGTTTAGGGAGATTCTGTGTCAATTTAATAGACATATAGAATTGAACACTTATCACACATTATTGGAGGGAATAAAAGAATTCAAAGAAATATAAATAATCAAATAAATCAACTGAATAAATACTTGAAGGGGACAAAATTTTGTTTCGTTCCTTGTTTTATTAAAACCAAATTCCTTTCCAAAATGCAGAACACAACCTCAAGAACTTCTTCAAAAACCACTTGCTCAATATAAATTCCTTTAAAAAAAATCCTAAAACATGCAGAACATCTTCAAAAAGCAATTTAGAATTATTACAACGGCAAACCATCAGCCCTACTCCGCATTTAAAACATTTAAATAATTAACAAAATATCTTACCCTACCAATTAAATGCGGATATCTGAACAAACACCAGAATGAAGTGAACTTCATTCATCAAGTGATGATATGTTATAAATTTAAACTAGAATATGTAATTATCATAAATATAATACAATAAAATAATAGACAGAGGTTTTTTACTTGATAGAAGGATTATTCAAAAAATTTTCGAAAATCATATTAGGAGTACAAATAAGTTTCCGCCGTTTTATTTTAGATGGCGCGGCACGGAGTTTCGGTTAGCTTTCGCAGATGATAACAGGCTTTAAAAATAGTTTGGACATTCAAGAAAAGCATAACCTATTAATATCATTGATTTTATATTGGTAAAATATAATTCTTATAAGTTGAAAATGTCAAAGTTTGAGCCAAGTAAGCGTCATTTGCGGGAAATATTAGTTTACTTCTTTAATTTAAAGAAATCTGCTGCTGGGACGCATCAATTGCTCGTAAAAGCATATGGTGAGGATGCTTTGAGTGAGAGAACGTGTCGAGAGTGGTTTCAAAAGTTTAAAAACGCCGATTTCGACGTAGAAGACAAAGATCGCAGTGGAAGGCCAAAAATTTACGAGGATGCAGAATTGGAGGAATTATTGGAGGAAGATTCATCTCAAACACAAAAAGAACTTGCTCTAACATCAGAAGTCATTCAGCAAGCAGTCTCACATCGTTTAAAATCATTAAGAATGATTCATAAACAAGGAAATTGGGTTCCATACGGCGGAAACGTATTTGTACTCCTAATATTTAAAGAATTTTTATATTTAATATTATATAATATGGATTTTCATGAAGTGAAGACTGATTCAATAAAAAAAATACCCCATATAATGTTCTCACATTATTACTGTTCTGGAAGGACAAAATATAATCCCAGCCACTTATGTAGCTCAAGCCCTAAAGCTTTCACAGTTTTTTCGACGCCAAGCCTATCAGTTGACAATCCTCCACCAAAACTACCACCAAAGGACGTAATTGATATCAATACGTACTTCAGAGGGAGGTGTGATATGGTTTATAGCGTAAATCGCTTCATTACACGCAGCACGCGTTGTGTCGCGTGCGACCAATAAGATAATATCCGCAAGGCACGTGTAGCATGAAGTGTTATGATATGGAGCTTTCACGCCATGTGAATCCTCTGAGGAATATTACAGACCTAAAAAACTGATACTTCGAAATGAATTGTTTTTATTCGACAGATGATACGTCATATTGAGAGAAATTCGAAGAGGATCTATGACACTTGAGAGTGTGTCATATGTGGATCAATTAGTTCATGATATTATGTTGGGAAAAGAAATCCTCATGGCGGTAAAAAACTCCGTACGATAACTATTTAGCGTTTCGTTCACAGGCATTAGATAAATGGTGTTAACAAATATAGACTGGAAATTCCCCAAAAGGGTTTTTCCAAATATTTCAAACAACAACCAGATCAATCAAATTTTTGATCTCTTTAGAATTAATTTGAATAAACTGTCCAAGAAACACTGTTTCTGCTCATAGACATACTGGTATGGAAAAGATAGTCGGAAACATGGAAAATTCAATGTTAATCAAGAGGACGACGACGTTCCAGTGGAGCAGTGGAAGAATCAAAGCCTCAACGTGATGCGATGATTAATAAACGACCAGTCTCTCTCAGTGAAGTTAGAGAGATGCTTCGATCGAAACGATACTCTGCACTCAGTAATCAAAATTATTCGCACTTCAAAGGTGGGATGCGTAAGACTATATCGGTTGAAAATAAAGTAAATCGAAATGTTCATGTAGAAAAAAATCAGATAATGAAATTGTACTTTGGTGGTCAATCAATTCAAGAGAGAATGAATTCATTTATTGTTGCCTTTGAAGATAGGCCGATTCCTTCAAATTCGGGTGTTACTCAAATAATTAAAAAATTGAAGAATTGATACGAAACATGATTTTTCAACATACAGGAAACAAACCCATACTGACATTCATTTCACCTCAAATCATCCATTTTCCTTAAAATTAGCAGCAAATAATAGTATGTTATATAAATTAGTGAACATACATTCTGTCAAGAAAGTACCGGGAATTATCGATTTAAATCTGGCGGGGCAATGAGGCAGGTAAACATTTTTTTCCTAGGTTGGTACCACTGTCCTTAATTACTATGCCAAGCTTGAGCGGGATCTGTCAACTAGTGTGTTTGCAACAGCTGATTAAGTCAGTCGATGTCAGAGTGCGTGCCGATTTTTACTATGGGTGATTACGTTGAGCAAAGAATTTGTTTAAAGTTTTGTGTTGCAAATGAATTTTCGTGTGCCGATGCATTGAAAATATTGCAAAAGGCCTTTGGTGATAATGCTCTATCGAAAACTCGTGCATATCAGTGGTACAGAGCCTTCAAGGACGGTCGTGAAGTGGTCGCCCATCGACGGCTTCGATCGAAGATAACATCGATAAAATTAAGGAAAGGGTGCTGGAAAACCGTCGTACCAGCTTGAGAGAGATAGCACATGATCTTAAGATATCCCACGAGTTCGCACGTACGATTTTGATTGATATTTTGGGCATGAGAAAGGTGGCCGCACGACTCGTACCGAAAGACCTGAATTTTCTTCAAAAACGTCATCGCGATCAGGTTGCTTCAGACATGCTGGATCGCTGTGATTCGAGTTCTACATTCATGGAACGCATTATAACTGGTGATGAGACCTGGGTCTACGAGTACGATATGCAAACAAGCCAGCAATCATCGGAATGGGTGGCAAAAAATGAGCCGAAACCGAAAAAACCACGCCAAAGCCGCTCGGAAATGAAGGTGATGCTCATTGTTTTCTTCGATATCCGTGGCATGGTGCACTACGAATTCGTTCCAGAGGGTCAGACGGTAAACAAGGAGTATTACCTAGGCGTTATGAAACGTTTGCGTGAGCGGATCCGTAAGAAGCGGCCAAATTTGTGGGCGAACAACTCATGGATTTTGCATGACGATAACGCGCCTTCTCACCGAGCTACGATTGTGACTGACTTTCTCGCCAAAAACTCAACAAACGTGCTTCAGCAACCACCGTATTCGCCGGATTTGACTCCCTGCGACTTTTTCCCCTTCCCAAAACTAAAATTGCCCCGTTTTGAGTCGATTGAAGCCATAAAACAAAATTCGGCGCGAGAGGTAAAGTCCATGCTGGAAAGCGCCTATAAAAAATGTTTCGATAATTGGAAGTGCCGTTGGCATAGATGTATTGCAGCAAATGGAGCCTATTTTGAAGGCGACCCAATAAATTTTGACGATTAAATGTAAAAATATTGTTTTAATTGAAAATTCCCGGTACTTTCTTGACAGAGTAGTATACATACTCATATAGTTTGTTTCAATACATGTGTATTAATACGTTTCATGTCGGGATGTAGAAAGGTTTTTTACGAGACATTGAAAATTATTTCATATTAATTATATATAAGGATATCAATTCGATAGTTTTTCTACATAGTTTCAATAAATATTGTAGAAGGTAGAATATATAATTCTGAATTTAAAGTCATTTAAATTTTACTTCTATCAAGTATTGACTCACTCACATTCAAATTAATTTATAATTTTTATGCAGTCGTTTAAGTTAGGTGCCTAGCAGAAAATTCCCGGTACTTTCTTGACAGAGTAGTACCTATGACACATAACAATTTTGACAAAGAGTAAAACACTATTGCACAGTGTTGAACAAGGGTCTCAATTTTCCAATTATAGAGAATCTTTTTGTAAAAATACAATTAAAACTAGCTTTGTCATTAGTATAGCCCAAGAGCAATAATTTAGTAGAAAATAAATATATTTCATTAACATATTTTTGATCAAAAACAAAAGAGGGAGCTAGATATTCAAAGATAAATCATAGCTTCAACATTTCTTACAAAACCAACAATTCACTAGGAAAATCAATAAAAAATAATGAAGACGAAATATCAAAGAACAAGAGATCAGGTGTTTATGAGCTAAGTTTGTATAGGTTGGAAGATCCTTCCAGATAAGACTAAGAGGACATAAAAACAAAAAGAATTCAACTTATGCAGAACACATTTTTGATAATAAATTTCAAATTTTATACGTTGAAAACAAAAGTCTCATACTAAACTTTTTAGAAATGGTAGAAATTAATAGGTATTATAAAGAACAAATTGTATTAAATGATCAAACGGAATTAACCAGATCACCCAATTGAACCTTTTTCGAAATAAAAAAGAAAATAAAATAGAAAAAGGCTTTTTACTTGATAGAAGAAATATAACAAAATTTGAATATCAAAACAGATTTACTCTGTTAGTCTCCTATAAATTTAATTAAAAAAAATTTCATTCAAAAATTTTCAGAATGAAATTAATGTCTAACAAGCACAGCTTATATTTAATAGACGCATAAAATCAAAACACAATATACAATATCAAATGGAATAAATAAACCAAAGAAAAAAAAATATATATAAATTGTCAATAAAAATTAATAAATGAATATTTGAAGGAGACAAAATTTTGTTCCTGATCTTACAATTATGAAAAATACTTCCTTTTCGAAAATACAAAACATAATTTAAGGACTTCTCAAAAAATATAATTTATTTGAAATATTTAATATATTTAAATAAGTTATTCCAAAAGTCTCTCAAAACGTATCATACCTCCAAAAAACAATTAGAATTCCGGTAAGGTCTTCATGTATCCTACTTCACATTTAAAAAATAAAATCAATTAACAAAAAATATAACTCACCTCACAGACCTCGTTGTATCCTCACTTGAACACACTAACTTTAAAATCCAAGATATTTTATCTTCGTCACAAAAATCACACAAAGCTGTAACGTATCGGGTGTTTTTTTAAGAGTGATAGAATTTTAAATTGTAATAAACCACATTTAAATTGAGATTGAAACCAATTTTTTTTTCATTTGAAAGATAATTTCATGACATTTATGTGTTACAATTATGGAAACTAATTCCTTTTCAAAAATACAAAACATAATTTGAGGACTTCTCAGAAAATAATAATTTATCTCTCAAAACATGTATTATATCTTCAAAAAACAATTTGAATTCCGATAAGGTCTTCATCGGTATTACTTCACATTTGAAAAATAAAATTAATCCACAACAAATATAAACTTTGAATATCAAAACAGAGTCAATCTGTTAGTCTTCTACAATTTTAATTTCAAAACATTTAAAAAAAAAAACTTTTAGAATTAAATTAATGTCTTAAATAAGCACTACTCATATTCAATAAACGTATAAAAATCGAAATTCACTATACAATATCAAATGGAATAAAACAATTCAAAAATTAAATTATTAATTAAAACTAAAAATAAGTAATATCGAATGTTTCGTTCCAAATATACGCACCTGAACTCGTCAGAAAGGCACGTGGTACGTATGTTTCGCCCTTGACGAACATTTGAAAACATTTTCAGTTTGTGGTCTTATAATTTATGAAAACTAAATCTTTTTCAAAAATACACAATATAATTTTAAGAACTTCTTCAAAACTATTAAATTTATTTGAAATATTTAATATGTTTAAATATTCAAATAAGTTACTTCAAAAACTATCAAAATCATATAGCACATCCTCAAAAACAATTAAAAATTCAGATAAGGTCAGTTCAACTTTACATTTATAATATAAATTCAATTAAAAATAAATAAACTTGTAGTCTTACCAGACAATTTCTGCAAAATCTGTGAACGCAAATAAACTAGGTAGGTACATATAATATCCAAGGTAATCACACAAAGATTGTAAGGCATTTCATGGCCTTCATTAAACCACTGGAAACTGTATAATAAATTTGATTATTCAAAAACATAATATAATTATATATTATATGTAAAATAAAATAATAAGATGCTGTTTTTACTTGATTGAAGAATAATTACAATTAATTTCAGAACATTTCTTAAAAAAACTTTCAGAATTAAATTAATGTCTTAAATAAGCACAGCTTATATTCAATAGACGTATAAAAATCGAAATTCACTATACAATATCAAATGAAATAAAAAACCTAAAAAATAAATTATTAACGATTAATATTCAAAGTTGAAAGTTTGTAATTATTCTTCTATCAAGTAAAAAACCGCATCTTATTATTTTATTTTATATATAATATATAATTATATTAGGTTTTTGAATAATGAAATTTATTTACAGTTTCCAGTGGTTTAATGAAGGCCATAAAATGCCTAACAATCTTTGTGTGATTTTTGTGTTTAGCATAAAACAGATTAACTTGGATATTAGATGTACCTACCTAGTTTATTTGCGTTCACAGATTTTGCAGAAATTGTCTGGTAAGATTACAAGTTTATTTATTTTTAATTGAATTTATATTGTGAATGTGAAGTTGAACTGACCTTATCTGAATTTTCTATTGTTTTTGAGGATGTGCTATATGATTTTGAAGAGTTTTTGAAGTAACTTATTTAAATATTTAAACATATTAAATATTTCAAATAAATTAGTTTTGGAGAAGTTCTTAACATTATATTGTGTATTTTTGAAAAACAATTAGTTTTCATAAATATAAGACCAGAAACTGAACATGTTTTCAAATGTTTGTCAAGGGCAAAACATACGTACCACGTGCTTTTCTGACGAGGGCAGGTCCGTATGTTTGGAACGAAACATTCGATATTACTTATTTTTAATTTTAATTAATAATTTAGTTTTTGGGTTGTTTTATTCCATTTGATATTGTATAGTGAATTTCGATTTTTATACGTCTATTAAATATGAGCAGTGCTTATTTAAGACATTAATTTAATTCTCGAAGTTTTTTTTAAATGTTTTGGAATTAAAATTGTAGAAGACTAACAGATTAAATCTGTTTTGATATTCAAAGTTTTATTCTTCTATCAAGTAAAAAACCGCATCTTTTTATTTCACAACAAATATAACTCACCTGACATGTCTAGTGATATCCTTGTTTTGAACACAGACTTCAAAATCCAAGATATTCTATGTTCGTCACAAAAATCACAAAGCTGTAAGGTATCATATGGTTTTTTCAAACCACCTGATATTCCATAATGAGTTTTATTCAAATTTTGTAATATGCCTTCTATCAAGTAAAAAACCTCTTCTTTTATTGAAAATTATTTTTGGATTGTTAAAAAATCTTAGGTTCTTCAGTTTGGGCGGTTCAATTGTCTGTTCAACATAACCTTCTGACGGTAAGTTCAATCTTACATTATTTCGTGAATAATGAACTGATTTTTAATTTAAACTGGGTTGTCTACAGAACAAAAATAACTTTCAAACTAAATAACATGGGGGTAGTTTTTTCGAACAAACTCAGGATTTAAATTCGTCCCCCTTAAAACAGAAGTTGGCCTGTTTTTTTAAAATCTTCGAAAATTCTTCGTTTCTAAGTTATGGGACGGTCAAATTTTCATTTATGAAGACATTTTCGAGCATTGCATAATCAGTTTCTAGTAGTACTCACCTGATCAACTCATAGTCTGACGAAACAATTATGCAATAAAACATAAGTGGAAATTAAATATGAATTTTCATTCATCATTATTCCCAATTGATACGAAAAATCGCTCATAATTGGATATTGAAACACATTCTGGGCTACGGCAGTAATGTTTTCAGGTGTGCATACTGGACGAGAACATGAACCGGTTGTTTCAGCAAATAACGTTCCAGTTTTCCCGAACAGATTGATCCACAAATTGCCGTTAGAGCATTTCATTTCTATTGAATTTTCCACGGAAAGGAACAGTTTGGATTGAAGGTTCAGCATTTTAGAAATGAGTCGATGTCAAATATTGAACAGACTTTCTGTCAAAACACGAATGACAGAAGTGTTGCCAGATTCGAATAATTAAATTAAACGGTAGATGACCCACCCCTTAGTTGTGAAATTAACAAGTAAAAAGATACTTTAAAATAAGTGAGTTTCACTTCCATCTCGGGTTTTTTTAATTTCAATTCAATTTTAATTCAATTCTAAAGAAATATCATCTTTAATGGGTAACCCAATGCTTGTTCACTGAAAAATCCAAATCGTTCTTTTCATACTCGTCCATGTTGATTCGGAACCCTTCAATCGATAGGAGAAGTAATTCCACGGAATCATCCACTTTCAAACCGAAAAACTGCAATTCCACCAAACAACAGACACCCAGTAACAAGCATGTCCATTCTTCTGGCTCATCACAATGCACATCATCAAAATGTCATGGAGCATTATTCCAAGTTAAATAGTTGAAAGTACGTTAAGCTATTAATCAGTCCCGAGTCCATACAAAAAGCAACGCCCGACGTCAGCCCAAAAGGGTTGTCACCCCTTCGCACCCCTAGGATTTTTCACGGCGGTGCAACCAGGAAGAACGCGCTCATTCATACTTGCAACAGTGCTAATCCGGGAGAAACAACATGTAAATATTATACTCTGTACATGATGACGAACCGAGAGCGTTAATTTACATGCGAAAGGGGCTTAATAGGAATCTCATTGGATAATGGTTGAGTACTTGGTCCTAAGCTATAGGTTGAGTACCAGAATAAAATAATGATCAATAAGAATTGGATTTATATTCCGGGTATACGAAATGACCAAATCGGTTTTCCTATATGAGATTCCATTTTGAATAGCCCGCTATCTAGGCAACTGTCACATTTGAAGCTGTCATCTTTTGACATTTGACAAGTGAAAACTAACGGCCAGCTTCATAAACAACATCAAAAGGATACTTTAAATGGGACCATCAGTTTCATAACCGCACATCGACCGTCCTTTACTTAAAGCTTCCTTTAATGCGCCGGTCATATAGTATGTTTCCGACTGTTGGCTATCCTGAGAACTAGTGATTTTACGAATATAGTTGGTGATATTCTGTAAAAATTGTGAGCTATGCGTCGGAACTTGTAGAAAAAAAAGAAAAGAAGCATAAATCAATCTTTGCATAAACATGATTAGGTCCAAACACATTATACTGTTATTATTACGTGCGAATTGCTATATTTTAGTAAACGTGAGTTATATAAATGAATATGGAAAAAAAGAGAAAAAAAAGTATTACTTTAAAACCTGAGGAGGAACTACGTATCTTGGAATTGATTGAAAAAGAGATTTTTAATATTATAGGTCTGGCAGAGAATAGCAACTGTTTTCAATGCAACAGTTCTCCATTGGAGAGATGGGGACCAGCTCAACTCCAAATATTATAATATAAAAACTTAAACTAGAAAAGTGGTAGTTGCTCAACGCAGCCATATTAAAGGGACTGGTGGTGGGGCTCCATTGAAATTGAGGGAGCCAATTTCCAAACAGTTGAGCCCAACTGTTACGAACGCACTTGCTAAAGCGAAAGAGATGTATTTAAAGAAATACAGCTCTAGTAAAAGCTCAGATAGTGGCTATCAAGGAAGAGAATAGAAGAAAAGAAGAGGAGCATTCGAAGCTTGAAATATTAGATTTGCAAATTATGGAGATGAAGAGAAAATTAAATAATCATAATTTAATCTTTTTTATTTTGAATGCACTTTCTGGGAAAAGTGGTATTAGAATTCTATCAGCATTGCTGCAGACTATGAAATCCCCTCAAATTTGAATTAAAAACAGAAATTTCAATAACACATAATATTTTATTTCTTTATTCTCACTTGGAACTTTTTCAGATGTTACCTAAAGTAAAACAATGAATCAAAAATACATAGAAACCTATCTAAATACATACCTTGTAAAATCTTATAAAAATTATATGAAATCTTGTTATGTTGAAGATACAAATTGAATGTGAAGAATAGTTTCACAAGTGGCAAGCAAATTTATTTTCAATTATTACACAAATATAAATTGTAAATGAGCAAAATGTTTATTAATAATAGACTCTCACTTGACGAGCTGCATTGACATTAGTTTAATTTGTTTGAAAGTCCTCTTCCTCCTGCAATCATTCATTTGGGAATATTTCGTTCATATCTACAGCTATATTGTGCAAACAGCGGTAGCAACAATAATTGCCCTTATGGCCGTTAACTTAACACTCATTCCTTTAGAAAGTATAGGAAAACGACGTTTCCAAACTCATACTTTCTCTCCACCACATTTCTAGTTCGTATAATTGACTGCTTATATAAATTTTCAGCTGCAGTTATTAGCTTCCGGTAACTTTGTCATAAGATAAGTCTGCAAACTATAGTCACTATCACCAAGTAACAAATACCGTCCAAATTTACCATTCTCGAATTGTCTCTTCAAGACACTGTTATTAAAGATGGTTTGATCATGTGTTGAGCCAGGTCATCTAGCTACAATAATTCTGATTCTCAAGTCTGAATCACACACGGTTTGAACGTTAACATATTTCGTAGTACGCTAAAATCAAACAAAATGGGCAAATGTGACAGAGGAAGGTTATGTCAACTGTTTTCGTGTTTATCGAGCACCTGCGCAGTGTCGATTTTCTCGTTAAAGGAGCCATTTCCAGCCATAAAGGGCCGATTTTCTCACTTTAAGATAAAGCACGCATTTAAGTTCCCTTTAACCTTAAAATTTGCTTATGAAACACGTTTTATCATCAGAGGAGACTATTTGAGAAAAAGGAGGCGTTAATTTCGTTGATGAAACTGGCCGTAAGCCATTACTAAACATGGGACACACGCATTCAAATTGTTAAAATTCACTACAAAAATGGTGAAAATTTTGCAGTCACAGTTCGCAAAACTAAAGCACTTTCTGGTCCTCGTGAAACACTTTCTCGGCCGGCAATAGTGAAAGTGGTGGAAAAATTTGAGCTGTTGGGACAAGTTAGCAATGTGAAGAATCGAAACCGTGTGGGTCGCTGAAGAACAACTGAGCATATTCCAGTAGACAGTAACTTTGACGAAAACCCTGGGTTGTAGATTCCTCGTCGTTATTTGGAATTAGGCATTCTACATTTTGCATGAAGACAGGTCTAAAGGTTTTTAAAGTTCAATTAGCAGAAGATCTAAACTGCCCCATAAACAATATTGATGCTTTGGCTGTAAAAATTATGAGGACAAATCAAATGTCGATGACCGTAATATTAATAAACAAGGTGTATATGAATAAATGCGAAAGAATTTGGCCAATGTTTCTTTGTCGAAAAATAGGGTGGGTTTTTCATATAAACTTTATTATTTTGAGCCCCCTTAGAATGGCGTCCAAAAAACAGTTTTTTATTTTTTTTTCAAAACCAAAAAATTGGCAAGAATGAAATTAACCAGACATTTTATGCGGGTGAGAAGGCACTCAAAAAATTTTTTGCTGGTGTTCCTCTGATTGCAAGGGTTAGAAAAAGTCACCCCTATAACTTGTTTCGCAAGAAACTTTTTTCCTATTCATATTTTACAATGAGGAGATTTGTTTTGAATAGCATGATTCATTCTCAACAAATAAGGTCTTTTGTAATTTCTTGCTTAAATTCACAGTTTTCGAGAAAAAAATTGTTTATCAACATGACAGCGTGAGTCGTCATGTTTCTAGAATTGTTTCCGAACAGGAATTTATCTAGTAAGCAGATGTCATTTTGTTATGACTACTGTCTAGTTTTGATTAACTGTGATTCAGTTACAATTATTTTTTGATCTGGCTTATCATTTTGAGATTTTTGGCACAGACTCACTTAGATGGCGGTGTATACAAACACAGAAATGACCAATCTGCATTTTGTTCACGAACTTTCTGGTGGTAATTCTTTGAAATCATCCAGAAAATATGTCGAAATGCTCCCTGAACGTGTGGCTCCACATCACATTCTATTTACAGGAATTCACCAACGACCACGAAAAAGTGGTACATTTAAAATAAATAAAAATGGCCGCGAGCGCGAAATTAGCATTCCAGCAAAAGAAGAAGCAGTACTAAATATTGTCGAGCAGAAACCTGACATCAGTACTAGGAAAATTGCTCAGCAATAACAAATTCACCATATGACGGTGTTTGCGATATTAAAGAAACAACTTTCATATCCATATCACATTCAACGTGTACAAGCTATCTTACCATGGGATATTCCGAATCGTCTCCAATTCTCCACTTGGATGTTGGTGGGAATGATTGAACAATATCCTCAATTTTTGCAAAAGGTCCTATCCAAAGACGTAGCTAATTGGTAGAGATCCAATAACTAATTTCCATAATAACCAGATATGGGCCGAAGAGAACCCTCACGCTTTTACTGTAGCTCATCACCAAGAACAATTTTCTCTGACTGTCTGCCCTAGATATGTTGAGGATCAGTTAATTGGTCCAAAATTTGTTCAGTAAGCATTGACAAATTATCATGGAAACACTCACGCTGCAACAACGTTGACAAGTTGTTGAAATTTATTTTCACAATCAGTGTTCTATTCGCCAAACTTATAAAGCATTCGTGAAATTTATGGTTTAAATAAATGCCCATCAGAACAGCTTATTCGTCGAACTTTCGATAGATTTCGGACAACATTTTCTCTACTCGATGCAACAACAACAACAAGACAAAGAACTGTACGTACAGAAGAAAATATCGCTGCTGTAAGTCATAGTGTTAATGATGATTCACAACAAGTTGGACTCTGTGCATCGACCACATGGAAAATTTTTGCGTAAAGATCTTGGTCTGCACCCATACAAGATCCAACTGGTTCAAGAACTAAAGCCACTTGACTATAATAAGCGTCTTTTGTTTGCTAATTGGGTCTTAAACCAGCTTAAAGTAAATCCACTTTTTTATCACAAAATAGTGCTTAGTGATGAAACTCATGTCTGGTTGAACGGCTATGTAAACAAGCAAAATTGCCGTATATGGAGTGAAAACTATCCTCAAGGAATTCTGCAGGTTCCATTGCATCCTGAAAAATGCAGTGTATGGTGTGCTTTAAACGCTGGAGCCATCATCGGTCCATATTTCTTTGAAAACGAAGCTGGAGCTAATGTTACAGTGAATGGTGCTCGTTACAGATCGATGATCAATGATTATTTGTTTCAGAATTTGAATGCTATCGACCCAGAAGTGTTTTGGTTCCAACAAGATGGTGCTACACCTAATGCTGCTACCGTAACAATTGATTTATTGAAATAAGGATTTGATTAATTTTGTTTTTAAACTTTTGGAACCACTCTCGACACGTTCTCTCACTCAAAGCACCCTCACCATATGCTTCTACGAGCAATTGAGGCGCCTCAGCAGCAGATTTATTTAAATTAAAGAAGTTAACTATAATATTTCCCGCGAATGACGCTTACTTGGCTCAAATTTTGACATTTTCAACTTATAAAAATTATATTTTACCAATATAAAATCAATGATATTAATAGGTTATGTTGTTCTTGAATGTCCAAACTATTTTTTAAGCCGGTTATCATCTGCGAAAGCTAACCGAAACTCCGTGCCGCGCCATCTACAATAAAACGGCGGAAACTTATTTGTACTCCTAATATGTATAATTTTTTTTCCGATCTTCCTCGCCATCTTATACTGTCACGAGCCGCCACTGCTCCAGAAGCAATGGGAAAGTTGACAATTGCGAAGTTTTAAAAATAGGTGATATAACTGAAGATATGATTATATCAGCATCTAAAAAACTCAAAAATATCAGATACCTAAAGAAAATACTGAATTGTTTCAGCCGTTACTATTAGGTAGTTGATCATAATTAAAACAAATTGTAGAAATTATCCCATCATCAGACAACTGATGTCTGATGATGGGATAATTAGTTCATTTCCCGAAACTCGAGTCACAAGAAAATGTGTAATATATCTTTTTATTGGTGGTAAAACAGAGTAATTTCTACAATTTGTTTTTAACCTAAAGAAAAGGTTGAAGGAAATAATACAACAAATAAACGACAAATTGTTTATTAAAATTAATAAGGTAAAACAGAAACATGAATACATAATCATTTATTTGCGTTCACTTATATACAATATTTAGGTATTTCTTTCAATGTTTATACTCCAAAAACATACGGAGTGGAATTTTGTGATGGTATTATATATAAGAATGTGAGAATTCTGCATGGAGGATCAAAGAATATCAACAGTTCTTATTATTGATACTCTTTAATTCACCGTTGATTTGGTGAATTACTGGTTAAACAGTGTGACAATGTAACGTTATATGCTAAAAACAGAAGGATGATGCTATAATTATTACATTGTGAATGTCACAGCTTGATTTCATATTTTAATTATTACTGAATTCAGGTGGTAGTCAAGTATCAACTGGCTCGAATATTATGAAACTTTAACGTCAATACTTGAGTACTATGCCATTGTTTAAAGGAATCGTTCGACAATGACGAACTGTTTATTTTACTTTCATTTTATGAGTTTATTACTCCCAATTTGAGTTTTGTTATTCAAGTTTTGATCAACGAACTTAGAAGAAATGAAAAAATCTATTTAGAGTAGTTTCTAATAACTAAAAACTGTATAGTTCCAATAGGACTTCTAGCATTTGGATTTCTTAAACTACTGGAATAGGATTTATTCTCTATCTTTTTCGAGAAACTGAAGGGAGTGAAAAACCTCACATCCATATGTTTTCTGTCATTTTCGATTTGACAAGGAAAATTTAATATTTTCATCAAATCATTATAACCTCCACATTTCATTTGATCAAATGGAAACCTGATTTTTCTTCATTTCATATATGCAATATGAAATACTCATAAATCTTGAAAAATTTCGATAACAATAAAAAATTTAAGATAATTTAGTATTTTCATTGAATATTTCGGAAATTTCACTCGATTAAAATCACGATCACTAAAAATGGATCCAATTTTGTTCATACGTTGGAATAATCATTAATAAGTATATGCGATTCGCAGTTTCTTAGCTCACTGGAAAAAAAGAAGAAAATCCATTTTGTCCATTGGTACAAAAATTATTACTGCTAGGCACCTAACTTAAACGACTGCATAAAAATTATAAATTAATTTGAATGTGAGTGAGTCAATACTTGATAGAAGTAAAATTTAAATGACTTTAAATTCAGAATTATATATTCTACCTTCTACAATATTGATTGAAACTATGTAGAAAAACTATCGAATTGATATCCTTATATATAATCAATATGAAATAATTTTCAATGTCTCGTAAAAAACCTTTCTTCATCCCGACATGAAACGTATTAATACACATGTATTGAAACAAACTATATGAGTATGTATATTAACATATTCCAAAATTATCTAAAATTCCCAAAATAAGTGATCAAATAAAAACAATTGAACGAGAATTCCCACATTTGATAGCTATATAGACCTCTTCAGAAATGTATTAAAGTCAAATTCAAATATATCACAAGATCAAAATTTAACTCACCAAATAAGATGAAACATAGAACGAATAAACTCGAAGTAAGCTTTAAAGTATCCAAAATAAAACAGAAATAATCAACGTGTTATTACGTATAAACTTGAACGGAACACAGAAAAACATAACAAAAATTATTCACCCCAAATAATTTACTTAAATTAATTTTTTAAATTATGTTATAAATTCGTAAAATATCTAAATATCCATCATATATTCCTCAATCGTGTATTATTTTTGAAATTCTGGTTATTTTTCTCATCCTGGGACATTATTTGGGGTGAATTATTAAGTTTTTCTCTGTTTCGAGTACAAATAGTTATAGGTTATACGTAACAACACGTTGTTCAATTCTGTTTTATTTTGGATAATTTAAAGCTTACTACGAGTTTATTCGTTCAATGTTTTATTTTATTATTTGGTGAGTTAAATTTTGATCTTGTGATATATTCGAATTTAAATTCAATACATTTCTGAGGTCTAGAGACCGAAATAGCTATCAAATGTTGGAATTCTCGTTCAATTATTTCATTTTATCTTTTATTTTGAGAATTTTCGATAATTTTGGAAAAGTGAATTTTCTTGTATTTGTATGATAATATACATACTTATATAGTTTTTGTTAATACATTTGTATTAATACGTTTCATGTCGAAATGTAGAAAGGTTTTCACGAGACATTGAAAAATATTTTATATTGATTATATATAAGGGCATCAATTTGATAGTTTTTGTATATATTATAGATTAAATATATATTGCAGAAAATAAAATATATAATTCTGAATTTAAAGTCATTTAAATTATAGATGGTAAAGAAAAAAGAACAAAGGAAATATTCTACTATTTCAATGAAAGACACACTACGCAAAGGTTCAAAATGAAACAGTCTTACAGGATTCGTTGACCAAATCTTCATTGTTTATATTCACAACATATATCCTTTATGTTCGATTATATAAATTTCGAAACCCCTACTAAGTTTCTTTGATGAAACCAGTAGAGAAGAACCTTTTTAAAAATATAAGGCATTGTTGGCTTTATTCCTTTAACCTATGACACATCTGGTTTCTTACCTAGAAGGTCTAATTATTATGTAAGTATGTATTAGCAACAACTTATTTAAATTATTATAAGAATTAACGAGATTCCAAATTTCCCTGAATTACATTTGTGTATATATATTTATGAAGTTCGTTTTGTACTTGTTTATCCTGAGTTAATACACCTAGGTAAGCATAAACAGTAGAATCCTTTCCAGAATACATTCTTTGTACTTCATAGAGAAGGGCAGTGAGCTACACCAACTTCTGAGGTAGATTAGTATATAATTTGTACTGTTACATCAAAATAATTCTTACGAAACAGTAACAGACAAAGAATATGTGTGTTATTCGAGACGAATGCTTTTATATACATAAATTTATGCAATGCGTTCAACTGCGTTTTTCCCTCTTATCGTACATTCAAGACAGTTTGCACACTGAAGTCGAGGTAGGGTTATCATTAAAAAACTTCGAAACTGACCTGTCACACACTTTGGTACCACTACAATGAAGTTCGAAAAGTAGAGCTGGGGCTCGATTTACGGTATACGTTACGTAGCGTATACGCTTGTTAGTTCATTTAATATCATCGTAAAATTCTAATGAATTGGTTAGGAAGTAGGCTGCTATCGATCATAAGAAGATCAATGAAGAGAAGTTATCCGTTTCGACATTAAAACAATATTGTCAGCAATTTAGTTCGCCATTTAAGTTGAAAATTAACGTGTAAACTTGACCAGCTGATGTTACCAACTAATTTATGACGATTGTTAAAGTTCCAATGGAACTTAAATAATCGTTTTCAATATATTATGTTTTCGGAACTTTTTGCTATCAAATTATCTAGGCGCTTGTATGTACAGAGAGTACAACTTCAAATGGCGAAAGTTTAATATTATCGTTTCGATGTCAAATCGGATTCTTCTGATGGACTTTTCGAGGAAACGTCAGCAATAGCCTTATATATACTATAACCAGTCACCATCAGAATCGCTAGAATTTTACTCAGCTAAAAGATTTCCCAAGCATATAAGCTACATATACGAATGAATTTGAAAAGTGACTGTTCATTTTCAAAATAAGTGTACATATTAATTCATTCCTCAATTTCATCCTTTTTGAATATCAGAACTTTTACTTGCCCCCAGACTCAAACTGCAAAAAATGTGAGTGTTTACTAGTAAAGGTGAAGTGCATTAGAGAATCAGTTCTGAGATTTTTTTAAGCATGAAAAGACTCCGACAAAGAAAAGTCAAATAATGATACATGCATGGTATCGATGAATATGTCAATATTTCATCCACTGTACGAGTAATATACATTTATTTCATGCAATAACATTGCATTGCCACGTCACTGTAGCTGAATGTCAACATATCGAGACAACTGGGCACAGCTGACTGAGACCACATCTCAAATTCGAATTTTATGTGTCCATTAAGGAACGGTTTCCAATAAAATTACATTTCTGCGAATTTGGGATTTGGCCTCGATTTGAATTGACGAGAGGCATAGCTTGATGCAGTGCAAAAGACAAAACATGTAGAAGGTACATGTAGAGGTCACCAACATTTAGAAAATTAGAACACCCAGTAAATCTGATCGGCCTCCATCCATTTTAATTTCATTCGCTTCAACTTCCAACATAACACTTAGTTTAGAATTCATCCCCATCAAAAACATATTGCAATTTCGAAAATATGCACCTAAGTTGTAACAGAAACTTTTAAACTAACTATGACGAACTATTCAACTCTTAATTCATTTAGTTTTAAAACTAGCTTAATTAAAAACTTAACATGAATATATGAAACCTAAGGTTATTTCTTCGAACCCTGATGCGTAAGCACATTATTTATAATATTAAAATACCCGTTATAACAAAATACTGAAACAACTTCCCGTTTGTGAGCTCTCTAAAATAAAGAATGAATACTGAAAGGAGGTCAAAATCAAAGTGAAATATTTAAACAGTGAAAAACGATGATAACCTAGAAAACTCAACATTTGGTCATAATTGTAAAATGTTGTTCCTTTTTCTCATAGAAGATAGAATAAGTAGAACAAAATATTTTCACAAAATCGATAAGAAATACTTAAATAAAAGATTTAATTTTCATTGTGGCCCCGTAATTCGTTGGCACAACTGGACTTTACATTAAGACAGCAATAGGAAATATGAGATAAACAAACTATTTTTCTTTTTCACCTTTTTTTGTTGGATGTTTGGTCGAATGGATGAAAAATATGGAAAAATTTATAAATCAATGTTTAAGTAAAAAAGTGCTGAAGAACATGGGGCAAAGCCTTTCAGAACCAAAAATTCAAAAAGAAGCTCTGGAAATTGTCTAGCAACTCATCAACAAAAGGAAGATGGTTTTATCCCTACTATTATATTTAATTATACTGTTGTAGCAAATAGTTTGAGTGTTCTGTTGAGCACATTTGGATAATCTCTTCTCCATCCAGAATATTAGTTTGAGATTTACTAAATTTAACTAGGAAAATTTCAACTCAATTACTGAAACTAGAAATGGAGAAGCAACACTTTTTCAGGTGTTCTGTAAATAAATGTTCATAAACTGTAAATAATTGGATTGATTGGAGGAAAGCATATTGGTTCGAATGCTATATTGACCATGAGTGCTATATTGACCATGGAAATGAAGTTAGAAAAAGATAAAGATTAGAAAAACAACATGTAGAACATATTCAGGAAAGGATTGAAAGCTAGACAATTTGAATCGCTTCTTTTGAATATAAAAAACGTCAAAAAGGTGATTCACAATCTGAAGTTCAGTTATATTCCGACTAATTGTGACTCTAAAGAAAAATATTTCTACTTTCTGAAAACTTTACAACTCAAAATTATTTGTAACCCATTTATATGTTAAACAAAATTGATTCTAAATTAAATTTTATGACCTTTTACCAATATAAATGCCAAATGGAATCATTTCATTTTGTTCTCCATAGAATATTCAAATTCAGCTCTTCGTTCAAGGGAAATTATTTCAATATCTCTCTGAAATTATCTTTGAATCATTTACAAAAATGGTCTAAGCATAGTCATTCAACCGTGACATACAGAACATCGGAAAATATCTTCAATAAATATAATTACAATTTGTTTCCAATGTTTCGTACGTGAAATCGATTCGCAATCACACTGAACAAACACAACAAATACATATATAATTCAGTTTTATACCCGACAAGAAAATATAATAAACAAATTCAAAAGTAAAAGATGCCTTCCATTGTAAAGATAAGAAAGGCAAAAATGAGGTAGATACATTTTGAAACTGTGGATTTCAATGTTTATCGGACAATATATTATTTGAACATATATGAAAATCTATTGGAGGTAGAGTAGTGTTTATCTGTCACAAAAATATTGTGTTTTGTACTTTATTTACAAAAACCTGCAGTATGAACTAAATCTATAGTTTGATTACATAAAATAATAAGTATAATATTGAATTGTCATGTTTCTGAGGTAGAGAATATTTGGATGATAAAATTAATATGATTTGTATTCAAATATAATAAAAGACCCGTACAAACCCTTAGGAATACTGTATTATTGAGGTAGTAGCTAGGTTTGACTAGGAGCTCTGCTATGGAACTTGTTTGTATAATTACTTGAGTGGAATCTGAGATATGGAAAACTTACAGTTGAATATTTGGGAGTGAGTAAATATAAATATTACAGCATCAAAACAAAACGCTTGAAACCATACCTGACTAAATGACTCATGCATATTGAACGTTTGAAACTCCAGCTATAAAACATCCTATCTAAGATTCTGAATAAAAATAATTATTTTGAGGTATCAATATCTTAAGAAGTGAAAGTTAATCGACATAAGTCATTATGAAATACAATCAGGGTTCTATAAAAATACGGGGGTGAAATTCCTTAAAATAACCAACCCCTACTATTCTATGAAATGTGTTTGAGCGGGAAAAATCAAACACAGCTATAGGTAAATATTTAAGAGTTGCTTGGCAACTCAAACGATAAAATTTATAATCTGCAAGTAATAAAAACTTAGGTAATAACATGTGTGAATCTAGTTCACCTGAGCTGATTTGTATTTGTTTCGCCTGAGTATGAATTAAATATACCTGAGCAATCAACTAAACTCTAAGGAAGTTAAACATGTTGCACACTAAATGACTAGCTGATAACATATGGTAAAAGAATGATGCAGCTTTTTGAAACTATGAGGTAGTTGATGGAATTTTCAATCACATTTGCCAGAAATGATCTGTTTTTCCCGTTCCTGGCAATTTCACTCGAAAACGAATAATAAAAAAGTATTTAGAAAAAATATATAAGTACAACAAAATATAACCTAAAATAAACAAGTTTTCTGATTTCTGCTGATCACATTGACGCTTGAGGTAGTTGTTAATGGCAGTTCATGTTTTGTATTACTATATTTACCTGAGTAGATTGGGGAAGACATTTCATCTGCACTGATAACTGACGGATATATTCATTAAAGACATTAAAATGTACAACTAACATGCACTGAAGTAATTCAGTAACTGAATTGACTGAATATATATTAATTGCGAAGAGAAAAATTCCATTATTGTTACTGAAAGTGCCATTAAATTGACATAATTAGAGTAGGTTTTGAAAAGCACATAAGGAAGCTATTTTAAAATTATAGTTATTCACTAGCAAGAATTCAAAATAAACAAGATGTTTTCAAGATAATTCTTTCTTAAACAGGAGATAGAACTTCACCAAAAATTACTTAAATGAAAGAGGACAAAGTTATAAGCCCATAAAGTTGAATTCGAAATCTTAGAATTTTAATTGTGTTACTTGAATAACGACAGAACTAGAGTTGATTACGCAGTTTTGAGGAATATATTCCGTCAGTAATGAATGTAGAGAAAGGTGAATTTGCAATTATTATTAATATTACTAACTAGGTATATTGTGCTGATTGACAATCTGTGAGGCTTAAAGTAGATATGGGTGAATGTGACCAGCAGAGTTAGACTTCAACAACCTGAGTGAATTAACGAATAGAAGACATCAATCATCTAAAGACGCTAAAAACAGAACAAGACCAGCTCGTAATGTTGAATCCTTTCAAGTCCAATTTTGTAACCGTACATCCTAACTAAAGTATAAAAATGACACATATCGTATTTTAAAAGTTATAACAACACAGATAAGAGTTTATAAATCCGAGTTTGACGGTAAAAGAGAATATATAGTATATATTATATGTACATCAGATCTCTGATTATACCGTCTAGCTCAGAAACTGATGCCATTCATCAGGTACCTTATTTATGGGACGTGGTTGTGTACCTGCTGCTGTTGCTGAGGGTGAGTTTGGTTTGGGAAAGCCTTAAGGCTAAGTTCAGCCTTGTGCTCCCGAGCTATGTGTCTTCTTACCGTATTGTTTCGTGTGAATGTACGTGAACAGAATGGACAAGGTACTCGGATTCCCTGATGCCTCTGTCTTATGTGGGCTCGTAAATTCGTCTCGTATCCATATAATCTTTCACAAAAAGGGCACTTCAATTTTTTTCCTGGAAAATAATAGTTCCATTCAGTATTTGATTGATTCGGTTCTTATTAGGAGTAAAAATAAGTTCGTGCAGTTTCGATAACAGATGTTGCTACTAGTTTTTTATTTCATTTGGCAACACCTTCATTTTGAAGTGTCATCGTTGGGCTTTTTTTCAATATATGTCATTTGGCTAAGGTTCAATCAATATAGATTCTGTGTTTTACTTTGTGAGTTTTACTTTATTACTTTATATGAAGAAAAATGCTGCCGAAACTGAATGGTCTCTGTCGAATGTAAGGGTTTACACACTTTAGAAATTTCTCATAAATGCCCTACATATATTATACATATTCATTATTCAAGTTTTTGTCTGAATAATATTAATAAAATATGTGACCTTACTTTTCTTTTAGAGTTATATCAAAATGTTAACTGACCTAAAAAGCCTCAGTATTTGCGGAATAAAGTTATTCTTCTTTATTCTATTCAATAGTTCCATTTTTACTGGTGGATAAACTAAATGGTGGATGCGCTTACTTGCGACCTTGAAGCTTATGAGAGCGCATCCACCAGATATATCTTCAAAGGTATTTCCTACATTCTAATTAGTTTTTCTTGTAGATTTATAATATCAAGTACACTTATACTTACCATCCGGTGTATTGACAGATCCTGCCTTGTTGACTTTTGCAGCAACAGTGTTCCAGAGAGATGTCGGTATCAAATCGTTTTTATCAAGTTCATGCGAATAGTTTGCCATAGTCCCGAGTGATCCATTAGCATTATTCGATGATACGATGTTATTGCCACAGTTTCCGTTACCATTACCACCACCAGTACTACTTGCAGGTTCTTCCCTCTCCAGTTTCATCGTAGGATCCATCCTCATTCTCAAATCTGAAATAAAGATTATAATGTTCAGGCATTTCTATATCATAGTTTGAGTGAAAAATGCATGCCTAACTGAGGAAAATCTAGTGCAAAATATAGGAAATAAGAAAATGAATTAATTAACTTCATTATGGTTATTTACAAGATGATCTGGCAATCATAGTGAAAGGTAAATCGGGGGTGACAATATCGGCCGTCCTTCAAGAGATAAGGACGCTATCGACAAATGTTGTGTAAGGGAAGATATGTCTCTTAAGTTACAAAAGGTAGTTATATATAGTACCATTCACCATGAAATTGAAGTTAGATGGTTTAGAACCGTCGACTACCGTGGTGAAACAATACAATTCTCTTATGCGGCAAAATACCTAGGAATAGTCCTGGAAAAAACCCTTAGTTGGAATGCACACCTAGACAAAGTGTGCCATGAAGCTGGAATGGGATTCTGGACTTGCAGGCGAATCTGCGGTAAAACCTGGAGTTTAAGGCCCAGGCAGATGTATTAGCTATACACTGTGGTAATCAGATCACAGATAATGTATGGCGCTGTAGCGTGCTGGAGGAAACGCCAACAAACGATTGGCCAACATAAGCTCACCCGACTATAGAGACAGGCTTAGCTTGCAATTACAGGTGAGTTTCGCACTACACCCATGGCAGCCATGGAGGTTCTACTAAATCTACCACCCCTGCACCTACTCGTGCACAGGAAGGCGGAAGGGACCATAACAAACTATATCAACTGGTGATCGACAGGCCAAACGCAATAGTTATAGGAGAATAAGTACTACTGGACGAGCTTTTAACGAACAGTACCCTGTCGATGCCCTCAGATCTAATGTCAAAAGGCACGAGCCAAGAACGGCCTTTCAATGTAATCGTTCCCAGCCGGGACGAATGAACCCAGCTTGCTAAGGTTCTATCGGGGACAGACCTTGGCTTGTTCATAGACGGCTCGCGAACGACGAACGGAACGGGAGCGGGAGTCTATGGGAGCAAACTGAGAATTAACATTTTATTGAGTCCCGGTCAAAACGCAACGATATTCCAGGCAGAACTATTTACCATTGAGACCGCAGCAGATCTGCCGATAAGACGGCAAGTCCTTCACAGCAAAATCAAAATATTTACTGACAGTCAGTCAGTAATAAGAGCTCTGGAACTCAGCTGTTGTACATCGAAAACAGTCTGGAGTTGCCGCACGGCCTTAAACAGGCTCGGTATGTATAACAGAATCACTTTTGTTTGGATACCGAGCCACTCAAACTATTTGGGTAACGAAGAGGCAGACCGGCAGGCTGATTACCATCTCTTCCGACCGACCTAACATGACATGGCTGATCAGCATCTCCAATTACCATGAAGTCAAAAAATGGATAGATGCAGGGATAGCAGTCAAAGAGTCGGCCTTTTTTTGCGATTGGATACGTCAATTGACAGAAAGATGGGGAAAGTAGTGGTTAGCGGCATACAATACTTTGAACATTGAATGCATAACCAGTTTTTCACAATAAAGCTTCATTTTTCTAAAAAAAAACCGCATGAACTTATTCATACTTTTAATGTGTCCAAATTAAACATTTTCGGTTCTTGAAAAAGGTTGTGGTACTAAATATCAATTTCAGTGAAATGTATTGTTCTCAATAACCATACACTTCTTCACATAAACGTTTGATTAATTATTGAAACTCTTAAGTTACCTTCTGGACAACCAGGATCTTGACACACATTGGCACTATCACTTTCTGGACATATAAGTGCAGTAGCTTGGTCAGGATCGAATCGATTCTCTGGAGGGGCATCTGCTTCCTGGTTTGGCTGGCTAGGAAAAGGACAAGAAGAAGTCGGCGAAGGCCTGTAAGCCAAGGATAAAGGTCCTGGCGATCCAGGTCTTCCAGACTTGCTTCCGTCTCTTAACACAGACGCTCTATCTTGGAGGGCCTGCTCGATTGGCGGACTTCTCTGGGACCTCTTGCTGTTGTTTAAATTGTCAAAAGCTGAACTACTCGATGGTATTCTCTGGTCGTATTGCCTGTAATGGTGAGGAGGCTGCATGTAAGGTGACATGGCTGGTGAATAGCTAGGGGACGGACTTGACTGAGGTTGTTGCTGTTGTTGTTGTTGTTGATGACTGTTCGAACTTTCCATCTCTTCTTTCAGTATGTTTAGACGTTTTCGGGGTATCGTGGTGTCTAGGGTTGTATCCATATTCGGATGCCCTTGAGCTACAGCTAATTTTTCGTGTTCAATGCTTAAACCTTTAACCTGGAATTGAAATATGGATATTCTCAGTTTAAACATTCGATTAAAATGAAGCAGGTTGATGAATACCGTTACAGGTTAATATAAAAACCTGTAACCTGGAATTATATAAGAATAAATCAAAAGCCAATCATGTGTTGGACTATGTTAATTTCAAGTTTATCTTTACTTTGATATAATGCACTTTATGCCTTCCATATAAGTTTTATCGAAATGCTATCTCTTACCTGAAGACTTTCCGCGGCTTTGAGAAAACTGGAAAGTGCATCCTGGGATACATGCACTTCTCCTTTGTACATGAACTCTAGAAGAGCTGACATATTTGACGCTGACGTGCCGTCAAGTATCACTAACAGGTTTTGGTGCAGCATCGCTGGAGCTGTTTCGAAAAGATCAGCTAGGTGCTTACTGCATGCCGCTAATATTAGCTTATGTGCTCTAAATGTAACCCCTGAAACAAAATGAAACTTTTGTAATGTAAACTCGATTGTATTGTCAATAAAAAATTTACTTCAAGAAGTATACAATTATTGATTGATCATGCGACAATTGAATTTTTGATTAGGCCTTCAAACTATAATTTTACCAAACTATTTTCAAACTTCCAATTGTGATGGCCTTACTTCATACTACTCAATACTAGGGGTGTTCAATGTATTCTCGATTTCGGGGTGATTTGCTGATAATGTGAGTAATCTAATTATCTTATTTACTAATGAAACTATCTAAGGCTGTTAATATAAAATTTCACTAACTTACGATCATCAGTTTTTAGGGTATATTTAGTTAAAGACGACTCACTAAGCAGGAAAAAAGTCGAAAAATTTCATGAAGAGATGATTGCTATTTACCAAGACTGTGCTCCGTCGTTATCCACCGTTCAAAAAAGATCAAGTGAATTCAAAAGAGGCAGAGAAAGCATTGAAGACGACTCTCACTCGACAGGCTCGTTAGCGGCACCACTGAATAAAATGTGAAAAAAGCTGGTACTTGAAGATGCCAGAATAAAAATCAAGATGTTAGCAGAGATGGCAAACGTATTCTTGGGCACTACACATGGTATCCTTCATGACCATCTTAACCTCTCAAAACTCAGTGCAAGATGGGTACCGAGAATATTCATCGTACCTCAGAAGCAAGTGCTAGTCGAATGCTGTAAGAAGTTTTAGAGCTCTGTGAAGAAGACACATCGACTATTTTCAACTGGCTGGTTACTGGGGATGGGCGTGAGTTCATCACTATGACCCTAAGAGTAAAGAAAAGTCTATGGAGTGAATTGTAAAGGGTCTCCAGAGAAGTTCAAAGTCACCCCAAAAATGGCTACGTTCTTTTCGCATTCCAAAGGTATTTTATTGATAGAATACTCTAAAAAGAGTAAAGGCAATATCATACGCAACCACTTTGAGTAATTTAAGAGAAAAAATCAAAGAAAAAGGGGGTGTTGCTGCTTTAAGACAACGCGCTGGTTTTGGTAGAGGTTGCTGTGCAGGAATGTGGCTTCAAAGTCATTACTCATCATCCGTACAGTCCGGATTTGGCAGCCATTGACTACTACCTATTCCCAAATGTAAAAAAATATCTTCGTGGAAAGCAATTTTCGAAGATGAAGAACTGAAGGCAGCAATTAATTATTAATAATATTTTACAAGGCTCAGAGAACCTTATTTCTCGTTCTAACAAATGTATTGAATGGGACTACATTGAAAAATAGAATTTTTCCAAAATCTTTCTTTCATGACTGTATCGAGAATACAATGAACGCCTCTCGTATATATGTAAATTTCTATTTCTTATTGTGTGTTGCTCCCATGACGCGTATCGTTACAGAGTACCTTCTTCAAATGCTTATAAACAACTGGTTGGAAATTTGGTAATATACAGCTTTTTTGAAATAAGTGTACAATGTTTTTTTTATTACTTCTGGTGTGAAACCACCTGTTCTCTAGGAGAATATATTCAATAGGGTTGAAGTATCGAGTGTTTTTTTTTAGAGTGATAGAACTTTAAATTGAAATAAAACACATTTAAATTAAGATTGAATTCAAATTTTTATTTTAAAAGATAATTTTATGACATTCATGTTTTAAAAATAATTTTCGGTATAGGTTCACCACGACTAGCTCTGAGGAACCGCATTTGACCAAACCAATTTTGGTTCACTTTTTCGAGTAATTCATTCCTTATTTCATCAATAACACGAGTTATATTGGTTTCCAAACCGTCTATTGTTTCTGGTTTATCAGCATAAACCAATGACTTAACATAACCCCAAAGAAAATAATCCAGTGGAGTTATGTCGCATGATCTTGGAGGCCAATTAATTGGACCATTTCTTAGAATAATGTTATCGTCAAATCTTTCTTTCAACAAATCAATTGTTACGGTAGCAGCATGAGGTGTAGCACCATCTTGTTGGAACCAAAACACTTCTGGGTCGATACCATTCAAATTTTGAAACAAATAATCATTGATCATCGATCTGTAACGAGCATCATTCACTGTAACATTAGCTCCAGCATCGTTTTTAAAGAAATATGGACCGATGATGCCACCAGCGTGTAAAGCACACCATACAGTGAGTGCATTTTTCAGGATGCAATGGAACCTGCAGAAACTCTTGAGGATTGTTTTCACTCCATATACGGCAATTTTGATTGTTCAACCAGAAATGAACTTCATCACTAAACACAATTTTACGATAAAAAAGTGGATCAACTTCAATCTGTTCTAGGGCTCAATCAGCAAACAAATGACGCTTATTATGGTCAAGTGGCTTCAATTCTTGAACCACTTGGATCTTGTATGGGTGTAGATCAAGATCTTTACGTAAAATTTTTCATGTGGTGGATGCACAGAGTCCAACTTGTTGTGAACGTCGACGAATAGACAAATCTGGATCATCATTAACACTATGACTTACAGCAGCGATATTTTCTTTTGCACGTAGAGTTCTTGATCTTGTTGTTGTTGCATCGAGAATGAACTGCTCTGATGGACAATTATGTGAACCATAAATTTCACGAAGTGCTCTCTATAAGTTTGGCGAATAGAACTCAGATTTTGAAAATAAATTTCAACAATTTGTAAACGTTGTTGCGGCGTGAGTCTTTCCATGATAATTTGACAATGCTTACAGAACAGAAATGTCAAAACAACATGGCTTCTAATTTCTGTCAAATCACAGTTATCCCTATCGAAAGTTCTATCATTCTAAAAAAACACCCGATAACTAACTCAGTTTGGTCATTCAATAAATTTCCAAAGCTAACCCCGTAAAGTATTGAATGTAAGTATTGAGTTACCTTCATTCTGGATTATCGATATGAAAGTTACAAATAATCAATATTATTTTCATTAACATTAAATAACGAGTAATAGAGCTACTCATGCTTTATTGAGACACCTAGTATAGATGCCATGTACAAATGAGGTTAAAACAATTGTCTGAATTGCCATTAATAAAAAGTGCATAAAAATTCGCTGATGAGGATATTATTCGATGAAATTCTACATCAAATTGCATCTATTAAAATTCCTTTGACTGTTGTCAATAAAATAGTTGATGATGAAAAAAATTGTAAGGAATTATTGCTGAAATATTCATTACACCAAAGAAATATGACGAATATGATTCTTCACTTGTGATAAGTAAGCATATATACTCACCGACCTTTCAATTCCTTCACACGATTTTGTTAAATTAATTCATTTTGAATCCCATTATAAATAATGAATTCTAGTTCGGTTATTGCGATTGGAAAAATAAATGAGCTTTGCAGCCTTTATTTTACACACTTAACAATTTCTTAAATCAAAAATGAATTTCAGGGACAGATATAATTCAATCAAGTAATATTGGAAAATTCACAAATTTCATTCAGACTTTAAGGCAGTTCACGGTCAAACCAGTTCTAATGTAACGTTTGTGTTCAATTTTCGATTATGTTAAAATATTCTTGTTAATACATAAACAGAGAATTTGTTGTTTATTTCCAAAACAGGTATATTACATTGAGGCTATCTTTAGACTGTTTTTTCAACGTGGACTAGCATAGATTATCTATTCCACCAAAATAAAAAGAAAGTTACTTTTGATAACAATTTTTTGTTGCTTTATACGGATTGGAATTAATATTGGCAGAAAGTCAATCAGAAGTAAGTAGGTTTTTATTAAATGTATCAACGTAGGCTCTTCTAGAGGAAGTACATTAACAGGACAAGACAGTAAAAGTCTTCAAAGGTAGAAGATATAGATGTTTGATTTAGCCTTTACTTGGTGGAAACTCATTTTAATTGAAAATATATAAGAGACAGTATTTTAATTTCCACAAAAATGTTTATTGTACAACAATTGTTTCACCTCGATGTGGCTTCTTTAGATATCAACTGGCTGATGGTGTCCTGTGTAACAGAGTTTAAATACAGTGTTAAGTACGTGACAAAATAATGGAAAAACAAATCACAAAAACTGAAGGTGTTCATCGGAGTTTGCCGCTCAAAAATGCCATTAGGGAAAGATATTCAGTATTGGAGATTTTTCAACATCTGTTTGTTCATTCAACCGGATTTTACGGGCATTGTACCTGTTGATTTCAAGAAATTCTAAAAATATTAATCTAGAACTTTTGCTTTCGACGTGGATCATTTCATGGTTATTGTTGAAATTATGCCTAAATTCCTTAAGATGAGAAGCAACTCTCGAACGTAGGGTGTCCGATATGTAACTTCTTTGGTGTTCTTGGATTCTTTTCTTGAATAATCTACCTGTCTTGCCAATATATACTAAAGGGCAGTCGTTGCAAACCAAATTGTAGACTCCAGATTAATTTTCCTTAATTGTTCGATCCTTATTGTTTTTTATATAAGTACTAAGGTTATTAATGGTTTTAAGAGCTGCGTTGTAACTGAAACAATTTTTGAAATATTCAGCAATATTTTCATTTTGATAATGTATTATCTGAAAATATTGCTAAATATTTCAGAAATAGTTTCAATCACAACGCAGCTTTTAAAACCATTAATAACCTTACTTATTACTAAAATTACAAAACAATAAGGATCTAACAAATAAAGAAAATAAATCTACAAGTTGACTTGCAACGATTTTCCCCTAGTATATACCAGACGGGTAGATCATTCAAGAAAAGAAAACAACACCAAAGAAGTTACATATCATATTCCGTACATTCGACATATGCTAATCATCTTAAGAAATTCTGGCATAATTTCAACAATAACTATGGAATTATCCACGACGGAAGCAAAAGTTCTAGATTAACACATTTAGAATTTCTTGAAATCAACAGGTTTAATGCCCTTAAAATCCTTTTGAATAAACAAACAGATGTTGACAAATCTCCATTATTGAATATCTTGCCCTTTCAATAAAAGACGACACCAAGAAGCGTTGTGCTGGCTAACTCAGAAAGAGTAAGTTTAACAAGAGAAAATTACGGAATAAAACACAGTTAAGGACTTCAACAAGATCTCGCCCCATGCAATTAAATAAATGTGGCGGAGAAGTCATTCGAGCAGGTAATAATCTAATAACCTAAACTAGGACTAGTTTAATACTTTGTACTAGTGATATGAAGGATTTTTTATTACAGCTTCAAACTTTCTTGACTTAAACTCAATGATCACCATATACCTGCTTGGGAGTTGTCTATTGCAATCATAAGGGAGATGTATATACAGTCCTAGAGTATGGAGTACGTATGGTGTTTTATTTATAGACTATCTTGAAAAATGGGCTAGCTGGATCCATTGAATGAGTAAATTTCGAAGAAACGGCCTCATATACAAAGAAGAAGTTATCTTTATTTTTTATTGTCAACAATACCTTGTCAAAAGTCATTATCTACGAGAGCAAAATTGCACCAATCACCCTATTTTTCAGTTTTGATCCACTTTTATCTGTTCGCCACCTAAAAGAAATGTTCGCCAAAAAGAGATTAGGTTCGTTTGAAGAGATGATCGCCGAAACAAACGCCAATTTTGAGGCCTAGGATAAATCGTTCTTCAAAGAAGATAGCGGAAAGTTCGAGAAGCACTGGAGTTATTATTAGCTCTTGAGGAATTAAATCAACAACAAAAAAGTTGTGTCTTCCTCATTTAAGCATATGATGACCAGTACTTATCGGAAGACTATAGCATCTATCGTGTGGTGTATATTCACCGTCAATTCTCATCGGTATAGCTGAATTTAAACTGAATTTCATTGGCCTAATCGAAGAAATAGATGCGGAAGATATTTTTGGATTTCATTCCAAGAAAACTTTCCTGGTAAATTTATTTCGTTATGGTAATGTGAACTGGACTCTAAAAACGAGCCGACTTGTTATCAATCAAGTTCTTTTTGCAAGACCATGTAATAGATTATTCTTGTACAAACTTCTCGAAGCTGTGAGACGAATGCGTTGAATTATATTGTTACTCAATATATTTCAAAAAGTCATCGAAATTCACTTTTTCAGAGTCAAATCTCACAAAAACTCCAGTGGAAGTTATTTAATTGGTGTTATATTCCATTTCCAATTCCAAGGTTCAAACAATATATCGAAATGAGAAATGATGAATTTGTTCTATACAAATTTACTTGCAGAACTATCGGGTGTTTTTTTTAGAGTGATAGAACTTTCGATAGGGATAACTGTGATTTGACAGAAGGTAAAAGCCATGTTGTTTTGACATTTCTGTTCAGTAAGCATTGACAAATTATCATGGAAAGACTCAAGCCGCAACAACGTTTACAAATTGTTTAAATTTAATTATGAAATCGGAATTCTATTCGCCAAACTTATAGAGCACTTCGTGAAATTTATGGTTTACATAATCGTCCATCAGAGCAGCTTATTCGTCGAACTATCGATAAATTTCGAACAACACTTTCTCTACTCGATGCAACAACAACAACAAGACAAAGAACTGTACGTACACAAGAAAATATCGCTGCTGTAAGTCATAGTGTCAATGATGATCCAGAATTGTCTATTTGTCGACGTTCACAACAACTTGGACTCTGTGCATCCACCACATGAAAAATTTTGCGTAAAGATCTTGGTCTACACCCATACAAGATCCAACTGGTCCAAGAACAAAAGCCACTTGACAATAATAAGCGTTGTTTGTTTGCTGATTGAGCCCTACAAGAGCTTGAAGTTCATCGACTTTTTTATCGTGAAATTGTGTTTAGTGATGAAGCTCATTTCTGGTTGAATGGCTATATAAACAAGCGCCATATAGGGAGTGAAAACAATCTTCAAGAAGTTCTGCAGGTTCCATTGCATCCTGAAAAATACGCTGTATGGTGTGCTTTACACGCTAGAGGCTTATCGGTCCATATTTCTTTAAAAGCGATGATGGAGCTAATGTTACAGTGAATGGTGCTCGTTACAGATCGATGATCAATGATTATTTGTTTCAAAATTTGAATGGTATCGACCCAGAAGTGTTTTGATTCCAACAAGATGCTGCTACACCTCATGCTGCTTCCGTAACAATTGATTTATTGAAAGAAAGTTTTGGCGATAACATTACTTCGACAAATGGTCCAATTAATTGGCCTCCAAGATCATGCGACATAACTCCACTGGGTTATTTTCTTTGGGGTTATGTCAAGTCATTGGTTTATGCTGATTAGCGCCGATGCTCAGCGAGAGAGCATCGGACTCGTGACCGGGCGGTCCGGGTTCGAATCCTGTTCAGGTGGAAAAGAAATTTTTCAGTTGGTGTCTGCCATCATTTCACTGTTGGGTCAAAAATTAACAGTGCTGTGACCTAAAGTGGCGCAAAATCGCAGTAACAAAGCCTACACAGAACACAAATGAACTCCTATCTCGCACAAGCTGAACAAGCTTCTGAGGGATCTTCACAGAAGATCTAGCAGTATCAGGATAATGATAAACCAGAAATGATAGACGCTTTGGAAGCCAACATAACTCGTGTTATTGATAAAATAAGGCCCGAATTACTCGAAAAAGTGGTCCAAAATTGGTTTAGTCGTATGCGGTTCCTCAGAGTTAGTCGTGGTAGACATATGCCGGAAATTGTTTCTAAAACAAGTGTCATAAAATTAACTGTCAAATAAAAAAAAATTGGCCTCAATCTTAATTTGAATGTGTTTTTTTTTTTCAATTTAAAGTTTTATCACTCTAAAAAAACACCCGATACCAGATGACCCATAGCATTAAACCCCATTTAAAGCATTTCAACTTGAATCATGTACTTTATATTCTGAATTCAACTACTCTCGAAGAGCTTTCAGCCATCTCGCTCAGGACAACACAAAGCTCTGCTAATTTCCAATTATGATCAATGTTCGACTGCCATTATCAACGCAGCCGAGCACCTGGGGGAGCACCTAAGGCTGAGTGCCTCTCACCTGTTCGCACTCACACGTAACCCCGAACGATCAGAACGAAAATCGATCCATCTATCTCTAAGGATACGCCTGATGAAGGTGCACACGTCGAAGTCTGCCCTGCGCCGAGGTCTCCACCTCCACCGACAGCCTTTAATTGTTAAATTATCAAATACAAAGCAGCAGGCAGGCAGAGGGCTCAAAATTGAGTTTGCCGATCCCCCAATCCCGCTTCTTTGCAGGGCAAACAAGAAACGCGTAATATGTGAGAATATAATCAAGGAGGCAGTGGGTTTCGAGACGGGAGGGAGCTACTACATAATTTGAAACTCTAATAGAGCGAACTATATCACTCCCGAGTTTTGATACCGGTTTTAATGAAGATGTTACCTCCTAACTTCTTTCTCAGGTGGTTGTGAACAGGGCTTGCCTCTGAAGTGGGATTAAGCTAATTTCTGTTCTCGATGATGAGGGTTTGATCGAAATTTGGAATCCTCGTTGATTCATAAATAGGTAGTCGAAAGTATCAGTGCCAGAGTTGGCAAAATGTTTTCGATAATTTAATTCAGGTTAATTTCATGTTATTATTCAGTAATTTTGTAAACGCCGATACATCACCCTCTAGTTTTACAGCGAAAATGGCACAGGCTAATAGAATCGAGTATTTATTTTTTATATGTACAAATGCCTACTTCCTAGGCAGAACCAGGCTAGGGAATGATATATTTTCAAACGACTTCAGCCTATCTAAGTAAGGGAGCGCTGTTCAGATGTTTTTTTTCTGGTATCCAGTCCTCTTCTTCTTTCTGGCCCTCGATGGACTGGTACTTGGTTCTGTGATTGGTGCTTCTAGGTGTTTGATTTCTATTGCTGGTATTTTCTTGGTGATCCACCAGTCCTCATTACACTATCTTTGAGTACTATCATCTCACTTTGAATAGATGTTGGTTCAATCCCTGCTCCTTGATTCAATATTATTGAATTATTATGTTAAGTTAAACCGCTTCTTTCCTCTACTCGTCTGGGCATGTTATTTATGCAGCTTATTTCAATTTCAAGATATATCGGGTGTTTTTTTAGAGCGATAGAACTTTCGATAGGGATAACTGTGATTTGAAAGAAGGTAGAAGCCATGTTGTTTTGACATTTCTGTTCAGTAAGCATTGACAAATTATCATGGAAAGACTAACGCCGCAATAACGTTTACAAATTGTTGAAATTTATTTTCAAAATCAGTGTTCTATTCGCCAAACTTATAGAGCACTTCGTGAATTGTATGGTTTACATAATCGTCCATCAGAGCGGCTTATTCGTCGAACTATCGATAGATTTCTGACAATATTTTCTCTACTCGATGCAACAATAACAACAAGACAAAGTACTGTACGTACAGAAGATAATATCGCATTTGTCTATTCGTCGACGTTCACAACAAGTTGGACTCTGTGCATCCACCCATATAAGATCCAACTGGTTCAAGAACTAAAGCCACTTGACAATAATAAGTATCGTTGATTGGGCCCTAGAACAGCTTGAAGTTGATTCACTTTTTTATCCTGAAATTGTGTTTAGTGATGAAGCTCATTTCTGGTTAAACGGCTATGTAAACAATCAAAATTGCCGTATATGGAGTGAAAATAATCCTCAAGAGTTTCTGCAGGTTCCATTGCATCCTGAAAAATGCACTGTATGGTGTGCTTTACACGCTGGTGGCATCATCGGTCCATATTTCTTTAAAAACGATGCTGTAGGTAATGTTACAGTAAATGGTGCCGTTGCAGATCGATGATCAATGATTATTTGTTTCAAAATTTGAATGGTATCGACCCAGAAGTGTTATGGTTCCAACAAGATGGTACTACACTTCATGATGCTACCGTAACAATTGTTTTATTGAAAGAAAGATTTGGCGATAACATAATTTCGATAAATGGTCCAATTAATTGGCCTCCAATATCATGCGACATAACTCCACTGGATTATTTTCTTTGGGGTTATGTCAAGACATTGATTTATGCTGATAAACCAGAAACAATAGACGCTTTGGAAGCCAACGTAACTCGTGTTATTGATGAAACAAGGCCTGAATTACTCGAAAAAGTGGTCCAAAATTGGTCTGGTCGAATGCGGTTCCTCAGAGCTAGTCGTGGTGGACATAGGCCGGAAATTATTTTCAAAACATAAATGTCATAAAATTATCTTTCAAATAAAAAAAATTGGCTTCAATCTAAATTTAAATGTGCTTTATTTCAATTTAAAGTTCTATCACTGTTAAAAAAACACCCGATATTTATCTGTATCAACTGTACTCCCAGACATTCTCGATTTGGTTCGTGTCGGGAGAGTTCCTAATTAATAAGTATGTTTCTCCCTACAAGAATGTTTTTACATTTTCAGCAATGCAGCAGAACACTTCATTTTGCATGAGAATTTACACCCATCGCCAATCTTTCGCTAATCTGTGATATATTTGGTCTGCAGACCCTTTTGTATTGGTTCTGCCCCGTGGTTTCCTCCACGATATGAAAAGCCTTCCACAAACCTCACTGATTACAGACCATACCATCACAGATTGGGGATGGTTAACTCTTCTCATTCCACATTATTTTCTTGTGGTCGCCTCCGCAAGTTGAGCTCTATTATCCATTATTTGTAGAATTGCTTCATCACTTGAGCCAACTCAAGAATGCTCAATAGCCATTATAAAAGGAATATATTTTCAATCACTTACTGTCTACCAGTCCTCAAAAGAAAGTATTTTATTCAAATTGTGGTTGGTGTCAATTTGGGCTTTTATATAATTGTACTGTACAATCTAATACCTGAAGAAGCCACATCGTGGTGAAACAATTGTTGTAGTAGTACAAACATTTTTGTGGAAATAAATTACTGTCTCATATTTTTTTTTAACTTTAACAGATTATTTGTTTTCCAATAATTATATATGTCCTTAGAAAACATGGAAAGTTCTTTAGAGATTTTGATATATTTATGCCTGTTAATTTCACATGACACAGCATTCGGAATTATAAACTGATTCTATCCTCCTTCTTTACTTGCATTAATCTCATTATTTTTCTGTAATCAATAAGAAGGTTTATTTCGTTCATTCAGTCCACCTCCAAATGGACCCAATCTATTATGTTAAATTCCATCTTTTTGTTAGAAGGGTGCATCGAGCATTTCTAAGATTCAGTCTTTGAAAAGACTGAAAAATTATTCTGGTAATAGTCAAACTTTTCGCATGTACCATTTGCTACTTTATGAACTATCATTGGGATAGTCAAATTTGTTGCACGTAGCTTGTGACATTTCGCATCAAGCTAGTATCGCAGTTATTATTGTTAATATAGTAACCCAGTCGATTGCCAAAATATTGCATAATTCATTACATTTGTTTTTAGTGTAATAATCATAGCTTTCGACTGGGTTTATATACAGTAAACCAAGAATTATATAATAGTTCGTTGTTATCATAGTGTATTAGGCGTGTCTTACTTTAATTCCTTACAATTTTATTGGATAAACAAAGAATCATAGAGGTAACTACATACAAGTGCCTTTGAAGTAAAACTCTTCGCGAAATACGTCATAATACAGTCCACAAAACCCATCGAAATTGAGGTTAATTAAATTGCAATTGCCTGTTATTTCAAAGTACCGAAATTAATAGGCAAAATACTGCAGTAGACTAACCGTGGTACGTAACAGACCCTTTATATGTTTATTTACATAGAAGCAGTGTCTCTAAGATATTTTGATTTCATTTTTTCCAAAACTTAGTTATGTAGAGGTTTCACAGAAACATGCAGCTTTAATATTTAAATGTTATGAAGAATTCGCAAACGAAATAACAAACCCATGTGTTGAATTGGAACCGTTTTCTGAATCCACCTCTGTTGAAAGTGACATGCATGAATAATGATCTCACAACCTATAAAATTTAAAATTGTTAATCGATACAAGGAACCGCGGATGTCTTTTATTAAAGTACGTCAGGTGTCATTGGTGAGATATAATTGTTATTAAAACCTCAATTTCAAGGAATAGTTTCAACGAATAAATACTAGGTATGTATTATTTGATGCCCTGCAAGAAATGCAATATTTGATATGATTTCAAAAGAAAAAATCGAGATAAAAGTTCAATCGCAATTGCGAAGATTGTTGTCCATTTTATGGTACATGGTTTTCTGATATTGTTAACAATATTAAAATGTATGGCAGCTACGCTAAGTCGGAACTACTAATCAGTTTAAAAAGAACTGAGAAATACGCAGGATTGTTCTGAATGTGAATTCTTAAGCATTATGGAAGATCGTAAATGAAGTCAAATATACTCATGCACCAGAATAATTGAGAGAAAGTATGATATCTGTTCGAGAGAACTTGAATAACTGAATTTTTAATGAATTTATTTAGGAAACATTCATAAATGGTATTTTTTCTCACTATTACCGCTCGTTCGTTCCTGCTCATTTTGCAAATTTTGTGTCGCATATTGTCGCAAACTATTATATAAAATCAAGTGTTGAAGAATTCGAGGTCAAATTTAACTCGATCCGTCCATTAAATTTGTACCAGAGTTGAATATAACATAAGGATTTTGTGCGTAAATTTAAAGTTCATGGAGCAGTAATTGAGAATAAATCTTTACATGACACGTGTTTCGGTCTTTCGACCAGCTTCAAAAGGGTACAAAAAGAAACTAAACTTAAAATTGAAAAATGTTCTTGTATAACACTTAGGACATTTGTGTATTTTTATGACGAATGGAAATAACAGCATCCAATATAGGGATGTTGCCGAATAGTATTTGGGAATTTCCTAAATTCTTCTTTTTCTCAGTGGTTTTTTTGGTTGAAAGAATCTCCAAATAGTTCATCAACTTACCCTTATTAACATTATGTAGTAAAGTGACATCTTACTCATTAAAAAAATTATTATTTTCTATACAATCTTCTGTTTTTTATAAATAGACATCCTATGTTCTTTGATTCTATGTTGTAAACATCGACCTGTCTGTCCTATATATGTAGCATTACAATCATCACAATTCATTTGATAAATACCTGATTCGGAAAAATGGGGGTTCCTTTCTTTATTGTTCACCAAAATCTTAGCTAAATCATTTCTATTTACTGCTAAAGAATTAATTTCCATTTATGAAGACCATTAGAGATCCTACTGCTGAAAGCTTTCATATAAGCCATTGAAAACTGTTGTTTTTTTAATCATAAGAATTTTTCATATTGATATGAAATTTATTTTAAATATTGTGGTCAGTTTTTTATTAATCACTTTGTCACTCCAAACATTCTTGAAATCATTAGACAAGAATATTTTTAAAAACCTAAAAACTCTAAATGTTATGAATCCTATAGCACCTGTTCTTTATGGAATGCCAAAATTACAGTTGGTGCATTTATATCGGGTGTTTTTTCTAGAGTGATAGAAGTTTTGATAGGGATAAACGTGTTTTGACAAAATCAGGTAGAAGCCATGTTGTTCTGACATTTCTGTACAGTAAGCATTGACAAATTATCATGAAAAGACTCACGCCTCAAAAACATTTACAAATTGTTGAAATTTATTTTCAAAATCAGTGGTCTATTGGCCAAACTTATAGAGCACTTCGTGAAATTTATGGTTTACATAATCGTCCATCAGAGCAGCTTATTCGTCGAACTATCGATAGATTTCGGACAATATTTTCTCTACTCGATGCAACAACAACAACAATACAAAGAACTGTACGTACAGAAGGAAATATCGCTGCTGTAAGTGTTAATGATGATCCAAATTTGTCTATTGGTCGACTTTCACAACAAGTTGGACTCTGTGCACCACTACATGGAAAATTTTTCGTAATGATCTTGATCTACACCCATGCAAGATCCAACAGGTTCAAGAACTAAAGCTACTTGACCATTAGCAATCGATTTATTGAAAGAAAGATTTGGCGATAACATTATTTCGAGATAGTCCAATTAATTGGATTCCAAGATCATGCGACATAAATCCATTGGATTATTTTATTTGGGGTTATTTCAAGTCATTGGTTTATGCTGATAAACCAGAAACAATAGAGGCTTTGGAAGCTAACATAACTCGTGTTATTGATGAAATAAGGCCTGAATAACTCGAAAAAGTGGTCCAAAATTGGTCTGGTCGAATGCGGTTCCTTAGAGCTAGTCGTGGTGGAGATATGCCGGAAATGATTTTCAAAACATAAATGTCATAAAATTATCTTTCAAATAAAAAAAAATTGGCTTCAATCTTAATTTAAATGTGTTTTATTTCAATTTAAAGTTCTATCACTCTAAAAAAAACACCCGATATATGAAACAACAGGTTTCATAGAAATGTGTTCATGATGTAATTTTGGCATTCCATAAAGAACAGGTGCTTTAGGATTCATGACATTCAAAGTTTTTTGGTTTTTAGCACTAAAAATATTCTTGTATAATGGTTACAAGAATATTTTCAGTGACAACATGATTAATGAGAAAACTTACCACAATATTAAAATGATCCTTATGAAGAAAAAAATATGGTTTTCAATAGCTTGTCTAAAAGATTTCAGCAGTAGGAATCAATTCTTTAGCAGTAAATAGAAATAATTGAGCTATGATTTTGGTGAAAAATAAAGAAAGGAAACCCGTTTTTTCCGAATCGGGGATTTATCAAATTGATTGTGATGATTTTAATGCTACATATATAGGACAGACAGGCCGATGTTTATAACATAGAATCAAAGAACATAGGATGTCTATTTTGAAAAACCAGAAATAACCGATTTGCAGAACATTGTATAGAAAAGAACCATTTTTTTAATGAGAAAGATGTCACTTTACCATATAATGTTAATAAGGGTAAATTGATGTACTATTTGGAGATTTTTTCAATCAAAAAAGTCATGGAGACAAAGAAGAATTTAAGAAATTCTCAAATACTATTCCCCTATTTCCATGCGCCATAAAAATACACAGATGTACTAAGTGTAATAAAAGAACCTTTTTTCAATTTTAAGATAAGATCCTTTTTGTACTCCTTTGGAGACGGTCGAAAGACGCGTCAGGATTCTGAATAAATTGTGAAACATAAAAACTGTGTGAATTATTTCGAATAAAATTAGAAATAAATCTGTAAATAGATATATTTTCTCATTTATTCTGTCTTTATTGTTTTCTTATGAAAGTTTCTAAGTTGTTGATAGTTGTAAGATGTTTTTCGTAATTGAAATTTTATTTGAAACACTGGGCGATATTTTTAGATATTCCATTTTTCTATTGAATGTGTGGAAAAAGTGATTTTTGTATTAGTTAGGAACAACATTTTTTTTCGAATAAAATAGAAATAAGATTTTTACTTGATAGAAGAAATATAACAAAATTTGAATATAAAAACAGATTTAATCTGTTAGTCTTATCGTAGACATTAATTTAATTCTAAAAGTTTTTTGAATAAAAATTTTTTTGAAATTAAAATTGTAGAAGACTAACAGATTAAATCTGTTTTGATATTCAAATATTTTTTTTGGTAACGTTTGAAGAACCAAAAGTTTATGCAGTTTCTAAGCGCCTGTTTTAGGGAACAGCGTGTTTTCATGAGGCTCAAATGACTTCAATTTTCGAATTTTGAGTCGAAAATGACTAGGTTGGACTCCCTAAGGAAGAATCAAACGCCAAAATTTTGGTCAGTCCATCCATAAACATTTATTGTTCATGAAGAATTAATTCATTACTTTGTAACCCACTGTATAAAGAATATTCAGACTGCTAAAAAAATGACCAATATCATTTTGTGGTTAAATTTCAAATGCTGGTATAAAAATAATTTTAACTCATGCAGACAAGTAGACCTTTCATAACGTGAATGCGTACGAAGTATACCATTCTAAAAGCTAGTAGGAAGAAAAAACAAATTAAGTTCTCAAATAGAATTGAAGAAGATATATCTTGAAATATTACAAATATGAAATAAAATAGCATTTCTGCATATGAGTATCAAATACAAGTGTTTCACATAATTCGAGATATCTCTATTAGCTCTGGAAGTCGGCTTAAAGATATCAAAAAGACACATTGTCTTCTGGTCATCTTAAACATAAAAGCAAGGAATGAATAGGTGTGAAAATAAAGATATCCCCCATATTCGGATAATGGACTCCCATAGTTATATGGCCGTGTTAGTGAACGAAATTACTATCGAAATAACCATTGGACAAGATTGGAATCTGGCGCATAGAAGGAACATCGGTAGTAATGGTACGCCATTAGACATCCGGATGGAATTGAAGTCCGAATATGCCTCATTAAAAATAATTGTTATTAGGCGAGATACAGTTACCAAATTGCTATTCTTTTGCTGCCTTTCGACGTCTTCTTGGGAGTGTTGCGGTGCATTTCTTCTTGCATCGCTGGTTCTAACTGTACCTGACGTTCGTATAATACGACTGTTATGGTACCAAGAACCGAGGTTCCGATGGCACGTTGCACATTTTCGTGAAGTGTATTTTCATTCCTTCGTCGCTTCGATGAATGCCCCACAAGAAACGTCAGGTTTCACCTCTGCGGTTGATGAGTTGTTCTCTAGATCGAAATGGAGTGATATGACGGGTGAATGAAGGCTGTTTTAGTAATACTGCTTCTTATCGTGTACAAGATAGGTTGAGATTTATCATGCATCGACTGGAATTTTTGGATCGCATCACGGGATTATTAGAATTTTAGGAAACTCGTTACTTTATTGAAAATGTAGAGTTAAGATATAGTCCGTCCAGAAAGTATCCGGAATTTATTATTTTTCGTAATTTTAATATACTTCTTTTTTGTAACATTCTTAAACAAAAGTAATGTATAAAATAGTTAGTGCAGATAGTCGGCTATGTCTAAAGTTGCCTATTTGTCAAATATTGTTGACTAGAAAAAAGAAAACAGGTAGAATATTTGTTAAGAAAAGGTTTTCGAAATGTTAAAAAATTAATGCAATTGACTGAGTTGGGAAAAAATGCTGTATACGAGACAACAAAGAGGCTTCAGGAATACCGCGTAAGATTAAAGGAAAAAATTTAAACGCTTTATTGGCCTTAGGAAGACACAATCCGCGCCTGGGATTTCGCAGATTGGCTAATAGATTTGGAAAGCAACGAAATATAAAAGCATCTCCACAAACCGTCCATATGTTACTGAAAAGACAAAGCTACATATCAAGTAAACCAAAAGAAATCCCTATAATGACACCTTTAGAAAAGGAACGAAGGATAGAATTTTGTCAACATTTTCAAGAAGATAATTTTAATTATGTCTTTTTATGATGAAAGTTTTTTCCAACTTGGTGGAAATCAGTTGAAAAGCCTATCAAAACAACCTGTTGCCGTGGTTGCCAATGGTTTGGGGAAAATATCTCAGCGTGGTGCTAGGCCTCCCTGTTTTAGATTCAGCTCATTCAATTTCGATGTGATATCTACCACAAAGTAACATTTTTGCAACGTTGCTTTTTTCATTTAAGCACAAAGTAGAACGTTTCAGTATCTCACCTGTATTGACCTGTGGAAAACCATCGCACTTGATTGTGAAGAAATACTGAGTCTCCATTTCGTTTAAGAATTCATTGAACTGGCGATAGTGAAGTGCTTTTGACAAGATGCTGTTAACAATCTTGATCACCAAATTCATGACCTCAACTATTTCGGCCGGAAATGTTTCGGCACAAAGCGACAGGAATGTCTACTACAAGAATAATAATAATAATGCGATAATTCTTGGGCCAGCGCAGTGCTTATAAGAGAGAGGTGATTACTATGCGAATAATAATTCTAGATGTGTTAAGGGGTATTCAAAAATTAATGAATAGTTCTGTTCGAATGCATCCCTTCTAACAAAAGTGGCGAAAAGAACGAAATTGCTTGTAAATGATATTTGTAATTCAACTAAATAAATGAATGAAGTGGAAGATTTTTATGCACATGTGTTCATGGTTAGATGAGCTGAGTATCTAAAGCAATACATTTGTTCGACAAAAGTTAGTTAAAAATGTTACTTTTCCTAAAAACAGAAAATATTCGAATATCAGTTGGTTCCACAGGCACAAGTAAAATACCTTCCAATGTAAACAAAGACGTCTCTAATGGAACGTATAAAGTTTTAATGAACAAAACATATGCATTTCATCTGTTTTATTCAGAAGAAAAATATTTTTTCATCATTTACAGAGTAACTTAACAAGTAGTTGGGTTAAAAAGTGAAATTGCTGTGAAAACTAAGTTGCTGCAATTGACAACAAGGTGTTTAAGTTATTACAAAAAAAGGAGAAATTTTTAATCTCAGCATCTGAAAAATCATCACACGATGTCAGTTTTCTCTAATTTCTTTAAAACCTATTATTTCAAAAGTGAGAATTATGTTTTTTTTTCTTCGGGGTATCTTCCACGCCTTGTAGTAGATTTCATTGACATACTGTATGCCTACGCATGAATCCAACACATAAATACATCCACGAAGATTCATAACCTCATTTGCATTTGTCATTAGATTGAAAGAGTTAACGCAATAATTCAAAGTCAACAAGACTTACCTTCCTATTTCCATATCATTAAACAAAGTATAAAAACTATACGTTGAGAGTCTTCACGAAACATGATAGGTTGTGAATGACCTCAGATATTTTCAGTTCTACAACTCAGGTTTTTTTCCATCAGGAAATCATGAGAATTGGTATTGCATCGCAGGACGATAAAATGGAACAGTGGAATACAACAAGGGAGAATATTGAAGCTGATATCATTAATGAGGAGTGCGAGCTATAGTACTCGAAAGGTCTACAAGTGCAATATATATCTGTATAACAATTCTATACTCAAACAAACCCGATAACACAACAACAACAACGACTACAAATCTGTCAACTACCTATATTCGCCATACACAGAAACACTAAGGTATTAATCATACATTAGTGCCATCTAGATCATGCAAATGTACCTACAAGACAAACCTTTGCGAGCTAATTCAAGTGCATAAATATATTCCCGATATTTTTACGTTACAAACGCAGAAAAAACTTTCCTGGTGCTCAAATCAGATCTAAGTATGCCGTAATTCTCATTCAAATAAATTCAAAGATCAGGTAGAGGATCAAGTGGATCAGTTGATCCGAGAAAATAATCTGTCAATCTCAGACTTCCTTGTCCGTTACACTATAGAAATAGAAAGAAGGAAAACGAGGATGTATATATTTCTGTGGTAGCGCTGTTAATGTAGGGTTAGAATTTAGAAACGAATTGCTATTGTTTATATGCTTGTTATACAATACTGCTACCAATAACGTTATTAGTAATACTTGTGTGTGTGAGAAATGGAAGGCTGTTTAAAACGGGCAATTTCAACTGATACCCTTTCAACAATTCTGCATACTGATGATTTTGCAATGTTGATTTAATGTCCTATGTTCATTTGGAAACCATCAATTGGATAGAATCGTAGACAAACTAATAACTGTAATCTCGCATCGATCGTTTCATTCCTTCAACTTTCAATTCTGGTCCAATTTTATGTAATTATTCCATCATGACATTTTTGTTGAAACGAAATCGTATTTTGAAATTAAGATCATCATATTTTGCGAAAGGGATCTTCGAATTCACTTAAATAATATTCTGATGAGAACGATGAACAGATTTCAAAAAGGATTTTACAATTATTTTACTTGAAAAGTAAACAATAAACAACACACCTTTCACTTCAACTATTCAACGAAGAATACGAAGATCCTATTCACCAATATCGACAAATCAAGTTGGTCTGTGACTTAGCAGCGTGACTTAGCAGGGTAGATCACACCATAAATGTTTATTCATTCCAGATTTTGTCTTATTTGATGAGTTAAATTTTGATCTTGTTATATATTCGAATCTGAATTCAATACATATCTGAAGAGGTCTGGAGACCGACATAGCTATCAAATGTTAGAATTCTCGTTCAATTATTTTTATTTGATCCTTTATTTTGAGAATTTTATATAGTTTTGGAAAAATAGATTTCCTTGTATTTGTATGTTAACATACACACTAATATAGTTTTTGGTAATATATTTGTATAAATACGTTTCATGTCGGGTTGTGAAAAGGTTTTTTCCGAGACAATGAAACTTATTTTATTTTGATCCAATAAATATATGGATATCAATTAAATAGTTCCTTTATATAGTTTCAATATATATTGTAGAAGTCAGAATATATCATTCTGAATTTAAAGTCATTTGAATTTACTTCTATTAAGTATTGACTCACATTCAAATTGATTATTAAATTATGAAATAAATCCATATAGAGTCTAAATATCAACAAAATATTCCTTAATTATTTATTATTTTCAAAATTCTGGTAATTTTTTCCATCATGGGACATTATTTGGGGTGAATTTGTTATGTTTTTCGGAAAGTTTATGTGTTCCGATTACAAATAGTTGTAGGTTTTATCTTACTTGGTGAGTTGAATTTGGATCTTGTTATATATTTGAATCTGAATTCAATACATTTCTGAAGAGATCTAGAGACCGAAATAGCTATCAAATGTTGGAATTCTCGTTCAATTATTTTTATTTATTTATTATTTTAGATAATTTTGGGAAATTGGATATTCTTGTATTTGTATGTTAATATATATTAGACTGAGCCAAAAGAAACGACTATTTTTTTTTTAATGATACTGTGAAAATATCATTCATGATGATAAAAAAAAATTATCGTGAAAGTTTGAGCCCTTAATAATAGTATTAAGCGATGCATATTTCCAAAGGAAATTATATTCCCTACAAAAAAGGTCTCTTTGTAAATTAATGTAAAACAAGCCATTTGCTTGTTATCGTGCCTTAAACATTGATTAATTTTTTCAATTTTGCGTTTCGATTTTGCATTTTTGTAACTACCAGAAATATCAATATTTTAATGGTACAAAATACGTATTTTAAAGGAAATTTAATACTCTACAAAAAAAGTTTTTAACATTTTTCATTAATTTCACTCCTTCCAAAGTTATTCGACGTTGATAATTATACTTTTAAATGTCCGGGAGCAATGAGTCACGATCGTTGGATGTCTTAGGCGATTTATTGTATAAAAATATTTATTTTTCGAGCAGAGTTTAAAATGAGAGCTCGTGAATTGAATAATCTTTGTCATATATGTATTTTCTTTGTTACAACTTATATAAAAGCTTGGTGTACTTCACCCTCGGCAATCTTGGCTTCAAATAATAATCTGACTTTGATGCAACAATTGATATTATATAGAAAAATTAACTTGACTGTATCGCAAGTTGCTCTCAAAAAAATGGTGAGACATTTATGGTATTTGAGTGACCAATAAGCCATAATGTCTCTATTTGATGATTCTATTGACCTGACAGCGAAGAAGAAAATGATTGAAAACCTAATAAATAAAAAATTTTCAAATACTAAAACCAAAAAATATGAAGTAGCAAGCGATTCAGATGAATTGATAGAAAAAGATATCAGTGACTTCATTTCTGTCGAATCACTCACCATATTCAAAGAATTTGATTTGCCGTATAATTTTATTGATGAAGATATAAGCAATTGGCCCCATAATGATAGTTTTCAAGAGTGTAAGCAATTTTTCGGAAAATTAGCTGTCGCCAATGATGTTGCTGAGCGTGGTGTATCATTAATTGAAGATTACAATAAGTGTCTCACTAAAAACGAAGAACAACTTCAATATTTGTTGCTAGCCCTTAGTGAACATCGAAAAAAGTTTCCAAATTGTAATAAAAGTAATTTAATTGAGTAGTTATTTTTTCATTTGATCATTCTCCATGACTTGATAATAATTAAAGCAATATGAGGTTCTTTTTGTGAAATATGAATTACAAGTGAAAATAAAATGATTTTTTATCTCTTTTATTACTTCTATTCGTTTTGACTCATTATTGATTTTTTTTCTGTAAATAAAACTCTGTCTCTACACAAATAAATAACTTATGATTAAGAAAACATGTTGTATTATTAGAGTTAGTTAAATACATTAAAAATGATTTTATGTATATAACTAATCGTTGAAAAGCAAAATAATACAATAATAAATTATGATTTTATAGAAAAAAGTTTAGTGGTCCAACAAAAAAAAGTTACTTTCAATATTTAAGTGATAAATTTTCAATCAAGTGGAAAAAATCATGTGTAACGCAAAAAAAACGATAAATTACTTTTGAATTTAACTTCAACGTCGAATAACTTTGGAAGGAGTGAAATTAATGAAAAATGTTGAAAAACTTTTTTTTGTAGAGTATTACATTTCCTTTAAAATACGTATTTTATACCATAAAAATATTGATATTTCTGGTAGTTGAAAAAATGCAAAATCGAAACGCAAAATTGAAAAAATTAATCAATGTTTAAGGCACGATAACAATCAAACGGCTTGTTTTACATTAATTTACAAAGAGAGCTTTTTTGTAGCGAACATAATTTCCTTTGGAAATATGCATCGCTCAAATTTTTCAGATTAATAATTGACGAGGTTTGAGTGGAAAATGCGATTACTGTTAAAAACCAAGAGTCGTAACGATACACCCCTTAATACTATTATTAAGGGCTCACACTTTCATGATAATTTTATTTTATCATCATGAATGATATTTTCACAGTATCATTAAAAAAAATAGTCGTTTTTTTTGGCCCAATCTAAATTATACACACTCATATAGTTTTTGTTTATTCATTTGTATTAATACGTTTCATGTAGGGAAGTAAAAGGTTTTTTCCTAGACATTGAAAAATATTTTATATTGATTATATATAAGGATATCAATTTGATAGTTTTTGTATATAGTTTCAATATATATTGTAGAAGTTAGAATATATAATTCTGAATTTAAGTGCATAAATATTTTATAGAACCCAATTTGTACTTGATCGATGATCAATAGAGGTTAATCTGTCATAGTTTGACACTAAATGTCTGTCATAGTTTGACTAAATCTGTGATCAACACTTTGGGAACATAGAACTAGGTAAATTGTAGAAGGAATCCCCAATCGAAAGATCATTCCGAACGAATGTTAATGATATGTTAATATACAGTACAAGCAGTAGCCTTGATCAAATCTGAATGGAAACAACAGTTTAAGTAGTAAAAAAGCAACTGTCAAAATTTTATATCCTATTTTCTTTCATTGCAATGTTTAAAGAAGTTTTTTGTGAATTAAAATTCATTATACTAGGTAATAATGAACTTACCATCACAGAATAACGTCACATCGGCTAAATTCTCAGATTTGAAGAGATTTCCGAAAGATGTGGCAAGATTCGTCCCGAAGCTATTCCATTTCAGGCAAAACTGTTGCTGCTGAGTTTCCATCTCAACACCGGAATGGAAAGAATTATGAGCTGTAACAAAAAAAATATTTCAAAACTCTGTAGGGATGAGACAACAATAATAAAATAGCTGGACGGACGGAAGAATAACAAAAGGAAAACTTAAATGTTTCCGGAAATTTCGCTCATAAAAACTGCGTCTACCTCTATCTGCAATACTATGTATATATTTCAATTACATTGTGAATAGAGAAATTAAAAAATTTATTAGTTTTTCCGAGGGTATCAGTTAATTTCCTGTCGAAGATGATATTCCAATATATTTAGGATTTTCTTAAGAATATTGCTATATTCTAGAGTTTTCTAATGGTTAACGTATTTTCGATCATATAAATGGTATAAATTAGAGAATACAAAAACAATGTTTTTTTACAGGGTGACAAAAAAAACCTCGGACAAACTTTTTTTCATTTAACTTCATTAAACAAAAAACATTAAACAAAACAACAACGAATAATAATAACATAAACATTTGGTAATAATATATTTGAGCGGTTTCGAAGTGGCTCCCTTTGGCGGCAATACATAGCTTCAGACGCCTTTTGAAATTTTTGGCGCAGTTCTTCGGGCGTTAATCGGTCCCATCCCCGACGCAGGGATTGCTTCAGCGACTCCAAACTTTTGTGGTGCTTAGCACACGCCCTGATCTCCAAAATCGACCACAAGGTGTAGTCCATTGGGTTGAGATCCGGCGACTAGGGCGGCCATTCTGCAGATGTGATGAAACCCGCAAAATGGATCTTACACAATGGCATCTTGCATTATCCTTCTGAAAACGCCACCTGGATATAAAGCATGCCTCGTTTCAAGGAGAAAATCGTTTAGAATGCCACAATACTTTTCACTATTATTGGTACCATCAACTATACAGAGAGGCGTAGCACCACGCTGAGATATTTTTCCCCAAATCATTATTTTGGTGGGAAATTTGGAAATTTTAACAGTAACAAGTTCTTTTGATACTATTTTTGAGAGATTTCCACCAATTGGGAAACAACTTTCATCAGATATAAGGTCATTATTAAAATTATCTTCTTGAAAACGTTGACAAAATTGTATCCTTTGTTCCTTTTGTAAAGGTGTCATTATAGGGATTTTTTTTTGGTTTCCGTGATATGTAGTCTTGTCTTTTCAGTGACATACGGACGGTACCTGAACATACTTTTATATTTGGTTGATTTCCAAATCTGTTAGCCAATTTGCGAAACTCGAGGCGCGGATTGTGCCGTCTTAAGGCCAATTAAGCTTTTAAATTGTTCCCTTTAATCTTACGTGGTCTTCCTTAAACTGGTCTATGCCTCATAACCATGCCATTTTCATTCTCTTTATTGTCTCATATATAATTTTTAACATCTCGAAAATCTTTTCCATACAAATATTCTACCTGTTTTCTTTTTTCTAGTTACAACATAAATTGTATACCATATTTGACGAATAGTGTTGCCATTCAACTTTGGCCATAGCCGACTATCTGCACAACCTTTTGGAAACATTACTTTTGTCTAAGAATGTTACAAAAAAGAAGTGTATTAAGATCATGAAAAATGATAAATTCCGTATACTTTCTAGACGGACTATAATATTGTATTTTGAAATTAAAATTTACTCCAATAGGCACCATTGGAATTATTTTTAGAAAGTTAACTAATTTAGGAATGTATATAAAGAATAATGAAGATGAAACAACTATAGGCAATCAATCTAGAGTTTTCAAGTTGACGTACAATGTTTGTTATATGGTGTATATTGGTCAAATAGGTATATTCTTTGAAATAAGCATTCATGAGCAGCAGAGGAGTTACAAAAATGATAGGCACTCATGAGTTTGGACTTAATTTTAACAACTATGAATTTATCCATAATAAAATCGAAAGCACTCGACTCACATTTTTTATAGAAATCTAGTAGGAGAACCTTAGAATTCTTCTCAACAGCCAAACAGATGTACTAGTTCAGCCTTGTTGAATATTTTTATTTAGTAAGGTTTTTTCCGATAAATGGCCCTAATATAGGGTGTTTTTTTCAGAGTAATAGAACTTTAAATTGAAATAAAACACATTTAGATAAGGATTCAAGCTAGTTTTTTTTATTTGAAAGATAATTTTATGACATTTATGTTTTAAAAATAATTTCCGGCATATGTCCACCACGACTAGCTTTGAGGAACCGCATTCGACCAGACCAATTTTGGACCACTTTTTCGAGTAACTCAGGCCTTATTTCATTAATAACACCAGTTATGTTTTCTTCCAAAGCGTCTATTGTTTCTGGTTTATCAGCATAAAACAAGGACTTGACATAACCACAAAGAAAATAATCCAATGGAGTTATGTCGCATAATCTTGGAGGCCAATTAATTGGACCATTTGTCGAAATAATGTTATCGCCAAATCTTTCTTTCGATAAATCAATTTTTACGGTAGCAGCATGAGGTGTAGCACCATATTGTTGGAACCAAAACACTTCTGGGTCGATACCATTCAAATTTTGAAACTAATAATCATTGATCTTTGATCTGTAACGAGCACCATTCACTCGACATTAGCTCCAGCATCTTTTTCAAAGAAATATGGACCCATGATAGCTTCAACGTGTAAAGCACACAATACAGTGCATTTTTCAGGATGCAATGGAACCTGCAGAACTTCTTGAGGACTGTTTTCACTCCATATACGGCAATTTTACTTGTTCACATAGCCGTTCAACCAGAAATGAGTTTCATCACTAAACACAATTTTACGATAAAAAAGTGGATCAACTTCAAGCTGTTCTATGGCCCAATCAGTCAGCAAACGACGCTTATTATGGTCAAGTGGCTTTAGTTCTTGAACCAATTGGATCTTATATGGGTGTAGACCAAGATCTTTACGCAAAATTTTCCATGTGGTGGATGCACAGAGTCCAACTTGTTGTGAACGTGGAAGAATAGACAAATCTGGATCATCATTAACACTATGACTTACAGCAGCGATATTTTCTTTTGTACGTACAGTTCTTTGTCTTGTTGTTGTTGTTGCATCGAGTAGAGAAAATGTTGTCCGAAATCTATCGATAGTTCGACGAATAAGCTGGTCTGATGGACGATTATGTAAACCATAAATTTTACGAAGTGCTCTATAAGTTTGGCGAATAGAACACTGATTTTTAGAATAAATTTCAACAATTTGTAAACGTTGTTGTGGCGTGAGTCTTTCCATGATAATTTGTCAATGCTTACTGAACACAAATGTCGAAACATCATGGATTCTGCCTTCTGTCAAATTACAGTTATCCCTATCGAAAGTTCTATCACTCTAAAAAAACCCCCAATATATGTTATGCTTGTTTGTATCCCTGTATCGCATAATTTTCTTTATTGATATTTCCAAAAATTGATGGATATTTGTACACCGTTTTCGCATATTTTTCCTTATCTATATTTCCGACAATTAGTAATATATAAAATTGATTTTCCACAAACTTTTTATTGTTGAATGACAATTATTTCGCCACACTGTGGCTTAATCATATTCTACATTTGAACTGCTACTGTGTGAAAGCTTACATAGGTTTTATATACATTTTGACAGGTATTAAAGGAAGTGGGACTACAAGTAGAATGGTATTTATTAGGGTGTTCTCAATTAAGTGGACAGATAACATCGATGGTGATAAAATTTTTAACAATAAAGAATTTGTGGAAATTGAATTTTATTTATTACTAATTGATAATGAATTTCCATCATGTAAGGATCGAATCCATCAAATATTTCCGATAATTATTTGTTAGTTGTACCTCTAATTTTTTAGAGTAAATTCAATTTGTAAACTCGAAAAAGTTTTTGTTCGCGAAACAATCATTGTGGTTTAATAAATTATAGAAATATTCTTTACTATTTTATTCAACTGACCGAAGTGTATCAGAATTTATTGAGCTGCCAACACAAATAAATGAATAATCAGGGTCAAACACCTACAAAAAGTCGATATAATCCTAATTATGCATACATTTACAATTCACAAAATGCGATACATAGGCTTCACCAGCGCGATATATCGATATTGCGTGAAGGACCACAAGCACTTTGTCGTTTTTTCATGCCAGAATGTCAATAATTGATAAAAAACGTGGAACCTAATCAGATTAGGCCATAGGTAATATAGTTAGTGAATTATACATTTGTCACCCCAAAATAGACTTATCTACGAGATAAGAACCGCATCGTTTCTTTTGCATTATTTCCTGAGTCGTGGAAAAAAATTGTACCTCTGTGACCCATATATCGAATTTGATAACGAGTTTATGAAATGATTCCTAGTTTGTACTAAAGGGTAGGTCATCTAGGGTTTGCATTTTGAAGTAGTGGTTATTTCGAGTCTGGCAACATTTCTGCCATTCATCAAAAAAATATTAAAAATTTATTTCCCAACTGGTGAGTCTTCTATCCTAATTATTAAATAGAAATAAAAATTTGTGACCGGAATTCGTCAAAACTAGATTTTTATTCTATAAAACAACCCGTTCACGTTCTCTTCCCATGATCACACCTGAAAGCAATGCTGCTGTAGCCCAGAATGTAGCTGAACATCTGTCATCATCAACAGCCACTTGAAAATGATGAACATTTTTATAGGAAAACTTTATTCAGAGATGAAGCTCATTTTTAACTGAATGGTGAAAATCGAACCGAAACTGAGTAATTAAAAATTAAACATTGATGAAATAATAAAATAAGAAAAGGCTTTTTACTTGAAAGAAGGTATATAACAAAATTTGAATATCAAAATAGATTTAATCTGTTAGTCTTCTAGAATTTTTGTTTAAAAAAATTTCTATTCAAAAAAATTTTAGAATTAAATTTATGTCTACATAAGCACACATATTTAACAGACTTATACAATCAAAACTCAATATACAAAATCAAATGGAATAAATAAACCAACAAATATAAATTGTCGATTAAAATTAATAAATAAATATTTGAAGGAAAAAAATTTTGTTTCTGATCTTACCATTATGAACACCAATTCCTTTTCAAAAACATAAAACACAACTTATGGACTTCTCAAAAAATATAATTTATTTGAAATATTGAGTATATTTAAATGTTCAAATAAGTTAATTCAAGAAACTCTCAAAAAACAAAACATGCACTATATCTTTAAAAAACAATTAGACTTCCTATAATCTCTTCATCAGACCTAACTCATATTTAAAAAATCAAAATCAACGAACAATTGCTTAAACAGACTAACTTTAAAAATCAAGATATTCTATAATATTTAAATATTATTCTGATTTTCACAAATTTGTGAAAATCAGAATAACCTTATTTAAATATTATTTAATATGGATTTTCACCAAGTAAGGATTGATTCAATTCAATATTCAAGTTATTCTGTGTTCGTTACAAAAATCGCAGAAAACTATGAGATTTTCTTTAACCCATTGTCATTTCATAATGAGATTTTATTCAAGCCTTAATATAATTATATATTATGCACAAAATAAAATAGAATTCTAAGTTTTTTGAATAAAATTTCTTTTTTAAATTAAAATTGTAGAAGACTGACAGATAAAAAAAAATTTGATATTCAAATTTTATTATATTTTATTCAAGCCTAAATATAATTATATATTATGTATAATATAAAAAAAATAGAATTCTAAAAGTTTCTTGAATAAAATTTTTTTTTTAATTAAAATTGTAGAAGACTGACAAATAAAATCTGTTTTGATATTCAAATTTTGTTGTATCCTTTCTATCAAGTAGAAAGCCGTTTTCTATTTTATTTTTTACCTAATATATTTAGGCTTGAAATGAAGAATATCTTGATTTTTAAAGTTAGTCAGTTTAAGCAATTATCCGGTTACCATTCTGAGGTAAGATATATTGATTGTTAGTTGATTTTAATTTTTTTTAATATGATTTAGGGTCGATTAAGAGATTATCGGAAGTCTTATTGTTTTTTGAAGATATAGTGCAGGTTTTGAAAGATTGTTGAATTAATTTATTTGAATATTTAAATATATTGAAAATTTCAAATGAATTATATTTTTTGAGAAGTCCTTACTTTGTGTTTTATGTTTTTGAAAAGGAATTGGTTTTCATAATGGTAAGATCAGAAACAAAATTTTGTCTCCTTCAAATATGTTTTTATTAATTTTAATTTATAATTTATATTTGTTGGTTTATTTATTTCATTTAAAATTGTATATTGAGTTTTGATTGTATACGTCTATTTAATATTAGCTGTGCTTATGTAGACATTAATTTAATTCTAAAAGTTTTTTGAATAAATTTTTTTTTTAATTAAAATTGTAGAAGACTGACAGATTAAATCTATTTTGATATTCAAATTTTGATGATATGAAGTCAAATTTATGTGAGGGAGTGATGAAAAATTGGATTGACAGAATGCAGTACGCACAGAGAAGTGGTAGTGAATGATGTTATTTTCCATACAATATATTATAATGTAACCTTTAAAATAAAAATGAATATTTGTGTCTCACCGAATAACTTATGTGTCTTTTAAATGTTTAAATTGTATCACTATTGGAAAACTTTACAAGGATTAATGACCTGCTTTACAAGAAGCCTGGTTTCGAACGAAATTTCAGCAGTTATGGAAGCGCAACGCACTTCTATTGCAATAGACGCAACAATTGATTGAAAACTGCATTGCTCGTAGGGAGGCTTCATTATAAACAAAAATAATATTCCCTTATTAAAGATTTCTTTGAATGACCTCATTAATTTCCGCGTTTCTTGCATCAAATTTTTCATATTAAGTTGGTCGTACCAACGTATACGCAAGAAATTCAAACCGCAATTCAATTTCTACACAGGAATATTTCCATCCCGAAATCAGATAAAAGGGTTCTCCGTGATTGATACTCGTACATCCCTTCCCCTGCTCTCCGGTCCGGTTTTCAATTCCTGCAGGCCCTTCAAGCCACCTCGTTCGAATTCCTGCAACGCAAAACGGGACACGCAACCCCGTAGGTGCAGTCTGCTGCCAACAAAATCAATAATTTCAACAAAGGATTTGGACGCATGTTAATGAACGTGTCATATATGCCGCAGAGCTAGCTGCTTGCGAGGCAACGGAGAGCAGAAACTCGTCCTGAAGTTGACGGATGCAACATCAGCAAGGTGCTGAACGATCTCCAGCTCCTGCTGTGCTCCGTTTCAACTCTTTTGGGCTTGGGAAAGTCGAAGAAATGATAAAGGGGTGTGTTTGAACGTGAGTCGGTATCGAGCTTTCAAAAGTCATTTATTAATAATGCGATTGCTGACGTTGAATAATTGATTTTCTCGAAATTACTGTCTGTAACCCATAATTACTTTTTCCCCGATTCAAAGAGATTCATTGAAATTACGGAGTGTATCCTTGACTAACATTAGATTTACTCTGCTAATGAATGGAAGAAACGATCGAGTTTTTCTGATAAAGGATTCAAAAAGTAACTCCCATTCCTGCTGAAAATTGCGTAATAACAGATCTTCATATCAAGACTTGCCGATGATTTTGAAAACCGTCTGATCTTTTGTAACTTCGCAAGTTCTCAACTTGAACCGTACATTTTTGGATTTTGTTATACTTAGCGATAAAGCGATTCTTCACAATTCTGGTTTTGTCAATAGGCACAATTTCCATTATTATTTTTTCGAAAATCCAAGAATGATAACTGAAGTCGAGTATCTACTCAAGTGATCACTAGGGAGCAGTTAGAGGAAATCATGTGATAAGTCCTTATTTCTTCGAAGGAAATATCGACGGTGGTGCATATTAGAATTTCCTTCAGAACATTCTTCCGGGATTATTAGCAGTGTTACCTATGCAAATAAGAAACGTGCATATTTAAAGTAAATTAGGGAAATCATGGTATTTAATTCATTCACAACATATATTAGGGGGCTCTAACTATTTTACGAATAATAAGAAAGTTGATTCTACCCCATCATATCTGGGAATTCAAAAAGACAACAAATCATTATTGAAATTACACGTGAACAGTATAAGGAAACAGATACGAGCCAGACAAAAACACCTCAAATGTTTGACAAAGGGATTAATATTAAAAGAGCATTAACAATTTACAAAGGCAAATAAATATGGCATGAAGGCAAATTGCCGAGAGCCTGTGTTGAAGATACTGGGACTGGCTGAAACATCATCTCTCAGAGTAATAACTAAGTTGAAGCACCCAAGATAAGAAAACTAAGAAACTGAATGCGAAATTCATACGGTGATGAAATAATTAGAAGATATATGTGACCTAATAATGCACATCGAGCTAGTAGAACATCCACATAGGAAATTCTCCCAAGCTATGAAAATTGCTGAAAAAAAAAACAAATTGTTTTTTTTTACTACAAATGTATTCTTAATTTTACATGGGCTGATGGACTTTGGTCCCTTATTGGTTCTCATCAATGAAAAACTATCACTATTATTAGTTCCATTCAAAAATAGCAATGCAAGAAGACATACCTTGTCAAATCTTTGATTTCGAACTCTTGTCGTACACACCCCCAACTCAAAAATTACCCAGTCAAAAACACTCAAAATTGAAGAACCTTAAATCTTGTTTACCCGTTGATCTCTTCGGGAACTGAGTTAATTAATCTCAAAATGAGAAGCACAACAAACCAACCGTGTATTGCAGAAACTTGTGTTAGCAATGCAAGAAGATGTATATTGTCAAGTATGTGATATAGAATTCGTACACAAACGCAACTCAAAAATAAGCCAATCAAAAAAAAATTTAAAGAGTGTTCTAAGACAGTAATCAGCCACCGACTCCGGGAATAAAAACCCGGATTGATCGAGCTATTGCTAAACAATCGCTAATCCCGCTAATCCAGGTATTTCTCGAAATTTATTAAATTTCCATTTCATCACAATAAATAGAAATCAGAAAACTGAAACGAAAACGTTATCTATATTCAATCCAGATGACACATGGAGGAGATAAACGATGATAGCATCGAAGAAAACATGAGTTAAAGTTGTTTCCGATTGAATAGTTCAAATTTATGCGGATTATTATAGAAAACAATTACAAAAACAATATCAGTGGGTGTAGAAAGTGTCCTTCAGTCGAGTAAGACTAGTTGTGAGTGATTTCATTTACCTTTTGATATACTAAATTCTTTCACCTAAAGAAATCAACAAACATAAACACTTACCTACCTTATCAGCTCGAGATAAACGAGCCGACAGGGTCGCTCACAAGAACACATGACGTGAATCATGGAAGAATCTATCGATACAGAGAACACTGTTTACAGTGGTTCTCAAAATGCATCATCCCAACAACAACTCTCTTACGCATCTGTCATCTCATCACCTAAGTTTCCAAGTAAGAAACAAGCTATAATTTTCAACTCTATTGACAACACCAAACTAGAAGAATACTTATTCGCTCTAGGAAAAATCATCCAACCAAAGCATATCATCTTCTCCTCAAGAATATCCAACAATCGTGTGTGCATTTACCTGTCAAGTGAGAAATTAGTCGAAGATTTCATAGTCAAACATAATGGACTGATAAACATCGGAAATTCATCCCTCCAAGCCAGAAAATTAATCAACCCTTACGAAAGACTAGTGATCTCAAATGTTTGCCCCTCTATTCCTCACTCCATCATCGAAGACGAAATACAAAAGCACTCCATCAATCTGATGGCCCCCATAACGTTTCTCAGAATAGGTACATCCAATCCAGAATTCAGACATATTCTAAGTTTCCGTAGACAATCATACATCTCATTGCAGCCGAACACCACCATTCCCGAGTCCATATTAGTAACCTTTGAAGAAACAACATATCGCATATTTTTATCACTCGATGACCATATCTGCTTCAAATGCAAACAAAATGGCCACATTTCATCTAAATGCCCCAACACAATAACACCTGCTCTAGACACCACAAACACAATCGCACAAACCCCAGCCAACCCTACATTTCTCCCAATTCCAACCGCTTCATCCAATCAACCTACAACAATGACATGCTCTAACATACCATCCGAAGATCCAAATGACTCGTCTAGCAAAACCCCTGGAAAAAGAACAGCTTCTGAAATCCTCACACCCCCCCCTACTACTAAAGAAAGCCAAATTTTCTTGACTCCCACTCCTATCTCCTCCACGAAAAAAACCAAAACGGACTCAACATCCATTCAGAAGTTGATGGAACCCGCAAAGATTGTATTCCTGGATAGTAAAAAAACACATGTACATATCATTCGACGAGATCTCAGACTTCTTTGAAAATGTTCAAGGCTCACCAGATCCACTCAGTATAGCAAAAACATACACAGAAAATATAGATGGATTACTCGAACTGTTACAGGAAATATACCCCTACTTTACTGAAAAAAAGATGAAAAACAGATGCACAAAGATTAAAAATAGACTGAAAAATCAAATAGAACTACAAAGTGGAATAGAAGACAGTGACTCATCACTGGATCAATCTCGTTAAGCATTAAATTCAAATCAATACTACAGTGGAATATAGGTGGGTTCTTCACCCACCTGAACATGCTACAAAAAATTTTATCGGAATACAACCCAACAATTATCGCCCTACAAGAAACCCATTTCAAAAAGTCAAGTCACAAATTAAAAAATTATCAATGTTTTTCCAAAAATAGACAAAACGCTAACCATGCAAGCGGAGGCACGGCTATCTATGTACATAACGATTACGAGGCTACCAATATTACCCTACAAACGGACCTAGAAGCTGTTGCAATTACCATCAAAGGACCAAAGAAACTTCACATCTGCAGTATTTATACACCGCCCGACAACAACCCAGATACAACGATCATTAGAAATCTGCTACAACAAATTCCAACTCCTCATATTATTCTTGGCGACTTCAACGCTCACAACAGCATTTGGGGTTCACGGAAAAACACCCCCTTTGGACGCACCATCGAATCCATAATAAATACTTTCAACCTTGCCCTTCTCAACGATGGACAAGGTACTCGTTTCAATTCATGCACTGGAGAAACATCAGCCATAGATATTACACTTTGCGATTCCTTAACGGCTTCCTGCCTCCAATGGGAAGTTCTCCCGTACTTATATAATAGCGACCATTTCCCAATTTGTCTCAGAAATACTTCCCACATGGAATCTCCTGCACCAATTTCCAAATGGCGCCTAAAAGATGCAAACTGGGATTTATTTTCTGAAATAATCAACGAAAATGTGAGACACTTCAATATTCACCACCACATAGATGCCAATGACTTTCTGCAAGAGTCCTCCGATATAATACTTCAAGCGGCTGAACAGTCCATTGGAAAATCAAGTTATAACAAAAAACACCCTGCCGTTCCCTGGTGGAACGAGGGCTGCGAAAGAACACATAGAGAATCCAAAGCAGCTCTGAACAGATATAGAAAGCAGAAAACCCAAGAAAACCATATTGAATTCAAACAACTCCGAGCAAAGTCCCGCTTCATTTTCAAAAAAAGTCAAAAAGACTCCTGGATAAAATTCACCTCTGAACTAAATAACTCCACCCCTACTTCCACAGTCTGGAACATGATTAGAAGGATCAAAGGCAAGAGAACAACAAGAACTATACCATTTCTAGAATGGAAAAATACAAACATCTCGCATTCACAGGATATAGTTGAAGCATTAGCCGACCATTACGAAAAGTCCTCTAGTGATTCTATTTATACTAACCAGTTTCTGAACGAAATTAAAACAGCTGAATCGAAAAATATACCCCTTACAGACTCCATATCACCATTGAATATCTCAATAACTATGGAGGAACTACTAGATGCCTTGAATAACACAAAAAACACGTCACCTGGGCCTGACGATATCCCAATTTCTTTTCTTCAACATCTTCCAGCCAATGCTAAGAATATCCTCCTCGAACTACTCAACTTCATCTGGCAGAATAACTCCTTTCCAGTCCAATGGGCTAAGTCGATCATCATCCCAATACATAAACAGGGCAAACCTAAATATATTCCAGAATCATACAGACCGATTTCGCTCACGTGCTGCATGTGTAAAATTATGGAAAAAATCGTGAACAGAAGATTAACTTGGTACCTAGAAAAAGAAAACCTAATCACTAATGAGCAATGTGGTTTCCGAAAAGATCGCTCAACCCTAGACAACCTCGTTTCACTAGAATCCGAAATTCATGAAGCATTTGCCTGTAAACAAGACTGCATTGCAATCTTCTTCGATATAAATAAAGCTTTTGACTCAGTATGGCGCTTTGATATCCTCAGAACACTAAAAAGATGGTCGATAAATGGCAATATCCTGAAATTCATCAGCAATTTCCTCAAATGTCCTTACTTCCAAGTTAGGGTTGATGGTCACTTATCTGAACCAAGACGTCAACAAAACGGAATTCCACAAGGTTCTAACTTAAGTGCGACACTTTTTCTTGTAGCGATAAATACTCTAATACAGTCATGTCAATCTCCGGTCAAAGCAAAATTGTATGCAGACGACTTAGTAATTTATGCCAGGGGAAAAAACTCATCTTCGATCCAGAACTACTTGCAGAGAGTATTGAATAACCTTGGGGATTGGTCAAACACAACAGGATTACAATTTTCCGCCAATAAAACAAAAATTGTACACTTTTCCAAAAAAAGAACAACACAGCACCCAGTACTGAAACTGAACGATGAACCTCTTGAGTATATAGATAGCAAACGCTTCCTCGGAATGGTATTCGACTGTAAACTTTCATGGAAATCTCACATCCACTCTCTCCGCCAATCATGCCAAGCTGGTCTGAATATCATGAAATCCGTATCCCATACGTTGTGGGGAGCAGACTTTTTCACATTAATGATGATATACAAATCCCTTATTCGCTCTAAGCTCGACTACGGCTCCATAGTATACAATTCAGCACAAAAAAACACACTGAAAGAACTCGATGTAATTCACAACACAGCAATGCGTTTAGCATTGGGAGCATACTACACCAGTCCCATTGAGAGCCTTAATTGTGAAGCTGGAGAACCATCCCTAACGGAACGTAGACGTTATCTCACACTGCTGTATGCCACAAGGATATCAGCGCATCCATCCAATCCAGCGCATCGGAATGTCTTTGCAACCAGATTTCAAGAAACTTTCAATCATAGAAAAAGAATTGATCTTCCATTCTATGAAAGGCTGAATCGTACCCAGGCCAACCTGAATTTCAAAATACCCACAACGATTCATAAGTCCGAAATCGATTCCCCACCCCCATGGACAATTCCTCTTCCACCAATCATTACAAATCTGTGCAGCAAGAAAAAATCCGAAATCCATCCATTCATATTAAGAAAACTTTTCTTAGAGAACATAGAACCTTTTCAAAATTATCAGCTTATCTATACCGACGCGTCTCGTTCCATTAGTGGCGTTGGTGCAGCATTCACAACAGGTCAAAAAAATGCCAAATTCAAACTCCCTCTCCTTACTTCAGTCTACACCGCCGAACTGACGGCAATCCATGAAGCCCTAAAATATGTCGACCAACAAAACATTCCACGGTGTCTCATTATAACCGATTCCTTGAGTGCCATAACTGCATTGTCCCAACTCTACCCCAGTCATCCAATTCTCATAAGAACTAAAACCACACTCAACACCATCCATGAAAAGAACATAAAAATTCAGCTGATGTGGGCACCATCACACGTAGGCATAGAAGGAAATGAGAAAGCCGATAGTTTAGCCAAAGAAGCTGTATCGTGTACACAGGCAAGAAGACTAACAGGAATTGTCCACACAGATCTGAAGGAAATCCTAAGAAACAAAATTACATCCAAATGGCAAGCACAATGGGACAACTCTACATCAAAGCTGAGGGAGGTGAAACCATACGTTCTTCCATGGAAATCATTCCCATCGAAACGGAAAATTCAAACGGTTCTTTCACGATTAAGACTTGGACATACACGGTTAACCCACAGTGCCATAATGTCTCAAGAAGATGTACCAAAGTGTAGTGTATGTGATGAAAACCTAAGCGTAAAACATTTCTTGATTGAGTGTCCGCTATACGATAACGAGAGGGGTAAATATCATCTTGGAAACGACCTCAAGCAAATACTTGGTGAAACATCAAACCATGAAAACCTACTCAGTTTCCTCAACGACATAGACATTCTTTGTGAAATATAAAGTGCAATATACCAATCATTCTGTATGTGTCAATTAACGTAAGATATTATGTAAATCATGCCACGATCGTCTTCAGCTAATAACCCTTAGTGGTTGATGCTTAACTTAATAAAAAAAAAAAAAAAAAAAAAAAAAAAAATTGAAGAATTTCACATTATGTTTCCGCGTTAATTTAATAAAAACTGAATTAATTAATTTTACAACGTGAAGCACAACAAACCGACCGTGTGCCGCAGAAGCTTGTGTGCCCCATAGCAACTACAAAATTACCCAATCAAGAACAGTTAAAATTGATGAACTTCACATTTTGTTTTTCCGTGTATCTCATCAGAAACTGAATGAATTAATCTCAAAATGAGAAGCACAACAAACCAACCGTGTATTGCAGAGACTTGTGTGTCCCCCACACAACAATATCCCATCTTCATTACTATAATTGAGTTTACCTTTCATTACAAATGTATAATAAATTTAACATGTGTTGAAGGACTTTGGTTCTTTGTTGGTTCTCATCAATAAGGAACTTTGACTGTTATTAGTCCCATTCAAAAATAGCAATGCAAGAAGACATACCTTGTCAAATCTGTGCTTTAGAATTCTTGTCATATACAAAATCAACTCAAAAATTATCCAGTCAAAAACACTCAAAATTGAAGAACCTTAAATCTTGTTTTTCCGTTTATCTCTTCGGGAACTGAATTAATTGATCTCAAAACGGGAAGCACACCAAACCAACCTTGTATTGCAGAAACTTGTGTGTTCCCTACACAACAATATCCCATCTTCCTTAGTATAAATGAGTTTATCTTTCATTACAAATGAATAATAAATTTAACATGGACTGAAGGACTTTGGTCCTTTGTTGGTCCCCATCACTAAGGAATTTTGACTGTTATTAGTTCCATTCAAAAATAGCGATGCAAAAAGACATACCTTGTTAAATCTTGTGATTTCGAATTCTTGTCTTACACAAATTCATCTCAAAAATTACCCAGTCAAAAACACTCACAATTGAAGAACCTTAAATCTTATTTCCCCGTTTATCTCTTCGGGAGCTGAATTAATTAATCTCAAAACGAGAAGCACAACAAACCAACCGTGAAACCAGAAACTTGTGTGTCCCCTACACAACAATATCTCATCTTTCTTACTATAATTGAGTTAATTTTTCATTACAAATGTACAATAAATTCAACATGGGCTGAAGGAGTTTGGTCCTTTGTTGGTCCTCATCAATAAGAAACTTTGACTTTTATTAGTTCCATTCAAAAATATCAATGCAGAAAGACATACCTTGTCAAATCTGTTATTTCGAATTCTTGTCTTACACAAATTCAACTCAAAAATTACCCAGTCAAAAACACTTTCAATTGAAGAACTTTACATCTTGTTTCCCCGTTTATCTCTTCGGGAACTGAATTAATTAATCTCAAAACGAGAAGCACAACAAACCAATCGTGTATTGCTAAAACTTGTGTTTCCCCTACACAACAATATCCCATCTTCATTACTATAATTGAGTTTATCATTCATTACAAATGTTAAATAAATCTAACATGGGCTGAAGGACTTTGGTCCTTTGTTGGTCCTCATCAATAAGTAACTTTGACTATTCTTAGTTCCATTCAAAAATAGCAATGCAAGAAGTCATACCTTGTCAAGTCTGTGATTTCGAATTCTTGTCTTACACAAATTTAACTCAAAAATTACCCAGTCAAAAACACTTTTAATTGAAGAACTTCACATCTTGTTTCCCCGTTTATTTAATCGAGAACTGAATTCATTAATCTCACTACGAGAACCACAACAAACCAACCGAGTACTGCAGAGTCCTGTGTGTCCCCTACAGAACCCTTTCCCATCTTCATTAGCATAGAACAGTGAAAATGTGCCACGTTGAATCGCAACATGCCGTCCTATTTCCTCGGGCTGCATTTTCCAATCATTCTCCTTTGTTAGTGTTATTGATTTCCCTCGCAACACAATGCACCTTCGCGTTGCGTGTGCCCTCCTGGCTCGTTGCAGGGACTCGAAAGCGATGCAGGGCAGCAGGGAGGCCCTGACGCGTACAAGAACACGTTTGGGAAGGGGTTGACGATCCTGCAGGGTCATTTGGGGTGTATGTATGTGAAATGCGAATAATCTATGGGTAAAGTATGTATTGCGGGTCTTTTCGAAGGCACATAGAACTTCCTGCCTTGAATGGAGCAGATTTTTGTTCTTTGTGCAGGCATGTCCTGAAAAGACCGTCCTGCAGACAAAAGGAAATATCTACATTTACATATCCCTCTCTAAGGGTGACTCAGAGTTCAGAGACTTGGAAGTTGGAAGGAAAATCTTCGGTATCGAGTTCCGTATGAATCGGTTCGTTGTTTACATCATGGAAGCGATTACCTTGTTTTTAATGAATAAAAGATTTTTCTAACCTGCTATCTTCACGAAGAAAAAGAGATCTTACTTATCTGAGCTCTTAGAGTGATGGATTACGCGCGATGCACTTTAATCCACTGTAATGCTTCGTTTTTTGTACGCCAAAGGCATAGTTATGCGTTACTGTCTTTTATTGATGCTGCAACATACTCATGGGTCATTTAAAATTTGCAAAAAGAAACTAAACTTAAAATTGAAAAGGTTCTTTTACTACACTTAGAACATCTGTGTATTTTTGTGGCGTATGGAAATAACAGCATCCAATATAGAGGTGTTGCCAAAGAGTATTTGAGAATTTGTTGTCCTTATTCTCAATGGCTTATTTGATAGAAAGAATTTCCAAATAGTCCATCAGTTTACCCTTATTAACATTATATAGTAAAGTGACATCTTTCTCATTAAAAAAATATTATTTTCTTTACAATGTTCTGCAAACCGGTTGATTTCTGGTTTTTAAAATGAAACATCCTATACTCTTTGATTCTATGTTGTGAACATCGGCCTGTCTGTCCTATATTTATAGCATTACAATCATCACATTCAATTTGATTTCCGAATCGGGGATTTATCAGATGGTTATATATATATATAGGACAGACAGGCCGATGTCTAGAACATACAATCAAAGAACATAGAATGTCTATTTTGAAAAACCATAAATCAACCGGTTTTGCAGAACATTGTATAGAAAGTAATCATGTTTTTAATGATCAAGAAGTCACTTTACTATACAGGTGTCCCAGAAGTCGACGTCAAGCCGAAATCAGGTAACAGGTTAAGCAATAATAGTCACCAGGCAAATATAAAAGAAAATCCAAGTCATGTATTTTTCAAATTATATTGCACTTTTTTTTATTCAATAAAATGCACAACCTGTGATGATTTTTGAACTCCTGTTGCTACAATTTTTTACTTTTTCCAAAATTTTATTTTTCCTACGTTATTTCGAATAGTGCTTTTGTAATTTGTAACCTTCAATTTTAAGCCAATTCCTCCAACTTGGAAAAAAATGTCACTCTTTGCTGAACCAAGTATTCAAAATTAAAATTTCGCCCAACATCAACTGACTGTACTGAAAAAAAAATTTTCTACGTCAGTTCGGCAAATTACTTCAAAAGTTAGCACATTTAATAAGGATTCTAAAATGCTATACACTAATCACATTCATTTTTAGATTGGACAAAAAAGGTTTTTCTTAAAGAAATTCAGTTTCGTTTTCGACAAGATTCATTAAATTAACAAAAGATGTTCAAACTGCCCTCCTTCTGCTGCAATACATGCACGAGTTTTTCCCTTTATTGCTACCCAGTAAAAAAATCTAAGGGATTCAAATCAAGTGAACGAACGGGCCACTAGATTGTACCAGATTTCCCTATCCATCTGCCTAGATATTCTTCATTTAGATGTTCCCTAACAGGGAGAGCATAGTGCGCTGGGCTGTTTCTTGCTGAAACCATATTTCTCTGAAAATACTAGGTGGCACGTCTTCAAGTAAATTTGGCTATTGATTTCGTAAAAAATCTAAATAAATTTCAGCATTTAAAACCTCTGGCAACTCAAAAAGTCCTATGAATTTTCCGTTCAAAATTCGCAACCCGAGGTTCATAATCCCGAGGTAACAGAGCTTGTACTCGCTGTACATTATATGGGTGGAGCTTATGTTTTTTCAATAGTCGGTGAACTGTACTTTTAGGCTCTCTTGTGCTTCGCTGCATTTCACGTAGCGAAGTACTTGGATCTTCCTCAACTGCTTGAAGTACAATATCGTCGTAAGGTAAGGAAATTCTTCCTTCACCAAGCACTTTATTTGGAAGTCGGCCCGCTGTGAACAGTAGATAGTGCACATCCGTAAAGACTCGATGATCTGGATAACGATCAATAGGGTATATCTCGTGATACATTCTCGAAGCTGCATTAGCTTTACATCTGTATTCCCCATAAAGGTTCATGTTGGCATATTCCTGTGCGGTATACAACGACATGATGGCAATACACAATCACAGGTTAGTCCTGGTAAAATCAAGGTTCGTCGTAAAGAGATCAAAACTATCCAAATCACAAGCAAACAAATCTAATTGCCAAAACGAAGCCAAAAGTCGTAAGTACACAAATAACACGATCAAATACGGAGAGATGCGTAGTAGACCAAGGGGCGTAGCGTACTGATCTGTATTGCGTTTACGTGTGCCAATACCAAATAGTGGCGTCACTATCAGTCTCACTGATACTTTATGGACGGACTCACCCCATCTCATTCAAATCAAATTCTTAAAGTATTAGATGCACTAGAATCATTTTTAGAAAGTTCGAAGAAATTGTTCGAAACTGTATTTCTTTAAGAAAGACCGTTTTTTGACCGATCTAAGAAATAATGTAGGAAGTTTTATACCTTTTTGGAATCCCTAATAAATGTGCTAACTTTTAAATTAATTTGCCAAACTGATGTAGTGCACTTTTTTTTTCAGTACAGTCAGTTAAATTTGTGCGAAATATTAATTTTGAATACCTGGTTCGGCAAAAAGGGACATTATTTTTCAATCTGGACTAAATAGCTTAGAATTGAAGATCACAGTTTACAGAAGCACTATTCGGGATAACATAGGGAAAATAAAATTTGAAGAAATTAAAAAATTGTAGCAACAGGAGTTCAAAGATCATCACAGGGTGTGCATTTTCTGTAATAATAAAAATGCAATATAATTTAACAAGTACAGGACTTAGATTTTTCAGATATTTTTATTACTATGACTCAGCCTGTTAGCCGATTCCGGCTTGGCGTCGACATTTGGAACAGCCTGTATAATGTTAATAAGGGTGAACTGATGGGCTATTTGGAGATTCTTCCAATCAAAAATGCTATTGGGAAAAAGGGGAATTTAACAAATTCCCAAATACTCTTTGGAACACCCCTATATCGGATGCTGTTATTTCCAAGCGCCCTAAAAATACACAGATGTTTTGAGTGTAATAAAAGAACCTTTTCAATATAAAGTTTTGTTCCTTTTTGTACTCCTTTGAAGATGGTCGAAAGACCGAACCGCGTGTCAGGATTCTGAATAAACTGTGAAACATAAAAACTGTATGAAATTTTTTGAAATAACAATGGGTATTTCTGCGAAATTTCATGAACATTATTTCATCCCCTTAAAGAAATAAAATATTTGTAGAGTGTAAAATCAAGAAAATAGAGAAAAAATATTCACGATGTTCCTTAGCACAATTCAATATTGATTTGTCGAATCCCCCATTATATTATCATCATAAGATTCCAAAAACTTCTTCATTTTCGGAAAAAACTACACAATAGAGTATAAATTGCTGAGTTATTCGCTAACAGTGAATTATCTTGAAGGTCATTTCGATCGGTTGCTAAATTTAGATCAGTATTTATTCCTTGTTTATTTTCATTAACTCATAATAGTTCATTCGCATATTTCTGAATTATGTGAAGATATTTCAGTAATTTCATTTACATATTTATTTCACTTTCTCAATGGTATTATGGACATGAAGTTGTTTAAAATAAATTATGATTAAGAATTTTTTCATTCGCTCTGATTACAACGACTCCTTGAAATTATCCTCAAATAAAAAATGTCCTACTGATTTCTGTATACGATTTATATTGTCTAATAATAATTTGAGGATGGAAACTATTTCACTTTGCCCGATTGCAAAAATTCAAATAATACAAAACCATAAAATAATAGGAACAATGTGTAGGATCTTGACTTTGTATTGCAACTCTTTTTTGTGTCTCGCACAGATTACTATCAGATGTTTTTTTTAGAGTGATAGAACTTTAAAATGAAATAAAACACATTCAAATCAAGATTGAAGCCATTTTTTTTATTCGAAAGATGATTTTATGACATTTATTTTTTTTATTTTTTTATTTATTTATTTATTTTTAAAAATAATTTCCGGCATTTATGTCCACCACGACTAGCTCTGAGGAACCGCATTCGACCAATTGTTACGGTAGCAGCATCCAAATTTTGAAACAAATAATCATTGATCATCGATCTGTAACGAGCACCATTCACTGTAACATTAGCTCCAGCATCGTTTTTAAAGAAATATGGACCGATGATGCCTCCAGCGTGTAAGTGCATTTTTCAGGATGCAATGGAACCTGCAGAACTTCTTGAGGATTGTTTCCACTCCGTATACGGCAATTTTGCTTGTTTATATAGCCGTCCAACCTGAAATGAGCTTTATCACTAAACACAATTTTACGATAAAGAAGTGGGTCAACTTCAAGCTGTTCTAGGTCCCAATCATCGAACAATCTACGCTTATTATGATCAAGTGGCTTTAGTTCTTGAACCAGTTGGATCTTATATGGGTGTAGACCAAGATATTTACGCAAAATTTTCCATGTGGAGGATGCACAGAGTCCAACTTGTAGTGAACGTCGACGAATAGACAAATCTGGATCATCATTAACACTATGACTTACAGCAGCGATATTTTCTTCTGTATGTAAAGTTCTTTGTCTTGTTGTTGTTGTAGCAGCATTGAGTAGAGAAAATGTTGTCCGAAATTCATGGATAGTTCGACGAATAATCTGCTCTGATGGACGATTATGTGAATCATGAATTTCACGAAGTGCTCTATAAGTCTGGCGAATAGAACACTGATTTTGAAAATAAATTTCAACAACTGGTGAACGTTGTTGCGGCGTGAGTCTTTCTTTGCTAATTTGTCAAGGCTTATTGAACAGAAATGTCAGAACAACATGGCTTCTGTCAAATCACAGTTAGCCCTATGGAAAGTTCTATCAGTCTAAAAAAAAACACCCGATACCTTGTAACAGGTTATTCTTGAAATCTTAATTAATTTCGAGGAATTCTTCTTAAGTGTTGTTTGTAGCATTTTTAAATGAATATTTTTCATGATAGCGTATACTTAAATTTAAATATTCGTTCACTAATATAAATATTCTCATATGTATTCTTTTACAATATAAATGTATCGTTATAACACTCTTGAATAATTTTGGGTAGTACTAAAATTCGAAGATATTAACAAACTCTGTGTCTGAAGTACATGGTCACTCATTTGAATGCATGCCTATATGTACATAGTCTTCGCAAGTCCATTGTTTTTGAACTGTTCAATACCGTTTGAAAACCTCGAAAAGTGTTCTTGTTCAATTAGAAATCAGACTCTATTCGTACTGAATGCGAAATATGAAATTCGTGATGATTTCAAATATATTTTTAATGAAATTGGTACTCTGGATGTAATTTCTAAAATTCCAAAAAAATACGTTCATTTGATTTTCGGGTGACAAAATACTGAATTCTGTATCATGAATACAAAACAATATTGAAAGATAAATAATAGATAAGATGATGAATCAAAATCTTACAGAAGCATTAAATACGTAAAAGAGAAATTTAAGTATTAATTGAAATATTCAAATATATCTCATTGAAATAAATATACGAAAATTCTATCGAGTAATTCAGAAGAAATTTCTCTGGATGGTATATGACACACGGTATATTTTTGTTTGATAAACATTAACAACATTTGGTCTTGTCAAGTCACTTTTTAAAAGTGGTAGAAGATCGAAAATGGCAAGTTATAGACTCAAATTTCTCCATTATCAACTATTTCTAAAATAATGGAAGAGATAATGAAAATTAGATTTGTGGAATTTTGTGAGAAATATAAAATAATTTCAAGCTTTCAATATGGTTTTAGAGAGTAAAGACAACAGATGACGCCGTTCATGAACTTACAACGAATATTTATTATACTTTATAAAAGTATAATATCATTGTGCATATGCATTGACCTCTCCAAAGCCATCTGTCAGTTTGTCACGAAAAACTTCCGGAGAAACTGGATAATTGTGGCTTTAGAGGGATTATTCATAGTAAACTAGAAAGCTACCTGACGGATCTTGAACAAAGAATAGCGGTAGATGATGAAATGAGTGCGTCCTTCTATGTCGAATATGGTATACCACAAGAGGCAGTGCTGGGACCACTTGTGTATATATAATATGTCAATAGCTCCCCAACTTTGAATATTAAAGGCAGAACATTGAGCTTTGTTGACGATGAAGCTATATTTTACGATTCTGAATCATGAAACCTGAAAATAGAAGTAGGTAGAAGACTTCAGAATTATAGTAAAGTAGTTCAGACACAATAAACTCAATTTGGAGAAAGCAAAATATGCGCCATTCACTTCATACTCTAGTAGACCAAATACAGGACCATTGTTTATTCAACACAATCTTTGTGTTAGATTCATCTCTTAGCACAGCGTCCTTACCGAAAACTCACCTCAAGATATTTGAGACGGTATAATATTAGATTTTCCATGAAAATCGCGCTCTAACTTAATTTCTGCACGATATTGCCAAACAAAGTATTCCATTATTGCGGGTCGTTTCAACAACCAGGTGGTTTCTTAAATTTAAATAATGAATAGTAATTATCAACATTTATCAATTCATCACACCGACCATAACAATATTACCCAGAGTACACTGGCGTATAATTTGTAGTATTGCCGCAGGACCACACAGTAGCTTTGATATTAGAAAAATCAATTATGTTCAAAATAATGGTTTGTAAGCGCTACTTTGTCGGTAACTATTCTGAAAGATAATTCACGTGGAGTTAGATAAAAGAACCTACTTTTTTCAATACATACATATTCAAACAAAAGTAATTGATATATGTAGAAAATATGTGAACTAAATAATCCTACTTCTATGTTGTAATTAATCTTACCTTAAAATTTATGCAAATATTAAAAAGATCATGATGGTGTAATGGTGAAAGACCCATTTTCCGGGTTTCATCACATCCGCAGAATGGCCGCCCTGTTCGTCGGATTTCAACCCAATGGACTACGCTGAAGCAATCTCTGCGTCGGGAATGGGACCGATTAACGCCCGAATAGCTGCCGTTGCCGAAAATTTCAAGAAGCTTCTGAAGCTATGTATCGCTGCCAACTGAAGCAACTTCGAAACCGCTTAGATATATTACCACCAAATGTTTATGTCATTATTATTCATTGTTGTTTTCTTAAATTTCTTCTGTTTAATGAACTTGAATGAAAAAAGTTTGTCCGAGGTTTTTCTTGTCACTCTGTAGTTTCTGCAATATATCTTTAAAAAAACTTGTTTGCGTAATAATACCTCCAAATATAAATGAAGAAATCACAAATACATTTCGTTATTTTGTCCTAAAGATTCGCTATTTTCCTGATACTTCGTGTATTCTCAAATAATAATTTGTAATAAGGACGCTAACATAGGGAATCTGTGTCCATTAAACATATGATTCTTTTAACGAACGTATGCTGCGTTGCCTTTCTTTGTAAATGCTTTAGTTTGAAAAAGTGGTTACTCAACACATTAAGGATCAAATTAATTTCTTTGGCGAAAGAGAGCTGAAAGGAACTTTTCTAATGTGATGCTTGTTTGAGTTTAGAATTGCTATGCAGATGTAAAGGCTGGACCGATGAGTGGTTTCTTATTGATATTAAGAAAAACGAGTATATTTTGGGAAAAATCAATGGATGTTTATTTCATTGTGAAGAGACATTAACAATGGGAAAAGATATCAGCCAACTGGTCGTCACGGCTACGGTTTGCAGCACCATAGCCTAAACATGAAATTTTCCATGGCCAATAAGCACATTTGCGGCTGTATGTCCTTGAAAACTGCACGAATTCCATCTCTAAGGTCTTGAATCGATTGTGAAGCATTGGCATAGACCTTATCTTTTAACTCTTCGAGAAATAATAAGGCCAAGAGACTTTTATTGCAAAATTACGTTTGTTTTGGCATAAAACATTCGAAAACAAACGTCACCTTAACAGTTGCACAGGCCTCATTTTCGAATAAGTAAGGCATAATCGCACCGCCAGCCCAAAAACCCCACCAAAGAGTGACACGTTGAGGATAGAGAGGCTTTTCAACAATCATTCTTGAATTTTGCGAGCCCCAAATGTGACAAATCTGCTTATTAACGTAGTAATCGAGGTGAAAATGAGCCTCATCACAGAAGATGATTTTTCGATGAAGATCCAGATCATCTTGATGCATTTCAAGGACTCAATCAGCTAAGATACGAGGTTGCTGGTGATCGACCGGCCTGAGTCCTTGTGTTAACTGAACTTTAAAAGCCTTAAGACCTAAATCTTTATGAAGAATACGGTGTAATGTCGTTTGTGTAATGCCTAATTCCAAAGATAGACGCGGAATCGACAAATCTGTGTTTTCGCCAACAATAGAGGCTACAACAGCAATAATCTCAGTTGTTCTTGAGCGACGCACACAGTTTCGATTCTTCACATCTCCAACTTGTCCTATCACCCAAATTTTTCCACCAGTGTCACTATTGCTGGCTGAAAAAGAGCTTCATGACGACCTAAAAGTGCTTTAGTTTTGCGAACAGTGAAATTTCACCATTTTCAATTTCAGTGCCTTTTCGAAGCGGGTATAGATTCATTTTTGGTAATAGCGTAGTGTTTACTTGTCAAATGTCAAAAGATGACATCTTCAAAAGTGACAGCTGCCCTGATAGCGGGCTATTCAAAATGAAACCTCTTATTGGATAACCCTTTATGTTGCAGTGTCTCGATTTCATGAACTTTCTAATACCATAGCTCATACTCCTTATTAATAATCTTTTTTGAATTACACAGGTACGATTTAGGCCGAATCAACCCCGTCAATAGGGCAGTAACTTTTCTGAATCTGCTCAACTACATCCCAACAGTTCCGTAAAGATAACAGTCAATCGGATTCCCTGTCATATCGACCGACTAAGAGCACGATAATCTTATTTTCTCTGGCCGTTGGATCGATCCAAAAGGGCAACGAATCCCGAAATCTCGTGACGCAACTATCTATTTGCAGATTGAACTTTCGGTTTCGTTCTCCGTTCCATCCCATTGCAAAAAACGCGGAAAACTATTTCAAGGAGCTAATATTTATGTTTATATTATCCTAGTCGCGAATATTCCGCAGGACTGGCACCCAGCCATGAGGTTAATGTTCGTTTTATTACACAGCGGGACTATGCTAGATTTTTCGCTATCGTTCTGGGTAGTTTTCGTCTCTGCAAGCATCCGAAAATAAAACGATAAATTGACGAAGTTTATCGATGCCCCGTTGGTGCCATCATCGGGGTTTTTTGGGGGTTTGAGGCAGTCTGTTTTGTACAGATATTCAGGTCAGGGGTTGGTCACAGTTTCAGACTCGCACACTGAATGGTACGAAGTCCGTTGAACTATTTCCGAAATGGTTTTGAAGAAGATATTTCCAGAATGCAGTAAGAGTTCAACGTGCCTTTAAAATCAAAAGTTGTTTTATTTGTAGAGATATGAACATGTCTAATATTGAGACAGTCAGTATATTTATAGGTAGTTAAATATTTATTATATATTCATTTATGACAGAGATTTCCGATGAGAATACCTTACAATATTCTGCGCCAATTTTGGTTGAAGACAAAAAATTGGCAACCACTTCTCTCAGTCAAGTTTTCCTCCTCCTCTGATAGAAGAAGATGGGTCACTCGCAACTACACCAAAGTCTTGACCTGATCTCTTCGCTCAGATATTCGCTGCTAATTCAACTATCGAAACATTCGATCGGAACCTCCAGCAATTCTAACTGTTTCATCTGAGATAAGGGATATATACTTCAGATCACGGATTATTCGTCGAGTGCTTGGTGACTCGATACCAAGAGGATAACTGGAACAGACGGGATTCCTGCCACTCTATGTCATACAGGCAAGGAATTTTCCCTGATTCATGGAAGAGTGCAAAGTGCAGCCTATGTCAAAGAAGGGAAGGAAGTCATTAAACTATCGCCCAAAACCTTAAGAGCAAGGGTCTCATTACTCACAGACAATATTCGTTTTCGTAAAGGCCGATCAACAGGTGAGCTATTGAGCGCTATGGACAATCTTGAATATATCTAAGGGTTTCGATCGTATCTGCCACTAAATAAGCTATATTCGTTTGGTCTTACCGAGAGTTTCTGCAACAGGAACATTCATGTGTTCGTGGATGGGTCGATTTCTGTGGTTTCAGCGTGAACTCTGGAATTCACCAAGGCTCAGTTGTGTTGCCCGCCCCTTTCCTCTTTAGTGAAGGGTTTTCCAAAAAGAAGCTTCATTTGAATACCCCGGTATCTGGGCAGTTGTCACTTTTCAAGCTGTCATCTTTTGACATTGACAAGTAAATACTACGCCATTGCTAAAAATGAAACGATACACGCGTCAACAACGCATTGAAATGATCAAATTCACTACAAAAATGTTACAGTCATAGTTAACTTTTGGGTCGTCGTAAAGCACCTTCTCGGCAAGCAATAGCGAAACTTGTGGAAAAATTTGAGCTGTTGGGACAAGTCAGTGATGTGAAGAATTGAAACCGTTTGCGTTGCTCAAGAAAAACTGAGAATATTGCTGCTGTAGCCTGTAATGCTGAAAAAACCCAGATAGTCCGTCTAGAAAGTATCCGGAAAAAACAAAGCTCAATTGTAATTATTTATTATATACTTTTAATTCTTGAATTGGAAAATTGTAACAAAATATTCATGTTGTAGGCTTATGCAACCTCCATTTAACTGTAAACACTTGACTAAACCTGGAACTTGATCACCCCCATAATTTTCGGTGATGGTAGTCCAGGACTGAATTAAATCATTTTTAATTCGTGGCGCTGGGCGCTCAACTTCAATCTCAATTCATTAGACCGCATATGTTTTCAATGGGAGTGAGATCTAGTGAGGCTGCTGGCCACGAAATGGTTGTCACTTGGTGTTCGTGCATCCAAGCTTGAGTATAGGCCGAAGTGTAGCATCTTGTATTATCCTGCTGAAAACGTCACTCCTCTGGATAAAAAGCATGCGCCGTTTCGAGGAGAAAATCGTTTAGAATGCTACAATACTTTTCACTATTAATGGTACCATCAACTATACAGAGAGGCGTAGCACCACGCAGAGATATTGCTCCCCAAACCATTATTTTGGCGGGAAATCTGGAAATTTGAACGGTAAGAGGTTGTATTGAGGGAATTTTTCGTTCCTTTTGTAAAGGTGCCATTATAGGGATGTTTTGGTTTCCCTGATATGTAGTCTTTTCTTTTCAGTGACATACGGATGGTTTCTTGACATACTTTTATATTTCGTTGATTTCGAAATCTCTTAGCCAATTTGCGAAATCCCAGGCGCAGATTGTGTCGTCCTAAGACCAAGCGTTTTAATTGTTTCCTTTAATCTTACGCGGTCTCCCTGAAACTGATCTATGTCTCATATCCATGCTTTTTTATCCTCTTTATTGTCTCATATACAGCACTTTTCCCAGTTCAGTAAATTGCACTAAATTTTTTAACGTTTCGAAAACCTTTTCTATACAAATGTTTTCTTTTTTCTAGATGCGACATTATTTCATGAATTGTATACCTGTTGACAATCAACAATATTTGACAAATAGTTTCCATGCATCTTTGGCCATAGCCGAATATCTACACAACCTATTTTATACATTACTTTTGTCTTAGAATTTACAAAAAAAGTATATTAAAATAAAGACGGACTATAAATACCTGCGTAAAAATGCAGCAATTGGAAAATTTTAGGACGAAACGATACTAAATTTCGATTTATCTCAACTATTCATCAATACAAAAAGACTCAATAGCAAAAACACCCTGTACCTGTCGGGCGTGATTAGGAGGACTAAATTCTGGTATTCATTATGCATCGAATAAAGCTTGTGATTAACCAAATTCATTACAGACCTCAGACATAATCCGTGCCAATTGTAGTTGGATGCCAAACAAAAGCGAAAGTGCCTTCAAAGCAATATGTCCCCACTAGAAAATATATTTCTGGGTTAATTAAATCTTCCGAAGATTTATTGGCTTCGTTTTCGACTAGCAATATCGTACATATGATATGCGAGTTAAAAAGTACAAGAATACAGTGCCGGCCAAGCGGATTTACTTGGGACGATAAAAATATTTGAATCTGACATCTTTTCATGATTTTGTCAATTTATGTGAAGGGTTTTCCAATAAGAGGTTTTATTTTGAAAAGCCCGCTATCTGGGCAGCTGTCATCTTGACATTTGACAAGTAAAAACTATGCCATCACTAAAAATGAAAAACTAAAGCACCTTTGGATCGTCGAGAAGCACCTTCTATTTCACAAGGAAAGTTTCCTAGCCGTGTTAGTTCTCGGAGACGTGATCACAATTGGTCACCGAGATCTTGTGATTTAACACCTTTAGACTTTTTTCTTTGGGGCCACCTGAAAGATAACGTCTATGCTAATCCTCCACAATCGATTATAGTTCTAAGAAATGAAATTCGTGAGGTTATCGAGAACATAAAGCCGCAGATGTGCGATTTGGTCATGGAAAATTTCATGGATATAGCGCTTCCGTGGCAACTATCATTTTCCGTTGTTAATGCCATACCTTCCTCTACACATCCATTGATTTCTCCTGAAATATACTCGTTTTTTTCAATTATCAAAATAAAACCTCTTATTGGAAAACCCGTTAGTATAGCAATAGTAAGATCATTCGGAAAGTTTATTAATACTCAGAGCAGTTTATCATGATTTTAGGGAAAGACGGAAAACATTGAACTCTCTCTTGAAACACAATATTCCATTTTATTTTTCGAACCCTGGCCTAATTAACGATTATACACGACCACAAACTAGTTGATTAAACTCCAAATTTTCGGACGGTTGTAGTGGAAATTGTGAATTTTATCGACATTTTTGAAGCGATAACAGCGAAATTTGATAAATTTCGGTGTAAGAGGATGTGAATTCGATTTTACCCATATCTCAGTGAAGTATTATGTCTTATCGTGTATACGTGTTTATAAATAATATAATATAGTTTTTAATCTTCTTCCTTCAACTATCATAAAGTTACATCACAAATTTTTGGTATCGAGGCATTGATCAAAATTAAATAGTGAACAATCGTGAAACTAAGAATATAATCGAATTGCTCCTTACTTGATGAAAATTCATTTTTATTTAATAGAATAATATAAAGAATATTTCCACGATTTGTTGAATGAACTACAATTGCACTTGAATCAAATTGTCACACACAAAATATGTTTCTTATGACACTGAATGGCTTAATTATAAAAAATTAGAAAAACGAATTCCTTCTAGGTGTATGACCTTCTTTTTTGTGGTGCGTTTGTGGGATAATCTGCTGTTGCAATCGATCTGGTGTTATGTAGTATTAGTTACGGATTGAATGTCACTAGTTTAACAAGCGTTTAGAAGCCGTCCAACAATTAATGTGTTGGTTAAACGAAAATTTAACTCAACAAGAAGTAGCTAACCATCTTATAGTCAGTAGAGCGTGAAATAGCTATCATATTAATGGAAGTGCTGCATATATTTATGTGGACGAAAGAGCAAGAGCTACAACCGTCGCACAAGAGTGTGTAATACGGTTAACTGCACGACGAAATCCCTTCTTCAAAATATCCCGATTTTATAGCTCATACCAGCAACATACCGGTAGGATAGATGGTCGAAAAACCTGGAATAGGTTGCACAGTTTCAATCTGAGGGCAAGAAGAACGCCAGGCACCCGCGACTGAGTAGGAAGCACCAGGCTGTGTAGTCAACGGTATAATTTACATTTCATGAAGCAAACATGTGGCGGCCAGTACACATTTATATAAATAATGATAAGTTTATTTTAAAAATTTAAAAATTCACAAAAGTTGTTTACAAACTAAGATCCCGCCGATTAACCTAGGAAGATCTCCCTAAAGGCAAAGCCTGTGTGTGTGTGGAGATATTTATATTAAAGAAAGAAACAGTATGTTGATACATAATACAATAATAGCATGACGAAAATATAAGGCAGGAATAACAAACTGGGCAAAAATCAAAAAGAAGTATCATAAAAAGACCCCAGAAGTATCATTTAATCAATCTGGTTAAAAGGGTGCTTTTTGAGCTATTCTAAAAGTTGATAAATAGTCGCTCTTGGTATTGAAAATAAGAATTTCTTCAGCATGTTTACTGTAGTTGTTCTTCATCTGGTCCAAGAAAAGAAAAGCATCTTTGACCTTTAGTTTTGCGCATAAAAGGAGGTAGGAAGGTTGTCAGTTAATTTCTGGTGTTGTACTGGTGGTCAGGAATTTTTTAATCAGATTTGAACTGGCGTGAACGAGTCCAGTTTCACAAATTGCCATTTCATTTTTATTGAATTTTCCACGTAACATTCTTACAGTTCGTATAGAAGATTTACTACTTTAGAAAAAGTTTTTGGATATACTCCAGTTCTGTTCAAGCGTAAATCGACCCATTTCGTTAATGGTAAATATAAAACTAACCTTCTGTCAGAATGCAAACTCTAGATGGCCTACACTTTGTTACTTGCTATACCTATTCGGCTAGAATTTAATTGAAGATGTTACTGAATATTTAATGAACTCAGTTAATATTACAACATATTTTTCTGGGCTTCTATTCATTCAAAAATTCCCGATGACATCCGCTTTAAATATTCACTATGAAACATGGGCGATGGAATATGAAATCGACATTGAATATTCAAAGGATTTTTCGACTCAATAATTCCGAAGTCAGTATATCGAAAATTCGGGTACTAAAACACGAAATTCTCTCAAGAATGTCGATGTCAATGTTGATCTTCAAAGACTCACATAATATCATATCAACCAAGATGTGCGACTCGTAATTATTCACGAATATTTCAAAGTGCGAATGATGGAATTCCGAGAGTTTCAACGAATCCCAAGAGAATTAGGATGAGAAATTCCAACTTTTCAATTGAAGTAATATACACTCAACCTTCACTCGCCGAGATTAGATAAGTCGGTATGTTTATATGGAGAAAAATCCCTCTTCTTTATAATTATCGGAGTCAAAAACACAAGAATCTGGAATTATCAATAAAAATATATAAAAAACAACAAACAAGTGGGGTTTTACTAGATAGAATGCTTTAACAATATTTTGAATATCACACAGATTAATTCTGCAAACCTCATTATAAATTTTAATTTTACAAAAAAAAATTCTCAAAAACTTTTTAGAAATTAAACTAAATAAATGTCGTAGAAAATACAATTTTAATTCAGTATACATATAGAATTAACACTCAATACACAACATCAAAAGGAATAAAAGAATCCAAAGAAAATATATAATATTAATTGAAATTATTAAATAAATACTTGAAAGATAAAAACGTTTGTTTCATAACGGTATAATGAAAAACAAATTTCTCTATAAAAATGCACAAGATTACCTCAAGAATTTCATCGAAACTAACTCTCTTAAAAAAACCTCTTCAAAAACATGAAGCCCATCTTCAAAAAAAAACATTTGGAATTCCTGCCTCTTTGAAGAAACGTTTTGAAGAGAGTGATTTTCGAAGAAATTCTTGAGGTTATGTTGTGCATTTTTGAAGAAGAATTTGGTTTTCACAATACCGTTATGAAAGCAACGTTTGTATGCATCAAGTATTTATTCAAGAATTTGAATAAGTACAGGGTGATAAGAAAAACTTCGGACAAATTTCACTGTGATCTGTAACAAAAGTATTTTAGCACAGCCAAATTGTTTTTTATTCTATCAGATTCTCTACACTTCCTTGTACTAATATGTGGATTTTCAGCTTGATATTATTTTATTTTGCTGTGTTAGAAAGTCAAACTAAAGTAGTGCAATTTTGATTAGGGTAAACGTCAATGTGAAATTGTTCGTTTGCTCAATGTGCCTCGACAAACCGTGTCCGATGCAATTTGCCATTTCAAGGAGCTTGGTCGTCCAGGAAGTGGGAGAAAACGCACTGTCAATACACCTAGCAATCGCAACATCGTCAAGAAGCGAGTCCATCGAAATTCTAGGGTCTCCATGAGTCAAATAGCCCGTGAGACCGGTATCAACCGTGAATCCGTTCGTCAAATGTCCAAAAAGGGGCCCAACCTCAAGCCATACAAGTTTCAAAAAGTTCAACTCCTCGCGGATGATAACAAGCGCGTATGACTCCAAAGGTCCTTTTAATGCTCTGTAATGAGTGTTAATTCTTAATGTCTACTAAATTGAAACTGTGTTTTCCAAGACCTTTATTTAACTTAATTTCGAAGAGTTCTTGCTAGAACCAGATATTTTCATTGTCTGGTATAAACAGGATAGAGGCTCACCCCATTATGCTTCAATGGTCGAAACTCACTTAAACGCAATCTTCCCCAATAAATGGAATGGACCAAGAGGTACCATTGCTAGATCGCCAGATCTCACGCCGTTGGATTTTTTCTGTAGGGTTATCTCAAGAACAAAGTTCATGCAACACAGCCAACGAACATCTCAGACCTCAAACTACAGAAATGAGGAATATTTCAACTCAAACTTCAAACAATGTTTATAGGAGACTGTGTTATTTCCAAAAACGAGGAGAGCATTTTGAGCTTTTATTTTAATGTATTAAAATCAATTACATCATTTAATTTAAGTATTCTTGAAACTAATTATAAATACTTCAGAAATTTCATCCGGTCTATCATAATAGACTATACATGATATAGTTCGAGAGGACGGAGTATGCTGCGATTGCGCGAATCACCCTGTATATTTAAATTTTTGTTTAAAAAGCGCACTATTGAATTTAAAAGTTGACGTGTCCAAGGGTTATTCATAATTTGCTAACATAGGGCCACAAATTATTTCATTCCACAAGTGGTTTCCACACTGTACCTCAGAAATGGAAATATACTAACTGACAAAGAAACCGCAACACCCAGAAGGAGCTGTTTAAATTTTAAATTTTTTTCAGTAAAACATGGATAGTACCAAGAGGAATAAATGATTTGAACATTTGGAGAAATAAATCGTGAAGGTCTTTTCATTTAAACATTTTTTGTTACTTGAATATGTAGTCGTTTTTTGCAAATCTTTTAAATTTTACAAAAAAGAAGCTGTCTGAGGAGATCCAAAGTCGATGATTAGTTGTTAAAACGCCTAGAGCACGTGTACGCGGAATTTACCGCCAGCTAAGTGAATTTGAAAGAGGTCGAATTATTGCTCTACAGGAGGCGAGGTTGTCATTTCGAGAAATCGCTAACCATACAAACAGAAATCCAACTACTGCTATGAGATGTTGTCAAGCGTGGTTTGATAAGTTCAAGATCGACGTCTAAGACTTATGGCTATTAGAGACCGATTTGCAACAACTCGATCTGATGAGTGGTTAGGAGAACAAGGCCATCCTGAAACTGTCCGAACGGATAACGTCTTTTGGACTGCAGCATTATCGACCCCATCTTGTGTTACCTCTGACGGTTGAGCATCGCCGGGAACGATTAGAGTGGTGCAGGGAACGTCAACATTAGCATGTGAAATGGCATCAGGCCGTCTTTTCTGATGAATCTCGATTCTCCTTGGGTGCACGTGATGGCTGAAGAAGGATTAGATGATGTCGGGGAGAAAGACGTGAACCTCAGTTTGATATTGAGCGTTATTTACATCGGACAGTAGGCGTTATGGTATGGGTTGCTATTGCACATGCAAGTAGGACACCTTTAGTCTGTATTCCAGGTAACATGACAGTGCTGCGTTACTTTCAAGAAATAGTGGAGCCATATGTTCTCCCTGTCCTTAACGGGCTTGAGAATCCAATATTTCATCAAGATAATGCTCGGCCTCATGTTGCCAGAGTTAGTTTAAACTTTTTTGAAGGGACCCATGTGAATCTTTTGCCAGATCCCCCGATATTTCTCCCATAGAGCATGTTTGGGACATCATGGGTAGAAGGCTTGGAAATTTACCCCAGCCCCCACGGACTTTGGCTGCTCTGAGACATGAACTACAGATAGCTTGGGATAGTATACCTCAAGAAGAAATAGACCATCTTATTCCATCAATGCCAAGACGTGTTGGGGAGTGTATAGATAATCGCGGTGAACAAACACATTATTAACAAATTTATTAAGAAAATTGTAAACCCTTCGTTTTTTCTTCAAATTTCAATCATTTACTCCTTGCTATACTATCTATGTTTTACCAAAAAAAAAATTAAAATTTAAACAGCTCCTTCTGGGTGTTGCAGTCCGTAACAAGGCCGGTCTCTTGTTCATATAATTCGCTATCAAATTAAAAGTAGCAAAACATTTGTCAACAGGTGTTGCCGAGAAATAACATACTGCAAGACGGATAATTAGTTATCCTTTATTGTCCTTGAAATCTCCTAGTCAACAACGGACTCCAATTCGAAGTTGTGAACTAGTCAATAGACGGTTGATAATTCTCCCAATCAAAGATCACCACTTATAATATGTAAATTCCACCAGGAATTGCGATTACGGAATAAAAATAGATAATTATCTCACAGCCTAGATACACAACGGAATACTGACCTCCAAGTTTAACTTACAATGAAACTTATCTTGATTTAGTGTCTATTGGGTTCTGTAATTGAAATTAGGCGATAGATTAGCAATTGATGATTTTATGCATGTATGTTTCTATTGTTCGAACTCAAGGAATATCTATTGTTTACCGATAGGTAAATATATAGGCTGTTCTGAAAGATAGGGCTTCGTTCAAGTAACGTTAACAACTCATCAGGAAAGGTGAGTTCATAAAAATTCATTTCAAATGCTTTATTTCAGAACTGAACCTTTGGTAGATATGAAAAGAAAATATGGGAAGCAACTGAAATGTGGTTGTGGCGAAGAAGAATGCTCAAAATGAGATGTTTAGACAAAAAATCATACTGTTAGAAGAAAAAGAAAAAAGGAATTAATTTGACACTATCCAGAAGAGAAAACTAAGTCGCAATCAATTTCTTCTCAATATTTTTGAAGGGAGAATAACTGGAAGGAGATCCAAAGCACGGCCTAGCATCAATTACTTCAAGGACATCAAAGAAAAGTTGAATTTTGAATCCTCCTGTCATATGAAAAGAAGCGCGAGTGACAGGAATCAATGGATGCAGCGACATGGCCTAGCCTTTAGCAGATGATGATGTTGAACTTTCTGAGAGGTGCAGCTACAGGCCTTCAATTTTTGAGAAAAATTACGCATAATCCTCCTCAGAGAGGTGCGAGAAATGTTCTTCAGAACGACGACGACTTGATGTTGATGAATATCCATCCACAAATTGCATTTAATATCTGTTGAATTGTCCACGTAAACTCCTAACAGTTTGAATAAGAGATTCACCACTTCGTTAATGTCAAAACACGAAAGGCACAAGTACTGCCTGACTCGATTTCAAAACGCAAACGCTAGATGGCCCACAACTGATTTATTGCACAAAAAGTGTCCAGGTGGATTATGTGTTATTCAAAATTTTATTATTAAACTGTGTACTTAGAGGCGAAATTGCTTTCAGTTGGATCGTTTTGTACTTGGCTCATCTTAAAAATACATAGGCATTATTGGAAAACGTTCCAGTCATTCTAGAGAAAAGTTGTAACAAAATGACCTTGAAATCTATGAAATCCTTGAGCCACGTGTAGCGTTGAGGAAATCAGGGTATTGCTGTTGCAAGTTTGCCAAGATATAACGATTTCTGGGGTGACTGACGCAGTGGTTTTTGTGTGGTTTGATCGAGAAAACGCATTAGATTGGTGGTATGGTGTGGTGTAGATCTCTTTCATTTCCTGATACCTAGAAGCCGGTCCTGCACGCCTCGTGCTTGCCTATGTTACGCACTCCTAGCGGCCTCAAATCGCAAGGTTAGCAGCGCATGAGCGCTCGCTCTCTCTCGCACAACTAAAGCTTGCACCGTGCGATGGCATAACCTTGCCGCTGCCGAAACTTGACCGAATAGAAAGGAAGGAAATTCACGTACCGCAAACAAAGGGTTATAACAGGTGATACAAGTCGCACAATCAAACTTACTTCAATTCTACCCCCTCGGAAGACATATACGACTAATCCAGTTATCACAAAAATCCAACAGAGGGCATGTCAACACGTTTCTGGTCCCTACACCGGGGATTCAATTTCTGCTGCACGCAACTGGCCGAGCGCGCGCTCCTGCCGACCGTCAACGAAACGAGCACAGACACACTCACTCCTTCCGTTCGCAACCACGACTAGTTTGCGAGATTTCGACACTGCGAACACTATCTGTGCGTTTTGTTCAATGCCAGTGCAATACGCATATGCACGCATAGTTGCCGGCGCAGCGAGGCGGACGTCGAAAATCGAGAAGGATGGGGGCGGCGTACGGCCGCCTAGCTGGCGGTAAATTGGGCCGAGAGGCGGAAAGTAACAGCTGATAAAAATGTCAATCGGCCGTCAATGTCGGTTGACTTGTTGGGTTAGGGAGTCAGGGTGGTAGGTTTTGCGGGAAGGCAGCAGGAATGATTGGCGATGCAGGAAGATGTAACGTTACCAAAATTTGCTGAAATATCACACATAGTAATTCTCTTATACCTCGCTTCAAATTTGAGTTTTTTAAAATTTCTTAAAAATTGTGTTTAGTGATGAAGCTCATTTCTGCTTGAACGGCTATGTAAACAAGCAAAATTGCCGTATATGGAGTGAAAACAATCCTCAAGAAGTTCTGCAGGTTCCATTGCAACCTGAAAAATGCACTGTATGGTGTGCTTTACACGCTGGAGGCATCATCGGTCCATATTTCTTTAAAAACGATGCTGGAGCTAATGTTACAGTGAATGATGCTCGTTACAGATCGATGATCAATGATTGTTTGTTTCAAAATTTGAATGGTATCGACCCACAAGTGTTTTGGTTCCAACAAGTTGGTGCTACACCTCATGCTGCTACCGTAACAATTGTTTTATTGAAAGAAAGATTTGACGATAACAATATTTCGAGAAATGGTCCAATTAATTGGCCTCCAAGATCAAGCGACATAACTCCACTGGATTATTTTCTTTGGGGTTATATCAAGTCATTGGTTTATGCTGATAAACCAGAAAAAATAGACGCCTTGGAAGCCAACATAACTCGTGTTATTGATAAAATAAGACCTCAATTACTCGAAAAAGTGGTCCAAAATTGGTCTAGTCGAATGTCGTTCCTCAATGCTAGTCGTGGTGGACATATGCCGGAAATTATTTTTGAAACATAAATGTCATAAAATTATCTTTCAAATAAAAAAAAATTGGCATTTTGTTTTAAAAATAATTTCCAGCATGTGTCCACCACGACTAGCTCTAAGGAACAGCACTCGACCGGACCGATTTTGGACCACTTTTTCGAGTAATTAAGGCCTTATTTCATCAATCACACGAGTTATGTTGGCCTCCAAAGCGTCTATTGTTTCTGGTTCATCAGCATGAATCAATGATTTGACATAACCCCAAAAAAATAATGCAGTGGAGTTATATCGCATGATCTTGGAAGCCAATTAACTTGACCATTTCTTGAAATAATGTTATCGCCAAATCTTTCTTTCTACAAAACAATTATTAAGGTACCAGCAAGAGGTGTAGCACCATCTAGTTGTAACCAAGACACTTCTGGGTCGATACCATTCAAATTTTCAAACAAATAATCATTGATCATCTATCTGTAACGAGCACCATTCAATTTAAAATTAGCTCCAGCATCGTTTTTAAAGAAATATGGACTGATTATGCCTCCAGCGTGTAAAGCACACCATACAGTGCATTTTTCAGGATGCAATGGAACCTGCAGCACTTCTTGAGGATTGTTTTCACTCCATATACGGCAATTTTGCTTGTTTACATAGCCGTTCAACCAGAAATGAGCTTCATCACTAAACACAATTTTACGATAAAAAAGTGGATCAACTTCAAGCTGTTCTAGGGACCAATAGATAAACAAATGACGCTTACTATGGTCAAGTGGCTTTAGTTCTTGACCAGTTGGATCTTGTATGGGTATAGACCAATATGTTTACGCAAAATTTTCCATGTGGTGAATGCACAGAGTCCAACTTGTTGTGGACGTCGACAAATAGACAAATCTGGATCATCATTAACGCTATGACTTACAGCAGCGATATTTTCTTCTGTACCTACAGTTCTTTGTTCTTTTTTGTCCGAAATCTATCGATAGTATGACGAATAAACTGCTCTGATGGACGATATAAGTTTAGCGAATAGAACACTGATTTTGAAAATAAATTTCAACAATTTGTAAACGTTGTTGCGGCGTGAGTCTTTAAATGATAATTTGTCAATGCTTACTGAACAGAAATGTCAAAACAACATGGCTTCTACCTTCTGTGAAATCACAGTTATTCCTATCAAAAGTACTATCACTCTTAAAATGAAACACCCCGTACATAAAATAGAAAAAGACTTTTTACTTAATAGAAGAAATATAACAAAATTTGAATATCAAAACAGATTTAATCTGTTAGTCTTCTACAATTTTAATTTAAAAAAAATTTTTATTAAAAAAAAAAATTTTTAGAATTAAATTAATGTCTACAATAAGCACCGCTTATATTTAATAGACGTATATAATCAAAACTCAATATACAATGTCAAATGGAATAAATAAACCCACCAATATAAAAAATGCAATTAAAATTAATAAATAAATATTTGAAGAAGACAAAATTTTGTTTCTGATCTAACCGTAATGAAACATAGGTTTCCTTTTCAAAAACATAAAACACAACTTAAGGATTTCTCAAAAAATATAATTTATTTGAAATATTTAAATATTCAAATAAGTTAATTCAAAAATCTCTCAAAACATGCAGTATATCTTCAAAAAAGAATTAGAATACGAATAATCTCTTCATCGGCCCTAGATTACATTAAAAATTTTAAAATCAACTAACAATCAGTGTATCATACCTTCGAGTTGACACGGAACTTGTTTGAAACAGACTAACTTTAAAAATCCAGGTAGTCAGTTCGTCACAAAATTAAAATTGTAGAAAACTAACAGATTAAATCTGTTTTAATATTCAAATTTTGTTATATTTCTTCTATTAAATAAGAAGCCTTTTTCTATTTTATACATAATATATAATTATATTTTGGCTTGAATAATTCTCATTCTGGAATGTCAATGGTTTGAAGAAAACCATAGAATACCTTACAGTTTCCTGTGATTTTGTGATATATTGCATGTTTCGAGAGATTTTTTAATTAACTTATTTGAATATTTAAATATATTAAATATTTTAAATAAATTATATTTTTTGAGAAATCCTTAAGTTGTGTTTTATGCTTTTGAAAAGGAATTGGTTTCATTATGTTAAGATCAGAAACAAAATTTTGTCTCCTTCAAATATTTATTTATTAATTTTAATTGCATTTTTTATATTGGTTGGTTTATTTATTCCATTTGACATTGTTTATTGAGTTTTGATTATATACGTCTATTAAATATAAGCGGTGCTTATTGTAGACATTAATTTAATTCAAAAAGTTTTTTTTTGAATAAAAATTTTTTTGAAATTAAAATTGTAGAAGACTAACAGATTAAATCTGTTTTGATATTCAAATTTTGTCACCCCATACATGTCTACTAAAGGGGACAGTGTTTTCTAAGGTATTCATTTTATTTAATTTTAAAAGCTTCTCAAGAAATTTCATAGAATTAAAATTTGTAGCAGGATATAACAGAATTACTCGGTTTAATATTTAAGATATTGAAATAACCTTCTCTCAAATAAAAAATCCCCCTTTTCATAAAAGAAAACATTGCGCTCTGATTCATAATAATAATCAAATATAAATCGAAAAATACTTGGAATAGATTTCTATTTAAAGGGTGACAAGAAAAACTTCGGACAAATTTCACTGTGTTCTGAAACGAAAGTAATTCAGCTCAGCTTAATAACTTTTATTATATTAGATTCTCTACACTTTCTTGTACTCATATGTGAATTTTCAGTTTGATATTACTTTATTCTGCAGAGTGTTAGAATGTCAGGCAAACGTAGTGGAGTTTCAGAGGTGTTTCGTCAAGGTAAGCAAGAATCGTTTAAGATCCATTTTCCGGATTTCATCACATCTGAGAGATGGCCGCCCTACTCGCCGGATCTCAACCCCAATGGACTACAGCGTGTGGTCGATTTTGGAGCTCAGGGAGTGTGTTAAACACCACAATAGCTTGAAGCCGCTGAAGCAATCCATGCGCCGAAGAGCTGGGGCCCATTGCCGAAAATTTCAAGAAGCATCTGAAGGTATGTATCGCCACCAAAGGAAGCCACTTCGAAACCGCTTAAATTTATTATTACTAAATGTTAATGTTATTATTATTATTCGTTGTTTCGTTTAATTTCTTTTGTTTAATAAAGTTAAATGAAAAATAGTTTGTCCGTGCCTCTCTTGTCACCCTGTTTGGGAAAAAAAACCTTTTATACTGGATTTTTGATAGAGTGAAATGTTTCGAAAATGTTTTTCACAAAACTCGATATTCAATTGTGTAGATAGATATTCTTCTATGACAGCATCGTTGGTGGAAACGATAGCAGTTTCGGAATAATAATAATATTGAGAAATAGATTCATAATTCGAAGATACACGACCTTCAAGAATTCGGAACGAAACTTCCTCATTCTAAACACGGATTATTCATTCTTATGAACCTGATATAATTATTTCATTATTGTTTACGATCATAGATTCGTCTTTCATCATTGTTTATATTTCGAACTGTTATCTCTCAACTAACGAACTAAGTTAATTGAATTTGCACGCAAATTTCAAAATAAAAAAAATTGAAGTATAATTTCCACATAAATTACACCAATTTATTGATAGTTTTGACAGTTCAGTCTTCAAATTTGAACAACTGAAAAGGAGATTTTGATAAGATAGATTTAGTAAGAAAAAAACCGGCGTCTATCGGAAAACGATACTGCCAGATACCCGGGTTAAGTAAGGCAGCAAGATAAGTTTCCATAAAAAGGTCTAGAAACAACACCAATCAACTGGGAAGAAAGTGTTTCCTTCAAACTTAACGCGATCTCCATACATAATAGGTTGGGGGTAAAAGAATCCATTATTTTTGCGTAAATTTGAAGTCTTTATTCAATATATATAACTTACAGCCGCGATATTTTCTTCTGTATGTACAGTTCTTCGTCTTGTTGTTGTTGCATCGAGAAGAGAAAATGTTGTCCGAAATCTATGGATAGTTCTACAAATAAGTGGCTCTGATGGACGACTATGTAAACCATAAATTTCACGAAGTGAAAGTTTGGCGAATAGAACACTGATTTTGAAAATAAATTACAACAATTTGTAAACGTTGTTGTGGCGTGAGTTTTTCCATGACAGTTTGTCAATGCTTACTGAACAGAAATGTCAAAACAACATCGCTTTTACCTTCTGTCAAATCACAGTTATCCCTATCTAAAGTTCTATCACTCTAAAAAAACACCAGAATCTTTATGAATCATGGCTACAGATCAGGAAAATAACCATAAAAACTAATAATGAATTTATTCACCGCAACTTTTTTTCTCTAATTCGGTAGCAGAAACGACAAAACTACTAGAGACCATAAAGTTTAGTACAACTACAAAGCTGCTTTTCACAACTTTTCAAACTAATAGTGGCTCAACAGAAAAAAGTTCTGGAGTAAAACAGGGGACAGTGTTCCAACAAAAAATACAGATGTAGATATGCAATCGAAATTGGCATGTCACATGGTGTAAACTCTAAATTGTAATATCTATGCCAATTTTCAGTTCAATATCTTGTGAAATGCAGATACTATGAGAAAAAAACTTGAGAAAAATCTCGAAAACGAAACGTTTGCGATCCCATGTTATTCCTAAAAATGAATTATACTAACTGACAAAGAAACTGCAACACCAAGAAGGAATTGTTTAAATTTTAAATTTTTTTGGTAAAACATAGCAAGAAGTGGATGATTAAAATTTGGAGAAAAAAATCGTGAGGATCTTTTCATGTAAACATTGTTTGTTACTTAACTATGTAGTCGTTTTTTGCAAATCTTTCAAATTTTACAACAAACCAGCTGTTCGAGGAGATCCAAAGTCGATGTTTAGTTGTTGTTAAAATGCCTAGAGCACGTGTACGCGGAATTTATCGCCAGCTAACTGAATTTGAAAGAGGTCGAACTATTGGTCTACGGGGCGGGGTTGTCATTTCGAGAAATCCTAACCGTACGAACAGAAATCCAACTACTATTAAGAGATGTTGTCAAGCGTGGTTTGATTATGCCTAAAATCGAAGAAGAGTAAGCACCGGACGTCGAAGGAGCACAAATGGAGTTCAAGATCGACGGCTAAAACTTATGGCTATTAGAGACCGATTTGAGACAACTTGATCTTTGGCTGATGAGTGGTTAGGAGAACAAGATCATCCTGTAACTTTCCGAACGGTTTACCGCCGGATAAGGTCTTGAAATGTGGAATAGCATCAGGTCGTCTTTTCTGATGAATCTCGATTCTCCATAGGTGCACATGATGGCCGAAGAAGGGTTAGACGACGTCGGGAAGTAAGGCGTGAACCTCAATTTGATATTGAGCGTCCTGTACACCAGACAGTAGGCGTTATGGTTTGGGGTGCTATTGCACATGCAAGTAGGTCACCTTTAGTCTTTATTCGAGCGCTGCGTTATCTTCAAGAAATAGTGCAGCTATATGTTCTCCCTGACCTTAACCGGCTCGAGAATCCAATATTTCAGCAAGATAATGCTCGACCTCATGTTGCCAGAGTTAGTTTAAACTTTTTTGAAGCGACCCATGTGAATATTTTGCCATGGCCGTCCAGATCCCCCCGATATTTCACCCAAAGGGCATGTTTGGGACATCATGGATAGAAGGCTTGGAAATTCACCCCAGCCCCCACGCACTTTGGCGGCTCTGAGACATTAACTACAGGTAGCTTGGGATAAAATCCCTCAAGAAGGAATAGACCATCTTATTGCATCAATGCCAAGACGTATTGGGAAGTGTATAGATAACCACGGTGAACAAACACATTATTAACAAATTTATTAAAAAAAATTGTAAACCCTTCGTTTTTTTTTCTTCAAATTTCAATCATTTAGTCCTTGCTATACTTTCTATGCGTTACCGAAAAAAATTTCAAATTTAGACAGCTCCTTCTGGGTGTTGCAGTTTCTTTCTCAGTTAGTATATTTATGACAAAGCTTCCATAAAATCGCGGCGTATTCTTGAACATTGCTGCATTTGTCCCTTCTGAAGCCAATAACATTACAGGAAGCAACGTTTTCGAAAGTAGAAAAAAATGATAATCCCTTATAAGTAGACGTATTGATATTCATGAGAAGGAATCAGAAAATTGATGTTGAAAACCTCAACCTTTGGCACGTCTCTTCTGCCAGTTATTCCATTCCTGAAACACGCTCAAGGAGCACCTATAGGAAATAAAATTCTCTCGCCGGAGGAATAATAAATAGGAGGCCCCCTACACCAGAGCGAAATTCTAAACTTAATGAATGAACCATCGAATTTCGGATCGTTTTCGCTAGTTCTATAGACGAGCGCGGTACGTTCCCCTCGACTTTTTTCGGGGCATCTCAAGGTCCTCGGCGACCACCACGTGTTTGTTCTTCTCAACACATGCACATATCGCATAATTAAAATTCAAAATAGACGTTTCAGAAACTCGCGGTCTCCATTAGCATACACGAACTATGGTCATATCTCATAGTTTTTATGGCAACGTATTCACGTTTTGATCCTTGGTATAAGTTGGCACTTCTGGTGTTCATTCAACACACTAGGATGTTTGAACGATGAGGAATAACTTGACATTCGTGTGCTTGTTTCATGCTTCAGAGATGCGTGATATTTTCTTGGGAAACTTAACGGAAATAACGAATAAAATTTCGCTTAGAGGTGGACCATTTAAACTGTGCAGTTTTGACGGTCTATAAATACATAACTAATGGAAATGTTTTCAAAGTTATGAGTTTTCAAATATCACATTATGATTTCAAGAATATATATGAATATATACTAACTGACAAAGAAACTGCAACACCCAGGAGCAGCTGTTTGAATTTAAAATTTTTTTGGTAAAATATAGATAGTATATCAAGGAGTGAATGATTGAAATTTGAGGAAAAAAAACGAAGAGTTTACAATTTTTTTCTAATAAATTTGTTAATAATGTGTTTGTCCACCGCGATTATCCGTACACTCCCCTACACGTCTTGGCGTTGATGCAATAAGAAGGTCTATTTCTTCTTGAGGAATACTATCCCAAGCTGCCTGTAGTTCATGTCTCAGAGCCGCTAAAGTCCGTCATGTTACCTCTAATATAGACTAAAGGTGACCTACTTGCATGTGCAATAGCTCCCCATACCATAACGCCTACTATCCGGTGTACATGACGTTTAATATCAAACTGAGGTTCACGTCTTTCTTTCCGACGTCGTCTAACCCTTCTTTGGCCATCATGTGCACCTAAGGAGAATCGAGATTCATCAGAAAAGACGACCTGATGCCATTCCACATTCCAATGTTGATGTCCTCTGCACCACTGTAATCGTTGCCGGCGATGCTCAACTGTCAGAGGTAACACAAGATGGGGTCGATAATGCAGCGGAAAGTTACAGGATGGTCTTGTCCTCCTAACCACTCATCAGCCAAAGATCGAGTTGTCTCAAATCGGTTTCTAATAACCGCCGTCGATCTTGAACTCCATTTGTGCTCCTTCGACGTCCGGTGCCTACTCTTCTTCGATTTTAGGCATTATCAAACCACGCTTGACAACATCTCATAACAGTAGTTGAATTTCTGTTCGTACGGTTAGCGATTTATCGAAATGACAACTCCGCTCCGTAGACCAATAATTCGACCTTTTTCAAATTCACTTAGCTGGCGATAAATTCCGCGTACACGTGCTCTAGGCATTTTAACAACAACTAAACATCGACTTTGGATCTCCTCGAACAGCTGGTTTGTTGTAAAGTTTGAAAGATTTGCAAAAAACGACTACATAGTTGAGTAACAAAAAATGTTTACATGAAAAGACCTTCACAATTTTTTCTCCAAATTTTAATCATTTACTCCTTCCAACAATTTAAAATTCAAACAGCTCCTTCTGGGTGTTGCAGCTTCTTTGTCAGTTAGTATGCTTTTAAGCATTCATAGGTATAATACAAAATATATTTGAATCTTGTTGTCCTCTAGTGAAATTCACCTGTTACCCAAATCGAAGAAAAACTTGGGTCACGTCAGAAATTATTGTTGCTAAGCAAGATTTAATGCATCTTCACTGGCTACAATCTAACTTAAAATGTCAATGAGCCCGGGAAATGTACAGAAAAGCTGAACTCTCCTATTACTCGCTTATTCGAAATACAAAATTGAAGTTTTATGGTGACCTTATGGATCAATCTAAAAATGAAAATAAAACTGTATGGACTATAGTGAAGGCTCTTACTAGCCGGAAGAGTGGAAAGCATGAACCTATTGCACTTGTGGTAGATGGGGTTTCACTTGATGGGGACACTGAGTTGGCTGAAACCATCGCCGATTATTTCTCCACCATAACTGAGACCTCACTAAACCTTTATTATAGAGGCTCTTTATCTTGCTCGTCTATTACTTGTGGTATGTTAAATAGTAAATTTTTCTTTTATCCTGTTAATGAGAATGAAGTAATGGAAAGTATAAAACTACTCAAAAATGATAAGAGGTCTGGAGCTGATTTCATCTCTTCAAAAATTTTAAAGTTCGTAGGTGCCGAAATTGCTCAGCCCCTCGCGCAATTCATGAACTTATCTATTAACTTAGGTGTGTTTCCTTCTATGTTCAAAAAGGTTATAGTTGCTACTATACATAAAAAAATTATGTATATAACATAATCACCTATAGAACCCAATTCTATTTTAAGTTCTTTCTCTGAGGTGTTTGAGAGAATTGTTTTCAATAGAATGAAAAACTACCTTGACAAGTTTAACATTCTGGAACCTGCGCAGCATGACTTCAGATCAAGTCGCTCGACCCAAACCGCAGCCATCAGCTTTGTGAAGTTCATTTATGATTGCCTCGATAACGGCACATATATCGGTGGTTTATTTTTCGACCTGTCCCTGTCCACCTTTTCAGTTCATTATCGAAAAGTATTATAACCTGGGTTTCAGGGGAGTATTTTCAGACTGGTTGCTTAGTTGTCTGGAAGGTAGTAGACCTATGACCGTCAAGATCCAGAGCTTTTACCTACTGAGCGCAATATAGATTTGGGAGTGCCTCAGGGTTCGGTTCTGGGACCACTTCTAATTTTACTTTTTATTAATGATCTTCCCGTAAATTTGGGGAAGATACTCATCAATTTTAGCACTGGTTTGGACTTTCAATCTCTGTCACCGAAATGTAAAATAACTTTGTTTGCTGATGATACTTCAGTGGCGGTTGCGGCCAGTACCTTCGATGAGCTTGAAATGCGTTGTGAACTTCTGGTGCAAAGCTGAGCGAAGTAGTGTCAAGTAAATAGGCTAATGCTGCTAGATTTCTTGACATTCACATTCATAAGAATTTGAAATGGAATACACATATTGACGGTTTGTACAAGATATTAAATTCCTCTTATTATGTTATCAACAGAATGAAACATACACTTCCCATAAAATCCCTCATAAGTATTTACTATAGTTTGGTGTATAGTCACTTATCTTACAATATAATGTTATGGAGTAACTCAACCTATGTTGGTAGAGTTTTTGTTTTGCAGAAGCGAATTCTGCGAATGATGTTCAACATATCTCCTCGATCTTCATGTAGACCACTATTTTTAGAACATGCTATTGTTACAATAGCATCCATTTCCATATTGAGATCTTTGATTTATATTAAAGAGAATGAACAAAATATACAAAAATTATCCAGTTTTCATGCTTACAAAACCAGAAATGAGAGTACGTTAAACATTCCTATACATAGAATTTCTAGATTTGAAATGCCCACAATGTATCAGTATCAAAGTATTGTTTTATATATTCATCTACCACAGACTTAGGTCTCTTAGTACTAGAGACTTTAAAACATCTGTTAAATGTTTGTTATTGGAGAGATTACTATAAAGGTGGCTTCAATTCTTGAACCAGTTGGATCTTGTATGGGTGTAGACCGATACGTAAAATTTTCCATGTGGTGCATGCACAGCGTCCAACTTGTGAACGTCGACGAATACACAAATCTGGATCATCATCAACACTATGACTTACAACAGCGATATTTTCTTCTGTACGTACAATTCTTTGTCTTTTGTTGTTGTTGCATTGAATAGAGAAAATGTTGTCCGAAATCTATCGATAGTTCGACGAATAAGCTGCTCTGATGGACGATTATGTAAACCATAAATTTCACGAAGTGCTCTATAAGTTTGGCGAAGAGAACACTTATTTTGAAAATAAATAACAACAATTTGTAAACGTTGTTGCGGCGTGAGTCTTTCCATGATAATTTGTCAATGCTTACTGAACAGAAATGTCAAAACAACATGGTTTCTACCTTCTGTCAAATCACAGTTATTCCTATCGAAGTTCTATCACTCTAAAACAAAAACCCCGATACAAAGACGGGTGTACTACTCTGTCAAGAAAGTACCATGAATTTTCAATTAAAACAACATTTTTACATTTAATCGTCAAAATTTATTGGGTCGCCTTCAAAATAGGCTCCATTTGCTCCAATACATCTATGCCAACGGCACTTCCAATTATCGAAACATTTTTTATAGGCGCTTTCCGGGATGGACTTTAGCTCTCACGCCGAATTTTGTTTTATGGCTTCAATCGACTCAAAACGGGTGCCACGAAGGGGCAATTTTAGTTTTGGGAAGAGGAAAAAGTCGCAGGGAGCCAAATCCGGCGAATACGGTGGTTGCTGAAGCACGTTTGTTGAGTTTTTGGCGAGAAAGTCAGTCACAATCGTAGCTCGGTGAGAAGGCGCGTTATCGTCATGCAAAATCCATGAGTTGTTCGCTCACAAATTTGGCCACTTCTTACGGATACGCTCACGCAAACGTTTCATAACGCCTAGGTAATACTCCTTGTTTACCGTCTGACCCTCTGGAACGAAATCGTAGTGCACCACGCCACGGATATCGAAGAAAACAATGAGCATCACCTTCATTTTCGAGCGGCTCCAGGTCTCATCACCAGTTATAATGCGTTCCATGAATGTAGAATCGGAATTACAGCGATCCAGCATGTCTGAAGCAACCTGTTCGTGATGACGTTTTTGAAGAAAATGAAGGTCTTTCGGTACGAGTCGTGCGGCCACCTTTCTCATGCCCTAAATATCAATCAAAATCGTACGTGCGGACTCGTGGGATATCTTAAGATCATGTGCTATCTCTCTCAAGCTGGTACGACGGTTTTCCAGCACCCTTTCCTTAATTTTATCGACGTTATCTTCGATCGAAGCCGTCGATGGGCGACCACTTCACGACCGTCCTTGAAGGCTCTGTACCACTGATATGCACGAGTTTTCGATAGAGCATTATCACCAAAGGCCTTTTGCAACATTTTCAATGCATCGGCACACGAAAATTCATTTGCAACACAAAACTTTAAACAAATTCTTTGCTCAACGTATTCACCCATAGTAAAAATTGGCACGCACTCTGACATCGACTGACTTAATCAGCTGTTGCAAACACACTAGTTGACAGATCCCGCTCAAGCTGGGCATAGTAATTAAGGACAGTGGTCCAACCTAGGAAAAAAATTTTTTACCTGCCTCATTGCCCCGCCAGATTTAAATCGATAATTCCCGGTACTTTCTTGACAGAATGTATAAGTCTCTTATGTGTTCAGCAATAATGTTGTTGTTTGACATAATATTTACACTTTTATCTTTCATCTGATATATTCTGTGTCTACCAGTGGATAGTTTCGATCTTAAACTTTCATATTTTCATTGTCTTCTATTGCGTCTTCGTTTATTTTAGTGTTATAGTTGCGAATGCCTTTTTCAACTTCTTTGTGGATCTTCTTATTTAGTTCTCCACAGTCTGATGCCTCAGTTTCAAGAACTGTAACTGCAAAATTTTCACCGTCTTTCTAGTGAGTTTCAACAATGTCATTGCGTTGTTGAAGCGATTATGTAAAACATAAATATCACGAAGTTTGGCGAATAGAACACTGATTTCGCAAATGAATTTCAACAATTTGTAAACGTTATTGCGGTTTGGTCTTTCCATGATAATTTTTCAATGCTTACTTAACAGAAATGTCAAAACAACATGGCTTCTACCTTCTGCCAAATCAGAGTTATCCCTACTGAAAGTTCTATCACTCTAAAAAAACACCCGATATAATGTTAATAAAAAAGGTAAATTGATGGTCTTTTCTTTCAATCGAAAAAAACTTTGAGAAAAAGGTGAATTTAACAAATTCCCAAATACATTTTGGGAATACCCCTATATTAATGCTGTTATTTCCATGCGCCATCAAGGCACAGATCTCCTAAGTGTAATAAAAAAACCCTTTTCAATTTTAAGTCTAGTACTTTTTGTACTCCTCTAAAGATGGTCTGAAGACCGAAACACGTGTCAGGGTTCTGAATAAACCGTGAAACATAAAAACTGTGTGAATTTTTTTATGTTTCACCTAGGGCTAACCGCATACTCTATCCATTCAATTAACAAATTTTCGTTATGGTTTCAGAAGTCCGAAACAGCTGACATATTTCGATGTTGGTGTTCTTCGATATTCGTCAAAGCAGTCTACCAAATTCTTCTATTTGAATTCCAAAGTGCTTACTTCTGAGAACAAGAAGGAAGCCTTTAATTCTATTATTTTTCACACCCACCAATTCTGGTCATGCAAAGCAATTATTGGATGATATATGATGAATATCTTTGCGACGACGAGGTCTGCATCGTTAAAAAGTTGACGAAAACAAAAGTACTATCAAACTCGGCGGTTGCATTCAAATAAGCATTCCAATAATAGGAAGAGTTGAGCGTGTGCTGCAACGGTCTAGATGGGCAAATTTCACCGTTGTCTCGGATCGCAGAAAAAGAAAGTCCCGCTTGACACAGATTCTAGGCTGCAGCGCGTACACTTTCTTCTGTGTACATAGAGAGAAGAATCAATAGTTGCAGGCGCAGCCTGCTTCGTTATCTCTGTCGCGTGTACTACTTTTGGCATCTGGCTGCATCTCTATCAGGGGCTCAAAACGCCTTGACCCAATAATTCGCATTTAAAATATCAGCAGCGACCGTTCGACCCATTAGGAAATTACAAAATATGACGCCGCTGTGTGCGTTTTTATCGTGAGGATTTGAATAGTAGACAAGGACGAAGTTGGATCTCTGGAAATAGACATTAGACTAGATAATAAAAACGACTACAGATGTTGAAATGACCGCTTATATTTCACGACTAAGTATCTTCATTGGTATGCTTTGCCAAAGAAAAGAATGACACTTTTTGAATCAAATCAAAATATAAAGCCCACACCTGAAGTGAAGGGTTTTCCATTTTGAAAAGCTGTCACTTTCGAAACTGTCATCTTTTGACATTAAACAAGTACAACTTACGCCATTACTAAAAATGAAACGATACACGCTTCAACAACGCAATGAAATTGTCAAAACTCACTCAGACGGTGAAAATTTTGCAGTTACAGTTCGCAAAACTGATGCATCAGGCTATGGAGAACTAAATGAGAAGATCCACAAAGAAGTCGGAAAAGGCATTCGCAACTATAACACTAGAATAATCGAAGACGCAATAGAAGACAATGAAAGTTTTAAGATCGAAACTATCCACTGGTAGATACAGAATATATCAGATGAGAGATCTAAGTGGAGATATTATGTCAAACAACAACATTATTGCTGAACACATAAGAGACTTTTACACCCCTCTCTATATGGGGGTTTTGTTTTTAGAGTGATAGAACTTTCGATAGGGATCACTGTGATTTGACAGAAGGTAGAAGCAATGTTGTTTCGACATTTCTGTTCAGTAAGTATTGAAAAATTATCATGGAAAGAGTCAAGTCGTAACAGCGTTTACAAATTGTTGAAATTTATTTTCAAAATAAGTTTTCTATTCGCCAAACTTATAGAGCACTCCGTTATGGTTTACATAATCGTCTATCAGAGCACCTTACTCGTCGAATTATCGATAGATTTCAGACAACATTTTCTCTACTCGATGCAACAACAACAACAAGACAAAGAACTGTACGTACAGATGAAAATATCGCTACTGGAACTCATAGTGTTAATGATGATCCAGATTTGTCTCTTCGTCGACGTTCACAACAAGTTGGACTCTGTGCATCCATCACATGGAAAATTTTGCGTAAAGATATTGGTCTACACCCATACAAGTTCCAACTGGTTCAAGAACTAAAGCCACTTGACCACAATAAGCGTCGTTTGTTTGCTGATTGGGCCCTAGAACAGCTTGAAGTTGATCCACTATTCATCGTAAAATTGTGATGAAGTTGTGATGAATAGTGATGAAGCTCATTTCTGTTTGAACGGCTATGTAAACAAACAAAATTGTCGTAAGTGGAGTGAAAACGATCCTCAAAAAGTTCTGCAGGTTTCAAGGCATCCTGAAAAATGGACTGTATGGTGTGCTTTACACGCTGGAGACATCATCGGTCCATATTTCTTTAAAAACTATCCTGGAGCTAATGTTACAGTGAATGGTGCTGGTTACAGATCGATAATCAATGATTATTTGTTTCAAAATTTGAATGGTGTCCACCCAGAAGTATTTTGGTTCCAACAAGATGGTGCTACACCTTATGCTGCTACCGTAACAATTGATTTATTGAAAGAAAGATTTGGCGATAACATTATTTCAAGAAATGGTCAAGTTAATTGGCTTCCAAGATCATGCGACATAACTCCACTGCATTATTTTTTTGGGGTTATGTCAAGTCATTGGTTTAAGCTGATAAACCAGAAACAATAGACGCTTTGGCGGCCATCATAACTCGAGTTATTGATGGAAATTGATGAATTACTCGAAAAAATGGTCTGAAATTGTTCTGGTCGAATGCGGTTCCTCAGAGCTAGTCGTGATGGACATATGCCGAAAATTATTTCTAAAACATAAAAGTCATAAAATTATCTTTCAAATGAAAAAAAATTTGGCTTCAATCTTATTTTATTGTTTTATTTCATTCCAAAGTTCTATCACTCTGAAAAAACACCCGATATGTTTACTTTGAAAACCATTTGTGGAGAATTCAAACGAGCAGATAGTTTAGAAGTGAGAATAAGAAGGCGGATTTACGGTGAAAAATTGTTAGACAACATAAAATATACCTATTATACCGTGTGCACAAGTATCTCTGGCCAAATTACACAAGGTGGTGCAACAAGCTTTTTCATCAATAAAGTTTCCATAGACTATGGTCCAATCATATTTCGATATAGAGTTATCAAATATTCTACTATTTTTTAAAGTTTCACAATTTTTTTCAATAAAAACATAGCATAACTTGAAAAATATCTTATTAATCAAAATTCAGTTTACATCATTGAAAAGAACGGAAAATTCTTCTTACATCAGAATAGTTTTATGAGATTTTCATGAAATACTTGTTCTAGGGTGGTTAAGGAAAAAATTATCTTACAATTTTCTTCAGTCATAACGTTCATCAAAGTTTACTCTTAATTCCGTTTTGTTAACCATCATAGAAATAATATGCAAAAACTGTCTTATTCATTAAGCTTTTTAACGACGGATAATACATTCTATTAAATCTTCATTTTCCTGAAAAAGCCTGCCACCTTCTCTACTGCAAAGCCTACATCGTTTTTGGATAGAATCTACAGCTTTCCGCAACTGCCCCCGTCGTTGCCTCGGCATAATGAAGCAGTAATGTATTATTTCGATAAGCTGATAACAGGTACGAATTGGGGTAGAATACACCATATCTATTAAAACACTCCAAAAGAAGGAGTCTAGAGGTGTAAGGTCGGGACTTCGAGTAGGCTATCTGATCAGTCTGAATCTTCCTATCCATTTTCCTTAAAAATGAACCTCTTTCCATTCTGTAACTATTTCTACTACTGATGTTGCTAATTTGATTTAAACTAATTTCATTTTGACCCGGATTAGCGCCAATTTGAACTTGAACAGGCATAGAATAGATAGAGGGGAGTTCATTCTAAAAGAAGAAGAATGAAAGTTATCCATGCCAACATTAATACAGCAGTTGATGGAATGAATAATTTTTTTTGCTATCTTGGTGATTTATTCCAAAAATGAACTTCATACCAACTACCAGCTTGCCCAACTACCGACCGCAGATTTGAGAAACATTGACGTAACTTATTTCATATCGCGAACATCGATGCAGATAGAGACCACCGAAATAGATATTCAGTTGGGTAATACACGCATACAGAGAGCGTATAATTAGGTTATCGACAACGGAAATGCTCTTAGTGATCTCCATTCACTCACCAAAATATCGTTTGTCATCTAGCTGCCCCACAATTTCGTAAAGTTTGAATGTATTTCAGTAAGCTGCGGTAAATATGCAATTTGTTACCTAAATAAGCCGGATCTTCCAATGACGTACATTTCTTGCGTATTTCCAGAGAAATTGTGTGTTCACTAATTTTCATAATGTGATAAAAATTTCTTAATCCATGGTTGTTCACTTCAGAATATCTAAAATTATGGTGCATGCATTTATATAGTCCTTCTAGAATTTTAATATACTTCTTTTTTGTAACATCCTAATACAAAAGTAATGTATAAAATAGGTTGTGCGTATAGTCGGCTATGGCCAAATTTGCATGGCAATACTATTTGTCAAATATTGTTGATTATCAACAGGTATTTATGAAATAATGCGTAACTAGAAAAAAGAAAACGAGTAGAACATTTATATAGAAAAGGTAATCGAAACGTTGAAAAATTAGTGCAATAGAATGAACTGGAAAAAAGTGATTGTATATGAGACAATAAAGAGGCTAAAACATTTCTGAGATGCTTTCGAACTAAATTTCTAAGATGTCTGGCTCGGCAGCTATGAAAGCGCAATGCACTATTGTGGAACCCTATATATGTCTTAAAGGATCAATAAATATTATTATATTATCTTCATATTAATCAATGAAATCTACATTCTCCATACCGAAGAGAAAATCCCAACGAAAGAAACATCATGTGGTATGTAACTGACCAGAATACTTCGTATTTCGAAACCAAAACGTTCTACTTACTACTGCTATTGAATTCCTCATTTAAATTCATAAATCGACGTTTGCACCAGAAGGAATTGATATTCATTTCGATCAATGCCATTGGGAATGAACCTAGTTTCGATGAAACTGTTCTATCTATTGACGCGGAACAAGGCAAAAATATTTCGTTGTTTTGTAGAACGTCGATATATTTGGCTAAATATTTTGAACGTCTGCGTTTACAATCGAAATTGTCATTTTTAGTGTGAGAATAAGCCATAACAAACTTGAATTGGGTTGGCTTTTACTTGTACACTTAAATAATTAATACATATAGAGGATGGGCTATCTAGAGTTCCATTTTGAAGTAGTGTATTGACAGAAAGTTAGTTTAATATTTGACATTAACGAAATAGATCGATTCACACTTGAACAAATGGTAAAAATATCGAAAATTTATTGCCGAAGTGGTAAATCTTCTTTCCAAACTGTTAGAAATTTACGTGGAGAATTCAATTGAAAAGAAATTCAATTTGTGGATCACTATGTTCGTAAAATCTGAATCGTTATTCGATTAAATTATCCGTTCACGTTCACGTCCAGTGGTCACACCTGAAAACATTGCTATTGTAGCTCAGAATGTGGCTGAGTATGCATCAACATCAGCTCGTCAAAACTGAACATTTCACGCACTTCTCTGAGGGGTATTTTGCATAAACACAATGCAATGAGAGCTTGCAAAGTTCAACTAGTGCAAGAAGTGAAACAGGGCCGTTGATGACCATTTTCCCAGAAAAATCATCTTTACCGATGAAGCTCATTTTCACTTCGGGGGACTATTTTTTGTGGGGATCCATTAAGGAAAAGAGTTACGCTCACCATATAGAAACGATTGATGCCTACAAACACGATATCAAAGTTTCCATTCATGATATTAAGCCCCAAACAATCAACAATGTAGTGAAAAATTGGTTTGATCGGAGGGTACTGTAGGCTTGTCGTGGTCATTTGAATTGCTTTCCATTCATTAATATCAAACTTCAATCTTTATAATGAACTCATAACTGTGGAAAAATATCCATTACTTGTTTATTTAGAGCCGATCAAATATGCAAATTTCAAATAGCCCACCCCTTATATGTTGATTTCTATGTAATTTTAAGAACTGCTCACATGAAATTTGATTACATACAATATTTATTTTATAATATTTATAATTAGTAATACCTATTATTTATTTTTCACCCTTAAAATGCTGAATAGCATTCTAATCATAGACTCATTAACATATTTAATACCTCTATGATTATGATGATATTTATATACATTCATAATAAACAATAATATAAAATAAAAATATATAAATAACACACTTCTACACATAGGCATAAACAATTACAAGAATGCAAGTTACTCGAAACAGTAACTCAAAAATTAATCCATCAAAACTTGTTTTCAGTAAAATCCGTTTCATCTTCGTTGAATATTTTGACTGATAAACTCCTGGAACATGATATTTTGTCCTGTGGTGTGAAAGCAATATTGATAATCAATTTTTAAACACTATTCTGAATTTTTTCTTCGAATTGCAACAGAGAAACGATCAAAATTTTAAATATTATACAGATTTTCTCTGTTTTGAAAAATTTTTTATTCAAAAAGTTTTCGAAATGAATGAAATAAACATCTTAGAAAAACACTGTTTCAATTTAGCGGACATAAAGAATTCACACTTATTACACAGTACCAGATGGGAATCGAAGAATACAAAGAAATATAAATTATTAATTGAAATTACTAAATAAATACCTGAAGGGTACTAAATTTTGTTTCGTACCTTGTCTTATGAAAACCAAATTTCTTTCCAAATTGCAAAACACGACCCCAGGATCTTCTTCAAAAACAACTTGTTCAAAATAAGTTTCTTCAAAAAAATTCCTAAAACATGCAGAACATCTTCAAAAATCAATTTAGAATTATCACAACGTAAACTCACCAGCCTTACTTCATATTAAAAAAATAACAATAATTAACAAAAAATATCTTACCAGATAAGCTGAATGTATTTACCTGAACAAACACTAGAATAAATTCAATTTTTTTTTAAATCCTACGTATTCTATGTTCGTCACAGAAATTACACAAAGTTTGTAATTAAAACACATTGTAGAAATTACTATGTTTTACTACCAATAAAAATATATATTACACATTTTCTTGTGACTCGAGTTTCGGCAAATGAACTATCCCATCATCAGACAACTGAAGACCTAACAGTGGTACAGAGGTATTATATTTAAACAAAAGTGATAAATATTTTGAATATTTCAATAGATTCTAGATAACACCTAATAGTGGTACAGAGGTTTACAAGCGGAACGTGATAAAAACCGGGTTAAAAAGATGGGCCTTCTAACAGATATCGGTTGTACAAGAAAATGTGTAATATATATTTTTATTGGTAGTAAAACATAGTAATTTCTACAATTTGTTTTAATTATGATTAACTACCAAATAGTAACGGCTGATACAATTCAGTAACCAAAGTTTGTGAGGTATTTTAGGGGCCCCTTTAAAACCAAAGGATAATATGTATACATTCTGTCAAGAAAGTACCGGGAATTATCGATTTAAATCTGGCGGGGCATGAGGCAGGTAAAATTTTTTTTTCCTAGGTTGGTAGCACTGTCCTTAATTACTATGCCAAGCTTGAGCGGGATCTGTCAACTAGTGTGTTTGCAACAGCTGATTAAGTCAGTCGATGTCAGAGTGCGTGCCGATTTTTACTATGGGTGATTACGTTGAGCAAAAAATTTGTTTAAAGTTTTGTGTTGCAAATGAATTTTCGTGTGCCGAAGCATTGAAAATGTTGCAAAAGGCCTTTGGTGATAATGCTCTATCGAAAACTCGTGCATATCAGTGGTACAGAGCCTTCAAGGACGGTCGTGAAGTGGTCGCCCATCGACGGCTTCGATCGAAGATAACGTCGATAAAATTGAGGAAAGGGTGCTGGAAAACCGTCCTACCAGCTTGAGAGAGATAGCACATGATCTTAAGATATCCCACGAGTCCGCACGTACGATTTTGATTGATATTTTGGGCATGAGAAAGGTGGCCGCACGACTCGTACCGAAAGACCTGAATTTTCTTCAAAAACGTCATCGCGAACAGGTTGCTTCAGACATGCTGGATCGCTGTAATTCCGATTCTACATTCATGGAACGCATTATAACTGGTGATGAGACCTGGGTCTACGAGTACGATATGCAAACAAGCCAGCAATCATCGGAATGGGTGGCAAAAAATGAGCCGAAACCGAAAAAACCACGCCAAAGCCGCTCGAAAATGAAGGTGATGCTCATTGTTTTCTTCGATATCCGTGGCGTGGTGCACTACGAATTCGTTCCAGAGGGTCAGACGGTAAACAAGGAGTATTACCTAGGCGTTATGAAACGTTTGCGTGAGCGTATCCGTAAGAAGCGGCCAAATTTGTGGGCGAACAACTCATGGATTTTGCATGACGATAACGCGCCTTCTCACCGAGCTACGATTGTGACTGACTTTCTCGCCAAAAACTCAACAAACGTGCTTCAGCAACCACCGTATTCGCCGGATTTGGCTCCCTGCGACTTTTTCCTCTTCCCAAAACTAAAATTGCCCCTTCGTGGCACCCGTTTTGAGTCGATTGAAGCCATAAAACAAAATTCTGCGCGAGAGCTAAAGTCCATCCGGGAAAGCGCCTATAAAAAATGTTTCGATAATTGGAAGTGCCGTTGGCATAGATGTATTGGAGCAAATGGAGCCTATTTTGAAGGCGACCCAATAAATTTTGACGATTAAATGTACAAATGTTGTTTTAATTGAAAATTCCCGGTACTTTCTTGACAGAGTAGTAAGTGTAAACCAAAATATATAATTGTTATATATACAATAAAATAAATAAAAGATGTTTTTTCTTAATAGAAGGATTATTACAAAATTTGAAATATCATTCAGATTTATTCTGTTAACCTCCTACAAATTTTAATTTCGAAAAATTCTTGATTCCAAAACTTTTAGGATTGAATTAAGTAAATGTCTTAGAAAAGCACTGTTTCAATATTTCTTTGAATATTTTTATTACCTTTCGGTACTGTGTATTTAGTGTTAATTCTATGTGTCTACTAAATTTAAACAGCGTTTTGTTTAAGATATTTATTTGATTTAAGTCTAAAAGTTTTTGAATAAAAATATTATTTGATATTAAAATTTGTATGAAGTTAACAGAATAAATATATATGATATTTAAAATTTTGTAATAACCATCCTATCAAGAAAAAACCTCTTTTTATTATTTAAAGAAATTTTCTTTTGATTTTTTCAGTTTTTATAGAGGGGTTTTTCCGGTTTTTCATTTCAATATTAGAATTACTACAGTAATAAGAAAGCGGAAAGCAGAGATATGTAACCTGAAGAACGGATACATTTCGATAATTCTTCATGTGGCGTATGCAGTCTGTACCAAAATCCATTAATTCAACAGCACTAATTGAAGGTAAAATTATTCAGATGCTAAAATATTTTCTGGCAATATGATTCTAGTGGTATTAAATACTAAATCGAAATTAAAAACTCTTCCTTATCGATGAGATCGTAATATGCACATTATATATTAATTTAAATTGTTGCAAATGTTTATACGAGTCATTAAATATCAGAGAATTAGGGAATTAAGATACTTATTCAATTTAATTAGATTACTTTAAATGTTCGAGGTAAAAATGGATATACCAATATATCATCGATAATAAGGAGGAAGTGCCAATTAATTATCTTAAAGAACGTGACCGGTAAAACTGTCTTCATAATTTCTTATTTTTCATTGGTATCAATACCAGTTTCACGCCGCTTATTTGAATATTCATCAGTTGAACTTCTGCAAACAATTATGGTTAATATTAACTCATAACTGGAAGAAAACAACATTCTACGTAGTGAAATAAAAAGTATTTCAGAGCCAACTATTTTTAAAGTATCGACAGGAAATTTAAACCACATTTCAACGTGGGTACAGGAATTTATAGTTTATTTGTTATAGTTGCAGGTATCGACAGATGACGAGATTAGCCAGTGACGTCTCTCCAGAATTTAATCATAGCACTACTGAACATTCTTTTGATGAACTCAATTCATTTAATTAGGTTCATTCCGCTCTGCAAATAATTCAATAATATAACAAGCTTAAAATCATAGAAAAGAAATATTTATATCTTATTTGGTTTGGTTCTTTATTTCCTAAGGAACAATTGTTGAATAACATTTCCCCTTGAAATTTTCCCAGTTAAGGTTTTAAATGATCGAATGGGGAAAATTAAAAAGTTGAATGAAATGATGAGGAATATTTCCACAATTTCTACACTACACTGTGGATTCGTCAGGTTTGCATTTCGAACTAGAAAAGTTTGAGGAATCCAGAAGTACCTACCGAAAATCAACGTTTAATTTATTTGATTAGATTATTTTTAGATATTGTTTTTGGCCTATTATTTTATGTTGTATTCAAAAATTGAAAAAGCTGTCATTATATTTTAGCAGCTCAAAATAAAAGTATCAATTTTTGGATCTAACCATCGCTAAAATTGATAATAAATATGATTTTTCAGTACACCGGAAACCAACTCATACTGACAACATAATTCATTTCACTTAAAATCACCCATTTTCTTAGCAGCATATAATAGTATATTATATAACTGAATTTTATTTATGTGTGTTAGAGCTATTTTGACAGAATTCATACTTTTAAATGTTAATCAAACCACTCGCTCCCTTCTATTGAAGAACAAATTCTCCTAAAATGAAAAAAAGAATCTCAAAATATAACCTATCAAAATTAAGATTTAGAAACTGCGAATTATAAATGAAGAAATTCATAATAAGAAGTGGATATATATTTATTAATTTTAATTGACACTTTATATTAGACAATAATTTAATTCTGAAAGTTTTTGAATAAAATATTTTAGGAATAGGTCAGATTTGATATTTAAATTTTGTAATAATTCTTCTATCAAGAGAAAACCTCTTCTAATATTATTTTATTGTATTTATAATATATAATTATATTCTGTTTTTTTTTAATGTCATTTGGTTTAACTAAGGCCATAAAAAACCTAAGAAGCTTTGTGTGATTTTTGTGGTAAACATAGAATACGTTGGATTTTTAAAGTTCTCTAATTTAAGTGTTTGTTCAACAAGGATATCACGAAGTCTTTCTGGTAAGTTTTTTTTTGTTAATTGATTTTATTTTTTAAATGTGAAGTTGGACTGACGAAGACCTTATTTCATTTCAAATTGTTTTCTGAGGATGTGCTACACGTTTTGAGAGAATTTTGAAGTAACTTACTCAAATATTTCAAATAAATTATTTCATTTCAAATTGTTTTCTGAGGATGTGCTACACGTTTTGAGAGAATTTTGAAGTAACTTACTCAAATATTTCAAATAAATTAGGTATGGAGAAGTTCTTAAAGTTATGTTTTGAATTCTTGAGGAAGATTTAGTTTTCATAAATATAAGATTAGAAATAAAACTTTGTCTCCTTCAAATATTTATTAATTAATTTTAATTGATAATTTATATTTGTTGGATTTTTTAATTACATTTGATATTATATAATGAGTTTTGATTTTATATGTCTTCAAAATTTAAGCAGTGCTTATAAGACTTTAATTTAATCCTGAAAGTTTTTGAATAAAATTTTTCTTAATTAAAATTTATAGGAGACTAACAGAATAAAACTGTTGATATTTGAATTTTAGAAGAAATTCATGAAAAGAACTTGTTATTCTCTGCATAATTCTTTCCTACACCTAATTTAATTAGTTTTAATAATAGCACTTGCTATTTCTGCCTACAAGTATATTCGACTGAAATATTAATCATCCAATTTATTAGCGAATAATTTCAACGTTATTCCTTATCGCTATTTGTAGCGCTAGGCGAAATGTTAATTTAATGATATGCGTAAGTGGCATGAATAGATACTTGCTCGTTCTTTCTTGTGTTCAATGCATTTTTCATTATTTTGGAGTAGAGCATTAACCAGCGTTTCGGTATGGTCATGACTATTCATTATTTCACACGAGTAGATATAACCTTCATAATGAAATCTGAATTCGGTATTAGAAGTTGTTTTCGTGTGCAGGGTAGCACTAGTGAGAAACAGCGTGTTTTGATATCGATTTAATATACTCTGGATCCAGAAGAAACATAACTTGATTTTCGATTAAATGGCCTTATTCAAACCATGCTGTGGTTATAAAAAACAAAATGTTGTGCAAAAACATAGTTTTAAAAAGTTTTTTGTGAAAAACAACTCACTAAGACGAGCGTTGTGGATCCTATTGTTGGACAAACAATTTCACTTCAAACTTTACAACCTGTCTAATACAGAGCACAAGACAGATGAATAGAAGAAAGGAGGAAGAGTCGGTTAAGGTTTTACACGAGGAAAAATGAGCTTTCCAATAAGAGGTTTCATTTTGAATAGCTCGCTGTCTGAGCAGCTGTCATTTTTGAAGCTGTCATCTTTTGACATCTGACAAGTGGAAACTACGCCATTACTAAAACTGGAACGATACACGCTTCAACAACGCACTTATATTTTTAAAATTCACTACAAAAATGGTGAAAAATTTGGGTTAGCCATTTTTTGTTGAGTTAAACTTTCATTCAACCAACACACTAATTGTTCAAGTTGGAGAGCTTCTAAACGCCGGTTAAACTTGTTATAATTAATGCACAACTAATACTACGCAATACCAAATTGCAATCGGACCACAAAACAAAAAGATCATACACTTCAAGAAAAGAGTTTTTGTAATTAATCCATCCAGTGTCATGGGAAGCATATTTGCGCCTCTTCACATACTATGTACTGTAATCCTGAAAATTTGATTCAAGTGCAAAAATTTAGTTTTCTCCCGAATATCCACTTCAGTTCTAATTGTTGCAATACTCAAATATTAAGTAGAATAAATTACTTGAACTTTTATTCATAACAATAAAAGTTGAGGTGATTCTGATATTATATGAAAACGAAACTTAAATACAAGTAACACGTGGCCTTACATCCAAAGCCGGAACGACACGGTCCTAATCTTTTAAACTGGCGTCGCAGGTTAACTCTTAATCATAGAAAAGGCATATAGATACATAGTTGACTCAGAACAGTGCAACTTCCTTGCATGTTGGCATGTTGTACAATATTCTGCTATTAACCAGCTAAAATGAGAATAAGTATTAATGCCAATATCGGCGTTAACATGTAAAGGGTCTTTCATTAACAACGCCCCATTTTGTTTTGTAAATAAAACACATCATTCATCTGAAAATCATTGAAATTTTCATATCGTTATAAAAATCAATGGATACCATTAGTTATGAAACAAAACGCTGGCAGGAATGAAGTCGTTGAACCCAATTGTTCATGACTCTCTCACACAAATCATGTCATATGTTAGCAATTACTCGTTCAATATTGATCAATCGTCTAAATTTGCTGGATTATTGCTGTAAACCAATGACTCAATGTAACCCCAAAGAAGTCCAATGGAGTTAAATCGCAGAAACGAGGCTAATAATTTATCGGTCCATTTCTTCAAATAACCGAATCACCAAATACACGACGCTTTGAATTCTTTGAGTTCTTGGGTTAAAACAATTTTTTATAGATTTAATCCAAGGACGTCTGGGAGATGCCCAGCTCTTGTGAACGTCGAGAAATCAATAAATTTCGGTCTTCACGAACACTTTCACGTACGGCAGCAATATTCTCTTCACTTCATGCATTTCTTTGTTCCACTGGCACTGTAACATCATGAAGTGTAAAATTTGTTTCAAACTTCTTCACTGAACGTTCAACAGTTCTTTTATCCGGATGATTATAACAACCAAAAATTGAAGTTAATGCGCGTAAAGTTATAGTAACAGATCGCGATTCTTCAAAATAAATTTGGATTATTTGTAAACGTTGTTGGGTTGTGTCCATGATAAAATTGTAAACATTGACAAACACAACTGTCAATGTCACAAATCAACAATGGGGAGTTTCCATTGATAGTGTTGTGAGTGTACATACTAGGATTAAACTTTCTTCATCGCTTAAAATTCTCTTTAATGTACGAAAAGCCTTCGAGAAACAACGAAGGTGAACCACCCGGTATACGAGAACTCACTAATGCGAGGAATATCCCGAAATTGAAGCAGCAGGGGGCAACAATGGACATGCAAATAGGTGCCATTCGAGCGAATGCAAGAGTTGACCCAAATAGAAGGAAGGGGACTAAGGGAGAATAGCGAAGGGATACTTTCGTGGGTAAGGAAAAGTGATTTATCTTTTTCAGAGCGGCCTGGTCGGCTCGTTCCAAGACAGAAACACATTTAGAATGCGACCTTGAGAGTTCCCAAGAGGGTTTCCCGAGTTTTTCGTAATTATTTGCGTGTTGCATAAGTAAGAGGGACCATTGTCGGTGAATAAGGAGATGATGGAATGATAAAATTATCATTTATGGATTCCTGTTCGATGAAAAATTTTCTTTCTTTTCTTTCGCAAGTTTTTCATGGAAATATCGATTGGGTTCAGTAGTAACAGATGAGATTCGAATTAAAGCGGAACGTAGGCCTGGTACATTTCAAAATTATTTTAATGACAACACAGTATATAACTTTTCACATTTCTCATGCCATTTATCTTCAGTAGTTGAAGTTAAAGGTTATGCTATGACATAAAAAGATACACGCTTCAACAACGTTTAGAAATCGTTCAATTATTTTATGAAAATCGGTACTCATTTGTGAAAACTTCGAAGAATTGAACAGTTTCGTGTGGATTTGAATTACTCCTTATTCTTTATTTCTGTTTCTGACTCAAAAATGAGCCTCATCAGTGAAAAAAAATTTCGATCACATTGTGCATAATTTTCAATTCGTTCACGAGCAGAATCTGGAAATGAGCGACGTTTATGGTGGTTAAACGGCCTCAGTTCTTGAACCAATTTAATTTTGCAACGTTGTATACCCGAATATTTCCTTAAAATTCTCCATGGAAACCGATAAATTTTGATTTTTCCTTCTCTCAAGAAAAATCCTCTCTTCTTATTTTATTGTATTTATAATAATTATATATTTTCGTTCAACTAATATATATTATTATTTGGTTTTAAAGGAGTCCATAGAATACCTAACAAGATTTGTGTAATTTCTGTGAAGAACATAGAATACGTAGGATTTTTAAAAGTTCACTTCATTCTAGTGTTTGTTCAGATAAATACATTTAGCTTGTCCGGTGAGATATTTTTTGTTGATTATTTTGATTTTTTAAATGTGAAGTAAGGCTGATGAATTTCCCGTTGTGGGAATGCTGAATTGCTTTTAGAAGATGTTCTACATGTTTTAGGATTTTTTAACGAACTTATTTCGAGCAAGTTGTTTTTGAAGAAGTTTTTGAGGTTATGTATTGCAATTTTGGAAAGGAATTTGGTTTTCATAAAACTAGATGCGAAACAAAACATTTGTGATCTTGAAGTATTCATTTAGTAATTATAATTAATAATTTATATTTCTTTGAATTCTTTTATTCCCTTTTTGTACTGTGTAATAAGTGTTAATTGTATATGTCTACGAAACTCAAACAGTGTTTTTCTGAGACATTTATTTCATTTAATTCTAAAAGTTTTTCAATAAAAATTTTTGAAATTCAAATTTGTGGAAGACTAACAGAATAAATCTGTAAATCTGTTCTATCAAGAAAAAACCTCTTTTTATTATTATTAAAAAACACTTGCTTTAAGTTTCATTGTTTAAAAACTGATACATTTCTTCGTCGTGCTGTAGTCTTGTATCGTGTAAAGAAAATTTACTTTCAGATTTGTCTGCAATACGACGAATAGTGAGTCGATTAAGTGAATGATGTTGCCCATGAATTCTTAAATTTTCACTCTTTTCACAAATGGGCACTAATTCTGATAAAACAATTTGATAATTTTTAAACGTTCTTGAAGCGTGTATCTTTCCATGATTGAATGGCATAACCTATTGAACCCAAATGACATGGGCAATGTCAAGAATAATATACAGTGTTGCTTGCCATTATAACTATTTTAAATTGTATCATTTCCATTGGAAAATCCGTTATTTGCTGCCCAATAATTTTTTATCTGTCAGTTTGCTGATTAAAAAATCAGTTACTGAAACAAGTTTAAATGCCAAAAGATTGAAATGTTTACACATTGTTCTTGAAAAAAGTTTCGCATAATATCTTCATCTTTAGATAATTGAGACTTAGCCATAGCTTACAAGCTTTTTTGCTAGATGTTTCCCAGGCCTGCGTGAAAATTATATTCTAAAGGTTAAGGAACTATTAACTCAATTTTCTCGAGATAAATTCAATTTGAATTAGATCCTTGCTAAGGTATTTTTTCTGAATGAAAATGTCAGATGGTATAATCGGGTAATAAACCTATGGAGTCGTACAGTCATTCAGCAGAAAGTTTGCATTAACGCCACTGCTATTAAAAGATGCATTATTTTCCCCTCAAGTCTCAATAATTCTTACTTTTTTCATATACCCTTATCAAATATTTCACTCTCTCATAACTCCTGAAAAATATTTGCGGCTTATTTTTTTTTTTTGAAAAAATTCCGTGAATGATAGGTCAAATCAATATAAGAATAGCTTTCACTTCATAAAATTTCGCATTTATTCTTCAAAGCTAAAGACATATTTATAGTGAAGATAGTGATCTCTATCTTAATATTTATAGATATGCGTTTTATATTACTGCTAGGTGTATGTTGGGTTATCTATATTCATGAAAGTAATCTCTAAATGTCTTTATTTGCTCTTCTGCATAAATATGATGGAGTTTTCCTCCTTAACTGAAATTAAACAAAAAATTGAAAATTTACTTCGTAGGGTTGTTCGAAAATTTTAAGATCCTAGCTGGATTGATTCTACGAAACCTCGAAAAAACATTTAATCTAAAAAATCTCTTGAAAACTTTTTAGAATTAAATTAAATAAAATGACTTTGAAACACTGTTTACTTTATAAACATAAATAATTATCAACACATATGAGCGGCTGTTATCTGTGAAATTAAATAGTTACATTAAGATAATTTTTCCAAATAATTTCTGAGGTATATAAGTATACGAGTTATTATTTATTTTTTTCTTTAGGTTAACAGGAATTTACTTAAATTTTTTCTCGAGTAGCTTCATCAAAAATGATCGTATTCAGATTCATGACTATCGGGTGTTTTTTTTTTTTTAAGTGATAGAACTTTCGATAGGGATAAGTGTGATTAGATAGAAGGTAGAGGCCATTTGTTTTGACATTTCTGATCAGTAAGCATTGACAAATTATCATGGAAAGACTCACGCCGCAACAACGTTTACGAATTGTTGAAATTCATTTTCAAAATCAGTGTTCTATTCGCCAAACTTATAGAGCACTTCTTTTATGGTTTACATAATCGTCCATCAGAGCAGCTTATTCGTTGAACTATCCATAGATTTCGGACAACATTTTCTCTACTCGATGCAACAACAACAACAAAACAAAGAACTGTACGTACAGAAAAAATATCGCTGCTGTGAGTCATAGTGTTAATGATGATCCAGATTTTTCTATTCGTCGACTGTCACATAAAATTGGACTCGGTGCATCCACCCCATGGAAAATTTTGCGTAAAGATCTTGGTCTTCACCCATACAAGATCCAACTGGTTCAAGAATTGAAGCCACTTGACCATAATAAGCGTCGTTTGTTTGCTGATTCGGTCCTAGAACAGCTTTAAGTTGATCAATTTTTTTATCGTAAGCTGCTTTCTGGTTGATCAGCTTTGTAAACAAGCAAAACTGCCGTATATGGAGTGGAAACAATCCTCAAGAAGTTCTGCAGCTTCCATTGCATCCTGAAAAATTCACACCATGTGTGCTTTACACGCTGGAGTCACCATCGGTCCATATTTCTTTGAATTTTTTTAAAAAACGATGCTGGAGCTAATGTTACAGTGAATGGTGCTCGTTAAAGATCGATGATCAATGATTATTTGATTGAAAATTTGAATGGTATCGACCCAGAATTATTTTGTTTCCAATAAGATGGTGCTACACCTCATGCTGCTACCGTAACAATTGATTTATTGAAAGAAACATTTGGCGATAACATTATTTCGATACATGATCCAATTAATTGGCCTACAAGATCATGCGACATAACACCACTGGATTATTTTCTGTGGGGTTATGTCAAGTCATTGGTTTATGCTGATAAACCAGAAACAATAGACGCTTTGGAAGCCAACATAACTCATGGTATCGATGAAATAAGGTCTGAATTACTCGAAAAAGTGGTCCAAAATTGGTCTGGTCGAATGCGGTTCCTCAGAGCTAGTCGTGGTGGACATGTGCCGAAAATTATTTTCAAAACACAAATGTTATAAAATTATTTTTCAAATAAAAAAAAATTGGCTTCAATCTCAATTTAAATGTGTTTCATTTCAATTCAAAGTTCTATCACTCTAAAAACGACACCCGATACTTTGAAGTTGAGTGAACTCTTAAGCATATAATTATTGCGATTATAATTGAGGGGCAATCATAAGATAAAAAATGGCGAGGAACCAAAAAATCATGCGTAAATTAGGGAAATTAACAAAATAATTACTTATCGAGCATATCCGGCCTCAATTATGGCGTTTTTGTGTTAATTTTTTAATGGGATATCTCATTTTGTAAAAAAATCATGTTTTGACTTTGATTATGCATACTCGGCAATCAAAGGTACATCTGAAAGAGATTCAAAACTTTTTGCAATTCATCTCAGTTACTTAAAACCTTTTGACGTTTAGGTAGGCTAATGAAGACGCTCTAAAATTCGTTTCTCGATTTAATCTACAAAATAAATTAAAATGCTGGTCGATTCTTGATGAAAGTATTCAAAATGTACGTAATTACAGATCATTACAATATACCGGGTGTTTTTTTTAGAGTGATAGAACTTTCTATAGGGATAACTTTGACATTTCTGTTCAGTAAGCATTGACAAATTATCATGGAAAGACTCACGCCGCAACAAGGTTTACAAATTTTTGAAATTTATTTTCAAAATCAGTATTCTATTCGCCAAACTTATAGAGCACTTCGTGAAATTTATGGTTTATGTAATCATCCATCAAAGCAGCTTATTCGTCGAACTATCGATAGATTTCGGACAACATTTTCTCTACTCGATGCAACAACAACAAGACAAAGAACTGTATGTACAGAAGAAAATATCGCTGCTGTAATACAAACTCCTAGTAATTCTCTTATACCTCGCTTCAAATTTAAGTTTTTTAAAATTTCTTAAAAAAATTGTGTTTAGTGATGAAGCTCATTTCTGCTTGAACGGCTATGTAAACAAGCAAAATTGCCGTATATGGAGTGAAAACAATCCTCAAGAAGTTCTGCAGGTTCCATTGCATACTGAAAAATGGTGTGCTTTACACTCTGGAGGCATCATGGGTTCATATTTCTTTAAAAACGATGCTGGAGCTAATGTTACAGTGGTGCTCGTTGCAGATCGATGATCAATGATTATCTGTTTCAAAATTTGAATGGTATCGACCCAAAAGTGTTTTGGTTCCAACAAGATGGTGCTACACCTCATGCTGCTACTAACAATTGATTAATGAAAGAAAGATTTAGCGATAACATTATTTCGAGAAATGGTCCAATTAATTGGCCCCTCAAGACAATGCGATATAACTCCACTGGATTAGTTTCTTTGGGGTTATGTCAAGTCATTGGTTTATGCTGATAAACCAGAAAGAATAGACGCTTGGAAAGCCAACATAACTCGTGTTATTGATGAAATAGGGCCTGAGTGGTCGAATGCGGTTCCTCAGAGCTAGTCGTGGTGGACATATGCCGGAAATTATTTTCAAAACATAAATGTCATAAAATCATTTTTCAAATAAAAAAAATTTGGCTTCAATCTCAATTTAAATTTGTTTTATTTCAATTTAAAGTTCTATCACTTGAAAAAATACTCGATAGATATGGTTCTGTTTGTTGAGTCCTACTCTATATACTGGAATTTGGTTTTTGGGCGTTGGAATCCAAATAAGAAAACTTGATTTTTCAAAGTTTCCAAAAAGAAGTTGTCTCCGACTAGAAACATTTCCAATTTTATTTAGAAAAGAGAATTAATTACTCCATTAACCCTCATGAATCTTTCCTTGCATTATATAGAAGTCATGTAAGAGAGCTGACATTGATGAACTTCACAAGCATCCATAAGACGTCCCTATGTCCTCTATGCCTCAAATAATCGTCCGTTTACTGCATAAATAAACATGTAAGACTCCTCTGGGAAAGCTGAAAACTCATCCTACATTCATATCCTAGTCAAAGCTCAAAAGTGCCGCCTATAACCGAACCAATTTACGATATTGTTACTGTACATCGGCTTCATTGAGACGTAATGCATGTAGTCATGCTTATAAAATTGAAGAATGTTTTTTGCAAGAGCTAGTTCAAGGCTGAACTCATGGAATAAATGAATCTATATCAGTTTAATTAACATCTGTTTTAGCGACTCATACGGTATAAGAGTCGCGTCCCGAAGTTAGAATCTTGAATTGAGATCGAGAGGTCAAGTTTATGGTTTTGATTGTTTTGTAAACATCTCCAATCAAAAGTTGATAAGGAAGATTTTATAGAGTATAGGACTAAAATAGCGAACTTGATATAGCCAAATGAATTCTATGAATTTTATTTCCATTCGATATGCAGATATTTTCCGTTTCAAAAATCAGAAATATTTAGGATTCTCTGAGAAAATTTGTTGTGGGACATTTTTTCTCAGCTGTATAACGGTAATATGGTTTTTCTAATTGAAAGAGAACTTATAAACAGATAGCTGAAATGGTTAGGTGAAGTTCGATTTCCACTAAAAGTTTGCGAAATTGGCATTGAATCTGAGAAAAAGGCAATATCTTCAGTTAAACCCGAAACACAGCCTCTGAAATTAGTAATGGAAATCTGTTTCATGCGAATTGTTGCTAATATAAAGGATGAGCCATCTAAAGTTTGCTGTATAATCATTGTTTTTTTCCTTACAAGTTGATGAAACTACTGACATAAGCTGCCATTCAATTTTTATCTGCCAAATTCGGAAAGTTTGACTTGCATTTAAAATTAAAGGCTCAAACATACGATGGGGCTAGTGTAATGTCGGGAGAAGTAAACGGTTTACAGGCAAAAATCAAATCTATAGCACCACAAGCAACGTTTGCTCATTGCTATGCACACGTATTAAATTTGGTTTTAAGTAATGCGTGCAATTCAATTCAACAGGTTAAAGTTTTTTTCTCAACCCTTTCAGGATTTCCATCATATTTTTCCAAATCAACAAAGCGTACTCAAGTGTTAAGCAAATGGGAGGAATCGTATACCTACAAATCAAGCAACTCGTTGGAATTTTACTTCACGTGCCGTTCTGGCAGTTTTTAATAAAAATAGAGATAAATTACTCGAAACCTTTCATTTCATTATCAATAGTAAAAGTCGCGATTTCGATCAAGAATCAATCAGAGAAGCAGTAGGTTTAAAAAAAAATTAAGATAATGATCAGAATATATATTTCTTGAAACATTTGTATTAATTATCAATCAAGCCGATACTGCTTTTTCTATTCCACAAAAAAGAAACATAGATATTCTGAAGGCGAGAAATTAACTGCAGACAACACTGAGTGAAAAACGTGAATTTAGGAGTAACACTACTTATTTGGATAAAATTTATAAAAATCTGGATATCGCAGATTTACACTCAAAACGTCGCAAGGAAGATGAAATGGCAGATAAAACACAACAATTGAGACAATTTTTTTTAATTCTAAACTTTATAGCTACTTAAATAGAGGTTAGATTTTGCTACATTGAAAAACTACATTTCTTCGATCTGTTAAATAATTTGAAATTCTCCATTTATGAGAAAAAAATTCCTCGTGAGCTTTTGAAAGATTTGACAACGCAATATAATATTTTTTATATAAATCAACTAAAAAAAGAATTAACTGTTCTATACGGAAACGATATAATGGAAAATTGCACAAACCCTAATGAAATGTTAACTTTTTTTCACGATACTGACTTAAAATTTGGTATGAAAAGCTCTTTAAATCATTATGTCTCGTTGTTTTGCCAGTGACAACTGCTTCTATACAGAAAGAAGTTTCTCCACGTTGAAAAGAATTAAAAATTATATTATAAATACAATTGGACAGGCGTGATTGGGTAATATGGCAAAAATTTGAATTGAAAAAGGATTTATAACATTTGACAAAAGTCAAAAATACATTAAAACATTTTCAACCGTGTTACCTATTCCAAACATATAGATTATTTCCACATGATATTCTTGTATAATTTATGTGCAGAAATTCCCAATGAAGTAACATGAACTCCTTTGCATTTCTTATTATGCAAACAAGACCGCTAAGTTCAATGAGGAATACTCAAATTTGTCCTTATCAAATATAATAATTTGGCGAGGCGTTTTTATCTACACGTGTGAACGTTGTTGGCGATTAGAGTTTAGTGAACTTTAGATTGCATCAAACGCAATTTGGCGATTTATCTTCTATTTTTCCACGGATTTGTAAATGAAGATGGGTTATAATTAAACAAGATAACGCGAAAATATCGAAAACAATTCCGCGATACATAAGTGAAGATGCCACGTTATCTTCATATAGAGACGGAACGATTTTTTTCGCGATACAACGTTTGTAGATCAGGCCATTGCATTAGAGAAGAGGTGCTTCAGATGGAATCATTAAGAGTGAATGGAAAACTACTTGATCGAAACCGTTGTTTTAATGATATACCTTGCGGTATGATAAGATCACTTTGGGAGGAATGGAGCTGCTGAATATTCGGCAATTACTTCTGCTAATAGGAGGAGCTATCGTTAATCACTATTTCGAGGATTGCAATTAATATGAAACAGCTTTAGACTGAACAGCCTATTTCAACAGGACATAAGGTGCGTTTAGACTACGCGACATTCTTTCAAAAAACAAGTTTCGCCTTGCATATGCCTATGTACCGGCCCAAAATAGATCAGCGGTAGGAAGCAGGGAAAGACCAACGTAAAAATAATGTAATAACTTCACTTCTTATGTGCATACCGCTGGTAGTTTTGGCTTGGCCGTTTTTCCTGCGAAAGTCAAAAGGCCGGCAGTGCGACCGGCAGTGGGTGATTACATTTAGCCTAGGTACGGTCGTCCAAAAAATGCGTACCGATGTTGTTTTTTTTGTAAATTTTTTAATGAAAAATATCTTCTTAAACGCCGACGGTGTGGAGTAACGATAAAATAATAACCATTTCAGAACTTACAGAGTATGCGGTTGACTCTAGGTGAAACATTATAACAATTTTAGTTGAAAAAAAACCACACAGTTTTTATGTTTCACAGTTTATTCAGAATCCTGACTCGTGTTTCGGACACTCGACCATCTTCGAAGGAAAACAAAAACTAACTAGACTTAAAATTGAAAAAGTTGTGTATTTTTATGGCGCATGGAAATAACAGGATTCAATAGGGGTGTTCCTGAAGACTATATGAGAATTTGTTGAATTCTGATTTTTCTCAAAGGTGTTTTTGATTGAAAGAATCTCCAAATAGTCCGTCAATTAAACCTTTTCAACATTATATAGTAAAGTGACATTTTTCTTATTAAAAAAATGATTATTTTCTATAACAATGTTCTGCAAAACCAGTTGATTTCTGGTTTTTCAAAATAAACATCCTATGTTCTTTGATCCTATGTTGTAAACATCGGCCTGTCTGTCCTATTACATTAAAATCATTACAATTAATTTGATAAATCCCTAATTCGGAAAAGTTGGGGTTCCTTTCTTTATTGTTCACCAACAACTCAATTATTTCCAGTAACTGTTAAATAATTAATAGTTAGTTGATTTTGATGTTTTTAAATATGATTTAGGACCGATGAAGAGATTATCGAAAGTCCAATTGTTTTTAGAAGATATAATGCATGTTTCGACAGATTTTTTAATTAACTTATTTGAATGTTTAAATATATTGAATATTTCTAATAAATTATATTTTTTGAGAAGTCCTTAAGTTGTGTTTTATGTTTGTGAAAAGGAATTGGTGTTCGTAATGGTAAGATCAGAAACAAAATTTGGTCTCCTTCAAATATTTATTTATTAATTTTAGTTGACAATTTATTTATTCCATTTGATATTGTATATTGAGTTTTGATTGTATACGTGTATTAAATATAAGGGGTGGTTGTGTAGACATTAATTTAATTCTAAAAGTTATGTGAATAAAATTTTTTTTGAAATAAAAATTGTAGAGGACTGATAGATTAAATTTATTTTGATATTCAAATTTTGTTATATCCCTTCTATCAAGTAAAACGCCTTTTTCTATTTTATTTTATACAAATTATATAATTATATTTAGGCTTGAATAATATCTCATTATAGAATGTCAATGGTTCAAAGAAAACCTTATAATACCTTACAGTTTTCTGTGATTTTTGTGACGAACATAGAATATCTTGATTTTTAAAGTTAGTCTGTTTAAGCAAAAAATTAAAACAAATTGTAGAAATTACTAGGTTTTACTACCAATTAAAATATATTTTACACATCTTCTTGTGACTCGAGTTTCAGGAAAACTATCCCATCATCAGACATTTGTTGTCTGATGATGGGATAGTTTATTTCCCGAAACTCGAGTCACAAGAAGATGTGTAAAATATATTTTTATTGGTAGTAAAACATAGTAATTTCTACAATTTGTTTTAATTATGATCAACTACCAAATAGTTACGGTTGAAACAATTCAGTATCTGTTTAAGCAATGAACCGGTTACCACTCTGAGGTAAGATATACTGATTGTTAGTTGATTTTGATTCTTCAAACATGATTTAGGGCCGATGAAGAGATTATCAAAAATTGTTTTTCGAAGATATAGTGCATGTTTTGAGAGATTTTCAATTAACTTATTGGAATTTTTAAATATATTGAATATTTCAAATAAATTATATATTTTGAAAAGTCCTTAAGTTGTGTTTTATGTTTGTGAAAAGGAATTGGTGTTCATAATGGTAAGATCAGAAACAAAACTTGTTTCCTTCAAATATTTATTTATTAATTTTAATTGACAATTTATATTTGTTGGTTCATTTATTCCATTTGATATTGTATATCGAGTTTTGATTGTATACGTCTATTAAATAAAAGCGGTTATGTAGACATTAATTTAATTCTGAAAGTTTTTTGAATAATTTTTTTTTTTAATTAAAATTGTAGAAGACTGTTAGATTAAATCTGATTTGATATTCAAATTTTTTTAGTTCCCATATTAGGAAGACCATTAGAGATCCTCCTGCTAAAACCTTTTACTTAGCCATTGAAAACCATATTTTCTTCTCTTCATAAGGATTTGATATAATTTTTTTTTTTGAATATTGTGTTATGTTTCCATTTTGATCGTTTTGTCAATGATTTCAGTTCTATAGCCATTGGTCACCGCTATAATTTTAATATATTGAATTCTTCTCGTAAATTCCCAACAGTCTGGAAATGGGTTTTTAATATATCCATGTTTTGTTCAAGCGTAAGTCCACCTATTTAGTTAATTCCAAATATTAAACTGAATTTTTGTCAAAACACGAACGACAGTACTGTTGTGAAACTCGAAACTTCAAAATGCAAACTCTAGATGGCCTAGCCTTTATATTATAGTCCTTCTAGAAAGTATCCGGAATTTATTATTTTTCATAATTTTAATATACTTCTTTTTTGTAACATTCTAAGACAATTGTTATGTATAAAATAGGTTGTGCAGATAGTCGGCTATGACCAAAGTTCCATGGCAACACTATTTGTCGAATATTGTTGATTGTCAACAGGTATACAATTTATGGAATAATGTCGCAAATAGAAAAAAGGAAACAAGGCATATTTGTATAGAAAAGGTTTTCGAAACGTTAAAAAATTAGTTCAATAGACTGAACTGGGAAAAACTGCTGTATATGAGATAATAAAAAGCAAAAAAATTGCATGGATATGAGGCATAGACCAGTTTCAGGAAGACCGTGTAAGATTAAAGGAAACAATTTGAACTCTTTATTGGCCTTAGAACGACACCATCCGCACCTGGCGTTTCGCAAATAAGCTAACAGATTTGAAAATCAACGAAAGTATGTCCAGAAACCGTCCGTATGTCACTGAAAAGACAAGGATTTCATTCAACCCCCTCCCCCATCCCCCAATCTCACGTGAGATTTTTCAAAATGTGGGTTTCTTACGTAAATACGTTGGATTGTTATTGTTAAAAGAAAAAAAAATTTACTTCGTACTTTTATTTACGACTAGTAATCAATATTGCTGAGAGTTATAAGTGTAATAAGAATTTAACAATAGAATACTTAAATCGTGACTGTGATTAAAAAAAAAGAATATCTACTCTAATTCAGTACATGGAGAATCATGCGCGGTCTCAAGAGAGACTATTGGAACCAACATGTCCATATGATTTTCAGTAAAATCATCTGCTTCTTCAACTTCGTTCTGATCTAGCCACTCTAAGCCGTTGGCGCTTGCGCACATTAACTGATTAGCTCGTCTTGTGGTAATCTGTGAGGGTCACCCTTTGCGGAACATAGTACTCTGTCAAGAAAGTACCGGAAATTTTCAATTAAAACAACATTTTTACATTTAATCGTCAAAATTTATTGGGTCGCCTTCAAAATAGGCTCCATTTGCTCCAATACATCTATGCCAACGGCACTTCCAATTATCGAAACATTTTTTATAGGCGCTTTCCGGGATGGACTTTAGCTCTCGCGCCGAATTTTGTTTTATGGCTTCAATCGACTCAAAACGGGTGCCACGAACGGGCAATTTTAGTTTTGGGAAGAGGAAAAAGTCGCAGGGAGCCAAATCCGGCGAATACGGTGGTTGCTGAAGCACGTTTGTTGAGTTTTTGGCGAGAAAGTCAGTCACAATCGTAGCTCGGTGAGAAGGCGCGTTATCGTCATGCAAAATCCATGAGTTGTTCGCTCACAAATTTGGCCGGTTCTTACGGATACGCTCACGCAAACGTTTCATAACGCCTAGGTAATACTCCTTGTTTACCGTCTGACCCTCTGGAACGAATTCGTAGTGCACCACGCCACGGATATCGAAGAAAACAATGAGCATCACCTTCATTTTCGAGCGGCTTTGGCGTGGTTTTTTCGGTTTCGGCTCATTTTTTGCCACCCATTCCGTAGACCCAGGTCTCATCACCATTTATAATGCGTTCCATGAATGTAGAATCGGAATTACAGCGATCCAGCATGTCTGAAGCAACCTGTTCGCGATGACGTTTTTGAAGAAAATTCAGGTCTTTCGGTACGAGTCGTGCGGACACCTTTCTCATGCCCAAAATATCAATCAAAATCGTACGTGCGGACTCGTGGGATATCTTGAGATCATGTGCTATCTCTCTCAAGCTGGTACGACGGTTTTCCAGCACCCTTTCCTTAATTTTATCGAAGTTTTCTTCGATCGAACGAGGCAAGTCTTCGACCACTTCACGACCGTCCTTGAAGGCTCTGTACCACTGATATGCACGAGTTTTCGATAGAGCATTATCACCAAAGGCCTTTTGCAACATTTTCAAAGCATCGGCACACGAAAATTCATTTGCAACACAAAACTTTAAACAAATTCTTTGCTCAACGTAATCACCCATAGTAAAAATCGGCACGCACTCTGACATCGACTGACTTAATCAGCTGTTGCAAACACACTAGTTGACAGATCCCGCTCAAGCTTGGCATAGTAATTAAGTACAGTGGTACCAACCTAGGAAAAAAATTTTTTACCTGCCTCATTGCCCCGCCAGATTTAAATCGATAATTCCTGGTACTTTCTTGACAGAATGTACGCGCTTGCTTAGCTGGTGCAATGTGGGCTGTTCGCATGTGCTCTGCAGCTCTTGTGATAGATCCAAAATAAATACTGTATGTACTTTTCTCTAAATCATCACGTACACTTGGGCAAAAGAAATCATAAGGCGTGCTGATGAAGACTGATGTTTCAATCAGAAAACAAATTGCGTGATATTTGCCGAGACCCCCCCTCTCTACAACGTAAGATTAGATGAGATTTGACTCGACCCCCTTCCCCCCTTAAACATCTCACGTAATTTATGGACGCCCTCTTATATCTACTGAAAATTGTTTCCATGTTGGTGGAAATCACTTAAAAATCCTATCAAAACAACCTGTTATCGTTCAAATTTCCCATCAAAACAATGGTTTGGGGAGCAATATCTCAGCGTGGTGCTATGTATAGTTGATGGTACCATTAATAGTAAATAGTATTGTGGCATTCCAAACGATTTTCTCCTTGAAACGGCGCATGCTTCATATACAGAGGGGTGGGGCGTTTTCAGCAGGATAATGCAAATGCCATACTTCAGCCTCTACTCAAGCTTGGATGCAAGAACACCAAGTTAGAACCATTTCGTGGCCAGCAGCTTCACCAGATCTTAGTTCCGTTGAAAACATATGGAGACTTATTAAGACTGAAGTTGAACAAGCAGCGCCACGAAATAGAGATGATTTAATTCAGTCCGTTTTACAGTCCTGGAGTTTCGGGTATACCTCGACGTTTAGTCAAGTGTTTACAGTTAAATGGAGGTTGTATACAATCAATATTTTGTTATAATTTTCTATTTCAAGAATTAAAAATATATACTTATGAATTACAATTAAGCTTTGTTTTTCCGGATACTTTCAAGCGGACTTTATTTCACAAGAAGCCTATCCTGAAGATGATGCAAATAATTAGAATGAATACATATCCTGTGTTTCATTAACCAATTCTTGTAACTTTTTGACACTGTTATAATAATCTCATGCCTCCCATACTAAATTATGATCTAACAGCGAAAGATTGCCCCAGCGACTAACGCATTCTTCTCGTCTTGGTAACAATCATACCTCATGCGGTCTTTTAACCGTGAAGTTCAAGGCCTTATCGTGCCAATGCATATACGCTCTGCCTCTTGGCAGTATTTAGAACCGGCAGATTGAATGATTAATAACTCGGCTTCAAAATTTCAAGTTTGCATTCAATAGTGATTATATTTTATGTAATCGTTGAGGTTAATGTTCAACTCCAAGGTCCACCTCCAACTTTGCAAGTTCCATCCGACTCCATTCTGTGCAGATTATTCACGTTGACGTGATAGGTGAACGTCATGTGTTGCCGGCCTGACTTGCTTTATAGATCAACTATTTATACGTGGTTTGGTGATTGGGCATATTTGGGGAATTGAATGTGTCGAAGGCGATTGCTTAGTTCTCCCAATGGGTAATTCTTTTACTCAATTCTTTACACGCTCATTAATCAAGGTGGTTCGAGATTGTTGGGTTCCCATGATAATGCATTAGTTCTGCTGAAAAGTCCTTATAATTTGGTCTTATTAACTACTATCATTAAGCCCTGTTAAAAAAGCTTCGAATTATCTGATTATTATCAGGTGTTACGGGGACGTTGCTCTACAATCTTTAATTTTGTAACAAATTTTTGACTGGCTTTTTGTTTGACTCTTTATCTATTGGTATCAACTTGAGCAATTTTTATTAGTATCAGGACACAATTCTAGCAGATGGTGGCTTCAGATCCTCACCTTAGCTCGAAACTGGATATATTTGATTATTCATTGGCTACCACAAAACTTGAGGAGTATAAACAAGTTTTTGTCGAAAATTGAAGCTTTATTGTGAAATATTGTCCATCTAGAAAGTATCCGGAATTTATTATTTTTTATGATTTTAATATACTTCTTTTTCGTAACATTCTAAGAAAAAAGTACTCTAAAAATAGGATGTGCAGGTAGTCGGCCATGGCCAAAGTTATATGGAAACACTATTCGTCAAATATTGTTTTATGAGATAATGTCGCAACTAGAAAAAAGGTAGAATATTTGTATAGAAAAGGTTTTTGAAACGTTAAAAAATTGGTGCAATGGACTGTGGAAAAAGTTCTGTATATGTGACAATAAATCATTAAAATTCAATAGAACATGTAACGTCACTTAAAATTAGCTAGTATGTTCTAGTAGTAAACGTTCATTTTGTAGACAAAACTGAATCTATTTTATAGACAGGAACTAAAAATTTTATTTGTGGGAATATAAACTGTGTTAATGTTATAACTTTAGCGATATTAAGTTATGAAGAGACACATCTTGCCCGTTCTTGAAGGCATTCTATCCTTCACAGGCACGTGTTTTTGTCGATTTACCATTAGCCCCTTTTGATATTTTCAGCACTTCTGGGCACTTAATTATATTTTCAATGCAAAATTGGAAATAGATTCTTTATTCCATATTTTTATAGTTTAAACTGATTATAAGTTTCCTGTAATTTCTTTAATTTGACATGAATGGAATCTGTATTGTTTGTAGCATTTCAATAAGTCACAGATAAATGGCACATGTTTCATTTCGAAAATAAAGTCTCTTAATATAACAGGTAATAGCTGAATCTATTCCCTGACACCTCCACAGATTTAATCTAAAAAAATCTCTTAAAAATTTTTTAGAATTAAATTGAATAACTTGTCTTAGAGATATTATTTCACATCATACAGGGTGTCCCAACGAAAATTTGATCCCCCAGAACTCAGAAACGAAGAATTTTCGAAGATTTAAAAAAAACAGATCAACTTCTGTTTTGAGAGGGACGAATTTCCATCATGAGTTTCTTGCGAAAAAAACACCCCCATGAAAGTAACATTTTTTGAATAGGGAAGAGATGTCGAGTGTTAGTGAGTTTGAAAGTTTTTTTATGTTCTGTACACAACCCAGTTAAAATTTTCAAAATCGGTTCATTATTTACGGAATAATGTAATATTGAACTTGATAATATTCAATATCAAATTGCTTAAAAACAATCACCGAATTTGAAAATTTCTACTAGGATGTTTAGGGAACAAAAAAAGCTTTTTAACTAAAACACATCCGCTATCTCTTTCCTATTGAAGAATAATTGGGGGTTTTTGCCATTTTTTTCGGAACAATGTCATCATAAGAATTCTTTTTCCCTAATACAGAACTTGAAAATTATTTTTGGATTTTTCAAAACTCTTAGGTTCTTAAGTTTGGGCGGTTCAACATGACCTTTAGACGGTAAGTTCAATATTATATTATTTCGTGAATAATGAACCGATTTTAAATTTTAACTGGTTTGTGCACAGAACTAACCAACATGCAATATCTCTTACCAATTTAAAAAATGTTGGGGGTTGATGCCACCTTCATGAGGGTGTTTTTTTCGGAACAAACTCATGATGGAAATTCGTCCTCCTTAAAACAGAAGTTGACCTGTGTTTTTTAAATCTACGAAAATTCTTCGTTCCTGAATTATGGGGAGGGTAAAATTTTCGTGGGACACCCTGTATAGAATTATCAACACATGACTGGTAGTTAACCAATAAAGAATTGAAAAAAACAAAAAGTACTGTCATCATCCTGAACCATCATCCAAGGCAAGCTTGTTTCGAGTGGATATTCTCAAACAACCAATTTCAACACTAAAGACTCCTCCACGTAGAAGGCCTTTTTTATTTCCCTCTTTAAAAAATAGATACCACATTCTCCAGAAGAGGAAACTGAACTTTTTACCCATATTTTCCTCATTTGGAAATTATTTGGATGTTAAATAAAAAAGCAGGAACATATATCTACATTGTTTTGATTGTCTTGGTCTTTACTTGACGGAAATTCATCTTCAATATAAGAAAAACAAATGCTAACTTCCGCTATTTTATTGAGTGAGTTTAAACACTCACCTGATGAAGTCGTGGTATGAGAAAACAATTGTCGTGTAAATCAATAAAATAGCGGAAGTTAACTTCTGTTTTTCTTTTTGGTTAACACACCTTCATTCACCAAATATGCGGTCCGAAAGCGAACTTTAATAAACGCAGTCAACCAGTTGAGCACCATTTGAAAACATGGATATTCCACAGGAAAATGTCGAAAAGAAGTTAAAGAATCAGTATCTGAAAACTGTCACGCGCAGGTGTGAAAATATAAATGATAAACACATATAGATTGAAAATAAACTTCGAAGGGACGAAGTTCGCTTTCGAAACTGTCATCTTTTGACATTTGACAAGTAAAAACTACGCCATTACTGAAAATGGAACAATACACGTTTCAACAACGCATTGAAATGGTTAAAATTCTCCACAAAAATGGTGAAGATTTTGCAGTCACAGTTCGCTACACTCAAGCACTTTTGAGTCGTCGTGAAGCACCTTCTCGTCCGGCAATAGTGAAACTGGTGAAAAAATTGAGGTGTTGCAACAAGTTAGTGATGTGAAGGGTCGAAACTATGTCCGTCGCTCGCGAACAACTGAGAATATTGCTGCTGTAGCCCGTAGTGTTGACGAAATCCCAGGTTTGTCGATTCCTCATCGATCTTTGCAATTAGGCATTCTACAAACGACAATACATCGTATTTTGCATGAAGACTTAAGTCTTAAGACCTTTCAAGTTCAGATAATCTAAGAACTCAAGCCGGTAGATCATCAGCAACGTCGTATCTTTGCTGATTGGGTCTTTGAAATGCACCAAAATGATCCGGATTTTCATCGGAAAATCATCTTCAGTGATAAGGCCCATTTTACCTGGAAGGCTACGTTAATAAGCAGCATTTGAGGCTCGGAAAATTAAAGAATTATGGTTGAAAAGCCTCTCAATCCTCAACGTGTCACTGTTTGGTGCGGTTTTTGGGCTGGCCCTGTGATTGGGCCTTACTTATTCAAAAGTGATTTCAACTATTGCGGTGAATGGATTTCGCTAGCGAGCTATGATTTGTGATTTTTAAGGCCGAAATTGGAAGATATTGATGTGGACGACGTTTATTTTCAACAAGAAAGTGCTACGTGCCACACAAGCAACAAAACAATCGCAATTTTGTAAGAAAAGTTTCCTGGCCACGAGATCTTGTGATTCAACACCTTTAAACTCTTTTCTTTGGGACCACGTGAAAGTTTAGGTCTATGCAAAGGCACAACAGTCTATACAAGACGTTATAGATGGAATTCGTCAAAAGAATATGGTGCTGCAACCGTAACCACTGTTAATGATATATCTTCCTTATTAAAATGAAATAAACCTCCATTGATTGCTCTTAAAATATACTCGTTTTTTTTATATCAAAATGAAACCTCTTATTGGAAAACCCTTCATATCTAAATTGACTCATTCGACAAGTTGGTAGAACCTCCATTTCAAAAAGCAGTTAAATTTTCCAAATGAGAAGTTTATGATTGAACATATTGAACTTATCGATTCCAAATCATCACGTCGAAACTGAACATCATGCAATCAAATTGTGACTAAACAAAAACTTCCAAAGCTGCAGGCGCAATTCCCATGGATCACTGACTCTACTCGCAGAACCCATCGGACGCCCCCCTCGAAAAAACTAGTTGGTATTTGACCAATTTCGGAAGTGCCAACCGAGAGAGAGAAAAAGCGGTTGGTTGCAGCTCTGTCTTAACCTTGAGTCTTAAGTGCATTGTCCTGCACAAACATCTAGGAATAATTTGCGCCAGCCTGTTTGAAATAGAAACGGCAGTGGGAGTCTATTCGCATGCCAAATTATTAGCTTTACATAAAGCTGGGTCATTCAACATCGAACTTCTACGCAGTAGGTTCCCATATGTAATCTCATGTCAATTTATGCAGGCGGTCTATGAATGTCTATGAGGTGTGTAGGAGCAGAGAAACATTGAACTCATCTATTATTGTCAGATAGTTGTCACGGAATGATACGTTTTCTAGTCTGGAGGTAAAGGCTAGGCCAGCTAGAGTTTGCATTTTGAAACAGTGGTTATTTCGAGTCTGGCAACTTTTTTCACTCCTGTTTTGATAGGAAGTCAAATATACAGTCCGTCTAGAAAGCTAAATTGTAATTATTCAGTATATATTTTTAATTCTTCAGTTAGAAAATTATAACAAAATATTCATATTATTGAATTATCCAACCTTCATTTAACTGTAAATACTTGACTAAACGTCGAGGCACATCCAAAACTAGATCACCTCCATAATTTTCGATGATGGTAGTCCAGGACTGAAACTGATTGAATTAAATCCAGTTGATTTCGTGGTGCCGCTCGTTCAACTTCAATCTTCATTATTCTCCATCTGTTTTCATTGGGACTGAGATCTGGTGAAGCTGCTGGCCATGAAATGGTTGCCACTTGGTGTTCTTGCATCCAAGCTTGAGTATAGGCCGAATATGGCATCTTGCATTATCCTGCTAAAAACGCCACCCCTCTGGATATAAAGCGTGGGCAGTTTCAAGGAGAAAATCGTTAAGAATGCCACGATACTTTTCACTATGAATGGTACCATTAACTATACAGAGAGGCGTAGCACCACGCTGCGATATTGCTCCCCAAACCATCCTTTTGGTGGGAAATTTGTAAATTTGAACAGTAACAGGTTGTTTTGGTAGGATTTTTAAATGATTTCCACCAAATTGGAAACAACTTTCAGCAGATATGAAGACATTATTAGAATTATCTTCTTGAAAACTTTGACAAAATTGTATCCTTCGTTCCCTTTGTAAAGGAGTCGGTATAGGGTTTTTTTTGGTTTCCTTGATATGTAACCTTGTCTTCTCAGTGACATACGGACGGTTCCTGGACATACTTTTATATTTCGTTGATTTCCCAATCTGTTAGCCAATTTGCAAAACCCCAGGCGCGGACCGTGTCAGCCTAAGGCAAATAAAGTGTTTGAATTGTTTCCTTCAATCTTACGCGATCTTCCCTAAACTGCTCTATGCCTCAAATCCATGCCATTTTTTATCCTCTTCATTGTCTCATATACAGTACTTTTTCCCAGTTCAGTCAATTGAACTAATTTTTTAATGTTTGGAAAACAGTTTCTTTACAAATATTCTACCTGTTTTATTTTTTAGTCGCCACATTATTCCATAAATTGTTACTTGTTGACAATCAATAATTTTTGAAAAATAGTGTTGCCACCTACTTTATACATTTCTTTTATCGTAGAATGTTCCAAAACAGAAGTATTTTGAAATTATGAAAAACAATAAATTCTAGACGGACCATAATTTGTTTTTATTTTTATTTATTTATTCACAAAGGAATACACGCAGGTGATTTTCACACTCAAAAAGGTATTCACAAAATATTGTAGAAAAGTGTACAATAACAAAAGAGTGATATTGCAAATAATACAATGAATAAGGATCCAAACAAACAGAAAAAATATCAAAAAATTATAAACACTAAAAAAGTTCATCCCCGATAAAGAAAACATCAGCAGTTGAAGATTTTTTTACCATTTTTTTATTCATATATTTTTTTTGTGCAGAAGAAAACAAAGTTAAAGTTCCTCGAAATATTCGATAAACATTTTCTGCCTAATTGTTCTTGAATATTATTCGACATTAACGATTTCGTTCCATCTATTTAGATGGAAGTATTAAAAACTTATTTCTCTCTGAATCTTCTATCTAAACTGTTAGAAATTTACGTGGAAACTTTGAAAGAAATTAAATGTTCTCATGGCAATTTATGAATCAAAATGTTCGTCAAAAATGGATCTTTATTTGATAAAACAACCCGTTCACTTTTGGTCCAGTAAGTACACCTGCAAATATTGCTACTGTAGCCCAGAATCTATCTAATAATTTAACATAAAAAAAGCAAACTAAATGTTCTATGCCTTCTAATTCATCATAAAAAAGTCAAAAAATATATAAAATGATAGGTTGTTCTTAACAAATTATTATTTTTCAGTAGAAATCTTCCGAAGATTTCTGGGACTTCATAGAAACACTCGATAGTCTATGGATTAAACTAAGAAAAGCTAACATTTTTTGTTTGAAGGAGTGTTTTAAAGTTATATGTATGGTCATATCTTCATGTATGTGTTTCCGAAGTATACCACATTAATGTCAACAATTTGATCTTGTGGTAGTTATATCAACAAATTTAATACATTGGTTCATGTCTTCGTATAAATTGAATTTAATCGAACGACGAAGATTTGTAAGGGAATTCGATTTTCTCTTGATACTTTCAAAGCAAAATGAAATGTTATCTACAAATCTGAACCAATAATGAGAATATTTGCTTATTGAAAGAAAAAGGCTACTTTTTTGCTACAATAGATTTTTTTTCTACAATGAATAGTTTATAAAATGAAAACAACTTTAACTTCCACTAATTATTATTGTTTACACAATTGTTTCGTCATACCATAATTTCATCATGTAAGTATTCAAGCTGACCAAATAATGTAGGAAATTTATCAATAATGCACCAATATTTTATAGCTCTTGTATTCTTTTCTACTTGACTCTGCAAAAATACTTCGTACCTATTGTTTTCAGTTGTCTGAAAATTACTTAAAAGTTCTGAACTGTAGTAACACAGATAGAGACCTCTCAATTCACAGAAAATTTGAAACTACCCAATATTGATAGTGAAAATAAAGAACGGGCCATCTAGAGTTTGCATTTTGAAATGACTATGAAAATATATTCATTAGTTTTTTATTTATAGACGATCAAAAACGAAAATTTTAAAATGTTTTTTTTGTGGTCCGTATTGTGTGTATCATTAGTTGTGGATTAATTGTCGCGAGTTTAACATGCGTTTAGAAGCCGTCCAATTTAAACAATTAATGTGTTGTTTACACGAAGGTTTAATTCAACAAGAAGTTGCTAACCGTCTCTAGGTTTAGCAAAATATAGTTAGTGAAGCGTGGAATCGCTAATGTATTAGTAAAAGTGCTGAATGGGCGTTGAAGAGAAAGCCATACAAGAACGGCTAATACATTTAACTGCACGACGAAATATCTTCTTCACAGCACCTCGATTAATAGTTAACAAGCTACCAGTAGGAGAGTTTCTGATCAAACAAGTTTCAATTTAAGGGCAAGAAGATTCGCCAGGCACCCACAATTGAGTAGGGAGCACAGGACAGTAAGATATCGTTGGGCTACTGAACTTGAAAACTACACGGATGAAAATGCTGCTCGTTCACGGATGAGTCCAGATTTCATCTGTACCAGTCTGATGGTCGATAATTAGTGTGGCGAGAACGGAGTCAACGGTATAATTTCGGTGGAGGCTTTGTGTACATTTTTTTTACGTTTGTTTTAATGAGCGCACAGTTCTTCACAATAAAGCTTCAATTTTCGATAAAATTATAGACTTATTCATACCCTTAATACCTGGTTAATCTTGCATTTATAGCTAAAAGACTCAATTTGGTCTCCTTTTCCCAGTATTAGAGTGAGGTAAAACTCCCTGCACGCCACTGATTTTCGACCCGGAAACATCAAGGCGAAGGTACGAAATAACACCGCACCGAAATTATGCCTAGATAGAGAAAAAGATAGATGTTGCAGCTTTTTTCTGACCTTGGATCATTAAGTGCATTGTCCTGCAATAACATTAAGGCTATTCACAATCAAGAGTTCCGCACTTCTCCGACGTAATAACAGTCTCTGGCGGTAGTGAATGGATAATAAGTGGATAATAGATTCTTCTTGGACGATGAACTTTCGTTTTGGCCATCAAGTCAAATTTGCAAATTGCCAGGTTGTGTTATTATTATCTATCAGATGATAAATGTTGGACTTGTAGTAGATGGGGAATGATATGGTTCTGTTGCCAAACAACACTGTCAAATTAAGGTGAGATATCTGATCTCTCTATCCTGGAATCTGGAAGAAACTGGAACACACGTGGAAGACAAAACACTTTTTTGTCGACGGAAAATTATCACTCTTGATGGAAAAGTATACTTGATCCATGGACCAATATAAAATCGGAAAAATCTTTAATTGAATCTGTCTTTACTTGATGAGAATATTTATTAAATAATATTGAATAAGGTTATTCTGATTTTCACAAATTTTCCCTTATTTCCACAGATTAGTTAACACCCCAAGGAATCGAGAAAATTATATTTCCGAACTCTACATCATTAAACAAATGGCTATTAATAATGGTTACGATCCTGTATTGTTAGATAAATTGTTGATGAATAAAATTTATAACATAGCTTCAAATATGGTATATTCCAATACGAAAAAAAATTAAATACCTTCTTTAAAACATCGTAAAGGTATTTCTGAAAAACTTGCTACATATCTCTAAAATAAATATTATTTAAGAACTTTATTCCAAACTTATTCAAACTTTAGGAAATCCATCAAAAATAATAAAAACATTACAGATAATGATGACAAATCTAAAGTAAACATAGGACAGAACGAAAGAACTTCCTGACATAGTATTTGTAAACATTTGAAGAGTTTCCTCAATAACAAAAGTAGTTTCACATATTCCAGCCATTTAATAGAAACAGAACATACTTTCAACCATAAATGTGAAATTTTACTTTAATATAAATAAATAGAAACCGATTCCGAAAACAAATTTAGTTATTCAAAAATGTAAGATACCACCTACCTGAAGATACTACTGTGATAGCGAAACAATTGATGTATTATAATAACAATAAGAATTTGTGAAAATCAGAATAAACTTGTTTAATATTTTATAAAAAAAACTCCATGAAGGATTAATCAATTACTAGACTTTGATGAAAGGGGCAATATGAAGATACCTTTGAAATGACAACATATTATAGAACAAAACGCTACACATATTTGACAAAAATCGGAAATATTTTAAATAAATTCTTGAATTTCACTCAATAATGTTTTTTTTCCAACCTGTTTTTAAACCATTGAAATACAACTATATCAATGTGTTTGTATTATTTGCACTCAATATTCCTAAATTTGCATCTCTGGAATAGCAATACGCAAATAATTTTCCTGCAGTTGTGTTTTTTCCATTGAATCGGAAACTTGTCAGTCGACATCTGAACGATTTCTGAACACAGCCTTGCACGTGTTTGTGATTGTCATAGAATATCAAAAATTATCAGTCGATGTGTTATGAAAACAGTGACGGTTAAACGGATCATTGAATCCTGGACATTACAGACATCAACAGTATGAAAGTGAAAACGTTCAACGAGAAATGTCGTAAACAAGTTAAATATTGAAACATCAACAACCCAATTCATGATGCAACAGAAATGAATTGACCGATTATCGAAATAATTGTAATCTTTTGGGTTATCATTCGAAAAATTATTGAATTTTGAAACCAAAATTCAAGTTAATAACTCAAGTCACTTCGATAAAAGATATCGAAATCTTCTAATTCGCGAATGCAACGAACTCTTTAATCGACTTTTCAATGTAAATCAGTCAGTCAACTCAGATTAATTAAAATGATATACTTTATCGGGTCTCTTGATTGCACTCTTAGATTTTATCAAGAGCAGAATGTAAAAAGTCAAAAATTTAGAGAGGAATGGAGAATCTATACAGGAGCATATAGAATATTGAAAATACTCTATTCATCTTTTCAGATATTCAAACAATTAATAATTTACGAGAACAGTTTCATTAGTGAGAGATTTTTTGAATAAAATATATATCCATATAAATTATGATTTGAAAGTCTACTTGGTTCAAGTTCTTACTTGAAATTAAAAATTAAAATCACAACTCTGAAAAAACATTCACTATGTATATATTAAAAAAAACATATATATTAAATCGAAACAAAATTTGTATTTGTCTATGAAAACATTTATTTTTCCTATTAATTATTAAATTGTATGGGGATGTTAACTTATCTGTGGATCATACAGTTAAATGCTGATAATTTTAATTGTATGGTCCACAGGTTAGTTAACATCCCCATAAATCGGGAAAATTGTATTTTAGAACTCAACATAATCAATCAAATAGTTATTAATAATGACTACGATCCAACATTCACAGATAAATTTTAGATGAATAAAAATAATAGAAAAGCTTTAAATATGGTATATTCTAATACAAAAGAAAATTTTAAATACATTTCCTTACAATATACCAAAGGTATAGCTACGAAAATTGCTACAAACACCAAAAATAAATATGACATAAGAACTTTATTCAGAACTTATTCATACCTGAGTTAATTCATTAAAATAATAAAGACAGTACACATAGAGATGATAAATCCGAAGTTTATAAGTTAACTTGCGGTCACTAGCAAAAGTTTACATAGGACAGACTGGAAGAACTTTCAGACATAAAATTTGTGAACATATTTTTTTATGAATTACAAAAGTAATTCCACATATTCGAACCACTTGTTAGAAACAGGACATACTTTCAACCATAATTTTGAATTTCACATATAGAAAGTGAAAGTTATGCCTTAAACCTGTCAGGGTCACTAGAGATAAATACAACAGTCGATTTCGAAAACAAATTAAGTTATTCGAAAATGTTAGATATCACCTGCCTAAAGATGCTACTCTGATAGTGAAACAATTGTTGTTATATTATAATAACAATAAAAACTTGTCATCGGAAAAACCTTATTTAATATTGATCTTATGATTATTCTTAATGTTCAGACAGCTTTAACATTTAGAATTAAATATAATAACAAGAACAAAAACCCAAACATAGTAATATATGACCACGTTTCTACCTGACAATAACTTGGAAATGAAAACAAAAAATTTTATTTCAAGGTTATCAACCAATATGTCACTTGTCACAGAAGCATGATTCACAATTATAATACATAAGAAAAATAAATTTGAATTCAGAATTATATTTTCCTGGAAACTTCTACAATAAATATTAAAAATCATACATTAAGATATTGAAACATGATTAATAAATATAAAGGAGAACAGTTTTTCGAATATTTCAAATATTAAACAGAATAATTCTGTAAAATCTCCACAAAGTTCAAGGTAAAAATTATTATATATAGAATTAAAGAGGGTTTTTTTTAATTTTTTAAATATTAAGCAGAATAATAAAATTATAATTTTTAAAAATTAAAAAAGTTTTAGAACCACTATTTCTATTAAAGTAGACATAAAATTCTCAAACCTCACACAAAGCATAAGGGAATTTATAGAAAATACAGCAGTCTTTGGATGTAATTAAATCTTTGACCAAGCCTTTCTTTACGGACTTTTTGTGTGGAAGATCATTATGAATTGTTTCACGAATGTTTCAAATTAACCTCGTATATTCTATCTTAGTTCTGTTTTTCCACATGATTATATGTGAGAACAAGGTATTTGATATATAATTTTTTATTAAAAGAATTTATTGAATAGAAACAATTTTATAGGCTAAAGTTTGCTAGGTAATGTCGGTAAATATTTTATATTTTCTATAAATTCCTTTGTGTTTTGAAATTTTTGTGATGTTTAGGATTTTTATATGTCAATTAAATAGAAACAGTGTCTCTAAGACATTCTTATTTAATTTTTTTTCTTCAAATTTTGTTGAGATCTCACAGACTTATTTCGCTTAGTATTCTAAATATACAATTAATATGAAATGTTTTTTAATGTCCAAAAAAAAATGTTTTCACTTTGTGACTTAAAACGTATAGGTTATTGTTAATTATAGATCATAATTATATACAAATGTATAAATACAATCTATACCGGGTGTTCCTAAATTGAAGGTACAAACGGAGAGGGGAGATTCCTTGCATGATTTTAAGAAAAAAATTTCCATAAACATAGGACCGCAAACGTTTCGTTTTCGAGATACAGGGTGTTAAAGTCTGAATTTTTTTCGAGTTTTTTCTCATAGTATCTGCATTTCACAAGATATTCAACTGAAATTCCGCATAGATATTATTACATTTATATCATGTGACATGCCAATTCCGATTGCAAATCTACAGGGTGATATTTTTTCAGGAATCCTGTTTTACTTCAGAACTTTTTTTGGTGATCCACGTAAGTTTGAAAATTATAAGAAGGAGCTTTGTTGTTATACTAAACTTTATGGTCTCTTGTAGTTTCGTGGTATCTGCTACTAATTTCAAGAAAAAAATTTTGAACGATTCACTCGAAATCCTCAAAAAAATCCGAAAAATTAAATAATAACCGATATTACCCAGCAAACAGTAGGCGATAAAGCTGTCTCAAATGAATCATATGAATAACAAATTTTATTCCAAAAATGTATGCACATATATGGGCTGTACATATACACTTGTATGTACATATATGTTTTATGACATAAAGTGAAAAAGGTTTTTTCCTAGACATTGAAAAATAGTATATATTAATTATATATTTTGAATATTAAGCAGAATAATTCTATTAAACCTCTACAAAATTTAAATAAAAATATCTTGAAAACACTGTTTCTATTTAAGTGACATATATTTCCACTCTCAAAAAGGAATCTATAGAAAATATAAAATAGTGATGAAGATGTTTCAAATGAACCTTATGAATAACAAGTTTTATTCCAAAAATGTATGCTTATGTAAGCACATACATTTTTATTCAAATTTTGTAGAGGTTCAACAGAATTATTCTGCTTAATATTCATTATATATAATTAATATAACATATTTTTCAATGTCATAAAACATATATAATAAACAAGTGTATAAGTAGAACCTATAATTTGTTATTCATATGATTCATTTGACACAGCTTCATCGCTTAATGTTTGCTAGGTAATATCGGTTAATATATATATAATATTTAATATTTTCTATAGATTTCTCTATGCTGTAGAGAGTTGTGTAATATTTAGGAAATTTATGTCACTTATATGGAATTTAATTCAATTTAAATTTCGTAGAGGTTTCACAGAATTATTCTGCTTAATATTCAAAACATATAATTAATATAAAATAACTAGGAAAATATAAAAATGTATAAATACAACCTATATATGTGCGCACATATACAGAGTTTGGTAGGTAATACCGGTCAATATTATATATTTTCTATAGATTCCTTCATGTTTTTGGGAGCTGTGTGATATTTGGAAATTTTATGTCAATTAAATAGAAACAGTGACTCTAAGACATTTTGTTCTAATTTTTTTTATTTGAATTTTGTAGAAGTTTCTTGCTTGATATTTAAAATATATAATAATTTTAAATATTTTTTAATGTCTAAAAAAAGAATTTTCAATTCATGACTCAAAAATTTTATATATAAATGTATAAATACAACCCATATTGAAATTATATAAAAATTCTCAAAATCAAGAAATACTTGAACCAGAACTTCAACCTATTAATAAATATTCAACTATTTTTTATTTCAACCTTTATTTTGAGCATTTCTATATAATTTTGGAATAAAAGATATTTCTGGGTGTGATGTGTGATAATATACATATATTAGTTTTTTATACATTTGAATGTATATACGTTTTGAAAGGTTTTTGCTAGGCTTCAAAAATATTTTATATAATTTTATATATTACGATACTATTCTAATATCTTGATAAATTTTTTATATATATTTAAGAAATTACAACAAATAAAATCTATATGAATATTTCTATTGAGTTTATCGACACCAATGTTAATTTATTTTATAAGATAAATATTTTAGGTTTAGAAATTTGACAGAAATTCAATTTTTTGAACAAAAATAATTGAATCAATTCGAGTGAAAAAAATTTACTCACCTCTCATTTCCATTCTTCAATCATTCGTCCTCGAAAAAAACGCAACCAACGCATAAAATCGCCCGGCGTCGACCCCCCCGACACTATCAACTAAAAATCGGAATAAATTCGGAGAGCGCAGCGAAAAAACTAAAAAAAAAAAAAAAAATTGTACAAAAACATTCACACTCTCGCTATCTAATTGCAATAGTTCCGTGCGGCCGCTATTTCGGGCAACCAGGAAAAAATAATGTTTGGACTGTCCGCGAGTTGCCAAATAATCTGAGGGGGCCGGGGGGCGCCGGGTGGGCCAGATTCGCATAGGCCCCATTACGTAAGCCCGCACTGGTGCACGTTGTCGTATCCTAGCATCCGCAAGGTTACGTTGCTAGCCCGGTTGCCATCGCGGATGCGTTCTTCTATTCGCACAATTGATGTACGGGGGCGGCCGGAAAATTGGTGGGAATAAATGAATAATATATATATATATATATATATATATATATATATATATATATATATATTTTCTTTTAAGTAATGATGATATTGATCAAAAACTCATTCATTTATTCCATAATATATATATATATATATATATATATATGTATATTATCAAATAAATGAATAAGTTTTTGATCAATATCATTATTACTTAAAAGAATCACGTTATGAGAGCCAGTTTATTAATACTTAAAATAATTAATTAGACAAGTTTTGTTTTATCACCTTTTTATGAGTTAATTTACTTTTAAAGTTTTACTATGAATTCTTGTTGGGTCACCCTCGTATGTAATTGAATGTATTGTGTTTTGCCGGCTAACGGGTAATATTTTAATTTTGTAATTGAAAATTTAAATAATATTAATTTTGATTTGCTCTGATAGTTCAATTTGAATTTTAATAAAATAATTTTTAAAATATATATTGAATCAAAGTTGTTACTAAAGTCTATGTTCCTATGATAACCTAACCTTATCTCTATTGCGTAGTACTTAATAAACAAGAAATAATATTTAAATAAGGTTATTCTGATTTTCACAAATTTTTATTGTTATGTTCACAACAATCGTTTCGCTATCACAGTAGCATCATCAGGCAAGATTACATTTTGAATAACTAAGCTTGTTTCCGAAATCTTTTGCTATTTATATTACAGTAAGTACAATAAATTTTTATTGAGCACTAAAACCCAAAAAAGGGTCTCTGCAAATTCCAGCTTATCTGAATATATTTACCAGAGGTGGCAAAATTTGAATATCGAAACAGATTTATTTAATCTGTTAGTCTTCTACAATTTTAATTTCAAAAAAATTTCATTCAAAAAACTTTTAGAATTAAATTAATGTCTACAATAAGCTTATATTTAATAGACGTATATAATCAAAACTCAATATATAATGTCAAATGGAGTAAATAAACCAACAGATATAAAAAAGGCCTTTTTCTATTTTATTTAACAGAGGTGAGTTATTTAAATCTATTTGTTCGTTAAGTAATATTCCAATTTTATTGTTTGTTTATCTTTAGGGATTCTAACAGATTTAAGGCATAACTTTTGCTTTCTATATGTAGAATTTCAAAATTATGGTTGAAAGTATGTCCTGTTTCTAACAAATGGTTGCAATATGTAGAATTACTTTTATTATTGAAGAAACTCTTCAAATGTTCACAAATTCTATGTCGGAAAGTTCTTCCAGTTGGTCCTATGTAAACTTTAGGGCAATCACCGCAGGTTAACTTATAAACCCCCGATTTATCATCTTTATGTGTACCGTCTTTATTATTTTTAATAGATTTACTCAAGTTTGAATTCGTTTTAAATTAAGTTCTTAAATTATATTTACTTTTGAGGTAATTTTCTCAGAAATACCTTTTGTGCATTTTTGTGCATATTTAAAATTTTCTTTTATATTAGAGAACACCATATTTAAAGCTATTTTATTATTTTTATTCATCAACAATTTGTCTATCAACTTAGGATCATAGTCATTATTAATAGCTATTTGTTTAATAATTATGTTAAGTTCTGAAATATAATTTACTCCATTCATGGGATTATTAACTAATCTATGGATCATAAAATTAAATGCTGATAATTTTTGATTTAAAGGATGATTTGATTTATTGTGTATAATTAAATCCGTATAGGTTGGTTTGTGAAATATTATTTAATATGGATTTTCACCAAGTAAGGACTGATTCAATTCAATATTTAAACAAGAAATGTTTTGAATTGAAATTTGTGTAGAAATTAACTTAGTTCTACCTTTGGTAAGTTTACTTATCACTTTTTATGTTCCCTTTGAAGCGTCCTTGCTCTGTTTCAGGAATTTGTTTTGGATTCTGGGAAAATCATATTTCTGGAAGGTTCTGCATTCACAGCCAACTTCGTCGATCTCTTCTCAACATCCAATTTATTTTATACTTGATTTATATGTGGACGTATTTCTGGATTAAATTTCAATTCACAATATTAATGTTATATTCTCATTATGTTGTGAAACTGGATTTTTGAAGAGTAATTTATTCAGATCGACTTTTCTAGCCTCTGGAGCATTTTCATACTGAATGACATTTCCTCTGTTTCGTTCTTTTATAGTTTTCTCGTAAAATTGAATTCCATAGCTTACTAGCATTTGTCCAAACTATTAAAAAATGATGCTTTCAATGATTATAGAAAATTTACATTATTTCTTGGTTTACGAATATTCTAGAATATTAGCCTGATTCTTTATCAACATTTTGATACCAGTTTATTGTGCATCGGTTGAGTTAAAGTATTGCTTTTTTATCACAAAGTATTCAAGAGTCAAAATTTCACAAATTTTAACTTCTAATGCTTCTCACTTGAAAATTACCTAAAATTAACTATGATTGATTACATTTCTTTAGCTTATATGCTATTACAATTTCATACATGCATAAGCATCTTCCAGGACATTTTTTACATCCATATTTTCAACATTTCTGACGTAGACACTATATTTCATTGAATTAATTGATTTTTGATTAATCTTGCCCTATTTACTTTGTTTTGGTGAGTTAGATTTGATTAAGCTTGCTCATTGTCAATAATTTCACTAAAATCAATATAGGATTCATGATAGTAACAAATCTTTTCAAATTACTTCTATTTCTTGTAACTTTGGCAGTCTTTACATTGAAAAATCGTGAATTGAATTCTCCGTGCGAGTTCTATTTAAAAGTTTCAAAAGATTTCTGATTTTTGATTACCGTATAAAGAATCTTCACTCGACTAGTGGTTATGTATTCCGAATATGCTTTTTCGTCATAATTTCGGCTTGTGAGTATGTTTTGAAGTGAATTATTAATATGTCTGTGAGAATTGAACTTATTCAATTGATTTTGATGTGATAACACTCTGACGAGTCAACTTGTATACAACGGTGAGTCTTTTTTTCGATATATTTGCACAATTATTTATTTCAACTGTAAATTCCATAACAATATATACTCATTTAACTTATTTTATTCATTTATAATTTTATCTATAGTGTGGACAGTTCAGTGGTAGAGCATTGGGCTCGTGACTGGAAGGTACGAGTTCGAATCCTGTTCAGGTGGAAAAGAAATTTTCCAGTTGGACGGGTGTCGGTCACCATTTTACTGTTGGGTCAAAAATTAACAGTTCTGTGACCTTAAGTGGCGCAAGATCGCAGTTACAGAACATAACTGAACTCCTAACTCGCACAAGCTGAAAAAGCTTCTGAGGGATCTTCACAGAAGATCTAGGAGTATCGGGATAATAATAACTATATACAGTGTCCCTAAATTGGAGGTATATACAGTGTCCCTAAATTGGAGGGGAGATTCCTTGCGTCATTTTAGGAAAAATATTTCCATAAACATTGGGCCGCAAACGTTTCGTTTGCAAACGTTTGGTTTTCGAGACACAGGGTGTTACAGTTTGAATTTTTTTCAAGTTTTTTTCTCATAGTATCTGCATTTCATAAGATGCTCAACTGAAATTTTGCACTGTTAATAAAATTTAGAGTTTACACCATGTGACATGCCAATTTTCATTGCAAATCTACACGGTGCTATTCTATTTTTCTGGAACGAGTGTTTTTTTAGAGTGATAGAACTTTCGATAGGGATAACTGTGATTTGACAGAAGGTAGAAGCCATGTTGTTTTGACATTTCTGTTCAGTAAGCAATGACAAATTATCATGGAAAGACTCACGCCGCAACAACGTTTACAAATTGTTGAAATTTATTTTCAAAATCAGTGTTTTATTCGCCAAACTTATGAGCACTTCGTGAAATTTATGGTTTACATGATCGTCTATCAGAGCAGCTTATTCGTCGAACTATCGATAGATTTCGGACAACATTTTCTCTACTCGATGGAACAACAACAACAAGACAAATAACTGTACGTACAGAAGAAAATACCGCTGCTGTAGGTCATAGTTTTAATGATGATCCACATTCGTCGACGTTCACAACAAGTAGGACTCTGTGCATCCACTACATGGAGAATTTTGCGTGAAGATCTTGGTCTAAACCCACATAAGACCCAATTGGTTCAAGAACTGAAGCTACTTGACAATAATAAGCGTTTATTTGCTGATTGGGCCCTAGAACAGTTTGAAGTTGATCCACTTTTTTATTGTAAAATTGTATTTAGTGATGAAGCTCATTTCTGGTTGAATGGCTATGTAAACAAGCAAAATTGCCGTATATGCAGTGAAAACAATCCTCAAGAAGTTCTGGAGGTTCCATTGCATTCTGAAAAACGCACTATATGGTGTGCTTTACACGCCGGAGGCATCATCGGTCCATATTACTTTAAAAACGATGCTGGAGCTAATGTTACAGTGAATGGTGCTCGTAACAGATGGATGATCAATGATTATTTGTTTCAAAATTTGAATGGAATCCACACAGAAGTGTTTTGTTTCCAACAAGATGGTGCTGCACCTCATGCTGCTACCGTAACATTCGATTTATTGAAAGAAAGATCTGGCGATAACATTATTTCGAGAAATGGCCCAATTAATTGGTCTTCAAGGTCATGCGACATAACTCCACTGGATTATTTTCTTTGGGGTTATGTCAAGTCATTGGTTTATGCTGATAAACCAGAAACAATAGATGATTTGGAAGCCAACATAACAAGTGTTATTGATGAAATAAATCCTGAATTACTCGAAAAAGTGGTCCAAAATTGGTGTGGTCGGATGCTGTTCCTCAGAGCTAATCGTGGTGGACATATGCCGGAAATTATTTTTAAAACATAAATGTCATAAAATTATCTTTCAAATAAAAAGAAATAATTGGCTTCAATCTTAATTTAAATGTGTGTTATTTCAATTTAAAGTTTTATCATTCTAAAAAAACACTCGATAGTTCCGCCCCTGACTAATAGATTCTTCAGATAAATTAAATTTGCCTGATAACTCAGTCTTCCAACAGAATAGGTAGCAAGAAACATAAAGAAGCATTCCTAGAACGCCGAATCATCCCCCAATGGTCGTTTTAGTACTGTAACTCTCTATTTCCCAAGTTCCATCCATAATTCCTCATCCATTAATTGTTCCTTCATGAATTATTTCAAATCATAAGGCAGGAATCAATAATTCAACCGCAAGAAAGGGTTCCCCTTCTGTAATGATTCGAACCAATACACTAGGATCCCAATAAATATATTCCTGACATGATGATACAGAACAGAATTTCTCAAACGATGGACTCGAATTGATTGCGTTTTGATATTGATTCGTTTTACTAGCTTGCATGTCGACAGAATTTTTATGGTTTCATTGCGTTGTTTAGAGACTATGGCTGTATACGCAATGAAAACCTTTGAAGTTTACGTGATACTTTTATGGTTATTAGCAACCTTGATTATAGTGTCTATGAGGGTTGCTACACATGGAACTTTTATACTGAGTGATCCTAAAAAAATATTCGGTTCAGAGATGTAACGTTGAAGGTAGAGTGTTCTTTCGGATGTTAACAAATTAGCTGGCCGATATAGAACAATTCAGATGAATATTTCCTAAGCGTTCAAGTATAGATAAGTTTATAGTTAAGAAACTGTAAACTATAGGGTGAAATGATATTTTATTTGCGTTCTTTTCTTATTTCTTTTAAATTGAATAAACATTATCCTTATTATAAGATATTCAAATTGTCCACTGTCCATTACTGAATAGTAATAGTATATTTTTTTAACATTGTCTTTTACAGTGGAATGAAGTAAGAAATTACTTCAACAAATTGTATCCCAAAGGTTCTAGGATGGTTTTTTAGAGTGATAGAACTTTCGATAGGAATAACAGTGATTTGACAGAAGTTGTTTTGACATTTCTGTTCAGTAAGCATTGACAAATTTTCATGGAAAGACTCACGCAGACCCAACGTTTACAAATTGTTGAAATTTATTTTCAAAATCAGTGTTCTATTCGCCAAACTTATAGAGCACTTCGTGAAATTTATGGTTTACATAATCGTCCATCAGAACAGTTTATGCGTCGAACTATCGATAGGTTTCGGACAACATTTTCTCTACTGAATGCAACAACAACAAGACAACTGTGCGTACAGAAGAAAATATCGCTGCTATAAGTCTTAAGTCTTAAGTTAATGATGATCCAGATTTGTTCATTCGTGGTCGTTCACAATAAGTTGGACTCTTTGCATCCACCACATGGAAAACTTTGCGTAAATATCTTGGTTTACACTCGTACAAGATCCAACTGGTTCAAGAACTAAAGCCACTTGACCATAATAAGCGTCATTTGTTTGCTGATTGGGCCCTAGAACAGCTTGAAGTTGATCCACTTTTTTACCATTATATTGAGTTTAGTGATGAAGCTCCTTTCTGGTTGAACGGCTATGTAAACAAGCAAATTTGCCGTATATAGAGTGAATACAATCCTCAAGAAGTTCTGCAGGTTCCATTGTATCCTGAAAATGGAATGAATGGTGCTCGTTACAGATCGATGATCAATGATTATTTGATCAAAATCTGCATGTGTGCACCTAGAAGTGTTTTGGTTCCAACAAGATGGTGCTACACCTCATGTTCTACCGTAACAATTGCTTCATTGAAAGAAAGATTTGGCGATAACATTATTTCGAGAAATGGTCAATTTAATTGGCCTCCAAGATTATGCGACATAACTCCACTGGATTATTTTCTTTGGGGTTATGTCAAGTCATTGGTTTATTAAAACAAATTGTAGAAATTACTATGTTTTACTACCAATAAAAATATATTTTACACATTCGTTCACAATAAAAATAATTTAAAAAATAATGAATGACTGTATGGACCTATGTAAATCCAAATATTTGACATGTACGACAAAATAACGTAAAAATAATGAATGACTGTACGGAGCTATGTAACCCCAAAAATTATTTGAGATATTTAAATGGGTACCACCTGTTTAATAACCTTCTTTGTCGATTGCCGACATTCCGATATCTGTTAGAAGACCTCTTTTTTTAACCGGGTTTTTATCACGTTCCGCTTGTAAACCTCTGTACCACTATTAGGTGTTAGAATCTATTGAAATATTCAAAATATTTATCACTTTTGTTTAAATACCTCTGTACCACTGTTAGGTCTTCAGTTGTCTGATGATGGGATAGTTCATTTCCCGAAACTCGAGTCACAAGAAAATGTGTAAAATATATTTTTATTGATAGTAAAACATAGTCATTTCTACAATTTGTTTTAATTATGATCAACTATCAAATAGTAACGGCTGAAACAATTCAGTATCATTGGTTTATGCTGATAAACCAGAAACAATAGACGCATTGGAAGCCAACGTAACTCGTGTTATTGATGTGATGAAATAAGGCCTGAATTACTCCAAAAATGGTCCAAAATTGGTCTGGTCGAATGCACTCAAAGTCGTGGTGGACATATGCCGGAAATTATTTTTAAACATAAATGTCTTAAAAATATCTTTCAAATAAAAGAAAATTGGCTTCAATCTTAATTTAAATTTGTTTTATTTCAATTTAAATTTCTATCACCCTAAAAAAAAACACTCATTGAAGGTTTCGGCTTGTACAAAACTTCTATTTATTTTAAAACAAACAAAGAAAAAGAATTACTTTTTAAATTTATATGGAGCATTTTTTGCGATGAAATTTTTCCTTCATGAATTTCTGTTCAAAACAGCTGTCTCGGATGAATATTTCTAGATAATTCCAGTCAAAATTCTATATTTTCTTTTGAGTCTTTTATCCGTTGATTGCCGCGCATATGATTGATAGTTCATGGATAAGGAGTATGAGCTATGATAACAGAAAGTTATACAAATCGAGAGAGTGTAACATACATCTGCATAACAATTCTATACTCACATAGATGCAAATTGCAGACATACGCAGGTTTCAAACTGGTTGGTTTTCATCAGTGCAATGTATGCTAGTGATTATATAGTATCTGTCAAGTAAAGGGTCTATCAACGGGAACGCCCCATTTTTACATTTACATTACTCACGCATGGTAGCCATTGTTTATTTGTGACATTGACAGCTATATTTGTCAATGTCTACCATTTAAGCATGGAATGGTACACACTCCAACAACGTTCATGAATAACCCAAATTTATTATGAAAATCGCGATTTGTTACCCTAACTTCACATGCTTTAACTCCAATTTTTAGTCGTTATAAACGTCCGGATAAAAGACAAGTTGAACGTTTAGTGAAGACGTTTGAAACAAAGTTTACACTTCATGATGTTACAGTGCTAGTGAGACAAAGAAATGCGAAAAGTGAAGAGAATATTGCTGCCGTACGTGAAAATGTTCGTGAAGACCAAAATTTATCGATGTCTCGAGTTCACAAGAACTAGGCATCTCCCAGACGTCTTTGTGGGGAATTTACGAAAAGACTTTGATTTACAACACAAAATTGTTTTAATCTAATAACTCAAACCAACCGATCATTTAAGATAGGTGATAAACCTGCAGAATATCAAGAACTGCCATTACATTCTGACAGCAACCTTAGACGATTAAGAGATAAATATTGAACGAGTCTTTTGTGTGAGAGAGTCATGTAAAATTGGGTTCAACGACTTCATTCCTGCCAGCGTTTTCGTGGTGACGTTTTGTTCCATAACTAATGTTATTCATTGTACTTTATAATAAAATATAAATTTCAATAATTTTCAAATAAGTATTGTGTTTTATTTACAAAACAAAATGGAACGCTGTTAATGAAAGAACCTTCATCTACATACGCCATACACATATATGTGTTAATCATGCACTAACACCATCTAGGGTATGGAAATATACATACAAGATATAGTTTTGAGAGTTATTTCAAGTAGAGAAATGTATTATCGATATTTTCAAGTTACAAGCGTAAAAAAAACTTTCCTGATGCTCAAATCAGACCATAATATGCCATAATGCTAATGATTAGCATTACGGCATTCATATTCCAGTAAATTAATTCGGCTGATCTGTACCAAATATGATTAATGAGGAAACTTGTTGAATCTTGTCGAGTTTGTTTAAGTATAGAATTGTTATACTGATGTATGTAACACTGTCTCGATTTGTAGAACTTTCTGTTACCATATCTCATATAACTATGGCCACTTGACTATAATAACCATCGTTTTTTTGCTAATTGGGCCATAGAACAGCTTGAAGTTGATCCACTTTCTTATCGTAAAATTGTGTTTAGTGATGAAGCTCATTTCAGGTTGAAATGTAAACAAGCAAAATTGCCGTATCTAGAGTGAAAACAATCCTCAAGAAGTTCTGCAGGTTCCATTGCATCCTGAAAAATGCACTGTATGGTGTGTTTTACACGCTGGAGGCATCATCAGTCCATATTTTTTCAAAAACTATGCTGGAGCTAATGTTACAGTGAATGGTGCTGGTTACAGATCGATGATCAATGATTATTTGTTTCAAAATTTGAATGGTATCGACCCAGAAGTGTTTAGGTTCCAATAAGATGGTGTTATATCTCATGCTGCTACCGTAACAATTGATTTATTGTAAGAAAAATTTAGGGATAACATTATATCGAGACATGATCCAATTAATTGGCCTCCAAGATCATGAGACATTACTCCACTGGATTATTTTCTTTGGGGTTACGTCAAGACAATAGACTCTTTTGAAGCCAACATAAGTCGTGTTATTGATGAAATAAGGCCTGAATAATTCGAAAAAGTGGTCCAAAATTAGTCTAGTCGAATGCGGTTCCTCAGAGCTAGTCGTGGTGCACATATGCCGGAAATTATTTTTAAAACATAAATGTCATAAAATTATCTTTCAAATAAAAACAAAATATGACTTCAATCTTAATTCAAATGTGTTTTATTTCAATTTAAAGTTCTATCGTTCTAAAAAAAAACAACCGATATATTATGATTACTAGACTACAGTTTTTAATATACACTGTCGACCCTAAAATTATCAGTCAAATTGGAAATTCCACACTTGAATAATTCTCTGAAACCTCATTTATTTAATTGATAATTCTATATGTAGAATTATCAATTAAATAAATTAATTCGGCTGATCTATACCAAATATATTTAATGAGTATCATGAGCATCAAAAAAAAAAACAGTGTCTCTAAGACATTTAACTCTATTTAATTTTCAAAATATTTTAAGAGATTTTTTATATTATAATTTGTTGAGGTTTCAGGGAATTATTCAAGTGTGGAATTTCCAATTCGACTGATAATTTTAGGGTCAACAGTGTATATTAAAAACTGTTCAACTGTATTCGAAATTCCAACTTTCAATTTCCTACTAATCATAATATATAGGTTGTTTTTTTTAGAGCGATAGAACTTTAAATTGAAATGAAACACATTTGAATCAAGATTGAAGTCGAATTTTATTTTTATTTGAAAGATAATTTTATGACATTTAAGTTTTAAAAATAATTTCAGGCATATGTCCACCACGACTAGCTCTGAGGAACCGCATTCGACTAGACCAATTTTGGACCACTTTTTCGAATTATTCAGGCCTTATTTCATCAATAACACGAGTTATGTTGGCTTCAAAAGAGTCTATTGTCTTGACGTAACCCTAAAGAAAATAATCCAGTGGAGTAATGTCGCATGATCTTGGAGGCCAATTAATTGGATCATGTCTCGATATAATGTTATCGCCAAATTTTTCTTGCAATAAATCAATTGTTACGGTCGTAGCATGAGGTGTAGCAGCATCTTGTTGGAACCAAAACACTTCTGGGTCGATAACATTCAAATTTTGAAACAAATAATCATTGATCATCGATCTGTAACCAGCACCATTCACTGTAACACTAGCTCCAGCATAGTTTTTAAAAAAATATGGACCGATGATGCCTCCAGCGTGTAAAACACCATACAGTGCATTTTTCAGGATGCAATGGAACCTGTAGAACTTCTTGAGGATTGTTTTCACCCTATATACGGCAATTTTGCTTGTTTCCATAGCCGTTCAACCAGAAATGAGCTTCATCACTAAACACAATTTTACCATAAGAAAGTGGATCAACTTCAAGCTGTTCTATGGCCCAATTAGCAAACAAACGATGGTTATTATAGTCAAGTGGCCATAGTTTTTGTACCAGTTGGATCATGTATGGGTTTAGACCAAGATCTTTACGTAAAATTTTCCATGTGATGGACGCACAGAGTCCAACTTGTTGTGAACGTCGGCGAATAGACAAATCTGGATTATCATTAACACTATGACTTACAGCAGCGATATTTTTTTCTGTACGTACAGTTCTTTGTCTTGTTGTTGTTGTTGCATCGAGTACAGCAAATGTTGTCCGAAATCTATCGATAGTTCGATGAATAAACTGCTCTGATGGACGATTATGTAAACCATATATTTCACGAAGTGCTCTGTAAATTTGGCGAATAGAACATTGATTTTGAAAATAAATTTCAACAATTTGTAAACGTTTGTTATAGCATGATAATTTGTCAATGCTTACTGAACAGAAATATCAAAACAACATGGTTTCTACCTTCTGTCAAATCACATCGAAAGTTCTATCACTCTAAAAAAGCACCCGATACATAGATGTCAAACTCTTGTGTGTGTACATTTCTATTCGTGAGGCCGATTTTATCTATTCCAGGAAAAAATATTCTCATTTGAGCCTGAAACGCACTCTACTAGTGTCGAGTGTCCAAGTTATATTCATCATGTTGGGAAAAGCTGGATAGACGTAAAGTACTAAGTTCCTGATACGAGCGATTTCATATACACCTCTGTTCATGTCTATTTTCACTTCTAATATCAGTTAACTCAATTACCGGAAAACGTTCAGTGTTCGAACAAACGGATTTTCCCCTTAAAGAAAAATTCGTCTTTAAAAATAAAACTATCATTTGGCACTGCACGCCAGACTGTTTACGAAATGAACTATAAATATGAAGATACTCCATATTTCTGACAATGCAGCCTTGAAGATGCAAATTTATATGAGACGGTATGAATCCATTTTCAACCAGCTCAGACGTTGTCTGAGATTGAAAACATTAGTATTTTTTTATTGAATCGATGTTTCAGTTTGAATCCGTGCTTCGACTAGACTAGACTTTATTTAAAAAACCTATTCATTAATATTCTATGGTTGTATGCTATAGCATTGGAAACGGTCTGACGTTCTTAGAAATATTTTCTTTAGTCGAAAAAATATAAAATTAAGAATGTTCTACTTGGGATTTGAACGAAAATCGAACTGGATCTATTTCGAAGAGGACTGCCTGATCTTGCGGTCATATTTGCTTTTCTTACTCTTACTCGTATTACAAAGGGCCAGAAAATCACTAAATGAAAAAATTTAATGAATTTGTTCTTCAAAATTTAATTCTTACAGAGTTATTATAGATCGAATCTGATCACAGAAGAAATCAGTTTCATTGGAAATTATTTTCAAACTGAAGGCAATATGAAAAGTTGTTTGAATATGTCCTAAAACAGAAACAAAAATTGCTATGGATTCAATGTGAAACCAGAAATTGTTTGAAATAATAAAAACATTATTGAGGTAAGTTCCATAATAGAAATTGTCGAAAAATGATCAAAATTTTTGTTTCACGATGCTTTGGTCCGTAGGGTATCTGTGACCCTTTGTAAAGTGATCGTTTTCACTTGAAAACTGTCACTTATATTTCTTGTAGGTTCAACAAGTTCCCAAAATGGCCCCATTACCAAATATTAAAGACAAATAATTCACACAACCAACTTAATTTATTCAAGTGAAACTAAAACCGTTTCTGTCATTTTCCTATGTAAAGAATCCATTGTTTACAGGTTGACAAGAAAAACCTCGGACAAACTTCTTTTCATTCAACTTTAATAAACGAAATAAATTGAACAAAACAACAACGAATAATAATAACATAAACATTTAAGCGGTGTATAAGTGGCTTCCTTTGGCGGCGATACATAGCTACATACAGACGCTTCTTGTAATTTTTGGCAATTGATCCCATCACCGGCGCAGGGATTGCTTCAGCGACTCCAAACTTTTGTGGTGTTCAGCGCACGCCCTGGGCTCCAAAATCGATCAAACGCTGTAGTCCATTGGGTAGAGATCCGGCGAGTAGGACGGCCATTCTGCAGATGTGATGAAACCCGGTAAATAGGTCTTACACCATTCATGCGTCTTGGACATTTGACGAACGGATTCACGGTTGATACCGGTCTCACGAACTATTTTCGATTGACTCGCTTCTTGACGATGTTGCGATTGCTAGGCGTATTGACAGTGCGTCTTCTCCCATTTCCTGGACGATCAAGCTCCTTGAAACAGCAAATTGCATCGGAGACACTTTGTCGAGGCACATTGAACAAACAATTTCGCATTGACGCTAAACTTGACGAAACAGCTTCAAAATAGCACTACGTTTGTTTGACATTCTAACACTCTGCAAAATAAGGTAATATCAAACTGAAAATTCACATTATTAAATGGTTCAAATAAACAAAGAGATGAAGATCTTAATTACAGGGTGATTCGGTTCATATTAAGAACTATTCAGATGTGACATCATGAACTTGGCCTACATGCAACTAGATACAACAAGTGATTAGATATCAATGGAAATTCACGTTATATTCTGAAATTCCCAGGAGGTATCTATCATCTATGCGGTTTTGTATTAACGCAATTGGAACTTCTCATCAGAACCTTACCTCAAGTTCAAGAAATTCGAACAGAAACCCGGTCGTCAACGGCGGTGTCTAAGATAAGAACGAATGAACACTTCATTCACGATGTAAATCCAGATTATTTCCTAATAACAGACCGTATTTTTCCAACGCTTTGATAAACAAATAACTTTGATTGTTTTTGTTTAAACCCAAAATATATTTGTAACCAGAAGTTGATACGAAATTTCGAGACGAGAGTCAATGTCATATTTCTCAAGTGTGTATGGATAGAGAAATTGTTTTTCAGATTTTAAATTCAATCAAAATCAGTTTTCCTCAGATAAAATGTCGAATTCATTATCCAAAATTTGAAGGACAGATCTCAAATTCTTTCGAGAAAACACGATCTACTCCAAACACGAATAATTCGAAGAATGCATGAAATCACTGATTTTGCGTCAATTAGAGCGATTAAGAGTTACAAACTGACTTTGACTACTAGAGATTATTACAATTCCGAAAATGTCCATTTCAAAGTTCATCCTTCATCAAAGTAAATATCGGGTGTTTTTTTAGAGTGTTCTGTTCAGTAAGCATTGACAAATTATCATGGAAAGACTCATGCCGCAACAACGTTTACAAATTGTTGAAATTTATTTTCAAAATCAGTGTTCTATTCGCCAAACTTATAGAGCACTTCGTGAAATTTATGGTTTACATAATCGTCCATCAGAGCAGCTTATTCGTCGAACTATCGATAGATTTCGGACCACATTTTCTCTACTCGATGTAACAACAACAACAAGATAAAGAACTGAAGGTACAGAAGAAAATATCGCTGCTGCAAATCATAGTATTAATGATGATCTAGTTTTGTCTATTCGTCGACGTTCACAACAAGTTGGACTCTGTGCATCGATCACATGGAAAATTTTACGTAAAAATCTTGGTCTACACCGATACAAGATCCACCTGGTTCAAGAACTAAAGCCACTTGACCATAATAAGCGTTGTTTGTTTGCTGATTGAACCCTAGAACAGTTTGAAGTTGATCCACTTTTTTATCGTAAAATTGTGTTTAGTGATGAAGCTCATTTCTGGTTGAACGGCTGTATAAACAAGCAAAATTGCCGTATATGGAGTGAAAACAATCACAAGAAATTCTGCAGGTTCCACTGCATCCTGAAAAATGCACTCTCTGTATGGTGTGCTTTACAGGCTGAAGGCATCATCGGTCCATATTTCTTTAAAAACGATGCTGGAGCTAATGTTACAGTGAATGGTGCTCGTTACAGATTGATGATCAATGATTATTCGTTTCAAAATTCGAATGGTATCGACCCAGAAGTATTTTGGTTCCAACAAGATGATGCTACATCTCATGCTGCTACCGTAAAAGTTGATTTATTGAAAGAAAGATTTGGGGATAACATTGTTTCAAGAAATGGTTCGATTAATTGGCCCCCAAGTTCATGCGATATAACACCACTGGATTATTTTCTTTGGGGTTATGTCAAGTTATTGGTTTTGCTGATAAACCAGAAACAATAGACGCTTTGAAAGCCCACATAACTCATGTTTTTGATGAAATAAGGCCTGAATTACTCGAAAAAGTGGTCCAAAATTGGTCTGGTCGAATGCGGTTCCTCAGAGCTAAACGTGGTGGAAATATGCCGGAAATTATTTTTAAAACATAAATTTCACAAAATTATCTTTCAAATAAAAAAAATTTGGCTTCAATTTCAATTTAAATATGTTTTATTTCAATTTAATTTAGTATATTGAAAAGACCTTATATCAAGTAAAAGTCCTCCTTCTCAGTATTTTATTCTATATATAATAATTACAAATTGTTTTTTCACTCATACACTAGGTATTTTTTGTATATAACTGGGCCTTGAAAACTACTTTATACAACCTCTGTGTATTTTGTTGGGATGAACATAGAATGCGAATGGTAACCGTTTAGAAAACATTTATGTTTTTATGATAGATAATTTCTTGATTGTTTTCATTTTTCCTAACTCGCACAAGCTGAAGCTTCTGAGGGATCTTCACAAAAGATCTAGGAGTATCAGGATAATAATAATAATAATAATAATATCACTCAGAATTTCTCAAATCATATGTTGGGCATTTTCAGAGTGGATTTTGTTTTTTATAATACCGTGAAGAAACCGTGCTGTTTCCACCAAATGTTTCTTGCAGTTAGATAGATCCATATTCTATATTTTCTTTTGATTTTTTCATATCTTTGGATACTGTGGAATGAGTATTAATTTGAAGCTCTAAAGTGGATGCGGTCTTGTGAGAGAGCTTCAACCTCTTATTCACAAAATAATGTAATATTGAACTTACCATCAAAAGGTGATGTTGAACAGATAGTTAAACCGCCCAAACTCAAGAATCAAGGGTGTTGAAGATTTTTGAACAATTTGATATTGAACATTATCGGAAGGGTAACTCCAACAGGAACCTAATACATTCAAGTACACCAGATTTGTTAGTAATGATTAGGAACATCCAGAAAAAAATGTTAACTATTCAAAGAACTAACGAATATATTCTTCAAAATGACCACACCAACCTCCATACAATGATTACCCTATCGTTGTAGGAATTATTTTTCACTAATACAGAACTTGAAAATTAAATTTGGATTCTTCAAAACTGTTTCGTTCTTGAGTTAGGATGGTTCAACTGTCGGTTCAACATCACCTTTTGAGGTTAGGTTCAATATTACATTATTTCGTGAATAGTGAACCGATTTTGAGAATTTTAACTGGATTGTGCACAGAACATGAATAACTTTCAAACTATACAACACTCGAAATCTCTTTCCTATTCAAAAAATGTTAGGGTTGATGCCACCTTCATGGGGGTGTTTTTTTCGGAACAAACTCATAATGGAAATTCTACCCCTCAAAACAGAAGTTGACCTGCTTATTTAAAATCTTCGAAAATTCTTCGCTTCTAGGTTAGGTTATACAATGATTACCCTATCGTTGTAGGAATTGTTTTTCACTAATACAGAACTTGAAAATTATTTTTGGATTCTTCAAAACTCTTAGGTTCTTGAGTTAAGATGGTTCAACTGTCTGTTCAACATCACCTTTTGACGGTAAGTTCAATATTACATTATTTCTTGAATAGTGAACGGATTTAGAGAATTTTAACTGGATTGTGCACAGAACATGAATAACTTTCAAACTAACCAACACTCGAAATCTCAAAATTTGAATATTAAAACAAATTGAAATATGTTTATCTTCTACAATTTTAATTTCAAAAAAAAATTTTTTATTCAAAAAACTTCTAGAATTAAATTAATGTCTAAATAAGCACCGCTTACATTTAATAGACGTATATAATAAAAACTCAATATATAATGTCAAATGAAATAAATAAACCAACAGATATACGAAAGTCATTAAAATTAATAAATAAATATTTAAAGGAGACAAAATTTTGTTTCTGGTCTTACCTTTAAGAACACCAATTGCCTTTTAAAAACATGAACACACTTAAAGGACTTCTCAAAGAATATAATTTATTTGAAATATTTGATATATTTAAATATTCGAATAAGTTAATTCAGAAATCTCTAAAAACATGCACTATATCTTCAAAAAACGCATATAATTCTGAGCAATTCCTTCTTCAGTCCTCAATAATATTCCAAATATCAAAATCAAAAAACTAACCTATATCCAAACCTCACCACGTGTAGAAGGACTAATGCTTCGAAACACAGATGAACTTTATAATTCAAGATTGATCTATGTTCTAACAAAATCAAAGAACAGTGTGAGTTATTTTTAAGGCTCATTTAAATTCATTGACATTCCATAATGAGATTTATTGAAGCCAAAATATAATTATATATTATATATAAAATAAAATAGAAAGGCCTTTTACTTGATAGAAGAAATATAACAACATTTGAATATTAAAACGAATTGATATATGTTTATCTTCTACAATTTTAATTTCAAAAAAAATTTTTTATTCAAAAAACTTTTAGAATTAAATTAATGTCTAAAACAAGCACCGCTTACATTAAATAGACGTATATAATCAAAACTCAATATATAATATCAAATGGAATAAATAAACCAACAGATATACGAAAGTCATTAAAATTAATAAATAAATATTTAAAGGAGGCAAAATTTTGTTTCTGGTCTTACCTTTAAGAACATTGCCTTTTAAAAACATGAACACACTTAAAGGACTCCTCAAAGAATATAATTTATTAATTATTAATCGTTTGAATATTTATTTATTAATTTTAATTACTTTCGTATATCTGCTGGGTTATTTATTTCATTTGACATTGTATATTGAGTTTTGATTATATACGTCTATTAAATGTAAGCGGTGCTTGTTTTAGACATTAATTTAATTCTAAAAGTTTTTGAATAAAAAATTCTTTTGGAAATTAAAATTGTAGAAGATAAACATATTTCAATTTGTTTTGATATTCAAATTTTGTTATATTTCTTCTATCAAGTAAAAAGCCTTTCTATTTTATTATATAATTTATTTGAAATATTTAAATAAGCCTTGAAAATAACTCACACTGTTCTTTGATTTTGTTAGAACATAGATCAATCTTGAATTATAAAGTTGATCTGTGTTTCGAAGCATTAGTCCTTTTACACGTGGTGAGGGTTTGGATATATGTTAGTTTTTTGATTTTGATATTTGGAATATTATTGAGGACTGAAGGAGGAATTGCTTAGAATTATATTTGTTTTTTGAAGATATAGTGCATGTTTTTAGAGATTTCTGAATTAACTTATTCGAATATTTAAATATATTAAATATTTCAAATAAATTATATTCTTTTAGAAGTCCTTTAAGTGTGTTCATGTTTTTAAAATGCAATTGGTGTTCTTAAAGGTAAGACCAGAAACAAAATTTTGTCTCCTTTAAATATTTATTTATTAATTTTAATGACTTTCGTATATCTGTTGGTTTATTTATTCCATTTGACATTATATATTGAGTTTTGATTATATACGTCTATTAAATGTAAGCGGTGCTTGTTTCAGACATTAATTTAATTCTTAAAGTTTTTTGAATAAAAAATTCGAAAATTCTTCGTTTCTAGGTTCTGGGGGGGTTCAAATTTTCTTTAGGGCATGTGTATAAAGTGAAACAATGTTTTCTAAGACATTTTATCCGAATTAATTCTGAAAAGATTTCAAGAGATTTTTTAGATTAAATCTGTAGAGGTTTCGGAGAATTAATCCAACTTTTACTCGTATCTGTAACATATTGACGAGTTTGTACTCTATGTCTGTGGATAGTTCTTCCTTGAACTCTTTAATAGATGTAGTTCTTTCCAACGTCCTGTATTTCTAATTCCCATTAGACTATCGCCCAGAACGTTATTATCTGCGTCAGCTTCAGGTGAACGCGAAGCGAATGTTCTATATGAGCAATTAATTGAAAGTTTCTACGAGCCCTCTTTGAGAAAGTGTGTTTGATCAATTTCACCTGGCAAATTTCGGGAATATGCTTGGCTCCGACCTAATAACTACTCGCAAACCATGTTTGTATCCTTAAAATTTGATTTTCGACAAAGTTTTAATGGAAACGTCACCCGGGGTTGTTTGGTGCCTTTCGAATTAATAGAGGGCTCCATTTCGCCCGTTATAATTTCACCTCTATCGATTTTCGATGCCCAGCCTACGCGGATACGGCATTGTCATTGACCCTGATCTGGACCTTCCGATCTGTTTTGTTATCCACAGGAGACATTCCAGAGGGGTTAGAGCGGGGTGACTCTAATTGAATAGTGAAAACGTCGCATGAAGGTCGGATATGAAAAAATTGATGTCGGAAGGAACTGAATCCGGTTAAAATGGCATATTGAATCAGAGCAGAAACAGGAATATTTTAAATCATAATCATAATCATATCATAATCTTTATTCATCCCTTAGGACCACAAAAGTATGGGATAGGTCAGTGAAAATGTTACAAGAGATGGAAATAAAATTGAATCTCACAAATCTAACATAGTATCATTCATGAATTCTGCAACCGAGTAATAACATTTATGACACAACAGTTGCTTTATGGCTTTTCTGAAATGAAGTTCACCCAACATCTTCAAATTTGTTGGAAGATGATTGAAAAGACGTACACTCTTATATAAGGGAGAGCGCTCATATTTAGATGTTGCATGAACTGGCACTTCCAAAACATTGTAATTTCTTGTAGAATAATGATGATGACTCGACAGTTTCTGCATAGAGCTTTCATTATTCTTAACATAAAGGAGACACTTAAATATATAAATACATGATACAGTCATAATACTATTTGCTATAAAATATGGACGGCAAGAAGATAAAGGTGACAAATTGAAAATTACTCGGATTATCCTTTTTTGACATATCAACACCCTTTCAAGTTCGGTAGAACTTCCCCAGATTAGAATATTATACGCCATGTGAGGGTATGCTATACAATAATACACATCCAAGAGTGAACTTAGGGAAAACAAATTTTTTATCTTGTTCATTGCAAAGTACGAGCTGTTTAGTTTTTTACAAACCATATCAACATGTTGGTTCCAACGTAAGTATTCGTCAATTCGAACTCCAAGAAATCTAGTGGAGTCACTTGTAGTGATCGATGAGCTCTCACAAGTGAAGACAGGTCGTTTTTCATTGGAATTTTTAAGTTTGAAATGAACGCACACTGTTTTCTCCTTGTTAACTATTAAATTATTTCTACGACACCAAGTGGCAAACATCCGAAAGAGTAAAGCTATCGCATCAGAGAGCTCCTCAAGGCTCCTAGCCGTTACCAAGAATGACGAATCATCCGCGAAAAGTATAATCAAATTAGCAATAACATGTTCCGGCAAATCATTAATGAACAAAACGAACAACAAAGGTCCCAACACAGAGCCCTGAGGGACCCCTAGACCCGGGTCATACACGTCCGAAAATACACCACCGACCTTGACAGTCATTCTGCGATTAGTTGTATAGCTCATCAACCAATCCAAAAATATACCCCTAAAACCTAAGTTATATAGTTTATTAGACATAAATGAGAAATTTAATGAATCAAAGGCCCTGGACAGGTCGAAAAATATTGAATGAATTGTTACAGAACGGACGGAGGTTTATTCGGATTCGGAGCGATCGGATGGCCTCCTCGAAGTCCCGATGTTACACCTCTAGATTCCTTCGTTGTGTTTCAAAAGTTATGGTGTACTACCGCAATTCATACTCATAGCCAGCTTATCGAAAGAATACATACAACTGCGATAATGTGTTCACGTGGCAGAATTTAGGGTAAACTTTGACTAAAGAACATGGCTGAAGAAAATTTTATAATCATGTTTTCCTTAACCACCCTATAATGAGTAAGTATTCCATAAATCTCCATGAAACCATCCTAGTCTTAGAATAATTTTCCGCTCTTTCCAATAGTGTGCATTGATTTTTGATTAAGATCATAGTTTTCAAGTTATGCTTTGTTTTGAGTGGAAAAATTGTAAGACGTTACAAAATACTAGAATCTTGAATAACTTTAGAACAAAAGATAACACTGGTGGACAAGATTTTTGTAACATAAAGCAGATTCTTATTTTTTAATGGAAATACCCTTATAATAATAGGAAAATTATTCCTAAAGCCCTAACACGTACCACTTTTCAATAGCTTAATAAGATCATTTTATATAAAATAAAATAAAATTTCAATATTGAAACAAATTGAAATTATTATCTTCTACAATTTTAATTTCAAAAAAATTTTTTATTCAAAAAACTTTTAGAATTTAATTGATGTCTAAAACAAGCACCGCTTACATTCAATAGACGTATATAATCAAAACTCAATATATAATGTCAAATGGAATAAATAACCCAACAGATGTACGAAAGTAATTAAAATTAATAAATAAATATTTAAAGGAGACAAAATTTTGTTTCTGGTCTTACCTTTAAGAAAACCAATTGCCTTTTAAAAACATGAACACACTTAAAGGACTTCTCAAAGAATATAATTTATTTGAAATATTTAATATATTTAAATATTCGAATGAGTTAATTCAAAAATCTCTAAAAAATGCACTATATCTTCAAAAAACAAATATAATTCTAAGCAATCCCGTCTTCAGCCCTCATTAATATTCCAAATATCAAAATCAAAAAACTAACCTATATCCAAACCCTCACCACGTGTAAAAGGACTAATGCTTCGAAACACAGATCAACTTTATAATTCAAGATGGATCTATGTTCTAACGAAATCAAAGAACAGTGTGAGTTATTTCTAAGGCTTATTTAATGTCATTGACATTCCATAATGAGATTTATTGAAGCCAAAATATAATTATATATTATATATAAAATCAAATAGAAAGGCCTTTTACTTGATTGAAGAAATATAACAAAATTTGAATATTAAAACTAATTGAAATATGTTTATCTTCTACAATTTTAATTTCAAAAAAATTTTTTATTCAAAAAACTTTTAGAATTAAATTTATGTCTAAAATAAGCACCGCTCACATTTAATAGACGTATATAATCAAAACTCAATATATAATGTCAAATGGAATAAATAACCCAACAGATATACGAAAGTAATTAAAATTAATAAATAAATATTTATAGGAGACAAAATTTTGTTTCTGGTCTTACCTTTAAGAACACCAATTGCCTTTTAAAAACATGAACACACTTAAAGGACTCCTCAAAGAATATAATTTATTTAAAATATTTAATATATTTAAATATTCGAATAAGTTGATTCAAAAATATCTAAAAAATGCACTATATCTTCAAAAAACAAATATAATTCTAAGCAATCCCGTCTTCAGCCGTCATTAATATTCCAAATATCAAAATCAAAAAACTAACCTATATCCAAACCCTCAACACGTGTAAAAATACTAAAGCTTCGAAACACAGAGCAACTATATAATTCAAGATTGATCTATGTTCTAACAAAATCAAAGAACAGTGTGAGTTATTTTAAGGTTTATTTAAATTCATTGATATTCCATAATGAGATGTATTGAAGCCAAATTATAATTATATATTATATATAAAATAAAATGGAAAGGCCTTTTACTTGATAGAAGAAATATAACAAAATTTGAATATTAAAACAAATTGAAATATGTTTATCTTCAACAATTTTAATTTCAAAAAAATTTTTTATTCAAAAACTTTTAGAATTAAATTTATGTCTAAAACAAATGTAAGCGGGGCTTGTTTAAGACATAAATTTAATTCTAAAAGTTTTTTGAATAAAAAATTTTTTTGAAATTTCACGCAACAAATGTTGATCCACACAACTTTATCGTTTCTTAAAGTTGTGTCCTACATTTTCGGAAAAAATCTATGTCTTGGCAAATTTAATATTCAATCAAACAGTCAATAACAACTTCACGTACCTTCATGTACACAAAAGAATGAAAAATTGACCTATGTCTCACTAATAATAACAATGAATTGTATAGAATATATTTTATGTTCTAATGACAGCAGTGTACCACCAACAGATGAATAACTTTCCCCATTTAGTGATTATTTATTCCGAATGTTACTTCATGTATGCGGCATGCTTCAAACACAAACGAAAAAAAAAATTTCTCGCTGAATTTTAATATTCCCAAGAAGCATTATCTCTTACATATTTTATACTTAATAATAACTGACAATCGCACCTGCCAGTTATGCGTGAGCCGGTTTTCGTTAATCGACGCAAAATAATCAAAGATACCTGGGTATGGGAGGTCCACTTTCCTAGAATTGATCATAGGCGTAGTGGCTTTTTTGACTCAAAATGTTCAAGGAGACATATTGTATATTTACAATTTTAATCGAAATCCATCGAGTATATCAGGAGTATAAATAAGTTTTTTTTCTCGAAAATTCAAAGTATTGTCCGTCGCTAGCCACAACTCTTTCCCATCTTTCTGGCAATTGGCGGATCCCATCGCAAAAAATGCCAGCTCTTTGGCGCTATCCATGCATCCATCCATCGTAATTGGAAAAGTGCGGTTCAACCAGGCCATGTTGCATTGATGGGAAGAGATGGCAATCGGAAGGAACAATCTCTGGGCTGTACGGCGAACGGGGAAGGACTCCCCATTTGGGTGTCTCAGGTACGTTTCAACGACCGTCCAGTGGAACATTGGAATTATCCAAAGATATGCGTGTTATAATGAAGAATAATCCAGTGTATAACTCGCCCACACATATGTAATCTTTGTGAGAAGTGGGGAGTTGGACACCTCGTTTCGTTTCGGATGATAAAGTTGGCGTATAGAACTCAGGAGTGTTGGTGTGTAAGTCCATAACAGTTGAAAATCAATTAGAATCTTCCTTAATAGAAATGTTTACTGTAGAAGAAAACATTCAAATTATAAAAGGTACTTTGGCGGTCAATCAATTGAAGAAAAAATACATTTATTTATTGTTGCATTTAAAGATCGGCCAATTCTTTCAAGTTCTACTGTTTCTTATCAAATCAAAAAGTTTATATTATATATAATTATACTTAGGTTTTAATAAAATATCTCATTATGAAATATCAAGTGGTTTAAAGAAAACCATATAAAATCTCAGATCTTTCTGTGATTTTTGTGACGAACATAGACTATCTTGGATTTTAAAGTTAGTGTGTTCAAACAAGGAAAACACGAGGTTTGTAGGTGACTTATATTTTTTGTTAATTGATTTTATTTTTTGAATGTGAACTAGCACTGATGAGGACCTTATCGGAATTCTAATTGTTTTTGAAGATGTAATACATGTTTTGGGATATTTTTCAAGAAACTTATTTAAATATTTAAAAATATTATATATTTCGAATAAATTATATTCTCTGAGCTGTCCTTAAAATTATGTTTTGTATTTTTGAAAAGTATTTAGTTTTCATAATTGTAAGATCAGAAACAGAATTTTGTCTCCTTCAAATATTTACTTTTTAATTTCAATTAACAATTTATATTGTATACGTCTATTAAATATAAGCCATGCTTATAAGTCATTAATTTAATTCTAAAAATTTTTGAATAAAATTTTTTGGAATTGAAATTGTAGGAGACTAACAGATTAAATCTGTTTTGATATTCACTAAAAAGTTTGAGACATGTGGGTGTTTACAAACCTGTAAAAATTGCAACATTGCTAAACCACCAAAATCTATGAGTGAAAATCGTCTAAAGAGAGAGAGATGTGTGTGCTGCTGTTGAAACCAGTGCATCTTGTTCGAGTAGACAAATTGCTGAACACTTTGGGTATCTTTATCAAAATATAAAGTAAACCAAAGTTTCTTTTGAGCCCCAGGTTTGTCATTCTGAAAGAAATGACGATTCTACATCTGGTACTTCTGAAATTACCGATAAAAATATTGAGTTGAAGTTGTGCTTTACACGCTGGAAGCACCATCGGTCCATATTTCTTTAAAAACGATGCTGGAGCTAAGGTTACAGTGAATGGTGCTCGTTACAGATCGATGATCAATGATTATTTGTTTCAAAATTTGAATGGTATCGACCCAGAAGTGTTTTGGTTCCAACAAGATGGTGCTACACTTCATTCTGCTACCGTAACAATTGACTATCGAAAGAAAGATTTGGTGATAACATTATTTCGAGAAATGGTCCAATTAATTGGCCTCCAAGATCATGCGACATAACTCCACTGGATTATTTTCTTTGAGTTTATGTCAAGTCATTGGTTTATGCTGATAAACCAGAAACAATAGACGCTTTGGAAGCCAAGATAACTCGTGTTGTTGATGAAATAAGGCTTGAATTACTCGAAAAAGTGGTCCAAAATTGGTCTGGTCGAATGCGGTTCCTCAGAGCTAGTCGTGATTGACATATGCCGGAAATTATTTTTACAACATAAATGTCATAAAATTATCTTCCAAATAAAAAAAAATTTGGCTCAAATCTTGATCTAAATGTCTTTTATTTCAATTTAAAGTTCTATCACTCTAAAAAAATACCCGATATAATATTTAAGAATGCTTTTGCTCCTGGAAGGGATTTCCAGTTTTCGTACTCTCTGCATCAAAATAACAAGGATATTATTAATCACAAAATCAATTTCGTTATTTCTCCTGGTGCAAAATTTGTAGACGGTATTTTTTAAAATTTTTATGTGTGTTATTTGCTAAATATGGAGGTATTCATAAGTCCACGCCTATTAAAATACTTACGGTAAGGCCTTTCGAGGAGTATTCAAAACTATTCGGTAAAAATGGAGATCTGACCGAGTGCTGCAGTACAGCACTCCTGAGTTCTACATTCTGTCAAGAAAGTACCGGAAATTATCGATTTAAATCTGGCGGGGCAATGGGGCAGGTAAATTTTTTTTTTCCTAGGTTGGTACCACTGTCCTTAATTACTGTGCCAAGCTTGAGCGGGATCTGTCAACTAGTGTGTTTGCAACAGCTGATTAAGTCAGTCGATGTCAGAGTGCGTGCCGATTTTTACTATGGGTGATAACGTTGAGCAAAGAATTTGTTTAAAGTTTTGTGTTGCAAATGAATTTTCGTGTGCCGATGCATTGAAAATGTTGCAAAAGGCCTTTGGTGATAATGCTCTATCGAAAACTCGTGCATATCAGTGGTACAGAGCCTTCAAGGACGGTCGAAAATGAAGGCCAAAGCCGCTCGAAAATGAAGGTGATGCTCATTGTTTTCTTCGATATCCGTGGCGTGGTGCACTACGAATTCGTTCCAGAGGGTCAGACGGTAAACAAGGAGTATTACCTAGACGTTATGAAACGTTTGCGTGAGCGTATCCGTAAGAAGCGGCCAAATTTGTGGGCGAACAACTCATGGATTTTGCATGACGATAACGCGCCTTCTCACCGAGCTACGATTGTGACTGACTTTCTCGCCAAAAACTCAACAAACGTGCTTCAGCAACCACCGTATTCGCCGGATTTGGCTCCCTGCGACTTTTTCCTCTTCCCAAAACTAAAATTGCCCCTTCGTGGCACCCGTTTTGAGTCGATTGAAGCCATAAAACAAAATTCGGCGCGAGAGCTAAAGTCCATCCCGGAAAGCGCCTATAAAAAATGTTTCGATAATTGGAAGTGCCGTTAGCATAGATGTATTGGAGCAAATGGAGCCTATTTTGAAGGCGACCCAATAAATTTTGACGATTAAATGTAAAAATGTTGTTTTAATTGAAAATTCCCGGTACTTTCTTGACAGAGTAGTATGCGCCAACAGAATCTAATCATCCGAAACTAAATGAGGTGTCCAAAACCCCACTTCCCACATCTGTATGAGAAAGAAGAACGTTTTTTTCGATTTATACACTGGATTATTCATTATCATAATGCACATATCTTTCGATTATTCCAATGTTCGACTGTACGTCGGAGTTCTTCGTCTAATGCATTGAATATGCTATCATTAAAACGAGATTTTCCAAGCCTGTATAGATGTTATTAGAGAACTTTGTATTATTTAATCTTATAGTAAGGTTGACGTGTCCTATACAAAATTGTCTAAGAGGATCAATAAATGTTATTATTATTATTGAATTAATAAAGTAAATGAAAACAACTTGGCTTAAGTTTCACTGTCTATTTTATGTCTGTTGACATATATGTTTCGGGTTTTTAGTCCATTTTCAAAACTGGACAGAACAAAACTTAAAATCCTATTTAAAATTAGGGTAGATCACAGGCACAATTTTGGACAGTGTAAAAATATGGTGTTAGTAGGGTCCTTAACTTTTACAGATAAGAGCAATGGTGATAAATTAAATTGAAGTTGTTCATTTGTAATTGGTAGCTTCTTACCTTGTGCTAAACGAATTTCCAAACTTTCTATTTGGTCCATTCTTCTGCTTTTATTAGATTTTACACGTAGGTAATAAAAGCAGAAGAATGGACCTTTTAGAAAGTTTGGAAATTGTGCTAAACGAATTTCCAAACTTTCTATTTGGTCCATTCTTCTGCTTTTATTAGATTTTACACGTAGGTAATAAAAGCAGAAGAATGGACCTTTTAGAAAGTTTGGAAATTTGTTTAGCACATGGTAAGAAGCTACCAATTACAAATGAGCAACTTCAATTTAATTTATCACCACTGCTCTTATCTGTAAAAGATTAAGACTCAACTAACATAATATTTTTACACTGTTTAAAATTGTACTTGTGATCTACCCTACCATTATAAATGGGATTTCAATTTTTGTTCTCTTCAGTTTTGAAAATATGCTAAAAACCCGAAACATATATGTCAACAGACATCAAATAAACAGTGAAACTTAAGCCAAGTTGTTTTCATTTACTTTATTAATTCAATAATAATAATAACAATTATTGTTCCTCTTAGTAAATTTTGTATAGAACACGTCAACCTTACTATAAGAATAAATAATACACAGTTCTCTAATAATATCTATACAGGCTTGGAAAATCTCGTTTTAATGCTAGCATATTCAATTCATTAGACAGAAAACTCCGACGTCCAGTCGAACATTGGAATAATCGAAAAATATGTGCGTTATGATCATGAATAATCCAGTGTATAAATCGAAAATAACGTTCTTTTTTCTCATACAGATGTGGGAAGTGGGGAGTTGGACACCTTATTTAGTTTCGGATGATCCGATTCAGTTGGCGCATAGAACTCAGGAGTGATGTACTGCATCACTCGGTCTGATCTCCATTTTTACCGAATAATTTTGAATACTTCTGGAAAGGACTAAGCGTAAGTTTTTTAATAGGCGTGAATACCTCCAATATTTAGCAAATAAAACACATGATAATTCCAAAAATACTGTCTACAAATTTTGAATAGGTCAACCAGGAGAAATAACGAAAATGATTTTTTTATAAATAACATCCTTGTTATTATTTCGATGCACAGAGTACGAAAATTGGAAACCCCTTCCAGAAGCAAATGCATTCTTCAATATTATATCGGGTGTTTTTTTTTCAGAGTGATAGAACTCCCAATTTAAATAAAACACATTTAAATTAAGATTTAAGCCATTTTTTTAATTTGAAAGATAATTTCATGACATTAATGTTTTAAAAATAATTTCCGGTATATATCCAGCACGACTAGCTCTGAGGAACCGTATTCAACCAGACCTATTTTGGACCACTTTTTCGAGTAATTCAGGCCTTATTTCATCAATAGCACGAGTTATGTTGGCTTCCAAAGCGTCTATTGTTTATGGTTTATCAGCATAAATCAATGACTTGACATAACCCCACAGAAAATAATACATTGGAGTTATGTCGCATGAGCTTGAAGGCCAGTTAACTGGACCATTTCTCGAAATAATGTTATAGCCAAATCTTCCTTTCAATAAATCAATTGTTACGGTAGCAGCATGAGGTGTAGCACCATCTTGTTGAAACCAAAACACTCCTGGGTCGATACCATTCAAAATTTGAAACAAATAATCATTGATCATCGATCTGTAACGAGCACCATTCACTGTAACATTAGCTTCAGCATCGTTTTTAAAGAAATATGGACTGATGATGCCTCCAGCGTGATATGCGAGAAACCAATATCTTTTATTATTATTGAACCTCTACTGCCCCATGTACGCCAATGGCCACATTATATATCGCCTAACAACGTCTCACTTCCTCTTCTATTCGCACCAAGGAGTAGATCCATAGATTTCGGTTCATACTATGCGTTCGTCAAGCAAGATCGTGTAGTGCAGGTTTGCAAATATCGGCTCAGCGAGGTGGCCATGAAAAGTTTGGTGTTAGAGGGGGAACGGCGAGGGGGGCATCAGCGGGCATTAGCCGCTTCTAAGGACGCTGCGATAGGCAGCATGTGCACGTTGACGTGTGCGTGTGCGTTCATTCTCCTTCCCCCCCACCTCCAACACTCCAAATCATCATCCAGGGCCTGGTCGAATTCTAAAGTTCTAATACCGGGGCGAGCATTCCGCTGCGGAATAACTCTATTATTGCGATCGCCATCCAATGCAGATTTAAATTTCGTATTTTTATCGTTCTCGAGGTCAGAGCTACGACTCGGTGTCTCATTTGTCGATTCTGCTCTATTCAAAGGTGATCGGAAGGTATATTTGGGTTCTATACAGAAGGGGGTGGCGTCGGCTTACTTGTTGAATTGAACTTCAGTGTGGGGCTTCCATAGAATTGGTACCGCTAGTAACTACAGGTGTCCAAGAAAATTTTTGAGTGTTATATCATAAGGATCGATTAAAAAAAATTTTTAATTTGAGAAGCATTTTTTCAAATTTTGTTGCAGCTCATTCTTTGTGAGCAGGCATAAAATAATCGTGAATCGCAAAAATTTTGACTTAAAATATAGCGGGTCTTTCATTAACAGCGCCCCATTTTATTTTGTAAATAAAACACAATATTTATTTGAAAATTATTGGAATTTTTATATCATCATAAAGTATAATGGATACCATTACTTATGAAACAAAACATCATCTAAATGTCCATCACGGAAACGCTGAAATCGTTGAACACAATTTTCCATGACTCTCTTACACAAAGCAGGTCGTATGTTAGCAATTACTCGTTCGATATTGATCTGTAAATCGTCTTAATTTGCTGGATAATTGCTGTAAACCAATAAATTAATGTAACCCCAACGAAAGAAGTCCAATTGAGTTAAATCGCAGGAACGAGGCGGATAATTTATCGGTTCAGTTCTTGAAATAATCGAATCACCGAATTCTGTTTTCAATAAAGTCACCGTCCTGTTGAAACCAGAGGTTCTGCAAATCAAGACGAATGAATTCTGGCCATAAAAAATCAGTCAACACTGAACGATGAGCCCTCCAGCATAAAATCCGCACCAAACAGTAAGTTTGTCAGAATGTAATGGCAGTTCTTGATATTCTTCAGGTTTATCACCACTCCTGATACGGCAATTCTGATTGTTAACATAACCGTTTAACCAGAAATGAGCCTCATCGCTGAGAATGATTTTCTTATGAAAATCTGCATCATTTCTGATTTTTTCGAAGCGCCAATTATTGAATACACGACGCTTTAAATCATCTGTTGGTTTGAGCTCTTAGATTAAAACAATTTTGTATTGTGAATCAAGGTCTTTTCGTGAATTCCCCACAAAGTCGTCTGGCAGATGCCTCTAGTTCTTGTGAACTCGAGAAATCGATAAATTTTGGACTTCACGAACATTTTCACGTACGGCAGCAATATTCTCTTCACTTCTTGCATTTACTTGTCTGGCTAGCACTGTAACATCGTGCAGTGTAAAATTTGTTTCAAACTTCTTCACGAAACGTTCAACTGGACGATTATAACGACCAAAAATTGGAGTAAAAGCACGTAAAGTCAGAGTAACAGATCGCGATTTTTCATAACAAATTTGGATTATTTGTGAACGTTGTTGCAATGTGTACCTTTTCACCTTTTACGTTAGAGAAAATCAAACTTACAACTTCTAACTGAAAAGCAAAGCTTTAAATAAGAAATTTCGTTAGAAAGCTTTAGAATCGCTCATATTCAATTCATGTAGGAATTGTTTTTATTTAGTTACTCAGGGTAGAAATATACTGCTCAAAAACTGAAATGGGTAATTTGCGTACATAAAAATTTTTCCAATAAGAGGTTTCATCATGATATTGAAAAAAACGAATATATTTTGAGAGGAAGGTATGCCATTAACAATAGCGATATCAGCCAAAAGGCCGCCACGGATATGGTTCAGGCATATTCTTTTCATCAAATTTTCCATGAACAATTCACACATTTGCGGCTGTATGTCTTGGATCGCCCCCCAGGCATTAGATCTTGACGTGATGGGGGCGCTCTCTTGACTAGGACCCTAGTTTCGTCCCGGCGAAATGGAGGGTTAAGTCTTGGTGTCTAACGTAATGCCATTTCGCGCCAGTCACTGGACCTGTATGGTGGAAGATCTCCGAATGGGGCCCTAGTTTTACTCAGGTGAAATGGAGGGCTGAGCCGGTTGATTAACTCAGTGACAAGGGAGTCTGTCGCAGCACAGGGCTTCTACCTTAAAACTAGCGTACTCTACCCTATCGCAGTAAGAATCTCCGGATTCTGTGTAATGGCCTAGTGCGTTATGTAGCATACTGCGTTACCTCGGGGGGGTGGTCTTGCCCACAGGTGTTACTTGTACCACCTGGCCACGCCATTGGTGTTGGACTCGAGGGGGCAGTAGTTGAAAGTCCGCATGCTGGACTAGGGGGGTATTTCATTTATCTGTTCGCAGACCCCATTTTCGGGATATTCTCATGAAACGACTCGGGGTTTAACGGGACTTGACGGTTCGACCGGCCTGTCCTGGCCCCTGGATCTGTGCGTAACTATTTAGGGTTTGTGGATCTCGACGAAATGGCTCCGCCATTAGTGCTTGACGCCAGGATCAATCAAATGACCTCACATGGGTTCGGTGGGTCAGGAAGTACAGTCCGCTAGACGGTGCTCGTACCAGGATCAATTGTAGTCGTCAATCTTGAGTTTATCTTAGTTCATGGGACTGCGTTCGGGTGGATGGATAAGAATTCCCTCCGGCGGGTGAGTTGCGTCTCAAACCAACTCGGGTACTGACCTGCTGAGCCAGTAGGGGTTGGATAGTGCTTCGCTGCTACCAGTCAGACGGTTCTGGCTTTCGAGTCGGGGCCCAAACTGGAAGCTGGTGGGTTCATCTCTTCGGAGGGGTTCTCGCCACGCGCGATGATATGGCGTAATCCTTATCACACTTTCTACCTCTAGGGGTGGACTGTGGAGACTGCTTGGTAGTCACTTGGAAAAGAGGCCTTCCTCAAATAGCCAATAACTATTCTGGTAGAATTCACGTGTATGTCTTGGATAACTTCACGAATTCCATCTTTAAGGTCATAAATCGCTTGTGAAGCATTGACATTTTAAGGTGTTAAATCACAAGATCTCGGTGGCCAATTGTAATCACCTCTTCGAAGAATAACACGGCCAGGAAACTTTCTTTGCAAAATTGGAATTATTTCGTTGCTTACGTTGCACGTAGCACTGTCTCGCACCTTTGCTATGCAAATATTCTACCTGTTTTCTTTCTTCTAGTTGCGACATCATTTCATAAATTGTATACCTGTTAATCCACAATATTTGACAAATAGTGTTGCATGCAACTTTGGCCAGTCTATTTTAGACATCACTTTTATTTTAGAATATTACAAAAAAGAGGTATTTAAAAAATATGAAAAATAATAAATTCCGGATACTTTCTTGACTGACTGTAGTTTATAATTTGTTAGTTTTTTTGATAGAATGTCGTCAAAAATTATATTCAGAATCAGTTTTAATATAATATCAAATTATAAGGGATAAGCAATATAAATTAGAATTTATTTCATCAATTAAGAATCCTCTATAATCTAAAAGAGTCTCAAATTAAAATTTCAAATCCGAATTTTAATTTTAAAAATTATTAAATAAAATTTATTATAGTACCTACTCATGTAACGGATGGGCCGTGTAGAATTTGCATTTTGAAGTATTGATCATTTCGAGCCTGGCACACTTTTGTCATTCGTGTTTTGACAGTCAATTTAATATTTGACATTAACGAAATGGATCGATTTACGCTTCAACAAAAGTGGGAATTATTAAAAATTTCTTTCCAAAGTAGGAAATTTTCTATCCAAGCTGAATTTACGTGAAAAATTCAATAAAAATGAAATGCTTCACGGCAATTTGTGGATCAATTTGTTCGTGAAAATTGGATCGTTATTTAATAAAGCAATCCGTTTAAGTCCTAGTTAAATGAGCAGACCTGAAAACATTGCTGGTGTAACCTAGAATGTGAATGAAAGAAACTCCATCAACATCAACTCTTCACCGTGCTTAAAAACTGAACGTTTTTGGCACTTCTCTGAGGAGAATTTTGCATAAAGACCTCTGGCTTGCAAAGTTTAACTAGTTCAAAAAATGACGCCTTTTGACCATGCTATGCGAATCCATTAAATATAATCTTATTAGGAGTACAAATAAGTTTCCGCCGTTTTATTGTAGGTGGCGCGGTCTGGAGTTTCGGTTAGCTTTCGCAGATGATAACTGGCTTAAAAAATAGTTTGGACATTCAAGAACAACATAACCTATTAATATCATTGATTTTATATTGGTAAAATATAATTTTGATGAGTTGAAAATGTCAAAATTTGAGCCAAGTAAGCGTCATTTGCGGGAAATATTAGTTTACTTCTTTAATTTAAAGAAATCTGCTGCTGAGGCGCATCAGTTGCTCGTAGAAGCATATGGTGAGGGTGCTTTGAGTGAGAGAACGTCTCAAGAGTGGTTTCAAAAGTTTAAAAACGTTTTGACGTAGAAGACAAAGATCGCAGTGGAAGGCCAAAAATTTACGAGGATGCAGAATTGGAGGAATTATTGGAGAAAGATTCATCTCAAACACAAAAAGAACTTGCTCTTACATTAGAAGTCACCCAGCAAATAGTCTTCTACCGTTCTTCTATAATAAATATTTAATTTGTGTTGAAAAACGGCGGAAACTTATATGTACTCCTAATATTATAAGATATTGATCATCCCATTAATTATTCAAAGAATATAATTTGTCGAGGTAATATAATTCTATTTTGTCGATACACGTTATTAATTTTTTTCGGCCTTACATGTTGACCAAATTTCTTACGAATATGCTCCTTTTATTCATGATGTGAGACTATTACATTGAAAAAATCAAGTTGCAGAAATTTTTCCTTCTGGGTGTAATACTCAATTCATTTTATAAACTAACGAATTCCCTCATTTCAAGAAAAACTTAATTTCAAAGTGAATTAGTGAAATTGCTGTTGAGTGCGTCCATAAATTTCATTTTGAAAACATCCGACAGCTCATTATTCCTACCATTTTTTCATAGGTTTACCCAGAATCCTATCACTTTAAATTCTAATGATGTGTCCAAACTGTCTTAATCTACGTGATCTAGGTTCCCTTGTCACCCCTGCACCTAGGGTTAATCCCTTCGGTCCATGTTATTCTCTGTCATATTCCGTTCACGTTTCTGCCTTCGAAAATCTTCGAATTTCGCACACGTTTACTGTCCCATATCGCAGACATTTTTTGTTCCACCGTAGGCAATATCCATATTTCTACTGCTACCTACTGGTTATATAAGGGTTCAACTTTTGATAACTAGTATGCTATTTCCCCCTAGCAACCTTCTTTAATCTGAGAGTAACAATAACTCTATTTCAGATAATTTGACAGCAATGAAGATACAAATTAAATTAATGAATTCAACACAAAGAAAAAACAAGAATGGTTCCAATATTAATAACAAGTTGAATAAAACAGTTATCAGGAATCGGACTATATATTTTATTATCTTCTACAGCTTTTTTCGGCCAACGTTTCAAGACAACACTGTCTCTTTCTCAAGGCTACAATTATTAAAAGATGTTGAACACACGTTCTAATAGATCTCTACTTAACCTTACCTTCAAAAACTACTTTTACAGAGACATCAAAATAAGTTTACAAAACATCAAGGTGGTGAACAAAACAGTCAAAGACATATTAAAATAGCTATAGCAAATTGAATAAATTAGTTAAAATTGGATAATAATCCTTAATGTATAGATAAAATTAAATGTGTGACAGGCACAATTACAGTCTAAAATCTAAATCAGGACAAAGTGACAATTAATCTGTCAATGTCACCCACACCGGAAACAAAGTACCAACTGTAGTAACAAAACTGGTTAAAATGGACATTCACATAGTATGTAAAATAGAAAGTCAAAACTAGAAGAAAATGGGTTTCAAGTTAAACCCAGTAAACAATCATAAAAACCACTTAAACTCTTAACATCTTCTCTGAAATTGACACTTAATGAGCTACTAATGTGTATCATCTCACTAATGTTTCTCTTATACAGGTGTTTTTCTCTGTCTAAAATAGATGTGTCTGAAAAGTTGAAAGAATGGAGTTGGGTGTGCGCATGTGCCGTGAGTGCAGTCTTATTCTGGTTGTTAATGTTCTTTATATCATATTTGTGTTGTTTAATCCTTTCTTTGAGGTGTTGTCTGGTTTGACCAATGTACGATTTATTACAATCATTGCAAGGAATTTTATAAACTAATTCCGACTGCCACTCATTGGGAATCTTATCTTTAATTTTAGTGAAAAACTTATTCGTAGTACAGACATTATAAGAAGCACAGGCACACTCAACTTGATTGAAAATTTTATTAGAACGTGTGTTCATCATCTTTTAATAATTGTAGCCTTGAGAAAGAGACAGTGTTGTCTTGAAACTTTGGCCGAAAAAAGCTGTAGAAGAGAATAAAATATATAGTCCGATTCCTGATAACTGTTTTATTCAACTCATGAAAATGGATGATAACCTTGATCAGAAATTAATAACAAGTTTTCATGTTTCTTTTATACAAAAGAAAATTTAAATTTATCAGGCAACGTATTGAATAATTTGCTGAATATATACAGTGTTAGTCTACGTATTGGATAATATATGTTCGTTGTCCTTGTATTACACCGGATATTGAAGAACAATATTTTGGGAGCTGATTATAGACCTCAAAATAAGTAAAAGATTTCATATAAACATGGATCCGCAAATGAACCGATATAATGGATTTTCGATTTTCAAATTAACTACTAGCGTAACCAAATACGATATTCGATTTATTTTTATCTTTCAAATGTCTTGTTTAACGAACTCACTGTTAAAATGTCACATCTATTCCATTTGACCGAGCAGATGAAATCTTAACAGTTTCAACAGCATCCATCCCCGCTTAAAATTCACCATTGAATTAGAAACACAGAACAACTCACTATATTTCCTAGATACACTACTAATAAGAAGGAAAGACAAAATAATAACAGGCTGGTACCAGAAACTAACATTTTCTGGAAGAATTCTGATTTTTCACTCAAATCATAATATGACACAAAAAATAAACATAAAATCATAAATCATTTGAAACATAGAGCGTTAAAACTTTCGGATAGCGAATTTCAACAACACAGTTAGCGAATTTTAACAACACAGTTAAACAACTTTTCACCAAAACTAAAAGTGCAACTCCGAAGGAATTCGTTAGTGATGACATTTATAAAATATTCTGCAACGACTGTCAATCAACAGAATAAAAATCAGATAACAGCTACACTTTTCTTAGACTTGACCAAAGCGTTTGATACAGTGAATCATAACATCTTACTGCAAAAATTGGAAAGAATAAGAGGTATAACGTCAAAATTATTTCGATCATACTTAACAGGGAGAATTCAGAAGACAACTGAAATAGGAAAAAATGGCAAGCAAATAATATCAAATGCCTTGCATGTAGATAGAGGGGTTCCCCAAGGATCAATATTAGGTCTCCTACTTTATATAATCTACACAAATGATTTGATTAAAGTAACATCAAATGATACTGTAATGTATGCCGATGACGTATCAGTAATCATTGGTTCCACTCCAGATGAATGCAAATCCGCAGTTGAAAAAGATTTGGAAAATCTCAAAAAATGGTTCGGGAAAAATAATCTCACAATGAACACCACCAAGACCAAACTGATAATATTTAGAGAAAAAAATCAACATGCCATCAACTTAATTTATCATGATGAGAACATAAGAGCTGAAGATACTCTACCATTCTTGGGAATCCATTTAGATCGGGATTTGAATTGGTGGCCACACATTGTAAATTTGGTAGCAAGTTTTGCAAGGTGCTGCTATGCTTTAAGGATCCTAACAAGAACAATTGGGTCAGATGCTTCCCTGACAGCATATCATGCATACGTCCACTCTAGACTCAGGTATGGAATCATCTTCTGGGCGAATTCTGTTGATGCTGAAAGAGTCTTCATCATACAAAAAAAATGTTTGAGAACTGTCTTTAAACTAGAATATAGCGAATCATGTAGAGATATCTTTAGGAATAATAATATTTTAACACTATACTGCCTGCATATATATGAGTGCATTATGTATGTAATTAATAATTTCACAAACTTTGAAATGTTAATGCTTGATCATGATTATAATACCAGAGGAAAAACTCAACTTACTTTAGAAAAACCAAATTATGCTTACATACAGAAGAATGTTATTCATATTTTAGTGAAAATTTGGAACAAATTACCACAGATATTCAAAACAAGACCTAAAATTATACATAAGACAACTTAAGTTATGATTTTTTGTGACGTGATCTACATTATGTTATATTTTCAGATCAAATAAAGGTCTATTATTATTATTATAGTAGCTTCCCCGTAACAAAGTATCTCCATCTAACATAACATTCTGATAAAATCCTAAAGTAGTGGTGTAATTATACGTTAATACACAAGGTTCTGAAGAAATTCCTGTTCACTACACGCATCAATAAATTAAAAATGGTTGTCAAAATATATCCAAAAAAGGTTAATTCCTCTTTTATTCATTTCTCAATTACGAATATTAAACTTTCCACCACTTTTCCCTGTTTGGTTAGATGTCTCTGGTTTTCTACACAAAATAGTCCCTCCATATTACCATACGATAAAAACGACATAGGGGTAGGTATTCCACAAGATAAAGATGGGAAACAGAATTGCTTTCAGTTTATTACAACATGCAGGGGTGGAGTACAAAGAAATGCCAATGTGAACTTGTAGAAACGTTCGTTGAACCACTGTGGAGTGATCAAATTTTATCATTCCATTACATAATTTCGAAGCATTTCTGAATTTTAAAACACGCTATTACAAGATTAATTTATTACAGAAAACAACTCTAAATAAATATACTTGATGTTTCAGTGAATTCAACGAGTTCCTGGCAGCTCCAAAAATAAACTCAATCTAATAATAGGTGATGCAATATGGCGAATGCGCTGGGTTTGCCTTTTAAAGCAAAGTTTGAAATATTTTATAAGTTCTTCTCATTCAAAATTTCAATGGAAAATATCAATTTGTTAGAGACTTTATGGCTTTTATCACTTCTCTCACAGTTGTTTGTTTGATCTCTGGTTCCGCCGATTGATATACTGTCCCAACATCAAAAATATCCTTATCATTGTTGAATAGTGCCTTGGAATACTTTTTCCATCTTTCCAAGACATCTCGCTCCGCTGTCAATAACCCTCCACTTCCATCTCCACAAATCCCATCGTCCGCAGATTTGCCCCTCCCTTGTGCAGCATTTTCTCCTTATTAAATACTTAAACTAACTGAATAGAGTATGCGGTTGTCTCTAGGTGAAACATTCTGACAATTTTAGTTAAAAAAAATTCATAGAGTTTTTATGTTTCACAGTTTATTCAGAATCCTGACATGTGTTTTGGTCTTTCGAATATCTTCAAAGGAGTACAAAAAGAAACTTAACTCAAAATTGAAAAGGTTCTTTTATTACACTTAGGACATATGTGCATTTTTAGGGCGCATGGGAATAACAGCATCCAATATAGGGGTGTTGCCAAAGAGTATTTGGGAATTTGTTGAATTCTCCTTTTTTTCAATGACTTCTTTTATTGGAGGAATTTCCAATAGACAATTGTAAATAAATTAATCTCGATGATTAATTTCGACTGTTTTAGTAGACTGTATTTTGATGAAGATTATTGAAGAATTTTACTTCAAGAGTACTAGGTATCTGTTATCTCGATGATAAACTAGCTTTGTTTGTCCAATAAGATAAACCAATGAAAATGATAAAGAATTAAAGTAAAACACTTGTAATACACTATGATAACAACGAACTATAATTTTTGGCTTACTGTATACAAACCAAGTCAAAAGATATGATTATTACACTAAAAACAAATGTAATGAATTCGCCGATACTTTGGCAATCGACTGGATTACTATATTAACAATAATAACCATGATAGCTTGAACTGAAATTTCACAGGCTACATACAACGATAAATTTGACTATCCGAATGATAGTGCATAATGTAGCAGAGGCAACATGCGACAAATTTGACTATTACTAGAATAATAATTTTACAGTCTTTTCAAAGTTTGAACGTTAGAGGTGCTCGATGCATCCCTTCTAACAAAAAAAGGAAATTAACGTAATTGATTGGAAGGTCCATCTGAAAGTGGACTCAATGGACGAAATAAACCTTCTTATTAGTCTAAATGACTTTTCATGTTTTCTAAGGCCATATATAATTATTAGAAAACAAATAATCTGAAGTGTAAACAGTTCGAACGACAATTCTCAAAACGGCTTAATCGAAGTATCAACGTGAGAGACCTAAGTATCGATGACAAAATAATTTCGAACTACAGGGCCGTCTCTAATGAAACGGAACATCAACATTATTTGGTAAAGTGACATTCTTCTCATTGAAAAAATTATTACTTTCCATACAATGTTCTGCAGAACTGGTTGATTTCTGGTTTTTCAAAATAGACATCCTACGTTCATTGATTGATTATATGCTGTAAGCATCGGCTTGTTTGTCCTATTAATGTAGCATTACCATCATCACATTTAATTTGATAAATCCCCAATTCGGAAAAGTTGGGGTTCTTTTCTTTATTGTTCACCAACAGCTAAATTATTTCTATTTACTGCTAAAGAATTAATTCTCATTTTAGCTAAGATGTTGGTCAACAATACAGAAAGGAAACCCAAATTTTCCGAATCGGGGATATATCAAATTAACTGCGATGATTATAATGCTACATATATAGGACAGGCAGGCCGATGTGTACAAAATTTTTCAATTTGTTACTCAAGATACAAAAACCGATAGTTACAAACTGATTGACGGATTCCGCTTCGCATAATCAAAGAATCTTAAGAATGCCTGATACTATTCTTATAAAGGTTTTTCCAATAAGAGGTGTCATTTTCGAAAGCCCGCTATCTGGGCAGCTGTAACTTTTGAAGCTGTCAAAACTAAAGCACTTTTAGGTCGCCGTGAAGCACCTTTTAAGCCGGCAATAGTAGAACTGGTGGAAAAATTTGAGCTGTTGGAACAATCTAGGGATATGAAAAAGTGAAACCGTGAGCATCGCTCAAGAACAACTGCGACTATTGCCGCTGTACTCGTGCAGAGGGAGGCGGAACGGACCACATACAAACTATATCAACTGGCGATTGACAGGCCAGAGGCAATAGTGATGGGAGGCTCAAGACTGCTGGACGAGCTTTTAACGAACAGTATCCTATCGATGCTCTCGGATCTAATGTCAAAAATCACGAGCCAGGAACGGAATTTCAATGGACCCAGCATGTTGAGGTTTTATTGAGAACCGACCTTGGCTTGTTCACAGACGGCTCGCGAACGACGAACGGAACAGGAGCGGGAGTTTATGGGAGTAAACCGAGAATTAACATCTAATTGAGTCTCGGTCAAAACGCAACCATATTCCAGGCAGAAATATTTGCCATTGAGACCGCGGCGGAACTGGTGATAAAACGGCAAATCCACCACGGTAAAATCAAAATATTCACTGACAGTCAGTCAGTACTAAAAGCTCTGGAGTCCAGCTGTCTTACATCCAAAATAGTCTGGAGTTGCCGCACGGCTTTAAACAGGCTCGGTATGTATAACGGAGTCACTCTGGTTTGGATACCGAGCCACCCAAACTATTTGGGTAACGAGGAGGCGGATCGGCTGGCATTTGCTGGAGCTGCGCTGCCTCTGGTAGGACCGATACCATTCCTGGGAATACCGCATGACGTGGCTAACGAGGCGATAACAGGCAGAATGAACTCAAGGCTAGAGTCTTTCTGGCGGAGTCATTCTGGCCTGAAACACTCGAAGTTGTTCCTTGGAACAGCTTCGAGCAAAAAGATGGCGAACCTAGCGCTAGGTCTGGATAGGGCCAAGCTAAGAACACTTGTCGGAATTATGACAGGTCACTGCAGACTGAAAGCGCATTCGCACAAAATCGGTCTGTCTGAAAACAATGAATGCAGGCTGTGTCTTGAGGACACTGAAACAGCCATGCACATCGTCTCAGAGTGCCCAGCGGTGAGTCGCATCAGATTCGAGGTCTTTGGCCAGGCTTTTATAGCCCACAGCGAACTGAAGAAATTACCCCTGAACAAGATTATCGGTTTTATCCAAAAACTGGATCTCGTTGGGGAGATATAAATTAGGGGTGAACCACAATAGTCCGTGCGGACGCAGTGGTAGGGTGGACAGACGCCCGCTCATCATAAATAATTATAATAATTGCCGCTGTAGCACGTAGTGTTGATGAAAATCTAGGTTTATCGAGATTCCTCGTAGATCTTTTGAATTAGGCATTCCACAAACGACATCACACTGTATTTTGCATAAAGACTTGGATCTTAATGCTCATTAAGTTCAGTTAATTCATTTAACACAAAAACTCAAACCGGTCGATCACCAACAATGTCCTATCTTCGCTGATTGGGTCCTTGAAATTCAAAATGATCCGGATTTTCATCGAAATATCATCTTCAGTAATGAGACGTCTTTTCAGGTCGGAGGCTAAGGTTAAAAAGCAGAATTTTCGGATTTGGAGCTCTGAAAATCTCAGAATTATTGTTGACAAGCCATTCCGTCTTCGAAATGTCACTGTTTGGTGAAGTTTTTGGGCTGGTGGTGTGATTGGTCCTTACTTATTCGATAATGAGATTGGAGCAACTGTTGTGGTGAATGAATTGCGCTACCAAACTATGATTAATCATTTTTTTGGGCCAGAATTGGAAAATATTGATGTGGACGACGTTTATTTTCAACAATACGGCGCTTTGTGCCACACAAGCACACCCTTAGGCTTTATCGAGTTATCGAGGAGATACAGCCGCAAATGTTCGAAAGGGTCATGGAAATTTTCACGAAAAGTATATGGTGCTGCGTGGCTGAAATCGTTTTCTATCGTTAATGGCATACTTTCTCCTTAATGAAATAAACATCCATTGATTTTCCACAAAATTTACTGGTTTTTTTAAATGAAATCAAAACCTTCTATTGGAAAACTCTTCATAATAAAGCAGGAAATAATTTGTTCGAGTGATACCACTGAATATCTAACAACGATATACACACATCGTCAAAAGTCTTGGCCCACCTAGGTTTCTCAAGAAATAAACAATCTATGTTCTGAAAATGAGATGAATATTTTCCTCTATTTCAAGTGCAGTATATTTGATAGAAAATCTTTGTTACTCTTTGCTTTATGCAGGATGAGATAAAATAGTAAAAATGAGGAAAAATCTAAATGTATCGATTATTTATTTTTGATTAATTATAGTTATTCCAAAACTGAATCCAAATTTAATAGTCCGTATTACCACCTCTTCTTTCAATCATTTGCCCAATACGCCTAGGCATCCCACGAATCAAGTCATTAATGAAATTTTCAGGCATATCGTTCCATTCTTCCTGAAGAGCTAACCTCAATTCCTGAAAAGGTGAAGGTGGGTTTTGGCGATTGAATATTGCTCTCCCTAAGTAATGCCATACGTGCTCAATTGGATTCAAGTCTGGTGAGTTTGCTGGCCAATTCATTCTCTGGATATTGTTCTCTTGAAGAATATTTTGAACCCTTCGTGTGCGGTGTGGTGGGACGTTATCGTCCTTATAAATGAAATTATTCCCAAATTCCTTGCGCAGAGGAACAATGATTGGTTCAAAGATGTTTTTTATTTACATAAAAAACGTTGCTCAATCTGGTGGTGCGACGAAGCTTCGTGATGTAGAGCTACTATTCTTGCCCGGTCAAACTGAGAAATTGGATATCCCGGCATTTTCCGTAGAATATTCTCAATATTACAACTCTCGTTATTCGCTGAAAACTGGTAACTTCGAATGCACCTGTATTCTCCCGAACAAGAAACATTTTTTGCTGGTTTATTGTTTTCATTTAAGTGATAATAGTGAAGATTCCACAACATGACAAAAAATTGTCATGTTACATTCAACAAGTTGAGAAGTTGAGAGTTGATAGAGGGGGGGCAAGACTTTTGACGATATGTGTATCTAATAAAGCATATCTGTCATCGATCAAGAGTCAATAGATCGAGGTGAAAGACCGTATAAACCCCAAATGAAAGTTTGCCTATGTAAATATCGGAACTCTTTTCACATTCTCGCGAGGCGGAAAATTGTTATTGCATCTATATATATTTCGGTTTTTCACGCGATGCCTACCGTTAGGTAGGAGTGGTTTCGAGTTAGACGATGACGTGAAAATTTATGTATGTAGATTGAGAGGGCGGAATAATAATTTATATCATATTCGGAAATATTTATCCTGCTGTTGAATGGGAGCTAGTTGATTTCTAATCCCCTAATGGATTGGAAAGGTGGTAGTGGCAAAGCGCGATTTAGGGGAAGGGAGCACGAAAAATCCATACAGATTAGGTACAAGTGTTTGTTGTTTCGATAGAATTCCATTTGCTTCACGGTTATTCTGGTTTATAATTCAATCGAAGAATAAAACTTTAGACTTGAGCAATTAGGTAATTACACTGGTTGACAAGATTTTTGTAATACAAAGCAGATCTATTTGATGGATTCGGTCTTTACTTGATGGCAATTAATTCAACAATAAAATATCTGTCGAAATTTTATTTAATTAATTACTAGTTACAAAGCAGATCTTTATTTTTTATGGAAATACCCTTCTCATTATAGGAAAAATATTCCTAAAGCCCTAATACGTACCACTTCTCAATGCTCAATAAGATCATTTTACATTAGCAAGTAGTTAATTTTATGAGCAGATGGTTAAAATCGATGCACTTTATAACAGTAAAAGTATCGGGTGTTTTTTTTTAGAGTGATAGAACTTTAAATAGAAAAAAACACATTTAAATTAAGATAGAAGCCAATTTTTTTCTATTTAAAAGATAATTTTAGGACATTTATGTTTTAAAAATAATTTCCGGCATATGTCCGCCACAACTAGCTGTGAGGAACCGCATTCGACCAGACCAATTTTGGATCACTTTCTCGAGTAATTCAGGCCTTATTTCATCAATAACACGAGTTATGTTGGCTTCCAAAGCGTCTATTGTTTTTGGTTTATCAGCATAAACCAATGACTTGACATAACCCCAAAGAAAATAATCCAGTGTAGTTATGTCGCATGATCTGCCAATTAATTGAACCATAATGTTATCGCCAAATCTTCTCGAAAAAATGTTATCGCCAAATCTTTATTTCAATAAATCAATTGTTACGGAAGCGGCCTGAGGTGTAGCCCCATGTTGTTGGAACCAAAACATTTCTGGGTCGATACTATTCAAATTTTGAAACAAATAATCATTGGTCATCGATCTGTAACGAGCAACATTCACTGTAGCATTAGCTCCAGCATCGTTTTTGAAGAAATATGGACCGATGATCCACAATTTTACGATAAAAAAGTGGATCAACTTCAAGCTGTTCTAGGGCCCAATCGGCAAACAAACGACGCTTATTATGGCCAAGTGGCTTTAGTTCTTGAACCAATTGGACCATGTATGGGTGTAGACCAAGATCTTCACGCAAAATTTTCCATGTGGTGGATGCACAGAGTCCAAATTGATGTGAACGTCGACGAATAAAGAAATCTGGATGATCATCATTAATACTATGACTTACAGCAGCGATATTTTCTTCTGTACGTACAGTTCTTTGTCGTGTTGTTATTGCATCGAGTAGAGAAAATGTTGTCCGAAATCTATCGATAGTTCGACGACTAAGCTGCTCTGATGGACGATTATGTAAACCATAAATTTCACGAAGTGCTCTATAAGTTTGGCGAATACAACACTGATTTTGAAAATAAATTTCAACAATTTGTAAACGTTGTTGCGGCGTGAGTCTTTCCATGATAATTTGTCAATGCTTACTGAACAGAACTGTCACAACAACATGGTTTCTATCTTCTGTCAAATCACAGTTATCCCTATCGAAAGTTCTATCACTCTAAAAAAACACTGTTATGTTGGGACTTAAAAGTTATAGGAATTTTAGTGGAACGTCAGAAAGCATTTACAAAATATTGCTGTTTTCTTTGTCTGCGAGACAGTCGTGCATTGAATCAGCATTAAATAACAAAAATTTGGCCAGAAAGAAATATATTTCTACCAGGATCTCAAAATGTTAAGTGTAGTCCTTTTGTAGACCCCAAAAATGTTCTTCTACCTCTTCACATTAAACTTGGTCTGATGAAAAACTTTTGTGAAGGCTATGAATAAAGATGATGATGGATTCAAATACTTAAAACAAGTCTTTCCACAATAAAGTGATGCCAAATTAAACGAAGGCATTTTTATTGGACACAAATCAAAAATCCACAAATCAGAAAATTGTTGGACGACGTTAGTTTTTTACCTGGCAGGAACTCAAAGCATGAAACTCATTTTTTAGTGTAGTAAAAGGATTTTTGGGCAACGATAGGGATGAAACTACCAACAGTTAGTTAATGAAATATAAGAGGCCTACAAATCGCTCGGTGCCCGAATTTCATCAAAAATTCATTTCCTCCATTCACATCTATCATTTTTTCCTGAAAAATCAATCATGGTCTGCAGCAGTATGCTTGGTTGCAGAACTTTCTTCGTTTTGCTAAATCGCTGACGAAAGAAATTTAACTTGCGGTCCTTTCGTGCAGAAATTGTTTTGGACCAGATATTTATTTTACCGATGTGATCTCCGATTTGATATAATACATTTTTATACTCTGCTGCGGGTTATTTGGCATGAGATTAAAGAAGTTAGGTCCGAAATACATAAAAAAATAGTGTTGATAGTTCTCTTGAGCGCTTTGGAGAATCTGAGTCTGTTGCTCTAGATGTCTAAGGTTTCGATCGTATCTGGCATAAGACTCTTTGGAATAAGATATCCCCATATGGTTTTCCACGGAGACTCTGCGATGAAGACCTTCCTCGCCAACAGGAATATTCATGTGGTCATAAATGGTGTCATTTCCCATGATTTCAACGTAAACTCTGGAGTGCACCAAGGCTAAGTTTTGTCGCCCACTCTCCTCCTGATCTACATAAACCTTAGCATGTCCGAGAACCATTTTATGTGCTTTGCGGATGATAGCACGCATTTTTCATCAGTGTGGAACCTTTGAGTCTCACATTCATAGATACCAACGAATCAATTCCCTGTACAACAATCTCATGAAGATAAATGAATGGGATCAACAAAATCTGCCTCGAAGAACCAAACAAAACTTTCTCTCGAAAAACTCAGTTCGTGACCTCTGACTTGATGATGGAAAACCAGATGCTTGAGCCAAGCGATTCCATGCATCTTCTTGGCTGTGGTTATCTCTTCGTTTTGTTAGGGGGTACATGTAACTGACATTGCGACTTCCGTTGCAAATAGGCTGGGATACTTGTTCAAGACTAGGAAATATTTCTCTGCAGATCAGGTTCTTCTGCTGTATAAAGCCCAGATCAAACCATAAATCGAACACTGCTCTCATTTTTGTAACTCAGCATCCAAGCATTTATTACAACTCTTGAAAGATATCTATAAAAGAGCACTACAACTGATTGTCTGCACAACTATATCTGCCAGTTTGGAATATCGTAAATACCACCAATTGCAGTTATTGGCATATGAACATGGCTATTTTGCCAGGTGACCACTAATCAGTCTCCAAAAGAAGCACTATCCAACCGCAACTGAGTCTGCAGGTCAGTAATAAAGTCATTTGGGGCGTAACGCACACGCCAAAGAGGCTTTTTACTTCCACCCATCTAATAGCAAATTCAAGAAACAAGGAAAATCTCTAGAATCGATCCTGGTATGAGCACTAACAAACGATCGTACAGTCAAGACCTATAAACCCTTGTGAAGTCTCCCGATTGACCGTATTGTCGAAATCCCAGAAACCCCAGAAATGTCTCGCAAGCAATCCTGATTCAAGATGAGATCGGTCGTACCCTGAAGTCCCTCTAAACCCCTGAAGCACTTCTTGAGCAATCCTTAATCATGAATTACGTGCGACCAGATAGATGAAATACCCTTCTAGTCTAGCATGCAGACTTTCAACCACTGCCGCCTCGATTCCAACAGTAATTGGTTGGCTAGAAAGTACTTATACTCCCTGAGGGCCTCCAGCCTCCCAAGTAAATTAAATTACGCAATTCTGAAATGGGTAGAGAAACGTCAGTTTCGAGGATGTGAGCTCTGCACTATAGCCGACACCCATACCAACGTGTTAGGCAACTCAGCTCTCCATTTGACCCGAGTAAAACTAGGGCCCTTGGCGACAAGCTCCTTTACCCCCATAAGATACGTGAATTCTACCAGGTTTTCGTATTGGCATACGAGCATAGCTCTTTCACCAAGTGACTACTCAGCAATCTCCACAGTCCACCCCAAGAGGTAGAAAGTGTGATAAGGATTACGCCATATCATCGCGCGAAGCGAGAACCCCTGCGAAGAGATGAACCCACCAGCTTCCAGTTTGGGCCCCAACTCGAAAGTCAGAACATACAGGTCCAGTGACTGGCGCTTAATAGCATTAAGTTGGACACCAAGACTTAACCCTCCATTTCGCCGGGACGAAACTAGGGTTCTAGTCAAGGCAAGCACCCCCATCACGACAAGATCTAATGCCTGGGGGGCGCCCGATAAGATACAGTAACATAGAGGGAGCTTATAAGGAGAGAGCATAAAAGGAGAGTTGGCAACTTGTGCTTTTTTATAGATATTATTACGATCGATGATTCACGCAGATAAAGGAAATGGTGCCAATTGCCGCCAGTCCAAGAACTTTTTTTCAGCAGAAGTCCTTCTTCTACCAAACTGGCCAGTTGTGTAACACGCTTCCAGCTGATGTATTCAAGGATGAAGGTTCGATACGAGAGTAAATAGAATGAAATAAAACTCGATTTATTCGAAATATTCAGGGTGAACTCTTATAGTCGCGCCACCCTGCATAAGAGCATCAAATCGTATTGAGAGGGAAATCAAGGATGTGTCGTCAATCTAACACAAAAGCCAGACCACGATTCCCCAACAATTTTTTCACTATCACCCCCACCCTCAATCTCAGTTAACCCAGATTTCGTTCACGGAATTTCCCATGGCCTCCGCTCTTTTTCATATCAAACCTGTACATCCTCGTCCTGCAAACGTGACCGGCATGCCCTGATCTTATTTCTACGACTGTTGCCTCGACGGTGCGTGGGGGACCAAACAGCCTTGGCCCTTGCCTCGTGGGCAGACGTCGGGGGTGCAGAGGGGGACGGCAGTGGCGTCGAGTCGTCGCGCAGACACCTTGCACTCGTTTTGCACCCGCCCGTCCGCCCCCGCTAGCCGCCATGACAACGCAGCTCCCGACGCCGGCTCCGCACTGCGTGCCGCATCCAGGCGCCGTTGCCGCGCCGCCGATAGGGACCAGGGGGGCAAGGGGAGTTGGACGGGGGATAGGAGAAATTAATTTGTTTTATTCGATCCTTGATTTGTATTTGGAGATCTTGGAGGATTGGCAGGATTGGTTTGTCATCGTCAAGATCTCGAGATATCCGGAGGGATCTCATCAAGTTGGCGGAAACGAGGACCGCTTCGACTGGATGACCTTGAAAGATGTCGTTAAACTTTGGTTCAGTTTAATGCAGGATGTTTTAGTCTCAAGCAAACTTCACGAACAATTAATATTATTGGAAGTATAAATGAGTTCGTGCGGTTATTATTCGAAAATTTGGGCGTTTTTGTAAAATATTTATTATATAGGGTGTCTGCTTTTAAAAGGGTCAAACTTCAAAAGGAAATCATACAAGTTATTTGCAACAAAAAATGTCATATAACACGTAGACGAAATGTTGATGTTTATTCTTCAATTTAACATTTCTTGGTTTCCCGAAATATTTCAAGTTTTTCTATAAAATCAATTATACTTCAGTTATCCTTGTAGCCTCATCAAATTTGACCACATATCTGGAAGTGGCATTAAATTTACTTCAAGATAAAAAGTTCTGTGTGCCAAAATATTATTATTGCCGGCGTGGTAAAGAGATGAATATCACTTTTCTGAAGTTAACAAAATCAGTCATATTCAAAATCAAGTGAAATCAAGAAATGTGAACTTGAAGAATAACCATCAACATTTCGACCATATTTTATATAACATTTTTTGTTAAAAATAATTTGTATGATCTCCTCTTGAAGTTTGATCCTTTCAAAAGTATGACACCCTGTATAACCAATTTTTCATAAAAAAGCATCAATTTTCGAAAAATAACCGCACAATCTTATTTATACTACCAATAATATGTATCGTTTGGGGGCTCCACGTGAATCACTTATGATGATGAAATTGAGTGGTTACTTTTTTTGACGAAACTTGATAGTGATCTTGATTAAAAAATATGATATAAAAATCATTTTTACTAAATATTGGTACGCTTATTTGAATGCCGTTTTTGAGAAAAACGCCACTGAAGAGTTCATTGTCTCAGAAGGAGATTTCATATAACAGTCAATAACTAAGAATAAAGAAGAATTAAAAATAATTTAACATAAAAAGAGCATAAAATAGAAAAAATAGAAAAAGGCTTTTTACTTGATAGAAGAAATATAACAAAATTTGAATATGAAAACAGATTTAATCTGTCATTTTTCTACAATTTGAATTTCAAAAAAATTTTTATTCAAAAAACTTTTAGAATTAAATTAATGTCTACATAAGCACCGCTCATATTTAATAGACGTATATAATCAAAACTCAATATACAATGTCAAATGTAATAAATAAACCAACAAATATAAATAGTCATTTAAAATTAATAAATAAATATTTGAAGGAGACAAAATTTTGTTTCTGATCTTATCATTATGAACACCAATTCCTTTTCAAAAACAGAAAACACAAGTTTTTTGATTAAAAATTTTTTTGAAATTAAAATTGTAAAAGACTGACAGATTAAATCTGTTTTTATATTGAAATTTTGTTATATTTCTTCTATCAAGTAAAAAGCCTGTTCTATTTTATTCTATACATAATATATAATTATATTCAGGCTTGAATAAATCTCATTATGGAATGTCAATGGTTTAAAGAAAACTTTATAATACCTTACAGTTTTCTGTGATTTTGATATTTTTAATATTATCTAGGGCCGATGAAGAGATTATCGGAATTCTAATTGTTTTTTGAAGATTTAGTGCATGTTTTGAGAGATTTTTGAATTAACTTATTTGAATATTTAAATATAATGAATATTTCAAATAAATTATATTTTTTGAGAAGTCCTTAAGTTGTGTTTGAAAAGGAATTGATGTTCATAATGGTAAGATCAGAAACAAAATTTTGTCTCCTTCAAATATATATTTATTAATTTTAAATGACTATTTATATTTGTTGGTTTATTTATTCCATTTGAAATTGTATATTGAGTTTTGATTGTATACGTCTATTAAATGTGAGTGGTGCTTATGTAGACATTAATTTAATTCTAAAAGTTCTTGAATAAAAATTTTTTTGAACTAGAAATTGTTGAAGACTGACAGATTAAATCTGTTTTGATATTCAAATAAAAAGAACAAACTAAAGGTTCTACATGGCCTCCTGTGACTTCTATGCCTTCTAATTCATCATAAAAAGTCAAAAAATTCATAAAATGATAGGGTGTTCTTATCTAATTATTGTTTTTGAGTAGGAATCTTTCAAAGAATTCTGGGAGTTTATAGGTATACTCAATAGTCTATGGATTAAACTATGAAAAGCTAACTTTTTTGTTTGAAGGAGCGTTTGAAAGTTTTATGTACGGTGATATCTGTATGGATGTGTGTTTGAAATATACTACATTCATGTTAACAATTTGATCTTGTGAAGCTGATATCAACAAATTTATAACATTGGATCCTTTCTTCGTTTAAATTGAATTTAATCGAAGTACGAAGATTGTTACTACAATTTGTAAAGGAATTAGATTTTTTCTTGGTACTTTCAGAACTAAATCTTATGTTCTCTACAAATCTGAACCAATAATGGAAATATTTGCTTATTGAAAGAAAACGTCTACTATTTTGCCGCAATAATTTTTTTTTCTACAATAATTAGTTTAATCAATAATGAAATTTGTGACATCAGTGTATATAATTATGAATATTTAGTTGGATATAGGTCAAGTAAAATACTCGTTGGAGAAAAATATGTTGTATTTGCCGACGTTTCGACCTAAATTAAGCCATCCTCATGGCATTAGAAAATAGGATTTTACAGACTTACACAACAACGACAATATATTTGTATAAAAACATAACATAATACGAAAATTAAAAACAAGTATCACCCACATCCAAGTTATTACTCCAGTGTTCTTATTGATAAAATGTGAATTCTCTTAAATGGCATTATGTCCAAAAATTTCCCAGGAATTGAGGTAGTATAAAATTACTCGAATTTCTTTTAGATGTTAGGAAATATATCAGTTCTTGCGACTATCAAACACAGTTGACATGCAAATTATGACTAGCATGTTCTCTGTTGCAATGAGGGAATAAAAACAAATGCGTGCATTCGAAAAACAACACACAATCATATATACGGAACTTATACGTTGAAGCGTTGAACGCTTTTTAAAATGCCTTGATAGATTGCACTCAATTTTTCGACGTCTTCTTTTTTGTTCATACTATTAGGATTTTTTTGATTTCAATCATTTAATTTAGTAGTCTTTTCTTATAATTGTTCTGTTTGCCTAAAATAGCGACATTATTAGAATCAAAATCATCTTGTTTGTCCTCAAAATGCTCAGCTAATGCTGTCTTATTTTTTGCATTGATAATGTTAGCCGGTCTTATGCTTCGTTTATGCTCAGAAATTCTCGTCTTCTGGTGAAATACAACTACCCCCATAAACTTGTAGACAAACCTTAATTCTCCCCTTCCCCTAAAATATCAGTTCCAGTCCAGAATGAAGAAGCGAAATATTTCAAGATCCCACATATAAAATCTCTCTAGGAAAGAATAGTTGCACAACTCAAAAATACAAATATGAAAGTTGTTTTTTTAAAAATGATAATAAAATTAAGCAGCATTAACTGAGCATTTTGAGGACAAACAATATGATTTCTATTTTAATAATGTCGTTGTTTTAGGCAAACAGAACGATTATACGAAATGACTACTAAATGAAATGATTGAAATGAAAATACAGTATAACAAAAAACAAGACGTCGAAAAATTGAGTGCAATCTATCAAAGCATTTTAAAAAGCGTTCAACGCCCTGTACAAGTTCCGTATATATGGTTGTTTGTTGTTTTTTGGATGCATGCATTTGTTTCTGTTCTCTCACTGCAACAGAGAACATGCTAGTCATAACTTGCATGTCAACTATGTTTGGTAGTCGCAAGAACTGATATATTTCGTAACATCTAAAAAAAAATTCGAGTAATTTTATAGTACCTCAATTCTTGGGAAATTTTTGGACATAATGCCTTTTAACAGCATTCACATTTTATCAATAAGAACACTGGAGTAATAACTTGGATGTGGGTGATATTTGTTTTTAATTTTCGTATTATGTTATGTTTATTGTTATTGTTGTGTAAGACTTTAAAATCCTATTTTCTAGTGCCATGGGGATGTCTTAATTTAGGTGGAAACGTCGGCAAATACAACATATTTACCTCCAACGAGTATTTTACTCGACCTATATCCAACTAAATTTCTGTAATTATAAATACTTTATAAAATAAAAACAGTTCTAACTTCCGCTAATTCTTATAGTTTACACTATTGTTTCGTCGTACCATTACTTCTTCATATAATTATTTAAGCTGACTATAAAATGTAGGAAATGTAACAATACTGCACCAATATTTTATATCTCTTGTATTCTTTTCTATCTGACTCGGCAAAAATACTTCGTACCTATTATTTTCAGTTGTCTGAAAATTATTTGAAAAGTGACACAGAAAAATTTAAACTATTCAATATTGGTAGTAAAAAATAAAAGGCGGGCCATCTAGACTTTTTATTTTGAAGTAGTTATTTTAAGTATGCCAACAGTTTTTCATTTTTGTTTTGACAGAAAATTAGTTTAGTATTGGACAATAACAAAACTGCTTAAGTTGAGCTTGAACAGAATCATTTGAATGATATTGTTTTTAATTCGTGAATGTCAAGGTTCAACCTCTCTGATAAACTCATAACTTCGAAAAAATATTCATTTGTTTTATTTATAGCCGACCAAAAATGCAAAGTTTGAGAGACCCACCCCTAAGCAAGTTTCAGAAACTTGTTTCAATTATTATCGGCTGAAAGATATTTACGGCTAAAATATCTGAAAAATGCGTTTTTTTCTCCAACAGAATTAGTATTTTGCATAACATCTGTAAAAGAAAAGTCTGATTAATAATAAACTTTTCACCTTCCTATCATGGGGAGAAGAAAATGAATTGAGTCATTTTTCCTTTAAATCATTCTGGAGGCGTTAAATCGACTGGATTTTACAAATCCTGTCTCACATTTGCAGTTTTCCTCCTTCAGAAACTCGCGTAATCCAGGAGCATGTGGCAACGTCGAAGGAATATTAAAGCCTGAGCTTTCACTTTCTGTTTCTCTACATTCAATTACTTCCAGACCCGGTTACCAGGACACTATCGTTTGTTGAGTAACATTTTCAGCCTGAAAATTCCATTTCATGAGGATGCTGGTGATTATCCTTTCAATTCGAAGGAAAACCTTACGAAATATGGACGAATGTATATTACATCATTTCATCAAAATTCTCTCAGAATTGGAGTAATAATTATTCGACCTTGAGTTCAGGTTCTATAGGGCAATATGCGACTAGAGCGATAAGCCCTAATCCATTCTTGATGGAAATATACGCGCAGAACTTATTTGTTGATAGCGTGAAGGAAAATGATGAAGAACTTATATTTCAATTCATGAAATTAAAATGAAGATTCCTCACGATAATCTAATAAATTAATTCGGCTGATCTGTAAAGAATATCATTAATAGGGGGTGAGAGCTATAGTAATAGAAAGTTCCACAAATCGAGACAACGTAACATACATCTGTATAACAATTCTGTACTCAAGCAAACACGATAAGATTTTGTCGATTAATGTAATGTAATAATTGCAGAAATGCGCACGTTTCCAACATGTTGGTTCTCGTTAATGCAATGAATGCCAGCAGTTACAAATCTATCAGGTACCTATATTCGCTTTACACAGAAACACTAAGGTATTATTCATATACTAGCGCCATCTATAGTATGCGAATATACATATAAGACATACCTTTGCGAGCTAATTCGAGTAATGCATGCATATTTGCAAGCTCTAGATGGCACCTGTGTATAATTAACACCTCATAATAATCAAATGACAAACTCCAATTAAGTCCCCTTTTCTGTATTATCTACCTACTTATACAGGGTGCCCAAGTTATCTCTGGCAATATTCTACAAGGTGATTCTACAGGCAATTTGCAACAGAAAAGTTTTCATAGAGAATGTTCCAATTATATTTCGTCGTAAAGTTATTCAAGATTCTACTATTTTGTAATCTTTCACAATTTTTTCACTTAAAACAACTTGAAAACTTTCATTTTGGTCAAAAGTCAGAGTACACCATTGGAACAAGCGGAAGATTTTTCCTAGACTAGGGTAATTTCGAAAGGATTTTCATGAAATACTTACTTATTATAGGGTGGTTAAGAAAAAAATATTACACAATTTTCTTTCCCATGGAAATTATGTACAAAAACAATCTTACTTATGAATATTTTCAACGACATATAAAAACACTGAAGAAAAACTTTACTTCCACTGAGAAATTGACGAAATAATTCCTCAAACTATGAAAAATATTTTGCTAATTAAAAGTTACTTTTAATGGATATATAGTCCGTCAAGAAAGTATCCGGAATTTATTATTTTTCATGATTTGAATATACGTTGCATTTAAGTGAATGCCTACCTTCACATTCATTTATTGCGATCATTATACGAAACGTGAATATCGTCATCTCAATGAGGAGCGGACAGCAGCTGTTCTGCAGCATTTTGAATTAAATCCAAAAACCAGCGCCTGATAAGAAATCGTCTTCATCCATTCCACCTTACCCCTGTTCAAGATCAGTAAGATACCTAGGGGCATGATCAAATATTCTTGATCGACGAGGCGATCTTTAGACGCTATATTCACTTTCCACAATTCCCATGTTTGGGCCTATAATAATCCACACGCAACTGTTACGACTCATTACCAACACAAGTTCAGACTTAATATATGGCTAACCATGACAAGATATTTAATTTTTGGGCCGATAATAATTTCAGAGCTCATCTTTAACGGATCCCACAAAAATAGTCCTCCGAGGTGAAAATGAGTTTTGTTCAGGCGTAAATCGATCCATTTTCTTAATTTCAAATATTAAACTAACTCTCTGTCAAAACACGAATGACAGACTCGAAATAACCACTACTTCAAAATGCAAACTCTAGATGGCCCACCCATTAGATTTCACGGGAAAAACTGCATTAACCAAGACCGTTTGACATTGGGTAACTTTTAACCGAATAAAATGATCGTCATTAGTGATCCCCCTTTAAATTTTTCACAATGAAAAGCTCGAAACGAGTCCAAAATTCGCAACAAACAGGAACACGAATTAAGCAACGTCATATAGCGAGTAAATTGTGATTAAGTGGGTGTTCCGAAAAACGACGACCTTTTCAAGCATGAATAATGATATATTCGTGATAACGGAAAGATGAATACAACTCTAGATTTATTGTTGCTAATAAATTCATTCCTTACACAATTAAGCATGGGGTATAAATTCATAAAACAATAATATATATAATAAATAATTTTAGATATATAAATGCCTCAACAACCTCAACATTATTCAATGCGCTTGAAAATTCAATCAAAAATTCTTGAAAAACTATGTTCCTATTATATTTATTAAGAAATTTTTAAATATCGTACGAATATAAAGGAATCTATAGAAAATTGATAGAAATTAAATAACCTACGATGCAGGAAACTTGTTTCATATGATTAGTATAAATAACAAATTCGATATGTGCTACATTCTTTAATCAATATAAGGCATTTTTTTTCAGAATTTGTTATTTCTACTATTAATATGAAACGGTTTACTGTGTCAGCTAAGTATGTTATTAAATTTCTGTCAATTTCTTTTATTTTTTATGGATTCCCTTATATTTTGGAGTGTTGTACGTTATTTGATAATTCTATATGTTTATTCGTGTACAAACAGAAAGAAAATAAAATGAAAAATTTAATTATGTAAAGATTTTACAAAATGTCCATATTCAAAATATGATATTCAAGATATTTTTCTTTATTTTCAATAACTTAAATGAAATTCACTGCTACGAAATACCTTTCACATCTTCGTTCAAATATAAATATGTAAATATTTAGAAATTATACTATTTTACAGAATCTATAGAAAATTGATAGAAATTAAATAACCTACGATGCAGGAAACTTGTTTCATATGATTAGTATAAATAACAAATTCGATATGTGCTATATTCTTTAATCAATATAAGGCATTTTTTTTTCAGAATTTGTTATTTTTACTATTAATATGAAACGGTTTACTGTGTCAGCTAAGTATGTTATTAAATTTCTGTCAATTTCTTTTATTTTTTATGGATTCCCTTATATTTTGGAGTGTTGTACGTTATTTGATAATTCTATATGTTTATTCGTGTACAAACAGAAAGAAAATAAAATGAAAAATTTAATTATGTAAAGATTTTACAAAATGTCCATATTCAAAATATGATATTCAAGATATTTTTCTTTATTTTCAATAACTTAAATGAAATTCACTGCTACGAAATACCTTTCACATCTTCGTTCAAATATAAATATGTAAATATTTAGAAATTATACTATTTTACAGAATAATTCTATTTCCATATTTAAAATTAAATATCTTTAATAACTTAAATGAAATTTACTGCTAAGAAATACCCTTTACAAGTTCATTCAAATATAAGTATATATTTCTTTACTGATTTTTTCAATAGATTTTCCAATAAACGCCATCTATATTCTTTATGATCAAAAGCCTTTTTGTATCATTAAAACTATCTGTTGCAGTTTTGAGAGGAAATTTATGGACTTGTGGTAAAACAAAGTATTGAAGTGTTTTTTATTTTATCGGTAATTTATGTTTATTATATGTTCATAAATTTTCAGCTGAATTTATTGAATGATTATCGGGGTATTTAAAGATTACTGAAATACGTTTTCCATCCTTCTCTACTGCATATTTTTCACAAACTTCATCTAGTTTGAGCTCTTCTTGAAATAAACAGTTTCTGAAATGTTTTTTCCAAATATTATTTCGCTTCTAAAGAAAGGACGGACGGAACGAATTGATTTTGATCACATATTATTCAACTGTAGTTCCAATGCAATAGTTGATCAATTTTAGCTGAGTTAATTCTCAGAAGAAAATATCGCTGCAGTAAGTCATAGTGTTAATGATGATCCAGATTTGTCTATTCGTCGACGTTCACAACAAGTTGGACTCTGTGCATCCACCACATGGAAAATTTTGCGTAAAGATCCTGGTCTACACCCATACAAGATCCAGATGGTTCAAGAACTAAAGCCACTTGACTATAATAAGCGTCGTTTGTTTGCTGATTGGGCCCTAAAACAGCTTGAAGTTGATCCACTTTTTTATCGTAAAATTGTTTTTAGTGATAAAGCTCATTTCTGATTGAACGGCTATGTAAACAAGCAAAATTGCCGTATATGGAGTGAAAACAACCCTCAAGAAGTTCTGCAGGTTCCATTGCATCCTGAAAAATGCACTGTATGGTGTGCTTTACACGCTGTAGGCATCATCGGTCCATATTTCTTTAAAAACGATGCTGGAGCTAATTTTACAATGAATGGTGCTCGTTACAGATCGATGATCAATGATTATTTGTTTCAAAATTTGAATGATATCGACCCAGAAGTGTTTTAGTTTCAACAAGATGGTGCTACAACTCATGCTGCTACCGTAACAATTGATTCATTGAAAGAAAGATTTGGCGACAGCATTATTTCGAGATGTGGTCCAATTAATTGGTCTCCAAGATTATGCGATATAACTCCATTGGATTATTTTCTTTGGGGTTATATGAAGTCATTGGTTTATGCTGATAAACCAGAAAAAATAGACGCTTTGAAAACCAACATAACTCGTGTTATTACTCGAAAAAGTGGTCCAAGTGGTCGAATGTGGTTCCTCAGAGCTAGTCGTGATGAACATATGCGGGAAAATATTTTTAAAACATAAATATCATAAAATTATCTTTCAAATAAAAAAAAATTGTCTTCAATCTTAATTTAAATGTGATACCTACTCTCACACAGCATTTTATTTCTTGTGGTATTTGTGATACATATTTTACTATGTGTTCTAAAATTTTTATATAATATCATAAGAATTCGAAGGTGTGTTCTGTTAAAAATCATTTTTCGTTACTATACTTATACGTGAAATTGTCAATCTTACTAACAACCCATATTATGAAACTATAAATTATCAAGTATCTCTCTTTAAAATCAATTTATTCCAAAATTTTCGAATCTATTGCCCATAAGTCTAAAAGGTAGATAACTATTCATTATTAGAAAATAAAAGATAATATAAAAAATCAGTTAAAACGATGAACACAATGGAACTTCTGTTCTGAGTGCCACCCTGGAAATCTGCAAGAATATCTTTCTGAAGGTTGCACATAAAAACAAGAGGCGAAGGATGTAGTCAAGGACGTCGAATCTGAAGAACCATCTTTTCATCTCCATGGTTATTTTGAATCATTCGCCTGGATCTGTACATACATGTGCTTTTGAATCAATATTTTTCATAACCATTGTGTCCAGATTCTAAAATACTCTACCTGTTGATAATGCTTCTATTTTAAAACATCCTTCAGTGGAAAACATTAAATAATTTTTAAGGAAATGAATCCAAAAGTGAAGCCTGACTGATGAAAAAATTTCCAAAGGGATATGCCTGACCCGGCGCCTTCGCCATTTAGTGATCAACACTAGTTTTCTTCTATATTTCATTTTCATACTTGAAATATAGAAATTAACGTTTCTATTTGAATAATTACTAATTTTCTCATATGTCAATACCTAATTTGGTAAAGGATGTTGTTTATTCTAACAAAGCAATACCAGTAATATTGGACAATCGATATTCAAATATTAAATAATGAAATAGAATTTACATATAGAAATATACTGATTTCAAAATTTGAAAACAAGTGATTTATTTTTTTTTCAAATACTTTTAAATACAGTGAACACAATGGATGGCTAACAAAGTAAGGCTAATGAAATTGTTTAAACGAATATTCCAGACCCTTCGCCATTTAGTAATCAAAACAGGTTTCATTTTTAATTTCATATTTATATATAAAAGATGAAAATCTACTCTTTTTAAATCATTGTTTATATTTAAATAATTTCCATTTCTCCCACATGTCATTATACACTGACTTCAGGTAAATAATAAAAGTTATCTTACCAAAACAATAAATATCCGTAATTTTAAATTGATCGGTAGTTGAATATATTGAAATAGAAGTAACCTATACAAATATAATTGAAAAATGAATTGAGAATGTGAGTCAATACTAGATAGAAGTATTTAAAATAACTTTAAATTCCTAATAATATCTTCTAACTTAGATATAATTCTGAAGTTGAAGTTATTTCAATTACTTCTATCGGGTGTTTTTTTTTAGAGTGATAGGGATAACTGTGATTTGACAGAAGGTAGAAGTCATGTTGTTTTCACATTTTTGTCCAGTAAGCATTGACAAATTATCATGGAAAGATAATTTTCAAAATCAGTGTTCTATTCGCCAGGCTTATAGAGTACTTCGTGAAATTTATGGTTCGCATACTCGTCCATCAGAACAGCTTATTCGTCGAACTATCGATAGATTTCGCACAACATTTTCTCTACTCGATGTAACAACAACAAGACAAAGAACTGTACGTACAGGGGAAAATATCGCTGCTGTTAGTCATAGTATTAATGATGATCCAGATTTGTCTATTCGTCGACGTTCACAACAAGTTGGACTCTGTACATCCACCACATGGAACATTTTGCGTAAAGATCTTGGTCTACACCCATTCAAGATCCAACTGGTTCAAGAACTAAAGCCACTTGACCATAATAAGCGTCGTTTGTTTGCTGATTGGGCACTAGAACAGCTTCAAGTTGATCCACTTTTTTATCGTAAAATTGTGTTTAGGGATGAACCTCATTTCTGGTTGAACGGCTATGTAAACAAGCAAAATTGCCGTATATGGAGTGAAAACAATCCTCAAGAAGTTCTGCAGGTTCCATTGTAACCTGAAAAATGCACTGTTTGGTGTGCTTTACACGCTTGAGGCATCATCGGTCCATATTTCTTTAAAAACGATGCTGGAGCTAATGTTACAGTGAATGGTGCTCGTTACATACCTATGATCAATGATTATTTGTTTTAAAAGTTGAATGGAATCCACCTAGAAGTGTTTTGGTTCCAACAGGATGGTACTACACCTCATGCTGCTACCGTAACAATTGATTTATTGAAAGAAAGATTTGGCGATAATATTATTTCGAGAAATGGTCCAATTAATTGGCCTCCAAGATCATGCGACATACCTCCACTGGATAATTTTCTTTGGGGTTATGTCAAGTTATTGGTTTTTGATGATAAACCAGAAACAATAGACGCTTTGGAAGCCAACATAACTCGTGTTATTGATGAAATAAGGACTAAATTACTGGAAAAAGTGGCCCAAAATGTCTGGTCGAATGCGGTTCCTCAGAGCTTGTCATGGTGAACATATGCCAGAAATTATTTTTAAAACATAAATGTCATAAAATTATCTTTCAAATAAGAAAAAATTAGGCTTCAATCTTAACTTAAATCATTTTTATTTCAATTTAAAGTTCTGTCACCAAAAAAAAACACCTGATATCTAGTATTCACTCACATTTTTAATTTATTTTTCAAATTTTAAACTAAATTCATAAGGAGTCAAAGATCCAAAAAATATTCCTTTATTGTGTATTAAATTCTGGTTATTTTTCTTTTCATGGGACATTGTTTGGTAGGAATAATATCTGTTGTGTTTTTCTGTGTGCTAAGTACAAATATATTTTGGTTTACAATGTATTTCTCTAATACTTTAGATACTTCAAAATTTACTTTGAATTGATTCGTTCCAAGTTTTATCTTTTTTAGCAAGTTCAATTTGAATTTCAAAATAATTTTTATTCAAAAAACATTTAGAATTAAATTAATGTCTAAAATAAGCACCGCTTACGTTTAATAGACGTATATAATCAAAACTCAATATATAATGTCAAATGGAATAAATAAACCAGCAGATATACGAAAGTCATTAAAATTAATAAATAAATATTTAAGGGAGACAACATTTTGTTTCTGGTCTTACCTTTAAGAACACCAATTGCCTTTTAAAAACATGAACACACCCTAAGGAATTCTCAAAGAATATAATTTATTTGAAATATTTAATATATTTAATTCAATTTAATTCTAAAAGTTTTTTGAATAAAAATTTTTTTGAAATTAAAATTGTAGAAGACAAACATATTTTAATTTGTTTTGATATTCAAATTTTGTTATATTTCTTTTATCAAGTAAAAAGCCTTTCTATTTTAAGTTCAATTTGGATTTTGTGATATATTTGAATCTGAATTCAGTAAAATTTTTATGATGGTCAAGATAGACCGAAATAAGAGAATTTATCAAATGTTGGAATCTGGTTCAATTATTCTTATTTAATCCTTTATTAAATGAATGCATGAGGTTGGCTCTAGGTGAAACATTATAACAATTTTATTTAAAAAAATTCACACAGTTTGTATGTTTCACAGTTTATTCAGAATCCTAACACATGTTTCGGTCTTTCGACCATCTTTAAAGGAGTTCAAAAAGGAACAAAAACTTAAAATTGAAAAGGATCTTTTAGTACACTTAGGACATCTATGTATTTTTATGGCGCATGCAAATAACAGCATCCAATATAAGGGTGTTCCAAAGAGTATTTGAGAATTTGTTAAATTCTCCTTTTTCTCAATGGCTTTTTTGATTGAAAGAATCGCCAAATAGTCCATCAATTTACCCTTTTAATTAAACAATATATAGTAAAGTAACATCTTTCTCGTTAAAAAAATGATTATATTCTACACAATGTTCTGGAAAACCGGTTGATTTCTGGTTTTTCAAAATAGACTTCCTTTGTTCTTTGATTATTGCAATGATATTGCATTGCAACCATCACATTTAATTTGATAAATCGGAAAAGCTGAGGTTCCTTTCTTTATTGTACACCAACATCTTGGCTAAATTATTTGTATTTACTGATAAAGAATTAATTCCCATTTTATGAAGACCATTTAAGATCCTACTGCTGAAACATTTTATATAAGCCATTGAAAAGCATATTTTCTTTTCTTCATAAGGATCATTTATACTGATATATATTTTTTTAAGTATTGTGGTAAGTTTTCTTTTTAATAATTTCGTCAATGATTCAATTTCTATAGCCATTGTTCACCGCTATAGTTTTAATAATATTGAATTTTTTCGGAAATGGACTTCGTTCAACGGGATGGTCAAAAGTCTATGAATGGAATGTTGACATTTTAATTTGCCATGACTGATTGGAAATATTCTAATTTCCGCTAACATTTCATTAACACTACGATCGTTACGTCATACCATGACTTCTTCAGGTGAGTATTTCAAGATACTGAGTATACCATGGACAAGAAATTCTTTTTATAGTACATGGATATAACAAAAATAGAGGGGGTGAAGAGAGTTTTACAATTCTTTTGGAAATCTGAAAAATGAAATGAAATATGAATCTTTTTTGAATCATTTTTCAGATTTCCAAAAGAATTGTAAAACTCTCTTCACCCCCTCTATTTTTGTTATATCCATGTACTATAAAATGAATTTCTTGTTCATGGTATACTCAGTATCCTGTAATACTCACTTGAAGAAGTCATGGTATGACGTAACGATCATAGTGTTAATAAAATATTAGCGGAAATTAGAATATTGTTTTTATTCATATTTTCAAGACGAATTTCCGTCAAGTAAAGACCGAAACAATCATAGATATGACTGATTGTGTTTTGAATGGATTATGGTATCAGTAGTGGTAGGTTTTATGAAAATGTTGAATTCGAACTTATTACTATGATTGATATTAAGATCTAAGAAGTTGATTGAAGTATTTTTTTTTATTTCTATTGTGAATTTGATATTTTCATCTATGCTATTCAGATATCGTTTCATATCGTCAAGTAAAAAAGTTTTTTCCAAGAGATTGAAAAATATTTTATATTGATTCTATGCTGGGATATCATTTTGATAGATTTTGTATATAATTTTCAATATATATTGTAGAAGTTCGGCGATATAATTCTGAATTTAAAGTTAAATATTATTGATTTCAAAATTCGAAATCAGATGATTGATTCTCTTCTATAAATGGGACTATTAAATACAGTGCGCACAATGAATGTTAACCTTTTTACCTAATTGGTATTCTTTACTCAGGTCATATCAATGGGCGAATTTATGGAAGTAGAGGAGATAATTATACCTGCCCTCTCAGCATGAATGATGATAAAAAATTTATGGAACACATAAAATATTCATAAATATAATGGACAAAGAACATTTCTTCCATTTACTTCACTGTCAAATAGATCCTTGCCTCTATAGAAAAAAATTCTGGTCTCTTGCAATAGAATTGCTCCTTACTTCAGCACATAGTGTAGTAGTTATATTTCATCTACTCTTAAAAATTAAAAAAAATAAAAAAGGTAAAAGGTAAAGGTACCAGTAGACAGGCTTGTATTCTTCATTACATAAAAGTGTTGAGTTCACACTGGAAATTGAAACTGATTATCACTTAAATTATTTGGATTTATGAATACCTAGAGTTAATAACAGACTTACATTTTCCATTTTTCAAAAGCCTTCTCATACAGATATAACAATTCCCAAAAACTCGAAACGTAGATTAATAGCAATTCCTCTTGGAAGAATTTTAATCATGAATTAAATTTAATCAGACAAATAGCAACTAATAACGGTTATTCGCCATCAATAATAGACAGTATGATAGCCAGAAATCCGTATAACAATGCTATTTACGAAATATACCCTAAGGTGAAAACCGAAAAAAAATTTCTGTCAGCTACTACAGGAAACCATCTCTGCAAATAAAGAAGTTCTTTAACAACGTAGATTGGCAACAACCATGAAATAACTATAATGGCTTATATTTTGAATTAGGTATTTTATCATTTCTGTAGTCTTCTTTGGGTTTTCACGCCAAGGGAAAAATTAACGTATTTGTAATGTATGTTTTTCTCTACAAGTATTAATTTTATATTAATATATATTTTCAATATATATTATGAAAGTTCGTCAGATTTCTGCTATTAATTTTTAATTCTAATTCAAAGCCGTCACCAAGTACACTGAAATTCATTTTCTATATAATCATAATAATTCAATTATATTAATTTAGAATGTAAAAGTCTAATCAATTCGTCGATCTTGAAAGATATATTTGAATTCCTAAAATATATGATGAAAATATTAGTCCAATAATTGGAAATGAATCATCAAAACATTATAATTCTATTAAAATATATTATAATTAAATTTTTTCAAATATAGAGATCTTACCTATATATTTGTTGTTTGTAAAATTTTCATATATATAAAATGAGCATTTGATAAAACTTGAAAATATACACTCTGGAAACCCCACAAGTAAATTTGTACTCATTATTATTTTTCTAATTACCTAGGGTCCAGAAATCTCAAATCGAAATCAGAATCAAACATGAGAAGCGCATCCACCATAAATATAACATTTAGATGAGAATTTCATCGCCACAGTGACACACTGAGGGAATTACTCATAAACTTATTATTAATATTATGGATAATATACAAGCTGATTAATTATTATACTGTCATTCAACGAAAATGATACCGAATTTTTTTAAAAGAAGTTATTATGTTGAAGATATTCAAAAACATTGATATATCTCAATATTTCTGTGATTTCATTAGAACACCAATCATTTGGGAAAATTGAAATCTACAAGACTTACCTGACTTTAAATAATTGAATAATTTACACTGCTGGGAAACCTCCAATGGTTTTCCACAGCAACTTCAGGTACGGAAAATGTGAAAATAGCGCGATTTAATTTTAACCTATCATTTTATATCACAATTATCACAACAATTACGGAATGTTCATAATTCTCGAAGAAAATTCACAATAACACGGGAGCATTTCTTCCTCGAGGAAGATGGTGTCAATTTTCCATTATTATATACATATACATGCACGATGAAGATTAAGGCTGGCAACTCTGTCACACGGAAAATCACACGCATGCTCACTCCAAGGGCAGAAAATGAGGGAAAACAACCGAGTTTTCCCTGTAGCTACAGCGATCTGTAGGCTTTCCCATACAGTCTTTCAAGGACGTTTGATGTCCTTGAGCTTTGGAACTACTTTAAATATCTCGTAAAGTTCAAATCTAACCTGTAAATTAACTGTCAAAAATCATTTTCCCTAACCTATAAATGTATATAGTTCTGATGAAATTTATTAATTATATAAAGTATTAGAGAAGAAATGAATAAGCTATATAGAATTTCGCCACTAATTAAAACTGGAATTTCGTGTAAATATAGTTCAAATACTTCATCTAATTATTGCTTAGACCTCGTAAAGTAAGAGTCTGAAATTGTATCCAACTTACTTCTATAAATTTAACTTTTAGGAGATTTGACTATGAAAATTTTATGGCAGTACTTCTTCTACAAAATACCTCTAGGTCAACAGCTCTTGCTGTTAGGAGTTTCAATGTGGAACTATCTAGAGTTTCCGATCAAACATCCCAAGTAAATACAGGTCAGGCTAGGTTGCAATTTTGGGATAACACAATAGAAGCATGTTTTAATACCGATGTAAAAAAAGTACCTCAGCATCCAGTGGCTTTAGAAATCTACAAGGTACCATTTACAACTGACTGAATTATAAATTTTAAACATTTCAATCCTAGTTGTTTTAGGCAGTTTATAGATCGAATCTGACAAAGAGGTACTTTAAGAATTTGATCAAATGCCGTTATGATTACCTCAATCGTAGCTTCTTTAGTACCTTAGAGGAAATGGAGAGATATTCAGAGAATTCTGTTTCAAATTTATATTATCTAATTCTTGAAGGTTGTGGAGTGAAGAATGTTCAAGCAGATCATGTGGCGTCACATCTTGGAAAGGCACAAGGAATTTTAAATTTATTGAGGTGACAATGAATAAAATTGAAGTGAACTGTAGTGGTTATTTATAGTATATTTTTAGGGCTTGTGCTGTTGCAAGGAAACTGAATTTTATACCTATACCACAAGAGATTCTAGTCAAAAACACTGTTAGTGAACAAAGTATATTGAATGGAACTTCAAGTCAAAAATTGAATGATTGTGTATTTGAAGTTGCTAGTAGAGCTTACCAACATCTTCAGAAAGCTAGAAATTTGTCTGATAAACTACCAAAAGATAGTATTCCTGTGTTTTTGCCTGCTATTACCATTGAAGAGTACCTCACAAAATTACAAATTGTAAATCATGACATTTTTCATCCATCGTTGAAGAGGAAACCTCTCTTTTGGGTACCTAAGTTAATGTGGTATAAATATAGAAATAAATACTAAAGAGAGCTGTAAATTTTTATTTGGCAGTTTATAATAGAAGAAAAAATATTGTGAAATGACAAATATCTTCTATTCTTAATTTCCAACTGAGTCCCTTTGTCAGTCAGGAACTGCATGTTATTTATTGACTGTTTTTATTTTACATAGGTCAAATAAAGATGATTTATTCCAATTCAGTGAACAAGAAGAGGAGAAAAAATATTGGTAAGATTGAAATAGCCTAAAGCTTTTTAAGAATTTCTTTGAAATTTTTATGGACATGTTTCAAAACGATATAACTTGAAGTATTGTAGTATTACTAGTCTCAACCTAATTTTTAGAGTGTATTCTGGAATGCAATTCTTAACCAAAAAGTTTTGTGTCTTTCAGATATAACATATCTTAGCGACATGTATTTTTAATATACTATGTGCAATTTGTAATTTAAGCTTTTAATGAGTCTTAATCAACATGATTTCAGGTAGGGTTACAGTAATTAAAATAGCAATTGTCTGTACTGGAAGCATTTAAAGGAGATTAGACTTACTCGATAATCTTAGCAAGATATTAGACAGAAAAACTCCTTGCAAATTTTACATAATGTTTCATTATTTCAACTTGCAAATAGTTGAATTGAATTTACATCTAATACTATTGAATCAAATGATTACCTATACGGATTAAAAATTCATGATGACTGCTGAAAAGGATGAAACAGAAGCGAAGACTCCTTGAAAATCTTCCTTGGTGTAATTCCAGCTTTCCAATCGAAGTATAAAAAAATATACTTAATGAGTTCATAAGCAAATCAAATTACTAATTTTTGGCTTTGATTAAACTTGCTATGCCTATCCTAAGAATTTAAGAACTTCAGTAGAGAGTATTTCCTGCTCTAGCAGTGATAACAGCTTGCAAACGACGAGGCGTGCTTTGGATCACATATTGTGGAATATTGTCTCATTCCTATACCAGTATGTCGCGAAACTCTCTGAAACCGTGCATTATCATGCATAAAGGTTATGTCTTCTTCAAGAATAATCATGAATGGTAAAACATGGTCTTCTAGAACCTATGTCAGATAAGTATAAGCAGAGTACCATTTTGGATGAAGGCTAACTCCATGTGAGCTTCAAAAGATATACCTTCCCATATCATAATAACTAAGCCTACCAAATGGAAGACGCTCGGCAATACACGCTCGAGCATGAGCATATTTAAATAGAAACATTTATGTACACGATTTTTGGTGAAATATTTTATTTTGTTTGCTCCTAAGTTCTGATGTAATATTACTCAGCTTTAAAAACATTATTTAACTACAAACATCTAGTAGGAGTTCCATTATTAGAATGCAGATTCAACAATTAAATGAAAAATCACACAACTTTCTACCCAGAAAGTTGTTTAATTTTTATAGAAGCAAATTTTGATGGAATTCTTTATTTAGACGAGTTCTATGTCATGTTCAATAAAGACTCAATTTCAAAAACATTCACTATATCGATTGTTAGAATTTTTTTATTAGAATACAAAAAATAGTGAAAAGCACTCATCTAAAGTCGGAAGCTTTTGAGTCCATTTCTCCTGGAAATTTCAAAAATATGAATTAGGTACTTCTTGAAGAATCTACATAATGATGAACAAAAGCACAGAATTCTGTGCTCTGTTATTCGACAGTCAAATGAACGTCATTTTTCGCAATTTTAGAACTGTTTTGCAGAAGACACGGAAAGTCCCGTGAGAATGAAATCTGCATTTTTACATATTATTGACAAGAAAGAGTGGAAAAAGAATATATTGAACAGAACTTCATATACTTTTTGGCGAAACCAGATAAGAAAATAATTGAAAAAATTCTCGTAATTTATCACTTCAAAATTATACATATGAGCCTTCGCCTTGTTATTTCACATCTAAATACTGAATTTAAACTCGACCGGAAGTGTACCTTCAAAAATATATGTGAAATAAAACTTCAAATGATTTTTGAAACTGATAGTTTGAGATCACCAGCTTTTTCCGCTCTAAAGTTGGAGAATTTACGGATGGCCGGGCCGGACCTCGGATTATTCATCAGTGGTCTTTTGGGCCATTTTCGGCTCAAAATTAGAAAATTACGGACATTTGGACAAAACCATAGCACGCTGTTACCTAGAAAAAGCGCGCAGTAAGATAAAACTGTACCCGATATACTCTTTTTCAATGTATTATTTCAGTTTCAACCTCATATATGTATGATTAAACGAAATACCTGAATTTTTCATGAAAACAATGCTCAAATTCAAACTACCCGCGGCGCCCAACTGGGTAAACAGATGCGCGAGCTTACAATATAGCTCTCTCTATTCATCTCACATATTAATCCATTCCCCACATATGAAATTTCTAGAAATTTCCGCGCATTATCAGAAGAAAGAGCTAGTTGCGTTTGTTCTCGATTCGTCCAATCAGTAATCGTTAGCAGCAAGAAGTCTAATTTTGTGCTTTCAGGAAGCCGGCATATACGTTTAATTAATCGTCTAGTATTTTTTCAAGCCCAAAGAACTCAATTTCAATAAATAAAGGTGAGGGTTACACTTTATTAAATACCGCATCCAATTTAACCATTCAAAATTCGATATGTGAACTAATCTTATCGAGCACATGTTAGCCCAAAGTTTTATCAGAAGCTGAAATTAAATTCAAATATCCTCTTATGAAATGTTTCTAATTTATGTTGAAATCTATTAAAGTGCATTTATTGTAAGAGTTGAAAAGGTAATCGATTTGAATTCTCATAAGAATTAATGCCAATTTTAGGTTAGGAGTACTCACATTAATCAAGTTGACTCTGAAATTAAATTGATTACGTCAAAGTACTATCATATAATTCAAATTGTCACAATAAACTCGATAATATTTTCATAAAGCATATTGCTATTACAGATGTATCGTGTACCAGCAACATTGAGAACCGCCGTTTTGGTTAAAGCTAACAGATTGAATAATATACAAAGATGGTACGCTAAAGATGTCAGATTTGGGGCTGAAGTCAGAGCTCTCATGTTGCAAGGAGTTGATATATTAGCCGATGCAGTAGCTATCACTATGGGTCCAAAGGTTAGTGCACTAACCTACTGCAATCTTATAAGTATTTTTTTGACGAATTGAGTTTCACTGTTTCGTTTAATTCTTCTACATTTTAAATAAAATTATTTCTTTGTTCTCTTAAAGGGTCGTAATGTTATCATTGAACAATCATGGGGTTCACCAAAAATCACTAAAGATGGCGTTACTGTAGCTAAAGGTGTAGAACTCAAAGATAAGATTCAAAATATTGGTGCCCGATTGGTTCAAGATGTAGCAAACAACACAAATGAGAAGGCTGGTGATGGAACCACCACAGCTACAGTACTTGCAAGATCAATTGCTAAAGATGGTTTTGACAATATTGGTAAAGGTGCAAACCCTGTTGAGGTTAGGAAAGGTAAGAATCGTAAAGAATTTTGTTCCATAATATTTCATAACATTTCATCGTTATTGATTTTCTAACATCATTATTTTTCAGGAATAATGTTGGCTGTTGAGAAAATCACGGAAACCCTCAAATCTTTATCAAGACCTGTTACCACACCTGAAGAAATCTGTCAAGTAGCTACGATTTCTGCAAACGGCGACAATACAATTGGAGCCCTCATTTCTGACGCAATGAAAAGAGTTGGAAAGGAAGGAGTTATCACAGTCAAGGATGGTAAGACACTCAATGATGAACTGGAAGTTATTGAGGGTATGAAGTTTGATCGTGGATACATTTCTCCTTATTTCGTCAACACATCCAAAGGTAGGAATAATATTTGTATAGCTTTGGGTTTGTTTTTGCAATGTTATTTTTTAGGTGCCAAGGTAGAATATCAGGACGCTCTTTTGCTTTTGAGCGAAAAGAAAATCTCCTCAGTACAAAGCATTGTTCCTGCTTTGGAATTGGCCAATGCTCAGAGGAAACCTTTAATTATTATTGCTGAAGATGTTGATGGTGAAGCCTTGACAACTTTGGTAGTAAACAGGTATGTTATCGATATTTTGCAAAACAATTATTTTTCGTCCTTTATAAATCTAAAGGTGGAAAAAGAGTTTCCTTAATTTTTTTTTGTAATAGCAATGATTTTACTCGGGGACTTCAAGAATATAAGGCGGCTATAGTTAAATTGTATAATTTTCATTAAGATAACTTCGAGCAGTTCTATTTAAATTTGTAAAATCTGATATTTCATGTTACCAGGTGAGTATAACTTGTATATTTGGGTGAAGGGTTGGAAAATGTTCAAATGGCGGAATTTCACGAAGAAAAGTACAAATATTTTCGTATTTTTTATATTGTCTGTTGAAGTAAATTGCAATCTGGAAAAAAAAACCACTATATAATATTTCATTGATGCGATATATACTTTGAAAATTCATTTTGATTAAATAAAATAATGCAGAATCATTTCCAGAAATTTGTGGAAGTTATTTCTTATTGTTTTATTCAATTGCGCTAATTAATCTTATTTGGAAGTGTTCAAAATTCCATTAATCAGTTACATTGAAAAATACAATATTGTGAATGTGATTGAATTTCAAATAGGAATGAAAAACCTAAGTCTTGTTTTTATATAACTTCAAATTCATCAGATAGGGGGCTCTCCTTCAGTGTTAATGAGCTCAATCAACATCGCAGTTCATTTAAATATATTATCAAAATATGCTATTCTAATTACTTGGCTCATTTTTATTGTCGGATTTTCTAGTTAGTTTTGATTGTAGAAGGGTTAAGGAGGGGATTTAATTGAAATAATTTTATGTCTGCTTATAATTTCATTTAAAAAGAGCAAGAGTACAACTTCATTAAACAAAAGGAAACATTTCCTTGCTAAGTTAATAACGAGTCTTTGTACAGTGTTTATGCTTCATAATTTATTGGTGTTTTAGAAAGCCTTCAGAAGGTCTTAAAATTGAATTATGTATCGAATATTTGAATTGTTAACGACAACAACAAAGTTCAAAAATTTTGTGCCATCGATTGTTTCATTTATAGAGTAGTAAAAGTTGCTCAACCTTTATTACTATATAAAATTTCTTAAATTATATTTTATCAATTATAATTGTGCAAATTAATGATCTCTACTAGTTAACTAGGTTAATGATAACTAAAATTCATTACGCACTTTAGAGAAGCTGATTGAAGATATTAAATGATTATTAATATAACGGCTTTTCCAATAGGAATGATACAATTTTAAATGGTTATAGTGGCAACAGTATAGTATTTTTGACATTTCTTCTCATGTCATCTCTGTTCAGTTGTTTATGTCTTTTAATCATGGAACGAAGCAGGCTTCAAGAACATTTAGAAATTATATCAAATTATCTTATCAAAATCAGTGTTCATTTGTGGAAACTGAGAAATTCAAAGAAGAATTCATGAACGGCATTATTCAGTTAATAGACTCACTATTCATTGTATTGTAGACAAATTTGAAAGGGAATTTTCTTCACACAATACAAAAGTACCAGTATGACAAAGAAATGCACGCACACAAGGGAACATTGACTTGTTTTGCCGCAAATGTAAGAGAACATCCTAATTTATCGGTTCCATATTGTTCTCAACAATAAAATATTTCTCAAACAAAAACTCTGAGAATTTAAGGAAAGATTTGAGTTTACATCCTTACAAAATTTAACTGGTTCAAGAACTGAGGCCATTTGACCACAATAAACGTCGCTTATTTTGTGATTTTACTCTTGAAAAACTTGTAATTGATGAACAATTTTATCGAAAAATTTTATTCTGTGATGAAACCCTTTTTTGGGTGAAAATTCACACGAAACTGTTCAGACACCATTACATACAGATAAAGTGGTGCTTGGTTCCTCAATTTGTAATGAATAATTTTGCATTTATCAAGGTTGAGAATTGGATTGCAAGTAGCCGCCGTGAAGGCTCCAGGCTTTGGTGACAACCGCAAATCTACCCTCCAAGATATGGCCATCTCAACTGGTGGAATAGTATTTGGAGATGAAGCCAATGTAGTAAAACTAGAAGATATCCAATTGGCCGATTTGGGTCAAGTTGGTGAGATCGTGATTACCAAAGATGATACTTTGATCCTAAAGGGCAAAGGCAAAAAGGACGATATTGAGAGACGCGCTGATGCCATCAGAGATCAAATCCAGGAAACCACATCCGAGTATGAAAAAGAAAAACTGCAAGAGAGGTTGGCCAGGTTGGCTTCTGGTGTTGCCGTTCTGAAGGTGGGAGGAAGCAGCGAAGTAGAAGTGAACGAGAAGAAGGATCGTGTCACCGATGCTCTGAACGCTACAAGGGCAGCCGTTGAAGAGGGTATCGTACCTGGAGGTGGTACTGCTTTGTTGAGGTGCGCAAAGAGCTTGGACTCCATCAAGACTGCCAACAGTGACCAAGCTAATGGTAAGAAATCAACTTTTAACATTTGATTAAGTTGTGCATCCATAACGGTTTCTCCAGTTCTCTGCTTGATTGTATTGGTTTTTTTCATGGCAATATGTTAAGTTGAGCTGGAAACTGCTTTAGATGAAATTTAAGTTTCCTTTTATTTTATGTATTCATCTCAAATCGCTCTTCTGTCTGCAGTTATCATTAAAAGAAATAATTCTAAACCTTTAATAGGGTGTTCGAAAACACTCTCAACTTTTAAACAAAAGGAGCTACAGACTAAACGTTTAGAGTAGGTTTTTGGCTAGTTAAAATGTATGGTTAGGTCAAATGAACCAGTAGGAAATTTACCATAGAGGATGTGTTTAATTGTTCTCTGAAAATCGGGCGTAATAGTGAAGTGTTACGTTTTTTTCGTTCGTAGCAAATAACCAGAAAATCGTATGGGAATCAAAGTACTTATATTAGTTAGCTCAGTCTTTCGAAATTTGACCCGTGCCTGCACTCTTTTTGCAGGTAGCGCCGGAAAAAAGCCTTACAACTTATAAAATAATCATTTGTGGGGTTTTTCTCTTCTATGATCAGTTGCCATGACACTTATTTTTTTTTACTATTTAATAATTATTTGAATAAGAATGTAAGTAGAGAAGTTTTTCCTTTGCCAATTAAATAAAATTTTTCAGTTCTGATATCAACCAAAAATTCATTTGATGAATAATTATATACATGTTCTCATGTGAATAACCAATGTGGCGCAAAATTGAGCTGGTTTGCTAACGATCCAATTCAATTTTCGTGTACAAATGATGGAGAAAACTTTTTTATTTGAAGACTTTTCATTTCGAAACTATGGTTTTGCACATTCGATGAAAGTTCTTTCTGAAATAAAATTTTTTGCAGAATAGAATTGTAATTTGTGCTACAAAGAATAAAATATTGGTGTTCAAGATTCTACTTCTGTGAATCGTGAGAAAATTTATTTTGACATTAAATCAATTTTTCATGAAAAGTTTTTTCCACAAATGGGACTTGCCAGAGTAGGGCAACAAATATCAAGTTTTGCAATTCTATTTATGAAACAGATTTTTGTTTGGCATTTGTTTTGGTGTAAAAAACTCGTTGGAAGTTTTGGGTGAAGTGCATCATGCGATTGAGTTTCTGAAAGAATTTGAATTAATATGATCTATTATTCATTTCTAGGTATTGCCATTGTAAAACGTGCCTTGAGGGTACCTTGCATGACTATTGCTAAGAATGCTGGTATGGATGCAACCCAAATTGTAGTTGAAGTTGAACAAAAAGGAGGAGACGTTGGATATGATGCACTTAACAATGAATTTGTCAATATGTTCGAAAGGGGTATCATTGATCCCACTAAGGTGAGTTCTATTTTCATCTGATAGCGGAAATTAAATATATTCTTCATTAAAACACAAATTTCCACAATTGATTCACTAAGAATGTGATATAAGAGGTGGGCCATTTGAAGTTTTCATTTTTTATAGACTATAAATAAAAAAACTAATGAATATTGTTTTGAAATTATGAGTTTATTAGAAAGGCGGAACTTTAACATTTACAAATGAAAAGCAATATCACCGCCCTGACTAAAATAGCTCTCGGCGGTGAAAATGAGCTTCATCGCTAAAGATTTTTCAAGGAAAATGCTCATCTTCAGCCATGCTATTATTAGCCCATTGAGCGAAGTGGAAACGTATTGGATGGTCATGAGGCTTCACTTCTTGCGCTAGTTGAACTTTGTAAGCCTTCATACTGAGGTCTTTATGCAAAATTTTCTTCTGAGAAGTGCGAGGAATGTCCAGTTAATGAGCACGATGACGAGTTGATGTTGATGGATGTTCAGTCACATTCTGGCTACAGCAGCAATGTTTTCTGGTGTGCTCACTGGACGAGGACGTGAACGGCTTGTTTTTTCAAATAAGGATCCAGTTTTCATAAACAAATTTATCCACAAATTGCTGTGAGGGTATTTTTTATTGAGTTTTCCACGTAAATTTTTAACATAGGATTCACTACTTTCAAATGTTTTTAAATTCATTTCATTAATGTCTAACTAACTTTCTGCCAATACACGAATGACAGAAGTGTTGCCAGACTTTAAATAACTGCTTCAAAATGCAAACTCTAAATGGCCCACACTTTACCATGTGTAGTGACTGTTACATCATTGTTGAACGTTACGGAATACAGAATATTTTGAGCTATATAGGGTATCATTAAGATTGGGAAGGGCCGTAGCTACATATTAAGGAGCGGGTATCTTCAATTGGTTGTTCAGTGTTTGAAGATCGGGATCTTTAAGGACTTTGTTTATTTCCAGGCACTCTAATAAATTCTTCCTTTTTATTATTTATTATCCTGATATTCGTAGATCTTATGTGAAGATCCCTTAGAAGCTTTTTTAGCTTGTGCGAGTTAGGAGTTCAGTTGTGTTCTGGGTAGGCATTGTTCCTGCGATGTTGCGCCACTTTAGGTCACAGCATTGTTAATTTTCGACCCAACAGTGAAATGGTGGCAGACACCCGTCCAACTGAACAGAATTCGAACCTGTAACCTTCCGGTTATATGCTCTACCACTGATCTGTCGGCACTCGTTAGTCTTTATAACTTAATATTATCTATATGGTGGAATAAAATAACAAATTACTTTGTTTTCTATCACTTTTTATTACTAAATAAAGAATTTATATGGTTACTGACAGCTTCAATATAGTCAAAGAGTGCTAGTGTTATGTATGTAATCAGATGTTCCTTCAATCTTATTTGAAAATTAACACCTTCTGACCCACACAAGTTAAGTGGTGTCATCACAGTAGATGTGCGAAAGTTCAAATTATTTTTATGATCGAACATTCTTTTTGAAATTACCAATATTTTTTACTAGAATTATTCAGTAAATTATTGGAGAACCTCTCTAAATGGCACATTTTCATCTCAGGTCGTAAGAACAGCCCTCACCGATGCTTCAGGAGTAGCATCTCTTCTCACCACAGCGGAGGCAGTCATCACGGAAATTCCAAAGGAAGAGCCAGCAGTACCTGGCGGTATGGGTGGAATGGGAGGCATGGGCGGTATGGGTGGTATGGGAGGAATGATGTAAAGTTAACATTCTTCCACTGCGATATTCATCTCATCTTTCCCCTTCGAATAAGACATTAGTTTACGTACCAGAGTGTATGTATGAGTGAGCGTTACATCATCCCAGTGACTGAGGACTTGGCCGAAAGTTGCCATTACATTTCGGTCAAAATGTGAGCTTATATTAAGTTCGATATTCGTGGTTGTATTTTTCTTACCTGTAACACGAATATGTATGTTTGAGTTTCATTGACACTTCGCATTTGGTATTTTTTTATTACCATAAGGAGTTTCGTTCTCAGCCAAATGATTCCAGTGATCTGAGAATATTTTTGTAATAGATAAAATCTGCATTTTTTTAATGTTTGTAAAATTGAATGTAGAGAACTTGTTAATATATTGTTATTTTTTACGTTGTTTTTGTTTATTGTAAAGTATCCCATCATTGTACTGGATTCTTTCAAGAGGGGATAAACCATTTCAGAAAGAAGTTGCCTCTATTAAAGCTTAAAATGGTGAAAATATTCCAAATCAAAAAGAGAAGTTCTTTATCCACTGTACAGACAATTAGCCATAAGGGAAGCATGCCGGAACATTCACATTCAAAATCACATTCCAAAATGTTTGGAATTGTAATGGACTCATTTTTCATCGACAGTCACAATTGGAGCACAAACCTTTTTCTTTTTTTGCCGTTGGAGCAGTTGTTCACACGTCAAAAAACGGCTTTCGATGTCTTTAGGCCCACATGGCAAATGGCTGGTTAAGTGATTCAAAGTATTTTTGCGAGTTCATCTTACGTTTGTGATGGATCTTGATCGAGCCTTGCCTCTAATTCTTCATCAAACTTTGGTGGAGCTTCAGATTGTTTTCCAAATCAAAATTGCCACTTTTTAATCAGGCAAACCAATTCTGACATATTCATTCAGCTAAAGCATGGTCACCATAAACATTCAGTAAAATACGATGACTTTCGGCAGTTTTTTCTTCATACTGAAGTAATGAAGTGAAAAGAGAGCCTAATAATGAAACTTCAAAATGAAGGGGTTGCCAGATGAAACAATGGAAGAATAAAGTAGTAGCCACATTTATTATCAAAAACACATGAACTTATTTCTACTCCTTATATCTAATCTCAAGAGTCCATAGGTGTGTGAATCGAGTGTTCACCTTCCTGCAAACAAGAGGGCTGTAAGCTCCCTTGGAACGCCATTTGATAAAGAGCTTAAATCTTTTTTATTATGAAGTGAACAAATGACGAGGCGCATACTACTCACCGAAAAAGAGACCTTCCTAGTGTTTACAGACAATAAGTTTCTACTCATACAGGGCAATTTGTCAAAGGAAATTCAATAAAAATGGAGATATGTATGGAAAAGCTGCAAGCGCTGGGAAGCTGAAAGCAGGATAAAATACAACGAAGACAACACTGAAACAATATTTATATTCAACAGACTAAACGTAAGACCACCGACAATAAAAACAAAGACAAAAGATACTATAAAACAGTGAAACAATAATATTTAGGTCTGATACATAATGGAGATTAGACAGAGAATCGGGAGAAAAACGGACGTAACAGAGTACTACAAATACTACAATAAAGCATACTAGACCTAATCAGACATCGAAATAGGGCGATACTAAAGAAGCTTCTACCAATAGAAAAAGAAGAAGGAAGAAACCAGAGCACTTGAAAGGAAATCATGGGCAGTGAGTCAGAATAGGGCTGAAATATTGAGATGCTTGTTTGTTAAAAGATTGATACAGTTATCTAGTAAATGTTAAACATAATGCCCAACTGAAACTATCAAGACATTGATTATGAATATTATATATATGAAATTAGAATTGTATACAAATATTGATGAGTAACATAATTTTTCACAATGAATATGAATTAGAACACAGTTTATAAGAACATAATACAAAATTTAAGTGTAGGGGTGTGGTTTCCATAACTTATATACTAAGGGTCGAAGTCCTACTATGCCTCTTTCTGCTTAAACCATCCAACAGCACAGTGGTAGAGCATAGGGCTCGTAACCGGAAGGTCCTGGATTGGAATCCTGTTCAGGTGGGAAAGAAATTTTCTAGTTGGACGGGTATCGGCCACAATTACACTATTGGGTCGAAAATTAACAGGGCTGTGACCTAAAATGGCGCAAAATCGCAGTAACAAAGCCTATCCAGAACACAACTGAACTCCTATTATAATTCGCACAAGACTTCTGAGGCAGTGGCGGCTTGTCCTATGAGGCAGGTAAGGCAATGCCTCACCAAATAAATTCTGGAAATTACACGTATTAATCAAATATTTTATTAATCCACTTTATCCTCAATTTCACATCGTGCGGCACTGGGTCTCTGTTATAATATCCATACTTAATCTCACGATTCTTGTATATTCATCTCACTTCCTCTTTAAGTAGTAAACGGTTCGAGGCATGCCTCACGCGCTTCCTTGTCTAGCGTGTTGTCTACATCGACACGAGGAGAAATCGAAAACACCCTAAAGATTGATTTGAGGCATGCCTCGCCGAAGGGCGAACTGCAATTATTCTGCACTATTCGGGTTAATCGGGAAGCGGGAAATCTGGTTAGTTTTCGGTTTGTTCTTGCGTTTGCTGTGTCTCATGTAAGTTTGTCTCCGTGTTCGTGTGAACTTTTTTCGAAAATACTTTTCAATTTGTTAATCGACTTAATTACTACCAGAAAGCGAAATGGATTTAGTGGAACCCTAAGTAAATGGAAATAATCGAAGTACTTGTGATTTTGTAAATTTTTTGATAAATCAGCAACATTTTTGGAGTCGTTCGTATGAGGATAAATTATACATTATTATAGAAGTAAAGCGACCTGTTCCAGATCTAAGTAAATGTCTTGTGACTACGGGTGTGGTCGGAAAATCAAATCGGGGATTTCAAAATACATGGTATGAAAAGTACGACTGGTTTACTGGCAGAATAACTTTAAATAAATAATTTTGTTGGCCGTTCATTTTATTTGCAGCAACTAATACAAATTTGACAGTTTGGTCAAAAAGTGGTTATAGCGATTCGAAAAATTTGTAATCGAATTGCACGCTTACCCTTATGAGGAAACAAATTATCGCCACAACAATAAACAATGCGCATCAAATTGAAATTCAAAATTTTAATGCTAGAGTCAAAGAAAATCGACAAATTCTAAAAAGTCTGATAGGTGTTACGATGCACCTCTGTATGCAAGAGTTACCTTTAAGGGGGCACGATGAATTTAATGAATCTTTAAATCGCGGAAATTTCAAAGAATTGGTTATTCTTATCAGTAAATTTGACATAATTTGGAAACCTTTTTAGAAAATGATAAGCTATAAGGAGGCTAACAGAATAAATCTGTTTTGATATTTAAATTTTGTAATAATCCTATCAAGTAAAAAGAACCTTTTATTTATATTTTATTATATTTTTTCATGATTTCTGGTATTATCTTGTCAATTTCTTAATAAAAATAAAGTTTTTATTCAATGTGTTATACGTCTTTGAAAAGCTTTATGTATAAGGCAGTTTTTGCACATAATTTCTATGGAGAATTACGCGGCGGAATTTAGCGTAAACTTTAACAAACGGTTATGGCTGAAAAAAATTTTATAATCATTTTTGCTTAAAACCCATGAGTATTTCATAAAAATCTTCATGGAACGGCCCTACTCAAAAATAATTTTCCGCTCTTTCCAATGGTATACACTGAATTTTGATTAAGATGATAATTTTCAAGTTATGCTGTGTTTTTAGTGTTTTTACAAAATAGTAGAATCTTGCATAACTTTACAACGAAAGATAATTGGACCATACTTTATAGGAACTTTTGTGTTGCAAATAATCTGTAGAATCACCTTGTGAAATTTGGCCGAGATAACATAGGCTTCGTCCATTAGTATGTATATAAGTGTTACATTTCCACGAAACACTTTCCAAATTGATAAACTCTTATAGTAAATTCTCGCATAACTTTTAAACTGGAAATTATGCCCCGAAACTTCAAGTACAAAGTTTTACGCATCATCTGATCCCGGGTTCATTAGCGCCAAAATCTTGGCTTTCTCCTGTTGGCGTATACCACCCCAAAGCTTAGAATATCATCTTACATTTTAACGATGAAAACAGAGGGCATCAAGCGATTTCCAAGTCGAATAAAACTGTTTGCATGAAACCCGATCTTTTCAGTCTATTTGGCAGTTTTATCGAATCGCTTGAATCGAACCCAGTTTGAGTAAGTTTCGCTGAAGGCAAACTGTTAGAGCCCGATAAAATAACTTCCTAAGACTCCAAACTTTCCGACACAATACACTGATAAGTTCGGCGACTTACTCTTTTTTTGTATTGTTTTCGACGTTTGGGATCGAGGCGATAACTTCTTGGGGACTGTTTGGGTTATTTGAATGTTTTTTCGTCAAATCAGTGAAAGACATCGGCGGGAGAGAGCAAACATTCTCCAGTGATGAGATTTATCGTGAATTTTTACGAGCGTTTTGGCGTTTTATGAGGAGAACATCTCCTGTAGAGGCTAGGTTAGTTGAAATTATTTTATTTCTGTTTCCTGGTATCATCATTTATTATTTCGAATTTTTTTTCATTTTGTCAATTTTATGACAAAAATGCTTTCTAGGGATAACGCCAAATGAACTACTGTTCATGGTTCAGCCGTTACTACACTGCTCGAAAATTGAATTGAATAATTTGCGTACATGTATAAAGGGAAATGAAAAAGAGATTTTGTATATGTACTGATATATTAAGTTAGGTGCCTGCATAGTGTTAACCTGCCTGAATTGGCAACAGTAAGCAAGACTGCTTTAGAGCGACAACATAGTGAGAAATAAATAAAATGAAGATTCTTGAAGACTTGGTGGGGTCTGCTAAGTTTTGTCCGATGTCCGTCAAAGCATTGGTGAGCTGTTATAATTTATGTGGTGAGTCAGATAATCGGTGTAATTGTTGTGATATTGTATAGGCTAATATCCATATTACCAGCCTTCTCAGTTTTTTTTCAACATAGCTTTAGGGAAGGAAGATCGACTACTACGGCCCTAGTACATTTGTCGAATTCATTATGGAGGCACTGGATGATGCAGAAGAAGTAATGCTGACTTCTATGGACCTGAGTCAAGCGTTTGATTGTGTCAACCATACCAAGCTTTTGCACAAGTTTGAGTGTGCTGGAATAAGAGCTTTAAATTTGTTTGGATCCTATCTGAAAGATCGCAATCAGATAGTAGAGTTAGAAGGAAAGAGGTCTTTTAGAATGCCCATTACGTGGTTCTCCAGGGATCAGTGCTCGGACCATTTTTATTTCTCATCTATTTTGGCGACCTGACATGTAACGTTGCTACAGATGACGGAACCCTATTTGCTGATTGAAATTCATTCTTAAATAGAGCAAAGAATAGAACTATACTGCTAAATAAAGCACGGGAAACCACAAATTGTTTGAAATGAATGACTTGAAAGCTAACTCCGAAAAACACAAGAATTGATTGCCAGCATCAAACAATGTAATAAAGAATGTGTCTCAGTGCTTGGGGTATCAATCAGTGGAGTGGAGACGTACATTCTGTCAAGAAAGTACCGGGAATTACCGATTTAAATCTGGCGGGGCAATGAGGCAGGTAAAATTTTTTTTCCTAGGTTGGTACCACTGTCCTTAATTACTATGCCAAGCTTGAGCGGGATCTGTCAACTAGTGTGTTTGCAACAGCTGATTAAGTCAGTCGATGTCAGAGTGCGTGCCGATTTTTACTATGGGTGATTACGTTGAGCAAAGAATTTGTTTATAGTTTTGTGTTGCAAATGAATTTTCGTGTGCCGATGCATTGAAAATGTTGCAAAAGGCCTTTGGTGATAATGCTCTATCGAAAACTCGTGCATATCCACTGATATGCTCTGTACCACTGTACAGAGCCTTCAAGGACGGTCGTGAAGTGGTCGCCCATCGACGGCTTCGATCGAAGATAACGTCGATAAAATTAAGGAAAGGGTACTGGAAAACCGTCGTACCAGCTTGAGAGAGATAGCATATGATCTTAAGATATCCCACGAGTCCGCACGTACGATTTTGATTGATATTTTGGGCATGAGAAAGGTGGCCGCACGACTCGTACCGAAAGACCTGAATTTTCTTCAAAAACGTCATCGCGAACAGGTTGCTTCAGACATGCTGGATCGCTGTAATTCCGATTCTACATTCATGGAACGCATTATAACTGGTGATGAGACCTGGGTCTACGAGTACGATATGCAAACAAGCCAGCAATCATCGGAATGGGTGGCAAAAAATGAGCCGAAACCGAAAAAACCACGCCAAAGCCGCTCGAAAATCAAGGTGATGCTCATTGTTTTCTTCGATATCTGCGACTTTTTCCTCTTCCCAAAACTAAAATTGCCCCTTCGTGGCACCCGTTTTGAGTCGATTGAAGCCATAAAACAAAATTCGGCGCGAGAGCTAAAGTCCATCCCGGAAAGCGCCTATAAAAAATGTTTCGATAATTGGAAGTGCCGTTGGCATAGATGTATTGGAGCAAATGGAGCCTATTTTGGAGGCGACCCAATAAATTTTGACGATTAAATGTAAAAATGTTGTTTTAATTGAAAATTCCCGGTACTTTCTTGACAGAGTAGTATCTTGGGGGATACACATCGATAGATTGTGTCAAATGCGTTCTACGCCTCTTTTCGCAATACGAAAAAAAAACTTAATGGGAGGAAAAGAAGCGATGCTTACATAGCACGCACAGTTATGTAGGATGATATACTGAATTAGCCTATAGGGTGCATCTTCAAATGCGGAAATAGTGTTCCTGAAACAAAAGAGGGCTTGGAGGATGGTGGCAACTAGGTTATGAGTTGTATGCCTCTTTTCAAGGAATATAATATCGTTCACATTCTGCTATATTCTCGAGTGTCTTGTTTATATTCACAAAAACAGGGTCACTTTCCAGCAACACAGAGCTGTCACGATCATGAAACCAGATTCAGACATTAGCTGACAAAGGCACAAAATACACACATTTTCAATGGAATGAAAATGTACAATAAATTTCCACAACACATAGCGACTCTGCAGATCAAATTTTTTAAACGTAAGCTTAACTCGATTCTGAAGAAGTGTGTATTTTATTCGATGGATGAATTTAGAAAGTACCGCTTCGAGTCACTTGAATTCTTGTAATTACCTTTATGTAGAAGCTTGTTATTAAAGTATTTTTATTTTATGTTATTTTTCATTATGAATGTGTTCAGGGTGTCTACTTTGAAAAGGGCCAAACTTCAAGGGGAGATCATACAAGTTATTTGCAACAAAAAAATACCTATAACACATGGTCGAAATGTAGATGGTTATTCTTCAATTTAACATTTCTTGATGTCACGACATATTTTCAGTTTTTCCATAAAATCAATTATACTTCAGTTATCCTTGTAGCCTCATCAAATTTGAACACATACCTGGAAACGGCATTAAATTTTCTACAAGATAAGAAGTTCTGTGTGCCAAAATATTATTATTGCCGGCGTGGTAAAGAGATGAATATCACGTTTCTGAAGTTAACAAAATCAGTCATATTCAAAATCAAGTGAAATCAAGAAATGTGAACTTGAAGAATAATCATCAACATTTCGACCATGTTTTATATAACATTTTTTGTTGAAAATAATTTGTATGATCTCTTGAAGTTTCACCCTTTCAAAAGTATGACACCCTAGTTGTGAACTCTTCCTTAAGTGAGTGGACGTTATAATAAGGATCAATACAAAAAAAGGATATAGATGACATATTTTGTATGTGGGCTGGAACTGAGGATGAACTCACAACATTCTTTAATACTCTGAATACAAATTTCAAAATTCATTTCACTCTGGAAAAATCCATCAATAATTCCATAAATTTTTTGGACCTGAAAGATTCATTCGACAACTACAGAAAACCTACTCAGGCAGACACAATCATCCCCTTTGATTCTTATCATTCCGCCCCAATCAAAAGAACAGCTTTCAGATTTTGGTAACCGTCTTTTGAACATACCTCTATCTAGGGAAAATGATGATTCAGAATTAAACACCATATACCAAATTGGGGAAAATAATCAATATTCAAGATCATACATGGATAATATTTTGAAATCTATAAAGAATAAAATGCTCATCAATAAAATAAACTCACACAGATCTATCAATCAACGATACATTTCTTTGCCATTTTATAAAGGATTCAATGAAAAAATCAATGCAACTCTCAGAAAACATGACTACGCATTAATTAAAAAACGACATCAGACCCTAGAAAGCATCTTGATTAATAACAAGATAGAATGAGCAACGATCAATATAGTGGCATATACATTCTGTCAAGAAAGTACCGGGAATTACCGATTTAAATCTGGCGGGGCAATGGGGCAGGTAAAAATTTTTTTTCCTAGGTTGGTACCACTGTCCTTAATTACTATGCCAAGCTTGAGCGGGATCTGTCAACTAGTGTGTTTGCAACAGCTGATTAAGTCAGTCGATGTCAGAGTGCGTGCCGATTTTTACTATGGGTGATTACGTTGAGCAAAGAATTTGTTTAAAGTTTTGTGTTGCAAATGAATTTTCGTGTGCCGATGCATTGAAAATGTTGCAAAAGGCCTTTGGTGATAATGCTCTATCGAAAACTCGTGCATATCAGTGGTACAGAGCCTTCAAGGACGGTCGTGAAGTGGTCGCCCATCGACGGCTTCGATCGAAGATAACGTCGATAAAATTAAGAAAAGGGTGCTGGAAAACCGTCGTACCAGCTTGAGAGAGATAGCACATGATCTTAAGATATCCCACGAGTCCGCACGTACGATTTTGATTGATATTTTGGGCATGAGAAAGGTGGCCGCACGACTCGTACCGAAAGACCTGAGTTTTCTTCAAAAACGTCATCGCGAACAGGTTGCTTCAGACATGCTGGATCGCTGTAATTCCGATTCTACATTCATGGAACGCATTATAACTGGTGATGAGACCTGGGTCTACGAGTACGATATGCAAACAAGCCAGCAATCATCGGAATGGGTGGCAAAAAATGAGCCGAAACCGAAAAAACCACGCCAAAGCCGCTCGAAAATCAAGGTGATGCTCATTGTTTTCTTCGATATCCGTGGCGTGGTGCACTACGAATTCGTTCCAGAGGGTCAGACGGTAAACAAGGAGTATTACCTAGGCGTTATGAAACGTTTGCGTGAGCGTATCCGTAAGAAGCGGCCAAATTTGTGGGCGAACAATTCATGGATTTTGCATGACGATAACGCGCCTTCTCACCGAGCTACGATTGTGATTGACTTTCTCGCCAAAAACTCAACAAATGTGCTTCAGCAACCACCGTATTCGCCGGTTTTGGCTCCCTGCGACTTTTTCCTCTTCCCAAAACTAAAATTGCCCCTTCGTGGCACCCGTTTTGAGTCGAATGAAGCCATAAAACAAAATTCGGCGCGAGAGCTAAAGTCCATCCCGGAAAGCGCCTATAAAAAATGTTTCGATAATTGGAAGTGCCGTTGGCATAGATGTATTGGAGCAAATGGAGCCTATTTTGAAGGCGACCCAATAAATTTTGACGATTAAATGTAAAAATGTTGTTTTAATTGAAAATTCCCGGTACTTTCTTGACAGAATAACCTGTGCTGACTATTCTTCCTTTTATATAGTGATGACCATTCGTTTAGCAAATAAAAGATTCAATGAACACGTAAAGAATCAACAAAATTCAGTGTTAGGAAATCATATGAAATCCCAGAATTTTCAGATAGAAATCTCTTTAAATTCCTTGGAACGCTCACATAGTAACTGTTTCAGTTTTACTCATATTTCGCGCCGTTTGAATAATATCCATCACATACCAAACGTTAATATGCGCATCTTATTATTTATTCCCTGCTCTTCGATGTCTCATTTGTATGTTTTCACCGTTGTTTACTGTTTTCGAGGGTTATACATAAAATATTTCGTCAACAAAAAAAGCTACCTGTCTGATATGTGTATATTTTTCAAATTTTTGAAAATATTGTATTTTATTGCTGACGGTGAGTTCAAATAACAAAATTTTTAGTCTAATAATTGAATGAATAACAAGAGGACAAAACTGAAGAAATTCTGAGAAAATTCCCCCAAAATATTTGTAATGATGATTGTCTGTATTTTTATTGTAAAGTGTACATTTTTATATGTGTTTATTTCAGCTGGCCTGATGATGGTTTCAAGCCGAAATCGATAGCCAATAGATTATTTTAACAAAAAAGTGTGTTTTTTGTATTGATCCTTATTATAAGAAGTTCTGTTTACCAAAAAATTCTTATTGTGGGCGTGATAAGGAGATGAATATCATGATTCTGAAGTGAACAAAATCAGTCATATTTCTCCAATGGTTTTATCGATGAAAAATTATTAATTATGAACAGAAAAAATATACCTCATTTAGTGAGCTTTCGAATGACAATATATCAACTTTTGTGCTTGCTACATGTCTCGATTTTTTCTAGGTTTTCTAGAGTACTTATTATAAATTGAGTTAATTCGTTTGATTCATGAAAACGTACTAATACCCAGAATTATTAAGCAACAGAAACTGTCAGATTTTAAATTCAATGTTTACTTTGATATTCAGTCACAAGGAGCTTCAAAATAGGGCAAATTTAGGTTTGGTATATTTAAACTTTTCGTTGCTATCTTTTTAGCCATGATATGGCAGAGGACAAGCAGCTAGCGTTGATATGTCATTCGAAAGCACACTAAATGAGGTATTTTTTGCTGAAAAGAAAACATGTCCACAATTAATAAATTTTCATCAATAAAACCATTGGAGAAATATGACTGATTTTATTCACTTCAGTTTCGCTCGCAATTTTGGCACACAGAACTTCTTATTTTATAAAAAATTCAATGTCTTTTCCAGATATGAGGCTACAAGGATAACTTAAGTATAATTGATTTTATGGAAAAACTTGAAATATTTCGTGAAATCAAGAAATGTTGAATTGAAGAATAACCAAAATTTGAATATTAAAACAAATTGAAATATGTTTATCTTCTACAATTTTAATTTCAAAAAAATTTTATTCAAAAAACTTTTAGAAATAAATTTATGTCAACAAGCACCGCTTACATTTAATAGACGTATATAATCAAAACTCAATATATAATGTCAAATGGAATAAAATTTTTTTGAAATTAAAATTGTAGAAGATAAACATATTTCAATTTGTATTAATATTCAAATTTTGTTATATTTCTTCTATCAAGTAAAAGGCCTTTCTATTTTATTTTATATATAATATATAATTATATTTTGGCTTCAATAAATCTCATTATAGAATGTCAATGAATTTAAATAAACCTTAAAATAACTCACGCTGTTCTTTGATTTTGTTAGAACATAGATCAATCTTGAATTATATAGTTGATCTGTATTTCGAAGCTTAAGTCTTTTAACACGTGAGTGATATAGGTTATGTTTTTGATTTTGATATTTGGAATGTTAAAAGAGGACTGAAGACGGGATTGTCTAGAATTATACTTGTTTTTTGAAGATATAGTGCACATTTTTTTAGAGATTTTTGAAATAATTTATTCGAATATTTAAATATATTAAATATTTCAAATAAATTATATTCTTTGAGAAGTCCTTTAAATGTGTTCATGTTTTCAAAAAGCAAGTGGTGTTTCTTAAAGGTAAGACCAGAAACAAAATTTTGTCTCCTTTAAATATTTATTCATTAATTTTAATTACTTTCGTATATCTGTTGGGTTATTTATTCCATTTGACATTATATATTGAGTTTTGATTATATACGTCTATTAAATGTAAGCGGTGCTTGTTAGACATAAATTTATTTCTAAAAGTTTTTTGAATAAAATTTTTTTGAAATTAAAATTGTAGAAGATAAACATATTTCAATTTGTTTTAATATTCAAATTTTGTTATATTTCTTCTATCAAGTAAAAGGCCTTTCTATTTTATTGAAGAATAACCATCAACATTTCTACCATATGTTATATGATATGACATTTTTTGTTGCAAATAACTTGTATGATCTTCCCTTGAATTTTTACCCTTTTAAAAGTAGACACTTTGTATAATTACTCTCTTAATCGACTACAGCAGAATAAATAAAAAATCTTATAGTGCATTTTGTCCACACAAGAAATATAAAAACGAACAATAAACATTTAACAAAAACAAGTTCTGTTAGAACTCTTTGCTGTGCTTGTTTATTTCAGAATAGTGCAATTTATCCACTTACCACGCCCGCAATAAGAATTTTTTGGCACACAGAACTTCTTGTAGCAAATTTAATGCAGTTTCCAGATATGTGATCAAGTTTGATGAGGCTACAAGGATAACTGAAATATTATTGATTTTATGCAAAAACTTGAAATATTTTGTGTAATAAAAAAATGTTAAATTGAAGAATAACCATCAACATTTCGACATTTGTTATATGAAATTTTTTGTTGCAAATAACTTATATGGTCTCCCCTTCGAAATTTGGTCCTTTTAAAAGTAGACACCCTGTTTAAGTATCATTTTAATTCCATTCCTGTGACATTCCCTGTAAATTTTTGGGGTGAATAATGAATTATTATTACTAAAATATAGAATTCATTTCATTCAGCTCGTGCACAGTGAATGTAACACATATGCGCCGCCCTAAGACTGAAAATGTACCCTTTTCAATCGTAAAACGCCAGAATTTCGTGAAAATCGTGCTCAACTGACCGAAAACCTCGACGCTTTCAACTAAAAACGACCCGGACAAAGAGCACATTCTGACATAGCACTCGTGCCCGAATCGGATCCTTCCTTTTTTTCATATCGGGATCCGCGAATTGTATTTCAGGATTTCAGCATCGCTCTTCTCGACCCGAGGAATCGTCCTACTCCTGCCAACGCCATCAGGATTAAACGGCCCGAGCGGCGTAAAACCGGGAAGACCTAATGTCGCCGCTGCATTTCGGAACTTCCTGCTTCCACATGTAATGCCGTTCGAACACTGTTAGTGTAATTGGATATGCTTTCGGATAAAAGCTTTTTTCGGCCGAGTGTCGCGAAATTGTAATCTTCATCGAGATTACCTCTCCTGGCAATTACCCAAGGAATAACTCGGACAATATTACCCACTTTGATTCAACGATTGTCCTCGGCAAATATCAATTTCACGTCTGCGGACGTAATGGAATCGGTTCGGAGAAATGCTTTTCCAGATATTTAATATTTTTCATTTTAACACGTCCGCGGGTATTGACGTCATATCACTTCTTTGAATTTTGTTCCATTAGTGCACAAAAAGAGTCTGAAATATCACTATTGAAGAGATCCGTATTCTCTAAGGATCATACGAGTGAGAGAATCCTTCATAGATTATATCACGCTATTTGCACGCCTATTTCTGTGGAAAACTTTCTGTGGCACAGTTAATTGACGCATGAGATCTGTGATGAAAACATTCTATGGCACTGTAACTTGACGCATGAGCTCTGTGGTGAGGGGGTGGCCATAGACAAACTATTAATATAGACTGTCAACTAAGGCAAAATTCTTGTAACGTTTCGTTAGTTCAAGAAGACGGATACAATGTCGCAGATGTCGCCTACGTCAGCATGACGTTAATGCGCATTGTTTTGAAAATTGAAAAGTTGTTTCACTAAAGCCACTGTAACTTTTGAACCAAACATAAGATCTTCACTAAATTTCACACCTATATTTTGGAGATTAGTGCCTTGTAACAAAATAATTCTGGAAAATAACTCAAGGTTTGAAGAGATCCGTATTCGGGGGTGTTTACCTGCGTTTTCTATGTGTCAAATATTCTGTGCCTCTGAAACTTGCCAGGTTTGTGATTGGTGACAATAACAAAAAAAAAAAAAGAAAATTTGAATATCAAAACAGATTTAATCTGTTAGTCTTCTACAATTTTAATTTCAAAAAAAATTTTATTCAAAAAACTTTTAGAATTAAATTAATGTCTACAATAAGCACCGCTTATATTTAATAGACGTATATAATCAAAACTCAATATAAAATGTTAAATGGAATAACTAAACCAACAAATATAAAAAAGTCATTTAAAATTAATAAATAAATATTTGAAGGAGACAAAATTTTGTTTCTGATCTTACCATAATGAACACCAATACCTTTTCAAAAACATAAAACAACTTAAGGATTTCTCAAAAAATATAATTTATTTGAAATATTTAATATATTTAAATATTCAAATAGGTTAATTCAAAAATCTCTCAAAACATGCATTATATCTTCAAAAAACAATTAGAATTAGGATAATTTTTTCATCGGCCCTAGATAATATTTAAAATATCAAAATCAACTAGCAATCAGTATATATTACCTTAGAGTGTAACCGGAACTTGTTTAAACAGACTAACTTTAAAAATCCAGATAGTCTATGTTCGTCACAAAATCACAGAAAACTGTAAGGTATTATAAGGTTTTCTTAAAACTATTGACATTCGATAATGAGATTTATTCAAGCCTAAATATAATTATATATTATGTATAAAATAAAATAGAATTTTTTATATTTGTTGGTTTATTTATTCCATTTGACATTGTATATTGAGTTTTGATTATTTACGTCTATTAATTGATTAATTTTCTGGGATTTTGTGACGAACATAGACTATCTGGATTTTTAAAGTTAGTTTTTAAACAAGTTCCGGTTACACTCTAAGGTAAGATATACTGATCTGTTAGATTAAATCTGTTTTGATATTCAAATTTTGTTATATTTCTTCTATAAAGTGAAAAGCCTTTTTCTATTTTATTTTATACATAATATATAATTATATTTAGGCTTGAATAAATCTCATTATGGAATGTCAACGGTTTAAAGAAAACCTTATAATACCTTAGAGTTTTTTGGAATTTTGTGACGAACATAGACTATCTGGATTTTTAAAATTAGTTTTTAAACAAGTTCCGGTTACACTCTAAGGTAAGATATACTGATTGTTAGTTGATTTTGATATTTTAAATATTATCTAGGGCCTATGAAGAGATTATCCGAATTCTAATTGTTTTTTGAAGATATAATGCATGTTTTGAGAGATTTTTGAATTAACTTATCTGAATATTTAAATATATTAAATATTTCAAATGAATTATATTTTTTGAGAAATCCTTAAGCTGTGTTTTATGTTTTTGAAAAGGAATTGGTGTTCATTATGGTAAGATCAGAAACAAAATTTTGTCTCCTTCAAATATTTATTTATTAATTTTAAATGACTTCTCTTATATTTGTTGCTTTATTTATTCCATTGAACATTGTATATTGAGTATTGATTATATACGTCTATTAAATATAAGCGGTGCTTATTGTTGACATTAATTTAATTCTAAAACTAACAGATTAAATCTGTTTTGTTTTTCAAATTTTGTTATATTCCTTTTATCAAGTGAAAAGCCTTTTCCTTTTTTATTTTATACATAATAAAAAAAAATAACAAAAGGAAAAACGTTATTATGTCATCCCCATTGTATTTTGAAGCGAAGAGGAAGGTTCTTGGAAATAAACCTCCTGAGCGACTTAGCAACATACTCGAGATAAAAGTAGTTATAACAGTCCCCCTTGGTAATTCTTAGTAAGTAAACTTCTTTTAAATGCTTATAATTAATTGCATGCTTCACATTTCTGAATACCCCCTTAGTTTTAATGTGAAATTAGTGATTGTACGCTTCTTAATTGTACTTTCATTCATTGCTTTCCATTCTTGTATTTTAGCTTGAGTGTTATTTAATCCGACCGGAATGTTTTAACTGCAAGGCATTGCCTTTCTATATAACTAAAGTGGCACGACCCTGAAAGTTATCTATATGCATTGTATACTTTCTCTCGGTGTGTGGTTGCTCTTTGTTGTATTTATTAATAGTGGTTCTTTGTTTGTACTGTTCATGGTATTCGCCGAGCCTGATATGTAATTGATTTGTGTGATGTCCCGGTTACCTATTTCTTTGTTTGTTCTTATTGTAACGTCCATTAACGCGCCTAGGTGATGGGGTACTGTATCTATTTTATAATGTCCTAGTCAGTTTGTGTTATATATTTACCATATGCATGTGCCCGCTTACTTTGAGAGATTGTATTCCTTGTGAACCAGTGGCGTTCTTTAGGGTAAATTGCTGAGTAGTCCTGGTAGAGGACGACATATTGTATAGAGGTAGTAAATAGCTCCGGAGATCCAACGCTACTGTGAGAATGTGTGAGTGATTGCTAGATCATTGTTCCGAGGTATTGTGATATCCCCAGGGATTAGTTTGCGTGACCCTTCAGGTAGTGTTCGATTCGTTCTTCAGTAATATCTGAGCCTTCTTGGGCCTTGGCCGCCCCGAGGAGGCCAGATACAGTCTATTTGATAGTAACTTTTCCGGTCGACTCGAATTATGTGAGATCCCCTCTTCAAGGAGATCTCCTGGGCATACCACAGTTACCCTTACCTTACTGTCCATTCAAACTTACCCCTTGTAACGGTTAGATTCTGCACTGGTTACTGGAAGTGCAGTTGAAGGTGCATGCTGTCTGTATCCTTTCCTCTTTAATCCCTTACGCTGCATAAGAAGGATATCCGATTTGAGCGAGTTACCCGCGATATTCAGTAATAAGTCATTTAGACCTGGGGCGCTATTAGGTTTACTGTGGAGCTTTGCGAACCACTGAGTAAAGTAGATTTAGCCGCAGGCTGATAAATGTTTGTTTCCATTCATTAAGGGTTGTGGCCTTTCAAGACTACTGTGTTTTGAATATTTGAAACTACCGTCACTGTTTCCTTGCTCTCATTAGGTGTAATTTGGGTTGTCTACACAACGTAATGTCCTATTCTCCGGTGACTAGACGATCACGATGAAAAGGTTAGCGTTCTTCAGAGTACTCCGTAAAAACCCCGGATCTTTGAGAGTACTTTGTAAAATCCCGGATATTTTAGAGTACTCCTAACAACACGGGATCGCTCAGGTTGTTGGAGCTTCTCATGACGAATGATGGTCAAATCATATTGAACACACAGTGACGTTTATATCATTTTAAATATGGCTTCTATGATATTAAAAAAATTGTATCAACTGGGATAGCCAAAATAGAACTTTATGGTCTTTGAAAATTCCGATAGAAACACCTGGTTCCGAAGGCATATATATATACACACATACTCGTACATCATCAAATTGAAATATCTTTCTCCTTCTATAAACCTAACATCAAACTGATTTGGTGAGAAATCTGGATGTCTCCACAACGCCGATATAAATTCATTTATTCAGTAGGTGGATATAACAGCCGACTTCGTAGCTATACCAGCACAAAATTGGCCCTGTTCGACTTTTCTATTTTCCAATCTTCACAAATACGATTCGATTACCCAATCTGAATATCATTATTCACTCACTTTATATGTAAAACGATAAGGAATTGTAGAATACATGTTGTATGAGGATACGCTTTAGAAACATATATATCTACGTGGGGCGTTCAATGTATTCGCGGTATCGGGGTGATTTGCTAATAATGTGAGTAATCTAATTATATCATTTACTAATGACACTCTCTGAGGGTATAAATATAAGATTTCACTAATTTACGATCAGTAGTTTTCTAGATATCCTCAGTGAAAGACGATCAAAATAGGCAGAGAAAGCATTGAAGACGACCCTCGCTCGGGCGGGCCATTTAGCAATGCCACTGAAGAGAATGCGACAAAAGTGGAGAAGCTGGTGCTTGAAGATGCCAGAAGAAAAATCAAGATCTTAGCGGAGATGATAAACCTATCCATAGGTACCATAGATGCTATCCTTCATGACCATCTTAACCTCTCAAAGGTAAGTGCAAGATGACAGGTCTTATTATGCTATAAGTCGAGTGAAGGACCGTCCAAAAGAATCTCTCTTAAACTTATACTACAGTCAAGTTCACATTCACATTTCTTATATCTTAGTTTGGGGTATTTCAACAGATGTAAGCAGAATATTCGTGCTACAGAAGAGATTTTTGGCTTAAACTGTCGATCCTCATGTAGGGCTATTTCAACAGTTTCATGTATCTATATATTTAAATGTCTCCAACTTATTAAGAAAATTATAAAACTCTTGAGAAGCTTGAGCAGTCATCAGATTATATTACGAGAAGTAGAGAAATACATACTCTGTCAAAACGCAGAGGAGTGCAAACAATCCTCAAGAAGTTCTGCAGGTTCCATTGCATCCTGAAAAATGTACTGTATGGTGTGATTTACATGCTGGAGGCATATCGGTCCATATTCCTTAAAAACGATGCTGGAGCTAATGTAACAGTGAATGCTGCTCGTTATAGATCGACGATCAATGATTATTTGTTTAAAAATTTGAATGGTATCGACCCAGAAGTGTTTTGGTTCCAATAAGATGGTGCTACACCTCATACTGCTACCGTAACAATTGATTTATTGAAAGAAAAATTTGGCGATAACATTATTTCGAGAAACGGTCCAATTAATTGGCCTGCAAGATCAGCGACATAAGTCTACTGAATTATTTTCTTTGGGGTTATGTCAAGTCTTGTGTTCATGCTGATAAACCAGAAATAGTAGATGCTTTGGAAGCCAACATAACTCGTGTTATTGATGAAATAAGGCCTAAAATACTCGAAAAAGTGGTCCAAAATTGGTCTGGTCGAATGCTGTTCCTCAGAGCTAGTCGTGGTGGACATATGCCGGAAATTATTTTTAAAACATAAATGTCAGAATTATCATTCAAATTAAAAAAAATTAACTTCAATCTTAATTTGAATGTGTTTTATTTCAATTTAAAGTTCTATCACTCTAAAAAAAACACCCGATATTAACGATTTTTCATTAACAATGCCCCATTTTGTTTTGTAATTAAAACACATTATTTATTTGAAATTTATTGAAATTTTCATTTCATTATAAAGCACAATGGATAGCATTAGTTATAAAACAGAACATCATTTAAATGTCCCGAAAAGCTGGCAGGAATTAAGTCATTGAACCCAATTTTCCATGACTCCCTCACACAAATCAGGTCGTATGTTAGCAATTACTTGTTCAATATTTATCTGTAAATCGTCTAAATTTGCTGGATGATTGGTGTGAACCAATGACTTAATGTAACCCCAAAGAAAGAAGTTGAATGTAGTTAAATCGCAGGAACGAGGCGCATAATTTATCGGTCGATTTCTTCTAAGCACAAATTACTGCATACACGACACTTTAAATGATCTGTTGGTTTGAGTTCTTGGGTTAAAACAATTTTATATGGATGTAAACCAAAGTATTTTCGTGAAATTCGCCACAAAGACTTCTGGGAGATGCCTAATTCTTAGGAACGTCGAGAAATAGATAAATTTCGGTCTTCACGAACACTTTCACGTACGGCAGCATATTCTTTTCACTTCTTGCATTTCCTTGTCTCACTGGCACTGTAATATCATGACGTGTAAAATTTGTTTCCAAGTTCTTCAAACGTTCAACTGTTCTTTTAGCTGGACGATTATAATAACTAAAATTGGAATTAAAGCACGTAAAGTTAAAGTAACAGATCGCGATCATGACCTTTCCATGATTAAATGATAGACATTCACAAATACAATTGTCAATGTCACAAATAAACAATAGTGGCCATGCCTGAGTAATGTCAATTTAAAAATGGGGCGTTGCCATTGAAGGATTCTTTATATTGGGTGTTTTTTTAGAGGGATAGAACTTTAAATTGAAATAAAACACATTTGAATTAAGATTGAAGCCAATTTTTTTTTATTTGAATGATAATTTTATGACATTTATCTTCTAAAAATAATTTCCGGCATACGTCCACCACGACTAGCTCTGAGGAACCGCATTCGACCAGATCAATTTTGGACCACTTTTTCGAGTAATACAGGCCTTATTTTATCAATAACTCGAGTTATGTTGGCTTCCAAAGCGTCTACTGTTTCTGGTTTATCAGCATAAACCAATGACTTGAGATAACCCCAAAGAAAATAATCCAGTGGAGGTATGTCGCATGATCTTGGAGGCCAATTAATTGGACAATTACTCGAAATAATGTTATCGCCAAATCTTTCTTTCAATAAAACAATTGTTACGGTAGCAGCATGAAGTGTAGCACAATCTTGTTGGAACCAAAACACTTCTGGGTCGATACCATTCAAATTTAAAACAAATAATAATTGATCATCAATCTGTAACGAGCACCATTCACTGTAACATTAGCTCCAGCATCTTTTTTAAAGAAATATGGACCGATGATGCCTCCAGCGTTTAAAGCACACCATAGAGTTGCATTACGGTGCAATGAAACCTGCAGAACTTCTTGAGAATTGTTTTCACTCCATATAATTTTGCTTATTTACATTACGTTCAGACAGAAATGAGCTTCATCACTAAACACAATTTTACGATAAAAAAGTGGATCAACTTCAAGCTATTCTAGGGCCCAATCAGCAAACAAAGGACGCTTATTGTGGTCAAGTGGCTTTAGTTCTTGAACCAGTTGGATGTTGTATGGGTGTAGACCAAGATATTTACGCAAAATTTTCCATGTGGTGGATACACAGAGTCCAACTTGTTGTGAACGTCGACGAATAGACAAATCTGGATCATCATTAATACTATGACTTACAGCAGCGATATTTTCTTCTGTACGTACAGTTCTTTGTCTTGTTGTTATTGTTGCATCGAGTAGAGAAAATATTGTCCGAAATCTATCGATAGTTCGACGAATAAGCTGCTCTAATGGACGTTTATGTAAACCATAAATTTCACGAAGTGCTCTATAAGTTTGGCGAATAGAACACTGATTTTGAAAATAAATTTCAACAATTTGTAAACGTTGTTGCGGCGTGAGTCTTTTTATGATAACTTTTCAATGCTTACTGAACAGAAATGTCATAACAACATGTCTTCTACCTTCTGTCAAATTATCCCTATAGAAAGTTCTATCACTCTGAAAAAAAAACACCCGATATTATCACTTCAATATTTGAGCTTGAATGTGACTAGGACAATCTTGATAAATGGTTTAAAAGAAATGAATTAGTAATAAACATCGATAAAACAAAACTGCTTGTCTTTAGGGAAAGAAATCAAGATGCCATAAACTTGACATATCATGGTAGAATAATCAGGACAGAGAATGCACTACCTTTCTTGGGGATATACTATGTATATAGATAGGGATTTGCGTTGGAAAACACGAATTGAACATCTGTCTAAAGGTATCCCAAGATATTGCTATGCGTTGAGGATATTGACCAAAACAATTAGTGAAGAGGCGGCCCTGACAGCTTATTATGCCTATGTACAGTCAAAACTCAGGTACGGAATAATTTTCTGGGGTAATTCTGTTGAGGCTGAAAGAATATTCATAATGCAGAAGAGATGCTTGAGAACTATCTTCAAAATGAAATTAAATGAGAGCTGTAGAAATATATTTATTATTATTTAAATATTTTAATATTAGCCTTCTACATATTCAATTTCATAAAATTATATTTAATAATTATAACTTCAGGAATTAAATTAAAAAAATGTCATATAAGTACCACTTATATCAAACGACATATAAAATAAAAATTCATTATAAGACATCCAAATGATATAACAAAATCCAATGAAAAAAAATTGTTAACCAAAATTCTATTATATATTTTGAATAGGCAAAATTTTGTTTCTGCTGATCAATCTTATGAAAACAAATATCTCTCAAAAATGTACAACATAATCTTAAGAATTTCATCATAAAATTATCTTACTTAGAATATTTTATATTTTTGGATATCTAACTAAGTTACTTTCTATAAAATCTCAAGATATGTAAAAAATTACTGAAAAACAAGTTTTAAGAGAGACTTTGCTTCGTCAGTATTCAAATAATTCATATTCAATAAAATATAACATCAATCAACCACAAATATTTACTCACCCTTCAACAATTTAGAAAACTTCTGGTAAATGAATACTGAAAAGTTTAAATGTAGTGCAAGGTTAATATTAATATTTATATAATTCTATATACCTTCTATCAAGTATTAACCTTTATTTATGTTATATATTTTTCAGTAATAACATATTGACATTATACAGTCTGTTTATTTATTAATTTGTAATGTATGTAAGCAATAACTTCAATGAGATGAGATTTACTGCTAAGTCATGAATACAATACCAGAGGAAAAAGTTATCTTATTAGAAAAAAAAAACTAATTTTAGTTATAAACAAAGGAATGCTGTATATTTTATAATCACAGTCTGGAATAAATTTCCTCAAATTTTAAGAAATGCCTATTGCAATTAAAAAAAGAAGTTAAAAATGTTTTTGGTTAGAAAAAGTTATTATAGTGTTGGTGAATTTTTGGATGAAAAGGATTTTGTTTCTTTATAGTATTGATATGTATTGACGTGATCTACATCTGTTGATATTTGATCAAATAAAGGATATAATAATAATAATTATTATTAAAACAACCCGTTGAAGTTCTCGTGCAGTGAGCTTCACCCTTACCAACGCCCAAAAGGCTATATTTCAAGAAACATCCTGTATAAGAGATCGACATTCCGGAAGGTATAACGACAGAAGCATTAATTCCCTCGAATTTCACAACATTTCATAGCGCTGATCCGATTATAAAACCAAGATTTTTATCGTTTCGCATGTTCCGAAAGGAAATTCCAACAGCCAAGGTTCAACGGCGAAGAATCAGTGCAATGGGATAGGTCTGGAGGAACTGACTGCCGCAGGCGACCCCTTTGACATCCTGGACACGAGTGGTATTATTGTTTACGACGATTTACCTCGGAATTTCACCTGTTGCGTCACGGAAATCGAGCACGGAGTTCCTGATTTTGATTTTGCATGGCATCGTTTCGAATGGAACCTACAAATATCAAGCATTCTATGAATTTAAGATTATAAAGCCCTTTCCAATAGCGATGATACAAGTTGAAAATTGAAAAGACACATCAGTTATTCAGTGAGACACAATTTTTTTTAAAGGTTACATTATACCATTTTGTATGGAAAATAACATCATTCAAATGACCACCACGACTTCTCCGTACGTACTGAATTCTGTCAACTCAACTTTTCATCACTCTCTCACATAATTTGGATGTATTTCTTGATATTTCTTCTGGCATCTTCAAGTACGTTTTTCACATTCTCTTCAGTGGTGCCGCGGAAGGCCCGCCCGAGTGAAGTTTGTTTTCAATGCTTTCAATTAAAACAAATTGTAGAAATTACTATGTACAACAAATTATCATCGGTATTATTTAACGCAAAGGACCCTACTCCAAACATACACAAATCAGGAATTTATGAGTTATCTTGTTCTACGTGCAGTTATAAATATATATGGCAAACAGGACGTTCCTTCAAGACAAGGTTCAACGAACATAAAATGAGTTTCATGAAAAATAAACAAAATTCTACTTTTGCCACTTATTGTCTAGAAAACGGTCATTCCTTTCCCACAATAGATAATCTTAAAATTTTACAAGTAGAATCAAAAGGGAAGAAACCCGATTATCTAGAATCTGTTGAGATATTTAAAGAGTAACATCTGTTTAAAACCTTTTTCAACGAACATAAAATGAATTTACTGAAAAGAAAACAAAAATTCAACTTTTGCCACTCATTCTTTAGAAAACAGGAATTCCTTTCGACAAAAGAAAATCTTAAGAAAATTTTACATGTAGATTCAAAAGAAAAGAAACTTGATTATTGAAATTGTCAAATTCGTTCACAATAAACTAATGTAGAAAATAATGAATGACTGTAAGGAGCTATGTAAATCCAATTATTTGAGATATACAACAAAATAATGTAAAAATAATGAATGACTGTACGGAGGTTTGTAACCCCAAAAATTATTTGAGATATTTAAATGGGTACCATCTGTTTAACAACCTTCTTTGTCGATTGCCGACATTCCGATATCTGTTAGAAGGCCCCTCTTTTTAACCCGGTTTTTTGTCACGTTCCGCTTGTAAACCTCTGTACCACTATTAGGTGTTACCTAGAATCTATCGAAATATCGAAAATATTTATCACTTTTGTTTAAATACCTCTGTACCACTGTTAGGTCTTCAGTTGTCTGATGATGGGATAGTTGAATTCCCGAAACTCGAGTCACAAGAAAATGTGTAATATATATTTTTATTGGTAGTAAAACTCTTTCACTTGAACGGTGAACTTTTGAACGGTGGATAACGACAGGGTACAGTGTTGGCAAACAGCAACCATCTCAAAGTTTGAGTATCAAAACAGATTAAATCAGTCTTCTACAATTTCAAAAATATTTTTATTCAAAAAACTTTCAGAATTAAATTAGTCTCATAAGCTTATATTTAATAGACGTATAAAATCAAAACCCAATATACAATATGAAATGGAATAAATAAACCAACAACTATAAATTGTCAATTAAAATAAATAAATAAATATTTGAAGGAGGCAACATTTTGTTTCTGTTCTTACAATTATGAAAACTAATTCCGTTCCAAAAATACAAAAAATAATTCAAGGATTTCTCAGAAAATATAATTCATTTGAAATATTTGATACTGGTGTCCCAGAAGTCGACGTCAAGCCAGAATCAGGTAACGGGTTAAGTCATATTTGTCATCAGAAAAATATAAAAGAAAATCCAAGTCCTGTATTTTTCAAATTATATTGCAAAAAGTGCAATATAATTTGAAAAATACAGGACTTGGATTTCCATTTATATTTTTCTGATGACTATTATGACTTAACCTGTTACCTGATTCCGGCCTGACGTCGACTTCTGGGATACCTGTATATTTAAATATTTAAACAAGTTAAGTCAAAAATCTCTCAAAACATGCATTATTTCTTCAAAAAACAATTAGAATTCCGATAGGGTCTTCATCTGTCCTAATTCATATTTAAAAAATAAAATCAATCAACAACAAATATAACTCACCTAAAAGTTCCTGAGATCATCGCTTTGAAAAACTAACTTTATATTTATATTTATATTCTATGTTCGTCACAAAAATCACAGAAAGCTGTAAGGTATTATAAGGTCTTCTTTAAAAACTTGATATTCCACAATGAGATTTTTATTCAAGCCTAAATATAATTATATATTACGTATAAAATAAAATAATAAGAAAAGGCTTTTTACTTGATAGAAGGAATATAACAAAATTTGAATATCAAAACAGATTTGATCTGTCAGTCTTCTACAATTTTAATTTGAGAAAAAAATTTTATTCAAAAATCTTTTAGTGTAAGCACAGCGCATATTTAATAGACGTGTAAAATCAAAACTCAATATACAATATCAAATGGATTGAATTTTATACGTCTATTAAATATAAGCTGTGCTTAAGAGACATTAATTTAATTCTAAAAGTTTTTTGAATAAATATTTTTTTGAAATTAAAATTGTAGAATACTGACAGATTAAATCTGTTTTGATATTCAAATTTCTTCCATAATAAAAACTAAAAAAAACAAAAAATTAATTTCTTTATCGTACTTCGGTAGCATAAGTCAAAAAGTGGCCAATAGTTTTTCAAAATTAGATGTTAATATTGCTTTCAAAACACGAAATAAATTATCATCCGTACTATTTAATGCGAAGGACCCAACTCCAAACATACATAAATCGGGTGTTTATGAGTTATCTTATTTGACGTGCAGTAATAAATATATAGGAGAGACGGGACGTTCCTTGCAGACGAGATTCATCGAATATACAATGAATATGTTTAAAAATAGACAAACTTCTACTTTTGCCACTCATTGTTTAGAAAACGGCCATCCTTTTCCGACAATAGATGAACTTAAAATTTAACATGTAGAATCAAAAGGAAAGAAACTTGATTATTCAGAATCTGTTGAAAATTTCAAATTAGTCCACAATAAAAATAATGAATGATTGTACGGATCTATATAAATCCAACATTTTTGAGATATTTAAATAAGTAACATCAGTTTACTTATCTTCTTTGATGTGCCGACGTTCTAATAGTTGTTAAGCGTCCTCTCACTTTAAACCTTTTGACGTGACAACGTCTTATAAATTGGTTTGCCGGGTGACACTTCAAGAAACTGCGTTACGCTACGCTCACGTTATGCGCTGACAATGAGAGCGAGTGAGAGGCACGCGTCCCTTCCACTCGGGCATGGTTAGCCCGCCTAAGAGCGAGAGAGACAGACATAAAAAGTGAAAGGCACGCGTCCCTTCCACTCGAGCACAGTTAGCCCGCCTAAGAGCAAGAGAGACAGAGCGAGAGAGAGAGAGTGAGAGAGATAGGCATAGACACCGGTTCATGTCTTGCGCTTCTATTTCGCTTAGGCGCCTGCATACAAGTTTACACGTTGCCAGTTAATTGTAAAACGATTGTGTAGTGATAATGTGAAGGTAGTTTCGTCCATCGCAACAATTCAAACAGCAAAGGTAAATAATTTCAGACTGATAATATAACATGATGAAATAAATGACTAAGACATAAGTGAATAGGTTATGTTGTAGTAATCACAATGTTGTGGTAGTTTTCAATCAAAAAAGTAGTAGAAATCGTTTCTCTTCCAATAATAATTTGTTTAACTTGAAAAAATGAGCGCGACTTGCTATGTAAAAAATTGAAATAACAATGTTTAACCTCCAACCTGTCAAATCGAAACTTTCAAACATTCAAACCGAGACGACTAATCACTGCGCAAGGTCGTAAGCGCGCGATTTACAAATTTAAAGATCAAATGTGAATTAGTTTTCTCCTTTTAGAAAATACACTTTGAATTAAAATCGATTGATATTAACAATTAATGTGATTTAAATAAATGTTCTAACTTTTAAATTTAGTTTTTATATTTATAACAATGTAAAACAAGTTAAATTTATTAATAACTTATAACAACTGATTGATAAATAAAATTTTGTTAATATGAAATTCAGTGCGAGATTCTTTGTATAAATTAATGTTTTAAATATAATTCTTTGTATAAATAAATGTTTTAAATTGTTACTATTATTTCATCCTTCTTCCTACTATACGAATGAATATTCACATTAAAATTATTTTACCACTCAAAGTCGTTGTCACGTAAAACTTTCGCCCGTATACCGACTTTACAGGCAACAATTTTTTTTAACCTGCTTTTATTACCTCTTCTACCTTTGTATATTTATGAATACCCTGTTCTGCTTGTTGAGTCTTCAGTTGTCTGAAGATGGGGATAGTTAATTCCCGAAACTAGAGTCACAATTAAATGTTTAAATATCCATTTATTCGTAGTAAAACAGTATTTTCTACAACTTTTAATTATGATCAACTACCAAATAGTAACGGCTGAAATTGGTCAAGCCAAGAGAAAAGTTAAGCTATTAAATCAAGATTTTATATTTTGCTAAGTTTCTTACGTATTATGAGTTTGAATTTTTTAAATTGGTGGGATTTGTAGATTAGGGGTTAATCTGATGTTGCACATATTGTGAAAGTTTTTGTATTTTGTCGTGAATGTCATTTTGGACTTATGCTTGTTGATGTCCTATTCGACCAAAGAATAAATAATTAAAATAAAATGAAATGGCCGAAGATGAGCATTTTCATTTTTAGAAAGCTCATTTTCACGTTGGAGGACTGTTTTTTGAGGTATCAGTTAAGAATAAGTGTTATGCTAACCATCGTGAACTGATTGATGCCTTGAAATACAAAATCGAAGTTGCCATTCATAAGATTGAGCCCCTAACAATCTTCAAAGTCCTGATCAAGGTTATCATCCATTTTCATGAGTTGAATAAAACAGTTATCAGGAATCGGACTATATATTTTATTCTCTTCTACAGCTTTTTTCGGCCAACGTTTCAAGACAACACTGTCTCTTTCTCAAGGCTACAATTATTAAAAGATGATGAACACACGTTCTAATAGATCTCTACTTAACCTTACCTTCAAAAACTACTTTTACAGAGACATCAAAATAAGTTTACAAAACATCAAGGTGGTGAACAAAACAGTCAAAGACATATTAAAATAGCTATAGCAAATTGAATAAATTAGTTAAAATTGGATAATAATCCTTAATGTATAGATAAAATTAAATGTGTGACAGGCACAATTACAGTCTAAAATCTAAATCAGGACAAAGTGACAATTAATCTGTCAATGTCACCCACACCGGAAACAAAGTACCAACTGTAGTAACAAAACTGGTTAAAATGGACATTCACATAGTATGTAAAATAGAAAGTCAAAACTAGAAGAAAATGGGTTTCAAGTTAAACCCAGTAAACAATCATAAAAACCACTTAAACTCTTAACATCTTCTCTGAAATTGACACTTAATGAGCTTCTAATGTGTATCATCTCACTAATGTTTCTCTTATACAGGTGTTTTTCTCTGTCTAAAATAGATGTGTCTGAAAAGTTGAAAGAATGGAGTTGGGTGTGCGCATGTGCCGTGAGTGCAGTCTTATTCTGGTTGTTAATGTTCTTTATATCATATTTGTGTTGTTTAATCCTTTCTTTGAGGTGTTGTCTGGTTTGACCAATGTACGATTTATTACAATCATTGCAAGGAATTTTATAAACTAATTCCGACTGCCACTCATTGGGAATCTTATCTTTAATTTTAGTGAAAAACTTATTCGTAGTACAGACATTATAAGAAGCACAGGCACACTCAACCTGATTGAAAATTTTATTAATCCTGGACGACAGATCAGGTATAAACGGGAACTTGAAAAATTTCTTTTCAGGGACGGTCAATTCATTTGAGACACTTGTGTTAGATCTACTATTGAGAAATCTGTTTATGGTTTTATCAATAAATTTACAAGGGTAGTTGTTTTCTATTAATATGTTCCTAACCTTGAGGAGGTTTTTTTCTTTATATCTTTCATTACTTAGTACAGTGGCCCTGTTGACTAAATTCTTTACAACATTGATCTTCTGAGTAATGCTGTGATTACTATAATAGTTAATAATTCTATCTGAGCTGATATTCTTCGTGTACCAATCTGACTCCAAATCCTGACCCACCCTAATAACCAACAAATCTAAAAATGGTATGGTGTAATCAACTTCAACCTCCATTGTAAATCGCAAATTACCATTATAGGAATTGAATAAATTCAAGATGTATTCGGTCTTATCATCAGGTATCAAAAGAATAGTATCATCTACATAAACCTTCATAAGTGGAATATCAAAATCCACACTCGCTCTCACATACTCAAATAAATCATTCATAACTAAGGACGCAAAACTTGGACTCGTGGGAGCTCCCATTGGGGTGCCAAATATTTGTTTGTAGTATCTAGAGTTAAACAACAAATAACTTCTTTCGAAGCAAATGTTAACGAACAAAATGAATGTACTTTTGTCTAAGTCCGTAAAGTTACTGATATATTGCCAACGTCTGTTAATGATGGAAATGACAAGTTCTCTTGGTATGTTTGAAAACAAGGACACAACGTCTAATGACACCAAAATGTAACTATCTGGTACAACCACACGGTTAAGTGTTTCGACCAATTTCCATGAGTTCTTAATGTCAAAAATTGAAGTAGAAAGGACATCAAAGAGAACACTATGTAAGAACTTCCCAATATTATATGTGGGGGCATTTGTGTCGTCAACAATAGGCCTCAAACTTAAATTAATCTTATGTGTTTTCCTCAAACAATAAAGCCTGGGAGGTAAACTGTTAGATCTTGTTAAGGTTTTATACTGACTTTCTGTGATAAGTCCATTGTTCTTGAGCCGTTTCAACGTACTATTGATGTCATCTTGAAACTTTTTGGTAGGATCCTTATCCAAGTGGAGATAAGTTTTCTCATCATCTAACATACGTTTCACCTCAACCATGTATTCGGTTTTATCCATGATGACGGTAGTATTGCCCTTATCTGAGCGTCCTATGATAATATCAGGATTGTCTCTAATGAAGTTAGAAGTAGCCTTTAATTGTCTGGTGTTTGGTTGTTGTTCCTGCCTTGTATCTCTCCTGTCCAAATAATTACAAACAGTTTTCACACATTCCATTCTGTATCTGTTTTTAGACTCCTCCGGTAAAGGTCTAGTGGAAATACAACTTTCAATATCTTTTATTATTTCCACCATTGGTATCTTTGGTGGTAGAAGACCATGTTTAGGGCCCAACCCCAATACAACTTTGACATCATCAGGAATGTTAAGGGTAGTATAATTTTTTATATATTTATCACATGTATAGTCCGATTCCTGATAACTGTTTTATTCAATCTTCAAAGTATTGAAAAATTGGGTTCATTGGATGGAGCACTGTAGCCAGTCGTGGTGGTCATTTGAATAATGTACTATGTATTTCTAATAAACTAAGAAGTCTGAAAAAATTTTCATTTGTTTCTGATCTATAGCCGATTAAAAATGATTATTATAAAAACGAGCACGTTGAAGGTTCTAACGAAAAGTCTGTATTTCTTCAGCTCTTTTGCTCTTTAAAATAATTCATAAATCCAAAAATAAAAATCATGACAGTTTTGACGGCTCATTCTGAAACATCGAACCCAACCCTCGCGTCAAAACTAATTCGACAAGACATCCAAGAGGGGAATAAACATAAAATATTGCTTCACACTGGAGGAAACACACCATCCCTCCGATGTTTTCCCCCATCGAGAATGAGGATAATTTAAATAGAACGCCAAAAACGAATGATTTGTAAGGGTATTTTATGAATTGCGTTGGAGCTGAGTGTGATTACTTATCTCTTTATGCTCTTTGCTCTCTAGAAGAAAGAGACACTTGACCCGAATTCTTGTCGAAGGGTGAGTGAATATTTGGGTTATTTTCCGACGTTCCCAGGGGAAGGGAAAAGTCGTAATAGGACCTTTTTCCATCACTGTATCAGACATTTTCGAGGAATCGACCAGTCTGTCGAATCGGCAATGTCCATTTGCTGGAATGCCTCCGAGAAATTCTTCTGCTTCGTGATGAATGTAGCGGATAGTAAGGAATCCCTTCCCTACGATTCAATTTTCCGAGAAACATTATACAGGGTGTCCCAGAATGAATGCACTGAAGCACTGTATAGAAGAGCTATTTGCCGCTCTGAAAAAAAAATACAAAAAATCTTTCCCCGGTAGAAATACTTTTTTATACTATAGAAATTTAGTTTGATATAGGTCAAGTAAATACTGGTTGGAGGTAAATATGTTGTATTTGCCGACGTTTCGACCTGAATAGGGCTATCCTCAGGGTACTAGAAAGTAGGATTTTAAAGTCTTATACGGCAACAATAATAAATTTGTATAAAAAATTTGTTGCCTGTAAAGTCGGTATACGGGCGAAAGTTTTACGTGACAACGACTTTGAGTGGTAAAATAATTTTAATGTGAATATTCATTCGTATAGTAGGAAGAAGGATGAAATAATAGTAACAATTTAAAACATTTATTTATACAAAGAATTATATTTAAAACATTAATTTATACAAAGAATCTCGCACTGAATTTCATATTAACAAAATTTTATTTATCAATCAGTTGTTATAAGTTATTAATAAATTTAACTTGTTTTACATTGTTATAAATATAAAAACTAAATTTAAAAGTTAGAACATTTATTTAAATCACATTAATTGTTAATATCAATCGATTTTAATTCAAAGTGTATTTTCTAAAAGGAGAAAACTAATTCACATTTGATCTTTGAATTTGTAAATCGCGCGCTTACGACCTTGCGCAGTGATTAGTCGTCTCGGTTTGAATGTTTGAAAGTTTCGATTTGACAGGTTCGAGGTTAAACATTGTTATTTCAATTTTTTACATAGCAAGTTGCGCTCATTTTTTCAAGTTAAACAAATTATTATTGGTTGAGAAACGATTTCTACTACTTTTTTGATTGAAAACTACCACAACATTGTGATTACTACAACATAACCTATTCACTTATGTCTTAGTCATTTATTTCATCATGTTATATTATCAGTCTGAAATTATTTACCTTTGCTGTTTGAATTGTTGCGATGGACGAAACTACCTTCACATTATCACTACACAATCGTTTTACAATTAACTGGCAACGTGTAAACTTGTATGCAGGCGCCTAAGCGAAATAGAAGCGCAAGACATGAACCGGTGTGTATGCCTATCTCTCTCACTCTCTCTCTCTCTCTCTCTCGCTCTGTCTCTCTTGCTCTTAGGCGGGCTAACTGTGCTCGAGTGGAAGGGACGCGTGCCTTTCACTTTTTATGTCTGTCTCTCTCGCTCTTAGGCGGGCTAACCATGCCCGAGTGGAAGGGACGCGTGCCTCTCACTCGCTCTCATTGTGAGCGCATAACGTGAGCGGAGCGTAACGCAGTTTCTTGAAGTGTCACCCGGCAAACCAATTTATAAGACGTTGTCACGTCAAAACATAACATAACACGAAAATTAAAAACAAATATCACCCACATCCAAGCTGTTACTCCAGTGTTCTGATAGATAAAATGGGAATACTCTTAAAAGGCCTTAAGCCCAAATATTTCCCAGGAATTAGGGTAGTATAAAATTTCTCGAATTTATTTTAGATGTTTGGAAATATATCAGTTCTTGCAGTCGCAATAGTTTGATAGTCATCAAACACAGTTGAAATTTGAATATCAAAACAAATTAAAATATGTTTGTCTTCTACAATTTCAATTTCAAAAAAATTTTTATTCAAAAAACTTTTAGAATTAAATTAATGTCTAAAATAAGCACCGCTTACGTTTAATAGACGTATGTAATCAAAACTCAATATATAATGTCAAATGGAATAAATTGACTTATTCGAATATTTAAATATATTGAATATTTCAAATAAATTATATTCTTTCAGAAGTCCTTAAGGTGTGTTCACGTTTTTAAAAGGCAATTGGTGTTCTTAAAGGTAAGACCAGAAACAAAATTTTGTATCCTTTAAATATTTATTTATTAATTTTAATGACTTTCTTATATCTGTTGGTTTATTTATTCCATTTGACATTATATATTGAGTTTGATTATATACGTCTATTAAACGTATGCGGTGCTTATTTTAGACATTAATTCAATTCTTAAAGTTTTTTGAATAAAAATTTTTTTGAAATTAAAATTGTAGAAGACAAACATATTTTAATTTGTTTTGATATTCAAATTCTGTTATATTTCTTCTATCAAGTAAAAAGCCTTTTTCTATTTTATTTTATATATAAACACAGTTGACATGCAAATTAAGACTAGCATGTCCTCTGTTGCAGCGAAGAAATAAAAACAAATGCGTTCACCGGAAAACAACACACAATCATATATACGTAACTTGTACAGGGCTTTTTAAAATGCCTTTATAGATTGCACTCAATTTTCGACGTCTTGTTTTCTGTTCATACTATTAGGATGTTTTTTGATTTAAATCATTTCATTTAGTAGTATTTTCTTATAATTGTTTTGTTTGCCTAAAATAGCGACATTATTAAAATCGAAGTTATGTTGTTTGTCCTCAAAATGCTAAGCTAATACTGTCTTATTTTTTGCATTGGTAGCCGGTCTTATGCTTCATTTATGCTCAGAAATTCTCGTCTTGAAATATCTTCGGGTTTGACCTATGTATATATCATTACATTTATTACATAGTATTTTGTATATGACATTGGTTTGGATATCTTTATTATGAGCATATTTTCTAAAGTATTAGCAGAGTTGTATTCAATAAAATGATCAAGTTCAATGTACTCGATAACGCCCAACATGGTTTTAAATCGGGTCACTCGACGAAACAGCTGCAATTTCCTTTGTTTCATTTTTGATTATAGTTGACAAGTGTTACAATTAGGGTTTTCTGGTTGTATTTTCAGATTGGCTCCGAAGCTATCTTGAGGGTAGATCCGTTTTAGTAAAAGTTGAAGGCTGCCTATCTGACGTGCACGATTTTAGTATGGGAATGCCACAAGGATCCGTCCTTGGGCCCCTTCTGTTTTTGCTTTTCATTAACGATCTCCCTGTTAATTTAAGAGCAATATTCCTTAAATTGCTCGAGTGTAGATGCTTTTCTTCTTCGATAGAGGGTTTTTGTTGAGACTGTTCGCTGATGATGCTTCGGTAGTGATTTCGGCCCCAACATTCGAAGAACTTCATGCGCTCTGTGAGCTACTATCACAAAGCTTTCTGAACTGGTGTCATAAAAGTATCCATATTGATTCTGTTTGCAAAAAACTGAACAGTTCTTATTTTGCCATAAATAGGGTGATTCTCTTGGAATCGCTCATAAATATTTAATATAGTTTAGTTAATAGCCACCTTTCGTATAATATTCTACTGTGGGGAAACTTTTTGGATGTTGGAAGGTCTTTCATAATACAAAAATGTACTTTACGTATGATATTCAAAATACCTCCAAGTTCGTCCTGTAGACCCATATTTGTACAAAACAATATTATGACTTTACCATCCATTTTCATTTTCAAATGTCCAATATATACGAAGGAAAATGAGAAAAAAATTGTACATTTGTCTAGTTTTCATAATTATGGTAGCAGAAGTGAGAGAACATTATAGGTTCCCAAACACAGAACAACTAAGTAAGAGATGTCTCCTATGTATCGGGTGTTTTTTTAGAGTAATAGAACTTTCGATAGGGATTACTGTGATTTGACAGAAGGTAGAAGCCATGTTGTTCTGACATTTCTGTTCAGTAAACATTGACAAATTATCATGAAAAGACTCACGCCGCAACAACGTTTACAAATTGTTGAAATTTATTTTCAAAACCAGTGTCCTACTCGCCAAACTTATAGAGCACTTCGTGAAATTTATGGTTTACATAATCGTCCATCAGAGCAGCTTATTGGTCGAACTATCGATAGATTTCGGACAAAATTTTCTCTATTCGATACAACAACGACAACAAGAAAAATAACTTTACGTACAGAAGAAAATAACGCTGCTGTGAGTCATAGAGTTAATGATGATTCAGATTTGTCTATTCGTCGGCGTTCAAAACAGGTTGGACTTCACCACATGGAAAATTTTGCATAAAGATCTTGGTCTACACCCATACAAGATCCAACTGGTTCAAGAACTTAATGAGCGTCGTTTGTTAGCTGATTGGGCCCTAGAACGTAAAATTGTGTTTAGTGATGAAGCTCATTACTGGTTGAACGGCTAAGTACACCAGCAAAATTGCCGTATATGGAGTGAAAACAATTCTCAAAAAGTTCTGCAGGTTCCATTGTATCCTGAAAAATGCACTGTATGGTGTGCTATTCACGCTGGAGGCATCATCGGTCTATATTTCTTTAAAAACGATGCTGGAGATAATGTTAGAGTGAATGGTGCTCGTTACAGATCGATGACCAATGATTATTTGTTTCAAAATTTGAATGATATCGACCCAGAAGTGTTTTCGTTCCAACGAGATGGTGCTACACTTCATACTGCTACCGTAACAATTGATTTATTGAAAGAAAGAATTGGCGATAACATTATTTCGAGAAATGGTCCAATTAATTATCCCCAAAGATCATGCGACATAACTCCACCGGATTATTTTCTTTGGGGTTATGTCAAGTCATTGGTTTATGCCGATAAACCAGAAACAATAGACGCTTTGGAAGCCAACATAACTCGTGTTATTGATGAAATAAGGCCTGAATTACTCGAAAAAGTGGTCCAAAATTGGTCTGGTCGAATGCGGTACCTCAGAGCTAGTCGTGGTGGACATATGCCGGAAATTATTTCTAAAACATAAATGTCATAAAATTATCTTTCAAATAAAAAAAATTCGCTTCAATCTTAATTTGAATGTGTTTTATTTTAATTTAAAGTTCTATCACTCTAAAACCAACACCCGATATCAATGTGTTAAGCCTTATAACCGTTTGCCCCACAATATTCGATCTCTTGTTTTAAATAATTGAAAAAAAAACTGTTGAAAAGTTAATATTGAGTAGATGTTATTATACAGTAAACGATTACCTCCATGATGTTATTGTGATTAGCTGATTAATATTTTTTTTTCATAGACAGTACAATGTAATACCTGAAGAAGCCACATCGTGGTGAAACAATTGTTGTATTAGTACAAACATTTTTGTGGAAATAAATTACTGTCTTATATACATTTTTTTAATATTTTTTTTTCCTCGGTATGACTTATCCTATACATTTATTTGTCTCAGAGGATTAATAAATTATTATTATTATCAGTAAATATTTTGATTTTGCCGTGATGAATTTGCCGTTTCATCAGCAGATCTGCAGCGGTCTCAATAGCAAATAGTTCTGCCTGAAATATGGTTTGAACAAGACTCAATGAGATGTTGATCCTCGATTTGTTCTCAGAGACTCTCGCTCCGTTTCCGTTCGTCGTTCGCGAACCATCTGTGAACAAGCAAGGTCGGTCCTCAATAGAACCTCAGCATACTGAGTCCATTCGTCCCGGCTGGGGACGAACAAGGAATTTTTCCTTTTTACTAGGCAGGCACATTACAACTACGTTCCCAAGGTTCAACAATCTAGGCCTAACAAATATGTCTCATTAAATAATTTGAAATAAGGTTATTCTGATTTTCACAAATTTTTATTGTTAAACTCACAACAATTGTTTCGCTATCACAGTAGCATCATCAGGCAAGATCACATTTTGAATAACTAAGCTTGTTTCCGAAATCCGTGGCTATTTATATTACAGTAACTACAATAAATTTTTATTGAGCACTAAAACCCAAAAAAGGGTCTCTGCAAATTTATTGTAGTTACTGTAATATAAATAGCCACGGATTTCGGAAACAAGCTTAGTTATTCAAAATGTGATCTTGCCTGATGATGCTACTGTGATAGCGAAACAATTGTTGTGAGTTTAACAATAAAAATTTGTGAAAATCAGAATTTCAAATTATTTAATATGGATTTTCACCAAGTAAGGACTGATACAATTCAATAAATATGTCTCATTTTTTCCTAGAAAGAAAAATTTCTGTAAAATGAATAAGCAAGAATTTTTTGTGTCCATTCTAACGAACTTAGAGATAATATAAAATGACAGGACTCAATAGGCGGATTTAACTCATTCACGAACTCAATTCATCCTTGAAAGCTTCGCTGAAAATTTCAAGCAAATAGAATATCAGCCTGGAAACGGCCAGATGAACGAAATTGGTCGACAAATTTTCACACGTGGTCATAATTAGGAAAACATATCCATGAAAATAAAATGAGAAGTGCGCGTAAAAGTGTAAAATTCCTTCTAATAGCGCACTGAAGGAGGCAAATAAATGCTTCCTTTCTTTATATAAAATTTATTTAAATTTTCGTTTCGAAATTCTGGCCTATCTAATTCCATTACGTACAGGTAAGGTTCTAGGTATATTTATTATGTGGAAACCACCCGGTTGAGGAGTTCTTTAATTAACTGAAATGTTGTGCAAGCATTGGTTAATTTGCTTTTCGTGTGAAACAAGTCGACAAACTAGGCTCACAAATTAATGAACGCATGCACCGAAGTTGGGAATTATAGAAGGTTGCGGGTACACAGGAAACTTGATATTATAGTAAAATTCAAAATAGAATTTCAAGAGAGCAGTCATTTTAATTGCTGCCATTTCTTAATTAAGTTTTCAGAGTGCCTTTCGTGAATATTCGTTTTCACTCAAAGCACTTACGAATCCTTCAGAAAAATGAAATTAATTTCAACATCCACGTCTCTTATATCGGAGCAATTCCACTAAAATAGTGGAATTGCAGTTTGATTAGTCAGCATGATGTGGTTATTGCCTGTTTTCAAAGTTTCCATGTTGTTAATTTTCATTGGAACATACATTTTGTAAATACTTTTCTCCTGACTTGTTTGCAGAAGCTAAGATTATATTTTTGAATAAGTCATAAAAAATTAGTTTCCAAAAAATTATTATTTGAAATGCAATTTTCTGTAATTAGATAAAATGAAGAAATCTGTCAGAAGTTTATAGCAGTACCTATACGGTTAACATGTGAAAAGTGGACGAAAATGATTCCATTCTATAACATCTTGTGTATTACTGTCGTATCACGTAGGACTCACCGACGTTGTTGCCAGATTTCTTGTATGCGGCTTATGTTTGAGAAGGTTGTGATTGAATGTATATTGAGGGAAGAAATGAAATTAATACTTAAATTTGGTAATAAAGGGTGATTTCAGATTGATAGCAATAATTTCAATTTCAAGGTGGTGAAGGCTAGAAGTGGGATAAAAAATGTATTTATTAGAGTTTTAGATTATTTGAAATATTTCGTATACTCTCGATAATCAAAGAGATTCACATATGTTGATTTCTTAATCAATTGAATTGCATTATTCTTCCTATTATGTTGTTTATTATGTTCATTTCTGCACTCACCACTCAAGTTGTTTGTATCGGGTGTTTTTTCTAGAGTGATAGAACTTTAAATTGAAATAAAACACATTTAAATTAAGTTTGAAACAATTCTTTTTTTCAATTTGAAAGATAATTTTATGACATTTATGTTTTAAAAATGATTTCTGGCATACGTCCACTACGACTACCTCTGAGAAACCGCATTCGACCAGACCAATTTTGGATCACTTTTTCGAGTAATTCAGGCCTTATCTCATCAATAACACGAGTTATGTTGGATTCCAAAGGGTCTATTGTTTCTGGTTTATCAGCATAAACCAATGATGAAAATAATCCAGTGGAGTGATGTCGCATTATCTTGGAGGCCAATTAATTGGACCATTTCTCGAAATAACGTTATCGCCAAATTCTTCTTTCAAAAAATGAATTGTTACGGTAGCAGCATGAGGTGTAGCGCCATCTTGTTGGAACCAAAACACTTCTGGGTCGATACCATTCAAATTTTGAAACAAATAATCATTGATCATCGATCTGTAACGAGCACCATTCACTGTTACATTAGCTCCAGCTCCATTTTCAAAGAAATATGGACCGATAATACCTCCAGCGTGTAAAGCACACCATATAGTGGATTCTTCAGGATGAAAGGAACCTGCAGAACTTCTTGAGGATTGTTTTCACTCCATATACGGCAATTTTGCTTGTTAACATAGTCCTTCAACCAGAAATGAGCTTCATCACTAAACACAATTTAACGATAAAAAAGTGGATAAACTTCAAGCTGTTCTAGGGCCCAATCAGCAAACAAACGACGCTCATTAGTGTCAAGTGGCTTTAGTTCTTGAACAAGTTGGATTTTGTATGGGTGTAGATCAAGATCTTTACGCAAAATTTTCCATGTGGTGGATGCACAGAGTCCAACTTGTTTTGAACGTAGACGAATAGACAAATCTGGATCATCATTCACACTATGACTTACAGCAGCGATATTTTCTTCTGTACGTACATTTCTTTGTCTTGTTGTTGTTGTTGAATCGAATAGAGAAAATGTTGTTCGAAATCTATCGATAGTTCGACGAATAAGCTGCTCTGATGGACGATTATGTAAACCATAAATTTCACGAAGTGCTCTATAAGTTTGGCGAATAGAACACTGATTTTGAAAATAAATTTCAACAATTTGTGAACGTTGTTGCGGCGTGAGTCTTTCCATGATAATTTGTCAATGCTTACTGAACAGAAATGTCAAAACAACATGGCTTCTACCTTCTGTCAAATCACAGTTATCCCTATCGAACGTTTCATCACTCTGAAAAAAACACCAATAGATGTCCTAGAAAAGATAAAATCATTATTATGGAATGTATTCTATCTGAAACCAGAAAATGTTTTAAAAATGATTGAGATATTATTCATGTACGTTTATTATAGAGACATAAATAATATCTCAATTATTTGTAATACATTTTCTGGCTTCAGATACAATCCAAAGTAATTATTGTATCGGATCAAGGACATATTCCAACTACTAAAAGTTTCAGTCGATGGAAGTCCGAAATGAAAATAATTGAATTAGTCGATCAGTCTAGCCGTTAATGGGTGAAAAGGTGAAAAAGAGTAGACACACATTTAAATTCATATGTGAATGTGTTATGGATTTACAGAAACAAAAAATTTGGAAATGAGAGATGAATTGCGAGAAATTTCAATCCCTGAAATTTCCACTGTTTGTATTTTCAATTACATAGATGTCCCTGAGAGGTATTCGTTTTATATTTGAACTTTTTAAACGATATCAGATGTCGACACAGAAATGAACTTGATTGCTTTCGGATCAATAATTGCCATGAAAATTGAATATCTACATTGAGCAGTGATTCCACAAATGTGGGAAATGCCGATAAACTTTTCGACATGTGTTTCACTTGCATGAAACGGATCAATGATCAATACTGATTTTTGGAGAATTACAAGTTACATTAGAAAGATTTATTGAAATGGAAGAAAAATCCTTGTTTTTCAAAAATTCGCAAGATGAAATATGCTGTTGACATATGTGTCTTGGGTTTTATCACCTTTAATAATAATAATAATAATAATAATGAAACTTTATTTTCTTAGTGACATGCAAAAGCATGTATAGAATCTACCAAAGGACAATGTTTAAAATATAAAGTAAAACTGAAACGTTAAAACTCTTCCAGGGAACAAAATCCTTTTAACAGGTGTTTCTCAAGAATATGCTAGAACGCTTTCAATATTATACAAGATTTAATTTCAGCCGGAAGTTTATTGAATAACCTTTGCCCAGTCACAATGGGTGATCTATATAAACGACCTGTGCATGATATAACAGCATCAGTTGTTTCTGTGTTAAAATTGATCTCATATTTCGCAATGGGTAGCTGAGAGAGTTCAGTTTCGAAATCACCGCCTCAGAGTGTCTCCTCCACTCGATGTATAGGCCTAAAAACCTTACACATGATACACTTTGCAAAACTTCATTCCTACAAACCTACATGAATGGTTTTGCCTTCCATGAAAATGTATTGACTGAGTTTTTGCTGCATTTAAATGCAGTGAATTCATGCAGAACCAGTCGTACAGATCAGGGAGAACTTAATTACACCTTTCGTCAAGGGAATGACCAGATTTTTCCGAAATAAGTATAGACGTATCATCCGCATACAACGTGAAATATGTAGATGTCATTTACATATATGAGGAACAATATTGGGCGTCTACCACTGACCCTTGAGGCACACCCACACCAATATCAAGACAATACGAACTACAGATAGTCACCATTTGCCAAGTCACACATGAAAGACTAACGTACTGAAGACGTGCGTTCAGATAAGATTTTATCTATGCAAGGGCAAGTCCTTCAACGCCAATTTCAATTAATTAATTTCTTAGGATTTTTTGGATTACCCAATCGAAAGCCCTGCTGAGATCACAGAAGATTCCAACAGGGTTTTCATAAAAGCAGTGCACTGCCCGTGGATTTACTTTCCTAAAATCCATGCTGGTTGTCTACTATCAAATTATTTTGCTTCAAGTACAAATTCAGTCTGTCTAAATAGGCATATTCAAAAATTTTTGGAAATAAGAAAGATAATCTTCTTTAATGAAAATGCTGATGTATCATCAAAGCCATCTTATTTCTTATTTATAGTTCAGCCAATAATATTTAAATAAGGTCACTCTGATTTTCACAAATTTTTATTGATATGTTCACAACAATTGTTTCGCTATCACAGTAGCATCATCAGGCAAGATCACATTTTGAATAACTAAGCTTGTTTCCGAAATCCGTTGCTATTTATATTACAGTAAATACAATAATTGTACTTGTGCATGGCAATGGAAAGTAGCCTACATTTCCTCAATCCATAAAAAAGAGACTAAACAAAATTGTGCTAATTATAGGGGCATTTCAGTGACAAGCACGATGAGTCGCCTCTATGGAAGGATTCTCAGAGATCTTATAAAATCCGAATACAGCTGTCAAGAGGAAGAGGAACAGTCTGGGTTCAGAGCTGGTAGAACATGCACGGATAACGTTTTCTGCTTGAAACAACTGGTAGAGAAACGACTGAGCACAAACCAAGAAACGCATCTTATGTTCATAGACCTTCACAAAGCATATGGTACAGTACCCGTTAAAAAACTATGGAATGTATTACAGGAGTCGAATATTAATCACATTCTAATTAAGGCCCTACAACATCTTTATGAGAATTCAGAATCAAGAATAAAAGTAGGTAATAGAATATCAAGAAGTTTTCCGGTCAGCAAAGGATTGCGTCAAGGCTGCTGTGTATCAACCACGCTCTTCAAAATCTATGTTGCCAGAGCTCTTGCTCTTTGGAAGAGAAAATGTAGGGGAATGGAAATAGACCTGGGCAACACTTGTCTTTTTACGCTCCAGTTCGCTGATGACCAAGTCATAATTGCTAGTGAAAAGGATGACTTGGAATATATGACCCGAAAGTTGCAGGAAGAGTATAACAATGGGGCCTAGAACTTAACACCGAAAGGACCAAATATCTTCCCATCGAAGGGGAATTAGCAAACATTCAACTCGATACAGAAGAAATCGCTTCCTGCACTAGCTACACATACTTGGGGGTTGAATTTGATATTACAGGCAAGGACGATCGGGAAATTCAGAAACGGATAAACCAAGCCAGGGATCTTATCTCATGTTTAAATGGAGTCTTTTGGAGTAATGAAATAGGAAAAAAGCGAAAATACAACATCTACGAAACAATGATTAAGAGCTCATTATTGTATGGATCGGAAACGTGGCGAATCATAGAGAATTACAAAAGGAAACTGGAGGCCACAGAAATGGATGTGTTTGGACGAACATTAGGGATATCTAGAAGGGACCGAATACGGAATGAAAATGTTCGAATGAGAATGGGAATAGAAGAATCGCTCATGACGGACGTTGAACGCAGGCAACTTGCTTGGTACGGACATGTACAGAGGATGGATGATGCTAGACTACCAAAGCAGATGATGGAGTGGATACCATCACATCGTAGAAAACGAGGAAGACCGAGAAAAACTTGGATGGGGGGGGGTTTCTAAAGCGATGAGCTCAAATATATATATATATATATATATATATATATATATATATATATATATATATATCTAACGGTTACTTCCGGGACTTTTTTTATTTTCGTTGTATATAGGTTCATTCGGTCATACATAAGGTACTGTTTTCAATGGTACTTGAATTTTGAAAAATGGGCCGGTTGTTTAGATTTTATTTCGATTTTTTGAATAACCATCAGTTCCAAGACATTTCAGAGTATATATTTAGTTCATTTGTTGATTGTGTTTAATTTTGATTCGTTGGATCATATATAGAAATCTTGTGTCACTGTTTGAATCATTGACCTATTTTCGTTCAATATCGATCATTTCTTATGCAATATTGGGTCACTTCATGTTGATGATCATTGGCATTTTTCCCGCTCGGATCGAATAATACTCAAAACTTGTGGGTAAATTCAACTCTGTACATCCGACCTGATGGTTCAGAAGCTATTTACAATACAAATTAATCTAAAAAATTCGGTAAATTAAAACAATTGTATAAATTACTATGTTTTACTACCAATAAATTGAAATTTTACACATTTTACTGTGACTCGAGTTTCGGGAATTACTATCTGATCTTCAAAGTAATATACCCTTATATCTTTCTGTATGAGCTATGGAATCATTACTTCTGCATCAAATTGATAGTTTCTGTAAAACCTGAAGTTTTTAGATACTGTATTGTTTCAGCCGTTACTATTTGGTAGTTGGTCATAATTAAAACAAGTTGTAGAAATTACTATGTTTTACTACAAATAAATTGACATTTTACACATTTTAATGTGATTCGAGTTTCGGGAATGAATTATCCCATCTTCAGACTGAAAACTTAACAAGCGGTACAGGGTATTTATGTATAGAAGAGGTGATAAAAAACAGGTTAAAAAAGAGAGGGCTCCTAACAATTGTTGGAATGTCGGTACGGCAAATAAGATTGGTAAGATGTTACTTATTTAAGTATTGAGATTGATAAACAGATGTTACTTATTTAAATATCTCAAATATTTTGGATCCGTAGTCATTCATTATTTTTATTGTGAACTTATTTGAAAATTTCAACAGATTCTAAATAATCAAGTTTCTTTCCTTTTGTGTCTTCATGTAAAATTTTAAGATTATCTATTGTCGGAAAAGGATGGCCGTTTTCTAAACAATGAGTGGCAACAGTAGAAGTTTGTTTAATTTTTATGAAATTCATTTTATGTTCGTTGAACCTCGTTTTGAAGGAACGTCCGTTTGTCCTATATATTTATTATAATACTGCACGGCGAACAAGATAACTCATGTGTATGTTTGGACTTGGGTCTTTTGCGTTAAATAATAGGGATGATAATTTGTTTTGCGTTTTGAAAGCAATATTAACATCTAATTTTGAAAAACGATTTGGTTTATAGCTAGTTCAGATTGTTTCTGTCGAATTTATATTATAATTAAATAAATTTATATTGAACGGGGAAGTACACCGACAAAATTGTAGATATTGGTCAGTGGAGAATCCTCATTGTGTGAGACACATACGCAGTATCCTCAAAAGGTGAACTATTGGGAAGGTATCATAGGTGACCATGTTATTGATCCTATAATTATAGATAGGAATTTGACAACGGAAAAATATTTGAGTTTGGTTAGAGACGAAGTTGTTCTTGTGCTAGTCAACTTATTTCCTCGTACCAACCGAATGAAAATGTCTGGTTCTAGCAGGATGGAGCCTAAGCTTATTATGATTCAATGGTCAGAACTTACTTAATCGCAATCTTCCCCAATAAATGGATTGGACGAAGAGGTAGTATTGAGTGACCAGCTAGATCGTCAGAGCTCACGCCGTTGGACTTTTTTCTGTGGGCTTATCTCAAGAACAAAAATATGCAACACATCCGACGAGCATCGCAGACCTCAAAGTAAGGATAACTACAGAAATGTGGAATATTTTAACTCAAACTTTAAACAACGTTAAGAACGAGTTTCATAGGAAACTGTGTAGCAGGTGGAGAACATTATAAGCATTTATTTTAATGTATAATATTGAAATCAATTACATAATGTATTTTAATGCTTTCGAAATTTCATCCAATATTATTCATAATATACCATACAAGTTCGATGAAATCGGGTTATTGAGAAGCATTAAAAAATATGAAAATATACAGGATGTTCAATTTAAAATAAAAAGGACGGACTAAGCTGGACGTGCGCGAATCGCCCTGTCTATTTAAATTTATGTTTAAAATGTGCACTATTGAATTTAAAAGTTGACGTGTCTCAGTGTTTTTTATAATTTTCCAACATAAGAACACCAAATTATTCCATAAGTGGTTTCTACACTCTATATTCTTACTGCGTAATTGAGAATTATCCCTGTGTTCCCATATGTTAGATATCTGACGTTTTTGCTCTTATTACAGCTTTCTTTATTTACTGTTTGGGGGCTTGACATTTATTTTATTTTCAAATAAGATTCCCAGGTATTTCATAGAGATTGTTGGTGTTTTACTCATTCCGTTTATTGTTACTGTCGGTGAATTTTGTATGATCTCATGGATGTGAATAACGTATTGTCACTCGTTTAGATTTGGTTTTAGGTGCCACTTTGAAAACCATGCGTTTGTTTTGTCCATGAGCCGTAATTCGATAACTCTCGAAGGAAAACACCTAGAAACTTGAAAATTTCGGATAGATTTAAGGCCTAAATATCTTGGCTATGTTCATTAATGGCCGAAATCGGGCGGGAAACTTAGGATTTATTGACATTGGAGATTTTATTTTACCCATAATTTCTAAAATAATTATCCGATCGAATTGAAATATAATATTTAGTTGTGAAAGGACAGTGGGAAGGCTAATGCATAATTATTTGTCACGTATGTTATTATACTTTTTCAAATTTGAAAATTACCGATTTACCGATTGATACCTATAAATATATCAAGCGGTCTTTCCATTACCGCAGTAAATCCCGTCTGGCAGAGTTGGTAGAGGTATTAAAATTTTTGCAGGTAGGGAGGAAGTTTGTTTTTCGTTCTCTTCTTGCGGAATAATTGAGCTACATATCAAGTTGTAACCAAAGATAATTGAGGTTAGTTATTTTCATAATTTTCTGTGCTGTGTTATAATTTGTTGTGCGAGTAGACTGACGAACATGCGCGCAACAGCTCCACACACAACGTTAGTACTCTTCCCTAATTTTTTGACATGAATCCAATTATTCGCGATGGCTAGGATATCTGAATATTAAAAATAATCTCCACTTTTGTTATATTGAATTGAGTGGATCAATTATATTACTACCACATTCGGAATACCAATGCTAAATATGATAGGAATTATTATTTTCTAGAGTTGTCTATTCATCCGTGGAAGGTATGATTGTCCTGGAAGTATTGGTGAAACGAATATATTAATGACTCGGCTGTTTTTTTCGGTAAATCGCAGTAATCTGTTACTGGTCTATTTATAAAAAGAGGATAATTGAATATTTCTCGGAATAAAATGGGAGTCTTCAATAATTTCAGATTATACTTCATTCGTATGGCTGTAAAAATTTTGCTTTATCATATAATTACAAATGAATATTTGATGGATACGGTCTTTATTTGATGGTAATTCATTTGCAACTAGTAATATATAATAATAAATTAAATTTAATTTCCACAAACCTTTTATTGTTGAATGATAATGGTTTCGCCACACTGTGGCTTAATCATATTCTACATTTGAACTGATTCTGTATGAAAACTTACATAGGTTCTTATATATGTATTGACAGGAATTACAGCAAATGGGACTAAAAATAGAATGGCAATTATTTTGGTATTCCCAGTTAGGCGGACAGATAACGTCAATGGCAATGAAAGTTATTGGGGTTGTCGTTGGTTTTTCCAAATCACATGAAGATATTCCATAGAGGTGCCGTTTCGTGTCCATTTGTTCGTTTAGGAGAATCTTCTGAGAATTATATCGGTTTATTTCAAGCAGTTCTAAGAATGTTAAACTAGACCCTTTACTTTCGATATGTATGTATAATTTCATATTCGTTATTGGATTTATGTTCAAATTCTATTAGATGGTGGGCATATGTGGAATGTGCTGAATTTTAGGTATAGCTCTTTTGATGTTCGTGGATTCTTTTCTTGAACGATCTCCCGTTCTGACCAATAAAAACCATTGGGCAATCCTTATACTCGTAAGTCAACTTACAGACTCCTGATTTATTATCCTTGTTTGATATATCTTTATTATTTTCAATATATTTATTAATGTTATTAATGGTTCTGAAAGCTGCGGGATAATTAAAATTTTTCTTAAAATAATTGGCAGTGTCTTCGGATATTCTATTTATATATAAAATTTATATGAATTCTTTCGGAATGGGGTCTTTTGTCGTAGGATAAACATAACTCAATGCTTTTTTTCAGTTCATTGTTTATCATTTTATCTATGAGGGTTGGGACGAAACGATTGTTAAATGCTATTTGTTTGATTATATTAAGTTTTTTGGAAAAATTTTGGAGGTTCGTCGGTACTTCTAATAATCATCTATGGATAAAGCTATTAAAGGAAGACATTTTTTGATTGAAGGGGTGATTGGAAGTTTTGTAATAATAATAATTATTTTATTTCACCAACAACGATCTACACTATGTATTGTTATATCTGTGTGTAGACTAAATTCATATGAGTTATTTAATATTGTGATATTTAAGTCTAGGAAATTGATACTTCGCTTTCTCTTCTTCATAGGTGAATTCGCAAAGACAGGTGTAGATTATTAATGAAAATTGAAAAGGAGTTTAATTGTCTATTTGTTCCTCTGAAGCAACATAGAATGTCATCTACAAATCTGAACCAATGAAGGAAATATTTGTTCATTGGGTTTGAATGAATTTTTGATTCTAAATCATCCATAATCATTTCTGCTAAAATAGAGCTAAGTGGATTTCCCATGATAAGTCCTTCATTGGAAATATAAGTGATACCATTGAATTAGAAGTATTTCTGTTCGAGACATATTTTAAGACAATTCAGAATATCATTAATTTTTATAGGATTAGTATTGTTTTCAATAACAATAAAGTTATTAATAAAAAATAAATTTTCCAAAAGAACTCAATATAATCAAGCAAATAGCATTTAACAATTGTTTCAACTGAGCCCTTACAGATAAAATGATAAGCCATACACAGAAAAAGATGGCATTAAATTATGTTCATCTATAAATAGAATATCCATAGACATTGCCAATTATTTCAAGAAAACTTTCAATATCATAGAAGTTTTCAGAACCATTGATATATTAAAAATAATGAAGATAAATCAAAGAAAGATAATAAATCAGGAGTCTATAAGTTGACTTCTTATGATTGACCATTGGTTTATATTGATCAGGCCGGCAGATCGTCCATGAAAAGTATACACGAACATCAAAAGAGCTATATTTAAAATTCAACACATTCCACATATGTCAACCATCTAATAGAATTTGAAAAAAATTTCAATAACGAATATGAAATAATGCATATCGATAGGAAAGGATCTAGATCAGGCATGTCTAACTTGATGTCGGTGGTGGGCCAAAACCCGGGATGGAAGACCCGGCGGGCCGCAAAGCAATGGTGTAGGAGAAGGGGAGTGGTGTTGGCCGAACTACCATTATTTTCTTTTTTGGAGATATATCAGATTGATTTACGGTATTAATGAAATCTTATCAATTTTTTATATAATTATTCATTGATTATCCCTTCCTCAAAAAAAATTGAATCGAAAATCTTAAACGCAAAGAGAACTATTATAGAGTATTTATTAAATTTTCAGAAGGGAAGATTTTACAAAAATTATAACAACGATAACTAAGTTTTCTAACTGAACTCAAGTGTTCGTTCGTCAATCAAGATCTTGTATGAGATTGATGTATGAGATTTATTTCCTTTCATCAAAGAAAATGATTGTTCACACTTGTAGGTACTCCCGAACATTGAAAGCATTTTAAAAGCAAATTTTCTCATTTTAACGAATTGATCAAGTAAGTACTTGTGAAATTCCAATATAACAACTATAGTGAATTTTTCTTTCAAATTTGCTTACACTGTATCTCAATCATTTTCATCTGAAGGTGAGGGTAAAGATCATCGATATTGATGGTAAAAAGACCAATGAATATAGTAAAAGTTTTCGCTTAGAACTTAAAATCCTGAGAACGATTTTTAAAATCTGCTAGAAGACGTGTTATATTTTCTGTGTACATTTTGTTCGATACGGGCACACTTGCAGTTTCTGGATACGCTCTACAAGTCGGAAAATGTGACAAAATATCAACAGCTAACTGTTTTTCTGATTGCATCATATTGCACTTGAAAGCTTTCACATGATTATACATATCTGTTATCACTTGTTTTGCTCCTTGCGATTCTGTATTCATGACCAAAAAGTGTGTATCAACCAGAAATGATAGATCTTGTATGAATGCTGAACGTAGAATAGGCTGACATCTTGTCCTTTCACATTCGTGATAGAGCATATTTCGTTTTTCAATTTATAAAATGTATCACATGAAAGCCATCGCATCTCTGCGTAATAAGGTAAATCAGTGTATTCACTTTCTATATCACGTAAAAACGCCGAAAACTGCCGCTGTTTCAATCCTTGTGACATTATGACGTTAATAACTTCTTGGTGAATTGTACAATGAACATGAAGAATGTCTGGTTTTTCACAGCCCGTTTCTTTGATCATTGCATTAATTTACTTCAGTCATGGAAGGAGCTCTGTTGCGATGGAAAACGGTTTCGACAAATCTAAATTGTATTTTTGTAGAAGTTCATAGACGGATATGAAAATATCCTCTCTGGTTGTTGTATCATGCAAAGCTTACTAATTCCAATAATTCTTCATAAACTTTGATATTTTTGTCAACAGCACGGAGAAAAACAGAGAGTTGCGCACATACATCCGTAGTTTCGTTCCAGGCAACAGAAAATGCAATGAAAGAATACAATTTTCTTTTAATCTGAATACTTATATTTGAGTTACTCTCTTAGGTGCAGTATTCCGGAACAAGAATATATTTTGAAAAAGCTTCACGCCCCTGGGACTTACAATTTCAGCGGCCCCTATAAGACATTATCTCGCTAGAACAGCAAATTAATTTTCTTGCTTTGGAGGAATAAATATTAGCTTTTGATTTTTTAACTGCACTTTTAACTGACTTAACTTTTCGTTTCTGCTCATGCCTCTAAACTGGTCTTACTTCTATGGCAATCATAGTGACATTTAATATTATATAATTTTGGGAAACTAGTTGTACTGTTGCTAATCAAGCAAATAATTTAGTCTTCTACTTCACAACATAAAAACTCCAATTCCCACTTTTCTTGAAAGATACGATGCTCATCTGCGAGTTTTCTCTTACTTCCACTAACTTTTTGTTGAAAAAAACATGTTGAAAACAACTACCTCCCCTGTATTCGTGAGAGCGATATTGATGAAGATCTTGGATATATGCTTATGTTAAGCCTACTTTAGAATAAAAGAAGAAAATACTGCGTTCATCCGATAAATAACCTCAGGGAGGCTCGAAGTGAGTTTCATTTACTGGTGAAGGAACAAATTCCATCAATATTTCAGGATGTTTGCTTGATTCGGCCACTAGTGGAAACTCATTTTAATTAAAAAATATATAAGAGACAGTATTTCAATTTCCACAAAAATGTTTATGATACAACAATTGTTTCACCACGACGTCGCTTCTTCAGGTATCTACATTCTACTGGCTGATGGTGTCCAGTGTATCCGAGTGTAAATACAGTGTTAAGTATATGACAAAATGATGGAAAAACAAATCATAAAAAATCAAGGTGTTTTTTGGATTTTGCCACTACAAAAAGCCATTAGGAAAGAGATATTCAGTAATGGAGACTTGTGAACAGCTGTTTGTTCATATTAAGGATTTTACGGGCATTGTTATTATTAAGGATTTTACGGGACCTGTTGATTTCAACAAATTCTAAAAGAGTTAATCTAGAACTTTTGCTTTCGACGTGGATAATTTCATAGCTATTGTTGAAATTATGCCTAAATTCTTTAGGATTAGCACTAGATACCTGAAGAAGCCACATCGTGGTGAAACAACTGTTGTATTATAAACATTTTTGTGGAAATTAAAATACTGTCTCGTATATATTTTTTTAAATTTCAGGATGACGAAAATGCTGTTCGAGGAAATCCATTCTATGATCGAAAATGGATAACTTCGTTCTGCGTTTAATCCCATACAAATCGCACACACGCGAGTGTCACATCCGAGCACCTCGGATCCTCGAGTGTCTATCCGCGCCCTGTCATAACACGGGGTGTGTGAGTAGTAGTATAATCGCCCGCATTAGAAATATACGTATTCCATAGGCTACTGACGCGAGTCGTCACGGCACGAACTACAAATATAATTCCGCCTTTAGTCATAATTATGATAATAAAAGAGTAGAACACAAGATTTATTTCATCCGTGTTCATAGGTTAGCATTGAGTGAAAAAGGTCCTCATTTATTAAAATATTAAACTACCTAATATTATTAAATGCCGTGATCCCAGTAAACAGTAAGAAAGTTAAGAAAATGTTAATTCATTTGGAACCTTACAACTCTTGGGATTATTTTGGTTCTGAAATTCTATTTATTCATTCTGACGTCATTTCATTTTTATATAGCAAATGTCTATTGCTTGAAATAAAGAAATTTATCTATCTATCTCTGATCCAAGGTGAAAGAATGCCGCGTCTTTTCAAAGAACGCCGGCGCGTGGCTACCCATGTTCAGTTTCAGTAGTGGAGCCTCACATGCGATAAAGTATAGCGTTTTTATTCCTTATATCAAGTTCCTTGGAAAAATGATGTTTTTGTGTTTGTTGCCTTTGATGATTTACTGCTGGCGTAGAAGGAATTGGCCGTGATGTGTCTGGGAACAACAGTGAATTTAAAATTCATGCAAACTACCGTATCACTTGAAGATGATTTTTTTTCCTAAAAACTTAAATCATTTAAGAATTATCCATCAAAATGAGCTGAAATTTTATTTGTACAACAAAGGACAACATAATTGATTTACCCAGAAATATGCTCTAGCATTATCAATTGAATGAAAAAAGGGAAATATTGAATCCTGGATTGCCTACTTTTGTTGTAATTTTCTAGAGGAATTTCTCAAAGTTAGAGTTTGCGGCGTAGATAGGCGATGAACGAGAGTGCCATTTTTCTCTTCAATTTTTTCTCTCGAACATGTATTCACGAACAGACTGACGGACAGAATGGAATTTTTGGCGTAAATTTCGCACATAACAGGTAGTCAGGCGAAATTATGAGAGTCTAATTCCTAGAACAAGCGCTCAGAGCTAATAAAGCTAGTCTAAAAAAATTAAGAAAAGCACTGACGTGGTGTCAGGAGCTTTGAGCGTTTCTTCATCCATCTCCTAACTCGTTAAAACTACCTCACTAGAGATTTCAAACAATGAAATTTAATTTTGTACTCCTAAGCGGGTAGCTCCGGTGTTTGAAACCTCCTTATACCATCCTCACGAATTTTCGCAAGAACATGCGCGTCATTGTTTTAATTCTAATTACCGAATTTAAAATCGATACAATGTTAGCACGAAATGGATAACTCGTTATTACCATTTCTTGGTTTTCTTCTATATATAACAGGTTTTCCAACGGGAATGAAACAATTTGAAATGATTATGAAAGTATATTATTTTTAACATTTTCCATGTCATTTGTGTTCACTAGGCTATGCCATTCAATCATGGGATTATGCACGCTTCAACAACGTTTGGAAATTGTTAAATTATTTCATCAAAATCATTGCTCATTTGTGAAAATTGTGGGAAATTTAAGAAGAATTCCTGGGCGACATGGTCCAGTTAGGCAACTCACTATTCATCGTATTGAAATTGAATTTTCTTTACACGATACAAAAGTACCAGTAGGACAAAGAAATGCGCGCGCTCATGGGAATATTGAATTAGTTGCAGCAAGTGTACAATCAGATCTTTCTCAAACAACAACTTGAAGAACTTAAAGAAAGGATTTGGCTTTACATCCTTACAAAATTTAACTGGTTCAAGAACTGCCATATGACCACCATAAATGTCGCTTATTTTCTTATTCTTCTCTTGAACAATTTGAAAATTATGAAAAATTTTATTCAGTGATGAAGCTCATTTTTGATTGAATGATTGATTATATAAACAAAAAATGGTCAAAAAATATTAGTTAATAGATAACGAACAATGTTAGATGAATTTTTTTCCTGCTGCTGTTGAGAATAATCTGGAGGATATGTGGATTCAACAAAATGATGTTACCTGCCACACAGCTACCTCAACAATCGATTTATTGAAAACAAAATCCGATGATAAAATTATCTCAAGAAATGGTCAAGTTACTTATGCTCCCGGCTCGTGTGATATAACACCTTGGGGATATGCTAAGTCATATGCTGATAATCCAACAACTAAATAATTGAAAATAAACATCTAACGTACCATTGATTATATACAGCCAAATTTATATGAGTGAGTGCTGAAAAATTGGGTTGACAAATTGCGGTACGTACGGAGAAATTGTGGTGGTAATTGAGTACAATTATTTTCCATACATAATGGTATAATGTAACTTTTCAAATAAAAACAAATTGTGTCTCAGTGAGTGACCTATGTGTTTTTTCAATTTTTAACCTGCATCATCGCTATTGGAAAACCCTTTATCAAGTGATTCAAACATCACATTTAAAGATTTGCAATTTGAAAAATTATGGCATATATTCGCACGAAGTTATGCGTGAGTGTTCTCGTTCATTTTTCTCCCAAATACAACATTTGTGTTCGATTGGAGTTGCTGATACAAAAATATTTGAAGAATAAAATTTCAAATTGACATAACTCACAAGCCGATTTTGACCATTTCACGACACAACGGATATATTCAGACTTCCAACGTAATATGAAAATTTCAAGTCTCTAGGTCCTTCAGTTCGGAAGCTTGCAGTTTAACTTAGTCTTCGGACCGGCTAGCCGATCCTTACAAAATTTGACACAATCCTCCGCATCGTTATTATTCACTTAAGAATCAGATTTCATTCTAATCTGATGAGTAGTTTCGGAACTATTGATAAAATAAAAAAAGAAATTCAATTGCGCTCCGGAATCCTTAAATAGATTGTGCGCATTAAAAAACTTAGGCGAGATATTCAGGTCCCAAATCTACCCCAAAAATTTCAAATCTCTATCACTTTTAGTTCGAGACTCAAATCAGTTTTAATATGCGGGCTCCACAGTATTCGACAAGTACGAATAAAATATTTTTTTAAGTATCTTCTTATTATACGACCTTGTGGAAATTTGGCAAAACATGCATGTCACTGTTCGATTCCTTAATACCAAATTTGATGTTGATCGGATTCGTAGTTTCAAAAGTATTTGGAGAAAAGAAGACAACATTTCAAATCTTAATAAAACTAACCTGAAAATTTAAATATTTCCATTTGATAGTTCAATTCAATTTCAGATTTTCGTACTGCACCGTATCCAAAATGTACGAAAAAAAAAATTTAAAAAAGCTTTCTTATCCTACGATCCTCATGAAATTTTGCACAATTTTGCGCGTCATTACCTTCTTTCTGACTGCCAAAGTTCAGTTCGATCGAAAATATACTTTGGAAATTATTGGGAAAAATATGAAAAAATTCGAATTGAAATAACTACGAAACCATTAGAGCGGTTTGGCCCATTACGAACTAAGCCAAGATATTTGGAACCCAAATCGCCTCAGAAAATTTCAAGTCTCTAGCTTTATCCGTTAGATAGTTTGCGTGTTCACGGCCGGTCGGACAGAATTACTTTTGACCCCGGATTTTTCATCAGGGTGTTCAACCCTGTTATTTGAGACCATTCTCTGCTCAGAATTAGAAAATTACAGACATTCGGGCAAAACGATAGCACGCTATTCCTTAAAAGAAGTATGCAAAAACAATGAAAAACATGCTCTTGATTAAGTATTTCTGTTCGGTTGAGGATTATTTTCTGACCCTTGAATGTTTAGAATTGAACTTATTTTGTATCTTTCTTGGAACTTGAATTATCCAGTACACTGTGTAGTGTCTTGAAGGATTAAAAAATCATTATTTAAATAGCAAGACCAGTAAATACTTCTGTTCGAATTCATTTTACCCAGGCGATGATACTGTTATATGCAATCAGTTCTGTTCAGTTTCGTTAAGTTGAGTTCTGTTCATTTCGACTCTTTGTTCTGTTAATCTCTGTTCAGTTCTATTCGGTTCTGTTCAGGCCTGTTCGGTTCTATTTAATTCTGTTCAGTTTCTACTGATTTTGTTCAGTGCCGTACAATGCTGTTTCGTTCTCTCTAGTTTCTTTTAATTCTGTTCAGTTAATGTTCTGATACAAATATTAGTAGCTTATGATCCGTTATTCAGTTTCTCTCAGATCTAATCAGTTTCTTTCAGTCTCCGTTCAGTAGTGTTCAGTTGTTCAATCATGTTCCGTTCAGTTCAATTTCTTTCAGTTCTGTTTAGTTTCTTTAACGTTCTGTTACAAATATTTGTACATTGCGGTCATTTCTGTTCAGTTCCGTGCCATTCATTTCAATTAGGTTTCTTTCAGTTCTTTTCAATTCTATCCAGTATCTATCTGCTCCGTTCTGTTATATGTAAATATTCATACGTTATGTTCTATCCCGTTTGATTTCTTCCAGTTCTAATCAGTTTCTTTCAGTTTCTGTTGAGTTTTATACTGTTCTGTTGAACTTCAATTCTGAACATTTCAGTTGTGTTCAGTTCTGTTCTGTAAGTGTGGCTTCAGAAATTTCCTATTTATGTACCTACCTATTGAAAAAATAATAATGATACTAAAAATGGTCTTAATTAGGAAAAAATTCACAATACAAATTGAATCACACTATTGGGCTGAAATTTAGCTCGCATAAATTAGGTAGAGTATATTATTGTGTACTTGTTATTAATATGAATATTGCATGAAAAATTGGAATGAAGCAGAAAAATTTCACCTAACTGCTGAAATGATCTGAACATTTTTGTACTTCGAGTTTCATACTTTGAGATGAAGGTCTGCTAAAAATTCTTATTTACCTCAAAATGCCCCTTTGTTATATCCCCAAAGGACGGCAGTATAGATGATAAGACGGAATGGTATTTGACTACGATTTAATATTTCAAATCATTAAATTGTTTGAAAATACTTTCAGCTTAAAATTCGATATTTTCATGTTGGCAGGACACGGTAGCGTTCAATCCCCTGATACAAGCTGACATGAAGATTTCCGATAAGTAATCGAATCACTGTTGAGTAGAATTGTGATAGTTCCAAGACATGATACTTCCAAGACTGTCTTGGAAGTAACCATTAGATATAAAAAACTTCCAAGACTGTCTTGGAACTCAACAATTGTCTCGGAAGTATACAATAGATAACTAAAAATGTCTTGGAAGCAACCCTTAGATATATATATATATATATATATATATATATATATAATATTTCCTTCGGGTTGCCTTCAACAGGTTTATATTCCCTTTTTTGGATTTCATAATATTCACGTAGTCCAGGAAATGTCCTCGACAGAGCATATAGATTCTTCAGGTCAGCAGATGACTGTCTTACATCATTATTTATCCACTTGGTATTTCTTTGTGAAGATTTTCCACGAGAACAGTCCGATGATCTGATACAGTGTTGTCAAATACACATGATAAACAAGGATTAAAGAAACTTACAAAAATATTATCTATAGTCGTAGCAAACTGTAATTGCAAAATATTCACAATTTTTGTAGTGAATTTTAACAACTTCCATGCATTGTTGAAGCGGATATCGTTCCATTTTTAGTAATGACGTAGCTTCTACCTGTAAAATGTCAAAGGACAGCTTCAAAAGTGACAGCTGCCCAAGTAGCCGGTCATTCAAAATGAAACCTCTTATTGGAAAACCCTTTATTTATATAGATATATAGAAATCACAAACATCACGCACCTCCTAAAAACATAAAAGAATCTATGAAAAATGTAGAATATCGACCGAAATTACCGAGCAAACTTTAGCCGATACAACTTTGTCAAATGAACCTTATGAATGACTGATTCTATTGCAAAAAATGCTCCATATAAATTTAATTTCCTTATTTGAAGCTTGATCATGCCTTTTCTTCTTTTAATATATGCTAAAGGGTTTTCCACTAACAGGTTTCATTATGATATTGGAAAAAACGAGTAAATTTTAGGAGACATCAATGGATGTTTATTTCATCGTAGCGAGAAAGGTATGCCATTAACAATTGAAAACGATATCAGTCTAATAGCCGCCACGGCTATGGTTGCAGAACCATAAGCTTTTCATGGCCAATTCGCACATTTGCAGCTGTAGTCCTCGAATTCCATATTTAAGGTCTTGAATCGATTGTGGAGCATTGGCATAGACCTTATCTTTAACATGGTCCCAAAGAAAACAGTCTAAAGGTGTTAAATCACAAGATCTTGAGGGCCAGTTGTCATCACCTCGCACACTTGCAAAATTGCGACTGTTTCGTTGCTTGTGTGGTACGTAGCACCGTTGTCCACATCAATATCTTCCAATTCTGGCCATAAAAAATTATTAATCATAGCTCGGTAGCGTAACCCAATCACCGTAATATTTGCACCAGCCTAATTTTCGAATGAGTAAGGTCCAATCACACCGCCAATTTAAAAACCGCACCAAACAGTGACACGCTGGGGAGGGAAAGGCTCATCACTGGAGATGATTTTTCGATAAAGATCCGGATTATTTTGATGCATTTCATGGACCCAATCAGTGAAGATACGACGTTGCTGGTGATGGACCGGCTTGAGTTCTTGTGTTAAATAAACTTTAAAAGCCTTAAGATCCAAGTCTTTATGCAAATTACGCTCTAATGTCGTTGGTGGAATGCCTAATTTCAAAGAACAACGAGGAATCTATAAAGCTGCAACAATATTCTCAGTTGTTCTTGAGCGAAGAAAACGGTTTTCATCACTAACTTGTCCCAACAGCTCGAATTTTTCCACCAGTTTCATTCACTATTGACGGCCGAGAAAATATTGAAAAATTTCCACCATTTTTGTAGTGGATTTTAACGTTCCATTTTTGGTAATGGTGTAGTTTTTACTCGTCAAATGTCAAAAAATGACAGCTTCAAAAGTGACAGCTGCTCAAATAGCGAGATATTTAAAAGGAAACTTCTTATTGGAGAACCCTTCATTTGATGTCGATTTAATCTCTCTCGGAACTGTTTACTTTTCGTCTTGTTGATGAGGACCCTGTCTTAAAATTCTTAAAGAAACTTAAAAATAGTGCTCCTGGCTGCGTATTTTTCATTAAGATAAGTTATCCTTCTAAACATTGTGAAGATCTTCAATTCAATTTTGCTCAGTTCCAGATTCCCCACTTCATGGAAGCACGCACAAACTACGCCTATTCCCAAAACCAGTAGTCCTCAAGAGCTCTCAGATCTGAGACTCATCAGCATTCTATCTGGTTTATCCAAACTGCTGGAAAAAATAATGGCTGACCAACTTGTTGAATTTCTGGAGAATACCGCAATTTTGCCTGAAATCCAGTCGGGCTTCCGTCCCGGATATAGTTCTACTAGCACACTGCTGAAGGTAACTGATGATATTCTACGGTCACGTAACGACTCCAAGTGTGTGACCTTGTTTCTGCTTGACTTCAGCAGGGCTTTCGATTCGGTTAAGCACGATATTATTTTATCTATTTTAAGATCTTGTAGAGTCTGCGGGGATGCGCTTCAGCTCTTTGAGTCATATCTCACAGGACGTTCGCAAAGTGTAATGTTGGGTGAGAGAGTCTCCCATGGTGAGAGTGTTCTGGATGGAATCCCACAAGGCTCAGTCCTCGGTCTGCTTATTTTTGGTTTACACTAGCCTATTCATCAGGATCATTCGATATTGTAACGTCCATATGTACGCAGATGACTTTCAGCTTTACTACGATTTCACCGTAAGTGACACAAATAATGCAGTATTGGGAATGAATAATGATCTGAAATAACTAGCGGACATCGTAGCGAAACATTCATTGAATTTGAACACAAATAATCATTTTATTTAGTATTTGGTTCGAATAAGAACAAGAAAATTGTTAAAGACAACTTCAAGCCAACAATAAATAATGATGTTATTCAATTCGTTAATTGCGCAAGAGACTTAGGTTTGTACTTGGACGATTCTTTGAGCTTTCGTGAACACGTGGTGACAGTAATTCAAACAGCGTATGGAACATTAAGATTGCCTTATCCACAAAGAAGGTATCTGCCCATTCATACTAAAAAGGTTCTCTGCGAGACTTTGGTTTTGTCACAGTTCACTTATTGTTCTCCTGTGTTTAGTTTTTGTCTTGATCAAGAAACGTTGGGTCGGATCCAGCGTGTGTAGGAAGTATGAGCATGTGTCACATAAGTTGGGCTTCCAATGAGGATTTGTTTTGAATTTTACACTCTCTGTACGTTTATTAATATCATTTTGAAGAGAAGCCCATCTTATTTCTACCAAAAATTGATTTACAAACCTTACATTCTACTTTTGAAAGAAGTTTGTCACAACATTTACAGGCTGTATAGTGGCATTCCTAATGAATTTAAAATGTTGAATCAAGCTGGGTTCAAGATGAAGATCACAGCTTATCTCCCCGATTCCTCATCAACATGACGTCTGGATAGTCTCTGTGAATTATTATTTAAATATTTTAATATTAGCCTTCTACATATTTAATTTCAAAAAATTATAGTTAATAATTATAACTTCAGGAATTAAATTAAAATAATGTCATATAAGTACCACTTATATCAAACGACATATAAAATGAACATTGATTATAAGACATCCAAATGATATAACAAAATCCAACAAATAAAAATTGTTAATCAAATTCATATAATTTAAATATTTTGAATGGGCAAAATTTTGTTTCTGCTGATCAATCTTATGAAAACAAATATCTTTCAAAAATGTTTAACATAATCTTAAGAATGTCATCATAAAACTATCTTACTTAGAATATTCAATGTTTTTGGATATCTAACTAAATAACTTTCTATAAAATCTCAAGATATGTAAAAACATTAATGAAAAACAAGTTTTAAGAGAGACTTTGCTTCCTCAGTATTCAAATAATTCATATTCAATAAAATATAACATCAATCAACAACAAAAATTTACTCACCCTTCAACAATTTAGAAAACTTCTGGTAAATGAATACTGAAAATTTTAAATGTAGTGTGAGGTTAACTATAAATGAATAATTTTGTGGTTTACCCTTGATCTAAAAGATTGAAAGACAATTTAACGGCGTCTGTTATAGCACAAGGACTATCTGTATAAAGAATGTTAAGGAAACCAAATAATTTTATGTTCTGAATGAAATAACATAAATAGAGGTTAATACTTGACAGAAGGTATATAAACTATAAGCTATAACAGAGGCCGTTAAATTGTTTTTCCATCTTTTAGATCAAGGGTAAACCACACAATTATTTATTTATAGTTAACCTCACACTACATTTACAATTTTCAGTATTCATTTACCAGAAGTTTTCTGAATTGTTGAACGGTGAGTGAATATTTGTTGTTGATTGATGTTATATTTTATTGAATATGAATTATTTGAATACTGAGGAAGCAAAGTCTCTCTTAAAACTTGTTTTTCATTAATGTTTTTACATATCTTGAGATTTTATAGAAAGTTATTTAGTTAGATATCCAAAAACATTGAATATTCTAAGTAAGATAGTTTTATGATGATATTCCTAAGATTATGTTAAACATTTTTGAAAGATATTTGTTTTCATAAGATTGATCAGCAGAAACAAAATTTTGTCTATTCAAAATATTTAATTTATAGGATTTTAGTTAACAATTTTTATTTATTGGATTTTGTTATATCATTTGGATGTCTTATATTGAATATTTATTTTATATGTCGTTTGTTATAAGTGGTACTTACATGACATTATTTTAATTTAATTCCTGAAGTTATAATTAATGAATATAATTTATTGAAATTAAATATGTAGAAGGCTAATATTAAAATATTTAAATAATTTTATATACCTTCTATCAAGTATTAACCTCTATTTATGTTATCTGAGAATTATGTTAACTGATATGCTCATTTTTTTTCTTTGTATGCTTTAATTTTGTTTCTCATTTTTATTAAGTTATGTTCAAATGTACATTTTGTAGACTACAAGGGTTAAGTGGTAGATCACCTTTGGGGGAACTTCCCCTTGAGGTTTCTAGTGAAATAAAGACATTTATTATTATCATTTATTTCGCAGGTTTTTCATGATCAGGCTTTCTCATGACAGAAGGCCCATAGGAAAGGTGAGTTTGGATGACGCTGGCCTACCACCAGTCGAGACCCACTCTTAGTTTTCTAGTTCAGTTATAGCTTAGCTCATTGACACGTCGAAACATCATATTTCAGACATTCATCACTCTCGCAATCAGAATCAATGAATGGAGGTCCACTGATTGTAATTGCTCCCCTATCCCCGGCCTTTAAACATTATCTAGAGTCCAAATAAGCCCCACTTTCCAATTAGTTCGTAAAATTGCGGCGTTCGTCACCTGAGTGGGATGTTTTGATGGGGATATTTTAATCCTGATTCATCAATCCTGATGGAAGTCCCACTTTGCAATTCAATCGGTCATTCGCGAATGGAGGAAAGCGATGGATCAGCGTGTGTTCCACTCATGCCGATTCGTTTGTGAATATTCAATTATTTGTCATCGAATCTGCATTTCATAAATCTGTGTTACATGAAAGTCTGGAAGTGTGAACTTAAAGGATATCGTTTATGTCGAGCAGTTTTTCCGAACGGGTTATTCATATAGGACAGAATGTCTACATTAACGATTAATAGTAATAATAATAATTTTATTCATCCTAATAACATAAATAGAGGTTAATACTTGATAGAAGGTATATAAAATTATTTAAATATTTCAATATTAGCCTTCTACATATTTAATTTCAAAAAATTATATTAATAATTATAAAATAAAATAGAAAAAGGCTTTTCACTTGATAGAAGAAATATAACAAAATTTGAATATCAAAACAGATTTAATCTATTAGTCTTCTACAATTTTAATTACAAAAAAATTTTAATTCAAAAAACTTTTAGAATTAAATTAACGTCTACAATAAGCGCCGCTTATATTTAATAGACGTATATATAATCAAAACTCAATAAACAATGTCAAATGGAATAAATAAAACAACAAATATAAAAAAGGCAATTAAAATTAATAAATAAATATTTGAAGGAGACAAAATTTTGTTTCTGATCTTACCATAATGAAACCAATTCCTTTTCAAAAACATACAACACAACTTAAGGATTTCTCAAAAAATATAACTTATTTGAAATATTTAATATATTTAAAAATTCAAATAAGTTAATTCAAAAATCTCTCAAAACTTGCACTATATCCTCAAGAAACAATTAGAATTCGGATAATCTCTTCATCGGCCCTAAGTAATATTTAAAATATCAAAATCAACTAACAATCAGTATATCAGTATATCATACCTTAGAATGTAACCGGCACTTGTTTAAAACAGAGTAACTTTAAAAATCCAGGTAGTCAGTTCATCACAAAATCACAGAAAACTGCAAGGTATTATTATTAGTTTTGATTATATATACGTCTATTAAATATGAGCGGTGCTTATTGTAGACATAAATGTAATTCTAGTAGTTTTTTGAATAAAAATTTTTTTGAAATTAAAATTGTAGAAGACAGATTAAATCTGTTTTAAAGTGCTGGTTACACTTTAAGGTATGATATACTGATTGTTAGTTGATTTTTATATTTTAAATATTATCTAGGGCCGATGAAGAGATTATCCGAATTCTAATTGTTTTTTGAAGATATAGTGCATGTTTTGAGAGGTTTTTGAAATAACTTATTTGAATATTTAAATATATTGAATATTTCAAATAAATTATATTTTTTGAGAAATCCTTAAGTTGTGTTTTATGTTTTTGAAAAGGAATTGGTTTCATTATGGTAAGATCAGAAACAAAATTTTGTCTTATTCAAATATTTATTTATTAATTCTAATTGCCTTTTTTATATTTGTTGGTTTATTTATTCCATTTGACATTGTATATTGAGTTTTGATTATATACGTCTATTAAATATAAGCGGTGCTCATTGTAGACATTAATTTTAATTTAATTTAATTTAATACTAAAAGTTTTTTGAATAAAAATTTTTTTGAGATTAAAATTGTAGAAGACTAACAGATTAAATCTGTTTTGATATTCAAATTTTAATAATTATAACTTCAGGAATTAAATTGAAATAATGTCATATAAGTACCACTTATATTAAACGACATATAAAATAAACATTCATTATAAAACATCCAAATGAATAACAAAATCGAATAAATAAAAATTGTTAACCAAAATCCTATTGTTTCTGCTGGTCAATCTTATGAAAACAAATATCTTTCAAAAATGTTTAACATAATCTCAAGAATTTCATCATAAAACTATCTTACTTAGAATATTCAATAACATTGGATATCTTACTAAAATACTTTCTATAAAATATCAAATTATGTAAAAGCATTATTGAAAAACAAGTTTTAAGAGAGACTTTGCTTCGTCAATATTCAAATAATTCATATTCAATAAAATAAAACATCAATCAACAACAAATATTTACTCACACTTCAAAATCAAGGGTAAACCACAGAATTATTTATTTGTAGTTAATCTTACTCCATTTAAATTTTTCAGTATTCATTTACCAGAAGTTTTCTAAATTGGTGAAGGGTCTAAATATTTGTTGTTGATTGATGTTATATTTTATTGAATATGAATTATTTGACTACTGACGAAGCAAAGTTTCTCTTAAAACTTGTTTTTCAGTAATGCTTTTACATATCTTGAGATTTTATAGAAAATAACTCAGTTAGATATCCAATAATATTGAATATTCTGAGTAAAATAGTTTTATGATGAAATTCTTAAGATTTTGTTGAACATTTTTGAAAGATATGTGTTTTCATAAGATTGATCAGCAGAAACAAAAATTTGTCTATTCAAAATATTTAATTTATAGGATTTTGGTTAACAATTTTTATTCATTGAACTTCGTTATATCATTTGGATGTCTTATAATGAATGTTTATTTTATATGTCGTTTGATGTAAGTGGTACTTATATGACATTATTTTAATTCAATTCCCGAAGTTATAATTTTTAAATATAATTTTTTGAAATTAAATATGTAGAAGGCTAATATTAAAATATTTAAATAATTTTATTCATCCTGTAAGACATTTTACATGTATAGGACAAGTCATATGTGAATAATCACAATTTAACTGAAAAATATTCGCTAACCGAAAGTTAATCAACATTTCTGAATTCCTTAAGACTAAGTGATTTTATACTTCTTGGAAGATGATTAAAAAGCTTTCTACATTGATATAAGGGGGACTTTTCAAACTTATTAGTTCTGTCGTTCGGTATAGGCATAATTCTATCATTTCTGGTTTAATAGCTATGAAATACTGAGAGCTTCGCTATATTGTTTTCATTCTCTTTAGCATACAAAAGGCATCTGAGTATAAATATTGATGCAACTGTCAAAATATTATTGTTCTTGAAAAAAGGTCTGCATGAAGTTCGAGGTCCAATATTTAACATCATTCGCAGAATCCGTTTTTGTGCTATGAATACTCTACCAACATCCGATGAGTTTCCCCATAACATAATATTATAAGAGATGTGGCTGTACATAAGAGACTGTAGTAAACATTCATAAGTGACTGTATGGGAATCGTATTTCTAACTCTACTTATAGCATAGAAGGAGCTATTTAGTTTTTTGCATACAGAATAGATATGCGAACACCACTTTAAGTTCTGGTCGATGTATATTCCTAGAAATCTTGCACTTTGCTGAGCTTCTATAATAAAATCCAAATACCGTAACGCTAATCTTTTGGAATCGTCATTCCATTTTAAGGGAATGCACTCAGTTTTGCTGATATTGATCATTAAGTTATTTTGACGACACCAGTCTACAAAACACTGTAACAAGAGTTGACATAAAGTCCGCAATTCATCAAACGTCTTGGCGCTTATCACCACTGAGGTATCATCAGCAAACAAGATCAATCTCAAAATATGCATGAGGAGATTAAAATCCGTGTAACTGGATGACAGAAAAAGCATGTTCTTCAAATTTACAGGTAAATCGTTAATGAACAAAAGGTAAAGAAGTGGTCTCAGTACAGAACCGTGAGGTACGCCCAAATTAATATTCTCTTCTGGCGAGAAAGAGTTATCAACTTTTACAAGTATAGTTCTACTCTCCAGATAACTTTGAATCCATGTTAGAAATATACCCCTGAATCCCATGTTGTAACATTTGTCGGTAAGGAACCCATAGAAGAGGCTATCAAAAGCTCGTGATAAATCAAAAAATAACCTCGCGACGAACAAGTCTTTATCAAGGTAATCATGCACAATCTCAACGAAAGATAAACCTGCCGTGTGAGTTGAACGCCATGACCTGAAACCATGCTGTGCAGTGTCGATTATGTTGTACTTATCTATATAGTTCATCATTCGATTGTAAACAATTCTCTCGAAAACTTACAATAGTTCTTTGGCTTGCAGTTGTGATATTGTGTGCCTTGCAGAGACGTGGCTTACTGATTCAATAGTCGACAAAAAACAATCAATAGTCAACAAAAAATGTTATAAACATATTACTGATGATCGGGATCGAGTTATGAGGGAGTTAGGGTTAACTACTTTGGCTGACCAGAGAATGTTGAGGGACGCAAAGTTTATTTACAAGATTATTAATTCTCTCGATTCCACTGAAATTGTGAATATGCTCAGTCTCAATGTACCTAAATATTGCACAAGAAATAAGTTTTTGTTCCATATAGATCAAAGTTCTTCCAATTATCACCTGAATTCACCATTGATGAGATGCTGCAAAACTTATAATACACTATCTAATCTCGCTGCCGTTGACGTTTTTTCTGATTCTTTATTGGCCTTCTCTTGCACTTTGAAACGATTTCTGGGAAATTACTGAATTTTGTTTCATATTTGTATTTTTTTTAATTTATGGTTCAAATGAATTTACTGTTTTCGTTGTTATTGGTTTTAAGTAACATTGTGATTGGATTATTAGTGAATACATAATTTTGGGTTCGTCCTGTCTTGTATTCCTTTAAATAAATAAATAAATAAATAAATAAAAAAGACACTGAGAAGAGAGATAGGTCTGTAATTGGTAACATCATGTACATCTTTTTTTATGAATAGGCAAAACTATGGCTTTTTTCATTAAAATTTCGAAAAAGAATTTTAAAATCTGGGATCCATCATCAGCAAATAACCGGTTATCCATTTCGTGGTCCGGATTTCACAGCCTTGTTTCAGTAACATACTACTCTGTCAAGAAAGTACCGGGAATTTTTAATTAAAACAACATTTTTACATTTAATCGTCAAAATTTATTGGGTCGCCTTCAAAATAGGTTCCATTTGCTCCAATACATCTATGCCAACGGCACTTCCAATTATCGAAACATTTTTTATAGGCGCTTTCCGGGATGGACTTTAGCTCTCGCGCCGAATTTTGTTTTATGGCTTCAATCGACTCAAAACGGGTGCCACGAAGGGGCAATTTTAGTTTTGGGAAGAGGAAAAAGTCGCAGGGAGCCAAATCCGGCGAATACGGTGGTTGCTGAAGCACGTTTGTTGAGTTTTTGGCGAGAAAGTCAGTCACAATCGTAGCTCGGTGAGAAGGCGCGTTATCGTCATGCAAAATCCATGAGTTGTTCGCCCACAAATTTGGCCGCTTCTTACGGATACGCTCACGCAAACGTTTCATAACGCCTAGGTAATACTCCTTGTTTACCGTCTGACCCTCTGGAACGAATTCGTAGTGCACCACGCCACGGATATCGAAGAAAACAATGAGCATCACCTTCATTTTCGAGCGGCTTTGGCGTGGTGTTTTCTGTTTCGGCTCATTTTTTGTCACCCATTCCGATGATTGCTGGCTTGTTTGCATATCGTACTCGTAGACCCAGGTCTCATCACCAGTTATAATGCGTTCCATGAATGTAGAATCGGAATTACAGCGATCCAGCATGTCTGAAGCAACCTGTTCGCGATGACGTTTTTGAAGAAAATTCAGGTCTTTCGGTACGAGTCGTGCGGCCACCTTTCTCATGCCCAAAATATCAATCAAAATCGTACGTGCGGACTCGTGGGATATCTTAAGATCATGTGCTATCTCTCTCAAGCTGCTACGACGGTTTTCCAGCACCCTTTCCTTAATTTTATCGACGTTATCTTCGATCGAAGCCGTCGATGGGCGACCACTTCACGACCGTCCTTGAAGGCTCTGTACCACTGATATGCACGAGTTTTCGATAGAGCATTATCACCTAAGGCCTTTTGCAACATTTTCAATGCATCGGCACACGAAAATTCATTTGCAACATAAAACTTTAAACAAATTCTTTGCTCAACGTAATCACCCATAGTAAAAATCGGCACGCACTCTGACATCGACTGACTTAATCAGCTGTTGCAAACACACTAGTTGACAGATCCCGCTCAAGCTTGGCATAGTAATTTAGGACAGTGATCCAAATTTATCAATTCATCGGCGCGAACAACATTTGGACCCCACTTACGGCACGCTATGGCGTATTTTGCGTTAGGATTTGCATCTGCATCCTTATAAGATTCAGTTTTTCCTAAGTTTTTCTTGTCACCATGTAGATCGCCCAACTTTTACTTTTCTTTGTCATTCCAATTTTCATATGGTGAACAAAAAATTTTCCAGTCGCGCTTTCACCAAACACGCTTCAACATAAACCAGATACGAAGTAGCAATTAAACATTGAATGGCACCACTCCAACTTTCCACTCTCAGGCCACATGCCACAAGCATTTCATTTCACCCTCGCGTCAATAAACCTATTACACAAAAATTTCGGCGATATTGAAATTATTGTTTGTTCAGCTTTTCATGTCATCAGCCGATGGGTAACATCAAAACTCGTTCTGTTCTGATCGTTCCAAATATTGTAGTTATTCGTGAAAGTTGTAATCAAATATTCGTTTTTGTATTAATCAGTGGCGTAACGTGAAAGGGCAGAAACTTTCCCATGAAGGTAAGGTTGGAAACATGCATTTTTGTTTCGATAGTTTCATGTCCATATTCATTTAGTTTGCACAGAAGATTGTGAATAAAAAATTTTCTAACAAGTTAGTCAATTAATAGGGATTTGGTTGAATCTGTTCGGTGATCAAGTAAAGGGTTCTCCAATGGGAGGTTTCAGTTTGAATAGCTGGGCAGCTGTCACTTTTGAAGCTGTCACCTTTTGACATTTAACAACTAAAACCACGCCATTACTTCACAAAACTGAAGTACTCTTGGGTATTCGTGAAGCACCTTCTCGGTCGGCAATAGTGAAACCGGTGAAAAAATTTGTGTTGGCAAGGGCGGGTCCACTGATCAATTCCGAGGGGGGTCTCTAAGCCAAGTTTTGAGCCTTTTGAGATTGGAAAATGACCTTTCTGCTGTGGCTTCGAAAACTAGTAGTGTAGCAAGAATACATAAATTTTTTTTTACATTAGGATACATTTCAGTATCACAATTTTCTATAAGATGACGCTGCCATTTTACCTTCCACGGCCGATGTTCGTTTATGATTACTGAAACTGTTGTATTGTCTATTTGCAGTTTATTGTCGTTTGCAAGCTGTTTAACAGTTTCATTGTCTTCATCTTCATTAGTATAATCGACTTTTGGAATAAAAACACCTAAGAGATTTTGGTACTTCTGGATACAGACGGTCCCCTAAGTCATTTATTATAGAATCTAGAAGAGAGATGTATACAGCCCTGCGGAAATACTCTTCAGCAGATTGAGCAAGATAGTTATTCTCTGTGTGTTTGTCGTGGTTCTATTATGGGCATTTTATTCCTGCATCTGGCTCTCAGCTATTTCTTTTGCCTCTTCAAAAGGCTGTCGGAAAATTGTGTCAGCCTTTTCCCTTTTAATTCGTAGGACAATCATTGTACCATTTATGGCATCCGTAGTCCTTTTAAATAATTGACCTCGTTTGCAATACCCTGCTTAAGGCTATTGTTGTACCTGAAAAATATTAAGTCATATTTAAACTACAGTTTGGCTCTTTACGTGATATAAAAGGTAATTTGAACTGCCTTTGCGGAAATGTTCGAAAGTTACTAATAAAATGAATTATTCAGATCTTACGTTCATGTATTAGTATCTATGAATAAAAAACAAAATATTTAGGTAACTAAAACATCACTCAAGCAGATAGATGATATGATGAAGTCCGAACTGCGCAACGTTTGCAGTAAGCAATGCGCGTCATTGGCAGTTTTGTGGTATTGCCAAGTAGAAATCTTTTCCAGAGCGCTACAAATTTTCACTAGATTGTCCTCTTGAAATCGCAGATGGCGATCATGCCTTATCGACCCAGCGCGTCCCACAGATACTTTGCATTGTAACTCCAAGTTCTTTTTTAAAAACTTGATGTCTCTTAACGGATGCATTGGCAAATGCCACAACTTTTCTCATCGTGCCCGAGGTGTTGCGGCAAGAAATAACTTTGGATGACGTAGTTAATGTATTATAAAGAACGTGATGGCTGCACGGGCAACGTTTGGCATATACACCTTTGTTTGACAATTCCTGTACAGCACCCCTTGTATATGAGGCCATAACTGAGAAGCTGTTAGTCCCAATAGCCACACACCATATTAAATCTATATTAAATTTGAGAAAGAGATTTTAAACGATATTCGCCAGTGTACACCTGTTAACCGAGGCTCTATAACGTCTTTAGTTTCATCCACTTCATCACATCTAAGAGTATAATATGTATCACAGAAAGTCACAAAATCTTTCTTCATGATACCATTGTGAAGATATCTAAATGTAAGGCTCAGCTGTGAGATATGTGATATATCTGTTGTTTCATTGAATGAAATTGATAAGTCAAAGTCGTATGTTCTTTCATTATATTCTTCTGTGATATAACCTTATTTTCGTATAGGCTCTGCTTATGAATGTTTGATGAAAAGAAGGTATTTATATATTTTTACTGATTATTTCATTTATTCAAATAACTCCCTACGGAAGAGATTTGGGTCCGAATTTATCAGGTTCTTTTCATGGAGAATGTTCTATATATTTTTTGAAAAAAAAAATAAAGAAAAGACCTATTTGATTTATATCTTGAACATTTTTTGCTAATGGAACTTGTAATTCTTTAACATCCCATCGAAACATGTATCGGGTGTTTTTTTAAGAGTGATAGAACTTCAAATTGAAATAAAACACATTTAAATTAAGATTGAAGCCAATTTTTTTTTTTATTTAAAAGATAATTTTATGGCACTTATGTTTTAAAAATAATTTCCGGCATATGTCCACCACGATTAGCTCTGGGGAACTGCATGCGACCAGACCAATTTTGGACCACTTTTTCGAGTAATTCAGTCCTTATGTCTTCAATAACTTGAGTTATGTTGGCTTCCAAAGCGTCTATTGTTTCTGGTTTATCAGCATAAATCGATGACTTGACACAACCCCAAAGAAAATAATCCAGTGGAATTATGTCGCATGATCTTGGAGGCATATTAATTTGACCATTTCTCGAAATAATGTTATCGCCAAATCTTTCTTTCAATAAATCAATTGTTACGGTAGCAGCATGAGGTGTAACACCATTTTTTTGAAACCAAAACACTTCTGGGTCGATACCAAGCAAATTTGAAGCAAATAATCATTGATCATCGATCTGTAACGAGCACCATTTACTGTAACATTAGCTCCAGCATCGTTTTTAAATAAATATGGACCGATAATGCCTCCAGCGTGTAAAGCACACCATACAGTGCATTTTGCAGGATGCAATGGAACCTGCAGAACTTCTTAAGGATTGTTTTCACTCCATATAAGGCAATTTTGCTTGTTTACATAGCCGTTCAACCAAAAATGAGCTTCATCACTAAACACAATTTTGCGATTAAAAACTGAATCAACTTCAAGCTGTTCTAAGGCCCAATCAGCAAACAAACGACGCTTATTATGGTCAAGTAGCTTTAGTTCCTGAACCAGTTAGATCTTGCATGGGCGTAGACCAAGATCTTCACGCAAAAATTGCACAGATGCACAGATGCACAGAGTCCAACTTATTGTGAACGACGATGAAAAACAAATCTGGATCATCATTAATACTATGACTTACAGCAGCGATATTTTCTTCTGTCTTGTTGTTGTTGTTGTATCGAGTAGAGAAAATGTTGTCCGAAATCTATTGATAGTTCGACGAATAAGCTGCTCTGATGGACGATTATGTAACCGATAAATTTCACGAAGTTCTCTATAAGTTTGGCGAATAGAACACTGATTTTGAAAATAAATTTCAACAATTTGTAAACGTTGTTGCGGCGTGAGTCTTTCCATGATAATTTATAAACGCTTACTGAACAGAAATGTTAAAACCATATGGCTTCTACCTTCTGTCAAATCACAGTTTTCCCTATCAAAAGTTCTATCACTCTTAAAAGAACACCCGATATAAGGTAATGTCTAAATAATTTGGCCATTATTTTATATTTCTTGTGATCCTTTATTGGTTAATATCCACCACATGTGAGAATAATATATATGTCTATAAAGTGATACAGTGTTACCTAGGACATGTATAAAAAAAAATTAATTCCAAATGTTTTCAAGAGGTTTATATAGATTTAAATCTGTAGAGGTTCCGGAAAATTAATTCCAACCATAATCTGTAACAAATTTTTGATTGTCTCGGTCTTTACTTGACGGAAATTCATCTTCAATTTAAGAAAAACAAATGTTAACTTCCGCTATTTTATTGATTTTCACAACAATTGTTTCGTCATACCATGACTTCATCAGGTGAGTATTTAAACTGAGGTATACAATGCAAAACATGACCTTAAATACACAGCTCTGGTACAAAAAATAGAGGGGTGGAAAGAGAGGTATACAATTAATGAAATATATTAAGTAGGGGGGATCTATTTAAATTTATTTGATCATTCAATAAAATTTGTCTTTTATTATATCTATTGATTTCTAAAGTTTCTAACAGATTTAGTTTCTGACTTTTGTTTTCGATATGTAATATTTCATACTTCATATTAAAATTATGACCAGTCTCTAACAAATGGTTGGCATAAGTTGAATTCGGTTTATTACTAATGTAACATTTTTCATGTTCTCTTATCCTTGTTTGGAATGAATGGCCTGTCCCACATATACACATGGGCAATCACTACATGTTAACTTGTAAACTCCTGATTTTTTGTTTTTAGGAATGACGTCTTTATTATTTTCTATTAAACTGCCTAAAGAATTAATAGTTTAAAAAAAAATGTTATATTTTTCTTTCTTCTTTAAATATCTAGCAATCTTTTCAGATTTTTGGCCTATGTAAGTTAATGAAATAAATTTGGTTTCGCTTGAATTTTGAATATACAAGTGATATTGCTCTCTTGTAATTTATTTTATCAGGTTAATTGTCTACAATTAACGGATTGAAATCATTATTCAAAGCAATTTGTTTAATCGTTTTATACTTTGTAAATTAATTAATTAATAATTAAACAAATAGCTTTAAATAATGATTTCAATCCGTCAATTATAGATAATTTACTTGATAAAATAAATTACAAGAGAGCAATATCACTTGTATATTCAAAATTCAAGCGAAACTAAATTTATTTCATTAACTTACATAGGCCAAAAATCTGAAAAGATTGCTAGATATTTAAAGAAGAAAGAAAAATATAACATTTTTTTTTAAACTATTAATTCTTTAGGCAGTTTAATAGAAAATAATAAAGACGTCATTCCTAAAAACAAAAAATCAGGAGTTTACAAGTTAACATGTAGTGATTGCCCATGTGTATATGTGGGACAGACAGGCCGTTCATTCCAAACAAGGATACGAGAACATGAAAAATGTAACATTAATAATAAACCGAATTCAACTTATGCCAACTATTTGTGAGAGACTGCCATAATTTTAATATGAACTATGAAATATTACATATTGAAAACAAAAGTCAGAAACTAAATCTGTTAGAAACTTCAGAAATCAATAGATATAATAAAAGACAAATTTTATTGAATGATCAAATAGATTTAAATAGATCCCCCCTACTTAATATTTTTCATTAATTGTATACCTCTCTTTCCACCCCTCTATTTTTTGTACCAGAGCTGTGTATTTAAGGTCATGTTTTGCATTGTATACCTCAGTTTAAATACTCACCTGATGAAGTCATGGTATGACGAAACAATTGTTGTGAAAATCAATAAAATAGCGGAAGTTAACATTTGTTTTTCTTATATTATCTGTAACATTAATTTTAAACTCTGAATCAAAACTTTCACCACGTAAATTGAAAGTTCATAACTCATATAATTAGTCAAAGTTAAAATCCAGAATCAAAGTTAGAATCGTGGTCTGAATCAAATTTTGATTTGACTATCAGGAAAGATAAATAATAATGAAGGAATGGGAGAAATCTCTTTGTGTCAATGAAGTGAATTTTTAATGATTGCATTTCCTTGTACGTCACTTTACCTATGTCAGAATAAACCATCGTTCCACCACTGGACATAATTTACCTTTTTCAAGCCTTGTGTATCGATCCACACCAGCGGACATTGTTCAAAATGCTCGAGTACATGAAAAGGGTTGGCAAAAGTTGGAAAATTACTTCCCTAGACGGAACGACTAAATTAACAGTAATTGTTGGAATGGACGAACCTGCTCCACTTTGTTATGATATGTGAAAATTGATGATTTCGAAATAAAAACCAACAAGTTGAGTGTGAGATTAAAATCTTTTTTTTCAACGACTAATTGGGTAGATGCAATTTCTGAGTATAATTAGAGGTCTTATCAGGAGCAGCCTCAAAAGTTTGAGCATGTATTATTATCGTACTTTTACAGGGTGTCTACTTTTAAAAGGGCCAAACTTCAAGGGGAGATCATACAAGTAATTAAATGTTGATGGTTATTCTTCAATTCAACATTTCTTGATTTCAGGAAATATTTCAAGTGTTTCCATAAAATCAATTATACTTCAGCTATCCTTATAGCCTCATCAAATTTGACCTCTTATCTGGCAACGGCATTAAATTTGCTAAATTGAATATTAAAACAAATTGAAATATGTTTATCTTCTACAATTTTAATTTCAAAAAAATTTTTATTCAAAAAACTTTTAGAATTAAATTTTCGTCTACAACAAGCACCGCTTACATTTAATAGACGTATATAATCAAAACTCAATATATAATATCAAATGGAATAAATAACCCAAGAGATATACGAAAGTATTTAAAATTAATAAATAAATATTTAAAGGAGACAAAATTTTGTTTCTGGTCTTATCTTTAAGAACACCAATTGCCTTTTAAAAACATGAACACACTTAAAGGACTTCTCAAAGAATATATTTTATTTGAAATATTTAATATATTTGAATATTCGAACAAGTTATTTCAAAAATCTCTAAAAAATGTGTACTATATCTTCAAAAAACAAATATAATTCTAGACAATCCCGTCTTCAGTCCTCATTTAATATTCCAAATATCAAAATCAAAAAACTAACCTATATCTCTCCACGTGTTAAAAGACTAAAGCTTCGAAATACAGATCAACTATATAATTCAAGATTGATCTATGTTCTAACAAAATCAAAGAACAGTGTGAGTTATTTTAAGGTTTATTTAAATTCATTGACATTCCATAATGAGATTTATTGAAGCCAAAATATAATTATATATTATATATAAAATAAAATAGAAAGGCCTTTTACTTGATAGAAGAAATATAACAAAATTGAATATTGAAACAAATTGAAATATGTTTATCTTCTACAATTTTAATTTCAAAAAAATTTTTATTCAAAAAACTTTCAGAATTAAATTTTTGTCTACAACAAGCACCGCTTACATTTAATAGACGTATATAATCAAAACTCAATATATAATGTCAAATGGAATAAATAACCCAACAGATATACGAAAGTAATTAAAATTAATGAATAAATATTTAAAGGAGACAAAATTTTGTTTCTGGTCTTACCTTTAAAATTGAAATTTAATTCTAAAAGTTTTTTGAATAAAAATTTTTTTGAAATTAAAATTGTAGAAGATAAACATATTTCAATTTGTTTTAATATTCAATTTTGTTATATTTCTTTTATCAAGTAAAAGACCTTTCTATTTTATTAAATTTGCTACCAGATAAGATGTTCTGTGTGCCAAAAATTCTTATTGCGGAGGTGGTAATGAGATGAATATCACGATTCTGAAGTGAACAAAATCAGTCATATTTTTCCAGTGGTTTTATCGATGAAAAATCATTAATTACGGACATGTTTTCTTTACAGCAAAAAATACCTCATAGTGAGCTCTCAAATGAGACATCAACTTTTGCGCTAGCTGCTTGTCCTCTACCATAATATCATAGCTAAGAAGATGATAACAAAGAGTTGAAATATTCCAAATCAAAATCTTGAAGCTCTTTATGATTCAATTTTAGAGAAATTCTCATGGTAATCATGAATTTATATATAAAATAAAATAAATGAAGGTATATGCTTGATAGAAGGTATATAAAATTATTTAAATATTTTAATATTTATATATATTATATATATATATATATAATATATATAAATATTAAAATTTTAGCCTTCTACATATTTAATTTAAAAAAACTATATTCAATATAATAACTTCAGGAATTAAATTAATGTCATATAAGCAATATCGCTTATTTCAAACGACATATGAAAAAAACATTCATTATAAGACTTCCAAATGAGATAACAAGATCCAATAATTATAAATTGTTGACAAAAATCCTATAAATTAAATATTAGAGTAGACAAAATTTTGTTTCTGCTTATCCCTCTTATGAAAACAGATATCTTTCAAAAACGTTTTACATAATCTTAAGAATTTCATTATAAAAGTATCTCACTTAGAATATTCAATATTATTGGATATCTAACTAAGTTACTTTTTGAAAAATCTCGAGATATGTCAAAAGGTTACTAAAAAACAAGTTTAAAGAGAGTCAGTACTCAATCATATTCAATAAAATATAATATCAATCAACAAAAAATATTTACTTACCTTTAACAATCCAGAGAGCGTCTTGGCAAATGAATACTGAACATTTCAATGGAGTCCAACGTTGACACAAATAAATAGTTCTGTGGTTTACCATTGATCTTAAGGATTGAAAGGCAATTTAATATATGACATTAATTTAATTCCTGGAGTAATAATATTAAATATAAATTTTTTGAATTAAATATGTGGAAGGCTAACGGAATATATCTGTAAATATTAAAATATTTAAATAATGAATTTAAATGTCAAATCATTCGAACGAATAAACTAAATTTTAATAATACAGATTTTATGAAAAAAATGTAAAGAAAACCGACTACTACTACTCATAACAATTGTTCGAAATATCCTTGTTCAATACATTTCACATATCGTTTTCGCACTGGATCTACAACACTGCGAAGTTCACAACGTTCTTGACTCATTTCTGCACAACACAGTTTTATTCTTTCGATCAGATCCTCTCGAGTCTGACCGCGAATTTGGTATACTTTTTCTTTTAAGGTGTTGCAGAGATAAAAATCCAAAGACGTAAGGTCAGGGTTCCTTGATGGCCACCTTACCAAACCGTATTTTTCAATCCATTGCACCTCAAAATATTCATTGATTAAGTCCCGTACATTCCGGTTATTATGAGCTGGGCAGCCATCCATTTGAAACCAGACCTTTTGTCTATTAGCCAAGGGTATTTCATCCAATATGTCTGTTAAGCTGCTTTGGACAAATGTAATGAGTTCTTCAGCGTTGAGGCGATCGGGAAGTATTTCTTATCCAAAAAGTCCACCTCTCATGACCCTCAACCACACGTTGGTTTTCTCTTTTCCATACGTTTATCAGACTCAATTTCGTGAAAATGGCCTCATCAATCCATAATATCCTGTCGCCTACCCACTCTCATAACTGTTCAGGTACCACCTACAAAATGTTACTCTCGTCTCAGCATCTACAAGCAACAGATCTTGCACCACTTTGAAATAATATGGATGTAATTTATTTTTTTGAGTTCTCAGCGTACTGTAGAATGATGACACGACAATTGTTTGGTCATACCATGACTTTATCAGGTGAGTATTAAAACTGAGGTATACAATGCAAAACATGACCTTAAATATACAGCTGTGGTACAAAAAATAGAGGGGTGGAAGGACAAAATTATTCCAACAGAAAGTAAGAATTTGAAGCCAAATTTACAATAAGAAACTCTTATCAACTTATACAAAAAATTAAGCATATACACATCCCAAACAATACCAAAATTGTTTCTTTTGATGTGAAAAACTTATTTCCTACTATACTGGTCAGTGAAACCATAGTTGATGATTTATTAACCATCAACTTTTGTTGATGATTTATTAATTAGTTGATGATTTATTAATCCAAAAACGAACTAATCCTGTTGTAAAAAAAGAAATATTAGACGCCTTGAACGTTTGCCTAGACCAAAAACTTTATGTTCAACGGCACGTTTTATCTAGACGAAGAAAGTCTAACAATGGGTAACCCATTAAGCTCCTTGTTATCAGAAATATTCATGGATCACGTAGAAACCAATATCCAATAAGACCCTTTTTTAAACATTTCGTTTATTGGTACCGCTATGTAGATGACATAATTTGTTTATTTAATGGCACAAATAGACAACTTTCCTGTTTAAAGAAAAAAGAAAATTATAACATCTCTTTTGAAACCATTAATTCTTTAGGCAGCTTAATGAAAAATAATAAGGACGTTATTCCCAAAAACAAAAAATCAGGAATTTACAAGTTAATATGTAGTGATTGCCCATGTGTATATGTGGGACAGACATTCCAAAAAAGGATACGAGAACATGAAAAATGTTATATTAATAATAAAACAAATTCAACTTATGCCAACCATTTGTTAGAGACTGGTCATAATTTTAATATGAACTATGAAATATTGCATATCGAAAACAAAAGTCAGAAACTAAATCTGTTGGAACTTTTAGGGTCAATAGATATAATGAAGGACAAATTTTATTGGATTATTATTATTATTATTATTATTATTATTATTATTATTATTATTATCCTGATACTCCTAGATCTTCTGTGAAGATCCCTCAGAAGCTTTTTCAGCTTGTACGAGTTAGGAGTTCAGTTGTGTTCTGTGTAGGCTTTGTTACTGCGATCTTGCGCCACTTTAGGTCACAGCACTGTTAATTTTTGACCCAACAGTGAAATGGTGGCAGATACCCGTCCAACTAGAAAATTTCTTTTCTACCTGAATAGGATTCGAACCCTGGACCTCCCGGTCACGAGTCCGATGCTCTCCCGCTGAGCTATCCACACTCACATGATGGATGATCAAATAGATTTAAACAGATCCCCCTACTTAATATTTATCATTAATTGTAACCATCTCTTTACACCCCTCTATTTTTTGTACCAGAGCTGTGTATTTAAGGTCATGTTTTGCATTGTATACCTCAGTTTTAATACTCACCTGATGAAGTCATGGTATAACGAAACAATTGTCGTGTAAATCAATAAAATAGCGGAAGTTAACATTTGTTTTTCTTATATTGAAGATGAATTTCCGTCAAGTAAAGACCGAGACAATCAAAAATATGACATTTTTTGTTGAAAATAACTTGTATTATATTCCCTTGAAGTTTAGCCCTTTCAAAAATTGACACCCAGTATAATCATTGAGATACAATTTGTTTCAATCAGTTTAACAATGTAGTAAACACTACGAACCTCGAGTCCCTGTATATTCCGTTAATAAAAAGTGATAGAAAACTAAGTAATTTCTTATTTCTGTAGCCATTTCATATCCACCTTTCCAATTTTCAGAAAATAAAAAGTTCGGAAATGTTGCTTCTCTACCGAAACTGTGGTAACAATGAGTAAAATTCTACAGGTTACCGGCGAATCGTTCAGCTATTCATGCAAATTGTTTCCCAAAGTTGCAAGGGCGTGGGTACACACGTAAACAATCACGCGAACCGAAATTTCCCGATGCATTTCCAGTGTTAAACGCTCAAGTTTCCTGCCGGCTACAACCTGCTGAAAGTTTGTCCACACAGTGTATTTCACGATGGACCAGGTGCGATCCGGGGTTGACGCTTAAATAAACAAACTTCAAGTGTTAGAAGCGATCGAACATGGCGTCGGCAACCGTAGGTTCTAGTGTGATTTCGCGTTCGAGGAAACTGAATAGGATTTACTGGTCAAGTGGTTTTTCAACAGGAACAACATGACTTCCGAGTAGCATTGGATTCCAGGCAAACCCGGAGCCCGGGAATTATTTCTACTATTCCGATATGCAGAGGTGGACTGGGGTTCTTCTTCCTTATATCAAGAATACCCTTGATGATTTCGTAGGATCAATTCGATTTTTTTATGTTGCCCGAGGAAAATGAAACCTATGTCATCTACTTGGTGCCCCGAACAGAAACTATTGAAGATTATACACTGGAGGAAATGGATCAGCTTGAAGCGTGTTTCACAAACGGCCAGTTCGGTGGAAGAAGGACTTCTGACAAACAGAAGTTCTCAGAGTTGTTAATTCAACTGCAAAGGGGTATGCATGTTGCGCAGCCCTTGTGCCGCGTGTGAATCTGGCGCCACCTGGTACCATTTCCTTCAGTTGCGTGGAACATCGACCGTGATGATATCTATAGAACAAGTACAAGTCAGCAACTCTCCTTCTATGTTTCAACGACTGCAAGTTGGCTTTCTGGATGGAATCTAAAAGTTGTAACGAATGCTTGGGTACTGAGCTCAAAATATGAAAGCAATATTTGAGCCTTGGTCTGATTTGGGCTTTTTACAACAGAATAAATATTTTCCAGTCTTGAACGAATATCCTAGCTTATTTGAAACAGACTTCGCACATCAGTCATATGTTTTCCCAACAAACAGAAGAGTTGACAGTCACGCCAAGATTATGCATGGAATCACTTGGCTGAAGCACCTGGTTTTCCATCATCAAGTTAGGAGTCACAAGTTTTTCGGGAAAAAGTTGTTGTTTGGGTCTTCAAGTCATTGAATAGCACTAGATTACGTTGACCCTATTCGGTTATCTTCTTGAGACCTTCGTTCAGAGAATCGATTTGCTAGCATATAGCCAGGTGAGACGCAATGGTTATCAAAGGTTTTCACTGATGAAACAAGACATAAGCCTGCTATTATCCGCGAGGATCACAAGGTTGTTCTTGGTCGTACGAAGAAGACCATTTATGTGGACCAGGCAGAGCGTGGGCGACAAAACTAAGTAAGAAAACTCAATCATTCACATTAAAACCCCGGGAGATGACATCATCCACTACCATATGAATGTTGCTGAGTAAGCTCTTCATTCAATCGTAGAGACTCCCGGAAAAACTATACGAAAATAGCTTATTCCGGACACGATCGAAAACCTTTGATATATCCAGAGCAACTGATCAAAATTCTCCATAACTCTCAATAGCCCTTGCGTCACATAGCTAAGGAGATCACATGTTGCTCTCCAGGTATCTAACCATTTCGAGAAAGATAGCTGCTTGCATGACTTTCAACAAATTGGATATTATTGCTATTGGACGGTACTTCCTTACCTTCTTTGGTATAGGCTCACTTGGCACCCTTCCAGGAAAAATTTCTTCCATGCATGAAATAGTGAACATCTTACAGAGAACAGATATTAGTTCTGGTGAACACTTTTTGAATACAATGGCAGGATCCCGTCTGATCACGTCGCTTTCTTGAAATTGAGTCCACCGAGTTCTCCGTGGTCTAAAGTATATATCCTTCAGCCTGGATGAAACAGTTGGAAATGTTGAAGGTACCCGAAGAAATGTTTCGATAGTCGATCCGCTTAAGCTTTTGGAGAAGTTGCAAGTGAATAATCCTCTTGGAGTCACTCAACCAGACATTTGCCATCGTTTAAAAGCAATGGAAATAGTCTGAAAGGAAATTGGAAACTGAAGCCAAGAGATGTCGAACGCCGTTTTTTTCACGTGCGAACACCTGCTTCAACGGCAAAAAAGGAGATTTTGCATTGAATTAAACTTATTTATTCTCAATACTCGTTATAGTAATGTGGCGACGTGCCCGGTCCTTGCCGAGAATTCCGCTCTGCTCTGCTGCAGCTTTTCGGCGTATCATACGACATATTTAAATTAAGATTGAAGCCCAATTTACTTTTTATTTGGAAGACGATTTTATGACATTTATATTTTGAAGATAATATCCGGCATATGTCCACCACGACTAGCTCTGAGGAACCGCATTCGACCAGACCAATTTTGGTCCACTTTTTCGAGTAGTTCAGGCCTTATTCAATCAATAACACGAGTTATAATGGCTCCCAAAGCGTCTACTGTTTCTGGTTTATCAGCATAAACCAATGACTTGATATAACCCAAAAAGAAAATAATTAAGTAGAGTAATGTCTTATGATCTTGAAGGCCAATTAATTGGACCATTTATTGAAATAATGTTATCGCCAAATATTTGATTGTATCGTTCTCTACTTGCCAAATCTTTCTTTCAATAAATCAATTGTTACGGTAGCAGCATGAGGTGCAGCACCATCTTGTTGGAACCAAAACACTTCTGAGTCGATACCATTCAAATTTTGAAACAAATAATCATTGATCATCGATCTGTAACGAGCACCATTCACTGTAACATTATCTCCAGCATCGTTTTTAAAGAAATATGGATCGATGATTCCTACAGCCTGTAAAGCACACCATACAGCGCATTTTATAGGATGCAATGGAACGTGCAGAACTTGTGCAGAACTGTAGGATTGTTTTCACTTCATATACGGCAATTTTGCTTGTTTACATAGCCCTTCAACCGCCGGAAATGAGTTTCATCACTAAACGTAATTTTATGATGATAGTGGATCAACTTCAAGCTGTTCTGGGGCCCAATCAGTAAACAAACGACGCTTATTATGGTCAAGTGGCTCTAGTTCTTGAACCAGTTGGATCATGTTTGAGTGTAGACCAAGATCTTCACGCGAAATTTTCCATGTGGTGGATGCACAGAGTCCAACTTGATGTGAACATCGACGAATAGACAAATCTGTATCATCATTAACAAACACTATTACTTACTGCAGCGATATTTTCTTCTGTACGTACAGTTATTTGTCTTGTTGTTGTTGCATCGAGTAGAGAAAATGTTGTCCGAAATCTATCGATAATTCGACGAAGAGGCTGTTCGGATGGACGATAATGTAAACCATAAATTTCACCAAGTGCTCTATAAGTTTGGCGAGTAGAACACTGATTTTGAGAATAAATTTCAATAATTTGTAAACGTTGTTGTGGCGTGAGTCTTTCCATGATAATTTGTCAATGCTTACTAAACAAAAATGTCGAAACAACATGGTTTCTACCTTCTGTCAAATCACAGTTATCCCTTCCGAAATTTCTATCACTCTTAAGGAAAACACCAGATACTTAATTCACCATCTTCGACGGCTTCAAGTAGAGCAGAGTCCAAGCGTTTGACAACCGACGTTCCAACGTAGAACAAGGTCACAGACGTCATTGGCAAACTTGCACCCCATCGCCAGTCTGAAGAGTTCAGGCTTGCAAGTTGAAACGAAACGCCTACCATCCTAAATTAAGTTAATATTAATTAGGTTAGAAGCTTCCTCATAATACCACCTCACTTCAAAGAGCTTCAGTAATATTTAAAAGAGGGAAAGTATCAAATTGAGAAATCATAAAAAACGAAATAATTTAGCGACTGAGGAGCGGTTGAAATTCAGACTGACAATAAAATCTTTATGCAGTGTGAGATTTCATGTGAAAATTTCACGTTGTCGCTGCTGCTTGAAGTTCAAGCGTCCACTCTAGTCTAGTCATCCGTTACCTACGGAATCTTGACATAGCCATAATAAAAACGCTACATCCCATGATGGGACTCGACGTTTTTCGAATAAAACAGTAAGGAACTTCGAAACTCGTCTGCTGAAGTCTATTGTTTCAATAAATATGAATGTTCAAGTAGAGAGCTCTCAACAGTTACGATAACAGGAAGCTGATAATACAAAATTCACACAGAATAGAGGCCCCCTTATCTGGTCCCAATTACGGTTCTGCTACCAGTTCAGCCAATATTGTCTCTACAAACTTTTCGACATGGAAACACGGAGCGGAAGTTCAATTTATTCAGACAGAAGAAGATTCGGTGGAACTATTCTTGTCCTTCGAAAGGACCGAATGCGATGATTCAAATCAGGAATTATCTCAGTATTTTGAAGAAAGAAATATTGTGAAAACTCAGGTTTGAGATCAGGAATTTAATGGCGCTCTGATATTAATAGTTGAAAAAATTAACCGTTTCAACACTGAGCACTAATGACAGTTCATTGAATTGTTCAGAAAATTGTTTTTTACAGGGTCTCCAGGCACCACGTGAGTCTTTCTTAGGTGTGCATAAAGTATTGGGTTGTTCGTTTTTTCTTCTGGAAAATGAAAGACAATTTTCGGTTTATGAATAAATATTTCATTAAATTATATATTGGCCATTATGGTCCACCACCTTTTGCCATTTTTCTGGTAGTAGCATGATACCACGCTCATAAAATTTCAGGATTTTGCTGGCAAAAAATTAATCCAGAAGATTTTTGACCTCTTCATTTGAAGTAAACATTTTACCATCCAAAAAATTTTACAATGACCGCTACAAATAATGAATGAATAATAATGAATGCACGATAACAGAACTCAGGAAAGCTCTAAGACAGATAAAATCTAAGCAACCCAAAGATATCTATGGAATGACATGAACCATCTTGAAGGAGATTTTTCCGTGCATTAAGGCACCATTATATAGCATGCTTACCAAATGTCTAAAACAGGGGCACTTTCCGGATCAGTTTAAAAAGGCTAAAATAGTACCTGTCTTTAAAAGAGGAGATATAGAATTACCAGAAAACTATCGCCCACTATCGATACTTCATGTGTTATCAAAATTGTTTGAGATAATAAAAAATAGATTACTGAGTTTCTTCAAACATCACAAAATTTTCTCCAAACAACAGCATGGGTTCTTGATCGGAAAATCAGTGGAGACGGTACTGAAGGAGATGCTTGAAAATATAGGAAAAGCTTTTGATGGGGAACAAAAATTTAGTTTACAGGCATGTGACTTATCCAAGTATTTAACACTCTGTGCTTTTAAACAAGCTTGAATACTATGGAATCAGGGGTGAGGCTCTAGTTATCTGACAAACAGCATCCAGAAAACAAGCTTGGGAGGCAGGTCTTCTTCTTGGGAGACTGTTAGTCATGGTATACCGCAGGGTTCTGTATTGGGTCCGCTTTAGTTTGTGATATACATGAATAATTTGCCAGCTAATGTGAAATCAGATCAAACCGTCCTCTTCGCTGATGACACTTCTTTTCTGAATAAAGGGATGGACAACCAGAAATTGGAAGAGAAAGACAAGAAAACACTTAAGGAAGCTCAGGTATGGTTCAGCGCAAACAAAATGACGACGAACAGTGATAGAACACAGAGACTACTGTTTGAACTAAAGATGTCTTCGGACAATTACATGAGGCTACTTGGTGTCTTTTTGCAATCAAATCTCAAGTTTTTTGTCCACATTGATGAAATTACTCCTAAGTTATCAAGAGCTACCTATGCAGTTAGGAGAATAAAGCAAATAGCGGGAGTTGAAGCAGCCAAGATTACTTACTTCAGCTACTTTCATAGTGTCCTTAACTTCGGCATTCTTTTCTGGGGGATTTGTCTGAAAGTATTCATAAAACAGAAGTAGGTACTGAGAATTCTATGCGGCGTAAGTAGAAGGTATAGCTGTAGAAAGCTATTCCCCAGAGAAGAAATTCTTACCGTGATATCCATTCTTATATTTACCTATGTAATGTACATCTATGATAATAAGGACATACTATTGAAAAACAACTTTGATACTAGAAACAAAAACAACTACACCATCGTATAAAAGTATCACAGTTAAATGTAAGTCATCTAGCTATAAAAATCTCCAACAAACTACCATTCAGAATGAAGGAATTAAATAGGATGAAGCTCATGAATGAACTGAAATTTCTCCTAATGAATAAAGCATACTACTCAACACATGAATATCTGAATGATAATTTTTAAAAAAATATATTTTTATGAAATAAGTTATCTGGCCAAATTCATTTATTTATTGTTTGTTTGACTAATGTTTTTTTTTATTTTGTTTTATACATTTTTTATTCATATATACTTGTGCCTCTTTACACAAAATTGTACCTAACTCCCCATGAAATTTTTGATGGGTTAAAATTTATTCATATTCTATGACATGTACTGCATTGGGAATGAATAAATCATCATTATTATTATTGAATATCTCGCAGCGTCAAGTCTGTTGGAAGGAATGAACAACCAAATATTCTTACCTAAATATTCACAAAATATCTGTGCTGAAAATTAGATTAAATTGAAGTGTGAGGATTTTCCTTCTGCCATTCATGGATGTTTTGAGAATTTATTACGCCATTTCGACCGAAAAGAGTTTCGTCAGTAAATAAAACTTTTGTAACAAACTCTGCTTCCATTCTTTGTTGTTCCAAAAACCATTCAGCAAGCTGCACTCTTGGAGGAAAATCTGCCGGACTCTATGAATGAAGTATTTGATGATGAAACGGCAGCTGCTCTTTCAAATTCGATGTGCGATTGGCTTTGAAATATTGAGCTCAGTCGACAATAGTCTGAAGCTCTTTGTTGGGTCTTGCTCTATTCTGTTCAAAACCTTTTCTTCCAATGCTGCTGTCCTAACATGTGTCCAACCTACTTCATCTCCTCTCTTCGATAAAATACTCCATTATATAGACATAAGATATAAAAAATACTTATCGAATTGTGGAATCATTTACCAGTCTCTCGAAGTCTTCGATCAGCAGCCTTGAAGGTATTTTTACTCGGCAAATTTTTTTTCCCTAACAGTATTATGCACTCCTGTTCATTAAATGCATATCCGCATATTCTTCTGTAATGAAATGATTCACAATAATATTTCGTTATACGAAATTCGAAAGAATTCGAATCAAAACTGTATGTATTTTGTTTCAGAAAATTAAACAATCGTGGAAAGAGAAGTTTTAGTAACCATAGCAACAATAAACAGCTGGCAATGTTAATGTAAAAATCTTTTAATAGAGAATCATCAAAACGCTTGTAACTGTATGTTGCACTGGTATGCCTTTTTTCTGCAGAATTAATGATAAAATACATAAATGGAGGAATTTCGCCAATACCTTTAACCAAAAAAATTTTTCTGACCATTAAGTTTTAGGGTCAGTCCGTTCCTTGCGGTCTTGAAGATTCATGAGGAAGGTGTTGCAAACAAATCATTATTTATATTTGTATTGACCAAAATAAAAAAAAATTTGCAGAATCGGTTGAGTCGTTCCGAAGTTATCACAAAAAAACCGAATTATGGGAGAACCGTTTGCAGGCACATATATTCGCAGGGGGGGGGTGTAGTAAAAAAAGCATTCCCGACTCGCCTTTATATACTTTATTCACACCTGAGAAAGAGTACGTTGTGCTGAGACAACCTGTATATCTCCTGTCAGAAGAGCTATTTCTTTTTTCATTCATTGGGGCATTCGTTTGGGCGTGGTAGGTCATTACTAGCAGCTTTTTTTTGCAAAAATGATATATTTTACTTGTATCACTCAAAAAAATAAGGTAAAATACGCTAGACAGAATATTTAGCAGTATATTTGATAGATTTGGTCCTTACTAATGTAGGACTTTTTATGTCAATCGTCTAAGGTTATGATTGATTTCTGGTCTAGCATTTATTCTTTATACTCCCTTCTTTTCATTAAAACATCTGAAATACTTTATACAGGGTGTCCCAACGAAAATTTGAGCCCCCTAGAATTCAGAAACGAGGAATTTTCGAAGATTTTGAAAGGACAGGTCGACTTCTGTTTTGAGGGGGACGAATTTCCATCGTGAGTTTATTCCGACAAAACCACGCCCTGGAAGGTGGCATCAACTTCCAATATTTTTTGAATGGTTTCGCTGATGGGTTTTTTATTCAATATTTCTAAAATGTATTCTGTGGATGAATAAATTATTAAAATACAAATAATTATTTGTAGATTTAAAATTATCAGGGGAAAAAGCGTGCACGGCATCACGTTAATATTTTTACCAGTGCTTCTGAAAATTCTTCCGATTCAAATGATTATACACAAACAGGAAAACTCTTAAATAATACTTTAAGTTAAAATTGAAGAGATTTGTGGGGGATCAAACAATTGGAAGAACGGCAAATACGTTATGCTATTGTGTCACAGTTGTACTTATTAGGGCTCAACAGTTTCTATTGATACATTCATTTCAAAAGCCCCCACTCTGCGTTCATGGGAATATCGTGATTGTATATAACGTTTAAACATTTGGATAATTTGAATGGGTATCTATTTATTCGGTTATTCCACTGAAATCCTTCATGGTTTATATGAATTCATAGGAATTGATTAGTTGCCTTCCATTGACAGATGAATACTCGGAATAAACGAATAAAATGAAATCCGGTTGTGATAACAGGCTGAAAAATGTTTCGAATACTGATTGAGGATCTGGAATTGTCAACATGTATTATTGTATTTTCAAAGCACTGTTTGCATGCAGAAATGAATGTATTAATGTGGTCCCAAATAAACTGCAGGGATATGTTTCAGGCTCTACTGTTTCACAACATGACTTTTATATGTTTTGCACTTCAAATATTTCAACTGAGTTTCTTAGAATACGCACTCATAACTAACTTGAAAGAAATATTACGGACAATAACTGAATCAATTCTCTGAAACCTCTATAAATTTAAACTGAAAAAACTGAAATTTTTTTTAATGAAACTTGAAAAAATGTCTTACAAACACTGTTTCACTTCATAGACAGATAGAATTATAAACACATATGTGCGGTAGTTAACGAATAAGGAATCAAAAGAAAGCATAAAAAATTGTCCGTGATTATCTAGCAAACATTATTCAGGGCAGCCCCATTTGAATATTTAGAAACAACAAATTCCAATATCAAGAATGCTCCTCATTAGATTAAAAGAGCCTCTTTTTTATTTCCCTTTTTCAAAAATATATATCATATTTCGCAGATAACGAATCTGAAATTCTTACTGAGTTGGAAATTATTTGGACGCTGAATAAAAACAATCAATGATATATATTATTATGAAATGAAGTGAATGATTTGTGTGTACGCCAGCTAACTCTTAAAATTATAATATTGGAATTGTTAATTGAAATTTAAATATTATTAGAAGTACAAATAAGTTTCCGCCGTTTTATTGTAGATGGCGCGGCACGGAGTTTCGGTTAGCTTTCGCAGATCATAAGCGGCTTAAAAAATAGTTTGGACATTCAAGAATAACATAACCTTTTAATATCATTGATATTATATTGGTAAAATATAATTTTTATAAGTTGAAAATGTCAAAATTTGAGCCAAGTAAGCGTCATTTGCGGGAAATATTAGTTTACTTCTTTAATTTAAAGAAATCTGCTGCTGAGGCGCATCAATTGCTCGTAGAAGCTTATGGTGAGGGTGCTTTGAGTGAGAGAACGTGTCGAGAGTAGTTTAAAAACGGTAATTTCGACGTAGAAGACAAAGATCGCAGTGGAAGGCCAAAAATTTACGAGGATGCAGAATTGGAGGAAGATTAACCTCAAACACAAAAAGAACTTGCTCTAACATTAGAAGTCACTCAGCAAGCAGTCTCACTTCGTTTAAAATCATTAGGAATGATTCATAAACAAGGAAATTGGGTTCCGTACGGCGGAAACTTATTTGTACTCCTAATATTAATTTTGATTAGTTTAGATAGGAATTTTTAATAACTTAACTTTTTAAAATATTTTTCGAATCAAAGCAATCTGAAATATAAATCTGTGACCACTAAACTAATCTAATGACTAAGCTATCTATGTAATATCGTAATATTAACATAAACAAGAATAGTTTTGATTTGAAATTGAAAAATTTTACAGAAATAAATGTAATTCTACCTTTGGTAAGTTTGCATTCTGTTTCAATCTTTTTTTTTTAATGTCCTTCCTCCGTTTCCGGAATTTGTTTGGTTGGAGAATGATATTTCTGGAAAGTTTCAAGCTCACAACCAACTTAATTGATTACTTGTCAACATCCAATTTGTTTCATACTTGTTTAATATGTGGGATATTTCCATTAATAACATTCAGGTTACAGTTCCATTCAAAATAATATTGTTAATTTATTTTTAGGTTTTGGAACTGGATTATTGAAGAGAAAATATTCTACTTTGAAATAAAACGACGTGATCTGTGCTACCGAGAATTTCACAATGATTGACATTTTCCCTGCTTTCTCCTTTTAAAGTTTTCGCGAAAAATTGAATCCCAAAACTTACTAGAATTTGTCAAAATTATTGAAAAATGATGTTTTTACAAAATTTACACTATTTCTTGGCTTGCAATTATTCTAAATAATTAATCTGAATTTTTATCTAGATATTGATATTAATTTCATGTTAAACAAAATATTGAAAGTCATAATTTTCATTCGTAAAGTATTTCAAGTGTCAAAATTTACCAAAATTTAACTTCTTATGCTTTTATATTATAAATTACTTAAAATTACCTATGAAATTAATTACATTTCTTCAGAGTTTATACTATTATCAATCAATACATAAACATCTTCAAAGATATTTCTCACATACTTATTCTCAAAATTTCTGACGTGGACATTTTCTTTGGATTAATTGATTTTTGATTAGTTTTGGCGAGTTATATTTAGTTCAGCTTGTTGTTTGTCAATAATTTCACTGAAATTTATATGTGATTCATAATAGTAACAAATGTTTTCAAAACTTTCTTCACCAATTTCAAATTAGATATCTAAGTTCAAATTACTTCTATTTTTTACAACTTTGGCAAACTTAACATTAAATAATTGTTAATTGAATACTCCCTATGAATTCAATAAAAAAATTTCCAATAAAATTTCTGATTTTTGATCACCATTTAAAGAATTTTCAGTCGACTAGTGGTTATGAACTCCGAATATGCTTTTTCTTCATAATATTGGCTTTTGAGTAATTTTATGAATTAAATTATTAATATTTTTATCAGAATGGATATTATTTATTTAATTTTGATTTGATTACATTCTAACGAGTCAACTTATATACAACGGTGAGTCTTTTCCTCTATATTTTCATATAATAATTTATTTTAACTGCAGATTCCATGATCATATCTACATACTACATACTACATGATCATTTCTACATATTACTAGAATTTGTCAAAATTATTGAAAAATGATGTTTTCACAAAATTTACACTATTTCTTGGCTTGCAATTATTCTAAATAATTAACCTGAATTTTTATCTAGATATTGATATTAATTTCATGTTAAACAAAATATTGAAAGTCATAATTTTCATTCGTAAAGTATTTCAAGTGTCAAAATTCACCAAAATTTAACTTCTTATGCTTTTATATTATGAATTACTTGAAATTACCTATGAAATTAATCACATTTCTCCAGAGTTTATACTATTATCAATACATAAACATCTTCAAAGATATTTCTCACATACTTATTCTCAAAATTTCTGACGTGGACATTTTCTTTGGATTAATTGATTTTTGATTAGTTTTAGCGAGTTATATTTAGTTCAGCTTGTTCTTTGTCAATAATTTCACTGAAATTTATATGTGATTCATAATAGTAACAAATGTTTTCAAAACTTTCTTCACCAATTTCAAATTAGATATCTAAGTTCAAATTACTTCTATTTTTTACAACTTTGGCAAACTTAACATTAAATAATTGTTAATTGAATACTCCCTATGAATTCTGTAAAAAAATTTCCAATAAAATTTCTGATTTTTTATCACCATTCAAAGAATTTTCAGTCGACTAGTGGTTATGAACTCCGAATATGCTTTTTCTTCATAATATTGGCTTTTGAGTAATTTTATGAATTAAATTATTAATATTTTTATCAGAATGGATATTATTTATTTAATTTTGATTTGATTACATTCTAACGAGTCAACTTATATACAACGGTGAGTCTTTTCCTCTATATTTTCATATAATAATTTATTTTAACTGCAGATTCCATGATCATATCTACATACTACATACTACATGATCATTTCTACATATTACTAGAATTTGTCAAAATTATTGAAAAATGATGTTTTCACAAAATTTACACTATTTCTTGGCTTGCAATTATTCTAAATAATTAACCTGAATTTTTATCTAGATATTGATATTAATTTCATGTTAAACAAAATATTGAAAGTCATAATTTTCATTCGTAAAGTATTTCAAGTGTCAAAATTCACCAAAATTTAACTTCTTATGCTTTTATATTATAATTTACTTAAAATTACCTATGAAATTAATTACATTTCTCCAGAGTTTATACTATTATCAATACATAAACATCTTCAAAGATATTTCTCACATACTTATTCTCAAAATTTCTGACGTGGACATTTTCTTTGGATTAATTGATTTTTGATTAGTTTTGGCGAGTTATATTTTGTTCAGCTTGTTCTCTGTCAATAATTTCACTGAAATTTATATGTGATTCATAATAGTAACAAATGTTTTCAAAACTTTCTTCACCAATTTCAAATTAGATATCTAAGTTCAAATTACTTCTATTTTTTACAACTTTGACAAACTTAACATTAAATAATTGTTAATTGAATACTCCCTATGAATTCTGTAAAAAAATTTCCAATAAAATTTCTGATTTTTTATCACCATTCAAAGAATTTTCAGTCGACTAGTGGTTATGAACTCCGAATATGCTTTTTCTTCATAATATTGGCTTTTGAGTAATTTTATGAATTAAATTATTAATATTTTTATCAGAATGGATATTATTTAATTAATTTTGATTTGATTACACTCTAACGAGTCAACTTATATACAACGGTGAGTCTTTTCCTCTATATTTTCATATAATAATTTATTTTAACTGCAGATTCCATGATCATATCTACATACTACATACTACATGATCATTTCTACATATTACTAGAATTTGTCAAAATTATTGAAAAATGATGTTTTCACAAAATTTACACTATTTCTTGGCTTGCAATTATTCTAAATAATTAACCTGAATTTTTATCTAGATATTGATATTAATTTCATGTTAAACAAAATATTGAAAGTCATAATTTTCATTCGTAAAGTATTTCAAGTGTCAAAATTCACCAAAATTTAACTTCTTATGCTTTTATATTATGAATTACTTGAAATTACCTATGAAATTAATCACATTTCTCCAGAGTTTATACTATTATCAATACATAAACATCTTCAAAGATATTTCTCACATACTTATTCTCAAAATTTCTGACGTGGACATTTTCTTTGGATTAATTGATTTTTGATTAGTTTTAGCGAGTTATATTTAGTTCAGCTTGTTCTTTGTCAATAATTTCACTGAAATTTATATGTGATTCATAATAGTAACAAATGTTTTCAAAACTTTCTTCACCAATTTCAAATTAGATATCTAAGTTCAAATTACTTCTATTTTTTACAACTTTGGCAAACTTAACATTAAATAATTGTTAATTGAATACTCCCTATGAATTCTGTAAAAAAATTTCCAATAAAATTTCTGATTTTTTATCACCATTCAAAGAATTTTCAGTCGACTAGTGGTTATGAACTCCGAATATGCTTTTTCTTCATAATATTGGCTTTTGAGTAATTTTATGAATTAAATTATTAATATTTTTATCAGAATGGATATTATTTAATCAATTTTGGTTTGATTACACTCTAACGAGTCAACTTATATACAACGGTGAGTCTTTTCCTCTATATTTTCATATAATAATTTATTTTAACTGCAGATTCCATGATCATATCTACATATCTTCATTCACTTAAGTTCCTGCTCGAAAACAAACTTAAATAAACGTGGTCAACTAATTGAGTACCATTTATAAACCTAGGATATTCCACTGAAAAATGTCAGAAAGTAGACTAATACCTCTGTTTCTAAAATTAATGGAGTATGCGGTTATCTCTAGGAAAACATTATAACAATTTTATTGAAAAAATTCACACAGATTTTACTATATATTTCACATTTTTTTTTCAGAATCCTGACACGTGCTCCGGACTTTCGAAGTACTAAGGAGTACAAAAAGTAACTGAAATTAAAATTGAAAAAGGTTCATTTATTACACATTGGACTTTGGAGTATTTGGGAATTTGTTAAATTCTTCTTTTTCTCAATGGACTTTTTGATTGATACAATCAATTTACCCTTTTAAAAATTATATAGTAAAGTGACATCTTTCTCATTGCAAAATTATTATTTTCTATACAATGTTCTGCAAAACCGGTTGATTTCTGGTTTTTCAAAATAGACATCTTATGTTCTTTGATTCTGTCTGTCCTGTAGGACAGATGTCTATTTTTAAAAACCAGAAATCAACATTGTATCGAAAATAATCATTATTTTAATGAGAAAGATGTCACTTTACTATATAACGTTAATAAGGGTAACTGCTTGAATTTTTGTATTTCAGATTTTATCCTTTTTTTCCAAAATTTAAATTCTTGGTTTTGAAATCTTTAGTTCTGTTGAAGCTCTTGAATGGTGAATGGGTTTATCAGGGAGCTTCTAGCTCTTAATTCGGAGTCGTCGAACGCTTGTAGTCTGCCCTACTTATACCCGGCGAAGCCGTTGAGTTAGGTATTATCTGAGATTGGTCGCGTCCTCTATATGCTACGTCGGGAAGCTGCAGCATAGCAGAATTCTTGTCAAGGAGTGGGCACGTCACACTGTAATTATTGAATACTGAAATATTAATAATGAAACTACGACTGGGAAACTAAAAACACTATGACTTTTCCCTATCGTGAAATATTATTAATACCTAATGGATTCTGTCCCAACCAAAAAAAAAACGAAAAGTATGATCCAATTGAGAATTCTCATTATCTGCTATCTCGGAGATGAAGAATTAAACTCCCTCGTTGCTTCAACTTCTGCTGCGAAGATTTAATTATCAGATACTCGGATAATATTAGAATCCCTTGAGTGACGAAGTTATTTATGAAAAGCTCTATCTAATTTCAGGTGGAGGCGAGTTTGGTGAGTGATATCTTTCGCTTTTAATGAAGATAATAAATATCATAGGTGAAAGCTCGTAACTGTTATTATAGGGGAAGCCTCTAATGCGTAAATTAATAATAAACTTACGCCAGAGATGATCCAAGATCTTGTGAACGAGGGTAGTATGTATTATTGTTTATTGATTATTTTTATTTATCATTCTAAGAAGTCGACTGAAGATTATGAATGATTGTTTCAAACGCTTTTGTCGATAAGGTGTTATATTCTTGAATTTTTATAGAGTTTTTTTGGTGTAAGATTTGTTATTCATAATATTCATAATTATATTTATTTTTCTGAAGGATCTTTCAATGGGAACGCCCGATTTTCAAATTGACATTACTCACGCATGGCAACCACTGTTTAATTGTGACATTGACAGTTGTATTTGTCAATGTCTACCATTTAATCATAGAAAGGTACATACACCAACAACTTTTATAAATAATTCAAACTTATTATGAAAATTCGCGATCAGTTACTCTTTACGTGCTCCAATTTTTGTTCGTTATAATTGTCCGGATGAAAAGTGAAATTTGAAACAAATTTTACACTTCATGATGTTACAGTGCCAGTGAGACAAAGAAATGCAAGAAGTGAAGAGAATATTGCTGCTGTACGTGAAAGTGTTCGTGAAGACCAAAATGTATCGATTTATCGACGTTCACAAGAACTAGGCATCTCCCAGAAGTCTTTGTGGCGAATTTTAGAAAAAGACCATACAAAATTGTTTTAACTCAAGAACTCAAACTAACAGATCATTTAAAGCGTCGTGTATTCAGTAATTGTTGATTAGAAAATTTCGGAAATGATGGACCGATAAATTATCTGACCTGTTCCTGCGATTTAACTCCATTGGACTTCACCCTTTGGAGTTACATTAAGCCATTAGTTTACAGCAATCATCCAGCAAATTTAAACGATTTAGAGATCAATAATGAATGAGTAATTGCCAACATACGACCTGATTTGTGTGAGGGAGTCATGAAAAATTGGGTTCAACGACTTCATTCCTGCTAGCGTTTCCGTGTTGGACATTTAAATGATGTTTTGTTTCATAACTAATGGTATCCATAGGCATATAAGGCAGTATAAGAACTTCTCAGCATAAGAACAGGTGCTAAACCATTAGAATACCACAGGAATGCTAAGGAAACAGACTGGATTGGTTATGTAAAAATCCTCCGGGCTAACCTTGGCACGTGTATATCTAAAATATTTAAACAGAATCACTTATAGATCCTGGCGGATCCACCATGGTCTCCGCTTATAACGAAAACTGCCCACCAAGATGTGAAAAGGATAACCGAAATTCCTCTTGGTGGAATAACAACCTGAATTAACAGAGAAAGGAGGTTCGGAGATTATTCAACTGAGCCAAAGCGACCGGGCAATGGGACAAATACAAGGAAGCTCTAACCCTCTACAATAAGATCATTAGGAGGGCCAAGAGGAACTTGTAAAGCAAGTTCTGTGAGGGTATAAATGAAGCCCACGGAACTGAGAATACACAAGATTCTCTCCAGAGAGCCAGTGAGAATAACCGGTTCGCTCAAACCACCGGAGGATGGTTTCACTGCTACCAGCTCCTTGCGAACAAACACTTCCCCGGATGTCAAACCTTGGAAAGTACAAACTCCAGATCCAACCAAAACCATTCAATCTGGCGGAGGGGCTACTGGCGGATATCCAAAAACACAATCAATGCACAAGCGGTCAGAGACGCCATATTGTCTTTTAAACCTTTCAAAACACTAGAGGTAGACGGAAATTTTCCAGCCCTACTTCAAAAGGGCATGGAAGTGTTGATTCCGCATCTGCTAAAATTATTTAGAGCAAGTCTGGCTTGGGGGGTTATCCCTACAAGCTGTACACTAACTAAAGTGGTCTATATTCCAAAGGTGGGACGAACAAAACCGGAACCCTCATTGTTCAGACCAGATTGTTCTTGCTGAAGAGTCTAGAAAAAGTGATTGATATCCAAATCAGGGGGAAGGTGCTAATTGAGCCCCTAGCCCTCATCAATACGCCTACCAGGCCGGCAAATCGGCAGAACTTGCACCACGCAATTTGGTCGGAAAATTAATGTCGATAATCGAGAGATAGCATTAACAGCGTTTCTAGACATTGAAGGTGCTTTCAACAATACGCTGCCGGTTTCTCTCGCTGAGGCTATCTCTGCGAGAAGAGCCGACCTGCTAATTTGTAAATGGATACAGGCAATGCTATACATTGGCAGAATAATAACAACGACCTCATACCAGGATGAGGTCTTCGAGTTCAAGGTGCGCAGTGCTGTCCGCAGGGGGGTATTCTCCCACCTTACTGTGGACCCTTCTCGTTGATGACCTGCTAGCGATCGCTGTGGAGAGTTGACGTTCAAGCATTTGCTGACCTGGAAAATCATAGTTAAAGGTAAATACGAGGTGACAATATCGGTCGTCCTTCAAGAGATACTGAACACTATTGTCTAATGGTATATAAAGGAAGACATGTCTCTTAACCAACAAAAGGTAGTTATAGTACCATTCACTAAGAAACGGAAGTTGGATGGTTTAGAACTGCCGACTATCCGTGGTAAAACAATACAATTCTTATATGAGGCAGAAAACCTGGGAATAGTCCTGGACAAAATTCTCAGTTGTAATGCACACATAGCCAGAATGGGATTCTGGACTTGCAGGCGGATCTGTGGTAAAACCTGGGGTTTAAAGCCCAGGCAGAAGTATTAGCTACGCACTATCGTTATCAGACCACAGATAATGTATGGCGCTGTACCTGTTCATACAGAGGGAGGCGGGCCATATACAAATTACATCAACTGGCGATCGACAGGCCAGAGTGTAACGAACAGCACCCTATCGATGCCCTTGGATCTAATGTCAAAAGTCACGAGCCAAGAACGGAATTTCAATGTAACGTCCCCAGCCAGGACGAAGGGACCCAGCATGCTGAGGTTCTATTGAGGACCGATTTTGGCTTGCTCACAGACGGCTCGAAAACGACGAACGAAACGGGAGCGGGAAGCAAATCGAGAATCAACATCTCATTGAGTCTCTGTCAAAACGCAACCGTATTCCAGGCAGAACTATTTGCCATTGAGACCTCGGCATAACTGCTGATAAAACGGCAAATCCACCACGACAAAATAAAAATATCAAATGATAGTCAGTCAGTACTAAAAGCTCTGAAATCCAGCTGTTGTACATCGAAAACAGTCTGGAATTGCAGCACGGCTTTAAAAAGGCTCGGTATGTATAACAGAATCCCTCTTGTTTGGATACCGAGCCACTCAATATTTGGGTAACGAAAAGGCAGATCGGCTGGAGTTTGCTAAAGCTGCGCTGCCTCTGGTAGGACCGCATACCATATGTCGTAGCTAAGCGGACGATAAAAGGCAGAATAAACTCAAGACTAGAGTCTTTCTGGCGGAGCCATTTTGGCCTGAAACATTCGTAGGTGTTCCTTGGAACAGTTCCGAACAAAAAGATGGCGGATCTAGCGCTAAATCTGTATAGGGCCAAACTAAGAACACTTGTGGAAATTATGACAGGTCACTGCAGTCTGAAAGCGCATTTCCACAAAATCGGTCTGGCTGAAGACGATGAATGCAGGCTGTGTCTTGAGGACACTGAAACAGTCTTACACATCCTCTCAGAGTGCCCAGCGGTGAGTCGCATCTGATTCGAGGTCTTTGGTCAGGCTTTTATAGTGCACTGCGAACTGAAAAAATTGTCCACGAACAAGATTATTGGTTTTATCCAAAAACTGGATCTCGTTCGGGAAATATAAATTAGGGGTGAACCACAATAGTCCGTGCGGACGCAGTGGTAGGGTGGACAGACGCCCGCTCACCATAAAATGATGATGATGAATGGTATCCATTGTACTTTATAATGAAATAAAAATTTCAATAATTTTCAAAAGAATAATGTGTTTTATTCACAAAACAAAATTCGGCGCTCTTCATGAAAGATCCTTTACGACCCTACGATTGAGTTATATGAATTTGGGTACACCTATAATTACATAAGTAAATTTCGGGCTTTCGTGGAAAATACCAGATATATTTGATGAATTACACGATTCTCTGATTGTCGAAGTGAATTTCAGAATCTCCTTCAAACGCTAGTCTAACATAGGATACTTATGAATAAGATTTTGGACCGTGTACTCTGTTGTGTTCAGGAGAAGGCAGTTTCACAATGGCCCTTGCTTCTTGCTATCCACTTTTGACTTATTACACAGATATCCCTGGTTGCGCTCGTTAACTAATTCCCTTTATGAACATAGATATGCAGAGTTCCAAGCGTAATATTAATAAACATCGCTACAATTCAGAAATTCTATAATTGTGCGAATCTAGTTCTTGGTTTCTCAGTAAACGTTGATGATTGAAGATTACATTATGGACATCTTGTTTGACTGATTCAGGACGCGATAGGTATAGCTGGCAAACAGTTGTAAAGTGTCCTTCATTAAAAGCGCCCCATTTTGTTTTGTAAATAAAATACATGATTTATTCGAAAATTATTGATATTTTCATTTCATTATAAAGCACAATGTATACCATTACTGAGAAACAAAACATCATTCAAACCACGGAAACGCTGGCAGGAATGAAGTCGTTGCACCCAATTTTCCATGACTCTTTCACACAAATCAGGTCGTATGTTAGCAATTACTCGTTCAATATTGATTTGTGAATCTTCTCAATTTGCTGGATGATTGCTGTAAACCAATGACTTAATGTTACCCCAAAAAAACAAGTCCAATGGAGTTAAATCGAAGGAACGAGGCGGATAATTTATCGGTCCATTTCATTCGATTTTTTCTAAGCACCAATTACTGAATACACGACGTTTTGAATGATCTGTTTGAGTTCTTGAGTTAAAATTCTGTATGGATGTATGCCAAGGTCTCTTCATAAAATTCACCACAAAGACGTCTGGGAGAAGCCTAGTTCTCGTAATGTCCAGAAATCGATCAATTTTGGTCTTCACGAACACTTTCACGTACGGCAGCAATATTCTTGCATGTCTTTGTCTCACTGGCACTGTAATTTCATGAAGTGTAAAATTCCTTTCAAACTGCTTCACTAAACGTTCAACTGTTCTTTGATACGGATGATTATAACGACCAAAAATTGGAGTTAAAGCACGTAAAGTTAGAGAAACAGATCTCGATTTTTCATAATTAATTTGAATTATTGTTGGAGTGTATACCTTTCCATGATTAAATGTTAGACATTGACAAATACAACTGTCAGTGTCACAAATAAATGATGGCTGCCATGCGTGAGTAATATCATTTCAAAAATGGGGCGTTTCTATTGAAAGGCCTCTTATATTGTATAACAATGAGCAAGTCTCCTCAAGGGGATGAGACGAATTCTGTTGTGAAACTGCTACACAAATTCTGGATCTATTTCAAAGGATGTCTACTATTGTCATATGATGAATTAAATGTTTTTATTTGAGATTTTTCTGCTTTAGGTTTTTCTCAAACTATTTTCAGGTTTCTGATGATTTGAAATCAACTATAGTTTTATGTTTTCGTCGTGAACTTTAATTCCAGATAACAGGTTGGGGAAAAAATCCACTATTTTTGCTTGAAGATCTCATTCAATATGTTCCGGATTGTCCGATTTAGGTACATATACCGTTTTGTTCTATAATTTTAAAGGTATTTTCAAAATGCCTCTCTTATAGAAATCTTGGTTCTTTTTATCTTCTTTTGATGCTAATTTTTCATCACTGAGGAAGTTTTGCAATGCGAGAGAAGCTTGGTGCCGGGTCCAGACTATATGGCGTATACATCAAACTTCCCAACCAAGCTTCCGGAGTTTCTGGCGAGACACTATAGACGTGTGTGGCCTGGCGTTGTTCTGTAAAACACAACACCTCTTCTATTGGTCAATTCTGGCCTTCCTGGCCGTTAGTTCTAGAGTATCCCAGCAGTGCGGGGCAGTCTGCTTCAATAATAACCATGAGTGGTGCAACATTCTCTTCTACCAGGATGAATTCTTCGAGTTCAGGCTACGAAGGGCTGTCAGCAAGGGTGTATTTTCTCACCCTTACTGTAGACCCTTCTCGTGGATGACCTGTTAGCGATTATTTTGCTATGGGGAGTCGACGTTCAAGCATTTGCTGATGACCTGGCAATCATAGTGAAAGCTGCATGCTGAGGTTCTATTGAGGGCTGACCTTGACTTGTTCACAGACGGTTCGCGAACGACGAACGGAACGAGAGTGAGAGTCTATGAGAGCAAACCGAGAATCAACATCTCATTGAGTCTCGGTCAAAAAGCAACCATATTCCAGACAGAACTATTTACCATTAAGACAGCGGCAGATCTGCTGATAAAACGGAAAACCACCGCGGAAAATTCAGAATATTTACTGACACTCAGTCAGTGTTAAAAGTTCTGGAATCCACCTGTTGTACATCGAAACAGCACGGTTTTAAACAGGCTTGGTATGTATAATAGAACCACTTTTGTTAGGATACCGAGCTATTCAAACTATTTGGGTAACGAAGAGGCAGATAGTTTCGCATTTGCTGGAGCTGCACTGCCTCTGGTAGGCCCGAAACCATTCCTGAGAATACCACATGACGTGGCTAAGCGGACAATAATAAGCAAAACGAACACAAGACTAGTCTTTCTGGCTGAGCCATCCAGGCCTGATACATTCGAAGGTGTTCCTTGGAACAGCTTCGAACGAAAAGATGGCGGACCCAGCACTAGGTCTGGATAGGGCCAAACTAAGAACACTTGTCGGAATTATGACAGGTTACTGTAGGCTGAAAGCGCATTTGCACAAAATTGGTCTGGCTGAAGACGATGAATGCAGGCTGTGTCTCGAGGACACTGAAACAGCCATGCACATCGTCTCAGGGTGCCCAACGGTGAGTCGCATCAGATTCGAGGTCATTGGTCAGGCTTTTATAGTCCACTGCGAACTGAAAAATTACTCCAGAACAAGATTATCGGTGTTATCCAAAAACTGGATCTCGTCAGGGAAATATAAATTATGGGTGAACCACTGTGTCCGTGTGGAAGCAGTGGTAGGGTGGACAGACGCTATAAAATAATAACATTCTCTTCTAGAATCTCTGTCAGGTACTCATGAGCCATAACTGCCTTCACCAAATGGTAATACACGCTTGAACATACCTCTCGCCTTGTCGTCCCACATTCTTAAACATCTGTCTGAGCCAAAACGACAAGATCACGATTCATTGGAAAGTAATACGCGACTGCAATCCTCCATTGTCGAAGACAAGTGTTCTCGTGAAAAATTGAACTTTACACTGCGATGTACACGTGAAAGCGGTGGTTCAGTAGCACTTCTTTGAGCAGTATGAAGTCGTCTCTTAGGAATTTTATCAAGCACTTATCGAAACAACAACTCTTTTCATTCAAGCAATCACGCATATAAGTACTTGACTATCAGGTGTTTTTTTAAGAGTGATAGAACTTTAATTGAAATAAAAGACATTTAAATCAAAATTGAAGCCAATTTTTTTTATTTGAAAGATAATTTTATGACATTTATGTTTTAAAAATAATTTCCGGCATATGTTTACCACGACTAGCCCGAGGAACCACTTTTTCGAGTAATTCAGGCCTTATTTCATCAATAACACGAGTTATGTTGGCTTCCAAAGCGTCCATTGTTTCTGGTTTATCAGCATAAAACAATGACTTGACATAACCCCACAGAAAATAATCCAGTAGAGTTATGTCGCATGATCTTGGAGGCCAGTTAATTGGGACCATTTCTCGATATAATGTTATCGCCAAATCTTTCTTTCAATAAATCAATTGTTACGGTAGCAGCATGAGGTGTAGCACCATCTTGTTGAAACCAAAACACTTCTGGGCCGATACCATTCAAATTTTGAAACAAATAATCATTGATCATCGATCTGCAACGAGCACCATTCACTGTAACATTAGCTTCAGCATCGTTTTTAAAGAAATATGGACCGATGATTCCTCCAGCCTGTAAAGCACACCATACAGTGCATTTTGCAGGATGCAATGGAACGTGCAGAACTTCTTTAGGATTGTTTCCACTCCATATATGGCAGTTTTGCTTGTTTACATAGTTCAACCAGAAATGAGCTTCATCACTAAACACAATTTTACGATAACAAAGTGGATCAACCTCAAGCTGTTCTAGGGCCCAATCAGCAAACAAACGACGCTTATTATGGTCAAGTGGCTTTAGTTCTTGAACCATTTGGATCTTGTATGTGTGTAGACCAAGATCTTTATGCAAAATTTTCCATGTAGTAGATGCACAGAGTCCAACTTGTTGTGAACGTCGACGAATACACAAATCTGGATCATCAGTAACACTATGACTTACAGCAGCGATATTTTCTTCAGTACGTACAGTTCTTTGTCTTGTTGTTGTTGCATCGAGTAGAGAAAATGTTGTCCGAAATCTATCGATAGTTCGACGAACAAGCTGCTCTGATGGACGATTATGTAAACCATAAATTTCACGTAGTTCTCTATAAGTTTGGCGAATAGAACACTGATTTTGAAAATGAATTGCAACAATTTGTACGCGTTGTTGCGGCGTGAGTCTTTCCATGATAATTTGTCAATGTTTACTGAACAGAAATGTCAAAACAACATGGCTTCTACCTTCTGTCAAATCACAGTTATCCCTATAGAAAGTTCTATCACTCTAAAAAAACACTCGATATAAACCTCAAATCAAATGCAAAATACAGAATGACCCTGATTTTATGCCCCGTGGTGTATTTTTACCTTTTTTTCCTCAAGATTTTATCCATTCAACTGGGTTGAAAACTGTTGAATCAGCCTGTATATAGTTTTTATGTAGTGTGAATTATTTCTTGTGCAAAATATATTTGCACAATTTAATTACTTGTAACAGGCAGAAAATAAAAATGTCATTTGCATAAGAGCTGAAATATGAAAATCAGACTTCATTTTAAAATTCTCCCACTGAAAGAATATAACCTGAAAGCATATCTTGCCAAAGAATGAACTTTGCCCTCTGTTTCCAGTCGGACGAAAGATCATTTCACTCCTGAAAAATCTGATATGCATCCGTATTATCTGACGTGAAAAATACATGCAAATTTTTTGTCGACATTTACACAGAAATGATTCACTGCGTCGTGTTTTTTCATTCGGAAAAACGCTAGTTACATACGTCGACAAGGAAATAGAAGGAAAGCAAGTGAACAGAAGCAGTGAAGGGATGCTCGAAAAACGGGAGAATTCCGTTAGACCAGGCATTTGCTATTTCGTCCGAATATACAGGTCCTGCAATAGTGCGGTGAGTTTCCATAGCTGCCGAACATCTTAGGAATTTCGTAAGAAAGCAGCTCCTTGTATTGTCATTTCTGCATTTTAGGAAAATATTTTTTATATGGGTTTCCAATAAGAGGTTTCATTTTGATTTAAAAAGACGAGTGTATTTTGGGAGAAATCAATTGATGTTTATTTAATTGTAAAGAGGAAGGTATTTCATCAACAATGGAACACGATATTAGCCAAATGGCCGCCAAGGTTACGGTTGCGGCACCATAATAATAATAATAATTGTTTATTGATTCTTTTAGACAAATACATGTATAGAATAGGTCAAAATAACAGGTTATAATAAATCAAAGTGATATTCATGCACATTATAGTAACATCTCTCCAGTAACAAAGATTTAACAGATTTTCTAAAGTCTCTAGTACTAAGAGACCTAACTCTCTGTGGTAGATGATTATAGAAAACAATACTCTGATACGTTGGGGACATTTCAAATCTAGATGTTCTATGTATCGGAATGTTTCATCGGAATGTTCATTTCTGGTTTGGTGAGCATGAAAACTGGATAATTTTTGTATATTTTTTTCATTCTCTTTAAAATAAATTTAACATCTCAACAAGAAGAGCATGTTCTAAAAAAAGTGCTCTACACGAAGATCGAGAAGATGTTTTGAACATCATTCGCAGAGTTCGCTTCTGCAAAACAACAACTCTACCAACATAGCTTGAGTTACCACATAGTATTATATTGTACGATAAGTCACTATACACCAAACTATAGTGAATGTTTATGAGGGATTTCATGGAAAGTGTATGTTTCAATCTATTGATAGCATAATAAGAGGAATTCAATTTCTTACATAAAACGTCAATATGTATATTCCATTTCAAATTCTTATCAATTTGAATGACAAGAAATCTAGCACCATCTATGGACGCGGTGACAATATCCAAATGTCGAATGATTAGTTTGCGATCGTTATTCCTAATTGAAAAGCGGATATGCAAATAATCTTATCAGCAATCAGCATTAGCATATTTGCATGGCACCACTTCGCAAAGCTTGGCACCAGAAGTTCACAACACATTTGAAACTCATCGAAGGTACTGGCCGCAACCGCCACTGAGATGTCATCAGCAAACAAAACTATTTTAAATTTCGGTGATAGAGATTGAAAGTCCAAACCAGTGCTAGAATTGATAAGTATCTTCCGTGAATTTACGGGAAGATCATTAATGAAAAGTAAAAATAGTAGTTGTCCCAGAACCGAACCCTGGGGCACTCCCAAATCTATATTGCGCTCAGCAGAGAAAGAGCTCTGGACCTTGACAGTCATAGATCTACCTTCCAGATAACTAAGTAACCAGTCTGAAAATACACCCCTGAAACCCAGGTTATAACAGTTTTTTCGATAATAATCTGAAATGGTAGACAAAAATCAACCGGCGATATATGTGCCGTTATCGAGACAATCATATACGAACTCTACAAAACCAATGGCTGCCGTTTGAGTCGAGCGACTTGATTTGAATGTTAAACTTGTCAAGGTAGTTTTTCATTCTATTGAAAACAATTCTCTCAAACAACTTAGAGAAGGAACTTGAAATAGAAATGGGTTTATAGTTAATTATGTTCAGTACATCATCTTTTTTTTATGTATAGGAGCCTTTCTGAGTATAGAAGGAAACACACCTAAGCTAATAGATAGTTCATACATTGCGCGAGAGGCTGAGCAATTCCGGAACCTATTTACTCTAAAACTTTTGAAGAGATGAAATCAGTTCCAGTGGTCTCATTATTTTCGAGTAGTTTTATACTATCCATTACTTCATTCTCAATAACAGGACAAAAGAAAAAATTACTATTTGACATACCACGAGTAGTACACGAGCAAGATAAACAGTCTCTATAATAAAGCTTCAGTGAGGTCTCAGTTATGGTGGAGAAATAATCGGCGGAGGTTTCAACTAATTCACTGTGCCCACCAAGTGCAACCCAATCTACCACAAGTGCAATGGATTCATGCTTTCCACTCTTCCGGCCAGTCAGAGCATTCCCTACTGTCCTAACCGTTTCATTTTTATTTTTGAATTGATCAATAAGGTCACCATAAAACTTCAATTTTTATTTCGAATGAGCGAATAATAGGAGAGTTTAGTTTCTCTGTACATTTCGTGAGTTGACTGACATTTTAAGTTAGATTTTAGCCGGTGAAGATGCATTATATTACGCTTAGCATCAACCATTTCAGAATTGACCCAAGTTTTTCTTCGATTTGGGTAACAGGTGAATTTCACGAGAGTACAACGAGATTCGTATTATACCTATTAATGCTTCTAAGCATTCATCAACATTTTTGTATTCATAAATATTCTTGAAATCACAATGTGATATTTGAAGAATAAAATAATTCACATTATACTGACTCAAACTTCGGACGATTTTATATTGCTGTTTGGTATTAAGATGTGAACCAGCATTAAATTCCAGAGAAATAGCCCGATGGTCACTAACATAAGCCTCATAAACCTCCACACAGCAATCCGATGAGTTTGCGTTAGTAAGTATATAAACAACTTTGGAGATTTTATTAGTAAATATCCTGGTGAGATCTTTAGATGTCACACTCAAACCGTGACATTTCAGCATATCGATAAACAATCTACTATAAGTACAGACCGATTGTTCCAGGAACCAAGCTTCACCCAGAGTAGCTTGACTGAACAGTTAGATCACTATGCTACAAGCAGACTGTTATGGTCATGCGTAAATGTTAGGCGAATTTAAATAACTGGGAATTTTCACTCCCAGTAGATTCTTAGATTTTATGCTTCTTTGAATCATGAAAATATGTTTTATATGATTGGAGGTAGTGCCAGGATATTGCTCGTACGCCGGCATTTAATGGGCTAAGGTCGCTTCTGACCTTCGCATTATCACATTACGGCGTAACTTACTATGGAGTCTAACAGGATATGTAGACAAACACCTAAAGGAGATTTGTGAAAATATATGTCCAAATAGAGCAGCAACCGATATCTAATTTCTTAACATCTGGAGATCATCACAAAGGTGGAAGTTGTCTGAATGTTGATAGTGTACATAAACCTGTACACGCAGTACACTTCCCTGGAGAGGAAATACCAAAATACGATCACTCTATGAAAAACTATCGTCGGTTAGTAAACTTGCTTCTGAATTTCGGATCGAGCAGTTCTGCACTCAGATATAGAATACATACCATATGAGATACTCTGTAACAGAGTAACCATCTTTGTGTGTTTTCGGAAGAACATATAAAGAAGGTAATGTTTGGTTTATTACGGTTCATCACCTTCTTTATATGCTCTTCCGAAAATACACAAAGAAGATTGTCTAATGATACCCATTGTTTCTTACAACAATGCACCTACTTCAAAACTGTGTAAATATCTTAACAGAGTATTGCCTAGTGTTATTCAACATGATGCTATATATTCCAGCAAAAATAATATTCTGTTAACGAATGACGAATGATGAAGGAATTAAATACCCTCAAAGTCCCCACAAAGGCAAAACTGGTATCATTCGATTTAGTAAATTTATTTCCATCTATACCATCTACAGAAGTCAAGAACTTAGTAAACCAACAACTTGATGAAAACCCTTCAGTCACTGTTGATATGAAGGAGGAGGCAATGTGACTTCTCAAGATTTGTCTAGGGCAAAGCTATTTTAAATAAATGATAAAGTCTCTCAACAATCAGGTGGTCTACTAATGCGTTTCATCAAATTTATTCAGTGAAATATTCATGACAGCTTTAGAAAAGAAAATATTTTCTTCTGGGAATGTTACTTTGACTGGTTATGTGCACTACTGGAGGCGATATGTGGATGATATTTTTTGTATATGGACTGGTTCAACCTTAGAATTTCAATAAGTTTTAGAATAAAATAGAAAGGCCTTTTACTTGATAGAAGAAATATAACAAAATTTGAATATTAAAACAAATTGATATATGTTTATCTTCTACAATTTTAATTTAAAAAATGTTTATTCAAAAAACTTTTAGAATTAAATTAATGTCTAAAATATAAGCGGTGCTTGTTGGTTTTAATATTCAAATTTTTAGAATTATTAAATTCCTTTTATAGCTACATTCAGTTCACTTTGGAAGAGGAAGACGGCAATAAGTGTTTGAATTTCTTGGACATTCAAATAAATAAAATAAATGAACATCTTGAGTTTGATATATATCGGTAGCCCACTTTCTCTGACATTCTTATTTCGAATAGTAGTTCACACCCCTATAAGTCAAGATGTCAGCATTTCGTACCCTAATCCACAGATTGATTTCAATTGCACTGTAAGAAATTAACTTTCAAAAGGAAATTCGAATTCTGAAAGTATTAGCAAAAAACAATGGCTACTCTCCTGACATAATTGACATATTAATATTCAAAAAACAACAGAATATATTGTTCACTTTGGTATATCCATCTCAACCTGAAAATCAAATGAAGAAATTTGTATACATCAATAACATTCCATCTCTTAGTGACAAACTTTGTGAAAGAATCAGACACAATGATATTGATGTTATATGCACCAATAAAAAATATTTGAGCCAAGTGGTGTCTATAAGCTGTTCTGTGACGAATGTCCCTCTTTTTATATAGGTTAGACGGGTCGATCTCTCGGAGTCAGAATTGAAGAACATAAAAGATCGATTCTTCAAAATAAATCAACAACTGGCTTCCCCAGTCATTGTATCACATCCAACCATTTTATAGATTTTAATAAAACACAAATTTTACACAAAGGTGAAAAAGGTAAACGTTTGGACCACTTGGAGTTCCTGGAGATATCCTTGGCATATTGACAAAATCTCCCAATTGTGAATGATCAATTAGATTTCCGCCGGTTTTAACATCTGTTACTCTGTTACTTAATAATATACATTCTGTCAAGAAAGTACCGGGACTTATCGATTTAAATCTGGCGGGGCAATGGGGCAGGTAATTTTTTTTTCCTAGGTTGGTACCACTGTCCTTAATTACTATGCCAAGCTTGAGCGGGATCTGTCAACTAGTGTGTTTGCAACAGCTGATTAAGTCAGTCGATGTCAGAGTGCGTGCCGATTTTTTCTATGGGTGATTAGGTTGAGCAAAGAAGTTGTTTAAAGTTTTGTGTTGCAAATGAATTTTCGTGTGCCGATGCATTGAAAATGTTGCAAAAGGCCTTTGGTGATAATGCTCTATCGAAAACTCGTGCATATCAGTGCTACAGAGCTTTCAAGGACGGTCGTGAAGTGGTCGCCCATCGACGGCTTCGATCGAAGATAACGTCGATAAAATTAAGAAAAGGGTGCTGAAAAACCGTCGTACCAGCTTGAAAAAGATAGCACATTATCTTAAGATATCCCACGAGTCCGCACGTACGATTTTGATCGATATTTTGGGCATGAGCAAGGTGGCCGCACGACTCGTACCGAAAGACTTGAATTTTCTTCAAAAACGTCATCGCGAACAGGTTGCTTCAGACATGCTGGATCGCTGTAATTCCGATTCTACATTCATGGAACGCATTATAACTGGTAATGAGACCTGGGTCTACGAGTTGGATATGCAAACAAGCGAGCAATCATCGGAATGGGTGGCAAAAAATGAGCCGAAACCGAAAAAACCACGCCAAAGCCGCTCAAAAATGAAGGTGATGCTCATTGTTTTATTCGATATCCGTGGCGTGGTGCACTACGAATTCGTTCCAGAGGGTCAGACGGTAAACAAGGAGTATTACCTAGGCGTTATGAAACGTTTGCGTGAGCGTATCCGTAAGAAGCGGCCAAATTTGTGGGCGAACAACTCATGGATTTTGCATGACGAAAACGCGCCTTCTCACCGAGCTACGATTGTGACTGACTTTCTCGCCAAAAACTCAACAAACGTGCTTCAGCAACCACCGTATTCACCGGCGCGAGAGCTAAAGTCCATCCCGGAAAGCGCCTATAAAAAATGTTTCGATAATTGGAAGTGCCGTTGGCATAGATGTATTGGAGCAAATGGAGCCTATTTTGAAGGCGACCCAATAAATTTTGACGATTAAATGTAAAAATGTTGTTTTAATTGAAAATTCCCGGTACTTTATTGACAGAGTAGTGTGTATGTACTTCTGTGACCGTATATATTTAATATTCAGTTTCGAAAATGGAATAAAACCCAAAATATGCATGTCAACTAATGTTAATTTTTATGAATTGTGAAACGTATAGTCAAGTGTTTTTATTTTCCTTTTATTAAATTTCAAATTATGTTTCATCAAGTAATTAGGGAGGAATCAATATCGGGTGTTTTTTTTTTTTTGGGTGATAGAACTTTCTATAGGAATAACTGCGATTTGGCAGAAGGTAGAAGCCATGTTGTTTTGACATTTCTGCCTAGTAAGCATTGACAAATTATCATGGAAAGACTCACGCCGCAACAACGTTTACAAATTGTTGAATTTTATTTTCAAAATCAGTGTTCTATTCGTCAAACTTATAGAGCACTTCGCGAAAATTTATGGTTTACATAATCGTCCATCAGAGCAGCTTATTCGTCGAACTATCGATAGAATTCAGACAACATTTTCTCTACTCGATACAAAAACAACAAGCCAAAGAATTGTAAATACAGAAGAAAATATCGCTGCTGTGAGTTATTGTGTTAATGATGACCCAGATTTGTTTATTTGTCGACGTTCACAACAAGTTGGACTCTGTGCATCCACCACATGGAAATTTTGGCGTAAAGATCTTGGTCTTCACCAATGCAAGATCAACTGGTTCAAGAACTGAAGCCAATTGACCATCCTCAAGAAGTTCTGCAAGTTCCATTGCATCCTGAAAAATGCACTGTATGCTTTACACGCTGGAGGAATCATCGGTCCATATTTATTTAAAAACGATGCTGGAGCTAATGTTAGAGTGAATGGTGTTCGTTACAGATCGATTATCAATGATTCTTTGTTTCAAAATTTGAATGGTATCGACCCAAAAGTGTTTTGTTTCCAACAAGATGGTGCTACACCTCATGCTGCTACCATAACAATTGATTTATTGAAAGAAAGATTTCGTGATAACATTATTTCGAGAAATGGTTCAATTAATTGGCCTCCAACATCATACGACATAACTACACTGGATTATTTTTTTTGGGGTAATGTCAAGTCATTGGTTTATGCTGATAAACCAGAAACAATAGACGCTTTGGAAGCCAACATATCTCTTGTTATTCATGAAATAAGGCCTGAATTACTCGAAAAAGTGGTCCAAAATTGGTCTGGTTGAATGCGGTTTCTCAGAGCTGTCGTGATGGACATATGCCGGAAATTATTTTCTAAAACATAAATGTCATAAAATTATCTTTCAAATAAAAAAAAATGGCTTCAATCTTAAATCAAATGTGTTTTATTTCAATTAAAAGTTTAATCACTCTAAAAAAACACCCGATATTTACCTGGTTTAGACACAGAAGTCTAATCAGCCTCATGGGTTTCTATGCTGGAGTGAAATATTGGCAGTTATGCTACCCTTTATATTAAAAATATTATTCCACAGTTTCTCAACCAAAAAGCCATAAGAGAATAGATGGACCAATAAATCATTTCGAATTTAATTCAAAACTAAACGGAACACACGAAAATCCTACATCAACATGTTCTCTTTCATATTACGTCTTAAGACCAAATGAATATTGTTTTTCAGCCTCATTGCATCTCAGCGAATCAAACGGTAGAATTCTTCTCAAGCAGATATACCAACACAAACGACTTTCCCTGGAATTTTTCGTCTCGTTTCTTCCGCAAGAATAACCATAGGAAGAATATCTTAGCGGCAGATGTGCATCAGGAAATTGATTCCATACAGGTACTTAGCCTGAAATGGATCCATGGGCGGAGATATGGTATGGTTTCTAAACTGTTAGAGCGATGAAATAGCACGTAACGCAGAAGAGGATAATATCTTATTTAGGGGCTTTCATTTCGTAGCTAAAGACATGGAAACGAAATGAAAATGATAATAATAAATTTATTCAGTAAGGCCAATACAATATTTTGACAGTAACCTGAAATAAACTTTCACTCTCAGGGACAAGAACAAGTGAATACTCTATGCTGGCGAAAACTATGTGGTCGAAATTCTAATCTCACTCTTGAAAACCATGCAGAAAATCTCTTTCTGTTTCTTTTTTCGTCTCTTCTGATCTCTCTCAAGTTTATTTAGATAATAACATCAATCGACATGAATCGTTCGTGGTCTTTATTTCGAATTCATTTTCTTAATTAGGTGAAGCCACAGTTTGCCGAATTTTTTTTGCTCTTTAATGAAATATTCATGGAAATTCATCTTCTTGATATAAGACATTGGTAGAAAATCAGGTTGAAGAAATTATCCATTATATCTGCGACACTCCTGATGTAACTGAGTAAATAATTGAAGAAATGTAGAAATTGGTGATTAATGTGATCAGTTGACATCATTTTCAGCTGGAGATTCTGAAAATATATTTGGACTGAATAGACGCTCAGGTACAAGGCCGAAAACAGTTGGTTTTTCCGGAAAATCAATAGAAGAATGAGGATAAAAGGCCAAACCTCCTAGAATCATTTTTCATAATAACAATAAGGAGTTCAATCCATTACAGCGAATTTGTACCATTAAGAAAATGAGAACCGCAGTAGGTATCTAACCTATATCTCCCACGAGATATCCTAAACCCGTCTCTTCTCGGATTTTCTTTATGTGAAACTGTCGAGACGAATTCTTCTTGTATGTCTAGAACGCATATTTCGAAAATATGTGACCATCTCATCAGAAGATACACAAATAAACAGAACGAATAGTCACTCGGGAAATTGAAACTTTTCCAACAATAAATGTTTCGTCCCAACCAACGTCCAAGGATTTGATAATTGCTTGAATCGGAATTTACACTGCGAAAAATTGAAGTGGATAATTAGCGTTCATAAAGTGTGTAAACCACTTATGTAATAAAATAATTAGTGGTATTATGTTATAAGATTATAAAAACCACTGATGCACGTAAAGTTTTAAATTCAATAGATTTTTGAACATCGATTCAAATATACAGGGTGAATCGCGCAAGTCCAGCACACTCCGTCTTCTTTATTACAAATGGAACATCCTCCTGTATATTTTTATCTTTTTTTCAAGCTTCTTAACAACTGATTTCAACGAACTGTGTCATGTTTGTTCTATTATGGATAATACCGGGTGAAATAATGAAATCAATTTCATTATGTGTTTTACTTCAAATCATAAATGAAATTAATCATTATTCGCGTTAAATAATGATATTTTTGATTAACCTAAATACAGACATGAAATTTATGAACTATCAATTAGGTTGGAAAAATTTCTAACATCAATTCTCGATATGCTAATGAAAACCTAAAAAACCATTCTATGGTTTTCTTCACACCATTGACATTCCATAATGAGAATTATTCAAGCCTAAATTTAATTACATATTATTTTAGAATAAAATAGAAAAAGGCTTTTTACTTGATAGAAGAAATATAACAAAATTTGAATATCAAAACAGATTTAATCTCTTAGTCTTCTACAATTTTAATTAATTAATGTCTACAATAAGCACTGCTTATATTTAATAGACGTATATATTCAAAACTCAATATACAATGTCCTCCGTATTTATTGTTTTTTGAAGATTTATTGCAGGCTTTGAGAGATTTTTGAATTAAATTATTTGAATATTTAAATATATTAAATATTTCAAATAAATTATATTTTTTGAGAAATCCTTAAGTTGTGTTTTATGTTATTGAAAAGGAATGGTTTCACTATGGTAAGATCAGAAACAAAATTTTGTCTCCTTCCAATATTTAATTATTAATTTTAATTACCTTTTTTATATTGGTTGGTTTATTTATTCCATTTGACATTGTATATTGAGTTTGGAATATATACGTCTATTAAATATAAGCGGTGCTTATTGTAGACATTAATTTAATTCTAAAAGTTTTTTGAATAAAATTTTTTTGAAATTAAAATTGTAGAAGACTAACAGATTAAATCTGTTTTGATATCCAAATTTTGTTATATTTCTTCTATCAAGTAAAAAGCCTTTTTCTATTTTATTTTATACATAATATATAATTATATTTAGGCTTGAATAATTCTCATTATGGAATCTCAATGGTGTAAAGAAAACCATAAAATGCCTTACAGTTTTCTGCGATTTTGTGACTAACTGACTACCTGGATTTTTAAAGTTAGTCTGTTTCAAACAAGTCCCGTGTTACATTCTAAAGTATGATATACTGATGGTTAGTTGATTTTGATATTTAAATGTTATCTAGGGCCGATGATTATGGTATTCTAATTGTTTTTTGAAGATATATTGCATGTTTTGAGAGATTTTTGAATCAACTTATTTTAATATTTAAATATATTAAATATTTCAAATAAATTATATTTTTTGAGAAACCTTTAAGTTGTGTTTTATGTTTTTGAAAAGAAATTGGTTTCACTATGGTAAGATCAGAAACAAAATTTTGTCTTCTTCAAATATTTATTTATTAATTTTAATTACCTTTTTTATATTGGTTGGTTTATTTATTCCATTTGACATTGTATATTGAGTTTTGAATATATACGTCTATTAAATATAAGCGGTGCTTATTGAAGACATTAATTTAAGTCTAAAAGTTTTTTGAATAAAATTTTTTTGAAATTAAAATTGTAGAAGAGTAACAGATTAAATCTGTTTTGATATTCAAATTTCATTGATCATCGTTCTGTAACGAGCACCATTCAGTAAAATTAGCTCCAGCATCGTTTTCAAAGAAATATGGATCGATAATGTATCCAGCGTGCAAAGCACACCATACAGTGCATTTTTCAGAATCCAATGGAACCTGCAGGATTTCTTGAGGATTGTTTTCACTACATATATTTTGCTTGTTTACATAGCCGTTCAACCAGAAATGAGCTTCATAAATAAACACAGTTTTACGATAAAAAAGTGGATCAACTTCAAGCTGTTCCCGGGACTAACCAGCAAATAAATGATGCTTATTATGGTCAAGTGGCTTTAGTTCTTGAACCAGTTGGATCTTGTATGGGTGTAGACGACGATCTTTACGCAAAATTTTCCATGTGGTGGATGCACGGAGTCCAACTTGTTGTGAAGGTCGACGAATAGACAAATCTGGATCATCACTTACACTATGACTTACAGCAGCGATATTTTTTTCTGTATGTACAGTTTTTTGTCTTGTTGTTGTTGCATCAAGTAGAGAAAATGTTGTCCGAAATGCTCTATAAGTTTGGCGAATAGAACGCTGCTTCTGAAGATAAATTTCAACAATTTGTAAACGTTGTTGTGGCGTGAGTCTTTTCATGATAATTTGCCAATGCTTACTGAACAGAAATGTCAAAACAGCATGGCTTCTACCCTCTGTCGAATTACATTTATCCCTATCGAAAGTTATATCACTCTAATAAAAACACCCGATATATTTAAATTTATGTTTCAAATCCAACTATTGAATTTAAGAGTATCCGAGTTTATTTTTATAATTTTCCAACAAAAGGACACAAATAATTTTATTTCATTAGTTGTTTCCACACTTCATGTTTGATTTGACCAAAGTGTTCAATGTTTTCTGTTCGAAATTCGCATTAAGACAGAATGATAGGTAGTCTAAGGCGAGCACACAAAAAATAAAGGCATAAAATAAATCGCATTCCAACAATGAATGTCCAGCGTCCAGTATTTTCAATATACGCTCCCGAGTGTTCTTTATGTGGACACTTCCAGGATGGGTCCTTATTCGTATATCTGGATCTCTTGTGTTCCCCAATGAATGGAAGGACGCAACTATTCGGTCGAATAAAATAAAAAACCCGAAAGTGTTTACTCGAAGTAATCCTGCTGTCCCGTGAATTATAGATTCAATCAGTCTGCTCGAGACTCTTATCCATTCTGACCCTCCATGCAGGATTACATGTTATATACTCCCAAGGATTTGGTAATTAAAGGGCTTAACTTCAAAACATACCACTCTTTGTTGACTTTTGTTCCATTTGCCCAGTCAATTATTTCTCCTAATTCGTTTTACCTTATTTTTCGTACAACGACGTTGGCAAATTGATGGCTTGATAAAATTGCATGGATGGTCGCCACAGCGACCATTGTCCCACGTCCCGGCAGTATTTTCAATTAAGAGGGCGAAACTGAATCAGAAGGAGCATAAAATTGTTATGGTTTTCAGCGACTAACCGGAGAATTAATAGTTAGTTTTGAAGCTCTTGAGTGAACGCGGTGTTATGGGGAGCTTCTATCTCTTAATTTGGGAGGCAGCTTTTCGTTCCAAGCATGTGCACCTGAACTCTTCAGACAAGCACTACGCCACGACACGACATGCGTGGTGCACATGTCTGCCTGTGACGCCAGTGACCTTGTGTTCCACGTTGGAACGGTCTTTGAACGTTGTGTGCTTTGCGTTAGAGAGTAAATCTTCAAATAAATAAAGTGTTTTATTTAAGAAACAAAATGGGGCGCTGTTAATGAAAGATACTTCATAACAAACAACAGAAGTCTGATACTTGTGAAACACCATGTTTCACCATTTCCCAGGAAGAATACTTGCCACACACATAAGTTTTCTGTAATCTTCCAGGCAAGTAGACTTTCATTAATTCTCAAATTCTTTTTATGGAGAATCTGCTATCTATATTGTTGAAATTTACTTTGAACAAAGAATTTTTAATTCAATATTCAGGTACGTAATAATTATGATTATGATTATGAATCTTCCAAATATTATTTAAATATTTCAGTATTTACAGATATAATCTGCTAGCCTTCTACATATTTAATTTCAAAAAATTATATTTAATATTATAACTTCAGGAATTAAATTTATTTCATATAAGCACTGCTTATATCAAACTACATATAATCATTCATTAGAAGACATCCAAATGTGCTAACAAAATCCAATAAATATAAATTGTTAACAAAAATCCTATAAATTAAATATTTGGAGTAGACAGAATTTTGTTTCTGTTCATCCCTTTTATGAAAACGGATATCTTTCAAAAATATTCAACATAATCCTAAAAATTTCATCGTAAAACTATCTTACTTAGAATATTCAATATTATTGAATATTTTTTCAATATTATTGAATATTTTTTCAATATTATTGAATATTTAACCAAGTTACTTTCTGGAAAATTTCAAGATATGTGAAAATATTACTAAAAAATAAGTTTTAAGAGAGACTTTGGTCGTCAGTACCCAATCACTTTTAATAAAAATATAATATTAATCAACAAAAAATATTTAATCACCTTCAACAATCCAGAAAGCATCTTGGCAAATGAATACTGAACATTTAAATGATGTCCAATGTGAACTCAAATAAATATTTCTGCGGTTTACCATAGATCCTAAAGCTTGACCGGCAATTTAACGTCCTCTGTTATAGCACAAGGACATCTGTATAATCGAGCTAGCAGAAAGTTACAGTTGAAAACCCTCTCTCTACCAGACGGTCACGCATTACCTACTTTGTACTACAGTTAGCCGAAAGGCACAATTGAAGACATTCTCTCGACCAGATGGTCACGCGAAACCTACCCTGCACAAACAAGTAAGTTAAGAAAGTTCAGTTGAAGCCATTCTCTCGACCAAACGGTCACGCAATATTTTACACCGAAAGTTAAGTTTTGACCCCACGCGCATTCTCTAGAAGTAGGTTCTAATCACATTTCTCTTTATCTTTCAAGTTAAAATCATACATCTTTATTTTATATTCGCATTTCATTTTATTCTTCCAAGGAACTCTCTCTCTAGTTGCCCATAACGCACTTAAGGCCTGGAAGTGAATGTATTATCTACAATATTTATTTGTAATTAGATATTAATTTGTGCAAAGTGAATACAAAAGTGAAACCAATAAAATTGAAGTTTGTGACGTGAACAACAATCGGAAAATCTCAAAGAAGAACTATTCCACGATCAAGATAGTGTTTCCACCGCATTTAGTTCTGAAATCAGATCGAAACAACTCCCTCATTTTGGGTCAACAACTCTAACTCAACTCTAACTTGTGAATTTGTACTATTTGTACTTCTTCTGACAATTCTTCACGTTCAAATCCGCAAACTTGTATTATATGTATTTAGGCTGTGAATAAAGCATTAAAGTCTAATATATCGGGTGTTTTTATAGAGTGATAGAACTTTAAATTGAAATAAAACACATTTAAATTAAGATTGAAGCCAAGTTTTTTTTTATTTGAAAGATAATTTTATGACTTTTCTGTTTTAAAAATAATTACCGGCAAATGTCCGACTAGCTCTGGGGAACCGCATTCGAGCAGACCAATTTTGGACCCCTTTTTCGAGTAATTCAGGCCTTATTGCATCAATAACACGAGTTATGTTGGCTTTCAAAGCGGCTATTGTTTCTGGTTTATCAGCATAAATCAATGACTTGACATTACCCCAAAGAAAGCAATCCAGTGGAGTTATGTCGCATGATCTTGGAGGCCAATTAATTGGACCATTTCTCGAAATAATGTTATCGCCAAATATTTATTTCAATAAATCAATTGTTACGGTAGCAGCATGAAGTGTAGCACCATCTTGTTGGAACCGAAACACTTCTGGATCGATACCATTCAAATTTTGAAACAAATAATCATTGATCATCGATCTGTTATGAGCACAATTCACTGTAACATTAGCTCCAGCATAATTTTTAAAGAAATATGAACCGATAATGCCTCCAGCGTGTACAGCACAGTATACAGAGCATTTTTCAGGATGCAATGGAACCTGCAGCTTCTTGAGGATTGTTTTCACTTCATTCACAGCAATTTTGCGTGTTTACATAGCCGTTCAACCAGAAATGAGCTTCATCACTAAACACAATTTTACGATAAAGAAGTGGATCAACTTCAAGCTGTCCTAGGGACCAATAAACAAACAAACGACGCTTATTATAGTCAAGTGGCTTTAGTTCTTGAACCATTTGGATCTTGTATGGGTGTAGACCAAGATCTTTACGCAAAATTTTCCATGTGGTGGATGCACAGAGTCCAACTTGTTGGGAACGTCGACGAATAAACAAATCTGGATTATCATTAACATTTTAACTATGAGCTTACAGTAGCGATATTTTCTTCTGTACGTGCAGTTCTTTGTCTTGTTGTTGCATCGAGTAGAGAAAATGTTGTCCAAAATATATCGATAGTTCAACCACTAAGCTGCTCTGATGGACGATTATGTAAACCATAAATTTCACGCAGTGCTCTATAAGTTTGGCGAATACAACACTGATTCTGAAAATAAATTTCAACAATTTGTAAACGTTGTTGCGGCGTGAGTCTTTCCATGATAATTTGTGAACGCTTACTGAACAGAAATGTTAAGAGAACATGGCTTCTGCCTTCTGTCAAATCACAGTTATTTCTATGGAAAGTTGCATCACTCTAAAAAAAACCCGATACATCCCTCCTTCACCCCATTGGAAGTATGCTTAACCAAGAATTTGCTTGATTGGTTAACGTTTAATCAATTATTTCCGAAGAATTAAAAAAGGTATCTCTACATACCAAGCAATTCTTCACATATTTTTCAAAAAGAGAAATAAAATAGCCCTTTTTGAATTCCGTGTGGAACTTTTTTTGGTAAGTGAACTTGTAATTTCTTAATATCCGATGGAAACAAATTTGTATTAGATGATGAATTTAATAGAGCAAGAGCCCGTGAACCCCAGACCTTCGTTATTTTATAAAAGCTGAAAGTTTGTCAGCGCATGCTCCCAACACAGGTAAGAACGAAGGCCCATTATGAAATTCGGGTTGTAGTGGCTTTGGCAGGTAAACGGTACTAAAGGTGTGTAAAATACTAATATAATTTCGTCAAATTATAAAGAGCGATTTTTTGGTATTACCTTTAGAATACTATTAAAAATCACATTATCCATTGCCAGACACTTAACATCGTGGTAACCCCTTGCCAGACACCCTTAATGTTCAGGTCATAATAATTCTACTTACGTTATAGTATAAAGGCTGGTTTTTATACATGATACTTGGGTAATGAGTAGATGATGTTTTCTCAATAGCCAGACATTTTTGATAGTTCCAACCCCTTGCCAGACAAGCATATAGGGTAGCTGTAGAAATGAGCCCGAGGCACTATACGTATGTGAGTGCGAGTGAGATGGCGAGTTAGGTCTATTGCGATCCCTTAACGCGCAGCTGTTATTTCTACTGCGCATGTATTGTTTAGTGCTCAGTATATGTTTTCATCAACAAAAATAACATTATATGTTATCTTGAAGTTTTATTAATTTAATGTTTATTATTAATTAATAACATACGTAGTGTATGATAAGTAAAATATATGTTTACGATTTGTTTATGTGACTAATTAAATAAAAGTGAATTTGTATTAAAAAAAAATCATGGGTGATACATTAATTTGTGTTTTTTGCAACAAAAGTAGCGAAAAAATAATATTATTTTCTGACGAGACATTGAAAAAATGTGAATTAATTTTAAAATTGCGAAAAAAAACATAACCTGAAATATAATAATATCATTCTTCCACGTGAATATACAGAGGGTGGCTATCATAGGGAATGTTACAAATCATTTACAGGGTTAATGAAAAAATATTTTACCGCAGAACCAAAAAATTCTGAAAAGAATGTCGGATTGATAATTGATGTTGATGCAGCACGGCTTCAATTATTCATCAATACATATCAGGTCTCAGATATTAATGAAGCATTTAGTCGTAAAAAGCTACGAAATTTTGACGCTAGTAGTCTGCCACCCTGTAAATCTGAACTGCTACAACAATTTCTGCGAGCCAACTATGTATCTAGCATTTGGAATCATGCAAACCATCAAATTCCATCAATATATCAACCTGAAGAAAATGGTTGGGTACTCGAAGACAATCAGTATCATTTTAAATGGTTGGAAGGTGATCAGTTACCAAATTTCGTCAGAGATTCATTGAAAACTGTCTCAGGTATAAATATTACTTCTAACCATTCAACATTTTTTTTTTTACTTTTAATCCAATAAAATTTTTCAAATTTTCTCAGAAACTGACGAAGAAGAAGAAGACCACAATATCGAATGGACCAACAGTGACGAAGAAAATGATGACAATGATGATTATTATGATTATCAATAAATTAACAGTATTTCTTATACATTATGATACTATGTCATATTACCGATCTATTTTTTTACCCTTCATTATAACTTATAGTGTCACTAATCTATCTTTAATAAAATTTTTGAAAAATATTTCTATTTGGCTTTTCTATTTAACCAGTTACTGACAGATTAAATTGAACTTTTTAACAATTTCGAGTAGTTGTAGCAAGGAATGTCATTTGTGCAGATATTTTTAAAATTTACATCAATTATTAGTCACATAAATTGGCCAAAAAGTTTATTTGGATAAGTCATTCTAATCACGAATCTCTTTTTAACATTTACATAGATTGTGCGGCAAAGAGGTTGAAAATAGCAAAAAAATATCTGACTAAGGAAAAAACATCATCTAATAACTACCTAAGTATCATATAAAAAATCAACGATTTCATTATAACGTAAGTAATAGTATTATTAATATTTTTCTTATAATTAATAATGAACACTAAATTTATCGTTAAAAATAGCATATATTATTTTTACTGATATACGCATGTACAAAGTACTAAACAATACAAGCGCATCTCACTCGCACTCACATACGTATAGTACCTCGGGCTCGTTTCTACAGCTACCCTATATGCTTGTCTGGCAAGGGGTTGGAACTATCAAAAATGTCTGGCTATTGAGAAAACATCATCTACTCATTACCCAAGTATCATGTATAAAAACCAGCCTTTATACTATAACGTAAGTAGAATTATTATGACCTGAACATTAAGGGTGTCTGGCAAGGGGTTACCACGATGTTAAGTGTCTGGCAATGGATAATGTGATTTTTAATAGTATTCTAAAGGTAATACCAAAAAATCGCTCTTTATAATTTGACGAAACTATATTAGTATTTTACACACCTTTAGTACCGTTTACCTGCCAAAGCCACTACAACCCGAATTTCATAATGGGCCTTCGTTCTTACCTGTGTTGGGAGCATGCGCTGACAAACTTTCAGCTTTTATAAAATAACGAAGGTCTGGGGTTCACGGGCTCTTAGACTATAAGTAATTTGTTCAACATATTTTATTTCCTTTGATTCTTCATTAGTTAATTACTACCACATGTGATGTCAATATGTATGTCTATAATGTGATACAGTGTTTGTTATCTAAGGATTGTTTGGAATTCAATTCTAAATGTTTTCAAGAAATTTATTTAGATTTAAAATCTGTACGTACTGGAGAATTAATCCAGGTGTTATCTTCAATATTCAAAAACTTCTTCATCGTAAATTTTCAATGACATTAAAATGTCATTTGTTGAAGCATTTTTCAATAAATGGCAGGATTGGGGGTTAGTTTATTCCCTACAGAAAGAAACGTAATAATTTCGACATTTCCCGGATTCTAGGCTGTTCCATTCCGCGTTAGTCATTTTTACATCAATCCCGAATTATGAGAATGTGCGTCCAATCCCACCGAACGATACTGCCAAATCTCATCGCAATCCAGGACGACCTTCATTGGAAGATTATATCAGTAATGTAACTCCCGGAAAACGATTTATTAGAATTCCTGAATCGAATTTAGGATCGACCACACGGACACCTCGGGGCACATCGATAATCTGGAGACTGGAACAGGGTCAAACCGGGGTGAAGCCATTAATTTCATGGCTCTGTCACTGTTCAGCTGTGCGAGGCGACGTGAAAGTAATTTGAGGAATATCCCGGACCATTCCGGTGCTCCCGACGCACATACCTATCCCTATTGCATAGCCATTTCCATCAACCAACAGTTCCTTTATCACTGCGCTACGTCTCATGATATATGCCCTCCATATTCGGTGACAATAGGAGTTATTTCGAATTATTTATCACTGACGAAAATTTATATTCATATTAATGCTCTGTGGTTTTTATCATGCTCTGTGTTCAACGATGAGAAAGTTGTACTGGAATTGATCTCTAATGGAGTCGTCCGACACTAAGCCATTATTTTGGGAACGTCACTTTCGGTTTTTCATTTTTCATTTTCACTCACTCGAAAATCGGAAGTTTTTGCGCGCTCGTATTCTAAAGGTACACTACTAGAAATTGAAAAGAATAATTGGCGCACATATACTATATAAAGGGAATTAATAACGCCATCTAGAAGGGGTCCATTGCTCTCTAGAATACTGTGAATTTATATGAATTTTCTATGTATCGAGATCAGCGATCCTGATCATAGAGGCTAGTCTAGCGCTGGCTATCGCATTGGCTGTAAGGCCACGTTTTTCACAATGGAAGTTTTTATTTATTCAGGGTGTCTACTTTTTAAAGGGTCAAACTTCAAGGGGAGATCAAATAAGTTATTTGCAACAAAAAATGTCATATAGCACATGGTCGAAATGTTGATGGTTATTCTTCAATTTAACATTTCTTGAGTTCACGAAATATGTTAAGTTTTTCAATAAAATCAATTATACTTTAGTTATCCTTGAAGCCTCATCAAATTTGACCACATATCTGGAAACGGCATTAAATTTGTTGAAGATAAGAAGATGAATATCACGATTCTGAAGTGAACAAAATCAATTATAATTTTCGAATGTTTCTATCGATGAAGAATTATTTATTAATTATGGACATGTTTTCCTTTCAGCAAAAAATACCTCATTTAGTGTGCTTTCGAATGACATATCAACCATATAAGAAAAACACATGTTAACTTCCGCTATTTTATTGATTTACACGACAATTGTGACCTTAAATACACAGCTCTAGTACAAAAAATAGAGAGGTGGAAAAAGGTGGTTAACAATCAGTGAAAATGTTAAGTAGGGGGGATCTGTTTAAATCTAGTTGATCATTCAATGAGATTTGTCCTTTATTTTATCAATTCATCTTTAGAATTTCTAACAGATTCAGTTTCTGATTTTTGTTTTCTATATGTAATATTTAATAATTCCTATTAAAATTATGACCAGTCTCTTACAAATGATTGGCATAAGTTAAATTTGGTTTATTATTAATCTAACATTTTTCATGTTCTTGTATTCTTGTTTGGAATAAACTCCTGATTTTTTATTTTTAGGAATGACGTCTTTATAATTTTTTATTGAGCTGCCCAAAGTATTAATGGTTCTAAAAGAGATGTTATAATTTTCTTTTTTCTTCAAATATTTAGCAATCTTTGCGGATTTTCGGCCTATGTAAGTTAATGAAATAAATTTTGTTTTGTTTGAATTTTGAAATTTTGGATATACAAGTGATATTGCTTTCTTGTAATTTATTTCATCAAGTGAATTATCTATAATTAAAGGATTAAAATCATTATTGAAAGCTATTTGTTTAATGGTTTTATATTCTTCCTCAAAATTTTCCTTTTGTCATAGGTATGTTAACCAGTCTTCAAAGCATACTATTATAAGCTGATAATTTTTGTAAAAATGGATGGTTTGAAGTAGAATGAATCGTACTATCTGTGTGTGTATGTTCCTGTATATGAAAAAGTCGTGTCTATTATTCATGAAGAAGTAAATGATAGCATCTATTTATAAGAATATAAAATCACTAACATTAATTAGAGACACAACTTCTCCGTATGCAGGAAACCTACACACACAGATATAACAATCCATCCTACTTCAAACCATCCATTTTCACAAAAATTATCAGCTTATAATAGTATGCTTCATAGATTGGATAACATACCTATGAGAAAAGAAAAATTTTGACAAAGAATATAAAACCATTAAACAAATTGCTTTCAATAATGATTTCAATCCTTTAATTATAGATAATTTACTTGATAAAATAAATTACAAGAAAGCAATATCACTTGTATTTCCAAAATTTCAAAATTCGAACGAAACAAAATATATTTCATTAACTTACATAGGCCAAAAATCCTAAAAGATTGCTAGACATTTAAAGAAAAATAACATCTCTTTTTAGAACCATCAATTCTTTAGTCAGCTTAATAAAAAATGATGAAGACGTCATAAAAAAAAAAAATCAGGAGTTTAGGAGTTTACAAGTTATCATGTAGTTATTGCCCATGTATATATGTGGGACAGACAGGCCGTTCATTCCAAACAAAGATAAGTGAACATAAAAAATTTTATATTAATAATATACCAAATTCAACTTATGCCAACTATTTGTTAGAGACTGGTCATAATTTTAATAGGAACTATCAAATATAACATATCGAAAGCAAAAGTCAGAAACTAAATCTGTTTGAAGTTTTAGAAATGAATATATATATATAATAAAGGACAAATTTTATTGAATGATCAAATAGATTCAAACAGATCCCTCCTACTTAATATTTTTCATTAATTGTATACCTCTCTTTCCACCCCTCTATTTTTTGTACCAGAGCTGTGTATAAAAGGCCATGTTTTGCATTGTATACCTCAGTTTAAATACTCGCCTGATGAAGTCATGGTATGACAATTGTCGTGTAATAATATAGCGGAAGTTAACATTTGTTTTTCTTATATAGTTGATATGTCACTCGAAAGCACACTAAATGAGGTATTTTTTGCTGAAATGAATGTCCATAATCAATAAATGATTCTTTATCGATAGAACAATTCGAAAAATATTACTGATTTTGTTCACTTCAGAATCGTGATATTCATCTCCTTACCACACCCCCAATAAGAACTTATTGGCACATAGAACTTCCTATCTTGTAGCAAATTTAATGTCGTTTCCAGATATGTGGTCAAATTTGATGAGGCTACAAGGATAAGTTAAGTATAATTGATTTTATAGAGATACTTGAAATATTTCTTGAATTCGAGAAAAGTTAAATTGAAGAATAACCATCAACATTTTGACCATATTATATGACTTTTTTGTTGGAAATAACTTATATGATCTCCCCTTGAAGTTTGGCCCTTTTAACAACAGACACCTTCTATAAAGGGAAATAAAAATGCGATTTTGCATATGTACGGATTTATTGAATGAATTGGCAACCGTAGATAAGACTGCTCTAAAGCGGTAACATAGTAGAGAAATAAATAAAATGAAGATTCTGACCTGGTGGAGTATGCAGGGTTAAAAAAAGGTAATAGCTATGAGATTGCAGGCCAGATAGTTCAATACAATCGTGGTCTGGATAAACAGTGGGTTAATCCATTTGGTTAATGCGAAAAATCTCCTATGCAATTTGGGAATACGGTCAAAAAATTATTTCACCCGATAGGTCCCGAACCACAATATTTTTTTTACCCCCTACGCAGAAAAAATATGGTAATTTTTCCATGCTAAACCGACTCGAGACCAAACATTCATTCGCCTTTATATAAACCATCGAAAATCCATTAACCAACCGCGTCCAATAATGATATTCGAAGGGACAATCTTCCATCCTCGCTTCTCCCCTTCAACCCTCAAGTTCGAGGTCATGTGTAGCGGAAACAACTCAGCATTCATCCTAAATTCCTGGGCGTATTCAATAATACCGGAAACCCCTCCCTAGCGCCCTACGTACGCGTAGCGCCGTGTCAGTTCTCAATAAAGGAAATGACTCTTCATTCAGCGCGGTTTTTCGAAATTGTAAAACGAGAAGTGTTCGCAATTCTTCCTCATCTGGCTAAAAGGTTTCTCAAGTATGATTTATGCGGGATCGTTGGGAAACGTCCGTGACAAAATGTTTAGGAATAAACTCCATGGAAAGTTCGACAAATTATGACGCGCGCCAGATGAATGGGCATTGTGGTGAGAGGGTCCCAAGGGATCCCTTATATTATCTCGAGGATATGTTCATCAGGAGTCACCATATGTGACGGGTCGCGAAATGGGATGTGATGAAAGTTATTCAGTAATAAATGGAAAGGACGGAGGGTACTTTGTTTCTGGTGTTTTCTTTCAGAAGCAATTGGTCGGTTTGAATCATTAACCGTTCAACGAGTTGATAATATCGAATCCAAAATAATAGGTTGGTTTTTTAGTCCATATAGAATGTATCTGGAAAAAATAAAGCTCAATTGTAATTATTTATTATATATCTTTAATTCTTGAATTGGAGAATTATAACAAAATAATTCATCTATTTATTTATACAACCTTCATTTAACTGTTAACACTTAACACTAAATGTTGAAGTATACCCGAAACTAGATCACCTCCATAATTTTCGGCAATGAAAATCCAGGACTGACTGAATTAAATCATCTCTATTTCGTGGCACTGTTCGTTCAACTTCATTAGTCCCCATATATTTTCAATGGGACTAAGACCTGGTGAAGCTGCTGGACATGAAATGGTTGTCACATCTTGCATTATACTGCTGAAAACGTCACCCCTCTGGATATAAAGCATGCGCCGTTTAAAGGAGCAAATCGTTTACAATGCCACAATATTTTTCAGTATTAATGGTACCCTCAACTATACAGAGAGGCGTATCACCATGCTGATATATTGCTTCCCAAACCATCATTTTGGTGGGAAATTTGGAAATGTGAACGGTAACAGGTTATTTTAATAGGATTTTTAAGTTATTTCCACCAAGCTGGAAACAACTTTCATCAGATATAAAGACATAAAATTATCTTCGTGGAAACGTTGACAACATTCTTTTTTTCGGTTCTTTTGTAAAGGTGTCATTATAGGGATTTATTTGGTTTCCTTGATATGTAACCTTGTCTTTTCAGTAACATACAGACGGTTTCTGGACATACTTTTATAGTTCGTTGATTTCCAAATCTGTTAGCCAATTTGCGAAACCCCAGGCGTAGATTGTGTCGTCCTGAGGCCAATAAAGAGTTTAAATTGTTTCCTTGAATCTTACGCCGTCTTCCTGAAACTGGTCTATGCCTCATATCCATGTCATTTTTTATCCTATTTATTGTCTCATATACAGTACTTTTTCCCAGTTCAGTCATGCACTAATTTTTAAACGTATCGAAAAATCTTTTCTATACAAATATTATACCTGATTTCTTTTTTCTAGTTGTGACATTTCATGAATTATTTAAATATTTTAATATTAGCCTTCTACATATTTAATTCCAAAAAATTATATTCAATGATTATAACTTCTGAAAATAATTTAAAATAATGTCATATAAGTACCACTTATAGCAATTGACATATAAAATAAACATTCATTATAAGACATCCGAATGGTATAACAAAATCCAATAAATAAGAATTATTAACCAAAATCCCATAAATTGAATATTTTGAATAGACAGAATTTTGTTTCTGCTGATCAATCTTATGAAAACCAATATCTTTCAAAAATATCTAACATAATCTTAAGAATTTCATCATAAAACTATCTTACTTAGACTATTCAATATTATTGGATATCTAACTAGGGTACTCTATATAAAAAACTCAAGATATGTGAAACATTACTGAAAAACAAGTTTTAAGAAGGACTTTGCTTCGTCAGTATTCAACTAATTCATATTCAATAAATATATCATCAATCAACAACAAATATTTACTTACCCCTCAATCTTTTAGAAAGACTTCTGCCGACTGAAAAATCTATAAATGTAGTGAGAACGGTTCACTATATATAAAAATATATCTGTGGTTTACCCTTGATCTAAAAGATTGAAAGACAATTTAACGGCCTCTATTATAGCACAAGGACTATCTGTATAAAGAATGTTAAGGAAACCAAATAATTATACTACTCTGTCAAGAAAGTACCGGGAATTTTCAATTAAAACAACATTTTTACATTTAATCGTCAAAATTTATTGGGTCGCCTTCAGAATAGGCTCCATTTGCTCCAACACATCTATGCCAACGGCACTTCCAATTATCGAAACATTTTTTATAGGCGCTTTCCGGGATGAACTTTAGCTCTCGCGCCGAATTTTGTTTTATGGCTTCAATCGACTCAAAACGGGTGCCACGAAGGGGCAATTTTAGTTTTGGGAAGAGAAAAAAGTCGCAGGGAGCCAAATCCGGCGAATACGGTGTTTGCTGAAGCACGTTTGTTGAGTTTTTGGCGAGAAAGTCAGTCACAATCGTAGCTCGGTGAGAAGGCGCGTTATCGTCATGCAAAATCCATGAGTTGTTCGCCCACAAATTTGGCCGCTTCTTACGGATACGCTCACGCAAACGTTTCATAACGCCTAGGTAATACTCCTTGTTTACCGTCTGACCCTCTGGAACGAATTCGTAGTGCACCACGCCACGGATATCGAAGAAAACAATGAGCATCACCTTCATTTTCGAGCGGCTTTGGCGTGGTTTTTTCGGTTTCGGCTCATTTTTTGCCACCCATTCCGATGATTGCTGGCTTGTTTGCATATCGTACTCGTAGACCCAGGTCTCATCACCAGTTATAATGCGTTCCATGAATGTAGAATCGGAATTAGAGCGATCCAGCATATCTGAAGCAACCTGTTCGCGATGACGTTTTTGAAGAAAATTCAGGTCTTTCGGTACGAGTCGTGCGGCCACCTTTCTCATGCCCAAAATATCAATCAAAATCGTACGTGCGGACTCGTGGGATATCTTAAGATCATGTGCTATCTCTCTCAAGCTGGTACGACGGTTTTCCAGCACCCTTTCCTTAATTTTATCGACGTTATCTTCGATCGAAGCCGTCGATGGGCGACCACTTCACGACCGTCCTTGAAGGCTCTGTACCACTGATATGCACGAGTTTTCGATAGAGCATTATCACCAAAGGCCTTTTGCAACATTTTCAATGCATCGGCACACGAAAATTCATTTGCAACACAAAACTTTAAACAAATTCTTTGCTCAACGTAATCACCCATAGTAAAAATCGGCACGCACTCTGACATCGACTGACTTAATCAGCTGTTGCAAACACACTAGTTGACAGATCCCGCTCAAACTTGGCATAGTAATTAAGGACAGTGGTACCAACCTAGAAAAAGAAAATTTTACCTGCCTCATTGCCCCGCCAGATTTAAATCGATAATTCCCGGTACTTTCTTGACAGAATGTATATCTATATATATAAAAATGAAACTCGTTTTCCGTTGTCACGACATAACATGAAAACGGCTTGACCGATTTGGCTGAATTTTTTTTGTAGTTTTCTAATACTCTGTACAAGGTTCTTACGGAAAAAAATATAAAGAAAATCTCTCAGAAAGATTGAAAAATATACATTTAATTTTGCATATTTTAAAAAACGCGCGTAACGAATGTCAACGTCATTCAATTTAAAACAAAAAATCTGTGGTAATGTGTGACACCACATCGATAACCGCGCTGACAAATGTCAACGTCATTCAATTTAAAACAAAAAAATCTGTGGTAATCTGTGACAACACATCCGTAACCGCGCTAACAATAATTTTATTAAGTTTTTGATAAAGTTCGTTTTGTTTTAATGACTAAGAAGTTTTTTGTTTGCTAATAAGTGTTTGTTAATCACGGTAAGTTCACTTCACTTCATATCGATTTTTGGTGACTACACAATATTACAATTTAACATGGTTATACAGAAAATATATTTTCAGTTGGATTTTCGTTTTTAACAATGCCACTAACCAGACGTACAAACTTAGTCCGCAGAACTCGAAATACGGCAAGTCAAAGAAATATAAATCAAACTGATGAGCAACGCGAAGCGCGAAATGAACTTCAACGGAATCGAAATCCACATAGAAATGTTGTGTTTAATCCCCACAGAGCTGCATTCAGTTATAATGTTGCAATTGATTACAGTTCAGAAAAAATTGTTGCCACATTGCAATGCATTGAAATTCAAAAATGAAGCCCCTGGATTGTGTTGCGCCAGCGGCCAAGTCAAATTGAGGCCATTGGTACCACAATCACATCTTAAAGTGTCGGCGTCTATTTCACCAATATGCTGTGGATATGTATGTGAAAGTTGAAACTGAACGATTGACATTTATCAGGTTGAACCAGGCAAAACTCCGTTCCGAGGAATACATTCATCTTCGGGATGCCATTAATGCTGATGGAAATGCACAGAGTGTTGGCAGAACAACTATTCTCCCAGCAACATACGTCGGAAGTTCGCGCCATATGCATGAATATGCGCAAGATGCGATGTCCTATGTACGACATTATGGCACACCAGATTTGTTTATCACGTTCACATGCAATCCAAAGTGGACAGAAATTCAACAAGAATTATTTACTAGACAATCACCTATTGATCGCCACGATATCACTGCAAGGGTGTTCAAAATGAAATTAAAATAACTCATGGATTTCATTGTTAAGCATCGCGTGTTCGGCGAGACGCGCTGTTCGATGTACTCAGTTGAGTGGCAAAAACGCGGATTGCTACATGCACATATCCTCATTTGGTTGGTTGAGAGGATAAGACCAAATGAAATTGATAATGTGATATCAGCAGAAATTCCCGATAATAATGAAGACCCACTGTTACATGAGGTTATTACAAAAAATATGATATATGGTCCATGTGGAATATTAAATCCCATTTCTTCGTGTATGGTTGAAGGAAAATGTTCAAAACGCTACCCAAAACAATTAGTAGCAGAAACTATTACTGGAAATGATGGATATCCACTTTATCGCTGCCGATCCATTGATGACAATGGAAAGTCAACAATAGTCAAAGTAAATCGACAGGACATTGAAGTCGATAATCGTTGGGTTGTTCCGTTTTCGCCATTACTCTGCAAGGCATATAAAGCACACATAAACGTCGAATTTTGCCATTCAGTAAAATCTATTAAATACATTTGCAAGTATGTGAACAAAGGTAGTGACATGGCTGTCTTCGGAGTTGCTGCCGAAAATTCAAATGATGAAGTCACTCAATATCAAATGGGCCGCTATGTTAGTAGTAACGAAGGCATGTGGCGTATATTTTCGTTTCCTATACATGAACGACACCCTACTGTTGTTCACTTGGCCGTACATTTGGAAAATGGTCAACGGGTATATTTTACAGATGCAAACGTATTACAACGAGTTGACAGGCCACCATCGACAACATTAACCAGCTTCTTTGAAATGTGCCAGAATGATGATTTTGCCAGAACGTTATCAGGGAAATAAGGATTTATTTTTATATGGAGGATATTATAGATTCCAGTTCAAATTGAATAGGTACTCATACATAATATAGGTCAGCTATACAAAATAAAGTAGTGCATCAAAGCTACGCTAAGGCGGTACGAAGTTCGCCGAGCCAGCTAGTTATGAATAAAATAACATAAATAGAGGTTAATTCCTGATAGAAGGTATATAAAATTATTTAAATATTTTAATATTAGCCTAATATCAAAATATTTAAATAATTTTATATACCTTCTATCAAGAATTAACCTCTATTTATGTTATTTCATGAATTGTATACCTGTTCGCAATCAACAATATCTGACAAATAGTTTTGCCATGCAACTTTGGCCGTAGCCGACTATCTGCACAACCTATTTTATATATTACTTTTGTCTCAGAATGTTACAAGAAATAAGTATATTAAAATTATGAAAAATAATAAATTCCGGATACTTTCTAGACGGAATATATCATTTGATGTAAAACACGTTATTTCCGCTAATATTTATTGTTTACACAACAATTTGCTTCGTCAATAAAATTTTCACTTCATCAAGTGTGTATGGTAACTACTTTTACAGAATCGGTCTCCTGAAACACAAATCTGAGCACAAAGAAACGTGATAACATAAAGATATGTTTTGGGAATTTTCATAATACATTCAAGTGCTCAATAACGGGGATCAGTTTAAATCTGTCTTGTTGTTAAATAAAATATGGTTTTTATGATTCCAGTTAATTTCTAATGCTTCGAAAAGGTCCAGTCAATTGCATTTGTTGTCCATATGGAGAACTTCGAAATTGTGGTCAAAATCATGTCCTGATTCTTGTAGGTGGTTGACAGATTTTCGTCTTATACACGGTAAGCAAGGTAAGGAATGTATTGAGCAGACTGCCCAATACATTTCGCTCCACATCACCCTTTAACATATTAATTAGAAGAATACACAAGTATGTTGTATAGACTGGTTAACGGACCTATGTCATGAAGAATTTTGAGATAGGGTTGCATATAATCAAACAAAGTGCAGTAAATAATGAGAATAACCTATCAATTAACGACAAACTCTTAACTAAAATTCAACAAAAACAATTTGTCATTAGTTTACCCACAAATTATAACTAAAAATGAAAACTATAACTGCTTACCATATATAGGACGAAAATCTGAACTGATAGCCACATATTCGAAGAAAAATGGAAATCTCATCATTTCATACAAAACCATAAATTCTAATAACATAAATAGAGGTTAATTCTTGATAGAAGGTATATAAAATTATATAAATATTTTAAAAAATTTTTAAAAAATTAGCCTTCTACATATTTAATTCCAAAAGATTATATTTAATGATTATAACTTCTGAAAATAAATTAAAATAATGTCGTATAAGCACAACTTATATCATGACATAAAATAAATATTCATTATAAGACATACCATTCGGATGTCTTATAATGAATGTTTATTTTATGTCATGATATAAGTTGTACTTATACGACATTATTTTAATTTATTTTCAGAAGTTATAATCATTAAATATAATCTTTTGGAATTAAATATGTAGAAGGCTAATTTTTAAAAATTTTTTAAAATATTTATATAATTAATAACCATAAATTCTTTAGGTGAATCGTTAAAAAATAATAAGATATCGTCAATAAAGTCAAGAAATCGGGAGTATATAGGTTAACCTGCGGTACATGTCCATATAAAGTCCATATTGGTCAAACAGACAGAGCTCTCTGAAATAGGATTGAAGAAAATCAGAATTCATTTGTTAAAAATAAATCGAATTTTTCCTTTGCCAACCACCTACAAGAATCAGGACATGATTTTGACCATAATTTCGAAGTTCTCCACATCGAGAACGAATTCAATAGACTGTATTTTTTGGAAGCACTAGAAATAAACCGGCATCATAAAAAACACATTTTACTTAACGACCAGACAGATTTAAATCAATCCCAGTAATTGAACCTTTTCGAATAAGTTTTGAAAATATCCAAAACAACAAACGTGTATTGTGGAGACCGATTTTTATAAAAGTAGTTAGTTACCTGATGAAGTCAAAATGTAATTGACCAAAGAAATGTTGTGTAAACAGCTACCAGAATGAAGTGAACTTTTAAAAATACGTAGAACACGTATGATTTTTGAAAGTTCACTTCATTCTAGTGTTTGTTTAGATAACTGCATTTAGTTTTGTATGGATAAATAATGGTTTGTTCATTATTTTCATTTTTTTAATATGAGGTAGAGCTGTTTTAAGAATTTTCTTGAAGGGAACTTATTTTGAGCAAGTTGTTTCTTGAAGTTATGTTAACAAGGAACGAAACAAAATTTTGTACTCTTCAAGTACTTATTCGATAATTTTTTCATTGACAATTTATATTTCTCTGAAATCTTTTATTCCTTATGGTACTGTGTAATGAGTGTTAATTCTTTATGTCTAGTAAATTAACACAGTGTATTCTAAAGGCATTTATTTTATTTAATTCTGAAAGTTTTCGATAAAAAAATTTTTGAAATTAATATTTATAGGAGGTTAACAGAATAAATCTGTATGATAGGTATTTGAAATTTGGAAAAATTGTGGAAATAATCAAAATTTTATTCGATTTGAAATGAATTTCCATCCAGTATGGACCGGGTCAATTGAATTTTTGATAAGATTTTCAAAATATTCAGAGTTTTGAGTCTGATACTAATCGGTATCACGTGAATTCTACCAGGTAATGTTATTGGCATGCGAGCATAACTCTTATCCAAGTGACTACTCAGCAGTCTCCACAGTCCACCCCAAGAGGTAGAAAGTGTGATAAGGATTACGCCATATCATCGTGCGAAGCGAGAACCCCTCCGAAGAGGTGAACCCACCAGCTTCCATTTAGGGCCCCGAAAGCCAGAACCGTCTGACTGGTAGCAGCGAAGCACTATTCAACCTCTACTGGCTCTGCAGGTCAGTAGGAAGGAATTCTTATCCATTCATCCGAACGCAGTTCCATGAACTAAGATAATCTCAAGATTGATGACTACTATTGATCCTGGTACGAGCACCGTCTAACGGATTGTACGTCCTGACTCACCGAACCCATGTGAAGTCATTTAATTGATCCTGGCGTCAAGCACTAATGGCAAAGCCATTTCGTCGAGATCCACATACCCTAAATTATTATTATTATTATTAAACATAAATAAAGGCTAGGGACAGAGTCCCATGTAAGCCTAAAAACTAAAAAATACAAAAAAAAAAAAAAGCTGATACAATGCATGCAGAAAGAAACTGAAAAATAATTATTCTATGCACTAAAATTAACCAAATAAACAAACGTCTATTTTGTTTTTAAAACTATTCACCGACACAGAATTCATCACATCGCTAGGCAAGCCATTCCACGCCTCGAAAACACGATTCACCAAAAAGTTCTGTCTCTGTCTTGTAGCAAATTTCTCCTTCCTCAGTTTGAGATTGTGACCCCTCAACCGCAAATCATTGTTGAAGATAAAAAGTTCCCTCAGATTAGCATAATTATACTTCGCAATACGGAAAGATATTATGAGGTCTCCTCGGAGTCGACGTTGGTCAAAAGCCATCAGTTGTGCCATTCTCAGTCTTTCGGGATAGGATGGACGCACTTCACCAAAAGTCAGACGCGTGGCCCGACGCTGAACATTCTCCAAAAGGTTCCTATCGCGCACCAGAACCGGACACCACACCGGTCCAGCGTACTCCAAAATTGGACGAACGTAGGTTTTGAACAGTTTTATGGAATTCGAATATGATAGATAGGAGAACGTTTTGCGGATGAGGTAGATCAGCGTGTTGGCGCGCTTGCATACGGAAATAATATGTTCTGACCAAGTTAGGTCAATGTTTACAGTCACTCCCAGGTCCACATGAGAGGACACCGCGCGCAACGATTGACCACCTATTGTGTACGTGTGGAGTGGATTGTTCTTTCCTTGATGAAGCACCACGCATTTATCGACGTTAAGAGGCAACAGCCAATCCCCACACCACCGACCAATCGAGTCGAGGTCTTCTTGAAGGAGTCGATGCCCAACTAAGGCATTTCCATACACCTTAGTATCATCGGCATAAAAGGACTTGCTGGACTTTATATGAAGCGCTAGATCACTTGCATAAAGAACAAAGAGGAGTGGCCCGAGGACAGACCCCTGGGGAACTCCACTTGTGACTTGTCTGTCCGTAGAAAAAGAGTGACCCACCTTGACAGTGAAAGTTCTGTCTGTCATGTAATCGCTAATCCATAGCTTTAGTTGTCCTCGAATACCAAGGGTGTCGAGTTTGTGCATAAGCCTCCTCACCGGGACCCTGTCGAAGGCCTTGGCGAAGTCAAGATAAACGATATCTGTAGGTATTTTTTTATCGTAAGCTGTCGTCCAGTCGTTTATACAGTGTAGAAGATTGCTGATTGTAGATTTACCTTTGACGAAGCCATGTTGCTCCGACGGAATTATTTCGTTTTTTGTAAGAAATGTTGACATATCCTCCACAATTATTGATTCCATTAATTTAGAAGGTACGGATAGAAGGCTAATGGGTCTATAATTGATTGGGTTAAATTTATCGCCTTTTTTGTAGACAGCAGTGACAGATGCCCGCCTCCAGGCCCGTGGGATCTGAGATTTCGCGAAAGAGATAGACATGATTGTTGATAACGGTGAGCAGATGGATTCGGAAAATTTCTTGAGAAAGAAGGGTGTTATTCCATCCAAACCAGGAGATGAGTTCAATTTAATATTAGTTAAATGATTTCCTATTTTTTCCGAAGTAAAATTTACATAGTTTAGACTGTCAGGCAGTCGTTCTGCTTTGATTTCCGGTAGTAGATCATCTAGAGGCTCAACTGTGAAGGAGTCTGTGAAAGAGTCAGCCAGAACTTCTGCCGACTCATTGTCTGAAGAGCACAAGGAACCATCAGATCTTTGCAAGAGTGGGATGCTAACCCTTGTGTTCAGGTTGGATCGCATGAACTTGTACAGTTTCTTGTTGTTTCCAGAGTTTGCAATAGATTCCTCGAACTCTCGACGTGAAGATCGTATTATTGATACCAGGCGTTCTGAGAAATTTCGATGAGTTTGGTAATCTTCTGGGGCCTTTGATCTTTTGTATCTTTTCCAGAGCCTTTTTTTGTGGTGAATGAGTGACATTATTTCGGTGTTTATCCATGGTTTAAGAGGATTCTTCCGGCATATTTTGCTACGGGAGTTTCTGTCAATCGATGCAGTTACAGTGGAGTAAAATCTCTCCCAGAGGACGTCTACGTCTTCACACGCGCTCATGAGGGTGGTCCAATCAACAGCAGAAAGTTCCACAGCTTAAAGAGGTTTGAATCGGCAATGAAATGCATGAAATTACTCATGGCACTATTTGTATCAGGAATACTCCTGAGAGGCCAGGAGATATCGGGGTAGTTAAAGTCACCTGCAATGATGAGGTTGTCAAGGGTGGAGAGTTCCCTCAAGCAATCGATCAACTGAACATTGGATTCGTGGGGTACGTCACTAGGTCGGTAAACACAAACTATGTTTACATTAATAGTTTCCTTGCTGAGGCTGATATGCAACATCTCCACACCCTGGACCACGGCACTGTGACGCTGAACCGCAAAGTTGGCAACGATGTCATCGCACAAGTATATACACACTCCACCACCAACACGATTCGATCTGTCCGCCCTGTAAACGCTGTAGCCCCCAATGTTAACAAGTGAATCTGGGTCAGTTGGTTTAAGCCAAGTTTCAGTTAGGAGTATTATGCTAGGTTTTAGATCAGCGATGTTACATACGAGTTCATTGAATTTAGCAAATAACGAGTGTAAGTTAGAGTAAAAGAATTTCCAGCAGATATAGGGCAGCCGTTGGCCGCTGTTAGTTGCTATCTTGTGTACGAAAGTTGGTGGAGGTTATCTTGGGTACACCATGAATATACTTCATAGTAAGATTTGGTTCTCCATTTACCTTCCTCGCGTCAAGTTCCCCGCGTAGCCTCCCGAGCTGCTGAACCTGTGAGGCAGTCTGGTCACCTATGATGGATAGTTTCGAAGTAGGACTTTTCTCGATTAAATTTTTTTTATTTCTCAAAATAGTTCGAGCAGAGTATTCACTTGGCATTACCAACTTTATCATACGGGGGTACTTGTTTGTAGAGTTGGGCTTGCCCACTCGAAAAATGGCGGATGGGCTCGCAGGGCAGTTAACAGTATTCAGTACCTCCGTCACCACCGATTTATCATGCTCTTTCTTAGCATTTATGTCACCTGTTACTTCAGGGACTCCTCTGATGAACACATTCTTTGCTCGATTCAGTCTGTCCAGTACCTCCTGGACAACATCATCAGAGGACTGCACAGTCTTAGAGTTTTCAACAGCAGATTGTTCGACAGTGGCAAGCTTCTCATTTAATGTCTCAATTTTTGTCTTAATATCCTCAAGCTCTCTACGCATATCGTTTTTGAATGATTCTATTAGACCTTTGATATCAAGGGAAGCCTCAAGGTTTGCAGCGCAAGAGCCGCATAGAACCTTCAAACATTTAACTCGACGACGAGTAATGCGATCGTCCTGCGGTAGGTCTGTACAAGCGACGTGAATCATCCGTTTGCAGCCGTCGCACTGAAGTTTCGCGCTATCCGAAGGTAGCACTGGCTTCGTACAGTTGGCGCATGAGGTCTTGTCAGACATTGCTGATAAGGTGCAACCTGAGCTACTACTTCAAGTGTACGAACAATAAATTTCAAAGAAGTATTTTGTGGAAAAGGAAAAAGGTAAACTCTTCACTCTCGTGGGCCTTTACGAGAGACTCCGACAGAGGGGGAGGGCCGCGGAAAAATAGGAAAACGAGGATAAGGGGAAAAACAGAGAGTGATTCTACGAGTACCCAATATGAAACAAACAAGCAATGCACCAGTCCAGCATACACAGCGAACCAACAGCAACACAGCAGGCTAGTCAAGTCAACCGCGCCGCAATGTTGTGCGCCAAAGAGGAGGGAGGAACTACGTACCAACTATCAACTCGAATCGTCGGCGCAATTCAACGTTCGCGACGAGAGAATATGCGATTTTCACCTCTAAGAAAATAAACAATGGGGCAGGTGATAAAAACAGTATCGCCTGAATTTAAAGAAAAACTTCTGAGAATGAAAATTTTCTTACGTGCCGAACACAAACCAGCACTCAAAGGGCACAAACCACAAATTTCACAAAAATTCTGGCTTATCACTTAAGAAAAACCCGAAAATCAATCCAACAGTCGAGAGACATGCATGCACCGTCAACTTCCAAAATTGTTACGCATTGATCCGGGGCCAGGACAAGCCGGTCGAACCGTCAACTCCCGTTAAACCACGAGTCATTTCATGAGAATATCTCGAACATGGGGGTCTGCAAACAGATAAACAAAATACCTCCCTAGTCCAGCATGCGGACTTTCAACCACTGCCCCCTCGAGTCCAACACCAAAGGGGTGGCCAGGTGGTACAAGTAACACCTGTGGGTAAACCACCCCCCCGAGGTAACGCAGTATGGTACATAACGCACTCGGCTATTACACAGAAAAATCCGGAGATTAATACTGCGATAGGGTAGAGTACACCAGTTTTAAGGGAGAAGCCCCGTGCTGCGACAGACTCCCCGTCACTGAGTTAATCAACCGGCTCAGCCCTCCATTTCACCAGAACAGCAAAACTGCCCCATTCGGAGATCTTCCATCATACAGGTCCAGTGACTGGCGCGAATGGCATTACGTTAGGCACCAAGACTTACCCCTCCATTTCGCCGGGACGAAACTCGGTTCCTAGTCAAGGCAAGCACCCACATCACGAAAAGATCTAATGCTTGGGGGGCGAATAATCGGTATCAGTTGAACTTATTCACATCATAATTGAAACTTTACTCGAGAACAATGCAACGACTGTTAATTCAATTTCTACTAACTCGAAACGACGCTTACATCGAAAACTTCCTCCTCAGATTCATTATTCTCACAATATCAACCCTAATACCCTTTCTCGATGTAAATTTCGATAAAATTCCGTGCCGCGCCTTGGAAAAAGATTCCGCAGCATCTGATATGTCCGTTAACATTGCTAACAAAAGCCCTCATAATCTCCTCAGTAAATATCTGCATAAGTCAAACACAAAGCCATGCAGCGAGAGAAGTCTCACAGTTTTAATGAAAATCCAGGCCGGGCGAACTTAGATCCTCTAATAAAGTGATCGTCCCTCTATAAGATTATATTTCACAAAGAAAGTTCTGGGCTTTATAAAGAACGAATTTTAGTTGGGGAATATTCATGATGACGGTACGTTTCATGTGGGGTGAAAACAAAAGGATTGGGGGAAATTTTTCATTCGTACGTAATTGAATTCCTGTGGAGATTGATTGAATCAATTTCCAAATATTTGGAAAATAACAGAAAATAAATTTGATGCGGTTGTAAATTATGCCAAAAATTTATAGAGATAGTTCTTTTAGTCCAGTCAAGTTAGTCCTAAAATAGGTTACAAACACTGGCGTAACTACAAGGTGGCAGGACTGGTAAAATGCCACGGGGCCCCCCGGTACGAAAGGCAGCACTTCCCAGGAAAGCTGAGATTTTGAACAATATTTAGTATCAATTATAAATTTTACAGAATCAGATGAATACTTAACATCTGAAGTTGCACTTCACAAACGACAGTAGGCGATTTCATATAAATTATTAATGAACATAACAAGTAAAGGATGTTGATCAATTTTAGAAAGCATAATGAGGTCCGCAAGTCGATCATAAATCATTCCGCTCAGTTCCATCCAATATGCCGAAGCGAAAAAAATTCCACATCTCCAATATGTGTTATTTTATTACTTATGATTACGCCGACAAAGAGAGCGTACCTTTGTCGGCGGAAACCGCGGACCCTTTGAAGATATGGACTCCACATCGCCAACATTCTAATTACGTCGACAAAAAGAGCGTATCTTTGTCGGCGGGCAGCCGCAGGTTTGCTCCGAATTTGTTTGCGCAGTACTCTATTGCGCATTCTGCCGTGGCATTAGACGTTTTGATTGTTTTAATAAGTGATCATTTGTATCGTCGAGTTTTTCTAATTGTATCTGCGAAAGAGACAAATTAAGTTAAGTTAATTATTGTGAAAGTTGAATACCAATATGTGTAGTTCTAGGAAATATCTCAGTGGGAATGAAAAACGAAAGAGAAAGAGGGAGTCTGAAGAAAAAAATCGTAAGTTACCTAAAATTAGTCAGTACTTTAAGAATGATGACTCTATTGATGAAAATGCGAGTGAACAGTTCTCCGAAAGTGGAAAATTGGAAGTAACTGAAAGCAAAAGTATAGTAGATGCAGCATCCAAAACCAGTGTATTTCCAGATCAAGAACACCCACAACAAAGTACTAGTAAAGATCAAAGTGAATCATGTTTTAGTGTGAACAATATTGCATCATCAACATATGGTAGTGATAAGGGTAATTTCACAGAATTAAATGATCAAATTAAACGATTGGTGATCGAAAACGGACAATGTGAACCTTAGGGTCCTTATTTGAAAGACAGTGACAATAGATTTTTTTTAGAAAAACATTACTATATCGTTACAAAGTCTGGTGTCAATTTAAAGTTCTCACTCTAAAAAAACACCCGATACTTCAATTTTTGAGCGAACACCCAGATCAATTCCAGACTGAATTGGACCAGTCTCAAATTACTTATGCCACGTGTTATCAAAAAAAACTTCAAGTCATCAGCATATGCCAAGGTCGAGTCAATTTATCATAGGTAAACATTTGACAGATTGAAAATAGATTAAAAATTTGTGAACTTCCTCAACACTTGTAAAGCAGTAACAACTCGAAGTCCATAGTTTCTGACATAAGGTTAATAATAAACTAGAGAATTTCCTACTGCAATGGACTAGTATTTTTCGAAACCATCTGTTCGCGAATGATTCTACCATAAAATATTAACATTATCCCGAAGTCAATCAAAACGGAAAGATGCAGTTTAAAGTTTCCAATTTTTGGCGTCGATTCCTGTCCGATATTCGAAACGAATCATTCCTGAGCGTTGCAGCATAAAAATGCATATCGTTCCGTTCATCCCCATGTTATGATTATCCGCTGAAAATGTATAACATACATCGAATTTTATGCCTTCCGAATGGCCTTACGCTTAAGCTTCGAATTATGGCCTGCAGCTCTCATCCTTGTGAATGCGGAATATAAATGTATTTATTCGAATTCGTGTGTCACGCGATATGGAAGGTCGATCATTTCTCCCGAATATGTTGCTTTTTATTGCATCTTAGTTCGTCCAACAAGTACGGGGTGTTTTAACTGGGTATATCATGTAACCCATATTACTGCCTGCTTCACAACTGATCCTCTGCTAAAGCCATATATTTATTATCCCAAGAAGATGAAACATGCCTCTGTTGAAATCCTATTTGTTATGAGACTAAAATTCAGATTGTTAGGATAAAGACGAATATGGCAGAACTAACGATTGCGACAAGCCTGAACAGACCTGATAGTTCTGAGCTGGCAACGTTGTAAGAAATTGAATATTCTTCAAACTCATAACACCATGGACGTATAATGAGTGTTTCCTACCTCTTATGAATCATGATGATTAGTTTTACATATATATTTCACATTGTCGAACCATGTTGTTCATAAATTAAAAGCAAATTTAGCCTAAATAGCACAAATATCCAAATAAATATTCAAGCTCGGGAATGTATGTACTGATATTTGAAGAAAGGAAAGGTGACCCATCCTTGACAACGTTGTCTATGAGAAGGATTCAAACTCATGTGATTGAGTCCCTTAGTATCTTCTACGAGAAATTTCTTGTACATGGTATTATCATAGAACAGAAAGGTTCATTATTTTTATTGTTTAATAGATAACTAACTTCATTTAATAAAATATTCATATGCAGCTATAACTGTGAAAAATTTATGAATAAATCAAGGGTTTATAGGATTAATAGTTTTGTGAGACTTGAATGCCAACTCCTTTTGATATAGAGGGGAGATATTCTCAAATGAGTAGCTTGGCAACACAGGACTCAGTAATATTCATATTGGACCAGTTGAATAATGAGCGATATAATGTTAGTTTTAATATAAAACGTGAATAATTGGCTCTCTTTTAACACATCTATGGTTTTACCCAATGACGTATTGATAGAGACCCATTTGATTATATTTTGTGGTGAGGCCAACAGTATATCTCTCATTATTCAACTGGTCGATTGAAATCTATTTGGGTCCACTACTGAGCCAAATATTGGCAAATTACTCATTCAATATAAGTGCGGACAGCTCAGTAGTAGAGGATCGGGCTCGTGACCGAAAGGTCCAGGTTCGAATCCTATTCAGGAGAAAAAATTTTTCTAGTTGAACAGGTGTCGGCCACAATTTCACTGTAGGGTCAAAAATTAACAGTGCTGTTATTTAAAGTGGCGCAAGATCGCAGTAATAAAGCCTACCCAGAACACAACTGAACTCCTAACTCGCACAAGCTGAAAAAGCTTCTGAGGGATCTTCACAGAAGATCTAGGAGAATCAGGATAAATGCTTATGGCATTCCCATTGTATTTTGAAGCGGCCGAGAGGAAGGCCTTTGGAAATAAATCCCGTGAGCGACTTAAAAAGATACTCGAGATAATAGTATAACGGTCCCCCTTGGTAACTCTTGGTAAGTAAACTTCTTTTAAATGCTTCGGATTAATTGCATGCTTTACATTTTTGAATACCACCTTAGTTTTAATGTGAAATTAGTGATTGCACGCTCGTTCTTTGTACTTCCATTAATCTCTTTTCAATCTTGTATTTTTGCTTCAGTTTTATTTAATTCGACCGGAATGTTTGAACTAAAATGCATTACCTTTCTATATAACTAAAGCGGCACAACCCTCACAAATTATCTATTTTCATTGTATACTTTCTCTCGGTGCCTGGTCTCTGTTTATTGTATTTATTAATAGTGGTTCTCTGTTTATACTGTTCATGGTATTCGCCGAGTCTGGTTTGCATGTACTCTTGTGTGATCCCCGTTTACTTATTTCTTTGTTTGCTTTTATTGTAACGTTCATTAACACGCCTAGGTGATGGGTTACTGCATATATTTCATAATGTCCTAGTCAGTTCGTGTTACATATTTGCCATATAAATGTGCCTGCTTACTTTGAGAGATTGTATTCCTTGTGAACCAGTGGAGTTCTTTAGGATAAATTGCCAAGTAGTGCTGATAGAGGACGACGTATCGCATAGAGAGAGTAAATAGCTTCGGATATCCAACGCTACTGTCAGAATGTGTGAGTGATTGCTAGAGCGTTGTTCCGAGGAATTGTGATATCCCCAGGATTAGTTTACGTGTCCTTTCAGGTAGTGTTCGATTCGTTCTTCAGTAATATGTGAGCCTTCCTGGGCCTTGGCCACCTCTAGGAGGCCAGATACAGTCCATTTGATAGTAAATTTTCCGGTCGACTCGAATTATGTTAGATCCCCTCTTCAATGAGATCTCTTGGGCATACCACAGTTACCCTTTCCTTAGAGTCCATTCAAACTTACCCCTTGTTACGGTTAGATTCTCCACCGGTCACCGAAAGTGCAGTTGAAGGTGCATGCTGGCTGCATCCTGTCCTCATTAACCCTTTCCGCTGCTTAATAATGATATCCAATTTGGTGGAGTGGAGTAGTTTTAACCACAGGCAGATAAATGTTTGTTTCCATTCATTGAGGGTTGTTGCCTTTCAAGATTACTAATACAAATATATTATGCTGACGTTACTATGTTTTGAATGTTTGAACCTTCCGTCACTGTTTTCTTGTTCGTTAGGTGTAATTTGAGTTGTCTACACAACGTTACGTCCTATTCTCCCTCCACTAGATGATCACGATAAAAAGATTAGCCTTCTTTAGAGTACTCCCTATTATCCCAGATCTCTTAGATTACTCCGTAAAAAACCGGATATTTTAGAGTACTCCGTATAACACGGGATAGCTCAGTACGTAAATTATCCACTTTGATTCTACTTCAATTTTAGAGCAGTGTATTTGAATGTAGAAGTCAATTATTTTCTGGTAGCCCTCCAACCCTGTTTTCTTTATAAGAAATATATTTTCCCCCAAAGTAAAGCATGAAGTTTTCCAATTTTTTTCTATATAACTGAAACAGCACTGGTCTTTAACGAAAAAACCGTTTCCATCGGGTTTCAGAAGTACATACGCCTTTGAATCCATCCGCAAGAAACTTTATCCAATATAAGAATCCGAATTCAATTTGGGTGTGAGGCACCAAGTTTTTTCTTTTACTGCGACGTTCGACAAATTCATGCAGTGCCATTATTATCGCCTGAAATGTTGCGGGATATTGAATTTGGCCGTCGTAACTTTCTTTTCCTGTCGCAGCAAATCCATACAAGAATCGTTTTACCAATATAATATGACTTTGCAATTCAAATGGGGAACGAATAGAGCCCGATACAATTTTTCTCCGCGAATTTTTCACATCTCAGCCTCAAAATTGGTTTTCTTCCAAAGTTGGCGGTGGATTGATTGAAGGGGATATTACTTCCTTACCAGAAGCTATGAATTTAATACCATCATGTCATAGTACGTTTCATGCAGGATTTATTCATGGCTTCGGTTTATCGATCTGTCCTTATCGTGGAGATGTGGGAGGTCGAGTCCAGAAAGAATATATAAAGTTGAAAAATGCTGCAAAATTCACACAAAGTCATATTAGTACCCAATCAAAATTTTTCAATCTCCTATTTTCTTCGTGACAATTATTATAGGTTCATAACGGGTTATTCATTTCGTGGCCCGGATTTCACTGCCCTGTTTCAATGACATCTGTCGAACAGAACGGTGATCCGAAGCCTCATATGCTTAGCTGAAGGTTAGCCATTCATTCAATATTGGATCGTTTATCTACTGCTTAACGTGTCAAAATTGTGAAAACTCACTACAAAAACAATGATTTTGTAGTAAGTACTTTCGTGCATTACGGGCAGATAAAGGTCGACATAATCGTCCATCTGAGCGTACAATTGGTAACAGAGTGAAAAAATTCGAAGAGGCTGCATCTGTTACTGATGTTTTAAGGCCCATTCATCATCAAAATGCACGTTCGACCGAAAATATTCCTATGTAAGCAAAATTGTCGCATCTGGGGCAGCAGAAATCTTCATGTATTTGCTGAGAGACCGTTACATCCACAAAAAGTCACTGTATGGTATGCAATTTGGTCAGGTGGAATGATTGGCCCCTACTTCTTTGAAAATGAAGAAGATTTCACTCAAACCTTCAATTCAGTTCACTATAGCCAAATGATTACCGATTTTTTTTGGCCTGAAATTAATGATATTGGTCTGGAAGAGATGCGCTTCCAGCAAGATGATGCAACAAACCACACAACACAATAATTTTCTTCTATTTATAATGTGAATTTAATATTTTCATCTATGCTGAAGAGACCCGTATCCTTTAAGGATCATACGAGTCAGAGAGTCCCTCATAGATTATATAAATTCCACCATAACGTCATTGTATTTAATCGCGTTATTTATGTGTCAAATACTCTGTGGCACTGTAACTTGACAAGTATGTTATTGGTGACAAAAACAAAGCAGAACAATGTCCTTATAACATTCCCATTGTATTTTGCAGCGGCCAAGAGGAAGGTTCTTGGAAATAAACCTCCTGAGCGACTTAGTAACATACTCGAGATAATAGTACATATAACGGTCCACCTCGGTAACTCTCAGTAAGTAAACTTCTTTTAAATGCTTCTGATTAATTGTAGGCTTCACATTTTTTAATACCACCTTAGTGTTAATGTGAAATTAGCGATTGCACGCTCGTTCATTGTAGTTCCATTCATCGCTTTTTATTCTTCTATTTTTGCTTCAGTGTTATTTAATTTAAGCCTTTGTATATAACTAAAGCGGCACGACCCTAACATGTTATTTATTTGTATTGTATACTTTCTCTCGGTGCCTGGTTGCTGGTTGCTTTTGTATTTGTAAATAGTGGTTCTTCAACTGCGTAATACTTGCTAATAGTTGATGTCTTCTTTCAGATTGAAAAAATTGTAAAAAAGTATTTAAATAATTATTTTAAGGGTATTTCAACTTGATTGTTTTTTATGTCTGATATTTTATGGTACAGCAATTATTTGGTTATAATAAACTCATCCTTTTTTTTTTTTTTGATTAACATATGAGTTAGAGCACTTCTGTAATGGATTATTCTTCATTTGTGAACATTTTTTTTTAGTATTTGTTTACCTCTTTATATTCCTATACCAAATAAATAAATAAATGAAGAATTGAATAAATAAGAATAGTAATAATGAGTTAGAATTTAACATTTTTAGAAAACCTACTATTACTTACACCATAATCCATTCAAAATCCAATTAATCATGGCATATTAAAAGGTCAACATTCCATAGTTTCATTGACGAAGTCAATTTCCGAAAAGAAGCCAATATAATTGAAACTATAGTGGTGAACAAAGGCTATAGAACTAAAATCATTGACGAAATGATTAAAAAGGAAACTTACACACAATATTCAAAGAAAATTATATTAATATAAATGATCCTTATGATGAAAAGGAAATATGGTTTTCAATGGCTTATTTCGGGTGTTTTTTTTAGAATGATAGAACTTTCGATGAGGATAACTGTGATTTGACAGAAGGTAGAAGCCATGTTGTTTTGACATTTCTGTTCAGTAAGCGTTGACAAATTATCATGGAAAGACTCACGCCGCAACAATGTTTACAAATTGTTGAAATTTATTTTCAGAATCAGTGTTTTATTCGCCAAACTTATAGAGCACTGCGTGAAATTTATGGTTTACATAATGGTCCATCAGAGCAGCTTAGTGGTTGAACTATCGATACATTTCGGACAACATTTTCTCTACTCGATGCAACAATAAGACAAAGAACTGCACGTAGAGAAGAAAATATCGCTGCTGTAAGTCATGGTGTTAATGGTGATCCAGATTTGTCTATTCGTCGACGTTCACAACAAGTCTGTGCATCCACCACATGGAAAATTTTGCCTGAAGATCTTGGTCTACACCCATACAAGATCCAACTGGTTCAAGAACTAAAGCCACTTGACCACTGATTGGGCCCTAGAACAGCTTGAAGTTGTTCCACTTTTTTATCGTAAAATTGTGTTTAGTGATGAAGCTCATTTCTGAGCTATTTAAACAAGCAAAATTGCCGGAGTGAAAACAATCCTCAAAATTTCTACAGGTTCTATGCTTCCTGAAAAATGCACTGTATGGCATGCTTTACACGCTGGAGGCATCATCGGTCCATATTTCTTTAAAAACGATGCTGGACCTAATGTTACAGTGAATGGTGCTCGTTACAAATCGATGATCAATGATTATTTGTTCCAAAATTTGAGTGAATTCGACCCAGAAGTGTTTTAGTTCCAATAAGATGGTGTTACACGTAATGCTGCTATCATAACAATTGATTTATTGAAAGAAAGATCTGCGATAACATTATTTCTAGAAATGGTCCAATTAATTGCCCTCCAAGATCATGCGACATAACTGCACTGGATTATTTTCTTTGGGGTTATGTCAAGTCATTGGTTCATGCTGATAAACCAGAATAAGTAGACGCTTTGGAAGCTAACCTAACTCGTGTTTTTGAGGAAATAAGGCCTGAATTACTCGAGAAAGTGGTCCAAAATTGGTCTGGTCGAATGCGGTTCCTCACAGCTAGTCGTGGTAGACATATGCTGGAAATTATTTTCAAAACATAAATGTCATAAAATTATATTTCAAATAAAAAAAAATTGGCTTCAATCTTAATTTAAATGTGTTTTATTTCAATTCAATGTTCTATCACTCTAAAAACACCCGATATAAAAGTTTTCAGCAGTAGGATCTCTAATTGTCTTCATTAAAATGGGAATTAATTCTTTATCAGTAAACAGAAATAATTTAGCAAGCATGTTGGTGAACAATAAAGAAAGGAACCCTAACTTTTCCGAATCAGGGATTTATCAAATTGAATGTGATGATTATAATGCTTCATATATAGGACAGATAGGCCGATGTTCACAACAAAGAATCAAAGAACATAGGATGTCTATCTTGAAAAACCGATTTTGCAGGACATTTTATAGAAAATAATCATTTCTTTAATGAGAAAGATGTCACTTTATTGAATAATGTTAGAAAGGGTAAATTGATGGACTATTTGTAGATTATTTCAATCGAAAAAGCCATTGACAAAAAAGAAAACTCAAGAAATTCCCAAATACTCTTTGGGAACGCCCCTATATTGGATGGTGTTATTTTAATGCTCCATAAAAATACACAGATGTCCTAAAGGTAATAAAAGAACCATTTTTTCAATTTCAAGTTAAGTTACTTTTGGTACTCCTTAGAAGAAGTCGAAGATGGTGTAAAGACCGAAACACGTGTCAGGATTTTGAACAAACTATGAAAAAAAAAATTTTTAAATAAATTTGTTATAATGTTCCACCTAGACCCAACAACATACTCCATTCATTTAATTCCATTTATAAAGGCACACGCGTATCTTTCATAAAAACGAATTTCGTTAATATCTCACACACAGCCTTTGTGCATTTAAACATCAGCTTAGGGTAAAACTCTTCAGTATATTATACCTGCAACACATATATTCATTAACAAATTGATTTAAGGACCAGGTAGTTTAGAAGTCAACGAATTCAGCACTAAACCTCTTATTAAATCAGTATCTAGTTGAAACAGAGTTTAAGGACCCACTTTTTATTCTGGCGTAGACCAGGCTGACATTTACGTCGAGGTTTATTTTTCCCGGAAACTTCACCAAGCTGCATTTTATCCTTAATTCTCCTCCTTTCGTTGCAATATGCTCCGAGAAACATATTAAAGTTATAGTTAATTTCCGGAAATTGGAACTGGAATCTTAATATTCAGTTGTTCGTGGCACATTCCTTTGTACTTACATAGTCTGGAGGTCTTAATTTTGGAAGGGTGAACCAGTATATAAAACTTTAATTTGAATGAATCGTCCTAGATATCTCGCAAGTACCGCCTGTAAAACGGAGTTGAGTTAATATACTTGTTTACTTCAGAGGGTAAAAATTAATTTCCACGGAAAGAAACACGAAGAGTTGAGAAGTAAAAAGCTTTCATTAACAGAGCTCCATTTTGTTTTTTGAACAAAACACATTATTTATTTGGAAATTATTGAAATTTTCAATTCATTATGAAACAAAACATCATTTAAATGTCAACCACGGAAGCACTGGCAAAAATAAAGTCGTTTAACTCAATTTTCCACGAATCTCGCACACAAATCAGGTCTTATGTTACCAATTACTCGTTCAATATTGATTTGTGAATCGTCTAAATTTGCTGGATGATTGCTGTAAACCAATGGTTTAATGTAAATAATATTTAAATAAGGTTATTCTGATTTTCACAAATTTTTTATTGTTATGTTTACAACAATCGTTTCGCTATCACAGTAGCATCATCAGACAGGTTTACATTTTGAATAACTAAGCTTGTTTCCGAAATCCGTTGCTATTTATATTACAGTAAGTAAAATATTGTTGAGCACTCCAAACCCAAAAAAAAGGGTCTCTGCAAATTCCAGCTTATCTGAATATATTTAACAGAGCTGAGTTATTTAAATCTATTTGTTCGTTAAGTAATATTCCAATTTTATTATATTTGTGTATCTCTAGGCTTTCTAACACATTCAAGGCATAACTTTTACTTTCTATATGAAGAATTTCAAAATTTTGGTTGAAAGTATGTCCTGTTTCTAACAAATGGTTTGAATATGTAGAATTATTTTTATTATTTTGGAAACTCTTCAAATGTTCACAAAATCTATGTCGGAAAGTTCTTCCAGTCTGTCCTTTGTACACTTTAGGGAAATCACCGCAGGTTAACTCATAAACCCCCGATTTATCATCTTTATGTGTAGTCTTTATTATTTTCAAAAAATTTACTCAAGTTTGAATTGATTTATTGTGTATAATACAATCCGTATAGGTTGGTTTGTGAAATATTGAAAAATCATGTGAATTATTCATTCGAGTAACAGTTAAATCAAGAAAATTAATAGAATTATCATGTTCGGTTTCCATAGTGAATGTTATTGAAGGATGTATTTTATTGATGAATAAAAAAAATTTTTTTTAAAGTCTGTCTGTACCTGTGAAGCAACAGAACATATCGTCTGCATATCTATTTAAAGTATTTCTTAGGGGGATTTTGGTGAATTTTAGTTTCAATATTGTCCATGAATATTTCTGCTAATAAAGGACTTAAGGGAATTCCCATAATCAAACCGTTTTCAGATTTATAAATTTTATTTTTGAGTTGAAAATAATTTTGTTTAGTGCGAATATTTAGACATTCTAAAATATTTTCTTTGATAATTATATTACATTTGTTGTTGATTAATAGATTGTCTACTAGTTTAATTGTTTCGTTTGGTGGTATACTTGGAAATAAATTTTGTACGTCAAATGAAATTCATTTCATTAAAATCCCTTGAGTCCTTTATTAGCAGAAATATCCATGGAAAGTATTGAAACTAAAATTCACCAAAATCCCCTTAAGAAATACTTTTTATAATGGTATAGATATGTGGACGATATTTCTGTTGCTTCACAGGTACAGACTTTTAAAAAAAATATTTTTTTTCATCAGTGAAATACATCCTTCAATAACATTCACTATGGAAACCGAACATAATAATTCTATTAATTTTCTTGATTTATTTGTTACTCGAATAAATAATTCACATGATTTTTCAATATTTCACAAACCAATCTATATGGATTCTATTATACACAATAAATCAAACGATCCTTTAAATCAAAAATTATCAGCATTCAATTGTATAATCCATAGATTAGTTAATATTCCCATGAATCGAGAGATTTATATTTCAGAACTTAACATAATTAAACAAATAGCTATTAATAATGACTCTGATCCTAGGTTGATAGACAAATTTTTGATGACTAGAAATAATAAAATAGCTTTAAATATGGTGTATCCTAATATAAAAGAAAAATTTAAATACATTTCCTTAAAATACATTAGAGGTATTTCTGAGAAAATTGCTACATACCTCAAAAATAAATATAATTTAAGAACTTCATTTAAAACCAATTCAAACTTGAGTAAATTTATTAAAAATAATAAAGATTGTACACATAAAGATGATAAATCGAGGGTTAATAAGTTAACCTGCGGTGATTGCCTTAAATTTTACATAGGACAGACTGGAAGAACTTTCCGACATAGAATTTGTGAACATTTGAAGAGTTTCCACAATAATAAAAATAATTCTACATATTCTAACCATCTGTTAGAAATAGGACATACTTTCAACCATAATTTTGAAATTCTACATATAGAAAGTAAAAGTTATGCGTTGAATCTGTTAGAATCCCTAGAGATAAATAAACATAGTAAAATTGGAATATTACTCAACGAACAAATAGATTTGAATAATTTACCTCTGTTAAATATATTCAGGTAAGCTGAAAATTGCAGAGACCCTTTTTTTGGGTTGTAGTGCTCAATAAAATTTATTGTACTTACTATAATATAAATAGCAACGGATTTCGGAAACAAGCTCAGTTATTCAAAATGTAAACCTGCCTGATGATGCTACTGTGATAGCGAAACGATTGTTGTGAACATAACAATAAAAATTTGCGAAAATCGGAATAACCTTATTTAAATATTATTTAATATGGATTTTCACCAAGTAACGACTGATTCAATTCAATATTCAAGACTTAATATAACCCCAAAGAAAGAAGTCCAATGGAGTTAAATCGCAGGAACGAGGCGGATAATTTATCGGTCCATTTCTTTCGATTTTTTCTAAGCACCAATTTCTGAATACACGACGCTTTAAATGATCTGTTGGTTTGTGTTCTTGGATTAAAACAATTTTGTATGGATGTGAACGAAGGTCTTTTCGTAAAATTCGCCACAAAGACGTCTGGAAGATAGTTCTTGTGAACGTCGAGGAATCGATAAATTTTGGTCTTCCTGAACACTTTCACGTACGGCAGCAATATTCACTGCACTTCTTGCGTTTCGTTGTCTCACTGGCACTGTAAACTCATGGAGGGTAAAATTTGTTTACCATGTTTAAATGGTAAATATTGACAAATACAACTCTGAATGTCACAAGTAAACAATGGCTGACATGCGTGAGTAATGTCAATTTAAAAATGGGGCGTTCCCATTGAAAGACCCTTTATATAGGTATAGCCAGTTTTCTCTCTTTCACGACAATTGTTTCGCCATACTATAGCTTAATTATGTTCTACATTTGAACTGATACCATGTGAAAACTTAGATAGGTTCTTATATATGTATTGACAGGTATTACAGCAAATGGGATGAAAAGTACGAAGAGAGTTATTTGGGTATTCCCAATTAGGTGGAGAGAAACATACAATGGTAATTAAAGATATTGGGGTTGTCGTTAGTTGACAATGTGGTCAATATGTAATGAAATCAGGGGAAGGTAGAAGAATTCCTGAATAGTTGTGATTTTTTCAGTAACACACAACACGGATTTCTGAAAGGAAAATCTACCCAAAGAGCCATATTTGAATTAACAAAGAACATATTGGAACTGTTGAAAGAAGACAGCTTAGCACTGACCATATTTTTGGATATGTCAAAAGCATACTACTCAATAAACCAGGAACACCTGCTAAAGAAACTTCAAGCTTATGGAATAAGGGAAAATGCATACAAGTGGATTGAATCATATATATGCAAACGAAAACAAAAAGTGAAAATCATCAAGGAAGGAGAAAATGCTGAATCCACTGAGCTGATAAATAAAAGAGGGCGTATTAGGGCCACTTCAATTCCTTATATTTCTGAATGATTTAGAATATATAGCAGAGGGAAATGAAGAATCGATCAATTATGTTGACACCAGCCTATTGGTAGGAGCAAAAGATGACATTAATTCGTGCAGGTACCAACTCCTTCAATAGGACATGAATGGCTACAGAAGAACGAATTGACCCTAAATGTTGAAAAAACCAACCTTATAGTTTTCAGTACTAACAGAAGTAATAAAAGCAAACCAATCAGCATTACTTTAGAAAATAAAGTTATAAATATTGTAGACAGTACTAAATTTCTAGGTGTATTCATAGACTCATTCATAAATTTTAGAGCACGTGTGGAACATTCAAGTCAGAAATTGATTCAGATTAATTTTGCAATTAGAATATCTAGAAAATAAATCTCAATGATAAATCATTGAAAATTTTATATTATGCAAATTTTGAATCTAGACTTAGATATAGGATTATTTTTTGGGAAACTAGAAGAAATTTAGAAGAAAGTTGAAAATACAAAAAAGAACAATAAGGGTAATTTTTAATTGTTTGAGCAAAATAACATCTTCACAGTTTATGATTTGTACATTTACGAATGTGCTGTATCCTTACTTAAGAACAAAGAAAAATGCATTCAATATAATCACAGTAATAGTTACAACACAAGAACACAAAATTTGAATTTTCCAATTCATAGATTGACTTTAAGCGAAAAACACCCGACGTATAGTTGTATCAGAATATTTAATCATTTGCCAAATAACATTAAGAACATAAATAATTCAAGATTCTTAAAAAACAGGGTGAAATCTTTTATTATATAACTTGAGCCTTATGAGCTAGGAAATTTTTTTTAATGTCACATTAAAGAGCTAACCAATTAATTTTATTTATTAACTATTTCACTTCAGGTGAGCATCTTATCTGTAAACCTTATTTGAAATAATGAAGTATTATTATTATTAATACTTTGCGCACTTGAATCGCAGTGATTCAGGGCATGAAATTAGAAAAGTATAATTCTCAGATCGCTTTATTTATGCGTCATTTTTGCAAACTTCCTCAGCCCATAACGGTATAGGAGAAAAATTCCAAAAATTTAGTTTCATCTGTAGAGAGACAAGAATTACCGGGATGAACATAATTAAATTCAACGTCCACATCAAAATTGTTTTGGAATGGTTTCAGAGTTCAACGACAAATGCATAATAGGTACGCTTTATTTGTTCATGTAGATGATTTCATTCACTCCGGAGAGAGTTTCATCAAATTAGCTAGAGTTTCGGAATTATGCTTATTTTCTATCCCACTGGCTTGTGTAAGAGATTACCGGAAAGTTTGTCGGATCGTTCTAGAAATATGTATCTGTCTTTATTTTCCACCTGATGTTTCCGGACGAGCGGACCAAAATGTTTCATTTCATTTCATTCATCATCCGGACGTTTGCAATACGTCAGAAGTAGTGGCATGGATGTGGAAACGCTACAAATAAAGTTAACAAGTTACTAAAACGAATTATACAGAACTGAAAAAATTTAGAATGCAAAATCGTTTAGAACAAAAATGTTATCATGTAATTTTGAAGCATAAAAAACCGCGAGCATGCAATATAATTTACTGAAAAGAAGATATGGAGCTTTATAATTTGCAAAATTTCGGACAAGCAATGTACAGTGGATGCAGTGAGTAAAATGAATGCGGCAAATTGTAAAACATTATATAATAAATTCTTATTTGATCTTGGAACACGAAGGTGTCAATCAGGTACAGAAAACAATTAACTAAATTAAATTAAATAACAATTCATAGACATGGATCTTAAGCCTATAATAATTAGCATTATTTGGTCAACGGTCTTTCATAAACAGCGGCCCATTTTGTTTTGTGAATAAAACACATTATTTATTTGATAACTATTGAAATTTTCATTTCATTATAAAGTACAATGGATGCCATTAGTTATAAAACAAAACATCATTAAAATGTCCATCAAGGAAACGTTGGAATGAAGTCGTTGTACCCAATTTTCCATGACTGTCTCACACAAATCAGGTCGTATGTTAGCAATTATTTGTTTAATATTGATCTGTGAATCGTCTAAATATGCTAGACGATTGTTGTAAACCAATGACTTTATATAACCCCAAATAAAGTAGTTCCATGGAGTTAAATGGCTGAGAATGATTTTCTTATATTTCTGCATCATTTCCGATTTTTTCTAAGCACCAATTACCAAATACACGACGCTTTAAATGATCGGTTGGTTTGAGTTCTTGGGTTAAAACAATTTTGTATGGATGTAAACCAAGTTATTTTCGTAAAATTCGCCACAAATATGCCTAGTTCATGTGAACGTCGAGAAATCGATAAATTTCGGTCTTCACGAACACTTTCACGTACGGCAGCAATATTCTCTTAACTTCTTGCATTCCTTTGTCTCACTGGCACTGTAACATCATGAAGTGTAAATTTTGTTTCAAACTTCCTCACTCAACGTTCAACTTATCTTTTATCCGAACGATTATAACTATCAAAAATTGGAGTTAAGACACGTAGAGTAACAGATCGCGATTGTTCATAATGAATTTCGATTATTTGTAAGCTTTGTTGAAGTCTGCCTTTTCATGATTAAATGGTAGGTAGACATTGACAAATACAATAGTCAATGGTACAAATAAACAATGGCTGCCATGTGTGAGTAATGTCAATTTAAAAATTTTATAAAGGCATAGCCTGTTTTTTCTCCGCATAGGTAAATTGTTCCGCCATACTGTGGCTTAATCATGTTGTTCATTTGAACTGATACTGTGTGAAAACTGGTTCTTATATATGTATTGAAGTACGAGAACAGTTATTTGGGTATTCTCAATTAGGTGGAGAGAAACAGATAATGGCAATTAAAGTTTTTGGGGTTGTCGTTGGTTTTCTCAAACTACATGAAGATATTCATGTCATTGTCATGAAAGCTGGTAGAATATTATATTTGTATGAAAAAGGTTTTCAAAGCGTTAAAAAATTACTGCAATTGACTGAACTGGGAAAAAGTGCTGTATATGAAATGAAGAGGTTCAAAAATTGTTAAGTTATGAGGCATAGACCAGTGTCAGGAAGACCGCGTAAGATTAAAGGAAACAATTTAAACGCTTTATTGGCCTTAGGACGACACAATTCGCGCCTAGAGTTTCGCAAATTGGCTAATAGATTTGGAAATCGACGAAATATTAAAGTATGTCCAGAAAGCGTCAGTATGCCACTGAAAAGACAAGGCTACATATCAAGGAAACCAAAAAAGATTCCGATAATGACACCCTTACAAAAAGGAACGAAGGATAGAATTTTGTCAACGTTTTCAATAAGACAATTTTAATAATGCCTTTAAATCTGATGAAAGTTGTTTCCAACTTGGTGGAAATCATTGAAAATTCCTGTCAAAACAACCTGTTACCGTTCAAATTTCCCACTAAAATTTTATTTAGAGAGCAATATCTCTCTGTGTAGTTGATGGTACCATTAATAGTGAAAAGCATTGTGGTATTCTGAACGATTTTCTCCTTGAAATTGGGCATGCTTTATATCCAGAGGGGTGCAGCAGGATAATGCAAGATGCCATACTTCGTCCTATACTCAAGCTTGGATGCAAGAACACCAATTGACAACCATTTCATGGCCATCACTTCAACTAGATCTTAGTCCCATTGAATAATGAAGTTTGAAGTTGAACGAGCAGCGCCTCGAAATAAAGATGATTTATTTCAGTCAATTTTACAGTTTTGGACTACCGTCACTGAAAATTATGGTGGTAATCAGTTAAATGGAGATTGTATAAGTAAATGAGATGAGTATTTTGTTATAATTTTCTAATTTAATAATTAAAAATATATACTAAATAAGTACAATTGAGCTTTGCGGATACTTTCTAGACGGACTACATGTTAACATACAAATACAAGAAAATCCACTTTTCCAAAATTATCTAAAATTCCCAAAATGAAAGATCAAGTGAAACTAATTGAAAAAGAACTCCAACATTTTATAAATCGATCAGTTTCTGCCTCCAGACTTCATCAGAGATGTACTGAATTCAGATTCAAATATATAATTAATTATTTATTATTTTTGAAATGCTTGTGTTTTTGTCTTATCACATTATTAGGGTTGAATAATATTTGTTGTTTTTCTCCGTGTTCCAAGTACAAATGGTTGATGGTCAATGGTTTACAACACGTTTCTCATTTCTCTTGTACTTTGGATACTTTAAAATTTACTTTGAGTTCATTAGTTTCAAATTAATTTTTTTTTCATTTTGATTTTATGATCTGAATTCAGTCAATTTCTGATGAAGTCTGCGAGACTGAAATAGATCGATTTATAAAATGTTGGAGTTCTCGTTCAATTATTTTCAGTTGATTCTTTATTTTGAGAATTTTAGATAATTTTTGGAAAAGCGGATTTTACTGTATTTGCATGTTAATATACATACTTATATAGTTTTGTTAATACATTTGTATTAATACGTTTCATGTCGTGAAGTAAAAAAGCTTTTTATATTTTAGTATATTATTTCGATAGTTTTTGTATATAATTTTGATATATACTAACTGACAAAGAAACTGCAACATCCAGAAGGAGCTGTTTAAATTTAAAAATTTTTTGGTGGTACATGGATAGTAGGATTGTATAGGAAGGAGTAAATGATTAAAATTTGGAGAAAAAATCGTGAAGGTCTTTTCATGTGAAGATTTTTTGTTACTTGAATATGTAGTCGTTTTTTGCAAATTTTTTGAATTTTAAAACAAACCAGCTGTTCGAGGAGATCCAAAGTCGATGTTTAGTTGTTGAAATACCTAGAGCACGTGTACGCGGAATTCATCGCCAGCTAAGTGAATTTGAAAGAGGTCGAAGTATTGGTCTACAGGGTTGTCATTTCGAGAAATCGCTAACCGTATGAACAGAAATCCAACTACTGTTATGAGATGTTATCAAGCGTGGTTTGATAATGCCCAAAATCAAAGAAGGCACCGGACGTCGCAGGGGCACAAATGAAATTCAAGATCGACGTTTAAGACTTATGGCTATAAGAGATCGAGTTGCGACAACTCGATATTTGGCTGATGAGTGGTTAGGAGAACAAGGCCATCCTGTAAGTGTCCGAACGGTTTACCGCCGTATAAGGTCTTTGGAACTGCAGCATTATCGACCCCATCTTGTGTTACCTCTGACGTTGGGGTAACGATTACAATGGAGCAGGGAACGTCAACATTGGACTGTGGAATGGCATCAGGTCGTCTTTTCTGATGGATCTCAATTCTCCTTGGGTGCACATGATGGCCGGGAGAAAGATATGAACCTCAGTTTGATATTGAGCGTCATGTACACCGGACAGTAGGCGTTATGGTATGGGGTGCTATTGCACATGCAAGAAGGTCACCTTTAGTCTTTATTCGAGGTAACATGACAGTGCGTTACCTTCAAGGTATAGTGGAGCCATGTGTCCTCCTTCACCTTAACCGCCTCGAGAATCCAAGTTTAAAGTTTTTTGAAGCGACCCATGTGAATCTTGAACTACAGGTAGCTTGGAGTAGTATCCCTCAAGAAGAAATAGATCATCTTATTGCATCAATGCCAAGACGTGTTGGGGAGTGTACAGATAATCGCAGTTTCTTTGTCAGTTAGTATATATTGTAGAAGTTCAAAGATACGATTCTGAATTTGAAGTCAAACAAACAGAATTTACCCATGGTTCCAACCCAAACCTCATAGATAAAATGGTGAACCATAAACAGAAAAAGATAGCTTTAACTCATGTTTATCCAGCACAAAAGACCCGATTCCGAAAAAAATTCATACAAATTTCATATATGATTAGAATATCCGAAGACATCGCTAATTATTAAAAAAAAATTAATTACACAGCAGTTTTCAGAACCATTAATAGCATTGACAAATACATTAAAAATAATAAAGATAAGTCAAACAGAGATAATAAATAAGGAGTCTAAAAGTTGACTTGTAAGTATTGCTCAATGGTTTATATTGGTCAAAGGAGCAGATTGTTTAAGAAGAGATTTTACGAACATAAAAAAACTACAAATGTCGTTCAACATTAAAAAAATTGCGGAAATTGAATTTTCTCTATTACTAGTTGAAAATAAATATAAAATAGAAAAAGGCTTTTCACTTGATAGAAGAAATATAACAAAATTTGAATATCAAAACAAATTAAAATATGTTTGTCTCCTACAATTTTCTTTTGCACGTGTGCGTTGTGATATAGGTTAGTTTTTTGATTTTGATATTTGGAATATTATCTAGGACCGAAGAAGGGATTACTTAGAATTATATTTGTTTTTTGAAGATATAGTGCATGTTTTGAGAGATTTCTGAATCAACTTATTCGAATATTTGAATATATTAAATATTTCAAATAAATTATATTCTTTGAGAAGTCCGTTAAGTGTGTTCATGTTTTTAAAAGGCAATTGGTGTTCTTCAAGGTAAGACCAGAAACAAAGTTTGGTCTCCTTTGAATATTTATTTATTAATTTCAATGACTTTCGTATATCTGTTGGTTTATTTATTCCATTTGACATTATATATTGAGTTTTGATTATATACGTCTATTAAATGTAAGCGGTGCTTGTTTTAGATATTAATTTAATTCTAAAAGTTTTTTGAAATTTTTTTAAAATTGAAATTGTAGAAGACAAACATATTTTAATTTGTTTTGATATTCAAATTTTGAAAATGAATCTCTATCAAGTGAAGATCGAATCTCTCAAATACAGAGAATTAAAGTTAAGACTTCCTCTGGAAAAGGTATCCAGCTCTCAGAGTATTGCAAAGACAATACGCTTCATCTATCCACTTACCGGCAACTCCGCAGATTCAACCTCTAGAAATATCTCGATGAGAAATCTCTTTCCTCAATTACTATACTTTCTTGGAACTCACATTTTCAAGGGACAATTTCCGCGGAAAATATGTTTTGTCTTCCGAGACAGCGACAGAAAAAGCCCCCTCATCTCAGATTATACGTTTGGAGTTCACGTAGCTCGACGAGAATCTGAATACTTGCTCCGAGAAGTAACGTCCATTTCTGAGGGCATTATGCTTCGGATCTGAAGATGCCTAGGAGGATTGCTAATCAAGAATAATTCCGAGATATATCTTAATGAAAGATTATGGCTGTTAGACAGTAGGGAGGAGGAAGGTCGAAATATGTGCGTTTATGATGTTTTCGTGCTTCCACCTTATTATTAACTGACATATACAGGCTGGCTTCAGAATTCCTGTTATAAAAGGAGATACTACAGTGTGTCAATGATGACATATGTCGGTACTGGTTTACTACTTCATTTTTCATCTGGCAACACCTTCATTCTGAAGTATCATCATTAGGCTTTCTTTTCCGTATCTGTCATTTCGCATAGTTTCTGTGTGCTCTGAAAATGTCAACACACAATAGTGTGTTTTTGGGAAGAGTTTTACTTCATAACTTCAATACGAAGAAAAAGACTACGGAAAGTCATTGTGTTTTAATGGATGTTTATGGTGACCATGCTCTAGCTAAACGAACGTGTCAGAAGTGGTTTGTCCGATTTTAAAGTGGCAATTTTGATTTGGAAGACGAAAAACGATCAGGAGCGTCACCAAAGTTTAATAATGAAGAATTAGACGTAAATCTCGATGAAGATCTATCAGAAACGCAAAAGGAACTCGCAAAAAACACTTTGATTCAATCAACAGGCCGTCATTGCTTCAAAGCAATGGGACTGATTGGAAAGGCAGAAAATTGGATGCCGTATGAACGCAATATTGGCAGATAGTTTAGAGGACTTGTAGACACTCGTGAACAGAATATATGAGGCTAGTCGAAGGTGGGGGATAAAGATAAACATAAAGAAGACGAAACGCAAAAGGACCTCGCTCAAAACACATGGAGTCTCTCAACCAGCTATCTGCCATTGCTTTAAAGCAATGGGAATGGTCGGAAAGGCAGAAAAATGGATGCCGTATGGACGCAATATTGGCAGAGCGTTTGGAGGACTTGCAGATACTCGTGAACAGAATATATGAGGCTTGTCGAGGGTGGGGGATAAACACAAACATAAAGAAGACGGAACGCAAAAGGAACTCGCTCAAAACACTTGGAGTCACACAACGAGCTATCTGCCATTGCTTTAAAACAATGGGAATGGTGGGAAAGACAGAAAAATGGATGCCGTATGAACGCAATATTGGCAGAGAGTTTGGACGACTTGCAGATACTCGTGAACAGAATATATAAGGCTAGTCGAAGGTAGAGGATGAACATAAATATGAAGAAGACGAAATGGGTGACAGTGGAAAAAATACATGTGCTCCCTACACCAGTGAAGATCAATAGTCACAACATCGAACGTATTTCGCATTTCAAATATTTGGGAAGCTGGTTGAATGACGAGATTGCCTGCGAAGAGGAAGCCCAGAAAAGAATCGAAATGGCACACAACTCTTGCCGAATGAAAGATCTCAAAGGAAACACGACAGATAACACTCCGCTGTTATGTGTGATGCGTCCATCTGTACGAATGTCAGACCTGGATACTTAAAACAACAACCATGAACAGGATAGAAGCCTTTGCGATGTGGTGCTACTGACGAATGATGAAGATTTTATGGACCATCACCAATGAGGAGGTCCTTAGACTGTCGAATTAAGATCAAGAACTTTTGAACACTATAAAGATGAGAAAGGTCAGCTACTTCTGGCTCATAATACAAGGAAGCAAATATCACATCCCCCGATTAATCATGCAAGGTGGATTGGCCGTAAAAAACTTTCATTGCTTAGAAATATAACAGAGTGAATGGGCGTGGGGATGAAGCAGCTGTTCCGAACAGCGACAGAAAGCTGTCCAGCGACGTAGCCAATGCTTGAAACTGGCACAGTACTGAGAGAAGAAGAATGACCTGAAGCCTGGAGTCGAACGCCGTTTTTTCACGTGTGAATAATTGTCCCAATGACAAAAAAGTTGATTTTGTATCGACTCGTCATTGGCGATAAAAAGTGGGTCCATTACAATAACCCAAAATACATCGGGCAACGTATGGATATCTCATCATAAACTGTCGAACCGACTATTCATGGTGAAAAGATCATGCTTTGTATTTGGCGGGACCAGCTGGCTATGGTGTATTATGAGATGCTTCAATCTTACGAAAAGATGACAGACTCGGCTTCAGTCTAGCATATGTGGGGATCCACAAATTATATTCAGAGGATAGACTGAATTATGTTTTTTACAAGGGATTCAGATCATTTGAGTATGAGCTCTCATGTGTCTATTGTCTGCCTAAATATACGTAATGCTTCTGATTTTATGCTTCAGTCCAAATTGCAGTATATTTGCTATTGGTGTTTCTGGAACAAACTAAGGATGAATGTGGGCAAGTGTTTCAAGGTCCACAAAGTTGGATTATAGCTATCATGTAGCTGACAATTGTATTGTCAATTAAGATTGAGTTTATGACCTTGGAGCTACTACATTTACCTTCATTCTCCATATCTACAAGCTGTGTGCATCAACCAGTAGAACTTTGGGCCTTGTACTCAGGAGCATAAAGGAACTCGATGACCCTTCGGTGTTCAGAAATTTTTACTTTACTCTAGTCATCAGTAAGATATAATTGAATATGCAAATTTGATATGGTTTTATATATCAGTGTTATCTAGTCCCTCTGGAACGAATTCATAGGAAATTTTTTAAGACATCATGGCTGGTATGGGAATATCATCGTTACATGAGAGACGTGAGATTCGTTGTGCGAGATTTGCTCAAAGATTACTTTATGGAGGCCACTATATTCATTATCGAGGATGGTTTTTAGTGTTCTTAGGTTGTCTACAAGGACGTAAACCTCTGTACCACTATTAGGTGCTACCTAGAGTCTATTGAAATAGTCAAAATATTTATCACTTTTGTTTTAATTTTTAATTCAATAACATATGAGAGCTGTGATCCGAAGCCCTTCATATGCTTAGCTGAAGGTTAGCCATTTAACAATATGGATTGTTTTTTTACTGCTGAACGTGTGTAAATTGTGAAAAATCACTATAGAAACAATGACTCTGTAGTAAGTACGTTTCGTGCATGATGGGCAGATTATGCTTGACATAATCGCCCATCTCAGCGTACAATTGGTAACTCAGTGAAAAGATTCAGATCATTTGAGTATGAGCTCTCATGTGCCTATTGTCTGCTTAAATATACGTAATGCTTCAGATTTTATGTTGCTTCAGTCCAAATTGCAGTATATCTGCTATTGGTGTTTGTGGAACAAACTAAGGATGAATGTGGGCAAGTGTTTCAAGGTCCACAAAGTTGGATTATAGCTATCATGTAGCTGACAATTGATTTGTCAATTAAGATTGGGTTTATGAACTTGGAGCTCTGTTAGACACTACATTTACTTTCATTCTCCATATCGACAAGTTGTGTGCATCAACCAGTAGAACTTTGGGCTTTGTACTCAGGAGCATAAAGGAACCCGATGACCCTTCGGTGTTCGGAAATTTTTACTTTACTCTAGTCATCAGTAAGATAGAATATGCAAATTTGATATGGTTTTATATCTATCAGTGTTATCTAGTCCCTCTGGAACGAATTCCTAGGAAATTTTTCAAGATATCATGGGTGGTATGGGAATATAATCGTTACATGAGAGACGTGAGATTCGTTGTGCGAGATTTGCTCAAAGACTACTTTATGGAGGAATAAACTCACCATATTCATTATCGAGGATGGTTTTTATTGTTCTTAAGTTGTCTACAAGAACGGTCTTTTCTTTCTGTTTGTCAACATCTCGTACAAATTTGCTCCAAAGGCAACAGTGTATGTGTGAAAGTGCTGAATATTTTTGTTAATTTTTTTATTAGTTGCTACTGATAAATAGAATTGTAACTTGAATGTGGTTGGATGATTATTTCACTTTATTCCTTTATAATGTATTTCGCGGATGTTGATAATATGGAATATTTTCTGTAACTTTACCCAGTAATTGGGATATTCCTAATGGGTACAATAAAATATTACTGTTTATATAATTATTGAGTATATTGACAATATTTTTAAAGGATATTTGGAATTCTTAGTGAGGTAGTTGGAATATCGTCTAATGCAAACATCTGAATCAATAATAACCTATTCAAAACTTTATATCCAGATATCAAAATTGAAATACGAGCTTCATTCGTCGAAATATTAAAAAAATGGATGTATCCTGAAAAGGACCATCCAACTAAACTGATATGTTCATCATCTTCCGCGAGCTTCTCCTCGGCTCGCCCTATAAAAAAAGTAATGTTACCTTATTTCATCACTTTACGACCTAAGAATGTGAAGCCGGAAAGAAAATAATATTCATTATATATATTTTATCCGAGACGAAATCTCCACATATTCCAAATAACATCGTCAGTCAGTGAAATATTTTCATCGTTCAGAGGACTTGGGAGAGAACGCAAGAAAGTGGAAAGGAGGTAAATAAAATAACTCACATCCCCTCAGGAGCTATCTTCATATCTCCAATGTTTAACCATGCAATGCGCTTTATACATAAAATTTCCCGCCCGTGTTGCTGTTTGATATTGTATCTGTCTTAGGGTTTGCGCAGTTACGGGTTTTTTTCGTTTTGTTCTTTTCTTCCATTGTGTTTACGTATAGGGATTCAGGAGGGATGATGATGTTTCGCTGGCGTCTTAAGGTCTTCAGCTGCTTACACAACGACTTGGCATAAATAGAGGTTAATACTGGATGGGAGGCATATGAAATTATTTAAATATTTTAAAATTAACCTTCTACATATTTAATTTCGAATAATCATATTTAATAATTGTAACTTCAGAAATTAAATTAAATTAATGTCATATAAGTACCACTTATATCAAACGACATATTAAATAAACATTCATTATAAGACATCCAAATGATATAACAAAATCCAATAAATAAAAATTGTTAACCAAAATCCTATAAATTGAATATTTTGAGTAGACAAAATTTTGTTTCTGCTCATCAATCTTATGAAAACCAATATCTTTCAAAAATATCTAACATAATCTTAAGAATTTCATCATAAAACTATCTTACTTTGAATATTCAATATTATTGGATATCTAACTAAGTTACTTTCTATAAAATCTCAAGATATGTAAAAACATTACTGAAAAACAAGTTTTAAGAGAGACTTTGCTTTGTCAATACTCAAATAATTCATATTCAATAAAATATAACATCAATCAACAACAAATATTTACTCATCCTTCAACAATTTAGAAAACTTCTGGTAAATGGATACTGAAAAATTTAAATGGAGTGTATTGTTAACTAAAAATAAATAATTCTGTGGTTTACCATTGATCTAAAAGATTGAAAGGCAATTTAACGGCCTGTTATAGCACAAGGACTATCTGTATAAAGAATGTTAAGGGAACCAAATAATTATATTATATATTATGAATAACATAACATAAAACAATAATGATCGAACAAATAAAGAAAATAAATCCGGAGTCTACAAGTTAACTTTCAAAGATTGCCCTTTAGTATACATTGGCCAGACTGGTAGATCATTCAAGAAACGTGTCCAAGAACACCAAAGGGGTTATATATCCGATTCTGTACATTCGACATATGCTAATCATCTTAAGAAATTCAGACATAACAACAATAATTATGAAATTATCCACGTTGAAAGCAAAAGTTCTAGATTAAAACTTTTAGAATTTCTTGAAATCAACACGTATAATGCCCGTAAAATCCTTTTGAACAAACAAACAGATGTAGATAAAACTCCATTACTGAATATCTTCCCTTAATGGCATTTTTAGCGGCAAACTCCAATAAACACCTTGTGCTTTTATGACTTGTGCTTCCATTATTTGGTCACGTACCTTACAATGTATTTGAACTCGGTTATACTGAATACCATCAGAGAGTACATTGTAATATCCGAAGAAGCCACATCGTGGTGAAACAATTGTTGTAGTAGTAAAAACATTTTTGTGGAAATAAATTACTGTCTTATTTATATTTTTTAATTAAAATAAGTTTCCACCAAGTAAAGACCGAACCAGTCAAATATCTTTCAAAAGAGAACTGAAAAAGTGGATAGTGAACTTTGACAAAATTAGGATACATGAAATAATCAATCAATAATAAATACCCGGATTTGACAATAAAAGATATACCGAAATATAAAAAAAACTTCTGAACTACATGAAATTAGAGAATATAAATGTATTTTATGTTTTAGAATGAAACTTTTCTTTTATAAACTGTGCGCAGTAAATATTCTAGAATATTTAACTCAACAGTATTATAGAGTTTGTTTATGTAGATCTGAATAAACTCTCTCATTATTATTATTTATTATTATGAGAGAATGAAGGGCTCCATGGAAATTAAGGCAGTTCATAAATTTCGAGATTGGATCTGAATTGGCGATTTTTGGTCATTCAGTGTTTATATGAAGGGTAGGCCATCAAGCGTTTTTATTTTGAAGTAGTGTCCTATTCTGAAAACATCTTCCAAGAAGCTCTCGTAAGGCAACAGTTAGGCGTCAAAGTAAATGGCACATGGATCAACAATATTCGTTACGCAGATGATACAATCCTGATAGCAGATAACATGAATGACCTCCAAATGCTCCTGGATATAGTAAGAATGCACAGAGAGCTTATGGGAATCTACATAAAAAAGACAAAATTCCTAATAGTTACCCCAAACCAGTTGAGTTTCAGAATGCAATACTATCATATAATAGTGAAGACATAGAACAAGTAAAAAAGCTCAACTATCTGGGAACTTGGTAATGTAAAGACTGGTCTTCAGATGTAGAAATCAGGTGCCGGGTAGAAAAAACGAGGAGCTCATTCATGAGATTCAAAAAGGTCTTTACCAATGCTGACTTTGACTTCAACCTCAGAATAAGATTCACAAAATGTTATGTATGGTCCGTGCTATTGTAGGGTCCGTCCTATTGTATGGCAGGTAAGGCTATTCACTGAAGATTAATACCATGAACAGACTGGAAGCGTTTGAGATGTGGATCTATCGAAGGATCTTGAAAATTCCATGGGGAATAAGAAAAACTGAGGAGGAACTTTTGAGGAGGATGGGTGGAGAACGTGAACTGCTGGGCACGATAAAACGGGAGAAAACAGCGTACCTGGCACATGTGGTAAGCAGTGCGAGGTACCATTTGCTCCAGCTATTAATATAAGGAAAGAAAGATATTGGACAGGGATCAGAACCACAGGAGAATTAATTCACACCATTAGAGACAGCACAAAATGGTCAGAAATTATCGCAAACATCCAATAATGGATAGCATCAGAAGAAGAAAAAGAAGGTTCATTTATTCATACTATCTTTATTGTACCAGCAACTTAGGCTATGCAGGCAGTCCCAATGTTATAGTTTTCCATTCGCCTCTCATTCATACCAACATACGCAACACACTTACGGAGAGCGGGATTTGAACTCACAGTCTTTGGCAACGTAGACAGATGTTTTATCTGATACGCTACCTAGATTAAGTAGTGCTTTAGTTTTGCGAACTGGGACTTCAAAACTGTCACCAATTTTGTAGCGAATTTTAACAATTTCATTGGGTTGTTGAATCGTGTATCGTTCCATCTTTAACAATGGCATAGTTTCTGCTTGCCAAATGTCAAAAGATAACAGATTCAAATGTGACAGCTGCCCAAATAACAGGCTATTCAAAATGAAACCTTTAATTGGAAAATCCTTCATTAAAATGACTAAGTTAATAATTTAAATTAGATTTTTCAATATATTTCAAATCAATAGAATGTAGATAACTAAAAAAGCCACATCGTGTTGAAACAATTGTTGTTGTTTTTGTGGAAATTAAAATAATGTCTCATATATATATATAGTTTAATTAAAATTAGTTTTCACCAAGTAAAGACCGAATCAATCAAACATTTATTGAAGGCTGAAACCAGCTTCTTGGTTTTATGATATTTCAAGATTCTGTTAAGAAGAAGAATACCCAAAACATTTGGATTTTTACCAAGTGCATACTGAGCTATCCCGTACTGCACAGATTACGCTTAAATATCCGGGATTTTACGCAGTACCCTAAAGAATAGGACGTTACGTTATGTAGACAACCCAGATTCCACCTAACGGGAGAAAGGAAACAGTGATGCGACGTTCAAATATTCAAAACACAGAAACGTCAGAATAATATATTTAAAAGAATGGAATCAATTCTTATTTTTATAATTGAAGAAATAGACGATTTGATGTCATGATTCTGGAAGAAATCAAAAACAATGCTAATTCTTCGGGTTTCTCTATTCACATTTCTAACAGCTAACTCAATATGACATGTGATAATTTTAGGTTAAAATCTTAGACATAGAATATAGATCATAGATCATAGAACATAAAACATGGAACATAGAGAACATAGTTACAAAGTTGTTTTCCCTAAAAATAACAGTTTTATTTGTCCATATTTATATTAGTGCTATTGAAGAGCTACAGCTCTCAATGAATGAAGAAAAATTCATCAGCCTGCGGTTAAATATACTGAACTCAGTGGTTCGTGAAGCTTCTCAGTGAACCTAGTAGTGAACCGGGTCTAAATGACTTATTTCTACATATCGTTAGGTCGGTAACTTGCTGGAGTCGGATATCATTCTTATACAGCGAAAAGGGTTAGAAAGGACAGAACACAGCCAGCATGCACCTTCAACTGCACTTCCGGTAACCAGTGTAGAGTCTAACAGTTACTGGGCTAAGTTTGAATGGACAGTTACAAGGGCTAAGTTTGAATGGACAGTAAGGTGAGTAACGTGGTATGCCCAGAAAATCTCCTTGAAAAGGGGATCTAGCATAATTCGAGTCGACCAAAAAAGTTACTGTCAAATGGATTGTATCTGGCCTCCTCGGGGTGGCCAAGATTCAGGAGGCTCAGATATTACTAAAAAACGAACCGAACACTACCTGAAGGGTTACGCAAACTAATCCTGGGGATATCACAAACCTCGGAACAATGATCTAACAATCACTCACACATTCTCACAGTAGCGTTGGATACCCGGAGCTATTTACTGTCTCTATACGATACCTTGTCCTCTGCTAGGACTACTCAGTGATTAATCCTAAAGAACACCATCGGAATACAGTCTCACTGCGGGCGCATATGGCAAATATGTAACACGAAGTAACTAGGACATTATAAAATAGATACAGTACCCCATCACCTAGACGTGTTAATGAAAGTTACAATAAAAGAAACAACGAAATAGGTAACCAAGGGATCACATAAGAGTACACGCAAATCAGTTACATATCAGGCACTGTGAATACCATGAACAGTACAAATGAAGATTCACTATTAATAAATACAACAGACAACAACCAGGCACCGAGAGAAAGTATACAATGTAAATAGATAACTTGTGAGGGTCGTGCCGCTTTAGTTATGTACAAAAGCAATGCATTTCAGTTGAAACATTCCGATCAGAATGAATAATACTGAAGCAAAAATACAAGAATGAAAAGCGATGAGTGGAAGTACAATGGACGAGCGTGTAATCACTGATTTTACATTAAAACTTGGGCGATATTCAAAGCGTAAAGCATGCATTTAATCCGAAGCATTTAAAAGAAGTTTGCTTACTAAGAGTTACCCAGCGGGACTGTTATAAGTACTATTATCTCGAGTATGGTTTTAAATCGCTCAGGATGTTTATTTCCAAGAACCTTCCTCTCTACCGCTTCAAAATACAATGGGAACGCCATAGAGACGTTGTTCCCTTTGTTATTGTCACCGATCACATACGTGTCAAGTTACCGTGTCACAGAATATTTGACACATAAATAACGCGGGTAAACACCGAAATGTATTCTGTCACTCGTATGATCCTTAAAAAATACGGATCTTTCCAATACATATTTCAAATCAGCTTCATTTAATATAATAATGATTCTGGTGATTCTTGGCGACTGCCATCCTGCCTGCTGATAGCTTCTAGCGATGACATATCGTACCCTATAATACCTTATCAATTGGCACCCGGATCCATAACGGAAATGAACGGATAATAACGTCTAAACTTGGACCGATCCAGGGCGGAATTAATGCTGTTATTTCTTCCATGAAATAGACGCGTGCACCAAATTTCACGCACTTCCGCTGTCCGGAAATTGAATTATTATATTTTCCTCCCTCCAGAAAGTTGGAAAAACTCTAAGGAGTTGAACGATGCGGGATATTTTGATAGAGCACGACATGAATTGGGGATGATTTTTATCGTTCTTTGGTGGAAGAATTCAGGTTACGTGCTGATACGACTTGAAATCTAACTAAAAATGTCATTCATCTTTGATAAATAATTAATCTTTGGTATCAACGATCTATCTCTGATAATCTGTTTTGAGAACAGCATTTTATCTTTCAGTTTGTTGGGAAGAAACTTGGTCTTTAATTATTGCACCTACGTCTACTAGCTTTGTAAAAGTCGAAAATGTCAGAATAATGACTATTTTAGCGTCCTTAAAGAATACACATTTTAGGAGAGGAGTGATTTTTTTTGTTTATAAAATAGATGTATCAAGAAATACAACGAATTATCCATTTCGTGGTCCGGAATCCATAGCTCTGTTTCAATGACATATACTGAATTGTTTCAGCCGTTATTATTTGGTAGTTGATCATAATTAAAACAAATTGTAGAAATAACTATGTTTTACTATCAATAAAAAGATATATTACACATTTTCTTGTGACTCGAGTTTCGGGAAATGAACTATCCCATCATCAGACGACTGAAGACCTAACAGTGGTACAGAGGTATTTAAACAAAAGTGATAAATATTTTGAATATTTCAATAGATTCTAGGTAACACCTAATAATGGTACAGAGGTTAACAAGCGGAACGTGATAGAAAACTGGGTTAAAAAAGAGGGGCCTTTTAAGAGGTATCGGAATGTCGACAAACGACAAAGAAGGTCGTTAAACAGATGGTACCCATTCAAATATCTCAAATAATTTTTGGGGTTACATAGCTCCGTACAGTCATTCATTATTTTTTACATTATTTTTATTGTGAACGAATTTGAAAATTTCAATGATCAAGTTTCTTTTCTTTTGAATCTACATGTAAAATTTTCTTAAGATTTTTTTTTTTGGTCGAAAGGAATTACCGTGTTCTAAAGAATGAGTGGCAAAAGTTGAATTTTTGTTTACTTCTCATTAAAATCATTTTATGTTCGTTGAAAAAGGTTTTAAACAGATGTAACCTTTTAAATATCTCAAATATTTTCGATTTACATAGCTCCGTACAGTCATCTACTTTTGCCACTCATTGTCTAGAAAATGGTCATTCTTTCCCACAATAGATAATCTTAAAATTTTACATGTAGAATCAAATGGAAGAAACTCGATTATCTGGAATCTGTTGAAATTTTCAAATTAGTTCACAATAACAATAATGTGAAAATAATGAATGACTACGGAGCTATGTAAATCGAAAATATTTGAGATATCTAAAAGTACCATCTGTTTAAAACTTTTTTCAACGAACATAAAATGAATTTAATGAAAAGTAAACAAAAATTCAACTTTTGCCACCCATTCTTTAGAAAACAGTAATTCCTTTCGACAAAAGAAAATCTTAAGAAAATTTTAGATGTAGATTCAAAAGAAAAGAAACTTGATTATTGAAATTTTCAAATTTCAATTCAAATTCGTTCACAATAAAAATAATGTAAAAAATAATGGATGAATGTACGGAGCTATGTGAATCCAAATATTTGAGATATACAACAAAAAAATGTACGGAACTATGTAACCCCAAAAATTATTTGAGATATTTAAATGGGTACCATCTGTTTAACAATCTTCCTTGCCGATAGCCGACATTCCGATATCAGTTAGAAGGCCTCTCTTTATCACGTTCCGCTTGTAAACCTCTTTACCACTATTAGGTGTTAACTAGAATCTATTGAAATATTCAAAATATTTATCACTTTTGTTTAAATACCTCTGTACCACTGTTACGTCTTCAGTTGTCTGATGATGGGATAGTTGATTTCCCGAAACTCGAGTCACAAGAAAATGGGTAATATATCTTTTATTGGTAGTAAAACATAGTAATTTCTACAATTTTTTAAATTTTTAATTCAATGACATATGAGAGCTGTGATCCGAAGCCCTTCATATGCTTAGCTGAAGGTTAGCCATTTAACAATATGGATCGTTTTTTCTTGCTGAACGTGTGTGAATTGTGGAAAATCACTATAGAAACAATGACTCTGTAGTAGGTACGTTTCGTGCATGATGGGCAGATTATGGTCGACATAATCGCCCATCTCAGCGTACAATTGGTAACTCAGTGAAAAGATTCGAGAAGGCTGGATCTGTTACTGGTGTCGTAAGGCTAGCCAAATGATTACAGATATTTCTGCGCCTGAAATTAATGATATGGAATTGAAAGAGATGTGGTTCCAGCAAGATGGTGCAACAAGCCACACAACATGACCCGTTTTGGCTTTATTGCGAGAAATATTCACAGGACGTGTAATTTCTCGTTTCGGTGATGTGAATCAGCTACCAAGATTTTGTGATTTATCGCCTTTGGATTTTTTTGTGGGGTTAGGTCTAGTTTCTTCCTTCCGCTTCCAGCTGCCATGTTCCAAGATTGTTTAATTCTGGGAAGATATGATTGGTTTCGTAAAATTGTTTCGCAAAATAACAGTTGTCCTTCTGGTTCTCAAATGAAGATTGATGTTCTTTAAGCCTTTTTTGGAAAGCTTTGCCGCTTTGTCCCATATATATAAACGCTACTACACTGCTGATAACTTATTTTATAAATCCCAGAATTGATCAGCCTGTGGTTCTTGTCTTTTGCATAAAAAAGTAGGGTGAATATTTTATGTGAGGTTGTGGAAGCTGTTTAATGTTAGTTTTTGAAAATATTTAACCTAATTTCTGCGAGATTGGTCCGAAATATGTTAGTTCTACAAATTTTTTTTTTCATTATCATCTGTTTTGGAAGTGTGGTATATTTGTTCCAGAATGAACTGTTTTTCTTTTTTGTTTATGAGAGAATGAATGGTTTTTGTTTTGTTTGTAGCTATTTGTTCGAGTGTATTCAACGAAATATTATTTAAAGGAATTAACAATGTTCTATGTACAAGGTGTCCAAAAAGAGTATCGATTTTTTGTCACTTCGATAAAACAGAAAGTACTTAAAATCAAAAAAAAGTTTATTGTGAATTATTAAAATAAAAAGACGAAAGTTATTTGCAAAAGATGATATTATCTTAATGGTGACTGTTATGCTGGCACTTTTCTAATCGGAAACGAAGATTAGCGATCGCCCGCTGCTCTATATTGCTACCATTCCTGATCTGATGTTTTTCTTCAACTGAGCCAGGTTCGTCGGATTCTTCTCAAAGGCCGTACTTTTAAGGTATCTCAATGCAAAATAGTCAAGTGGACTGAGGTCAGGCCTTCTGTGCGGCCAGTTGATGTTACTGCTACGCGAAATTACCTTATTAGGGAATAATTCCTTAACAGCATCCATAGCTTGATTTGATGGCAAGTGCAACTTGTTGAAACCAAGTCCTTGAGTCATTGGAATTCCTGTAACTCTGGACCCAAAAAATTTTGCAGCATATCGCAATAACGATCACTATCCACACTGAGTGGGCGGTCTCGTCGATCTTCATGAAAATAAGGATCGATTATGCCTCTAGCAGATTTAGCAGTCCAAACAACGACCTTTGGGCTGTGCAGGGGTCGCTTTCGTTTGGACTTTTCTCTGCCTAGTACCGACAATTCTGTTTATTGACATGACCATTCTGATGAAAGTTTGTTTCATCAGTGAAGAGTATGTTATCAAAATTGTTGAACCGCCGTAACATTCTGTTGGCAAAATTCAATCGATTAGCATAGTCTGTATGCTTCAATTCTTGAACGAATTGAATTTTATAGGCTTTTAAATGCAAATTCTTCTTTAAAATCGAATGTAAGGATGATTTTTTGATGTTTAATGATTGGTTTCGCTTTCACATGGACGAAGACGGATTTTGACGAACTGACGCCTCCACTTCTCGAATCGTTTCCTCGTCGCGGACTGAACGAGGGCGGCCAGCGTGTTGAATCGTTACTATCGCACCTGTATTCTCGAACATCCGGATCCATTTTCTAATCCTGTCGTCACTTGGTGCATGGCGTGTACCATATTCCGCACGATACAAACGTTGAGGAGCCACTATTAAATCACCGTTGCGATAATACGCTCGTACGCAAAAAGCGAGATACTTTCCGGGTAGACACGCTGTATCAACTGTAAGCAGCGAGTTTATGAGTTCGGATGGTTTAAAAAGTTGGGGATGGTTTATCTGTCGTTGTGAATTTTCTGAATATATCAAAGAGAAATTCTCTCTAGATTCTGTAAGAAAAGATTTCAATCGGGTCCACTTCAACCCATCCAGCATTCATCGATTTCATCCGAAGAAACGGATCAGAAAACTCCACTCCGTCAATTTCCCAAGAAACGAGCTAGCGGCGTGAAATAAACTTCTCGAGGGCCTCCAAAAGAATATTTTTTGTTCATCTTTCCGCCCTATTTACTCGGCCACCCCGTCGAAATCAGAAACTCCCCGGCGAGCAAATGGCCGAATCAAACTGTTAAGGTTATTTCCGCGAAAGATTCGCTTATTGTCTTTTCCTCGTGTGATTCCATTCTTCTTCTTTCGCGTCGGGGCTCAGGGAACAACCGCAAGGTAAACATTGGACCGTAGTTAGGGCTACATAAAAGGCGAAACGCGGATATGGATGCGAGGAGGCGTTGATTCGTGACGGTTTGAATAACGATTCCGATCCACACAAACGAACGCCGCGTTCCGTTGATGTTTTCATGTGTTTCGAACATCGAGCTGGAAAACGGAAGCGGGCAATGAGCCGTTGCAACGGGGTTAAGAGGGGTGCAGACTGGTGTCTTTGGGAAATGCGGAACAATGTTGATCTTCACGATCCCGATAGTTGGGGGTTGAAGATTTGAATGTTGGTTGAGAGTGAATTATTCGATAGATATGCTTTCACATTGTCTCCCAGAAAGGGTCAATTTGATGTAATATTAGAAGTAGAAATAAGTACGTAGGTAGTTTTGATAACAGATGTCGCTAATTATTCATTATTCCATTGTTTTATCAGGCAAAACCTTCATTTTTGAGTATCATCATTAGGCTTTCTTTTCAGTACCTGTCATTTTGCTAAAGTGTTAACAACATAATTTCTTTGAGCTCTGAAAATGCCAATTTTTGTGTTTTTGCGGGGTATTTGACTTCTTTCCTCAATATGAAGAAAAGGGTGTCCTCATGTTAGAAAGTTATGAAAAACACTGGGACACGTCAACTTTCGAATCCAATGGTGCGCTTTTCAAGCATAGATTTGAATATGCGGGGTGATTCGCGCAAGTCCAGCACAGTTCGTCCTCTTTATTTTAAATAGAACTTCTTGTATAAAATAAAATAGAAAAGGACTTTTTACTTGATAGAAGAAATATAACAAAATTTTTATATCAGAACAGATTTAATCTGTCAGTCTTCTACAATTTCAATTTAAAAAAAAATTTTATTCAAAAAACTTCCAGAATTAAATTAATGTCTACATAAGCACCGCTTATATTTAATAGACGTATATAATCAAAACTCAATATACAATATATAATGGAATAAATAAACCAACAAATATAAATAGTCCTTTAAAATCAATAAATAAATATTTGAAGGAGACAAAATTCTGTTTCTGATCTCACCATTATGAACACCAATTCCTTTTCAAAAACATGAAACAAAACTGGACTTCTCAAAAAATTTAATTTATTTGAAATATTTAATATATTTAAATATTCAAATAGGGTAATTGAAAAATCTCTCAAGACATGCACTATATCTTCAAAAAACAATTAGAATTTCGATAATCTCTTCATTAGCCCTAAATAATTTTTAAAATCTCAAAATCAACTAACAATCAGTTGATCTTACCTTAAAGTGTAACCGGAAATCGCTTAAACAGACTAACTTCAAAAATTCAGATAGTCTATGTTCGTCACAAAATCACAGAAAACTGTAAGGTATTATAATGTTTTCTTTAAACCATTGACATTCCATAATGAGATTTATTGAAGCCTAATTATAATTATATATTATGTATAAAATAAAATAGAAGAAGTCTTTTTACTTGATAGAAGAAATATAACAAAATTTGAATATCAAAACAGATTTAATCTGTCAGTCTTGAGGAAATATAATTTATTTGAGTTCATTTAGGGCCGATGAAGAGATTATCGGAATTCCAATTGTTTTTTCAAGATATAGTGCATGTTTTGAGAGATTTTTGAATTAACTTATTTGAATATTCAAATATATTGAATATTTCAAATAAATTATAATTTTTGAGAAGTCCGTAAGACTGACAGATTAAATCTGTTTTGATATTCAAATTTTGTTATATTTCTTCTATCAAGTAAAAAGTCTTTTTCTATTTTATTTTATACATAATAAATAAGTATATTTAAGCTTGAATAAATCTCATTATGGAATGTCAATGGTTTAAAGAAAACATTATAATACCTTACAGTTTTCTGTGATTTTGTGACGAACATAGACTATCTGAATTTTTGAAGTTACTCTGTTTAAGCAATTTCCGGTTACACTTTAAGAAAAGATCAACTGATTGTTAGTTGATTTTGATATTTTAAAAATTATTTAGGGCTGATGAAGAGATTATCGAAATTCTAATTGTTTTTTGAAGATATACTGCATGTTTTAAGAGATTTTTTCAAATAAATTATATTTCTTGAGAAGTGCTTAAGTTGTGTTTTATGTTTTTGAAAAGGAATTGGTGTTCATAGTGGTAAGATCAGAAACAAAATTTTGTCTCCTTCAAATATTAATTTATTAATTTCAAATGACTATTTATGTTTGTTGGTTTATTTATTCCATTTGACATTGATATATTGAGTTTTGATTATATACGTCTATTTAATATGAGCGGTGCTTATGTAGACATTAATTTAATTCTAAAAGTTTTTTGAATGAAAATTTTCGTGAAATTAAAATTGTAGAAGACTGACAGATTAAATCTCCTGTATATTTCATTATTTTTCAAAGATCCTCAAAAACGTGATTTCAACTTATGCATGGTCTATTATGTATAATACTGGATGAAATAATGAAATAAAAATAATTTGTCACGCTTTAAATAACCTGAATAATGAGTTATGATATTTCTGAACTACCAATTAAGTAGGGAAAATTTTTAAAATCAATTATGGATACGCTCATGGATCTTGGTTTTGTTAACATTTTATATCATGAATACCTAAAAAACTATAATATGTAATGCCGATAAATAAAGAAAATATGCAAATAATGTGGATTGTTATCACTCAGATGTTGCGGTGTGGAGATTTAAATCTAAATAGTAAATTTCTAATTGAAAACATTTTTCTTGTGAATTATCAATCAACCGAGACTCACCGAATTAATACTTCAATGATTATAGAAAATTGCTTGGTATGTAGAGAAACCTTTTTGAATTATTCCCAGTAATTGATTAAACGTTAACCAATTAGTATGCAAATTCTTAGTTGAGCATCCTTCAAACGGTGTTGAGAGAGGGATGTATGACTTTAAAGGTTTTTTGTTCTTTTTCGTGGAATAGTTCTCCTTTGAGCTTTTTCACCGTTGTTCACTTTCACCGAATTCACTTTTAGTGATTTCACACATTTCTCATAAATTACTATCTAATTATAAATACTGTAGATAATACATTCACCTCCAAGCCTTTAGTGCGTATGGGTCACTAAGAGAGAGTGTTCCTTGGAAGGTTGAAGTGAAATGCTAATATAAAACAATTTAGGAGTAGAGAGAGATGTGTGATTATAACTTGAGAGACAAAGAGAAATGTGAATAGAACTTACTTCTAGAGATTGTATGTGGGATCAAAACTTAATGTTCGAAGAGTAGAGAATATTGCACGAAGAGAGGGCCAATGAGCGACTTCAACTGAACCTTTCGGCTAACTGGTAGAATGAGAGTCTCTCATAGAGCTCGAAATGTGGTCAGGTAAATTCTGAAACGACATTCCACTATTGTTGTCTTGAAACGGCGTCGGTTCTAATGGGTTTCTAAGAAAACTGCGAAGGACAAATATTATTGGTCCTTAACAGGTCCAAAGCTTTTTAGGAAAAAATTAAAGGCCTAGATTCCTGACTCGGAGATCATAATTATTATGTACCTGTATAGTAAATTAAGAATTCCCTGTTCGATGTAAAATTCGGACAATGATGATCGGTTAAGTGGATAATTGCACAAGTCAAGTTGAAATGAAAAACTTATTCAAGAGGTATCCTCAGTTGCCTAATATTTCACAAGGTACTGTTTAAAAAATTCACGCACAATTCAGAGAATTTGGACATGTCAAACCATTAAAAAGGAAACCGCAATTCGTTGAAGATACTATGAAATTGCATATTTTGTTAGGTGTTGCAGAGGATCCAACGACAAGTACACGTCATATTGCCAGTGAAAAAATGTCAGTCATATAACTGTCAAAAGGTGTCTCCACAAAGAAAAACTTCATCCATATAGAATGACTTTTGTGCAGGAATTAACAGAGACGATCCAGACTGTGGAATGCATTTCTGCGAAATAATGATGACGAATCTGAGCAGAACTGAAATAGCTGTTGGTAAAATCCCCTTTCTGCTAAATAAACATTTACTTTGAACGATGAGGTAAACCGATAAAATTTCAGATATTGGTCAGCAGAGAATCCTCATTGGATGCGTTAGACACATACGCAGTATCCTCAAAAGGTGAGCGTTTGGACTTTGACAGTCCAAAAATATTTGAGTTTGATTAGAAGTTGTTTCTGTGTTAGTCAATTTATTTCCTAATGCAATAGATCCAAGCCTATCGAAAAAAATGTCAGGTTCCAGCAGGATGGAGCCCCACTTCTTTGTGCTTCAATGGTCAGAATTTATTTGAACGCAATCTTCCCCAATAAATGGATTGGACGAAGAGGTCCAATCCAGCGAAAAACGAGAGTTATCATATTGAGAATATTCCGTGGAAAATGCCGGGACATCCAATTTCTCAAATTGACCGGGCCTGCATCAAGAAGCTTTATGAAAACACCAGATTGCGCAACTTTTGAATATTCCACGCACTTCAGTAAGACGCATAGTGGCCATTTTGCTGGCAGCGTTTCCCGGAGACCAGGGCCTGGTCGACCCAAAGTAACATCTACAAGGGAAGACCATTATACCGCAAATTTAACTCGAAGGAATCGAACGGTATCTGTAACAGACCTTCGAAATAATTGTTTGAGACCTATAGATGGGTAGTCTCAACCACTACCATAAGGAGACGGTTGCATTCCTCAATTTTGAGGGCAAGAAGACCTTTAAGAGTACCTCAGCTATCGCCTGGACATAGAGCTACCCGTCGGCAATGGGCAGAACACCACCACGACTGGCTTTTACCACAATGGCGCAATGTACTTTTTTCGGACGAATCATGATTCGGTTTACAAAATGATAGTCGACAAGAAAGTGTTTGGAGAGGTCCAGGCAGGCTAAAGCGACTCGATTTCGCTGGGGAAGTTATGCCCTTTCAAGGTGGATCAATAAATAATATGCTAGGGGGGTATAATGTTCGGTCGCCGTACTCCTCTTATTGTTGTTGAACGAATAATGACTGGTGCCACGTACAACATCCAGAGAATGAAGTGGCCAGCAAACTCACCAGACATGAATCCAATTGAGCACGTTTGAGATTACTTAGGGAGAGCAATATCTAATCGCCAAAACCCACTTTCATCTTTTCAGGAATTGAGTTCCATTCAGGAAGAATGGAACGATATGCCTGAAATTTCATTAATGACTTGATTCGTGGGATGCCTAGGCGTATTGGGCAGTTGATTGAAAGAATAGTTGGTAATACTAACTATTGAATTTGGATTCAGTTCTGGAATAACTATAATTAATCAAAGCTAAATAATCGATTAATTTAGATTTTTCCCTTTTTTCCTATTTTGTCTCACCCCGCATAAAGCAAGGAGTAACAAACAAAGGTTTTCTATCAAATATATTGCAGTTGAAATAGTGAATAGTAAAATATTCATCTCATTTCCAGAACATATATTGTTTATTTCTTGAGAAATCTAGAAAATCAAGACTTTTGACGATGTGTGTATTTCGTTGAAATCAGGTTATGGAGCTTTAGGAAAATAAAGAGGACGGACTATGCTGGACTTAGGCGAATCAGTCTGTATATTTAAATTTATTTTTAAAAAGTGCACTATTGAAGTCCAAGTGTTTGCTATAATTTTCTAACATTAGGATATAAATATTTTTTTTTCCATAAGTGGTTTCCACACTGTATATGAATTGGATAACTAAGTCATTGAAGTCAAAATATATAGTGAATGTTTTTCATCTTTCTGATATCAATTTTTAATTCTAATTTCAGATGGCTTCAAACATTTTTTGGTGATCAATCCCATTTCACACTTCCCGAGAAAAAACCTTCTGCTTATTCTTCCATCAAAATGATTGATTTTTATAATCAAGATTGCATTCCATCAATTTTATTTACAAACTACCCTTTTGGAGAATTCTCACACCATATTTCATTGAACTGATAAAAACTATCAACATTTATAATGACTGAAATTGAACGAAATAATGCATTTAAGTCAATAGCCCATTCTTTACTGTCATTATTTTGTTTGTATTGCATGATCAGCAACAATCAACTAATATTTGCCCGAGAAGAATATAATTCAACGGCTGCTATAGTATCTATTTTCGATAGGATGAAACGATGCTGTTTGTAAATGATGGGTATCGTTTACTACCCATACATTAAATAGAGAATGAAACATTTTTCCATGGTGTGCCTTTATTTATGTTCACTTATACAATGTGTACATTTTCAGATGGATATACTGAAAGTCAGATAGGCACCCAATCTTCAAGTGAATAGAAATTCTGCATACGATGCCAATACAAATAACAAATATTTAACTTCTCACCTCAAAGGCTAACCCTGTATAACACATACAGAGTTAGCCATTCTATGCTTCCGAAAGTAAACGTGAATAAAACACTCTTTCATTTAGAATATCGATCAAAGTTTAATTTCAATATAATGCTCGAACCTTACATTATGTGTCGAATACAACATCATTTAAATGTCTCCGCGTGATTTCTTACAGGACTCGATCCTTGTGAGGTAATTATCTATGACATGTCAGAACATTTTTGGCAATATCTAACCAATAACTTGACGGATATTGGATTTCAGATCGTCAATAGTCTGAGTATTCGTGAATTCTACCTGTTAGGTTACTGGTATGTGAGCGTGGTTCTTTCAACACGTCACTACTCAGCAATCTCCACAATCTGCCCAGGAAGCAGAAAGTATACCTGAATTGATCCTGATAAGAGCACCGTCAATCCGGCCTGTACGTGAAGACCCACAAACCCTTGTGAAGTCTTTCAGTTGATACTGGCTTTAAGCACCAACGACCGAGATCCACCAACCCCAGAAACGTCTAGCAATCGATCCTGGTTCAGAAAGAGGTTGGTCCAAACATCAAGTCCCGCTAAACCTTGAAGCATTTCTCGAGATATCCTGAACATGAGTTACTGCGAATAGATAGATGGAATACTCTTCTAGTCCAGTATGCGGACTTTCAACCACTGCCTCCTCGAGCCTCACACCAATTGGGTGGCCAGGTTGTACGAATACTTCCCGAGGGCCTGCACCCTCCCGAGGTAACGCAATATGCTACATAACTCACTCGGCCACTGGACAGAAAAATCCGGAGATTTACTGGAATAGGGTAGAGTACGTTAGTTTTATGGGTGAAGACCTGTGCTGCGACAGACACCCTTGTCACTGAATTGAACAACGCGCCTCAGCCCTCCATTTCATCTTTACAGTGAAACTAGTGCCCCATTCCAGCGACTGCTGCGAGTGACGTTGCTTCAGGCATCAAGACTTAATGCTCCATTTCACCGGAATGAATCTAGGATATCAGTCAAGACAAGCGCCCTCAGCGCGTCAAACTACAATGTCTTGGAGGGTGAGTCTGAGGATTACTCAGAGTCGTACAAGGCGGCATATGAGCAGCATTTAACCGACGTTAAAGTACCATTATCATCATTGCTGTCTCAAGTTTCTGCTCAAGTTTTGACAATCCAGCAGACCAACGATAAGCTGAAAGAGAAAGAAAGGATTTTTGAAGGAAGATATTAGAGAACTTGCGCCAGTAGAACCAAGGAGGAACCAGCACCTGTCACCGCCCTTCCAAAAGGGATCGCCGTGTCGACCCCGCACTCAGCCGCATGTGCAGAGTGTCTCTATGTGTTGGTTGTGAAAGACGGAAGCATCGAAAAAACACAAATACCAGCTTCACAGCTTGGATTCCCCACTCCGAAGGACCGCTGTTACTGTTCAACTGCTAAAAGCAAGGCTCCGAAGCATCGCAGAGGATTGGCTCAAGGATCTAAAAATGGGGTCGAAGCAGGGCGAGTCTTCCAAGATCCCATCCTGGTCGAAACGTCGTAGTCTACCTTTTTCCTCCAGCGGACCATTTGCGACCCCGCAGCGGATAAGTAGCTTGAGGATCCACGAATGAGGCCGAAGTTTGGGACGAGCAGAGCGAGTCTTGCAAGATCCCATCCTGCCCGAAACATCGTAGTCTCCTTGTTTTCCTCCAATCAGAACTCCGCAGCGGATAAGTAGCTTAAGGATCCACGAATGGGGCCGAAATTGGGAGCGAGTAGAGCGAGTCTTCCGAGATCTCACTCCGGTCAAAACTTCCTAGTTTTGACCGGAGTGTCCCCTTTTTCCTCTAGCGAATCCCTCAGCGGATAGGTGACGAAGGTTGGAAAGAAGTTTTTTCTTCGCCCGTGTATGGATTACAAAACTCTAAATTCGATCGCAAGGTCGCGTGACTCCATCGTCAGCCAAAGCCACAAGTACCCCGTACGATTCCAAGCCTTGCTGAAGGATATGGACGGTTGTGGGACAACATGATGGAATGGTATGCAAGAAAGAAACAAAGTAAGGAAGTTGCTTAAGGCAACTTCCATTTCATAATCAAACCGGGATTTCAGTCATGACAAGCACCCTTACCACGACAAGGTATAGAGACAATTGGGGGGTGAGTGTGAGAATTATCGGAATAAACACGATTCTTCGCTTAACCCCTCAAAAAATCACAAGATCTTGGTGGCTAATTCACATCGCCTAAACGAGAAATTACGCGACCTGCATTTTCCCAGAAAAATCATCTTTAGGGATGAAGCTCATTTTCACCTCGGAGGACTATTTTTCGTTGGGAATCCTTTGAGAATAAGTCTACCGTTAACCATCCAGAAATGATTGATAACTTGAAACGCGAAATCGAAGGTGCTATTAATGAGATTGAGCGCCACACAATCGACAATGTACTGAAAAATGGGATTGATCTGATGGGGCACTGCAGCCAGTCGTGGCGGTCATTTTAATGATATTAGTTTTCAATCATAAAGGTCAAGATTTAACTTTTCCAATACACTAACAACTGTGAAAAAATAGTCAATTGTTTTTTATTTATAGCCGATCGGAAATGCAAATTTTAAGAGGCAGCAATCCGAAGAATTCAAATATCTACTTTCATGTCAGTTTCTTCCTTGTATTGGATATTCACCTCCCCTTCCTCCAAAATTTCAAGAAAACTGTTTGAGGCGTTAAGGATCGAGAAGAAAAAAGCATCATGGCGAAGTTAAAACTCGTTATAGGTGTCGTTTAGTGTTTTTTATATTTGAAGGCTGGTTATGGCCCCATTTATTACGGCGAAAATGACGAATGATCGATGGCGTAAATTTGGTGTAATCCAGTTGATTGGAAAACTTCGTTGACTTCGGCCGAATTCGCAGATCTGATTTTACGATAACGCGAAATTGGATACTTAAGGGCTTCGGAAGTTTTTCCCGCCGAAATAGATATTAAATGAACACAAAATGCCCAATAACCAGGCTTATTTATCGAGACCATCTGCAGGGGAATACGTTTCGGCTAATAAAATTGATGGAACAAGCACTTCAGAATGGGAAAAATTTGAGATCTGATGACCACCCCGTCCAATCCACCTGTTTTCATATTTTTCTTTCAAATACTCTCTAGTCAAATCTGAAAATGAACAGGAATACCATCGTGTATCTATCACGTCGTTGCATAAAAGATTAATCATCCAATAACAAGGACAAATCGTTTTCTAAAAAATGTCTGTATGATTGACCTGCCAAGAAGAGAGGACCAATCAAAAATATTACCACCCCACACATTTAATGAAAATTGCTCTTGAAAAATGAGTTTCTACAATTTCATATTGATTCTCCTCAACCTTTATATGTTCATAATGAAAATTATGCTACAAAGTTCCTAGGTGTTTATATTGATGAGTGTTTGAGATAGTCTGGTCATATTTCATATGTCAGCAGGAAGTTCAGTTCTTTTTTCTTATGCAATTCGTCGAATAATAAATCGTCTCCAACTCACTGCTGTCTTGAATGTTTATATTATTATAGCTTGGTCTATAGTCACCTGGCATATAATATTTTAATCTGGGGCTGCTCTATGGATTTCATCACAGTATTTATAGCTCAGAACCTTCGAATGATATTGGGTCATAGTCCACGAATATCCTGTAAACCTTTATTTATAAAACATGATTTACTAACAACCCCTTGTATATATTTATACAAATGTCCTTTGTTGATTAAGGAAAATGGAGGTCATACTCCTGCACTTTCCAGCTTTCATAATTATAGTACAAGAAATAAAAGAACACTTTTTGTACCTAACCATAGAACTACCAAATATGAAACATTCCTTTAGATTATTTTGTTCATTATTTTGTATAATCATCTACCTGATCCAATTGAGTCACTTAATTTGTCTGGCTTCTGTCAGAACAAAAAATCTCTACTCTTAAGTAAATGTTATTATAGTGTGAATGAATATCTTAAAGACAATTGTATTCAATGACTTGTTTTTTCCTCTTCTTTTTGTAGATGTATGCAATATTACGACTTGTCCTATACACTATATTGTGTCTAAATGGATCAATAAACACTTTTCTATTCTATACTATTCTATTCTATTTTTTTTTAATGAAAGATTGGAAATTTATATTTTGGCATCGATAAAATCAATGAATAAATTATTCATTGAATTATCTAATTGGAATATGTAATACAATTTTCATTTAAGTGTTTTCAGTTCATCTGTGTACATTATACCAACAGAGATTTGATGATTCATGCAAATAATGTTTGTATTGAACGATGATATAAACTTTCATTGTGAATTTGGAATTAACGAATTTGGGTTCGTAAATATCGCGAACAGCAAAAGGAACTGCTGTTACATGGCGTTGAAAATATGAATCGGAAAATAACTTAAAAATGCGACTATACACGAGATTCCAAAGCACAACCCAGGAAACGATGAGATCTCTTGTCGTGTATAACATACCCTGCACGAAATGTGATGTAACCTATAAAATTTAGGTCAAACGGCCAGATATCTTAAAACACGCATATCATGACATAATGAAGATATGACTGGCATTATTCGAACGAAAAGAAAAGAAAATAAGACCAAGTCAGAATAACATTCATTGCGAGTCATTCATATCTTCTATGTTTCGGCTGTTGGAATATTAGTTTACTAAAATAAGATTGAGAATCCAGTCATAAGAGAGGATTCGACATACTGCAGAAATGTATATTGGAAACCATGTATGGAAAAAAATACAGTTTCTATAGTAATGGCATATGGGAGATGTCTATAGTTTTGGGTATAAGAAGAATATATGCCTAAAATATAATAATGAATATGAAAGGTTTTCCAATAAGAGGACAACTTTGGACATTTGCGGTTGTATATCATCGAAAACTTCACAAATTCCATCTTTGAGGTCTGGAATTGATTTTGAGACATTGGCATAGCCTTATCTTCCACGTGGCCCCAAAGCAAAAGGTCTAAATATGTTGAATCACAATATCTCGGTGGCCAATTGTGATACTTCTCCGAGAAATAACATGGCCAGGAAACATTTCTTCCAAAATTGCGATTGTTTCATTGCTTGTGTGGCACATAGCGCCATCTTGTTGAGTATAAACGTCGTCCTCATCAATATCTACCAATTCTGACCATAGAAAATCATTAATCATAGCTCGGTACCGCAATTCATTCACCGTAACAGTTGCACCAGCCTCATTTTTGAATAAGAAAGGTCCAATCAACCCGCCAGCCCAACACCGCACCCAACAGTGACACGCTAAGGATGGAGAGGCTTTTCAATAATCATTCTCGGATTTTTCGAGCCCCAAATGCGACAATTTTGCTTATTAACGTGGGCTCCAAAGTGAACATGGGCCTCATCACTGAAGATGGTTTTTCGATGGAAACTCGGATTATTTTCATGCATTTCAAGGACCAATCAGAGAAGATACGACGTTGCAGGTGCTCGACCAGCTTGAGTTCTTGTGTTAACTGAACTGTAAAAACCTTAAGACCTGAGTCTTTATGAAAAATAAATTGTAATGTGGTTTGTGGAATGCCTAATTCCAAAGAACAACGAGGAATCGACAAACCTGGATGGCTGCAACAGCAATATTCTCAGTTGTTCTTCAGCGACGCACACGGTTTCGATTCTTCACATCACTAACTTGTCTCAACAGCTCAAATTTTTCAACCAGTTTCACTATTGAAGAGAAACTTCACGACGATCTAAAAGTGCTTTAGTTTTTCGAACTCTGACTCTAAAGTTTTCACCCATTTTGTAATGAATTTTAACACTTTTAGTAATGAAGTGAATTGTCAACAGATGACAGCTTCAAAAGTGACAGCTGCTGAAAATGAAACCTCTTATTGGAAAACCCTTTGAATAGCAAGGACCTTTGAGGAACTACAGCGTTTGTATGAACTGCTAGTACGGAGCTCTGTAGAATGGTGTTATTTAAATGCAATTATGATAAATGTCGATAAAACGGCATTCACTTTACACTCTCAATCGGTGAAGACCAGAACTCGTTATTCGCTATTAGGATACAGTCATTCCATTAGAAGACTGCTCTGAATTGCTCTGAATCCACATCCACAGGTATATGAACTGGAGCTCGCATATATAGTCCGTCTAGAATAATTTTATTATACTCCTTTTTTGTAAGATTCTAAGACAAAAGGAATGTATAAAATAGGTTGTGCAGATAGTTGGCTATGGCCAAAGTTGCATGGCAACACTATTTGTTAAATATTTCCGATTGTCAACAGGTATACGATTTATGAAATAATGTCGCAACTAGAAAAAAGGAAAACGGGTAGAATATTTGTATAGAAAAGGTTTTCAAAATGTTAAAAAATTAGTGCAATTGACTGAAATGGGAAAAAGTGCTGTATATGAGACAATAAAGAGGATAAAGATGACATGGATATGAGACATTGACCAGTTACAGAAAGACCGCGTAAGATTAAAGGAAACAATTTAAACGCTTTATTTGCCTTAGGACGACACAATTCGCGCCTGGGTTTTCGCAAATTGGCTAACAGATTTGTAAATCAATTAAATATAAAAGTATGTCCAGAAACCATCCGTATGTCATTAAAAATACAAGGCTACAAATCGAGGAAACCAAAAAAAATCCTTATAATGACACCTTTACAAAAGGAACGAAGAATAAAATTTTGTCAAAGTTTTCAAGGAGTTAATTTTAATTATGTCATTATATCTGATGTAAATTGTTTTCAACTTGGTGTAAACCACTTAAAAATCCCATCAAAACTACCTTATACCGTTCAAAATTCCGAATTTCCCACCAAAAGAATGGTTTCGGAAGCAATATCTCAGCGTGGTGCTAGGCTTCTCTGTATAGTTGATTAATAGTGAAAAGTATTGGGGCATTCTAAACGATTTTCTCCTGAAATCACTCAAAAATCCTATCAAAACTACCTAATACTGTTAAAAGTTCCCAATTTCCACCAAAATAATGGTTTCGGGGGCAATATATCAGCGTGGTGCTACGCTCTTCTGTAAAGTTGATGGTACCATTATTAGTGGAAAGTATTGGGTTTTCGCCTTGAAGCGGCGCATGCTTTATATGCAGAGGGGTGGCGTTTTTCAGCAGGATAATGTAAGATGTCATATTTCGGCCTACACTCAAGCGTGGATGCAAGAACAAGTGACAACCATTTCATGGCCACCAGCTCCACCAAATCTAAGTCCTATTGAAAACATATGGGGACTAATGAAGATTGAAGTTGAACGAGCAGCGTCACGAAACAAAGTTTATTTAATTCAATTTTACAGTCCTGAACTACCATCACGGAAAATTATGAAGGTGATCTAGTTTCGGGTGTCGTTTAGTCAAATTTCTACAGTTAAATGGAGGTTGTATGAGTAAATAAGATGAATATTTTGTTATAATTTTCTAATTCAAGAATTAGAAAATGTATATTAAATAATTACAATTGAATTTTGTTTTTCCCGGATACTTTCTAGATGGACTATAGATGTGGTAACTAAAAAAATGAATAATTTCTGCTATGCAATGTGTCAAGGGTTCGCTTCCTTTGCAGTCGCTCATAAACGTTTGCCATATTTTGGTGTACAGTCAGTCATCTTTTATATAATATCCTTTTATGGAGAAATTCCTCTGACGTAAGCAGAGTTTTTATAATTTAGAAGAGAATACTCAGGATGATGTTCAATTCTGCTCTTCGGGCTTCTTGTAGAGCACTTTACTTTTTCTGGGAAATGGTATTCTTACACTGGTCTTCATTTTTTTTCACAGATGCTTCATATAATTATATTATTGAGAATCCTGTGTTGTAAGTTTTTATCGATATTATAAAACTACACTGCTCTAAAATTGAAGTGGATATTCGAAGGAAAACTAACTCGAATCAAATTTTCAGGATTGCTGTTCATACCCTGTGAAAAGGCATATGTTTGCGTATCACACACAAACAAAATATGGTCCTCGTGACACTGAGTCGCTTAATTACAAAAAATCACGAAAAACTCATTTCTTGTAGGTGTATGGTCTTTTTTCTTTGTGCGATAATGTGCTATTGCAAAGTTTCGCAAGGTATAGTAAGTAAATATTTAATTGAATCAGTCCTCACTTGGTGAAAATCCATATTAAATAATATTTAAATAGGATTATTCTGATTTTCACAGGAAGATTTATAATACATTTTGAATAAATTCAAAATGTAAACCTGCCTGATGATGCTACTGTGATAGCGAAACAATTGTTGTAAACATAACAATACAAATTTGAAAATCAGAATAACCTTATTTAAATATTATATAGTAAGTAAAGCGTGAAATCGCTGTCGAATTGTAAGTGCTGCATATACTCATGAGGGGTGGAAGAGCAAGAAACACAAGATCGGATAGTATGGTTGATTGCACGACGAAATCCTTTCTTCACGGCATCCTGAATTGATAGCTCAATCCGATGAGCAACGGTAGAATAGTTCCTGGTCAAAAAATCCGGAATAGTTTGCACAGTTTAAATTTGAGAACAAGGAGATCCGCCCGGCACCCGCGATGGAGTTGGAAGCACCGGGCTGTGAAATATTGCTGTGCTCTTGAACATGAGAACTGAAATGTGCACATATGGATATCCTGCCTGCTCAAAGATGAGTCCAGATTTCGTCTGTATCAGTCTGATGGGCGAATGTTGGTATCGTGAGGACGAGGTCACCGCCATGAACATTTCATGACGATAACAACTCTTTTCGGTGTGCGTTTGATATTATTATGCTTATAAATGCAACCGTGACAGCAGCAAGGTATTGTGATTTGATAATAGAATTAATGTTCCCTTTGCGGTAGCCAATGGCGACAATTATATGTAAATCGACGATAGTGCTCATCCACACCGGACAAGAATTATCAACGACCGCATAGAAATGTCCGCTGTCTCTTCAAACCAAAATTATATTGAACATGTTTGGTCTGCAAGGTCACAGCAATTATACAGCTTACCTGATCCACCGCAAAGATTACAGCAGCCAATGCCAATGCTTTGACAGACATTTGGCCAAATTTTCATTGATAACCTCATTGACACACTGCCGAAGAGAGTAAGAGTACTTCGAAGAGGTAGAGAAGTCTCCACCTGATACTAAACCGTGATGTCAAGATGTTTCTAAAAGAAGAAACCTTCTTTTAAGCCTCCAGACTCCACCAGATCAGAATCTTCATTTTGTTTATTTCTGTATCATGTTGTGGCTCTAAAGCAGCCTTCATTACTGTTGCAATTTCAGTCAGATTAACCGTATGTCAACCTAAGTCAATATATGAGTACATATACAAAATCGCTTTTTATTCTCCTTTAAACAGTGTTATATGTACTCAAATTATCCGTTCAATTTCAGAGCAGTGCATTTTAAATCCCCACAGAGAAGTAAATAAAAATGAAACAGCATAATTCCCTCGCATTCCAGACCAGACGATAAAATACGTGCTGTGTTTGCGTATCCAGTGCAGAAACGTCTGCACGGGGAAAAAGATAAGAAGAAGCTGGCGGATTAATCCCCAAATTAGTTCAGGATTATTAGACGGCACTCCTGATACTTCCTCGGAATTAGAGTAAGGACGACGGCGAAAAGTTTTTTAATTATTCCAGAACGATAGCGAAATCTTATGACGACTAATCCCATCATTCATTTCGATTTGAAAGAACGATATTAATGGATGTGGGACGAAGAGGGACGGGTAATAATTCACAATTACACAGATGGACGACTCCGTTCTCACCGATTTCAAGAAGAACTGTACATTTTTTATGCCAGTCTCTGCGCGCAGAACGGTTCATCAGTCATACTCGGAATCAATTCGCATTTGGAAATATTAATGGCTCCTGAATGTTGAATTGTCGTAATGGATTCTTGGTTTAGAACTTTACTATCCTGCGTTCAATGCTTAATCTAATGGTGCTTATGAAGAATGTGCTGAGAAAGTCAAAGATATATAGAGTTTCACCATTCTGAAAATTTGAAGATTTCATACGTATTCACCCTCAATACAAAGAATGACCACCAAGTGCATCTATAACTTGCTCAATATGTGGAGTATCCCAAGGCTGGAATTAAGGACCGCTGTTTTTTAATATCTATATTAATGATTCCTTGGTCTCTCTAGGTTGTGTATCTTTAGCATATTTTGATGATTTAAAGACCAACCTAAATATACGTAATGCTTCAGATTTGATGTTACCTCAGTCCAACTTGCAGTATATCTACTATTGGTGTTTGCTGAACAAACTAAGATTGGATGTGGAAAAGTCAAGGTCACACGAGAAAGTTGGATTATAGTTATCATATAGCCGTAAATTTGATGGTCAATAAAACCTTGTATTATTGTACGATTCTACCTTCACCTTCATTCCCAATATCGAGAAGTTGTCTGTATCAGCCAGTAGAACTTTTGGCTTGTACTCAGGAGTATAAAGGAATTCGATGACCTGTCGGTGTTCAGAAATTTGTACTAAACTCTAGTCATCAGTAAGATAGAATCTGCAAATTTGATATGCTTCCCTATCTGTCAGTGTCATCAAGTCCCGCTGGAACGCATTCATAGGAATTTTTTCAAGTACGTATGGTTCAAGCAGAGTGGTAGGTATCCAGAACAAGGAGCTGATCTGAGCATCATGAGTGATATGGGAATATCATCGTTACTTGGGAGACGTGAGGTTTATCCTCTTTATTGTTTCATGTACACCACTTTTTCCCAGCTCAGTCAATTGCTTTAATTTTTTGACGTTTCGAAAACCTTTTCTATACAAATATTTACCTGTTTTCTTTTTTCTAGTTGCGACATTATTCAGTAAATTGTATAACTGTTGACAATCAACAATATTTGGCAAATAGTGTAGCCAAGTATATTAAAATCATGAAAAATAATAAATTCCGGATAGTTTCTAGATGGACTATACTATAATTATTTATTGTCAAAGTTGTGGCAAAATATCTTGGTGCTTTTGAAGTGTTTCCGGCTGTAGTATGTGGGCCGCCCCCCAGGCATTAGATCTTGACGTGATGGGGGCGCTCTCTTGACTAGGACCCTAGATTCGTCCCGGCGAATTGGAGGGTTAAGTCTTGGTGTCTAACGTAATGCCATTTCGCGCCAGTCACTGGAACTGTATGGTGGAAGATCTCCGAATGGGGCCCTAGTTTTACTCAGGTGAAATGGAGGGCTGAGCCGGTTGATTAACTCAGTGACAAGGGAGGCTGTCGCAGCACAGGGCTTCTCCCTTAAAACTGGCGTGCTCTACCCTATCGCAGTATAAATCTCCGGATTCTGTGTAATGGCCGAGTGCGTTATGTAGCATACTGCATTACCTCGGGGGGGTGGTCTTGCCCACAGGTGTTACTTGTACCACTTGGCCACCCCAATTGGTGTTGGACTCGAGGGGGCAGTGGTTGAAAGTCCACATGCTGGACTAGGGGGGTATTTCATTTATCTGTTCGCAGACCCTCATTTTCGGGATATTCTCATGAAAAGACTCGGGGTTTATCGGGACTTGACGGTTCGACCGGCCTGTCCTGGCCCCTGGATCTGTGCGTAACAATTTAGGGTTTGTGGATCTCGACGAAATGGCTCCGCCATTAGTGCTTGACGCCAGGATCAATCAAATGACTTCACAAGGGTTCGGTGGGTCAGGACGTATAGTCCGCTAGACGGTGCTCGTACCAGGATCAATTGTAGTCGTCAATCTTGAGTTTATCTTAGTTCATCGAACTGCGCTCGGGTGGATGGATAAGAATTCCCTCCGGCGGGTGAGTTGCGTCTCAAATCAACTCGGGTACTGACCTGCTGAGCCAGTAGAGGTTGGATAGTGCTTCGCTGCTACCAGTCAGACGGTTCTGGCTTTCGAGTCGGGGCCCAAACTGGAAGCTGGTGGGTTCATCTCTTCGGAGGGGTTCTCGCCACGCGCGATGATATGGCGTAATCCTTATCACACTTTCTACCTCTAGGGGTGGACTGTGGAGACTGCTTGGTAGTCACTTGGAAAAGAGGCCTTCCTCAAATAGCCAATAACTATTCTGGTAGAATTCACCTGTAGTATGTGGGTATCAATGGTTCACTGTAATTGGAGCTTTGAATTAAGGTCCGGGGATCTTGGAGGTAATGCTAGATGTTGATACCGTGGTGTTCTTTAGCAGTAATAACCTGAAAGGATTTGTATGGCAGTGCATTATCATCCAGAAAATCGAAATTTTCCCAATTAGCTGCGTGAAATTGTTGGACTACTCCATTAATGGCTCCAGCAACATATGTCTGAGTCATCATGTTTCTTGGAAGTACTGATAAGTCCGTTCTGCCATCGAAACAAACTCCAACCCAAACCACAATTGTGCCTCCTATGAAAGGATTGACTTCTTGAACTGAACTGCGGTTCCCGCATATGAATGGACTATCAGAAAGAAGTCTAATCCGAACTTGTTAGTAAGAGTACATATTACTATTCATTTTGAGAGTGTATCGACTCCATTGCTGTCACGCTTGTGTTTGCGAGTGAATGGAACTCTTCTTAATGAGCGTCTCGATGTTAGATTGGCTCCATGTAGACATCTTCTGACTGTATCTTAACTATCAAATAGAGTTATTCTGTTACACCTCGTTACAAATTTTAATTTCATAAAATTTTTTAAAAACTTATTAAAATTGAATAAGTGCCTTAGGAACATTCTTTTTAGTAGTCATATAGAATTAACACTCGTCACACAGCATCAAAAATATTGAATCCAAGATCGCTAACCCACCACAGCGATGGCTATGATAAAAAGATGAAAGGAAATTCAACTAAAACACTCTTATTTGCGCTGGCGATTTTGTCCGTCTGCACATGAAACATCCTGAATGAATCCCAAATTGTCAACCAGATAGTCAAAATGCAAACTCTTACTCCCTATCTATTTATTTCAACTTCACAATTAAAATAGTAACTCTTATTCACAATATAATACAATTTTACAGTTGGCTTGAGGTCCAAGATTTACTTAAAGACTTATCTTTGTAGTTCTTCTGGAATATTGTTTTCCAAGGTTTCAGAATGATAGTGCTTTCTCCAAGAATAGTTTCTATTCTGCATATAATCAGCAGGTCTTCAGTTTCAATTTGTCCCAAATGACCAGTAGAGATACTAAGATCTCCGGTACTAAGATCTCCGGTACTAAGATCTCCGGTACTCAGATCTCCGGTACTCAGATCTCCTGTACTAAGATCTCCGGTACTAAAATCTCTGGTACTGAGATCTCCGTACTAATATCTCTGGAGCTAAGACTGTAAATTTCAAATCTATAAGATAGTGCCTGCAGCACGTCATCTCACTCCCAGTGACTCTAGATATTATTAAAATTATTTACAAGTTAATGAACATGAGATGAAATATCCAGGACACAAGAATAAGAGCACGTTATTCGATCATGAGCATAAGAAGGGAAATTAAATGCATAATATTATATAAAGCAACATTTTAACCTATGTAACCTGCAGAAAATGAAATGAATCAAAAGTAATAATTGCCATTCACAAAAACAGAAAATATTGATCGGGATCTATCGCCTTCTGATTAGACGTCTTATAAGAAACAATAAAAATTCAATATTCCACGATTTTCAATGATTAGGTACGTTAATTCGATAAAAATAGCACTATGTGTATCTTCTTGTAATCTCGTAATACGAAAGACAGAAATCTAGGAAATTCTACGCATCTTGAAAACAATGCAACTCTACAGCGCATTCGATACTAGCGTCGACTTACATTGCGGAAACTCTGAACTTCCTAGTGGTCTTAGTTTAATCACATTATTGGAGCACTTTTTAGCGATTGCAATTCAAGTCAACAGTGGAGCATTTTTTCACGTTACAAGATATGTAAGAAAATATAGAATATTGATCGAACTTATTCAACAAACTTTTGTGGAGGACTGTTTCATAGCGGTATTATGAAGACCAAAGTCCACCTTTAATGGTCGTTTTGAAATATCACACACGATGCTTGGATCCAGTTATCGACTGTTATATTTCAAGAAAACCATCCAAAGTAATATTCAATTCACTTTTTGAATGAACCCAATGAAGATCCGCACTAACAAAAAAAATGACGAATATCCATCGTTCATTAGAGAGGTTGGAAGGAATTATCACCACCGAGGGACAGAAATTATGAGAGTCTAGTGCTTTTTGCCCGCACGTTCCCGTGTGAGTAATTCCAAGAACACTTCCAGACCTCCTGTCTTTCCCAACGTCTCGTTGTCAAGTCTACGTCCTGCAGGAATATTTATGGGGTCATCAGATGCGGGATACATCAAGGAGATGGAGCACTGTACACTTGGCGATAATTAGATCGGCCGTATAAGTTTGGGAGAACGGACGTGATACATGGGGAGTGACCCTTTAATGAATGATTGGCTACGTGTGACCGGACTAGGTCCAGATATTGGCCGTATATGCTCCTCGTGTCTCGTGGAAATGAAATTGTTGAATTTTAACTGCTTACTGGAACAGGAAAGGTAGGGAACAATTCATAAGAAAAAGGTAGAAAACATATCGTCTCAACATGGGCTATATGTTGTTTTCATAATTGAAAATAATTGAAATCCGATGTACATATGTATAAATAAAACTCTTATTTTTATGAAAAACAACTTTGCAACTTCTATGTTCTATGATCCATGTTCAATGTCTAAGATTCTAACCTAAAACTACCTCATGATATTTTGTCAGCTGTTCGAAGTGTGAATTGAGAAACCCAAAGAAATAGCATTGTTTTTGATTTCTTTCAAGTTAGTAAGCTATTTCTTTTCATTTTCTTTCTTTTTATTTCTTTGTATGTTATCATTTTTTTTGTGTTTGTTTTTATGTTACATTTTGAACTAAAGAAATTCTTCGATTATAAAAAATAAGAATTGATTACATTCTTATAAATCGAAAACGTAAACTATAATGACGGCATCCATGAAAATTTTCATCGCTTTGGAAGCATCATATAATGATAAGAAGAAAAATACATACAAATTCAAATGGATCCAAACAACTGGAACGGAAAATACATATTATGAAATACCAGAGGACAAACAGGATATATCTGACCATCATGAACTTTTGGCTCTACCGAAGGCGAAGAATATCTTGAAATCGATTAAAGTAAGAGATTCATTTCGTACCACCAAAACCACAGGATACGGTAGAACTTTCAAGAAAAAGCAAGGATTTCAAGAGTATAAAGGAGGATTTTGTGCTGAATAATTTTGATGGTAAGAGTGTTTCAGTGAATTTATGGTTAAAAAAATTCGAGACGGAATGCACGCGTTGTGAAGTAGAAGAAGATAGCACCAAATTTTGATTTTACGGTTTCTGGATGGAATAGCGAAAGAATGGTTTGATTCTAAATTAATTACATTAGGTTTAGACAACAGTTCTCAAATATGGAAAGATAACTGCTCAGAGAGTTTTTGTGAAACGAGTTGGCATAAATATAGAGAGGCGTATTCATTTAGGTACATAGGAGGAAGTTTAGTTGACTACGCTTTTAGGAAAGAAAATTTGTTGTTAAATCTCCGAAATAATTTTCCAACTGACATGTTAATTGATTTAATTGTGACAAGTTTGCCAAATATTTCACAAGATAAAATTGATCGATCAAATGTAACAACTTTCGAGAAATTATTGGATGAGTTGTGAAAGCTAGAAAGTTGAAAAAAATATGACAACGATCGAAATAAAGAAAATCATAGAATGAATGAATAAATCTGCCGAACAAACTCCTTCCTATTCACGAACGAATAGAAAACCTGTTAAGAAGGAACCATGCTCAATTTGTGAGAAGAATGGTTTCTCAAGTAGATCTATCCTGAGACTTTATGTCGGCTAAGGAATAAATCCAATAATTTTGAACAAAAGAACGTGCCCGGTAACATAAGAACGGTAAACAATGTTGGGGTACAGGATGAATTAAATCAGGCTATTTCAAACCAAAAAAAACTAAGACTGCTGCCATTGATAAAATTGAAGGTGTTTATAAATGATAATGAATTATGTGGAATTTATGATTCGGGCTCAAATGTTAGTCTTCTGAATTCCAAAGTAACAGAAAAGTTATGTCTACACATTCAATATGAAGAGAGAAAAATCGATTGTGTCCATAATAATAATAACGATAACAATGATTACACCATCAATTTCAATGAAGGGATACCAACAGAACTTTTCGAAGCAAAATTACACCATTTGGAAAAAAATCAGAGAAATAAAATTAAAGTTTTAATAAATAAACATGACCATATTTTTGCAAAACACAAGTTTGGTATTGGTCAGATGCAAAATAATGAGGCACATATAAAACTTTTAGAAGACAAATTTATAGCAAACAAACCATACAGATGCTCAATGGAGGATCAAAAAGAGATAGAATTCCAAATAGGAAGATTGTTGAAAGCGAATCTGATTGAGGAGTCCTCTTCACCTTTTGCATCACCAGTCACCTTAGCATATAAGAGAGACGAAGGGTCTTAAACCAGATTATGTGTCGATTTTCGTGAACTCACGGACCACAGCCTTTCCCATTATTCGGTGAAATGTTAGCCAAGACCCGCAATGCAAAATTCTTCACTATATTAGATGTAAATTCTGCATTTTGGTCGATTCCTATTCGTATCAAAGATAGATATAAGACTGCTTTTATGACACAGAATGGTCACTGGTAATGGAAATGTTTACCTTTTGGACTTAAAACATCCCCAGCCATATTTCAACATATATTGAATGATATTATCAGAAAATATAATCTGAATTTATTCTTCCTAAATTATATAGATGATATTCTAATATTTTCTTCGACAATTGACCAACATATAGAACATTTGGAGTCTCTTGAAAGCAATATGTAATGAAGGATTCAGACTTAAATTTATCAAGTGTAATTTTGCAGAAGAAGAAGTCAAATATTTAGGACATATTTCCGGAAAAAATACAGTACGACCCATAAATGACAATTTAATTTCCATTAGGAATTTTTCTGCACCAGATACTCTGAAGAAGATAAGGCAATTTTTGGGTAAAGTTAATTTTTATCACAAATATATAAAAGATTCGACTAGATTATTAGAACCATTGCATAATTTACTGAGAAAAGATATAAAATTCAATTGGTCATTGGCTTGTCGGGAAGCTTTCAATAAGGTTAAGGACATCCTTTGTTCTGAGTCAATTCTTGCAATGCCTACACTACTCTATATACTGCTGCCAGTATTCAAGGAGTAAGAGCTGTTCTTAAACAAAAACAGATGAATGTGAAATGAAACCCGTAGCGTATCTTTCTAAAAAAATAAATAAATATCAAAAAAACAAAAAATCAATATTCCTAGTATGTCTGGCAATTAAAGAGGCAATTAAATTTTGGAAATATTGGCTAATAGGACATAAATTTATTGTTGTTACTGACCATAAGCCATTAGAAGGGAAAGAATTTCGTACAAGACCAGATGAAGAGCTGGGTGATGATGAATTTTCTATCACAATTCGATTTTGAGATTAGATATGAACCAGGAAAAGGAAATGTAGAAGCAAATTGCCTTTCTAGAAACGCAGTTCTGAAAGAAACGGAGAATATGGACGAATGTATAAGAACAGTTAATTTGGTGGAATTAAATGAAATAAAAAACGATCAACAGAATAATCTCTCAAAGATAAATAATATGAGAAGAACTGTTGTACAGAAAGAGATACATTACAAATTGCACAAAAATAAAAAAAAATTATCGAATGATTTCGGAAAAGATTTAATCAGAAAAGTGCACAAGCATTATGGCCATATTTGTGCTAGTAAGATAAATAATAAAATCAGGAAGTTTCATTACATTCAGAATATGGATTCACTGACAAAAAAGTTTGTGGATCATGTGACATATGTTGTAAAAATAAAACGAGTGTAGGCCAAACGTATGGTCTCCTTTCTCAACTGGACCCAGCAAAGGAACCATTCGAAATAAAGTCATTAAACATAATTGGACTTTTTCCTGGAAACCGCTCTTCAAAAAGATACCTTCATCTCCTAGTGGATCATTTTACTCGATATGTATTTGCGAGCACTTCAAAATACCAAACAACCGAAGATTTCATCAAATTAATTAATGAAATTCAAGATAAACGACCAATGAAAACACTATTAACAGATCAATACCCGCGGAAAAATTCAGACAACATATGCGAAGTTTGAATATACAATTGATTTCCACAACAGCAGATTGTCCTTTTTCTAATGGTTTGAATGAATGACATTAGTAAACATAATAAGGTGCAAACAAAACAAAAAGAAAACTAGGGCACGGACCAAAATATCCGATGAATGTATTGAAGAATTCAATAGAATAGACCGTTCTACAACTGGATATAGCCCAGAATATTTACTTTGTGACAGAACTGATCCCATTGCTCCAGAAGAACTTATTGAAGAAAGAAATTTACCAAAAGATAAGGAAATAGCATATAAAAATTGGAGACTATGTTTACGTTGAAAATAAATCAAAATTTAATAGAAAAAAACTTGATGAAATAAGAATGGGGACCTTTTCCAATAGTGAAAAAAAATTTCTAACACTATATATGTGATAGATATTGGAAATAAAAGAAAGGACAATAATTATTTCCATGTAACTAAGTTGCTCCCATGTGAAAACGCAAACATGTAATGGGGGGTGCATACTTTGTGCGGGGGGATGTAAAAATAAAACTTTTATTTTTAGCGAAAACAACTTTGTAACTTCTATGTTCTATGTTTTATGATCTATGTTCGTTGTCTAAGATTCTAACCTAAAACTACCTCATGTTATATTCAGTCAGCTGTTAGAAATGTGAATTGAGAAATCTGAATAAATAAAATTGTTTTTGATTTCTCTCAGTTTAGTAAGCTATTTCTTTTTATTTCTATTAATTTCTTTCTTTTTATTCCTTTGTATTTCTTTGTATGTTATCATTTTTTTTGTATGTTATTATGTTATATTTTGAACTGAAGAAAATAAATTCTTTCAGAATCATCACATCAAATCGTCTATTTCTTCGATTATAAAAATAAGAATTGATTACATTCTTATATATATTTATTTATTGAAAAAGTAAATAAAAACCACTTGTCTTAAGTTCAACTGTTTATTTGATGTCTGTTGACATATATGTTTCGAGTTTTTGGCCCACTTTCAAAACTTCGGGCTAAAAACCCGAAACATATATGTCAACAGTTACGGCTGAAACAATTCAGTAACTGCAATTAAAATTAATTAACGCTTATATATCGGAAGACTAAAGTTGCAAGACTAATAATACAGCGTGAATGGTTCCTTATGTTGTTCAAATAATACAGATAGATAAAATGTTGTGTTAAGTTTAGTCGCACTCTCACTAAGACAAATGATTTCAACTTTCCCACAGCTCAAAAAACTGATAAAGTTCTCCATATAAAATTTTCTTTTCCACAACTTCATTTATAGTATTCCAGCTAAAAATTACGTCGTAATTTGAATGATTGTTGACATCGATATTCACCGAAAATGAACAGTAAAGCATCAGTTCCATATAATTGACATTCTTACTCTTCGTTGATCACATCCTGTGTCGTTAAACCACGAAGTGGAGAATTTTATCAGTGATTTAAGGTGTGGGAAAATTGAAATCATTTGTCTTAGTGAGAGTGAGACTAAACTTAACATTTTATGTATTTGTATTATTTGACCAACATAAAGAACCAATCTCGTTATATGTATGTTAGTGTGTTAGCTGTAGCCTTTCGTTATATTACTGTTATTCAAAAGAGACCGCGAAAGAATTGAAGACCATCATCACTCGGGCGAGTTCGTTTGCGGCACTACTGAAGAAAATGTGAAAATAGTGAAAAGCTAGTACTTGAAAATGCCAGAAAAAATCAAGATGTTAGCAGAGATGACGAACCTATGACTACCATTCTTGCTATCCTTCATGGCCATCTCAACCTCTCAAAGGTCAGTGCAAAATGGCTACCGAAAATGCTCATCGCACCTCAGAAGCAAGTGCGATACGAGTACTGTAATGAGTTTTTAGAGCTCTGTGGAGAAGACCCATTGACTATTTTTAACCGACTAGTTACTGAGGATGAGACGTCATCCCCAAACAAGAGTCCATGCAGTGGATTGAAAACGGTGCACAAGCCCCAAAGGAGTTTGAAGTTAGCCCATCCGCTGGAAAAATAATGGCTACAGTCTTGAAATTCTAAAGGTATTTTATTGATATAATACTCTGAAAAAGGTGAAAGCCTGAAAGGGTGAAAGCAACCACTTTGCGTTATTTAAAAGAAGCAATTAATGAAAACTTACAGCGGGTATTTGGCTGTTTAACGACAACGCGCTGCTTCACAAGGAAAAAACAATCTCGGTGGAAAGCTATTTTCCGACGATGATGAACTGATGGTTTTCTTTCATGTCTATATCGAGAATACATTTTACACCCCTCGTATGTCTCTGTCCTGAGTTTCGTCCTGCGTTTCTAGCTGAGATTGCGCTCTCATTTCCTCTCTCCAGCAGAATCTAGGCCGTCTTCTCTTTCTTCTCTCTGTCGGTATTCACATTAAAGCTCTCTTTTGCCATCTGTATTCTTCCATCCTGTTCAAGTATCCAATTGGCTTCCTCTCAATCTTATTCACGGTTGTACCCCCAACCTACATCATCTTCCTTATATGGTCATTCCTCACTCTATCCAGCCTCGTCTTTTGACACCTTCTCCACCAGAAATCCATTTCCAATGCCTTCATTTTTCTTTGTTCCCCTTGGAGATGTCCCATGTTTCAGCACCGTATGTTGTGATTGATTTCACTATATAAATACGTTTCTTTTTATTTCTTGTGATCAAATGATCAAATAACAGCTCAACCCTTTTTTAATCTATTGCTAATTTCCTTCTCACTTCCGATCCTGCTGAAAATTGTTTCCAAATATTTGTGTCTTTCCACTCTCCTCAAATAACCTTTTTCCAAATCTAAATCCCTACATTCCTCCGATCCTATCTTCAAATATTCCGTCTTATCCATGTTTATGTTCAGTCCTACTAAACTTTACTGCTCCTTGAGTTTTCTAATTATGTATGCCAAGTCTTCTTCGTCTTCTGCAATGAGCACCTTATCATCGGCATAATAATGATCCGGACTTCGCAGCCCTGTTTTAATGACATATGTCTAACAGATCCGAAGCCTCATATGTTTTTTAGTTGAAGCATATTTTTCACTCGGTGGCTATGTAAATGAACAAAATTGTCGCATCTGGGGCATTAAAAATCCTTATGTAAATGCTGAGAGACCATTACATCTACAAAAAGTCACTATATGGTGTGCAATTTAGTCTGGTGGGGTGATTTGCCCGTACTTCTTTGAAAATGAAGAAGGTCATTCAATTCATTCGATTCTCATCGCTATAGCTCAATGTTTTTTTTAGCCTGAATTTAATTATTTGGAATTGGATGGAATGTGGTTCCATCAAGATGGTGCAACAATCCACATAACACGATTCGTTTTGGCTTTATTGCAATAAAAACTCCCAGGACGCGTAATTTCTCGTTTCAATGATGTGAATTAGCCACCAAGATCTTGCGGTTTATCGCCTTTGGATTATTTTTGTGGGGTTATGCGAAGGATCGTGTTTATGCCGATAATTTCAGACTATTGACGATGTGAAAACAAGAAATTGGTGAGATATTGCTTGAAATGTGCAGGCGAGTCAACGAAATTTACCTCACGAGAATCGAGTCCTGTTAGAGATCACCTGTATGACATTTAAATGATGTATTCCACAGATAATGGCAAGGTCCAAGCATTGAAATAAAAATTTGATCGATATTCTAAATTAAAAAGTTTTTTATTTACGTTTATTTTCGGACGCACAAAATATAACCCAGTGCAATACAGTACGCACCTTGAAGCCGTCACTGAAACCTCTTCTACGGCCAAACGGTTTTTCGCAACACCCTCCGCGGTTATAATGACCCATAATGGGTGAGATTCAACCCGGAGACCTAGCATTAATCACGGGAGCTCCCCAGGGACTCCAGCAAATGTTAGATGATAAAAACCGCCAGAGAAAAACTGTAACAGGAAAAAGGAAAAACCTTACACATACGCATAAAACCCCTATAAGGATTATCATCCGGCCCCAAAAGGTTGCCGCAAATCCCGTTTATCTTCCTAATAAATGATTTTTTTATTTAATTAAATGCGTTCGTGGCGATTTTGGCTCGCGGTGCGCGTGTTTAGCATAATTGAATGCGTCCGAACAGTGCCTTTGTAAGAGGAGCGTTAATTTGTTCCACAATGTGTTGCCCTCATTGGCGGAAATCTCGTTTTACAGGACGCCCGCAATGCCAAATTAGAAGGGTGCTGCTTGAAACTGCAATCTTGATTAATTTATCAGCCGAATTAACGTGATTCTGTGACTTTTGGGCAGCGCGGTAAATTAGGCGGCATTTCCTGTACGTGGCAGATAAATATTGGTGTCTTAAACTTTAAAATAATAATAATATTCACAGATAATAACTACGAAACCTCTACAGATTTCCTCTAAAAAATCTCTTCAAAACTTTCTAGAATTTAATTCAATAAAATGTCTTAGAAAACACTATTTCACTTTATAGATAATAATAATTTAGTGTTTTCAATAAGATGTTTCATTTTGAATAACCCTCTATCTGGGCTGCTGTCATCTTTAGGAGTACTCTAAAATATCCGGGATTTTACGGAGTACTCCAAGAGATCTAGGATTATACGGAGTACTCTAAAGCACTGGAGGTTCAAATATTCAAAAATCAGTAACGTCAGCATAATATATTTATATTAGTATTCTTAAAAGGCAACATCCCTCATAAATGGAAACAAACATTTATAAGCCTGGTGTTAAATTTACTAAGTGTTTCGTAAAGTTACACAGTGAACCCAATAGCGCCCATGACTTAATTCTACATATATTAGGTCGGTTACTTGCTCGAATTAGATATCATTCTTATACAGAGGAAAGGATTAGAAAGGACAGGATACAGCTAGCATGCACCTTCATCTGCACTTCTGGTAACCAGTGCAGAACCTAATCACATACACATTTTCACAGTATCCTTTACTGCCTCTATACAATACAACGTCCTTTACCAGGACTACTCAGCGATTTACCCTAAAGAACGCCCCTGGTCCACAAGGAATACAATCTCTCAAAGTAAGCAGGCACAAGCATATGGCAAATATTTGAAAATTAAAACAAATTGAAATATGTTTATCTTCTACAATTTTAATTTCAAAAAAATTTTTATTCAAAAAACTTTTAGAATTAAATTTATGTCTACAACAAGCACCGCTTACATTTAATAGACGTATATAATCAAAACTCAATATATAATGTCAAATGGAATAAATAACCCAACAGATATAAGAAAGTAATTGAAATTAATAAATAAATATTTAAAGGAGACAAAATTTTGTTTCTGGTCTTACCTTTAAGAACACCAATTGCCTTTTAAAAACATGAACACACTTAAAGGACTTTTCAAAGAATATAATTTATTTGAAATATTTAATATATTCAAATATTCGAATAAGTTATTTCAAAAATCTCTAAAAAATGTGCCCTATATCTTCAAAAAACAAATATAATTCTAGACAATCCCGTCTTCAGTCCTCATTTAATATTCCAAATATCAAAATCAAAACACTAACCTATATCTCTCCACGTATTAAAAGACTAAAGCTTTGAAACACAGATCAACTATATAATTCAAGATTGATCTATGTTCTTACAAAATCAAAGAACAGTGTGAGTTATTTTAAGGTTTATTTAAATTCATTGACATTCCATAATGAGATTTATTGAAGCCAAAATATAATTATATATTATATATAAAATAAAATAGAAAGGCCTTTTACTTGATAGAAGAAATATAACAAAATTTGAATATTAAAACAAAATTGAAATATGTTTATATTCTACAATTTTAATTTCAAAAAAATTTTTATTTAAAAAACTTTTAGAAATAAATTTATGTCTACAACAAGCACCGCTTACATTTAATAGACGTATGTAATCAAAACTCAATATATAATGTCAAATGGAATAAATAACCCAACAGATATACGAAAGTAATTAAAATTAATAAATAAATATTTATATTTCTTCTATCAAGTAAAAGGACTTTCTATTTTATTTTATATATTATATATAATTATATTTTGGCTTCAATAAATCTCATTATGGAATGTCAATGAATTTAAATAAACCTTAAAATAACTCACACTGTTCTTTGATTTTGTAAGAACATAGATCAATCTTGAATTATATAGTTGATCTGTGTTTCAAAGCTTTAGTCTTTTAATACGTGGAGAGATATAGGTTAGTGTTTTGATTTTGATATTTGGAATATTAAATGAGGACTGAAGACGGGATTTTCTAGAATTATATTTGTTTTTTGAAGATATAGGGCACATTTTTTAGAGATTTTTGAAATAACTTATTCGAATATTTGAATATATTAAATATTTCAAATAAATTATATTCTTTGAAAAGTCCTTTAAGTGTGTTCATGTTTTTAAAAGGCAATTGGTGTTCTTAAAGGTAAGACCAGAAACAAAATTTTGTCTCCTTTAAATATTTATTTATTAATTTTAATTACTTTCATATATCTGTTAGGTTATTTATTCCATTTGACATTATATATTGAGTTTTGATTATATACGTCTATTAAATGTAAGCGGTGCTTGTTGTAGACATAAATTTAATTCTAAAAGTTTTTTGAATAAAAATTTTTTTGAAATTAAAATTGTAGAAGATAAATATATTTCAATTTGTTTTAATATTCAAATTTTGTTATATTTCTTCTATCAAGTAAAAGGCCTTTCTATTTTATTTTATATGGCAAATATGTGACAAAAAATGACTAGGACATTATAAAACAGATATACATTCTGTCAAGAAAGTACCGGGAATTATCGATTTGAATCTGGCGGGGCAATGAGGCAGGTAAAAATTTTTTTCCTAGGTTGGTACCACTGTCCTTAATTACTATGCCAAGCTTGAGCAGAATCTGTCAACCAGTGTGTTTGCAACAGCTGATTAAGTCAGTCGATGTCAGAGTGCGTGCCGATTTTCACTATGGGTGATTACGTTAAGCAAAGAATTCGTTTAAAGTTTTGTGTTGCAAATGAATTTTCGTGTGCCGATGCATTGAAAATGTTGCAAAAGGCCTTTGGTGATAATGCTCTATCGAAAACTCGTGCATATCAGTGGTACAGAGCCTTCAAGGACCACGCCAAAGCCGCTCGAAAATGAAGGTGATGCTCATTGTTTTCTTCGATATCCGTGGCGTGGTGCACTACGAATTCGTTCCAGAGGGTCAGACGTAAACATTTATGGTCTACATAATCGTCCATCAGAGCAGCTTATTCGTCGAACTATCGATAGATTTCGGACAACATTTTCTCTACTCGATGCAACAACAATAACAAGACAAAGAACTGTACGTACAGAAGAAAATATCGCTGCTTAAGTCATAGTCATGATGATCCAGATTCGTCTATTCGTCGACGTTCACAACAAGTTGGACTTTGTGCATCCACCACATGGAAAATTTTGCGTAAAGATCTTCGTCTACACCAATACAAGATCCAACTGGTTCAAGGACTAGAGCCACTTGACCATAATAAGCATCGTTTGTTAGCTGATTGGGCCCTAGAACAGCTTGAAGTTGATCCACTTCTTTATCGTAAAATTGTGTTTAATGATGAAGCTATTTCTGGTTGAACGGCTTAATCCATATAAGGCAAAATTGCCAGTGGTTCAAGAACTAAAGCCACTTGACCATAATAAGGGTCGTTTGTTTGCTGATTGGGTCCTAGAACAGCTTGAAGTTGATCCACCTTTTTATCGTAAAATTGTGTTCAGTGATGAAGCTCATTTTTGGTTGAACGGCTACGTAAACAAGCAAAATTGCCGTATATGGAGTGAAAACATTCCTCAAGGAGTTCTGCGGGTTCCATTGCATCCAGAAAAATGCTCTATATGGTGTGCTTTACACGCTGGAGGCGTGTCCATATTTCTTCAAAAACGATGCTGAAGCTAATGTTAGAATGAATGGTGCTCGTTACAGATCGATGATCAATGATTATTTGTTTCAAAATTTGAATGATATCGACCCAGAAGTATTTTGGTTCCAACAAGATGTTGCTACACCTCAGTCTGCTATAGTAACAATTGATTCATTGAAAGAAAGATTTGACGATAACATTATTTCGAGAAATGGCCCAATTGATTGGCCTCCAAGATCATGCGACATAACTCCACTGGATTATTTTCTTTGGGGTTATGTCAAGTCATTGGTTTATAGTGATAAACCAGAAACAATAGGCGCTTTGGAAGCCAACATAACTCTTGTTATTTTCGAAATCAGGCTTGTATTACTCGAAAATTGTACAAAATTGGTCTGGTTGAATGCGGATCCTCAGAGCTAGTCATGGTGGACATATGCCAGAAATAATTTTTGAAACATAAATGTCATATAATCATCTTCCAAATAGAAAAAAAAATTGGCTTCAATCTTAATTTTGATGTGTTTTATTTCAATTTAAAGTTCTATCACTCTAAAAAAACACCCTATTCCAATTAAATTCATTATAACTAAGGTGGTACTCAAAAATGTAAAGCATGCAATTAGCCAGAAGCATTTAAAAAAAGTTTACTTACTTAGAGTTACCAAGGCGGAATGTTATAAGTACTATTATCTCAAGTATGTTTCTAAGTCGCTCAGGAGGTTTATTTCCAAGAACCTTCCTCTCTGCCGCATCACAATACAATGGCAACGCTATAAGGACGTTGTTCTCTTTTGTTATCGTCACCCATCGCATACGTGGCAAGTTATAGTGCCACAGAATATTTGACACATAGATAACGTGGATAAATACCGTGATGTAATGATGTAATTTATACAATCTATGAGGGTATCTATCACTCGTATGTCCTCAATAGAATTGGTTTTTTTCCATTTACGTCGTAATGGTATATCTCAACAAAATATTCCTCTACTCTATCTCTTCAAACTATTTCATGTTTCCTCATATAATTGTGAAGAACCAGAAATTATCATTTTGTGGGCACATTCAAACTGTCCTCAGAATATAAGAACCCTAGTTCGCCATACACCTACCTGCACAGAAATAAAAATCCAGAATCCGAGGAGGTTATGACAAATAGAAGCATAACCTCAAATTAACGACTCAAAAGGAAACTCAACGAAGGCATCAGGTTCTCTTCCAACGATGTATTAATTAAATTTGAGTACTAAAAGATTGCTGGAGTTTCAAGTTTTAACGACCCTTCTGGTGTTTTCTACTCGGTTTTGTTGCCTTTCACGAAGTATATTTAGATAAAGTGGATCCGAGTTTACTGCCTACCTTATAATCGCTTCAATTAAAATTTGTTTTCAATTTGTTATTTTCTTTCGGGGGAAATTTCAGATCTCCTTCTTAGCTCGTCGGTGGGTGGATGAAAGGGGAGATTTTTTTTACGTCGGTGAAAGTGCCGAAAATAGGGAATATTAAATTTTTATTACACTTGCGAAAAATTGTTTTCGTGCTACGTGAAAACCCTTCGGAAATTATTGGTGATATAATTCGATTGGTTTACAGTTGTTTGACTCATATTTTTTTTCATTATGAATTTACGCCATTTTGTAGTGTTAAAATATGAATATATATAAAGTTACAAAGGGTTTTGCCCTTGATAATAAGAGAACGAATAGATATATTCCCAAAATTATTTCTTTATTTGTCATGCTTTATTTTCGCCAATGAAATCCGTACATTTTGAAATAGTGTCGTACAGATCCATCTACCATCGTATAGTTTATCAAGTATCGGTTGTTTTTTTTTTAGAGTGATAGAACTTTCGATAGGAATAACTGATTTGACAGAAGCCATGTTGTTTTGATAATTCTGTTCAGTGCGCATTGACAAATTATCATGGAACGACTCACGCCGCAACAACGTCTACAAATTGTTGGATTTTATTTTCAAAGTCAGTGTCTTATTCGCCAAACTTATAGAGCACTTCGTTAAATTTATAGTTTACATAATCGTCCATCAGAGCAACTTATTCGTCGAACTATCGATAGATTTCGGACAACATTTTCTCTACTCGATGCAACAACAAGACAAAGAACTGTACGTACAGAAGAAAATATCGCTGCTGCAAGTCATAGTGTTAATGATGATCCAGATTTGTTTATTCGCCGACGTTCATAACAAGTTGGACTATGTACATCCACAACATGGAAAATTTTGCATAAAGATCTTGATCTACACCCATACAAGATCCAACTGGTTTAAGAACTAAAGCCCCATGACAATAATAAAGCGTCGTTTGTTTGCTGATTGGGCTGATTGGGATATGGAGTGAAAACAATCCTCAAGAAGTTTTGCAGTTTTTATTGAATCCTGAAAAATGCACTGTATGGTGTGCTTTGCACGCTGGAGTCATCATCGGTCCATATTTCTTTAAAAACGATGCTAGAGCTAATGTTACAGTGAATGGTGCTCGTTACAGATCAATGATCAATGATTTTTTTGTTTCAAAATTTGAATGGTATCGACCCAGAAGTGTTTAGGTTCCAACAAGATGGTGCTACACCTCATGCTGCTACCGTAACTATATCAATTGTTTGAGTTTATAGGCTCTGCCACAACTCTCAATCTTTGTTTAAATAAATAAATAAATTATACAACGAAGCGGTGCATATTTGACTCGGACAATCCCAAACATTAATAAAGTAAATAAAAAAAACTTGGCTTAAGTTTCACTGTTTATTTGATATCTGTTGATATATGCTTCGGGCTTTTAGCCCATTTTCAAAACTGAAGAGAACAAAACTTAAAATCATATTTATAATGGTAGGGTAGATCACAGGTACAATTTTGACCAGTGTAAAAATATGGTGTTAGTTGGGTCCTAATCTTTTAGAGATAAGAGCAATGGCGATAAATTAAATTGAAGTTGTTCATTTGTAATTGGTACTTTCTTACCATGTGCTAAACTAATTTCCAAACTTTCTAAAAGGTCCATTCTTCTGCTTTTATTTCCTACGTGTAAAACCTCAGTTCTAAGGAAATCTATGAGATGGTTGTTATTTATACAATGTTCCGAAACACCAGATGTTATTTTATTACATAATATACTTTTGTTTTGTTCTTCTACCCTTACGTTTATAGATCGTCCTGTCTGACCTATGTAAAATGCGGGGCATTCATTATATATTCATTCATTATATACCACTTTTTCCACACGTTTCACGACAGTCTTTGCTATTGACTAAGAGCGAACGAAGTTTTTCTTATTTGTACAAATAATATTAATATTATTCTGTTTTAGTCTACTGTAAATTTTATTACTTATTTGTGGCATGAAATTTATCGTATAGAATCTTTCTTTTACGACAATTAAATGTGAGCGGTGCTTGTTTTAGACATTAATTTAATTCTGAATTTTTTTTTGAATGAAAAATTTTTTTGAAATGAAAATTGTAGAAGATAAACATATTTCAATTTGTTTTGATATTCAAATTTTGTTATATTTCTTCTATCAAGTAAAAGGCCTTTCTATTTTATTTTATATATAATATATAATTATATTTTGGCTTCAATAAATCCCATTATGGATTGTCAATGAATTTAAATAAGCCTTAAAAATAACTCACACTGTTCTTTGATTTCGTTAGAATATAGATCAATCTTGAATTACAAAGTTGATCTGTGTTTCTAAACATTATTCCTTTACACGTGGTGCGTTGTTGATATAGGTTAGTTTTTTGATTTTGATATTTGGAATATTATTCAGGACCGAAGAAGGGATTGCTTAAAATTATATTTGTTTTTTGAAGATAGTACATGTTTTGAGAGATTTCTGAATTAACTTATTCGAATATTTAAATATATGAAATATTTCAAATAAATTATATTCTTTGAGAAGTCCTTTAAGTGTGTTCATGTTTTTAAAAGGCAATTGGTCTTCTTAAAGGTAAGACCAGAAACAAAATTTTGTCTCCTTTAAATATTTATTTATTAATTTTAATGACTTTCGTATATCTGTTGGTTTATTTATTCCATTTGACATTATATATTGAGTTTTGATTATATACGTCTATTAAATGTAAGCGGTGCTTGTTTTAGACATTAATTTAATTCTAAAAAATTTTTTGAATAAAAAATTTTTTTGAAATTAAAATTGTAGAAGATAAACATATTCTAATTTGTTTTGATATTCAAATTTTCTTTCTTTTTCTTTGTCCTGAGGATAAGGGTAAAGAGAAGGTAGAGCTTTTTCATGCTGTTTTTAAAAAATTAATGTATCGATTCGATCGTATTGTAACCATTGTTCGACGCTAATCCATCAAAACTTTAATTTCTTTGTTAACAAAAGATCTCTAGCTTCTCTTTACCCTATTCTTCAGGACAAAGAAAAAGAAAAATTCCATAGGATAATTTCCATACCACAAATAGTTGATAAAATTTGCAATAGACTAAAACAGAATAATACTAATATTATTTGCACAAATAAGAAAAACTTAGGTTCACTGTTAGTCAATAGCAAAGACTGTCATGAAACGTGTGAAAAAAGCGGTATGTACAAATTATATTGTAATGAATGCCATGCATTTTACAAAGGTCAGACAGGACGATCTATAAACATAAGGGTAGAAGAACATAAAAAAGTATATTACATAAAAAAATAACATTTAGTTTTTATTTAATTTATCACCATTGCTTTTATCTTTAAAAGATTAGGACCCAACTAACACCATATTTTACATTGTTCAAAATTGTACCTGTGATCTACCCTACCATTGTGAAGAGGATTTTTAGTTTTCTTCTCTTCAGTTTCGAAACATATATGTTAACAGACATTAAATAAACAGTGAAACTTAAGCCGAGTTGTTTTTATTTACTTTATTAATTTAAAAATGTTTCACCAAGTGTTATGCGAGAAATCAATATCAATCCCAAACATGTTAAAAAAGTTCTTGAAGTTCACGCAAAGACAATAGATTTTAATAGGTTGGGAACCTATTATTCAAAATGTTGCCTGAGAGCAATAAATAATTTCAGTTCACGATTTCGGCAGCGTTGTTCATCAGGCCTCAAAGTCTGTTTTCGTCTCTCGTTTTTACAGGGTATTTCACGAATGATTTTACAGGCTTTCAGGGAAGATGCATGACATTTTGGTGAGTCTGAATCAGTGCTCGAAATATGTCCCAACTATATCAGTTTAAGAGATACAGGATTTTTTATGTATTTCATCAAAAACTTTCAATCGGCATAACTCTTGAACGCCTGCATGGATCTTCATAAAAATTTGAGGGAATGAGCATAGGCCAATGCCTAATATTTGCACCTAATCACTTGTCGATCACAGGTCCGAACTGAGAAAATTATATTCTTTATCCCACATCTTGTAAAACACCCTGTACATCGAATTTTCGAAAAATAAAATTCTCCTCAGAATCTACAATGAATACTCTTCTAAACAAGGTCAATTGAAATAATGGTACAATTCGCATAAATATTTTATGACCTATTGAATATCTGGAGGTTTGGATTCATAGTAAACGCGGACCTGTGTTTCTCCGAATAATGCGTTAATTCATATTGAATGAATTTAATTTTTCAGTATCATGACTTAAGGCATGACTTAACGCACCCCCTAAGGGGGTGCGGGCATACCGAAGGGAAAACTTTCAGATATTTAAAAAATTAATAACTGACTAAAATCAGACACATGCATACGAAACGAAATACTTTTCGATATCTTATTTACACTTTCGCAAATAATGCTGCTTGAATCGATCTGAAGCTTAAGATATCATTTATTTTCAATGCTATGTGAGAGATCGCAGAAGAAATTCTTTTACTCTGAATTCAACCCAATTAAAAAAAAAATTGCCTCAAACTAAGTATTTTAATATTTCAAACCATTGTCGGGTAATTATTGAAGTAGAAAAATACGCAAGTGGTAGATTGTTGTGTTGTAATAAAATTTTCATTGAGAGAATTATAGAAATGCCGTTATTTACGAATACTAAGTATACTGATATGTGGTTAGTTTATAGATTTTGTAAATGCAATGGTCGTGAAGCTGCTAGGGAATATCGAAGGCTTTATCTAGATCGCCGAATTCCTAACCACCAAACATTCGAACATGTTAATCGCTCACTTCGTGAAACTGGACACTTTCCGTCAGTAAGTAAACGAGAAAGAACAAGTTCGATGGTAAACCATGAAGAGATAATAGAAGCTGTCCAAGAAAATTCCTCAACTAGCACTCGGCGTCTTGGTTCAGTTTTAGGTTTGCCACATTGTCAGGTCTGGCGAGCTCTGCACCGTGAAAAGTGGCATCCATTTCATTTACAATCCGTCCAAACCTTGGAGCCAGGCGATGAACTACCGAGGATGTAATATTGCAGATGGGTTTTCCGGAACTAGCGAGTTATTTTCAGAACGCTTTTATCTGATGAAGCGACCTTCACAAATGATGGTATTTTGAATGTTCGCAATGCACATATTTGGTCCAGAGTAACTCCGAAAGTGACTAGGAAACTTAATTCCCAACATCGTTTTTCAGTCAAAATTTGGTGTGGAATTTACAATAATCGCCTGCTTGGATCATATACTCCACACAGGCTGAATGGAGTGACATATCTACAATTTTTAATAAAGCATCTGTTAGAGTTCTTCAATGATGGGAGCAATATTCCAAGAGGAATGTGCTTCTAACATGATGGAGCTCCGGCACATTTTACTCGTGAAATTGTAGCGCATTTGAATGAAGTTTCTCATGACTGGCCTGCAAGATCCCCAGATCTTTCATGCTTGAATTTTTTTTCTCTGGGGCCCCCTTAAAAAATGAAGTTAACTCTGAAGAAATCATAGACAGGGAGCATCTGATTAATCGTATTCAAGCTGCATATGAAGCAATACGAAATCGACCGGAAATTTTGAAGAAAGCTGTAGCTCATTTTATCACAAGATCTGGAAAATGTTTAGAAGAGAGGGGTATTTTCGAAAACAAGTTATAATTTTTTCTCTCATTTATTGTCAATTATTCAGTTCCACACATGTTTATAAGATGCATTTTATATTTTTATTATTAAGTCCATTTTATAATAGTCCAATTAAATGTTCAATGTTAATACAAGTTTTCGGTTAAATTTAGTTTTGCAAAAAATATTTGATCTTGCTTCTATATTCATGTATTAGAAGGAATAAGATGCAGCACATTACTTAAGTCATGTTACTGATAATTTCAATCGATTCAATATGAATACACGCATTATTTGGAGATTCACAGGTCCGTGTTTACTATAAATTGAAAATTCCAAATATTCAATGGTTCATAAAATGATGATGGGAAGTGTGCCATTGATCCTAATAGACTTGTTTGAAAGAGTATTTATTGTAGATTCCGAAGAGAATTTCACTTTTTGAAAATTGGATATACAAGGTGTTTTACAAGATGTGGGATAAAGAATGTAATTTTGTCATTCTGGACCTGTGTTATCGATAATCCGTTAAGGGCAAATATTTGGCATTGGCCTATACTCATTCCCTCAAGTTTTCATAAAGATCCATGCAGGCGTTCGAGAGGTATGCCGATTGAAAGTTTTTACATAAAACATCCTGTAACTCTTAAACGAATATAGTTAGGGCATATTTTGAGCACTGATTCAGACTCACCAAAATGTCCTGCATCTGCCCTGAAAGCCTGTACAATCATTCGTGAAATACCCGGTATATGTCAACAGACATCAAATAAACACTGAAACTTAAGCCAAGTTGTTTTTAAAAAAATGTATATGGGACAGTAATTTATTTCCACAAAAATTTTTGTACTACTACAACAATTGTTTCACCACGATGTGGCTTCTTCAGGTATTACATTGTACTGTGTGAAAAAATTGTTGTAGTAGTACATACATTTTTGTGGAAATAAATTACTGTCCCATATACTTTTTTTTAATTAAAATGAGTTTCCACCAAGTAAAGACCGAATCTATCAAACAAGTTGTTTTTATTCACTTAATCAATTTAAAAACCTTTCACCTAGTGATATGCGAGAAATCAATATCAATCCCAAACATGTTGAATAAATTCTTGAAGTTCACGCAAAGATAATGGATTTTTTTGCCAAACTATTATTCAAAATGTTGCGTGAGAGCAATAAATAATGTCAGTTCACGATTTCGGCAGCATCGTTCATCAGACCTCAAAGTCTGTTTGTTTTCGTCTCTCGTTTATATAACGACGGAAGAGCATTGTACCAAATGATGTTTTTACTTTATTATGGATGGCTTTTTATGTCCAATATCCCGAGTTAACAGTGTAACAAACATGGCGGGTGGGTAGATAAATTGGGTTCGGCTCTCCATTCCGTTCTGATGTACATCGGAATAACTACGGTAATGAATACATTTTTGATGATAGAAATCACTTTTATGGTCCAAATTACCAAGTCAAATTGCAGTAAATGCTCATATATTTTCGAATGTATGTTTACGTTCGCCCGACGACATATGTTGCGCTCTCTTTATGTGCAAATTTTCCCATCAAAACTCATTGGGTTACAGCTTTCAATATCCTAGGAAATTCGTTTTCGATGTTTGTCCGTATTAATGGTTAGAAACTTCAACATTTACGTGCTCGACGCGCTGGCTAGCCCAGAGTTTGTCGAAAGTTCGAAATATGAACGGGAAAGTTTGTAATGTTCAGTTTAGTTTATAATTCAATAGGCGACGTGCAACAATAATACACCTCAACGTTGATTAACTGGTTCGCCCGTGTAGGAATTAGGGGCACGACTGGATAATATAAACATTATCCAGGGGTTAGACCCACTTTGTTTCAAAAGATTGAAAATGTAAGAATTAGGTGTAAAAAATTAGTCGAGAATCATATTTAAACTTGAAAAAATAGGTGGCCTCTCTCATAGAAATCTCGGTTCTGATGGCGAAAAACACTAATAATCGATTTTCACGATCGACTCTTGATGACAACTTATCACTCAGGAAGTTTTGCAATGCAAGAAAAAGATTGCTTGGTCCAATATGATGCATGCATTAAAACTTCCCAATCAAGTTTCTGACAAGTCACTACAAATGTGGTCTAGCGTTATCCTGATGGAACAAACAACCTCTTCTGTTGGTCAATTCTGGCCATTTCTAGTCAATCATTAGCTTCAATCGGTCCAGTTGTACACGTAATAAACAACACGTGCAATTCGCTTGTCTTCCTCCAACTGCGGTTTCTGCTCAGTAACATCCTTACCGCGTATATTACCAGGTTCAGGTGGACACGGAAAAATGGAGTTGGAAGATAATTAGTAATACAGTCCGTGTAGAAAAACTCCGGAATGTATTATTTTTCATAATTTCAATAAACTTCTTTTATGTAACATTCTGAGTAATGTATAAAATAGGTTGTGCAGATAGTCGGCTATGGCCAACAACAACAAGACAAAGAACTGTACGTACAGAAGAAAATATCGCTGCTGTAAGTCATAGTGTTAATGGTGATCCAGATTTGTCTATTCGTCGACGTTCACAACAAGTTGGACTCTGTGCATCCACCACATGGAAAATTTTGCGTAAAGATCTCGGTCTACACCCATACAAGATTCGCGTTGTTCAAGAACTAAAGCCACTTGACCATAATAAGGGTCGTTTGTTTGCTGATTGGGTCCTAGAACAGTTTGAAGTTGATCCACCTTTTTATCGTAAAATTGTGTTTAGTGATGAAGCTCATTTTTGGTTGAACGGCTACGTAAACAAGCAAAATTGCCGTATATGGAGTGAAAACATTCCTCAAGGAGTTCTGCGGGTTCCATTGCGTCCTGAAAAATGCACTGTATGGTGTGCTTTACACGCTGGAGGTATCATCGGTCCATATTTATCTAAAAACGATGGTGGAGCTAATGTTGCAGTGAATGGTGCTCATTACAGATCGATGATCAATAATTAGTATGTTTCAATATTTGAATGGTATCGATCCAGAAGTGTTTCGGTTCTATATTTCTATAAAAAACGATGCTGGAGCTAATGTTACAGTGAATGGTGGTCGTTACAGATCGATGATCAATAATTATTTGTTTCAAAATTTGAATGGTATCGATCCAGAAGTGTTTTGGTTTCAACAAGATGGTGCTACACCTCATGCTGCTACCGTAATAATTGATTCATTGAAAGAAAGATTTGGCGATAACATTATTTCGAGAAATGGTCCAATTAGTTGGCCTTCAATATCATGCGACATAACTCCACTGGATTATTTTCTTTGGGGTTATGTCAAGTCATTGGTTTATGCTGATAAACCAGAAACAATAGACGCTTTGGAAGCCAACATAACGCATTAGGTAAGGCCTGAATTACTCGAAGAAGTGATCCAAAATTGGTGAGGTCGAATGCGGTTCCCCAGAGCTAGTCGTGGTGGACATATGCCGGAAATTATTTTCAAAACATAAATGTGAAAATTTGGCTTCAATCTTAATTTAAATGTCTTTAATTTCACTTTAAAGTTCTATCACCCGATAATTGTAGTAGCATGTGAGCGTGGCTCTTTCACCAAGTGACTACTCCGCAGTCTCCACAGTCTGCCCCCAGAGGCAGAAAGTGTGATAAGGATTAGGCCATATCATCGCGCGAAGCGAGAACTCACCCGAAGGGGTGAACCCACCAACTTCCAGTGTTGGCTTCCGTTCGAAAACCTACAACCGTTTGACTGGTAGCAGCGAAGCACTATCCAACCTCTACTGGCTATTCATTGCCACTACCCCCTCGAATCCAACACCAATCGGTAGCCAGGTGGTACAAGTACCACCTGTGGGCATCCACCCTCCCGAGATAACGCAGTATGATACATAACGCACTCGGTCATTGGACAGAAAAATCTTGAGATTTACTGCAATAGGGTAGTACGCTGGCTTTAAGGGAGAGGCCCTGTGCTGCGAGGGACTCCCTGTCACTGAGTTAATCAACCGGCTCAGCCCTCCATTCCACCATACAGAAAAAACTAGAGCTCCATTCGGAAGATCACCACACGGGTCCAGTGGCGCAAAGTGGCATTACGTTAGACACCAAGACTTAACCCTCTATTACTCAGGGATGAAACTAAGGTCCTAGTTTTGACGAGCGCCTCCAGCGCGCTAAGTTTTAATGCCATGGGGGGCGGGACATGAATAATAGACCAATTTCATGAAAATCGCGTAGGATTAAAGGAAGCAATTTAAAGGCATAAGGCATATCAGGGAAACTACGTTAATAAAATGCGCCAAGTAAACTATCTCGTAAGTGGCGTAGAAACGTGTGCATATTATAGAGAATAAAACTAAAGTGAATTTTTGGGACAGCTTTTTCTCAGGAAGGATCACTGTCATGGAGAAGGTGTAGGATCAATTTTTGTAGATAATTGCATGATCTACAAGTTTTGTCTGAGATATTTTCATCATAAAATTAACCGTTTCGCTAAAAAATCTAAAAGAACAATTTTTTCAAACTTTGACCTTGCATAAAATCCTTTGCGCACATGGGATCGATGGAGACTTTTCACAATTTCATTATAATGGTGTTTCCAACGTTCATGAAAATTTTTAGCTTGTTTGTAATTTATTCAAGGGTGAATGTCTAAATTGACCGGACTAATAGATCTCTTCATAATATAGGTACTAGCTGAGTCGATTGATCAATTTTTTCGGGTAGTTCGATAATAGTCGTACGACCATCGTACATACTTATGTGATCACCCCTATACATCGTAGCGTAGGGGATTGAAGATCGACGAAAGTGGGCGGAACTTCGTAGCCAGCGATTCTGTGATTTCCAAACGCGAAAAAACTCGAGAAATATCGCATTTTCTTTCGTTCCTAGTGAATGAACGGAAAGTCATGCTTGAATGAAAATAGTTTCCTGCAAAAGCTCTATTTTTGAACTTTCGACCTATATCTGCCGTTTTTCGACAAACCTCGCCGTTAAACATCCTTTTGGAATAAATTTTGACGTGAATGGTCTGTATTTTTAATATACAAGGTGTCCAAAAAGAGTATCGGGTATTTGTTACTTCGATAAAACAAAAACTACTTAAAATATAAAAAAAATTTAGTGTTAATTATTGCAATGTGAAATGGAAAAGATGATATCATCTAAATGGTGACCGTTACGTTGCTGGCACTGTTCTAGTCGGAAATGAAGTTTGGTGATCACACGCTCACACATTGCTCTTGATATTCCTGTCATTTTTGACCTGATATTTTGCTTCAATTGCATCAGGTTCGTCGGAGAATTCTCGTAGACCTTACTTTCAAGGTATCCCCATGCAAAATAGTCAAGTAGACTAAGGTCTAGAACTGTGTGGCCCCTACGCGAAATTACTTTATTAGGGAATAATTCGTTAACAGCTTTTCTTGCTTGATTTGATGTAGGACAAGTGGACCCATCTTGTTGAAAACACATTCTTGAGTTGAAAACTTGAAATTGCTGTAACTCTGGACCCAAAAAGTTTCGCAGCATTTCTCAAAAACGGTCACTATTCACATTGAGTGGTCAACCTCGTCGATCTTCATGAAAATAAGGACCGATTATGCCTCTAGCAGACATAGCGACCCAAACAACGACCTTTGTGCTGTGCAGGAGTCGTTCATACTTGCGTCACGGATTTTCCTCTGCCAGTACCGAAAATGCTGTTTATTTACATGACCTTTCAGAGGAAAGTTTGCTTCTTCACTGAAGAGTAGATTATCAAAATTGTTGAACCGCTGTAACATTTTGTTGGCAAAATTCAATCGATTAGCATATCCCTGAATTCTTGAACTAATTGAATTTAATAGACTTTTAAATGTAAATGTTTCTTTGAAATCAAATACAAGGACAATTTTTTTATGTTTAATGATTGGAATTAAAACAAACATCAGGTCTGATGATGGGATAGTTCATTTCCCGAAACTCTAGTCACAAGAAAACGTGTGATATATATTTTTTTGGTAGTAAAACATAGTAATTTCTACAATGTGTTTTAATTATGATCGACTACCAAATAGTAACGGCTGAAACAATTCAGTATTTAATGTTTGGCTTCGATTTCAGATGGATAAAGACGGATTTTGATGAACTGTCGCCTCCACTTCTCGAATCGTCTTTGCGTCGCGGACTGAATGAGGGCGGCTAGAGTGTTGAATTTTTACCGTCGCATCTCCACAAAATGGCGGACACCACGATCCCCTCCCCACTCAGTTTCAAATGCAGCGCCAAAACAAATACTCGATACGATTTTTGGACATGCTGTATTAGGTATAGGTTTAGGATAGGTAAAGGACCAGCATGAATCTGACAAAACTGAAAAGCACCCCTCTCATTGTATTTCAGTAGTCGGTATTTTCTACTTCGGGTGTCGAATCAACGTTTCGAAACCGAACCCAGTATTCAGTTACCGAGCGTCTGCCGCGTGAGCGTCGATTTCGCGCAGCAGGGTCAAAAAGCAGCGATGTTTTTGTCCGTGGCAGTCAATTTGGCATGCCGAAGTGAACAGCACCCGTCGAAATGATTTATTGTACGGATCAGCAGCTTCGCAGATAGGTTTTCATTAGCGTCGAATAGTCATTCGTTCCGAAATCCGTGGATTGCGGAGAAAAATGTTTCGGCTTAATGGTTTAAATACAATGTGCTACGTTTCGGAACGGATAATGAATCATGCATCGAAAACTGGTCGATGTTTGCGCCGGCGGTAATGAAAAAACACGTCGTTGGAGCAACAAAAATTGAAGCCTTCGTTGTGCCGGAATTGTACTCGTGGAATGCCCGAACGGATGTCTCCTGTTGTCCCGGAAAATCTCCTAACGAAGATATACACATACCTACTTGACAAAAAATTGTATGCTTTATGATCCTATGAGCGTAAAAAGAATTATTAAAAACGGATGTTCACGATTGTTTGATCGGTTGAACATACTAAAGCAGGGTTTCATAAAGTTTCTGTAATCACTGGATCAACAAATACTCTTGTCAAATTTGACAAAGGGATCAACGAATTTGGGTTTCACAAAACAAGTTCAGGTAGTTGATCCTAGAAAACAATCTGACAACGTTGTACTTTCTAAAATTTGACCCCTACAATATAGAAATACAGAATAGAATAAATAGATAAATATAGAAATACAGAAAGAAAATGAAAATGTATATTTAGTGAAAGACTAGGCAAATGTTCGACCTTTGGTTTTGAGCAAATTTAGATAATCATTATCCTTTGCTCTGAATCAATCTACTTCAGTTGCCATAATTAATAATAACAATGATCGACAGATATTTATTTTTTTGATGGATACCCTTCTAATAAAAGTAAAAATATTCCTTAATCTATAACACGTACCACTTTTTAACAACTCACTAAGACCATTTTATATAAGCGGTTAAAATGGATGCGTTTTGTAACAGGACAAGTACCAAAACTGTGTTGTCAATTGTTACGGTAGCAGCATGAGGTGTAGCACCATCTTGTTGGAACCAAAACACTTCTAGGTCGATACCATTCAAATTTTGAAACAAATAATCATTGATCATCGACCTGTAACGAGCACCATTCACTGTCACATTAGCTCCAGCATCTTATTTATAGAAATATGGAGCGATGATGCCTCCAGCGTGTAAAGCACATCATAAAGTGCATTTTTCAGAATGCAATGGAACCTGCAGAACTTTTTGAGGATTGTTTTCACAAAATATACGGCAATTTTGCTTGTTTACATAGCCGTTCAACCAGAAGTGAGCTTAATCACTAAACACAATTTCACGATAAAAAAGTGGATCAACTTTACGCTGTTCTAGGGACCAATCAGCAAACAAACGACGCTTATTATGGTCGAGTGGCTTTAGCTCTTGAACCAGTTGGATCTTGTATGGGTGCAGACCAAGATCTTTATGCAAAATGTTCCATGTAGTGGATGCACAGAGTCTAACTTGCTGTGAACGTCGACGAATAGACAAATCTGGATCATCAGTAACACTGTGACTTACAGCAGCGATATTTGTTTCTGTACGTACAGTTCTTTGTCTTGTTGTTGTTGCATCGAGTAGAGAAAATGTTGTCCGAAATCTATCGATAGTTCGACGAATAAGCTGGACGATTATGTAAACCATAAATTTCACGAGGTGCTTAATAAGTTTGGCGAATTGAACACTGATCTTGAAAATAAATTTTAAAAATTTTGTAAACGTTGTGACAGTATGAGTATTTCCATGATAATTTGTCAATGCTTACTGAACCGAAATGTCAATTCAAAATGGCTTCTTCGTTCTGTCAAATCACAGTTATTCTTACCGAAAGTTCTATCACTCTAAAAAAATCACCCGATAATATGTTTTTTTCAATCTAATTGAAAGAGAACTCATAAACAGATAGCTGAAATGGTTAAGTGAAGTTAGATTTTCCACTCAAAATTAGAGAAAATTGCATTGAATCTGAGAAAAACGGCAATATCTTCAGTTTAATCTGAAGCACAGCCTCTAAAATTAGTAACGGAAATCTGTTTCATGCGAATTGTTTCTAATATAAAGGGTGAGCCATCTAGAGTTTGCATTTGAAGTAGTGGTTCTTTCGATTCTTGCAAACTTCTGTCATTCGTGTTTTAAGAGAAAATCAGTGCACTTCTCTGAGGAGCTATGAAAGCTTACAAGGTTCAACTAGTGCCTTATTTAATTATTTTAATATTAGCCTTCTCCATATTTAATTTCAAAAAATTATATTTAATAATTTTAACTTCAGGGATTAAATTGAAATAATGTCATATAAGTACCACTTATATATATGATATAAGTGGTACTTATATGACATTATTTCAATTTAATTCCTGAAGTTATAATTATTAAATATAATTTATTGAAATGATATAAATGGTAATTATATGAGATTATTTGAATTTAATTCCTGAAGTTATAATTATTAAATATAATTTTTTGAAATGATATAAGTGGTACTTATATGACATTATTTCAATTTAATTCCTGAATTTATAATTATTAAATATAATTTTTTGAAATTAAATATGTAGAAGGCTAATATTAAAATATTTGAATATATTTATATACCTTTTATCAAGAATTAACCCCTATTCATGTTATTTCAACTAGTGCACCCTCAACTCCGCTCAATGTACTAATAAACGCGTAGTGGAAAATGTTGTCAGAAATCTATCGATAGTTCGACGAATAAACTGCTCTGATGGACGATTATGTAAACCATAAATTTCACGAAGTGTTGCAAATAGTACACTGATCTTGAAAATAAATTTCAACAATTTGTAAACGTTGTTGCGGCGTGAGTCTTTCCATGACAATTTGTCAATGCTTATTGAACAGAAATGTCAAAACAACATGGTTTCTACCTTCTGTCAAGTCAAAGTTATCCATATCGAAAGTTCTATCACTCTAAAAAAACACCTGATATCTATACTAGTTGCCCATTCAGTGACGATGAAAGAAAATTATGAAAATATGCGCACTCTTGCGGATAAAATAAACTATAATATGTAACAATGGCAGATATGTGGGAACTTGAAAGTTATAGGAATTTTAATGGACTTCAGGGAGGATTGATAGAATATTGCTGTTTTCTTTGTTCATGGGACAGTCGTGCAGTAAATCAGCATAATATAACAAAAATTTGATCAGAAAGAAGGGTATTTCAACCGAGATCTCAAAATGTTAGGTTAAGACCTCTTGTAGACGCCAAAAATGTCCTTCTGCCTCCTCTCCACATTAAACTTGGGCCGATGAAAAACTTTGTGAAGGCTATGAATAAAGATGGTGATGGATTCAAATTCTTCAAACAAGTCTTTCTCAAGTAAAGTGATGCCAAATTAAATGAAGGCATTGTTTTGGAGCATAAATCAGAAAATTGCTAGACGACGTTAATTTCACAGAGAAGCTTACCTCAGAGCATGGAACTCATTGGTTAGTGTAGTGAGAGTATTTTTTGGCAACAATATGGATGCAAACTGTCACCAGTTAGTTAATGAACTATTAGATTCCTACAAATCGCTTGGTGTCCGAATGTCATTTTTTACTGAAAATTTGGGAGCTGTGAATGACGAGCAGGGTGAAATATATAATATATAAAATATAAGGACAGTGGAAATTCGTTATCAAGGACGATTTGATCCAGCCATGATGGGTGATTACTACTGGTTTTTGAAGAGAGGAGATATCACCCCTCATAAAAGGTAAAAATAGAATTTAATTAGTATTACGGTCTGATGTGAGCATAAGGATAGTTTTTTCTGCGTTTGTAACGTGAAAAATCGTTAATAATAGCTCGGAAGCGCAATCCTACAATTTCAATCGTTATAAAAAAATACACACTGAGACGTTTCAACATTAATAACATGATTGTGATTACACAACCATTTTACTATCATATTTATTATGGCATTCGAATCATCGATGGCGGATCAAGTAATTCATGTTATCAGCAAACAATCTCAATTAAATTCTTGCATCTACCTCGACTAGCCAAGTGATTAAAGTATACAATATTTCCGTATCATCCGATGAAAAAAATTCACCATCAATCCCTAGGTCAACACTCTGTTGTCAAGTAGCTCTTCAGAAGTTTCAGCTGAATGTCCCTTATTCCATATTGCTCCAAAACCTCCAAAAGCTTTACGTGGTCAAAGTCTTTGAAGAGATCCAAAATCTGTCCTTGCTCCAGAGCGATTTATTATCTCAAAGATAGCAGTTTTAATACTCCTGGCCTTTATGAAGCCATGCTCGTGAAAGTATACCGAACTTACGAAAAACAAATGACAAAATCTTGCAACAATTTTCTCATAAACCTGAAAAAAGGGTTAGAGTAAGATGCTTATATGTGTGTAGTTATTGAATTATTGACATCACCCTTCCTGAATAGGGGTTTTATTAAATTGTCTGGAAATATATCAGGCCACAAAAAAGCTGTCACTCTAATATTACAAGAAATTTCTTCGACAGGCTTTGAAAATAGAACAGAATATCACTTCGAAAGAGTATTCATTAAAGAACATAAATTTCACGTCAACTTCTGTCAATATGTACATTCCGCATTAATGTATTCGATAAGAATAACATGATAGAAATTTATTAGTACAGGAACGCTGAACAGGAAAACAGAGTTCGATTACGAAGAAACCCATCAAAAACTAATAACCCGAACTCTCTCTCCATTCCAGAATGCCACCTTCCTTAAACTACATCGATAAAGGTACATTGCCCGATATCAGAACAACATTTCTACGCTTAATTGACTCTTCCATTCAATTTCACATCCTGCTTCAACCGTCTGCAACCTCTATATTAAAAAGTTTGTTGGGAACTTACAACAACGTTTTCTACTTCACTCCACGGGACTTTGGAAATGCTCCTCAATTATTGAAGTGGATCCACCTGAGCGTGATGTGTCAAAAGTTATCTGAAAGTTTCAGGAGTGTTGAAAAGTTTCGAAAATATGCAGAAATTAAAGAGAAAGGTTATAAACTATGATAAAAACGAGTTGGGGACAGACTGCAAATTATTTGTGGCTGCAATTTCCTCAACCAGCTCTTCATTTTACGGAATTTCCATAAGATGTGAAAATTTCAGTGGTATATCATTCCAAGAAAAACCGAGATTTGATCATTTGAAAGATCAGTTTACATAACTGTACTCTATACTCACGCGGATTATGTGTGTCGCGTGTTGTATCATACAGTGATTGGTTTATTGCCATATTTAGTTTATTATTTCAGTATTTTGAAACAACAAACTAGAGTCGAAATGCTATGAAGGTTTTTAAGTTTAAGAAGCTCATATTGATGATGAACTAGCAATGTTTTTTCTAAGGATAAGGTACCGTGAACTGGGGCTTCTTTGACCCTGAGTGATACTTTGACATACTTTGGGGCTACATTGTCAACGTCCCTTGTAAAAGTAGAAACAGATGATAATTCTAGGTTTTGTTTATATAATTATTGTCAATACGTGCTTCAGCGTTGCGCTGTGTATTGTGCCTTTAATATTTAAAAAAAAAATTTCAAATATGGTTAGAACCTACTGGAAAAAGCTGGGGGGTCGTGCATAAAGAAATCACAGTGAAGAAAACATGCAAAGAGCTATAAGTGAAATGAAGTCCGCTAGATTATCGCAGAAGTCTGCATCTGAAAAGTATAAAATTAATAGAACAACGTTTTATACAAAGTCGAGGAAGAATTGATTGCACAAAGTCTGGGAATTGTAAGTGATTGGGGGTTTCCCTAACTATACGAGGTGTGATAGAAAAGTTCGTGAATGAACAAGGCAGGAATGTACTCCAAGACTGCAATACTCTTCAGATGATGACCTTCTTTTGGTCTCAAATGCATCCTCCAAGAATGATGTGAGCTAGGAGGAATAGAACATAGTGAAAATCTCTGTTCCATCTGCCTGTGTGACTTTCTGCATTACGTTAGAAAGAAGTGGATTTCCTGCGTCAATTGTAAAAATTTGGTTCGTGGACACTGCATAAAGGGCACCAAGAATCGTCGGCATGAATGTCCAAGATTTGATGATAATGAACAATAAGTAATATGTGAAAACAAACATCTTTTTGAAAGAATATTATTTCTGTTTTTTAATTTTTTCATTTGAATTTAGTTCCTTCTTCTGCATGGTAAACTTTTTGATGAATAAATCCTAACTTGGTAGACACCTCTAATTTTTTATGCATACCCGTTCAAAGTATTATGAAATGAAAGAATCTAATTAGCTATGGAAATACTTTGATTTATACCGTCAAATGATGAAAAATAAAAGTTCATCTGGTTATGATGAGATAGCTTTGACGGTTATCAAAAGTTCAAATCATTTGATAGCAAAACCTCTGTCTGTGATTATTTATGCTCGTTTCACCCAAGAAATATTTCCAGATTCTTTAAAGACATCAATAGTGATACCTATTCATAAGAAAGGAAATGTTAACAATATTGGAAATTACGGACTTACCAGTCATCTGAGCGCATTCTCTAAGATATTCGAGAAACTTCTCTCAGTGAGAATAATTAAGATTCTTCGTAAATGTAATATCTTTGCGAATAATCAACATGGTTTTCAGAAAGGAAAGAATACAGAGACTTCAATATTTGAAATGGTCGACACAATAATTTCAGAATTAGAGAATGGTAATCCTTCAATTGGTTTGTTCTTGGACCTCAGTGAGGCATTTGACTGCGTCAATCATGATTTGCTTCTGAAGAAACTGTTTTACTATGGAATCAGAGACAAGCAGCTGGAACTGAACTGGAGATGTGTGCGACAGGGTTCAGAAAGTGAAGATTCAGCTGAATGGTGAAGACTACTTCTCAGCTGGAAAGAAAATAGAGGTGGGGTTTCCCCAGGGAAGTATTCGTGGTCCCTTACTATTTCTGTTGTACATAAATTACCTTCCTGATGGTATTCTGAACAGTCGGCTTTTAATGTATGTGGATGACACAACATCATAGTGTCTAGAAAACAATTAGATGACGCAGTGAATGATATCAGGGCTGAATATGAAAGTGTTTTGAAATGGTGTGAGAATTACCAAATAATTGTGAATTCTGAGAAGACAGAGTGTGTCTTATTTTCGACTTATCATTCAAGGTTGACGTTTCCTGATGCTTTGTCCCTGGATGGTGGCAGAACTTTCTGGGTATTATCCTTGATAGCCACATCAACTGGAGCTCTCAGGTATTGAACATAAGGAAAATACTGAACTCAGTGTTTTCCTTAAATACGATATGCCACGGTATTTTTCGGAGGAATGGTATATTCACATTGACGGGGTTATACGTGAGGGGGTGCCTCCTGTTCTTTCGGAAGCAAAGTTCCTATTCCGAACAATTCAGGAATACTACTACGACTAGGAAAACGATTCCTTTCCATTTTCCCCAAATTCTTCAACATTAATCGAGAAAAATGTCAAATACACGTGCCTGAAATTGTATAATTGTTTACCAAGAAAGCTTCAACAAGTTGACAATTTCAAAAACTTTGAAAGAGAGAACGAACTTTCTAATTGAAACTGAACCTTATAATGTTCAAGACTATTGGGATCACTGTGAGTGTAAATGATTTCTATAATTGTATTTTGTTTTTCTTTATTTTTGACATGTCCTTCTTCATGTACCTGTTTATACATTTATTTGAGAATAAAGTGATTTTTTATTTTGATACCGACCTTTGAGTAGTGGCTAGATCGAGAGCACTTTCTGTCTTTTAGCAATGATGCTTCAAGATGTTTTAAATAAGACGAATAACCATAGGAAATTAAGTCGTCATAAAAGAGTAGATATTTATTGCTGAACCAAAAAACGTAAACAGTGCTATATTATCTAACACTTGTCGAATAAGCGAAAGTTCAGTGTGGTTGCCTACGGATTTGACTTAAGTATAGGTGAGAATCCTCGGGGTTTGAGATCGCAAGCGAAAATCTAAGGGCAGTCAAAGAACGAAGCAGTCAGATGAGAAAGAAGCAGTTCGCGGAGAGGGTAATTGGAAGACAGTTGGCCAAAAGAATTGAAAGAGAGAGACATTAAGACGAGAGGTTGAAAACTTATTTACTGGAGATAAAATATAAAGACGGAGAAATTCAGAAGCTCAGTAATAATTTTTGCGTTGAGTGTTGGTAATGTATTTCTAAGACGTTCAAATATAATTTCAATCTTGTAAATAAACTATATATACTCAGTACAGTCTGCGTTCATTTTGCACTAAGGCCGATTTATGTATCAATAACCGCTAGACATTGACATAAAATAGCCTATATGTGTAACTATTTTTTCACAATAAAGTTTCGATTTTTAGACTCGTAATAGAATTTATAAACTCTGACGTCGTGGGAATAAATGAATTAACTGCCATCCTGAATGCGACAGCCAGCCCAATAAATTGTCTTCCTCGCAAATTGCGAATGACTATTCAATATTGGCTCTTCCCTGGGCGATGACGCCAACGAATTATGGCGTAAATGAGAACGGAATTATTCTCCAAATGCCCGAGATATATCTCAAGAGGAGGGAATGATGAGACGACAATAAAATCCCAAGTGTTCGCTTGTAAGTTACACTCAACCAATGTTTCTTGCTTTCATCATCTCGGCGCCGAATTAAAAGCCCGAATAATTCTTTCCTGATGCGATTATTCGTCCTCGGTAGCATCCTTGCATTCTACCGACGGCTTTGTAGGAACACGCAGCGTATCCGAAATTCTCCGTTGCACAATTTCCTTTTATGTCGCCGAATTTTCACTTCATGTAACGCCGGAGAGGATCGAACGGTTGATTGAAAGCTTTCAGGATTTGTTGCATGAAGGTTCTCTCTGAATTTTTCCGGCTTGTAGATGCATCTCACGAAATTTCTTGTTTTTCACTTTGTTTGGGGTATTACGATTTTTGTTGCTTGTACATTGGGAGGATGTTTGAAATATGAGGTCTCTATGAGTTACATTTCATGCATTTTTCATTTTTTTCGGTATTTATTTCTCTTTTTACATCAATATCTAGGGGTATTGATTATCTCTTCCTTAGTGTAAAATGACAATATTGAACGTCTTGCAAAAACAATACTAATAACACTTGATGCAAAAACAGTTACTGCGTTTCTGAACTTTTTCGTCTTTATGCACTATCTCGTCTAAGTGCGTTCTCTAACTGGTCTGAATGCACTCTGTTTCTAAGTTCTCGGCGCGATATGTAACTCCAGTCTAATTGTTCTAATGGTTTTTTTCGCGATCTGTCCTAAGATTTCCTCTTCGATCTCGGTTGCGCTCCCACCTTTACTTGAGTCGAAGATGTAGGCAGCGTGCGCTTCTGCTTATTGGTACAACTCTCACATACTCTACCGATCGGGCAAGAAATAGAACAATGAGGATGAATCTCAAGACACCCCATCGAAGATATATTATTCCAGAAAAGTGTTGAGGCTCTCTGGTTCAACAATAAATCTATATCCTCATTTCGAAACATCTTGAAGCCGCATGTCGAATAAAGGCTAAGCACAGGAAGTGCTTTCGATCTAGTCGCCACAGGATAATCACCAGCAATTGACCACATAAGGACTTCAATACTCCTGAGTTAAAGTGACCCATACAGGTAAAGTTTTATCTATTACTTATGTAAATATTACTTACAAAGTAGAAACTCAACTTCTACGCTCTAGAAATTGAATTCCGACATATCTTTGAACTTACTTGAGTCGAAGATGTAGGCAGCATGCGCTTCTGCTTATTGGTACAACTCTCACATACTCTACCGATCGGGCAAGAAATAGAACAATGAGGATGAATCTCAAGACACCCCATCGAAGATATATTGTTCCAGAAAAGTGTTGAGGCTCTCTGGTTCAACAATAAATCTATATCCTCATTTCGAAACATCTTGAAGCCGCATGTCGAATAAAGGCTAAGCACAGGAAGTGCTTTCGATCTAGTCGCCACAGGATAACCACCAGCAATTGACCACATAAGGACTTCAATACTCCTGAGTTAAAGTGACCCATACAGGTAAAGTTTTATCTATTACTTATGTAAATATTACTTACAAAGTAGAAACTCAACTTCTACGCTCTAGAAATTGAATTCCGACATATCTTTGAACTTACTTGAGTCGAAGATGTAGGCAGCATGCGCTTCTGCTTATTGGTACAACTCTCACATACTCTACCGATCGGGCAAGAAATAGAACAATGAGGATGAATCTCAAGACACCCCATCGAAGATATATTGTTCCAGAAAAGTGTTGAGGCTCTCTGGTTCAACAATAAATCTATATCCTCATTTCGAAACATCTTGAAGCCGCATGTCGAATAAAGGCTAAGCACAGGAAGTGCTTTCGATCTAGTCGCCACAGGATAACCACCAGCAATTGACCACATAAGGACTTCAATACTCCTGAGTTGAAGTGACCCATACAGGTAAAGTTTTATCTATTACTTATGTAAATATTACTTACAAAGTAGAAACTCAACTTCTACGCCCTAGAAATTGAATTCCGACATGTCTTTGAAAATTCATCATATTTCCAAGAATTTTTTCCTTCAAGACTGTATGGGAAAATCGATGAAACGATTTTGTTTCAACATGGAATTGATTCTAGAGACATTCTTGAAACTTTTAGATATTGATATATGTCAGGCATTTCCCAAATAACTGAATTTCGAAATGGATCTTATGGTACTCACAGAAACGTGAAAGGTTCACGACGTCAGATTATTTACACTCGGAGGATATAAAACTATTTATAATGAAGGTAATTATAATCAAAATAATAGTGCTTATAAAGAACAAGTACAATTATATCTCCGAATTTCACTATGTTGCACAGACTAAAATCAATAAAATAACAATAAGCTTAAATATTGAATTGAATCAGTTCTTACTTGGTGAAAATCCATATTAAATAGATCTAGATATCTAGATGACAATAAGCTTAGACAGCAACAATTTCTTCACAATAACATCCATATATAGATCTCCATCATCCTGTCCTCGTGAATTTTGTGAAAATGAACCTAGAAAGATATATAAAAAATCAATTCATTGATAGTGGAAACTACAAACACATAATAGTCGGAGATATAAACATAAATATACAGTCAGAAAATGAGATAAGCTAGGATTATCTTAATACATTAAATGTTTCACCTATACATAAAGGCGGAGAAAACAATAATGTTTCTATCGACCCATTTCTATTATATCCAAAGTATCTAAGTGATAGAATTATAATATAAAAGAAACACTATCCAGTTTTCTGGAAAATTATAAAATTATCAACGATTCACAGTATGGATTCCGAGAAGCGAATTCGACACAGGATGCAATTGCCCTATTAACATCTATAATAATAATAATAATTTATTCATTCACAATACAGTACAAATCATAGAATATGAATAAATTTCAACCCATCAAAAATTTCATGGGGAGTCAGATACAATTTTGTCTGTCTGTCTGTCTACATAAGGATATATAAATAAAAAAATGTATAAAACAAAACATTAGTCAAACAAACAATAAATAAATTAATTTTGCCAGACAACGTATTTCATAAAAATATATTATTTTAAAAAGTATCATTCAGGCGTTGAGTAGTATGCTTTATTCATTAGGAGACATTTCAGTTCATTCTTGAGCTTAATCCGATTTAATTCTTTCATTCTGGACGGCAGTTATGAAAATTTTTATAGCTCGATGACTGTGTATTTAACTGTGATATATTTATACGATGGTATGGTATGATGAAGTTGTTTTTGTTTCTAGTATCACAGTTGTGATTAAAGTTGTTTTTCAATAGTATGTTCTTATTATCATGGATATACATTACACAGATAAGTATGAGTATGGACGTCATGGTAAGAATTTTTTCTCTGGGGAATAGCTCTCTACATATATATACTTCTTACGCCACATAGTATTCTCAGTAGCTGCTTCTGTTTTATGAATACTTTCTTACTTTCAGACAAATCTCCCAGAAAAGAATGCCGAAGTTAAGGACACTATGAAAGTAGCTGAAGTAAGTAATCTTGGCTGCTTCAACTCCCGCTATTTGCTTTATTCTCCTAACTGCATAGGTAGCTCTTGACAACTTAGGAATCATTTCATCAATGTGGGCAGAAAACTTGAGATTTGATTGCAAAAAGACACCAAGTAGCCTCATGTGATTGTCCGAAGACATCTTTGGCTCAAACAGTAGACTCTGTGTTTTATCACTGTTCATCATAATTCTGTTTGTGCTGAACCATACCTGCGAATTCTTTAGTGTCTTCCTGTCTTTCTCTTCGAATTTCTGGTTGTCTTTCCCTTTATTCAGAAATGAAGTGTCATCAGCGAAGAGGACGGTTTGATCTGATTTCACATTAGCTGGCAAATCATTCATGTATATCACAAACAAAAGGTGACCCAACACAGAACTCGGCGGTACACCATGACTCACAGTCTCCCAAGAAGAAGACCTGCCTCCCAAACTTGTTTTTTGCATCCTATTTGTAGGATAACTTTTCATCAGGTCAACCCCTGATTTTGCAGTATTCAAGCTTGTTTAGAAGCACAGAGTGTGGAATACTATCAAAAGCCTTGGATAAGTCAGATGCCTGTAAACTAGATTTTTATCCCCCATCAAAAGCTTCTCCTATATTTTCAAACACTTCTACCATTCACAATCTTCTTGATGATAATGCACCAAGCCTTTGTGGATCTAGCGAAGGCTTTCGACTCAGTGAGTCATATAGATTTAACCAGATCGATGGAAGAAATCGGAATTATGGGAAATAATCTGAGAGTACAAGAAAGTTACATAGCAGGCAGAAAACAATGTGGTACTATAGACAATATGAAAAGTGAAGTGAAAGATGTTGATTTTGGAGTTCCACAAGGAACAGTATTGGGACCAGTTTTGTTCACGATATATCTGAACAATTTATTCCACCAGAAGAGTACAGGTATTATAATCAGTTTTGCTGATGACACTGCTTTCTTGTATACCGCAGAAACCTGGGACTTAGTTTTCGAAAAGGCTCAAACTGATATAAACAACATGAAAAAATGGTTTGATTCTCGTCTTCTGACAATGAATACAGAAAAACCTAAATATATTTCATTCACATCCAGACCACTGCAAGTTTTGCCCAATTTATTTATCGCTGAACAGTCCACTCCTATAAGACCTGTGCAACATATTGAATACCTCGGATTGATGATTGATTCAAGATTCAAATGGAACATTCATGTACAGAATTTAATGAAGAAAATCAGAGGTTTACTATTTAAATTCAAATACCTCAGACAATTTCTCAATAGAAAACAATTGATGACAGTATATTCTACACTAGTGGAATCTCAGCTGCGATAAGGTATAGTTTCATGGGGAGGTGCCTACAACAATCAAATAAAACCATTGATGACTGTTCAAAAGTGGATCTTAAAAATGATATACGGAAGAGAAAGAACTAACCCACTTGATTTGTTGTATGCAGCAGCTAATGTATTGGATATTTGACGAATTTATTTTTGTTTTGTCATCACCAGCCTCTCAAGCAGTGAGACAGACTGACGATGCAGAGTCCGAGTTAAGTTTTCAGCAGAATGCTAGACAGTCTGAAAGGGTGGGGGAAGATTCAAACAGCCATACAGTTGAATATTAGTTACCATTTATAACCAATAATGAAGTTATTCTTGTGCTTGGCAACTGGAATAATAGCTTCTCTTGTTAATGCATGGTGAATCCTCCATTCCGAAAATTATTTCTGAATAAAGGCCCTACCGTTTTGCCAATTAACAGGGCCATATAACGCGAATATACATACCCAGGCGTAGTCAAGAATAGAACTCTATTCTAAATTACTTTAAACGTCACAGAGAACGAAATCTTTCTCAGGCTCAAGTATAATAATATCCAATGAAGCCGCTGCCAATAATGAACATTTCTCTCCGAATGAATTAATTGAAACGGCAGATAGACCGGTCAATTTAGACATCAAATAGTGATCAAATAAAGAAGATTCCAACAGAGCCACATTTTCGTAGAGATCTTAGGTTTAGCACAAGGAATAAAGTGTCAAAAGTCTCAACCAGTCCCATGGGCGCTAAGGGACTTATTCGGGGCCCAAGGTCAAAATTTTAGGTTTTTTGGATTTTTCTCGAAAACGGTAAGTTTTATCGAAAAATTACTTCAGAAAAAAGTTGTAGACCTTAAAATTCTCTATAAAAATGCTTCCTATGATTTTTTCTCTAAGACCCACTGTTTCCCAGATATTGCGCTTGTAAGAATCACGTTCTACATAATATGCACACTTTTCCACACCACCTTTGAGGTAGTGTACTCGGCGCGTTTTTTTTAATGTGGTATCCCCGGTAGGTCTATTCCACGAACCTTTATGACGTTATTTTCAGGAACAATAATGATTTAATAGTATGAATTAATAGTTATCAGACCAAGCTTGACTTAAAATGTCTTGGTAATTGTCTACAAAACAAATAAATGTTAATTTTCCAGGCTTCTCTGTAATAATAATCCTATTACCATACTTTAATTTCAATCGAATTTTTATAATCCCGTTTTCTAAAGCTACATTTTGGCAAACATTCTTCAGTTCATCTAACGAAAACTGGCAGTCATCGCGACTTTCAATGAAATTGAAAATTTCCCCCATTGCAGAGTTTATAGCCTCACTTTGAGGACAGCCAATTTTACCGTCAGTATTAGCTCTCAGGAAGGATTTGTAACAACTGTCATGGTATTTAGCGTCAGCAGGAACTAAATCACACTGAAAATTAATACGCGCAAAGACAGCTTTTGACACATCATCAGAACGATCTTTAGCTAATTTTAAAATGGAATTTTTGAATGTAAGTGTAGAAACTTTATAAATTTTTCGGCGATAATTCTTCGCTTTCTTCTTTTCTGCTTCTTCATCCGCTTCATCGCCACAAAATAAGCAGTGCTTTTTAAAACAGAAGCTGGATTCGCTTATTCGCGCTCTAGTAAGAGGTGGACTTACTTTTGAAGTACTGGCCTGTTCTTCCTCACGTTGTCTTTTTGATGCAGAGATTGAAGTTTTCCGGGTGTATGATTTTCTGCAATCCACGTGAATTGTAACGGACTGTTGGCTTCTTAAATAATCAGCAAACTCATCACTTCTCGCAACACTTGCATCGATTAAAGTTGGCATTCCATGACTGACCACTACAGTTTCATCTTCAGTCAAAAGTTTATTACAAATAAAGCAGAATTGTGACTTTTTTTTAATTGATCAGCACTAACTACAATAGTAGACGCTTGTAATAAATACGTATAGTAATTCGAACTGCTCGTTCAACAATAAAAGAAGCAGGTATACGTGAACGACACCACACGGACAAAAGAATAGGCAGATGTTATTCAAGGCCAGATGTTATTCAAGTAGAGGGGATTCGGTAAGGGACCGGCGGTCTTCTTAGAATATATTTTCTTAGAATAGTATAATGTATACATAAAAGAAACACGAGTACGCATTTTTGCTTGCTTGAGTACCTAAATATGTATATACGTGGCATATGTGTGCATACTAGTAGAAAATGATTCTTACAAGCGCAATATCTGGGAAACAGTGAGTCTTAGAGAAAAAATCATGAGGGCCATTTTTTAGAGAATTTTAAGATCTATAACTTTGCTCTGAATTACTTTTTCGATAGAACTTACCGTTTTCGAGAAAAATCCAAAAAACCTAAGGCTCCTAATAAGTTATATTCGAGCAGGCCGTGTCTGGTAGAAAAAGTTGTTGCATTGGCCATCGAAAATACCCAGGGCTTCCCATCTCCACGGCATCACCTTCATATTCAACCGCACGCCCCAATAAATATCCCCGATATTTCTCGCATAACCATATTATATGCGCCCCAGGAGCACAGAGTTTGATTTCAGACCACGAATCGGTTATAATTTATTTTATTTGTGCATGAATGTAGCAGCTGCTCTCCATCGAAATATTCATTCCGTGTTCATGAGATACAAAAAGGAATTTCCAATGCACGTCTGATTGTGTGTTTATCTTTCCGACAAGCACCGCACGCCTGGATGTCAACTCCAAACAGCTGTGCAACCCCCTTCGGATCCGTCAGTGTCGATATGGAGGAAGGAATTTGAATGCGGCGTTTTTTTGGGGATGGATTGGTGGCAGTAAATTGACTCGAACATACGTACGTACGTATTGGAAGTGTCAGCAACATAAACTGGAAATTGATTCCCACCGAGGACGTACAGCTGGAAAAAGTTCAGTGGTGTTCGGTGACAAAACGCTTTGGACCAAAAAATTTTGATCAATATTAATCCGCTCCGATCCCTGTTTTGGCAGATGAGTTTGATTACCTGGGGGAAATGAACTGCTCATCAAAAGTTAAAGATATTGTTTTTACCCAAGATGCATTTTTTCCGTATCATCTTAATATCTTTTTTCATTTAAACAGTTATTTAACGCTCTAATGGTCATTTGGAACAATTTGAGACCGAACACCTGCTGATTATATGCAGAATAGGAACTATTCTTGTAGACAGCAATATCATTCGGACACCTTGGAGAACAATATTCCAGGAAAACCTCAAAGATGAGTTCTTGCGTAAATCTCGGACCTCAAGCTTATTGTAAAACTGTGTTATATTGTAAATAAGAGCCACTTTTTAATTGTAAAGTTGAAGTAAATAGATAGGCAGTAAGAGTTTGCATTTTAACCATCAGGTTGACAATTTGGGATTCTTTCAGGAAGGACAAGTATTATTTATCTTCTCATTGGCTCACTATGAGGCATTTTACGAAGTATGGTGTTTCAAGTGCGGACGGACAGAAATCGTTAGCTCCAATTAGTTAGTGTTTTGGTTTAATTTCCTTTCATATTTTTATCGTAGCCTTCGCTGTGGTAGGTTAGCGATTTTAGTTTCACTTTTACTTAGTAGTCTTCAAAATCTACCCAAAAGCAAGTTGTGTGATAAGGATATGCCCTATAATCGCGTAAAGCGAGAACCACTTCCAAGAGTTGAACCCACCCTGCTTCCAGTTTCAACTTCAGTTCGAAAACCTATACCGTGACTGGTAGCAGCGAAGCACTATCTAACCTCTACTGACTCTGCAGTGTCAGTACCCTAGTTGTTTGGGACGCAACTCATCTATTGGACAGAAAAATCCGAAGATTTACTGCAGTAGGGTAGAGAAACGCTAGTTCTAAGAGTGTAAGTCTTGTGCTGCGACAGATACTCTTGTCACTGTGTTGAAAAATGCAATTCAGCCTTCCATTTCACCTTTGCGGTGGAACTAGGGCCCCTGTTGGATGAACTTTCCACCGCACGGGTCCAGTGACACGGCGCGAAAGTCACTGCTTTAGGCATCGAGACTTAATCCTTCATTTCATCGAAGTGAAACTAGGATCTGAGTCAAGAAAAGCACCCCCACCACGTCAAGGTACAGAGACAAATGAGGGGCGAGTCTGAGGAATATCGACATAAACATGATCACCATCTTGCTGGAACCACATCTCTTTCAATTCAATATAATGAATTTCAAGCCAAAATAAATCAGTAATCATTTGGCTATAGTGATAAGAATTGATAGTTTCAAAGAGAACCAAATTGCATACCATACGGTGCTTTTTTGTTGATGTAATGGTCTCTCAGCAGTACAATAGAAATATTTTCGGTCCATCGTGCATTTCGATGATGTATGAGCCTTAAGACAGCAGTAACAGATCCTGCCTCTTCGAAAGTTTTCACTGTGTTACCAATTATACTCACAATGGTCCATACCATTGTTCAGATACTGAATTGTTTCAGCCGTTACTATTTGGTAGTTGATCATAATTAAAATAAATTTTAGAAATTACTTTGTTTCACTACCAATGAAAAGATACTTTGGTAGCATAAGTCAAGAAGTGGCCAATAGTTTTTCGAAATCAGATGTCAATATTGCTTTCAAAACGCGAAACAAATTATCATCGGTATTATTTAAAGCAAAGGACCCCACTCCAAACATAAACAAATCAGGAGTTTATGAGTTATCTTGTTCCACGTGCAGTAATAAATATATAGGACAAACAGGACGTTCCTTCAAGACGAGGTTCAACGAACATAAAATGAGTTTCATGAAAAATAAACAAAATTCTACTTTTGCCACTCATTGTCTAGAAAGCGGTCATTCCTTTCCCACAATAGATAATCTTTAAAATTTACATGTAGAATTAAAAGGGAAGAAACTCGATTATCTAGAATCTGTTGAAATGTTCAAATTAGTTCACAATACCAATAATGTAAAAATAATGAATGACTGTACAGAGACATGTAAATCGAAAATATTTGAGATATCTAAAAAGTAACATCTGTTTAAAACCTTTTTCAACGAACATAAAAAGAATTTAATGAAAATTAAATAGAAATTCAACTTTTGCCACTCATTCTTCAGAAAACAATTCCTTTCGTCAGAAGAAAATCTTAAGAAAATTTTACATGTAGATTCAAAAGAAAAGAAACTTGATTATTGAAATTTTCAAATTCGTTCACAATAAAAAAAATAATGAATGACTGTACGGAGCTATGTAACTCCAAAAATTATTTGAGATATTTAAATGGGTACCATGTGTTTAACAACCTTCTTTGTCGATTGCCGACATTCCGATATCTGTTAGAAGGCACCCCTTTTTTAACCCTGTCTTTATCACGTTTCGCTTGTAAACATCGGTACCAATATTAGGTGTTACCTAGAATCTATTGAAATGTTCAAAATTTGTTCACAATAAAAATAATGTAACTAAGCTTGTACGGAGCTATGTAAATCCGAAATATTTGAGATATACAATGAAAATAAGGGAGCTATGTAACCCCCAGAAATATTTGAGATATTTTAATAAGTATCATCTGTTTTAACAACCTTCTTTGTCGATTGCAGACATTATGATACCTGTTAGAAGGCCCCTCCCCCCCTTCTTACTCTATCATTTTTGTTTAAATACTTCTGTACCACTGTTGGGTCTGATGATGGGATAGTTCATTTCCCGAAATTCGATTGACAAGAAAATCTGTAATATACATTCTGTCAAGAAAGTACCGGGAATTATCGGTTTTTTCCTAGGTTGGTACCACTGTCCTTAATTACTATGCCAAGCTTGAGCGGGATCTGTCAACTAGTGTGTTTGCTACAGCTGATTTAGTCAGTCGATGTCAGAGTGCGTGCCGATTTTTACTAGGGGTCATTACGTTGAGCAAAGAATTTGTTTAAAGTTTTGTGTTGCAAATGAATTTTCGTGTGCCGATGCATTGAAAATGTTGCAAAAGGCCTTTGGTGATAATGCTCTATCGAAAACTCGTGCATATCAGTGGTACAAAGCCTTCAAGGACGGTCGTGAAGTGGTCGAAGACTTGCCTCGGTCCGGACGCCCATCGACGGCTTCGATCGAAGATAACGTCGATAAAATTAAGGAAAGGGTGCTGGAAAACCGTCGTACCAGCTTGAGAGAGATAGCACATGATCTTAAGATATCCCACGAGTACGCACGTACGATTTTGATTGATATTTTGGGCATGAGAAAGGTGGCCGCACGACTCGTACCGAAAGACCTGAATTTTCTTTAAAAACGTCATCGCGAACAGGTTGCTTCAGACATGCTGGATCGCTGTAATTCCGATTCTACATTCATGGAACGCATTATAACTGGTGATGAGACCTGGGTCTACGAGTACGATATACAAACAAGCCAGCAATCATCGGAATGGGTGGCAAAAAATGAGCCGAAACCGAAAAAACCACGCCAAAGCCGCTCGAAAATGAAGGTGATGCTCATTGTTTTCTTCGATATCCGTGGCGTGGTGCACTACGAATTCGTTCCAGAGGGTCAGACGGTAAACAAGGAGTATTACCTAGGCGTTATGAAACGTTTGCGTGAGCGTATCCGTAAGAAGCGGCCAAATTTGGGGGCGAACAACTCATGGATTTTGCATGACGATAACGCGCCTTCTCACCGAGCTACGATTGTGACTGACTTTCTCGCCAAAAACTCAACAAACGTGCTTCAGCAACCACCGTATTCGCCGGATTTAGCTCCCTGCGACTTTTTCCTCTTTCCAAAACTAAAATTGCCCCTTCGTGGCACCCGTTTTGAGTCGATTGAAGCCATAAAACAAAATTCGGCACGAGAGCTAAAGTCCATCCCGGAAAGCGCCTATAAAAAATGTTTCGATAATTGGAAGTACCGTTGGCATGGATGTATTGGAGCAAATGGAGCCTATTTTGAAGGCGACCCAAGAAATTTTGACGGTTTAATGTAAAAATGTTGTTTTAATTGAAAATTCCCGGTACTTTCTTGACAGAGTAGTAATTTTTTTATTGGTAGTAAAACATAGTAATTTCTACAATTTGTTTTAAACATAGCATTGTGTCGACCATAAGCTGCCCGTAATACACGAAACGTACCTACTACAGAATCATTGTTTTTGTAGTAAGTTTTCATAAATTTCACACATTCAGCAATAGACAAAAGATCCATATTGTTAAATGGCTAACCTTCAGCTGAACATATGAAGCTTCGGATCGCAGTTCTGTTATACGGAAATATGAAATCCGGATCACGAAATGGATAACCCATTATAATCATCGAGATGAATTGAATAATATTGCTTATTGACAAATAAATTAGGAACAAGATTTGGTGCAGTTTTTATTGAAGAATGAAAGGATCCTCATACATAAACAGGGAAAACGGCATTTCTTTGGATAGACAACCAGAAATTGGTAGTACAGAGAAGACAATTTCCATACATTGAAGTAAACTTCGTCAAGAAATAATACATCCTTCTTCTATTCCCTCCATGACTGCCCTATTTCTCTCACAATAGACAGCTTCTTCTCACAATATACGGGATTCATACTTGCACACCCCCTAACACCATTTCTCCTGATTCCCCAGAAAGAATAAAACTCCTCATGAGTTCCCGGAGCGTATCTTTTTGCTAGACCGTACAACAGGAATAACGAATCGACCTGACACCGCCCGGAAGTTACGGACCGGAAGTGAATAATATCTGGAATCATTATCGATATTCATTTTCGTTTCGCGATATTTATCACAGATATGCGTTCCTTCCGATCTCCTGGGCGTCGGATTGAAGTATATTTATCTTCGGTTCCTGACTTATTTCGAAACGGAACTGACGTCGGATCGTTTATATCTTTCACTTCTCTGACGTCGCAAATTGGAAACCTGTTCGTCTTATCCGATGCGACCTTTATGGGTTTGTTAGTTCTTCGTTATTGAGGGAGCCGCGGTTTCCAGTGAAGGAATTGGGGTTTGTCGCAGAGGTTCTTCTTGTACAGGATGTCCCAAGGAAAATTACGACCTTTGTCAAATAGGCATTTTTAAATATCAACGTACAGATCCATTTATTGTACAGTTAATAAAGTATAAATTGTAAGCACTCTTAGTCTATATAGTTCCTTGCTTCAACGCCAGAAGCGCTGGTTTGCGTGACGTTGATGCGTAGTTATGTTTTTCTTATCGACGATGTCGACATCCATTTTGAACATCTCAGTTGAATCTAATTGATTGATGACTTGATGGAATTGTACGAGTTGGATTGTCGTACTCACTTTTGAAGAATATAGTATCAATGAATGTTGGATTTTTCAATTATATTTGATTGTTTATACCTGGGGAAATTATTGGTACCTAAAATTTTGATTTTTGGGGTTATGTTAATAATATAATGATAATTTCATTTGATTTCTCAACTTAACAATATTCTAAAATATATAGTGCAAGTAACATCTGAACAGAGGCTCTTTAGACAGGTCGCTGTAAGTTCTTGAGAAAATGAAATAAAAGATACAAGGTTTTCCCCTGAAACGTCGTGACGGTAATTTGAAACTATTTTGCAAACTAAAACAAAAAACCTCCCAATGAATAAATAAGACAACAAAAAAAAATCACTGACCAACCTTCTTCTGACTATGCATCGTTTTGAAATTTGTGAGCTTGTACCTTGTACAATGGTCATGATCGGTAAGATGCAGTTTTATCCTTTTGAACAATATCAGTTAGTTTTAAAAAGTAAAACTGTCTTATATCTAATACTTTTGATATTCTAGATAATTCCACTGAAGAAAACAAGAAGGACTTTCCACAAATGATGCTGAGAACCATCCTCTGAATGGCATGGTACTTCTCCAAGTGAACATTGTGCACAGCTCCCCAGCAACATTTCCATATGTTAATTACGATTGTACCAAGGCAAAATATATGATTTTCATATATTTCGATATTCATGTGTTTTTCAAATATTTAAATATGTGTAGTAGTCCACGCAGTTTCCTTGTCAAGTAACCACAAAGATAGTCTCATCTCATATGTGTGTCAATATATATGCCAAGGTATTTAACATGGCCTTCTTTAATTTCATTGATACACACTTTTTCATCGACTTTCAGGGGTCCCAAATTTGGAAGACTGGATTCATAAGATGTGAAAGGTATCGGGTGTTTTTTTGGAGTGATAGAACTTGAAATTAAAATAAAACACATTTAAATTAAGATTGAAACCAATTTTTTTTTATTTGAAAGATAATTTTATGACATTTATGTTTTAAAAATAATTTCCGGTATAGGTCCACTAAGACTAGCTCTGAGGAACTGCATTCGACCAGACCAATGTTGGACCACTTTTTCGAGTAATTCAGGCCTTATTTCATCAATGACACGAGTTATTTTGGCTTCCAAAGCGTCTATTGTTTCTGGTTTATCAGCATGAATCAATGAATTGACATAATCCCAAAGAAAGTAATCCAGTGGAGTTATGTCGCATGATCTTGGAGGCCAATTAATTGGAACATTTCTCGAAATAATGTTATCACCAAATCCTTCTTGCAATAAATCAATTGTTACGGTCGCAGCATGAGGTGTAGCACCATCTTGTTGGAATCAAAACACTTCTGGGGCGATACCATTCAAATTTTGAAACAAATAATCATTGATCATCGATCTGCAGGATGCCATCGAACCTGCAGAAGTTCTTAAGGATTGTTTTCACTCCATATACGGCAATTTTGCTTGATTACATAGTCGTTCAACTAGAAATGAGCTTCATCACTAAACACAAGTTTACGATAAAAAAGTGGATCAACTTCAAGTTGTTCTAGTGCCCAATCAGCAAACAAAAGACTCTTATTATGGTCAAATGGCTTTAGTTCTTGAACCAGTTGGATCTTATATGGGTGTTGACCAAAATCTTTACGCAAAATTTTCCATGTGGTGGATGCACAGAGTCCAACTTGTTATGAACGTCGACGAATAGACGAATCTGGATCATCATTAACATTATGACTTACAACAGCAATATTTTCTTCTGTGCGTACAGTTCTTCGTCTGGTTGTTGTTGTTGCATCGAGTAGAGGAAATGTTGTCCGAAATCTATCGATAGTTAGGAAGTTTTCTTATCATTGAGTGTTAGTCCATTCGGATAAAACCAATTTGAAACATCACCAAGATAATTTTCTACCTCTACTCTTAGCCCTTCCCATCTTGTTTCTTCGAAGATTACAGCCATATCATCTGCGAAAGCTAAGATTCTTCCATAGATGTTACTAGTCAATAAATCAATCACGTAGATAAGGAACAGGATTGGACCCAGAGCCGTGCCTTCTGGGACCCCACACGTAATCATATTTTTCAGATCATCTGTATCAAATGCTTTGGTCGAGGGCAAATAATATCGATATTATTCGGATTAACCGTCTTTTTTACTTCCGTAACATTTCCATTGAAGGTCACTACATTTTTGACTTTAAACCAGCACATATATTTAAAAGCTGTTTGATACATAGAATATGATAACTTTCTGCGGATTTTTTTTTATATTTTCAGAGAACACAGGAACTTTGTTGTTTGAACTTCAGCGGAATGACGAAAGGAAAGCCTAATGCGACACTTCAAAAGGAAAGTGTTGACAGATGAAACAATGAAATAATAAACTATTAGAGACATCTGTTATCAAAATATAGAATTTAATTCACTCTTCATTGAAAATGAAAATGAAGGAATATCGAATGTTTATATTTGGATGTTTACCTTTTTTTTTCAGTCACTATAAATTTCAAAACGGACGTAATTTGCTTCATATCCTTCTTCTATACGCAATAAACGTTTGTGGCAAACGCGTTGTTCTCCCATGTAGTGCCCAACTTTCACTAACCCTTAAATGTCAACCGCACAAACAGGGGTGGGTTCGATTTGTTCGTGAATTTTTGAACCTTCTTCATTACAATATCATTTATTTTCAAGTGCCAGACCTGAAAATTCTCGAAATAACGTCGAAGAGCCAATCAGAACTAATATTTTAAATACTCTGTATCAACTTTCTACTGTCTTCAATCAGTACTGTTTGAATTTAAGTATCTTCAGCTTTCGAATATCTTTTCAATAAGGAATATAATCTATGGTAATAGAAAGTTCTACATATCGAGACAGTTCAACATATAGTCCGTTAAGAAAGTATCCGTAATTTAATATTTTTCATAATTTCAATATACTTGTTTTTTGTAACATTCTAAGACAAAAGTAATATATAAAATAGGTTGCGCAGATAGTCGGCTATGGCCAAAGTTGCATGGCAACACTATTTGTCAAATATTGTTGATTGTCAACAGGTAAACAATTTATGAAATAATGTCCCAACTAGAAAAAAAAACAGGTAAAATATTTGTATAGAAAAGGTTATCGAAACGTTAAAAAATTAGTGCAATTGACTGAATCGAGAAAAAGTGCTGTATATGAGACCAAAAAGAGGATAAAAAATGGCATGGATATGAGGCATAGACCAGTTTCAGAAAGACCGTGTAAGATTAAAAGAAATAATTTAAACGCTTTATTGGCCTAAAAACGACACAATCAACGCCTGAGGTTTCGCAAATTGGCTAACATATTTGGTAATCAACGAAATATAAAAAAAAGTATGTCCAGAAACCGTCCGCATGTCACTGAAAAGGTAAGGCTACATATCAAGGAAACCAAAAAAAAAATCCTTATGCTGACACCTTCACATAATTTCAGATAATTTTAATAATGTCTTTATATCTGATGAAAGTTGTTTTCAACTTGGTGGAAATCACTTAAAAATCCTATCAAAACAACCTGTTACCGTTCAAATTTCCAACCAAAATAATGTTTTAGGGAGCAATATATCAGTAAGGTGCTACGCTGATGGTACGATTAATAGTGAAAAGTACGATTTTCTCCTTTATATCCAGAGGTGTGGCGTTTTCAGCAGGATAATGCAAGATGCCATACTTCGGCCTATACTCACGCTGGGATGCAAGAACACCAAGTGACAACCATTTCATGGTCAGCAGCTTCATCAGATCTTAGTCCCATAACTCCCAAAACATATGGGGATTAATGAAGATTGAAGTTGAACGAGCAGCGCCACTAAATAAAAATGATTTCATCCAGTCAGTTTTGGTCAGTCAATAAATGGTAAGTAAGATGAGTATTTTGTTATAATTTCCTAATTCAAGAATTGAAAATATTTACTGAATTGTTATATTTTCAAATAAATCCGATTAGGTTTCTTTGATCGCTGGGACATAAGTAGCAGATATGCGCTCTATTCGAAAATTGTTGGTTTCTCGTCAGTGCCCTGTAATGTGCAAAGACATCTGCCACGCACCTATTTTCGCTCTGCACGGGAACACCAATATATTTATCATACACCAGCGCCATATTTACACAACATATCTTAGCTTGTTATACAGTTGTATGTTGCGCTGTCTCGATTTCTAGAACTTTCATCAAAGCTAATACTCCTTATTATTCCAGATGTTAGTCCAGATTATCAGCCGAATTAATTTATTTAAATTCGAATATCTCGATATTAATGATTCACCCTATACACACCTGAACTTCATTTTATATTATCCGAGCCTAGGACTAATGTAATGTTGCAGTGATCTATCTATATCAGGGAATCATTAAATAAACATGGAATACAGGCGTAGAATGACTTTATTATTATGATGGGTTCTTCAAATGAATGATTGTGATCCTCGGTATGATTCCAGTAATATTCTACGGTGGATTAGCCTGAAGTTTCATTGATCTTTATTAGGACATCAAAAGAAACATCGAATGGTTAGTTAGATAAATGAATGATATTGATTTCAGCTTTTCCTTCACAAAACGAGAGCATCAAATATTTCTGCTTTGGTCATCACGCTATAATCTATTTTAAGCAGACCTCATTTGATATGAATTTGTGTTGATTAATATATATTATTACGATTCGACTATTCGTGCACTTCAATGTGGTTTTATAATTTAGATGCGGTGGACGGAATAGGCGACCTTTACACGCTCTGGAATATTTAATTTCCACAATTCCCATCTTTGGACCTATAATAATCCACAGGCAAGTGATACGACACATAACCAACATGAGTTCAGGGTTAATGTATGGCAAGCCATGATATGGAAGATATGGAAATTTTGGGCCGATATAATTCCAGAGAATTTGAATTTTGGCAGTTCCAAAAATCTTCTGGAAACTGAACTTTTTGATTTATTGGAAGACATGCCTCTGAACCAAGGGCTCCACATTTGGTTTTACATGGACGCTTGTCCAGCAGAAAATAGTAACAGAATAAATGGAAGTTCATTTTGAAGAAAAATGGATGGGAAGATTCGGACCGATCAGATTGCTTGCTCGAAGTTCCGACCTTACACCTCTAGAGTTCTTCCTGTGTGTTAAAAGATATGGTATATATTAACTCAAATTTTTACTCGTGACCAGCTTATCTAAAGAATACATACGTGCTGCAAAAATCTAAGGCAACGATGGGGAAAATTGAAGATTCTATCTGAAAACGATGTAGGCTTTGCATTAGAGAAGGTAGCAGGCATTTTCGGATTCAGATAGTGTACATCTCACTGTTTGTACTTTTACAGTTTCACATCTTTTGTCCAATGAAAGTGAAGATTTAATATAATGAAAAAGATCCATACCAGAAGGATAGAAGCATTTGAAATGTGGATGTACCGTACTGGGAATATCGTGGATAGAGAGAGTGACGAATGTGTAGGTTTTGCGAAGAACGTAGAGAGAGAAAGAATTGATACTTACTATTCAAAAACGCACACTGCATTACCTGGGACATGTTATGAGGGTAGATTAATACCAATTACCACAACCAGGGAAAGAAAATGGGCAAAAGATCCATAGAAAGAAGGAGGAACTCATGGTTGAAGAACTTAAGAGAATGGTACAACTGCCAACTTTTTAGATCTGTAGTATCAAAAATACACTTAGCTTTGATGATAACCAAACTTCGGAATGAAGAGGGTACCTAAAGAAGAAGATCAATAAAATACTTTTAGAATCCCAAAAGGCCGTAGCCATTATTTTTCCAGCAGATGGGGTGACTTTAAACTTCCTTGGGGGCTGCACACCGTATTCAATCTACTACATGGAATCCTGTTTACTCTCAGTTATAGTGATGAATCCACGTCTCATCCCCAGCTAGTTGAAAATAGTCGATTGGTCTTCTCCACAGAGCTCTAAAAACTCCTTACAGCACTCGATTCACACTTGCTTCTAAGGTGCGGTGAGCATTCTCGGCCCCACCTTGCATTGACCTTTGATAGGTCAAGATGGTTATGAAGGATAGAATGGTTGGTACTCTTGTCTCTGTTATCATCTTGATTTTTATTCTTACATCTTCAAGTACCAGCTTTTCCACTTCACATTTGCTTCAGTGGTGCCTCTTACATGCCCGCCCGAACGAGGGTCATGCTTTTTCTGCCTCTTTTGAATTCACCTAACCACTTTTGAACGGTGGATAACGACGGAGCACAGTCTTGGTGAACAGTAACAATCTCTTCATGAATGATTCTCAGACTTTTTCCCTGTTAAGTGAGGAACTTTATAACGGATCATCGATTTTCTTTTCACTTGTGGCGTCGGTCATTCTGGTCGTATTTCACTGAAGACACCTAGAAAGTTTATGATCGTAAATTAATGAAATTTCCTATTTATACTTTCAGGTAGGGTCATTAGTAAATGAGATAATGATATTACTCACATTATAAGCAACTCAACCCGATACCAAAAATACATTGAAGGCCCCTCGTATATTGTAGAAGTTTTAAGATAATAATTTTGATTTCGGACATCCATTGCCTGAATTCTTTACATACACAATATATTCTATCCTGAAAAACAGAAAACTCCTTGAAAATTAATACAAAAATAATTTTAACAAATGTCTAACATATACTGTGAAACAGAGACAATAATCATGGATTGAATATGAATTCACAATTTCTTCATATACACAATATATTCTAACGTGAAGTGATCTTAAAAAACAGAAAACTTCACGCAATGAATACTTGTCTCTTGAAAAATTAATTTGAATTAAATTTAAAAATATATATACAATTAAAAATCTCGTTAAAAACTAAAGTTAAAAAATTATCTTGTGTATAACACGACGTTTCGGTCAGTAAAGTATCTCTGATCGTTATCAAGTGTCAACTGAAAATGGTCGTGGCGACGCGTCTTTATATATCCCTAGTTTAATGATGATGGAGGGGGTGGGGGTATTCTCACGTTCTGCATTCAATTGAATAGGGGGAGCCATATGGGAGGGACTTTCACGCTTGGGTGGCTATAGACATTTCGATTTTGTTTGATGAAGACTGCTTCTTTGAACTTGCGCTTTTTCCAGTGGATAATCTTCGCTTGATTCCATTGGATATTATGATGCTCGTCCCAGGTATGCTCTGCTATTCCTGATTTGGTCGTTTCTCCTCGGATTGTATGATTTTTTGTTCTTTGACCCTGACCTCCAAGGGTCGTTTCGTTTCTCCTATATAGGTCGCTCCGCATTCACAAGGTTTCGAGTAGATGCAGTTCTTGTAGTCTATTGATTCTTCCGGCTTGGTTTATGTGAGAAAACTTCTTAAGGTATTATCTGATTTGAACGCCGTCTGGATGTTTTAGTCATGAGCTATTCTGATAAGCCTTTTACATATGGTATTGATATTCTTGTCTCGCCCTCTGGAAATTCAGACTTTTCTGTTTGCTGGTCGCATTTCTGTATAATATCTTCAATTATTTTAGGACTGTTACCATTCGCTGAGAGATCCTTCTTGAGATGGATCTTGTGAATGCGGAGCGACGTATATAGGAGAAATGAAACGACCCTTGGAGGTCAGGGTCAAAGAACACAAAAATTAAACAATCAGAGGAGAAACGACCAAATCAGGAATAGCAGAGCATACCTGGGAAGAGCATCATAATATCCAATGGAATCAAGCGAAGATTATTCACTGGCAACAACACTGGAAGAAGCGCAAGTTCAAAGAAGCAGTCTTCATCAAACAATATCGAAATGTCTATAGCCACCCAAGCGTAGAAGTCCCTCATATATTTCCAGGTTAGAATATATTGTATATGAAGAGAATTCAGTCAATGGATGTCCGAAATCAAAATTATCAAAATACTTTGCCTTCAACTTTTAAGATAATGTTCTAAAATCAATGTTATTTTAATTTCTTTTACCAAGTGTCGACTCGCATTTTAATTTATTTTTTACCACAAATGCTGGTAACAGATCGATGAATAATGAATTATTGATAACCGTGCTTATCTGCATTGTATTGGACCATTTCAACGAGGTGTGAAGGAGAGTTTTGAACTCATATCCAGTTTCATCCCGATCGTAAAATTTCCAGGCGAAAGCTGATAACATTCTTATGCTTATTGAGTTAGCGAAGCAGAGACGAGACGGATTCTGTTTTCTCAACGTGAGAGCAGACGGATCGTATTTCATAATGAAGAATGCAAAGAATATGAAATACATGAAGTATGTATAGACTTCTTATACCTCTTGGCCTTCCTTCGCCACTGGAAAATATATTGCACTTGTGTTTGTGTATCTCCCCCATAATATATTGTTGCCGAAATTGCCTCTCAAGTATTTCACATACCCTTTCAGCACAATAGCCATTATCCCGCCTTATCCCTACAGACATGTTTGTGCTTCTTCATGAATGAAAATTTCAATTTATTCTCCGAGTGCTTCCGCATTGTATCAAAGTCGAAATCCAGATAGTCGGGCGGCCAGCAGTATAACCATTTTTGCTGGCCTATTGAAGTTTGCGATGCATGATGCAATCGAATTATCCAAATTGAAAGCTATATTGGAATTCTTTTGAATATGGGCTTTCGGTTTGGCTTTTTCGCGGCGGAGATGGGTCACGATCCTTGAGCGAACTAATATTGAAATTTTTCATGAGTTCAGGTATGGATGAAGGTATTTTCTGTTGCTGGTTCGACTATTTGATTTGTAAACGGCCTCTCTTGTACCAAGCCAATAATGAGAGCCATTTTGATCCGAAAGGCTAGATCGAAAATTGAAGAATTAGAAATGGAAAATTTCCAGATTGTTCGTATATATGTATATTGAGCAACAAGATTAGAAAATCAAAGGTTTACTAAATGATTATAGCTGTTGAGTACGAGTGAGCGCAGCTAACGAGTAACTCAAAAGCGATATGAGTTTGTTTTAACTATTATTTCGCATTTTGTGTCCCTCTAGAAAGTATCCGGAAAAAAACAGAGCTCATTTGTTATTATTTAGTATATATAGGGATATTGATTTTTATCGTCGTGCATATCGCAGTGAATATTATCCGCTGAAAAGTTTTGAAACTCTAGTGTGTTAAACGTAATCAAAAATTTTGGGAATTGACTCATAGTGTGTGTAAATACTTAACTACGTAGATTGACAGAAAAAGAGTGGTTTCTTCCAATTTATAAGAAGAAAATATACCCTTGTTTACAACTATACTCCTGAGGTATAATCTCACTTCACCGGGAAGATAACAGGATTAGACGAACACATTGTCTAAGGGAGATCATACACGCAATTTATTCCTATTATGGAATTAGAACAATTGGAAGCGATTAAAAAATTACAGGAAGAAATCTATAGGAACAGAATTGAGATAAAATCTGCTCTAGAGGCCAGTGATATCAGACTCTTGTTGAAGATAGAAGAGCTGGGAAAAAAAACAAAATCTCGAAATAAAAAGAAAATAAAAAGCTTAAAAGTAAAGTGGAAGTGCCGGAGAAAAGGTCAAGAAAAAACAACATTTTGATATTTGGGCTGGAAACATCCGTAGAAATAACCGTAGTCTCAGTGGCGAAGAAACTCAATGGGCTGTTAGGAGTTGATATTGAGGAAAGGGATCTGAATAATATTTACCGCTTGAATAAATCTAAGAAGTCTCCAATTAAAATAGAATTTATATCGTATATGAAAAGGAGTGAAATTTTCAAGCAGTGCAAAAAATTGAAGGGGACCGGTGTCGCAATCTCTCATGACTTAACCTTTGAGCAAAGACGGGAACAAAAAGTGCTGAGGGGGTATTTGAATAAGTCCAGAGAAAATCCCTCAGATCATGCTTTTATTAAAGGAAATAAATTATATGTTAACAATAGACCTTATACTGTCGAAGAATTGCAGGAACCCCAAAGCTTGCAGGAACGTGAGGCGAGCAGCGCACCTGCAACACCAGACATTAAGAGGGTAGAAAAAGAACTTCACATTCAGGGAAAAGGCGAACGGGACCAGGAAAAACCCCTAAAGTGTTCTCAAGATCCGAAGAAGAAACTTCTACCCAATATTCCCAAGAAGTGACCCCAAAGAACCCATGAAAGCAGGGACTCCACTGAGAGGTAGAACAAGAAATTATCGCCAAAATAAATAATTCTTCAAATAAAAAAGAGAGAAATATTCAATATATATTTTACGAATATAGGTAAAAGTTACGCAGAAAAAATTAACAAGCCCTCTACTCCAAAACCCAAAAAGAACATTAATAGGAACTCTTTTTTTCTAAGTCCAGTCGAAGAGAAGGAAATTTCAGATATAATCGATTCCCTCAGATGTGGAAATCCCCTGGATTTGATGGTATCAGAGCTGAGCATCTAAAAAAAAACATTTAAAGAAATCACAGCTCTTTTAACAGCCATATTGAATAGAATATTTAATACGTGCCAATGTCCGAAGGCATTCAAGACATCCTTGCTTACCCCTATATTGAAAAAAGGTGATTCTGAATTGGCAGATACAGGGCAACTACAGACCAATATCACTGATAACAAATTTCACGAAGATTTTTGAGAAGCTGCTGCGGTCTAGACTTATGACATTTGTTGACAGATACAATCTTATATCTAATAGGCAGTATGGTTTCAGGCGGGGTTTGTCAACAAGTAATGCGATAGCTGCTCTGACTGGCGAACTATACGAACACGTGTATAATAAAAGGCCAGCTATATGTTTATTTTTAGATCTAGCTAGGGCTTTCGATACCGTTGACCACACCCAATTACTAGACGTCCTGAGTTGCTCTGGTATTAGAAGTAAACCCCAGATGCTTTTCGAAAGCTACCTGAAAGACCGTGGACAAGCAGTGAAAGTTAACAATGTTCTGAGCACAGAATTAAAAGTGAATTATGGTATACCACAAGGTACGGTATTGGGTCCTTTGTTGTGAACGATCTCCTCACCTTGAGGTTTGAAGGGACTGATTTCAGTTTCGCTGACGACACTGCCTTGCTCTTCACAGCAGATGATTGGGGAAGTCTGAAAGTAAAAGTGGAAGATCAGATGAATGTAATTAAAGACTGGTTCGATCACAGATCATTGACAATTTACTTTGCCAAAACCCATTTTATGCCATTTGCGAGTTATGAAAACCGATTGCCAAATTATAATGAATTGATAATTAATAATTATGGAAAAACAATGAAAATCACCAGAGCAGACAACATTAAGTATATGGGTGTCACAATAGATCCCCATCTGAGATGGGATGTACATGTTCGGAAGGTTTCGGAAACACTCAGATATATGTTGTATAGATTCAAATATTTGAGATCTTTTCTCGATACCACTTACCTCAGAGTGATATACTTTGAATTCATTCTATATTTTCAAAATATGTTCATATCTAACTGAGCAATTGACCCACTTGGAATTTGTTCAATATCGAAATATGCTGACAACACAGATATCCAAGTTTATCGCTTAATAAACAGCACTTCTCCCTCTGCCTCTCAATGAGTCTGTTACAGCAAAGTAATAGAATATTTTCGTTCTTATCCCACTAACAAAACCAATTTTAGGGAAAATCTTCATCGGATGGGTTTCGGAAACGTGGGTCGACTTGAAAGCGTCTTCATTGACCGAAGGAACGGGATGTGCATCGAAATTCGATAGGGTAAATAATACTCGTAACAAAATCTCATCCTTGCAGATGGAGAATCCTGGTCAGAGCAATAATTCATGTGGGGAAATCTGTTGATAAAAAAGCCATGAGGCTTACGTTCCCTGGTCAATTTATTATTCGATATGTTCTACCAAGATTTCTCATTGTTTCTGATATCGTGAAAACAACTGAGTAGAATGTATCGGGTGTTTTTTTTTAGGGTGATGGAACTTTAAATTGAAATAAAACACATTTGAATTATGATTGAAGCCAAATTTCTATTTTAATTTGAAAGATAATTTCATGACATTTATGTTCTAAAAATTATTTCTGGCATATGTCCTCCAGGACTAGCTCTGAGGAACCGCGTGCGACCAGACTCATTTTGGACCACTTTTTCGAGTAATTCAGGCCTTATTTCACCAATAATACAAGTTATGTTGGCTGTTTCTGGTTTATCAGCATAAACCAATGACTTGACATAACCCCAAAGAAAGTAATCCAGTGGAGTAATGTCGCATGATCTTGAAGGCCAATTAATTCGGCCATTTCTGGAAATAATGTTATCGCCAAATATTTCTTTAATTAAATCAATTGTTACGGTAGCAGCATAAGGTGTAGCACCATCTTGTTGCAAATAAAACACTTCTGGGTCGATATCATTTAAATTTTGAGAAAAATAATCATTGATCATCGATCTGTAACGAGCACCATTTAAGGTAACATTAGCTCCAGCATCGTTCTTAAAGAAATATGGAACGATGATGCCTCCAGGGAGTGAAGCAAACCATACAGTGCAATTTTCAGGATGCAATGGAACTTCTTGAGGATTGTTTTCCATGTGGTGGATGCACAGAGTTCAACTTGTTGTGACCGTCGACGAATAGACAAATCAGCATTAACACTATGACTTACCGCAGCGAATTTTTTTCTGTACGTACAGTACTTCGTCTTGTTGTTGTTGCATCGAGTAGAGAAAATGTTGTCCGAAATCTATCGATGGTTTGACGAATAAACTGCTCTGATGGACGATTATGTAAACCATACATTTCACGAAGTGCTCTATAAGTTTGGCGAGTAGAACACTGATTTTGAAAATAAATTTCAACAATTTGTAAACATTGTTGCGGCATTAGTCTTTGCATGATATTTTTTAATGCTTACTGAACAGAAATGTCAAAAAAATATGGCTTGTACAATCTGTCAGATCACAGTTATCCCTATCGAAAGTTCTATCACTCAAAAAAAAATACAGATATTATACTGAAATATTTATTTATTATACGAAATCTTCCATTTTACCAAAAAAAAAAGAAAATACTTTCTGAACAAACCAACAACTTTTTTCAGATTGTCTGATTTGGGTTAAACATGCATATTTTTGTTCTATAATTTGTTGCCATTTTGAAGGTAGCTTCATAATGCTTCTCTCAAATCCTGGTCCTTATTGGCGAAAAGTTCTCGTAATCAAGTTTCATAATGTTCTCTTGATGCCAATTTCTCATCACTAAGAAAATTATGCAATGCGGGAAAATGTGTTAATCGCTTGGATAGCAGGTCCGAATTATATATTGGATGCATTAAAACTCCCTTATCAAGCGTCTGGAGTTTCTGGCGAGTTCTGATACTCCTAGATCTTCTGTGAAAATCCTTCTGAAAGTTTTTCAGCTTGTGCGAGTTAGGAAGGAGTTCAGTTGTATTCTGGGTAGGTTTTGTTAGTGCGATCTTGTGCCACTTTAGGTCACAGCATTGTTAATTTTCGACCCATCAGTGAAATGGTGGCCCACACCTGTCTAACTAAAGAATTTCTTTTCCAGCTGAACAGGATTCGCACCCAGGACCTTTCGGATACGAGCCCTATGCTCTACCCCTGAGCTGTCGGCACTTACATAACACCTCTTCTGTTGGTCAATTGTGGCCTCTTCTGGTCAATAGCTAGTTTCAAACGGTCTAGTTGTGGATAGTAGTTATACCTACTTTTCGCTTTCTTGACTTCCTTTTTCAACTCACAATTGAACATACAAAAAACACCAATAGAATTTTTTACTGTAAACAGTTTTCACTGTAATCTGTCACTTTGACTACGAGCATGAATATGAAGTTATTTAATTGATGTTTTACGAGATATTGTTCACTACAGGCATTGAAACCAAAATTCGCTTACCCACCCCAGTGAAGGCTACAATAAAAAGATGAAGGGAAATGAAACTAAAATGCCCTAGCTTAAGTTAGCCATTTTGTCCGTCCACACTTGAAACATCCTACTTCATGAAATGCCTCTGAGTGCTCCAATGAAAAGATAAATTGAACTTTCCTAAATGAATCCCAAATTATCAATCTGATAGTGAAAATGCAAACTGCTACTCCCTATCCGTCAATTTCACAATCAAAAAAGTGACTCTTATTCACAATATAATTCAGTTTTACAGTTAGCTTGAGATCCGAGATTTATATAAGGACTTATCTTTGAGGTTCTCCTGAAATATTGTTTTCGAAGGTGTCGGTATGATAGTGCTTTCTTCAAGAATAGTTCCTATTCTGCATATAATCAGTAGGTCTTCAGTTTCAAATTGTTCCAAATGGCCAGTAGAGCGTCCAGAACTAAGATAGTTCGGTAGTTATATACTTCAAATCCGGCACAAGGAAGATTGTTTGGTATTAACATAATCCAAGCAAAAAGGCACTCCAGCAAGTTTGTTCAGTCCTAAGATGATCCGGTACTAATATCATCCGGTACTAAGAACTCTGGTACTAAGACTGTAACTTTCAAATCTATAAGATGATGTCTGCAACACGGGATCTCACTCTCAGTGACTCTAGGTATTATTAAAATTATTTACAAGTTAATGAACATGAGATGAAATATCCAGAACACAGAAATAAGAGCACGTTATTCGATAATGAACATGAGAAGGGAAATTAAATGCATAATATCATATAAACAAACATGTTAGCCGGTGTAACCTACAGAGAATGAAATAAATCAAAAATAATGATTGGCATTCATAAAAGCAGGAAATATTGATCGGGATCTACATATTACCGCCTTCTGGTTAGACGTCTCATAAGAAACAATAAAAATTCATAGATAAGATACGCTAATTCGATGAGAATACCTCAATGTGTGTCTTCCTGTAACCTCACAATACGAAAGAAAGAAATCTAGGAAATTCTACGCTTCTTGAAAACAATGCAACTCTATAGCGCATGCCATAAGTGACTTTCATTGTGGAAACTCCAAACTATTTAATGGTCTTAGTTTAATCAAATTATTGTAGCGTTTTCTAGCTATTGAAATTCAAACAGTGGAGCGTTTCTTAACGCTACAACATCTACTGAAAAAATTATGGATTTCTTCTTCCCCAAACTATTATGCTTGTTACTCTGAGGAAATCTATTTGTTCCTGCAATATTCTGATCACCTCAATGAGCAGAAACCTTCAAATAGAAAAACCATCATTGTACAAAACCTTTTCCATATGATTTCCTATTTCTCTTCAGTGATTCCATATAAATCAAAAACAATTTTATACACCTCCAGTCAGGCGTACTGCAATAAAAGGAATATAACGAAGCTATTCTCGAATCTTCATTTCTGTCTGCTGTAACTACGTGATACTTCATATTTTTCAGTTCCTTTCGGTCTCATTAGAAAGTAATGATGCAAATGACACGTTACGTAGATGTACTGATCCTTCAGCTTACTTCGCTAGTAAAATCTACAGGTCCATTCGTTTTAATTGTCTTTTGATGAAGCAATCAGATCTAAAATGTGCGCAAATGAATTTGATGGCTTGTATCTTGTCACATAAAGAGCTATCCAAGTTTATGGGCGTACATAATAATTAAAGAAACGATACTGGGATCATTAGAGAGTTTTTCGTCTAGTGGAGCTGGCGGAAAGTGTACCTGCTCAGGAGTGATTTTGTTAACGAAATGGGTATGTAACTAGCATTTGAAGGACTCTACAGCTTTTCCCATGAATAGAATACTCGGATATAACCCTGAAATGTTCTCTATTAAGACTTTAAGTTTATTATTTACGGTCGAACACAACTACACCTATCTCAGAAAGAAAGAATTAATCTCCCCCTAAAATTTCCAAATTCATTGAATGAAATTGTCACGGTCTTTGCTTGACGGAAATTCATCCTCAATATAAAAAAAACAAATATGAAAATGACGGAAGTTCATATTTGTTTTTCTCATATCATTGAATGAGGTCAAGTACTAACAAATTATGGAATAAATTAAAATGCGAGTCGCTACTTTTATAGGTAGAAGTAATTTGAATTACTTCAAATTCAGAATTACATCTTGAAATATCTACAATATATATTGGAAATTATATACCAAAATATCACAACAATATCGCAATATATAGTCCGTCTAGAAAGTATACGGAAAAAACAAGGCGCAATTGTAATTATTTAGTATATGTTTTCAATTCTTGAATTAGAAAATGATAACAAAACATTCATCTTATTAACCTATACAACCTCCATTTAACTGCAAGCACTTGATTTAACGTCTAGGTACACCCGAAACTAGATCACCTCCATAATTTTCGGTGATGGTAGTCCAGGACTGTAAAACTAACTGAATTATTATTATTATTATTATTATCCTGATACTCCTGGATCTTTTGTGAAAATGATTAAATCAGTCGTCTTTATTTCGTGGCCCTGCTCTTTCAACTTCAATCTTCATTAGTCCCAATATGTTTTGAATGGGACTAAAATCCGATGATGCTGCTGGCCATGAAATGGTTGTCACTTGGTGTTCTTGCATCCAAGCTTGAGAATAGGCCGAAGTATGACATCTTGCATTATCCTGCTGAAAACACTACCCCTCTGGATATAAAGCATGCGCCGTTTCAAGGAGAACATCGTTTGAAATGCCACAATACTTTTCACTATTAATGGTACTATCAACTATACTGAGAGGCTTAGTACCATGCTGAGATATTGCTCCCCAAACCATTATTTTGATGGGAAATTTGGAACTTTGAACGGTAAAAGGTTGTTTTGATAGGATTTTTAAGTGATTCCTACCAAGTTGGAAGCGACTTTCATCAGATAGAAAGACATTATCAAAATTATCTTTTCGAAAACGTTGACAAAATTCTATCATTCGTTTCTTTTGTAAAGGTGTCATTATAGGGATTTTTCGTTTTTCTTGATATGTAGCCTTGTCTTTACAGTGACATACAGAGGGTTTATGGTCGTACTTTTGTATTTCGTTGATTTCCAGATCTGTTAGCTAATATAAAACATAAAAATGAAAACTCAAGAACTAGACAAATTGTTAAATATTTCTACCCGATTCACTCTTTAGCTTTAACACAAAGTAATGCTATGTATATGTGTATAAAATTATTTAATGCGTTACCAAAACAATTCAGTGATCTAAAGGAAGATAAATTATTGATTAAGAAATTAATCAAATTCATAATGAAATATGAACCGTACAGTGTTGAAGAGTAGATACACCCATGCTACATAAAATTGCATAAAATTTTATTGAATTACATAAATTGCAGTGAAATAAAACAATTACAAACAACATAATTCTTGGTACATGCATGATACATAAAATGGATCTTATGCCATTATATACATCAAATTGCATGAATGATAGTGAGACAATGGTTGATTATACAAGGTAAAGATAATAAAATTTGTTTACACATTTTCTGTACCATTGTCACTAAGAAAAACTGGTATAGTTACAAAGTCGACAAGTTTTCAAGGTGATGTATATAAGGTCCTTTTGTGGAAAAATATTACAATGTACCACCGATAAGAAAATAATAATGAATATAATGGTGCTCTTTTGATTCAATAAACATAGGTTTTAAAAAACGCGAATTGAACATTGGGTCTATTTCAATTGTAAATATTGTCAATTGCACAAATATTTTTATTGCAACATTAACTAATTAATGTTGTGATTCATGCGACTGCGAAAAAGTGGATAAAATATAAATTTCATTGACAAGTACAGAATTTGGTAGAATTATCAAAACAAAACAGGAAGTATTTACCTTTCGAATAAATAGTCGATCAACGAAAATGAAGAATGTTTGGATACATTTCTAAATCAATAATTCATCAAAATTTCTTTAACTCTGCTGGTATAACTCCACGTTTACTTTAATTTTATGCGATGCCACCACCGCCTTGGATGTATACCTGTGCGTGAATGATTTTCGTAACCTGTTTGTGAAAAGAACTGAACATTTCTGGCCCTTCCATGATCGCATGGAATTTTTCCAGAAAATTCATATTTAGCGATGAAGCTGTGATTTGATTCCGTTGGTCTATTTTTTTGGGGATCCGTTAAGGCTGTTTCGTTAACCTTCCAGAAACGATTGATGCCTTGAAACAAGAAATCAAAGTTCCCATTCATGAGATTGAGCCCCAAACAATCGACAAGGTACTTCAAATTGATTATCGAATGGAGTACTCTAGCCAGTCGTGGCGGTCATTCCAATGATATTGTTTCTCATAACTTTGGAAAAATATTCATTAGTTTTTCACTTTTAGCCGATCTAAAATGCAAATTTTAAATTACTCGCCCTTAAGATAAGGTCTTGAGACTAAAGGAAAGAGCTGGTAGAAAAAAACTGATTCCATATTTGGATTCAGCTTGCCAAGGATAGCGTAAGTCAAATTTGAAATCCCCGGCACCAGGAAATTAATTTTTGTAGACTTCTCTAATTAAATGAGGTAAATGCTTTATGAATGTTCAAGTGAGTAGCTGGAATATTACACCTAGTCTTCCTGCACATCAAGATTTCATTCGAGAACGTTTCAGCTGACCCTAATATCTATTGATGGCAAGCAGTCAATATGGATTTAGAAACCCGCCTCATTAAACCGAATGCATTTTGGCTTTAACGTCAAACTCAATTGCTTGTTGATCCAAAATTGGAATCGAAAACAATTCTAATGAAATGATTGCGTACCTATATATTTTAAAGCGTAGCTAATGGCAATGAACAGTTCATATATTTTCCTGTTTGAACAGCTGCTATCGATTGGGGAGAATTATTGACTTGACGTTGTTTAAGCTCTTCGGACCAGCTTTGGCAGCGTTACTAATGAGTTATTGGTATTCTGTTAGAGTTTCTTTCACGGAATTTTTTAATGTTTTTTTGTGTAACTGAAAAAGACGTGATGAATACGCTCAAGGGTCCAAACCTAAGAAAATGGACGAATAAGTTTGTTGTCCTGAACAAAGCTAGTTTATACAGTTTTCTGCTTGTTTATAATTGGTTTCATCCTGACAATTTTGTGTGCATATTTTCAATCTCCAGAAGAAAAAGTTATTCTGTACAATCTTCGAACAATTTGGGACTTCGAGCAGGCTATCTGATGAGTCTGAATCTTCCTATCTATTTTCCTTCAAAATGAGGCTCTATCCCTTCTGTAACTATTCTACAATTGTGTACTGCGCACCCGTCCATTTAGAACCAAATTTTGAAAATGAAATTCTTGATTATTAATTAAAAGATATCCTCTGAACCATCGGCTCCAAATTCGGTTTCAAATGGACACTTGTCCAGCACACAAAAGTTACAGAATGGATGGAAGTTAATTTTGAAGGAAAATGGATAGAAAGACTCGGATTTTCTGAGTTTTTTATGCCTACATGAATACATTGAAAACTCCTCATAAGCAAATCTAAAATATAATTCAAACATTCTTTCAGAGGCATAGCGGTTTATTTTAGCGGTAATGAAAAAAAAACAGTGGATCTCATTTTCTTCACACAATTTTCAGAATTGTCAATTTATCGAGTTGATTATGTTAACTTTCAGATGAAGAACTTCTAAATTAATTCCGAGAGATATTAAGTTTCGTGAACGTATTTTTATTGAATTCGACTCCCTGTAATTTCGTAATGTTTCTTGTCTTCTAAGTAATGAACATTCTGGCCACCGCCTCCTGGGGAATTTTTACGAAATTAAAAAAGCAGCCAGTCCAATTTCTCGAGGGCAGGTATATCAAGATTTAATATCGCTATATAGAAAGATGTTCGGTCCTTGCAAAACATTTAATGTGATATATAAGTATTGTAATATATTTTTAACCATACTTCCTTATAAACTGATTTATACAGGGTGTGCGATACCCTGTTCAAAGTATTGTCCCTCGCTAGCCTCTAATTTTTTCTATCTTTCTGGCAACGGAAGAATAACATCGCGAAAAAACTTTAAGTTTTTGGGAATACTGGGTACACATAAGAATACTCAAATGCTTATTCTTCCTAGACACATATCTTACTACTGATCGGTTATATTTTACATTCAAGGAAAGCCATGACTAATTAGTGAATAAGATATTTTTACGAAATGAACTATTTTCATTTACTTTTTCCATCATAGTTTCACAAAATTCCATTCGTTTGAAATGGTCTTCTGGAAAAATTTGTTGGTTTGTTTGAACCTTATAACATTGGTAACCGTTTCATTTCAAAATATTCTGAACACTTTGATCGTTCATATCGACTTGTTCAGCAATTTGTTCACTCGAACAAGGTGTACTGGTTTCAACAGCAGCACACAAATCTATTTCTTTTTTCAGACGATTTTCCCTAATGGTTTTTGGTGGTTTATCAATCTTGCAATGCCTGCATGATCGTTAACACCTCAAATTTTCAATTATTTCAGAAATAGCCGAACTTGAAGGAATTGGCCTTTCTTCGAAGGCAACAGTGAATGAATTTATTGTCTCTTCAATTGATTGATCAACAAAGTACCATTTTATGATCTGATTTCTTTCTTCTACACTGAACATTTGGATTCACTTTATTTTCAACTGATATGGACTAACGAATCTTACGTTTGAAATGCGAACGAATCTGATTTCTGAAAGCAGAGTGCAGAGCCTCGTTTCGATCGAAGCATCCCTCCCCCCTCGCCAATGAGAAATCAGTCGTTTATTCGTCATTGCATCGCGCTGAGGTTTTGATTCTTTTACTGCTCCACTGCTACTTGGTCGTCCTCTAGATTAACATTGAATTTGCTATGTTTCCGGAACTAACTGTTATAGAGGGATAATCTTTAATGGCTCCATGTGTGGGCTTTTCAGTAAAGTTATTCAGGGTCATCTTCGGATCTGTCAATCATGATGTATACATCGCTTTCAAAGATCTGGAGAAAGCGTATGATACAGTCCCCAGGTATCGACTGTGGAAAGTTCTCAATTCTGTTGGCACAAGTAGAGGTCTAGTCACGATCATATCGGTTGTTTTTTTTAGAGTGATAAAATGCCGCAACAACGTTTACAAATTTTAGAAATTTACTTTCAAAATCAGTATTCTATTCGCCAAACTTATAGAGCACTTCGTGAAATTTATGGTTTACATAATCGTCCATCAGAGCAGCCTATTCGTCGAACTATCGATAGATTTCGGACAACATTTTCTCTACTCGATGCAACAAAAACAACAAGACAAAGAACCATACGAAGAAAATATTGCTGCTGTAAGTCATAGTGTTAATGATGTTCCAGATTTGTCTATTCGTCGACGAAGTTGGAAAATTTTGCGTAAAAATCTTGGTCTACATCCATACAAGATCCAACTGGTTCAAGAACTAAAGCCACTTGACCATAATAATCGTCGTTTGTGTGCTGATTGGGCCCTAGAACAGCTTGAAGTTGATCCCTTTTTATCGTAAAATTTTGTTTAGTGATTAAGCTCATTTCTGGTTGAACGGCTATGTAAACAAGCAAAATGGCCGTATATGGAGTGAAAACAATCCTCCAGAAGTTCTGCGGGTTCAACTGCATCCTGAAAAATACACTGTATGGTATGCTTTACACGCTGGAGGCATCATCGGTCCATATTAATATATATCCTTAAAAAACGATGCTGGAGCTATTGTAACAGTAAATGGTGCTCGTTATAGATCGATGATCAATGTTAAAACAAATTGTAGAAATTACTATGTTTTACTACCAATAAAAATATATATTACACATTTTCTTGTGACTCGAGTTTCGGGAAATAAACTAACTATCCCATCATCATACAACTGAAGACCTAACAGTGGTACAGAGGTATTTAAATAAAAGTGATAAATATTTTGAATATTTCAATAGATTCTAGGTATCACGTTCCGCTTGTAAACCTCTGTACCACTATTAGGTGTTACCTACAATCTATTGAAATATTCAAAATATTTATCATTTTTGTTTAAATACCTCTGTATCACTGTTAGGTCTTCAGTTGTATGATGATGGGATAGTTAGTTCATTTCCCGAAACTCGAGTCACAAGAAAAAGTGTAATTTATATTTTTATTGGTAGTAAAACATAGAAATTTTTCTACAATTTGTTTTAATTATGATCAACTACCAAATAGTAACGGCTGAAACAATTCAGTATCAATGATCAATGATTATTTGTTTCAAAATTTGAATGGTATCGACCCAGAAGTGTTTTGGTTCCAACAAGATGGTGCTACACCCCATGCTGCTACCGTAACAATTGATTTATTGAAAGAAGGATTTGGCGATAACATTATTTCGAGAAATGGTTCAATTAATTGGCCTCCAAGATCACGCGACATAACTCCACGGGATTATTTTCTTTGCGGTTGTGTCAAGTCATTGGTTTATGCTGATAAACCAGAAACTATGGACGCTTTGGAAGCCAACATAACTCGTGTTATTGATTAAATAAGGCCTAAATTACTTGAAAAAGTGACCCAAAATTGGTTTGGTCGAATACGATTCCTCAGAGCTAGTCGTGGTGGACATATGCTGGAAATTATTTTAAAACATTAATATTATAAAATTACCTTTCAAATAAAAACAAATTTGGCTTCAATCTTAATGTAAATGTATTTCATTTCAATTTAAAGTTCTATCACTCTAAAAAAAACCGATACAAACATTGTATAGGGATAAAGGCTTTCGTCAAGTAGACTGACAGATTATCAGAATCTTTAACACCTACAAATGGCTTGAGGCAGGGATGTAGCCGTTTTTGTTCAATGTCTATATCGAATATGCTTTGGGAAATTGGAGAAGGAAATGTGAAAGGGTTTCCCTATCGGCGATCGATTTTATTCGCTAAACATTGCCGATGATCAATTTGTTATTGCTCAGGATGCCTGTGATCTTGAATACATGATAAGGATGAAGAGTACAGTGAATGGAGTCTCAAAGTCAATCTGCAAAAAGCGGAATATTTGGCCGCTAATACCGTTGTTAATTTTGTAGTACTGATAAACGAGGATGTAGCTGTCAATCAACAGGATTAATAACAGCAGGAAGAACATAGGCTGTTTAAATGGATTATGGTGGGATCGTCATACATCAAGGTCAACGAAGAAGCGCCCAGGTAAAACTCTTGCTGGCTCTGAATTATGGGTATGAATGCTAATCTGACAGAAAGAGTTCGGCCGTTGAAATAGATTATTTGAGGAGAAGTGCAAGGATCTCAAGATTTGAAAATAAAACAAATGAAGATGTGAGAAGAATAATGAATGCGGATGAAACCGCTGTTACAAGGATTGAAAAGCAAAGCCTTAAATAATTCTGGCACATTCTTCAGATGCCTGAAAAACGATGGCCAAAGCGGAGCTTCCAGTGGGTTCTTCCAGGAAGAAGAGGAAGAGGTGGACTACGAAAATCATGGAATGGCACGATGGGGGAAAAATGGCTGCTTATAATATACAGGAGGAAGATGCACAGGATAGGGAATTGTGAAGACTGGCACTTGGTTTGGCTCAAATAACTATCATGCAAATATTATATATTCATACTTACCCTTCTTTCCATTACTGCCTTCTTTTTCAACTGCTCACGTGAATCTATAGGAACGGGGATCTAAATTGAAATATAAAAACATTCGAAATTAACCTCTTCGAAGAGACAGAAGGATGTTTTACAAATTGACTTTATTTCTTCTCAATATAATTCAGCAAAATCAATATAAACATCTCAAAGAAAAATATTTATTTCAACATCAATATTTCATTTAATATAACGTGGTGTAAGATATTTTTTTCGAAATGACGGGTCACATCTGTAGATCACCAAGTTCCATCGAAGATCTCTGAAAAAAATAAAAATATACATTGAAAATTTCTGTGATTAGATATATTGAAATATATCAAGCATAAATTTGTAGCCTATGATCTATGGTACATTTCAAAACCCACAAGTTTTCACAACGAATGAATGCTTAAGACTAACGTATTTTGTTGAGGATGACGCCTTTGAAACGGAGCAGGTATACGAGCATCGCGACGTTAACAATTGTATGGAAGACAGATGTTTCTCAAGGCCATACGACAAAATAAAGTTAGGGACCTAGTTTTCGACCTTCATTTATCTATTGATTTGTTTCTATCGGTGTTTTTTTTTTAGAGTGATAGAACTTTAAATTGAAATAAAACTCATTCAAATTAAGATTGAAGCCAGTTTTTTGTTTATTTGAAAGATAATTTTATGACATTTATGCTTTAAAAATAATTTCCGACCAATTTTTCGAGTAATTCAGGCCTTATTTTATCAATAACACGAGTTATGTTGGCTTCCAAAGCGTCTATTTTTTCGAGTTTATCAGCATAAACCAATGACTTGACATAACCCCTAAGAAAATAATACAGTGGAGTTATGTCGCATGATCTTGTAGGCCAATTATTTGGACCATTTCTCGAAATAATGTTATCGCCAAATCTTTCTTTCAATAAATCAATTGTTACGGTAGCAGCATGAGTTGTAGCACCATCTTGTTGGAACCAAAAAACTTCTGGGTCGATACCATTTAAACTTTGAAACAAATAATCATTGATCATCGATCTGTAACGAGCACCATTCACTGTAACATTAAATCCAGCATCGTTTTCAAAGGAATATGGACCGATGATGCCTCCAGCGTGTAAAGCACACCATACAGTAGCATTTTTCAGGATGCAATGGAACCTGCAGAACTTCTTGAGGATTGTTTGCACTCCATATTTGGCAATTTTGCTTGTTTACATAGCCGTTCAACCAGAAATGAGCTTCATCAATCTTAAGATAAAAACATGGATAAACGTCGAGCTATTCGAGAGCCCAATAAGCAAAAAAACGACGCTTATTATGGTCAAGTGGCTTTAGTTCTTGAACCATCTGGATCTCTTTTTTGTGTGCAGACCAAGATCTTTACGCAAAATTTTCCATGTGGTGGATGCACAGAGTGCAACTTCTTTTGAACGTTGACGAATAGACAAATCTGGATCATCATTAACACTATAACTTACAGCATCGGTGCTTTCTTCTGTACGTACAGTTCTTTATCTTGTTTCTGTTGTTGCATCGAGTAGAGAAAATGTTGTCCGAAATCTATCGATAGTTCGACGAATAAGCTGCCCTGACGGACGATTATGTAAACCATGAATTTCACGAAGTGCTCTATAAGTTAGGCGAATAGAACACTGATTTTGAGAATAAATTTCAACAATTTGTAAACGTTGTTGCGGCGTGAGTCTTTTCACGATAATTTGTCAATGCCTACTGAACAGAAAAGTCAAAACAAAATGGCTTCTACCTTCTGTGAAATCATAGTTATTCCTATGGAAAGTTCTATCACTCTAAAAAACACCCGATTGATTAAACGTTTACCGATTAGTATTAGGATAAGCATACTTCAATTGAGGATTAAGATGTATATTAATCTTTAATTGGTTTATTTGCAACTTAAATGCATATATTACCAATGTACAGGTTTGAGTTGTTTTACTTCTTTGAGGGAATTGTTTCGTTGTAGTATTGAACTCTAATTGCGGTGAAAACACTAGTTTGTTTGCAGAGGAGTAGATCTATGAGCTTTTTCATCTTTGTTCACTTTCACTGGGCTCACTTTTACTGGGTTCACCTTTAGTTCACACAATTACTACCCAATAACAAACAAAAAATGTAGATAATACATTCACTTCCAGGCCTTTCAATGCGTTGCGGTGTTATCACGAGAGGCTGTCCCTTGGAAAGTTGAAGTGAATGCGAATATAATCTTCTTCAAGAGCAGAGAGAGAGAGAGATAATGTGGGATTATAACTTGGGAGTTGGGACAAAGAGAAACTGTGATTAGAACTGACTTATTCAGTGAGAGAGAATGTGTATGGGATCAGAACTCAGCTGTTCGAAGTCTAGAGAATGTTGCGTGACCTTTTGGTTCAAAAATAGCGGAAGAGAGTTTGGATGTTTCTAAATCGATTGGCAACGAGATACTACAAGGGATACTGTCTGATGTTTAGCGCGAGCAGGTAGAAATCCGAAACGACATTTGGCAATTTTCGTTTCTAGTACTACCGTTCCATTTGGATTTCTAGGAAAAAATGAGATATTTTTGAGAGGCTTAGATTGCTGGACCCTGGGAACCTAGTTGTTATCTACCTGCTTTAGTAAAAATCAAAAATACCTGTTCGATTTCGTTGAATTCGAGCAAGAATGATCCGAAAAGTAGAAAAGTGGGTGCCGTATGAACTGAAGCCCATAAGCTTAAAAGGCGGCCTTTTTTCGCGATGAGATCTATCAATTTCCAGAAAGATGGAAAAAAATAGTACCTAGCTTCGAACTTTGAATGTTTAACCAATTTTTCACACTCTAGTGTGAAAAATTGAAACTCTAGTTTCAATCATCGACAAAAAGCCGAATATTTATACTCCTAATAGTTCTTACTGAATTACCAAAATTATTCCTTTTAGTTTTTATCTCACTGAAAGTTAATAATAGTGTAAATATAACCATAAAAGGATGAATAGGTAAAATTGAGTAAGTACGAAATAGAAGCTTCAAAACTTAACTATCACAGCTTCGCTTAATAATCTGAAGTATTATGTTCTCTTGGAGTTCATGCTGAACTCGGCGTTGAACCTTGTTGAATGTGAGACACTATGATAGGCACTTACCGCTGAATGGCTATACAGACTTGCAGAGTATCAGAATGCAAGCTGATATGATCATCAGTTTACCACTTTCAAAGCGTGGTCCATTATTTCCTGGAACAAAAGAAAACCCTGTTATGACTGAATAATGAAGGGATAAGGCTTAATAACACAGAACACTACAATCATTTTCTTATCTATTTCAGAAGGTTGAATTGTGATTGAACATACTGTACGGATGTTTTGCATATAGAGTGCTCTCAAAATCAGAACTTAAATCAGGCAGTCCGGCAATGTCTCGTTATGTGGAGGGGGCAGCATATTTTTCTGAAAGTACATTTTCGACCCCTTTTTTTGTGTACATAATTAGGAACTTGAATTCTTAAGTGCCAGAAGACATACTGTAATGATAATAATGATATTTATATTTAATTTTTCTACACAAGATAAGATTGGGGAGAATAAAATCCATTCTTTTTATGAAAACAAGACTTTATTCAACACTAGCGACCCGCCCATCGATGCCATCGATGCGCTATTAATAGGCACTTGGCATACCCTGCGCCCGCCGACCGTAGCCAAGCGGGACGACAGCCGCTGTGCCTCTGCTATTTATTACTTTGTTACCTTCTAAGACATCCATTTTAATGAAATGCTGTTACGGGCAGTTTTGTCTACATGAAATGAACAACGTATGTAATGTATTCAATTGGATAAGGAATATATACCTGTATTGTATGAAATAGCTTGATAAATAACACAATTTGTAAAAGGTGAAAACGGTTATTGTGGGTTATCTTCTGGAGATAAATATATACCATCACGGACTTTTTTACCGATCTTTATAAGGTATACACTTGCATATTATCCAGGTTCCACGAACAGTTTGGATAAAAGATTCACCAATTTTGAAATGAGTCTTCAGTATATCCTAGTGTTGTTCAAGACTAAATCCACCCATTTTGTTAATGTCAAATATAAAACTAACTTTCTGTCCAAACACAAATGACAGCAGTGTTATCAGACTGGAAATAACCACTACTTCAAAATGCAAACTCTAGATGGAATTCTGTATGTCCACTTACACAAATTTGATATTGTGATTCAATTTTTTCAAGATAAAATTTTGTGAAGGTTTCGCAGAATTATCCTTTCTGCTCTTATTTTCAAAACTTTTTCAGTTCATTTCAACGAGTCTGCACTGTATAGTACTTTTTCACGAAAAACTGCGGAAAATGTTTCTTCTTCTAGAATATCAAAACCTTACGATTTTAACAGTTATTTATACAAACATAACATCTGGGCCGTAAATAAGAGCAATAAAGAGCGTGTCCAATATTTTCTTTCAATCTCATTATTCATCGCGTGTTCCCGTGGTAGTATAAGATTCTGAGATCTCGCGTTATATTGTGGAAAAACGTTTTTTCTGAACTTAGCGGGGTCACGAACATCGTGAAGGTTTGCTCCATTTACACCCATTAGAGAGGACAAACCTTACAGTTTCAGACGACTAAAAGGCCAATTCTTACGAATGGATTCAAATATATCATAAATTATTCTAAACACCATCGAATAGTTTATATAATGTGTAGACTACGTCTAAGTGCGTGTGAGAAATTTCCTTGAAGGTGATGATTTAGTTAATGATACGGTGTGAATACTTAATAAAACCTGAATATATTTCTAAATGTTCTTTTTTATCATTTAATTATAAATTGATATTATCCCCGTCCGGAGCAAGAGCTCGTCCAAATTTCTTTCATTGTTCCCTATTTTGATCAATTTGTGTCCATAGTATTCCTTTTCTTTTTGTTAATAGAATCCTGCCATCTCGTTGCAGGATAACCACGGCTCCTTCTACCATCTCTTCGATACTATTCCTGCACCAACTTTTTCAATTGATATCCTTGCTACATGGCAAACCCAAGTCCAGTTTTTCTTGAACAGTTCTCTGCCCACATCTTTTCTTTGTATTTTTCTTCTAATATCTACAGTTTTTATTTGGTCTTTTAACCTGATTCCTAATAAACTTCTTTTCATTCTTCTTTGACATACTTTTAACTTTTGTGTTTGTTGTTCAATCAGGGACCAAGTTTCAGCGCCATATGATGGAACAGGCAGTAAAAACATATTCCCTCTTGATATTCATGGGTACGTCATTCTTCAGGATAAACGCAAGTGACCAGTTCTGACTCTACTTCTTTTTTTTCTCTTAATCTCTTTGTCCTGAAGATTTGTAAAAGAAACGATCTAGCTAATATAACAATATTTCTGAACATAGTCCAGTTCATATCTGAGAAGAGGACAATAGCGTCCGGGAATTTAAGATTAGATAATTATTTCCCAGTGATTCTGATTCCTTGTTCTTTTCCCCAATCACTGGTTCTTAATATTTCCTCTAACAATGTTGTAAATAGCTTTGGGAATATTGGGTCTTCTTGACGTACGCCTTTTCCGATTTCAAAGGGCTTTCTTACATTTTCAAGTTTAATTTTTGCTGAACAGTTGGGATAATTTGTCGTAGGATATGAATGTTTGGTTCTGGTATACCTTAATTGATAAGAGCTTTGCTAAGATATCAAAGGCCTTGTTGTAATCTACAAATACTAGGTACAATGTTATGTTGTATTCTTTGTATTTTTCAATGACCTGGATTACAGTGTATAGGTGATACATAGTTGAGTAGCCAGCTCTAAATCCTGCTTGCTCAGGTGATTGATCTTCATCGAAAAGGTTGGTTATTCTTCTCAAGATGATTTTTGAGAACACTTTGTGGACAGTTGACAGACGGTTGATATTAAGCTAATTGGGCGATAATTTCAGAAGTTTATTTTTGGTCTTTGTTATGTGAAAGTACGATTTCGCAAGTAGTCCACTCTTCTGGTAGGTTTTAGCTCTGGATGACTTTATACTGAATATATGAGTCAGTGGTATTCTGAATTCTCCTGCTATGAATTTTAACAAATCTTTTGATATTCCATCTTTACCTGGATATTTGCCATTTCTGAGATCTTTAAGTGTGATACTTACTTCCGATTCTATGATTGGTGGTACTTCAACCATACTTTGATCTAGTATCCTCTCTTCTATATTATATATTATTTATATTATATGTAGTTGAATTATATAATATTATATTATATCATATTATATTATATTATATTATATTATATTATATTATATTATATTATATTATATTATATTATATTATATTATATTATATTATATTATATTGTATTGTATTGTATTGTATTGTATTGTATTGTATTATATTATATTATATTATATATATTATATTATATTATATTATTTTATATTATATTATATTATATTATATTATAATATAATATATTATAATATATAAATATAAGGAATATTATATAAGGGTATAAACAAATTGAGTGTTTTTTTGTCGAAAATTGGAGCTTTTTTGTAAAAAAAAAATATATTTTCGAAGTAAAAAGCATTGACAAATTATCATGGAAAGACTCACGCCGCAACAACGTTTACAAATTGTTGAAATTTATTTTCGAAATCAGTGTTCTATTCGCCAAACTTATAGAGCACTTCGTGAAATTTATGGTTTACATAATCGTCCATCAGAGCAGCTCGAAAAAGTGGTCGCAAATTGGTCTAGTCAAATGCAGTTTTTCAGAGCTAGTCGTGATGGACATATGCCGGAAATTATTTTTAAAAGATAAATGTCATAAAATTATCTTTCAAATAAAAAAAAAATTTGGCTTCAATCTCAATTTGAATGTGTTTGTTTTTCATTTTAATGTTCTATCATTCTAAAAAGATCGCAATGCTAGACTCGAATACATTAAATTGTCGTCGTTTTAGATTATTGTAATGGAACCACATTTCATCGACACTCAAAACTCCTTTCTTTTTTGCCGTAGGAGCAGTTTTTCACATTTGAAAAAACAGCGTTTGAAGTCTGTTGGCTTCAGTTCATATTATGAAATGTTTCCAATATTTTCAAACACTGAATACGTAACTTTAATATCAACAACTGGATCGTTTGATCAGAAAAGCTAGCATTTACCAGCGAAAGAGGCGTTTTCTTCCATCAAGACAACGCCAGGACACACGTCTGTGGTGACGCGCCAGAAACTCGTAGAGCTTGGTTGGGAAGTTTTAATGCATTCACCATAGAGTGCAGACCTGTCTCCAAGCGAATAACTTATTTTTTCTTATTGAAAACCTTAGTGAGTGATAAGAAATCGAAAAAGATTGTTTTTGTTTTTCGCCAATAAGGACCTAGACTTCTATGAGGGAGGAACCATGAGGGTACCTTCAAACTGGCAACAAATTATAGAAAAACAATTGGACAATCCGAAACATATTTATCAAAGCCTTGAATTACACCCAATAATAATGGATTTTATCCCCAACCTTTTATAAATATTCCAGTGTCTACATTGTCGGAATTCAACATTTATCTAAGAGATGCGTTCGAGGTACAATTATAAACGTGAACAAGTTTGCGAAGCTATAATTTCCAAACAACCCAAGTTTCCCAACTTGATCTCCGTTCGTTGACGAGGGCCAAATTGAAATCGTAGATATAAAACTAAACGGCTTCCGTGCATGAATTATTTCCCCGTGTATAATTATTTTCCACATCTATCTTAAGGGCGCTCTGGGAGGATCATCCAGCGACGACTAAATGGGTGGGTCATATCTCATTGTCTTCTGCAATCTCGGAGGGTACTGGCAAAATTTGAATTTTAATTTGAATAAAGGAGACCATTGTGCTAATGTATTCGCTCGACAAGCTGGAAAACTAATTTACGGAAGAAAAACTTAAACTTTTCACTTCCAGTTTATTCCGTCAAAACAAAAGGAAATACGGTACCTGCCTCCTCATTGTCTCTGACCGTTTTTAGTCATCCCTTAAATTGGGTTATAGCCGAGCAAGCTACGGGGATTCCTTCGTAATTGAATTCGCGCGAAGAAAGATTGGTAAGTTTCATAAATCACTATCAGGTGGTGAAGCAATTTCAACGTTTTTGGGTTTCTGTACTTACGCAAAGAAAATCATCATGGCATTAGAAACTTCAGGGCGTTTTTTCTTCTTTAAATCCCATCTCCTGGGCGGAGGCTAGCAATCATCATCGCTATCCAGACGTTTGACGCAGTTACTCTAAAGCGTAGGCTGAATTATTTACGTTTTATACTCCGGCTAACATAATATCGCTCATTATTCAACTGGTCCAATATAAATACTATACTGTGTTACCAAACTCATTTGAGATTATTTGCCCTTTTAAAATCGTTTGTTATCATTCAAGTTTCACAATATTATTAATCCTATAAATCCTTTGCTTTATTCATAAGTGTTCGATTTCTTTGAACGAAGAATGGTATAACAAATCGAATTTATGCCTCCACACCAGTTAAAGATCGAAAATATTTGTCCTCCATATTTTTCATAGAACCCTCAAAAATCATTCAAACCGAGGCCGTTTCCAGACTTGGAATAGATTTCTTTCTACCTGCGCCACATTTCGACCCCTAACACAGTTTGTTTTTGGTATTCATCCACGAAGCGTGTTTGTTTAAGTTCGGTCAAGACACAATCTCACCTCTATCGAATTTATCTAAGCTAACGAAAGAATTCTCTCAATTCGAGATCACTTTCTCCCGCTTAGTATCGAAAAGAATCGCTTCAGCACTGTTGAAGACACGTCCCTCGAAGTCGCTCGTTGGCACTCGGCCTACAAACACATAGACAGTGACTCTCTTCCGCCGTTTTTCGACCAAAAGGTCACGGAACATTCCCTACTTTTCGAACAATTAAGTTTTAATCTCACACACATTTCTAGAAGTAAGTTCTAATCACAAATTCTCTCTCTCTGCTCTTGAATAAGTTCATATTCGCATTCACTTCAACCTTCTAAAGAACACCCTCTCTCAATAACCCATAACGCATTAAAAGGCCTGGAAGTGAATGTATTATCTACATTATTTGTTTGTAATTAGATAGTTATTGAGTGAAGTGAATCGAAGAGTGAACCCAGTGAAGGTGAACAACGGTGAAAAAGCTCAAACGAACAAGATATTGCTTTCGTCCTAATTCAAGTTAAAAGTACACCGCAATAATTCTTCCAGCTTTTGCGTAAAATAATTCAAAATTATACCTTGGAATATATGTATTTAGTCTGCAAATAAACTAATTAAAGTCTAATATACTTCTCTCTTAACCCCATTTGGAAGTATGCTTATTATTGCTTATCTCACTCATAGATCACGTTGTCAAGGCCGGTTCACCTTTTCTTTCTCCCATGTCTTTCTATTATAAAGAGATAATCTCATATTTCTGGGCAGATTCGGCAAAGGAAAAAAATCATTTGGAGATAAATCTAGTGATCTGTAGGGCCAGATATTTGGGGGCGTTTAGGTTACTATCTATAAAAAATAGCCCTATGATGTAATTCCCCAGTATCCCTGTCAGAACATTAATATTTTAGGGATACTGGGTATTTACAGGAATACTCAGATGCTATTTCTGCCTAGACCAATATCTTACCACTGATGGGTTATGTTTTCTATTCAAGGAAAACGATGTCTCATTAGTGAATAAGATGTTATTAAGGAATGAACTATTTTCATTTACTTTTTCCATCATAGTTTCACAAAATAACCACTTCTTTAAAATGCAAACTCTAGGTGGCTCACCCTTCATAAATTTCATTTCAGTCGGATCAATAGTTTCGGAAATAATGGAAAAATTAGAGAGAGGTTCAAATTTGAGTAATTCCGGAACCCTTAGACAGATTTTACTTATCAACGAAATCAACCGGAATATTTAGAAGCCAAACCTACCCCCGAAAATTTCCACTCTCTAGCTTTTACCGTTCGAAAGTGAGAGTGTCTGCGGAAGTACCCGCCGAATGGAATAATTTTTGACTTCGAATTATTATAGGTGATTAGAACCTAGTATCGGGTGTTTTTTTTAGAGTGATAGAACTTTCGGTAGGGATAACTGTGATTTGACAGAAGGTAGAAGCCATGTTGTTTTAACATTTCTGTTCAATAAGCATTGACAAATTATCATGAAAAGACGCACGCCTCAACAACGTCAACAAATTGTTGATATTTATTTTCAAAATCAGTATTCTAAACTTATAGAGCACTTCGTGAAATTTATGGTTCATGTAATTAATTGGCCTCCAAGATCATGCGACATAACTCCACTGGATTAGTTTCTTTGGGGTTATGTCAAGTCATTACTTTATGCTGATAAACCAGAAACAATAGACACTTTGAAAGCCAACATAACTCTTGTTATTGTTGAAATAAGGCCTGAATTACTGAATTATTATTTTTAAAACATAAATGTTATAAAATTATCTTTCGAATAAAAAAAATTGGCTTCAATCTTAATTCAAATGTGTTTTATTTCATTTCAAAGTTCTATCACTCTAAAAAAACATTTGATAGTTTGAGAACATTTTGGGCTCAAATCTCAAAAATTACAGATATTGGGGCAGAACGATAGCACGCTCTGCCTTAAAGCAAGCGGACAAAAATAAATTCGTTTTCAAATATCAGAGCAAATCAATATTTAGGTTGGTTTTTCCATTTCACATGGAGTTTATTCAAATTGATATGACTATCAGCTAAATAAATGAGCTACAATAATTTGCCCATTCAATGTAACGTTATAGGAATGTTTCCGTCCGAATAAAACAAAAATTCATTGGTAACCAGGCAAACTGCATGAAAACCATGGGATTACCTGTAGCTGAATGACTTCCTACACGCTTCAGTGGAACACAATGAAAATCAACCAATTATTCCAACAGTCATGTATCTTGTCAACGAATAATGTATTCAGTATCACGATTTTATTTCGAAAGTCCCATTAAATATGTATATCACACCAACAATATACCTGCAATATAATATCGCACAATGATCAAATGAAATGACGAATCATTCAGACATCGACATATTATCAACTCATCAATTTTGTTTTTGTCTAATCACCCGCTTTTCCACCAAAATGTTGTTCGGATTTTTATAAACACGTCAAAACCAGAAATAATGAAGGGTTTTCCAATAAGAGGTTTCATACTGAATAGCTCGCTATCTGGGCAGCTGTCATATTTTGACATTTGACAATTAAAAACTACGCCATTAATGAACGCTTCAACAACGCAATTGAATTATTAGAATTCTCTACAAATATGGTGAAAATTTTTCAGTCACATATTGCAAAACTCTAGCACTTTTCCACGAAGCAAATAATTCTTCTTTCACTCCTAAATTCTATATGTGAATTTTGAGATGTTTCCCACGTTTCTATTCATTTGAAATCGATCTGTAGACCCCATAGCCTGCCATCAATCAATAAACAGAATGTACAGAACGTAAACCTCCATGGATAACATCAATAAATAACTGAAATATAACTCTCAACATAATATAAACCACATCGCGTGAGTTATAACGTAAATAATACACGATTTCGAGAAAAATCTCAAGGCTTTCAAATGCAAATGGAAATCATGCCGAGTATGTATTAACAATTCTCTGCTGCTTTGTTATTCGCAGAAATTAATTTAGATAAGAGCGTTTCCCAGAGCAACATTATTATAACGTAGGAAGCAATGGGGCGGACAAAAGAAATGGAGAATCGAGAGCTAAGATTGCATCGTTTTGTTATAATGGTGGTGAAAAATACTTCAAAGAATAAAATTCATTTTGCAATCTTCATTTGCTATTTCGGAATTCGAAAATGGTTGTTCCGAAACAAATATATAATAAGACGCTTTTTCAGGAGCAGTAGAGAAAGGTAGTGCATTAAATGTATCTTAGTTAATGCTGAATTCAATTCAGTACAGAAATTCTCTAAAAACCTAAATCGATTATAATATCCTGGACTGTCTTTGAACGCTACAATGAAATTCTATCATAAGCTTGTTCCAAGAAAGTGTGCTAAAGTTTCACCCACATGTTTGTTAGTTATAAATGAACCGATTGAAAAACATTTTAATCGTAAGTTCAGTAAACAAGACATCTGAAAAATGAAAATAAATCAAATATCGTATTTGGTTGCGCTAGCACTTAATTTGAAAACCGGAAATAGCTTATGTCCAAAACGGCTCATTTGCGGACCCAAGTTCGTATGAAATGTTTTACTTATTTTGAGGTCTATAATCAGCTCCCAAAATGTTGAAACTTGGTTTTTTAAAAAAACACCCGATATATACCGGGTGTTTTTTTTTAGAGCGATTGAACTTTCGATAGGAATAACTGTGATTGGACAGAAGGAAGAAGCCATGTTGTTTAGACATTTCTGTTCAGCAGGCATTGACAAATTATCATGGAAAGACTCACGCCGCAACAACGATTACAAATTGTTGAAATTTATTTTCAAAATCAGTATTCTATTCGCCAAACTTATAGAGCACTTCGTGAAATTCATGGTTTACATAATCATCCATCAGAGCAGCTTATTCGTCGAACTATCGATAGATTTCGGAAAACATTGCTACACCTAATGCTGCTACCGTAACAATCGATTTATTGAAAAAAAAGATTTAGCGATAACATTATTTCGAAAAATGGTTCAATTAATTGGCCTCCAAGATCATGCGACATAACTCCACTGGATTATTTTCTTTGGAGTTATGTTAAGTCATTGGTTTATGCTGATAAACCAGAAACAATAGCTTTGGAAGCCAACATAACTCGTGTTATTGATGAAATAAGGCATTATTCGAAAAAGTGATCCAAAATTGGTCTGGTCGAATACGGTTCCTCAGAGCTAGTCGTGATGCACATATGCCGGAAATTATCTTCAATACATAAAATACATAAAATTATCCTTCAAATTTGGCTTCAATCTCAATTCAAATGTGTTTCATTTCAATTTAAAGTTCTATCACTCAAAAAAAACACCCGATACATCAAAATACGATTTCTTTCGGCAGTCTCTTTCATCATATTGAAGTAACGAAGTGAAACTGTCTGCAAAAAAAAACTTTCAGAGCAAGTGTGCTCATACACAGTGGTGTATGTTGTTTACACTTCAACGAAATGGCAGAAACTGAAAAGAAAACTTAATGATAACATTTCAAACTGAAGGGGTTACCAGATGAAACAATGAAATAATAAACTAGTAGCGGTATCTCTTATGAAAACCGATCGACTTATTTCCACTGTTAATACATATTAGATTTACCGATTTATTGGTTATCTTCAGTCAAAATTCGACAATGCGCGATAAAAACTTTCAAGTTGACTGGTGCCGGAAGTGTTATCTTGTGACTGCTATCGAAACTCCATCTAAACTTATTTCAGGAAAGTTATAAATGACAAGCACGGGACAAACTTTCAGAACCTTCTATAGAAAATTGTCGGAAGTGGAAACCTTGGATCAGAAAGATTTGTTATGTCGAGGAAAGGAAAAAGGTAACATTGTAAATGAATCAATATAACCCTATAGAGTTGAATTAACAATGACATTCAAGACAGCTCTCATCCGAGGATAGCGGGTCAATATTGAACTTATCGGTGTTCCAAGTAACTGTCAACTTGAAAATTGTTTTTATAGTAGTGTAGTTCCACGCCATCCCCGAACTTTGTTCCAATCGATAGACCTTATAATATCGCCTCCAAGTTATTGCAGGCGGAATAATGTTTATTAACCGTTCGAACTTTGGAGGACCACGAAATATTAGGGACATTTCTTCAAGTTCGAAGGTAAGTCAAAATATTTGTTCGCTAGTATTTGATCAGTTCGGTCTTAACTCGATGGAAATTGATTTCAAACTGGCTATAAATCAAATTTGATTTCAACAAACTTGAAGGTATCGGGTGTTTTTTTAGAGTGATAGAACTGAAATAAAACACATTTAAATTAAGATTAAAACCAATTTTTTTTTATTCGAAAGATAATTTCATGACATTTATGTTTTGAAAATAATTTCCGGCATATGTCCACCACGACTAGCTCTGAGGAACCGCATTCGACCAGACCAATTTTGGACCACTTTTTCGAGTAATTCAGGCCTTATTTCATCAATAACACGAGTTATGTTGGCTTCCAAAGCGCCTATTATTTCTGGTTTCTCAGCACAAACCAATAACTTGACATAACTCCAAAGAAAATAATCCAGCACCATCTTGTTGGAACCTAAACACTTCTGGGTCGATACCATTCCAATTTTGAAACAAATAATCATCGATCTGTAACCAGCACCATTCACTGTAACATTAGCTCCAGCATCGTTTTTGAAAAAATATGGACCGATGACGCCTCCAGCGTTTAAAGCACACCATACAGTGCATTTTTCAGGATGCAATTGAACCTGCAGAACTTCTTGAGGATTGTTTTCACTCCATATACAGCAATTTTGTTTTTATTGAGTTTTTTTATTGAAAGAAAAATACCTCTAAATTAATCACCCGATACTTGAAGAAGAACGAATTGTTAATAATCCATGTATCATGTTGTGATATGCTGATAATTTACTGTATTAGATGGAATGAGTTTTTGAGACTTTTTATATCCCTATGGGAAGGTTTATGAAAAATAGAAAAATTTTGTTTATTATCGGCTCTAGTTATTCTTAAATTTAGATAATTCAATGAGTTTTCGGTTTCTATTTCCATTGTAAACTAAGTAGTTGCATTCAAGTAATAAGGAAAACTTTCAAGTTGTCTACTGGTGCTTTTAAAGCATACAATTATGTTATCTACATATCTGTACCGATAAACTATCTTGTAAGCAATTCTACTTTTATTATTGGAAATTGGTTCTTCACTATGACCCTGAGAATAAACAGAAGTTCATGCAGTGGATTGAATGGGGTGCATAGCCTTCAAAGAAGTTCAAAATCACTCCATCCGCTAGAAAAATAATGGCTACGATCTTTTGGAATTCTAAAAGTATTGTATTTACAGAATACACTGAAAAGGGTGAAAGCATCATACCAGTATCATACGTTTTCACTTTGCGTAATTTAAGAAAAGTAATTAAAGGAAAAAGGCGAGGAAAATTCACAGCAGGGGTGTTGCTGCTGCACGACAACGCGCCGGTTCACAAGACCTTCGTGGCGAAGACTGCTGTATAGTAATGTAACTTCGAAGAAATTACTCATCCTGCGTACCAAAAAAAAAGCTGCCCAACGCTGCCCTTCAAAAATGGATTTGAAAACAGGGCTAGCACCATACTGGGTGCTTGAAATTCTGATTGATTATTGTGCAGATGTTATAGAAGAAACGATAAAAGGAGAAAAGAAAAAAGTAAAGATAAAGAAAGGTGTAAATGTGAGACTGTGATCCATAGCGCAGTATGCCAGAGTCTATAAAGTGAAACAAAGTAAGGCAAATTGGGCATGTTTGTGTGACTTCTACTTATGGAATATATTGTTCTGAATCCTGCTTGTGTCTCTGTAACAACTTTATTGGTGTCTCATGTTTTACCACTGGTTCCGTCTCTAGTAGGTTGTCTTCATTTTCTTGCATTCCTAGAGGGTGTTGGTTCTCCGGGTTCTCTGGAGTTTAGACCAGGTGGTTCACGAATAAGAGGGGAGGGTCCTGGTTTATCTGGTGCTTTCTTTGTGTTGATTAACCACGCTGGCAGACAAGTGATGATTTCCTACGGGTTCTGGGTTGTGTGCAGTGGGGTTCCAGTTCTGGTTACTGATTAGCACGGGTTGGGTCTGGCTAATTGTTCAAAGATGCTCCTGTTTTCCAGAAGAGAGATTTGCTGCATGTCGGGTGGCCACGTTCGGATTTCCTCATTAATAAGTCCCTGGGCGTCCAAGTAATTCAGGCAGTTCAGGATTCAGTGTATCAGGTCATCTGTCTCGTTGGGGCAAGCATCGCAGCTATCAGATTCGGATTTCCCGATTTTTTTTAGGCGTCAGCCGAATTCGGCGTGCCCTGACAATACTTGGGCTTTGAGGAAGTCAACTTTGAGGGGTATTTCTTGTATGACTTCAGGTATGAATTTGAAAGTTATTCTACCTTTAGTCGAGTTTTGCCATCATTCCTGCCATATGTCTTCTGCCTTCATCTGGATGTACAGTTTCGCATGGTGGATGGAGTCGAACTGGTGATGCCTGATTACTTCGTTCTGGAAAGTGCGGAGATTGCCGATGCAGGTCCTCATTTCAATTTTCAGGTCGACGGGAGTTATACATACCATGATTCCTGCTACTTCAGTTGACACAGAGTTGTAGCACTGTGTCATTATTCTGGAGATCGTGCCATAGAGTGGTACTTCCTGCTGACTTTAGAGAAAGGCAGCCTGTCCAGCCAGACGTTGGACGCGTAACTCAAGATAGAAAGGAGGACTCCGCGGTATATGGTGAGCGCCGAAGTTATTGTATCCTGATCCCATTTGGTTTTGATTTTCCTCCTGAGAGACATGGCTATCCTTCTCGTTTTGTTTGTTGCGTATGCAGCATTCTTTTCTTAGTTCAGTTTTTGGGTCCATAACGAAATTCAGGTATTTATGCTGATTCACTCTATTTATTTTCTTGTCTTATCTCAGCTTGTACATTCCGATGGTGTATTCTCTTCGGAGATGTGTTTGCCATGAATACGTTTTTTTCGATATCTGGAGCTTGTTGGAGTGTGCCCAGATAAGGATTTTATCAATCGTTTTCTGTATTTTCTGAAGAAGTTCCCCTCGTTTACCTCGGATCCTATGGTGATGACCAGGTCGTCTGTGTAGGCAATGGGTTCCACTCCGTCTGACCAAGCATTTTCTAGGAGTTCATCAAGGATGAAGTTCCATAGGTCTGGCGAATTGGCCTCCAGTGACTGCTACCTATTCCCAAATGTGAAAAAATACCTTCCTATAAAGCGAATTTCTGACGATGTAGTACTGAAGGCAGCAATTAATTTCTATTTTGAGAAGCCGGAAGAATTGTTTTACAAGGTTTATAGATATGAACAATCTAAACGATCTAACAAATGTTTTGAAGTTGTAGTTAGGCTACATTGAAAAATAGAATAGCGAAAATACATTGAACGCCGCTCGTAGACACGAAAAAACGTAGAAGTGGCAGATCTCATCTGAGGCAAGGAAAGACAAATCCTCTCACATATTCGAACATTGAGTAATGAAAAACAAATTTACATGAGGTAAGCATATACCGTATCCCGCGCCGTGAATAATACCACAAAGGCACTCACCGGGGTAAATAACTGTCTCCCTGCGAACCGTGTAGTTCGCCTCGGGAATTCTCAGGTCGCAGGAAAACTCCTCGGGCTCCTTTAGAGCCTCTAATGTCGCTGTCGCCGAAATGTCGTAGAGCTGCCCGCGCTGTCTCGACGTTACCTGGGCCTCAGTCAGTTCCCTGGAAGAGAGACAAAATGCAAAGAGTGAACCAAATTGAATGCAGGATTCGTAACGGGCTATATTCAAGACCGCAGGGGGCGTAAATATGGAAATATACTCGGTGACATTAGAAATGGTACACTCAGATGAAAGTATTGCTTTAACCTCACAGTGGGTGATCAAATTATTAGAGTCACAGTGAAAAATAAGCAATTTTGGTTCTTGTAGAAAAATTATATCAGTTTTTTATGTATATTTTTCAGTTTTTTATTGGAAAACAGAAAAAAAAATGAGCATTTCAATAATAATTATGGATTGACCCATTAACATCCAAAATTTTGATTCAGACCTAGGTACTACCACCTTTTGCGTCTATGATTGCCCGACACCTTCTGGGCATGCTTTCTATGTATTTTACTCTATCAGTTGACGCTTGTTAGTGATTATTTCGTTTGCAATTTCTTTCTTCATCAACTTCCAAAGGTTCTCGATCGGGTCTAGACCTCGAGAATTGCCAGGCCAGTCTAGAACATTTACTCGGCTGTCATAAATAAACCTAGTAATTTTTTAACCTTGTAACATGGCGCCCAGTCATGCGTGAATATGTAGCGCCCATCTGGGAACCACTCCTGGGACTGGGGAAGCATTTTTCTTTCCAGGACATTCATATACTGGTCCTGCCTCATTGTTCCTTCATGGCTTTCCCTGACTGCTGATTAAAGACCACACCGGATGCTTAAAGGATGCTTGACGATGCAGATCTTTAAATTCTTCCCCTTGTCTTCTCGGAAATTCAGATCTCTCCATGAGACGCTTGATTCATCTGAAAAGCAGACCTGGAATATTATTCTTATTAACTAATAGGATAGTTAACCGTTTATTAATCATCAAATTTGTGAATCACCTGCTTCCAATCATCAACTGTCCAGTCCTTGTGATGTTTGGCCCATTAGAGTCTTTTTTTCTTCATGGCTGGGATGAGAACCACATTTTCCTTTGCGTCATGGGGTCATATCTGAGTTTTCATCCATTTTTTTCTTTATTCGGTCTACTGGTGCTCTCGAAACTTCAGTAACGGATGCTATTTTTCTGTATTTGATGCCGAAGATTTTATCTCAGTTGTTTTTCTGGGTGTGAGATCTTTTGACTTTTCCATTATAATTTCATTTAGTTTTCAGTCCAGTGGTGTAACAAACACAGAACAAAGAATTCGCTGCTATAATCACGTGAAAATAAAGCCTAACAATATAATACGTCTATAAAAAGTACCAAAACAAACCAGAACGTCTTAGAAAACCATAAATATCGTGAAAATATACAACCCCACCGCGAAGGTGGTTAGCTAAAACTAAAAACACTGATGCATCATGGCACATGAGGTAATTGGAGGGGGTATCTGCAGTGTTGCCGGTTTTGCTCCTAGGAATAAATATACTCTGGTATCATAATTGAACGAGAAACAGCAAATTAAATTGCTTCGTACCCTAATTTCATTTTATTTCATAAAGAAGTGTTCAGTTTTTTAAGTTAGCTCTAATAATTTGATCTCCTACTGTATGGCAACAAAATGAATATACACTGCTCAAATATTGACGTGTATAATTTGCCTACATGCATATAATAATACATATACAGGAAAATAAAAAAACCATTTTCTATATGTTCTGATGTATTATGTTAGGTAATGTGCCTCAAATGGCAACAGTAAGCAAGACTGCTTTAGAGTGATAACATAGAGAAATAAACAAAATGAAGATTATGACCTGGTGGAGTCTGCAGGCCTCAAAAGGGTTCCTTCTATTAGCAACACCTTGAAATCAATATCAGGAGCTCTTCGCAGTATTCTCACTCTATTCGGCATTGTAATGAAAGCTTTAGTTTGAAAAATTTACGGCAAAATACCTGCGATGTATCAGCTAAGCGGTGTAATTGCTGTGACATTGCAAACCATACATGTTTAATACAATTTTGGTCTGGAAAGACAGCGAGCTGATTTGTGCGGTTTATGCCATGCATTTCTATGCGTTCGTTGATAATTCTTGCCCGATGTGGTCTAGCATTATCGTCTATTAACGTTAAATTGTCGCCAATGGCTTCCGCAAAGAGCACAATAATTGGTTCTATAATCAAATCGTGATACCCTATCGCTATCATGGTTGCGTTAATGGGGAAAATAAGATCTGTGCGGCCATTAAAACAACTGAAAAGAGTCGTTGGCGTCATGAAATGTTCATTATATCGTTGACCCCGTTCTCGTCACAACAATAAGACTGATATAAATGAAATCTAGGCTCATTTATGAACTCCTCCATCTGTGCGTGTTCCACTTCTCGTGTTCAAGAGCCCAACAATATCTTCCAGACCGGTGCTCTCTACACAATCGCGGGTGCCTGGTAGATCTTTTTGTCTTTAAATTGAAACTATGCAACCTATTCCGGATTGTTTTACCAGAAGCTATCCTACCGGTAGCTTACCGGAATGAGCTATTGATTTGGGATGCTGTGAAGGGGCGATTTCGTGTGTTACATTCAGATGAAAGTATTGCTCTAACTTGATTTGATGTCAGCAGAATAAATATGTCCATTTATTTGTTTAATTAATTTAATTTACATATACCATTATGTCCCAACTATTAGTAAAAATAATGATACTTAATTTATTCAGTAACTTAAATGCCTTATTTAAACAATAATCTGAAACAGATTGAAACATTTCTGTCCAAAGAATTCCGTGAAGTATTTATCTATGGATTATTCGTTAGTTGTACAAGGCATCGCAAAAATATTTGTGAAATGAACCATGAATCAATAGGATATTAAACAACGACACAACAGCCAATCGAAGCCCAAGAGCCATCATAGGGGAAAAGAAAAAACTCATATATTAATACGCTCTCGGAATATGCCTCTAACAATTTATATTTATTGGATTTTGTTATCTCATTTGGAAGTCTTATAATGAATGTTAATTTTATATGTTGTTTGATATAAGCGGTTCTTATATGACATTAATTTAATTCCTGAAGTTATTATATTAAATATAATTCTTTTAAATTAAATATGTAGAAGGCTAACAGAATATATCTGTAAATATTAAAATATTTAAATAAGTTCATATACCTTCTAGCAAGTATAAACCTCCATTTATGTTATTTCATTCAGTATTCATTAAATTATTATTGAATTTCTTTCCAACGTGTCGACCACACGACAAAATTTCAGCACTGTTGGTACGATGTAAAGGAGGCCTTAGATCAGATCGATTCCCGTTGCGGAATTCCAAACGACTCCTTCTCATGGTCCGAGAGGATTGAATGGGTTGTTATGAGCCAATTGAGGGACACTTGAAGGATTCGCTTAAATCTTAATAGCGTCACAACGGAATGGATTTCGGCCGAAACGGTATTCGAGGGAATTGGCAGATGCATATTTCGGCGGAATGACGGTCTAAGAAGTACTTGAGATGATATTCATGAAAAGGCAGGGAATATTATGCAGGTCCATGACTGCAGATTTGGGATGATTTAAATAATACAATGTTCTACGGGTAAACGATGATATCTAATCGTAGAGATCTCATGTCCAACAGCCTTTGAATGGAAATTGCAGGAAATCAATTAATTCTCTATTGATTTGCTTCTGGGAGTGAGATCCAACTATTTTCACAGAAATAAATTTCAAATAACGGGTTATCCATTTCGTGGTCCGCATTTCATAGGACTGTTTCAATGACATATATCGAACAGAATTATGATCCGAAGCTTCATATGTTTAATTGAAGGTTAGCCATTTAGCAATATGGATCGTTTATCTAATGCTGAACGTTTGAAAATTGTGAAAAATTTCTACAAAAACAATGCTTCTGTAATAAGTACGTTTTGTGAATTCCATCTGCGAAGCCTTGGCCAAACCCATTTCTTAACAAGCGTGGATCCAGGGGGGGTCATGGGAGTCATGAACCCCCTCCCCTGGGCTGAGTATAGGTTGACAATTTCTATTTTTATGGATTAAACTTCTGAATCTAACGCAACATAAATCAGCAAACCTGTGCAAAATGAGTTGATTGATGCTTGCAAGGAAATAATTCAGGAAACAGTATTACAGAAAGTGAAGTAAGCTAAATACTTTTCAATTTTATTCGATAAAAGAACAGATATATCACATATTTCATAGCTGAGCCTATCATTTAGATATCTTCGCAATGGTATCATAAAGGAAGATTTTGAGACTTTATGTGATACATACGATACTCTTAGATGCGATGAAGTGGATAAAAATGAAGACGTTATAGAGCCTCGGTTGACAAGTGTAGCACTGGTGAAAATCGTTGAAAATCTCTGTCTCAAATATAATATAGATTTAACATGGTGTGTGGGTATTGAGATCGACAGCTGTTGGGTTCTGGTCTCAGATACAATGAGTGTTGTACAGGAGTTGTCAAAAAAGCTGTATATACCAAACGTTGCCAGTGTAGCAATCACGTGTTTAATAATACATTAGCTATATCATCAAAAGTTATTTCTTGCCGCAACACCTCGGGCACAATGAGAAAAGTTGTGGGATCTGCCAATGCATCCGCTAAGAGACATTAAATTCTGAAAAAAGAACTTGGAGTGAGAATGCAAAATATCTGTAAGACGCTGGTTTGAGAGGCATGATGGACATCTACAATTTCAAGGAGACAACTTTGTGAAAATTTGTACCGCTCTGGAAAAGATTTTTACTTGGCAAGACCACAAAACTGCCAATGACGCGCATTGCTTACTGCAAATGTTGCGCATTTTGGACTTCATCATATCATCTACCTGCTTGATGAACCTAAATATTTGTTTTTTTTATACTTAGATACTAATGCATGGAAATAATATCTGAATAATTCATTTTATAGTAACTTTTGAGCATTCCAGCAAAGGCAGTTCAAATTACCGTTTATATCACTGAAGAGCCAAACTGTAGTTTAAATATAACTTAATATTTTTCAGGTTCAACAGTAGCCTTAAGCAGAGTACTGCAAACGAGGTTAATTGATTCAAAAAAGGATACTGACCCCATAACTGATACAATGACTGTCCTACGAAATAAAAGGGAAAAGGATTTTTCAAGTGGCAAAAAGAGTAGCACAGCAATAAATGCAGAAACTGAATCCCCCTAAATGGTATCAAAACAAACATACAGAGTCCATAACCATCTTGCTCAATCTGCTGAAGAGTATTTCTACACAGCTGTATACATCCCTCTTTTAGATTCTGAAATAAATGACTTAGAGGACTATCTGTCTCTAGAAGTAATAACATTATTTCAGCTAGGCGTTTTTTTTCCAAAAGTCGATTACACTAATGAAGATGACGACAATAAAACTGTTAAACAGCTTGCAAACGACTATAAACTGCTAATAGGCAATTCTCCAGTTTCAGTTTATAAACGAATAACGGCTGTGGAAGGTAAAATGGCAGCGGAATCCGAATATTTCGCAGTCGATTTCTCATCTTATAGAAAATTGTGATATTGAAGTGTATACTAATGTGAGAGAATTTTTATGTATTCTTGCTACACTACCAGTTAGTAAAGCTACAGCAGAAAGGTCCTTTTCCACTCTTAGGAGGCTCAAAACTTGATCCAGATCTTCAATGGTAGACCGCCTACTCAATTGGCACTTCTCCACGTTAACAAATGTATACCCATTCAAGTGGAGGAAGTCATAATTCGTTTTTCGAGATGACAAAAGGGAAAAATTATTTAATAAAAATTATTCTAACGTATGAAAAAATTCATATATATACATATATATATATATATATATATATATATATATATATATATATATATATATATATATATATATATATATAATTGTAATATATGTGTATGACCCCCCCTGACTTGAACGCTTGATACGCCCTTGTTTCTTAAACGGTCAAAGCGTGGTAAAGCAGCTCGATGGCCAAACCAGGACTAACAGCCAGAAAGTCATGAGGACAACATCAGGCCACACACGTTTATAGTGACTCGCCAGAAACTCCAGCTTGTTTAGGAAGTTTTGATGCATCCAACATATAGTCCGGACCAGGCACCAAGCGATTACCATCTTTTTCTTACATTGCAAACCTTCCTGAGTGATAAGAAATTGACCTTAGGGAAGATTGTGAAAATCGACTACTAGAGTTTTTCGCCAATAAGGACCAAAGGTGAGGCATTATGAAGCTACCTTTAAAATCGCAACGAATTGTAGAACAAAACGGTGCATATTTGACACAAATCGGACATTCCTAAACATATTGAATAAAATCTTGAAGTTCACGCAAAAATATTGTATTTTTTCCCCTCAACCTATTATTATTGTATTTGTTTAATTTTGAGTGGTTTGAAGACATGTCTATAGTGATATAAGTTATTTGCAAGCATATATAAATATCACACCCGTTAGTGAGAACTAATTTTGTGGCGGAAGATTTAATTTCATTTCAATATATACAATACAAGAACAGAAATTGAATATAAATTGGATTTCATATAAAAACAACTCCACTACTTATTAAAGTTAACAGTCCCTGTTGATGACTCATAGGCGTTGATTGAAGTAGATAAACCTCTTTCTTTAGTCAAGCTAGTTGTTGAAATGTTAATGTACTGCTATTTTTCACTTATTGTTGGTTTAGAAAATTCTTGAGATTAATGAACAAAGAGGATGTAAGAGGTCTTGAGAGCAGAACAGACGCTCTGGATTGGTTTTCAATCGAACTATCTTTCGGGTAATTTTTCATAGTGATAGAACTTTAAATTGAAATAAAATACATTTAAATTAAGACTGAAGCCAAATTTTTTTTATTTGAAGGATAATCTTATGATATTTATGTTTTATAAATAATTTCCGGCATGTGTCCACCACGACTAACTCTTAAGAACCGCATTCAACCAGACCAATTAATTGGCCTCCAAATCCAACTAATCGGACCATTTCTCGAAATAATGTTATAGCCATGTCTTTCTTTCAATGAATCAATTGCTACGGTAGCAGCATGAGGTGTAGCACCATCTTGTTGGAACCAAAACACTTCTGGGTCGATACCATTCAAATTTTGAAACAAATAATCATTGATCATCAATCTGTAATGAGCACCATTCACTTTTACATTAGCTCCAGCATCGTTTTTAAAGAAATATGGACCGATAATGCCTCCAGCGTGTAAAGCACACCATACAGTGCATTTTTCAGGATGCAATTGAACCTGCAGAACTTCTTGATGATTGTTTTCATTCCATATACGGCAATTTTGCTTGTTTACATAGATGTTCAACCAGAAATGAGCTTCATCACTAAACACAATTTAACGTTAAAAAAGTGGATCAACTTCAAGCTGTTCTAGAGCCCAATCGGCAAACAAACAACGCTTATTATGGTCAAGTGGCTTTAGTTCTTGAAACAGTTGGAACGTTTCGAAAACCCTTTCTATACAAATATTCTACCTATTTTCTTTTTCAAGTTGCGACATTATTTCATATATTTTATGCCTGTCGACAATCAACAATATTTGACAAATTGTGTTGCCATGCAACTTCGGCCATAGTGGACTATCTGCACAACCTATTTTATCCATTACTTTTGTCTTAGAATGTTACAAAAATGAAGTTTATTAACATTATAAAAAATAATAAATTCCGGTTGCTATTGTCTGAAAGAATGAACATAGTTATTATTATTATCCTTCTTAATGAAGGACCCTTTACAACCATATTAGACGACTATAGACACCTTTAAAGCTATTTACATTCAAAGGTCCAACCTCTACAAATATGTAATCGTCGATCCGATGGTCAATAACAACCGGAACGAAATACTACCTGTCTAAACACAGAAATTCATTCGGAATTACGGAAAGATCGCAGACCGGAACAGGCCTCGTTTTTCCCCTACATTCATCTCGCTCCACCTCTAAATCCTCTTCGGAATCGTTTCCTTCTTGAATGGTAGCGCTTTTCTTCTGACAGATTTATGCACCGACTGCAGTAAACAGAACACGTTCGCTCAGTTAATTGGGGAAAATGGAGAAAACACTCACCGGATTCGAGAATCCAGGGACGAACCGGCGAGTTCAGGGGTCTCGGGGTCTCGCCGAAGAAGTCGGCACATAATGGATGTCTAAGGTGTTTATTGCTGCGACGCGTGTTAATGGAAATTGATATTTCTCCCTTGCCGACGAAGTCTGGTTGATGGCTGCGCTCTTGGGAATTAATTGAATCGTTTATTTATCTTCCGGACGGCTGATTAATTGAAGATGAAAATTATTTTCCCTCAACCTTTTGAAAAAGCCATTATAACACAGGCAAGTCTGGAGACTTCAAATGTCAATTACAAGTTGTTGAGACGCAAACTCCCGCTACTCTATGTAATCTCATATATCGAGTCTTTTTAAGACTGATAGAAATCTAAATCTTTTCGTTCAGACCAATGAGCTTGACATCGTTTCTGCTGAAGAGTCTGGAAAAGGTGATTGATGTCCATATAAGGGGGAAGGTGCTAATTGACAGTCCCCCTAGCGCTCATCAATACGCCTACCAGGCTGGCAAATCGGCAGAACTAGCATTGCATAATCTGGTCGGAAAATTAAACCAATCTCTCGATAATCGAGAGATAGCACTAACAGTGTTTCTGGACATTTAAGGTGCTTTTAACAATACGCTGCCGACTTATCTCGCTGAGGCTATCGCTGCGAGAGGAATCGACCCACTAATCTGTAGATGGATACAGGCAATGCTATGCGGCAGAACAATAACGACCTCATACCAGAATGAGGTCTTCGAGGTCAAGGCTGCGAAGGGCTGTCCGCAGGGAGGTATTCTCTCACCCTTACTGTGGACCCTTCTCGTCGATGACCTGCTAGCGATTATTTCGCTGTGGGAAGTCGACGTTCAAGCATTTGCTGATGACCTGGCAATCATAGTGAAAGGTTAATCGGAGGAAACGATATCGGCCGTCCTTCAAGAGATACTGAACACTATTGACAAATGGTGTATATGGAAAGACATGTCTCTTAACCCGCAAAAGGTAGTTTAGTACCATTTACTAAAAAACGAAAGTTGAATGGTTTAGAACCACCGACTATCCGTGGTGAAATAATACAATTCTGATTTGAGGCAAAATACCTGGGAATAGTCCTGGAGAAGACCCTCAGCTGGAGTGCACACCTAGATAAAGTGTGTCATAAAGCCAGAATGGGTTTCTGGACTTGCAGGCAGATCTGTGGTAAAACCTGGGGCCTAAAGCCCAGGCAGATGTACTGGCTATACACTATGGTAATTAGACCACGTATAGTGTATGGCGCTGTAGCGTGGTGGAAGAAAGGCCAACAAACGGTTGGCGAACAAAAGCTCACCCGACTACAGAGACAGGCTTGCCTTGCAATTACAGGTGCGTTTCGCACCACACCCACGGCAGCCATGGAGGTCCTACTAAATCTACCACCCCTGCACCTACTTGTGCAGAGGGAGGCAGAACGGACCACATACAAACTATATCCACTGGCGATTGACAGGCCAGAGGCAATAAAGATGGGAGGCTCAGGACTGCTGGACGAGCTTTTAACGAACAGTATCCTATCGATGTCCTCGGATCTAATGTCAAGAATCACGAGCCAGAAACGGAATTTCAATGTAATCGTCCCCAGCCGGGACGAATGGACCCAGCATGCTGAATAACCGACCTTGGCTTGTTCACAGACGGCTCGCGAACGACGAACGGAACAGGAGCGGGAGTCTATGGGAACAAACCGAGAAATAACATCTCATTGAGTCTCGGTCAAAACGCAACCATATTCCAGGCAGAAATATTTGCCATTGAGACCGCGGCGGAACTGCTGATAAAACGGCAAATCCACCACGGTAAAATCAAAATACTAACTGATAGTCAGTCAGTACTAAAAGCTCTGGAATCCAGCTGTTTTACATCCAAAACAGTCTGGAGTTGCCGCTCGGCTTTAAACAGGCTCGGTATGTATAACGGAGTCACTCTGGTTTGGATACCGAGCCACTCAAACTATTTGGGTAACGAGGAGACAGATCGGCTGGCATTTGCTGGAGCTGCAATGCCTCTGGTAGGACCGGAACCATTCCTGGGAATACCACATGACATGGCTAACGAGGCGATAACAGGCAGAATGAACTCAAGGCTAGAGTCATTCTGGCGGAGCCATTCTGGCCTGAAACACTCGAAGTTGTTCCTTGGAACAGCTTCGAGCAAAAAGATGGCGAACCTAGCGCTAGGTCTGGATAGGGCCAAACTAAGAACACTTGTCGGAATTATGACAGGTCACTGCAGACTGAAAGCGCATTTGCACAAAATCGGTCTGGCTGAAGACAATGAATGCAGGCTGTGTCTTGAGGACACTGAAACAGCTATGCACATCGTCTCAGAGTGCCCAGCGGTGAGTCGCATCAGATTCGAGGTCTTTGGCCAGGCTTTTATAGCCCACAGCGAACTGAAAAAATTAACCCTGAACAAGATTATCGGTTTTATCCACAAACTGGATCTCGTCGGGAAAATATAAATTGGAGGTAACCCACAATAGTCCGTGCGGACGCAGTGGTAGGTTGGACAGACGCCCGCTCGCCATGAATAACAACAATAACAACTCTAAATTGAAATAAAACACATTCAAATTAAGACTGAAGCCAATTTTTCTATTATTTGAAAGATAATTTTAGGATATTTATGTTTTGTTATTAATTTCCAATATATATCTACCATGACTAGCTCTGAGGAACCGCATTCAACCAGACCAATTTTGGACCACTTATTCGAGTAATTCATCAAAAACACGAGTTATTTTGGCTTCCAAAGCGTTTATTGTTTCTGGTTTATCAGCATAAATCAATGACTTGACATAATCCCAAAGAAAATAATGCAGTGGAGTTATGTCGCATAGTCTTGGACCATTTCTCGAAATAATCTTATCACCAAACCTTTCTTTCAATAAATCAATTGTTGCGGTACCAGCATGAGGTGTAGCACCATATTGTGGAAACCAAAACACTTCTGGGTCGGTACCATTAAAATTTTGAAACCAATAATCATTGATCATGGATCTCTAACGAGCACCATTCACTGTAACATAAGCTCCAGCATCGTTTTTAAAGAAATATGGACCAATGATGCCTCCAACGTGTATAACACTCCATACAGGATGCAATGGTACCTGCAGAACTTTTTGAGGATTGTTTCCACTCCAAATACGGCAATTTTGGTTGTTTACAAAGCCGTTGAACCAGAAATGAGCTTCATCACTAAACACAATTTTACGATAAAAAAGTAGATCAACTTCAAGCTGTTCTAGGGCCGAATCAGTAAACAAACGACGCCCGATATAATGCATAATCTGTATATCGTGGTTGCTTTCAAAAAAACTAAGTCTATAAAAGTAAAATAACCACAGAAAGCATAGACTAATAAATTCCATGTTATTCTGATAAACTAAATCAATTTAGTCTTTAACAGTTATATTCAAATACACCAGTCTAGCAGAGACTACTCAAACACACCAGTCTAGCAGAGACTATTCCAACACACACAACACACCAGTGATGCTTTCGCCCTTTTTAGTGTATTCTATCAATGAAAGACTTTTAGAATCGCAAAAGGCCTGCGACGGAGCTCTAAAAACTCCTTACAGCACTCGACTCGCACTTGCTTCTGAGGTACGCTGAGCATTCTTGGACCCATCTTGCACTGACCTTTGAGGAGTTAAGATGGTCATGAAGGATAGCATGTATAGTACCTACGGATAGATTCGTCGTCACTGCTTTAATTTTGATTTTTATTCTGGCATCTTCAAGTACCAGCTTTTCTACTTTTTTCACATTTTATTCAGTGCGAGGATCGTTTTCAATCCTTTATTTGACCCTTTTGAATTCACTTGATCACTTTTGAACGGTGGATAACGACGGGATACAGTCTTGATAAACATCAAATTTCTCTTTATGGATGATACGCAACTATTTTGGCCAATTTGGCTTCGAACAAATTACTCATCCTCCATAATCAAGGCTTGGCATCCAGTGACTATTCCCAAATGAAAAAATATCTAGAATCTAAAATCGTAGAAAGCGAAGGTAGGCAATTAATAACTATTTTGGGGAGAAGCCGGAAGAATATTTCTCGATCTAACAAATGTATTGAAATTCTAGAGAAGTTGATGTGGAAAAGTGCCTAATCTGCCGACCCTTGATGAATATTCACGAGCCACCACTGCCTTTTAGGATATTTCAAATTTAACTTTACTGCAATGAATTTAATTTTAACATCAAAACATTATTTTTCTCTTTTACGAATATTATTGTGCAATTATGCCCTCGATATGAGAACAAACCAACCAGTTGTATAATTTTTTCGAAATAATTAAAACAACCATTAAAATGACAAGCACCGACTGAAATAACTTCAAACAAATAATCCTTATTTCGCCGAAGAACAGATGAAAATCAGTAAATGAAGGATAATGGAGGATAATACAATGGGGTTGTTGTTCAATATCGAATTTATCCTGAGGATAGAAAATAACTCCGATATTTAATTCAAGCTACCTATTTCTCGAGAACTACGACAAGAGGGCAATTACGTAATATCGGTTCTCCTATTCAAGTCACCCTAATGAAATTAGTAAACTGTATTTTCATTATCTGACCGATCTATCTTTAACTTAGAGGACGAAAACAGATATTCTCTTTCCATGAAAACGATAATGAATACGAAAAATATTGATTGTTATTCATCCTGTTAATTCTCCATTCATTATTTGCCTGCGTTTCATTTCACATAGTTTCAAAGAAAAAAATTTCTCAAATTGGAAAATTGTTCTATCGGGTGTTTTTTTAGAGTGATAGAACTTTCGATAGAGATAACTGTGATTTGACAGAAGTTAGAAGCCATGTTGTTTTGACATTTCTATTCAGTAAGCATTGAAAAATTATGATGGAAAGACGCAACAACGTTTACAAATTGTTGAAATTTATTTTCAAACTTATAGAGCACTTCGTGAAATTTATGGTTTACATAATCGTCCATTAGAGCAGCTTATTCGTCGAACCTTCGATAGATTTCGGACAACATTTTCTCTACTCCATTCAACAACAACAAGACAAAGAACTTTACGTACAGACAACGCTGTTGTAATAGTGTTAATGATGATCCAGATTTGTCCATTCGTCGATGTTCACAACAAGCTGGACTCTGTGCATCCACCACATGGAAAATTTTGCGTAAAGATCTTGGTCTACACCCATACAAGATCCAACTGGTTCAAGAACTAAAGCCACTTGATCATAATAAGCGTCGTTTGTTTGCTGATTGGGCCCTAGAACAGCTTGAAGTTGATCCTCTTTTTATCGTTAAATTGTGTTTAGTGATGTAGCTCATTTCTGGTTGAACGGCTATGTAAACAAGCCAAATTGCCGTTTATGGAGTGAAAACAATCCCCAAGAAGTTTTGCAGGTTCCATTGCATCCTGGAAAATGCATGGTGTGCTTTACACGCTGGAGGCATCATCGGTCCATATTTCTTTAAAAACGATGCTGGAGCTAATGTTCCAGTGAATCGTTCTCATTACAGATCGATGATCAATGATTATTTGTTTCAAAATTTGAATGGTATCGATCCAAAAGTGTTTTGGTTCCAACCATATGGTGCTACACCTCATGCTGCTATCATAACATTTGATTTATTGAAAGAAAGATTTGGCGATACATTATTTTGAGAAATGGTCCAATTAATTGACCTCCAAGATCATGCGACATAACTCCACTGGATTATTTTATTTGGGGTTATGTCAGATCATTGGTTTATGCTGATACACCAGAAACAATAAATGCCCAATTTTTTTGTTACCGAAATGAATAAATTTAGATTTCTCAACATTCCACAAAAGTTCATTTTTCTGGCACCAAGCTTCAAAATTTTGAATAAGACATTTACAGGCATCAACAAGTTGAGCGACATTCGAGGCAGTAATGGCAACAAAAAAATCATCAGCAAGAAGTAGCACCAGTACTGAGGTATTTTGGTGAATCATTATTGAAAAGTATGAATAAAAGTGGACCCAGGACAGAGCCCTGGGGCACTGCAGACGCAATGTCATATTTCTTACTGAAAACATTCTTAACCTTAACTTTCATGATCCTAACGGAAATGAAACTACACAACAAGTCTTGGAATACACCTCTAAATCCCAAATTATAGAATTTTTTCCTCACGAACTTGAACGAAAGAACATAGAATGCACAGAAAAGGTCAGAAAATTGTCTTGCTACAAATCGACCCTCGTCCAGATTTTCATGAACAAATTCAGTGAACCTAAATGCTGCTGTCTCTGTAGAACGACCAGACCTAAACCCATGCAGAGAGTCAGAAATGACACAGCAATGACCCAAAAAATTAGATATTCTCTTAAGAACAATATTTTCAATTACCTTCGAAATAACGCTCAGCATATATATAGGCCGGTAGTTAGAAATATTATGAACGTTATTTTTATTTTTTTAAAACAGGAACAACTATCGCAGTGTTAAGAAGGCTCGGAATACGCCATTAGAAAAATTAATGAGATGAGCTAGGTGTCCGGATATAACCTCTCCCGAGGTCTTTAGGATTCGGCTGGATATATAATCAATTCCTGTACTCTTTTCCTTTTTTAGATTTCTAATTATATCTAAAACTTCACAATCAAAAACAGGATAGAAGTAGAAAGTATACAAAGACATAGAACTAGTTGTACAGTTCTTTGAGAGTTGTACATAATGTTATTTCAGCCGAGAGTCAGCAAGATCAGAAAAATATTCTCCGAAAGCTTCAGCTACCCTCGCAGACCCAGAACAGATATTATTTTCTATATTTAGGGAATTAAAAAAATTACTTGCACGTTTATGACCCGTTATGTGTTTGACAACATTCCAAATGGCTCTATTTTTATTATCAGATTCAAGCAGATATTTATCATAATAAAGACATTTGACACTTAGCTCTCCGAAGCAACAAATTGTACTCTATTTTGGCTTTTTCATAAATTTCCAAAGAATGAAGAGATTTAATTGGTGATTGATCGACATCTTAGATGGGACCTCCAGGTCAAGAATGTTACTAACAAGCTAAGAGGAATATTATATAGAATAAGATATTTACGAGACTACCTTGACCTGAGGCATCTACGGTTGGTGTATTTCGCACTTGTCCAGTCGCAACTGCAATATGGAATTATTGGTTGGGGTGGAGTTGGTGACACACACCTGGAGAAACTGAATGTTGTGCAAAGGTGGATTTTGCGTGTTATATATAAGAAGCCACTTACATACTCTAATGAAAGATTGCACAGGGAATCCAAGGTGTTCGATGTGAGGCAACTCTTTTGCTGGAATATCCTAGTCAACACCAAAAAGTCGAGGATAGCATCTCATCCCATTGTACACTGCTACAACACGAGGGAGAAGAAGAACTCTATGAGGGTACCTTACTGTTGCAAAACAGTAGGACAGAGGCACTGCGACTTCCTCGCCCCCAAGCTTTACAGCCAACTCCCAACCAACATAAAAAGTCTGAATAATATTAGTTTGGTTAAGAGAAGAACGAAGAGATGGATTCTCTTTTTTGGAAGGGGGCGGCTGCATGGTTTCGTCAACCAGAGGTAGGAGATCGGGATTGGATGGGGAGGGAGAGGAGATGGAAGAAGGTTTTATGTTGCTTACTGTGTAATAGTAGTTATCATGGATTTTGTTTTTATTTTTGTTCACTTACCACTTAGGAGATAGTCAATGTATGTAGCATCACGTACAAGCGATAGTTTCCAACTAAAGCTTCTGTGATGTATCACCCATTTATTCACCTCATTATGTAACCATCTCAGTGAATAAATATTATTATTATTATTATTATTATTATAATATTTACATGAAGCCAGTAAAGATTCTTTTAGTTTGCACTAGTCCGTCTAACTTCATGATTTATCCAACCTTTCTTCAATTTATTCTGACAAATGATTTCTTTAACAAGAAAACATTCTTTTATTATGGATTGGAATTTACCTACAAATACCCGACAGCAAACATTCACATCACTGCAATTATATAAATCATCAAAACGCAAATGATACAATTTTGATGTGAAGTTATTCATATTAGTCTCAGAAACAATTTGCATATTTTTTGCAGGTGGTTTAACTTCATTAGAGTCGATCGTACAACAATAAGTATAAACCAAGGAGATTACCCTGTGATCACCTTAGAAACTTCCAACAAGCTGGTCTTACAGCAATCTAGTTCAACATACTACTCTGTCAAGAAAGTACCGGGAATTTTCAATTAAAACAACATTTTTACATTTAATGGTCAAAATTTATTGGGTCGCCTTCAAAATAGGCTCCATTTGCTCCAATACATCTATGCCAACGGCACTTTCAATTATCGAAACATTTTTTATAGGCGCTTTCCGGGATGGACTTTAGCTCTCGCGCCGAATTTTGTTTTATGGCTTCAATCGACTCAAAACGGGTGCCACGAGGGGGCAATTTTAGTTTTGGGAAGAGGAAAAAGTCGCAGGGAGCCAAATCCGGCGAATACGGTGGTTGCTGAAGCACGTTTGTTGAGTTTTTGGCGATAAAGTCAGTCACAATCGTAGCTCGGTGAGAAGGCGCGTTATCGTCATGCAAAATCCATGAGTTGTTCGCCCACAAATTTGGCCGCTTCTCACGGATACGCTCACGCAAACGTTTCATAACGCCTAGGTAATACTCCTTGTTTACCGTCTGACCCTCTGGAACGAATTCGTAGTGCACCACGCCACGGATATCGAAGAAAACAATGAGCATCACCTTCATTTTCGAGCGGTTTTGGCGTGGTTTTTTCGGTTTCGGCTCATTTTTTGCCACCCATTCCGATGATTGCTGGCTTGTTTGCATATCGTACTCGTAGACCCAGGTCTCATCACCAGTTATAATGCGTTCCATGAATGTAGAATCGGAATTACAGCGATCCAGCATGTCTGAAGCAACCTGTTCGCGATGACGTTTTTGAAGAAAATGAAGGTCTTTCGGTACGAGTCGTGCGGCCACCTTTCTCATGCCCAAAATATCAATCAAAATCGTACGTGCGGACTCGTGGGATATCTTAAGATCATGTGCTATCTCTCTCAAGCTGGTACGACGGTTTTTCAGCAACCTTTCCTTAATTTTATCGACGTTATCTTCGATCGAAGCCGTCGATGGGCGACCACTTCACGACCGTCCTTGAAGGCTCTGTACCACTGATATGCACGAGTTTTCGATAGAGCATTATCACCAAAGGCCTTTTGCAACATTTTCAATGCATCGGCACACGAAAATTCATTTGCAACACAAAACTTTAAACAAATTCTTTGCTCAACGTAATCACCCATAGTAAAAATCGGCACGCACTCTGACATCGACTGACTTAATCAGCTGTTGCAAACACACTAGTTGACAAATCCCGCTCAAGCTTGGCATAGTAATCAAGGACAGTGGTACCAACCTAGGAAAAAAAAATTTTACCTGCCTCATTGCCCCGCCAGATTTAAATCGATAATTCCCGGTACTTTCTTGACAGAATGTACACTGAATATTTATATGGAAGATCTTAAGCTCATTCATTTTTGGAGGACTCATTAGACTTTCAAGTTTAATACTTTACTTTATCTGAGCTTGGATTTTTCGATGGAAAAAATGGTAGACACTGGCCTTATTTAGCCATGATGATCCTTTTGAGGCAATATCACATTGACTATTAGGTATTAAATATTAAATGAGGCATAACTTTCAGCAAACCGAGATTTGATTGGTTCACATTTCACATCCGTAAACGTGTTCAGCAGAAAGTTATGCAAATCTTCTGAACTAGTACTGGGCTTCAAATTTGAGACGTGTAGTGCTTTGTATTTCCCAATTTCCTCGACAACAGAGATATGGAATTGGAAGACATGTGGTTCCGCCATGATGGTGCAATAAGCCACACAACACGACCTGTTTTGTCTTTATTTGCAAGAAAAATTCCCAGGACGCGAAATTTCTCGTTTCGGCGATGTGAATTGGCCACCAAGAACTTGTCATTTCGCCTTTGGCTTTTTGTGCGGTTATGCGGAGGATCGTGTTTATGCCGATAATCTTCAGACTATTGACGATCTAAAAACTATCCGTAAAGTTATTGATGAGATACTGACCGAAATGTGCCGGCGAGTCATCGAAAATTACCTCACAAGGATCGAGTTCGGTAAGAGATCACGCGGAAGACATTTAAATGATGTTGTATTCCACACATAATAGCAAGATCCAAGCATTATATTGAAATAAAAATTTGATCGACATTCTAAATGAAAGAGTGTTTTATTCACGTTTACTTTCGAAGCACAAAATGGATAACCCCTGTATTATTCGAAAGAGTTCGACTTTCCAATAGAAAATCACTCACCTATAAAAACCTTTTCTATAGACGTTAAAACATGAAATTTGAACGTATATTAATTGAAACATACAATATATATTTCATATTGAAAAATCATTCAATTAAGGCATATTTTCAGCTACTATCAATTTAATTTCATTATAAGGGAACGGTGGTTTTTAAAATTTTAATCCATTTATTCAGGCAATTTCAGGAATGTAAACGTTCAAAATGTGAAATATACATACTCAATAATTGGTAAAATTCGATATAAAAAGGAATAAACGGCTCTCCGTACTATTCACATATACAATAGCGGAAAATTCGTTCGGTTCATATTACAAACTGAAATTACGAACGACAATTATTTTCAACAATTCCAATTTTCAATTTATTCCGTTGATCATAAAAGTTTCATTTTCATTCAGAGTTTGTTTTGGTGGATATTGATATACTGAAGATTTAGATCCAGTCGATATACAGTATGTCACTCGAGAAAAAAACTTCTACTATAAGTAGGGTCCAGCGAAGTATCACCAAAAAAGGATTAGGAGTTTTGATAACATTTGTCGCTAATAGTTTTTTATTCCATTGATTCGTCTGGCAAAATTATTTAAATATTTAAATAATTTTATATACCTTGTATCAAGTATGAACCTCCATTTATTTAATTTTATTCATAATATATAATTATTTGGTTTCCTCAACATTCTTTATACAGATGGTTCTTGTGCTATAACAGAGGCCGTTAAATTGCCTTTCAATCTATTAGATCAATGGTAAACCACAGAATTATTTATTTGAGTTAACATTACACCCCATTTAAATTTTCAGTGTTCATTAACCAGAAGCTTTCTGAATTGTTGAACGGTGAGAAAATATAATATAATATATAATATAATATGAATATAATTGAATACTGACGAAGCAAAGTCTCTCTTAAAACTTATTTTTTAATGATATTTTTACATATCTTGAGATTTTCTAAAAAAAAACTCAGTTAGATATCCAATAATATTGAATAATCTAAGTAAGATAACCTTATGATGAAATTCTTAAGATTAGGTTAAACATTTTTGAAAGATATCTGTTTTCATAAGAGGGATAAGCAGAAAGAAAATTTTGTCTACTTAAAATATTTCATTTATAGGATTTTTACAATTTATTTGAAATTTGAATATCAAAACAGATTTAGTCTGTTAGTCTTCTACAATTTTAATTTCAAAAAAAATTTTATTCAAAAAACTTTTAGAATTAAATTGATGTCTACAATAAGCACCGCTTATATTTAATAGACGTATATGATCAAAACTCAATATATAATGTCAAATGGAATAAATAAACCAACAGATATAAAAAAGTCATTGAAATTAATAAATAAATATTTAAAGGAGACAAAATTTTGTTTCTGATCTTACCATTATCAAAACCCATGAAAAAATGGGGCATTCCCATTGAAGGACCATTTCCTAGATTTTATAAAACCGAACAATAAACTAGACCATATAAGGTTACTGAGATTAGAGAACCGAATGTTATTAAAAATATTAATAAAAAGTTGAGGAAAGTGCCTAAAAATAGGGTAAAACCTTACTTCAAGTAGATTTATGTAAATTTAGATATTTTAAATATAGGGAAATGTAAATATCGTACCTATAGCAGAGTCAGTAAAATATATTCAATATATAGTTAAGGAAAATATGTAATTTTGCCTGAAAAAATTCCTACTTTTTATGTATTTAAATATTTCGCCTCAAGCGACCAAAAGGTATTATCATGAAGTTATCGAATCATGAGGTTTTGTAGATAATTGATATATCAGGCACATGTCTGAATTTAATATTTATACATCGTACTTATAAACTAATCCTTGAATATTAAATAAAAACTCAAGCTGTAAGCCAGAGAGGAAGGAATAGTAAACGGTTTTCAAATAAGAGGTTTTATTTTGAATATCCCGATATCTGAGCAGCTGTCACTTTTGAAGCTGTCATCTTTTGACATTTGACAAGTAAAAACTAAGCCATTACTAAAAATGGAACCTCGCATTGAAATTATTAAAATTCACTACAAAATTAGGGAAAATTTTGTAGTCACAGTTCGCAAAACTTAAGCACTTTTGGATTGTCATGAAGCACCTCCACGGCCGTCAATGGTGAAATGGTGGAAAAATTTGAGCAGTTGGGACAAGTGAGTGATGTGAAGAGTCTAAGCCGTTTGCGTCGCTCAAGGACAACTAAGAATATTGCTGCTGTTTGTCGATTACTTGTCGATCTTTGGAATTAGGCATTCAACAAATGACATTCCTCCGATTTCATGAAGACTTAGGTTTTATGGTTATTAAAATTCAGGTAACAGAAGAAGAAGAACTCAAGCTGGTCGATCACCAGCAAAGTCGTATCTTTGTTGATTGGGTTCTTGAAATGCATCAAAATGATCCCAATTAAAAATTATTTTCAGCAGAATTGTCGCATTTGAGGCTGGAAAAATCCAAGAATGGTGGAAATGAATGAAAAGCCTCTGCATTCTCAACGTGTTCCTGTTTCTTGCTGTTTTTCGGCTGGCGGTGTCATTGGGCCTTATTTATTTGAAAATGAGGCTAGTGCAACTATCGGGTGTGAGAGTGATGGAGCTTCAAATTGCAATAAAACACATTTATATTAAAATTGGAGCCAAATTTTCTTTTATTTGAAAGATAATTTTATGACACTTATGTTTTGAAAATAATTTCCGGCATATGTCCACCACGATTAGATCTGAGGAACCGCATTCGAGCAGTCCAATTTTGGACCAGTGTTTCGAGTAATTCAGGCCTTATTTCATCAATAACACGAGTGATGTTGGCTTCCAAAGCGTCTATTGTTTTTGGTTTAGCAGCATAAACCAATGAAATGACATTATCCCAAAGAAAATAATCCAGTGGAGTTATGGCGCATGATCTTGGAGGCCAATTAATCAGACCATTTCTCGAAATAATCTTTATTTCAATAAATCAATTGTTACGGTAGCAGCATGAGGTGTAGCACCATCTTGTTAGAACCAAAATACTTCCGGGTCGATAACATTCAAATTTTGAAACAAATTATCATTGACCATCAATCTGTAACGAGCACCATTCACTGTAACATTTGCTCCAGCATCGTTTTTAAAGAAATATGGGCCGATGATGCCTCCAGCGTGTAAAGCACACCATACAGAGCATTTATCAGGATGCAATGGAACCTGCAGAACTTCTTGAGGATTGTTTTCACTCCATAAACGGCAATTTGGCTTGTTTACATAGCCGTTCAACCAGAAATGAGCTTCATCACTAAACACAATTTTACGATAAAAAGTGGATCAATTTCAAGTTGTTCTAGGGCCCAATCAGCAAACAAACGACGCTCATTATGGTCAAGTGGCTTTAGTTCTTGAACTAGTTGGATCTTGTATGGGTGTAGACCAAGATCTTTACGCAAAATTTTCCATGTGATGGATGCACAGAGTCTAATTTGTTGTAAACGTCGACTAATAGACTAATCTGGATCATCATTAACACTATGACTTACAGCAGCAATATTTTCTTCTGTACGTACAGTTCTTTGTCTTGTTGTTGTTGCATCGAGTAGAGAAAATGTTGTCCGAAATCTATAGATAGTTCGACGAATAAGCTGCTCTGATGGACGATTGTGTAAACCATAAATTTCACGAAGTGGTCTATAAGTTTGGCGAATAGAACACTGATTTTGAAAATAAATTTCAACAATTTGTAAATGTTGCGGCCTTAGTCTTTCCATGATAATTTGTCAATGTTTACTGAACAGAAATAGCAAAACAGCATGAATTCGTCATTCTGTCAAATCATAGTCATACCCACCCCCCCCCCCTGTCTCTGTACCTTGTCGCCGGTGGGGGAGCTTGTCATAACGAGTGTCCTATTTTCATTTATTAAATGTAGGATATGGTTATGATGCCTAAATCAGATGACTCGCAATCCAAACTTCCTTACTTTCTTGCATAATACCATTCCATCATGTTGTTCCACTCCATCCTTTTCCTACCGCAAGGCTTGGAATCGTACAGGGGAGTTGTGGCTTTAACCTGTGACAGAGTCACGCGGCTCTGCGATCGATTAAAGTTTTGTAATCCTTTCATTGGCGAAGGCGATACCCTGCTGAATCTCAGCGTGGTTTTTCCAACCTTCGTCCTCTTATCCGCTGAAGGATCTTGAATGGTTGCTGAAGGAAAAAGGGAGACTACGACATTTCGAACAAGTTGCTGGACTTGGGAGATTCGCTCTGCTCGCCCCCAAATTTGGCTCTATTTTTAGATCCTGAAGCTCCCGCTGCGGGGTCCTGATTGGTCCCTTGGGGGAGAAAGGGAGACTACGACGTTTTGAACAAGTTGGTTGGCCTTGGGTAATTCGCTCTGCTTTTCCCTAACTTCGGCCCCATTCATGGATCCTTAAGCTTATCTTATCCGGTGCGGGGTCAGAAGTGGTCTGTTAGAGGAAAAGGGAGACTACGATGTTTCGACGAGGTTTGAGGGTCCTGGAAGATACGCTCTGCTCTCCCCCGATTCTGGCCTCTCTTGTTGATCCTAAAGCCCATCCTCTTCGATGCTTCGGAGCCTCGCTTTTAGCAGCAAACAGCAACAGCGCTCCTGTGTGCGCGGGGTCCACGCTGGGAAGCTGTTATTTGTTTTGATTCGTTGCTTCAATCTTTCATAATCATAGACACACTCTGCTCAAATGACTGAGTGTTGGGATCGACACGGCGATCATTTTTCTTGGGACGAGAGAGGTGACTTGTGGGGGTCCCTCACCTAGATATGCTGGCGCGAAGTTATGAATAAAACTTCCTTCAAAATTCCCATCTTTCTCTTTCAGCTTATCGGGGGTCTGCTGGAGCGTCAAAACTTGAGCAGAAACCCGGGACAGCAGTGATGACAATGGTACTTTAATGTTATTTGAGAGCTCTGCTCACACGTTAACTTGTACAATTCTGAGTATCCCTACCGAAAGTTCTATCACTCTAAAAAAACAGACGATATAAAGTTGAATGGATTGCGCTATCGAGCAATGGTAATTAATTTTTTGTGGCCGAAATTGGAAGATATTCATGTGGACGACGTTTATTTTCAACAAGACGGGCTACGTGCCACACAAGGAACGAAACAATCAAAATTTTGCAAAAAATGTTTTCTGGCCATGTTATTCTTCGAAGAAGTGATCAACCTGTGATTTAACATTCTTAGATTTTTTTCTCTGGAGCCACGAGATAGATTAGGTCTATGCTAATGCTACAAATCGATGCAAGACCTCAAAGATGAAATTCGTGAAGTTATTGGGCTCATACAGCCGCAAATGTGCAAATTGGTCATGGAAAATTTCATGAAAACCATAGCCATGGCAGCCATTTGGCTGATATCGTTCTCCATTGTTAATGTCATACCTTCATCTTCACAGCCAAATGAACATCCATTGATTTCTCTTAAAGTATACTCGTTTTTTTCAAATATCAAAATGAAGCCCCTTATTGGAAAACCCTTTACTGTAATACCGTAGTATAATAAAAGAGTTCAAGTTCAAACCACAGACTATGTCACTCTGTAAGTTGTTGTAGAGACATTAAACTATCTCCCCAGTGCCATTGTGTAACTTCTACCCCTTCGGCATCTGGAAGAACCATAATCCAACTAAGAACTTCACGTCGGGCTTCAAACGCACCTCCTACATTTTACTCCTCAGGTGTATATTCCAATATCACATCACAATTTTGAAGAATTACAAAATGCAAACTTCTCTGTAATTCTCAGAACGAAAACGTGAATTTCCTTCAGTCCAGCACTGGCTTCCGATTGTCGATTAGTTTGTATCTAAGTTTGCCAAGTGGCGTCAGCCCGCTCCCTAGGTAAATGCCCCACACCGACCAAGTCCTTCAATTCACGTGAGCCAGCGCTCTATTTACTACTTCGACCACACGACCGGAAGCTCTTAATTCCTTCCGCCACAATACGCCTCTCGACAGCTCTAACGGAAGAACAATTGAGAGGTCACCTGTCAAATGGGCGCTGTAAAGGCTGAGTTAGATGAAGCGGAAAAACTCTGATTTTTTCCTCCATTTTCCTGCTCTTGGAAGGCGATCGATCGCCGCGGTCAGCAAATGGACTTCGAGGAGGTCTTCTATACGATTCGGAGGATTGCGAATGGGGAATTTCGTATGCGATTGACCCGTTTTTCGGTTGTTTGGAGTGTTTCGTGAACGGAAACGGACGTCATCGACATTCAAATTCGTGATGGATTGTATCGCATGTGGGTTCGGTTTGGGGGAAATTGGGGTTTCCACATGAAAACAGACCTAGTTGGAAGAAACGTCTCGTAAATTGCAGGTGACTATGTTAAGTTAGGATGAAAGTATTGGGTCGTTTCAACAAATAAACGAACGTTTCCTCCAAATGAAAATAATCAATTATATATCTTCAATATAAGAAAAACAAATGTTAACTTCCGCTATTTTATTGATTTTCATAACAATTGTTTCGTCATACCATGACTTCATCAGGTGAGTATTTAAACTGAGGTATACATTCTGTCAAGAAAGTACCGGGAATTATCGATTTAAATCTGGCGGGGCAATGAGGCAGGTAAATTTTTTTTTCCTAGGTTGGTACCACTGTCCTTAATTACTATGCCAAGCTTGAGCGGGATTTGTCAACTAGTGTGTTTGCAACAGCTGATTAAGTCAGTCGATGTCAGAGTGCGTGCCGATTTTTACTATGGGTGATTACGTTGAGCAAAGAATTTGTTTAAAGTTTTGTGTTGCAAATGAATTTTCGTGTGCCGATGCATTGAAAATGTTGCAAAAGGCCTTTGGTGATAATGCTCTATCGAAAACTCGTGCATATCAGTGGTACAGAGCCTTCAAGGACGGTCGTGAAGTGGTCGCCCATCGACGGCTTCGATCGAAGATAACGTCGATAAAATTAAGGAAAGGGTGCTGGAAACCGTCGTACCAGCTGGAGAGAGATAGCACATGATCTTAAGATATCCCACGAGTCCGCACGTTCGATTTTGATTGATATTTTGGGCATGAGAAAGGTGGCCGCACGACTCGTACCGAAAGACCTGAATTTTCTTCAAAAACGTCATCGCGAACAGGTTGCTTCAGACATGCTGGATCGCTGTAATACCGATTCTACATTCATGGAACGCATTATAACTGGTGATGAGACCTGGGCCTACGAGTACGATATGCAAACAAGCCAGCAATCATCGGAATGGGTGGCAAAAAATGAGCCGAAACCGAAAAAACCACGCCAAAGCCGCTCGAAAATGAAGGTGATGCTCATTGTTTTCTTCGATATCCGTGGCGTGGTGCACTACGAATTCGTTCCAGTGGGTCAGACGGTAAACAAGGAGTATTACCTAGGCGTTATGAAACGTTTGCGTGAGCGTATCCGTAAGAAGCGGCCAAATTTGTGGGCGAACAACTCACGGATTTTGCATGACGATAACGCGCCTTCTCACCGAGCTACGATTGTGACTGACTTTCTCGCCAAAAACTCAACAAACGTGCTTCAGCAACCACCGTATTCGCCGGATTTGGCCCTGTGCAACTTTTTCCTCTTCCCAAAACTAAAATTGCCCCTTCGTGGCACCCGTTTCGAGTCGATTGAAGCCATAAAACAAAATTCGGCGCGAGAGCTAAAGTCCATCCCGGAAAGCGCCTATAAAAAATGTTTCGATAATTGGAAGTGCCGTTGGCATAGATGTATTGGAGCAAATGGAGCCTATTTTAAAGGCGACCCAATAAATTTTGACGATTAAATGTAAAAATGTTGTTTTAATTGAAAATTTCCGGTACTTTCTTGACAGAGTAGTACAATGCAAAACATGACCTTAAATACACAGCTCTGGTACAAAAAATAGAGGGGTGGAAAGAGAGGTATACAATTAATGAAAAATATTAAGTAGGAGGGATCTATTTAAATCTATTTGATCATTCAGTAAAATTTGTCTTTTATTATATCTATTGATTTCTAAAGTTTATAACAGATTTAGTTTCTGAATTTTGTTTTCAATATGTAATATTTCATAGTTCATATTAAAATTATGGCCAGTCTCTAACAAATGGTTGGCATAAGTTGAATTCGGTTTATTATTAATGTAACATTTTTTATGTTCTCGTATCCTTGTTTGGAATGAACGGTCTGTCTGTTCCACATATACACATGGGCAATCACTACATGTTAACTTGTAAACTCCTGATTTTTTGTGTTTAGGAATGACGTCTTTATTATTTTTTATTAAGCTGCCTGAAGAATTAATAGTTTTAAAAGAGATGTTATATTTTTCTTTTTTCTTCAAATATCTAGCAATCTTTTCAGACTTTTGGCCTATGTAAGTTAATGAAATAAATTTGGTTTCGCTTGAATTTTGAAATTTTGGATATACAAGTGATACTGCTCTCTTGTAATTTATTTTATCAAGTAAATTGTCTACAATTAACGGATTGAAATCATTATTTAAAGCTATTTGTTTAATCGTTTTATACTCTTTGTCAAAATTTTCTTTCGTCATGGGTATGTTAACCAATCTATAAAGCATACTATTATAAGCTGACAATTTTTGTGAAAATGGATGGTTTGAAGTATAATGAATCGTACCATCTGTATGTGTAGGTTTTCTGTATATGGAAAAGTCATGTCTATTATTAATTTTAGTGATGCTATTATTTACTTCATCTTCCTGTGTGAATTCAATTGTTGGATATAATTTATTGATAGATTCCAAAAATAAACTAAGTTGTCTATTTGTGCCATTAAATAAACAAATTATGTCATCTACATAGCGGTACCAATAAACGAAATCTTTAAAATATGGGAGTTTTTGGATATTGGTTTCTACGTGATCCATGAATATTTCTGATAACAAGGGGTTTAATGGGTTCCCCATTGTTACACTTTCTTCGTCTAGATAAAACGTGCCGCTGAATATAAAATAATTTTGATCTAGGCAAACGTTCTAAGCGTCTAATATTTCTGTTTTTACAACAGGATCAGTTAGTTTTTGAAGTAATAAATCATCAACTAATTTTATGGTTTCACTGACCGGTATACTAGGAAACAAGTTTTTTACATCAAAGGAAACAAATTTGGCATTGTTTGGGATATGTATATGGTTAATTTTTTGTATAAGTTGATAAGAGTTTTTTATTGCAAATTTGGCTTCAAACTTAGTTTCTGTTAGTATAATTTTGATTAATGATTTCGAAAGTTTATATGACGGGGCTGTCACAAATGAAACAACGGGTCTGATGGGATTATTCTCTTTGTGCAACTCAATTAAAGAATACAAAATGGGTGTTGATGGGTTCATTAAAGTTAATTTATAATTCGGAATATTTTCAAAAAGTGCTTTTGATTGAAGGATAACTGATTTGATTTGTTTTTGATATTTTTCTGTTGGGTCTTTTTTGATAGTTTTATATTTATTTTGGTCTAAACATGAAGTTGTTTTCTGTATGTATTCTATTTTGTTTAATGCTATGATTGTATTACCTTTGTCTGCGCGGGTAAATATTAGGTAATTTTCTATCATTTTATTTCTGATTGATTTGACTGTTTGATTATTATTATTGTATTGATAATTTCATGTTTCTTGCTTTATTATATTGGTAAAAATACACTTGTCTATATTTGAATTTGGACAATTTCTCAATGCAATTTCTGAATCGATAGCTAGATGTTCCAAAGATTTTTGATTGATATTATTCAAGTTAAATTTATATCCTTTTTCTAATAATTCTTTTTCTTTTGTATTAGATTCTACCTCAGAAAGGTTGGTGAATTTCGGATGGAAAATATGGTCTGAAAATTTTTTGGAAACCAGTTACCATGCTCACCTGACGAAGTCAATATGTAATTGACGAAACAATTGTGGTTGAAAAATAAAAATAATCAATTCTTTCCTGGACGATAATGTGACAATGTGTTTCAGGCTAATTCAAAATATATTAAAAATATTGAAACAGTTGAATTTCACACTATTTTCCAGAAAAATGACCCATTTTTTTGGTTTGGCAGATCTGCAAATAGTTTATTGTGTATCTAGTTGTGAAAACAATACATTTCCGGAGGACAATTTGTTCCAGGCTATTTTAAAATATTTCTTCAATATCGAAGCTGTTGAAGTTTTCGCTGTTTCCCAGAAAAATTAACAATTTTCCCAAAAATTAGGTGGTTTGGCAGCTCTGTAAATAGTTTATTGTGTATCTATTTGTAAAAACAATACATTCCTGGACGACAGTGCGAAAATGTGTTTCAGACTATTTTAAAATATTTCAACAATGTCGAAGCAGTTATACTTAACAGTGTTTTCCAGAAAAATGGATTATTTTTCTGAAAAAATATGTGGACGACAATGTGTTTCAGGCTATTTTAAAATATGAGGTGTCCAAAAAGAGTATCGAGTATTTTTTACTTCGATAAATCAAAAACTATATAAAGTGGAAAATTGCTTGGAAAAAATGATGTTATCTAAATGATGACCGTTACGCTGCTGACACTCTTCTAATCGGGAACGAAGATTGGCGATCACACGCTGACACATAGCTGTCGATGTTGCTGCAATTTCTGGCCTGATGTTTTGCTTAAATTGCGTCAGTTTCGTCGAATTATTCTCATAGATCTTACTTTTAAGGTGTCTCAATGCAAAATAGTCAAGTGGACTAAGGTCGAGGCATCTAGGAGGCCAGTTGAACTACTCGAACCGTATTAGGGTTAACAGCTTCCATTGCTTGATTTGGTGTATGGCAAGTGGCCCCATCTTGTTGATACCACGTTCTTGAGTTGAAACCTTGAAATTCCTGTAACTCTGGACCCACTCAGCATATTGCAATAACAGTCACTATTCACCTTGAGTGGTCGGCCTCGTCGATCTTCATGAAAATAAGGACCGAGTCAAGTATCCCAACAGCAGCCAGATTAGTAGACAATAACGAAAAGAGTACGTGAAGATATATGAACAGCAATATCAGCTCGTACCCCATCTACGTCATAACCCGTAATCCCCTAGATTGGCGCTAAAAGACTTCATTTGAACGTTAATAACCCTCCTACAGCGCTATATTTTCCACCGTAATTGTTATTTGTTCGTGCCTCAATTAAAAGATATCATTTTCTGAAATCTCAGATTCTACCCCAACAAGCCAACTATTTAGTTACATGCCCATACATGTCTGACGATGAACGAAACTTGGTAATTGGGATCACGTAGCTAATGGAACTTATCTGAATAACGAAACACTTCCGTTATATGCTTGCCCGCATATAATTGAGTTGGGTGAGTTAGATGAAGGGTATTCCTACTACGAAATTTTCATTATGGAAGGTAAGTTTATAATTCTCATGGAATGATATGATGACTACTTTAACTGTTGCTTATTTCGAATACATTGTTGCTATTCCACCAACTTTCTGGGTAGATTCGACCTGAAGGCATGAAATAACGAGTCATAGCTACCAAGAAAAATTATAAAATAACTCATTTAGTTTCTAACCACGTCCATCTATGGAATTTTCCACTTAAATTTCTAACAGCTTGAAAAGAAGCTTTTAATATTTTCCAATTCCGTTCAAGTGTGAATCGACCCATTTCGTTAATGTCAAATATAAGGTGTTCTTCTGTTCAATAAAGTTAAATGAAAAAAAGTTTGTCCGAGGTTTTTCTTGTCACCCTGTATTTTCGATTATGTCGTAACAGCAATTTTCATTCAAATACAATTATCGAGGAAGAAATAAGAAACTTACCTATCTTGTGAATACAAAGATATAATGGGGGTTGGAAATACTCCTTCTGCTATGCATTGAACTCTCAGAGATCCCTGGTCAGAACTCAAGCGACGTAGAATGAGGCTCCTTTCTGGAACTTGTTTACTTTAAATTAGTAAGGATAACTTCTATAAATAAACGAAATTTTTCATTAAAAATAGAATCCCTTTCAGTCACAATACTGTTCTAAATAGTTACGGGAATAGCTGAAGAATTTCAGAGTAGCTACATAAATTTTCTCTTTATAAAATGAGGAAAGACTATGAGCTATGGTATCTGAAAGATCTTCAAATCAGGACAGTGAATCATATCTGTGTTACATCCTTCCAGAACCCAAATCGACTCGAATGAGGATGGTGGAGACATAAGCAGAAGACATACATGTTTTGAGGCTTGTTAACAAACTTTAATGCCCGTCAAATGCAACACCGCCACGCAACTATACTCGCCCCGCGAAGGAGAGCTAAAGTTTCACCAAACACTAGCGCCATCTATTGAACGCAAATATACATAGACAGTGCCACCAGTAAATTCAAGTGATGAATTTATAAATCGCGACAAATTTTCTATAGAATTTAATATTTTCAGGCAATTTCATCCAATAATGTGTGTAGTATAAAAGACAAAATTTTAAACAAATAACACAATAAAATAGCATTGAATTAATTTACCCTCCTACAGAAGATCTGGCTGAAAGATACGTTTCCATTCCTTACGTGAATACAATATCAGATAATATTGCCAAATAAAGGGTCGTTCATTAACAGCGTCCCATTTTGTTTTTTAAACAAAACATTTGAAAATTATTAAAATTTTTATTTCATTATACAGTATAGTGTGTTTTTTTAGAGTGATAGAACTTTCGATAGGGATATCTGTGATTTGACAGAAGGTAGAAGGCATGTTGTTCTGACATTTCTGTTCAAATAATCATGGAAAGACTCACGCACTTCGTGAAATTAATGGTTTGCATAATCGTCCATCAGAGCTGCTTATTCGTCGAACTATCGATAGATTTTGAACAACATTTTCTCTACTCGATGCGACAACAACAACAAGACAAAGAACTGTACGTACAGAAGAAAATATCTCTGCTGTAAGTCATAGTATTAATGATGATCCAGATTTGTCTATTCGTCGACGTTCACAGCAAGTTGGATTATGTGCATCAACCACATGGAAAATTTTCCCAAAAGATCTTGTGGTCTACACCCATACAAGATCCAACTGGTTCAAGAACTAAAGTCACTTGACCATAATAAGCGTCGTTTGTTGGCTGATTGGACCCTAGAACAGCTTGAAGTTGATCCACTTCGACACATGCATTTTGCTGCCTATGTTACGAAGATGGACTATATATTGATAACCGATTAAGTTCCGAACTGTTTCACAGATGTAAGATGCCCTGTGTTACCATAACTGATACTCCTCATTTTATTCGGAAAAAATATCCGCCGATCCTTCAATTCAATCACGTGTTTGTTATTGCAGTAATAAAACGATTTCACCTAAAATTTGAACTGAGTCGAACTTGTTCAAACTTTACACGCTATCCTGAAATAATCTCATACATAAAAACTTTTTCAGATATAAATAAATTTACCAGAAATCATCCAAGCAAATATTCCGTAATAAAGCGGTTTAATTCGAAGTTTCCATTCACTCCAAATATTCGCCTCTAAAGTTGCTTCCAGCAATATTTCACGGACCAGCTACCTCAAACTTATTTTACCCGTTCAAGCATCAAGATTGTCTCACTTTTTGTATCAATTTGTTGATAATCATAAGGGGTGGGAATTTAAAATTTGCATATTGAAGTTGTGAGTTTGTTAGAAAGGTTGAATATTGAAATTAACGATTGGAGAACAATATCATTAAAATGACCGCCGCGACTGGCCCGATAGGGATAACTGTGTCACCGCGACTACACAAATTTCTCTCCGTGAGAATATGGGGAACCCATATATCGAGCTTCGAGGTTAAATTAAGGTCTTTCGAGTGGTCATAAACAGTTGAATTTGATCAATTCAACCTCTCACCGTTCTCACGTGTTGTTATTCGCGATTTGCATCGACAAATGCCTTTATCGTGTCAGCTGCAACCGCCCTTCCGGAACGGGGTGCATCTTCGACATCAAAATTTCTGGATCGAAATTTTGCAAACCTTTTCGGAAGAAAAGGTAAAAAAGTAAAATATGACGAAAATGCTTCTTATTGCTCACCATATTTGAAAGAGCACCAATCAAAAACTGCTGCGTAGAACTAATTGAGCTTTTCCACACACAAGCCTTGCTTTATCAGCTCTTTAAACATATAATAATTATGCGGCTCAAATGTGAAGTTGGTTTCGAAAAAATACAATTAAATCCTCTGTCGGGAAAAAACGAAATTACTCCCGAACAACCTAATAAAATAATTTTCCTCGTTATGCCTCTGTGCATATTGATAGCAATTGAGAAATAAATAGTGAAATCATTAGCGAAAAACGAAAAAAAAAAACAAATTTAAAGTTCTGTGTCTTTTTCCACAGCAATATTTTATAGAGGCAAATTTGGCCCAATCGCGATATTTCAGTCCAAATAATGTGTTCTTAACCTATGTCCCAATAGTTATGATTCAACCTGTATAATTAGGATGAGAGGAGAGTTCACGTCATCTGATTGGTAGATTGGAGCATCTGGGTATGGACTCATTGGACAACTTTTCTTGCTTACCAATGTTTTGTCAAATAAACAGATTTCCAGAATTGTCTGACGACTGCCATAGATATTGTTTAATTTCGCCAAATCTCTAGTCTAGTCAAGTTAAATTCTTCTATGAAATTGTTTAGCTTTTCACTTACTCACCGAATACAAGCATGCTTTTGGTCCGGATATCTTCGCTCTGTAAGGTTGATACAGAACAGGTGTATTCTCCAGAAAGATCCGGCCCTGCTTGCAGAATATGTAAGGCTCTATGTATACTATTTGCATCCACACTGGCCGCGTATTCCAAATTGAGACGATCCTTCAGGATGCCTAACACTTGGGGCCGGCTTTTGGATGCTGAAAAAAAATTCCATGAAAATATTTGAAAAACTGTAAGGTACAGGATGGGAAGGGCCAACGTTTTTCAAAAAGACATAAAATAATCAATTTTCAGGTTTGATACTTTTTAATTCAAATTACCAAAATGATACCATTAAAGATGCATGGACGCCGATAATAATATTAATTAATCAACAAACAGCCATTCCCAATGTGAGCCAATCCTGCAGACAATACTTGATCGATTTCTCCGTTTACGACTCATCAGCATGGTGTCGTGTGATACCTTCTACGTTGGAGGATTGGAATACTTAAGACCGATGAGTGGTCTGATATAAGTAAAACACACTATTAGTGCCATCTCAATGCATTCTCATGAACTCAAACCCTCATATGCAGAAACATCGACCACAGTACAGGATGGGTGTTTGTTCATTAATTATCGGCGAATATGTATTCTTAGTAGTATTATTATTTCAATTAATTTGGAGCTTTTCCAATAAATCCTTATTTTTATTCCTTTATATAGTCCATCTAGAAAGTATCCGGAAATAACAAAGCTTAATAGTAATTACAGAATTTGAATATCAAAACAGATTTAATCTGTTGGTCTTCTACAACTTCATCATTTTATTTCATTGTAATTATTTTTAATTCTTGAATTAGAAAATTATAACATAATATTCAATCATTTCGTGACACTGCTTGTTCAACTTGAATCTTCATTACCCCATATGTTTTAAATGGGACTAAGATCTAGTCATGAAATGGTTGTCACTTTGTATTATTGCATCCAAGCTTGAGTAAAGGCATCTTGCATTACCCTGCTGAAAACGCCACCCCTCTGGATATAAAGCATGCGCCGTTTCAAGGACAAAATCGTTTAGAACGCCATAATACTTTTCACTATTAATTGTACCATCATCTATACATCTACAGGCGTAGCACCACGCTGAGATATTTACCCCCCCAAACCGTTACTTTGTTGGGAAATTTGAACGGTAATAAGTTGTTTTGATAGGATTTTTAGGTGATTTCCAGCAAGTTGGAAACAACTTTTCATTAGACATAAACATAAAGAAATTATTAAAATTATCATCTTGTAAACGTTGACAAAATTCTATCCTTCGTTCTTCTTGTTAAGATGTCATTATAGGAAGTTTTTGGTTTCCTCAATATGTAGCTTTGCCTTTTCATGAAACACAGACGGTTTCTGGACGTACTTTTATATTTCCTTTATTTCCAAATCTGTAAGCCAATTTGCGAAACCCCATGCGCGGATTGTGTCATCCTAATAACAATAAAGCGTTTTAATTGTTTCCTTTAAGCGTACGCAGTCTTCCTGAAACTGGTCTATGCCTCATATCCATGCCATCTTCTTTTTTGTCTCATATACAGCACTTTTTCCCACTTGGCTTAAGTTTCACTGTTTATTTGATGTCTGTTGACATACAGGTTTCAGGTTTTTAGTCCGTTCTCAAAACTGAAGAGAAGAAAACTTAAAATCCTATTTATAATGCTAGGGTAGTATATTTTTACACTCTTCACAATTGCACCTGTTAACTACCCTACCATTATAAATAGGATTTCAGATTTTGCTCTCTTCAGTTTTGAAAATGGGCTGAAAACCCGAAACATATATCAAACAGACATCAAATAAACAGTGAAACCTAAGCCAAGTGTTTTTTATTTACTTTTTTAATTGTATACCTGTTGACAATCAACAATATTCGACAAATAATGTTGCCATGCAGATAGTCGGCAATAGCCGACTATCTGCACAAACTAATTTATACATTACTTTTGTTTTATAATCTTACAAACTAAAGTATTTTAAAATTATGAAAAATAATGAAATTCCAGATACTTTCTAGCAATAACGCTAATCAATAGTGGAAAACAAAACCTAACATGTGGTGGCCAGGATCAGCAATGCACTGCTCAATCCGTTCTTAAAAGTTGGCCACCTATCTCTTCAGCAGTACGCAGCAAACTACTGGAATAGTCTCCTTTTCTTGCAAGTACCACTTATATCCAGCTTGGCATGCGATTCTTTATTTTCGAAACCAAGATTGCATCGGGGGTAATAGTAAACTTCGGTATTGATCTCGGAGAGCTACCATCTGCGGTCGTTACTAATTCATATCCGCTGTGGACGAGTATTATTGTCGATTAACTTGAAATTGTAGCCAATGGCTTACGCAACGAAAACAATAATTGGTTCTACAATCAAAGAACGATACCTTACCGCTGTCATGTTATTGCGTTATTGAGGATAAAAAAATCTGTGCGGCCATTAAAACAAACGCCTCTCCAAACGCACATTGAGCCGCCGTGAAAAAGAGTTGTTGGCGTCATGAAATGTTCATTATACCGTCGACTCTATTCTGGCCACATCAACATTCGCTGATACAGACGAAATCTGGACTCATCCATGAGCAGGCAGGATCTCCATCTATACGCCTCCAGTTTTATCTTACCGCTTGGTGCTCCTTACTCAATCGCGGGTGCATGGCGGATCTTCAAATTGAAAACTGTGCAACGTATTCCGGATTCTTTGACCAGAAACTATTCTACCGGTGGACTGTCAGAATGAGCTATTGACTCGATATGCTGTGAAGAAGGAATTTTAATGTGGAGTTAACCATATAAACCAATCTTGTTCAATGATTGTAACTTTTGCTCTTTCACTCCCATGGATAAATGCAGCATTTCCACTTATACAATAGCGATTCTACGCTCTACTAACTAAACTTTGCGATACCTGGAGGCGGTAAGCAACTTTTCATTGAGTAAAACCTTGATATAATCAACACACTAATTGTTCAAGTTGGAAGGCTTTCAAACGCACGTTAAAATCGTGATAATTAATCCAGACCTGATACTGTACAACACCGAATCGATTGCAATAGCATATCATCGCACATACGCACTCCTAAGAGAAATGAGTGTTTTGTAATTTTCTGTAATTAAACCATTCAGTGTCATATGTATCATATTTTATGTGTATGTAATACACCAACATACGCCTCTCCACTTGGTATGTACAGCAATCCTGCCAAACCGCGTAAGATAAGAGGAAACAATTTAAAAGCTTTATTGGCCTGAGAACGACACAATCCTCGCCTGGGGTTTCGCAAATTGGCTAACAGAGTTGGAAGCCAACGAAGTATGAAAAAATGTCCAGAAACCGTCCGTATATCACTGAAAAGACAAGGCTACATATCAAGGAATCGAAAAACAATCCCTATAATGACACCTTCACAAAAGGAACGAAGGATAGAATTTTGTCAAACTTTTCAAGAAGATAATTTTAATAATGTCTTCAAATCTGATGAAAGTTGTTTTCAACTTGGTGGAAATCACTTACAAATCCTATAAAAACAACCTGTTACCTTTCAAATCTCCAAATTTCCCACCAAAATAAAGGTTTGGGGAAGAATATCTCAGTGTGGTGCTACGCCTCTCTGTAAAGTTGATGGAACCATTAATAGTATTGTGACATTCTAAACGATTTTCTCCCTGAAACGGTGCATGCTTTATATACAGAGGGGTGGCGTTTTCAGCAGGATAATGCAAGATGCCATACTTCGGCCTATACTCAATTTTGGATGCAAGAACACCAAGTGACAACCATTTCATGTAGAGCAGCTTCACCAGATCTTAGTCCCATTGAAAACATATGAGGACTAATGAAGATTTAACTTGAACGAGCAGTGCCACGAAATAAACATGATTTAATTCAGTCAGTCTTACAGTCTTGGACTACCATCACCGAAAATTATGGAGATGATCTAGTTTCGGGTGTACCTCAACGTTTAGTAAACTGTTCATAATTAAATGGAGATTGTATAAGTAAATAAGATGAATATTTTGTTATTTTCTAATTCAAGAATGAAAAATGTATACTAAATAATTCCAACTGAGCTTTGTTTTTTCCGGATTCTTTCTAGGCGGATTATAGTTTTGTATTATCGATCTTGATTATTCTAATCTCATGGTTTATATATGTATCTAGACGTCATCGCATCCATTACCCTGTGGAGCTTAAACTATATTCGTTACATGAAATTATACAAGTTTGTCGAACTGTTCCACTCAGGTTCGTGCATCATGCAATTTCTCCCCTTATCTTCATCACTTATTATGAAATGCTTTTCGGTTCAACTAAACCTTAAGACGGTATCACGTCTAATTCAGCACTCGATTTCTCTACTGGGAACCTGAACGTTCTGGAATGGACGGAAAATGTTCAGGAAAACGAGACTGAGATGTCAGATTTGACGGATTGTGGTATTTTGCGAAATATGATATTTCTGAATCTTTATTGAGTGAAGGATAAGGTTCACGCCAATGTCATAGACCTTAAAGATAGAATTCGTGAAGTTATCGAGAACATATAGCCGCAAATGTCCGAATTGGTCATGGAAAATTTCATGAAAAGGATATGGTGCGTGCAAGCGGCCATTTGGCTGATATCTTTTTCCATTGTTTATAGCATACATCTTCACTATGAAATAAACATCCATTGATTTTTCTTGAAATATACTTGTTTTTTTTTTTCATTTCAAAATGAATTTTCCTTATTGGAAAACCCTTTATTCTTAAGTTTAAACCTTGAACTGCCTATGCTTGTGTAACTTAGTGTCTCACCAGAAAGTTCACGTTCACTTTCTTCAGATTTGTTGATGCTAAATATGTATCTGCAACCGTAATTGAATTTTTGTTCTATTCGCCTATCTCTTGTGCTGTGTATTTCACAACGATTCAAATCCATAACTCTTGACTCAGTGAACTATTTCTGCAAAACTGATAATGAAAAATCCTCTCCATAAAGGGAACTTGAATGATTTAGAACCGCCGATTATCCGTGGCGAAACAATACAATTCTCTTATGACGCAAAATACCTGGGAGTAGTCTTGGACGAAACTCTCAGTTGGAATGCACACCTAGACGAAGTGTGTCATAAGGCCAGAATGGGATTCTGGACCTGCAGGTGAATCTGTCTTGAAATCTGGGGTTTAAAGGCCAGGCAGGTGTATTGACGATACACTATGGTAATCAGACAACAGATAATGTAGGCGCTGTAGCGTGGTGGAAGAAAGGCCAACAAACGATTGTCCAACATAAGCTCACCCGACTACAGAGACAGGTTTTCCTTGTAATTACAGGTGCGTTTCGCACCAAACCCACGGCAACCATGGAGGTCCTACTTAATTAACCACCCTGCACCTACTCGTGCAGAAGAAGGCGTACACACATAGAACCTATATCAACTAGCGATCGATAGGTCGGAGGCAATAGTGATGGAAGGATCAGGACTGCTGGACGAGCTTTTATCGAGCAGCACCCTATCGATGCTCTCGGATCTGATGTCAAGAGCTACGAGCCAAGAACGGCATTTCAATGTAATTGTCCCCTTCCAGCCGGGACGAATGGACACAGCATGCTGAGGTTCTATAGGAGCAAACCGAGAATCAACATCTCATCGAGTCTCAGTCAAAACGCAACCATATTCCAAGCAGAATTATTTGCTATTGAGACCGCGGCAGATCTGCTGATAAAACGGTAAATCCGCCACTGTAAAATCAAAATATTCACTGATAGAAAGTAAGTACTAAAAGCTCTGGAATTCAGTAGTTGTACACCGAAAACAGTCTGGAGCTGCCGCACGGTTTTAAACAGGCTCGGTATATACTACTCTGTCAAGAAAGTACCGGGAATTTTCAATTAAAACAACATTTTTACATTTAATCGTCAAAATTTATTGGGTCGCCTTCAAAATAGGCTCCATTTGCTTCAATACATCTATGCCAACGGCACTTCCAATTATCGAAACATTTTTTATAGGCGCTTTCCGGGATGGACTTTAGCTCTCGCGCCAAATTTTGTTTTATGGCTTCAATCGACTCAAAACGGGTGCCACGAAGGGGCAATTTTAGTTTTGGGAAGAGGAAAAAGTCGCAGGGAGCCAAATCCGGCGAATACGGTGGTTGCTGAAGCACGTTTGTTGAGTTTTTGGCGAGAAAGTCAGTCATAATCGTAGCTCGGTGAGAAGGCGCGTTATCGTCATGCAAAATCCATGAGTTGTTCGCACACCAATTTGGCCGCCTCTTACGGATACGCTCACGCAAACGTTTCATAACGCCTAGGTTATACTCCTTGTTTACCGTCTGACCCTCTGGAACGAATTCGTAGTGCACCACGCCACGGATATCGAAGAAAACAATGAGCATCACCTTCATTTTCGAGCGGCTTTGGCGTGGTTTTTTGAAGGCTCTGTACCACTGATATGCACGAGTTTTCGATAGAGCATTATCACCAAAGGCCTTTTGCAACATTTTCAATGCATCGGCACACGAAAATTCATTTGCAACACAAAACTTTAAACAAATTCTTTGCTCAACGTAATCATCCATAGTAAAAATCGGCACGCACTCTGACATCGACTGACTTAATCAGCTGTTGCAAACACACTAGTTGACAGATCCCGCTCAAGCGTGGCACAGTAATTAAGGACAGTGGTACCAACCTAGGAAAAAAAATTTTACCTGCCTCATTGCCCCGCCAGATTTAAATCGATAATTCCCGGTACTTATAACAGAATCACTCTTGTTTGTATACCGAGCCACTCAAACTATTTGGCTTATGAAGAGGCTTATTGGTTGGAGTTTGCCGAAGCTGTGCTTCCTCTGGTAGAACCGGAACCATTCCAAGACTAAAGTCTTTCTGGCTGAGCCATTCTGGCCTGAACCATTCGAAGGTGTTCCTTGGAACAGCTTCGAACAAAAAGATGGCGGACCTAGCGCTAGTTCTGGATAGGGCCAAACTAAGAATACTTGTCAGAATTATGAAAGGTTACTGCAGGCGGAAAGCGCATTTGCACAAAATCGGTCTGGCTGAAGACGATGAATACAGGCTGTGTCTTGAGGACACTGAAACAGCAATGCACATCGCCTCAGAGTGCCCAGCGATGAGTCGCATCAGATTCGATGTCTTTGGTCAGGCTTTTATAGCCCAATGCGAACTGAAAAAATTACCCCCGAACAAGATTATCGCATTTATCCAGAAACTGGATCTCATCGGGGAAATATAAATTAGGGGTGAACCACAATAGTCCGTACGGACGCAGTGGTGGGGTGGTATTTATCGATATCTTATTCTTATATCAGACATTTCACATATTTTTTTTGCGTGTCCTTGTGAAATGTCTCTCAGGCCCTTTTGCCAATTAGGAAGTTGCCAATCGTTTTGAGTTAGGATCGTAAACTCTCAATTTTTCAGTCAAGATTGCTTATCCTTCATTCAAAAAAATCAGTCGTCATTACACGATGAACAACAACAACTTCACTTTCTTTCAAGTGTTTATCACAAATGAAGCAAATTTCTGACATTTTGTTAAAAATAATTTTACTGCAGAAAATGGAAACGAAAATATAAACACGTCTGCTCACAGCACAGAAACTTTTAAAACTAATAGTTATAATATACTCTATTATTTCGTTTAAGTCCTTCAAAAATAGGCAGGTATGCAACCCTCCACACTCGAACAATGACGTCGTTGGCAGATGTTACTCAAGGGTACAAACGAAGGGAATTAGAGACTGACAGTATTTTTCCGTACCACCGTTAGTTTACCGCACTATTTTGCCTATTATTTCAGTATTAAAAAAACAGATAATTGCAAATTAATTACTCTCAATGATTAATTTCGATGGGTTTAGTGGACTGTAGTAATTTCAAACTTTCTTTATCTACCAATGATGAACCACTACAACGATAAGGAATTGAAGTAAAACACATATAATAAAAAACGAACCATAATTGTTAGTTAAATGTATATAAACTAAGTCAAAAGTTATGATTATCACACTGTATAATGAATTTGCCAATACTTTGGCGATCGAGTGAATTACGCTATTACCAATAAAAATCGCGATAGCTTGAATCGAAAAGTCAAAATCGACGACAAATTTGACTATCCGCAGATAGTGTTTGATGTAGTAAGGGCTACATCCGACAAGTTTGACTACCGAAAATGATAACGAGATTACAGTCTGCTCAAAAGACTGAATGTTAGGTGTCTCAATTCATCCCTTCTTACAAAAAGAGGGAAATTAACGAAACTGATTGAATGAATGGATTGAACCTTTTTATTGGTTATAGAAAAGAAATGAGATCAATGCTAGTATATGACGATAGAATGAAACAATTCCGAATGCTGTGTTGTGGAAATTCCCAGGCAATAAATATATCAAAAAGCTCTAAGAGACTTTCCATGTTTTGTAGGCTATATATAATTACTAGAAAAAAAATACGCTAAAGTGTCTAATAACAGGTTGAATGAAAATACTCAAAGAAGCTGCACTGAAATTTTCAACCTAAGAGAATTAATTATATCGACTGTAGACAGGGCCGCCTCTAATGAGATGAAACAAGTATAGTTTCATACTTTGAAAAACTCATTCAATCTGTACAAGATTTAGTCTGTGAGTGAGAAACACCAATAGTTTTTTATTTTTACTTATATCGAACGTCCGATTACTTATACAGGCTGCATATAAGTGCATATTATATGGAGTATGAATTTTTCAATTTCTAAAACCGTGATATCTCATGAATGGTGATTCGTACGGGAAAAACAATTCGAACAATTTTTGTAGAAAATTGTATGATCGTCAACTTAGGCCTGATCTATTTTTATAATAAAACTTACGGTTTCAGAGAAAAATGGAAAAAACTTCGATTTTGCAGCTTCGACCTTGGATAAATTTTTTGCAGAAGTAGGGTAGAAGTTATAACTTTTTTATCTGTAGTCTGTCTAGAAAGTATTTGGAATTTATTAATTTTAATATACTTCTTTTTTGTAACATTCTAAGACAAAGTAATGTATAAAATAGGTTGATAGTCAGCGATGCCCACATGGCCACACTATTAGTCAAATACTGTTGATTGTCAACAGTTATACAATTTATGAAATAATGTCGCAACTAGAAAAAAGAAAACAGCTAGAATATTTGTATGGAGAAGGTTTTCGAAACGTTAAAAAATTAGTGCAATTGGAAAAAAGTGCTGTATATGAGACAATAGAGAGGATAAGAAATGGCATATGAGGCATAGACCAGTTTCAAGAAGACCGCGTAAGATTAATGAAAACAATTTAAATGCTTTATTGGCCTTAATATGACACAATTCGCGGCTGAGGTTTTGCAAATTGGCTAACAGATTTGTAAATCAACGAAATATAAAAGTATGTCCAGAAAACATCCGTATGTCATTGAAAGGAGAAAGCTACAAATGAAGGAAACAAAAAACGAATCCCTATAATGACGACACCTTTACAAAAAAAACGAAGGAGAGAATTTTATCAACGTTTTCAAGAAGAGGACTTTAATAATGTCTTCATGAAGATGAAAGTTGTTTCCAACCTGGTGGAAATTGCTTAAAAATCCTATCAAAACAACCTGCTACCGAATTTCCAAATTTCCAAATTTCCAACCAAAATAATTGTTTTTCGGAGCAATATCCCAGCGTGGTGCTAAGCCTTTCTGTAAAGTTGATGGTACCATTAATAGTGAAAAGTAATGTGGCATTTTTCTCCTTGAAATGACGCATGCTTTATATCCAGAGGGGTGGCGTTTTCGGCAGGATAATGCAAGATGCCATACTTCGGAATATACTCAAGCTTGGATGCGGGAACACCAAGTGACTACCATTTCATGGCCAGCAGCTTCACCAGATCTGATTGAAAACAAATGAAGATTGAAGTGGAACGATCAGTGCCACGAAATAAAGTTGATTTAATATAGTCAGTTTTACAGTTTTGAATTAACATCACCGAAAATTCTGGAGGTGATCTAGTTTCGGGTGTACCTCGACGTTTAGTCAAGTGTTTACAGTTGAATGGAGGTTGTATAAGCAAATAAGATGAACATCTGGTTATAATATTCTAATTCAAGAATTAAAAATATATACTAAATAATTACAATTGAGGTTTTTTTTTTCGGATACTTTATAGACGGACTATATTTTGACTGCACTTATATTCACCCTAAAGAAAACAAGGTTTTTATGCAGGGTCAGGTAAAATTTGCATGAGTGGCCACTATTGTCATAATTAAAACAAATTATAGAAATTTTATGTTTTACTACCAATAAAAAGATATATTACACATTTTCTTGTGACTCGAGTTTTGGGAAATGAACTATCCCAGCATCAGACAACTGAAAACCTAACAGTGGTACAGAGGTATTGAAACAAAAGTGATAAATATTTTGAATATTTCAATAGATTCTAGGTAACACCTAATAGTGGTACAGAGGTTTACAAGCGGAACGTGATAAAAAACCGGGTGACAAAAGAGGGGTCTTCTAACAGATATCGGAATGTCGGCAATCGACAAAGAAGATTGTTAAACAGATTGTACCCATTTAAATATCTCAAATAATTTTTGGGGTTACATAGCTCCGTACAGTCATTCATTATTTTTACATTATTTTGTTGTATATCTCAAATATTTGGATTTACATAGCTTCGTACAGCCATGCATTATTTTTTACATTATTTTTATTGTGAACGAATTTGAAAATTTCAATAATCAAGTTTCTTTTCTTTTGAATCTACATGTCAAATTTCCTTAAGATTTTTTTTTGTCGAAAGGAATTACTGTTTTCTAAAGAATGAGTGGCAAAAGTTGAATTTTTGTTTACTTTTCATTAAATTCATTTTATATTCGTTGAAAAAGGTTATAAACAGATGTTACTTTTTGAATATCACAAATATTTTCGATTTACATAACTCCGTACAGTCATTAATTATTTTATTGTGAACTAATTTGAAAATTTCCACAGATTCTAGATAATCGAGTTTCTTCCCTTTGATTCTACATGTAAAATTTAAAGATTATCTATTGTGGGAAAGGAATGACCGTTTTCTAGACAATGAGTGGCAAAAGTAGAATTTTGTTTATTTTTTATTTTATGTTCGTTGAACCTCGTCTTGAAGGAAGGTCCTGTTTGTCCTATATATTTATTACTGCAAATAGAACAAGATAACTCATAAACTCCTGATTTGTGTATGTTTGGAGTAGGGGCCTTTGCGTTAAATAATACCGATGATAATTTGTTTTGCGTTTTGAAGGCAATATTGACATCTAATTTTGAAAAACTATTAGCCACTTTTTGACTTATGCTACCAAAGTACAATAGAGAAATGGATTTTTTATTTTCTTCAGTTTTTATGATGGAATAAATTTGGCTCATAGCTATTTTAGAAAGTTTCTGTCGAATTAGATTATCTATTATATTGGGGTTGAAACCTTTGTCCGCGGCTATTGATTTTATAGTTTGGACTCATTTTTTGATAAGGGTAATGCGAAGACTCTATCATCGATTGATACGCTGACATTTTTTGTGAATATGGGTGATTGGAATCAATAGGAATACATATATCAGTGGATGTGGCTTTTCTGAAAACGTTGAACTCTATTTTTCTATTCGAGTGTGATATCGAGATGTCCAAAAATGTAATACTGTTCTTCGATTCTTTTTCTAATTTGAATTTAATTTTTGGGTGAATATTATTCAAGAAATTCAAAAATTGACTTAGTTGTCTGGATGTTCCGGAGATACACGTGAGAATATCGTCTACGTATCTGTACCAGAAATGAATATTTACAGATAGTTTCGAATTGAAGATTTTATTTTCTATTTTCGACATGAATATGTCTGCAACGGTTTTAACTCCAATATAATATAATAGATAATCTACTTCGACAGAAACTATCTAAAATAGCTATGAAACAAATTTATCCCATCATAAAAACTGAAAAAATGAAAAATTCATTCCTCTATCGTACGTCGGTAGCATGAGTCAAAAAGTAGCCAATAGTTTTTCAAAATCAGATGTCAATATTGCCTTCAAAACGCAAAACAAATTATCATCGGTATTATTTAACGCAAAGGATCCTACTCTAAACATACACAAATCAGGAGTTTATGAGTTATCTTGTTCTACGTGCAGTAATAGATATATAGGACAAACAGGACGTTCCTTCAAGACGAGGTGCAACGAACATAGAATGAGTTTCATGAAAAATAAACAATATTCTACTTTTGCCACTCATTGTCTAGGAAACGGTGATTCCTTTCCCACAATAGATAACCTTGAAATTTTACATGTAGAATCAAAATGGAAGAAACTCGATTGTCTAGAATCTGTTGAAATTTTCAAATTAGTTCACAATAACAATAATGTAAAAATAATGAATGACTGTACGGAGCTATGTAAATCGAAAATATTTGAGTTATTTAAAAAGTAGCATCTGTTTATAACCTTTTTCAACGAACATAAAATGAATTTAATGAAAAGTAAACAAAAATTCAACTTTTGCCATCCATTCTTTAGAAAACAGTAATTCCTTTCGATAAAAGAAAATCTTAAGAAAATTTTACATGTAGGTTCAAAAGAAAAGAAACTTTATTATTGAAATTTTCAAATTGATTCACAATAAAAATAATGTAAAAAATAATGAATGAATGTACGGAGCTATGTAAATCCAAATATTTGAGATATACAACAAAATAATGTAAAAATAATGAATGACTGTACGGAGCTATGTAGCTCCAAAAATTATTTCAGATATTTAAATGGGTACCATCTGTTTAACAACGTTCTTTGTCGATTGCCGACATTCCGATATCTGTTAGAAGGCCCCTCTTTTTTAACCCCGTTTTTTATCACGTTCCGCTTGTAAACCTCTGTACCACTATTAGGTGTTACCTAGAATCTATTGAAATATTCAAAATATGTATCACTTTTGTTTAAATACCTCTGTACCACTGTAAGGTCTTCAGTTGTCTGATGATGGGATAGTTCATTTCCCGAAACTCGAGTCACAAGAAAATGTGTAATATATCTTTTTATTGGTAGTAAAACATAGTCATTTCTACAATTTGTTTTAATTATGGTCAACTACCAAATAGTAACGGCTGAAACAATTCAGTGTCACTATTGTCATGTTTTCTGTTGCCTGAAGATCAAAGAGAGTTCGAAACTGCAATTTGTCTGCAAGCCTACGAAATCGTAGTATAATATATTTCATGAGAAATATGTATTCCGTGAAAGGCAGGTAATCGAGGAATTCGACATGCCATAAAGAAGCAGCTATACAGCGAGCTAATCCTAGTTATTTTCGGACCTAGTGCACAGGATAATTCAACCTCATATCTGCAAGAGGTAGCATCCGCCGAAATCCTGTAATCTAGAAAGGGTGGTTAGAGGTTTATCCTTTATTTCGAACAGGGTAAAAGGATTTCATAAGGGAATTGGAAATAAAGTGCTTTGTGAAATACTGGTTTGAGTGAACCGATATTGTATTCTTGATGGAGCTGTTCATATCTTCTTGAGACGTGACATATTGAACCATTTTCTGATGAAATGGTATTAGAGCACACGGATAATTGAAAATTGTCCTCAGCTTATGAATAAAGACAAAAGGTTCTCGCTTCAGTTTGTTAGCTCAGTATTCCTATTCCATCATCCTCAAAGAACACAAGGCGAGATTGAAGGAAGATATATTGTACGATGTTTACATTGAATTCTAATTTAGTGTATGTACATTCGCTGATGTTCAAAAAAGATTATATTGAAAAAATCTTAATTATTATACAGTGTGGAAACCACTTATGGAACAAAAATATTTGTGTCCTTATGTTAGAAAATTATAAAAAACACTGGAAGGTCGACTTTGAAATTCAATGAAGGGCTTTTTAAACATGGATTTAAATATACAGTGAGATTCGCGCAAGTCAAGCGTAGTTCGTCCTATTTATTTTAAATGGAACACCCTTCTTTATATTTTTATATATTTTTAATTCTTAATAACCTTATATCAACGAACTATTACATGTATGGTCTATTATGAATAATAATTGAATGAAATGAATACTTTAATTACATGATGTAACTTTAATACATTGAAATAAGTGCTCAAAATATTCTCCTCTTTTGGCAATAACAGAGCCACCCTGAAACTCGTTCTATTTCCCATTAATCGTTAGAAATCATTCAAACAAACATATTTTCTCATAAAATAGAAAAAGGCTTTTTACTTGATAGAAGAAATGTAACAAAATTTGAATATCAAAACAGATTTAATCTGTTAGTCTTCTACAATTTCAATTTGGAAAAAAAATTTTATTCAAAAAACAGATTAAATCTGTTTTGATATTCAAATATTTCTTCATGGATGGATTGGAGGAAGTGATTTTGAATGGCCAACAAAAAGTCCTGATTATAACCCTCTCGATTTTTATGTTTCGGGACATATGAAGACCTTAGGCTTGTGAAAGTATTTCGCAAGACGAACTCTGGAGAAGAATACAAAATACGGCTAATTTTATAAGTGACGGAAATACAGTTTTCTTTGACATGGAAAGTCTTTTATTAAAGAATTAGATAAGAAATAGGAGGTCACGTAGAATATTTACTTCAAGATTGCTCCTTTTCATGATGAATTGTTTGTAATTCTTATTCACTGTTGAAACAAAAGCCTTACGTTACAAGCTTCTTTTTTGCCTGTTACTGAGACAATGAACTCTTCAACTGTGCTTTTCTGAAAAATGGGTAAAATTATCGTATTCAAATCAGAACACATGGTGTCAAAATAAATTTTACTTGGAATTTTCTAATCGAAATCACTATCAAGATTGTCAGGTACCACTTAAATTTTTGATTGTCTCGGTCTTTACTTGACGGAAATTCATCTTCAATGTAAGAAAAACAAAAGTTAACTTCCGCTGTTTTATTGATTTTCACAACAATTGTTTCGTCATACCATGACTTCATCAGTGAAGTGAAGTAGTACTTAAAATAATATTTCTCGTTCAAAGTTATGTCTCTGTACTAATTTTGATAACAATTGAGAAATGAAAAGTGAAATTTTCAGCAAAATGTAATAAAGGGTCTATGTTTTACTTAGAAAAAGGGAAATAAATTTTGATCCAAAGAATTCTATTATAATAAAGCTCGAGGTCCGACAAGCTGTGTTAATTATTTGAGATAGAAATGAAGCCTAAACAACGGGCGATAATTCTAAAAGCAACAATGTATTAATCAATAGATCGATTCATTTAAATTTCAACGAGGAAGTTCGCGATTGTGATTTTAGTGCAGACGAGACTTCAAGGCTAAGATTGGGAATACACAGTATAGTCGAGATAAGAAATCGACAAGTCAAAAGATCTGGATGGTCTAGACGTGTGTAGGCGTTGAAACGATGGGAACTTAGAAAAAGCCGACTTAGTAAAATTTCGGTAGGAGGATAGAAGCCAACGTTTTGGAAGTTCAAAAAAAAAAGAGGAGACGTCGTCAGGCATTGGTGACAGACAGTCACTAATCGGTTCTTGATCGGGATAGTTTAGTTTAATTCAGGTTGAAAAATAAAGGCCTAAATTATAGTGTTTGCTCTTGAAGGGGTGTTGTGCCTTTGGGCTGAGGCCAACATCCCTGTGTAGAGGGTTCAGCTATTGAACATGGTATCGGGTTTTGTGGATCGATCTCCCGAAAAAGGTAGGAATTTTTTTGTAACTTCACTAAAATCTCTTTATTAGTTTGGTATATTTATTGTTCATAAGCGAGAACGAAAGTATCACTTATTAAAATTGACAGTCTAGGGTCCTGAAGTCTTCCAAAAATTTATTTAAACAATTACTATGATTTTATTTTAGAATATCATTTTACATCAATTGCTTTTCAAAAGACTGTGAAAAATTGTAAATATTGAAATTTCTATTGATTAACACCATAATAGTTCATTATATGATATCTCATTTAAATGTGTTTTTTTTTCTCTATCCATCTCCTCAGAAAATATTTTTGAAACAAAAGACTTGCCCTTCGTGCGACGAACCCAAGTTATTTCCAAAACGAGAGTTCAGTAAAGTAAGTAGATATATTTTCGAGCTGGGAACTAGATTCAGGAATTATGAGTAGAATGTAGATAGTAAATGGTGACAGTGGTAAGGGTTGATAGTCAGAAAAAGGATTATATTAGGTATTATTTCCTTTTATGCTTGTTTCATTACTAAAAAATTGGAATTAACTTTATTTTTATTGAAAGTAGGAAATATAAAAAGTTTCACACATATTACCCTTTTTTATAATGAGATAAACACACCTTATATATCAAGGGAATCGACCCTGAGTGGGTATTAGATAAAGCGGTGTCTTACAAAAAAACGAGAAAACAAATTCAACTTTAATACCTTCAACTTCCACAGTAATAATTAATTGAGGCATATTTGGTCCAATCGCCATATTTTGATCCAAATAAACTGGTGTACTTATGTCGCATGATCTTGGAGACCAATTAATTAAACCATTTCTAGAAATAATGTTATCGCCAAATCTTTCTTTCAATAAATCAATTATTACGGTAGCAGCATGAGGTGTAGCACCATCTTGTTGGAAACAAAACACTTCTGGGTCGATACCATTCAAATTTTGAATCAAATAATCATTGATCATCGATCTGTAACGAGCACCATTCACTGTAACATTAGCTCCAACATCGTTTTTAAAGAAATATGGACCGATGATCCCTCCAGCGTGTAAAGAACACAATACAGTGCATTTTTCAGGATGCAATGGAACCTGCAGAATTTCTTGAGGATTGTTTTCACTCCATTCACGTCAATTTTGCTTGTTAACATAGTCGTTCAACCAGAAAGGGGGCTTCATCATTAAACACAACGTCACGATAAAAAAAGTGGATCAACTTCAAGCTGTTCTAGGGCCCAATCAGCAAACAAATGACGCTTATTATGGTAAAGTGGCTTTAGTAATTGAAACAGTTGGATCTTGTATGGGTGTAGACCAAGATCTTTACGCAAAATTTTCTATATGCACAGAGACCAACTTGTTGTGAACGTCGACGAATAGACAAATCTGGATCATCATTACAACTACAGCAGCGATATTTTCTACTGTACGTAGTTCTTCGTCTTGTTGTTGTGGCATCGAGTAGAGAAAATCTTTCGATAGTTCGACGAATAAGCTGCTCTGATGGACGATTATGCAAACCATAAATTTCACGAAGTGCTCTATAAGTTTGGCGAATAGAACACTGATTTTGAAAATAAATTCCAAGAATTTGTAAACGTTGTTGCGGCGTAATTCTTTCCATGATAATTTGTCAATGCTTACTGAACCGAAATGTCAAAACAACATGGCTTCTACCTTCTGTGAAATCACAGATATCCCTATCGAAAGTTCTATCACTCTAAAAAAAACACCCAATAGCTAGGAGGTGATACTGAAATTCTGAAACTGTATGTGACATATCCTTTATTATTGCATTTAATATCAAGAAAAATTCGAGTTTTTGAAAAAGATCCAAACGATGAAACATTAGTGTACCACATGCCAGTAAATCACTCTCTGAAATGCCCTCATATCAAACATCCAAGTTCTGTCGAATCTACAAGAATTCCCGAATGTTCCCGACTGGCCCAACTCATTCTCGACATTCTCGGAAGTTATGCCTCATATAGTCCGAAAAAAGCGTCATCGGGTGCAGGAGTAGGTTGACATGATTGAGGGCGGGTTATTCAATATAGTAAGCATATTTCCAGTCGTTCGTAGAAACCTTCTTCGCTTCGAATTGTGAAATTTAGACGGGAATGTCTCAGAGTCAGAGAGGGATCATAAGGGGTGAAGTCGAGGTTGACCCGGTTTCGTGCTTCAGAGAATTATAATGGAGATTCTTTCTGTCGTGTAAAGATTAGATTGATGCTCTAAACATTGTATGAAGGCTTGTCGACAGTGATAAATTTGATTCGTATTGTAATACCGTTGTATTTTAAATAAATGCTAAATAGTATAAATAACTTCTTGCCGTTTTTTCTTCAAAATTGAAGCTTTATTTTGTAAACCTCCGAAGTTCAAAGTACAACATCACAAAATTGTCTCACTACCATACTAGAAGTGAGGGAGTGTCGTTTACATCGGATGTTTTTTTTTAGAGTGATAGAACTTTAAATTGAAATGAAACACATTTATTAAGATTGAAGCCAATTTTTTTTTAATTTCCGGTATATGTCCACCACGACTAGCTCTGAGGAACCGCATTCGACCAGACCGATTTTGGTTCACTTTTTTGAGTAATTCAGGCCTCATTTAATCAATAACACGAGTTATGTTGGCTTCCAAAGCATCTGGTGTTTCTGGTTTGTCAGCATAAACCAATGACTTGACATAACCCCAAAGAAAATAATCCAGTGGAGTTTTGTCGCATAATCTTGGAGACCAATTAATTGGACCATTTCTCGAAATATTGTTATCGCCAAATCTTTCTTTCAATAAATCAATTGTTAAGGTAGCAGCCTGGGGTGTAGCACCATCATGTTGGAACACTTCTGGGTCGATACCATTCAAATTTTGAAACAAATAATCATTGATCATCGATCTGTAACGAGCACCATTCACTGTAACATTAGCTCCAGCATCGTTTTTAAAGAAATATGGACCGATGATGCCTTCAGCATATAAAGCACATCATAGATTAGTGCATTTCTCAGGATGCAATGGAACCTGCAGAACTTCTTGAGGATTGTTTCCACTCCATATACGGCAATTTTGCTTGTTTAAATAGCCGTTCAACCAGAAATGAGCTTCATCACTAAACACAATTTTACGATAAGGAAGTGGATCTAATAATAATAATAAATCTAATACCACTATTCTAGTTTGATCGCTATGAATCATTCAGTGTGATTGTATTATTGTTAGTAAAATCGTTGGTACATCAAATGGATTGAACCCTATCAAAATATATTCGTTCCGGGAATTTTTATAAGGTAATTAGTAGGTGATAGGAGTCATTTCAAACTAACCGAATCGACTAAATGTGTACATCGAAGAGTATTTCCTAGTTTTATGTGTAGCTCAAATAATATACTACTCTGTCAAGAAAGTACCGGGAATTTTCAATTAAAACAACATTTTTACATTTAATCGTCAAAATTTATTGGGTCGCCTTCAGAATAGGCTCCATTTGCTCCAATACATCTATGCCAACGGCACTTCCAATTATCGAAAGATTTTTTATAGGCGCTTTCCGGGATGGACTTTAGCTCTCGCGCCGAATTTTGTTTTATGGCTTCAATTGACTCAAAACGGGTGCCACGAAGGGACAATTTTAGTTTTGGGAAGAGGAAAAAGTCGCAGGGAGCCAAATCCGGCGAATACGGTGGTTGCTGAAGCACGTTTGTTGAGTTTTTGGTGAGAAAGTCAGTCACAATCGTAGCTCGGTGAGAAGGCGCGTTATCGTCATGCAAAATCCATGAGTTGTTCGCCCACAAATTTGGCCGCTTCTTACGGATACGCTCACGCAAACGTTTCATAACGCCTAGGTAATACTCCTTGTTTACCGTTTGACCCTCTGGAACGAATTCGTAGTGCACCACGCCACGGATATCGAAGAAAACAATGAGCATCACCTTCATTTTCGAGCGGCTTTGGCGTGGTTTTTTGAAGGCTCTGTACCACTGATATGCACGAGTTTTCGATAGAGCATTATCACCAAAGGCCTTTTGCAACATTTTCAATGCATCGGCACACGAAAATTCATTTGCAACACAAAACTTTGAACAAATTCTTTGCTCAACGTAATCACCCATAGTAAAAATCGGCACGCACTCTGACATCGACTGACTTAATCAGCTGTTGCAAACACACTAGTTGACAGATCCCGCTCAAGCTTGGCATAGTAATTAAGGACAGTGGTACCAATCTAGAAAAAAAAATTTTTACCTACCTCATTGCCCCGCCAGCTTAAAATCGATAATTCACATTTAAATTAAGATTGAAGCCAAATTAATTCTTTTATTTGAAAGATAATTTTATGACATTTCTGTTTTAGAAATAACTTCCGGCATATGTCCACCACGACTAGCTCTGAGGAACCGTATTCGACCAGACCAAGTTTGGACCAATTTTTCGAGTAATTCAGGCCTTATTTCATCAATAACACAAGTTATGTTGAATTCCAAAGCGTCTATTGTTTCTGGTTTATTAGTATAAATCAATGACTTCACATAACCCCAAAGAAAATAACCCAGTGGAGTTATGTCGCATGATCTTGGAGGTCAATTAGTTGGACCATTTCTCGAAATAATGAGCAGCATGAGGTGTAGCACCATCTTGTTGGAACCAAAACACTTCTGGGTCGATACCATTCAAATTTTGGAACAAATAATCATTGATCATCGATCTGTAACGAGCACCATTCACTGTAACATTAGCTCCAACATCGTTTTTAAAGGAATATGATGCCTCAGCGTGTGAATAACACCATACAGTGCGTTTTTCAGGATGCTATGGAATCTATAGAACATCTTGAGGATTGTTTTCACTCCATATACGGCATTTTTGCTTGTTTACATAGCCGTTCAACCAGAAATGAGCTTCATCACTAAACAGAATTTTACGATAAAAAAGTGGATCAACTTCGAGCTGTTCTAGGGCTCAATCAGCAAACAAACAACGCTTATCATGGTTAAATGGCTGTAGTTCTTGAACCATGTATGGGTATGGACCAAGATCTTTACGCAAATTTTCCATGTGGCGGATGCACAGAGTCCAACTCGTTGTGAACATCCACGAATCTGGATCATCATTAACATTATGACTTACAGCATCGATATTTTCTTCTGTATGTACAGTTCTTTGTCTTGTGGTTGTTGTTGCATCGAGTAGAGAAAATGTTGTCCGAAATTAATCGATAGTTCGACGAATAAGCTGCTCTGATGGATGATTATGTAAACCATAAATTTCAAGAAGTGGTCTATAAGTTTGGAAAATAGAACACTGGCTTTGAAAATAAATTTCAACAATTTGCAAACGTTGTTGCGGCGTGAGTCTTTCCATGATAATTTGTCAATGCTTACTAAAGGTCAAAACAACATGGTTTCTACCTTCTGTCAAATCACAGTTATCCCTATAGAAAGTTCTAGCACTCTGAACAAAACACCCGATACCTAACCAAATATATTTATTTACCAATAAATTGATATTTTACACATTTAATTGTGACTCTAGTGTCGGGAATTAACTATTCCATCTTCAGACAACTGGGATAGTTAATTCCCTAAGCTTGAGTTACATTTTACAATTAAATGTGTAAAATATCAATTGATTAGTAGTAAAACGTAGTAATTTCTACAACTTGCTTTAATTATGAGCAACTACCAAATAGTAACGGCTGAAACAGTTCAGTATCTTAAATCAAGTTGTAGAAATTGCTATGTTTTACTACCAATAAATTGATTTTTTACATTTAATTATGACTCGATTTTCGGCTATTAACTATTTCATCTTCAGACAACTGGAATAGTTAATTCCCGAAGCCGAGTTTCGCGAATTGATTATCTTCAGACAACTGGTATAGTTAATTCCCGAAAGTCGAGTCACAATTAAATGTGTAAAATATCAATTTATTAGTAGTAAAACATTGTAATTTCTACAATTTGTTTTAATTATGAGCAACTACCAAATAGTAACGGCTGAAACAGTTCAGTATATCAAAATAAGTTGTCGAAAATACTTTGTTTTACTACCAAAAACTGATATTTTATACATTTAATTGTGACTCGAGTTTCGAGAATTAACATTTTCATCTTACAACTGAAGACTTAACAAGCAGGACAAGTATTTATGCATATACAGGCAGAAGAGGTAAGTAATAAAAACAGGTTAAAAAAGAGAGACCAGCTAACAACTGTTAGAATGTCGGAACGTCAAAGAAGATTGGTTAACAGATGTTACATATTTAAATAGCTCAAATATTTTCGATTCACATAGATCTGTACAGTCATTTATTGTTTTTACAATAGTTTTATTATGAACTGATTCGAAACTTTCGATTCTAAATAATCAGGTTTCTTTCCTTTTGATTATACATGTAAAATTTTAAGATTGTCTGTTGTCGGAAATAGATGGCCGTTTTCTGAAAAATGTGTGGCAAAAGTAGAAGTTTGTTTATTTTTCATTAAATTAATTTTATGTTGGTTGAACCTCGTCTTGAAGGAACGACTTTCGTATATATTCATTACAGCACGTCGAACAAGATAACTCATAAACTCCCGATTTGTGTATGTTAGGAGTTGGGTCATTTGCGTTAAATAATACAGATGATAATTTGTTTCGTGTTTTGAAATCAATATTAACATCTAATTTTGAAAACAATTCGCCACTTTTTGACTTATGCTACCGAAATACGATAGAGAAATTAATTTTTTGTTTTCTTCAGTTTTTAAGATGGAAAAAATTTGGTTTATAGCTATTTTAGATTGCTTCTGTCGAATTAAATTATCTATTATATTGGGGTTAAAACCGTTGTTCGCGGCTATTGATTTTATAGTTTGGACTTCAGCTTCGTGGTTATTTTTTGACAAGGGTAATGCAAAAGCTCTATCTATCATCGATTGATACGGTGACATTTTTTGTGAATATGGATGATTCGAGTCAATAGAAATACATATATCAGTTTTCAATTGACTCCAATCACTCTATTGACTCCAATCACCTATATTCATAAATATATCATCGTATCAATTGATATTTTTTGATAAGAGTAATGCGGAAGCTCTATGGATCATCGATTGATACGCTGACATTTTCTGTGAATATGGGTGATTGGCGTTAATAGGAATACATATATCAGTTTTTTATTGACTCCAATCGCCCTATTGACTCGAATCACCCATTTTCACAAAAAATGTCATTGTATCAATCGATGATTCATAGAACTTTCGGATTACCCTTATCAAAAAATAACCGCGAAGCTGAAGTTCAAACTATAAAAACAATAGCCGTGAACAACAATTTCAACCCCAATATAATGGATAGTTTAATTCGACAGAATTAGTCTAAAATAGCTATAAACCAAATTTATCCAATCATAAAAACTAAAGGAAACAAAGAATTTATTTCTCTATCGTACTTCGGTAGCATAAGTCAAAAAGTTTCCAATAGTTTTTCAAAATTAGATGTTAATATTGGTTTCGAAACACAAAACAAATTAACTTTCGTATTATTTAATGCAAAGGACCCAACTCCAAACATACACAAATCGAGAGTTTATGAGTTATCTTATTCGACGTGCAGTAATAAATATATGGGACAGACGTTCCTTCTAGACGAAATTCAACAAACATAAAATGAATTTCATAAGAAATAAACAAACTTCCACTTTTACCACTCATTGTCTAGAAAACGGCCATCCTTTTCCGACAATAGATAATCTTAATCTTTTACATGTAGAATTAAAAGGAAAGAAACTTGATCTCATTTTTGATTTAGTTTTGAATTTTTTGTTATTACAATAAATTCTTCTCGATATTCCGTTCAATAGAAACTGTCGATTTTGAATTCAACTAAAGTTTCCATTTGTACGTACCTGGTATCCATTGATAGACTAGAGTTCTATTGTTCTTGTTAAAAAACCACTTGACCACTAAGTCTTCGTCAGTTTCCTCCAGCGTAAAATCGCAGTCCAATACAGCAGCGTTTCCATGTTGTATCACTTCCGGCACTTGGAGTTTATTTATTTTTACACACGCGACACAAGCGAATGTTCCTGAAACAAATGAAAATCGACGTGAGCAACTAATATCCACCAAATACCACACTGAGAAATGCAACTTCGAAATATCTCATTTCAATTTCAGAGAACCGACACTGGTCCAATATAATCTTTTAAATATAAAACAGAGTAATTCTGTTATACCCCACTACAAATTTCAATTTAGGTAGAAAATAAATGTTTTAGTTGAATGGGGCCATCATTTCACTATTAGGTCGAAAATTAACAGTGCTGTGGCTTGAAGTGGCGAAGGACGCAGTCACAAAGCCTCATTAAAACACTACTGAACTCCTAACTCGTACAAGCTGAAAAAGAGTCGTATTCCTGCAGCTAAAAGACCGCGCGATACAGAACAAGGTATTGGGTGTTTTTTTAGAGTCATAGAACTTCAAATTGAAATAAACACATTTAAATTAAGATTGAAGCCAAATTTTTTTTTTATTTGAAAGATAATTTTATGACATTTATGTTCTGAAAATAATTTGCGGCATATGTCCACCAAGACTAGTTCTGAGGAATCCCATTCGACCAGACCAATTTTGGACCACTTACTCAAGTAATTCAGGTCTGATTTCATCAATCACACAAGTTATCTTGGTTTCCGAAGCGTCTATTGTTTCTGGTTCATCAGAATAAACACTTGACATAACCCCAAAGAAAATAATCCAGTGGAGTTATGTCGCATGATCTTGGAGGACAATTAATTGGACTGTTTCTAGAAATAATGTTATCGCTAAATTTTTCTTTCAATAAATCAATTGTAACGGTAGCAGCATGAGGTAGCACCATCTTGTTGGAATCAAAACACTTCTGGGTCAATACCATTCAAATTTTGAAACAAATAATCATTGATCATCGATCTGTAACGAGCACCATTCACTGTAACATTAGCTCCAGCATCGTTTTCAAAGAAATATAGACCGATGATGCCTCCGACGTGTAAAGCACACCATACAGTGCAACCTACTTTTTCAATACATTGTCGATTGTTTGGAGTTGAATCTCATGAATGGCAACTTTGATTTCGTATTTCAAGGCTTCAATGGTTTCTGAACGACTAGAACACTGATCCTTAATCTTAAATAGTACTCCGATGTGAAAATGAGCTTCATCACGGGAGATCATTTTTTTGGGAAAATGTCCATCTTCAGTCATGCGTTCATTAGCCCACTGAGTGAAATGGAATCGCATTGGATGGTCACGAGGCTTCTTACTCTAGTTGAACTTTGAGAGCCCTCATACCGAGGTCTTTGTGCAAGTGCCAGAAATACTCGGTTATTGAGCACCACGACGAGTTGATGTTGATGGATATTCAGCCATATTCTGGGCTAAAATTTATTTTTTCAGATGTACTCACTGGATGGGATCGTAAACAGGTTGTATCAAATAACAATCCAGCTTTCCCGAACAAATTAATCCGCAAATTGCCGTGAGGCTATTTCATTTCTGTTGAATTTTCCACCAAAATTCCTAACTGTTTGTATAGAAGATTTTCCTCTTTCGAAATGGGTTTTTAATATTGCCCGGTTTCGTTATGATGATCCAGATTTGTCTATGTTGAGTAATATTTAGTTTTTGAAATGTAATGACCATAAAAATCAAATCTAAGCTTGAAACGATGTTCTATGAAACATCATTGTAATATATTATTCTATGAATGTAAAATGATACAAGTTTAAGAGGTTAAAAAATATAATAAGTTTGTTTTTAGAAGTTGGAGGATTTATTTATTTCAAAACCTAAAATAAGATAAAATAAAACCATATATTTCATCAGGTTATGGGACCAGTTTAAGCCCTAAAGTGCATCGAAAGTAAAAATAAAATTGAAACCAACCGGAGAAGAAATTCTGGATCAAATACACGTGGACACGTGGTGAGAACGTCGAACAAACCCTCAATACAATATAGAAAGGTAACCATGTCGGAAGAAACAAGTGAAGTAGGCTCAATAGAGAAGCTGGTGGATGCTGAATCGTTCGAGATGTGGAATTTTCAAATAACAATCTATTTCAAAGCAAGTGGACTTTATGCTTTAGTGACAAATAGTGAAAAATTTGATGGTCTAACGGAGGAAAAAGATAAGAAGTCATGGGTTCAAAGAGATGCAAAGGCACAGAAGATCATAATTTCCACAGTTGATAAAAAGGTGTTAGTACACATGTTGAATTGCCAAACGTCTGCAGAAATGTACCAGAAATTGAAGACAATATTTAAGAAGGATAACGAGGAGCAAAAGTGTAGACTTTTACAGGAGTTTTTCAGCTTTCAATTTGATAAAGGAAGTGATATTGCAACTCATATAAGTAGACTACAAAATTTAGCTTACAGATTAAAATCATTAAAACAGGAAGTCAACGACGAAATGTTGATGTCAAAAATCTTGAGTACATTACCTGGAGAATACAGATTCTTCAAGACTGCTTGGGAATCTACTACAAATACAGAGAAAACATTGACGAATCTAGTTTCAAGATTGCTATCAGAAGAAACTATGAATAAAAATCAAGAAATGAGAACACCTGTAGTTTTTCAGTGTTCTAATGTTGACAAAACGTGTTATATTTGTAAAAAGGTGGGACATATTGCTCGTTTTTGCAGAAGTAAAAATAAAAACTCTACATACAATGAGAAAAATCGGTATGCAAATCAAGCTAGAAATAACAGTCACCACATAACTGAGGGAGTAAAATGTAAAATATGCAAGAAATCTAACCATACAGAAAATAACTGTTACTTTAGGGATAAACAAGGGAATAATACTAAAACCGACCAACAAAGTACTAATAAAGTTTCTTTTTTAACAGAGAGCAGCAGTTCCACAGAAGTTAGTCGAAACATGTTCGTCTTAGATTCTGGAAGTACTGCCCATATGGTGAATGATCCAAAGTTGTTCAAAAATCTCCTGAAAAATGACAGTGAAATGTGTGTAGCCAAGAAGGGTACTAAAATCACAGCTAAGGGAGTTGGAGAAATTGAAGCGAAGGAATGCAAATTGAAGGACGTCTTGTTTGTACCGGACTTAAGCAAAAACCTTCTCTCAGTAGGCTATCACAGAAAATCAAGGTCAGGTAGTATTTGAAGGTGAAAAGGTATACATAATGAAGGGAAATAAAACAATACTAGAAGGAACTAAGAACGAGAAAGGTCTGTACATGATAGAACTTACACAAGAATACCACAATGATGAAACTTTCCTCGTTACAACGAATGAAGAAAAAGTAAAAAATTGGCACAGTAAGTTGGGGCACATTAATATAAATGATATGAAGAAGCTTATCAATAAACAAATGGTAACAGGAATAGATATTAAATCAACAGATTGCGATAATTTTGAGACACCGTGTGAGATCTGCATGAAAGGAAAGCAAGTGAGAGCTCCGTTCAATACAGAAAGAACAAGAGCTGATAGACCACTGGAAATCATTCAGACGGATCTATGTGGACCAATAGACCCAACAACATGGGACAATAAGAAATATATTCTAACTTTAATGGATGATTATACACATTATGTAGTTATATACCTTCTAGAATACAAAAGTGAGACAACTGATTATATAAAAGAATATGTTGAAGAAATGGAGAGAGATAAAAACACTAAAATAAAAAAGATAAGGAGTGACAATGGTGGAGAATATATAAATACTAGATTAGAAAATTACTGTAAAGAGAAAGGTATAATTATGGATCCCATTATACCTTATTCACCACAATTGAATGGGAAAGCTGAACGTCTTAACAGAACGCTGATAGAAAAAGTAAGAACTCTATTATTTGACATGAACGTAAATAAAAAGTTTTGGGGTGAAGCAGCCAGGGTTGCGGCATACATCCTAAATCGAAGTCCAACAGAGTCTTTATCCATTGATTCAACACCAATAGAGATGTGGACGGGTAATAAGCCAGATCTAAAAAGACTACAAATTTTTGGATCAGAAGTATACGCTAAAACCTTAGGGTATCTAAAAAAACTAGATAGCAGAAGTGAAAAATTTCTGTTCGTGGGATATGCACCAACGGGATACCGTCTATGGGAGGAGAGAAAGCAAAGAATAATTATAAGAAGGGATGTTGTATTTGAGAAGAAGGAAAATAAAAATGAAAATATGGTAAGATGGAAGTTAAATGAACATGTATTGGCAAAAAACGAAGAATGTGATAGGAGTATTCAAGACAACAATGAACAAGAAAACGACATCGAAGCACAACAAGACATTGAATCAGAATGTATTCAACAAGATACTTGGACAGAAAACAGCAGGGAACAACAAAATGTAACACCAGTTCGTGAAAATGAAATAGAATACTTTTATGAAGAAAGTTCAGACAACGATGATGAAGAAGACTTGAACTTGGGACAAGGGAATTCAACCGAAAGGCAAGATACTAGGACCAGACTAGGAAGAAAGATTAACAAATCAAAGGACTATGATGATTATGTTATGCTGACATACAATGAGGCAATGCAAAGTGGAGATAGAGACAGATGGAAGGAAGCGATAGAAGATGAGAAAGGATCTTTAGAGAAAAATCAGACATGGGAATATATAGACAAAAGGGAAGTTAAGGGCACAAAAATACTTACAAATAAGTGGGTATTCAAAATTAAAGATGACGGGACCTATAAGGCAAGACTTGTAGTGAGAGGATGTCAACAACAAAAGGGTCTTGATTATACAGAGGTATTTAGTCCTGTAGTTAATATCAGTTCTCTACGAATGATATTAGCTGTAACAGTAAAAAGAAGCTTCAAACTCAAAAAGTTCGATATTAAGACGGCATTCCTTTACGGAAAAATAATCGAAGATATCTACATGAATATACCAGAGGGATATGATAAACAAGAAGGAAAAATATGCAAACTCAAGAAGTCATTATATGGGTTGAAACAACCGCCAATGAAATGGAATGAATGTTTTACAAAATGCTTGAAGGAAAATGGCTTGAAACCTTTGAGTGTTGATCAGTGCATATTTGCAAACCAAAATGGGACTTTATTTTTAGCTATTTATGTAGATGATGGATTAGTAGCAGGAGAAAGAAATGAAGACATAGACAATTTATTAAAAAATCTGGAAGATAATTTTGAGATTAAAAAGTTTGAGGAAGTCGATATGTTCTTGGGCATTAAATTAACGACAGGTGATAACTGGATAAAACTAGATCAGGAGAAATATACAGAAAATGTCTTGGAGAAATTCCGTATGGAAAATGCTAAATCAGCAGCAACACCGATAACCGATTATTATGACAACTGTAAGATAGAACCTAAACCAGAAAAATTTCCCTATCGTGAAGCAGTTGGGAGTTTGCTATACCTATCTAATAAGACGAGACCAGATATAGCCTATGCAGTTGGGTTTTGCAGCCGAAATGTAGAAAATCCGACGAGAGTAGATATAAATAATGTCAAGAGGCTGTTGAGATATCTGGCAGGTACAAGGAGTCATGGAATTATATATAAGAGAGATGACGAAATAGAAACGTTGAAGGCGTACAGTGATAGTGACTTCGCAGGAGACAAGATGACCAGAAAGAGCACTACTGGATATGTTGTATATTATAGTAATGGACCGGTAAGCTGGAGTTCGAGAAAGCAACCAGTAGTAGCGTTGAGTAGCACCGAAGCAGAATTTATTGCAGCGGCTGAAAGTGTCAAAGAGGTACTACATTTAAAAGCATTATTTGAATGTATGATTTTGAGAAACATCAATGTCACTTTAAATATTGATAATCAGAGTGCGATAAGTATCATTAAGAACGCTCAGTTCAATAGAAGGTCGAAACATATAGACGTGAGATTTCACTTTATACATGAAAAAGTCAGTGAAGGTCTGATCACTGTTAAATATTTATGCACAGAGGACAATATTGCAGATATATTTACCAAAGCTTTGAATAGCGTTAAGTTTTCGAAGCATAAGAATGAATTGGTTGAGTGAATTTATTGTTTATTTTTTTGTGGTCATTAGGACAAGGTGTTGAGTAATATTTAGTTTTTGAAATGTAATGACCATAAAAATCAAATCTAAGCTTGAAACGATGTTCTATGAAACATCATTGTAATATATTATTCTATGAATGTAAAATGATACAAGTTTAAGAGGTTAAAAAATATAATAAGTTTGTTTTTAGAAGTTGGAGGATTTATTTATTTCAAAACCTAAAATAAGATAAAATAAAACCATATATTTCATCAGTCTATTCGTCGACGTTCAGAAAAAGTTGGACTCTGTGCATCCACAACATGGAAAATTTTGCATAAAGATCTTGGTCTATACCCACACAAGATCCAACTGGTTCAAGAACTAAAGCCACTTGACCATAATAAGCGTTGTTTGTATGCTGATTGGGCCCTAGAACAGCTTGAAGTTGATCCACTTTTTATCGTAAAATTGTGTTTAGTTATGAAGCTCATTTCTGGTTGAACGGCTATGTAAACAAGCAAATTTGCCGTATATGGAGTGAAAACAATCCTCAAGAAATTCTGCAGGTTCCATTACATCCTGAAAAATGCACTGTATGGTGTGCTTCACACGCTGGAGGCATCATCGGTCCATATTTCTTTAAAAACGATGCTGTAGCTAATGTTACAGTGAATAGTGCTCATTACAGATCGATGAATATTTGCTTCAAAATTTAAATGGTATCGACCCAGAAGTGTTCTGGTTCTAACAATATGATGCTACACCTCATGCTACTACCGTATCAATTGATTCATTGAAAGAAAGATTTGGCGATAACATTATTTCGAGAAATGGTCCAATTAATTGGGCTCCAAGATCATGCGACATAACTCCACTGGATTATTTTCTTTGGGGTTATGTCAAGTCATTGGTTTATGCTGATAAACCAGAAACAATACTCTTTGGAAGCCAACATAACTCGTGTTATTTATTAAATAAGGCCTGAATTACTCGAAACACTGGTCCAAAATTGGACTGCTTGAATGCGGTTCCTCAGAGCTAGTCGTGGTGGACGTATGCCGGAAATTATTTTCAAAACATAAGTGTCATAAAATTATCTTTCAAATAAAAAATAGATCACTCTAAAAAAACACACGATATTACAAAAAGAAACTAAAGTTACAATTGAAAAGTTTCTGTTATTACACTTAGGACATCTGTGTATTTTTATAGCTCATGGAAATAACAGCATCCAATATTGGGGTGTTCCCAAAGAGTATTTGGGAATTTCTTAAAGTAAAGTTTTTTTCAATGGCTTTTTTGATCGAAAAAATCTCCATCAATTTACCCTTTTTCACATTATATAGTAGTAAAGTGACATCTTTCTCATTAAAAAAATGATTATTTGCTATACAATGTTCTGCAAAATCGGTTGATTTTTGGTTTTTTAAAATAGACATCTTGTGTTCTCTGATTCTATGTTGTAAACATCGGCCTGTCTGTCCCTTATATATGTAAATTGAAGAATTTTTCCCATATCTTTTGTGAATGCCAGAATCGAAATAACCACTATTTCAAAATGCAAACTCTAGATGGGCCACCCTTCAACAAATAAAAGTCATTATTTAATTACATGAGGAGTATCTGAATATTCTCACCGATTTGCCAGTTCAACTCTAACTAATGTCCTTAGTCATAAAATTTTGTTCAATTGAGTATTGCTGCAAAAGGGCGCTGATGTTTATTTTGACATCATGTCAGTGCATTTACATTTTTCTGACTCAACATAATTATGCAGAACCTTTTCCACATTTTATCCATGAAATATTCCCTGACATTCGATTCAACTACGCATCACCATGTTGTCATATTGATTCGTTCCTCATTCAATGAAAATTGATAACTTATTTTCCATTGAATCAATTGCTGATTTAATTAATAATTTGTGTGTTATGACATCAAAGCAGTAATTAATGCAAATTTATATTTCCACGCGTAAACATACGGTTTTATAGCTAAATGAGTGTTTAACGTGTACTCATTAGCTATTGAATTGTTCAGGTTTAGGATATGAAATGACGTTCCCAAACCCTTCTCACTCTCAGATTGGTCGACTCTGTCGAATGGATAAAGTCAATATCGGGTGTTTTTTTTAGAGTGATAGAATTTTAAATTGAAATGAAAAAGATTTAAATTAAGATTGCAGCCAAATTTTTCTTCTATTTGAAAGATAATTTCATGACATTTATGTTTTGAAAATAATTTCCGGCATATGTCCACCACGACAAGCTCTGAAGACCCGCATTCGACCAGACCAATTTTGGATCATTTTTTCGAGTAATTCAGGGCTTATTATGGTCAAGTGGCTCTACTTCTTGAATCTTGTATGGGTGTAGACCAAAATCTTCACACAAAATTTTCCATGTGGTGGATGCACAGAGTCCAACTTGTGAACGTCGACGAACAGACAAATCTGGATCATCATTAACACTATGACTTACAGCAGCGATGTTTTCTTCTGTACGTACAGTTCTTTGTCTTGTTGTTGTTGCACCGAGTAGAGAAAGTGTCCGAAATCTATTGATGGTTCGACGAATAAGCTGCTCTGATGGACGATTATGTAAACCATAAATTTCACGAAGTGCTCTATAAGTTTGGGGAATAGAACACTGATTTTGAAAATGAATTCCAACAATTTGTAAACGTTGTTGCGGCGTGAGTCTTTCCATGATAATTTGTCGATGCTTACTGAACCGAAATGTCAAAACAACCTTCTGTGAAACCACAGTCATCCCTATCGAAAGTACTATCACTCTAAAAAATACCCGATACATCTTACCAACCTCATGTCTTTCGACAAACAAACATAGAACTGTAGTGATTTTTTTATATTAAACCATACAAATTCCATGTTCGTCCCTAGAAATTAATTTGTAATCTATTTTTAAGGACTCAGTTATATCCAAATATACCATATGTATGGGTGAAAAACCAAAATATAATTATTATTATATATATAAATTAAAATAATGGAAGTGGGGTTTTTCACTTGATAGAAGGCTTATACAATATCTTAAATATCACACAGATTAATTTTGCTAACCTCACTACAAATTTCAATTTCTCAAAACCTTTTTATAATATATTATTGTCATAATACATCGTTACGAAACGAACTTTTGTATCCTTCAAGTATTTTTTTTTATTTTTTATTATCCTGATACTCCTAGATCTTCTGTGAAGATCCCTTAAAAGTTTTTTCAGCTTGTGCGAGTTAGGAGTTCAGTTGTGTTCTGATAATTGATAATATTCATTATTATTCTATATTTTCTTTGGATTTTATGATTCCTTCAAGTGCTGTGTAATGGGTGTCAATTCTATAATATATGTCAACAAAATTGAAACTATTTTCTAAGACATTTATTCTATTCAATTTCAATTAGTTTCAGAGAAAAAATGTTTATAAAATTAAAATTTGTGGTGATGTTAGCAGATTTTATCTGTGTGATATTTAAGATATTGTTAATGCCTCAAGTGAAAAATCTTCTTTTTATCATCAAATTATAATTATTATACATTAAATAAAAATAAATTGAAAGGAAATATTGCTTGGAATAGTAGTTTTTGATATTTTAAATATCAAGCAGAATTATTCTGTAAATCTTCATTCTGGTTTTATTCCTTTTTTTAAAAATTTCATACCACAACTTTTTCAATGAAGATATTTCTGAAGCCCAACGAATTCTTTCAAATTTTGCCAATTCACGAACTTGATTTTCCATTTTGGCTTTAAAATAATCCAGCTTTTCAAATCATGGTTACGAACTTGAATTCTCGCACGAATCATTCATAGGTCAAATTTCATTGCAAAACATCATTTTCGTTTCAAGATACGAAAAATACTGACCGTTACTCAGATGCAAAAGAGGAAAAACAGGAAATGTTCCAGACACCGATTACAATCGGACAAAGAAACATTTTAAGAGTGATTACCAAACAGGAAATGGAAGAAACATTTGGTATCCTAAAAAATTGGAAAAAGGCAGGAATAAAGAGCATTCAAGAAACTGTCGGATGAGACACTACAGAAAATAGTTTTATATAACGAGAATAATTATCAACAGGAAATTTACCATCTGAAAGAAAACGTCAGATATCAATCTCAAGACAAAAACTTAGTATTTATAAAAGCACGTGATGTAAAAATTTTCAACAAATTCGTTTCTTTATCTGACTTTGGATTGAAATTTTTCAGTGATGAATTTTTGTAATAGAATTAAAAATTAGAATGAAAATTTCCGTTCACCGAACGTACTTAGAATTTTCAGAAGGGAGTTCATGACACATAATATTAATTTTATTTGTCGAAAAAATCAAAACTAATTAAAAACATGTATATACCAGGGGTTCCTGAATTTAATGGACAAACGATGAGGAGAGATTCCTTGAGAAATTTTAAGAAAAAGAATTCCTATAAACATGGGACTCGTTGTCCAGATATAGTGTATTGAAGTTTGAATTTTTTTCTCATAGTATCTGTATCAATAAAATTTGTCTTTTATTATATCTATTGATCTCTAAAGGTTCTAACAAATTTAGTTTCTGACTTTTGTTTTCGATATATAAAATTTATATTAAAATTATGGCCAGTCTCTAACAAATGGTTGGCGTAAGTTGAATTCGGTTTATGATTAATATAACATTTTTCATGTTCTCGTATCCTTGTTTGGAATGAACGGCCTGTCTGTCCCACATATACACATGGGCAATCACTACATGTTAACTTGTAAACTCCTGATTTTTTGTGTTTAGGAATGACATCTTTATTATTTTTTATTAAGCTGCCTAAAGAATTAATGGTTTTAAAAGAGATGTTCTCTCTGATTTTTTGTGTTTAGGAATGACATCTTTATTATTTTTTATTAAGCTGCCTAAAGAATTAATGGTTTTAAAAGAGATGTTATATTTTTCTTTTTTCTTTAAATATCTAGCAATCTTTTCAGATTTTTGGCCATGTAAGTTAATGAAATAAATTTGGTTTCGTCCGAATATTGGATATACAAGTTATACTGCTTTCTTATAATTTATTTTATCAAGTAAATTGTCTACAATTAACGGATTAAAATCATTATTGAAAGCTATTTGTTTAATGGTTTTATAATCTTTGTCAAAATTTTCTTTCCTCATGGATATGTTAACCAATCTATTAAGCATACTATTATAAGCTAACAATTTTTGTGAAAATGGATGGTTTGAAGTATAATGAATCGTACCATCTGTATGTGTAGGTTTTTTGTATATGGAAAAGTCGTGTCTATTATTAATTTTGGTGATTTTTAAATCTAAGAAATCGATGCTATTATTTACTTCATCTTCCTGTGTGAATTCAATTGTTGGATATAATTTATTGATAGATTCCAAAAATGAACAAAGTTTTATATTTGTGCCTTTAAATAAACAAATTATGTCATCTACATAGCGCTACCAATAAACGAAATCTTCAAAATATGGGAGTTTTCGGATATTGGTTTCTACGTGATCCATGAATATTTCTGATAACAAGGGGCTTAATGGGTTCCCCATTGTAAGACTTTCTTCGTCTAGATAAAACGTGCTGTTAAACATAAAGTAATTTTGATCTAGGCAAACGTTTAAGGCGTCTAATATTTCTGTTTTTACAAGATTATTTCGTTTTTGGAGTAATTAATCATCAACTAATTTTATGGTTTCACTGACCGGTATACTAGGAAAAAAGTTTTTTTACATCTAAGGAAATAAATTTGGCATTATTTGGGATATGTGTATGCTTAATTTTTTGTATAATCAGTTAATATCAGTTTAAATACTCACTTGATGAAGTCATGGTATGACGAAACAATTGTCGTGTAAATCAATAAAATAGCGGAAGTTAACATTTGTTTTCTCATATTGAAGATGAATTTCCGTCAAGTAAAGACCGAGACAATCAAAAAGTCTTTACAAGGAACACTGTCCCAATAGAACTGATGCCTGGTCATCGAATGTTCTCTCATATTCACAGGCGTCTTTCAGAAACTGGATCTTTTTCTACGAAAAACATCAATGCAGGTAGACCACGAAGTGTTTACCAGCACAAGAAAAACTAGTGTTACTTTTAATACACGTCATCAAGTTGTTTGGCGGAACTTAAGGGATTCTTTGCTATATCTTAATCATATTCAGATGCTGCAGGCGCTCCTGAAGCGAGATTTTAATTCCAGGATAATTTTTTGTCAGTGGAACCTCAAGAGACTATTAAACAATCCTTATTTTGATTACCAAATCCTATTCACTGATGAAGCCTATTTCTGAAGAACTTCAATTGTAAATTTTTATAATGATCACATATGGGCTGAGGAGAATCCACATGAAATTGTAGAAACTAATTCTCAAGGGTAATTTTCATTAAATGTGTGGTGTGGTAATATTTGCGATTATTTCGTCGTTTCTTCTTGACAGTTCGACTTACCGGTAAATCAAACAGACAGTTTTTAGAAAACGATTTGCCCTTTATTGGATGATTTACCTTTTAGGCTACGACTCGAAATATAGTTCATGCATGACGGTGCTTCTCCACATTTTTCATTTTGCCTATGGAGTATTTGAAAATTATGAAAACAGATGGATTGGATGGGGTACATTGTACATCAGGCATGGCCCGCCAGTTCCCCAGACTTAAATAGTCTAGAATTTTTATGGGGCCATCTGAAATCTCTGGTGTACCTAACGCCAGTAAACACCGTATACGAACTGAGAAATCGAATAATACGCGTTTGAAACAGTAAGGAATATTCCGGGAGTGTTTGAAAGAGTTCAATCGTCTATGAGAAGAAGAATATAAGTGAGTATAAGAGTTGAGGCTGGACATTTTCAACAATTGCAGTAGGTCAGTTCCTTTGTTGTTATTTACTTTTTTTTATGATCAATTATTGAGTTTTCAGGTTTCTTGTAGTAATACTTTTTCTGTGATGATTATACTAGCTTATCGAATCTTTATGAATCATGACTACAGATCAGGAAAATAACCATAAAAACTAATAATGAATTTATTCACCGCAACTTACTAAATGGATTTTTATGACAATTTAGATTTTTCTGAGTATTCCGGGAGAATGGTTCAACATTTTTTACTAGAAATCTGTAGCAGATACGACAAAACTACAAGAGACCATAAAGTTTAGTATAACAACAAGGTTTCTTTTAAAAAATTTTCAAACTAATAGTGGCTTACCAAAAAAAGTTCTGGAGTAAAAGACGGGACAGTGTTCCAGAAAAAATAGTACTCTGTAGGTTTGTAGTCAAAAATGGGATGTTACATGGCGTAAACTCTAAATATCGGGTGTTTTTTTCACAGTGATATAATTTCGATAGGAATAACTGTGATTTGACATAAAGTAGATGCCATGTTGTTTTGAGATTTCTATTCAGTGAGCATTGACAAATTATCATGGAAAAACTCACGCCGCATAACGTTCACAAATTTTTCAATTTTATTTTCAAAATCAGTGTTCTATTCGCCAAACTTATAGAGCAATTCGTGAAATTTATGGTTTACATAATCGAGCAGCTTATTCGTCGAACTATCGATAGATTTCGGACAACATTTTTTCTAATAGATGCAACAACGAGACAAAGAACTGTACGTACAAAAAAAAAATATCGCTGCTGTTAATCATAGTGTTAATGATGATCGAGATTTGTCAAGACCAAGAGTATATTGGTGTAGACCAAGATCTTGGTCTACACCAATACAAGATCCAACTGGTTTAAGAACTAATGTCACTTGAACATAATAAGCGTCGTTTGTTGCTGATTGGGCCCTAGAACAGCTTGAAGTTGTTCCCTTTTTTTTATCGTAAAAGTGTGTTCAGTGATGAAGCTCATTTCTGGTTTAACGGCTATGTAAACAAGCAAAATTACCATATATGGAGTGAAAACAATCCTCAAGAAGTTCTGTAGGTTTCCTTGCATCCTGAAAAATGCACTGTTTGGTGTGATTTACACGCTGGAGATATTATCGGTCCATTTTTCTTTAAAAACGATGCTGGAGTTAATGTTACAGTGAATGGTGCTCGTTACAGATCGATGATCAATTATTATGTTTCAAAATTTGAATAGTATCGACCCAGAAGTATTTTGATTCCAACAAGATGGTGCTACATCTCATGGTGCTACCGTAACAATTGATTTTTTGGAAAATAGATTTGGCGATAACATTATTTCGAGAAATGGTCCAATTAATTGGCTTCCAAGATCATACAACATAACTCTACTGGATTATTTTCTTTGGGATTATGTCAAGCCATTGGTTTATGCTGATAAACCAGAAACAATAGACGCTTTGGAAGCCAACATAAATCGTGTTATTGATTAAATAAGGCCTGAATTATTCGAAAAAGAGGTCCAAAATTTTCTGGTCGAATGCGGTTCCTCAGAGCAAGTCGTGGTGGACATATGCCAGAAAGTCTTTTTAAAACATAAATGTCATAAAATTATCTTTCAAATAAAAAAAAATTAGCTTCAATCTTAATTTGAATGTGTTTTATTTCAATTCAAAGTTCTTTCACTCTAAAAAAAACACCCGATAGTAATAAGTAGAAAAGTTGCGAAAAAGATTTTCCAATATGAACTTTGGATAGTTAGATTGGAAATACTGGGCTGAAAAGTAAAATATTTATATGTTGGAGTCGAACCTTTTTTCGAAAGATCTCTCGCTTTGTTCTATTTATACGCTCTTGCATTGTTGACAAGTACATTTATAAACTCCAGAAATATTCAGTCGGTTTTTTCTGTCTTTTACATTAAAAAAGAGGTTAACAATTTTATGTGAGGGTGTGAAAGTTGTTTTCATGTTAGTTCTTGGAATTATTTCAACTATTGTGTATAACCGATTAATTGGTGTGTTTTTTAAATTTTTAACTTGTATCATCGCTATTCTAAAATCCTTTAGAAACTGAAGAACCAATAAATTATTTTTAATTCAACAATAACTAGAGTCAATAATTTTTATATTATTTATAAACCTTCTTATACAGGTACCTAGAGCAATTCCCAAAAACTCGTTTCATCCAATCCAACATAAATTATTAGCATATCATAACATGTCAACATAAATGTCTTATTGAAAATTCCTTCATCTAAGAGTAATCGTAATCAAAAAATGAATTTAATTAAACAAATTGCAACTGATAACTGTTATTCGTCATCAATAACAGACAGTATGATAGTCAGAAGATGATATGAGAACGCTATTCATGAAATATATCACCCATATGTAAACCATCTTCACAAATAAAGAAATTCCTCGATAAATAGACATAGAGATATCTTTCGGTACCAATAGTTCATTAGGAATAATTTCAAAAAAATGCGAAACCGAGAATCAACAAATCACATTTATTAAGTGCTCATCAATTATCAAGCTGTGCCTGCCCAAAAACTTATATTAGACAAACCCTCTAATATTAAAATAAAGGAACAGTGACGCTCCTTCCTCAATAAGTTGGATGTTACGTATGTGGAACATATGATAATAGAGAAACATGATTTTGATGAAAGTTTCAAGGTTTTGCAAGTGTGAAGCTGATCGTGTTAGAAAGTTAAGGAATGACCAAACTGAGTCTATTCTACTAGGAACCTTATGGTTTTACCAAAATTAATTAAAAACTTCATTTTATCCTTATCTCAGAACAGAAACCATTTAAATACTGTATGTAACCAAATTTTAGACTAATTTTTTATAAGAATTTGAAGAAGTTAGTAAACGAAATGCGTCATGTGAATAGCTTACAATAATCAGGAGAGATCAAGATATAAATGTGTATTATTCAATTAGAATAAAACATCAAATTTCCTCTCTTATAACTCCGTTGAAGAGACTATGGAAAGCGTATACAGTTTTGCCTTGAAATGAGTAAGGCAATATGAAAAAATTCTCCTTTGGTTAACAAGATATCCGAAACACATTTTTCGCCCATAGGAAACTCACCTATTACAAGAAAAAAATACACATTTGTTTTAATATTCTCACTACTCATTATAATTCATCGTGTGTTGTTCACATTATGAAACCACGCTTAACACGCTATTTCATCAAAGTAATAAACTCGCAAAGCCTCCCTTAACTATGACTATTATTAAGTTATCACAAAATCCTTATCTTCCGATCTTTACTGATAGCGCGATTTTCGTGTGCAGGAACGCAAGTGATCAGAGAAACAACCCTCCGGCAAGCTTCGAGGTTGGAGGAAAACTAAGGCGAAAGAAGCGAGGAAACTTCATTCAAACACACGCACGCGCCTTAGTTCTGGAAAGGATGTGAGTATTTCGTTCGGAATTTCCATCGGAAATATATTGTGATATCGTGGGAAATATCCCGAAGGTTTCTGTTGTGGTAAATCCCATTCCTGTGGGATTTGCGTATTCTGGAACCTATGTGTTCGAGGTTTAACTCCATAATCTGTATTTTTTTATGCGTAGACATGTTAAGTAGGTAGGATGGTATCTGATGGCTCTGAAAAAATCAGGTAGGGTAAATATTTGAGGTTGGAGCGAGATTCTCGTTGGAATTTTTCCCATCTCGTTTCTCGACTAGAACTCCCCAACACGTTAGAAATGTTTGTATGAGATAGGTTGATTTGAACTTCGTCCTAGTTTTAGTTTATGTTTTGACCGCCAGAAGGAAGGGAAACCTTTGTCACTAGATGATGGTCAGAATAGAAACTTGTGTCATGTTTACTCTCCAAATGATCCAAATAATTTAATGAGTGTTCACTCCCTACGTCCTGCTCAAAATCTTGAATTGGACAAACGGCACTTTGACTCTAGAATTAAGGAACACTGACGCTATTTCCTCCATAATAAGTTGGATTTTACGTGCGGAACATCCAATAGAGGAGAAACATTCTTTCGATGAGTATTTTAAGATTTTGCATAAACATGATGAAGATCTGAAACGGAATCGGTTTGAAAGTTCAGAAATTCGGAGAAATTATTGAATGAACAGAATGAGTTATCCAATGCTCTAACAAGCGACAAAGTGATCACAAACGCCTTCAAAAAACATTGCCAGGAATCATTCAAGAAGTGGACCAACAAAGAATTTGATGAAACCCATCGAAAGAAAATAGAATACTGGTATTACAACAACTTTTCCCAGACCCAATAAAATTAAAGCTTGTTCTATTCAATCATGAAATCAATACCATGTATTGTGTTATATATATATATATATATATATATATATATATATATATATATATATACTACTCTGTCAAGAAAGTACCGGGAATTTTCAATTAAAACAACATTTTTACATTTAATCGTCAAAATTTATTGGGTCGCCTTCAAAATAGGCTCCATTTGCTCCAATACATCTATGCCGAAGGCACTTCCAATTATCGAAACATTTTTTATAGGCGCTTTCCGGGATGAACTTTAGCTCTCGCGCCGAATTTTGTCTCAAAACGGGTGCCACGAAGGGGCAATTTTAGTTTTGGGAAGAGGAAAAAGTCGCAGGGAGCCAACTCCGGCGAATACGGTGGTTGCTGAAGCACGTTTGTTGAATTTTTGGCGAGAAAGTCAGTCACAATCGTAGCTCGGTGAGAAGGCGCGTTATCGTCATGCAAAATCCATGAGTTGTTCGCCCACAAAATTGGCTGCTTCTTACGGATACGCTCACGCAAACGTTTCATAACGCCTAGGTAATACTCCTTGTTTACCGTCTGACCCTCTGGAACGAATTCGTAGTGCACCACGCCACGGATATCGAAGAAAACAATAAGCATCACCTTCATTTTCGAGCGGCTTTGGGGTAGTTTTTTCGGTTTCGGCTCATTGTTTGCCACCCATTCCGATTATTGCTGGCTTGTTTGCATATCGTACTCGTAGACCCAGGTCTCATCACCAGTTATAATGCTTTCCATGAATGTAGAATCGGAATTACAGCGATCCAGCATGTCTGAAGCAACCTGTTCGCAATGACGTTTTTGAAGAAAATTCAGGTCTTTCGGTACGAGTCGTGCGGCCACCTTTCTCATGCCCAAAATATCAATCAAAATCGTACGTGCGGACTCGTGGGATATCTTAAGATCATGTGCTATCTCTCTCAAGCTGGTACGACGGTTTTCCAGCACCCTTTCCTTAATTTTATCGACGTTATCTTCGATCGAAGCCGTCGATGGGCGACCACTTCACGACCGTCCTTGAAGGCTCTGTACCACTGATATGCACGAGTTTTCGATAGAGCATTATCACCAAAGGCCTTTTGCAACATTTTCAATGCATCGGCACACGAAAATTCATTTGCAACACAAAACTTTAAACAAATTCTTTGCTCAACGTAATCATCCATAGTAAAAATCGGCACGCACTCTGACATCGACTGACTTAATCAGCTGTTGCAAACACAATAATTGACAGATCCCGCTCAAGCGTGGCATAGTAATTAAGGACAGTGGTACCAACCTAGGAAAAAAAAATTTTACCTGCCTCATTGCCCCGCCAGATTTAAATCGATAATTCCCGGTACTTTCTTGACAGAATGTATATATATATATATAAATATATATATATATATATATATATATATATATATATATATATATATATATAAATATATATATATATATATATATATAAATATATATATATATATAAATATATATATATATATATATATATATATATATATATATAACACAATACATGAAGCAATATACTCAAATATGTACAAAATCTCCAACAAATAAACATGAGTTCCTTACTAAAACCAAAGTTGTGCGTAGGTATTCATCTGCCATTGAAGCATTCTACAATAATATGTGTACATTGTACATTAAATCAATACTAACACTAAAACAAATCCGATAAATCGAAGCCCATAAAACAGATCAGACGCAAATAATCCCCTCGCAAACTCACTCGTGGCCGATCCAGAAACAGGAAGACACACTGGAGCTAGGTTACATATCATCATTGAGAATTAATTTGTGAACAACATTTCGGTTCAGCTCAATCATGTACCTACTGAAAATTTTCTTTAGAAGGTTAATGTTTATTCGTCGTATATACATTTTATACATCTCAGGTAAGTACTTGAATATTTTACTACTGAGATATTTATATGTGTGTTTCCCAATATTCTTTCTCTGATTAGTGACCTGTACATTTCCCTTAGCCCTTTTCCTGGTATGATAAACATGTTCCAAATCTCGGAGAGTTCTTCTATTTTTGTATATGAATAATACAATATCATACATGAACAGCTGCCGTATGTCCAGAACTCGTGAATCTTCATAAATACAATCTCTTTTTTTGCAGTATATAATTTTCAATATTTTCATCTTTTTAAGGTGAGTATCAAGCAAACCACCCCAACTCAGAATGGCATACTGTAGTCGAGACTGGACCAAGGCGAAGTATATCACTCTGAGGTAAGTGGTATCGAGAAAAGATCTCAAATATTTAAATTTATACAATATATATCTGAGTGTTTCCGAAACCTTCCGAACATGTGCATCCCATCTCAGATGGGGATCTATTGTGACACCCAGATACTTAATGTTGTCTGCTCTGGTGATTTTCATTGTTTTTCCATAATTATTAATTATCAATTCATTATAATTTGGCAATCGGTTTTCATAACTCGCAAATGGCATAAAATGGGTTTTGACAAAGTTAATTGTCAATGATCTGTGATCGAACCAGTCTTTAATTACATTCATCTGATCTTCCACTTTTACTTTCAGACTTCCCCAATCTTCTGCTGTGAAGAGCAAGGCAGTGTCGTCAGCGAAACTGAAAACAGTCCCTTCAAACCTCAAGGTGAGGAGATCGTTCACAACAAAGGACCCAATACCGTACCTTGTGGTATACCATAATTCACTCTTAATTCTGTGCTCAGAACATTGTTAACTTTCACTGCTTGTCCACGGTCTTTTAGGTAGCTTTCGAAAAGCTTCTGGGGTTTACTTCTAATACCAGAGCAACTCAGGACGTCTAGTAATTGGGTGTGGTCAACGGTATCGGAAGCCTTGGCTAGATCCAAAAATAAACATATAGCTGGCCTTTTATTATCCACGTGTTCGTATAGTTCGCCAGTCAGAGGAGCTATCGCATCACTTGTTGACAAACCCCGCCTGAAACCATACTGCCTATTAGATATAAGATTGTACCTGTCAACAAATGTCATAAGTCTAGACCGCAGCAGCTTCTCAAAAATCTTCGTGAAATTTGTTATCAGTGATATTGGCCTGTAGTTATCCAGGGGATTTTCCACACCTGAGGGAATCGATTATATCTGAAATTTCCATCTCTTCGACAGGAGAAAAAAGAATTCCTATTAATGTTCTTTTTGGGTCTTGGAGTAGGGGGCTTGTTTATTTTTTCTGCGTAACTCTTACCTATATTCGTAAAATATGTCTTGAATATTTCTGTCTTTTTTGTCATCGTTAGCCTTCATTCCAACCCCACATGAAATTTTTTTTAGGGAACTATCCTTCTCGGAAGCGTTGAATTCGTTTACAATTTCCCATAGTTGCTTCGACCTATTTTGACTTCTTTCAAATTTTCCCTGATAGTACATCCGCTTTGCCATCCTTATCAGTTTGGTGGTGTGATTTCTGTAATTAAGATACGTTGTTTTTTTCGCCTCGTTTTGAGAATCTTCCCTGTACTCGCGGTATAATGCGTTTTTACGATTAACAGATATAACCAGCCCATCAGATATCCATTTCTTTCTCCTTTGTTCTATTCTTCTAATTTTTAAGATTGTTGTGTTTCTTTTTATCATTCCCTTGAATGTATCCGTCAAGCAATCGACCTGCTTATCTGTACTCTCTAAGGTGTAGTACAATGACCAATCATATTCTTGGATATTCGTTTAAGGATGTCGTAATTTATGTAGCTCTTTGTCCTATTCTATCCACTTACTCTTCTTTCGTGTTCAGTGGGAATTCCCAATATAGTGCACTTATGATCGGTAATGCCTGCCTCGAAAACTGCGGAAATGCATGTTTCATGAAAATTTTTCCGAGATCTTAGAAACATATAGTCAATGCATGTTTCTGATCCACCATTCACTCTTACATTAGCTACAGCATCGTTTTCAAAAAAATATGGACCGATGATGCCTCCAGCGTTTAAAGCACACCATACAGTGCATTTTTCAGGATGCAATGGAACCTGCAGAACTTCTTGATGATTGTTTTCACTCCATATAGGGCAATTCTGCTTGTTTACATAGCCGTCCAACCAGAAATGAGCTTCATCACTAAACACAATTTTACGATAAAAAAGTGGATCAACTTCAAGCTGTTCTAGGGCCCAATCAGCAAACAAACGACGCTTACTATGGTCAAGTGGCTTTAGTTCATGAACCAGTTGGATCTTGTAGGTGGTGGATGCACAGAGTCCAACTTGTTGTGAACGTCGACGAATACACAAATCTGATCATCATTAACACTATGACTTACAGCAGCGATATTTTCTTCTTTACGTACAGTTCTTTGTCTTGTTGTTGTTGTATCGGGTAGAAAAAATCTACTATAAGTTTTGGCGAATAGAACACTGACTTCAACAATTTGGAAACGTTGTTGCGACGTGAGTCTTTCCATGATAATTTGTCAATGCTTACTGAACAGAAATGTCAAAACAACATGGCTTCTACCTTCTGTCAAATCACAGTTATCCCTATCCAAAGTTCTATCACTCTAAAAAACACACATTATGTTGTTTACACTTCAGCGAAATGAAAGATACTGAAAAGAAAGCATAATAATGACTCTCCAAAATGAAGGTGTTGGCAAATAAAACAATGAAATAATAAACTAGTAGCGACATCTGTTATCCAAACGGTATATTCCTATTAAACAGATTTTTGCAGAACTTAATGGACAATTCTTTAATTTGAACATAATGCTCTTCCATTCCACCAAGTCCTCCTAATTAAGTCATACAACGGCCGTCAGGAAGAATAAAACCAGTAAATATCAAAGTACTAAACGCGGGCGTTCCAGCCGAGAGCACTAACGATAGGATATTGTCGCATTAAATGGCGAAGCTCGTCAACGAAATCTGATTTCACTCACAGGAAGTCGTAAATACTCGAAATTATGGCCAATAAAACGAAACTTTGTGAATAATTAGCGACTACATAAATTTCGCGGAAACTCCAAACGAACCCTCATCTAACATGCGTCGTTTCAAGTTGCAATTTGGAATATGTTCAATGTCTGTCTGCAACAGTGACAAATTTTTGCTATGAACGGGCAGTAGCTTATGCACGAAATGGTACGAACAATAAACAACAAGACTATGAGCGATGATTTTATCTCGTTGATTAATTTAATGATAAAACAACAATTGGGCATTTATCTTTGATATAATTAGTCCTACATTGAATACCTATTATGCAAACAATGTTGAAATCAGAGGGCGTTCAGTTTTCATTGTTATCAAAACAATGATATCGATAATTTTTCCAGAAGTTGATAAATATGGTTATGCGAAAATACGGGCAGGCAGTTCCAGTTTACGATGTAATATCTACATGGAATTATTCAATGTTTTATGAGGGAATAGAAATTCGAATTCAGGTTTTGATATAAAAGTTATTTTAGTAAAAGTGAATTGTTTTCATGTTCGGTGAAAAGTATTTTTGAACGATCTTTATACACTGCTCAAAAATTTAAGTGAATAATTAACGCAGATATAATGATATGAAGGGTATTTCAATGGGAACGCCCCATTTTTAAATTGGCATTACTCACGCATGGCAGCCACTGTTCATTCATTTGTGACATTGACAGTTGTATTTGTCATCGTCTACCATTAAATCATTGAAAGGTACACACTCCAACAACGCTTCCAAATAATCCAAATTTATTATGAAAAATCGCGATCTGTTACTGTAACATTACGTGCTTTAACTCCAATTTTTGGTCTTTATAATCGTCGGGGTAAAAGAACAGTTGAACGTTCAGTGAAGAAGTTTGAAACAAATTTTACATTTCGTGATGTTACAGTGCCAGTGAGACAAAGAAGGCAAGAAGTGAAAAGAATATTGCTGCCGTGAATATTGTGTTCGTGAAGACCAACACTTATCGATTTCTTGACGTTCACAAGAACTAGGCATCTCCCAGACGTCTTTGTGGCGAATTTTACGAAAAGACCTTGGTGTACATACAAATTTTTTTTAACCCATGAACTCAAACCAACAGATCATTTAAAGCGTCGTGTGTTCAGTAATTGGTGCTTAGAAAAAATCGGAAATGATGAAGATTTTCATAAGAAAATCATTCTAAGCGATGAGGCTCATTTCTGGTTAAACGGTTATGTTAACAAGCAGAATTGCCGTATCTGGCGTGGTGATAAACCTAAAGAATGTCAAGAACTGCCTTTACATTCTGACACTGTTTGGTGCGGATTTTATGCTGGAGGGGTCAATGGAAATCGTTATCTTATTGTTGATTTATATTTTATGGCCTGAATTGATTCGTCTTGATTTGCAAAATATGTGGTTTCGAAAGGACGATGCCACTTGTCATACTGACAATGACACAATGACTTTATTGAGAATAGAATTGACTCGATTATTTGAAGTAATGGAATTATCCGCCTCGTTCCTGCGGTTCAGCTCCATTGGACTTCTTTTTTGGGGGTTACATCAAGTCATTGGTAGCAATAATCCAGCAAATTTAGACGATTCACAGATGAATATTGAACCAATAATTGCTTACATACGACCGGATTTGTGTGAGAAAGTCATGGAAAATTGGATTCAACGACTTCATTCCTGACAGCGTTTTCGTGGTGGACATTTAAATGATGTTTTGTTTCGTAGCTAATGGTATCCATAGTACTTCATAATGAAATAAAAATTTCAATCATTTTCAAATAGACAACGTCTTTTATTCACAAAACAAAATAAGGCGCTGTTAATGAAAGATTATGAATGAAAATTAGAAAGCGATTTTGTATCAGGTGTTTTTTGTAGAGTGATAGAACTTTCGAAAAGGATAACATAGTTTTGATATTTCTGTTCAGTAAGCATTGACAAATTATCATGGAAAGACTCACGCCGTTCACAAATTGTTGAAATTTATTTTCAAAATCAGTGTTCTATTCGCCAAACTTATAGAGCACTTCGTGAAATTTATGGTTTACATCAGAGCAGCTTATTGGTCGAACTATCGATAGATTTCGAACAATATTTTCTCTACTCGATGCAACAACAACAAGACAAAGAACTGTACGTACAGAAGAAAATATCGCTGCTGTAGGTCATAGTGTAAATGATGATCCAGATTTGTCTATTCTTCGACGTTCACAACAAGTTGAACTCTGTGTATCCACCACATGAAAAATTTGCGTGAAGATCTTGGTCTTCAGCCATACAAGATCAACCGGTTTTCAGAACTGAAGCCACTTGACCATAATGAGCATCGTTTGTTCACTGATTGGGCCCTAGAACAGCTTGAAGTTGATCCACTTTTTTATCGTAAAATTGTGTTTAGTGATGAAGCTCATTTCTGGTTGAACGGCTATGCAAACAAGCAAAATTGCCGTATATGGAGTGAAAACAATATTCAAGAACTTCTGCAGATTCCATTGCATCCTAAAGAATACACTGTATGGTGTGCTTTACACGCTGGAGGCATCATCGGTCCATATTTCTCTAAAACCGATGCTGGAGTTAACGTTACAGTGAATGTTGCTCGTTATAGATCGATGATCAATGATTATTTGTTTCAAAATTTGAATGGTATCTACCCAGAAGTGTTTTGGTTCCAAACAAGATGGCGCTACACCTTATGCTGCTACCGTAAAAATTGATTTATTGAAAGAAAGATTTGGTGATAACATCATTTCGACAAATGGTCCAATTAATTGGCCTCCAAGACCATGGGAAATAACTCCACTGGATTATTTTCTTTGAAGTTTTGTCAAGTCATTGGTTTATACTGAGAAACCGGAAACAATAGTCACTTTGGAAGTCATAACTCGTGTTATTGATGAATTACTCGAAAAAGTGATACAAAATTGGTCTGATCGAATACGGTTTCTCAGAGCTAGTCGTGGTGGACATATGCCGGAAATGATTTTCAAAACATAAATGTCATAAAATTATCTTTCAAATAAAAAAAAATTTGGCTTCAATCTTACTATAAATGTGTTTTATTTCAATTTAAAAATCTATCACTCTAACAAAAAACACCTGACGGATCTTCTGATTCTCAAATGGAAACTGTGCAACCTATTCTAGATTTTTTAACTGGAAATTATTCTAACGGTGCTGTGAAGAAGGAATTTCGTTGTGCAGTAACCGTATTAGCCAATCTTGGACGACGATTAAAGCTCTTGTCCTTTCATATGCAACACTTTCACTAATATGATAGCGATTCCCACGCCCTACTGTACAATTTTGCCGCAGTGATCAACTGAAGCCTTTTCAGATATTGAACTGTTTCAGCCGGTACTATTTAGTACTTGATCATAATTAAAAGTTGTAGAAATTACTATGTTTTACTACCAATAAATTGATATTTTACACATTTAATTGTCACTCGAGTTTCGGGAATTAACTATCCCATCTTCGGACAACTCGAAACTCGAGTCATAATTAAATGTTTTAAATATCAATTTATTGGTAGTGAAACATAGTAATTTCTACATCTTGTTTCAACTAAACCCTTATTGGGTTTGTTTGAATGAAGAATTGTTATACAGATGTGTTATACTGTCTCGATTTGTAGAAATGTCAATTACGAAAGCTAAGACTCCTTTTTAATAATATTCGGTACAGATCAGCCGAATTGATTTATTTGAAGATGAATATGCTAATTATGAGCATTACGGCATATTATGGTCTGACTAGAACATAATGCGTTTGCGTTTCGAATTTCAGCCGAACACCCTGTAAATTACACCTTTCATGACTGGCTTCGTCTAGGTGAATTCAAATGATGATATTAGTATTTGCATCGAGAACGCTAACGTCATCTGTCGTTCACTGTGTGCCCCTCGACATCTTAATCAAATTTTGCGTTTATACCAACTGAATATTGAATGGGATTTTCGTATATGGGAGATACAGAGGTATCGCCAGGTCTCTAATAAACATTCTTGACATGTAGGAAACCCTGCTAGGGTCTCCGAGGGGGATTATCTGCTCAAAAATGATTCTGACAATTTCAGCATTGCTGTCACAAAGGACGTGAATGTGATTCATTCCTGCCGATGTGGTCTTCCAATAAGTTACTTCAAAAACATTGAACTCTTGAATATTGGTGACTTTAACTTTATATGGAAGCGATTTATCCACTTTACTAAGGGGTGGTCAGTCATTCAAAACTTACATTTTTGATCAGCTACGAACAAAAAACTTAATGATATTTTTTCAAACTTATGAGTTCTTTAAAAAGTTTGAACCTAGACATTCGCGAATGAAGAAAAATAAAACTCAAATGAGTGATACGACTAGCTACAGTACCCCACCCCATCAACCCAATTTTTGAGTAGAATGTCGATTGTTTGGTGCTCAACCTCATGAATGGCAAACTTCGATTTCGTGTTTCAAGACATCCCCTACTTCGCAAAATGCATACTTAATTCTCCTGTTTCATACTCTTCTTTGAGTTTTCTAACCATTTATGAAAGGTTTTCCCCATCCTCTGTTAAGAGGACTTGACCGTCTGCAAAGTAGATATGACGTCAACAAGCTGCCATCTCCCACTCGCAGTCACCTATTTTTGCATTTCATATTTTAAATATGGTGGAGGATAAACAACAGCCCTGCCTTTTTTGTTTCAAATGGAGTGGTTAATCTATTCCCTAGTTTGATTATGGCTGTATTTAGTTTACAGTACATTTTAGTATTTTATTAAAGAAGAACTGATACTCAAATATTCCATTATTCCATAATTGTGAGATCGGGACACTATCATAGCGTTTTTCTAAATCAATGGAGGCTATGTGCCTTTCTCTATGTTATACTATCAGGTGTTTTTTTTTGGGTGATAGATTTTTAAAATGAAATAAAACATATTTAAATTAAGATTGAAGCCAGATTTTTTTTTATTTGAAAGATAATTTCATGACATTTATGTTTTAAAAATAATTTCCGGCATATGTCTACCACGACTAGCTCTAAGCAACCGCATTCCAGACCATTTTGGACCACTTTTTAGAGTAATTCAGGCCTTATTTCATCAATAACACGAGTTATATTGGCTTCCAAAGCGTCTATTGTTTCTGGTTTATCAGCATAAACCAATGACTTATGTCGCATGATCTTGGAGGCCAATTAATTGGACCATTTCTCGAAATACTGTTGTCACCAAATCTTTCTTTCAATAAATCAATTGTTACGGTAGCAGCATGAGGTGTAGCACCATCTTGTTGGAACCAGAACACTTCTGGGTCGATACCATTTAAATTTTGAAACAAATAATCATTGATCATCAATCTGCAACGAGCACAATTCACTGTAATATTAGCTGCAGCATCATTTTTAAAGTAATATGGACCGATGATGCCTCCAGCGTCTGAAGCACACCATACAGTTCATTTTTCAGGATGCAATGGAATCTGCAGAACTTCTTGAGGATTGTTTTCACTCAATATACGGCAATTTTGCTTGTTTACATAGCCGTTCGACCAGAAATGAGCTTCATCACTAAACACAATTTTACGATAAAAAAGTGGATCAACTTCAAGCTGTTCTAGGGCCCAATCAGCAAACAAATGACGCTTATTATGGTCAAGTGGCTTTAGTTCTTGAACCAGTTGGATCTTGTATGGGTGTAGACCAAGATTTTTACGCCAAATTTTTTATGTTGTGGATGCACAGAGTCTAACTTGTGAACGTCGACGAATAGACAAATCTGGATCATCATTCTTCATTATTGAAGCAAATCACAGTTATCTCTATCGAAAGTTCTATCACTCTGAAAAAAACACCCGATATTTCTGTTGCAATTTTGATAGTTAAAATATTATCTATAGTTGATCATTCTCCTCGAAAGCCTGCCCCTTCTTTTGGTTCTTTATTATATATTTATTCATTTAACAAAATTGGGGGTTGTTGCCAACCTCAGGTGGTTTTTTTCGGAAGGATGTCATCCTAGGAATTCTTTCTCCCTAATACAGAACTTGAAAATTATTTTTGGATTCTTCAAAACTTTTAGGTTATTGAGTTTGGGCAGTTCAACTGTCTTTTTTCGGAACATACTCGTGATGTAAATTGGTCCCCTCCAAAGAGGAGTTGACCAGTTTGTTGAAAATCTTCGAAAATTCTTCGTTTCTGAGTTCTGGGGGGTCAAAGTTTCGTTCGTACACCCTGTATATTACGATGTACAATTCTTAATTGTTTTACCCACAAATTGAGGGAATTGTTTCGGTGTAGTTGGAACTATAATTGTAGTGAAAACACTATATTGCTCGTAGAGGTATATCGATGAGCTTTTTCACAGTTGTTCACTTTCACTGAGTTCACTTGTCCTGGGTCACTGTTCGGTTATCTTTTCGGTTCAATCTACACAATTATTATCTGATTACAAAAAAATAATGTAGATAATACATTCATTTCCAGGTCTTTTAGTGTGTCAGGAGGATAGTGTTCCTTGGAAGATTGAAGTGAATGCAAATAAGACCTCATTTAAGGGCAGAAAATTTGTAATTATGACTTGAGAGTGGAGACAGATAGAAAATGTGATTAGAACTTACTTCAGAGAATGTGTTGGATCAGAACTTAATTGTTCGAAGAGTAGAGAATGTTGCATGACCGTTTGGTCGATAAAGAGCGGGAGAGAGCGAATGTTTTTGTAGGCTATTTTCGTTTCTACTGTCCCATTTAGGTTTCCAGGAAAAAATGAGACATTTTTGAGTGGCTAAGATTGCTGAACCCTGGGAACGTAGTTGTAATGTACCTGCCTAATAAACATCAAAAATTCCCTGTTCCATGTAGAATTCGAGAAAGTATATTGTATCAACAGTAGGAATAACGGCAATCCCTCTGTAGTTTTTTGGATCTGATCTTGAGCCTTTCTTGAAGACTAGTGAAATATATTAGGTTTGCCTCTTTCTTCGTACGCTAATCATCTAGAAACGACTGATGAAACACGAAATCAAATTTGCCATTCGTTGATCGGATGGAGTACTGTAGCCAGTCCTGGCGGTCGTTTGAATGATCTTTTCTATTTGTAAATTTCAGGGTTCGGACTGTCTGATAAACTCATAACTTTGAAAATATATTCGCTAGTTTTTTGTTTATAGCCAATCAAATATGCAAATTTTAAATAAAATAGTTTGAGAATTTATGAACTTTCTCAACTTTTGTGGAGTAGTTTATTTGGAGTAACTACTGGAAAAATTTAACAAAAACAGATTTTAATTATCCTTTCAATTTTCCTTATAAATTCTCACAAACATTGCAAATTAGTCCAAATTAGAAGTCCACAGTTTTTACGATCCCTTTTCAAACATGAATAGCCTGGAAGTTATATACAGCTATAATGGGTGACATAAAACATGAGTCAATTTTCAACTTCAAAAACCCGCACTGGACGATATTTGGTTCTTGTGTTCAACCATTTGTATGCAATCAAAACCGAAATCAGAACGCAAAGCGAAATGAATATATGGAATTATTTTGGACAGAAATTTCATATACAGAAATTGGATATTTCCATCACGGCATTTCGGGGTTTTTTTAACCACTATCCTAATATTGGAGCCGACATAAGGCCTGATTACAGCTATAAACTTTTATGTTTTCCTCATTTCCCTTATCATAACTCCTTCCCATCAGAGTATAAAAAACTTGGTCATTTTCCATATTCGGGAATCCTTCAGTGTGGATGTTTAAAATTGAATTATGGAAACATAAGTTTTTCTTCTTTTTCAGTCTGTAATAAATTCTATGGAATAGTTTCCCATTTCTGCTTTTGGAAAATTAGGTAAAAGAACCTCCTTTTTGCCTACGTAGTCGATCTTTTCGAGCAGTTTCTGAACTGGAAAAAAACACAGTATGGGAACCACTTGGAATAAAATTCTTTGTAAATAATAAGAAGAGGTTTTTACTTGATAGAAGGAAAATCACAATTAATATCAAAACAGATTTAATCTGTTGGTCTCCTATAATTTCAATTAAAAAAAATTTTTCAAAAATTAATAGAATTGAATTAATGTCTTATAAGCACAGCTTATATTTAATAGACATATAAAAACAAAACTCAATATACAATATCAAATGGAATACTTAACCCAACAAATATAAATTGTCAATTGAAATTAATAAATAAATATTTGAAGGAGACAAAATTTTGTTTCTGATCTAACAATTATAAAAACTTATTCCTTTTCAAAAATACAAATCATAATTTAAGGACTTCTCAGAAAAAAAAATAATTTTAATGTGAGTCAATACTTGATAGAAGTAAAATTTAAATGACTTCAAATTCTGAATTATATATTCTAACTTCTACATTATATATTGAAACTATATACAAAAACTAGCAAATTGATATCCTTATATATATAATCAATATAAAATATTTTTCAATGTCTCGGAAAAAAACCTTTTCACATCCCGACCTGAAATGTATTAATACAAATGTATTAACAAAATGGTTATTTTTCTTATCATGGGACATTATTTGGGGTGAATAAGTTTTGTTATTGTTTTTCTGTGTTCCGAGTACCAATAGTTATAGGTTATACGTAACAATACGTTGATCATTTCTGTTTTATTTTGGATACTTTAAAGCTTACTTCAAGTTTATTCGTTCCATGTTTTATCTTATTTTGGTAAGTTGAATTTTGATCTTGTAATATATTTGAATCTGAATTCAATACATTTCTGACGAGGCCATATAGGCCGAAATAGCTATCAAATGTTCCGAGTTCTCATTCAATTATTTTTATGTGATCCTTTATTTTGATAGTTTTGTAATAGTGGATTTTCTTGTATTTGCATGTTAATATACATACTAATATAGTTTTTGTTAATACATTTGTATTAATACATTTCAAGTCGGGATGTAAAAAGGTTTTTTCCGAGACATTGAAAAATATTTTATATTGATTATATATAAGGATATCAATTTGATAGTTTTTGTATATAGTTTCAATATATAATGTAGAAGTTAGAATATATAATTCTGAATTTAAAGTCTCAGAAACTATAATTTATTCGAAATATTTAATATATTTGAATCAGTTATTTTAAAAATCTCTCAAACCATGTATTATATCTTCAAATAAAATTCGAATTCCAATAAGGTCTTCATCGGTCCAACTTCACATTCAAAAAATAAAAATAATCAACAACAAATATATCTCACCTGACCAAACTGATATCCTTGATTTGAACACATTAAACTTTAAGCTCCAAGATATACTATGTTCGTCACAAAAATCACAGAAAGTTGTAAGGTATTATATGGTTTTCTTTAAACCCCTTGATATTCCAGAATGACTTTCATTCCAACCTTGTATAAATATATATTAAATTATATATAATATATAAAATAAAATAATAAGAAGAGGTTTTTACTTGATAGAAGGAATATTACAAAATTTTAATATCAAAACAGATTTAATCTGTTAGTCTTTTATATTTCGATTTCGAAAACTTTTTTTCAAGACTTTTGTCTCCTTCAAATATTTATATATTAATTTTAATTGACAATTTATATTTGTTGGGTTATTTATTCCATTTGATATTGTATATTGAGTTTTGATTTTATTTGTCTATTAAATATTAGCTGTGCTTATAAGACTTATAAGACAATTCTAAAAATTTTTGAAAAAAAAATTTTTTGAAATTAAAATCATAGGACACTAACAGATTAAATCTGTTTTGTATTCAACTTTTTTCAAAATTCTTTGTGTCCTGATGTTAGAAAATTATAAAAAGCACTGGGACACGTACACTTTCAAATTCAATGGTGCGGTGCGCTTTTAATATACACGGTGATTCGCGTAAGTCCGGCACAGTCCGTCCTGTTTATTTCAAATGGGACATCCTGTACATTTTTATATTTTTTAAAGTTCCTCAGCAACCTGATTTCAACTAATGCATATTCTATTATGTTTAATACTGGGTGACATAATGGAGTTAATAATTTATCACCCGTAATGGTATTTTTTAAATGACCTAAATACAGTTTTAGGAAATTTCTGAACTTTCAAATAAATTGGGAAAAATTCTAAAATCCATTCTCGATACGCTCATGGACCTTGGTTTTGTTTACATTTTTTGTCATGAATACCTAAAAAACTATCTACATATGCCGATAAATAAAGATAAATTTGCCAATAATATGCATTTTTTCAGTCAGGTGTTGGGGTGTTGAGATTTACATTGAAATAGTTCATTCCTAATTGAAATCGTATTTCTTGTAAGAGTGATAATGAAATATACAACACTCAGACTCAGCAAATTGAGATTTTAATAATGATCGGTTACGGGGATGATTGCAGAAGTCAAGTTGAAGTGGAAAACTTAATTAATCAGTGGTATCCTCAGTTGCCTAATATTTCACAAGAAACTGTGTCTTAAATTCATTCACAATTGAGTAGCTTTAAAAAATATACCGGGTGTCCATTTGAAATGAAGAAGACAGACTATGGTAGACTTGCGCAAATCACCATGTATATTCAAATTTATGGTTGAGAAGCGCACTATTGAATTTAAAAGTTAACATGTTCCAGTGTTTGTTATAATTTTGTAACATAAGGGCATAAATAATTTAAGCTTCCACACTGAGATTTGTATGCAAAATCCTCCTCAGAAAAGTTCGCGAATTGTTCAGTTCTTGAATAGCGAGGTGATGTTTATGGATGTTCAGTCATATTCTGGGATTCAACAGCAATGTTTTCAGGTGTGCTCACTGAATGAGAACGTGAACTCGTGCAAAAAATCTGAACAAATTTCACTTCACTATAACGAAACGTAAGAATCCGATATAATATCAAGGCTCTTGATGGGAGTGTTATTAAGACGAAAATAGTTTGATTAATTTTTTCAAAAAGAACAAGAAAAACCTGGCGTTGTTTGACCATAGATTAAGATTCTTATTAGAATGATATTATATGAATCGAATATAACTTCGAGGGTTTATTCAAATATGTCGAACATTAAATAGTTCCATTCTCTGAAACCTTCACAAATTTCATACAAAAGAATTCTATGAAGCCTTTTTGAAATTTTTGAATGAAATATCGAAGAGAAACTGTATTTTTTCAAAGATATTCAGAATAAATTGATAATTGATTCAATTTAAAAAGTTTTCAAGAGATTCTTCAGGTGAAAATTTGTAGAGGTTTCAGAAAATTGATTTAGTTAATTTTTGAAAGAACCCCTCCGATTACCATCTCTTCCGATTGATGCAACATGGCCTGGTTGATCAGCACCTCTCCAATTATGAAGAAGGCCAAAGAGTCAGCTTTTTTCGCGATGAGATCCGTCAATTGCCTGGAAGATAGGAAAAAATAGTGGCTAGCGACAGATAATACATCGAAAGCTGATTGTTTGATCAAATTTTCACAATAAAGATTCAACTTTCGACAAAGAACGTCACGAACTTATTCATACTTCTAAAATGAGAAAACAGAAAACAGAACTTCTCTATTGAGAAACAAAATACATTCGTAAACGAGACATCCTCTTTTTACACAACCCACGGTTTTTCCTGCTCGTACAGTTTCACTCTCCCTGGAATTACGAAGAAAAGCATCAACACATAAACATAAACAGGACATATATAACAAAAGCCGTATACCCACCAAGAAATACATTTTGGAAGTTTCTGATATTTTCCCATAATGGAGAATAACGCTCACGTTAAGCTTTCTGCATTTAAAAGCAACCTGGTGAAGTTACCAAGATTCAACCATTAAATTCACGAAATATACATCTCGCATAAGACGCGACAGAAACAGCTAACTTTTGAGACATCTCCCGAGAAAACTCGAATGACGAATACAACAGCGAGATACGTTAGTTTGTGAATCATTGAAAAGAATTAAATATTCAACCGTGTAATGAACTCCTCGTAGTTCTATGCTCTTCTGTATGAGCGCCTTTGCGATAAAGAACAGAAGCAGTTTCGTGATGTATCAACCGAAAGTGATGAAGATTTTGCCATCTTCTGGAATATATGTGAATATTGGAACGAAACATCTTGGAGTTTCCAGTGGTGCTGTTTTCAATGGAGTCTGTAATTCTTCATGATATATTGAAGTGACTGAGACAATATTTTGTATCATAAGATATTAACTGAAGGTATTACGTAGTCATTCATTTTATTTTAATGTTAACGAAAGTCTTCAATAGTAAGACTCATTTAACTTTAACATTAATAATATTTTATGTAAAAAAACAGATCAATGTCAACTGTCATGTAATTTTCAAGATTATAGAAGTTTGCGAAGGTGCTTGTAATTTTCCGATTTTGTCACCAGTAGGAAGATGGACTCTGTGGTTTCGACCCGCACTATGCTTATGCAAAAATTAGGTAATAACTATCGGGTGTTTTTTCTAGAGTGATAGAACTTTCGATAGGGATAACTGTGATTTGACAGAAGGAAGAAGTCATGTTGTTTTGACATTTCTGTTCAGTAGGCATTGACAAATTATCATGGAAAGACTCACGCCGCAAGAACAAATTGTTGAAAATTATTTTCAGATTCAGTGTTTGATTCGCCACTTATAGAGCACTTGAAATTTATAGATTACATAATCATCCATCAGAGCAGCTTACTCGTCGAACTATCGATTGATTTCGGGCAATATTTTCTCTACTCGATGCATCAACAACAACAACAAGACAAAGAACTGTACGTACAGAACAAAATATCGCTGCTGTTAGTCATAGTGTTAATGATGATCCAGATTTGTCTATCCCTCGACGTTCACAACAAGTTGGACTCTGTGCATCCACCACATGGAAAATTTTGCGTAAAGATTTTGGTCTACACCCATACAACCAACTGGTTCAAGAACTGAAGCCACTTGACCAAAATAAGCGTTGTTTGTTTGCTTATTGGGCCCTAGAAAAGCTTGAAGTTGATCCATTTTTTTATCGTAAAAATGTTTAGTGATAAAGTTCTTTTCGTGTTGAATGGCTATGTAAACAAGCAAAATTGCCGTACATGGAGTGAAAACAATCCTTAAGAAGTTCTGCAGGTTCCACTGCATCCTGAAAAATGCACTGTATGGTGTGCTTTACACGCTGGAGGCATCATCGGTCCGTATTACTTTAAAAACAATATTGGAGCTAATGTTACAGTGAATGGTGCTCGTTACAGATCGATGATCAATGATTATTAATTTCAAAATTTGAATGATATCGATCCAAAAGTGTTTTGGTTTCAACAAGATGGTGCTACACCTCATGCTGCTACCGTAGCAATTGATCTATTGAAAGAAAGATTATTTCGAAAAATGGTCCTATTAATTGGCCTCCAAGATCATGCATAACTCCACTGGATTATTTTCTTTGGGGTTATTTCAAGTCAATGTTTTAGGCTGATAAACCAGAAACAATAGACTCGTGTTATTGATGAAATAAGTCTGAATTACTTGAACAAGTGGTCCAAAATTGGTCTTGCCGAATGCGGTTCCTCAGAGCTAGTCGTGGTGAACATATGCCGGAAATTATTTTCAAAACATAAATGTCATAAAATTGTCTTTCGAATAAAAAAAATATTTTGCTTCAATCTTAATTTAAATGTGTTTTATTCAAATTTCAATTCAAAGTTATATCACTATAGAAAAAACATCCGATACTTATTGAAGTTCATTCCTTAACTGCTCTCAAGAAGGGAACATTAAGAAGATGGGTTTAGCCCTGCTCTATGCTTGCTTAGTTGCTTTCAAGATGGGAACATAAGAATATAAGAAATTTCATATAATAGTCATACTTTACGTTGGATATTTCTTATGAGTTTCATAAAAAACGAAATATGGACTTCTAAAATAGTGTATTTGGATTTTGTTTATTATGTTGAATTACTTCGCTGAATTTTGATTCTGATTATATGTCAGTTCGTAAAATTTGAAATTTTTTTTTTATTTAGCAGTGCTTCTAGGACAATAATGTGTATCTTAAGATATAAAAATATAGTAAGATATTAACTAAAGGTATTACGTAGTAACTCATTTTATGCCAATGCTCGTGATATACATGTATGGAAAAGAAAGTCGGAAAAATACGAAATTCAATGTTAATCAAGACGACGACCAGGGTCCAGTGGAGCAGTGGAAGAATCAAAACCTTAGCGCGAAACGATTATAAATAAACGACAGTTCTCTCTCAATGGGTGTTTTGATCGAAATACTCTGCAGTCTGCTTTCATTCGCAATTCAAATGTGTGATGCGTTAGACTATATCGGTTGAAGATGAAGTAAATTGAAATTTTCACTTTAGAAGAAAAAAATCAGATCATAAAATGGTACTTTGGTGGTCAATAAATTCAAGAGACAATAAATTCATTTATTGTTGTCTCTGAAAACAAACCGATTCCTTCCAGTTCGACTATTTCTCAAATAATTAAAAAATTCGAGAAATGTGGGTGTTTACGAATATGCAAGCATTGCAAGATCGATAAACCAACAAAAACCATTAGTTAAAATCTTCTGAAAAAGAAGTGAACGTGTGAGCTGCTATTGAAACCAGTGCACCTTGTTCGAGTACACTAATTGCTGAACAAGTTGATATGAGCGATAGAAGTGTTCGAAATATTTTGAAAAGTAATGGTTGCCGATTTTATAAGGTTCAAACAAACCAAGAAATTTTTCTAGAAGACCATATCGAACGACTAGAATTTTGTGAAACTATGGTGGAAAAAGTAAATAAATAGTCTATTTCTTAACAATATCTCATTCATTAATGGGTCAAGATATTGGTCTAAGAAGAATAAGTATCTCAGTATTCCTGTGCGTACCCAGTATCCCCAAAAACTTAATGTTTTGACAGGAATACTGGGGATTATATCACGAGGCCATTTTTTATCGATGATAACATAAACGGTACCGAATATCTGAGGCTTTTAGAGAATCAAATTATTCCGACAGTTCGACAGCTACCAATTAAATTTCGATGATGTCTGGTTCCTGTTGAAACTGGACATCATCGAAATTAATTGGTTAATTGGCTGTCCAAATCACAACGAAAGAGTAGTCACACAATATCTCAGGACGCCTTTTTCGGACCGTGTCTACAATTGGCACGATCAAATGACCCCCCCAGATCATCAGATTCATCTCCCAATGATTTTTGTCTTTAGGGACATCTATGAAAAATTTGGTTTATGGGCATGAAATTGATAGAGCGACGAATATTAATGAATTAGGGTTCAAAATAATCCAACTTTGTGTCAAAACAGCAACTATGCCGAATCTGCTCAGAAATATGAGATTCTTTATAATAGATATGGCCCAAAATTCATAGCGAGAAGATCATGTTGGGTGTGATGTATTATGAGCTGCTAAAATCGAACTAAAGGATCACAGGGAAGGTGTACCGACGACAATTGATGCTTTTGAGCTAAGCATTGCGAAAAAATGGCCGTGATACACAGACAGATACGACAAAGTTATTTTGCAGCATAATACATGTTGAGTACTTAGCAACGTACAAATGGAAAGTCCTGCCCTACCCGCCGTATAGCCCAGACATTGTTTCACCCGGTTACCATCTTTTTCAATCGATACAACATGACCTGGCTGTTTATTGCCAGAAAGATGGAAAGAAGTAGCTACTGACAATACTTTGAAATTTGAATGTATAACCGATTATTCGCAATAAAGCTTCAATTTTTGACAAAAAGACGCATGAACTTATTTACACTTCTAATGGAAATTTAATTTGATTACAAGAAGTTTTTAAGGTGAAATATGTAGAGGTTTCAGGGAATTGATCCAATTAGTGTCGTTCTCATGTTCGCTTCACAATATTTGAAACCAAATCGCTAACCGACCGCAGCGAAGGTTATGATAAAAAGATAAAGAGAAATGAAACCAAAACGCTCTAGCTTGCGCTAGCGATTTTGTCCGTTCGCACATGAAACATCCTACTTCGTAAAATACTTCATAGTCGCCAGTGAAAAGATAAATAAAACTAGTCTTTCCTGAAGAATCCCAAATTGTCAACCTGATAGTGAAAATACAAACTCTTATACCCTATCCATTTATTTCAACTGTACAATTAAAATAATGACCCCTATTTACAATATAATACAGTTTTACAGTTAGCTCGAGTTCTGCTGGAATATTGTTTTCCAAGGTGTCGGAATGATATTGCTTTCTCCAAGGATAGTTCCTATGCTGCATATAATCAGTAAGTCTTCAGTTACAAACGGTTCCCAATGACGAGTAGAGTGTCCGGAATTAAGATGGTCCGGTAATGAGATACTCTAAATCCGGCACAAGGAAGGTATTAAGATGGTTTTAAGATAATCCAAGCAAAAAGGCACTCTCGCAAGATCATCCGGTACTAAGACGCCCTCTAATTAGACGTCTTATAAGAAACAATAAAAATTCAATATTCCATGATTTTCATCGATTAGATACGTCAATTCGACGAAAATACCACAAGGTATGTCTTCGTGCAACCTCAGTACGGAAAGCAAAAAATCGGGGAAATTCTACACTTCTCGAAAACAATGCAACTTTACAGCGCATGCGACAACAATGTTGAATTTCATTGCAGAAACTCTAAATTTCTTAATGGAGCGTTTTTGAGCGATTAAAAATCAATAGAGCAACGTTTTTTACCGGCTGAAATTAAATATCGAATTAACGCAAATATTGGCGATGAGATATTGAATTCTTGATATTAAGACACCTTTATTACTGCTTTCATTTAGGAAACATAACTGACGAATTTCTTATCTTCCTTTAATGTAAATTCACTTCAAATGTAGATGTACTGGCCATCTTGTTTTATTCATCATATTCCATGGGTAAACCAAGCATACATGAATATCTCCTTCTTCCCTTTGTATACTGGAACTGATCTAAATTCTCGATTCGTGACCCGACATTTTAACGACCCCTGGAGCAGACCACCCTTCCTCTCCTACGATTAATCAGTTTCACTCTCCCACATTATACCTTCAATCCACATATTTCGAAAGTTCGGTATACAGCCAAGAAGAAAGCGATTATTCCAGCCCGTGATAAAGATGAAAAGCCTCACTGCTTTCATTAGCAAAGTTCAGCAAATTGCCCTGATGAGCCATAGGGGATTTATATAATTGTGTGTTATCAAAATAGTTGGCTTTTGTCAGTGTAAAATAGTTTAATGAAGTGAAATATTGCAGGCCCATTAACAAGGCATATCGTGTGAAGCAGGTCGACAAACTAGGCTGATAAATTAATGGAGGCAGTAAAGCCCACAATAATGAAAGCGGTGCAGGGTTCTGGAGGGGTTGCTGTCTGCAGCAGACAATACAGAGGATGTACTCGCTTCTCAGGTGTAGCGCCGGAATGTATATCGTTTGAAACATGGCGGTAAAGGATTAATAGTTCGTCCTTCATAGCTGGTAATAAAGGGACCGCAGAAGGGCGAAGTTTCATTCTGTAAAATAACGTTTTCTATGAAACAATAAACATTTACCGACTAACGAAAGGAGTCTTTTGACAGGGATACAGGGGTGAAGCCACAGACAATGCTGCGGTTTTGGTAGGGTCGGGAAAGAGTCACAGAATTATTTCTCGTAGTTGAAACAATTACGTTTCATTTTTGTTGCGGACGAATTGCTAGGTTTTTACTTTTTGAGTTTTGTAACGAGGTGCAATAATTAACATGCTTCGTCAAGTTTTATATTAGCATTATCAATATTTATCGTTTAGAGATTCATCAGCAGCTTATATTGCATTCTTCAGGAGAATTTCTTCACGATGTTTCTTGAATTTTTTCCATCCAGTTGTTTCATGGCATTCCCTGCTATGCATACTTCCGTTCATGGTATGGGATGCTAAGTTTGTTTCGGTTTCGTGTATTTGATTTTTGGTATGTGCTTTTGGTTGGAAAGGAGTCTGAGGTCTTAGGAGCATATGTGGAAGACTCCAAGATATACACTTCTGGTATGGTGAGTATGTTAAGTTCCCGAAACGCATTCCTACAGCTATCTGTCCGTTTTAGCCCTACTATTGTTGTCAACGCCTTCTTATGAAGAATCAGGAGGTCCTTGGCATGAGCCCATGTGCCCCACAGGAGGATTCCATATGTCGCCAATGAATGGGAGTTGGGAAAATAGCAGGTCATTGTCGCCTTCTTGGAGGAAACTCTTTTTACAACCGAGATAGTGTAGATTGCCACTGCCAGTTTTCTTTTTGATGAATCGATGTGCAGCTCCCATCTAATGTCACTCCGAGCAATTTGATGGTCTAATTGTTGTTGCTTCATATCTTCTAATTTTGTATTTTCAATTCATTTATGGCGAGAGTTACAGCTGAACCAGTGCACAGATGTTAAAAGCACATATCTCTCAATATCCTCAAATTGCCCTCATCCAAGGCCTTTAGGAAAAAAGAGGTATCATCTGCAAACAAAAGGGTTACGAGATACATGTTCAACTTATCTTTTGTCAGATTCATTCACGAATATCCATGAGTAGCTCCAGATATTATGATCCTATTCCCAGATAGTTAGTTATTCCATAGTACATGTTGTTGCCTATTAGACATGAACGAGCAGATAATATCAAGAACATCACCTCCTAATCCGTAGTTTACTCTGCAGGATATCGTGGTCTACGGTGTCGAAAGCCTTCGATAAATAAGAATTCGAAGAAATGATTCCTGATGGCCGTTTTTCATCCAGGGACTCTACTATCTCATTCATAATCTCCATCAGCAGGGTAGTTGTTGATTTACTGGTCCTGAATCTATGTTGTTGACTGCTGAGCATTTTATTATCTTCAAAATATGTTAGGAGTCTATTTGATTATTTCTTCTAGAATCTTTGATATGGCTGGCGCAATTGGTCGATAGTTCGACAGGTCATTCTCATCTCCCCTTCTGTGGATTGGCAATACTTCTGCTATTTTAAGTGCCATTGGGAATACACCCATGGAGAGACTTTTATTGAATATACTCGTGAGTGGCTAGCAATTTCAATTAACAGGGCTTTAATTATTGTAGCTGACATGCCATAGGTTATTGTGTTTCATTTCCTTTGATAATGATAATGCTTATGACTTCGAATTCAGTAGTAGACTTGAGTTAGAGTAATTAATCTGTTTCAGCAACTCCAGTGCTTCAACTTTATTGCCAGCCAAAGTTCCAGTCATTAGCAGAGCCACCATTGTAATAAAAATATTACTAGATTGACTTATTTACGAATGGAGTGCGAACCAATCCTAGTCGAGTGATCCTAGGAAGGGTACGGCCCATTCCAAAATTTCAGCTCTTTGTCGAGCCACACGTGTTAATTTCGACGTCAGCGTTTTTCTCTGGAAGTTTCCGTTCCTAAAGTCATCTGTAGGAATATATTTACCTTTCGTACAATCAGTTCTTATGAACTTTTTAATGTGTAGTTTGTTATTATAATATATAGGCCAGAGTAAAATAATTTAATCTTTCTTGAAGCCGGCGCACGTACGTTCCTCGAAAGCGAATTCCTAAGTTTAACATTAACTGGTCTGGACATTCGAATAAAAAAATTAATTCTGGGGAATTGAACCTCACGTTGAATTTGCTATTGTCCAATGAATTAATCTCTGTGCCATTACCACCCTTTCATAAATTTTAAACCTTGTTGGTTTACCACACCATTATAACCATATTTAAGGGTTTGTGAATTGAGACTGCCTAGACTATACAGATGTCAGGGATCACTCTGAAGTCTCAATCCTTATTTTGTGGATAGCTCAGCGGGAGAGCATCGGACTCGTGACCGGGAGGTCCGGGTTCGAATCCTGTTCAGGTGGAAAGGAAATTTTTCAGTTGGACGGGTGTTTGCCACCATTTCACTGTTGGGTCAAAAATTAACAGTGCTGTGACCTAACGTGGCGCAAGATCGCAGTAACAAAGCCTACACAGAACACAACTGAACTCCTAACTCGCACAAGCTGAAAAAGCTTCCGAGGGATCTTCACAGAAGATCTAGGAGTATCAGGATAATAATAGTAACTTATCTCCCTAACTTTCAGTATTTCACCCTTATTAAGAATTCATTCTTCAATCAATCATACTTGTGGGATCTGCAGCGTGAAATTCATGCGGTTTCTAAGACTCCATAAAACCGACATTACCATGATTGCCGTAAAACAGAATCAAAAAGTCATCAATACAAATTCCAACTTGATAATGTCCAGGCCCTGTGCTATAGAAGATGGACACCTGTTCAATTATTCACAATTTGCTCCACGTCATAATGAATGATAACGGAACTTTTCCATTACAGTTTGAAAAGAACCGAGCCTGTTTCATCGGCAACTTTGTAAAAACAAATGATTTTCCCACGACTGGGAAATTTACAAGCAGAATCGGTATGATATATGCACGTGTAAGGGAAAGTTTTCCGCCGCAGATGTTGAAACTCGAGATATATCAGCAAAAGTAGTGTTACGTGATAAATCCGCTTTGCGTTTGCCAAGTAAATAAACATCAGCGTGTACCTGTATCGGGGAATTCAAGGGGCTTTTTGACGCTTCGAATATTTCAGACTAATGAACATTTCGGAAGATTTGTTGCTCCTCACTTACGTGAAACAATGTGTTCCAGTTTCGGTTTATTATTTTCTCCATTTCTTTGTGAGAACACTCTATTCTCCAACGATAAGGCCTAAGTTCATTATTCATTTATATTTTGTTAATAACTAAAACATTACAATGACGCTGGTCAACACAAGTCTTGTTTCCTTTTTTGTTTCTGTTATTGGGTAATTCTATTGCCCTGACTATGAAAGGAATACTGGGAGATTGCAAACAGCTTTACTTTAGCTTGTGTTTTCTCATTGGTGATTAAAACTCGTTGTGTTCGAGACGAATAGAATAATAAGACACTACATTCCGTTCAGACACCAACTAGGTTTCCTTTTCCTTGGGTGGTCAAACATAAAAGATCTTGATTTGTATGGAAACCCAAGCTTTTCCACCGTTAAACCTCGAGCCCAACAAACATAATTCGGAAATTCATCATTTTTCGACATGGCGTGAAAAGACCGAACGCATTACGTGCCAGATAAAGAATACTCGCGTGCGGCAAAGGCCTACGAAATGAATACATATATGTACAGGCGAGGTACCCAGTATATTTATATTCATGCAATATTCGTGTGTTGACTTTTTACAAACTGGCCTGCCGTAATATGAACCTGTTATGAGTTATACAAGTCAATTTATTACGTCGAAAAATTCCTACCTCCGATAATGCAGCGCATTCACGGGAACGCCGTTTACCACGTGATATAGTCACGTGAAATACGTGTGAACATGTCGAGCCTGGGGTGGTGGGTTATGCGAATTTTCCAGTATTTCAATTTTCCTTATAACTTCTTCTGGAGTCGTATGTAATGGAAAACTTATGCACACTTTGCATGGGACATGCGATGAATAAAAAATGTTCGATGTGTAAATTTCCAGTGCACATGGAATAGTTGATATTCCTGATGTTTTTCCACGCACATGATATTTGCATCATGAGAAACTGCATGCCACTGGCAAAGAATTTTATTTACTAGCTCAGACAAGATAATGTCGATATGGGCGGTTCATTCGAGAACTTCCTCGAATAAATAATGGTTTTATTTCACAAACTTCCTTCATATTTTAATATGAAGTATGAGCTATAGTAGTTAAAAGTTCTACATGCCGAGACACATATAACATACATCTGTAGAACAATTCTAAACTCAAATAGGCCTGATTGAGTACTTCTCTTCACTGAAACATAAGTAGCAAACATGCGCAGGTTTCGAAACTTGTTGGTTTCCCGTCAGTGCCCTGTAATGTCTAACGAATACAAATCTGCTATCTATTTTCGCTGTGCACAGCAATACCAATGTATTTATTATACAGTAGCTCTATTAAGTGCACGCAAATAAAGGGCGACAAGAAAAACTTCGGACAAACTTTACTGTGTTCTGAAACAAAAGTATTTCAGCGCAGCCAAATAATTTTTATTCTATTAAATTCTCTGCACCTATATTTGAATTTCCAGTTTGATATTACTTCATTTTGCAGTGTGTTAGAATGTCAAACAAACGTAGTGCACTTTTGGAGCTGCTTCGTCAAGGAAAGCATCAATGCGAAATTGTTCGTTTGCTCAGTGTGCCTCGACAAACAGTGTCCGATGCAATTTTCCATTTCAAAGAGCTTAACCATGGTGGCTGTCGTCCAAAAAGTGAGAGAAAACGTACTGTAAATACGCCTAGCAATCGCAACATCGTCAAGAAGCGAGTCAATTGATATCCAAGGATCTCCATGAAGAAAATAGCCCGTGAGACCGGTATCAACCGTGAATCCGTTCGTCAAATGTCCAAAATGGAGCTCAACCTCAAAGCATAAAAGCTCCAAAAAGTTCGTCTCCTTACGGATGAAAACAAGAGCGTATAATAAATAAATATTTAATGAAATTATGTATTGTCCATTCTGGTCTAACCCTTCTGCCATCTTTGTGGTAGTAGCATCATTCCACGCTCATAAAATTTTTGGTCTTTGCTGGCACAAAACTGATCCAGATGATTTTTGAACTCTTTATATGAAGCAAAGGTTTTGCCGTCCAAAAAAAAATTTGGAATGACCGGAACAAATAATAATCTGAAGATGCCAGATCGGAGAATATCGTGAGTGTCGGAGTTTATCCCATTCAAACTGTAAAAGCTTTTGGCACTTGACCAAATTTGTAAGAGGTCTCGCAGTATCTTGGTAGAACACAACACCTTTTCTGTTGATTAATTCTGGCCTTTTCGGTTGAAGTGTATCATTCACTTTGTCCAACAGATGACTGTAGGCTTCCGAATCAAGCTGAAAAAACGATTTCTTTAAGATCCCACCAAACAGACAGAATCACCTTTTTTGATGAATATTGGCTTTCGCAATGCTTTGAGCCGGTTCTTCTTTTTTGCTTCCTGATCTCTTGCATTTGATATAGTTATATCGGGTGTTTTTTTACAGTAATGGAACTTCAAATTGAAATAAAATACATTTGAACTGAGATTGAAGCCAATTTTTTTTTATTTGACAAATTTTGAACAACTTTTTCGAGTACTTCAGGGCTGATTTAATCAATAACACGAGTTATGTTGGTTTCCAAAGCGTCTATTGTTTCTGGTTTATCAGCATAAACCAGTAACTAGACATAACCCGAAAGAAAATAATCCAGTGGAGTTATGTGGCATGCTCTTGGAGGCCAATTAATTGGACCATTTCTCGAAATAATGTTATCGCCAAATCTTTCTTTCAATAAATCAATTGTTACGGTAGCAGCATGAGGTGTAGCACCATCTTGTTGGAACCAAAACACTTCTGGGTCGATACCATTCAAATTTTGAAACAAATAATCATTGATCATCAATCTGTAACTAACACCATTCACTGTAACATTACACACCATACAGTGCATTTTTCAGGATCCAATGGAACCTGCAGAACTTCTTGAGGATTCTTTTTCACTCCATATACGGCAATTTTGCTTGTTTACATAGCCGTTCAACCAGAAATGATCTTCATCACTGAACACAATTTTACGATAAAAAAGTGGATCAACTTCAAGCTGTTCTAGGACCCAATCAGCAAACAAACGACGCTCATTATGGTCAAGTGGCTTTAGTTCTTGAACCAGTTGGATCTTCTATGGGTGTAGACCAAGATCTTTACGCAAAATTTTCCATGTGGAGGATGCACAGAGTCCAACTTGTTGTGAACGTCGACAAATAGACAAATCTGGATCGTCATTAACACTATGACTTACAGCAGCGATATTTTCTTCCGTACGTACAGTTCTTTGTCTTGTTGTTGTTGCATCGAGTAGAGAATATGTTGTCCGAAATCAATCGATAGTTCGACGAATAGGCTGCTCTGATGAACGATTATGTAAACCATCATCATGCGACATTCTTTGGGATCATGATGTCAAGTCATTGGTTTATGCTGAGAAACCAGAAATAATAGACGCTTTGGAAGCAAAGATAATTCAAGTTATTGATGAAATAAGGCCTGAATTACTCTAAAAAGTGGTCCAAAATTGGTCGGGTCGAATGCAGTTTCTCAGAGCTAGTCGTGATGGACATATGCCGCAAATTATTTTCAAAACATAAATATCATACAATTATTTTTCAAATAAAAAAAATTGGCTGCAATCTTAATGTTAATGTGTTTCATTTCAATTTAAAGTTCTATCACTCTAAAAAAAAACATCTGATACTTATTGAATTTCATTCCTTAACTGCTTTCAAGAAGGGAACATTAAGAAGATAGGCTTAGCTCTGCCTTATGCTTGCTCAGTTGTTTTCAAGATGGGAACATGAGAATATAAGGAATTTTATATGATAGTCATAGTTTAGGTTGGATATTTCTCATGAGTTTCATAAAAATCGAAATATGGAGTTCTGAAAAAATTGTATTTGGATTATGTTTATTTTGTTAAATTACTTCCCTGAATTTTGATTTTGATTATATGTCAGTTCGTAAAATTTAAAATTTTTCTTTTATTTAACAGTGCTTCTAGGACAATAATGTGTATCGTCAATATAAAAATATAGTAAGATATTAACTGAAGGTATTACGTAGTAATTCATTTTATTCTAATGCTCATGATATACAGGTATGAAAAAGACAGTCGAAAAAATACGAAATTCAATGTTAATCAAGACGACGACCAGGGTCCATTGAAAGAATCAAAACCTTAGCGCGAAGCGATGATGAATAAACGACAGTTTTCTCTCATTGGGTGCTTTGATCGAAAGACTCTGCAGACTGCTTTCATTCGCAATTCAAACGTGTGATGCGTTAGACCATATCGGTTGAAAATAAAGTAAATTGAAATGTTCTATGTAGAAGAAAAATTCAGATCATAAAATGTTACTTTGGTGGTCAATCAGTTCAACAGGCAATAAATTAATTCATTGTTGCCTTCGAAGATAGACCAATTCCTTCAAAGTCGGCTACTTCTAAAATAATCAAAAAAATCGAGAAATGTGGGTGTTTACGAACATGTAAGCATTGCAAGATCAATAAAGCATCAAAAACCATTAGTGAAAATCGTCTGAAAAAAGAAGTAGATGTGTGAGCTGCTGTTGAAACCAGTGCACCTTGTTCGAGTACACTATGCTGAACAAGATGAAATGAGCGATAGAAGTGTTCGAAATATTTTGAAAAGGAATGGTTACCGATTTTATAAGGTTTAAGCAGATTAAGAAATTTTTCCAGAAGACCGTATCGAACGACTGGAATTTTGTGAAACTATGGTGGAAAAAGTAAATGAAAATATTTCATTCCTTAATAATATCTTACTCCCTAACGCTGGAGGCATCATCAGTCCATATTTCCTTAATGCTGGAGCTAATATTACAGTGAATGGTGCTCATTACATATTGATGATCAATGATTATTTGTTTCGAAATTTGAATAGTAGCGACCCAGAAGTGTTTTGGTTCCAACAAGATGGTGTTGCCCGCATACTGCTACCCTAACAATTGATTTATTGAAAGAAAGATTTAGCGATAACATTATTTCGAAAAATGATCCAATTAATTGGCCTCTAAAATTATGCGACATAACTCCACTGAATTATTTTCTTTGGGGTTATGGCAAGTCATTGGTTTATGCTGAGAAACCAGATACAATAGACGCTTTGGAAGTCAACATAACTCGTGTTATTGATGAAATAAGGCCTGCATTACTCCAAAAAATGGTCCAAAATTGGTCTGATCGAATGCGATTCCTTAGAGCTAGTCATGATGGACATATGCCGGAAATTACTTTCAAAACATAAATGCCATAAAATTATCTTTCAAAAAAAAATTGGTTTCACTTTTAATTTAAATGTGTTTTATTTCAATTTAAAGTTAAATCATTCTAAAAAAAAAACCGATAGAAGACATAATTCATTCTACCCTGCAAGTATGATCTGATGAGCTCCATATATGCCGGACTGAAATCGAAGGACAAGAGCTCTTTCATATGACTATCACGATCAACAATGGCGAAGGCTCGTGATAAATCAGTATACACCACATCAACCGGACCTCCATCATCCAAACATTCAGTAATATACTGAACACACAAACACATTTCGCACAACGAAATTTCTAAGATGTCTGATTCGGTAACTATGGAAGCAATGCGCTATTACAGTAACCTGTAAATTAATAAACGGTCCTGTCAAAGTCCCTTTCGTCCTGAAGCTTTTATGAATTTTTTTTTTTTTTTACTTTCACGCGTATTCCTGATCTTTCACATTTTTCAACTTTCGTTGACGTTCCCCGTGCCTGATTAAGACGGGAACATCCTCCAACAATATTTTCACCAAATTCAACGTGAAAATTTCCCCCAACTTCGTGAACGCCCGCAGGTTCTGCAATGGAAATTTTAATGAAATGCCTTCGTTACCTTGCCAGATGAGGAACTATTAAAACAAAGAAAGTATTAAAGTTTTCAGGGACCAGCTCGACATTTCCATTCTTGTTGAAAACAAAGGATAATTCCACGCTAAACCTTTAATATTTCTTTCCAGGTCGGGTCCGTTCTTCAAATCGGACTTAATTGGATTTTTCCATAACCCACTTAACGTTTGAATTTCTAAGTCCGGGTATTTAGCGCCATTATGTCATTGGGGTGTTAAAATCCTCCCTAATACCTCTTAGTCATGTTTTTATGTTCGAGGCAGGTATTATATTATAATTTTCATGAATGTTGATTCCAACATGGTAATTTTTAGCTTTATCGCTGAATTAATTCCCTTCATATCGCTTAATTATGGCGATACATATTTTGAAGGTTTTTATCGGAAATGTCGAAGAAAAGCATGAATCATAATGACCGTCACCCACGACGGTCTGGAAGCAAAGCTGCAGTTGACGATACGGGGGGATGATGTATCGACTCATAAAAAATATTTAAACATAATTTCAGCATATGTACATATATGGAGAAATCCTATATTCCAAAATTATATGGAACACTCGAAATGAATGAAAGATTAGTAGTAAAATTATTTACATACACAATATACTCTAACCTGAAAAAAACAGGAAAATTCCTGAGAATTAATATTAGGAGTACAAATAAGTTTCCGCCGTTTTATTATAGATGGTGCGGCACGGAGTTTCGGTTAGCTTTCGCAGATGATAACCGGCTTAAAAAATAGTTTGGACATTCAAGAACAACATAACCTATTAATATCATTGATTTTATATTGGTAAAATATGATTTTTATAAGTTGAAAATGTCAAAATTTGAGCCAAATAAGCGTCATTTGCGGGAAATATTAGTTTACTTCTTTAATTTAAAGAAATCTGCTGCTGAGGCGCATCAATTGCTCGTAGAAGCATATGGTGAGGGTGCTTTGAGTGAGAGAACGTGTTGAGAGTGGTTTCAAAAGTTTAAAAACGGTGATTTCGACGTAGAAGGCAAAGATCGCAGTGGAAGGCCAAAAATTTACGGGGATGCAGAATTGGAGGAATTATTGGAGGAAGATTCATCTCAAACACAAAAAGAACTTGCTCTAACATTAGAAGTCACTCAGCAAGCTTTCTTCTATAATAAATATTTAATTTGTGTTAAAAAACGGCGGAAACTTATTTGTACTCCTAATACAAAAAAATAATTGTAACAAATATCTAACATATACTATGAAATAGAGACAATAATCATCCACTGAATCTGAATTCACAATTTCTTCATATACACAATATTTTCTAACGTGAAGTGATCTTAAAAACAGAAAACTTCACGAAATGGATACTTGTCTCTTTAAAAATCAAGTTAAATTATTTTCAAAATATATATATATATATATATATATATATATATATATATATATATATATATATATTGTCATGGTATTTACAGTTAAAATAAATAATTACATAAATATATAAAGGAAAACACTCACCGTTGTATATAAGTTGACTCGTTAGAGTATAACCAGAGCAAAATTCTTTAAATAATATCCATTCTGACAGAAATATTAATAATTTAATTCGTAAAAACACTCACAAGCTAAAATTATGAAGAAAAAGCATATTCAGGATACATAACGACTACTCGAATGAAAATTCTTTGAACGTTAATCAAAACACAGTAATCTTGTTGACAATTTATAAATAGAATTCGCAGGGAGATTTCAATTTACAATTATTCAATATAAAACCAGCCAAAGTTGCAGTAAATAGAAGTAATTTGAATTTAGATATCCAATTTGAAATTGATGAAGAATTTGTTGAAAAGATTTGTTATTATAATGAATCACCTATAAACTTTAGTGAAATTGTTGACAAAGAACAAGCTAAATTAAATATAACTCACCAGAATTATGTAAATGGGACAAATTTGATAAAAAATCAATTAATTCAATGAAAGATAGCATCTACGTCAGATATTTTCAAATAATTAATGTAAGAGATATCCTTCAAAATGTTTAGGCATCAATAGTATTGTAAAAGCATCTAAGCTAAAGAAATTTAATCAATTTCATAAGTAATATTAAGTATTTTATAAGTTATAAGCATTAGAAGTTAAAATTTGTTAAATTTTGACACTTGAAATACTGTACGGATGAAAAGCAACACTTTTACTGTTCTGTTTAACATGAAACATATATCAAAATGTAGTTTAAAAAATAAGCTAATTTTCAAAAGTAATTTCAAACCAGGAAATATTGTAAATTTTGTAAAATCCTCGAAAGCATCATTTTTTATGTAATTTGACAGAAGCTAGTAAGCTTAGAAATTCAACTTTTCTTCAAAACTATAAATAGGGCAGACACAGAAAAAGTCGGCAGTCTCCAATTATATGCAGAGTAGAATCCTTGTCGGTCCATAATTAAAAAAGTGCCAAAAAAAGTATCATCATCTGAAAAAAGAAGATTATTTGGTTATTGTGAATGGAAAGTGAATCCAGAAAATACATTACCTGAATGTGAATGGAAAATTATCACATAGAAATCAAATTTCAAACGAATTGGATATATCGAAGAAAATCAACAAAGTAGCCTGTGAATTTCAGAACGTTCTAGAAGTGTTGTTTCCAACGAAACCAGTGTATTCCTGAAACGAAGAAAAAGGGACAGTAAAAAGAACAATAAAAAATTGAAGAACAAACTTACCAAAGGTATTAAAAATTCAATCTTGTTAATCTTTTCCCAAAGAAGTTTAGAAATAATAATCACTGTTTACATTAGAATTACGTTAGGATATTTAGATAAGGTTAGGTAAACATAGAATTAGAATTTAGGTTATTGATCACTGATTATAATATTTCAAATTACTTCCATAAAATATAATTTAAAAATTCAATCTTTTTAGAAAATTCAAATTGAACCCTCCCTCAAATATTGAATCAGATTTAATTATATTTAAATTTCAATTATTCAAAATTATAATCTTAAGAGCTAGTCGGAAACATAGAATACAGCAACTAGATACAAGGGTGATCTAATTAGTATTCATTCACAAAATTACTATAATATAATTCCATAACAATATATATATATATATATATATATATATATATATATATATATATAATAAAAATAAAACTGTTATTTTTAGGGAAAACAACTTTGTAACTTCTATGTTCTATGTCTAAGATTTTAACCTTAAACTTTCTTTTGTTAAAATAAAATAAGAAGGAACGGTTTTTTACTTGATAGAAGGATTATTACAAAATTTGAATATCAAAACAGATTTAATCTGTTGTCTTCTACAATTTTAATGTAGCACATCCTCAAGAAGGATGTGCTACATGTTTTGAGATTTTTTGAAGTAATTTATTTAAATATATTGAATATTTCAAATAAATTAGTTTTTGAGAAGTTCTTGAAATTATGTTTTATATTTTTGAGAAAGAGTTATTTTTCATTAATATAGGATCAGAAAACAATACATTTTGTAACAAACAGGGCTTCGTAAGTTTGTCTGAAGAGTTCATTACGCATGCCTGGAACGAAACAAAAAATGTTGCTTATTTATATTTTAATTTCAATTGACAATTTATATTCGTTGGTTTTTCTTAATTCCATTTGATATTGTATGATGAATTTTCACTTTATACGTCTATTAAATATGAGCAGTGCTTATAAAGACATTAATTTAATTCTTAAAGTTTCTTCAAAGAATTTTTTGAAATTAAAATTGTAGAAGACAACAGATAAAATCTGTTTTGATATTCAAATTTCACATGTTATATTTAGTTAGCTGTTAGAAATGTGAATTGAGAAACCCGAAGAAATTGCATTGTTTTTGGTTTTTTCCAGGTTAGTAAGCTATTTTTTATAATTCCTTTTTATTCCTTTGTATGTTATTTTTTTATTTTGTGTAGGTTATTCTGTTATATTTTAAACTAAATAAAATAAATTCTTCCAGAATCTTCCAGAATCATGATATCAAATCGTCTATTTCTTCAATTACAAAATTAAGAATTGATTACATTCTTATAAATCAAAAACGTAAGCTATAATAGTGACATCCATGAAAATTTGCATCGCTTTGGAAGCGTCCAATACCGATAAGAAGAAAAATACATATAAATTCAAATGGATCCAAACTACGGGAACGGAAAATACATATTATGAAATACCAGGGGACAAACAGGATATATCTGACTATCATGAACTTTTGGCTCTACCGAAGGTGAAGAATATCTTGAAATCGATTAAAGTAAGAGGTTCATTTCGTACGTGTGCCATTTCATTAACTTCGGAATTGAAAGAAATATATTTTGATGCTGAAGAAGATGTGATGTTTAAGAATGAATATTTACAACTGATTTATTCACCCGCATAGTGAGACAAATACGTGTATTTGGACAAGAATCATCAAAACCACAAGATTTGGTAGAACTTTCAAGAAAAAGCAAGGAGAATAAAAAGGATTTCAAGAGGATAAAGGAGGATTTTGTGCTGAATAATTTTGATGATGAGTGTTTCAATGAATTTATGGTTAAAAAAATTCGAGACGTTGTGAAGTAGAAGAAGATAGAGACAAAATTTTGATTTTACGATTGTTTCTGGATGGAATAGCGAAAGAATGATTCAATTCTAAATTAATTACATTAGGTTTAGACAAAAGTTTTCAAATATGGAAGGATAACTGCTTAGAGAGTTTTTGTGAAACGAGTTGGCATAAATATAGAGAGGCGTATTCATTTAGGTACATAGGAGGAAGTTTAGGACTACGCTTTTAGGAAAGAAAATTTGTTGTTAAATCTCCGAAATAATTTTCCAACTGACATATTAATTGATTTAATTGTGACAAGTTTGCAAGTATTTTACAAGATATAATTGATCGATCAAATGTTACAACTTTCGAGAAATTTTTAGGTGAGTTGCGAAAGCTAGAAAGTTCAAAAAAATATGACAACGATCCAAATAAAGAAAATCATAGAATGAATAACAAATTCGAACAAATTCCTTTCTATTCACAAACAAATAGAAAACCAGTTAAGAAGGAAACATGCTCAATTTGTGAGAACAATGGTTTCTCAGGTAGATTTCATCCGGAGACTTTATGTCGGCTGAGGAATAAATCCAATAATTTTGAACGAAAAGAACGGTAAACAATGTTGGGGTATAGGATGAATTGAATGAGGCCATTTCAAATCAAAAAAATTAAGACTGCTGCCATTTATAAAATTGAAGGTGTTTATTTATAAACACCATTCATTATTTATAATAATGAATTATGTGGAATTTATGATTCGGGCTCAAATGTTATTCTTCTGAATTCAAAAATAGCAGAAAAGTTATATCTACACATTCAAGAAAATGGAAACACATTCCAAACAGTCAGTGACAGGGCAAATTTTTCAAGAAAAATAATTACAAAAATGAGAATCAATAATATCAAAAAAGAAGTTGTACTTTTGTAGTTAATGGGAAAAATTTCGAATATGATATTCTACTCGGACTGGGTTCTATTTCCAATCTTCAATTAAAACAAGATTTGTATTTGAATATTTATCAAATATTAGATATGAATGAAGATAGAAAGATCGATTGTGTCCATAATAATAATAATAATAATGATAACAATGATTACCATATTATAATATGACCATATTTTTGTAAAACACAAGTTTGATATTGGTCAGGTGCGAAATAATGAGGCACATATAAAACTTTTAGAACACAAATTTATCAAAAAGAAATAGAATTCCAAATAGGAAGATTGTTGAAAGCGAATCTGATTGAGGAATCCTTCTCAATCAGATATAAGCATATAAGAGAGATGAAGAGTCTAAGACCAGATTATGTGTCGATTTTCGTGAACTCAATAAATTAATTGTTCCCGAACCAAAGCCTTTCCCATTAATTGATGAAATCTTAGCCAAGACCCGAAATGCAAAATTCTTTACTACATTAGATATAAAATTCAATTAGTCATTGGCTTGCCAGGAAGCTTTTAATAAGGTTAAGGACATCCTTTGTTGTGAACCAATTCTTGCAATTTTCGACCCAAGTGCCTATACTTCTATATATATACTGATGCCAGTATTCAAGGAGTAGTAGCTGTTCTTAAACAAAAACAGATTAATGGTGAAATGAAACCCATAGCGTATTTTTCTAAAAAACTTAATAAATATCAAAATAACAAGAAAGCAATATTCCTAGAATGTCTGGCAATTAAAGAGGAAATTAAATTTTGGAAATATTGGCTAATAGGACATACATTTATTGTTGTTACTGACCATAAGTCATTAGAAGGGAAAGAATTTCATACAAGACCAGATGAAGAGCTGGGTGACATGATTAATTTTCTACCACAATTCGATTTTGATTCTTGAGATTAGATATAAACCAGGAAAAGGAAATGTACAAGCAAATTGCCTTTCTAGAAACCCAGTTCTGGAAGAAACGGAGAATATGGACGAATGTATAAGAACAATTAATTTGGTGGAATTAAATGAAATGAAAAACAATCAACAGAATAATCTCTTAAAAATAAATAATATGAGAAGAACTGTTGTACAGAAAGAAATACATTACAAATTGCACAAAAATAACAAAAAAATAATTTTATCCAGTGATTTCGGTAAAGAGTAAATCAGGAAAGTGCATTATGGCCATATTTGTGCTAGTAAGATAAATAATAAAATCAGGAAGTTTTATTTCATTCAGAATATGGATTCACCGACGAAAGAAGTTTGTGGATCATGTGACATATGTTGTCAAAATAAAACTAGAGTAGGCCAAAAGTATGATCTCCTTTCTCAATTGGGGCCAGCAAAGGAACCATTTGAAATAATGTCATTAGACACAATTGGAGGTTTTGCTGGCTCTTCAAAAAGATACATTCATCTCCTAGTAGATCATTTTACTCGATATGCATTTGCGAGCACTTCAAAACACCCAACAACCGAAGATTTCATCAAATTAATTAATGAAATTCAAGATAAACGACCAATGAAAACACTATTAACAGATCAATACCCAGAAATAAATTCGGAAAAATTCAGACAAAATAATGAAAACGGCATTAAATCTCGTGTACCCAATCATAAAAGAGGACAATACACAGAAATATTTTTCGTTATCTTATGTCAATGGATTATCTGAAAATATTGCTGAATATTTCAAAAACTGTTTCATTATAACGCGGCTTTTAAGACAATTAATAACCTTAGTACCTACATAAAAAACAATAATGATCGAAAAAATAAAGAAAATAAATCCGGAGTCTATAAGTTGACTTGCAAAGATTGCCCTTAAGTATACATTGGCCAGAATGGTAGATCATTCAAGAAACGTGTCCAAGAACACCAAAGGGGTCATATATCCGATTCTGTACATTCGACATATGCTAATCATCTTAAGGAATTCAGGCATAATTTCAACAATAATTATGAAATTATCCACGTTGAAAGCAGAAGTTCTGTATTAAAATTTTTAAATTTCTTGAATCAACAGGTATAATGCCCGTAAAATCCTTTTGAATGAACAAACAGATGTTGATAAGTCTCCATTACTGAATACCTTTCCTTAATGCCATTTTTAGCGGCAAACTCCAATAAACACCTAGAGTTTTTATGACTTGTTCTTCCATTAGTTGGTTACGTACCTAACAATGTACTTAAACTCCGTTACACTGAATACCATCAGACAGTACAATGTAATACCTGAAGAAGCCACATCGTGGTGAAACAATTGTTGTAGCAGTACAAACATTTTTATGGAAATAAATTACTGTCTTATATATATTTTTTTAATTAAAATGAGTTTCCACGAAGTGAAGACCGAATCAATTAGATATTTTCATTTACTTTTTCCATCGCAGTTTCACAAAATTCCATTCGTTTGATAAGGTCTTCTGGAAAATTTTCTTGGTTTGTTTGAATCATATAACATCGTTACCATTCCTTTTCAAAATATTTCGAACACTTCGATCGCTCATATCAACTTATTCAGCAATTACTATACTCGAACAAGGTGCACTGGTTTCAACAGCAGCAAATACATCTACTTAATTTTTCAGACGATTTTCTCTAAAGGTTTCTGGTGGTTTATCAATCTTGCATTGCTTGCATGTTTGTAAACACCCACATTTCTCGAATTAGTTTAGAAATAGTCGAACTTGAAGGAATTTAATAACATAAATAGAGGTTAATACTTAATAGGAGGTATATAACATTATTTAAATATTTTAATATTAGCCTTCTACATATTTAATTTCAAAAAATTATATTAAATAATTGTAACTTCAGGAATTAAATCAAAATAATGTAATATAAGTACCACTTATATCAAACGACATATAAAATAAACATTCATTATAAGACATCCAAATGATATAATAAAATCCAATAAATAAAAATTGTTAACCAAAAATCTATAAATTAAATATTTTGAGTAGACAAAATTTTGTTTCTGCTGATCAATCTTATGAAAACAAATATCTTTCAAAAATGTTTTTACATAATCTTAAGAATTGCATCATAAAACTATCTTACTTAGAATATTCAATATTATTGGATATCTAACTAAGTAACTTTCTATAAAATCTCAAGATATGTAAAAACATTACTGAAAAACAAGTTTCAAGAGATACTTTGCTTCGTCAGTACTCAAATAATTCATACTCAATAAAATATAACATCAATCAACAACAAATATTTACTCACTCTTCAACAAGTTATAATAATTAAATATAATTTTGTGAAATTAAATATGAAGAAGGCTAATATTAAAATATTTAAATAATTTTATATACCTTCTATCAAGTATTAACCTCTATTTATGTTATTTTATTCATAATATATAATTATTCGGTTTCCTTAACATTCTTTATACAGATAGTCCTTGTGCTATAACAGAGGCCTTTAAATTGTCTTTCAATCTTTTAGATCAAGGGCAAACCACAGAATTATTTATTTGTAGTTAACCTTACACTCCATAAAAATTTTTCAGAATTCATTTACCAGAAGTTTTCTAAATTGTTGAAGGGTGAGTAATTTGTTGTTGATTGGGGTATATTTTATTGAATATGAATTATTTGAGTACTGTCGAAGCAGTCTCTCTTGAAACTTGTTTTTTGGTAATGTTTTTACATATCTTGAGATTTATATAGAAAGTAACTTAGTTAGATATCCAATAATATTGAATATTCTAAGTGAGATAGTTTTATGATGAAATTCTTAAGATTTTGTTAAACATTTTTGAAAGATATTTGTTTTCATAAGATTGATCAGCAGAAACAAAATTTGGTCTACTCAAAATATTTAATTTATAGGATTTTGGTTAACAATTTTTATTTATTGGATTTTGTTATATCATTTGGATGTCTCATAATGAATGCTTATTTTATATGTCGTTTAATATAAGTGGTACTTATATGACATTATTTTAGTTTAATTCCTGAAGTTATAATTATTAAATATAATTTTTTGAAATTAAATATGTAGAAGGCTAATATTAAAATATTTAAATAATTTAAGGAATTTGCCTATTTTCAAAACAACAATAAATGAATTTATTGTCTCTTGAAATCTTTGACCACAAAAGTGAATCGTTTCTTCTTCACTGAGCGTTTCGATTCACTTTATTTTCAACGGATATGGCCAAACGAATTTCACGTTTGAAGTGCATGATTCTGATTGCTGAACTGAAAGCAATGCAGAGCCTCGTTTCGATCGAAGCATCCCCCCACCAGCCACTGCCATTGGTAGAGAACAATCGTTTATTCGTCCTCGCATCGTGCTGATGTTTTGATTCATCCACTGCTCCACTGGACATTCGTGCTCCTCTAGACGAACAGTGAATTTCCAATGTTTTCGACTGTCTTTTCCATATCCGTATAACATTATTTTTATAACAATTTGTGCTTTCGGCGACAGATAAAATTATTTTATTTGAGGTATATAATAAAAGTTCGTTTGCTATTATTGATTAAAAACATTTCACGAAGAAGTCTAACTACAAGATATAATCAGTAGCAATTACCTTCCAATTCTGTGGAAAATAAGTATGATTCATAAGGAGGTTCCCACAACGTTTTCAATGGGGCTTCTTCGTAAATGTTGATAGAAATACGCACTCAGCTCCTCCGGAAAATGACATCTCATTTTATCATGCTACCGACAGCACTCATTTTCAGGAAAACATTTCCGCCCACACAACTGGAAAAATAGATTTTCCAGGGCAATAGTGTTGATGAATATTTCAATAGCCCGTTCTTTGTAGACGATGATATTTTATGAACGTTCGTACATTTGTTATCAGAATAACGGAAAAATATGTTAAGGACAACGCCAATGTTTATTTGTATTGTGTCAATGACCGAGAGGTTTTGTATATTAAAAACTAGGGAAAGTAAAGAATCGATTGAATTCTATTCAGTGGCGTGAAAATATGAGGTTTCCCCTGTTTCCAGAATTAGAGGAGACTAAAGAACTTTCAAGAGTTCAGCAGTTTTTTGCAGGGTTAGCCATAGTTCATGGTACGTTGAACGTTTACAGAGAAGGGAACTTTGGATTATACGAGGGGCGTCCAATGTATTCTCGGTATAGGCATGAAAGAAAATTTTGGAAAAATTCTATTTTTCAATGAAGTCCCCTAGAACTTCAATACATTTCTTAGATCGAGAAATGAGCTTCTCCAAACCTTGTAAAAAATATTCTGCCGGCTTCTCCACAAAATAGGTATTAATTGCTACTTTCAGTTCTTCATCGTCTGAATATCGCTTTCCACGAAGATGTTTTTTCACATTTGGTAATAGGTAGTAGTCACTGGGGGCCAAGTCTGGATTGTACGAAGGATGAGTAATTTCTTCGAAGCCCCATTCCCGCACAGCAGCTTTCGCCATGTGGGCCTTGTGCGAATTGGACATGGAATGAAAAGTATATGGTACTGCATACGGCGATTTACCTGATATCGTTTTCCATTTTTAATGGCATGCTTTCCTATTGGGTGTTTTTTTTTAGGGTGATAGAACTTTCGATAGGGATAACTGTGATTTAATAGAAGGTAGAAGCCATGTTGTTTTAACATTTCTGTTCAGTAAGCATTGACAAATTATCATGAAAAGACTCACGACGCAAAAACGATTACAAATTGTTGAAATTTCAAAATCAGTGTTCTATTCGCCAAACTTATAGAGCACTTCGTGAAATTTATGGTTTACATAATCGTCCTTCAGAGCAGCTTATTCGTCGAACTATCGATAGATATCGCACAACATTTTCTCTACTCGATGCAACAACAACAAAACAAAGAACTGTACGTCGACGTTCACAACAAGTTGGACTCTGTGCATCCACCACATGGAAAATTTTGCGTAAAGATCTTGGTCTACACCCATACAAGATTCAACTGGTCAAGAACTAAAGCCACTTGACCATAATAAGCGTCGTTTGTTTGCTGATTGGGTCCTAGAACAACTTTTTGATCCACTTTTTTATCGTAAAATTGTGTTTAGTGATGAAGCTCATTTCCGGTTGAACGACTATGCAAACAAGCAATATTGCCGTATATGGAGTGAAAACAATCTTCAAGACGTTCTGCAGGTTCCATTGCATCCTGAAAAATCCATTGTATGGTGTGTTTTACACGCTGGAGGCATCATTGGTCCATATTTCTTTAAAAATGGTGCTGGAGCTTGTTTCAAAATTTGAATGGTATCGACCCAGAAGTGTTTTGATTCCAACAAGATGGTGCTACACCTCATGATGCTATAATTAATTTATTGAAAGAAAGATTTTGCGATAACATTATTTCGAGAAATAGTCCAATTAATTGGCCTCCAAGATCATGCGACATAACTCCACTGGATTATTTTCTTTGGGGTTATGCCAAGTCATTGGTTTATACTGATAAACCAGAAACAATAGATGAAGGCCTGAACTACTGAAGTGGTCCAAAATTGGTCTGGTCGAATGCGGTTCCTCAGAGCTAGTCGTGGTGGACATATGCCGAAATTTTTTTTTTATATGAATGTCATAAAATTATCTTTCAATTAAACAAAATTTGACTTCAATCTTGATTTAAATGTGTTTTATTTCTCAAAATAATAAGATGCGGTTTTTTCTTGATAGAAGAATAATTATGAACTTTGAATATCAAAACAGATTTAATCTGTTATGTCTTCTACAATGGTCAAGGGCAAAACATACGTACCACGTGCCTTTCTGATGAGTTCAGGTGCGTATGTTCAGAACGAAACATTCGATATTACTTATTTTTAATTTTAATTAATAATTCTTTTTTTGGGTTTTTTTATTCCATTGATATTGTATAGTGAATTTTGATTTTTATACGTCTATTAAATATAAGCAGTGCTTATTTAAGACATTAATATAATTCTTAAAGTTTTTTTTTAATTTTTCGAAATTAAAATTGTTGAAGACTAACAGATTGAATCTGTTTTCATATTCAAAGTTTGTTTTATTTCAATTTAAAGTTCTATCACTCTGAAAAAAACACCCGATGTTTACAATGAAATAAACCATCATTGGTTTCTCTAAAAATATACGCGTTTTTTGCTATCAAAATGAAACCTTTATCATAGATTATTTTCATTTGATTCTTTATTTTGGAAATTTATACTTATACCTATACAAGGTGTCCAAACGAGAATTTGACCCTTCCCAGAACTCAGAAACGAAGAATTTTCGAAGATTTAAAAAACAGGTCAACTTCTGTTTTGAGGGGGACGAATTTCGATCATGAGTTTGTCCGAAAAAATCATCCCCGTGAAGGTGACATCAACCTCTAACATCTTTTGAATAGGAAAGAGATGTCGGGTGTTAGTTAGTTTGAAAGTTATTTTTGTTCTGCACACAACCCAACAATTTTCAAAATCGGTTCATTCTTCACGAAATAATGTAATATTGAACTTACCGTCAAAAGGTAATGTTAAACAGACCGTTGAACCGCCCAAACTCAAGAACCTAAGAGTTTTGAAGAATCCAAAAATCACTTTCAAGTTTTGTATTAGGGAGAAAGAATTCCTATGACGACATTGTTCCGAAATAAACACATGAGGATGGCAACAACCCACAACAATTTTTTAATAGGGAGCAGATGTTGGATGTGGTTTAGTTGAGAAGTTTTCTGTTCTCTAAACATCGAAATTGAAATTTTCAAATTTGTTTATTTAATGGAAAAAAAAATGAGGGGTTGTTGCCACCCTCAGGTAGTTTTTTCGGACAATGTCATCTTAGGAATTCTTTCTTCCTAATACAGAACTTGAAAATTATTTTTGGATTTTCCAAAACTTTTAGGTTCTTGAGTTTGGGCGGTTCAACTGTCTGTTTTTTCGGAACTCATGAGTTTGTTCCGAATTTTCACCATGGTGAAAATTCGTCCCCCTCAAAACAGAAGTTGACCTTTTCATTAAATCTTCAAAAATTTTTCGTTTCCGATTTCTAGGGCGCTTCGAATTTTCGTTGGGATACCTGTATGGTTCTGTTAAAACATTTGTATCAATATTAAAGTAAAAATGTTTTTTCGATACATTGAAAAATATTTCATATTGATTATATATAAGGATATTATTTTGATAGTTTTCCTATATAATTTGAAGAGGATAGAAAATATAATTCTGAATTTGAAGTTATTTTAGTTACTTCTATCTAGCATTGACTATTTATATTTCAATCTATATTTTAAATATTTATTTAAAAATTCTTTGTACCTACTCTAATATAAATAAAAACGGATTTCGTAAACTAATTCAGTTATTCGAAATGTTAACATACCTGAAGATGCTACTGTGATAGCGAGACTATTGTTGTAGTAAATAACAATGAAAATTCGTGAAAATCAGAATAACCTTTATTAAAACAAATTGTAGAAATTACTATGTTTTACTACCAATAAAAATATATTTTACACATTTTCTTGCGACTCGAGTTTCGGGAAATGAACTATCCCGTCATCAGACAACTGAAGACCTAACAGTGGTACAGAGGTATTTAAGCAAAAGTGATAAATATTTTGAATATTTCAATAGATAACACCTAATAGTGGTACGGAGGTTTACAAGCGGAACGTGATAAAAACCTGGTTAAAAAAGAGGGGCCTTCTAACAGATATCGGAATGTCGGCAATCGACAAAGAAGGTTATTAAACAGATGTACCCAAATATCTCAAATAATTTTTTGGGGTTACATAGCTCCGTACAGTCAATCATTATTTTTACGTTATTTTGTTGTACATCTCAAATATTTGGATTTACATAGCTCCATACAGTCATTCATTATTTATTGAATTATTTTTATTGTGAACGAATTTGAAAATTCTAATAATCAAGTTTCTTTTCATTTGAATCTACATGTAAAATTTTCTTGAGATTTTCTTTTGTCGAAAGGAATTACTAATTTCTAAAGAATGAGTGGCAAAAGTTGAATTTTTGTTTACTTTTCATTAAATTAATTTTATGTTCGTTGAAAAAGGTTTTAAACAGATGTAACTTTTTGAATATCTCAAATATTTTCGATTTACATAGCTCCGTACAGTCATTCATTATTTTTACATTATTGTTATTGTGAACTAATTTGAAAATTTCAACAGATTCTAGATAATCGAGTTTCTTCCCTTTTGATTCTACATGTAAAATTTTAAGATTATCTATTGTGGGAAAGGAATGACCGTTTTCTAGACAATGAGTGGCAAAAGTAGATTTCTGTTTATTTTTCATGAAACTCATTTTATGTTCGTTGAACCTCGTCGTGAAGGAACGTCCTGTTTGTCCTATTATTTATTACTGCACGTAGAACAAGATAACTCATAAACTCCTGATTTGTGTATGTTTGGAGTAGGGTCCTTTGCGTTAAAAAATACCGATGATAACTTGTTTTGCGTTTTGAAGGCAATATTGACATCTGATTTTGAAAAACTATTGGCCACTTTTTGACTTATGCTACCAAAGTACGATAGAGAAATGATTTTTTTATTTTCTTCAGTTTTTATGATAGAATAAATTTGGCTCATAGCTATTTTAGATAGTTTCTGTCGAATTAGATTATCTATTATATTGGGGTTGAAATCGTTGTTCGGGGCTATTGATTTTATAATTTGGACTTCAGCTTCGCGGTCATTTTTTGGTAAGGGTAAAGGGAAAAAAAATTGATTATTAGAATTTTCAAATTCGTTCACAATAAAAATAATTCAATAAATAATGAATGACTGTATGGAGCTATGTAAATCCAAATATTTGAGATGTACAACAAAATCACGTGAAAATAATGAATAACTGTACGGAACTATGTAACCCAAAAAAATTATTTGAGATATTTGGGTACCATCTGTTTAATAACCTTCTTTGTCGATTGCCGACATTCCGATATCTGTTAGAAGGCCCCTCTTTTTTAACCGGGTTCTTATCACGTTCCGCTTGTAAACCTCTGTACCACTATTAGGTGTTACCGAGAATCTGTTGAAATATTCAAAATATTTATCACTTTTGTTTAAATACCTCTGTACCACTGTTAGGTCTTCAGTTGTCTGATGACGGGATAGTTCATTTCCCGAAACTCGAGTCACAAGAAAATGTGTAAAATATATTTTTATTGGTAGTAAAACATAGTAATTTCTACAATTTGTTTTAATTATGATCAACTACCAAATAGTAACGGCTGAAACAATTCAGAATAACCTTATTTAATATTATTTTTTACATTATGAATTTTTCCGTTGTGATGTCATTTTTCATGTCTGCTGAATACGGGGTAGAAATAGCCCTAGGGCTACTTCTGAGAAAATATGAGGCATTCAATTATCTACATTATCTGGAAAAAGAATACAGGACGTTACATTTGGAATGATCGAAGAATAAAAATTGTAGTTTCTTTATATTTGGCCATTAATAACAGACAGCCTGTAGAGCCATTTAGGCAAGTTGACTTGGCAAACCTTTTAAAAAAATTTCTGATCAATTTCGTGTTACGATTGCTTCTGGCAAACGACTTTTTGAAGTTTTCGTGATAGAGATGATGAAGGCCTTTGAACATATATGAAGATATACGGGGATATCCATTTGAAAAATCTCCCATTTGTTGAATGTTTTTTCGGGAACATTCTGTAGAAGTAGAAAATGATGGTCGGAAAGTCGGAATCAGGTAACGGGTTACGTCATAATAGTCATCAGAAAAATATAAAAGAAAATCCAAGTCCTGTATTCTTCAAATTATATCGCATTTTCTTTCATTCAATAAAATACACACCCTGTGATGATTTTTGAACTCCTGTTGCTACAAGTTTTCACTTTTTTCGAATTTTATTTTTCCTATGTTATCCGGAATAGTGTAACCTGTAATCTTCAATTATCAGCCAATTGCTCCAGCTCAGAAAATAATGTCACTTTTCTCCGAACCAAGAATTCAAAATTGAAATTTCACCCAACTCCAATTAACTGTAATGAAAAAAATTGTACTACATCAGTTTGGCAAGTTACTTCAGAAGTAAGCACATCAAATAAGGATTCTAAAAAGCTATAACACCAACTACATTCTTTTTTAGATTGGACAAAAAAAGGTTTTTCGTAAAGAAATTCAGTTTCGTTTTGTGATAAGAATTAATAAATTCACAAAAAATTTTCAAACTGCCCTTCTTCAGCCGCAATGCATGCACGACATCTTCTTTAAAAAGATCGGGATAGCAGACGGGCGAATCTTCGGGTATTGACGAATTGCATCGCTTCCCTAATCCTCTCCCGAAGCTCAGCTACATTTTCAATTTGTTTTGAATAAATTTTTTTAGATCTTCCTTAACTGCTTGAAGCACAATATTGTCGTAAGGTAAGGAAATTCTCCTTTTGCCATGCTTTTTATTTGGAAGTCGGCCCGCTGTGAAGAGTAGACGGTGCACATTCGTAAAAACTCGATGATTTGGATAACGATCATCATTAGGATATCTCTCGCGATACAGTCTCGAAACTGCACCTAGCGTTACATCTGCATTCCCCATAAATGAGGTGTATGTTGGCACAATCAAAGGTTAGTCCAGGTAAAATCAAAGTTCGTCGTGAAGAGATCAAAACTATCCAAATCACAAACAAACAAGTCTAATATTAATTAATAGTTTGTTTTTTATTGATTGTTATAGGTTTTAAAGTTGAAATATTTTAGTATGACATATTTACAATTTTTTATTTTATGATGTACATTATCATATATTTCTTTGACAATCCCTGTAAAATTTTGAGGGTAACTAATAAATTCATTAATTTATTTATTTAATAATGAACGAAGCCAAATGTCGTAAGTACACAAATAACACGACAAATACGAAAAAATGCGCAGTAGACGAAAGGCCGTAGCATTATGATCTGTATTGTGTTCACGTGTGCCAATACCAAATAGTGGCTTCACTATCGGTATCACTCACACTTTGTGAGTGATTTTTCATTTTCATTTAAACTAGATTCTTGAAGTATTGGATGCACTAGAATCATTTTTAGAAAATTCGAAAAAATTGTTCGAAACTGTTTTTCTTCAAGAAAGATTATTTTTTTGACCGATCTAAGAAATAATGTCGTAAGTGTTGTACTGTTTTAGAATCCTTAATAAATGTGCTAACATTTAAAGTAATTTGATGAACTGGTGTAGTACACTTTTTCTTCAGTACAGTCAGTTGAAGTTGTGCGAAATATTAATTTTGAATACTTGGTTCGGCGAAGAGTGACATTATTTTCCAACCTGGAATAATTGGCTTAGAATTGAAGATCACAGGTTACAGAAGCACTATTCGGGATAACATAAAAAAAATAAAATTAGAAGAAAGTAAAAAATTGTAGCAACAGAAGTTCAAAAATCATCACAGGGTGTGCATTTTCTTGAATAATAAAAAATGCAATATAATTTGAAGAGTACACGTCTTAGATTTTTTTAAATATTTTTCTGATGAATACTATTAGGAGTACAAATAAGCCGTTTTATTGTAGATGGCGCAGCACGGAGTTTCGGTTAGCTTTCGCAGATAATAACCGACTTAAAAAATAGTTTAGACATTTAAGAACAACATAACCTATTAATATCATTGATAGGCGCATGAATTGCTCGTAGAAGCATATGATGAGGGTGCTTTGAGTGAGAGAACGTGTCGAGAGAGGTTTCAAAAGTTTAAAAACGGTGATTTCGACGCAGAAGACAAAGATCGCAGTGGAAGGCCAAAAATTTACGAGGATGCAGAATTGGAGGAATTATTGGAGGAAGATTCATTTCAAACACAAAAAGAACTTGCTCTAACATTAGAAGTCACTCAGCAAGCAGTCTCACATCGTTTAAAATCATTAGAAATGATTCATAAACAACGAAATTGGGTTCCGTACGAATTAAAGCCGAGAGATATTGAACGCCGATTATGCTTAAGTGAAATGCTGCTAGCTAGACATAAAAAAAAGGATTTTTTACATCGTATCGTAACTGGTGATGAGAAGTGGATACATTATGACAATCCAAAAAGAAGAAAATCATGGGGATTACCTGGCCACGCGTCAACATCAAGAGTAAAACCGAATATTCAAGGAAAAAAACTTATGCTGTGTATTTGGTGGGATCAGCTAGGTGTAGTGTATTATGAGTTGCTTAATCCGAGCGAAACAATTACTGGAGCCCTCTATCGAACACAATTGATGAGATTGAGCCGAGCTCTGAAGGAAAAACGCCCTCAATACTATTCTAGACACGAAAAAATTATTCTTCTGCATGACAATGCTCGTCCACATGTTGCGGCTCCCGTGAAAAAGTACTTGGAAACACTTGATTGGGAAGTGTTACCCACCCGCCGTATTCACCAGCCATTGCACCGTTCGATTATCACCTGTTCCGGTCCATGGCACATGCGCTGACGGCGCAGCGGTTCACATCTTATGAGGATACCAAAAATTGGGTTGATTCGTAGATAGGTTCAAAAGACAAGGAGTTCTTCAGACGTGGGATTCGAATGCTGCCTGAGAGATGGGAAAAAGTCGTTGCAAGTGATGGGCAATATTTCAAATAAATTTATATTACCGTTCTTCTATAATAAATATTTGATTTGTGTTAAAAAACGGCGGAAACTTATTTGTACTCCTAATATGACTCTGCCTTTTACTCGATTCCGGCTTGACGTCGACTGGTGGGACACCCTGTATGTTAGGAGTGAGCAAAGTTCCTTGTGGGACACCTGAATATAATTTTACGTTGAAATCAGTCCGTGATTAGAAAGACACTCAAATTGTTCAACCCACAATTCCCGACCGTACAAAGTGCATCCATAATTGGGGCTGATGTCTACCAGTTTATATCGCAGTGCACCCAGTAACGAGATAGTTTGCATCATAAACAAATGAGCATCACAAATCCTGCTTTGTTTTATACGGATATTACTTCCACGCGATATTGGCCTCTCTTCGTACTAGCTACAAGCACAATTGTCGAATCTTCCGACCTAAACGTAATATGCTTTCCTATTAACACAATGCAACGGGTCGTATCAAACAATTTCCAAGTGGTGAATCGACTATAGTAGCTATTGTTTCCGGTTTGCTGGAAAAACACAGGGAATTTCCCCGAATTCAATTGTAACTGTATCAATTGTGTTCAGCCTTATATATATCCTTCTTACTGCCAGAAACTTCCTTAATCAACAGCCAAAATTGAAAAAAACAACATAAGAAACGCAAGACTGCGGCTCTGAAGTTGAGCCGGTCCAACAAATTTGTTCGATTAAATTAATTAAACACATCCCATCAGAAAGGCGGAAGGGGGAATCAGGAAATAGTTCTACCTCCATTTGTTGGCAAACGGTTGTTCGGTTTTTGCAATTACTTAACTGAGTGAATTGTGGTATATTGTATCTAGGAATCAATGAATTATATGGACGGATCGGATTCAAATGGATCAATAGAACTTAATTGCGAATGATATTATTTGGTTGCATGACAGATTTCTTTATACACTCATATCAAAATCAAATTTATTCATGAAAATTCATACAAATCAAATTACATTTCATTCTCATTAATATCCTGGCTCATCGCTCATTTATTGGCATCACAATTTAGGCTAATTTCAATACTTAAGGGTTTTCCAATTGGAGGTTTTATTTTGAATACCCCGCTATCTGTGCAGCTGTCACTTTTTAAAATGTCATCTTTTGATATTTGATAAGTAAAAACTACGATATTACTGCATATGAAACCTGTGTTGACAAAAACACAGGTTCGTCGATTTCTCATCGATCTTTGGAATTAGGTTCCCAAACGACATTAAACCGTATTTTACGACTTTAATTCGGAATCCTGACACGTGTTCCGGTCTTTCGACCATCTTCAAAGGAATACAGAAGGTAACTAAACTTAAAATTGAAAAAGGTTCTTTTATTACACTTTGGACATCTGTGTTTCTTACACTTTTTCCCATCTCTCAGGCAGCATTCGAATCGCACGTCTGAAGAACTCCTTGTCTTTTGAACCTATCTACGAATCAACCCAATTTTTGGTATACTCATAAGATGTGAACCGCTGCGCCGTCAGCGCATGTGCCATGGACCGGAACAGGTGATAATCGGACGGTGCAATGTCTGGTGAATACGGCGGGTGGGTAACACTTCCCAATCAAGTGTTTCCAAGTACTTTTTCACGGGAGCCGCAACATGTGGACGAGCATTGTCATGCAGAAGAATAATTTTTTCGTGTCTAGAATAGTATTGAGGGCGTTTTTCCTTCAGAGCTCGGCTCAATCTCATCAATTGTGTTCGATAGAGGGCTCCAGTAATTGTTTCGCTCGGATTAAGCAACTCATAATACACTACACCTAGCTGATCCCACCAAATACACAGCATAAGTTTTTTTCCGTGAATATTCGGTTTTGCTGTTGATGTTGACGTGTAGCCAGGTAATCCCCATGATTTTCTTCTTTTTGGATTGTCATAATGTATCCACTTCTCATCACCAGTTACGATACGATGTAAAAAACCCTTTTTTTATGTCTAGCTAGCAGCATTTCACTTAAGCATAATCGGCGTTCAATATCTCTCGGCTTTAATTCGTACGGAACCCAATTTCCTTGTTTATGAATCATTCCTAATGATTTTAAATGATGTGAGACTGCTTGCTGAGTGACTTCTAATGTTAGAGCAAGTTCTTTTTGTATTTGAGATTAATCTTCCTCCAATAATTCCTCCAATTCTGCATCCTCGTAAATTTTTGGCCTTCCACTGCGATCTTTGTCTTCTACGTCGAAATCACCGTTTTTAAACTTTTGAAACCTCTCTCGACACGTTCTCCCACTCAAAGCACCCTCACCATATGCTTCTACGAGCAATTCATGCGCCTCAGCAGCAGATTTCTTTAAATTAAAGAAGTAAACTAATATTTCCCACAAATGACGCTTACTTGGCTCAAATTTTGACATTTTCAACTCATAAAAATTATATTTTATAGATATAAAATCAATGATATTAATAGGTTATGTTGTTTTTGAATGTCTAAACTATTTTTTAAGTCGGTTATCATCTGCGAAAGCTAACCAAAACTCCGTGCAGCGCCATCTACAATAAAACGTCGGAAACTTATTTGTACTCCTGATATAATAAAGGGACATCTTTCTCTTTAAAAAAATGTTTATTTTCTATAAAATATTCTGGAAAATAGGTTGAGTTCTAGACTAACACTTTCAGAATTTCTTGAAATCAACAGGTACAATGCCAGAAAATTATTTTGAACAAACAAACAGATGTTGACAAGTCTCCATTACTGAATATCTTTCCCTAATGGCATTTTTAGCGGCAAACTCCAATAAACATCCTGAGATTTTATGACTTGTTCTTCCATTATTTTGTCACATACCTAACAATGTATTTAAACTCGGTTACACTGAACACCATCAGTCAGTACAATGTAAAACCTTAAGGAGCCACATGGTGGTGAAACAATTGTTGTATTACTAACATTTTTGTGGAAATAAAATACTGTCTCCTATATATTTTTCAATTAAAATGAGTTTCCACCAAGTAAAGACGGAACATTCATGAATAGTGTCCTGCAACCGTAGCTGTGGCGACCATTTGGCAGATATTGTTAATGGCATACCTTCGTCTTTAAAATTAAAGGAACATCCACTGATTTCTCCCAAAATATACTCGTTCTCTTCAGTATCAAAATGAAAACAGCCTCATTTTCGAATAAGTAAGTTCCAATCACACCACCAGCCCAAAAACTGCACTAAAAAGTGACGTCTATTCTGTGGCGTACCCAGACATGAGCCTTGGAGGGGGATAAAAAAGTTAAAAATGAAAATAAAATTGGTTATTCGGAGGATATGCTTTTATAAAACAAAATCTAGTCGCCTAGGCCTTTTTGAAAGTTCAACAATAATGTTACCTTCGGAAATAGGGAACTCCCTATGAAAAGACATTATTGCTACGCCGTTGAGCCTGTTTTGAGGAGTAGAATTTCGGAGATAGTTCTTTATTCTTTTCAGTGTTGAGAAAGATCTCTCTGGAGTGGCTGTAGAAACTGGTATTGTACAGAATATTAGTAATAGCTTGTACACATTAGGAAAAGCTTGTGGATTACATATTTCCAGATGAGCCAACGCTGGACTATTACTTTTGATATCTGGATAATACTCAGAAGAATGTGCCACAATTTAATTTCAGTTTTTGAAATACATCTGGATACATCAGGTATATAGAAATCTAAAAGTTCGTCATACTCGTCAGGCTCAGTGTTTTTTCTCCTGTCAGCAGATACATAAAGCCCTTCAAATTTGTTTATGGTGTGCAAATCTTTCCTCTAACTGGCTGATGAAATAATCAATGAATGGAATGCAAATGGTAACCCTGAAATAGTCCACAGCTGGTGCTTCTGAATCTTGCAACTGTGATAGAATTTGCCCTATTTTTTTGGCGTGAAACAATTCTTTTCACCTTAATGTTGTTTCCAATACTTGATGAGGCAAGAGCCTGAAATATGCAAGAAGATAAAAAACTGACAAACACATTTCATATTTTTTACTTGAGCTTTATTGAAGATCCAGTCGAAATATGTTTTGGCATCTTGAAGTATGATTCTCAGGCAAGAAATAGTATTTTCCGTCATAGTTACAACTTCTCTGAGATCGATTCCAGATTTTTGTAGGAATCTGCAAAGGGGTAAGGCATAACAAAATATTTGATTCATGACTGGAAGTGCGACAAGATAGTCGGAATCATTCAATGTATTTCGCAACATATTCGCATCTCCAGAATGTTTCCAGTTTGACATCTCCTCTAGACTTTCAAATAATTCCAAAAAATCTTGTACTGCTTCATACTCATATGTTCATCGAGTTGCACATAATCTTTTGAGAGTTTTTACCGAAAGATTTTCATTAGACTTATGAATATTTTTCAGAAGAACTGTTTGTCCCTTAGGAGTGTTGAAGAAATCATACAATGTTTCTATAGTATTGAAGCTGTTTTTAATTTGTGGAATTTTGCAAGCTTCTGATGTGGCCAAATTCAAAAAATGGCCAGCACATAAACACATAAATTGCCTCAGGGTAGTAACGACGAATAATCGCTTGAACGCAATTGAATTTGTCTGACATATTACTTGCAGAATCATACCCTTGCCCGACAAGATTCTTGAGTTCTATTCCAAATTTTTCCAAACTATTTCATATTAAATTAGATATACTTTCGGCGATTAAACTTTCTGCTGGAACGAAATGTAAGAAATCCTCGTGGATTTTGTTTGCATTGACATATCTTACACATAAAGTCACTTGCTCAATTGTCCATATATCGGTTATTTCATCTACTAGAATAGAAAACGCCTCATTAATTATTATTGATACCAAATTATTCATCATTATAATATTTATACTGTTAATAATTTCATTTTGTATTCTTGGGCTTATATAAGTCTCCCTTCCACTTGATTTTTCGAAAGTCTTCCTTAGCTTAATGTCACCCCTAGCTCTATATTTCAATATTGCACGAACTTTTTCCTCATTTAAGCAACTATCATCTTTTTTTAGTTCTCCAGAATCTCTGTCTTCTCTTCAAAACTTTAAAAGCCTTAAGACACAAGTCTTTATGCAAAATACGGTGTAATGTCGTTTGTGGAATGCCTTATTCGAAATATCAAAGAGGAATCGACAAAGATGGGTTTTCGTAGACACTAAGGGCTACATCCGTAATATTCTCAGTTATTCTTGAGAGGCGCACACATTTTCGATTATTCACAACACTAACTTGTCCCAACAGCTCACCATTTTTGTAGTGAATTTTAACAATTTCATTGGGTTGTTGAAACGTGTATCGTTCCATTCTTAGTGATGGCGTAGTTTTAAATTGTCAAATGTCAAAATATGACACCTTCAAAAGTGACAGCTGCCCAGATAGCGGGCATTCAAAATGAAACATTTTATTAGAGAACCTTTCAAATCGAATCCGCAAATTATATGAATCTATTCAGCACCAGCACCATTCTGGAAACACGCTCTTAAAATGTGTTCTGAAGAGTCCTCTCTAGGAAGGGACACTGACTCATCATCCACCTGTAAATTCTAAGTATCTACAAATAAACCCAAGCACTCTCCGTCCTCTCAAGACTCCTCCAGTTCCACTCATCTCCAGAAGTTGCATCCATTATCAGGAGTCAAAACGGGGAATTAAAAATATCGAATTTCGCACCGAAACGATACTTCTATAGTCTCAGGCCAAAATATTCCGCTGCGTGAATACAAAGACACGACGAGGGGGCAAAGATGCCATTATTATTCACTCTATACGTAGCAGTTTGGCAGGGCTTCGGGCTCAAGTGCCGTGAAGATTTTAGAATATCTCTTCACACACCACGAGGCTTCAACAACCAACATCTCGATTAATATTCGCCCGGCTGTGAATATCAACAAGCAAACCGATTCCGAATCGTTCGGTATACGGATATTCTTCTGAAAGAAGAATGGGCTACGCTAAAAATATTAGAGGTTTAAGACGTTAATCATCGATATCTACAGTTACTTGACTCTATATGTTGTCTGCATGATCTGAAAATTCAGAAGAACTCTTTCGAACGGATGGATCATTATGTCTGCTTCATTGGAGCCATAATTCAGAGTACAGGGTTTGTCTTCCAAGATGGAATTTCAATCTGAATTTCACGCCATTACTCAAATCGCGCTGAAAACGTGACAGTTGTATGACATTCGACAAGGAAAATTATGGTTATTTTTCATAGAGACATGTGAAACCAAACATTTGCATCAGATAATCGACTACTCTCTAGAAACAGAAAAGGCGCATTTATCGCCTCTCTTCTCTAAATTCCATATAATAATAACATACTTCATTAGCAAAAAAAAATAGAAAATATAATACAATAATAAACTGAATAATTTCAAAAACAACATATCTATGAATTACAGGGTTATCCATTTTGTGCTTCCGAACGTAAACGTAAACAAAACACTCTTTCATTCAGAATATCGATAAAATTTTCATTTCAATATAATGCTTGGACCTTGCTTGGACATGTACGGAATACAACATCATTTAAATGTCCCCCACGTGATTTCTTACAGGACTCGATCCTTGTGAGGTAATTTTCGATGACTCGCCCGCACATTTCGGGCAATATCTTACCAATAACTGGACAGATGTTGGTTTTCACATCGTAAATAGTCTGAGGATTATCAACATGAACTCCTTCGCACAGCCCCACAAAAAAAATCCAAAGGCGATAAATCACAAGATATTGGTGGCCAATTCACATCGCCGAATTGATGGTTTGAGTGACACCTTCATTTTCAAAAAAAAAACGGACCAATCGCTCCACCAGAACAAATTGCACACCATAGTGACTTTTTGTGGATGTAATGGTCCCTCAGCAGTTACATGAGGATTTTCACTGCCCCAGATGCGTCAATTCTGCTTGTTCACATAACCATCGACTGAAAAATGTGATGTGTCGCTGAAGAAAATTCGATGCGAAAACTCGTCATCCAAAAGTTGTTATTCAAGCACTAAATTGGTATATGTTCTACGCATTCTATGATCAGCTGGCTTCAGTTCTTGTGTCAACTGAACCTTAAAGAATGGAGATTCAAATCCAGATGCAAAATACTTCATAGCGTGCCGTTAGATAGGCCAAAATGATGTGCGCGCCGATGAATTGATAAATTTGAATCTTCTACTTACAGTAGAAATTTTTTCGGCCGAGCATTCTTTTCGATAATGTATGAGTCCTAAGACTTCAGTAACAGATCCAGCCTTTTCAGTTTTTTCCACTGTGTTACTAATTGTACGCTCAGATAAACGATTATGTCAACCAGAATCTGCACTTAATGCACGAAACGTACTTACTATAAAATCATTGTTTTTTTAGTAAATTTTCACAATTTCCACACGTTCCACGTAGATAAACGATCCATATTGTTGAATGGCTAACCTTCAACTGAACATATGAGACTTCGGATCACAGTTCTGTTCAACATACACTCTGTCAAGAAAGTACCGGGAATTATCGATTTAAATCTGGCGGGGCAATGAGGCAGGTAAAAAATTTTTTTCCTAAGTTGGTACCACTGTCCTTAATTACTATGCCAAGCTTGAGCGGTCTGTCAATTAGTGTGTTTGCAACAGCTGATTAAGTCAGTCGATGTCAGAGTGCGCGCCGATTTTTACTTCAAAAACGTCATCGCGAACAGGTTGCTTCAGACATGCTGGATCGCTGTAATTCCGATTCTACATTCATGGAACGCATTATAACTGGTGATGAGACCTGGGTCTACGAGTACGATATGCAAACAAGCCAGCAATCATCGGAATGGGTGGCAAAAAATGAGCCGAAACCGAAAAAACCACGCCAAAGCCGCTCGAAAATGAAGGTGATGCTCATTGTTTTCTTCGATATCCGTGGCGTGGTGCACTACGAATTCATTCCAGAGGGTCAGACGGTAAACAAGGAGTATTACCTAGGCGTTATGAAACGTTTGCGTGAGCGTATCTGTAAGGAGCGGCCAAATTTGTGGGCGAAAAACTCATGGATTTTGCATGACGATAACGCGCCTTCTCACCGAGCTACGATTGTGACTGACTTTCTCGCCAAAAACTCAACAAACGTGCTTCAGCAACCACCGTATCGCCGGATTTGGCTCCCTGCAACTTTTTCCTCTTCCCAAAACTAAAATTGCCCCTTCGTGGCACCCGTTTTGAGTCGATTGAAGCCATAAAACAAAATTCGGCGCCAGAGCTAAAGTCTATCCCGAAAAGAGTCTATAAAAAATGTTTCGATGATTGGAAGTGCCGTTGGCATAGATGTATTGGAGCAAATGGAGCCTATTTTGAAGGCGACCCAATAAATTTTGACGATTAAATGTAAAAATGTTGTTTTAATTGAAAATTCCCGTTACTTTCTTGACAGAGTAGTATGTCATTGATTGGATGGAGTAGTCCGTTACTTTGTGATAGTTCATTTTAATGGAATGAAATAAAAAATTACTTTGTTTTCCAATTTTGCGAACCATTTCTTAAATACAGATCACACGTTCCCAGAATTAAACAACCTTGTTATCTTGCACGTAGAAGCGAAAGGGAAAAAACTTGACATCCTGGAATCCATAGAAATTGAAAAACATAAGAGGCACGTACCAATAATAAACCTACTTAACGAAGGGACGGAACTTTGGAAAACCCCTCTCTTCGAAGCTCTGCCGAAGCCTACAATCAGAATATATAATAGTTGAGATCTAATTTGTTCATTCAGTTTGAAAATGTAGTAAACACTACGAAACTCGAGTCACTGTATATCAGTTATAATAAAAAGTGATAGAAAACAAAGTAATTTCTTATTTCATATGTCATTGAAACTGGGCTGTCCAATCCGGACCACGAAATGGATAACCTGTTTTAACTTATGGGTCTCCTACCAAAAATAAAGTGAAAAATCACGAAGTCGAAGACTGTCTGTGGCTACAATTAACTTGGAAAAAACATAGTGGTCGCCTTCATCATTACCTCACAAAACATTATACAAAAGAAAGAAATCAAACATAGTTTGCAAAGACTCCCAACGTAAAAGTAATCCCAGAATTTCATTTCTTAACCAGACGATGGATCTCATATCTATCTCGTGGATACACCCAAACTACTAGAAACGTAAGAACCAGGTAAGAATTTCCTCGTTGTCCTATCCTTCTTGTGTTATAATTATTTGTTCTCACTCGAAGGTAAGATCTATGTTTGAACTCAGAGCAACATTTGCTTAGGAAATAAATTTTTCTTATGTGAAGGAGCCCAGACTCCGAGAAAAGCAGATCAGAAGAATACAGCCTTGGTTCATTCAATATAATTCGCATAAAAACTTTTTGCAATACGTAACATTGTGAATATGTTTTTCACAGCCGATCCCTACACTGCTGTTCCATAAGAAATTCTAGACTCTACCAATGAATTATAGACTATTTTCAAATGTTTCCCTCCAAGAAAATCTTGCAGATATTTGAACCTATACAGCAGACTCTTCAACGTTGTACAAACACTCAGTGTATGTTTATCCCAACTGAGATGCCCGTTGATGACTAATACAAGATACTTCACAGACTCGCATTCTTTGATCTCAGAACCATCTACGTCCAGTAATCCAAAGAGGAAACAAACGTCTCCGCGGCAAGAGAAAGGCTAACAGACAGTCTTGTCAAAGTTGATCCACCTGCTTCCGCAGAAAAGAATGATATTTTACTCCCTTCATCCATTGTTACACCACACAATTTGATGATCACAGTTTTGTTGCCCTTTATAATCACCTGTTGGATTTTGGCTTTCTTTATTACAGAGTTGCAATTAAACCATAGGTTGGACTTTACGAAAACTTCTTCTTTCATTTTCCGTAGTTGCTGCAAGTCGGCTACATTTAAAAGAATTGATGTGTCGTCAGCAAACAAAAGTTTTCGAAGAATTGCAGTTGAATATTCATCATTGTCTAGATCATTGACAAAAATAATGATATAAATAATTTGATTTTTCATTCTGGTACTGTACTCTTTGTTGTCTTTCCGAAATGAAAGGCAGTATCAGGAGTTATGGCGAAGCCTCGGTTATTTTAAGATTATCTGTTGTTTCTTGTTTTACAGGGTGACAATAAAAACTTCGGACAAATTTGACTGTGTTCTGGAACAAAAGTATTTCAGCGCAGCCGAATAATTTTTATTCTTTTAGATTCTCTAGACGTTCTTGTACTAATAACTGAATTTTCAGTTTGATATTAGTTTATTTTGCAGAGTGTTAGAATGTCAAACAATTGTAGTGCAATTTTGGAGCTATTTCGTCAAGGTAAGCGTCAATGGAAATTGTTCGTTTGCTCAATGTGCCTCGACAAAACGTGTCCGATGCAATTTCCCGTTTCAAGGAGCTTGTCCATGATAGTCGTTGTCCAGAAAGTGGGAGAAAACGCATTTTCAATACGTTTAGCAATCGCAACATCGTCTAGAAGCGAGTCAATCGAAATCCGAGGTTCTCCATGGGGAAAATAGCCGGTTAGAGCAGTTTCAACCGTGAATGGGTTCGTCAAATGTCCAAAAAGGAGCTCAACCTCAAGCTATACAAGCTCCAAAAAGTTCAACCCCTCACGCATGAAAACAAGTGTGTACGACTCCAAAGGTGCCGCCACCTCCTTGGTGTCGCCGCCAGTCAGCAATGGGAGCGCATCCTCTTCACAAACGAGAAGCTTTTCACCGTAAAACAATCCCACAACCACCAAAATGACAGAGTCTGGTCCGCAGAGTCTCCCGATTCGTCGGCCATCATCGAACATCGTCAAAACCCGCTATCAGTCATGGTCTGGGGTGGAATTTGCGCCAGCGACAAAACACCCTTGGTTTTCGTGGATAAAGGGGTCAAAATCAATCAAGAAGTCTACCACTGCGACATTCTCGAGGCCGTAGTATTTCCATGAGCCTAGTAGCACTTCGGCGACACGCATTGGACCTTTCAACAGGACTCCGCTCCCGCTCACAAAGCGAAAATGAAGCAAGAATGGTGTAGGACCCATTTTCCGTGTTTTATCACATCTGCAGAATGGCCACCCTACTCACCAGATCTCAACCCAGTTGACTACAGAGTGTGGTCGATTTTGAAGCTCAGCGCGTGTCCTAAACACCTCAAAAGTTTGGAGTCGCTGAAGCAGTCCCTGCACCGGTAAAGGGACCGATTTCAAGAAGCGTCTGAAGCTATGTATCGCCGCCAAAAAAAGCCACTTCAAAACCACTTAAATATATTAATACCAAATGTTTATGTTATTATTATTCGTTGTTGTTTTGTTTCATTTCTTCTGTTTAATAAAGATAAATGCCAAAAGTTTGTCCGAGATTTTTCTTGTCAACCTGTATACTTCATGAAAAACATTCAAAAAATATTTATACTGCAGTAGTGTTTTTCAGTACTTTTTGTTTCTTTTATTCTCAAGATTTCAGGTCAACATAACGACGTATTAGCTTATACAAGACTTTCTCTATTCTGTCAATTTTAATCACAACTTCAGGGAAGACTTTTTTATCTCCCCACATTTCAAGCATCTGTTTAATAAAAAAAAAAGTGATTTCGGTAACTCGAATAAATCTCCACCTGCTTCTTCCGCAGAAAAGTGTATGAAGTTACTCCTTCTGCACGGAGTTATACATTGATATTGCCATGCTGATTTATAGAACTAGCGTTATGGAATAACCTCACTGTACCGTCTCCCAGAAAATGAATTCCATCTAATGGAGACATTCCGAAATATGGCGTCATAAAACTTCTCGAAAAACCTGCAAGAGGTCCAATTCATTATTGTTATTACGGAACTCCTCCCCAGTTTCCATTATTTCTAGAGGATTCCTATTACTTTCAGAGATCCAGTCCCGTGGGCGTACAATCAAAGTTGGAAAACAGAAGAACTAACTAGTTAGAGATCGGGCAGAATTGTGTTGATTGCGGATTTCGTAGACTCCGACCCTAAGTGATATTGCGAATTGAAAATCATAAAAGAGATTATATTGCACCGGAAGTTCACAGTCAGCAGGAAAATTTAAATTGGTATTACTCGATCCGATAGAAAATTACGGGTTCCTAGAATTCTGATGGAATAGTTTTCGTTCTATGTCTGTGTGACAAATTAATTATTTAATTGTTATTTGTTCTTCAGAAATCCATGAACTCGATAAAAATAATCGGAGGTTTCGAATTTTCGCCAAATTTAAGACACATGCATTGATAAGCTTTCTCTTAATGTGAGATCTTTTATTTTTCAGAGATAAAATTTCACTGGTTGACATTTTCCTCTGTTATTCATATCAATATTAATATATAGTTCGTCTAGAAAGTATCGGCAAAAAACAAAGCCTAATTGTGATTATTTATTATATAATTTTAATTATTGAAGTAGACAATTACAAAAAAATATTCATCTGACACCTCCATTTAACTGTAAACACTTGACTGAACGTCGAGGTACACCCGAAACGAGATCACCTCCATAATTTTCCGCGATGATAATCCAGGATTGTAAAACTGACTGAATTAAATAATCTTTATTTCGTGCTGCTTCAGGTTCCACTTTCAATCTTCATTAGCTCTCACTTGTTTTCAATGAGACTAAGATCTGGTGAAGCTGCTGGCCATGAAATGGTTGTCACTTGGAGTTCTTGCATCCAAGCTTGAATATATGCCGAAGTATGGCATCTTGCATTATCCTGCTCTGGATATAAAGCATGAGTCGTCAAGGAGTCAAGGAGAAAAATCATTTAGAATAACACAATATTTTTCCCTATTAATGGGACCATCAACTATACAGAGAAGCGTAGCACCACACTGAGATATGGCTCCCCAGACCATTATTTTCATAGGAAATTTGGAAATTTGAACAGTAACAGGTTGTTTTGATTGGATTTTTAAATGATTTCCACCAAGCTGGAAATAAACAAATTTGAAAATTTCAACTACGATGTTTAGAGAACTGAAAAAATCTTCTCAACTAAACCACATCCAACATCTCCTCCCAGTGGCGTACCCAAGGAGGGAGATAAGGGGGATATATCACCCCAGGAGGAATATCCATTATAAGTCAGAAGGCTCAATAATTTAATCGTGCAAAAATTGAATGAACGAATTAATCAACCAGCAGTTATATCAAAGGGCTCGATCCGATCCGACGTCATCGGCACAATCATTATTTACACAGGGATTATAAATGCCAAATTGATGAACAACAATCTCGTAAAAATTAATGAGATTCTGAAGTAAAAGCTCCGAACTATTGGAATTGAATCGGCGGCACCCTCCATAGCAAGTTCTCTCTTAAGTAAATAAATAATATCATAAAACACCTAATTATCTCTTTGTCGCAAAGAATATCTTTGTCGGCACTTTGGATTCCATTACTTACTGCGTCAACATTTTCACTCACAAAGATAGGACGATAGGTCAGTAGGTTTAGTTTCTTAGTATATTCTATTTGAGGTGGATTACGTGAAATTTGTCTATTATATTCAGTGTTTAAATTTTTAATGTATCTTATTATGAATAAGCAAACTTCTTTGGAAAAACATCTTCGAAAGAAGGAAAATTGATGCAGGCGAATCTTAAAGTTTTTCGCGTTTGAATACAACAGCTGACACTTCGACAGATGAAAATAAACCTCAAGAAGTGTCTGTGAATTCAAAGGACATTGGAAATTTTGTGGGTCAACATGTCAGTGATATAAAATATGTGATTAGTTCACTTGGGTTCCACCATCGACATAGAAGTTTCCTTTACTCGAAAAATACATTGAGAAAAGAGTTAAACTTCGTTTTCAACATAAGTGGCTCGTAGAGTTCAATTGGCTCTCATACTCAGCAAAAGAAAACGGAGCGTTTTGCAAATTTTGTGTATTTTTCGCCATAACAGATGGGTTTAATGGCCAATCGTTAGGTGCTTTGGTGACAACCAAAATGGATAACTGGAAAAGGGCAAGAGAGGTAAATTCTCATTAAATTTTATTTTATAACGGTAAGATAAGCTAGGATTAATTTTTGTAGATATTCAATTCATATCAGAATACTCAATTTCATAAAGAATCCATATGTGCATACGATAATTTAGTTAAAATAAAAATGGAATTTCAAGAGGGTAAAATAGACTTGATAGACGAAAATCGAAAAAGACAGGTAGCAGAAAATAGAGCTAGAATTAAACCTGTTATAGAGGCTGTATTAGTATGCGGTAGAGAGGAAATGTCACTTAGAGGACATAGAGATTCTGGAGAACTAAAAATAGATGATAGTTCTGTAAATGAGGGAAAATTTCGTGCAATATTGAAATATAGAGCTAGGGGTGAGACTAAGCTAAAGGGGGCTCTTGGAAAATCAAGTAAAAGCCAAGTAAGCCCAAGAATACAAAATGAAATTATTAACAGTATAAATACTATCACGCTGAATAAATTGGTATCAAGAATTATTGAGGCAGAAGCGTTTTGTATTCTAGTAGATGAAACAACCGATATATCGACAATTGAGCAAGGTACTTTATTCGTAAGATATGTCAATGCAAACAAAATCCACGAGGATTTCTTACAGTTCGTTCCAGCAGAAAGTTTAATCGCCGAAAGTATATCTAATTTAGTATGAAATAGTTTGGAAAAATTTAGAATAGAACTCAAGAATCTTGTCGGGCAAGGGTACGATGGTGCAAGTAATATGTCAGCAAATTCAATGGCGTTCAAGCGATTATTCGTCGTAACTACCCTAAGGCAATTTAAGTCCACTGTGCTGCCCATTCTTTGAATTTGGCCATATCAAAAGCTTGTGCAATTCCACAAATTAGAAACTGCCTTAATACCATAGAAACATTGTATGATTTCTTCAACACTCCAAAGAGACAGACTGTTCTTCTGAAAAATATTGATGAGTCTAATGAAAGTCCTTCCGAAAAAACTCTCAAAAGATTATGTGCAACTCGGTGGACATCTAAGTATGAAGCAGTACAAGATTTTTTGGAATTATTTGATTACGTCATTGAGAGTTTAGAGGAGATATCAAACTGGAAATATTCTGGAGATGCGAATATGTTGCGAAACACACTGAATGATTCCGACTATCTGGTCGTGAATCAAATATTTTGTTATGCCTTACCCCTTTGCCGATTCCTACAAAAATCTGTAATTGACCTCAGAGAAGTTTTAACTATGAAGGAAAACACTATTTCTTGCTTGAAAATCATACGTCAAGGTGCCAAAACACATTTCGACTCGATCTTCAATAAATCTCAGGCAAAAGGTTGAATATAAAATGTGTTTGTCAGTTTTTATTTTCTTGCATATTTCAGGCTCTTGCCTCATCAAGTATTGGAAACAACATTAAGGTAAAAAGAATTGTTTCACGCCAAAAAAATAGGGCAAATCCTATCACAGTTGCAAGATTCAGAAGCACCAGCAGTGGACTATTTCGAGTTACCATTTGCATTCCATTCATTGATTATTTCATCAGACAGTTAAAGGAAAGATTTTCAAACCATAAACAAAATTTCAAGGGCTTTATGTATCTGCTGACAGGAGAAAAAACAACTGAGCCTGACGAGTATGACGAACTTTTAGATTTCTATATACCTGATGTATCCAGATGTATTTCAAAAACTAAAATTAAATTGTGGCACATTCATCTGAGTATCATCCAGATATCAAAAGTAATAGTCCAGCTTTGGCTCATCTGGAAGTATGTAATGCACAAGCTTTTCCTAATGTGTACAAGCTATTACTAATATTGTGTACAATACGAGTTTCTACAGCCACTCCAGAGAGATCATTCTCAACATTGAAAAGAATAAAGAACTATCTCCGAAATTCTACTTCTCAAAATAGACTCAACGGCGTAGCAATGATGTCTTTTCATAGGGAGTTGCCTATTTCCGAAGATGAAATTATTGATGAACTTTCAAAAAGACCTAGATGACTAGATTTTGTTTTATAAAAGTATATCTTCCGAATAACCATTTTTTTTTCGTTTATAATTTTTTTATCCCCCTCCAAGGGTCATGTCTGTGTACGCCAGACTGGGTTGTGTGCAGAACATAAATAACTTTCAAACTAACCAACACCCGCCATCTCTTCCCTATTCAAGAAATGTTAAGTTGATGCCATCTTCTTGAAGGTGGTTTTTTTGGAACAAACTCATGATGGAAATTCGTCCCCGTCAAAACAGAAGTTGAATGTTCGAAAATTTTTCATTTGTGAGTTGGGGGGGGGGTGAAATTTTCGTTGGAACCCATTACCCATTAGAGACTAAATAATCTCTCATGTCGCAAGTAAGTAATGATTCTTTAAAGAAAAATTGATTCAGCAACAAGTCGATTGAAAATATCAACATGAAAGTTTTATAATGAAATATATATAGCGTAGGCAGGACCGTCTCCTAATAGACGTAACATGTATCATTTAGCTAAAGTATCATTATTGTTAATGAAAAATCAGCAACTAGTTTATTCATTTGTAGGATGCCAGAATTGAACCTCTATTATTCTGTCACGCAAATGTTCCGAAATGTTTGAGGCAATTCTGTTTCGAAATTACGGAAATTTCTCATCCCCGCATATCAAATTATCTTCAGTCCTAGAATTTCCTGCTCACATCATAACGTCCGCATAAAAACAAGACATATTTTTCCTACCCTCAGCGAAACAAACAAACACTGATCCTCTACGGTAATAAATTTCCGACATCTTTCGAAATTGTTCCAGTCTCACGTCTCTATTGTGCGTAACGCTCACCCACGCCATTCCTATCCCCTTCGTTCCCCGGTAGCAGACCTGCTTCTGGATATGGCTTTTCATGAATATTTCGTATATACGCTTGAAGCAGGACAAGAAGACGTCGGAATTCTATTTCTTCGGGGGGTCGAATTGAAACTTGAAAGCACGCGTCAAGTTGAGAGATAGATAATCTTATTTACGCAAACCCTTCCTTTGAACTTTCGCGGCTTGCAACGTATCCTGCATGGTTGGGAACGTCCTCTTTGACGTGCCCGGATCAATGGATAGCGCCAACAAGATTCATTATAGATTCAGGGCGATACATCTATCGGATTACATAATTGATCTCCTCTCTTTCCCTCGGCGCCAAACTTTGAAGGCGAGAAAAAATGTATTGATGAATTTCGATGGTTATCGAACATGATCTTCATGTTTGTGCTCGCGGGAGATAGATGATCGAGTTTCATGGAAACGTCGGTAATTGCTCGGGAAACGGAATGAATGTTAGAAAGATTGACGATCAGTTTCGCGAACTTTTGGTTGAAGGATCAAAATTAATTAATAAAAATAAGAATATTGGGAAAATATGCGCGCTATGGTTCCAGGAAATGCGGGTTCGAGTCCCGCTGCGCCCGTGGGCGTATTTTGTACGTCAGCTGGCGGGGTATGGCTAACGACCACAGCAGTCAATGCCATAAAACTCAAATGACGATTGAAACCAAGAAGTTTCGAAACATGTTATGTCCCAGCGATCAAGAAAACCCAATCGGGCTTGTTTAGAATTGTTATACAGATGTTGCACTGTCCGAATTTGAAGAACATTCTTTTGCCATAGTTCATTCTTCTTATTAATAACACTGGCCGAAAAAAATAAATTTATTTGGTTTGTAATATAAAGCTGAAGAGCATATTATGGTAGAATGGACGTATCCAAATACGAAAATGAGAAAAAAAAATTGAGAGGTGCCAAGGGACACCCGGATGGAACGAAGTTCGTTTCAATTAATTAGTGAAGGAATTGTAATAAAATTTTATTCTTTTTTTAGTTATAATAATATTTTTCCTATTATTAACAAATATAATGTAATATAAACTTAATTAGTAGGCTCAATTTCAGTAATAATTGGCTTGTGGTAACTGAAGTAGGAAACATATGATTGGGATTCTATTTTATTTAAATGTCTTGAAAAAACTTCATCGATGGTAGTATTATGTTTTGTTGTTGATTCTGCTGGATTATTGTTTATTTTTAAATCAAATTCTTCCTCTAGAAAGTGTAGTAATGGTTTTGATTTTTCATTACTGAAGTTGATGTTAAAATCACCGGCCAAAATGAGTGGACGATTATCTAAATTTCTGTTGTATCTGCTAAGCGTTTGAGATACATCTTTAGAATACTCTAGCAGTGCTCGATGAATGAACTCCTGAATATCTATTAATTTGTTATTTGGTGAGACATATATGACTACCATGATCAAAGTAACGCCGTTTTCCATTACACACTCTGCTGCACATAAATCTGCAACACTTGTACGTCTTACGGGCAAGTCCTGAATATTGTTAATAATGACCGACATATTTGGTGTTACAAGATTGGTCGTATCGTTTGTATTATGATGAATCGCAACTCCACCTGAACGAACAAAATCACGTAAAGTGAGCTATATAATTAAAATTCGATATATCACATTCTTCTTGATTGTCCAACCATGTCTTTGGTAATAACAAAATGTTCGTTTTTTCTGTAACAGAGTCGATTAAATCAACTGAATGTTTACGAAGGTTTTGAACGTCGAAAGTACACAATGAAATGCCTTTATCCCTAGTAATGAAATCAATGACTGATTTTGCCCTGGTTTCAAGCTTATTTAATGACAATCTCTGAACTCTTGTACTAGAGATATTGTTGATGAAGCTTTTACTCGATTATGATGAAATCGAAATTTAGTTTCATCATCAAATGTAACGATAAATAAACCTTTGATGCTTGTTACACGAGAGAGAGAGCAACATAAACAAGTTTTTGTGGATGTATTTTGTCATACTCGTAAACAATTTGATCAAATGGTCCACCTTGTGACTCATGAATAATCATAGCACAAGCAGAAATTATGGAAAAGTGTTTACGTTTAACAGTAACTGCTTTATTCCTTGTCATGGTAATGTTGGATGTTCGCCATTCAATAGGTACAGCAGCATTATGTACTTTGCTTTGAACAGTTAGAAAAGCAGATTTTCTTCCTGCCTTTCTGCCCAACCTTTGGTGATCCACAGAATTCGAGCCAAACTCTCCAAACTACGTTGTCCTCATTGAAGTCTAGGTGAATTAATTTACCAACGCCACCATTAACTAATCCATCACTTATATCGATGTTTGTTGTGATAAGGTAATACTTTCCTTTTACAAAAGTGATTTGGTAAGGTACTCCCCCAGTATCGATGACAGATTTTTTGTGTAGTTGTAATCTAAAAGAAGCTTCTTGTTCTTGAATTTTAGATCCAGTTATTATATCCTTTGCTATTGAGATGACTTTATCTGGAGCTTCTCGCAAAATTGAATTGTTGTAACTGTCTATAGCGACATTAGTATAAAATAAACGAACACCATGAGGGCTTAATTGTTGAGTTTCTTCTTTTTTTGAAAAATCTTGATTCGACAACAGAGAGAGAGAGAGAGAGAAAGAGAGAGAGAGAGCTTGAAACTACAGCTAAAGTGTGTTACATCTTGAGCGTCCACTTCAAGGCCTTTTGGTCACGTATTCCATTTCTCAATTATAATGGGTTATCCTCAAAATCACACTTTCACTAATCAGAAGAGAACCTGATATGTGACCTGTTTGAGGATTTATAAGAAGGCTTTCCTTGACATTTTTTTCACATGGTTTTCTGTTATTCACCGCTTCATGTTCTTGTTACTATAATTGTTTGCTTCTTGATATTCTCCTGTTTCTATTAACACTATTCTGTTTTTTTCAAATTATTCTGTATAGATGTTTTCGATTTTACGACAACGTTCTACTAGATTCTACTAAAATAATCCACATTTCCTATTTTGGAATTTAATTAATGAATTTCACTGAACCCCACAAACCTTATATCGACGAAAAGCTCTCACGAAATTTCATGCAATGGTGTAATAAAATACAGAGTGTTGCGTTTGAAAAAATCGAGTTGATTCAATTTGTAATTTGTCATTTAAAAAACAATGTAGTAGGCGATAGAACACCGAGATCAAATTAATGCCTATTTCAAAAGATGCACAAAAGCTCAAGGCATCGACTGGAAAAAAGATGATTGAATTATGTTAAACGGTTCCGAAGATTATGACATTTTCTGTGGGACTACGCACGACCCTATTTCGAAATATAAATTGACATAGGTCAAAAACTATTATTTCATTTTTGGACATCCTGTATGTGGATGAAGATATTTTCAGGAAGTGCGGATTGTACCACCTATCGTTTGGACAAAACAATCAAGTCTATAGTATAGCTTGAATAGAAAAAAAGTTATGGACCATTTACGCAACCCTGGATCACCCTACAGGGTGATTACTCCTGTAATCACCCATCATAGCTGGATCCCATCGTCCTTGATAGCGAATTTCCATTGTCCTAATACCTTGGTAAAATCTTTCACCCTGCTCGTCACTGACAGCTCCTAAATTTTCAGAAAAAAATGACAGATGTGAATGGAGGAAATCAATTTTTAATGACATTTGGGCACCAAGCAATTTAGAGATATCTAATAGTTCATTAACTAACTGTTGGTAGTTGCCCAAAAATCCTCTTACTACACTAGCAAAATTATTTCCGTCCAGAATGAAGGAATTAAATAGAATAAAGCTCAAGAATGAACTGAAATGTCTCCTAATGAATAAAGCATTCAACTCAACACAAGAATACCTGAATGATACTTTAAAAAAATATATATTTTTATGATTGTCTGGCCAAATTAATTTATTTATTGTTTGCTTGACATATGTTTTGTTTTATCTTGTTTTATACTTTTTTTATTTTATATATACTTATGAGTCTTTTTAGACAAAATAGTACCTGACTTCACATGAAATTTTTGATGGGTTAAAATTAATTCATATTCTGTGATATGTACTGTATTGGGAATGAATAAATTATTATTATTATTATAACAAATGAGTTCCATGCTCTGAGTACCTGCCTGGTAAACTTCTCTATAGAATTAACGTCGTCCAGCAATTTCCTGATTAGTCCGATAACAATACCTTTAATTTGGCATCACTTAACATGGAAAAGACTTGTTTTAAGTATTTGAATCCATCACCATTTTTAATCACAGCCTTCACAAAGTTTTTTATCGGCCCAAGTTCAATGTGTAGAGGAGGCAGAAGGATATTTTTGGGGTGTAAAAGAGATCTAAATTCAGCAATTTGAGATCCCGGTGGAAATACGCTTCTTTCTGGCTAAATTTTTGTTACATAATGCTGATTTACTTCCGACTGTCGCATAGACAAAGAAAACAGCAATATTTCGTAAATCCTCCCTGAAGTCCCAATAAAATTCCTATAGCTTTCAAGTCCCCACAAATCTGTCATTTATACATATTGTTTATTTTATCCAGAAGAGTTCTCATATTTTTATAACCTTATTTCATCGTCACTGAACAGTCAACTGGTATAGAGGGTTTCAAATTTCTATTCTGCAATAACACAGCTTTTAAACTGTATTTAGACGAATCTATTAATAAACGCCATTCAGAGGGGGAATGCTCAATATCAAGTTCTTGCATTAAACCATCAACATCAGTACACGCACACAACGAATTTTTAATACTGTAGAATACAGAAAACGGAGCATTTCTTTTTCTGAAATTCGTTGCTTAATGAGTTTCATTCTTCAAGACGAGAACCAACAAGTTCTGACTGTTTTTTCGATAACCTCAAATCACGTACTAAGTCACGATAACCTCAAATCACGTACTAACGCCTGATGATGCGTTATCTTCAATATTTTCTAAAACAACCTTTTGCGGATCTGAAGGTGCGATCGGCACTGGTAAATATGCATTATGAGGAACAGGCCGTATTGCAGACTGCAAATTTGGATAGTCGATCTTATGGTTTTCCTTTTTTTTCATTCTTGTCAGGCAAAAATAGCAATCGTCTAAATGGGTTCTCGCCATACCATAGGGACTGCAAAAGGCCTGCTTTTTCTCTTTCCATTCACAGCACACTGCTTGTCTTGATCTCCAATTAAAACACCAAAATATTGGAAGTGGGTTTCTTTAATATTTTCATAAAATGGACTGGCATGTGATTTCACCATGAAATAAAACAAAATTCGTCAGCAGAGATTTTGCAACTGCCGGAAGTCTGCTCGACATTTTCGTCCTTGAAACACTTTCTTATCTACACACTGGGAACCACTCACTTCGAAACTCAACAGAAGACTGATTTTTAATCTTGATTTTATGTCTTATATTGTGAAAAAGACCAATTAGCCACTTTTCCTGTTATAAAATGCATCCATTTTGAACGTCCCATCATAAAAATGACTACTTGGTAATGTAAAATGGTTGAATTAAGCTGTTGAAAAGTGGTACGTGTTAGGCCTATAGGAATATTTTTCCTGTTATGAGAAGGGGATTTCCATCAATAAAATAAAGTTCTTTGTCGACAAGTGTATTTTACTGATCCATTATCTTTTGAAGTAAATGAATTTTTTGAACTGAAAAAGAGGACCGAACTAATTTGTTCTCCCAACACTTGCGTGCAAAGCTTCCATCGAATTCTCATTCATTTTGCGCAATATCACAATGTTCCTCCACGGTGCATATATTTATGAATATTTCAATGAAATTTCCGGCTCGGGAACTTCAAAGCATCGCTGCATCAGTTGATTCTCATTTTAGGCTTCCGTCCATCCAGAGTTCGTTAACCAAAACTCTCATAATCTCTTGTCCAAATATCTGCTCAAGTTAAACACAAAGAGAGAGGAGCGGAAGCCTTGGAAGCCCGATGAAAATCAAACCAAACAAAAAATTGAATCTTCTTACAAAGTAATAGGACTGCCTGGGGTGCCGTCTTTCCTATTGATTGTTTTTCATCCTAAGGAAAATAAACGGCCTCTAGATACTGTCTCAGTTTCTCTTGATATTCCTGACAGAAATTCCCTGAGCCCTTTGAGTGTCGATGGTAAATTGTTTCGGGTGGTTTTTTATCAGCTAGTCAAGGAAATTTGAAAGTTATGGTGAAATATTATGAGGTTCTTCGGGAATTGCCTTGGAGCGTATAGAAGAATTCATCTTTATGTTACCATTAATGGATCTAAATATCGAAAATTAGCTGAAACAAATCGGCTTAGAAGTTTTTTCCATTGTGACTCAGTTAAATAATACAGATGTAGGCCTTTCTTATGTCAATTGTCTATGATTTTGATTGATTTCTCACCTAGTATTTCTTATTTTTACTCGCTCCTATCAACTGAAACATCTGACGTATTCCATTGAGTTATAATAGGTTAGGGGAAAAATTCATTATTGTTTGAATTCAAGACTTCATTTAAAATGTTTCGGATTGTCCAATTTTAGTCAAATATGCACCGTTTTGTTCTATAATTTATTGTCATTTTAAAGTTTCTTGTCCTCGTTGGCGAAATACTTTAATAATCGATTTTCGAAATCTTCTCTTGAAGCCAATTTCTTATCGATCATGAAGTTTTGCAATACCAGAAAAAGATGGTAATCGTTTGGTGCCAGGTGGATGCATTAAAACTTCCCAACCAAGCTCCTGGAGTTTCTGTGGAGTCACTACATACGTTTGTGGTCTAGCATTGTCCTGATAGAAGACAACACCTCATCTGATGGTCTATACTGGTCGTTTCTGATCAATCGTTAGCTTCAAACGGTACAGTTCTTGACAGTAAAAATACGAATTTAGTGTTTGGCCATATGGGAGCAATTCATAATGAATAAATCGTTTCCAATCCCATCAAATGCACAGTAGAACCTTCCTGGCCGTTAGTCTTGGTTTGGCCACGAATTGAGCTGCTTTACCGCGCTTTGACCACCATCGTTTTCACACAATATTATCGTATGTGACCAATTTCTGATCCTCACCATCCGTTTAAGAAATGGGTCGATTTTATTCCGTTTGGCCAAGGCTTCACAAAAAGAAATTCGATCCATCATGTTATTTGGTCTTAATTGGTGTGACACCCAAACGTCGAGCTTCTGTTTGAATCCAGCTTTGCGCAGATGGTTTAAAACTGTGTAATGGTGGATCTTCGAGGATCGTTGATCTTCGAGGTGCATCTTTAATGTCAAATAGACCTGAACGGAATCGACGAAACCAAAATTGGACTTAATTATCGGGACCACAATTCACAATTTCAGTAGCTTAGCTTGCATTTTCGCCTCTATCAAAGGAAAACTGTAAAATAAATCGAATTTTCTCTTTGTTGACCTTACAACTGAATGGACCAAACCAAAAACACCAAAATAATTTTTTTAAGGTGAAATATCACCTTGACAGTGCGCATAAATTTAAATTTTTTGATCGATTCTTGACAAAATATCAATCAGTACACCCATCTAGCGAATAAATAATGGATTTCTTTTTCCCAACCTACTTTACAGGTATCGGGTGTTTTTTTCAGAGTGATAGAACTCTCAATGGAGATAACTGTGATTTGACAGAAGGTACAAGCCATTTTGTTTTGACATTTCTGTTCAATAATCATTGACAAATTATCATGGAAAGATTCACGCCGCAACAACTTCTGCAAGTTGTTGAAATTTATTTTCAAAATCAATGTTCTATTCGCCAAACTTATAGAGCACTTCATGAAATTTATGGTTTACATAATCGTAAGTCATAGTGTTAATGATGATCCAGATTTGTCTATTAGTCGACGTTCACAACAGGTTGGACTCTGTGAATCACCACATGGGAAATGTTGCGTAAAGTTCTTGGTCTACACCCATACAAGATCCAACTGGTTCAATAACTAAAGCCACTTGACCATAATAAGCGTCGTTTGTTTGCTGATTGGGCCCTACAACAGCTTGAAGTTGATCCACTTTTTTATAGTAAAATTGTGTTTAGCGATGAAGTTCATTTCTGGTTGAATGCCTATGTAAAGAAGCAAAATTGCCGTGGAGTGAAAACAATCCTCAAGATGCAGGTTCCGTTGCATCTGGAAAATGCACTGCATGGTGTGCTCTACAGGCTGGAGGCATCATCGGTCCATATTTCTTTAAAAACGATTCTTGAGCTAATGTTAGAGTGAATGGTGCTCGTTACAGATCGATGATCAATGATTATTTGTTTTAAAATTTGAATGGTATCGACCCAGAAGTGTTTTGGTTCCAACAATATGGTGCTACATTGCTGCTACCGTAACAATTGATTTATTGAGAGGAAAATTTGGCGATAACATTATATCGAGAAATGGTCCAATTAATTGACCTCCAAGATCATGCGACATAACTTCACTGGATGATTTTCTTTGAGGTTATGTCAAGTCATCGGTTTATGCTGATAAACCAGAAACAATAGACGCTTTGGAAGCCAAAATAACTCGTGTTATTGGTGAAATAAGGCTTCAATTACTCGAAAAAGTGGACGAAAATTGGTCTGGTCGAATGCGGTTCCTCAGAGCTAGTCATGGTGGACAAATGCTGGAAATTAATTTTAAAACATAAATATCATAAAATTATATTTCAAATAAAAAACAATTTGGCTTCAATCTTAATTTAAATTTGTTTTATTTCGACTTAAAGTTCTATCATTCTAAAAAACACCTGATATTTACAATTATTTATACAACCGTTATACTTAATATCGACCAGATACTTTTTCAAATAATTTATTGCACTTTACCGTTTTATCACTCATCGTCTTGAATATTAAATACCATCATTTAAGGTACTTAGTAATTCTACAAATAATAACATGTCTTGAAAAAGATGACATAACGCTGGGAATTTATTTGGACCTTTCCAAGAATTATGATTCTGCAGATCATCAAATTTTATTGAAAAGATGTAAATCTACGGTATCCGAGTTAGTATGTTGAAGTGGATTCAGTCATTTTCACAAGGCAGAAAACAACATATAGAAATATGAAAAGAAAACACAGCTTTCACATCTGAAAAAAATCCCTATTACACAGGGAGTAGCAGAGTAATACTGCTGGGCTGGTACTTTTCACAATTGATGATGTAGAAATAAATTAGTCGGAGGTTGTTGAGATGACAAATTATGCAGATGACTTTAATCACATTGTTGAATCTATGAACTGGAAAGAAATCTTTTATAGAGCAGAACAAGTAATATAAACTATTAATGACTGGACCATAGATCACAATTTAAAACTCAATAATGAGAAAACACCCAAACTCTTCACCAGACCAATTTGCACATCTTACAATGACTTTCTGTGGATGTAATGGTCTCTCAACAGTTACATGAAGATAACTGCACCAGATGCGACAATTTTACTTGTTTACATAGCCACCGAGTGAAAAATGTGCTTCGCCGCTGAAGAAAATTCGATGCGAAAATTCGTCATTCAAACCTTGTTGTTCAAGCAGCCAATCGGCATATATTCTACCCATTCTATGGTCAGCTGGCTTTAGTTATTGTATCAACTGAACCAGATGCAAAATACGCTATAGAGTGGCCCAAATGCTGTGCGCTTCGATTAATTGATGAATTTCGATCTTCTTCAACACTTTCACAGTAGAAACATTTTCGGTCGATAGTGCATTTCGATGATGTATGGGCCATAAAACATCAGTAGCAGATCCAGCTTCTTTTTTCACTGTGTTACCAATTCTTCGCTCAGATGGACGATTATGTCGACCATAATCTGCCCGCAATGCACGAGACGTACTTTCACTTACAGAATCATTGTTTTTGTACTAACGGCCGGTTTCATAAACGAAATTAAAGCCTCCTTTTTCCCAAAAAGTCTCCTTTAATGATAAAACGTGTTTCATAAACAGATTTTGAGGTTAAAGGGAACTTAAAAGCGTCCTTTATCTTAAAGTGAGAAAATCGGCCCTTTACGGCTGGAAAAGGATCCTTTAACGAGAAGCTCGACACTGCGCAGGTGCTCGATAAACACGAAAACAGTGGACATAACCTTGTTCAGTCACATTTACCCATTTTGTTTAATTTCAGCGTACTACGAAATATGTTGCAACAAATGTTGAATGCTGATTTTAGTTCTACTTCTTCATCAAATGATAAAGAAATAATTGTGAGAAAACCAAAAATTTACAGGAGAGACATTTTTCCACGTTAGATGATCTAGATTTCTTCTATCGTTTTTGCCTGACAAAACCAACTGTTTAATCTCTGCTTCAAAAAATTGCAGATCAATTGTACTTCCCATTCAACAGGTAAACAAATTTCGATGTATTATTTTGTTGATATAATTTAATGTATACCAAATCATTAAATTGACAATTCTCAGAGGCAGCTGTATTGAACCGATGAACCAACTACTTTTGACATTTTGACATATCTGTATATTTTGTTATGTTTCCACTTGTGTGAAGATGAAGTAATACTTCAGAACACCAGTCGCAAAAAGGTATAAACATTTCAAATTTTTGATTCCTAAAAACTTGTTTTAATTCTTATATCCCCTGTTCATCGGAGGCCACTAGCAGAGCAAGAGCGCCATCCTCGTACATCCAAGCTTATCTGTTCTATCATATACACGGATTATGTTTCATGAAATATGAAAAGCATTATATATTGAACACTTCGGGGCATATTTTACGGTATCTCGAAAATTATTAGGGCCTAAATCATTTTACGGTATGGAGAGGTGAACTGCTGGACGCATTAAAGTAAGAGTTATGGTAATTGAATTGGGTGTACTGTGTCAAAGCGGTCAGAACACAAGAGATCCCGCGTCCTATGCCTAAATTATCCTGGCTTCCACGGTTTTTTTTATCGTCCCGAAGGACACACTCCGTTTTTTCCCGATACTCCATATGGCCCTCTCTTGAGATATTCGAACAAACAATGGGAGATTATCTTTGTCGTACGAAGGAGTATTTATGTTATTTGTTTCGTTATGAGGAGAAAGCTTTGAGATTCGAAAAGTTGGTCTGTTTACATGGATACCCTGTACGTTGAATTCATTAACTTCCAGCTGGTAAATTTCTTTTCGAAAGATTATTTCGTTAGGTATCCCTGAAGAGAAGAATTCCTTCATTTTACATTTTCCTAGGAAAAATATAAAGGCTGGACCACCTGGAGTTTGCATTTTGAAGTAATGTTTATTTCGAGTCTGGCAACACTTTGACATTAACGAAATGAGTCGATTTAAACTGAAAAAACTGGAAAATTTTAAAAATTAATTTCCAAAGTGGTGAATCTTCTATTCAAACTGCCTACGTTTTACGTGGAGAATTCAACAGAGATTAAATGACCCGCGGCAATTTGTGGATCGATTTGTGAATACGAGTTATGTTGGCTTCCAAAGCGTCTATTGTTTCTGGTTTATCAGCATAAACCAATGACTTGACATATCCCCAAAGAAAATCATCCAGTAGAGTTATGTCGCTTGATCTTGGAGGCCAATTAATTGGACCATTTCTCGAAATAATGTTATCGCCCAATCTTTCTTTCAATAAATCAATTGTTACGGTAGCAGCATAAGGTGTAGCAACATCTTGATGGAACCAAAACACTTCTGGGTCGATATCATTCAAATTTTGGAACAAATAATCATCGATCATCAATCTGTTACGAGCACCATTCACTCTGTAACATTAGCTCCAGAATCGTTTTTAAAGAAATATGGACCGATGATGCCTCCAGCGTGTAAAGCACACCATACAGTACATTTTTCAGGATGTAATGGAACCTGCAGAACTTCTTGAGGATTGTTTTCACCGCATATATGGCAATTTTGCTTGTTAACATAGCCGTTCAACCTAAAATGAGCTTCATCACTAAACACAATTTTACGATAAGAAAGTGGATCATCTTCATGCTGTTCTAGGGCCGAATCAGCAAACAAACGACGCTTATTATGGTCAAGTGGCTTCAGTTCTTGAAACAGTTGGATCTTGTATGGGTATAGACCAAGGTCTTTACGCAAAATTAGACAAATCTGGATCATCATTAACACCATGACTTACAGCAGCGATATTTTCTTATGTATGTACAGTTCTTTGTCTTGTTGTTGTTGATGCATCGAATAGAGAAAATGTTGTCCGAAATCTATCCATAGTTCGACGAATAAGCTGCTCTGGTGGACGATTATGTAAACTTATTTATTTATTATTATTATTATTTATTTAAATATTTTAAAATTAGCCTTCTACATATTTAATTTAAAAAAATTATATTTAATAATTATAACTTCAGAAATTAAATTAAATATATGTCATATAAGTACCACTTATATCAAACGACATATAAAATAAACATTCATTATAAGACATCCAAATGATATAATAAAATTCAATAAATAAAAATTGTTAACCAAAATCTTTTATGATGAAATTCTTAAGATTATGTTAAACATTTTTTAAAGATATCTGTTTTCATATGATTGATCAGCAGAAAAAAAATTTTGTCTACTCAAAATATTTAATTTATAGGATTTTAGTTAATAATTTATATTTATTGGATTTTGTTATATCATTTGGATGTCTTATAATGAATGTTTATTTTATATGTCGTTTGGTATAAGTGGTACTTATATGTTATTAATTTAATATAATTTCTGAAGTTATAATTATAAAATATAACTTTTTGAAATTTAATATGTAGAAGGCTAATTTTAAAATATATAAATAATTTTATATCTTTCTATCAAGTATTAACCTCTATTTATGTTATTTTATGCATAATATTTAATTTTTTGGTTTCCTTAACATTCTTTATATAGATATTCCTTGTGCTATAACAGAGGCCGTTAAATTGCCTTTCAATCTTTATTATTTATTTGTAGTTAACATTACACTCCATGTAAATTTTTCAGTATTCATTCAACAGAAGCTTTTTGAATTGTTGAAAGGTGAGTAAATATTTGTTGTTGATTGATGTTATATTTTATTGAATATGAATTAATTGAGTACTGACGAAGCAAATTCTCTCTTAAAACTTGTTTTTCAGTAATGTTTTTACATACCTTGAGATTTTATAGAAAGTAACTTAGTTATATATCCAATAATATTGAATATTCTAAGTAAGCTAGTTTTATGATGAAATTCTTAAGATTATGTTAAACATTTTTGAAAGATATCTGTTTTCATAAGATTGATCAGCAGAAGCAAAATTTTGTCTACTCAAAATACTTAATTTATAGGATTTTGGTTAACAATTTTCATTTATTGGATTTTGTTATATCATTTGGATGTCTTAGAATGAATGTTTATTTTATATGTAGTTTGATATAAGTGGTACTTATATGACATCAATTTAATTTCATTTCTGAAATTAAATATGCAGAAGGCTAATTTTAAAATATTTAAATAATTTTATATACCTTCTATCAAGTATTAACCTCTATTTATGTTCGTTGATTATGTAAACCATAAATTTCACGACGTGCTCTGTAAGTTTGGCGAATGGAACACTGATTTTGAAAATACATTTGAACAATTTGTAAACGTTATTGCGGCGTGAGTCTTTCCATGATAATTTGTCAATGCTTACTGAACAGAGATATCAAAACAACATGGCTTCTACCTTCTGTCAAATCACAGTTATCCCTATCGAAAGTTCTATCACTCTAAAAAAACACTCGATATAATAAATACAATAAAATCGAAATAGTTATCAACGAACAATAAGACTCATAACTCCACACTGTTTCAGATGAACTGGAATTTCCAGAGTTCCTTTTTTTTGGGTTCTATTCCTCAATAGAATTTTCTACCTTCTCTTATATAAATATAAGCTGATTTCGTAGACAAATTTACTTATTCAAAATGTAAGATATACCATCCACCTGACGATTCTACTATGTTAGCGAAACGATCCTTGTATCATAATAAAATATGAGAAAATCAGAATAACGTTTTTAAGTATTATTATGTATTTGAATTTGATTCAGAAGTCTTCATCGGTAAATCTAATGTAAACATTGAAGACCATTTATAGAGACATTTGAATAACTATAGAGTAGCTCCGGTAGCAGTGCGCCAAAAAAGCGTTTATAGCAAAGCGGAGGAACGTGGAACAACCCTCAAGCAACGTCAATTTCGAACCCCTGACCATGGTGATAACTTCCTCCCTATTTCATTTTCTACCCGATCGGTTATCAAATTTCATTAATTCCATTTCAAGCGCCACGATCGTTTCCTATCAATGAATTTTCCCTCGCGAATTTTAATTAAGTTTGTATACCGGAATATCTTACGGAATTTTACTCCAATGGTGTGGTCATAAGCAGGTAGGGCTTTAAGCTTTCAGAATTTTTCCGAATTGAAAAGATAAATAATTATTCATTTTTCCGGTTATTCGAATGAAAATATTTCCCATGAAAATCCGATTAATGGTAAGTGTTTCTGACGAATTCTCAGCTCGGGATTTTAGAGGACTGTTATGACGAAATACAACTTCAGCAATGGTTAACATGAATAACTAAAGCCTACGTCATGTTGAATATAAAGGAAAGAAGTTAAAATGTCGCTACATTGATTTCTAATTAGGGAAAATCCAATAAGTCTGATTTTAGCCACAATTTTATGAATAACTAGCTTTTTACCCGCGGCTTCGCCCGCAGTGGAGTCATTAAATAAGTATGAAAGATAAAGGGTAAGGGTATAATAATAGTAAAACTTCATTACTGAAGTAGCTAAATTTGACGATTTTTTGACAAACAATTGTTTTATCTTTCGTAAAAAAATTTTTTTTTTTAAATATAAAGTACCCTATGTTACTTCTAATACCTTCAAGAGTATATGTACAAAGTTTCATGATGATCGGTTCAGTAGTTTTTGCGTGAAAGCGTAACAAACAAACTTACATTCGCATTTATAATATTACTAGCTTTTTACCCGCGGCTTCGCCCGCAGTGGAGTCATTAAATAAGTATGAAAGATAAAGGGTAAGGGTATAATAATAGTAAAACTTCATTACTGAAGTAGCTAAATTTGACGATTTTTTGACAAACAATTGTTTTATCTTTCGTAAAAAAAATTTTTTTTTAAATATAAAGTACCCTATGTTACTTCTAATACCTTCAAGAGTATATGTACAAAGTTTCATGATGATCGGTTCAGTAGTTTTTGCGTGAAAGCGTAACAAACAAACTTACATTCGCATTTATAATATTATTAGTAGGGATTAGTAGGGATATAGTAGGGATAGTAGGGATTATTATTATTATTATTATATTATTATATTATTATTATTATATTATTATATTATTATAGTAGGGATAGGGATATAGGGATATAGGGATATAGGGATAGGGATAGGGATAGGGATAGTAGGGAAGTAGGGATAGGGATAGCTTTTTACCCGCGGCTTCGCCCGCAGTGGAGTCATTAAATAAGTATGAAAGATAAAGGGTAAGGGTATAATAATAGTAAAACTTCATTACTGAAGTAGCTAAATTTGACGATTTTTTGACAAACAATTGTTTCATCTTTCGTAAAAAAATTTTTTTTTTTTAAATATAAAGTACCCTATGTTACTTCTAATACCTTCAAGAGTATATGTACAAAGTTTCATGATGATCGGTTCAGTAGTTTTTGCGTGAAAGCGTAACAAACAAACTTACATTCGCATTTATAATATTGAGTAGGGACTAGCTTTTTACCCGCGGCTTCGCCCGCAGTGGAGTCATTAAATAAGTATGAAAGATAAAGGGTAAGGGTATAATAATAGTAAAACTTCATTACTGAAGTAGCTAAATTTGACGATTTTTTGACAAACAATTGTTTTATCTTTCGTAAAAAATTTTTTTTTTAAATATAAAGTACCCTATGTTACTTCTAATACCTTCAAGAGTATATGTACAAAGTTTCATGATGATCGGTTCAGTAGTTTTTGCGTGAAAGCGTAACAAACAAACTTACATTCGCATTTATAATATTAGTAGGGATTAGTAGGGATTAGTAGGGATGTAGAAAGAAAAATTCAATTAAATCCCTTGAGCACATGTTTTCTTCCTTAGTTTTGATATGTGGATGGAGTAATTTGTTGTTTTAGAGAACAGACAGACAACTATGCAATTTTAATGATATTATTAATAATATTCACCCAAACATTAAATTAATTTTTGGAAAAGAAATTAATTTTGATTTGTATTTTGAAGCAGTGGTTATTTAGAGTCTGGTAACACATCTATCGTTAGCGTTTTGACAGAAAGACAGTTTATTATTTGACATTCACAGAATAGATCGATTTGCGCTTGAAAAAAACTAGGAAATATTAAAAATTTATTTCCAAAGTGGTGAATCTTCTGTTCAAACTGTTACAAATTTATGTGAAAAATTCAATAGATTTTTGATTGTCTCGGTCTTTACTTGACGGAAATTCATCTTCAATATAAAAAAATTTGCAATAAAAAACTCTTATCAACTTATACAAAAAATTAAGCATATACATATCCCAAACAATGCCAAATCTGTTTCTTTTGGTGTAAAAAACTTATTTCCTAGTATACCGGTCAGTGAAACCATAAAATTAGTTGATGATTTATTACTCCAAAAACGAACTAATCTTGTAAAAACAGATAGACGCCTTAAACGTTTGCCTAGATCAAAATTACTTTATGTTTAACAGCACGTTTTATCTAGACGAAGAAAGTCTAACAATGGGAAACCCAGTAAGCCCCTTGTTATCAAAAATATTCATGGATCACGTAAAAACCAATATCCAAAACTCCCATATTTTAAAGATTTCGTTTATCGGTACCGCTAGGTAGATGACATACATTCTGTCAAGAAAGTACCGGGAATTTATCGATTTAAATCTGGCGGGGCAATGAGGCAGGTAAAAATTTTTTTCCTAGGTTGGTACCACTGTCCTTAATTACTATGCCAAGCTTGAGCGGGATCTGTCCACTAGTGTGTTTGCAACAGCTAATTAAGTCAGTCGATGTCAGAGTGCGTGCCGATTTTTACTATGGGTGATTACGTTGGGCAAAGAATTTCTTCAAAGTTTTGTGTTGCAAATGAATTTTCGTGTGCCGATGCATTGAAAATGTTGCAAAAGGCCTTTGGTGATAATGCTTTATCGAAAACTCGTGCATATCAGTGGTACAGAGCCTTCAAGGACGGTCGTGAAGTGGTCGAAGATAACGTCGATAAAATTAAGGAAAGGGTGCTGGAAAACCGTCGTACTAGCTTGAGAGAGATGGCACATGATCTTAAGATATCCCACGAGTCCGCACGTACGATTTTGATTGATATTTTGGGCATGTGAATGGTGGCCGCACGACTCGTACCGAAAGACCTGAATTTTCTTCAAAAACGTCATCGCGAACAGGTTGCTTCAGACATGCTGGATCGCTGTAATTCCGATTCTACATTCATGGAACGCATTATAACTGGTGATGAGACCTGGGTCTACGAGTACGATATGCAAACAAGCCAGCAATCATCGGAATGGGTGGCAAAAAATGAGCCGAAACCGAAAAGACCACGCCAAAGCTGCTCGAAAATGAAGGTGATGCTCATTGTTTTCTTCGATATCCGTGGCGTGGTGCACTACGAATTCGTTCCAGAGGGGCAGACGGTAAACAAGGAGTATTACCTAGGCGTTATGAAACGTTTGCGTGAGCGTATCCGTAAGAAGCGGCCAAATTTGTGGGCGAACAACTCATGGATTTTGCATGACGATAACGCGCCTTCTCACCGAGCTACGATTGTGACTGACTTTCTCGCCAAAAACTCAACAAACGTGCTTCAGCAACCACCGTATTCGCCGGATTTGGCTCCCTGCGACTTTTTTCTCTTCCCAAAACTAAAATTGCCCCTTCGTGGCACCCGTTTTGAGTCGATTGAAGCCATAAAACAAAATTCGGCGCGAGAGCTAAAGTCCATCCCGGAAAGCGCCTATAAAAAATGTTTCGATAATTGGAAGTGCCGTTGGCATAGATGTATTGGAGCAAATGGAGCCTATTTTGAAGGTGACCCAATAAATTTTGATGATTAAATGTAAAAATGTTGTTTTTATTGAAAATTCCTGGTACTTTCTTGACAGAGTAGTAATTTGTTTATTTGATGGCAAAAATAGACAACTTGGTTCATTTTTGGAATCTATCAATAAATTGTATCCAACAATTGAATTCACACAGGAAGATGAAGTAAATAATAGCATCAATTTCTTAGATTTAAGAATCAACAAAATTAATAATAGACATGACTTTTCCATATACAGAATACCTACACATACAGATGGTACGATTCATTATACTTCAAACCATCCATTTTCACAAAAATTGTCAGCTTATAACAGTATGCTTTATAGATTGGTTAACATACCCATGACGAAAGAAACTTTTGATAAAGAGTATAGAACCATTAAACAAATAGCTTTCAATAATGATTTTAATCCGTTAATTGTAGACAATTTACTTGATAAAATAAATAACAAGAAAGTAATTTCACTTGTATATCCAAACTTTCAAAATTCAAACGAAACCAAATTTATTTCATTAACTTACATAGGCCAAAAATCTGAAAATATTGCTAGATATTTAAAGAAAAAAGAAAAATATAACATCTCTTTTAAAACTATTAATTCTTTAGGCAGCTCAATAAAAAATAATAAAGACGTCATTCCTAAAAACAAAAAATCAGGAGTTTACAAGTTAACATGTAGTGATTGCCCATGTGTATATGTGAGACAGACAGGCCGTTCATTCCAAACAAGGATACGAGAACATGAAAAATGTTACATTAATAATAAACCGAATTCAACTTATGCCAACCATTTGTTAGAGACTGGCCATAATTTTAATATGAACTATGAAATATAACATATCGAAAACAAAAGTCAGAAACTAAATCTGTTAGAAACTTTAGAGGTCAATAGGTATAATAAAAGACAAATTTTATTGAATGATCTAATAGATTTAAACAGATCCCCCCTACTTCCTTTGCATTAAATAATACGGATGATAATTTATTTTGTGTTTTGAAAGCAGTATTAACATCTAATTTTGAAGAACTATTGGCCACTTTTTGACTTATGCTACCGAAGAACGATAAAGAAATGAATTTTTTGTTTTCCTTAGTTTTTATTATGATATAAATTTCGTTTATAGCTAATTTAGATTGTTTCTGTCGAATTAGATCATCTTTTATATTGAGGTTGAAATTGTTTGTTCGCGGCTATGGATTTAATAGTTTGGACGTCAGACAAAATTTATCCCATAATAAAAACTAAAGAAAACAAAAAATTAATTTGTTAGTCGTACTTCGGTAGCATAAGTCAAAAAGTGGCCAATAGTTTTTCAGAATTAGATGTTAATATTGCTTTCAAAATACAAAATAAATTATTCCTATTATTTAATGCAAAGGACCCAACTCCAAAAATACATAAATCGGGAGTTTATGAGTTATCTTGTTCGACGTGCAGTAATAAATATATAGTACTGACGAGACTTTCCTTCTAGACGAGGTTCAACGAACATAAGATGAATTTCATTAAAATTAACCAAATTTTACTTTGGCATCTCATTGTTTAGAAAACGGCCATTTTTTTTCGACAATAGATAAACTTAAAATTTTACATTTGAAATCAAAAGTAAAAAAACTTGATTATTCAGAATCAGTTGAAATTTTCAAATTAGTTCACAATAAAAATAATGTAAAAATAATGAATGTGTACGGATCTATGTAAATCCAAAATTTTTGAGATATTCAAATAAGTAACATTTGTTTACCAATCTTCTTTGACGTGCCGACGTTCTAATGGTTGTTAAGCGTCCTCTCATTTTAAACCTTTTTTAACCTGTTTTTATTACCTCTTCCACCTCTGTATATTCATAAATACCCTGTTCTGCTTGTTGAGTCTTCAGTTGTCTGAAGATGGGATAGTTGATTACCGAAACTCGAGTCACAATTAATATGTAAAATATAATTTATTGGTAGTAAAACATAGTAATTTCTACAACTTGTTTTAATTATATTCTCATTTATTTTTACAAATATCAACAATAAAGGCCTCATCTCAATATGAGTCAGAAATACAACAATCATTAATTAGGAGTGTGAACTATGGAAATAGAAAGTTCTGCATATCGAGACAGTGTATCATATATATGTACAACAATTTTATGCTCAAACAAACTCGATAAGATTTTGTTGATCACAGGGGCAAATTGCAGACATGCGCACGTTTCAAATTTGTTGGTTTTCATCAGTGCAATGAATGCCAGCGACTACAAAGCTCTCCAGTATCTATATTCGCTAAACACAGAGACACTAAGGTATTGATCGTTCGCTAGCGCCATCTAGGATATGTAAACATACATACAAGACATACCTTTGCGAGTTAATTGAAGTCAAGAAATGTTTTCCCGATATTTTCACGTTGCAAACGCAGAAAAAACTTTCCTCATGGTTATTTAAATATAAGAATGTTTAAAAACACGCCGATATTTCACTCAATTCACAGGATTCTTCACGAACAACACACTTCTTACATAGTGAATCAAAGTTTTGTGATAATTCAAATTTTTGAAATGAATAATTGAAGATATCTAAAAAGACGCTGAGAACCCAAGTGACCAAAATGCAACATCGATGCCAAAGTGCGGATTTCAGCAGATATCAGGTGTTTTTTTAAAGTGATAGAACTTTCGATAGGGAGAACTGTGATTTGACGGAAGGAAGCAGCAATGTTGTTTTGACATTTCTGTTCAGTAAGCATTGACAAATTATCATGGAAAGACTCACACCGCAACAACGTTTACAAATTGTTGAAATTTATTTTCAAAATCAGTGTTCTATTCGCCAAACTTATAGAACACTTCGTGAAATTTATGGGTTACATAATCGTCTATCAGAACAGCTTATTCGTCGAACTATCGATAGATTTCGGACAACATTTTCTCAACTCAATGCAACAACAAGACAAAGAACTGTACGTACAGAAGAAAATATCTCTGCTGTAAGTCATAGTGTTAATGATGATCCAGATTTGTCTAATCGTCGACGTTCACAACAAGTTGTACATCCACCACATGGAGAATTTTGCGTAAAGATCTTAGTCTACACCCAAACAAGATCCAACTGGTTCAAGAACTAAAGCCACTTGACCATAATAAGCGTCGTTTGTTTGCTGATTGTGCCCTAGAACAGCTTGAAGGTGATCCACTTTTTAATCGTAAAATTGTGTTAAGTGATGAAGCTCATTTCTGGTTGGTCGGCTATGTAAGCAAGCAAAATTGCCGTATATGGAGAGGAAACAATCCTCTAGAAGTTCTGCATTGCAACCTGAAAATTGCACTGTATGGTGTGCTTTACACGCTGGAGGCATCATCGGTCCATATTTCTTTAAAAACGATGCTGGAGCTAATGTTACAGTGAATGGTGCTCGTTACAGATCGATGGTGAATGATTATTTATTTAAAAATTTGAATGGTTCATACAAGATTATGCTACACCTCGTGCTGCTACCGTAACAATTGATTTATTGAAAGAAAGATTTGGCGGTTACATTATTTCGAGAAATGGTCCAATTAATTGGCTTCCAAGATCATGCGACAGAACTCCACTGGATTATTTTCACTGGGCTCAAGTCATTGGTTTATGCTGATAAACTAAAAACAATAGACGCTTTGGAAGCCAACATAACTAGTGTTATTGCTGAAATAAGGCCTGAATTACTCGAAAAAGAGGTCCAAAATTGGTCTAGTCGAATGCGGTTTCTCAGAGCTAGTCGTGGTGGACATATGCCGGAAATTATTTTCAAAGCATAAATGTCATAAAATTATCTTTCAAATAAAAAAAATTCTGCTTCAATCTTAATTTTAATGTGTTTTATTTCAATTTAAAATTTGAAACTGAAGTAAAATACCGAAGAGTGGTTGTTGAAATCTTCATATTTGACTAAGAATTATTGAATTGAATAGTTTTTATTTGATTCAATATACAATTACAATATGATAATATCCTTGACATAATATCTGACTACTCGAAAAAGCATATTGCGGGCACCCACAAACGGCGTGCAATCCCTATAACTACACTGCTCAAAAATTGAAGTGGATATTCTCGAGAAAACTGGCTTTTTACGCCTTAGTACAATTTTCAGGATTACTCTACATATCATGTGGAGAAACGTATGTTTACACATATACCTAATATGATTCTAATAACACTGAATGGCTCAATTAGGTGCTGTGTAGTATCAGTTGTCATTAGTTTAACATGCGTTCAGAGGCCGTCGAACTTAAACAATGAGTGTGTTGGATAAACGAAGGTTTAACTCAACAAGAAGTTGCTAACCGTCTCCGGTTTTCGCCAAAGTATACTTCGTAGAGCGTGGAATCACTATCGTATTAACAGAAATGCTGCATATACTCTTGGGGATGGAAGAGCAAGGGCTACAACTATCGGACAAGATTGGCCAATACTGTTAATTGCACGACGAAAATTGCTTATTCTGGCAAGTTACCGGTGGGATAGTTTCTCTTCAAACAATCCGTAATAGGTTGCACAGTTTCGAATTGAGGGCAAGAAGATTTACAACGCATCCACGATTAAGCAGGGAGCACCGGGCTGCGAAGCATCGCTGGGCTCTTGAACATGAGAACTGGAACGCGCACAGATGGAGTCCAGAAATCGACTGTATCAGTCTGATAGGCGTATGTTGGTGTGGCGAGAACAGGGTCCATGGTATAATGAACATTTCATGACGCCAACAGTTATTTTCGGTAGCAGCTCATTGTACGTTTATGAAGCCATTTGTTTTAATGGGCGCACATATCTTATTACCCTCATTAACGCGGTATAGTATCGTGATTTGAAAAATCATTGTTTCCTTCGCGGTAGCCATTGGCGACAAGTTAACGTTAATCGACGATAATGCTCGTTCACACCAGTCAAGAATTGATAACGGCCTCATAGAAATGCATGACATTAACCGAATAGATTGGCCTGCTACCTCTCTAGACCAAAATTGTCCCGAACAAGTCTGGTTGGCAATATCACAGCAATTACACCGCTTACCTGTAGACATTACAACAGCTCGCCAATGCTTTGACGGACATTGGGCAAACCATTTCTGAATCTTTGATTGATAACTTCATTGACAAAATGCAAAATGTGTTTCTAACAGAAGGAAACTTTTTTCAAGCCTGCAGACTCCACCAGGTCAGAATTTCCATTTGGTTTATTTCTCTACTATGTTGTCGCTCTAAAGGAGTGTTGCCATTTCAGGCAGGTTAGCCGTATGTAGACAACTAAATTAATACATCAGTACATATACAAAATAGCTTTTTTATTTCCCTTTATTTATATTATGTAAACAAATTATCCACGTCAATTTTTGAGCAGTGTATGTTTCTTACTCTGAGGATTAAATAGACATAACCATTTTTCATGTCCTCCACCGAATGAAAATTTGGAATATTCCTTTATTCCTTGACGATTCACTAGTTTTATCACTTCGTGACCCTGAACTGAAAAGGAGGTACAAGATCAAACAACACCTATCAAGCGGTCTGGCAGTCATCGTTAAACTGGGCAAACTGCGAACGGTAATATTGACAAAAAGATAACGGGCAAATTGGACTGAGCCGTCCTCCCACATTTGGCACCTACGCGAAAGGGTTTTGCGGAAATCACATGTTTACATTCATCTGACCGCAAACAGACATGTTTATATTGTTTTGCGGGAGCGATAACGCTGATTTGTGGCCCTTCGGTTTGCCTCGCCTAGTTCTGGATATAATAGATGGCGCTAATTCGTGTCTGGTGTCCGTTCGTCAGGCTCTCAAGTGATATTTTCATCAAGGCATGCCTTCTGGAAAAACTACTACCTATGCCATAGTTTCATTGGTGGTTGATCAGGGGTGCCAGAGGAAAGGAAGGGGGTCGATATAAAGGGTGAGGCATCTAGAGTTAGCATTTTGAAGTAGTTGTTATTTCAAACAAGCTTCTGTCATTCGTGTTATGGCAGAAACTTAGTTTAATACTTGACATTAACGAAATGGGTCGATTTCCATTTAAACAAAACTGAGAAATATTGAAAATTTTGGTATTCATATGACATTCACGTCTTTCTTGATTTTTTGCATCCGATTCGAGTTGTTTACTTTCTTTCACTTTGTTGTTGAGAAAAAGTTATTATTCCTGAATTTGAAATGCCTCATTCTAACATTTAAATAAGTGATATGGTTTTCACGTATGAACATGCTAACTTATCCTGATCGTCAACTTCTTTCTCATGTGACGTTCAATCAAGTTTTCAGACGATTGAGGAAAACCGGTTCCTTAAGAAAAAACGCTCGTGATACTGGACGTCCAGGATCTGTAAGTACTCCAGAAATTGAAGAGCAAATTCTAAATATTACTGATGATGAAATATTACTGATGACTGAAAATCCCGGTACAAGTGTAAGAAGAATTTCAACGGAAGTAGTAATAAGTGGCTCCTTGTGTAGAGAACTATGCATCAACAACTTCTCCATCATTAAAACAAATTGTAGAAATTACTATGTTTTACTACCAAAAAATATATATTACACATTTTCTTGTGACTCGAGTTTCGGGAAATAAACTATCCCATCATCAGACAACTGAAGACCTAACAGTGGTACAGTGGTATTTAAACAAAAGTGATAAATATTTTGAATATTTCAACAGATTCTGGCTAACACCTAATAGTGGTACAGAGGTTTACAATCGGAACGTGATAAAAATCCGGGTTAAAAAAGAGGGGCCTTCTAACAGATATCGGAATGTCGCCAATCGACAAAGAAGGTTGTTAAGCAGATGGTACCCATTTAAATATCTCAAATAATTTTTGGGGTAACATAGCTCCGTACAGTCATTCATTATTTTTACATTATTTTGTTGTATCTCTCAAATATTTGGAGTTACAAAATTCCATACAGTCATTCATTATTTTTTACATTATTTTTATTGTGAACGAATTTGAAAATTTCAATAATCAAGTTTCTTTTCTTTTGAATCTACATGTAAATTTTTTTTTCCTCAAGATTTTCTTTTGTCGAGAGGAATTACTGTTTTGTAAAGAATGAGTGGCAAAAGTTGAATTTTTGTTTACTTTTCATTGAATTCATTTTATGTTCGTTGAAAAAGGTTTTAAATAGATGTTACTTTTTAAATATCTCAAATATTTTCGATTTACATAGCTCCGTACAGTCATTCATTATTTTTACATTATTGTTATTGTGAACTAATTTGAAAATTTCAACATATTCTAGATAATCGAGTTTCTTCCCTTTTGATTCTACATGTAAAATTTTAAGATTATCTATTGTGGGAAAGGAATATCCAAAAGTTAAATTTTGTTTATTTTTCCTGAAACTCATTTCATGTTCGTTGAACCTCGTCTTGAAGGAATGTCCTGTTTGTCCTATATATTTATTATTGCACGTAGAACAAGATAACTCATAAACTCCTGATTTATGTATGTTTGGAGTAGGGTCCTTTGCGTTAAATAATACCGATGATAATTTGTTTTGCGTTTTGAAGGCAATATTGACATCTGATTTCGAAAAACTATTGGCCACTTTTTGACTTATGCTACCAAAGTACGACAGAAAAAAGAATTTTTTATTTTCTTCGGTTTTTATGATGGGATAAATTTTGCTCATAGCTATTTTAAATAGTTTCTGTCTTTTTCATCGAACATAAAATGAATTTAATGAAAAGGAAACCAAAATTCAACTTTTGCCACTCATTCTTTAGAAAACAGTAATTCCTTTCGACAAAAAAAAATCTTAAGAAAAATTTACATGTAGATTCAAAAGAAAAGAAACTTAATTATTGAAATTTTCAAGTTCTTTCACAATAAAAATAATGTAAAAAATAATGAATGACTGTATGGAGCTTTGTAAATCCAAATATTTGAGATATACAACAAAATAATGTAAAAATAATGAATGACTGTACGGAGCTATGTAACCCCAAAAATTATTTGAGATATTTAAATGGGTAAAATCTGCTTAACAACCTTCTTTGTCGATTGCCGACATTTCGATATCTGTTAGAAGGCCCCTCTTTTTTAACCCGGATTTTTATCACGTTCCGATTGTAAACCTCTGTACCACTATTAGGTGTTACCAAGAATCTGTTGAAATATTCAAAATATTTATCACTTTTGTTTAAATACCACTGTACCACTGTTAGGTCTTCAGTTGTCTGATGATAGGATAGTTCATTTCCCGAAACTCGAGTCACAAGAAAATGTGTAATATATATTTTTGGTAGTAAAACATAGTAATTTCTACAATTTGTTTTAATTATGATCCACTACCAAATAGTAATGGCTGAAACAATTCAGTAACTTCTCTATCCATTCCATATTGAACGCGTGCAAGCTCTTAATCCTCCTGATCATCAAACCAGAAGGGACATTCTGTCAATGGATTTTAACAAAGATTGCTGAACATCCGCATTTTACTTCTACTATCCTTTCGACTGATAAAGCCGGCTTTACCAAAGATGGAATTTTCAACTTTCATAATATATGGGTGGATAAAAATTCACACACCATTCATGAATCCAGGCATCAACAGCGTTTCATTATAAATATCTGGCTAGGGATTTTAGGAGATCGTTTATAAGCACCAGTAGTTTTACCACGGAATTTAAACTTAACTTTCTTCAAAATATCTTGCCCGATTTTCTAGACGTGGTACCTTCAAATCAGTGGATGAATATTTGATTTATGCAAGATAAAGAGCCCCCACATTATACACGTGGTGTTAGGGAACATTTAGATCAAAAGATTTCCCAGAAGATGGATTGGACGAGAAGGCCCAGTGCTATGGCCCGCAAGATCTCCCGATTTGAATCCTTTAGATTTTTGTATTTGGGGTTATTTGAAAAGTTCAGTGTATGCAACATCAGTGAATAACACCGAAGAGTTGCAACATCGGATTGAACTATCCTATCAAACGATTCGAACACAACCACGTCTTTTCGAAAGAGTACATAATTCCTTCATGCGATGATGTACTTCCTGCACTGAAATGGGCGGTGGTCATATGGAACATCTGTAAAACACTAGAAGTTAAAAATAAATGGAATATCGTCTATAATTTATCGTATTTGGTTGCGCTAGTAGTAAATACGTTGCAAACCGAATATCGCTCAAATTTCCAAAACGGCTGATTTACGGACCCATGTTTATACGAAACTTTTTACTTATTTTGAGGTCTATAATTAGCTACCAAGATATTGAAACGTTGTTTTTAACATCCGGTATATGTCTTTGAAGTGAACAGTATTATCTAATGCATGAAATTTATTTAAATTAAATCTGGAAGGTTTATGAGAATTAATCCAGCTAATATCTGTAATAAATAATTACCATTACAAAAATAATTCAAATATATGAATCCATTACAGTATATACGAAATATTAGAAAGCCAGGATGACGTTCAGAGTTGCAAGCTATTGTTTATGCGAAAATATTGTGATCAAAATACTAACCGTCGTTATAAGGGGACGATTTATCGTTAAAATGAGTCGCTTTAAGCCTCTGGTCGCTGAAACCGAAGTCATAGCACGCCTATATGTTTGAGAGCAAACTGAAGACTAAAAACGGTTAGCTGCCAAAAACAAAATCGAGGATTTTAATGAGCATTCTTGAAAGGTTACTTGAATTAGAATAGTCCGTCACTGCTCAAGCGTTTATACATTTTTCGAAGATAAACTTTATCGCTTTCGTAAGTAGTCCAACACAGTATTTGCTTTCTTTCGCGCCATTCACAACTGAACGAGCAAATTGAAAATCGTAGGTGAGAGATAAAACAGGAAATCAATCTTCACAAAATAACATTCACTCCTCTGAGCTTCCGATATCAGCAGTAGACAACTTGGGAAATGCAACTGAATCAGCTCTCAGAAGTACAACCTACATAAACCCTGACGATCCAGTTCCTCGTAACTGCTTTTATAGAATATTGGTTTTCTCAGTTCGCAGCATGCAGCTTCCGCTGTAAAAACTTTAATTTACATCGCTGGTCCGACTCATCCCTAAAAATTCAACAGTCACATCTGTTTGTGAACCTCTGTAAGGCTCCCTATTAATTTAAAACTTTTTATGGCTCGTCTTGTAAGTTTGACTCAACAAGGCGGCACATTTGATTCAAAGTTGGGCTTGTTGACATTAACATTAATGAAGTATATAACCGAAGAATTAAAGCAACATCTTTTATGCATGTTGTTGGAAACTCATTTGATTCGTTGACCCAGTGAACGCCGAAAGTTTCGCGCCGTGTTCGATTCGAAATTGAATTGAAATTCATATTAGGTAGAGTTTGCGAAGTTGATGATAGGGAAGGTGTTGGTAGAGTTTTCTCTATACCGGGTGATAACAGATCTTTGAAATCTTGGTTCTATTCTTATCATGAGGCCTTGCTTGGGAAGAATAATATCTATTAGGTTTTTCTGTGTTCTGAGTCACGTAGGTTATTATTATTTTTACAAATGATCTTTCTAGTGTCTCCAATACATTAAACATAATTGAGTTCATTCCTTACCGAGTTTTATCTTTCTGGTAAGTTAAAAATTGTTTTCGTGATTTATTCGAAAATATACATACAGGGTGACCCAGGGGTACCTAAATGGACCATAACTTCGTTTCTATTCAAGCTATCGACTTGGTTGTTTTTTCCGAACGATAAGTGATATAATCCACATATCCTAAAAATATTTTCATTCACTTATAGGATGTCTGAAAATGAAATACATACATAGGTTTGGTTTTTTTAAATGGCCCAAATTTGATATCGGTGTTCTATCGCCTACTACATTGTTTTTGAAATGACAAATAGCAAATTGAATTAACTCGATTTTTTTAATAGCAACTTCCTGTATTTTATTACACCATTGCATGACATTTTGTAAGAGCTTTTCGTAGATATAAGGTTTGTGGAGTCTACTTCGTGAAATTCTTGAAATAAATTCCAAAATAAAAAATGTGAATGGTTTTAGTAGAATCTAGTAGAACGTTGTCGTAAAATAGAAAAAATGTTTTCGAAATTGTAATAGCAGTGTTTGAAAAATAGTGGTGATAGAAACATGAGAATATCAAGAAGCAAACAATTATAATGACAAGAACATGAAGCGGTGAATAACAGAAAACCATGTGGAAACAATATTGAGGAAAGCCTTCTTATAAATGTTCAAATAGGTCGCCATCACTTTCCACACAAGCTGCTAATCTTGTAAATGAGCGTCGAACTCCAGCAAGTGTTGCTCCATCAATTGAACAGAAGGCATCCGTGGTCCTTTTCTTCATATCATCTGCAGTTGTCGATCGATCTCTGAAAACTCTGAATTGTCGAACTATCCTATGGTTATGCACTGGAGCACCATCCTGCTGCAACCACATGGTTCTTCGGGTATGCAGGTCCAGTTCAAGTTGAAATTCGCGAAGAAAATATGAATAGCGTTCACCATTCAGTACATTATCGAAGAGGTAAGGTCCAATAACGTGATGTGCAAGATATCCTCCCCAAACATTGAGCGACCATCGGTTTTGGTGATCAACTGTTCTCAAGCAATGAGGATTTTCGACTCCATTATAACGCATATTATGTGTGTTGACCGACCCACTGCTTTTAAACGTTGCTTCATCGGAAAACAGAATGTTGTTTAAAATATTATAATCGTCAATCATGCCATTAATTTCCATACAAAACGCAACTCTATTAGCAAAATCACTACCATACAGCTCTTGATGTAGGTTCAGATGAAAAGGCTAGAACTTATGCTTCAATATTAATCAATTCACACTACTTAGTGAAATATCTGTTTCAGCTGCTATTTCCCATTCTCCTGTAGCATCAATAAAATCTATAGTTCATCCACCTCATTAAGTCGACAACCAATAATTTCTCTTTTAGGATAGGAAACATTAACAGTGAGTTCAAATCGATCTCTCAACCTTTGGAATTAAACCACCTGTGGAGTTCTTGCTTCCGGATATTTTTCATGGCAGATTATGTGTGCTAATAAAACATTTCAATCAGCTTTGCCAATATAGTAAACCATTTCTAATTCTTAGCGTGTAAAATTCACGTTTTTACTAATTGAGTGAATATTTTATTACTTCAAATTTAAGGACTTAAATGATAAGAATACTTTATATTTAGGCCTTTAATTCAAAACTGAAGGTATCATTCTCTGTATACATTTGAAGCATCTCCCGAACATGTGTTAATAAATAGCAATGTTTCAGATTTTACGACAACGTCCTACTGGATTCTTTGAAAACCAACTTCTACATATTATCTTATTTTGAAATTTATTTCACAAAGTAGACACCACAAACCTTATATCAACGAAAAACTCCTACGAAATAACCTACAATGGTGCAATAATATACAGGTTGTTGCATTTGAAAAAACCGAATTCAATATATAATTTGTCCTTTAAAACCAATGTAGCAGGCGATAGAACACAGACATCGAATTCTTGCCCATTTCAAAAGATGCGCAGAAGCTACGAGAATCGACAGGAAAAAAGATGATTGAATTATGTTGAACGGTTCCGAAGTAAGGACTTTTTCTGTGGGTCTACACAGGACGTCATTTCGACGCATAAATTGACCTAGGTCAAAAATTAATGCAGATAAGTCATTTTAAGTGCGTTTTATCAACAATTGAATGGCAAATCCAAAGATGTATGAAAAATAGGGGGTTGCCATTTAAAAAAAACCGAACCTATGTATGTATTTCATTTTCGTACATCCTGTATGTGGATGAAATTATTTTCAGGATGTGCGGATTGTGCTACCTATCGTTTGAAAAAAACAATCAAGTCGATAGCTTGAATAGAAACGAAGTTATGCACCATAAACTTCTGTACATCTTTTGCATCCTGGGCCACACTGTATAAATATCTGAAAAGAGAATCAATCAAAACAAATAATTGTGTATTATTAATTGTCTATTCTTGATTTCGAGAATATTATATAATTTTGGAATAGACTCAGAAAAAACAACATCAACACAAACAATATCTACAAATAAGAAAAATCTGGAGTCAATTTTGGCTAAAAACAAAGATTGTTTGAATATTGGAGAAAGAAGTGGCATATACAAATTGTTTTGTAATGAGTGCTCTGCTTTTTATATAGGTCAAACAATTTAAGAGTAGACGTTCAATCAATTTAAGAGTAGACGAACATAAAAAATTTCATACTGCAAAATAAAACATCTACTGGTTTTTCTGCTAATTTTATAAAAGAAAACCACTCCATAGACTTCGGTAAAACCGAAATTTTACACTCAGGTAATAAAAGCAAAAAGTTGGACCTACTCGAATATCTAGAAATCTCTTTTGCTCATAAAAAATATCTGGCGATAACAAATGACAAGTTGGAGTTTCATTTATCCCCATTGCTGACATCTGTTAATAACAAGTGCCTTTGAAAATAAACAAATACCAGTCAGTCACTTCCATCTGTTGTGCGAAAAATATATAAATTGTTATGTTAAGTAAATTCTCCTTATTTTCGAAAATGGATTGAAACCCGTAACATATTGTATGTCAACGACAAAAAAACTTTTATGAAACTTAAGAGAAGTGATTTATTCACTTTATTAATATCAAGTGATTTGCGATAAATTAATATATTTAGCAATTTTGGGTGAAATGGTTTATTTTGACGAGTTCAAGCTCCTGTTAAAGAAAGCATAAACTTAAAAACTCATATATTTTCAATATAATGGGAGTACGTTTTCGGTGTGCAGCTGAAGCTCATCGTATGCTTGTGAAAGTTTACAGATACAATGCCTATACTGACATGTCATGTGGGGAATAGTTGCGGCGCTTCAAAAGAGGTGATTTACGCGTTGAAGATGGACCCCACTCGGCGCAGGTAAAAAAATTCGAAATCGAAGAAATACAAGTGTTGTTCGATCAAAATCCGAGACTAACGCAAGACGACTCTGCACTTACCTTGGAGGTGAGCCAACAAGCAGTGTTTAAAGGTTTCAATATATGCCTGATTCAAAAGCAAGGTAATTGGATGAAATCCGAAAATATCAGTATTTTCTTGTCAGCGGCTGCTTCAAAGGAAAATGGTTTTTTTACACCAGGTAGGAGTAGTGATGAAAGATGGATCTTTTACCACAATCCCAAGAGAAAGTAAACTACGCTTTCCCGGTCACTCGTTGTCATCGAACTCAACATCAATACCAAAGCAAACATTCATGGTTTGAAAGTTATGCTGTGTATCTTATGGGACCAAGAGGGCTTTGTGTACTACGAGCAGGTAAATCTGCCTCACTTCTTCCAAAGAAATTGATAATTTGCTTGAAAATAAATAATTGGGAAAAAAGAAATCCATTTATGCTCGTTGTCAAGGTGACATTTCACACAAAAAACTATTTAGTGATTGACCAACATAAAAGGTGTTGTATTCGATCAGGAAAACGCCAGGCCACACACGACTGTAGTGATTGCCAGAAACCAGGAATTTGGTTGGAAAGTTTTAATACATCCACCATATAGTCCGGAACTGGCAGCAAGCGATTACATCTTTTTCTTGCATTGCAAAACTTCCTGAGTAATGAGAAATTGCCATCAAGAGGAGATTGGGAAAATAGACTAAAAGAGTTTTTTGCCGATAAGGAGCAAGACTTCTATGAGAGAGGCATTATGGAGCTACCTTTAAAATGGCAACAAATCAGAGAACAAAACGGTACATATTCGACCCGAATCGAACATTCCGAAACATGCTGATCAAAGTCTTGGAGTTCACCAAAAATAATGGATTTTTTTCCCCAACGTATTATTTACACCTGGTCTTCTTTGCATCTCGAAGGTACTTCATCATTCCCCTCTATTATTATCGAAACACCTCACTCAAGATAATCGCTAACCTTTCCGTTCCTATCCAGAATAATAAACCCGTTCTAGTATCTACTATCCGATGAAACCTCCCATCCACATTAACATCCCCCGATCCGCCCAGAACTATAAATACGTCCGTCCGTCAGCCTCATCCCCAACAAGTGGAGTAAATTCCAGCGGAGGTTTCCGCGATTTCAATTGCAGGGCTGGGCGCGAACTCTCATTGCCCCAAATATTTCGCTAAAAGGTTTCTGCAATATTCGGTTATATGAGCACTGAGCAGGCCGTATTCAGTACTTTCTATGGCTTTTTTCTGGCTCCTTTCCAAATTATGCATCCACTGTTCTGAATTTTTCATGCGCCGAAGTTACATTGCGTAATTTATTCATTCGTATCCTAGTCGGTCGGATTGGGGGAGGGTCACGAGGATGGAAGCTTTATCGTTTTTGAAAGTTGGGTAATTATAATGGACGCTGCAAAGCGCCGTTCCTTGTTCTGAAAATTAGATAACTCTGCCATTATGCCAACGTAAACAGGTTATTTGAATGGATGGAAAATGTTAAATATGTAGGCTTTTTTCCGCCGTCTAGGGGTTGGTTTAATAACAATGAACTGCGAGGACATGGAGGACATACCTACCAAAATGGCATCAATTGGACAGTTCTTTAAAACGGCATGAAAACTTATTTGTGGGGCAAGTTCCGTGAGGGTATAAATGATGCCCCCGCAACTGCCAGAATACACAAGGTTCTTTCAAGAGAGCCAATGACAACGACCGGTTGGTTCAAACGACCAGAGGGTGGCTACAGTTGCAACAGAAAAGAAACACTGCGAACAAACGCTGGATGTAAATCCTTGGAAGTTAAAAACGCCAGATCTAACCCAGACCATCCAATCTGACCCGAGGGGGGCCACTGGCGAACATCCGAAGACATAGTCACGGCACAAGTGGTTAGAGACGCAATAAGATCCTTCAAACCTTTCAAAACACTGGGAGTAGACGGAATCTTTCCAGCCCTACTTCAAAAGGGCATGGATATGTTGATTTCGCAAGATGGACATTACCTAAAGTGGTCTATATACCAAAGATGGGACGAACAGAACCGAACCCCTCATCGTTCGGACCAATAAGTTTGACATCGTTCTTGCTGTAGAGTCTGGAAAAGGTGATTGATGTCTATATCAGAAGAAAGGTGGTTATTGACAGTCCCCCTAGCCCTATCAATACGCCTACCAGGCCGGAAAATCAGCAGACATTTGGTCGGAAAATTAAACCAATCTCTAGACAATCGAGAGATAGCAGTAACAGCGTTTCTCGAAATTGAAGGTGCTTTTAACAATAGGCTGTCGGCTTCTCTCGCTGAGGCTGTCTCTGCGAGAGGAATCGATCCGCTGATTGTAGTTGGATACAGTAAGCAATACTATGCGGCAGAATTATAACGACCTCATATCAGGGTGGAATCTTCGAGTTCAAGGCTGTGAAGGGTTGATCGCAGGGAGGTATTCTCTCACCCTTACTGTGGAAACTTCCCGTCGATGAGCTGCCAGCGGATGTGACGATATCGGCCGTCTTTCAAAAGATACTGGACACTATCGACATCGACAAATGGTGTGAATTCTACCGGTCAGGTTATTGGTATGTGAGCATAGCTCTTTCAACAGATGACTACTCAGCAGTCACCACAATCTGCCCAGTAAGCAGATAGTGTGATAAGGTTACGTTCCGAAGAGTTGAATCCACCAAGCTTCCAGTTTCGGCTTCAGTCCGAGAACATACACCGTGACTGGTAGCAGCGAAGCACTATCCCACCTCTACTGGCTCTGCAGTGTCAGTACCCGAGTTGGTAGGGATGATATTCACACGCACAAGGCTTTTTATCCACTCACCCTCACGTAATCCCGTGAACCAAGATTACCTACGAACCCTTGCGAAGTCTTTCAATTGCTTCAAGCACCAACGGCTTAGCCGTATCGTCGAGATCCACAAACCCCAGAAACGTCTCGTAATCGATCCTGGTTCAGGACGAGGCCGGTCGAACTGTCAAGTCCCGCTTAACCCAGAAGCATCTCTCGAGATATACTGAACATGAGTTTTTGCGAACAGATAAATGGAATACTCTTCTAGTCCAGCATGCGGACTTTCGACCACTGCCACCTCGGGTCCAACACCAACACGCCAGGTCGTACGAATACTTCCCGAAGGCCTCCACCCTTCCGAGGTAACGCAGTATGCTACATAACAACGCAGCTCAGCCCTCCATTTCACCTTTACGGTAATGCTAGGGCCCCATACGGTTGAATTTCCACGGGTTCAGTGATTAGCGCGAGTGACATGGCTTTAGGCATCAAGACTTAATCTTCCATTTCACCGGGATGAAACTAAGATCTAAGTCAAGACAAGCGCCCCCAGCACGTTAAGCTATAATGTCACGGGGCGCGACATATGGTGTATAAGAGAAGATATGTCTCTTAACCCACAAAAAAATAGTTACAGTACCATTCACCAAGAAACGGAAGCTGGATGGATTAGAACCACCAACAATCCGTGGTGAAGTAATACACTTCTCTAATGAGGCAAAATACCTGTGAAGAGTCTTGTAATGCACACCTATACAAAGTGTATCATAAAGCCAAAATGGGATTCTGCAGGCGAATCTGCGATAAAACCTGGAGTTTGAAGCCCAGGCAGATGTATTGGCTATACACTATGGTAATTAGACCACAGATAACGTATGGCGCTATAGCGTAGTGAAAGAAGGGCCAATAAACGATTGATCAGCTTAAGCTCACTCGACCACATAGACAGGCTTGCCTTGCAATTACAGGTGCATTTCGCACCACATCCACGGTAGCCACGGAGGTCCCACTAAATCAACCACCCACAAACTAAATCAACTGGCGATCGACAGGTCAGAGGCAATAGTGATTTGAGGCTCAGGACTGCTGGACGACCTTGTAATGAACCAATAACGGCATTTCAATATAATCGTCCCCAGCCGGAATGAATGGACAAAGCATACTGAGGTTCTATTGAGGAACGACCTTGGCTTGTTCACAGACGGCTCGCGAACGACAAACAGAACGGAAGCGGAAGTCTATGGAAGTAAACAGAGAGTCAGCATCTCATTGAGTCTCGGTCAATACGCTATAATATTCCAGGCAGAACTATTTGCCATTGAGACCACGGCGGATCTGATAAAACGCCAAAATCAAAATATTTAGCGATAGTCATATTCAGTTCAAGAATCCAGCTGTTGTACATCTACAACAGTCTGGAGTTGCCGCACGGCTCTAAACAGGTTCGGTATGTATAACAGAATCACTCTTGTTTGGATACCGAGCCACTCAAACTATTTGGGTAACGAAGATGGAGATCGGCTGGCGTTTGCTGGAGCCACGCTGCCTCTGGCAGGCCCGGAACTATTCCTGGGAATTCCACATGATGTGGCTAAGAGGAAAGTAACAGGCTGAGTGAACTAGAGGTTTTTCTGGCTGAGCCAGCGTTCCTTGGTGGCAGACCTAGCGCTAGGTCTGAACAAAACTAAACTCAGAATACTTGTTGAGATTATGACAGGTCACTGCAGGCTGAAAGCGCATTTGCACAAAATCAGTCTGGTTGAAGACGATGAATGTAAGCTGTCTTTGAGGATACTGAAACAGCTATGCACATCGTCTCAGTGCCCGGCGATGAGTCACATCAGATTCGAGGTCTTTGGTCAGGCTATTATAGCCAAATGCGAACAGGAAAAAATACCCCTGAATAAGTTAATCGGTTTTTATCCAAAAACTGGATTTCACGCGGGAAATAAAGATTAGATTTGAATCACAATTATCCGCGCGGTTGCAGTAATAGGGTGGACAGACGCCACACGTACTTATTTTTACTTCTAATAATGAACTCATAACTTTGAACAAGAAGTTTTTCTTTATTTAGAGCCGATCAAAAATGGAAATTTTAATTGGCCCACCCGCTACATGGCAAAATCACAACAGTGAAGGCCATTCTACTCGGCACACCTAAGACGCTGGAAAATTACGAAGAATCCTTCCTCCTGTCTAATGAAGCAACTATAGAATCGATTTTCGTAAGCAGGTGGCGTGACAATTTCCTCTTCATTTCCCCAGCAACATAGCAGGGTTTCCTGTATTATGAGGAGGCATTTTGGCTCCTCCAGTTCCCCCATCCCTAATAAGAGCGTATCACGCGCGTTGAGCTCCAGAATTACGGGATAGTGTTTCCCCGGCTAGAGGTAGATAAGTATTAACTTCGACATACTTCGTTATGTTGAAATTAGCGGAATTCGGCACGGGCTAATGTTCTGCGCTTTAATTGGGTATAATTCGATAGCGTTGAGTTTAAGACCCGAAGATTACGGAACTTAATTAACCAAATTAATTTAACCCAGATGAGTCAACTTACATGGGGCTCTGTGACGGCGACGGGGAAAAATGTCCCCGAATATGTGGAGTAATCGTATATTGGCGGTGTAGATGTGGAGGGGGCTAGATGGGAAGATATTGATAATGGAAGATTGGAGGAGTCTGATATTCGGTTCTGAACAGTTGAACACAATAATAGGATATTGAATCATAATACATGGGGCAGAACTGTGATAAAGGGCGTATGCAATACCTAGGAATGCAGAAATTAATTTTGATCTGTGAGGGGTAAAGATTCGTAAAAGGTCTTTGAGGTTACCTTGGAGGCTGGTAACAATGTAGCAATAAAACTCGAAGTAGCGCCTACTGTTTTCTGACGAAAACAGGGGTTCAAAGATTGAACTCAGCTCTACCAACAAGCCCAAATCTCCAATCCAGCTTAGGCCTGGTAATCCTGAAAGAAGTGTCCCTGGTCCTTCTGGTTGGGATGTCAGGCTGGTTCCCTGTTACCCCGTCAACCTCAAATATACTAAATGATTTACAGATGATATAGCAGCCGAAATAGAAAAACATAATGAAGGCATAGTTAGCCTAACTGGAATCAAGAAGAAGGACAAAGAATAGAAGCTTTAAACGAATCGGCCACCTAAGTACTGGGAGAGATATCATAACAAAAAAGTAAGAATCTACGGTGAAATAGAGGAAATGGTGGCAATAAGAAATAGATCTTATTTGAAATGATCAACAACTAAGGAACAAAAGGACAGAGAATCATACCTAGAGGCGAAAAAAAGAGCAAGAAGAAGCATAAATGAATCGAAGAGAAATAGATGTATGGGACCAACAATGCAAGACTCTTATCTGGGAGGACGTAAAACCGCAGAACCTGAGCGATTCATTAGAGTAAAAAATCCAGGTAGAAACTCAGCACCCATTCATCCCCATCAACAACTGGGTCAAGCATTACGAAGAGCTTTTAACAGAGACGAGACCAGAATACTTGACATCATTAAGTATACTATATGGAAGAATTCTACGAGACCTCATTGAGGAAGAATATGATGGGAAAAAAGAAGAAGAACAATCAGGATTTAGAGTCGATAGATCCTGTATGACAATATTTTCTGCTTAAAACGTGTTATAGAGAAAAAACTAATCAGGAAGTCCATATAATGTATATCGATTTAAAGAAAGGCATATAACCGTATACCTCTAAAGAAACTCTGGGAAACAATCTGTTAAAAACGCTCGAGGACCTTTCTTATGCGCCTTCTCCAAAAGGTGTAGGTCGTGAAATTTTTATTTATTTATTGGTCAAATAGGATATTAACGGGCATACGCCAAAAAGGACATCCACGGCAAAATACAAAAACTTTTACAATATGTGCAACATCAAATCAACCCCAAATTTACACATCAATTTAAGAAAATCAAACTTATAATACGTAAGAAACTTAACAAAATATAAAATCTCAATTTGACAGCTTAATTTTTCCTTTGAATGATCAATTGACAGGAAAAATATATCATTGTCCTTATAGACTACAGGCCCGTGTTGAAAAAATTATGGGTCATTTGAACCACCAGGTGACCTATTTACAACGATATGAGAGCATATAATAATAAGATTTAGCACTATGCCGGCACTTGTAAGCTGTCCAACTGAGTGCAGGTGAGAATTCGAAAGTACAGGTAGAGTGAGTACATTTTGGTCACATATTTTTGTACGGCATTCTTACCACCGATAGATCCATGAAAAATAATGAGAAAACGCGCTGTGCCGTAAAAAAATGGTGCGCCACAAAGTCGGAATTTTTTTTTATTTTCCGACAATTACCAGGGTAAATTTGGTCATTTGACTTTGTACGGCATCTGTGTCATACTATTTCAATGCTGCTTCTAATCCATTATTCCGCAACGCCGTACAAAAATCATGCGACAAGGGGAAAAAATCGAGGGTTGCAATCCCCTCTCTTTCCGTGGTCCAGGAGGTGATTTGAAAACATTACCTAGCACTCAAAAGTACTATTAAAAATAATGCCGTCAAAAAATGATTGTTCATTCGAATGTATATCAATAATTATCTTAATTTCATCGTATTCTTGATTTATAGAGCTGTAAAGTCATTTGATCCTGTACGGGAACTTTTTTTTTAACATGATATTGTAAAATACAATTGTTATATAGTATTGTCGTTCAAAAGAAACCGTTCTGAAAAAAATTATAAAGAAATACAAAAACTGAAATTTTGCAAATTATTGTAAAAATTTAAATATCATAGATTAATGAAATATAGCAGTCTTCTACATTTTATCCCTTGTTTTAAATAGTATTAACCGAGATAAATTAGGAAAAAATTATGCCGTACATTTTTATGCAGACCATATCTTCTAGGCTGATGAAAATGACGCTACAATTTTAAGGGTACTTTATGGCCATCTGATACAGTACGGGATTAACATATTTTTGAAGAGAACAATTGATAATATGATAAAATCACTATGACGTCTAACTGAACTGAAACGGTGTGTATATTATGTCCAAGAATTGAAACTGTCAATCCCAGTATCAACAGTTTTATATACTTTTTGGTTTAATATATACTTCAAACATTATGGATACATACATATAATTGATTTGTTTCATTGTAATGATGTGAATAAATAAAACAATCATTTTTTAGAAATATTCGATATATTTAATGATGATAATGAAAAAAAATGGTAATTGTTTAGAAAAATTCGATAAATTTAATGATGATAATAAAAAATATGATTTTTCTTTAAATTATTCAGTATCGGAATCAGTTGCTGAGTTGTTATCGGAATCAACGTCGTTATCGTAAGTACAAAATTTTTAAATATTTTTTTTTCCACTTATTCATTTCTGAAATAAAAGTTTAAATTTTACAGGTGTCTGCTAACTTCAGTGTCATGAGTACTTCTCAAGAATATGTTGTATTTTGGAATTATCAGTGATATGACAACATGTTTATATTTTGGTATAAATCCATAGTATATAAACCCACATTTAACATGGTTTCTAACTAGGAACGTAGAATCACGAAAAGACTATGAAAATCAGTACCATTGAACTATCTAAATAGCGTATAAAAAAAATTTCACCTTACATTTCGTTATATGGATTTTTTCTTTTTGATTTTTTCTTTTTCAGTTTTTTTTCCCTATGGACCAACAAAAATGTACGGCATATGAAAAAATATTATCTATGCATAAAATACTTTCAGAATAAATTTATTTCATGTTGTGTCAAATCACCCCCTGGACCACGGAAAGAGAGGGGATTGCAACCCTCGATTTTTTCCCCTTGTCGCATGATTTTTGTACGGCGTTGCGGAATAATGGATTAGAAGCAGTATTGAAATAGTATGACACAGATGCCGTACAAAGTCAAATGACCAAATTTACCCTGGTAATTGTCGGAAAATAAAAAAAAATTCCGACTTTGTGGCGCACCATTTTTTTACGGCACAGCGCGTTTTCTCATTATTTTTCATGGATCTATCGGTGGTAAGAATGCCGTACAAAAATATGTGACCAAAATGTACTCACTCTACCTGTACTTTCGAATTCTCACCTGCACTCAGTTGGACAGCTTACAAGTGACGGCATAGTGCTAAATCTTATTATTATATGCTCTTATATCGTTGTAAATAGGTCACCTGGTGGTTCAAATGACCCATAATTTTTTCAGCACGGGCCTGTAGTCTATTATACAATTTATACATTGAAACAAGGCGTTGTCCTTGTGCGGACGTATTTGGAAGTGCTCCTCAATTTGCACCATTTTGATGCACTTGTTTTTGACAGTTGAAAGTTTAAGTTGGTTCATTTGAATGCTAAGGTAGGAATTATCCATTATTTTTATTCATTCCGATTTTTCGTTTTGGATTGAAGTCATTTTTCATTCGGGGCATCGTTTGTTTATTTCCATTCACGGCGGCGGCAGCGAGCACCCGCGTATGCTTATCTCATGTGCTGTATCGCAGGTGTTCACACTTTTGATTATAATATTATCTGTTAGAGATTGAAATACGCTAATCAACATTAAAACGCTTATCCTCTGTTTTTCTCCTCCTCCTGTTTCCTATTTGCCGCGGTCGATTTTCTGTTATAAGTCTCTCCTATAGGCCCGGGAGAGTGAAGTGCGTTTGATCCTTTTTCCCTTCCAACAGATTAAATGATCGGTTAGTATCGGTTTATACTTCTGATCTCGCGACTTGTCAGTTTCTTTAGTGTTTTATATATTTCTTGAGTCGATTATTGCCAAGTCGTCATAATGCCAGCTTGTCTGAGTTGTTCGAGGGCTATATCACAGGATTCTGTTTTTGTTTCTTGCTCATCTTGTGGAAATCATTTTCACCTACAGTGCGTCCATTTAACCCCTGATGACAAGAAGGCCCTCGACGAGGTAGGCACCAAATGGTATTGTACCTACTGCACCTCGTCAAGGAGAAATAAGCGCATTCCTCCTACCAACTCTGCCATCAGTGATGCTAACAAGCAGTCCAGGTCCACTTCTAATCCTGATGATGCACCACTCACGATGCGTGAGTTTCGACTGATGATGGATAAATTGGATAGTCTGTCAACCAATATCGTTGCTATTCAAAACGATATTGCTACAATAAAGGAAACCCAACGTGATTTACAGATTGAAGTTTCTCGTTGCTCTTCTTCAATTGCCGAGCATGAACAAGTTCTAGCCCAACATGAACACAGGCTGGAACGGCATGAGTCTGATTTATCTAATGTGGTCGCCAACATTTCTGAGGTGAGGAAGGATGTTCAAGAGCTGCGGGCAGACCCCCGTTCATTTACCGAAACAAGCACTCAAGTAGACGCAGCCGAAATTATGGAGCGGGTTCGAAGATCGAACAATATTATAGTTCGAAACGTTCCGGAGTCGAACGTGGTTGAGCGGGATACTACCTTGGTCAGTCAAATCATAGAGCATATTATTCCTCAGCAATCTCATCATGTCGTCTCGATATCCCGGGTCGGCACTTTAGCTCCTTCCAGAAACCGTCCAATACTTGTGTCCTTCGGCAACCCTACAATTGTCAAAAAAATATTGAGGAATAAAAATCTTTTGAAGCGAGTGGACTCTTTTCGGGGAATTTCTATCTCTGACGACATGACACCAAATCAGTCCAATCATCTTCGAGAGTTGCGGGATAGACTTAGGCAGCGGCAGCAGCGAGGGGAGACTAATCTTACTATAAAGTTCATCAAGGGTACTCCAACTATTGTCTCCAGGGCTGTTGATGCTGACTCGGAAAACTGACGGGGCCTGTGCATCAATGGAACCTACTCTATGCAAATGCGCGTTCGCTGAAAAACAAGATGAATGAGCTCGCTGCGCTAGCCCACCACTTTAGACCTCACTTGATGTGCATCGCTGAGACGTGGTTCCATCCAGAGATACCGGACTCCACTTTCAGTATCGACGGTTACTCGTTGTTTCGGAGTGACAGTTCCACGAACGTTGGTTTTGGTGGAGTCTGTATTTATGTTGTGGAGGAGTTGTGTGATAGCTTCGATATCGGGGTCACTAGTCTTGCTTTGTCTGGCATTGATACTTTGTTTTTGGACTTGTCTTCCCCTCAATTCTCAGCCTATATCGGCTGCATTTACCGCCCACGTCCCTCGCCTTCGGATGGTTCTCTTTTCGAGCATCTAATCTCCATTACAGGTTGCAAGAAGAATATAGTCGTTGCCGGAGATTTCAACTTCAGAGAGCTCACATGGCCAATTACTGTTTCCCCACCTGGTGCTTCCCTGGCTGCGCAGTTCGCCTCGGTTCTCCAGGATGCAGGTCTTTTCCAGCTTGTCGACTTCCCCACTAGATTTGTGCCAGGCCAGACTCCGTCCACACTTGACCTTTTGTTGACCGACGATGATGCTTTAATTAATGGAATCACTCCTCATGACCCTATCGGAAGATCGGACCATGTGGTTATTACGGCTAATATCCAGTTCATGGGTTATCCGAAGATTAACTGTCGCAGGCAAAGGAAGAAAGTAATCAATTACCACCTCCTGAATCAGGGTTTGTCGTCGGTGGAGTGGGATCGGGTGTTTTACCCTGGCACCGATATTGAGTCCGCCTGGGACTCCTTTGTATCCGTCCTGAGGGAGAATGTGGATGATAGCACCACATTTCGCATCATTCGAAGGATACCTACCAAACCATGGCTGAGCGATGAAGTGATCAACCGGATCCGCTACAAAAGAGGTCTGTGGCAGAGATACCTACGTAATAGATCGCGGTCCAATTACGAAAACCATAGACGCTATTCGAACAGGCTGTCAGCATCCATCAAGGTGGCAAAGGACAATTTCGAGACCAAGTTGGCTGGCTCAGGAAACCGGAAGCAGTTCTATAAATATGTGCGATCAAAGCTCAATTCAAAAGTTTCAACACCTCATGTACGAAACCCAGATGGCGAGATTAGCGCTGATTTCCTGCAATGTGCAGAGTCCTTTGCTAATTCTTTTGCTTCTTCGTTCACATCAGAGCAGGATGGTCCGATTCCAGCAGTGAAGACACCAAGATGCAACCAGACATTGGATCGTGTCAGCTTTGTTTCGACGGAGGTTGGTGATATCCTGAGATCACTTGACCCCACGTCCGCGCCAGGTGCTGACAACATCTCGGGAAGCATTCTTAAAAACTGTGCTGAGTCTTTAACAGATCCCATTACCAGACTACTAAATATGTCTTTTGAATCCATGGAGCTGCCTTCATTATGGAAATGTGCTAAAGTGACTCCAGTTTATAAGAAAGGGGACAAGCTTGATCCTTCTAATTATAGGCCTATAAGCCTGCTTCCGATCGTTGGCAAGATCGCTGAGAGATTGGTCAGTTCGAGACTCCTGTCATTTTTTCAGCACAATAACGTTATTCCGAGCGATCAGCATGGTTTTCTTCCGGGAAGGTCGGTTATAACGGCCTTGCTAGAGTGTTTGAACGAGTGGACTAAGTCGGTTGATCGGGGCATTCCGATGGATGTTGTGTACTTGGACTTCTCGCGTGCATTCGATCGTGTGCCGCACAGAAGGCTCCTTTACAAGCTCGAACATTTTGGTGTCAGGGGTGGACTGCTTCGGTGGATTGAGTCGTTTCTGCGGGATCGCCGGTTTCAGGTGAGGGTGGCTGACGTTGCTTCTCGGGAATTTGCGGTTGGTAGTGGTGTTCCCCAGGGGTCTGTCCTTGGTCCGGTCCTTTTCCTGGCCTACGTGGCTGATCTTCCGACGGGTTTGGTCTGCCGTCACTCTTCATATGCTGATGACATTAAGATCTTTGCCGACGTCTCCTCAAGTGTTGGTTTGCAGCAGGATTTGGATCGGATATTCGAGTGGTCCAATAGGTGGCTCTTGCCGTTGAATGTTGGGAAGTGTGTTGTCATGCATTTGGGAAGAGGAAACCCCGGGCATGATTACTTCATTGATGGGCACATGGTTCGCGTTACACGTTCCCATAGCGATCTTGGAGTTGTGGTTTCTGACGAACTCAGTTGGTCCCAACATATAAATGGTGTAGTAAGCAGAGCAAACAAGCTCATATACCTCATTAGGCGAACATTTCCTCGATGCTCAGTTGAAACCTGCAAATTACTCTACACGACCTACATTCGACCTATTCTGGAGTATGCTGGTCCTGCCTGGGCGCCTGTGCTCGTTCGAGATCGTGAAGCCTTGGAGTCGGTCCAGCGTAGGGCTACCAGGATTCCGTTTGGTGTCACACGTCCAACGTACGAGGAGAGACTCAGGTTGTTTGGTCTACCATCTTTTTCGGACCGTCGTGCGCGAGGTGATCTCATCGTAACTTATCGAGCCCTTCATGGGCTTTTCGGAAGTGACGTGAGTGGTCTGTTTGTGCTGGATCGGGCGGGCCTCCGTGGTCACCGTCTTAAACTATACCACGAAATTTTCAAGTGTACGGTTCGTGAACATTTCTTTTCTAACCGTGTGTTCCACGCTTGGAACGCCCTTCCTGGTGAAGTGGTATGTGCCCCGTCAGTGAACGCTTTCAAAAATCGGCTTGACCATCACTTAACAACTGGACCGTGATTATCATTCATTATTGTTTTTGCCTTGTCATTGTTGTGTTGCTTTTCTTTATTGGGTTCTTGTACGTCGTACACCGACAATGTTCTTTTTTGTTTTTGTATGTTTCTGAGATGTATAGGCATTTGCCTCTTCTCTTAGCTATATTAAATAATAATAATACTTAGAATTATATACTTTCATGGTTCTGTTGACCGGACAGCGCTCTTTCTAATTTGTTCTATGAAACGTAACTTCAAAAACAGCATAACCTCTTAACGGTCTAGATGGATCATGAATGCTCACGTAGGACAGCAAATCTGAAGAGTTAAAGTAAACATTCAACAATTTATACAAAAACATAACATCGCTATGTTCCCGACAGTTTTCCAATGAGATGAACCCATAATTTTTTCTAAGGTTAGTCATACTTGCCATGAAATTGTAACTACTTGTAACCTTATAATCTAAATATCTCAGAAATTCATCCTGCACCATCTCCAATCTGTGCTTGTAGACCTCATATTCTGGCGACCAAACAACCGATGCATAAGTTAACCAAGTGTACATGGAGGCAAAGTATAGCGACTCCAAGGCCTTAGTGGAAGTGAAATATCTACAAGATCTCATCACAAATCCCAGCATCTGGCTACTTTTGGTCAATCGATGTTGGAATCAAACAACATTTTTGTATCAAATATTACACCCAGAATCATCACCTCATGCCGACACTCTAAAAGACTACCACCCAAATAGTAGTCAAAATGATTGATCTTTAGTTAACGACTGAATGTTATGCAGTTATACTCATTCAAGTCGAGAAATAGTGTATTTTCGATGCAGAAGTTATTGAAGGCATTTGAGTTTTGTTGGGAGTTAAAGCAGTCCAAAGCGTGAGCTATACGGGAAAAGATCTTCACATCGTCCGCAAATATCAAAAATGTACAAAATTTAATACATCTACTTTTATCATTAATATAAATTATAAATAAATGAGGCCCAAGAAGAGAGCCCTGAGGCACCCCGTAGGTCACACAGAAAGATGATTAAAATATGCTTAAAATACTCAATTTGCTTATAGGCCTATGGTTTGAAAATATCACATGTCTTGTATTAAACTCTATAACCTCATGCTGGGTTTTATAAAGATTCAGTGATCACTGTATCAACAGATATTCTTGTTGAATTTGACAAACGGATCAACGAATTTGGGTTTCACAAAACAAACTCAGATGGTTGATCACGTGGATCAGTTGATCGGACAAAACAATCTGACAACGTAACACTTTCTAAAATTTGAGCGCTACACAATAGAAATAGAGGAAGGAAAATAAGAATGTTTATATTTATGTGGTAGCGCAGTTAATGTAGGGTTAGAATTTAAGAACGGATTGTTATTGTTTATATGCTTGTCATACCACATTACTACGAACTAAACTTAGTATTACTTATACTACTCTGTCAAGAAAGTACCGGGAATTTTCAATTAAAACAACATTTTTACATTTAATCGTCAAAATTTATTGGGTCGCCTTCAAAATAGGCTCCATTTGCTCCAATACATCTATGCCAACGGCACTTCCAATTATCGAAACATTTTTTATAGGCGCTTTCCGGGATGGACTTTAGCTCTCGCGCCGAATTTTGTTTTATGGCTTCAATCGACTCAAAACGGGTGCCACGAAGGGGCAATTTTAGTTTTGGGAAGAGGAAAAAGTCGCAGGGAGCCAAATCCGGCGAATACGGTGGTTGCTGAAGCACGTTTGTTGAGTTTTTGGCGAGAAAGTCATCACAATCGTAGCTCGGTGAGAAGGCGCGTTATCGTCATGCAAAATCCATGAGTTGTTCGCCCACAAATTTGACCGCTTCTTACAGATACGCTCACGCAAACGTTTCATAACGCCTAGGTAATACTCCTTGTTTACCGTCTGACCCTCTGGAACAAATTCGTAGTGCACCACGCCACGGATATCGAAGAAAACAATGAGCATCACCTTCATTTTCGAGCGGCTTTGGCGTGGTTTTTTCGGTTTCGGCTCATTTTTTGCCACCCATTCCGATGATTGCTGGCTTGTTTGCATATCGTACTCGTAGACCCAGGTCTCATCACCAGTTATAATGCGTTCCATGAATGTAGAATCGGAATTACAGCGATCCAGCATGTCTGAAGCAAGCTGTTCGCGATGACGTTTTTGAAGAAAATTCAGGTCTTTCGGTACGAGTCGTGCGGCCACCTTTCTCATGCCCAAAATATCAATCAAAATCGTACGTGCGGACTCGTGGGATATCTTAAGATCATGTGCTATCTCTCTCGAGCTGGTACGACGGTTTTCCAGCACCCTTTCCTCAATTTTATCGACGTTATCTTCGATCGAAGCCGTCGATGGGCGACCACTTCACGACCGTCCTTGAAGGCTCTGTACCACTGATATGCACGAGTTTTCGATAGAGCATTATCACCAAAGACCTTTTGCAACATTTTCAATGCATCGGCACACAAAAATTCATTTGCAACACAAAACTTTAAACAAATTCTTTGCTCAACGTAATCACCCATAGTAAAAATCGGCACGCACTCTGACATCGACTGATTTAATCAGCTGTTGCAAACACACTAGTTGACAGATCCCGCTCAAGCTTGGCATAGTAATTAAGGACAGTGGTACCAACCTAGAAAAAAAAAATTTTACCTGCCTCATTGCCCCGCCAGATTTAAATCGATAATTCCCGGTACTTTCTTGACAGAATGTATGTGTGCAAAAAGAACGCAGTTTCAAGAGGGGAAATTTCAACCTATACCCTTTTAAAAATTCTGCATACCGTTGATTTTGCAATTTTGATGATATCCTGTCATTATTTGAAAACCACCAGCTACATGAAATCGTAGACAAACTAATAATTTCATTGGAGAAACAATCATTACTGGGAAAAAAGACCCTCATGCTGTTAAAGAAACACATTTTCAGCATGATTGAAACATAATTTTTGTGGAAATTACTACGTATTTACTACCAAAAATTGTTAAAAGAATGGAGTATGCGGTTTGCTCTAGGTGAAACATTATAACAATTTTATTTGAAAAAATATCACACAGTTTATTATTATTCACAGTTTATTCATTGACAAAATTATTAAAAAGAAAACTTGCCACAATATTTTAAAAAAAAATTATATCAATGTAAATAATCCTTATGAAGAAAGAACAATGGTTTTCAATGGCTTATATAAAAGATTTCAGCGGTAGAATCTCGAATGGTCTTCATAAAATGTGAATTAATTCTTTAGCAGTAAATTGAAATAATTTAGCTGAGATGTTGGTGATAAATGAAGAAAGGAACCACAACTTTTCGGAATCGGGGATTTATTAAATGTGATGATTGTAATGCTACATATATAGGACAGGCAGGCCGATGTTAACAACATAGAATCAAAGAACATGGAACAGGATGTCCATTTTGAAAAACCAGAAATCAACCGGTTTTGCAGAACATTGTATAGAAAATAATCATTTTTTCAAAAGAAACATGTCACTTTACTATATCATGTTGAAAAGTGTGAATTGATGGAGTATTTAGAGATTTTTTTTAGTCAAAAAAACCATTGAGAGAAGGGAGAATTTAAAATATTTCCAATTTTTCTTTGGGAGCACCCCCATATTGGGTGCTATTATTTTCATGCGGCATAAAAATACACAGATGTCCAGTGTAATGAAAGAACCTTTTCAATTTCAAGTTAAGTGACTCTTTGTCCTCCTCTGAAGATGGTCGAAAGACCGAAACACATGTCAGGATTCTGAATAAACTGTTAAACATAAAAACTGTGTGTTTTTCGAATAAAACAAAAATTGTTGTTGAATGATTAGATTTTACTGCAGTTTCAATCTCTTGTTCATCTTTTGAGAATGTCAGACGTTGTAGCAATAACAAGTTGGGGAAGATTTCCAGATCTTCAACACTGCCTCTCGAATTTTCTGGATAAAATCGTTTCATTCTGACCAGCAAAGACTTGTTGAAGGAAAATTTTAAGATTTTTTTCAAAGGGTTTTCCAAGCGAGGATACTTTTTCAAAGCTGTTTCTTGTTTTCAGTTTATCCTGACTTTTATTTGAGCTTCTGAGTCGCACCTTAAATAGAGTTTCACTCAGCTTGAACCTCACACTGGATAAAAATATTAAACATCCAGTTAATTTACTGCATGGATTGCTTTAAGTAATTCGAAACTAGAAAAGTCAAAAATGAATAATTTTCCATTGGCTGAACACATAAAGCTGATTGAATATATCATATTGATACAATCTGTGTGTTCATTTTTTCATTCAATGGAAAGGCTCTTTCATTTGATAGAGAATCTGAATTTATTGGCTTATGAAAAACAAATAATAAATCCATAGTTCAGGAATTCAATCAATTCATTGTAATGCGGGTGAATAAAATTTATCGCGGTATCGGTATGTCAATACACTACAGATTAAACAGCTTTCCGTGTAACCATGTGTCCAGTGACACACGAAAATCAGTATTGATCGGTGTTTTCACATCGTTATTACAGGAAAATTTAAGTTCCGGTATAATACTTCTGAATGTTGTGATTTTGTATCAAATATTAATTTTTTGAAATTCTATTTAAAAAATTCACACAGTTTTTATGTTTCACAGTTTATTCAGAATCCTGACACGTGTTTCGGTCTTTCGACCATCTCCAAAGAAGTAAAAGGTTTTTTTATCACACTTAGGATATCTGTGTTTTTTCATGGCGCATGGAAATAACAGTTTCCAATATAGGACTATCTTCAGAGGAGTACAAAAAGTGACTAAACTTGAAATTGAAAAAGTTTTTTCATTACACTTAGGACATCTGTGTATTTTTATGGAACAAAGAAATAATAGCACCCAATATAGGGGTGTTCCCAAAAAGAATTTGGGAATTTGTTAAGACTTCTTTTTCTCAATGGCTTTCTTGATTGAAAGAATCTCGAAATAGTTCATCAATTCACACTTCTTAACATTATATAGTAAAGTGACATTTTCCTCATTAAAAAAATTATTATTTTTTTGTATACAATGTTCTGCAAAACCGGTTGATTTCTGGTTTTTCAAAATAAACATCCTATGTTCTTTGATTCTATGTTGTAAACATCGGCCTGTCTGTCCTGTATATGTAGCATTACAATAATCACATTTAAATGGAATGAAATAAGGAATTACTTTGTTTTCTATCACTTTTTATTATAACTGATATACAGTGACTCGAGTTTCGTAGTGTTTACTACATTTTCAAACTGAACGAACAAATTAGATCTCAACTATTATATATGGGGATTGTAGGCTTCGGCAGAGCTTCGAAGAGAGGGGTTTTCCAAAGTTCCGTCTGTTCGTTAAGTAGTTTTATTATTGGTACGTGCTTTTTATATTTTTCAATTTCTATGGATTCCAGGATGTCTAGTTTTTTCCCTTTCGCTTCCACGTGCAAGATAACAAGGTTGTTCAATTCTGGGAAGGTGTGATCTGTAGTGAAGAAATGGTTCGCAAAATTGGAATTATTCTTCCGGTTCCTAAAAGCAGATTCATGCTCTTTGTACCTTTTATGGAAAGGTCGGCCCGTTTGACCTATGTACACACTATTACACTCTTGACAACTTAATTTATAGACTCCAGAATTATTCAGTCGGTTCTCTTTGTCTTTCGGATTAAAAAAGAGATTAGAAATTTTATGGGAGGGTGTGAAAGCTGTTACTATGTTAATTTTTGATAAAATTCGAGCTATTTTTTGTGAAATTGGTCCAAAATATGTTAGTTTTATAAATTTATTGTTATTATGATCTGATTTGGAGATGGGGTAAATTTGTTTACGAATTAGTTGCTTCTGTTTTATGTTTATGATGGAATTTATAGTTTTGGTTTCGAACTGATTTTTTGTGGCTATTTGTCTGATTGTATTCAATTCCCTCTTTAACGTAATATTATCTAAAGGAATTGAAAATGCTCTATGTACCATTGATCTATAAGCAGCTAGTTTATGATTGATCGGATGGTTTGAAAAATTTGGTATTGTTGTATCAGTTGATGTGGGTTTTCTATATATATCAAAGGAAATTTCATTATTACTGTTAATTAAAGTTATGTCCAGAAAACTATAATTAACAGTAATAATGAAATTTCCTTTGATATATATAGAAAACCATATCAACTGATACAACAATACCAAATTTTTCAAACCATCCGATCAATCATAAACTAGCTGCTTATAGATCAATGGTACATAGAGCATTTTCAATTCCTTTAGATAATATTACGTTAAAGAGGGAATTGAATACAATCAGACAAATAGCCACAAAAAATCAGTTCGAAACCAAAACTATAAATTCCATCATAAACATAAAACAGAAGCAACTAATTCGTAAACAAATTTACCCCATCTCCAAATCAGATCATAATAACAATAAATTTATAAAACTAACATATTTTGGACCAATTTCACAAAAAATAGCTCGAATTTTATCAAAAATTAACATAGTAACAGCTTTCACACCCTCCCATAAAATTTCTAATCTCTTTTTTAATCCGAAAGACAAAGAGAACCGACTGAATAATTCTGGAGTCTATAAATTAAGTTGTCAAGAGTGTAATAGTGTGTATATAGGTCAAACGGGCCGACCTTTCCATAAAAGGTACAAAGAGCATGAATCTGCTTTTAGGAACCGGAAGAATAATTCCAATTTTGCGAACCATTTCTTCACTACAGATCACACCTTCCCAGAATTGAACAACCTTGTTATCTTGCACGTGGAAGCGAAAGGGAAAAAACTTGACATCCTGGAATCCATAGAAATTGAAAAATATAAAAAGCACGTACCAATAATAAAACTACTTAACGAACAGACGGAACTTTGGAAAACCCCTCTCTTCGAAGCTCTGCCGAAGCCTACAATCCCCATATATAATAGTTGAGATCTAATTTGTTCGTTCAGTTTGAAAATGTAGTAAACACTACGAAACTCGAGTCACTGTATATCAGTTATAATAAAAAGTGATAGAAAACAAAGGAATTCCTTATTTCATTCCATTAAAATGAACTATCACAAAGTAACGGACTACTCCATCCAATCACATTTAAATTAATAAATCCCCGATTCAGAAAAGTTGGGTCTTTTCTTTATTGTTCACCAACTTAATTATTTTTATTTACTGCTAAAGAATTAGTTCCCATTTCATGAAGACCATTAGGGGTCTCTTTACTGCTGAACTCTTTACCATTGAAAACATTATTTTCTTCTCTTCATAAGGATAATTTATATCGATATAAAAATGTTCAAACTTATTGTGGCAAGTTTTCATTTTAATCATTTTGTCGATGATTTCATTTCTATCGCCATTGTTCACCCCTATAGTTTTAATTATATGGACTTCTGTTCGGAAAATCGTTCAACGGGATGCTCAAAATTCCATGAATGGAATGTTGACATTTTAATTTGCCATGACTGTTTGGATTTTGAATGGATTATTGTATCAGTAGTGTTAGATTTTCTAAAAAGGTCGAATACAAAACTTATTGTTACTTTGACTTCTTTATCTTCATTTCTATTGTGAATTTTTTCATTATCTGAAAAGCGTAAATGAAAATATTAAATTCACAATCGAAATAGAAGAAAATTCTTCAATGAACCTTTTAGATCTTAATATAAGTCATACAAACAATAAAATTGAATTCGACAATCTTAAAAAACCTACCAATACTGATACCACAATCCATTCAAAATCCAATCAGTCATGCCAAATTAAAAAGTAAACATTTCATAGTTTCACTCAGAGACTTTCAAGCATTCCGTTAAACGGAGTCAATTTTTATAGCACTGAACAATGGCTATAGAACTAAAATCATTGACAAAATGATTAAAAAGAAAACGTACCACAATATTTTGAAACAATTTTATATCAATATAAATGATCCTTATGAAGAAAAGAAAATATGGTTTTCAATTACTTATATAAAAGGTTCGAGCAGTAGGATGTCGAATGGTCTTCATAAAATGAGAATTAATTCTTTAACACTCAATATAAATAATTTAGCCAGGAGGTTGGTGAACAATAAAGAAAGGAACCCCAACATTTCTGAATCAGGGATTTATCAAATTAAATGTGATTATTACAATTCTACATATTCAGGTGGGAAACGTAGGAAATTCAATGTTAATTTAGAGAATGAGCAGGGTCCACTGAAGCAGAGATGCGATGACGTATAAATGACTGTTGTCTCACAATGGCTGTGGCGAGTGGAGGGGATGCTTCTATCGAAACGAGGCTCTGTATTCTGATTAGAGTGCTGAGGTTTCGATTCTTCCATTGATCCACTGGACCCTGCTCATCATCTGGATTAACATTGAATTTTCTATGTTTCCGAGTGCCTTTTCCTGCCTTCTGTAAAGGACAGACAGGTCGATGTTTACAACATAGTATCAAAGAACATATTTTGAGAAACCAGAAATCAACCGGCTTCGCAGAACATTGTTTAGAAAATAATAATTTATTCAATGAGAAAGATGTCACTTTACTATATAATATCAAAAATGGGCTAGTTGGAGATTCTATCAAACCAAAAATCTGTTGAGATATTCTTTCAATAAATCAATTGTAACGGTACCAGCATGAGGTGTAGCACCATCTTGTTGAAACCAAAACATTTCTGGGTCGATACCATTCAAATTTTGAAACAAATAATCATTGATCATCGATCTGTAACGAACACCATTCACTGTTACATTAGCTCCAACATCGTTTTTGAAGAAATATGGACCGATTATGCCTCCAGCGTGTAAAGCACACCATACAGTAAATTTTTCAGGATGCAGTGAAACCTGCAGAAATTCTTGAGGATTGTTTTCACTTCATAAATTTTGCTTGTTTACATAGCCGTTCAACTCGAAATGAGCTTCATCGCTAAACACAATTCTACGATAAAAAAGTTGATCAACTTCAAGCTGTTGTAGGGACCCATCAGCAAACAAACCACGCTTATTATGGTCAAGTGGCTTTAGTTCTTGAACCAGTTGAATCTTGTATGGGTGTAAACCAATATATTTACGCAAAATTTTCCATGTGGTGGATGCACAGAGTCCAACTTGTTGTGAACGTCGACGAATAGACAAATCTGGGTCATCATAAACACCATGACTCACAGCAGCGATATTTTCTTCTGTATGTACAGTTTTTTGTCTTGTTGTTGCATCGAGTAGAGAAAATGTTGTCCGAAATCTATCGATAGTTCGACGAATAAGCTGCTCTGATGAACGATTATGTAAGCCATAAATTTCACAAAGTGCTCCATAAGTTTGGCGAATAGAACCCTGATTTTGAAAATAAATTTCTAATATTTGTAAACGTTGTAGCGGCGTGAGTCTTTCCATTATAATTTGTCAATGCTTACTGAACAGAAATGTCAAAACAACATGGCCTCTACCTTCTGTCAAATCAGAGTTATCTCTATCGAAAGTTCTATCACTCTAAAAATACACTCGATACAATATCAAATGGAATAAATAACCCAACTCATATAAATTGTCAATTAAAATTAATAAATAAATATATGAGAATGTAATCAATTCTTATTTTTATAATTGAAGAAATAGACGATTTGATGTCATGATTCTGGAAGAAATCAAAAACAATGCTATTTCTTTGGGTTTCTCAACTAACATTTCTAACAGCTAACTAAATATCACATGTGACACTTTTAGATTAAAATTTTAGACATAGAGCATAGATCATAAAACATAGAATATAGAAGTTACAGAGTTGTTTTCCCTAAAAATAACAGTTTTATTTTTACATCCCCCCATACAAAGTATGCACCCCTCATTACATGTTTGCGTTTTCACATGGGAGCAACTTAGTTACATGAAAATAGTTATTGTCCTTTCTTTTATTTCCAATATCTGTCTCATATATAATGAAATTTGAATATCAAAACAGATTAAATCTGTTAGTCTTCTACAATTTTAATTTAATTCTAAAAGTTTTTTGAATAAAAATTTTTTTGAAATTAAAATTGTAGAAGACTAACAGATTTAATCTGTTTTGATATTCAAATTTTGTTATATTTCTTCTATCAAGTAAAAAGCCTTTTTCTATTTTATTTCATATATAGTGTTTGAAATTTTTTTCTCTTATTTCATCAAGTTTTTTTCTATTCAATTTTAAGGTAAACATAGTCTCCAATTTTAAAATCATAATGTTTCCTATTCTTGTCCATCAGTCTTTTATTGTATTCATGATAGCCTAAAGAATTTTTATATGCTTTTTCCTTATCTTTTGGTAAATTTCTCTCTTCAATAATTTCTTCTGGAGCAATGGGATCAGTTCTGCCACAAAGTAAATATTCTGGGCTATATCCAGTTGTAGAATGGTCTGTTCTATCGTACTCTTCAATACATTCATCGGCTATTTTCGTCCATGTCGTAGTTTTCTTTTCGTGGTTCATATCTAATCTCAAAATCGAATTCTGATAGAAAATTCATCATGTCACTCAGCTCTTCATCTGGTCTTGTACGAAATTCTTTCCCTTCTAATGGCTTATGGACAGTAACAACAATAAATTTATGTCCTATTAGCCAATATTTCCAAAATTTAATTGCCTCTTCAATTGCCAGACATTCTAGGAATATTCCTTTCTTGTTCTGTTGATATTTATTTAGTCTTTTAGAAAAATACGCTACAGGTTTCATTTCACATTAATCTTTTTTTGTTTAGGAACAGCTCCTACTCCTTGAATATTAGCATCGGTATATATAGTAGTATAGGCACTTGGGTCGAAAATTGCAAGAATTGGCTCAGAACAAAGGATGTCCTTAAACTTATTAAAAGCTTCCTGACAAGCTAATGACCAATTAAATTTTACATCTTTTCTCAGTAAATTATGCAACGGTTCTAATAATCTTTTATATATTTGTGATAAAAATTAACTTTACCCAAAAATTGCCTTATCTTCTTCCGAGTATCTGGTGGAGAAAAATTCCTAATGGAAATTAAATTGTCATTTATAGGTCGTACTGTATTGTTTCCTACAATATGTCCTAAATATTCGACTTCATTTTCTGCAAAATTACATTTGATAAATTTAAGTCTGAATCCTTCATTACATATTGCTTTCAAGAGACTTCCCAAAGTCCAAAAGGTAAACATTTCCATTGCCAGTGACCATTCTGTGTCAAAAAAGCAGTCTTATATCTATCTTTGATATGAATAGGAATCGACCAAAAGGCATAATTTACATCTAATATAGTGAAGAATTTTGCATTTCGGGTCTTGGCTAAGATTTCATCAATTAATGGGAAAGGCTGTGGTTCGGGAACAATTAATTTATTGAGTTCACGAAAATCGACACATAATCTGGTTTGAGACCCTTCATCTCTCTTATATGCTAAAGTGACTGGTGATGCAAAAAGGGAGGAGGACTCCTCAATCAGATTCGCTTTCAACAATCTTCCTATTTGGAATTCTATCTCTTTTTGATCCTCCATGGAGCATCTGTATAGTTTTTTTTGCTATAAATTTGTGTTCTAAAAGTTTTATATGTGTCTCATTATTTTGCACTTGATCAATATCAAACTTGTGTTTTGCAAAAATACGGTCATATTTATATATTAAAACTTCAATTTCATTTCTCTCATTCGTTTCCAAATGGTCTAATTTTGCTTCGAAAAGTTCTGTTGCTATCCCTTCATTGAAATTGATGTTGTAATCATTGTTATCATCATTATTATTATCATGGACATAATCGATCTTTCTCTCTTCATTCGTATCTAATTTTTGAATCATAAATTCCACATAATTCATTATTATTTATAAACACCTTCAATTTCATCAATGGCAGCAGTCTCAGTTTTTCTGGTTTGAAAAGGCCTGATTCAATTCATCCTGTACCCCAACATTGTTTACAGTTTTTATGTTACCGGGTACGTTCTTTTGTTCAAAATTATTGGATTTATTCCTTAGCCGACATAAAGACTCCCGATGAAATCTACCTGAAAAACCATTCTTCTCACAAATTGAGCATGGTTCCTTCTTAACTGGTTTTCTATTTGTTTGTGAATAGGAAGGAATTTGGTCGGCAGATTTATTCATTCTATGATTTTCTTTATTTCGATCGTTGGCATATTTTTTTGAACTTTCTAGCTTTAGCAACTCACCCAATAATTTCTCGAAAGTTGTTACATTTGATCGATCAATTCTATTTTGTAATATATTTGGCAAACTTGTCACAATTAAATCAATTAATATATGAGTTGCAAAATTATTTCGGAGATTTAACATTAAATTTTCTTTCCTAAAAGCGTAGTCAACTAAACTTCCCCCTATATACCTAAATGAATACGCCTCTCTACATTTATGCCAACTAGTTTCACAAAAACTCTCTTAGCAGTTATCTTTCCATATTTGAAAACTTTTGTCTAAACCTAATGTAATTAATTAAGAATCAAACCATTCTTTCGCTATTCCATCCAGAAACAACCGTAAAATCAAAATTTTGTCTCTATCTTCTTCTACTTCACAACGGGTGCATTCCCTCTCGAATTTTTTTAACCATAAATTCACTGAAATACTCTTAACATCAAAATTACTTAGCACAAAATCCTCCCTTATCCTCTTGAAATCCTTTTTATTCTCCTGGCTTTTTCTTGAAAGTTCTACCGAATCCTGTTGTTTTGATGATTCTTGTCCAAATACTGTTCTCACGTATGCGGGTGAATAAATCAGTCGTAAATATTCTCTATTAAACAGCACATCTTCTTCGGCATCAAAATATATTTCTTTCAATTCCGGAGTTAATGAACTTCTTACTTTAATCGATTTCAGGATATTCTTCACTTTCGATAGAGCCAAAAGTTCATGATGGTCAGATATATCCTGTTTGTCCTCTGGTATTTCATAATATATATTTTACGTTCCCGTAGTGTGGATCCATTTAAATTTGTATGTATTTTTCTTCTTATCAGTATTTGATGCTTCTAAAGCGATGAAAATTTTCATGGATGCCTTCATTATAGTTTACGTTTTCGATTTATAAGAATGTAATCAATTCTTATTTTTATAATTGAAGAAATAGACGATTTGATGTCATGATTCTGGAAGAAATCAAAAACAATGCTATTTATTCGGGATTCCCAACTCACATTTCAAACAGCTAAATAAATAGCACATATAACACTTTTAGGTTAAAATCTTAGACATAGATTATAGAACATAACAGTTACAAATTTTTTTTCCCTAAAAATAACAGTTTTATTTTTACAAATATTTGGAGGAGACAAAATTTTGTTTCTGATCTTACAATTATGAAAACTAATTCCTTTCCAAAAATACAAAGCATAAGTTAAGGACTTCTCAGAAAATTAATCAACCACAAATATAACTCACCTGAGAAATCTATTGAATATTTAAGTATATTAAATATTTCAAATGAATTATATTTTCTGAGAAGTCCTTAAATTATTTTTTGTATTTTTGAAAAGGAATCAGTTTTCATAATTGTAAGATCAGAATCAAAATTTTGTCTCCTTCAAATATTTATTTATTCATTTCAATTGACAATCTATATTTGTTGGGTTATTTATTCCATTTGATATTGTACTACTCTGTCAAAAAAGTACCGGGAATTTTCAATTAAAACAACATTTTTACATTTAATCGTCAAAATTTATTGGGTCGCCTTCAAAATAGGCTCCATTTGCTCCAATACATCTATGCCAACGGCACTTCCAATTATCGAAACATTTTTTATAGGCGCTTTCCGGGATGGACTTTAGCTCTCGCGCCGAATTTTGTTTTATGGCTTCAATCGACTCAAAACGGGTGCTACGAAGGGGCAATTTTAGTTTTGGGAAGAGGAAAAGGTCGCAGGGAGCCAAATCCGGCGAATACGGTGGTTGCTGAAGCACGTTTGTTGAGTTTTTGGCGAGAAAGTCAGTCACAATCGTAGCTCGGTGAGAACGCGCGTTATCGTCATGCAAAATCCATGAGTTGTTCGCCCACAAATTTGGCCGCTTCTTACGGATACGCTCACGCAAACGTTTCATTACGCCTAGGTAATACTCCTTGTTTACCGTCTGACCCTCTGGAACGAATTCGTAGTGCACCACGCCACGGATATCGAAGAAAACAATGAGCATCACCTTCATTTTCGAGCGGCTTTGGCGTGATTTTTTCGGTTTCGGCTCATTTTTTGCCACCCATTCCGATGATTGCTGGCTTGTTTGCATATCGTACTCGTAGACCCAGGTGTCATCACCAGTTATAATGCGTTCCATGAATGTAGAATCGGAATTACAGCGATCCAGCATGTCTGAAGCAACCTGTTCGCGATGACGTTTTTGAAGAAAATTCAGGTCTTTCGGTACGAGTCGTGCGGCCACCTTTCTCATGCCCAAAATATCAATCAAAATCGTACGTGCGGACTCGTGGGATATCTTAAGATCATGTGCTATCTCTCTCAAGCTGGTACGACGGTGTTCCAGCACCCTTTCCTTAATATTATCGACGTTATGTTCGATCGAAGCCGTCGATGGGCGACCACTTCACGACCGTCCTTGAAGGCTCTGTACCACTGATATGCACGAGTTTTCGATAGAGCATTATCACCAAAGGCCTTTTGCAACATTTTCAATGCATCGGCACACGAAAATTCATTTGCAACACAAAACTTTAAACAAATTCTTTGCTCAACGTAATCACCCATAGTAAAAATCGGCACGCACTCTGACACCGACTGACTTAATCAGCTGTTGCAAACACACTAGTTGACAGATCCCGCTCAAGCTTGGCATAGTGATTAAGGACAGTGGTACCAACCTAGAAAAAAAATTGTTTACCTGCCTCATTGCCCCGCCAGATTTAAATCGATAATTCCCGGTACTTTCTTGACAGAATGTATATTGAGTTTTAATTTTATACGTCTATTAAATGTAGATAATACATTAATTTAATTCTAAAAATTTTTGAATAGAATTTTTTTGAAATTAAAATTAAAGGAGACTAACAGATTAAATCTGTTTTGATATTCAAACCCTTTATATGTCTACTGAAATGGAAACAGTGGTTCCTAAGGCATTTGTTCAAGGTTTTTGAGAAAGAAAATTTATAAAATTAAAATTTGTATCGTGATCGGCAGAATTAAACAGTTTGGCATTTAAGTTTTCGAAAAGTATCTGAAACGTGTAACAACACGTTACACACTTTCGACCTCGTTCCTCTTCTTTGTTCAGAAAAGAACGACCCCGGACCGCCCATAAATATTTGAATATACATTATATCCAAACATCAAGCACCTATTCTAGTTATTACAGCCATTAACTAACTAATAGTCACAACACTCAATTTAAGCCCTCGGCTGTCGCGCGATCATCTCAATTCTCCCTCAATTTAACGATCTATGACAATTTCCACGTTTCACGTAATAAACCGGAATGCAAATTTCAGTCCTGCGCGGGTTAATGGAAATGTCGAGGCGGTCACAGTGATTTACACTGCAAACAGAACGGCCGGAAGGAAAAAATATACTAGGAATGTTCATTTAATCTCCACAAATTTGGATATTTACGATCCTACTTTTCCAGTACTGTCTGGGATTTATTTAATTTGAATGTCGTTTTTTATCATCTCCGCGTCCTGATGAATATCCCGACGCTTACAGGACTCCAGGGAGTGCTAGGGATGAATTTTGCTCCTAATGATGATTAAACCATGAATTATCTTTTTGTTGCTTTCTGGTGGAACGGAATTTTGTTTTCCCTAATGAATTCGAGTGGGATGGAGATGTACAAGATCGGATCAGGTTTTCACGTGGCGGGAACTGTCGAACCTATCGAACGTATGCTTGGCAAAAATATTTGAGAAACTGATCAAGAGAAGAATACTCCAATCCTTGAAGAAACATAACATCACAAGTCGACGTCATGTCGGAATCAGGTAACAGGTTGAGTCATAATAGTGATCAGAAAATTATGAAGAAGTGTGGAAAATAGCATCACTTTTTGCCGAACCAAGTATTCAAAATTAAAATTTCGCCCAACTTCATTTGACTGTACTGAAAAAAAAATTGCACTACATCAGTTTTGCAAGTTACCTCAAAAGTTACCACATTTAATAAGGATTCTAAAATGCTATAACACTAACTACATTCTTCTTTAGATTGAACAAGAAATGTTTTTCTTGAAGAAATTCAGTTTCGTTTTATGACAAGATTTAATAAATTCAGAAAAAAAGTTCAAACTGCCCTCCTTCAGCCGCAATAGATGCACGACATCTTCTTAAAAAATATGGAGATATCAGTCGGGCGAATCTTTCGTCATTGACTTATTGCATTGCTACCCTAATTCACTCACGAAGCTCAGCTACATTTTCAATTTATTTTGAATAAATTTTTTCCTTCACTGATCTCAATAAAAAAAAATCTGAGGGATTCAAATCAGGTGAACGGACTGGCCACGAGCTTATACCAGATCGCCCTATCCATCTACCCGGATATTCTTCATTTAGATATTCTCTAACTGAGAGAGCATAGTACGCTGGGCAGCCATCTTGTTGAAACCATATTTCTCTGAATATACTAAGTGTCACGTCTTCAAGTAAATTTGGCAACAGATTTCGTAAAATATCTTAATTAATTTCAGCATTTAAAACCTCTGGCAACTCAAAAGTTGCTATGACTCTTCTGTTCAAAATTCCAGTCCACATGTTTACTTTAAAACGATATTGAGATCTATCTTGTCTCATTAAATTCGGATTTTCTACGTGCCACTCGTGTAAATTGTGTAGGTTCATGTAACCATCTTTTTTAAATGTTGATTCATCCGACCACAAAATTTTTTCTAAAAATTGTGGGTCTTTCCGGTTCTTTTATAGCATGGTTTGACAAAACGGAACCCTAGGTAGCAGAGCTTGTACTCGCTGTACATGATATGGAGCTTATGTTGTCGGTGAGATGTACTTTTGGTCACTCATGTGCTTCGCAGAATTTCACGTAGCGAAGAACTTGGATCTTCCTCAACTGCTGGAAGCACAATATCGTCGTAAGGTAAGGACATTCTTCTTTCACCATGCACTTTGTTTGGAATTCGGCCCGCTGTGAAGATTAAACGGTACACATTTGTAAAAACTCGATGATTTGGATAACGATCAGTATTAGAGTATCTCTCGCGATACATTCTCGAAGCTGCACTAGCGTTACATCTGCATTCCCCATAAATGAGGTGCATGTTGGCATATTCATGTGTGGTATAAACAGACATGATGGCAATACACAATCACAGGTTAGTCCAGGTAAAATCAAAGTTAATCGTAAAGAGATCAAAACTATTCAAATCACAAGCAAATAAATCTAATAAACGAAGCCAAAAGTACACAAATAACACGATCAAATACGGAAAGATGCGCAGTAAGGGGCGTAGCCTACTGATCTGTATTGCGTTTACGTGCGTCAATACGAAATAGTGGTGTCGCTATCTGTCTCACTCACACTTTATGGAAGGACTCACCACATGTCATTCAAACCAAATTCTTAAAGTATTGGATGCACTAGAATCATTTTAAGAAAGTTCGAAGAAATTGTTCGAAACTGTGTTTCATTAAAAAAGACCATTTTTTTACAGATCTAAGAAATAATGTAGTAGGTGTTATACCATTTTGGAATCCCTAATAAATGGGCTAACATATTGAATTGAATCAGTCCTTACTTGGTGAAAATCCATATTAAATAATATTTAAATAAGGTTATTCTGATTTTCACAAATTTTCACAGATTTTTTATTCTGATTTTCACAAATATTGTTATGTTTATAACAATCGTTTCTCTATCACAGTAGCATCATCAAGCAAGTTATTCAAAATGTAAACTTGCCTGATGATGCTACGGTGAGAGCGAAACGATTGTTGTAAACATAACAATAAAAATTTGTGAAAATCAGAATAATCTTATTCAAATATTATTTAAATGGGCTAGCTTTCAAATTAATTTGCCAAACTGATGTGTCACAGTTTTTTTCAGTACAGTCAGTTGAACTTGTGCGTAATATTATTTTCCAAGCTGGAGTAAATGGCTCAGAATTGAAGATCAAAGGTTACAGAAACACTATTCGGGATAACATAGGAAATATAAAATATAAAGAAAGTAAAAAATTGTAGCAACAGGAGTTCAAAAATCATCACAGGGTGTGCAATTTATCGAATAATAAAAAATGCAGTATAATTTGAAAAGTACACGACTCAGATTTTTTTAAATATCTTTCTGATGACTACTATGACTCATCCTGTTACCCAATTCCGGCTTGACGTAGACTTCTGGGAGACCTGTATACGATGCCCTAGATAGAAGTGTACCCCAGCTTCATGTTTTCCTCGACCTAACCAAAGCATTCGACACAGTGAATCACAATAGACTCTTAAGAAAAATGGAAAACTATGGTATAAGAGGAGTAGTCCTTGAATTATTTACAGGTTATCTGAAAAATAGGATGATAACGTGTGGAGTCCTGCAAGGCACGGTTCTGGGTCCAGTCCTATTCCTTATATATGCGAATCATTTATTGAATAGTAACATCCATGGAAGAATTTTGTTGAAAGCAAATAAAATTTTCATTTTATTATTATTATATCGTGGTGCGTTTGATGGAAGTTGTAAGAGGTGGGCCATATGAAATTTGTATTTTTGATAGGCTGTGAATAAAAAACTAACGAATATTTTTCCGAGGTTATGGATTTATTAGAAAGGTTGAACCTTGACATTTACGAATAGAAAATAATTTAATTCAAATGAATGGCGTCAGGACCCCATTCGATCGACATAATTTTTCAGTACCAGGATTTTCACTTTAATTTGACCGCCCCTTTAACTTTGTTACAAATGGAGATACAAAAAAAATTGTCCACAAAAGTTTTACGAATACTTCAAAATGATTTCAATGGATGAAATATATACATGGTGGACAAGATATTGAGTGCAACTTCATTTTTTCAAATTGATACTATTACTATTAGCTAGCTATTTCCCTCCTGATTACGAAAATATATGCATATGCTCTATCTCTTCTATTTTGAGAACAACAGTCTCAAATACGAAGAACCACCTGGCAGGCTCATTAATCGGTTGTCAAGTGGTAGGCTGTGATAAATCAACAAACGACCTCGAATCTGATGCGACTCACCACTGGGCACTCTAAGACGATGTGCATGGCTGCTTCAGAGTCCTCAAGACATAGCCTGCATTCATCCTCTTCAGCCAGACGGATTTTGTGCAATTGCGCATTCAGTCTGCAGTGAACTGGCTAAATTCCGACAAGTGTTTTTAGTTTGAACCCTATCCACACCTAATGCTGGGTCTGCCATCTTTTGGTTCGAAGCTGTTCCAAGGAATACCTTCGAGTATTTCAGACCAGGATGGCTCAGCCAGAAATGATCTAATCTTGAGGTCATTCTGCCTATTATCTTCCGCTTGGCCACGTCATATGGTATTCGCAGGAATTGTTCCGGGTATACCAGAGTCAGCGCAGCTCCAGCAAGCGCCATCCAATCTGCCTCTTCGTTAGCTAGATAGTTTGAGTGGCTTGGTATCCAAACAAAAGTGATTCTGTGAGCCTGTTTAAAGCCGTGCGGCAACTCCAGAGGATTTCAGAGCTTTTAGTACTGGCTGACTATCAGTAAATACTCTTATTTTGCCGCGGTGGATTTGCCGTTTTATCAGCAGATCTGGCGCGGTCTCAATGGCAAATAGTTCTCCCTGGAATATCATTGCATAATGACGGAGACTCAATGAGATCTTGATTCTTGGTTTGCTCCCATCGACTCTCGCAAGCCGTCTGTGAACAAGCCAAAGTCGGTCCGCAATAGAACCGCACCATGTTGCGTCCATTCGTCCCAGCTGGGGATGATTACATTGAAATGCCGTTCTTGGCTCGTGACTTTTGACATTAGTTCCGATGGCATCGATAGGGTGCTAGTTCAGCAGTCCTGAGCCTCCCATCTCTATTGCCTCTGGCCTATCGATCGCCAGTTTATATAGTTTGTATCTGGTCCGTTCCGCCTCCCTCTGCACGAGCAAGTGCAGAGATGGTAGATTTAGTAAGACCTCCATGAATGCCGTCATGGACGAATACTTCGATATTAAAGGGTAGCCTATTTGAATTTTTTTCTGTAGTAGTAGTAGTTATTCGGTCGTTCGTGTTTTTGACAGAAACTTTGTTTAATATTTGAGATAAACGAAATAGCTCGATGTAAGGTTGAACAAAACTACGAAATATTACAAACTCTTTTTGAAAATGGTGAACCTTTTATCGAAACTGTTAGAAATTCACATGGAAAATTCAGTAGAAATGAAATGCCCTCACGGAAATTTGTGGATCAATTTGTTCGTGGATACTTGATCGTTATTTGATAAAACAACCCGTTCACGTTCTCGTCCAGTAAGCACACCTGGAAATATTGCTGGGGTACCCCAGAATTCAGCTGAACAGCAACATTGGCAGACTCGAAATAACCACTTCGCAATGCAAACTCTGGATGTCCCAGCCTTCATAACTCCGAGATTAAGATGAAGCTGGAAAACTTACGTCCAGTTCACATAACAAAACGCTCCTATACATACAATTATTACTGATGAAGTTAAGGAAGTTAGTTTGATAATCGAATTGAATACATCCTCACTATCTTGCCCAAAATGGCACAGATCCGAAGCAAATAACTAAATGTATAATCAGTGTTAAGGAAAAGCGTTCGATGTGAAAATGTAATCATTGGTCCAGCATTTGCAAAACATAATCCCTTGAGAGCATTTATAATTGAACGTGTAATCTACTTTGCTACAACCAGACACTGACTCTAATTTTAAACTCATCTGCAATCATGCAGCCGTTGTCGCTAAATTATTCCGCTCGACTGCAAGTGAAAAACGGTTTGCATCGGACCGGAGTCTTCTCAGACCTAATCAAATAAGGTTTTTCTCCTGTTGAAAAATGGATTTACCAGGAATTGGAAATATAATCTATTTCAATTTTTCATTTCGCGAAGCTTAGTTGGCTTCATGAAATGTGACTGGGATGGCGGATAGAGCAGCGATGCAGCATTTCAACGAGAAACCTGGAAAATTCTTATTTTAACAGACTTCCTTAACGGATGAAAATATTTTACCAGCGTTGCCTAGAGCTTGCATTTTGAAGTAGTGGTTATTTATAGTTTGGCAACACTTCTGTCGTTCGTGTCTTGACAGAAAGACAGTTTATTTATTTGACATTAACAGAATGGATCAATTTACGCTTGAACAATACTGGGAAATATTAAAAAAATATTTTCAAAGTGGTGAATCTTTTGTCCAAACTGTTAGAAATTTATGTGAAGAATTCAATAGGAATGAAATGCACTCACTGCAATTTAAGGATCATTTGATTCGTGTAAATTGGATCGTTATTCGATAAAACAACCTGTTAACGTTTTCGTGCAGTGAGCTCAGCTGAAAATATTGCTGCTCTAGCCCAAAATGTGACTGATTATCTATTAACATCAAATAGTCCTGGACAAAACTCTCAGTTGGAATGCACACCTAGACAAAGTGTGTCGGGAAGCCAGAATGGGATTCTGGACCTGTAGGCGAATCTGCGGTAAAACCTGGGGTTTAAATCCCAGGCAGATCTATTAGCTTTACACTATGATAATCAGACCACAGGTAATGAATGGCGCTATAGCGTGGTGGAAAAGAAAGGCCAACAAACGATCAACATCTCATTGAGTCTCGGTCAGTATGCAACCATATTCCAGGCAGAACTATTTGCCATTGAGACCGCGGCAGATCTGCTGATAAAACGGCAAAATCAAAATATTTACTGATAGTCAGCCAGTATTAAAAGCTCTGGAATCCAGCTGTTGTACATCGAAAACAGTCTGGAGTTGCCGCATAGCTTTAAACAGGCTCGGTATATATAGCAGAATCACTCTTGTTTGGATACCGAGCCACTCAAACTATTTGATTAACGATGAGACAGAGTGGCTGGTTTGCTGGAGCTGCGCTGCCTCTGGAAGGCCCAGAACCATTCCTAAGAATACCACATAACATGGCTAAGCGGACGATAAAAGGCAGAATGAACTTAAGACTAAAGTCTACGGCTGAGCCATTCGAAGGTTTTCTTTGAAACAGCTTCGAATAAAAAGATAGCGGGCCTAGCACTAGGTCTGGATAGGGCCAAGCTAAGAAGACTTGTCGGAATTATGACAGGTCACTGCAGACTGAAAGCGCATTTGCTCGAAGTAGGTCTGGCTGAAGTCGATGAATGCAGGCTGTGTCTTTAGGAGACTGAAACAGCCTTGCACATCGTCTCAGAGTTCCCAGCAATAAGTGGCATCAAATCGGAGGTCTTTGGTCAGGCTTTTATAGCCCACTACGAACTGAAATAATTACCCCCGAACAAGATTATCGGTTTTATTCAAAAGCTGGATCTCGTCGGGGAAATATAAATAATAACATCAACTCGTCATCATGATCAAAAACTGAACACTTCTCAAACTTTTTCGAGAATGATTTTGCACAAAGACCTTTGTATAAAGATTACAAAGTTCAACTAGTGCAAGAAATTCTTCGAAACTGCCTCTCTTTAAAAAGCTCCTCCAAAAATATGTGGCACGTCTTCAAAAAGGCGATTTGAGATTCTGTCCGATAATCCTCAATCCACTTTTAAGGCCACAAAATAAAAAACAATCATTCCAAAACCGATGGTTGCGCTGGTTCCGATATGATATCGGCTAGGATTCTTAAGTTGTTATCACCTTTGATCTCCCAACACATTGCTCTGCTGGTGAATGAATCACTTTTCTACCATCCATTCTATAATTGGCGAGAATCAAACCTGTTCATAAAAAACAGGATATCCATGAGATATCGAACGAGCGACCTATTTCAATCCTTAGCTAATTATCGAAGACCATCGAAAAGATTATTTATCGTCGAATGTACGACTACCTGTCGAGGTTTTCCATCATTTCTAGTAGCCAACATGGCTTTAGATACGGAAGATCAACTCAAACTGCCTGCTGTGAATTTCTGGAGTTCGTATTCACTTGTTTGGATGATGGAAGTCATGAGGCGAGTATATTCTTCAATCTCTCCCGTGCTGTCGACACACAAGCATAAGTTAATTTTGGATAAGATGCACCAAGTGGGATTCAAAGGTGTGTTCCTTGAGTGGGTCCAAAGTTTCCTTTCTAACCGCAAAGTATATGTCCGATTAGGTGAACACTCTGGGAAGTATACTTATAACTTGGGAGTTCCCCAGGAATCTGTTCTGGGACCACTTCTTTTTTAACTATTTGTGAACCATCTACCTGATTATTTATTAGCCTTTATCGTGATTCTTTTTGCTGACGATACATCTATTGCAATCAAGGCTGCTTGTTAGCACGAACTGAAGATTATTTGCGAATCTATAATTAATTGTTTCAATAATTGGTGTCAGCGAAACTATCTCATTGTCAATTTGGCGAAAACGCAAATAATTCAATTTCAAAATCGGGCTACTGTTATCTGCGATCCATTTTTTGTTGAACTTTCTAAGGGTAATCTTGTGTCATCACATTCTATAAAGTTTCTTGGAGTTTATGTTGATCAACACCTAAGATGCCATTACCAAGTGGATCATGTGTGTAAAAAAATTAAACAACGCTTTTTATGCGATATCTCGTCTTAAGGATTCGCTTTCTGTAGATGCTCTAATAGGGATATACTGCGGTATGGTATATAGTCATTTGTGTTACAACGTGGTTCTGTGGGGATCATCTGTAGATGTAGGGCGAGTAATTATTTGTTACAAAAAGATCTTAAGACTGATATTCAATTCCTGCCGTCCGTTGTTCCATGAGCATGGGATTTTGACGTCTCCATGTATTTTTATTCTGAACTGCCTGTTATATATCCAACTTAACAAGCATGCCTTGAATAAATGCTCTGATTTCCACAATAACGGAACCAGACATGTGAACATAATATGTATTCCAAAGCACCACAATGCTTAATATCAATCAGCACCATCTTTAATTGGTACCAAATTTTATAATCATTTGCCGAACAAGTTCAAGGCACTGAATAACAGACAGTTCAAGAGTAAGGTTTAAGGCACTATTAGTGAACAAGTGCTACTACGGCAATAATGGAATAACTTTTTGCTTTCGTAATTTTTTTGTAGCTTTACTAATTTGCATTTGTTATTTTCATTCGTGACTCACCCTATTCATTGTTAAATGTCTTAAAGGATCAATACATTCAATATTGTTATTGTTGTTGTTATTGTCATTATTATCGTCATTATTATTAATATCCTTATTATTATCCTTATTATTATCTTTATTAGTATCCTTATTATTAACCTTATTATTATCCTTATAATTGTCCTTATTATTATCCTTATTATTATCTTTATTAGTATCCTTATTATTAACCTTATTATTATCCTTATAATTGTCCTTATTATTATCCTTATTATTATCCTTATTATTATCCTTATAATTGTCCTTATTGTTAACCTTCTTATTATCCTTATTATTATCCTTATTATTGTCCTCATTATTCTTATTATTATTATCATCATTATTATCATTACTATTATAATCTTTATTATCATTATTATTTTCATTACTATTATCATTATTATTATTATCATTATTATTATTATTATTATTATATAATCCTCGACAACTTCGTGACCTTTTCAAAACTAAGATAGAACTCAAACGATCAACATTCGCACAGAAAATACACAAAATTTGTATAACGTAGTTTTCCTGATACCGTTATGAAACAGCGCTAAACCACTTTATGTTTGTTAAGTGAGTTTAGTCATCATTCTATATTTTCTTTGGATTCTTTTATTTCTTTTTGACATTATGTAATGAAAGTTAATTCTGTATATCTACTAAAAATTAAAACAGGTTAGCAGAAATAATCTGTTTGATATTGAAGATATCGAATAATCCTTCTTTCAATAAAAAATATCGCCGTTTATTATTTTATTTTATCTATAAACTTTTTTGACAGAGGAATATTCTGTACTGGAATTGTGCCGCAATAATTCAGTTATTATGTGCACGGTGAAGCCAAATCAGAAGCCGCTCAACGTTGTTGGTACAATTTCAACCTTCATCAACCGAAATCATCTCGAATCGGATTACATTTCTGGAACACATACGCTCTATTTCGCGGGCGCTTTCTGGAGCTACAACAAAATTTCCATATCAATTCCTCCCAGATATATAAGCAGATAGATTAATTTTCCGTACGGCGAAACAGCAATGCTCCCAAAGATTACAGATAACGTTTCTCTCCGGAACGGAACGAATTTATTTCTGCATAAATGTCGTTAACACGGTCGAAGCCTATTTCAGATAGCGGAAAACTCTGCATGCAGAATATTTGAGTTTTTCCGGCGCGGAAAAGAAGCTCCACTACAACATTCACTACTCGGCGGACATATGCGGAGGAAAAAAGGATGCCAAGAAAAATAGGCAGAGCGACGGGAGCGAGTCGCTCCACAAATCAATGATGCGATACCGTTAAATTGAAATATGTGGACTTCGTTGCTGCAGGAATATCGGGAAAGAGACGGTATACGGCGACATTTCCAAATGTCAATCTATTTTGGGGTTACTCATAAGAAAATCTATGTATGGACCCCGTTCAACGGTGTGTATTGACTGATGTGCCCGGGAGGTCGGGAAAAATTTCTAAAAAGAATAAATGCGCATCGAGGGGTTTGGGAGATCAATTTATGGTTACATGCATTGATGTTTTTCCTCACACATAGCCAGGATCAACGTGGAATTATTGCAACGGGTTTTCTTCGAAATCTGTGACCTTCTTCCTCTTGTATCCTACTTCCCAAGAGGGATGAACGAATTCTGACACTTCAAGTTTATTTTTAAAAATCTAACAAAGAAGTATCCGTTTAAGTTTATTTCATCATTATTATTACGAGTTTTTTGTCGAAAATTGAAGATTTATTGTGAAAAGTTATTTATACATTCACAGTTCACTCTCCCAATTCGAATAACTTTCTATTACTATAGTTCATACTCCTTATTAATCAAATCAATACAGGTATACGTAAGAGCAGAATGAATTCATTTAAAATTGTGAAATTTACAAACTATTTGTTTTGTATTGAATTATAGTAGCCTTTTCTGGGAGTCTCTTATTCCTTCTGTGATGATGAATGTGGCGGAATCAAAAATACCATAAACAATTTTTCCCCTTCAATCAAAACTCGACGGGTCTGAAAGTTTTTCTAAAACAATACAGTTTCTGATGATGACTCTGTTTTTTTTTTTCATTTTCAGTCAGAATGTTGACACGTGTAAAAAACATGATCGATTTCAGAGACAGAATCAAAATTAGTGGAAAACCTGAGTTATCATACCTTTCTTATGCGCCTTCTCTAAAAGGTCTAGATCGTTTTTCCTGAAATGATTTTAGAATATCATCTGTGTTCTATAAAACTCTATATAACATCATGCTGGGTTTTACAAAGATCAACAGATACTCTCGTCGAATTTGACAATCGGATCACGAATTTTGGTTTCACAAAACAAGTTGATGTAGTTGATCAGTTGATCCGAGAAAACAATCTGACATCGTCGTTTTTATATAAGATTTGATAGCTACACTATAGAAATAGAAAGAAGGAAAATAAGAATATATATATATTCCTATGGTGTACTTTTAATGTAAGATTAGATTTTGGAAATGTTATTGTTATTATTCTTGTTCTAACATACTACTGCAAACTACGTTATTAGTATTACCTGTGGGTATGTAAAATGGAAGGCTGTTTCAAACCAGCAATTTCAATTGTTATCCTTCCAACAATTCTGCATACCGATGATTTTTCAATGTTGATATGATCTCCTATCGTCATTTGGAACCTACCAGTTGCATAAAATCGTAGACAAACTCATAATTGTGATCTCGCATCGATCAATTTATTCCCTTTACTGTGTGGTTGAATTTCTGGTCCAGTTTTATGTATCGATTTCATGACTATACTTTTGTTGAAACGAAAATGTATTTTGAAATCAAGATCATCATATTTTGCAAAAGGATCACTCCTGTCTCTAACAATTCTTTTTCGAATTTCACTTGAATCTTTTTCTGATGATGACATTGAATTTCCAAAAGCAGTTTACAAGTATATCACTTAAAAAAAGTAAACAATACACTTCACTTCAACTATTTAACGAAGACTACAAAGATCTTGATTCACTTTTGTTGAAACGAAAATGTATTTTGAAATCAAGATCATCATATTTTGCAAAAGGATCACTCCTGTCTCTAATAATTCTTCTTCGAATTTCACTTAAATCTTTTTCTGATGATGACATTGAATTTCCAAAAGCAGTTTACAAGTATATCACTTAAAAAAAGTAAACAATACACTTCACTTCAACTATTTAACGAAGACTACAAAGATCTTGATTCACTCAATTCCACAATTCAACTTAATCTGTGATTAAGTGATTCTAGGTTAGATCAGACTTAATGGATGATCCACAGAATTTAATCTGTTATAGTTTGACACAGTGACTAAATCTGTGATCAGCACTTTGAGAACATAAAACTAGATGACATGTAGAAGGACTCAGTGGTTAACAGGCTTGATCGGATGATTAAAGTTTTGTGAAACCTACTGTCAATGTTGTATCTCGATATAACTGCGGGAGACTCCCGGACATCAATTCTTTATAAAGTTTTGTAACTCTCTAGCGAAAATTGTCATGCACTATGGAAAGCACTGTAAATCATGTCAACTTTTATAGTTTGACATGGAAAAATTGCGAATTTATGTATAGTGTAGATCGATAATGAAGGACTTTCACGAATTCAGGAGGAAATTTATCACTTTTATTAGCATGAACGGGCTGAACATTCAAGGATGGTTTTTACCAATGTCCCGATGAAAATGAGATACAGTGTTCCGGATTTTTCCGGAACATAGCTGATTATGATTTTTCCAGTGAATTTTATAGATAAATTGTAATTGAAATTCATAACTTGTTTCCACCTTTCTAAAGGAGGGAAATTACAAAAGCAGACGTCCATAACTCTAGGGTGCTTGAGCATTAATAGTTAAAACAATTTGATTGATTTCCAACTAATCATATGAATTATTAGTTTTGAGTCCATGTTTGAATGGAGATATAGCAAAAGGAGGTCAAAGTTTATTTAAAAAAGCGAAGGCAATTTCAGATTCAGAATTCACAAAAATCTCTTCTTGAAATATTTTTTATATTGGTATAGATACGCGACGATATTTTCGGTTGCTTCAAAGGTACAGACAGACTATTATTAAAATTCTCTTTGTTTATCAACATACTTCAATATAATTCAATATGGAAGCTGCACATAACAAGTGTATTAATTTTGTTGATTTAATAGTCCTACTTTTTTGGGTTTTTGGGTTTATACATTTCTTTTTTGTTTCTTGGTTGTCCTTTAGTAGTTTTTCACCTGATAGAAAATTATTTTAATCATTTCTTATTCTCAAAAATTTTACTTGCATTTTCTGATTTTCAGAAATACTAATTTAGTGAATATAGAGATATACTTGTCGCCATCTAGTGTGCAACGAAAATAGCATTCTAGAATTCTATTCTATTCAACGAATTATCGATTGAGTTGTTATAAAGGCGGAAACTCGTGTTCTCCTCCATTTTATTAATGTCATGAATATCCGTTAGATGGATTCGTTGACAGAAGATCCAAAATTTGTGGAAAACATTTACGTGAAGTCAGAAAAACCAGGGTAAGCTTGTCCAACATGTATTTTCCTCAAAAATTTTACTTGTATTTTCTGAATTTCAGAAATACTAATATTTAGAGTATAAATGTACTTGTCGCCATCTAGTGTGCGATAAAAATAGTATTCTAGAATTCTATTACATACAACGAATTATCGATGGAGTTGTTAAAAAGGTGGAAACTCGTTTTCTTCTCAAATTTATAAATCTCATGGATATCCGTTAGATGGATCCATGAACTGGGGAGATCCAAAATTTGTGAAAGCACTTACGTGAAGTCAGGAAAAATCCGGGTGAGCTTGTTTTTCAGTGTATTTCCCTCAAAATTTTCAAAATAAAGCCAATACATTTTACCGCGCTTCTCTTTCGCAATCAGAATCCCTACTATCCCTACTATCCCTACTTAATATTATAAATGCGAATGTAAGTTTGTTTGTTACGCTTTCACGCAAAAACTACTGAACCGATCATCATGAAACTTTGTACATATACTCTTGATGGTATTAGAAGTATCATAGGGTACTTTATATTTAAAAAAAAAAAATTTTTTTACGAAAGATAAAACAATTGTTTGTCAAAAAATCGTCAAATTTAGCTACTTCAGTAATGAAGTTTTACTATTATTATACCCTTACCCTTTATCTTTCATACTTATTTAATGACTCCACTGCGGGCTAAGCCGCGGGTAAAAAGCTAGTCATAGATAATTTAGGCTGTGTGGTTGACATTGCCAAAGCCTGGAACCCAGTTTAACAGTACAGCAAAAAAACGACCATATAATTCATAGAATTTAATTAAATGTGCTCACAGTAATTTTGTGATTTCGTATAACTAATTCATAAGTTTGACGAAAATAAGGATATTTATGGAATTTTCAATATTAAAATGGACGATGATGAAACATGTATAATAATCTTATGATGGGAACGAATGTTGAACGAAAATCAAGAGGGAATTTTATATATAATTCAGTAGTCAAGAATAGTGAAAAATTTTCGTTATAAATATAATAAGCACTAAATCATGAGATTTGTGTGAATATTTTTCAATAAAGAACTGTGTTACATATAAACAAAATGCAGAAGTCTACTAGCACATCGTGAAATTTTTAAAGGCTTATAACGTTTTACTTGAGCAAAATTCAGAAAAAAGACGAACAAAAGAATTGTTTTATGTGATCTCCATGGTTAATATTAATGAATAACTTAATGACTCACCCTGTGTATACATAAAAAATATTGTCGATATATGTAGTAAGTTTCAGAAGATATAGTTTATTCCAAATTTTGTATTTATAGGTTTTTCTTGTATAATTTGAGTTTATTTAGGCCATCAGAATTCACATTTTCATAACTTTATATGTATTATAATAAATATCAAAGATGCGATATACGGGATATTTAGATTTTTTTCAGTATATGATAACACCTTATTGCGCCTTATTTTGTATTTATAGGTTTTTCTTGTATAATTTGAGTTTATTTAGGCCATCAGAATTCACATTTTCATAACTTTGTATGTATTATAATAAATATCAAAGATGCGATATACGGGATATTTAGATTTTTTTCAGTATATGATAACACCTTATTGCGCCTATAATAGAAGCCACTTTTTCTGTGGTATTTTCAATATGTTAAGTCCTTGTCAATCTTTCACTAAGTGCGAGTCCTAAATATTTTTTATAACGCAGCAAATCATTATATTGCTCAGAATCGCCATTTATAAGTTTCTCAAGGTTTTGTTTCGTTTTAGCTGTATATACACAGAACATGAAGTTTGTACATGAAGAAAATATTGCAGTGGCCCTAGGACAGAGCCTTGGGCAATTTCTGTAAAGCAGCTTTACCAAGAGCAATAATACACCCATAAAAAGTTACTTTATGGTGTGTAATTTGGTCTGGTGGAGTGAATCGCCCGTACTTCTTTGAAAATATAAGAAGGTGTCACTCAAACCGTCAATCTCATCGCTCTAGCCAAATGGTTACCAATTTTTTTTGACATGAAATTACAGATATGGTATTGGAAGAGATGTGATTCCTGCAAGATGGTGCAACAAGCCACACATTACGATCCCTTTTGGCTTTATTGTAAGAAAAATTCCCAGGACGCGTAGTTTCTCGCTTCGGCGATATGAATTGGCCACCAAGATCTTGTGATTTATCGTCTTCGGGTTTTTTTTGTGGGGTTATGCGAAGAATCTTGTTTATACCGATAATCCTCAGACTATTGATGATCTGAAAACCAACATCTGTCAAGTTATTAGTGAGATATTGCCCGAAATTGGCAGCGAGTCATCGAAAAGTAATTCACAAGGATCAAGTCCTGTAAGAGATCACGCGGAGAACATTCAAATGATGTTATATTCCCCACATAGTCCAGATCCATGCATTATATTGAAATAAAAATTTGATCGATATTCTAAATGAAAGAATGTTTTATTGACGTTTACTTTCGGAAGCACATATTGGAAAAATCTTTACTTCAAATTGATTTAGATTATTTACATAACAGTTGAATTTATTCAACTATAAACGCAGTATACTGTTAAGATTTCGGAGGTAAAATCAGAGCTTTCATAAATTTTTCAATAATCGATATATTTTTTTCTAGTAATATCTTCATTCTTTTGGGAAAATTCAAAGGATCTTCTTCTTTATATGCAAAAATCATCAAAATGAAATTAATAAAAAAGTGTCCTTTTCAACATAAAATATGATTTATTTACACAAATTATATTAACAAGATAAAATTCATATTTATAAAAATTTCGAGATCTACCACATTTAGGTTAAACCCTGACAATTAGTAAGAATTCTTCATTCAAATTGGTATTCAGATTGGACCGACTAGGTGCTTCAACTGCAATTGGTCAACGTAAGTCATTTTCACATTCAAGGATATTTCACATTGAAGCATTCATCCAAGAAGTTTTCCAACGAATGATAAAGATGTGGCCTTACACTTCCCAAGTCATGCACCTGATCAGTGTATGTCTGTAAAAATAGTTTATATAATTATCATCTGAGAAATACAAACAGAACCAAAATTATTGTACAGTATTGTACATAAAAAAAATTATTTGTCACGGAAAAGTTTACCTACAGATCAAGGAATATTGTTTTTATTACTGAAAATTACTATTATTTAGTGTTAGTGTTTGATTAAAAAAAACTGAAAAGCACTGACTAGAAGTCAGAAGCTTTTGCGCGCTAGTTCATAGCACCTTCAACACTCACAAAATTTTTGTCCTCTAACACTTATGATTTATTCGAATTCAGGACATCAAATTTGTATAAAATTGGCTCCAAGTAGCCCGAGATATTGTGTCATATGAATGTGATACTCTCTGGCAAATTGTCTTTCGCTTGTGCCCGACCGTGCATTCCCAGACAAAAGGGGGTTTCAAAACTGAAGATCACTGATTCCATTCCAAGTCTCATTGAATTCTCTTTCTACATCAGAGCAGACGGTCGTAACGATGTTTAGCTGTGAGAGGTAGAACCCAGTATGTATGATAAGAAAAGAGTTCAGCGATTTTCTGTAAACTTATCAACCATCCCACTTTGAAGACAAAACACTGATGCACAACAGCACACACTGCTACGTTCAATGTATTCTCGATATCGGGGTGATTTGCTAATAATGTGAGTAATCTAATTATCTCATTTACTAGTGATACTATCTGAGGGTATAAATATAAAATTTCACTAATTTACGATCATTAGACTTCTAGGTACCCTCAGTGAAAGACGATTAGAATGACTGACGCCACAATGATAAAGAAAATCGGGCATCGCGCCGCTATAAAGTTCCTCACTAAGCAGGGAAAAAGTCAGAAAATCATTCATGAAGAGGTGGTTGCTGTTTACCAAGACTGTGTCCTGTCGTTATCTATCGTTCAAAAGTGGTCAAGTGGATTCAAAAGAGGCAGAGAAAGCGTTGAAGAGGATCCTGCCTCGGGCGGGCCCGCTAGCGGCACGACCGAAGAAACTGTGAAAAAAGTGGGAAAGCTAGTATTTGAAGATGCCATTATAAAAATCAAGATGTTGGCAGAGATGACAAACCTATCCGTGGGTACCATACATGCTATCCTTCATGACCATCTTAACCTCTCAAAGGTCAGTGCAAGATGGGTACCGAAAATGCTCATAGCGCCTCAGAAGCAAGTGCGAGTCGAGTCCTGTAAGAAGTTTTTAGAACTCTGTGGAGACGACCCATCGACTATTTTCAACCGTCTGGTTACTGGAGGAGACGTGAGTTCATCACTATGACCCTGGGAGTAAACAAAAGTGGATTGAAAAGAGTTCACAGCCCCCAAACAACATTCTGAAGATATTTTATTGATAAAATATACTAAAAAGGGTAAAAGCATATTGCAGCATCATATGCAACCACTTTGCGTAATTGAAAAGAAGCAATTGAAGGAAAAGGGCGAGGAAAACACATAGCAGGGTGTTGCTGCTAAACGACAAGGCGCCAGTTCGGAAGGCCCGCATGGCGAAGACCTCTGTGCATGAACGCGGCTTCGAAGAAAATACTTATCCTCCGTACAGTCCAGACTTGGCCCCCAGTGAATACTACCTATTCCCAAATGTGAAAAAATATCTTCGTGGAAAGCGATTTTCCGACAAAGAAAAACTAAAGGTAGCAATCAAAACCTTCTTTTGAGGAGAAGCCGGAAGAATGTTTTTTACAAGGCTTAGAGGAGCTTATTTCTCGATCTAACAAATCTACTGAAGTTCTAGGAGACTACATTGAAAAATAGAATTTTTCGAAAATTTTCTTTCCTGCCTATACAGAGAATATATTGAACACCCCATGTATATCCGTCTCTGAGAATCAAAAGTCTCAATTGACTTTATGTACGAAATTTCATTTCAAATGTGAAAATTTCTGCAACATTTGATAATGTCTTTAAATAAACTTTTTTTTTTGTATCAACCCTAAATTTCATCGTGAATACTTTGATCTGTAAAATACTGGCTGATTTCATATGAAGTTCTTGGTGTATTTCATTTGAAATGAATAATTCCTCAACATACCATCTGCCTGAAGAAAATATCTTGTTGCTCCAATACTTTGGCCCACAATAGAGATTGTTGATAATGAACGTTATCGTCATAAGTACCATGAATCAAGAAATAGAGTTTATCTCTAATACCTCCAAATTTCGTCAATAATTGGGCATTCAGATATCCTCTGAGATTATCTTCTAAAGTTGGCAACCCCATAAATCTCTCCGTATATATGGTATCTGAAATAAGACAAAGTTATTAAGAATCAGGTAACAGATTAAATACGTCATCGGATTATCGATTACAACAAATTTATTCAGAGAAATTTTATGAAATAAAGTTACAGCGATAATAATGACATTTATAACTTTATTTCAGATAATTTTACGGCAATAATAAAAACTATATGAAATGACGTTGGTTTGAATCATACTTGAAGAAATTGTCACATAATGTTCCAGTGGAGGGATTTAAATTACGATACTTTTTAGCAACTTCTAGTTTACCTCAAGGCTTCCATTTGTATCCCTTATAATTTGTAATACACAGGGTGACAAGAAAAACTTCGAACAAATTTTACTGTAAATATGAATAAAAACAATATTCTAATTTCCGCTAATATTTTATTGACACTACGATCATTACGTCATACCATGACTTCTTCAGGTGAGTATTACAAGATACTGAGTATACCATGAACAAGAACTTCATTTTATAGTACATGGATATAACAAAAATAGAAGAGGGGGTGAAGAGAGTTTTACAATACTTTTGGGAAACTGAAAAATGGTTCAAAAAAGATTCAACAAAGGGGAGTTACTTAATTCTGTTTGGTTATTCAATAATATTTTTCTTTTATGATATCTATTAATTTCTAAAGTTTCTAATAAGTTTAATCTAAAACTTTTGTTTTTTAAGTGTAAAATTTCAAAGTTACTATTAAAACTATGTCCTGTGTCTAGAAGGTGCTCTGCGTAGGTTGAATTTCCCTTTTTGTTACAATAGCATTTTTCATGTTCCCTGAGTCTCGTTTGGAACGATCTTCCTGTCTGACCAACATATACAAAATGGCAAGTACCGCAAGTTAACTTATAAACACCTGATTTCTTGTTCTTAGATGTTTTATCTTTATTATTTTTTATTAGTTTTCCTAAAACTCTCTTCACCCCCTCTTCTATTTTTGTTATATCCATGTACTATAAAATAAAGTTCTTGTTCATGGTATACTCAGTATCTTGTAATACTCACCTGAAGAAGTCATGGTATGACGTAACGGTCGTAGTGTCAATAAAATATTAGCGGAAATTAGAATATTGTTTTTATTCATATTTTCAAGATGAATTTCCGTCAAGTAAAGACCGAAACAATCATAAATTTTACTGTGTTCTGGAACAAAAGTACTTTAGCGCAGCCAAATAATTTTATTTTATTATATTATCTACACTTTCTTGTAGTAATATGTGCATTTTCAGTTTGATATTCTTTTTATTTTCAGAGTGTTAGAATGTCAAATAAACGTAATTTTGAAGCTGTGTCGTCAAGGTAAGCGTGGACCTTTCAACAGGACTCCGCTCCGGCTCACAAAACACAAATGACGCAAGAATGGTGTAACTATAGCGTTTGGTCGATTTTGGAGCTCAGGGCGTTGAAGCAATCCCTGCCCCGGGAATGGAACCGATTAAGACCTGAGGCCCATTGCCGAAAATTTCAAGGAGCGTCTGAAGCTTTGTATCGCCGCCAAAGAAAGCCATTTCGAAACCCTTTAAGTATATTATTACCAGATGTTCATGTTATTATTATTCGTTGTGTTTTGTTTACTTTCTTTTGTTTAATAAAGTCAAATGAAAAAAAATTTGTCCAAGGTTTTTCTTGTCACTGTATACAAATAAAATCACTGAGTGCTTGAAGATTTGTAAATTTCAACATCGATATTCAATCAAGGCATACTTGATCCAATCGCCATATTTTGCTTCCAATAACCTATCCTTGACCTATGTACCAAAAGTTATGATTCACTTTGTACAATCAAGATAAATATTCTGAAGCAGTCATTGCTTTCAATCTTTTCTACTCATGTCACATTCATTCATGTCTACCTACCATAGAGAGCCCAGTCAGTAACAGGAGCAACTGATATTCCACATTTGAATACATGATCCATTTCTGTAGCCAAAGCCATACCTGCAGCATAGCCACCATAACTCCAACCCCAGATCGCTGTTTTTTCCTTATCTACATAAGGCAAGGTTTCCTGCATTTTCCTATAAAATCACACAAGTCACAACCTTCAGTGAATCATACCAAGAAGGCAACTCACTTTGTTACAAGTATCTGATCCTCAACTTCCACGGTTCCAAGGTTGCGATAGCCAGCAAAAAGGTACTTATCGCCTTTCAAAGCTGATCCTCTGCCATCAATAACTGCATATATGAAACTTCTATTAGAAGCTAGGTAACTTCCCCAGTTCAATGTGAATTCTTCTGAAACTTGTGAAGAATCTGGACCGGCATATCTGAAACAGACAGAATTTTCACCCAATTTGAGCAGGATATTCCCAATAAAAAAACGTGAAATATCAGGTAACCAGAAATTTACCTTATTGTGTATTTTAATGACTCACTCAATTGAGAGAGATAGAGAGAAAATATCTTTATTTCTGTAGTAAACAGCTAACAACTTGCGTCTTTCTGTCAATACAAAATACATTTTCTATTACTTCGATGTTATTAAACGTGGGTCTTCTACAGTTGTTATATATTAAATGTCTATATTCTGTTATCGGTCTGCATATGGTTTGATAGATTCTATAAGCTGTTGTGCGGTTTATGCCGCAAAATTGCTTTTATTGGTGCTAGGACAATCCAGAAATGATACATGACGTTCCGTCGTATTTCGAAAAACGGACCTTATTTCTTCCGTAATAAAGATCAGTAACCTAAAATGGCGACTGCTATAGGTTCGAAATACTCGAATTTCTATGGCCATAACTATCGCTGATGCTACGCTCGCTTTGCCGAGGAAAAGGTGGGACCAGGAGGCTTTGTGATATGGCCAAGATCCTGTGATTAGACACATTTGCATTAATTAATCTCTTTGGGGCTATGTCAAAACACAAGTCTATGCCACAACCTTTGGGTCACTTGAAAGAGAATATTCGTCAAGTAATTGGAGAAATATCTTAATGTTACGGTGAACAGAAATTCAATATTTCTTTTGATTCTGTTTAAATAGACAATGGTAATGGTCTCCGTACATACAATATGCAACGTTGCGTAAACCCAACTATTGCTTGTTTCTTAAGACTTCCTAATTCCGAATTGTACACAGGGCACAGGGAAATTTTGGTCAATCAAAGGCATCATTACTGGAAAAAATTATTTCCAAATCTCTAATTTCAGTTGCCTCAAAAATGACTCAATTTGTCATGAATACGCGATGTGTATGGCGAATATGTGTTGACAGTATGCCAGTGCCAGAACTGGTTTGCAAAATTTCGATCCGGAATTGTCGAAGATGCACCACGTTCCGGAAGGCCAGTTGAAGCTGATAAAGACACAATAAAGGCATTAGTTGACGCAAATCGGCGAATAACAACACGTGATGGGTTAGAGGTTGAATTTATCGAATTCAACTATTAATGAGCACTTGAAAGGCCTGGGTACAACCTTGAAGCTCGATATATGGGTTCCCCAGATTTTCACGAAGAGAAATTTCTGTCGTCGCGTTGACATCTGTGATTCGCTTCTCAAACGTCACGAAAATGATCCATTTTTGAAGCGCATCATTACTGGGGACGAAAAGTGGGTTGTATATAACAATGTCGAACGCAAGAGATCATGGAGCAAAAAAGATGAACCACCTCAAAGCATTTCGAAAGCCAATATCCATCATAAAAAGGTGATGCTGTCTGTTTGAAGGGATTTAAAGGAATCGTTTTTCTTGAGCTGAAGAAGCCACATCGTGGTGAAACAATTGTTGTAGTAGTACAAACATTTTTGTGGAAATAAATTAAATTTTTTTAAATGAAACCAAATTTTTTCATTAACTTACATAGGCCAAAAATCTGAAAAGATTGCTAGATATTTAAAGAAAAAAGAAAAATATCACATCTCTTTTAAAACTATTAATTCTTTAGGCAGCTTAATAAAAAATAATAAAGACGTCATTCCTAAAAACAAAAAATCAGGAATTTACAAGTTAACATGTAGTGATTGCCCATGTGTATATGTGGGACAGACAGGCCGTTCATTCCAAACAAGGATACGAGAACATGAAAAATGTTACATTAATAATAAACCGAATTCAACTTATGCCAACCATTTGTTAGAGACTGGCCATAATTTTAATATGAACTATGAAATATTACATATCGAAAACAAAAGTCAGAAACTAAATCTATTAGAAACTTTAGAGATCAATAGATATAATAAAAGACAAATTGTACTGAATGATCAAATAGATTTAAACAGATCCCCCCTACTTAATATTTTTCATTAATTGTATACCATCCCTTTCCACCCCTCTATTTTTTGTACCAGAGCTGTGTATTTAAGGTCATGTTTTGCATTGTATACCTCAGTTTAAATACTCACCTGATGTCATGGTATGACGGAAGAATTGTCGTGTAAATCAATAAAATAGCGGAAGTTAATATTTGTTTTTCTTATATTACCTATGTAAGTTTTCACACAGTATCAGTTCAAACGTAGAACGTGATTAAGCCAGTGTGGCGAAACAAATGTCGTTCAACAATGAAAAGTTTGTAGAAATTCAATTATTTTTATATTTATATCAAATGAACCGAAATCCTTGGAGTATCGAAGCACATTAATAAGTAATACTCAATCTTTTTATTATTATTCCCCGGAAAATAAATTGAAAATGAAAAAATAAAGCTCTCCCGTACTATCATCAGATACTTACACATTGATCAAGAGTGGATATTTCGTATTGCCAGATGAATCAAAATTTGGAGGTAGCTGCAAAGTCACCTGAGCAGTGAATCCCTCAGATACATTAAATTGCATCCTTTTGATAACGGGCATTTCTCTGCTCCTCGTGAATCTGTACAGGTCATCATTGTTCTCCCACTCCACAACCAGTCCGTTGTCCTTCGTTCTTATTACAATATATGGCACGTCAGGACCTTGGCATATCAATGCATAGTGTGAAAAATCAGTGCTAAACTGCGCTGTGTTATACAGACAGCGATTTGTTGAATTTCTCCTCTTCATGTCACAAGAAAGGCATGTTACTTCTTTTGTTTTAGTTGATACGCTGTAGACGTGTTGAACTGCTGGGTCTTCTGCGGTGTTTGCTTGATAGTATCTACGGAAAATTACAATGAAAATTAGCTGCAGAAAAAAATTGGTATGCGTGCTGAAGGATGGGCCATCCAAAGTTTGCATTTTGAAGTAGTTGTTATTTCGAGTAAGGCATCACTTCTGTCATTCGTGTTTTGACAGAAAGTTTGTTTATTATTTGACTTTAACAAAATGGGTCAATTTACGCTCGAACAAAACTAGGACATATTGAAAACTTATTTCCAAAGTAGTGAGTGTTCTATCCAAACTGTTAGACGTGGAAAATTCAAAAGAAATGAAATGCCCTCACCGCAATTTGTGGATCAATTTGTTCATGTGAACTGGATCGTTATTTGATAAAACAACAGTGAGCACAACTGCAAATATTTGTGCTGTAGCCCAGAATGTGGCTAAAAATCCATCAACTCGTCATCGTGTTCAAAAACTGAAAATTTCTCGCACATCTTTGAAGAGAATTTCGCCTCAATACGAAGGCTTACAGAGTTCAACTTGTGCAAGAAGTGAAGATCGTACCAAGATCGATTGAAGCATCGATTCTCGATTTTTTGTTTCTTGAATTTGCGATTGGGTGGGTGGAATTCGTGAGTTCTACCGGTTAGGTTACTGGTATGTGAGCATAACTCTTTCACCAGGTGACTACTCATTAGTCTCTACAGTCTGCCCAGGAAGCAGAAAGTGTGATAAGGGTTACGCCTTACCATCGCGCACAGCGTGAACCACCCCGAAGAATTGAACCCACCAAGCTTCCAGTTTCGGCTTCAGTCCGAGAACCTACAATGTGATTGGTAGCAACGAAGCACTATCCAACCTCCACTGGCTCTGCAGGGTCAGTACCAGAGTTGTTTTGTGACAAAAATCACTCGCCGAATGGGCTTTTTATCCACCCACCCGAACGCAGTCCAATGAACCAAGATAGTATCAAGATTTAATGCCTCAATTGATCTTGGTACGAGCACCGTCAATTCGACCTGTAAGTCGAGACCTACGAACCCTTGTAAAGTCTTTCAATTGATCCTGGCTTCAAGCATCAACGGTCTAGCCGTATCGTCGAGATTCACAAACCCCAGAAACGTCTAGCAATCGATCCTGGTTCAGGATGCGGCTGGTCGAACCGTCACTTCCTGGTAAGCCCTGAAGCATTTCCCAAGATATCCTGAACATGAGTTACTGAGAACAGATAGATGGAATACCCTTCTAGTCTAGCATGAGGAATTTCAACCACTACTTCCTCGAGTCCAACACCAATTGAGTGGCCATCGCCCATCAAACAACTTGTTTATGGAAACTGCTCAGTGTTTACTCAGTGAAAGACCCATGCTGAGATTCCAGTAACTCCAATGGTGGTATTTATGATGACACACCGTAGCCAGTAGAGGTAGGATAGTGCTTCGAAGCTAACAGTCTACACTCGAAGTAAAAGAGAGACATCTTCGTTTTGCGTAATGATTGAGCGTATCCCAATCCCTCCATGGGGGCCGTGAGCTTAGCCCGAGCGTATGGGAAGGTAGCTTTTAGCCATTAACTGCATTGCGTTGTCTACCAAACAAATACACAGCAATAAGCAATTGAATTAGATGGTGAGAATCAATAACTTATCATACTTCTGTTGAATTTCAATGTTTTTTTTGAAAATGGAGTTGAAAAAACGGCAATAATGATGCTAATTGTTTAATCTTCATTATTATAAGACACCTGTACCAGAACTGACACTTCTATGTTAAAAACACTTACATTAGATCATCTTCCTCGTTCCAATCCAAAATTTCAGTTACCACATATTTTCCTTTAGTTAAAGGCTCTCCTTTGGCATTTTCACTCGTATTAAATAACATTATATGTCTGAATCCCCCAGCGTCGCCACCTTGGTCATGGGAAAGAATAATTATGTAGTGTGAACCAATCTCATTGAATCTCATGGGTGTGAATAGCTCCAGCCATCCTGCTGGTTCTGCCAAATTTTTTAACTGAAACACGATATGAAATTTTTTATTACAGTTGGAAACCATGACGAGCAGTTGTTTCGCTTGCTTTCATTTCTCGCCTGAATATTTTTATTGTATCTGGAGTATTGAATAAGTTCTTGCGGTGTTTTGTCGAAAATTGAAGTTTTGTTGTGAAAAATTGGTTATACATTCAAAATTCAAAGTAGTTCGCTAACGTCTATTTTGTTCCATCTTTCTGGCAATTGACGCGAAAAAAGACCGGCTCTGGTATCGATCCATTTTTTGACTTCATTGTAATGGGACAAGTGCTGGTGAACTAGGCCAAGTTGCATCGATCGGAAGAGATGATAATCGGAAGGAGCAATATCTGGGCTGTACGAAGAAGGGAGAATTCCTCATTTGAGCGTTTTAAGTAGGTTTTAACGGGTGACGCAACACGTGTCATGTTATAGGATAACTTTGACGTGTCTGTTGACGTATTGCGGTCGTTTCTCTCGCAAGGCTCCACTTAAATGCATCAATTGTCATCGGTAGACCTCCCTTTTGATCCTTCCGTTCGATTTTAGCAATTCATCATACACCACATCCAGCTGGCCACACCAAATAAACAGCATGATCTTCTCGGCATAAATATTCGGCCTGACAGTTGATGATGAGGCATTCATACGTTGCTTGACGTTTTAGATTATCGTTATGGACCCACAATTCGATGCAAAACCCCTGTTTTTTGGAGCAATTGTTCAAAAGTGAAAAACGGCGTTCGACGTGTCTTGACTTCATACGGCATCAAATTTCTTACATTTCGGATCATTTCCATTACTTTTAAACAATGGCAAATGGCTCCTTTTGTTTGTGTTGGATCTTCATCGAGCCTTGTCTCTTATTCTTCATGCTTAAACTTTGATGGGGCTCCGGATCGTTCTTCGGCAGCTTTTTCCCCAAATTGAAGTAATGAAATGAAACACCCCGCAAAAACACATTATCCGGTATAAAAGTTGACATTTTCATACAGAAACTATGTTGTTTACACTTCAGAAAAATGACAGATACTGAAAAAAAAGCCTAATTATGACTTTTTAAAACGAAGGTTTTGCCAGGTGAAACAATGGAATAATAAACTAGTAGCGACATATATTATAAAAACCGCACGAACTTCTTCTACTCGTAACAATGTAGATCTTTCAGAAATCATCTTCAACTCATTAAGTTAATAATAAGAATGATAACTTACAATATAGGATTCGTATGGAGGATTCACGCTATAGGCTATGAAAGATGATTCGTTCTGCACTCTGTTGAGCCATATTGCTGCAACGGTTTCGTTTGTAGCCCATTCAACTGCACTCAGAATAGGTTGCCTGCAATTAAGATACAATAAAATATAAATACATTTCTTGGAGAGAATTAAATAAAATGATAAAGAATGTTTCCAAAATTTATTAATTAACAACAACTGTTTCGCCAACACTGTGTATTTTCAGAGTTTACATTTTAAACTAACTCTGATCATACAGGGTGTATATGAATAGTTGCGAAAATGTTCAGGGGGTGATTCCTTGTCAAAAAATAGGGTAGGTCTTTCATATAAACCTTATTTTTTGAGTCCTTTCTGATTATTTACAGCCCCCTAAAGATTTTTTTCTTAAAAACCAAAAAACTGACAAGAATGAAATTATGCAGACATTTCATGCGGGTAAGAAGGCACTCAAAAAAAATTTGGTGGTGTTCCTCTATGATTGCAAGGGATAGAAAAAGCCACCCCTAAATCTTCTTTCGCAAGATACTTTTTTCCATATTCCCATTTTACAATAAAAAAATTAATTTTGGATAGCTTGATCTATTCTGAACAAATAAGATCTCTTGAAATTTCTTGCTAAAATTCAAGGTTTTTGAGAAAGAGGCTGGAATTATTTCCGAACTAGAATTTATCTAGAAAGCGGATGTCATTTTGTTATGACAACTGACGAGTGTTGATTAACATTGATTCGGTTACAATTATTTTTTTATCTGGCTTATCATTTGAGATTTTTGTCACATAATCATTAAGATGGCACAAAGACAGAAATGACCGATATGCATTTTGTTTACGGTTTTTCTGGTGGTAATTCTCCGAAAGCATCCAGAAGATATGTAGAAATATTCCCTGAACGTGTGGTTCCACATCACGCTGTATTTACACGAATTCACCAACTACTACGAGAAATTGTTACATTTAAAATAAATAAAAATGATTGTGGTTGCCAGTACGAAATTAGGGTTCCAGCAATAAAAGAAGAAGTACTAAATCTAGTCGACGAGCAACCTGACATCAGTACTAGGAAAATTGTCCAGTATTTACAAATTCACCATATGACGGTGTTTCGATATTAAAAGAAAAACTTTTATATTCATATCACATTCAACGTGTTTGTTACCACGAATCATTTCCATTTCTCCACTTGGATGTTGGGAATGATTGAACAATATCCTCAATTTTTGAAAAAGGTCCCATATCTCAGACGAGGCTAATTTTTCTAGAGATCCAATAACTAATTTTCATAATAACCTTATACGGGCCGAAAAGAACCCTCACGCTATCACTATAGCTCACCACCAAGAATAATTTTCTCTGAATGTCTGGCTTGAATATGTTGGGGATTAGTTAATTAGGTCCAAAATTTCTATAATCTAGATTGAATGGAAAAACATACGTTCAATTTCTAGAAGAAGAACTTCCTGTACTTCTTCAAAATATTCCTTTGCGTGTCCGAAGGGCAATATAGTTTATACATGATGAGGCCCCCGCACATTTCAGTATTGGAACACGTCAGCATTTAAATCATAAATATTGAAATCGATGCATAGGGCGTGATGGACCTCAGTTCTGGCCTGCCCGATCGCCAGATTTAAATCCTCTGGATTTTATTTTTTAGGGCTATTTAAAGTTCCGAGGCAAAGTTGCGGAGAGGAACATGTTAAAGTCGCTCTCAAAAAACTTGAGAATAGAAAAAGTCCTGGAATTGATGGAATAACCAACGAGTTGCTTAAGTACGGAGGTGATAGCATCATAGAAGAACTGGTAATCCTGATAAATAAGATCCTGCAAAACCACAAAATACCTGATGAATGGATAATCAGCAATACAATACTGCTCTTCAAAAAAGGCGACAAAGAAATACCATCTAACTATAGAGGAATCAATCTACTTCCAACTGCACTCAAGCTAACCACGAGAATCCTTACCAACAAAATCAATGAACATATTGCACTTAGGGACGAACAGCAGTGATTTCGATCAGGAAGATCATGCACAGACCCCGTATTTGTTATAAGACAAATCACTGAGAAATCTATAGAATATAACCGACCGGCTTTTATGTGTTTCATAGATCTGGAGAAAGCATTTGATCGCGTACAGTTGAAAGATGTCATACACTTGCTTCATGACAGACAAATACCCTACAACATTGTGAAAACCATCGAAAATATATACAAGGCTAACAAGATTCAAGCAGAAATTAATGGTGAAATAACAGAAGAAATAGACGTTGATATTGGCATCCGACAGGGTGATTCCCTGAGTCCTCTTCTCTTCAACATCATCATGGACGAAATTATTAAACACATAATCAAACTAAGAGGATACAAGTTTTGGGAACAAGGAAATTAGAATACTTTGCTACGCTTTGATCGCGGAGAACGAAGACGATCTTTAAAGACTACTGCATCAGTTCAACATAATAGCCAACAAGTTCGAAATGATTATATCGACATCAAAAACTAAATACATGACCACATCAAAGATGCCACTTAGATGTAAGCTGGAAATTGATAACCAGGTTGTACAACAGGAGATGAGGTTCAAATATCTTGGCGTCGAGATATCTGGATTTGGTGATGTCGAGGCGGAAGTGAGAGGACAAGCTATGAAGGCAAGAAGAACAGCCGCATGTCTCAACAACATCGTGTGGAATAATAAGCACATTGGAATTAAAGTTAAGTCTAGAATCTACAGATCGACGATTAGACCAATTCTCACGTACACTGCAGAGACCAGACCGGAGACCTCGAGAACGAGTCAAATATTGGAGGCTGCTGAAATGAAAGTGGTGCGCAAGATGGCAGGAAAAAAACTCACTGATCGGGTGAGGAGTGAGAACATGAGAGAAATGTGTGGAATCGATAATATCAATGATTGGGTACTGAAAAGGAAACAGCAATAGAATGAGCATATCGGCCGCATGGATGAAAACAGAATTGTAAAGATGGCAAGAGACAAGTCACCAGTTGATCGTAGGAGTGTAGGAAGACCACGCAAACGGTGGAGTGATAATTTACATACTTGAACGAACACAGCCAAAGAAGCGAAGAAAAACAAGCAATATTGCTTAATAATTAGAAAGAAGAAGAAGGGCTATTTAAAAACATTGGTTTACAAAATATGGAAGACTTAAGGAACCGCATTGTTCTTTCATGTAGTGTTATTCAAAAATCTCCCAGATATTTTGACCAGGTAAACCAGTCTATGTGCCGACGTCTAGACTCTTATGTAACGGTTGAAGGTGGTCACTTTGAACATTTAATATAATCACAAATAGCAAAAAAGAAATTTTCATCGATAGAAATCAACAAATTTGTTGGTTACTATCGTGAAAAGTTTGAAATTGTTTGTTTTGTTACATTTTTCAATATTTGTACCAGTTTTCAATAAAATAGTCAACTTGACATCCACCTAATGGATAAATTTAAGATCGAAAATAATTCCAGGCTCTGCGACTCAGGCGTATTATCTGTTTTTTCTCAAAAGCTGTAAATTTTAGCGTGAAATGACAAGAGACCTTATTTGTTAAGAATCAAGCTATCCAAAACAAGTCTTCTTATTGTAAAATATAAATATAAAAAAGTTTCTTACGAAACAAGTTTTAGGGGTGGCTTTTTCTACACCTATCAATCATAAAGGAACACCACCAAAAAATTTTTTAAGTGCCTTCCCGCCCGCATAAAATGCCTAGTTAATTTTATTCTTATTAGTTTTTTGGGTTTTAAGAAAAAAATTAGAAACTGTTTTTCAAGCGCCATCTTTAGGAAGCTGTCATTAAGCAGGGGGGGCTCAAAAAATAAATTTGTCTTTTATATAAAGACCCACCCTTTTTCTTGACAAGGAAACACCCCCTAAATTTTCTCACAACTATTCATATACAGCCTGTATTATGATTAAATCATACTTCGAATTCAAAAAAGAGATAAAGCTTTACTTCAATATTTTTTATGGTATGAGAAAATCGATATCTGATGAATATAGTAAACAAGTAGAGTTTTTAATAGTACAAACCCCTCTTGATGTTGTTCAATTTTGATTTGTCGTACAGTCAATCTCAACAACAGTTCTTACAAATTGTTCATAGAAAACTGACCTTTTAGTTCCGGAATGCTTTATTTTATACAAGTAGCTTCCGGCGCAAATTCACATGAAGTTAGAATAGGATACCGTCGATATTTTCAAAAGAATTTGGTAGTTCAGAATATGGTCATAAAATTATAACGCAACTTACTGAGCTGCCAAGCTGCTTGGCGGTTGTAAATTCTTGATATTGGTCAAATCATTCAGATCTACAGAATGTAAACTTGCTATCGGATTTGGTGTTCCTGACTAAAATAATACATTTTAAAATGGAAAAATTATCCAAGATTTATACTAGTACTTTCGGATATTTAACTGCATTAACTTTTGGATACTGAGAGGCTTTAGTTCCTGGATCTCCAAAATATGGTATCACCATAAGCGGTACGGGTCGATCATCAAATTTTCCAAAGGCCAATTTCTTACCATCGGGGGAAAACCATAGGGCCTTATTGGAACTCAAGACTTCCTCTGAAATAAGGTAAAGAAGAAAGTTAATTCAAAATTTCATATCGGGTGTTTTTTTTAGAGTGACAGAACTTTGAATTCAAATAAAACAAATTAAATCCAATTAAGATTGAAGGCAAATTTTTTTTTATCTTGAAAATAATTTCCGGCATATGTCCACCACGGCGAGCTCTGAAGAACCCCATTTGGGACCACTTTTTCGAGTAATTCAGGCCTTATTCCATCAATAACACGAGTTACGTTGGCTTCCAAAGCGTCCATTGTTTCTGGTTTATCAGCATAAACCAATGACTTGACATAACCCCAAAGAAAATACTCCAGTGGAGTTATGTCGCATGATCTTGGAGACCAATCAAAAGGACGATTTCTCGAATAATGTTATCGCCAAATCTTTCTTTCAATAAATCAATTGTTACGGTAGCAGCATGAGGTGTAGCACCATCTTGTTAGAACCAAAACACTTCTGGGTCGATACCATTCAAACTTTGAAACAAATAATCATTGATCATCGAACGAGCACCATTCACTGTAACATTAGCTCCACCATCGTTTTCAAAGAAATATGGACCGATGATGCTTCCAGCGTGTAAAGCACACCATACACACTGCACACCATACACACTGCACACCATGCACAACTTCTTGAAGATTGTTTTCACTCCATATACCGCAATTTTGCTCGTTTACATAGCCATTCAAGCAGAAATGAGCTTCATCACTAAACACAATTTTACGATAAAAAAGTGGATCAACTTCAAGCTGTTCTCCACTTATGGTATTCTGTACCCCACCATACCACGATTTCCAATAATTAAGATATTTTAATATTTAATAGTAACATCACCAGTAATTTTCGGATAACTTTCTCAAATTAAGCTGAATTTAAACATTTCATGGATCTTAGCAAGTGATTAAACAGAACAATGCCCTAATAAAAAAGTGATCGCTCATATTTGGATATTCTATGATCGGAAAAAAACCAAAACATCGCTATTTCGTATGGAACAATGATCCAAACGATAGAACTAGATAATTTAGTCATTCTGTCCTCACTGTATTTGATATAAAACTAACATTAAAGTATACAGGTATGGAAAAGGTCGGAGAGGTACGAAATTCAATGTTAATCAAGACGACGACCAGGGTCCAGTGGAGCAGTGGAAGAATCAAAACCTCGGCGCGATGCGATGGCGAAAAAACGACTGTTCTCTCTCAATGATAGTGGGGGGATACTTCGATCGAAACGAGGCTCTGCACTGCTTTCAGCAATCAGAATCATTCGGACTTCAAACGTGGGATGCGTTAGTCCATATTGGTTAAAAATAAAGTAAATAGAAATGTTCAGTGTAGAAGAAAAAATTTGGATCATAATATGGTACTTTGGTAGTCAATCAATTCAACTTTAAATAAATTTATTGTTGCATTTGAAGATAGGCCGATTCCTTCAAGTTTGGCTATTTCTATTATAAAATAATTAAAAAATTCGAGAAATTTTAGTGTTTAAGAACATACACGCATTGTAAGATTGATAAACCACCAAAAACCATTGATGAAAATCGTCAGAGTATTTCTGTGCGTACCTAGTGTCCTCAAAAACTTGTTCGAGTAAACAAATTGCTGAACAAGTCGATATGAGCGATAGAAGTGTTCAGAATATTTTGAAAAGAAATAAAATAGAAAGGCTTTTTACTTGATAGAAGAAATATAACAAAATTTGAATATCAAAACAAATTGAAATATGTTTATCTTCTACAATTTTAATTTCCAAAAGAATTTTTTATTCAAAAACTTTTAGAATTAAATTAATGTCTAAAACAAGCACCGCTTACATTTAATAGACGTATATAATCAAAACTCAATATACAATGTCAAATGAAATAAATAACCCAGCAGATATACGAAAGTAATTAAAATTAATAAATAAATATTCAAACGAGACAAAATTTTGTTTCTGGTTTTATCTTAAGAAATACTACTTGCCTTATAAAAACATGAACACACTTGAAGGACTTCCCAAAGAATATAATTTATTTGAAATATTTAATACATTTAAATATTCGAACAAATTATTTCAAAAAACTCTAAAAAATGTGCACTATATTTTCAAAAAACAAATATAATTCTAGATAATCCCTTCATCAGCCGTTTTTAATAATCCAAATATCAAAATCAAAAACATAACCTACATCACTCACGTGTTAAAAGACTTAAGCTTCGAACTACAGATCAACTATATATTCAAGATTGATCTATGTTCTAACAAAATCAAAGAACAAAGTGAGTTATTTTAAGGTTTACCTAAATCCATTGACACCGTATAAAGAGATTTAAATTCTTTTGGAAATTAAAATTGTAGAAGATAAACATATTTCAATTTGTTTTGATATTCAAATTTTGAAAAGAAATGTAAAACTTGGATTCAACATGAAAGTTTTGATGTTGGAATAACTCTTTGTAAAGAAAAACCATATTCTACAATGGATTAACGGACTTCAGACTTGTAAAGTGAATTTAATATTAACGCACGACCATTCTTAAGCACCTAACGCTATGTCAGTGATGTTATAATTTCACTTAAATCGTACTATTACCTTCATATACCCAATCTGGCACTCCATTGTAGACGAATTCTGGGTCGTTCGTTATCCTCACTTCTTGAGCTTTTGGATTTTCTTTGTAGAAAAGATTATTTTTATAAACAACAGCTAAACCATAACTTACTGGAGCCCAAACCACAAGAAGAAGATCTGGATTGCCTTCGATTGTTATGGGTATTCTTTCGTCGGTTTCGAGATTTATTACAGTGTATCGACTTATTTTGCTATGCCTGTATAACTGAAAAAAGTTTCATTTTGATGATCCTAAATTGAAAAGTGAATAATTATTCTTACTTGGGCTTGAACTTGAGCTACAAGTAAGTACTTTCTATCTGCTGACAGTTCGGGAATATAGGATCTAGATGACACCTGGAAAAAACATAATTATAATGCATATACACCGTGTCCAAAAAGCGTATCGGGCATTTGTTTTGGCGCTTCATTTGAAATGAGAATTGGAGGAGAGTAGGAAGGAGATTGTGGTGTCCGCCATTTCGTGGAGTTTAAGTCACGATGGAGCAGTATCCGGGAATGCATCGCGCTTTTTGCGTACGAGCGTATTATAGCAAAGGTGATTCAATAGAGGCTTCTAAACATTTGTATCGTGCGGAATATGGTACACGCCATGCACTAGGTGACGACAGCATTAGAAAATGGATCCGGATGTTCGAGAATACCGGTGCGAAGGTAAAAATTCGACACTCTGGCTGCTCCCGTTCAGTTCGCGGAGAAGAACCGATTCGAGAAGTGGAGGCGTCAATTCGTCAAAATCCGTCTTTATCCATCCGAAAGCGAGGACATCAAGAAATCATCCTTGCATTTGATTTTAAAGAAAGATTTGAAATCGAAAGCCTATAAAATTCAATTGGTTCAAGAATTGAAGGATACAGACTATGCTAATTGTTTGAATTTTGCCATAGAAATGTTAAGGCGGTTCAACAATTTTGATAACATACTCTTCAGTGATGAAGCAAACTTTCATCTAAATGGTCATGTAAATAAACAGAATTGTCGGTACTGGGCAGAGGAAAATCCGACACGAAAGCATGAAGGACCCATGCACAGCCCAAAGGTCGTTGTTTGGGCCACTAGGTATGCTAGAGGCATAATCGGTCATTATTTTCATGAAGTTCTACGAGGACGACCACTCATTGTGAATAGTGCGAATAGTGCAATATGCTACGAAACTTTTTGGGTTCAAAGTTACAAGAATTTTAAGGTTTGAACACAAGATGGAGCCACTTGCCACACATAAAATCAAGCAATGGAAGCTGTTAACGAATTATTACCTAATAAGGTAATATCGCGTAGGGGTAACATCAACTGGCCTCGCAGAAGCCCCGACCTTAGTCCGCTGGACTATACCTTAAAAGTAAGGTCTATGAGAATAATTCGACGAACCTGACGCAATTGAAGCAAAACATCAGGTCAAAAATAGCAATATGGAGAGCTGTGTCAGCGTGTGATCGCCAATCTTCGTCCCCAATTGGAAGAGTGCCAACAGCGAAACCGTCACCATTAAGATAACATCATCCTTTCCAAATAATTTTCCACTTGATTTTGTAATAATTAACAATAAACTATTTTTAAGTAGTTTTTGTTTCATCGAAGTAACAAATATGCGATACTCTTTTTGGGCACCTTATAGAATCATACAGTATTTCACAAAAACTTTTTGTGACAAATACACACGTGCTCGAAATCTAGAGATATTGTGAATACCCGAAAATCAACAATTTGGATAAGACAATATTTGGTGACCTTGAATTCATGTTTCAAAGTCATTTGAAAGTCAATAGTCTTATGAATTCTCTATTCGTAATGTTTCTCCTAAAGATATTACTCCGTTAATAGCGGGTGGTCCATTTGAAATTTGCATTTTTGATCGACTATAAATAAAACTAATGAATATTTTTTCAAGTTTCAGTTTATATGAAAGGCTGAACCTTGACATTGACGAATGGAAAACTGTATCATTCAAATGACCATCCGATCAATCCAACTTTTCGGTACTTTGTCGATTGATTGGGGGCTCATTCTTATGAATGGCAACTTCGATTTCTTGTTTCCAGGCATCAATCGTTTCTGGATACTCAGCTTAACAGTTATCCTTAACGGATTCCCACAAAAAATGGTCCTCCCAGATGAAAAGAAGCTTCATTGCTAAAGATGATTTTTCTGGGAAAATGCTCATATTCAGCCATGCGATCATTAGCCAGTTGAGCGAAGGGGAAACGCATCAGATGGCCACGGAGCTTCACTTCTTATACTAATTGAACTTTATAAGTCTTTATACCGAGGTCTTTATGCAAAATTCTCCTCAGAGAAGTGCGAGAGATGTTCAGTTCTTAAACACGATGACGAGTTGGTACTGATGGATGTTCAGCAATGGGTTGCAGCAGCAATTATTACAGGTGGGCTCACTGGTTTTTTTATCGAATAAAGATCCTGTTTCACGAACTCGCTTCACCAATTGATCGGCCAATTGCCCTGAGACTATATCATTTCCATTGAATTTTCCACGTAACAGTTTGGATAGAGAATTCACCACTTTGGAAATGACTTTTTAATATTTTTCATTTTCTTTTCCGCGTAAATCGACTTATTTTGTTAATGTCAAATAGTAAACTAACTTCCTGTCAAAACAACAATGACAGACTCGAAATAACCACTACTTCAAAATACAAACGCTTTAGGTTCTTCAGACATATTACATTCTGAATAACAAAATTTTTCATGAAATTATTCCATTTATATTTTACAATAGCAAAAATGTGTGAATATACCAAAAATATTCAAGATTTGGTTGTTTTTTAGATGTGCATTAATTGAATGTAATTAAGTTTTTTTCAATTTGTATTCTGTGTAACACAAATTCAAATGTTTCAAATGTAATGTATCTTACGAAACAAAACAATTTTCATATTTAAATTTAGATCAAATATGTGAAAATTGTGATATTGATTACATAATATCAATACATTAGATATTTATCAGATTAAGACCTCATTTTCTTGTGAATATAAATGATTATTTTTCCGACCCAAATATCGACCAATAGAATTGCACCATTCGACGTCACGTGGTAAAACCTACATGGTATTATACTGATAATTTTTTGATTATTTTCTCTGGTAGTTGCTATATATAAAAAACAAAACATGATCCAGTCAAATTAACCACACGTCAAACTGACAGGTTGAATTCAATTGTGAAAATTGGAGATTTTGCATGAAAATGAGTCGATTTGGAGTTTGTTCTCTGTCCACCATCGATAAAAAAGTCAAAGGAAATGTTCCCATTAATACGGAGAAGGCAAAAAAACAGTTTGGAACCAATTTACTACTTTTTGTACTGAGAGGGAATACACATTGAGTGCTGAAACGAGTGAAGCGCAATTGGCAAACATTATGAAAGATTACGCTTACAATATGAAGAAAATGGATGGAGAAGACTATAAGGAAGGTACAATAAAAAAAATGTGGAATCAGACTGCCAAATCACTTCAAGAAAAGTATTTGAACGATTTCGACATCAAAATCAACCCATTTTCGGATGCTGCATTCAAGACCGCTCGAGGAGCTCGTGATGCCAAGCGTAAGGCTTTACAATCTATTCCGGAAAAACGGAGGGCAAGTGCAGCAGCGTTGGAGGAAAAAGATTGGGATGCAATGACCACTGTTTGAAGAAAACATGCACCAATGTTTACAACAATTGTATTTTTAATTGCACTAGCCTGAATCTTAATTAAATGTTGTTTTATTTATTATGAAATTCTTATTTGTTAACTGTTCATTTCATCTCATGGTGCAATTCTATTGGCCGACATTTGGGACGGAAAAATAATCCCCCGAATACCACACGAGCTTCAAAATTATCTGGCATTTCCCTCAAGGTTCCCTGCAAACAAATAAAGTCGTCAAGTTTTTCAGGAAAAATCACTCGCGCTTCGCGCTCGTGATTTTTTAACCTGAAAAACTTGACTCCTTCATTTGTTTGCAACGAACCTATCGGGAAATACCCGATAATTTTGAAGCTCTTGTGGTATTATAAGTGAAAATGTAAATTCCTGTAAAAAAATTTTTTTCAGAAGGTTTTTTCTCTTCGAACATGTTTTATTTGTAATCATTCACAGAAAATTGGTTTCATTGTTGATAGAATTTATTAAATAAAACGAACTTACTGGATCATTACTCTTGAGCAACACTCTTTGAGAGTTGTTCTCTTTGATATTTTGTAAAACCAAATTATTATTGGCATCTTGGAACATCAACTCGCTACCTGAAAATAAAAAGTATAGATAGAAATTCATTTTAACATTTCTTGTATAGAGAAATCTAATTTTCAATTGTGTATATTATGTAAAATGGTACATGGACACCTTCAACTTCAAAGGATTCTTTATTGACGTCTAGAGGGCCATAAATCTAAATGTCCCCTAAACTTTCGAATACCGTCTAGTTCCACTTCAGAAGGTTCCATCCAATTAATTTTGTAACATTTCTATTCGGTTGACAGCCGACAGTTGAAAAGTTATTTATGAGAGAAACTGACCAAAGCATGAAAGCATGAAAGTGTTTTCCACGATTTAGAATATTTGAGAGTAGATCCCTGAAATTACTGATTGTCTCAATATATAGTACACAAGGCGTTCTTCACTCTAAAGTAGGGAGGAGAACTTCTGAACACCTTTATATATAGGTTATGTAGTTTTTAAGATCTATCACATTTTTTGGGACTAGCCCGGGGATCGTTAGGTTACCTTGTATTCACCCATAAAACAACCTGTATAAAGTTCTCTGACATCCTGTATTGAAAGAGTGTATCGATAACATTTTAAGCAAAGCAAGATATATAGTACATATTGAAATTCAGTTTTTAAGTCCATGATTAAATTTGTACACGATTCATTCATAACTAATGAATTCGAAAATGTGATAAGGAGTATCAGCTATGATACGGCTTAATACAATGTGACTTGAGCATGAGGGCAGTGGCGGACTTACAATTTCTGGAGCCCTACGTTAGAAAACTTTGGGGGCCATTCCCCTTACTTTTTCGATTCATTTAGAAACAAATTTTCAATGGAAACCCAAAGTTTTCAAAACAAAACTTAAAGTTAATCAATAAAGATATATCAAAACAAAATAGAAGAAATTAATGAATAAAGTGGAAAATATTTCAACAAGAGTAAACCAGGTACAAACTACAAACAAAAATTTCCTTCTGCAGAAAACAAACCCTATGATGAATGAAAACAAATTACAGAGAAACAGGTTCACTGGAGAAAACACTTTTCTTTTAATTTTTATGTATGCAAATTTTTTTAATGCAGCATCATAATTCAGGCTTTTCGTTAAATCACTTTCAGTTGAAAGTATACCTAAGAACTTTTCTTTATAACACTTCTATATTTGTTTTTATTGGGGACAGTTTAAAAAATGAGCGCTCTGCTTGACAACTATATTTTCTTATTAAAACAACTTTTCTTATTATAAGTTTTTAGGAGTTTGAGATATTCTTTGATAGATATGATTGAGATAATACTGTGAGAGTCTTTTGACACTGACCCTATCAATGTCTTGCGAGAGATACCCTATATCGAATAAATATTTGGATTTGGTAAATATAACTCGATAATTCAGTGCTTTAACAGCTGGCAACGCTCAAAGACTTCAAGGTACAGTCCGTCTAGACAGTATCAGGAATTTATTATTTTTCATAATTTTAATATACTTTTTTTTATTGCATTACCCTGAAGATAAGCCAAAAAGCATTGAAACATGCATCTCTGCTGCTTATACCCGACGATCAACAAAACCTATTCGGCTGTATTCGAGTTTCGAACTGTTACACAGATGCAAGCTGTCGGTCCCGATTCTAAGAACTTCTTGTTTACCATACTTGATTGACGATTTTGAAATTATTAGCTTGCTGCCAATAAGTGAACTTTGTTCGTGATTGCTTTAGTAATTCTTAACTCATCCGGTGTAATCTGAAAACTTTGTGTGGAATCTTCAACAATTTGCGTTAATCTGATTCTCGAATTGATCGATTCTCTCTTGGTGGAAATACATTCTTGAAACATTGTTACCTACAAACAAAACTCAATTACCCTATTAGGCAAATTCAACTCCCAGCCAAAGAGGATAATAGCTTATTAGGGAACTTCGAATCTGAACAACCGTTTGGAGAAGGAGCTAAGTAGCTATTTTCCGCAATCATGCCCTTAATATTCTCAGGACGAGATCTGATAAATTTAAAAATAGCTACACATTCTTCACCTTCAATTTTTTCGCGGTAAAGAATGGGCATTGATAACAGCTCGAAATAACTTTTCTAGATCTCCGTTGATTCAAATTTGCATTATTTAAACTCTTATAAACGCCGCACTTCGTGAAGAGAGTTTACTCGTAATTAGTTATGGTTCTGTTTAACACCCTCAATTATACACGTACGCATAAAGAGGTGCTAAATCTGAAAATGTGTACTAAAAATGTTTCTCTAATTACGACTAATATCATAACATTAAAAGTGAACATCGTTTTGTACAACGGTGATCCACATAGCGATATTTAAGAAGAAAATGAAAGTTTGGGGAAAAAAGTCCATTACTGTAGTAGTGACGACTGTAGTGATCGATATATCGTTAAGTATCGATCAAATATATTCAGATTTATGCTCGACGTCAAGGTGACGTTTCACACTGAAGAAATTCTTTTGCTGTTATCCTTCAATACATTGTCGAGTGTTTGGCGATGAGTTGGCAACTTCGATATGGTGTTTCAAGACATCAGTCGTTTCTGAACGGTTAGCGTTCGTTAACGAATTCTTCTTTTTAATGTGTCCTGTCAGTTGGCAATCACCATCGAGAAGGCATCTCGATCTTCTGCTATATGCAAAAGTTGTCCTGCATTTTGTAGCCATAAAACACGTCTTCTTCCTGCACCCCTTCGGCAAGGGAGTCTGTCGCAGCACAGGGCTTCTCCCTTAAAACTGGCGTACTCTACCCTATCGCAGTATAAATCTCCGGATTCTGTGTAATGGCCGAGTGCGTTATGTAGCATACTGCGTTACCTCGGGGGGGTGGACTTGCCCTCAGGTGTTACTTGTACCACCTGGCCACCCCACTTGGTGTTGGACTCGAGGGGGCAGTGGTTGAAAGTCCGCATGCTGGACTAGGGGGGTATTTCATTTATCTGTTCGCAGACCCCCATTTTCGGGATATTCTCATGAAACGACTCGGGGTTTAACGGGACTTGACGGTTCGACCGGCCTGTCCTGGCCCCTGGATCTGTGCGTAACTATTTAGGGTTTGTGGATCTCGACGAAATGGCTCCGCCATTAGTGCTTGACGCCAGGATCAATCAAATGACTTCACATGGGTTCGGTGGGTCAGGACGTATAGTCCGCTAGACGGTGCTCGTACCAGGATCAGTTGTAGTCATCAATCTTGAGTTTATCTTAGTTCTTGGGACTGCGTTCGGGTGGATGGATAAGAATTCCCTCCGGCGGGTGAGTTGCGTCTCAAACCAACTCGGGTACTGACCTGCTGAGCCAGTAGAGGTTGGATAGTGCTTCGCTGCTACCAGTCAGACGGTTCTGGCTTTCGAGTCGGGGCCCAAACTGGAAGCTGGTGGGTTCATCTCTTCGGAGGGGTTCTCGCCACGCGCGATGATATGGCGTAATCCTTATCACACTTTCTACCTCTGGGTGGACTGTGGAGACTGCTTGGTAGTCACTTGGAAAAGAGGTCTTCCTCAAATAGCCAATAACTATTCTGGTAGAATTCACCTGCACCCCTTCGGCTCCCCATAATTATCTCTGTACCTTGACGTGGTGGAAGTGCTTGTCATGACTAGGATCCTAGTTTCATCTCGGTTAAATGGAGGATTAAGTCATGATGCCTTAAGCAAAGCTGAAACCCTGCTGCATAACTCTACGCCACCTCCGTTTCAGCCCTTGAATGGTCTGTGCTACAGGGGGAAAAAGGGGACTTTCGATGATTCTTATCTAAAGTTCTGTCGTCTGTTCACCCCCAACTCTCTGTTCCTCTCCGATTCTTGGCCTGAGAACACGCTGGCTAGAGGACAAGGGGAGGCATAGGACACCTTCTATTTGGGAAGACTCGCCCTCTGCTAGCTAGCGCTAGCGTTTTGCCATTAAAGTGGAATGGAGAGCTGAGCTGGTTGATTAACTCAGTGACAGGAAGTCCGTCACAGCACAGGGCCTCTCCCTTAAAACTAGCCTACTCTTCCCTATTGCAATAAATCTCCGGATTTTTCTGTCCAATGGCCAAGTGCGTTATGTAGCATACTGCGTTACCTCGGGAAGGTGGATGCCCACAGGTGATACTTGTAACACCTGGCCACCCGATTGGTGTTGGAATCGAGGGGGTAGTGGTTGAAAGTCCGCATGCTGGATAGGGAGGTATTTCATTTATCTGTTCGCAGACACTCATGTTCGGGATATTCTTATGAAATGACTCAGGGTTTAGCGGAACTTGTTCGACGGCCTTGTCCTGAACCTGGATCTCGACGATACGGCTAGACCGTTGGTGCTTGAAACCAATTGAAAGACTTCACAAAGGTTCGTCGGTCATGAAGTACAGGTCGTGTTGACCTACCAGGATCAATTGAGGCATCAATCTTGGTTCATGAGACAGCGTTCGGGTGGATGGATAAGAAGACCTTCCGGCGTCAGTTGCGTCCCAAACGACCTAGGGTACTGACAATGTATAGCCAGTAGAGGTTGAATAGTGCTTCGCTGCTACCAGTCACGGTGTAGGTTTTCGGACAGAAGCCAAAACTGGTAGCTGGTGGGTTCAACTCTGCAGAGTGGTTCCTGCCATGCGCGATGATAAGGCGTAACCCCTATCACATTTTCTGCTTCTTGGGGTATATTGTGGAGACTGCTGAGTAGTCACATGGTGAAAGAGCTACGCTCCCATGCCAGTAACCAAACCGGTAAAATTTACTTCACAACCTTAAATAATTCCCTATCCTTATTTACTGTTCTTGATGCTTCTTCATTCGTCGTGCCGTCCAGGGAATTTTAAGCATTCGTCTATGTATCCACATCTCAAATGATTCAATGCAGTTCATCGTTGATCATTTCAATGACCATGCTTCCATTTCATACAAAAGCACCGTCTAAATATAGTACTTTACCATTCTCTGCCTTAATTGTTAATAATTAAAGTTGAGGTGGTCATTACAAAAAAACGCTTTAATTTTCATAAAAGTGGTCTTAGTCATTGCTATTCTGCGTTTGATCTCTACATCAGGATCCAGTTGGTCCGTTATTACAGAACCTAGATATAAGAATTTGGTAACCCTTTCAATTGGCATCCCATTGAATCGAAGTTTAGTTTGCGAATGTGGGTTACGGCTGCAGACTAAGAATTCAGTTTTGTCTTGATTCTTATTTCTTCTCCTACTTCCTGAATGCGATCAAGCATGATGTGAGGGCCCGAAGGCTATCTGTTAGACTAACTGTATCATCCTTAACGGATACCCACAAAAAATAGTCCTCCGAGGCGAAAATGACCTTTATGGCTAGAGATGATTTTTCTGCGAAAATACCCATCTTCGACCATGCGATCATTAGTTCATTTAGGAAGTGGAAACGCATCAGATGGTGACAAGTCTTCGCTAGTTGAACTTTGTAAGCCTTCATACCGAGGTCTTCATGCAAAATGCTCCTCAGAGAAGTACGAGAATTATTCAATTCTTGAGCACGATGATGAGTTGATGTTGATGGATGTTTAGCCACATTCTGGCTGAAAACAATGCTTTCAGGTATACTCACTGAATAAAAACTTACACAGATTGTCTCATCAAATAACGGTCCAGTTTTCACGAACAAATTGATCCATAAATTTCCCTGAGGGCATTTAATTTCTATTGGATTTTCCACGTAAATTTCTGACAGTTTGGATAGGTCATTACTTTGGAAATGAGTTTTTAATATTTTGCACTTTTATTCAAGCCTAAATCGACCCATTTCGTTAATGATAAATATTAAACTAACTTTCTGTCAAACACGAATGATAGCAGTGTTGCCAGACTCGAAATAAACAGTACTTCAAAATGCAAACTCTAGAAGGCCAAACTTTCAGTTTAATTCAATTCGAATGTCAATACAACATCCTCTCCAATTCACTTTATACACTTTGAACGTGAATCCAACGGACTGCCAATAGATTACTGAATAAACACAATTTCGCAGCTCTGGTATCAAACCGTCTCTGCCTTCAGTTATGATGTTCAAACTGAACGAGCTCAAATCTGACAGCCTTCTACTTCAACCTTTGTCATGATTTGCTTCTGATGTTGTAGAATCCAATAGAAATTTACGACTAGAACATAACGAGATATTCCTGCTACCCTTGACCTTCACTCAAGGATTACCTATCGAGTTTCAATTGTTTTTGAGGGCTCTCGAAAAGGGTCGCTTCAAATACGTCGAGCTTTTGAAGTATAATAATTCTATAGGGCCAAATCCTTCTTCGGAAATTGAGGATCAGCTTATGAAGTTATATTGCGTGAACTATGCAGTTTTCATTCTTTCTGAGAGCTTCGTTTTGTTGAAGGGATAAGGACCATATTTGAGGTGAATATTGGAATATACTAAACGTAACTGTAGTTAAATAAATGAGTGAAACTCTGAATTTTTTGGTATTGAAACATTTCAATAAATAGGCCGTTCAGAAAGTATCCAGAATTTATTATTTTTCATAATTTTAATAAACTTCTTTTTTGTAACATTCGAAGACACAAGTAATGTATAAAATCGGTTGTGCAGATTGTCGGCTATGGCTAAAGTTGCATGGCAACACTATTTATCAAATATAGTTGATTGTCAACAGGTATACAATTATGAAATAATGTCGCAACTAGAAAAAAGACGACAGGTAGAATATTTGTATAGAAAAGGTTTTCGAAACGTTAAAAAATTAGTTCAATTGACTGAACTAGGAAAAAGTACTGTATATGAGAGAATAAAGAGGATAAAAACTGGCATGGATATGAGGCATAGACCAGTTTCAGGAAGACGGTTTAAGATTAAAGAAAACAATTTAAGCGCTTTATTGGCCTTAGGATGACACAATCCGCGTCTGGGTTTCGTAAATTGGCTAACAGATTTGGAAATCAACGAAATACAAAAGTATATCCGTATGTCACTGAAGAGACAAGGCTACATATCAAGGAAACCAAAAAAAAATCCCTATAGTGACATGTTTACAAAGGAACGAAGGATAGAATTTTGTCAACGTTTTCAAGAAGATAATTTTAACAATGTCTTTATATCTGATGAAAGTAATTTCCAACTTGGTGGAAATCACTTAAAAATCCTACCAAAACAACCAAATTCAGTTCAAATTTCCAAATTTTCCACCAAATAATGGTTTGGGAAGCAATATCTCAGCGTGGTGCTACGCCTCTATGTATAGTTAATGGTACTATTAATAGTAAAAAGTATTGTGGCATTCTAACCGATTTTTTCCTTGAAACGGCGCATACTTTATATCCAGAGGAATGGCGTTTTCATCAGGATAATGCAAGATGTCATGCTTCGGTCTATACTCAAGCTTGGAAGCAAGAACACCAAGTGACAACCACTTTATGGCCAGCAACTTCACCAGATTTAAGTCCCATTAAAAACATATTGGGACTAATGAAGATTGAAGTTGAACGAGCAGCGCAACGAAGTGAGAATGATTTAATTAAATTATGGAGGTGATCTAGTTTCGGATGTACCTTGACGTGTAGTCAAGTGTTTACAGTTAAATGGAGGTTGCATAAGTAAATAAGATAAATATTTTGTTATGATTTTTTAATTCAAGAATCAAAAATATATTCTGAACAATTGTAATTGAGCTTTGTTTTTTCTGGATACTTTCTAAACGGACTATATATATATATATATATATATATATATATATATATATATATATATATATATTTATACAAATAAGTTTCCGCCGTTTTATTGTAGACGGCGCGGCACGGAGTTCCGGTTAGCTTTCGCAGATGATAACCGGCTTAAAAAATAGTTTGGACATTCAAGAACAACATAACCTATTAATATCATTGATTTTATATTGCTAAAATATAATTTTTATAAGTTGAAAATGTCAAAATTTGAGCCAAGAAAGCGTCATTTGCGGGAAATATTATTTTACTTCTTTAATTTAAAGAAATCTGCTGCTGAGGCGCATCAATTGCTCGTAGAAGCATATGGTGAGGGTGCTTTGAGTGAGAGAACGTGTCGAGAGAGGTTTCAAAAGTTTAAAAACTGTGATTTCGACGTAGAAGACAAAGATCGCAGTGGAAGGCCAAAAATTTACGAGGATGCAGCATTGGAGGAAGATTAATCTCAAACACAAAAAGAACTTACTCTAACATTAGAAGTCACTCAGCAAGCAGTCTCACATCGTTTAAAATCATTAGGAATGATTCATAAACAAGGAAATTGGGTTCCGTACGGCGGAAACTTATTTGTACTCCTAATGTTGTGAAAACTTAATGACATTGAAACAATTATCAGTAATCATTAATAGGGATTGTGAGCTATGGTAATAGAAAGTTCTACAAATCGAGACAGTGTAACATACATTGTATTGATATGATATCATCTCAAGTGCAAAAATAATATTTTATCTCTACATTATAATAAAATAATTTCATTAAATGGCTATTCAGGAGCCGATAAATGACTTACCAGATATCCACGTTCCATTAAAGCCTTGTGCAAAAAATTTACCATATAAAAAGTCTTCTAACGATAAGCTCCTTTTACTCGTAAGAGCAGCAGGTTTCACTTCAAATTCTTCACTAGTCTTTAAAAATACTAAAGATGCAATCACTAATGCTACTACTAAAATAATTATAAATCCTGCTATAATCCATCTCTTTGTCTTGATTCTACTCTTGTTTGATATCAGGTCCTATAACAAAAAAAAATGAATGAGTAACAACATCCTAAATAATAAGAAATAATAATATTACTGTACGTTCTTCCGATGTTCCATTCATATCAAGATTATCGTTACTTCTTTCGTGACACGAAAATTAATGTAAAATTTTGGTCAGGTATGATTAAAACAGTTCATTATCTATGCCGTATATCGCAACAAGACGAAATATTCCCGTATTGTGTCAGAAGTTTTCACGATAAATGAGGAAACTTGATAATATACATTAGATAATATTGATGATTTTCTTATTCTTCGAAAATTCATTGTATATTGGAAATAAAAAACAATATGTCATCAAATTTTCACAAATTATTCACTAGAATGTATTACACGACGCGTTATATCATTGTCAAGTGTAAAGGAATACAGAATGCTTTAAGATTGAAGCTCTTTAGGGTACGTTGCTATGAGAGAGCTTTCAAACCCCTTATTTTCGGGAGGTAAGCCATTCCAGCTTGCAAGCCCCTGAACTCATCAGATGGCAATAGGATGTAAGCCTGCCAATGACGACGAACGATGGTACCTTGCTCTACTTGAATTCGTTGAGGACGGTAAACTAAGTATCGGAAATCGGTCGCGTCCCCTATATGATACGCCGGAAAGCTGTAGCAGAGCAGAGCGGATTTCTAGCCAAGCGAGCAGTGTTGCCATTACAACCATTTTGAATTTGTAAATTGGAAAACCTGTAGAATGTGAAGATCTTTATTTCTTTTTCATTCTTCATTTTTGTTTTGGTTAATCTTTTTTCTCTCTATATCGTATAATTCTTGTATACTGATGTATATTATACATTGGTCGGATCATGCACGAATTCAATTTCTTGAGCTTAGAAATTGGGTTTCTATTCTGTAAAAATGTAAAAGATTGATGGATAAAATTTTTCGTATTGGTCAATTCTTGAAATAACTGGAGTAAAAACACTTCCTATCCTTTAGCAATATCGCTTGAAGATGAAATGGGACGTGTTACCCTACAACATTTAAGTGTAGAGATTTATTGCAGAACCAAAAACTTCAACAGTTTTTTGAAAGAAGATATCCGGATATGGGGTGTCTTGAGATTCGTTCCCACTTTCATATTTCTTGTTTCATCCATGACAAGTAAAGGTGGGGTGCAGCAAAGATTTGAGATCGAACAGAACGTTAAGGCCAAAGTTCAAGAACGTTAGCTGAGAAGGAAGTTCAGGTCGGTCAGTCCGAAAAAAGCAGTCAGTTGGCAAAAAATTCAAAAAGAATTGACTGAGAGGGACATTCAGACGAGAGTTAGAAATCTTACTTAGTCGAGATAGAGTATAAAGACGGAGAAGCTCAGTAATTGTTTTGCGTTAAGTGTTGTATTTTTAAGACGTTCAAGTATAGTTTCAATATTGTAAATAAACGGTATATAGTACAGTCTGAGTTCATTTTACACTGAAGAAGAGATTTATCTATCAGTACCCGATTTATCTATCAGTACCCCTAGATATTAATACAAAATAGCCTATAGTTATATTGAAAAATTATCATTTAGTATTCAGTATGCAGTGTTTGCAGAATAGAGAGGCTTTAGGCCTTTAGCACTTTTATGTAGCGAAAAAAGATGTTCAAATGAAACCAGTCTTCCTATAATCTTTATCGCTGACAAAAAACACGATCGTTCTAAAAATCGCCCCAAAAAATTGAAGTGTGCAAAATATGAATGCTACAAATTATAAAATTTTGTGGGCCTGATTTATCAATCGGAATGCGATTTTAGGTTATTTGTATACCTTTAAAGATTTCAAAGAGACCAAACCCAGGTGTTTCGAATAAATTATGCGCAACATTTATTCTCGTGCCATAATTTGCAGTCGCCCATAGATTATTATCGCTAAAAAGCATTTTAACAATATGTATTCCTATTGCGTAAAATATAAAGCACTTAAAGTATAGGCTTGATAATTTTCCATCAGGCAAGGACGACTACCTAAGTGCAATTTATGCATTAATAATCAAATTTAAGAGGTAATTAAAGCAATATCGGTTTCCTTTCACGATTGAAGCACTATGCGAACTTAAATTTCATTTGAGTATGAATAAAAATTCTAATGTACTTAACCCTTTTTGAATTTCAACGAATGGTGTATATAGAAGCGATTATTGCAAACACAAATTTACATTGAATCATAATGAATTGTGAACTGGAAAATTCATATGGAATTGTGTGGGTTCAATGATCCTTTCATGTTGAAATTACTAGGCATAGTTTCCTTGAATATTCTTTATTTTCGATCACTTAAATTTTTTCAAAACGCAGAGTGGATAGACAGTGAAAACTGAAGACACTAGTTTTCTGAAAATTTGTATTCGGCTGATTTTTTCATACTTTTTTCAGTTGAAATACTTCCAATTACTGAATTATTGTAAGTCATATGCAGGGTAAACAAGTCGAAAACTACGGGGTAATTTCAGTCACTAGTATTGGGAGTTTTTTTTAGAGTGATAGAACTTTAAATTGAAATAAAACACATTTAAATTAAGATTGAAGCCAAATTTTTTTTAACTGAAAAACAATTTTATGACATTTTTTTTTTCAAAAATAATTTCCGGCATGTGTCCATCAGGATTAGCTCTGAGGAACCGCATTTGACCAGACCAATTTTGGATTACTTTTTCGAGTAATTCAAGCCTTATTCCATCAATAATACGAGTTTTGTTGGCTTCCAAAGCGTCTATTGTTTCTGGTTTATCAGCATAAACCAATGACTTCACATAACTCCAAAGAAATCCAATGGAGTATGTCGCATGATCTTGGAGGCCAATTAATTGGAGCGTTTCTCGAAATAATGTTATCACCAAATATTTCTTTCAATAAATCAATTGTTACGGCATGAGGTGTAGCACTATCTTGTTGGAACCAAAACACTTCTGGGTTGATATCATTCAAATTTTGAAACAAATAATCATTGATCGTCGATCTGTAACGAGCACCATTCACTGTAACATTAGCTCCAGCATCGTTTTTAGAGAAATATGGACCGATGATGCCTCCAGCGTGTAAAGCACACCATACAGTGCATTTTTCAGGATGCAATGGAACATGCAGAACTTCTTGTATATTTTTTTCACTCCATATACGGCAATTTTGCTTGTTTATATAGCCGTTCAACCACAAATGCGCTTCATCACTAAACACAATTTTACGATAAAAAAAGTGGATCAACTTCAAGCTGTTCTAGGGCCCAATCAGCAAACAAATGACGCTTATTGTGGTCAAGTAGCTTTAGTTCTTGAACCAGTTGGATCTTGTATGGGTGTGGACCGAGATCTGTACACAAAATTTTCCATGATGTGGATGCACAGAGTCCAACTTGTTGTGAACGTCGACGAATTAACACCATGACTTACAGCAGCGATATTTTCTTCTGTACGTACAGTTTTTTGTCTCGTTGTTGTTGATCTATTGATAGTTCGACGAATAAGCTGCTCTGGTGGACGATTATCTGAACCATAAATTTCACGAAGTGCTCTTTAAGTTTGGCAAATAGAATACTGATTTTGAAAATAAATTTCAACAATTTGTAAACGTTGTTGCGGCGTGAGTCTTTCCATGATAATTTTTCAATGCTTACTGAACAGAAATGTCAAAACAACATGGTTTTTAATTTCTGTCAAATCACAGTTATCTATCACTCTAAAAAAAAACACCCGATATGAAGAGCAGACTGTATGAGCGAATCATTAGAAATATCATCGAAGAGAAATTTGCTCCAAGGGAAGAAAAGGAACAAAAAGGATTTAGGGCAGGTCAGTCTTGCACCTATGTCGACTTGACGAAAGCATAAGATAAGGTACCAGTGAAGAAATTGTCAGGGGTGTTAGAAATGTCGCATACATTAATAACTTAATTAAAAAACCTGTATCACGAATCATACTCACGAGTAAAAATTGGAAGAAATCTAACAGAGACATTGAATGTTGGTGGCTTTTACTTGGTGTAAATCCATATGAAATGAAATGAAAACAATAATTGTTTAATTTAGACTTTTAATGAGTAACTGATGACGCGTTTGGTTACATTGTAACTTCTTCAGATCATACAGACTACTGATTTCTAAACAAACTGTATACATACATTCATCAACTTATTATCAAGTATTTGAACAAAACGGGGAGAATTTTCGAAATTACAAAACTATTACTTTATCATTTAAATGTAGTTGATAACTTATTATAAAATGTTTCTTATTTCATCAATTACCGACTAAAGAAATTAAGATACCATTATAAACCATTTAAGATATGAGCAAAACCCGAATGTTGAAATTTCCAGTATTATACTAATGCCCAATAAAATAATTAGCATAAAATTACCAAGAAATCGGTTACTTAAACAGATTGAGTAAAGGCGAATTATTTAGATCTAATCGATCATTTAATAAAACTCCTTTATGCTTCTCTCTATTTATTTCTACCGTTTCCCAATGATTTAATTGTAAACTTTTATCTACTTTATGTATTATCTTAAAATCCTGATCGAACATATGAATTTCGGATAATAAATGATTAGCATAGTTTAAATTATTCTTATTGTGCAAGAAACTATCTAAATGTTCTTTAATTCTTGTAGTGAAACATGTACTAGTTCTACCTACATGAACCTTATCACAACTACCGCAATTCAATTGATAAACACCCGATTCATTTTCACTTTTAATTTTTGTCTTATTTTTTTTGATGAATTTACCCAAATTATTTTGCCTCCATGAAATATTAAATTGTTGCTTCTGTAGTAAATTTTTCATATTATGGCTTATTTTACCAAAATATGTTAGGCTATTGTATTTTGCATTATTTTCTTTTGTTTTTGGAAACATATACAGAAATAATTATTCGTAATTCTTCTCATCACCAATATAATTATAAATTAGCCGCGTTCCATAGTATGATACATACTATTTCCATTATCAAATGGAAACTTAGAGAGATCTTAATATCATTAAGCAAATCGCAATTAACAATAGTTATGCAACGGAATTAATAATGAAATTGTTAAATAAAAAACAATAAGATAAAGCAACTGATTTAGTTTTTCTAAAAACAAAAGAAAATAATAAAAAATACTGTAGCCTAACATATTTTGGTAAAATAAGCCATAATATGAAAAATTTACTACAGAAGCAACACTTTAATATTTCATGGACGACACAAAATAATTTAACTAAATTCATCAAAAACAATAAAACATAAATTAAAAGAGAAAATAAATCGGGTGTTTATCAATTGAATAGCAGTAGTTGTGATAAGGTACATGTAGGTAGAACTAGAAGATGTTTCACTACAAGAATTAAAGAATATTTAAATAGTTTCTTGCACAATAAGAATAATTTAAACTATGCTAATCATTTATTATCCGAAAGTCATATGTTCGATCAGGATTTTAAGATAATACATGAAGTAAATAAAAGTTTACAATTAAATTATTGGGAAACGGTAGAAATAAATAGAGGGAAGCATAAAGGAGTTTTATTAAATGATCGATTAGATCTAAATAATTCGCCTTCACTCAATCTGTTTAAGTAACCGATTTCTTGGTAATTTTATGTTAATTATTTTATTGGGCATTAGTATAATACTGGGAATTTCAACATTCGGGATTTTGCTCATATCTTAAGTGGTTTATAATGGTATCTTAATTTCTTTAGTTGGTAATTGATGAAATAAGAAACATTTTATAATAAGTTATCAACTACATTTAAATGATAAAGTAATAGTTTTGTAATTTCGAAAATTCTGCCCGTTTTGTTCAAATACTTGATAATAAGTTGATAAATGTATTTAAAATCAAGACAGTTTGTTTAGAAATCAGTAGTCTGTATGATCTGAAGAAGTTATAATGTAACGAAACGCGTCATCAGTTACTCAGTAAAAGTGTAAATTAAACAATTATTGTTTTCATTTCATTTACCAGAGAAATTTTAGGTTTCAAGAGGTTTGAGGCAAGGATGCTGTATGTCGCCAACTTTATTTAAAATATACTGGGTGTCCATCAACCCCCAACATTTTTTGAATAGCGAAAAGATGTCGAATGTTGGTTTGTTTGAAAGTAATTCATGTTAGATGCACAACCCAGTTAAAATTTTCAATATGGGTTCATCATTCCCGAAATAATGTAATATTGAAATATTGAAAGTTGAACCGCCCAAATTCAAGAATCTAAGAGTTTTGAAGAATCCAAATATAATTTTCAAGTTCTGTATTAGGTAGAAAGAATTCCTATGACGACATTGTTCCGAAAAAAAAACACCTGAGGATGGCAACAACTAACAAGATTTTTTGAATAGGAAGGAGATGTTGGGTGTGAATTAGTTGAGAAGTTTTTTCTGTTCTCTAAACATCGCAGTTAAAATTTTCGAATTTGTATATTGAATGGCAGAACAATTTGAGTTTTTGAATGTTTTTACTTTGAAAACATTCGATTTTCTTATTGTTCATGATGGGAAAATGTTTAAAACGCATGAAATTCATTACCATATATACTATTTTTTTGAAGATTCTTTCTCAAATGTGTTTCATTCTTTCGTTTCTGCATCATAATTGGGTTTGAGACTTACTTACGTGGGCGTAAATGGTCTATCCAATTTTTCACAAAATTTGAATTTTCAACAAGAATCCGCACGAACTTATTTACATGTACTCCTAATAATTTTTCTGAAATTTATCGTGAAGGAAAACAACGAGCTGTGCTTTCAAATTACTTGGATCGATAGAAAATGGCAAAATATAGCTGCAGGTGTAGTAATATTCATTTTCCAATCCGAAATTTTATGGCTCATCTCAATATATTTTTTAGGCACATTGCATGATTGCTCCTCGTTAAATAATCGACCGTAGGTCTAATTAAATTCAAAACAGTGGAATAAAACCTGTATTTAATACGGGCCACTGGATTTTCCTCTTTTGTGTTTGGAGTTATTGTTGGCTGGAAGGCCGAGTGACCCTTTTTTTCTCTTGGCCCTGATCTAATTGATTCATGTATGTACGCCGCAATAAGAAAATTTTGATATTGTCGGAAGTGACATATCCAGAACTATATTTAAAAAAAAATTCACACAGTTTTTGTTTCACAGTTTATTCAGAATCCTGACACGTGTTTCGGTCTTTCGACCATCTTCAAAGGAGTACAAAAAGTAACTTAACTTAAAATTGAATATTACACTTAGGATATCTGTTTTTTATGGCGCATGGAAATAACAGCTTTCAATATAGGGGAGTACCCAAAGAGTATTTAGGAATCTGTTAAATTCTACTTTTTCTCAATGGCTTTTTTTATTGAAAGAATCTTCAGATTGTCTATCAATTTGCACTTTTTAACATTATATAAAGTAAATTAACATCTTTCCTATTAAAAAAATGATTTTCCAAATGTTTCCGGTTGATTTCTGGTTTTTTCAAAAAAGATATCCTATATTCTTTTATTTAATGTTGTAAACATCGTCTGTCCTATATACATTCTGTCAAGAAAGTACCAGGAATTATCGATTTAAATCTGGCGGGGCAATGAGGCAGGTAAAAATTTTTTTTCCTAGGTTGGTACCACTGTCCTTAATTACTATGCCAAGCTTGAGCGGGATCTGTCAACTAGTGTGTTTGCAACAGCTGATTAAGTCAGTCGATGTCAGAGTGCGTGCCGATTTTTACTATGGGTGATTACGTTGAGCAAAGAATTTGTTTAAAGTTTTGTGTTGCAAATGAATTTTCGTGTGCCGATGCATTGAAAATGTTGCAAAAGGCCTTTGGTGATAATGATCTATCGAAAACTCGTGCATATCAGTGGTACAGAGCCTTCAAGGACGGTAGTGAAGTGGTCGCCCATCGACGGCTTCGATCGAAGATAACGTCGATAAAATTAAGGAAAGGGTGCTGGAAAACCGTCGTACCAGCTAGAGAGATAGCACATGATCTTAAGATATACACGAGTCCGCACGTACGATTTTGATGGATATTTTGGGCATGAGAAAGGTGGCCGCACGACTCGTACCGAAAGACCTGAATTTTCTTCAAAAACGTCATCGCGAACAGGTTGCTTCAGACATGCTGGATCGCTGTAATTCCGATTCTACATTCATGGAGCGCATTATAACTGGTGATGAGACCTGGGTCTACGAGTACGATATGCAAACAAGCCAGCAATCATCGGAATGGGTGGCAAAAAATGAGCCGAAACCGAAAAAACCACGCCAAAGCCGCTCGAAAATGAAGGTGATGCTCATTGTTTTCTTCGATATCCCTGGCGTGGTGCACTACGAATTCGTTCCAGAGGGTCAGACGGTAAACAAGGAGTATTACCTAGGCGTTATGAAACGTTTGCGTGAGCGTATCCGTAGGAAGCGGCCAAATTTGTGGGCGAGCAACTCATGGATTTTGCATGACGATAACGCGCCTTCTCACCGAGCTACGATTGTGACTGACTTTCTCGCCAAAAACTCAACGAACGTGCTTCAGCAACCACCGTATTCGCCGGATTTGGCTCCCTGCGACTTTTTCCTCTTCCCAAAACTAAAATTGCCCCTTCGTGGCACCCGTTTTGAGTCGATTGAAGCCATAAAACAAAATTCGGCGCGAGAGCTAAAGTCCATCCCGGAAAGCGCCTATGAAAAATGTTTCGATAATTGGAAGTGCCGTTGGCATAGATGTACTGGAGCAAATGGAGCCTATTTTGAAGGCGACCCAATAAATTTTGACGATTAAATGTAAAAATGTTGTTTTAATTGAAAATTCCCGGTACTTTCTTGACAGAGTAGTATGTAGCATTACAATCATCACATTTAATTCCATAAATCTCCGATTTTTACAACATCAATCAAAGAACATTTTGAAAAAGCAGAAATCAACCCGTTTTTCAGAATATTGTATAGAAAATAATTATTTGTTTAATGAGAAGATGTCACTTTACTATTATATATCATGTTAAAAAGGTTAAATTGATGAACAATTTGCAGATTCTTTCAATCAAAAAAGCTATTGAGAAAAAGGAAAATTCAACAAATTCCCAGACTCTTAGTTGAAAACTGTTATTTCCATGCGCCATAATAATGCACAGATGTCCTAAGTGTAATATTCAATTTTAAGTTTTATTACTTTTTGTACTCCTTTGAAGATGGTCGAAAGGCAGAAACACGTGTCAGGATTCTGAGTAAACTGTGCAACATAACTGGATGAATTTTGTTTCATCAAAATTGTTACGTTTCACCTAGAGCGAACCGCATACTTCATTCATTTAATATCCAGAATTAGTCTCACAGATTCAAATACTGAAATTATCAAGTCAAAACTTTTCTGAAGCCGATAGGTGAGTATATCTTTAGTTCCCTTCCACAACCTGGAGTCCTACTCGAAATGAATTATGTGCATATTCATTCAGTTTTTCCATGAAAAAACTAGTTTGGGCTATACAGGATGCGCAAGTTATCACTGGGCAAATTTCACAAGGTGATTCTACAGGCAATATGCAACACAAAACCATAGTCGGGAACATTTTATCACGGATTTTTTTATTTTTTCGAAGGTGAATAGAACCAAAATTTTTAGAAAAATATGTATAATTATAACAGTTCTTTATCAACTAAGTTATTATAATTATTTGCTTGAAAAAAATATATATTCTAGTCACATGCCTTATAATATTATCATCTTGGATTTGTAGAAAGTTTGTTCAAAACTTTCGTTTGAACGAGATTTTCCCTAAAAAATTTTAGGATTTACGCTCATCAAGCTCAATCCAGTCCTCTACCATTGTACTTCTCAGCCCGGTCTTTACACTTCGAAGGGTACTGAAAGATCGTTCAACAGTAGTCATAGTGGATGAGAAAACACTTAAAATAAGGAGTGTATGCCTTGTTGCAGGGAAAAAATATTAACCTCCGAAAGTGTAGCCACTTCAAGATCCTTTAATTTTTTCCCTTTTAAATATTTCTTTTTCCACAGATTATACCACAAATCTAATTCTGCAGAGATATCACCCAACTCAAAAAATTCCATGAAAGATTTTGCGTGTTTTTCCAAATCTTTTGAAGTACTTTTTAGCATGTATGAAGGATGAAGATGGGAAAAGCAGGTGTATTCTCGTGTGGGAATCTAACATTCAATGATAAGGTTAAAGAGTCAAGATAAGGGATAATCAACGATCGTCTCCAGTATTCAATTACAGTCTCAGATGGCGGTTTACTTCGGTGTATTTGCTTTTTAACAATTCGTGGAACTGTTAACTCAACGCCGATTTTCTCCGCGATATCATGTGATGTTTTAAGTACTTCCTCAGAAGCATTTTAATTTCTTGTCCATCCTTCTTGATAACATCAAGAATTTCACCAATGTGTTTCCTCATAATCAAATCCATATTTTTACCTTGTAGAACGTTCACAACGAGTTCCAAAATCGCAGAGTACTTTGGAATCATGAGTAAACCTATAATGAAAATTAGTTTGGTTACTGCACAATGCAATTGATAGGCAAATTTTCTTGTAGCATCGTTTCCTTCGATGGAGAGATGTTCTAGCGCATTAAAGACTTCATGAAACCTGTTTGAAAACTTTCTGATGTTCTTGTATTTCTCAGACCATCTGGTCTCACAGAGCCTTGATAAATTACTAGCCGAAGTCCTGCGGGTTGCCGACTCACGAAAGAAAGATATTGTATTCTTAATATCCTTAACAGTTGCAATCAAGTTTCTTATTTCCGGTAGTTTGCTAGCATCATTGACCACAAGATTCAGTTTGTGTCTTGAGCAATGAGAAAATAAAAATTTATATGTACTTTTTCCTCAAAAAGGCCTGTACACCACCTTCTTTTACAGCCATCGTAGACCATCTGTCAAATCCAAATCCAACACAATTCTCTGCTGAAACATTTTGATCAACTAAAAAACTCTGAATTGTGCTAGCTATTGTAGGGGCATCTTGAGATTTCAGCTCAACAAAGCCTACAAATTCCTCTCTGATTTTTTGTTGATTCTCATCACAAAACCGCAATCTGATTGAAAGCTGTTCTTTTCTAGCGATATCTGCTGTTTCATCGGCCATTACAGCGTAAGCTCTTGCTTGTTTACAGTCATCAATAATTCTTTCTTTGGCAACTTCACCACATAATCCTTTCATATCATTCTGAATTTTTGGTTAAGTGTTTACTGCTTTTTTTCGACATCTATCCAATTGATGCTTTAGCTTCAGATCACTACAGTCAATTTTCAAATTTAAAAGGTCAAAGAAAATCCCCTAATTTCCTTCCTTTCCCCTAAGTGGCAAATCATGAGTTCCACAAAATATGATACAAGAAATAATTGACGACAATATTTGTTTGTTTTCTTCAATCATCTTTTGGTGATTTCGTTTTTCTAACTAAAATGGGCTATCACAAAGTAACGGACTACCCTATCCAATATTTTCTTATTATTAAAATAGTTATTTCAAGAATTGTAATATTATATATTCCAGCGACCAGCATACTATTTTCCATTGGTTTCTGGCATCATTTTGTCAATTTCTCAATAAAAATAATGTTAATCTTCCATATATTATACGTCGTTGAAAGGGTTAATTACAGAAAATCACTTAATCATTTCTTGTAGGTGTATATTTTTTGGGGTCCGTATGTGCGATAATGTGCTTTAACAATCGCTCTGCTGTTGTGTGGTATCAGTTATGGATTAATTACCACAACTTGAACATGCTTTCAGAAGCCGTCCGACTTGAACAATTAGTGTGTTAGTTAAACTAAGATTCAACTAAACCGTCTCCGTATTTCGCAAATTATAGTTAGTAGACCGTAGAATCGCTATCGTATTGATGGAAGTGCTGCAATACTCATGAGGGTTGAAATCGGCTAATACGGTTAACTGCACGACGAAATCCCTTCTTCACAGCATCCAGAATTAAAAGCTCATTCCGGCAAGCTCCGGTAGGATAGTGTCTGATTAAACAATGTAGATTAGGTTGCACAGTTTCAATTTGTGGTCAAGAAGATCCGCCAGGCACCCGCAGTGAAGTAGAAAGCACCAGGCTGTAAGATATCGTTGGGCTCTTGAATATGAGAACTGGAACGCGCACAGATGGAGATCCTGCTCGTTCACGGGTGAGTTCAGATTTCGTCTTAAACAATCTGATGGGCGAATATAAGTGTGACGTGAAAGGAGTCAACGGCATAATGAACATTTCATGACGCCCTCAACTCTTTTCGGTGGCGGCACAATGTGCGTTTGGAAGCATTTGTTTTAATGGGCGCTCATTAACGCAACCATGATAGCTCTAAGGAATCGTGATTGGAGTGTAGAACCAATCATTGTTCCCTTTATGGCAGCCATTGGCGACAATTTTATATTAATCGACGATAATGCTTTGCCCATACCGGGCAATAATTTATCTACGACCGGACATGGAATTAACCGAAGGGATTGGCCCGCTGTCCCTCCAGACCAAAATTGTGTTGAACATATCTGGTTCGCAATTACACCGCTTACCTGATACACCAGATATCACAACAGCTCGCCAATGCTTTAACGGACATTTGGCAAAACATTCCTCAAACTTTCATTGCTAACCTCCTGGATACAATGCAGAATAGATTAAGACCAATACGAAGAGGAGGCTCCACTTAATATTAAACCGTTAGGTATTTCTAAGAGAAGGAACTTTTTTGAGCCTGTAGAATCTACCGAGTCAGGATCTTCGTTTTGTTTATTTGTATACTATGTTGTCGCTCTAAAGCAGTCTTGCTTACTGCTGCCATTTCAGGCAGCTGTATAATGTAATACTTTAGTTCATATGCAAAATCGCTTTTTCAACTCCCTTTATATATACACGAATTATCCACTTCAATTTCTGAGCAGTGCATATTGAATCGAACTAAGTTATATCTTTGCTTAATGCATGGTGGAAATTTCATTTCAGTAATTCAGCTTTTTCTTGGAATTCCTCACATCTCTAGCGTGAAATAACCACCTCAACGTAATAAAGGTATGGATTTCAAAACCACACACTCATTTTTTATTCGAAACGGGAAACTATTCATCAGATATTTTTCCTTTATCGTCCCGGTCGCATAACTTCGCCTCTAATTTTTCCGGCAATAGGCTGATAATAAAGGAATAATTTATTATTCTCTCCAACAGTCTTCATATGCTTTCCGCATCGGGGTTGGCGTGTTCGAGACCCAATTCCCGTTCTGAGTACAAAGCCGCAATCTCAAGATCATCGTATGTGGAATTCTAATTTGCAGTTGCAAACGACCAATTGTGATCAAACAGCGCCATGGAACAATTGCCGGTAATTTCTAGTGAAAGTGAACATGGTATGCATACGGAATACCAGATTCGTTTGAAATGGTATAGTTAGTTACTTCAGCTCACATTATAGAGCAAATACTTGTTGGTCAATATAACGTGTTAAGAATACATTAGGCTTTGTCGGACATTCAGCAAAACATTCCTCAAGCTTTCATCGATTATCTCATTGACATAATGCCGAAGGGATTAAGGGCACTACGAAGAGCTAGAGGAAACCCAACCCGATATTAAACCGTGACTTCAAGGTGTTTCTAACAGAACAAAGCTGTAGACTACATCAGATCAAAGTCTTCATTTTGTTTATTTCTCTATTATGTTGTCGCTCTAAAGCAGTCTTGCTTAATGTTGCCATTTCAGGAAGATTAACCATATTATATATATATATATATATATATATATATATATATATATATATATATATATATATATATATTTGCCTTTGTACAGTGTGGTCCAACGAAAACTTAACACCTCGATTTTCCGGCTTTAAAATAAAAATGTGGAAAATCGCTCGGACCCTTTAATTTCTGATTCGAGGGGGAACGACTTTTCCGCTCTTCGCATCCCCGTAACTGCAACCCCCTAGCGGGGGTGAGTACAACCCCTTGATTTTCAATAGGGATGAGGGATGCTGCGATACCTCATTTTAAAGATCTGATCCTGAAATTTCGCTTTTAAAAATTTCCATCGATAACGAAATGACAGGAAAATAGTGGAATAGTACTTACTTTTGTGATTAGTTTATTAATTGCTGGAAATGGGCACCATTCGTTTCCATGTAGGAATGTTAGTTTTGCTGAAAACGTTCACGTACGTTACTCGAGATTTCTGTTGTAATTTGACGGCATTCGTTTATGATCCGAGTTCGCAAATCATCCAGTGGCTCAGGATGGGTAGCGTAAATCTTGGATTTCAGGTGACCCCATAGAAAAAAGTCCAGTGGAGCCAGATCAGGTGATCTAGGTGGCCAATTTATCTCTAGTGTTTTCAAATGCAAATCTTTCTTTTAAATTAAATGCAAGGACGATTTGATGTTTAATGATTGGCCTCGCTTTCGGATGGATAAAGATAAGGATTTTGACGAACTGACGCCTCCACTTCTCGAATTGTTTCTTCGTCGCGGACTGAACGAGGGCGGCCAGTGTGTTTTTACCGTCGCACCTAGATAGTGCTTCCCGGTGTAGGTTTTCGGACTGAAACCGAAACTGGAAGCTATATGGTTAGGCCGCTGGTGATTGGAGCCAGAATCAATTGAAAGACTTCACAAGGGTTCTTGGGTATTGACGTACAGTCCGGATTGACAGTGCTCGTACTAGGATTAATTGAAGCATCAATCTTAAGGCTATCTTGGTTCATGGGACTGCGTTCGGGTGGGTGGATAAGAAGCCTCTTCGGCAATTCAAACGACCTGGGTACTGAGCATGCAAAGCCAGTAGAGGTTAGATGCTACCAGTCATGGTGTAGGATTTCGGACTGCTCCATCGTGGGTAAAACTCCACTACCCTGCGTCGCTCAGTTTCAAATGCAGCGCCAAAACAAATACCTGATACGCTTTTTCGACACGCTGTGTAAAAGTGAATAAAAAAGCAATTTTGTATACATTTTTGATAGATTCGGTCTTAACTTGGTGGAAACTCATCTTAATTAATAAACTGTATATGAGACAGTAATTTATTTCCACAAAAATGTTTGTACTACTACAACAATTGTTTCACCACGATGTGGCTTCTTCAGGTATTACATTGTACTGTCTGAATTTTGTATACGTACTGATATATTGAGTTAGGTGTCTACATACAGTTAACCTGCCTGAAATAGCAACGATAAGCAAGACTGCTTCAGAGCGACAGTAGAGAAATAAACAAAATAAAGATCCTGACTTGGTGGATTCTACAGGCTCAAAAAAAGTTCCTTATGTTAAAAACACCTTGAGATCACGGTTTAATATTAGGTGGAGCCTTCTCTAGCTCTTCGTAGTGGTCTTACTCTATTCTGCATTGTGTCAATGAGATTATCCATGCTTGAGAAATGTTTTGCCAAATGTCCGTCAAAGCATTGGTAAGCTTGAATGAGGTGAAATGATCAATACAATTTTGGTCTGGAGAAACAGCGGGCCAATCCAATCGGTTAATACCCTGCATTTCTATGCGGTCATTATTGCCCGGTGTGAACAAACATTATTATCGGTTAACATGAAATTGTCGCTAATGGTTGCCGCAAAGTGAAGCAATAATTGGTTCTAAAATAAAATCACGATAACTTACCGCTGTAATGGTTGCGTTAATGAGGATAATAAGATCTGTGCCCCCATTAACACAAGTGCCTTTTTATACGCACACTGAGCCGCTACCGAAAAGAGTTGTTGTCGTCATGAAATGTTCCTTATACCGTTGATCCCGTTTTCGCCACACCAACATTCGCCCATCAAACTGATACAGACGAAATCTGGACCCATCCGTGAACAGGCAGGATCTCTATCTGTGCGCGTTTCAGTTCCCACGTTCAAGAACTCAAGGATATCTTACAGCCCGGTACTCCCTACTCAATCTCAGGTATTTTGCGGGTCTTCTTGCCCTTAAATTGAAACTGTGTAACTTATTCCGGATTGTTTAATCAGAAACTATCCTATAGATAGCTTGGATTGAGCTTTTAATTCGGGATACTGTAAAGAAGGAATTTCGTCGTGCAGTTAATCGTATAAGCCGATCTTAAGCGACGGTTGTAAATGTTGCTCTTCCACCCACATGAGTATATGAAGCACTTCCACTAATACGATAGCGATTCCACGCTCTACCAACTGTACTTTGCGAAACGCCCCCCAGGCATTAGATCTTGACGTGATCGGGGCGCTTGTCTTGACTAGGACCCTAGTTTCGTCCAGGCGAAATGGAGGGTTAAGTCTTGTTGCCTAACGTAATGCCATTCGCGCCAGTCACTGGACCTGTGTAGTGGAAGATCTTCGAATGGGGCCCTAGTTCTGCCGTTCTGGTGGAATGGAGTGCTGAGCCGGTTGATGAACTCTAGACAGGGAGTCTATCGCAGCACAGGGCTTCTCCCTTAAAACTAGCGAACTTTACCCTATTGCAGTAAATCTCCGGATTTTACTGTCCAATGGCCGTTATGGAGCGTCATGTAGCATACTGCGTTACCTTGGGGGTGGACTGCCCTCAGGTGTTACTTGTACCACCTGGCCACCCCATTGGTGTTGGACTCGAGGGGGCAGTGGTTGAAAGTCCGCATGCTGGACTAGTGAGGTATTTTATTTATCTATTCGAGGACCCCCATGTTTGGGATATTCTCATGAAATGACTCAGGGTTTAGCGGAACTTGACGATTCGACCGGCCTTGTCCTGAACCCGGATCAATGCGTTACTTTTTAGGGTTTGTGGATCTCGACGAAAAGGCTTAACCATTAGTGCTTGACGCCAGGATCAATCAAAAGACGGCTTCGTGGGTCATGACGTAGAGGCCGTGTTGACGGTGCTCATACTAGATCATTGAGTCTTCAATCTTGGGTTTATCTTAGTTCATGTGACTGCGTTCGGGTACTTGGATAAGAAGCCCCCGGCGAGTGAGTTGCGTCACAAACCAATTCTGGTACTGACCTGCAGAGCCAGTAGAGTTTTGGCTTTCGAGCCGAGGCCCAAACTGGAAGCTGGAGGGTTCATCTCTTCGGAGGCGTTCTCGCTTCGCGCGATGATATGGCGTATTCCTTATCACACTTTCTGCCTCTGCGGTCAAACTGTGGAGACTGCTGAGTAGTCACTTGGTGAAAGAGCCATACTCACATGCCAATCTGAAAACCTGGTAGAATTCACGTGTACTTTGCGAAATGGCTCCCATGGCTTGTAGCTTGACGCGGTGGGGGCGCTTGCTTTGACTGGGATCCTAGTTTCATCCCGGTGAAATGGAGGATTAAGTCCTGATGCCTAAAGTGATGCCACTCGCGCCAGTCACTGGACCCATGTGCTGGAAGAACGAATGGGGCCCTAGTTTCACCGTAAAGGTGGAATGGAAGGCTTAGCCGCATTGATCCACTCATTGACAAGGGTTTCCGTCGCAGCACAGGGCCTCTCCCTACTCTACCCTATTGCAGTAAATCTCCGGATTTTTCTGTCCAATGACCGAGTGCGTTATGTAGCATACTGAGTTATCTCGGGAGGGTGGAGGCCCTCGGGAAGTATTCGTACGACTTGGCCACCCAATTGATGTTGGACTTGAAGGGTATTCCATCTATCTGTTCGCAGCGATTGATGTTCAGGGTATCTTGAGAAATGCTCAGGGTTTAGCGGTATTTGACGGTTCGACCGGCCTCGTCCTGAACCAGGATCGAATGCGAGACGTTTCTGGGGTTTATAGATCTCGTCGATATGACTAGACCGTTGATGCTTGAAGCCAGGATCAATTGAAAGACTTCACAAAGGTTTGTGGTTTGACGATGCTCGTACCAGGATCAATTGAGGTATCAATCTTGAGACTATCTTGGTTCATAGGACTGCGTTCGGGTGGGTGGATAAGAATCCTCTTCAGCGTGTGAGTCACATCCCTAACAACTCGGGTACTGACCATGCAGGTTGAATAGTGCTTCGCTGCTACCAATCAGACAGCTGTTACCAGTCGCGGTTAAGGTTTTCGGACTGAAGCCGAAACTGGAAGCTTGGTGGGTTCAACTCTTCGGAGTGGTTCTCCCTATGCGTGGTGATGAGGCGTAACCCTTATCACACTTTCTGCTTCTTGAGGCAGATTGTGGAGACTGCTGAGTAGTCACCTAGAGAAAGAGCTATGCTCACATAAACCTTTGTTTTACCAACAAACTCATTGTTTAAGTTGGGGGCTTCTAAACGCATGTTAAACTCGTGACATTCAATCCACAACTGATACTACAGAGCACCCGACGATTGCAATAGCACGAATTATGCTTTAAATTGTTTCCTACTCTCCAGATTTGGCATCCAGTGACTTTATCTCTTCGCATGATCTCGAATGAGAAGGATATAATCGTCGAAAAAACGTCTTTTTCACGAAAGGTATCAAAAGATTAGAGAATGACTGGAATTATTGTATAACTCTTGAAGGGGACTATGGCGTTGAATAAAGACAAAGTTGATTTAAAAAAAAAAATTATCAGCCAACGTGTTGAACTGTAGTATTTGAATGGAAAAAATGAGAAAAAATATATTAAATTGATATCAGTGATTAGTGACAAAGACGTTGGAAAAACCGACTATTTAATTGCCAACAAAATATCAATTCTTGTTGATATTACTATTCCGGGAAAATATATCACTATTGTTTCCCACATACAAACAATCGACTGGTTCAAAAACATTTATTCCATTGTAGAAACCGACACGAACTGATTATTATCGGCTGTTGAAAACAATATTGTATTTTGATATAATTTGTTTTTCTCACTGAACTGGAAAACTTGAGGTCATGTTGATATTTATCTTGGATCGAAAGATTCAGAAGAATACATTAGGCCTTGTATATAATTCAACTTGGAAAGTTTAGTTTCTAATCGAAATTCAACTTAGTCTAGTGCACGAAACGCGGTTTTAATTAATTTATTGATGGGTATAAATGTCAAGACAAAATCTGTGTGCTTCCAGGGATTTTGAGCGAACAATTAATTAATTTTCCGACCGAGAAGTTGGTTGCATACACTCACTGGCAGAATTAACCGCCCACACATATTTTGTACGAGCGCTTATTTTCTTTGAGCAGTGCTTTTCACGATCAGTGTTTTTGAATATAATAAGGGGTCTTTCAAGAAAATGGGGCGTTTCCACCCCATTTTCTGGAGTGCTGATAAACCTGAAGAATATCAAGAACTGCCATTACATTCTGACAAATTTACTGTTTGGTGCGGATTTTATGCTGGAGGAGTCATCGGACCTTATTTCTTCTTTAACGAAGCTCATTAGGCGGTAACAGTCAATGGAAATCATTATCGTTCAATGTTGACTGATTTTTTATGGCCTGAATTGGTTCGTCTTGATTTGCAGAACATGTGGTTTCAACAGGAAAGTGCTACTTGTCATACTGCCAATGACATAATGACTTCATTGACAATAAAGTTCGGTGATAAATTATCCGACTCACCCTTGCAATTTAACCCCATTGGACTTTTTTCTTTGGGGTTACATTAAGTCATTGGTTTACAATAATCATCCAGAAAATTTAGACGATTTACAGATCAATATTAACGAGTAATTGCTAACATACAACGTGATTTGTGTGAGAGAGTCATGGAAAATTAGGTTCAACGACTTTCCGTGGTGAACATTTAAATGATGTTTTGCTTCATAACTAATGGTGTCCATCGTACCTCATTATGAAATAAAAATTTCAATAATTTTCAAATATAGTGTTTGATTCACAAAACAAAATGGGGCGCTGTTAACGAAAGAACCTTTATATCAAAAATATTCTATGCAATTGTTCGTTGCGTTATTTATTTAAACAACGACTGACAGGACTTGATTAGAAAATTTGTTTTTGCGAGGTTTTTCTTGAAAGAACAAAGTGACATCGTTCTGTTCGAATATCTGTAATTTTCGAATTTTGCGTAGAAAATGCTCTCAAGCCATTAGGAATTTTGTTCAAAATTTTTGTCTGCTACAACAATTTTAAACAAAAATCAAAAGAAAATAGAATTGAATTCAGTTTACCCTATTTCAATAGATTTGACTGAAAGATACATTTCCATTACGCAAATAGAATATAAGATAATATTGCCAAGTATTTTAAAATAAAATTTGACATAAATTTAGTTTTTAGAACGGTAAATAATTCAATAAAATAGAAAGGCCTTTTACTTGATAGAAGAAATATAACAAAATTTGAATATTACAACAAATTGAAATATTAATTTATTAATTTTAATTACTTTCGTATATCTGTTGGGTTATTTATTCCATTTAACATTATATATTGAGTTTTGATTATATACGTCTATTAAATGTAAGCGGTGCTTGTTAGACATAAATTTATTTCTAAAAGTTTTTTGAATAAAAATTTTTTTGAAATTGAAATTGTAGAAGATAAACATATTTCAATTTGTTTTAATATTCAAATTTTGGTAAATAATTCAGTAATTCACATAAAAATAACAAAGATCAACCAAATAAATGAATCTGGAGTCTATAAGTTGACCTGTAATGATTGGCCTATGGTATATATTGGTTAAACATCTAGGTACTTTAAGAAAAGAATTAATGAGCACCACCGGAGTTACATTTCACACATCTCGCACTCAACATATGCCAGTCAATCGAAAGAATTCGGATATAATTTCAACAGAAAGAAGAAATTATAAGGATCTAGAACCATAAAATTCTTCTCAACGATCAAACAGATGTTGCAAGATCTTCATTGTTGAATATTTTTACTTAGTGAGGTATTTCCGATAATTGGCCCCAATATATTTTATGGTTATTTGTATCCCTTTTTCGCCTATTTTTCTTTATTGGCATTTCTGTAAATGGAAGGTTCTTTGTATTCTCTTTGCATATGTTTATTTTATCTTTTTTCCAAGTTTTTAGCTATAGAAGAAATGAAGGCATAATTTCCAGAATTAGTCCAAAATGTAATCTTTAAGAAGCCATAGTGTTAAAAATGCGCATATTCCTGCTTAATGTCATGAGAATCATATAATCAGAAAATCTCAAAAATCAAAAAATTGTTAGCAGAGCAGCGTTGAATGCTACTGAAACTTTAGCAACAGTCCTACGACCGACTTTAACTGTAACATGTATCAGGTGTTTTTTTAGAGTGATAAAACTTTCGATGGGGATAACTGTGATTTGACAGAAGGTAGAAGCCATGTTGTTTTAACCTTTCTGTTCAGTAAGCATTGACAAATTATCATGGAAAGACTCACGCCGCAACAACAATTACAAATTGTTGAAATTTATTTTCAAAATCAGTGTTCTATTCGGCAAACTTATAGAGCACTTTGAGAAACTTATGGTTTACATAATCGTCCATCGGAGCAACTTATTCGTCGAACTATCTATAGATTTCCGACAACATTTTCTCTACTCGATGCAACAACAAGACAAATAACTGTACGTATAGAAGAAAATATCGCTGCTGTAAGTCATAGTGTTAATGATGATCCAGATTTGTCTATTCGTCGGCGTTCACAACAAGTTGGACTCTGTGCATCCACCACATGGAAAATTTCGCGTAAAGATCTTGGTCTACACCCATACAAGATCCAACTAGTTCAAGAACTAAAGCCACTTAACCATAATAAGTGTCTTTTGTTTACTGATTGGGCCCTAGAACAGCTTGAAGTTGATCCACTTTTTCATGAAGCGCATTTCTGGTTGAATGGCTATGTAAACAAGCAAAATTTCCGTATATGGAGTGAAAACAATCCTCAAGAAGTTCTGCAGGTTCCATTGCATCCTGAAAAATGCACTGTATGGTGTGCTCTACACGCTGGAGGAATCATCGGTCCATATTTCTTTGAAAACGATGCTAGAGCTAATGTGCTCGTTATAGATCGATGATCAATTAAAACAAATTGTAGAAATTACTATGTTTTCTACCAAAAAATATATATTACACATTTTTCTTGTGACTCGAGTTGTCTGATGATGGGATAGTTCATTTCCCGAAACTCGAGTCACAAGAAAAATGTGTAATATATATTTTTTGGTAGTAAAACATATTTCTACAATTTGTTTTAATTATGATCAACTACCAAATAGTAACGGCTGAAACAATTCAGTATCGATGATCACTGATTATTTGTTTCAAAATTTGAATGGTATCGACCCAGAAGTGTTCTGGTTCCAACAAGATGGTGCTACACCTCATGCTGCTATCGTAACAATTGATTTATTGAAAGAAAGATTTGGCGATAACATTATTTCGAGAAATGGTTCAATTAATTATCCTCCAGGATCATGCGACATAACTCCACTGAATTATTTTTTTTAGGGTTATGTCAAGTCATTGGTTTATGCTGAGCAACCAGAAACAGTAGACGCTTTGGAAGCCAACATAACTCGTGTCATTAATGAAATGAGGCCTGAATTACTGGAAAAAGTGGTCCAAAATTGGTCTGGTCGAATGCGGTTCCTAGGAGCCAGTTGTAGTGGACATATGCCGGAAATCATTTTTAAAACATAAACGTCATAAAATTATCTTTTAAATAAAAAAAAATTGGCTTCAATCTTAATTTGAATGTATTTTATTTCAATTTAAAGTTTTATGACTCTAAAAAAACACCCGATGTAAAATAACGACAAGATGGCTAATGCAAAATTTCGTGAGGATCGTAGGTGATATGAACAAACGCACAAAAGCTACTGACTCCACGTTAGTGCTTTTCTAGAACTTCTATCTTTTTTTAGAAATAATTCAAAAATTTAAAATTTTCAGAAGAAATGCACTGTTGAACAAGCGCGCTAAAGCTTTCGACTTTTCACTTTTTTTTGGTAGTAAAACATATTCATTTTTAAAAAACTTTTTAATCTTTATTTTTCTTCACGGTGGTCTTAGATATGTTTACGTCTATGTTTTTGAGGAATTTCTTCATTTGTAAAGACGGCTTACCATAGGTGAGGGAATTGTATATTTTTTCGGTCTTTAGCTCAGGGTATATTTCGTAAACAGCATTTTTATATTATTTTCATACTGTCTATTAGTGATGTCGAAAAACCGCTATCAGTTACTGAAAGGTCTTTCATTACCAGCGCCCCATTTTGTTTTATGAATAAGAAACCTTATTTATTAGAAAATTATTGAAATTTTTATTTCATTATAAAGTATATGATACCGTTAAAGTTATGGATACCATTAGTTAGGAAACAAAACATCATTTAAATGTTCCCCACGGAAAGTCGTTGAACCCAATTTTCCATGACTCTCTCACACAAATCAGGTCGTATGTTAACAATTACTCGTCAATTTTGATCGAAAAATCGTCTAAATTTGCTGTATGATTGCTGTAAACCAATAACTTAATGTAAACCCGAAGAAAGAAGTCCAATGGAGTTAAATCACAAGAATAAGTCAGATAATGTATCGGTCCATTCCTTTTAATAATCGAATCACCGAATTTTGTTGTCAATAAAGCCATTGTGTCAAATAAGCAATGCCTGCCATACGTGAGTAATGGTTGAGTTTCTACTTCCATTGCAAACTCAGTACTTCTATATAATGAATATTGGTACAGATATGTAGATAACATCATCGTATGCCTTAAAGGTTTCAATAGACAACTTGAAGGTTTTCTTCATTACTTGAATTCATCACATAAGAGTATTGAGTTTTCAGTCGAAGTAGCAACTGAAAACTCATTAAATTATTAAGATTTAACAATGACTATAGTCAATGACAAACAGTTTTTAAATTTTTCCTAAACCTCCTCATACAGATATAGCAATTCCCAAAAACCAACATAAACGATCAGCATATCATAGTATGAAACATAGATTCTTAACAATACCCTTGTCCGAATAATTTTAATCAAAAATTGAATTCAATTAAACAAACAGCAACTAACAACGGTTACTCGTCATCAATAATGGATAGTATGATGGCCAGAAAAAAGTCTATTATATGTTTAATAATTTGCTTGGCATATAAAAACGTTGCCTACAATCCACTTCGAAATCCTGAAGGACTAATTGAATCCTATAGTAATTCGTGAAACCCAAAACATAATAATCCTAATCCACAGTATTTCTCCGGATATTCACCGATGACTATCTTTATTTTTCTTCACGGTGGTCAAATAATTTTATGGCGACTACATTAGTTTCACTTCGAAGTTGCCTTCGGTTAATGGCCACCAATTCCTCAAATCCTTATCGTCCTTCCGCCAACAACCGGGTGTATATTTTGGCATGCAATTCCCTCCGTAAAATGGATATCGCAAATCGATAAAGATACTTAACTAACCTGCAAATACCTAAACTAAAATAGCTCTGGGTGAATGTTCAACTGAATAGAAGGCTGGGCTCCTACGTCATACAAATTTTGTATTTTGCATCTGAATCTACCAACGTCCGTGAAAACTTCTAACAATATACATGACGGACAAAAAGACCTATTGTCTGATACACCTTCCATGTGAAAACTAGCTAAAAAAGGCTTGATGAAATAATTAACGAAATAAATATTATTATCAGGAGTAAAAATGTATAAATTCGTGCAGTTCTGATAACAGTTGTCGCTACCAGTTTATTATTCCACTGTTTCATCCTGCAACACCTTCATTTTGAAGTTTCATCATTAGGCTTTCTTTTCTATATCTGTCATTTCGCTGAAGTGTTAACAATATAGTTTCTGTGTTGTTAATTGATTTTTTATGTCCGGAAATGGAACATATTGATGTGGACGACGTTTATTTTCAACAAGATGGCGCTACGTTCTACACAAGCAAGAAAACAATCGCAATTTTACAAGAAAAGTTTCCAGGTCGTGTTATTTCTCAAAGAGGTTCTTTGGAGCCACGTAAAAACGTCAATTAGACTGGGCCAAACAAAGAGACTATTTTTTTTAATGATACTGTGAAAATATCATTCATGATGATAAAAAAAAATATCGTGAAAGTTTGAGCCCTTAATAATAGTATTAAGGGGTGTATCGTTACGACTCTTGGTTTTTTAACAGTAATCGCATTTTTTCACTCAAACCTCGTCCATTATTAATCTGAAAAATTTGAGCGATGCGTATTTTCAAAGAAAATTAAATTCCCTACAAAAAAGCTCTCTTTGTAAATTGATGTACAACAAGCCGTTTGCTTGTTATCGTGCCTTAAACATTGATTAATTTTTTCAATTTTGCGTTTCGATTTTGTATTTTTGTAACTACCAGAAATATCAATATTTTTCTGGTACAAAATACGTATTTTGAAGGAAATTAAATACTCTATAAAAAAGTTTCTTAACATTTTTCATTAATTTCACTCCTTTCAAAGTTATTCGACGTTGAAGTTAAATTCAACAGTAATTTATGGTTTCTTTCGCGTTACACATGATTTTTTCCACTTGATTGAATAATTTATCACTTAAATATTGAAAGTAACTTTTTTTTATTGGACCACTAAACTTTTTCCTATAAAATCATAATTTATTGATGTATTATTTTGCCTTTTAACGATAAGTTATATACATAAAATCAAAAATTGTATATGAGACAGTAATTTATTTCCACAAAAATATTTGTGTAAATAAATTACTGCCACATATATATTTTTTTAATTGAAATGAGTTTCCACCAAGTAAAGACCGAATCTATCAAATATACATAAAATCATTTTTAATGTATTTAACTAACTCTAATAATAACGAGTCACGCTCGTTGGATGTCTAAGGCGATTTATTGTATAAAAATGTTTATTTTTTGAGCAGACTTTAAGATGACAGCTTGTGAATTGAATAATCTTCGTCATATTTGTATTTTCATTGTTACAACTTATATAAAAGCTTGGTTTACTTCACCCTCGGCAATCTTGGCTCCAAATAATGATCTGACTTTGATGCAACAATTGATATTACATAAAAAAATTAACTTGACTGTATCGCAAGCTGCTCTCAAGAACATGGTGAGACATTTATGGTATTTGAGTGATCAATTAGCCATAATGTCCCTATTTGGTGATTCTATTGACCTGACAGTGGAGAAGAAAATGATTGAAAACCTGATAAATAAAAAATCTCCAAATACTAAAACCAGAAAATATGAAGTAGCAAGCGATTCAGATGAATTGCTAGAAAAAGATATCAGTGACTTATTTCTGTCGAATCGCTCACCAAATTCAAAGAATTTGATTTGCCGTATGATTTTATTGATGAAGATATAAGCAATTGGCCCCATAATAATAGTTTTCAAGAGTGTAAGCAATTTTTCGGAAAATTAGCTGTCGTCAATGATGTTGCTGAGTGTGGTGTATCATTAATTGAAGATTACAATAAGTGTCTGACTAAAAACGAAGAACAACTTCAATATTTGTTGCTAGCCCTTAATGAACATCGAAAAAAGTTTCCAAATTGTTATAAAAGTAATTTCATTGAGTAGTTATTTTTTCAATTGATCATTCTCCATGACTTGATAATAATTAAAGCAATATGAGCTTTTTTTGTGAAATATAAATTGTAAGTGAAAATAAAATGATTTTTTATCTCTTGTATTACTTTTTTTTTTGTCCCACTCTAATGTCAATGCTCCACAAGTGATTCAAGACTTTACAGATGTAATTCGTGAAATACATTGATTTCTCTCAAATATGCTCATTTTTTTTAAATCAAAATCAAAACTCATTCCAAAAACTTTTTGGAGAAAACAAGGCAATAATGGTCCAGAAAAAAAATCAATTCTCAAGCAATTCACTTGTCATATGATGTAAATCTCAAACTGTTAATCTTTATCAATTTTCCAGAAATAATTCTGAATTTAAATTCAACTGAGTACCTTAAGAAATTCAGATGCTATGAGGAAAAAACTTTGAAAAATACAACTTTAATACCCTGTATCTCGAAAACGAAGCGTTTGCGGACTCCTGTTTCTAGGACTTCTATTATTGATATCATCCAGGTAATAACCCTTTTTCGTTTGTACCAGGAATTAAGGAAAATCCTGTATTCTTTTTACCTCTATTATGGAATAGTAAAATTTGATTTTTTCGACGAAAAGAATCTATGAGGTTTTTCGGAAAGTAATTTCGGTTGTTCCTGACAGAGTATTGAATTGTATTTTTTCGAACCCAACTTCACACATAAGCCGCATAATCATTATACGTTTTGAAAACTCATATACAAGGTTTGTGTGTGAAAAAGATCAATTAAATCTACGCAGATGTTTTGGTTGGTGCCCTTTTAAATATGGATAGCAATAAGCAACATTTTAGACATAGTTATTTTACTTTTTTAGAAAAGGTAAAAATGCTGTTCAAGCCAGAAAGAAATTAACCCATGTGTATGGAGAACATGTGTAGACAGTACACCAGTGCCAGAACTGGTTTGCGAAATTTCGATCCGATCCGATCAATTTTGATGCACCACGTTCCAGAAGACCGGTTGAAGCAGATAAAGACACAATAAAGGCATTAGTTGATGCAAATCGGCGAATAACACGTGAGATCGGTTAGATGTTGAATTTATCGAATTCAACTATTAATGACCACTTGAAAGGTCTAGATTCAACCTCGAAGCTCGATATATGGGTTCCCCAGGTTCTCACGAAGAGAAATTTGTGTCGTCGCGTTGACATCTATGATTTTCAAACGTCACGAAAATGATCCATTTTTAAAGCGCATCATTACTGGGGTCGAAAAATGGGTTGTATATAACAATGTCAAACGCAAGAGATCTTGGGGCAAAATAGACGTACGTCTATTAAATATAAGCGGTGCTTATTGTAGACATTAATTTAATTCTAAAAGCTTTTGCATAAAATTTTTTTGAAATTAAAATTGTAGAAGACTAACAGATTAAATCTGTTTTGATATTCAAATTTTATTATATTTCTTCTATCAAGTAAAAAGCCTTTTTCTATTTTATCCAATACATTATTCTGGCCCAACATTTTGATTCCATTGATTTCAAGGGAGATTCAGATAACTCGAAAATATACAACAAGTTATTTTTACCTGTATGTGGATATACCTCATTCAACCTTGAAAGGTGAAGGAAGAATATTGACTTCGAAAACTGCATTCTTCAGAAATAATTTGTGAATAAAAATTCAGTTGTCGAATTTCTTCTGCTCTGAAGCTGCTTTCCAAAAGCATTTATTATTCTGATAATGCAGCAATCTTGATATGTCAGTTTCTATTTTTAATGCTAATTTATTTGAACCGACTCTAATGTAATTCTCCGAATATATCAGGTATGCAAATTATGCAAAAGATCGATTGGAAACTTTCTCCTCTATTCAGTGTTAGATATTGAGGAAGTCAACGTTAAAGTTTCGAATCCTACTCATATAAGAACATTATTCAATTTTAATTTTATTTACAAAAAAATTCAAACAGTTTTTATGTTTCACAATTTATTCAGAATCCTGTCACGTGTTTCGGTCTTTTGACCATCGTCAAAGAAGTACAAAAAGGAACTTCAGAACTGATTTTTTTTTAAATAAAATTGTTATAATGTTTCATCTAGAGCCAACCGCATACTCCATTCATGTAATATCTAATTTTAATTGGGTGTACATATTTTGCATTTTTACGCGGTAATAGTAGTCTCTATCACTTCATACAAATGTCCAAATTTTGCAACATTTGAGCCGAAAATACTTTCAACGAAATTAGCTATAACAACGGGACCAAAAAATATAAAAGATGAATCAATATATCGTTCCCATATTAAATAAATTAAATACAATGTTCTTCACAAGAATAAAATAATATAGTTCTCTTATACATAATAACAATAAAATATAACTCAGTCTCTGTTTTTAAATTGTTAGTATATACTAGCTTTTCATCCCCATTTAATAAAGCACTGTGTATTTTATTATATGTTTCTACGGTGCTATAATACATACAGGGGAATTTTGTGATTTTTGTGTTCTGGAAAAGTAATTTCTTATTCTGCTTTTTTTTAAGATAATAAGGATAATCCATATTTTGTTTTAACATCACGTTGACTCTAATGAGATTCCTTTCAATGTTATACATAAGTTTGTACTGCTCACTCATTTTCAGTTTGTTTATTTTCACAAATATATACTCCTTATACGGAGTGTATGAGAATAGTTGCGAAAAAAATTAGGGGATGATTTCTTGTCAAAAAATAGGGTGGATTTTTCATATAAACTTAATTTTTTTGAGCCCCCCCTGCCTTGTTACAGCCCCCGAAAAATTGCGCCCGAAAAATAGTTTGTAATCGTCTTCTTAAAAATCAAAAAACTGACAATAATTGTACTTGAATCAAAGTGAATCAAAACTAGTCTGATGTCATAACAAAATGACATTCGCTTACTAGATAGATTCTAGTTCGGAAATTATTCCAACCTCTTCGACTCACGCTATCATGTTGATAAATTATTTATTTTTTTTTAACCAAAGAATTACAAGAGAACCTATTTGTTAAAAATGGATCAAGCTATCCAACATTAATTTTTTTTATTGTAAAATAGCAATATGTAAAAAGTTTCTTGCGAAAAAAAGTTTAAGGGAGGCTTTTTCTACCCCTTGCAATCATAGAGGAACACCACTAAAAATTTTGCCTTTTCGCCCGCATAAAATGTCTGCTTAATTTTATTCTCTTCAGTTTTTTGGTTTTTAAGAAAAAAATTAAGAAGTGATTTTCGGGCGCCATCTTTAGAAGGCTTTAACTAAGCACGGTGGGCTTCAAAAAATAAAATTTGTATGAAAGACCCATCCTATTTTTTGACAAGGAATCACCCCCAAAATTTGGTCGCAACTATTCATATACAGCCTATATAGTGTTTCACTAGATCAATAATAACCAGTGTTTCAATAAATTTTAAGATTTGGTTCTTTGGTGAAAATTAAAGTCTTCCATAAAATTCTTCTCCTCCAAGTTATTGCTTTTAGAAATTAGAGAAAAAGTTTTATTTGAAATAAATGTCTTCTCCAGTAAACAATTTCTGAGTACGAAATTTGGCAGATCACTTAAGCTAATCTAAGGTTCCTTTTTGACAGTTTCTGTAATACAATGTTATTAAAGGAAGAATAGATGTTTTTCTAGAAATGTATTAATAATCTCAGATATTCTTTATTTAGAATGCCTTAAAATTTGTAGTAAACAAAATTACTTTCATTTTAAAAATAAAATATATAAATCTGAAAAATGGTTTGATTATGGAAAATCCTTTAAGTCCTCTATTAGGCGAAATATTCATTAACAGTATTGGATCTAAATCACCACAATCTCCTTATGAAATATTTTTATATTGGTATAGATATGTACAAGATATTTTATGTTACTTCATAGATACAGACAGACTATTAAAAAAATTCTTGTTGTTTATCAATGAGCAACATCATTCAATATTATTCACTATGAAAACTGAACTCTATTAATTTTCTTGATTCAACAGTTACCAGAATCAATAATTCACATGATTTTTCAATATTCGCATAATTAATCCGAAGATATTTTAACTTTACAATTTTAAAACTGCAGGAGTTTTATACAATAGCTGAATACTTTATAGCTCCTTGCAATTTTCCTCTACTCATAATTCTCAAAGCGTGATTCCACAAACATTCAATTTAGTGCGGAACTACACAATTACCTTCTTAAGTACTCTCTTTATGTACAAGAACCTTAAAATTCTTCTCAACGACCAAACCGATGTTGTAAAATCCTCCTTGTTGAATATTTTTACTTATTGAGGTTCATACGATAATTGACCGCAATATATTTTAGGTTTATTTATAACCTTTTTCAAGTTCACCACTAAAACTGGCGGCAAGAATCTTCAGTTAATTGAAAATGTTATAATGTTTCACCTAGAGCCAACCGCCTATTCCATTAGTTTTAGAAATCCTCAAGATTACCACTAAAATTTGCCAACAAGAATCTTCAGTAACTCCATTTTCCAATTAAAAAACAACGTTCTACTCACTGTTACCGATTGTTGCAATCACCATAACTAGTTCTATTATTTTAGTCCTTCTTTAGTTACTAATTCCAATCCAGCCCTTTCGAAACAAATGTAGATTAACACCAACCAAGATCATGAATAAATTAGCATCGAATTGATGAGGAATTCATTTCCTTATGCGGAAATTCTTTTTTGCACTCACTCATTGATTTAAGGAAATTTCCCTGCAGTTTGATATAGATATTTTTTCTATTCACAATTTCGAATGTTAGTTATATTAGGAATCGAACTTCAGATGATTATTTATTGGAGAGTTCAAATAATAGTTTCTAACCTTCTTTTTTGTCCCTCGCCCACTTTGAGCATTTATTTTTTTTCTAACGCCTCAATCTCAATTTTATTTACCATCTGACGTGATTTTAGTAACTGTTGTTAAGGCTTTATTACTTCATAAATGTTTTTAAAGTATCAATAAATATCTGTGTGATAAGTTATGTATTAAAGGATGAATTGAATATTATTATTATCAATAACAACTTCATAGGATATATTTTTCAGTTAAAAATAAAAAAAAATATGTATGTACTAATATATTCTCCAAAATAAAATTATTTAACGGGTTCACTCGCCCTGAAAACGGCAGTCTCACATCAATTTGAATTTTGGTTAAAACCATAGAAAAATATGCGCGGTCATATTCGAATTTGCTCTTTGTGAATTACCTCAATGTAGATATAAAATTTCTTTTTAATCATCGAATGTGAATATTATTGACATATTAAATTAAAATAACAATATTATTATCAAATTATGAAAATATTCTTTATTATTCTATTTAATCATATAATTAGATACGAACAGATATAACATATTTTATTTTCTATAGAGTTTCATTTCAAAATTTTAATAGAACATTACGAAATGAAAATACAAGCTATAATATATCAAGTAAATTAATTCAATTTAGCAATCAATACGAAAAATTTTGAAACGGAAAATTTAAGCAACTAAATTTTATAAAAACTAGAGCTCAAGAGCGAAAGAAGATTCGGGCTTTTCTGTAGACATCGTGAATATTTCGATAACTCAACATATCTCTAATATGCCTCTTCAGAGTTCCGGTCAGTGTTGTAATATCATATATTTTTGTTTTCAACAAGTAGCAGCATCATTTATAACGTTGTGAAACCGAAAATTCGAACAACTAATAAATACCAAAGCATTTGAAATATTTTTGTTGCTTTTAACAAGGACTTTAAAATGATTAGTCAATTGGAGCAAAAAATTATTAGACAAGTTGAGTTCTATTTCGGGGACTTCAATTTGCCCCGAGATAAATTTTTGAAGACGAAGACAGAAGAAGACGATGGTTGGGTAACTCTAGAACTACTAAGTAGCTTTAAAAGATTGGCTGTTTTCTCAAATAACCCGGAAGAAATTGCCAATGCTTTGAAGAAATCCGAGAGTGGTTTGTTGGAGTTGAATTTTAATAATACAAAAATACGAAGAAAACCTACGAAACTTATTCCAGAATTGAACGAATTACGTAGAAGGGAACTTGGCAAACGTACTGGTATGTATTGATTTAATTACACTAGTTTTGTCATATCTAAAATACTATCTCTCACTGAATATTTCTTTGTTGTAACTTAAAATAATTTGTAAACCTTTATTTTCAGCCTATGCTAAGGGATTCCCGACTGATGAGACACTCCATGATATTCTTACTTTCTTGGAACCACATGGGCCTATTGAAGCCTGCATAAAGAGGTCTTATAAAAAAGATAATCAATATATCTTTAAAGGTTCATGTTTTATCATTTTCAAAGATATTGAAAGTTGCAAAAGATTTATCGAGGCAAGTGAAATGAAATATAAAGGTGTTACTCTGATACGTAAATGGCAAGAAGAATATAAAAAAGAGAAATATGGCGGAATTTAAAAAGGCAGAAAAAATAATTCATCAACTATAAGAGCAACAAGAAGGAAAGTGCAAAAACGGGTGTAGAATTTCAAAATGGCGCTACACACGGTTATGATCGAAAACGATGCCTTTGCATTGATAAAGAAATTTTAATATAACGAATTAGAAGTTGATGAAGATAAATAGAAAAGAATTTTATAAACACTACGTAAAATTTTGGGATATTGTATATTTAGTTGTTAACTTATTTAACTGTATAGAATGAAATAAAGTGCTGTTATATAAATTATCTATTATTCTCTATTTTTTTTTTTGAAATTCCTAATCATAGAAATAGTCAACATTAATTATTATGCATAAATAAGAGAACGAAATTGTAATAAATGTTTATATCAATTTAATTGATTGATATCTTTACAAAAGAGCATGGCAGACATAACAATACTGTGCTTTATAAAAATCATCAACAAAATAAAAATAAACATAGGGACATAAAAAAAATATCTTATTTATTCGGAATTTACAATAAGGCTATAGGACTAATAAAGCCTTTCTTCGGTTGATTAAACCGAAAGAAATCATATTCATTCTTATCTTGGAGAAATCAGGAAAATATCTGACTTTTTTCTTTAGAATGAATAATATTGGATGTACGGTGAAGAATGAAAACAGTATTTTTTACATTATTCTGCTTTTTCGTTGAAAATTTAAAACAATGCAGGAAACATTATTGATTGAGTTTTTGATACTGCATATCATTGCACAGGCCAACAATTGATCCGGTGCCAAATTTAATGCCCTGAATTCGAATATGTCATCAGTTTTTATCTTGGGGCTGGAATTATAAGATGTAACATTTTAAGGAAATATACAGTGTGGAATCCACTTATCGAATAAAATTCGTTGTGTTCTATAACAGCTGAATACTTATCGCTTCTTGTAATTTAACCCTAATCATAATTCTCAAGGTCGGTGTGCTTCCACAAACATTCAATTTAATGCGGAACCACACAATTACCTTCTTAAATACTCTTTTGAGGTGAACAGCATATTGCCTTCCTATAATTACGGTATTTCTCTTACAATGCACTTGGGAAAAACATTGATAATTCACTTCAACAAGTACAGTAGTTCTGCATCGAAACTCAATGAAATTAAAACTTGATAAGACCTTGGAACTCAGACAAAAGTAAGAAATCCATTTATAAACGCCATTACGAAATAATTCAATAGGGTATTACACTCATCGAAAGATCGAAAGTTACCGAATGAAAAAGTCAACGAAAGTATGTTGCGAAAAAAATCGATTGTAGCATACACGCACTTAGAATCAATAAAATTCTGAAGCCATATCGAATTTCTTTCCGGGAAGTGAAAGTCAACAACTATGTTTCATTGAGAGATCGCTATTTGTTAATGATAAGAATTTTTTTGACTTAAATTTCTACACATATCTCATCACGCTCTTTATTTCTGGGCCTGTGCCGGGTTAAAAAGATTTTCTCTAAATTTTAAAATGAAATAATTTTTTTTAATTCTGTCGAAAGGAAAAGGTAGAGACTTTAAACTTCCAGAGTAGGTTTGGAGTGTAAAAATCTAAATATTTTTGTTCAAATTATGAGTGTCACTGACTCACTTGCAAATGAATGGAATTTTCTAAACCAGCTTTGATCTACAGACCTACTTGTAGTAATTATAGGAGAGGCCATCCGTCATTTCGCAGGATAAGTTTCGAAAAAATGAACTTAAATACTGGAAATTTTCAACATAAATAATGAAATTTTTAGATAGGATCGTACTCATGAATTATTAAAATTCGGTCATGAGGATGAAAAATTAGTTAATTATTATAGAATGTTGTTCTCTCATATTCTCAAGAAAAATCATAAGTTCAGATTAGAAACAATGCAGTATCTACATTTTCATATTACATCAATTGGAAAATTTTATTAATCAATTATAGCAACGAATGTCGATAGCTAGGTGATTAGAGCATTGGGGTAGGAAACGAAAGCTCCCTGGTTCAAATCATGTTCAGGTAGGAAAGAAATTTTCTTATTGGTCAGGTTTCGGTTAAGTCGAATAATAACAGTGCTGTGACCTAAAATGGAAAGAGATAGAACTTGAGACTTCCAAGGTAGGCTTGAGGTCTAAATATCTCGGTTAGGTTCGTTAAAGACCAAAATGAATTAAATATTATAGTTTCGCAGTTATTCACATTTGAAATTTTCTCATTTTTCTTCAATATTTTCAACCACTTCTAAATTTGGCATTTAGAAGTAGAATGATAACGCGCAATCCATCATTCCTAAATTCGAAAAGAATTCGTGAGAACATTTAACGTCTCTAGATGTCTTTAATTTACGCTCCAGACCACTATTGAATAAATTAATTGCCACTGGACAGAATCTTCATTTATTTCACATTAAGAATAATATTATATTTCATATAACAGTTGTCTATTATACAAAGTAGATAATAATCATTAAATGAGTATAATAAATATATGTAAAATGTTTTTAATTACTTTTTATTGAGTGACAAAAAATAACAGTTATTAATTTTTAATAATATTTCAATATTTTTAATAACTTTAGTAATCATCATTAAATGTGTAATAAATATATGTAAAATGTTTTTAATACTATTTATTGACTAATAAAAATTACGATTTATTAATTTCTAACTATATTTCAAGGAAATTTGAATATCAGAACAGATTTAATCTGTTAGTCTCCTATAATTTTAATTTCAAAAACTTTTGGAATTAAATTAATGTCTTATAAGTATAGCTTATATTTATTTAATAGACATATAAAATCAAAACTCAATATATAATATCAAATGGAATAAATAACAAATATAAATTGTCAATTAATTAATAAATAAATATTTGAAGGAGACAAAATTTTGTTTTTGATCTTACAGTTATGAAAACTAAATTTCAAAAATACAAAACGTAATTTTAAGAACATCTCAAAAAATTATTTATTTGAAATATTTAATATTATTATTTTATATTATATTTCAATGATTTAATAACTTTATACGAATTATTCGCTGAGATTCACGATTGACTTAGCATTACAAAATTAAGGCTCTACATCAAAAAGGTTGAGCTCATGAAAAAAATGTCTGTAACAAAATTTGTCGCAAATTTTATGCTTTACAATTTCTATTTTGATTGTTAACATTATTAGTGGTTGAGATAACTGTGAAAAATCCATTTTTGCTACCTTTGACTTCGAATAATTCATAACGCAGACACGAATTTTGAGACAACTTTCCCAAAAAATAACTACTGGAAATTTGCAAAGTAAGCTTTCTGTATGAACTCTTGAGAATGAAAAATATGCTAATTCGAAAATTGTCCTCTCAAATTTTCAAGAAAATTACATTAGTTAGATCAGGAATAATGCAGTATCTTTATTTTCATGTTATTGCAGTTTATCATATCATTCGTTAGAATTGAAAAAAGTTTCAATTAATTTTAGCACTTCGGTGATAGCAAAAATGAAAAAATGTATGGAAAATGAGTAGCTTTATAAATTTCATTCTCTTGCTAATTGTTATTTTGATCTTGAATTGAGGATTTTTCCACTTAATAAATAATTTGAGTGATTTGACACAACATTGTTTTGAAGAGCTTAAGAAAGAGAGCTTGCTCCAGGGAGCAGCATTTTATCGTTTAAATCTCTGTAATTTTCGAATTTTGAACCGAAAGTCATCTTAAAGACTAGTTTGAACTTACTTTCGAACGGAAATAACTAGAGACTTGAAACTTCCAAGGTAGGTTTGAGGTCTAAATATCTCGGTAAATTAAAAAAAAATGTGTATGAGACAGTAATTTATTTCCACAAAAATGTTTGTACTACTACAACAATTGTTTCACCACGATGTAGCTTCTTCAGGTATTACATTGTACTGTCTGATGGTATTCAGTGTAACCGAGTTTAAATACATTGTTAGGTACGTGACCAAATAATGGAAGCACAAGTCATAAAAATTCTAGGTGTTTACTGGAGTTTGCCGCTAAAAATGCCATTTAGGAAAGATATTCAGTAATGGAGACATATCAACATCTGTTTGTTCGTTCAAAAGGATTTTACGGGCATTATACCTGTTGATTTCAAGAAATTCTAAAAGTGTTAATATAGAACTTTTGCTTTCAACGTGTTTAATTTCGAAATTATTGTTGAAATTATGCCTGAATTCCTTAAGATGATTAGCATGTTGAATGTACAGAATTGGATATATAATCCCTTTGATGTTTTTGGACACGTTTCTTGAATGATCTACCAGTCTGGCCAATGTATACTAAACGGCAATCTTTGCAAGTCATCGAACAAATAAAGAAAATAAATCCGGAGTCTACAAGTTGACTTGCAAAGATTGCCCTTTAGTATACATTGGCCAGACTGGTAGATCATTCAAGAAACGTGTCCAAGAACACCAAAGGGGTTATATATCCAATTCTGTACATTCGACATATGCTAATCATCTTAACGAATTCAGGCATAACTTCAACAATAATTTCGAAATCAAATACGTTGAAAGCAAAAGTTCTATATTGACACTTTTAGAATTTCTTGAAATCAACAGGTATAATGCCCGTAAAATCCTTTTGAACGAACAAACAGATGTTGATACGTCTCCATTACTGAATATCTTTCCTTAATGGCATTTTTAGCGGCAAACTCCAATAAACACCTAGAATTTTTATGACTTGTGCTTCCATTGTTTGGTCAACTCGGTTACACTGAATACCATCAGACAGTAAAATGTAATACCTGAAGAAGCCACATCATGGTGCAACAATTGTTGTAGCAGTGCAAACATTTTTGTGGAAATAAATTACTGTCTCATATACATTTTTTTAATTAAAATGAGTTTCCACCAAGTAAAGACCGATTCAATCAAATATCTCGGTTAAGTTTATTACAGAGCAAAATGAGTCCAATGGTTTCGTAATCGTTGCCATTTGAAATTTTCCCATATTTTTCTCAATATTTTCTTAACTATAAATCCGATATATCATTTGGCATTTAGAAGTAGAATAATAACGCGCAATCCATCATTTCCGAATTCAAGAAAGTTCCTGAATGTTATCCTCGAAATCTACCTGTGGACAGCATGTTAGATGTCTTTCATTTACGCCCCAAGCCCACCATTCTGTTAGTTAATTGCGACTGGACAAAATTTTAATTTATTTCACATTAAGGTACTCTAACAGGTATTTAAATCTAATTATCATCTTTAGCATGCAGACAATAAAATAAATTTTCGAATTCCCGGAAGGTCATGACGGAGAATAATAATATTATTATAGTTCATATAGTAAGTTAGGTTAGGTAAGGATGATTACACAAAGAAGGTAAGTATTGTTAAATATATGTAAAATATTTTAAAATTCTATGTATTGACTAATATTGACTATAAATACAAGTTATTAATTTTTAATGATATTTCAACGATGATTTGATAACTTCATACAAGGTATTATTTCCGAGATTCACGATTGACCCAGCATCATAAAATATATGGCTCTATCTCAAAAATGGTTGACCCCATGAAAAAATACCTGAAACAAATTTTGTCCCAAATTTTATGTTCTACAAATTTTATTGTATTCTCAAAAATGGTTGACCTCATGAAAAATGCCTGAAACAAATTTTGTCCCAAATTTTATGTTCTACAAATTTTATTCTATTCATCAGAATCATCAGAGGTTGAGATAACATTGCCAAGTATTTTAAAATGAAATTTGACCTCGAAGGTAACCTTTAGATCGGATAATAATTTAGGAATTCATAAAAAAATAACGAAGATAAAACAAATAAAGACAATAAATCTGGAATCTGTAAGTTAAATTGTATTGATTGCCCTAGAATATATATTGGCCAAACATCTTTCAAGAAAAGAATTCACAAACACCAACGAAGTTAAACGTCAGACATCTCACATTCAACAGATGTCAGTCATTTGAAAGAATTTGGACATGATAACAACAATAATTATGAAATTATCCATTATGAAAATAAAAAACAGACTGACGCTTTTGGAAGTAGTAGAAATCAGTAGGTAAAAGAACCTTAAAATTATTCTTAACGACCAAACAGATATTGCAAAATCCCCCTTGTTGAATATTTTTTCTTATTGAGGTATATACGATAATTGACCGCAATATTTTATTGTTATTTATATCCTTTTTTTTTCATATTTTTAATTATCGGTATTTCTACGAATTGATGGTTATTTGTATACCTTTTTGCAATGTTTTTTTATCTTTATTTCCGAAAATTATTAATTAGTTGTATCTCCATTTTTTTTCAAGTTTTTAGCTGTACAAGAAGTGTTGTGTAATGTTTAGAGTAAGTTGTAAACTTGACAATGCCACAGAGGTAACTAATCAATTGTCGGTAATAATAAATTGTTGAAATATTTTTTTTATTTATTTTATTAAAATGAATTTCCATCAAGTAAGGATCGACTCAATTAAATTTTTGTGATAAACCGATTTTTGTGACCTATGTCTCTGAATAAATTATAACGCAGGCACGAAATGTTATAGACTTCTGAGACCGCTTAAATGAACGAGTTTTCAGCTTATGATCTCTCATTCCAAAGTGAAACCATAAAATGACTGGACGAGACAGGCTGCCTACTACGATTTTTTGTAGAATTCTTATTATAAATTGAGTTAAATCATTAGATTCAAGGAAACGTACTAATGCCAAAATTATTAACCGACAGAATTTAAATTCAATGTTTACTTCGATATTCAATCACAAGGAGCTTCAAGACTCCTCGTTGTTATCTTCTTAGCCATGATATTATGGCAGAGGACAAGCAGCTGGCACAAAAGTTGATGTGTCATTCGAAAGCACTCTAAACGAGGTATTTCTTGCTGAAAAGAAAACATGTCCATAATCAATAATATTTTATCGATTCATTGGAAAAATTTGGCTCATTTAGTTCACTTCAGAATTGCGATATTCATCTTCTTACCACGCCCGCAATAAAAAAAGTTTGCCACACAGAACTTCTAATCTTGTAGCAAATTTAATGCCGTTTCCAGATATGTGGTCAAATTTGATGAGGCTACAAGAATAACTCAAGTATAATGGATATTATGGAAAAACTAGAAATTTTCCTCGCGAAATCAAGAAATGTTACATTGAAGAATAACCATCAAAATTTCGACCATGTGTTGTATGACATTTTTTGTTGCAAATAACGTGTATGATCGCCCCTTGAAGTTTGGCCTTCTTTTTATTTATTATCCTGATACTTTTAAAAGTAGACACCCTGTATAGAGGATAACTGTGCCAACTTAGCGACTCTTGAAACAGGCTTCTTAAATAATCAATAGTTACTTTCTCAAAACTATATATACCTGATGAACTGATAATGTTTAGAGTAGTATTTTTATCCACTCAATAGCAAATATTTCAAGTAATTTTAAATAAGGTTATTCTGATTTTCACAAATTTTTATTGTTAAACTCACAACAATTGTTTCGCTATCACAGTAACATCATCAGGTAAGATCACATTTTGAATAACTTATTCAAAATGTGATCTTACCTGATGATGCTACTGTGATAGCGAAACAATTGTTGTGAGTTTAACAATAAAAATTTGTGAAAATCAGAATAACCTTATTTCAAATTATTTAATATGGATTTTCACCAAGTAAGGACTGATACAATTCAATAAATATTTCAAGCATATTTCTTTGTATCTGCAGATTTTCCTCAAATTTTCACCCTGAAACTGAAAATGTTTGAAAAATCCTCTTATCCTAAAGGCAAGCGTCGTGTTCCTTATCTTCAAAGTCGACATTAGAACACATACGAATAAACTATTATGATCATCATTGACTCACTTGCGAATGAATAGAATTTTCCAAGCCAGCTTTGATCCACAGACCTACTTGTAGTAAGTGATTCGAAAATTAAGGACTTGAATGAATTAAATTAAACAATTACAATGGCGCAAAGTTCTATAGAGAGCAAGGAATGTTGCATGCACTCAAATTCGAAAGGGAAAGTACTGCTTTGAATAGCACTGAACTACCTTGACCGACTCAATCTAGGAAATAAATATCTGCCCGTGGGGATACTTGAGAACAAACTAATAGAATCGACGTAAAGTTAGTATTTATCTTTGGAACTGCATAAACTGCATATAATATAGAGAACAATCAAATGTTGCGAGGATATATTGAATTAAAATTTGTTAAATTCTCCTTTTTCTCAATGGTTTTTTGATTGATAGAATCAATTTACCATTTCAATATAGTAAAGTGACACCTTTCTCATTGAAAAAATGATTATTTTCTATAAAATGTTCTGCAAAACGTGTTGATTTCTGATTTTTCAGAGTAGACGTCCTATGTTCTTTGATTCTATGTTGTAAATATCGGCCAGTCTGTCCTGTATATGTAGCATCGCAATCATCACATTTAATTTAATAAATCTCGATTCGGAAAAGTTGCGGTTCCTTTCTTTATTGTTCACCAACATCTTGGCTAAATTATTCCCATTTAATGCTAAATAATTAATTCCCATTTTATGAAGATCATTCGAGATCCTACTGCTGAAACCTTTTATATCTATAAGCCATTGAAAATCATATTTTCGTCCAAAGTATCATTTAATAAATATTTATATATTATATATTGAGAAAATATGGTTTTCAATGGCTTATATAAAAGGTTTCAGCAATATCTCGAATGGTCTTCATACAAAGAGAATAAATTCTTAGCAGTTAATAGAAATAATCAAACCAATATGTTGGTGAACAATAAAAAAAGGAACCCCAACTCCGAATCGGGAATTTATCAAATTAAATGTGATGGTTGTAATGCTACATATATAGGACAGACTGGCCGATGTTCACAACATAGAATCAAAGAACATAGGATGTTTATTTTGAAAAACCATAAATCAACCCGTTTTGCAGAACACTGTATAAAACATAATCATTTTTTCAATGAGAAAGATGTCACTTCACTATATTATGTTGAAAAGGGTAAATTGATGAACTTATTTGGAGATTTTATCACTCAAAAAATCAATTAGGAATTTAAAAAATATCTTTGGGAACACCTGTATATTGGATTCTGTTATTTCCATGTGCCATAAAATTGTTCTAAGTCTCATAAAAGAAATTTTTTCATTTTTAAGTTCAGTTACTTTTTGTACTGCTTTGAAGATGGTCTAAAGATCGAAACACGTGTCAGGATTCTGAATAAACTTTAAAAGATAAAATATGTGTGAATTTTTGTAAATAAAAGTGTTATATTTGATTGATTCGGTCTTTACTTGATGAAAACTCGTTTTAATTAAAAAATATATAAGAGACAGTATTTTGATATCCGAAAAAATGTTTATGATACAACAATTGTTTCACCACGTTGTGGCCTCTTCAGGTATCTACATTATAGTGGCTTAAGAATGTAGATACCTGACAAAATTGTTGTATCATAAACATTTTTTAGGAAATTAAAATATTGTCTTATATATATTTCAATTGAAAATGTTATAATGTTTCACCTAGAGCTAACCGCCTATTCCATTAGTTTTAGAAATCCTCAAGTTTACCACTAAAATTTGCCAACAAGAATCTTCAGTAACTCAATTTTCCAATTAAATAGCAACGTTCTACTCACTGTTACCGATTGTTGAAATCACCTTAACTAGTTCTGTTATTTTAGTCCTTTTTTGTTTACCAATTCCAATCCAAGCCTTTCGAAACAAATGTAGGTTAAGACCGGCTAAGACCATGAATAAATTAACATCGAATTGATAAGGAATTCATTTCTTTATGCGGAAATTCTTTTTTGCACTCACTCATTGATTTAAGGAAATTTCCTGGCGGTTTGATATGGATATTTTTCTATTCACAATTTCGAATGTTAGTTATATTAGGAATCGAACTTCAGATGATTATGTATTTGAGAGTTCAAATAATAGTTTCTAACCTTCTTTTTTGTCCCTCGTCCACTTTAAGCATTTAGTTTTTCTAGCTCCTCCATCTCAATTTTATTTACCATCTGACGTGATTTCAATAACTGTTGTTAAGGCTTTATTACTTTATGAATGTTTTTATAGTATTAATAAATATCTGTGTGATAAGTTATGTATTAAAGGATGAATTGAATATTATTATTATGAATAACAACTTCATAGGATATATTTCAACTAAAATTCTGAAATGCACGCTTGAAATTCAGTAATAAATAAAAAAAAATATGTAGGTACTAATATATTCTCCAAAATAAAATTATTTAACGGGTTCACTCACCCTGAAAACGGCAGTTTCACATCGATTTGAATTTCGGTTAAAACCATAGAAAGATATGAGCGGTCATATTCGAATTTTCTCTTTGTGAATTACCTCAATGTATATATAAAATTTCTTTTTAAGCAACGAATGTGAATATTATTGAAATAAATAAAAAACAGATTAAATTAAAATAACAATATTATTATCAAATTATGGAAATATTCTTTATTATTCTGTTTAATTATACAATTAGATACGAACAGATATAACATATTCGATTTTCTACAGAGTTTCATCTCAAAATTTTAATAGAACACATTACGAAATGAAAACACAAGCTATAATATATCAAGTAAATTAATTCAAGTAGCAATCAATACGAAAAATTCTGAAACGAAAAATGTAAGCAATTAAATTTCATAAAAACTAGAACTCAAGAACAGAGGAAGATTCGTGCTTTTCTGTAGACATCGTGAATATTTTGATAACTCAACATATCTTTAATAAGCCTCTTCAGTGTTCAGGTCAGTGTTGAAATATTATATATTTTTGTTTTTAACAAGTAACAGCATCATTTATAACGTTGTGTAACCAAAAATTCGAACAACTAAATTTCATAAAAATTAGAATCCAAGAAGCTTAAACTAATAGCTTTAGAGTTCTGTTCAAAGTTGGCTAATAAATACCATATGTACTGAAATATTTTAGTTGCTTTTAACAAGGACTTTAAAATGATTAGTCCATTGGAGCACAAAATTATTAGACAAGTGGAGTTCTACTTTGGGGACTTCAATTTGCCCCGAGATAAATTTTTGAAGACGAAGACAGAAGAAGACGATGGTTGGGTAACTCTAGAACTACTAAGTAGCTTTAAAAGATTGGCTGTTTTCTCAAATAACCCGGAAGAAATTGCCAATGCTTTGAAGAAATCCGAGAGTGGTTTGTTGGAGTTGAATTTTAATAATACAAAAATACGAAGAAAACCTACGAAACTTATTCCAGAATTGAACGAATTACATAGAAGGGAACTTGGCAAACGTACTGGTATGTATTGATTTAATTACAATAGTTTTGTCATATCTAAAATACTATCTCTCACTGAATATTTCTTTGTTGTTACTTAAAATAATTTGTAAACTTTTATTTTCAGCCTATGCTAAGGGATTCCCGACTGAGGAGACACTCCATGATATTCTTACTTTCTTGGAACCACATGGGCCTATTGAAGCCTGCATGAAGAGGTCTTATAAAAAAGATAATCAATATATCTTTAAAGGTTCATGTTTTATCATTTTCAAAGATATTGAAAGTTGCAAAAGATTTATCGAGGCAAGTGAAATGAAATATAAAGGTGTTACTCTGATACGTAAATGGCAAGAAGAATATAAAAAAGAGAAATATGGCGGAATTTAAAAAGGCAGAAAAAATAATTCATCAACTATAAGAGCAACAAGAAGGAAAGGGTGTAGAATTTCATAATGGGTTATAAAAATAAATAGAAAAGAATTTATAAACACTGCGTAAAATTTTGGGCTATTATATATTTAGTTGTTGACTCATTTAAATGTATAGAATAAAATAAAGTGCTATCCTATAAATTATCTATTATCATCTATTTGTTTTCTTGAAATTCCTAAACATAAAAATAGTTACTGGTAATAATTATTCACAAATAAGACAATGAAGGTGTATATAAATGTATATATCTACTTAATTAATAATAACAATAATAGTTTATTTGCCCATATTATTAATTGATTGATATCTTTACAAAAGAGCATAACAGACGAACAATTCATTGAAAAACTCATGATTATTACCATGATTAATTGTTGTGAAATAAATAATAACAATACTGTGCTTTATAAAAATCTAGGTAACATCAACAAAATAAAAATAAACATAGGAACATAAACAAATATCTCATTCATTTCGAATTTACAATAAGGCCATAGGACTAAGCCTTTCTTCGGTTGATTAAACAAAATTGTTTTGTAAGTAACTCCTTTTCTGTGAAAATACAACAATGTCAAAAATCATATTCATTCTTATCTTGGAGAGATCAGGCATATATCTGACTTTTTTCTGCAGAATGAATAATCTTGGATGTACGGTGAAGAAAGAAAAGAATATTTTTTACATTATTCTGTCTTTTCCTTGAAAATTTAAAACAATGCAGGAAACATTACTGATTGAGTATTTGACACTGCATATCATTGCACAGGCCAACAATTGATCCGGTGCCAAATTTAATGCCCTGAATTCGAATATGTCATCAGTTTTCGTATAGGGGTTGGAATTTATAAGATGTAACATTTTAAGGAAATATACAGTATGGAAACCACTTATACCACTATATGAAAATATGCAGGATATATTCTCATATAGAAAGAAGCCAAGTTGAAGTGGCAAACTTATTTAATCAGATGTATCCTCACTTTCCTGATATTTGACAAGGTACTGTGTCTAAAATTCATGCACAATTCAGAGAACTTGGACATGTCAAACCATTAAAAAGAAAACCGCAATTCGTTGAAAATACTATTATGAAATTGGATATTTCGTTCGTTAGGTGTTGCAGAGAATCCAACGACCAGTACACGTCAAATTTTAAGTCATAAAACTGTCATAAGGTGTCCCCACAAAGAAAGATTTCATCCATATAAAACGACTTTAGTGTAGGAGCTAACAGAAGATCGTAGAATGCAATTCTGCGAAATAATAATGAAATTTTTCTTATGAATCAATTACATTGAAAGGAGAGGTAAACCGACAATATTGTAGATATTGGTCAGCGGAGAAAAAGTGAATGTTTGGACAGGTATCATAGGTGACCATATTGTTGGTCCTATATTTATAGATAGGACTTAAACAGCCGAAAAATGTTTGAATTTGAATAGAAACGAAGTTTTTGCTGCGTTAGTCAACATATTTCCTAATGCATTAGATCCAAACCTACCGAATGAAAATGTGTGGTTCCAGTAGGATGGAGCTGCACCCTATTATACTTCAGTGGTCAAAACTTACTTAAACGGATTCTTCCCCAATAAATGGATTGCAGGAAGAGGTACTATTGAGTGACTAGTTAGATCGCCAGATCTTACTGTGTTATTGCCAAGAACAAGGTGGAGAACATTTTGAGCATTTATTCAAATGTATTAATCAATTAAATCACGTTTTCTATGTATTCAGTTTCTTGAAACCAATTATATTTTCGAAATTTTATTCGATATTAGTTATAACTGACCTTACAAGATATAGTTCGTTAAAATCAAGTTATTAAAGAGCTCTAAAAAATATACAACTACACAGGATGTTTTCAATTAAGGATAAATTGGACGGACTGTGCTGGACTTGCGCGAATCACCCTGTATATTTAATTTTATGTTCAAAATGTGCACAATTGAATTTGAAACGTGACGTGTCCCAGTGTTTTTTATAATTTTCTAATATAAGGACACAAATAATTTCATTCCATAAGTGGTTTCACACTTATCAGGTATTTGATATTTTTTGATCTTCTGTGAGGATCCGTCGAAAGTTTATAGAACTTGTGCTAGTTACTTCAGTTGTATTCTAGTTCGACTTTATTACTGTGTTACTGTAAGGTAAATCTATAGATTAAATAAAAATACCAAAGTCAGAATACAAGTTCCTGCAATATTGCGCTACACTTCATAGCTGCCGAACTAGACACTTCAAAAGCAGGCTCCTTGTATTTTAGAAAGAATAAGATAGATAAGAATAAGAAGAAATTATTTTTTAATATGCAGGTGTTCCAAAAAAAATTCAACAAATGATTGATTTTTCAAGTGGATCACCCCGTATATTTTTATATATACTAACTGACAAAGAAACTGTAACACCCAGAAGGAGCTGTTTAAATTTTAATTTTTTTGGACAAAAAATCAACAACATAACTACTAAATACCTTTGAAATGTGTCGTATATGAATAATATTCTCGAGATAAATTCCACATTGCCCCTTTCACTATTTTCGCTGTTATTTAATTATCGATGGATATTTTGGAGCGAAATTTTAGGGTCGAATAGTACTCGATACGATCTTCAGAATTAGTTATCGCAACACCCTTCATCCCTATTCAAAATCAAGGGGTTGTGCCCACCCCCGTTTGCGGGTTGAAGTTACGGGAATTCGAGTTGTTCCTCCTCGAATCAGAAATTGGCAGGTCCCAGCGATTTTCCACATTTTCATTTTGAAGTCGAAAAATCGAGGTCTTAAGAACCAAAATGTATCATCAAGTGGTTTGCGAGAAATCAATATATTTTTCAATTATCTGCTAGATAGATCTACCCACTACGTGTATCTACCAATTAAATTGATCTATCGGTTTCATTGATCTACCGATGCGTTGACCTACCGGCGGGTAGATCTAGGTAGATCTACCCGCCGGTAGAAATAACCATTTAGCAGCGAGCAGAAATAACCATTTAGTTTAGAACTACTGAACAGGTGTTCAGTAGTTCTAAACTAAATGGTTATTTCTGCTATGTCGTCATTTCATCAAATGTTTACACCGGTCATTCAACGCACTGCCGTAAAACTAGTGAAAGCAAAATGTCAAGATAAAATCTCGAGGCAATTATATTCACAAAATTGCCGACACCGTGCGCCAGAATTTTTTAACTCATCCACTCTAATGACTGTTATTTTTTATATCGAATACTGTTTCTTGAGAACCGAGTTAGATAAAATCAGTTACTCGCACATAAAATTAATCAACCGAGGGTTCGATCGAAATGGTTCTTATAATTATAGGGTACGCAATACGTGTTTCTTCCATTTGACAACTCTACATGCAATTTTTGAATTCGAAAATAAGATTAATGAAGTGTTCGGTAATCAGTCATCTCTGTTAATTTGAATTTTTACACCGAACAATTATTCTTTGTAACGAAAAAAGGTAATTTTCAATGATTATTTTATGTGAAATGTGCTTTAAAGTTCACGGCATGCACGCGGCATCGCTTATACAACACCTCTGTTATTTTTGACAGTTACCAAACTTTATGAGAAACGGTTCAAAAAAAGTGCTGTAAATCTAACCGAAAGGTTCATTATTTATTTGCTCCTAAATAGGAACAAAATTTCTCTTCTTCTAAATATAAGAAGTATAAGTTTTTTATAGATAATTGAAGCTTTATTGGGAAAAATTGGTGATAAGTTCAAAGCTTCAAATATTTTCTTTGACGAATCCCAAAGAAAAAGCTGACTCTCTTTGATTTGGAAGACGAGAACGACCCGCAGTTCCACCAAAGTAGCAAATGATGAGGAATTAGAGCAAGGCTCGATAAAAATCCATCACAAACGCAAGACGAACTCGTAAAAACACTTGGAGTCGCTCAACTGCTCCAACAGCAAAAAAGAAAGGGGTTTTGCATCGCATTGTGACTGGCGATGAAGAGTGGGTCCATTCAACACCACTTAGATTTTTAGGTGATGTTGGTCCATTGCGATAATCCAAAACGTTAGGCAACGTATGATACCTTATCATAAACTGTCAAGCCGATTATTCAAAGCGAAAAGATCATACTGTGTATTTGATGAGACCAGCTCGGTATGGTATATTATGAGCTGCTACAATCGAACTGAAGGATCACAGGGGAGATCTACTGATGACAAATGATGCGTTTAAGCCCAGCATTGCGAGAAAAATGGCTGCAATACGCCAAAAGACACGACAAAATTATTAACAATGCTCAGCACATGTCAAAACGTACTCAGAAATGCTCAAATGAAGTCCTACATTGTCCAGACATTGCTTCTTCCGATTACCATCTCTTCTGATCGGTGCAACATGGACTGGCTGACCAGAACTTCTCAAATAACGATGAAGTCAAAAAGTGGATCGATGCATGGATAATTGCATTTTTCGCAAAGGGATCAATTTCCAGAAAGATAGGAAAAAGTAGTGGCAACCTTTGAATTTTGAATGTATAGCCCATTTTTCACAATAAAGCCTCAATTTTCGAAAAAAAAACCGCACGAACTTAATTTATTCCTAATACATTCACATTTAGAAGTGAAAAGCAAAGAGGCTAATGCCAGATTTCGTAAGGATCATAAGTAATATGAAAAAGCACACAAAAACTTCTGACTCAAGTTTTTTTTATCGAATTTTTTTTCTACGGAACTCTGGTTTCTTTTATTTTTTCAATAAACGAAAACAACTGTTCGAAACTGAGATTCAATCGATATCTGTTACGAATCTAATACCACTATTCTAGTTTGATCGCTATGAATCATTCAGTGTGATTAATAAGTATTATTGTTAGTAACATCGTTGGTACATTAAATGGATTAAACCCTATCAAAATATATTCGTTCAAACTAACCGAATCGTCTAAATGTGTACATCGAAGAGTATTTCCTAGTTTTATATGTAGCTCAAATAATATATATAATCGAAAGGTATATCTGAATGATGCAATAATTACTGATGTATTAATCATGTAATACACAAATTTGCACATCGTGACAGTTCCTGGAAGATTCTTATGTTTTTTCTTTAGCATAATTATATGGGGTGTATTTTTTAGAGTGATAGAACTTTAAATTGAAATAAAACATATTTAAATTAAGATTGAAGCCAAATTAATTCTTTTATTTGAAAGATAATTTTAGGACATTTCTGTTGTAGAAATAATTTCCGGCATATGTCCACCACGACTAGCTCTGAAGAACCGTATTCGACCAGACCAATTTTGGACCACTTTTTCGAGTAATTCAGGCCTTATTTCATCAATAACACAAGTTATGTTGGATTCCAAAGCGTCTATTGTTTCCGGTTTATCAGTATAAACCAATGACTTCACATAACCCCAAAGAAAATAACCCAGTGGAGTTATGTCGCATGATCTTGGAGGTGAATTAGTTGGACCATTTCTCGAAATAATGTTATCGCCAAATCTTTCTTTCAATAAATCAATTGTTACTGTAGTAGCATGAGGTGTAGCACCATCTTGTTTAAACCAAAACACTTCTGGGTCGATACCATTCAAATTTTGAAACAAATAATCATTGATCATCGATCTGTAACGAGCACCATTCACTGTAACATTAGCTCCAACATCGTTTTTAAAGAAATATGAAGCCTCAGCGTGTAAATAACACCATACAGGGCGTTTTTCAGGATGCAATGAAACCTACAGAACATCTTGAGGATTGTTTTGACTCCCTATACGGCAATTTTGCTTGTTTACATGGCCGTTCAACCAGAAATGAGCTTCATCACTAAACAGAATTTTACGATAAAAAAGTGGATCAACTTCGAGCTGTTCTAGGGCCCAATCAGCAAACAAACAACGCTTATCATGGTTAAGTGGCTGTAGTTCTTGAACCATGTATGGGTGTGGACCAAGATCTTTACGCAAATTTTCCATGTGGCGAATGCACGGAGTCCAACTTGTTGTGAACATCCACGAATAGACAAATCTGGATCATCATTAACACTATGACAGCGATATTTTCTTCTGTACGTACAGTTCTTTGTCTTGTGGTTGTTGTTGCATCTAATGGACGATTATGTAAACCATAAATTTCAAGAAGTGGTCTATAAGTTTGGCGAATAGAACACTGATTTTGAAAATAAATTTCAACAATTTGTAAACGTTGTTGCGGCGTGAGTCTTTCCATGATAATTTGTCAAAGCTTACTGAACAGAAATGTCAAAACAACATGGCTTCTACCTTCTGTCAAATCGAAGTTATCCCTATCGAAAGTTCCATCCAAGTGATCCATCTGAAAAATCATCCATTTATTGAATAATTATTTTTGCGAACACCTGTATTTTAGGAAAACATTTTCTGAGATGCAGAAATGAAAGTATAGTATTCTGCTTTCAAACGAAATTCAAATGAAAGTTTCAGTTGTAATTATGAAAATGTTTTCTTTAATTTTGCGCTAGTTTAGTTTCTAAATTGCCCGCCATCCAGTTTTCTCAACAATAGATTCAAAATAATGTTTCTGTATACACAAAGTTCAAATCATCACAATTCATTCCAAAAAATTGATGTGGTGATTCAGTGTTGTGGGAGCTCCATTCAACCTGACCTTGAAAGGCCAAATAGCAATGTCTTCAAACCTGAATGTATTTATTCAATGTAAGAAACACTTCATTAACATCGAATTAAAAGCCATTTCACTTAATGTTTTATTAAGTCTCTTTTTCACCGACTGTAAATGAAGTAGGACATATACAGTGTGGAAATGACTTATGGAATAAAATTCTTTGTGTCCTTGTGTTAGAAAATTATAAACGACACTGGTACACGTCAACTTTTAAATTCAATAGTACATAAATTTAAATATACGGGGTGATTCGCGCAAATCCTGCATAGGCCGTCCTCTTCATTTTAAATGGATAACTCTGTATATTTTTTGAAGCTCCTTCACAACCCGATTTCAACTAATGCATGATCTATTATATATAATATCCGGTGAAATAATGAAATAAATAATTTCATCACGCGTTAAATAATGGTATTCTATCATAAAGTGTCTCCAGAAAGAAAAACTTCATCCATATAAAATGAATTTTTGTGCAGGGGCTAACAGAAGACGATCCATATCGTAGGATGCATTTCTGCGAAAAAATGATGAATAAACTTAACAGAAATAAGATACCTGTTGGTTCAATCCTTTTTTTCTGATGACTCATCATCATCAAGTAAGTCAGAACATACTCAAACGCAACCTTCCCCAACAAACGAATTGGACGAAGAGGTACTATTGTGTGGCCAGCTAGATCGCCAGACATACGCCGTTGGATTTTTTTCTGTGGGGTTATCTCAAGAACAAAGTTCATGCAACACAGCCTACAAGCATCGCAGAACTCAAAGAAAGTATGGGTACAGAAATGCGAAATATTCCAACTCAAAACTTCAAACAAAGTTACGAACGAGTTTTATAGGAGACTCTATTATTGTCAAGAACGAAGGACGATTATAATCGTCCGGATAAAAGAACAGTTGAACTTTTAGTGAAGAAGTTTGGAACAAATTTCACACTTCATGATGTTACGGTGTCAGTGAGACAAAGAAATGCAAGAAGTAAAGAGAATATTACTGTCGTGCGTGAAAGTGTTGGTGAAGACCAAAATTTATCAATTTCTCGACGTTCATAAGAACTAGGCATCTTCCCGACGGTTTTGCGGTAAATTTTACGAGAAGACCTTGGTTTACATCCATACAAAATTCAGAAAAAAATCGGAAATGATGCAGATTTTCATAACAAAATCGTTCTCAGCGATGAGACTCATTAATGGTTATGTTAACAAGCTGAATTGCCGTATCTGGAGTGGGGATAAACCTGAAGAATATCAAGAACTGCTTCTGACAAACTTACTGTTTGGTGCGGATTTTATGCTGGAGGAGTCATTAGATCCTATTTTTTTCAACAAAACTCATTAGGCGATAACTGTCAATGGAAATCGTTATCGTTCAATGTTGACTGATTTTTTATGGTCTGAACTTGTTCGTCTTGATTTGCAGAACATGTGGTTTCTACAGGACGGTGCCACTTGTCATATTGCCAATGAAACAATGACTTTATTGAAAACAAAATTGGGCGATTCGATTATTTCAAGAAAACGACCGATGAATTATCCGTTTTTTTCCTGCGATTCAACTCCATTGGACTTCTTTCTTTGGGGTTACATTGAGTAATAGAATTACAACAATCATCCAGCAAATTTAAGACGATTCACAGATCAATATTGAACGAATAATTGCTAACATACGACCTGATTTGTGTGTAATTCTCAAATAAATAATGTATTTTATTTACAAAACAACATGGGACGCTGTTAATGAAAGACACTTCATTAAAATCCATCAAATCATGTAATTTAAGTAATCAGTTTCTTGAAATTATTATAAATACTTTCGAAATTTATACATGATATAGTTCGTTGCAACCAGGTTATCAAGGAGATTCAAAAAATATAAAAATATATAGGTGTTACATTTGAAATAAAGAGGGCGGACTATGCTGAACTTGCGCGAATCACCCGGTATATTCAAATTTATGTTTTGAAAGCGCACTATTGAATTTAAAAGTTGACGTGTCCTAGGGTTTTTTATAATTGTTCAACATAAGGACGCAAATAATTTCATCCCATAATAGTCCGGTCTATTTACACATTCAAGTTTACATAAATTCCCATAAAGCTGAATATTGGCATAGTTGTTCAAAACATCATTATAAAGAAAATCTCAAAAGTCCTCATCGTTCTGAGGTGTGCTAAAAATTTGGCACGGGGTCAAAGGTCAAAAAAATGAGTTTTTTGCGATTTTTAGCGAAACGGTGAGTTTTTTCGCAAAATTACCCCAGTACAAAATTGTAGATCACAAAATTCTCTACAAAAAATATATCAATAATTTTTTTCCTAAAAGCCACCATTTTGGAGATATAACGTTCCGAAAAGTTGGATCAGTCGTAATCCCTCTATTTTGCACACGTTTCCACGCCACCTATGAGGTAGTGTACAAAGCGCGTTTTTTTTAACGTGGTTTCCCCAGTAGGCCTATTCCACGGGTCTGCTGAGATTTTATATGTTTTAAAACTATTGCAAAATAATATTATATATTATAGTGGGCAAAAACAACGGCGGTGTAATTAAATAAAATACTTAAAATAAAAAGTTAGTCGTCTGATTCATAACTGTCCAAGATTTCTGTTTCTTCTTCTTCTTGATCTTCTTCTCCTTCTTCTTCCTGTTCATCCTCTTGTTCTTCTTCTTCTTCTTGTTCTATTTCACACGTAAACTGCCCCAATAGCGATTCCTGATCGGTATCAAACGAATCTTCAAGAGTTGGTGACTCAACATTCGAGCATGATCGGCCTTGACAGTGTGTGCATGCCAGGGAACAAAACAGTCCAACTTTTCTGCAACCACATTTTGCACTACAACGTTTCTTGCAGTTGCAAAATATTGTGTTGAGAAGTTTCTCAGGTGCTGGTGGAAGTAAAGTTTGAACTGGCTCTAGTGTATTGTCGATCAACTTCCAACCCCAGTCTTTAGGGTCCAGCTGATTACCAAGCCACACTTGAACTTGGTAATATACCCGAAACAGATGTTGATGAGCAGCTACTGAGGTTGGAGGAAGAGAAGCTAAGTTGACTTGTTTTTTATTACGCGTATTTTTCACGAAAGATGTGTATCGCAACTTATCTAAGCAAGTGGTTTTTTTGGGGGCTCCGTACATAGCAAGAAGAAATTGAACTCCGTTGGTGATAACATGTTGTTGAGTTGAATTACTATTTTTAAAAACTTCAGCACATTGTAGTAAATCTTTTTTTTCAAACATTTTGAAAACTGTTGTTTTTCCTCTCCTGTAAAAAGCAGATGTCGTATCGCAGCCAGTTATTGCGTGTAGAAACAATACATGATTTTGACATTTAGGAAAATTGGATAAACTGTTTGATGAATATATTTCCGATTGATTTTGGGCTTTTCCGGGTTTAAAAAAATAAATAATTTTTTCAGTTGGAGTTCGAGCAGTAAGCAAGACGAGTAAATCAACATCCTCACCAACAACAACAGTTGTATTTGTCACACTGAATTTCTTTATCGCTGTTTCAATAATCAATACATCAGCATCATCATTAGCTTGTTCAACGGATATATTCTCAGCAGTAAATTTGTATGTATTTCATATATTGGGCATGACAACATAAAGCAGGTATACGACCCTAGCCACGCGGACAATAGAATAAAAGACAGATGTTATCCCAAGGTTATACTGACGTACAAATTTAGGAACGGGGTTTCATTATACCTGAGATTCTCGTAGTTTAACTTATATTTTACATAAGCAAGTTACAATAAATAATAGCGAACTTATTTTAGTTCTATTACACCTTTAGTGACTTTCATATGTGGCGTACGTGTGCAAAATAGAGGGATTACGACTGATCCAACTTTTCGGAACGTTATATCTCCAAAATGGTGGCTTTTAGGAAAAAAATTATTAATATATTTTTTGTAGAGAATTTCGTGATCTACAATTTTGTACTGGGGTAATTTTGCGAAAAAACTCACCGTTTCGCTAAAAATCGCAAAAAACTCATTTTTTTGACCTTTGACCCCGTGCCAAATTTTTAGCACACCTCGAAACGATGAGGACTTTTGAGATTTTCTTTATAATGATGTTTTGAACAACTATGCCAATATTCAGCTTTATGGGAATTTATGTAACCTTCCTCCTGATTTTAGGCTTAAATAGACCGGACTATAAATGGTTTCCAGACTGTATAATATATTCTCGTTATCTTTACATAAGTTCTTTCGGTAGAAAGTACTTTATCAATAATAATATTATCAACAGTCTACGGTAACATGAGATATTTCATAATCATATCAGAAATTGTTCAACTGTGGTAACTTCATACCTTTCTGGAACATTTTGATAAAAATCATTTTTTCACACGCACGCATCAGGAAATGTCTGTATTGGTTCATTATTTACTCAAATGATTAACCCTTGCGATTATAATCGCAATTATCGCAATGATAATTATCAAACCAAAAAAAAAAATGAACCGCCCAGAAAATATCGAAATACATTAGGATTATAAATGAATTCATGCGGTTTTTTGTCGAAAATTGAGGCTTTATTGTGAAAAATTGGTTATACATTCAAAGTTCAAAGTATTGTCCCTCGCTAGCTACTAATTTTTTCCATCTTTCTGACAATTGACTCATCCCATCGTGAAAAAAGTAGGCTCTTTGGACGCTATCCATGCATCGATCCATTTTTTGACTTCATAGTAATTGGAGAAGTGCTGTTACATCTATCTAAGAGATGGTAATCGGAGGGAGCAATGTCTGGCCGGGTGGAGAAGGACGTGTAAATCACACCATACAGTGCATTTTTCAGGATGCAATGGAACCTGCAGAACATCTTGAGGATTGCCGTTCAACCAGAAATGAGCTTCATCACTAAACACAATTTTACGATAAAAAAGTGGATCAACTTCAAGCTGTTCTAGGGCCCAATCAGCAAACAAACGACGCTTATTACGATCAAGTGGCTTTAGTTCTTGAACCAGTTGGATCTTGTATGGGTGTAGACCAAGATCTTTACGCAAAATTTTCCATGGGGTGAATGCACAGAGTCCAACTTGTTGTGAACGTCGACGAATAAATCATCATTAACACTATGACTTACAGCAGCGATATTTTCTTCTATTGGCATGAGTCTTTCCACGAAAATTTATCAATGCTTACTAAATAGAAATGTCGCCCCCCAGGCATTAGATCTTGACGTGATGGGGGCGCTTGTCATGACTAGGACCCTAGTTTCGTCCCGGCGAAATGGAGGGTTAAGTCTTGCTGTCTAACGTAATGTGGAAGATCTCCGAATGGGACCCTAGTTTTGCCGTTCCGGTGAAATGGAGGGCTGAGCCGGTTGATTAACTCAGTGACAAGGGAGTCTGTCGCAGCACCGGGCTTCTCCCTTAAAACTGGAGTACTCTACCCTATCGCAGTATTAATCTCCGGATTCTGTGTAATGGCCGAGTGCGTTATGTAGCATACTGCGTTACCTCGGGGGGGTGGTTTGCCCACAGGTGTTACTTGTACCACCTGGCTACCCCATTGGTGTTGGACTCGAGGGGGCAGTGGTTGAAAGTCCGCATGCTGGACTAGGGGAGTATTTCATTTATCTGTTCGCAGACCCCCATATTCGGGATATTCTCATAAAACGACTCGGGGTTTAGCGGGACTTGACGGTTCGACCGGCCTGTCCTGGCCCCTGGATCAATGCGTAACAATTTAGGGTTTGTGGATCTCGACGAAATGGCTCCGCCATTAGTGTTTGACGCCAGGATCAATCAAATGACCTCACATGGGTTCGGTGAGTCAGGACGTACAGGCCGCTAGACGGTGCTTGTACCAGGATCAATTGTAGTCTTCAATCTTGAGTTATCTTAGTTCATGGGACTGTGTCCGGGTGGATGGATAAGAATTCCCTCCGGCGAGTGAGTTGCGTCTCAAACCAACTCGGGTACTGACCTGCTGAGCCAGTAGAGGTTGGATAGTGCTTCGCTGCTACCAGTCAGACGGTTCTGGCTTTCGAGTCGGGGCCTAAACTGGAAGCTGGTGGGTTCATCTCTTCGGAGGGGTTCTCGCCACGCGCGATGATATGGCGTAATCCTTATCACACTTTCTACCTCTAGGGGTGGACTGTGGAGACTGCTGTGTAGTCACTTGGAAAGGAGGTATCCTCAAATAGCCAATAACTATTCTGGTAGAATTCACGTGAACAGAAATGTCAAAACAACATGGCTTCTACTTTCTGTCAAATCACAATTATCCCTATCGAAAATTCTATCACTCTAAAAAAACACCCGATATATTAAAATTATGAAAAATAATAAATTCCGGATACTTTCTAGACGGACTATATTATCCTGACCTTGTTGTAATATCTACCAAAGACTTAATGCACCAGAAAAGATACGAATGCTCCTTGGTATCGAATTACGGGCACCCTGTGTAATGAAGCGCCCCCTTCGATGGCTGCTTAAATTTAATTCCAGTTCTTTCATTGAACAATACCAGTAATACCACTACTATTGACAAGAGTTCATTAAGAAAGCTCATAGACAGCACGCGCATTCGTCGGTATAAAAAGACAACAATTTAAGAAATTTCTTCGACGATCAAAACATTCAAAACACTGAAAAACAAGCCTACCTGATTGCTTTGACCGATCTCCATGTTTGTCGCATTGTTCGCACGTCCCGTCATCTTATCCATCTAGTCAGTGTGATGCAGAGTCCATACTCCAATAAAAATCACAATTTTTTTTTCAATCGCGAACCAACGACGGCGTGCGTATCGGGCGCGAAATTCTTACGCGCTCTAAACCGACCGACACCGCGAAACGTTCAGGACAAACTGAACGGGCTGAGTGAACGGAGAAGCCAGCAAGAATATTAATTAATAGACGAATTACAATAAGGTAATGAGGTTCCGTTCGCCATGCTACACCTTCAGGTGAACTGAGTGAAATGGTCCGAGATCAAGGTAGATATCTATCAGGTTTCCCAATAAGAGCGACCGGACTTGAAACTGAATTAAGACACAGTGAATTTTTACGGGGTATGTTGCAAAAAGGTTCTACTGGATAGAAAAGTCATGCCATTGATAAGGTGGACAAATACATATGGCTTAAGTTTCACAAAATTTCAATTTATTTAACATAACATAAATAGAGGTTAATACTTGATAGAAGGTATATAAAATTATTTAAATATTTTAATATTAGCCTTCTACATATTCAATTTCAAAAAATTATATTTAATAATTATAACTTCAGGAATCAAATTAAATTAATGTCATATAAGTACCACTTATATCAAACGACATACATAGTATAAAATAAACATTCATCATAAGACATCCAAATGATATAACAAAATCCAATAAATAAAAATTGTCTATCTTACTTAGAATATTCAGTATAATTGGATATCTAAGTTACTTTCTATAAAATCTCAAGATATGTAAAAACATTACTGAAAAAGAAGTTTTAAGAGAGAATTTGCTTTGTCAGTACTCCATTAATTCATATTCAATAAAATATAACATCAATCAACAACAAATATTTACTCACCCTTCAACAATTCAGAAAGCTTCTGGTAAATGAATACTGAAAAATTTAAATGGAGTGTAATGTTAACTACAAATAAATAATTCTGTGGTTTACCATTGATCTAAAAGATTGAAAGGCAATTTAACGGCCTCTGTTATAGCACAAGGACTATCTGTATAAAGAATGTTGAGGAAACCAAATAATTATATATTATGAATAAAATAACATAAATAGAGGTTAATACTTGATAGAAGGTATATAAAATCATTTAAATATTTTAATATTAGCCTTCTTCATATTCAATTTCAAAATATTATATTCAATAATTATAACTTCAAGAAATAAATTAAATTAATGTCATATAAGTACCACTTATATCAAACGAACAACAAATCTAATTTTTAGGGCAAAAATAGCATCATAACGTCCTGCCCATCTGGTAGGGTACAATGTTTTTAATGTTATTGATGTTGAAGAGTCCTTTTCTTAATCGGATATTAAACTGGATAGAATATTCCATCTTTTGAAGCTATGCCCAAAAAAATTGTAAATTTGTTGAACAGTATCAAAAAAATCTTGCATTTCAATAACTTCCCTTACTGCATCATTTAGAACCAGATTCAAATTATGAGCTGCACAGTGAACATACTACTCTGTTAAGAAAGTACCGGGAATTTTCAATTAAAACAACATTTTTACATTTAATCGTCAAAATTTATTGGGTCGCCTTCAAAATAGACTCCATTTGCTCCAATACATCTATGCCAACGGCACTTCCAATTATCGAAACATTTTTTATAGGCGCTTTCCGGGATGGACTTCAGCTCTCGCGCCGAATTTTGTTTTATGGCTTCAATCGACTCAAAACGGGTGCCACGAAGGGGCAATTTTAGTTTTGGGAAGAGGAAAAAGTCGCGGGGAGCCAAATCCGGCGAATACGGTGGTTGCTGAAGCACGTTTGTTGAGTTTTTGGCGAGAAAGTCAGTCACAATCGTAGCTCGGTGAGAAGGCGCATTATCGTCATGCAAAATCCATGAGTTGTTCGCCCACAAATTTGGCCGCTTCTTACGGATACGCTCACGCAAACGTTTCATAACGCCTAGGTAATACTCCTTGTTTACCGTCTGACCCTCTTGAACGAATTCGTAGTGCACCACGCCACGGATATCGAAGAAAACAATGAGCATCACCTTCATTTTCGAGCGGCTTTGGCGTGGTTTTTTCGGTTTCGGCTCATTTTTTGCCACCCATTCCGATCATTGCTGGCTTGTTTGCATATCGTACTCGTAGACCCAGGTCTCATCACCAGTTATAATGTGTTCCATGAATGTAGAATCGGAATTACAGCGATCCAGCATGTCTGAAGCAACCTGTTCGCGATGACGTTTTTGAAGAAAATTCAGGTTTTTCGGTACGAGTCGTGCGGCCACCTTTCTCATGCCCAAAATATCAATCAAAATCGTACGTGTTGACTCGTGGGATATCTTAAGATCATGCGCTATCTCTTTCAAGCTGGTACGACGGTTTTCCAGCACCCTTTCCTTAATTTTATCGACGTTATCTTCGATCGAAGCCGTCGATAGGCGACCACTTCACGACCGTCCTTGAAGGCTCTGTACCACTGATATGCACGAGTTTTCGATAGAGCATTATCACCAAAGGCCTTTTGCAACATTTTCAATGCATCGGCACACGAAAATTCATTTGCAACACAAAACTTTAAACAAATTCTTTGCTCAACGTAATCATCCATAGTAAAAATCGGCACGCACTCTGACATCGACTGACTTAATCAGCTGTTGCAAACACACTAGTTGACAGATCCCGCTCAAGCTTGGCATAGTAATTAAGGACAGTGGTACCAACCTAAGAAAAAAAATTTTTACCTGCCTCATTGCCCCGCCACGAGGCACGAAATCCTAAAAATGACTCTTTAATGATCAGCGCTTTTGGGATTCCATTTTCGTCTCTCTCGATCGTACAGTAACGGTAAAGTTCACACACTTGATCCGTTTTTGAAATATCTTGGGTATCGAATATGATTGAGTAAAAAAGGTGCGGCATTTATTTAATTTATTAGAGAATTTTTCAATTTTGAAACCAGAACAGAAATCAGCTCATTTTGTATTTTCGGACTTAAGTATTTTATGTGACCCTTTGTTTTACGATTTTTTTCTTCAGACTCCCTCTTCCTCTTTCGTTTTTAATTCCGACTGAGATATTTCGTAGAACTGGACATATTGGTATTCAACTTTCACAATAATCTACTTTACTTACTTTGTCTCTTTCGCAGATTCAATAAAAAAAACTCAACGATACAAATGATCAGTTATTAAAACAATCAGAACGTCTAATGCCACGGCAGGATGCGCAATAGAGTGCTGCGCAAACAAATTCGGACCAAACTGATAAAATATACGGCGATCTCTTCAAAGAGTCCGCGGCTGCATATCGACAAAGATACGCTCTTTTTGTCGGCGTAATCAGAAGTAATAAAATAACACCCGTGGCATTTTGCCAGTCCTGCCACCCTGTAGTTACGCCACTGCCAGATCTGTAAGTAATGATAGAGAACATCCAGAAAAAATGTAAACTATTTAAAAGAACTAACGTATGTATTGTTCAAAATGACCACCACTAACCTGCATACAATGATAAAGTCTACTTTCAAATACTTCTATAAAATTTCCGAAAATGTTTAATGTCAGTAATTGATATTCTGTGATGATTCTTTGTCGCAGTTCTGCAAGATTTTCAGATGGAGTTGAATAGACTTTTGACTTCAAATGTCCCCACAACAAAAATCAAATGGCGATAGATCGGGTGATATTGCTGGCTACTCTATAGCACCCCTCCTGCCAATACAACATCCTGGATAACGTTCGCTCAAAGATTGTGGAACACGGATATCGAAATGTAGCGATGCACCATCCTGCTGAAATGTGAGTTTATTTTCTAATAGGTTGTAGTCGTTTTCCAGAATGTCAGTAATTGTATCAATAACGTCGTCTAAGAAATTCCTATATGTTGTTCCGTCAAGATTTCCACCGATAAAAATTCTAACATTCCTTATATTCTTACCCAAACATTCAATTTCTAGGGAATTTGTGTATGTGTCTCAATGGATAAATGAGGATTACTATTACTCCAGTACCGACAATTATGTCTATTGACTTCCCCATTCATCATAAAGGTACACTCGTCAGGAAAGATTGTATTGTAGAGTCGGTATGGATTATTATTCAGTTATTCGCTAAATTGTTCACAAAACTGAGTCCGACAGTCAGGATCATCTTCATTCAACTGTTGTACCAGCCTTATCTTGTAAGGGTAAAATTTATGAGCTTTCACAATTCGATGAACGCTAGATTTCGGAAGATTAGATGCTCGTGCTAAAGTTTTTATAAATTGCCGGTTATCCATCTGTAAATGTTCCAATACTGCTATTTCAATAGCTTCATTTCGGACTGGACGCTCAACTTCATGTTTCTTATTCTGAATGGAACCAGTAGTTTTCAATTAATTCATCAAATGCTTAACATATTTGTGACTTACATTTATTTCTGGATGATTGTTATTGAAATACCTTGCAGTTAATCTAGAATTTTCGTCATTCCGATAGTATAATTTTCGCCCACGTAAGTAAGTCTCAATTATGATGCAGAAACGAAAAACTGAAACACATTTGAGAAGGAATCTTCAAAAACATTGTAATGAATTTCATGCGTTTCACACATTTTTCCATCATGAACGATAATAAATGATAATTGTTCTTAAAGTAAATACATTCAAAAACTCAAATTATTCTGCCATTAAATAAACAGATTTGAAAATTTCAGCTGCGATGTTTAGAGAACAGAAAAAACTTCTCAGCTAAACCACATCCATCATCTGCTACCCTATTAAAAAAATTTTGGGTATTCAGGTGGTTTTTCGAAAAAAAAACCTTCATAGGAATTCTTTCTTCCTAATTTTTTTAACTCTTTTGATGTTGAATATTGCATTATATCGTGAAATGAAATGATTTTGAAAATTTTAACTGAAATTCGCCCCCTCAAAACAGAAGTGGACCTGTTTTTTCAAAATCTTCGAAAATTCTTCCTCTCTGAGTTCTAAGGTGGTCAAATTTTCGCTGGGACACCCTGTATGTTTCGGGTTTCAACCCATTTTCAAAACTAAGGAGAATTTACTTAACATTTCAATTCATATATTTCGAACAACAGATGGAAGTGACGGGTTTTTTTTATTTGAGGTTGTTAACAGTAAGTTATACCTGTTGACGATATTTGCTTATTTTTCAAAGGAACTATTTATTAAGAGATATCAGTAATGGGCATAGATGAAATTCCAACTAATCGTTTGTTATCGCCAAATGTTTTTTATAAGCCGAAGAGATCTCCAGATATTCGAGTAAGTCCAACTTTTTGCTTTTGTTACCTGAATGTAGAGAATTTCAGTTTTACCGACTCTATGCAGTGTTTTTTTATGCAGTAGGCACAAAAACCAGTAATTGTTTTATTTTGGAGTATAGATTTTTTATGCTCGTCTACTCTAATGTTGATTGAACGACCAGTTTGACCTATGTAAAAGGCAGGGCACTCACTAAAATGCAATTTGTATATACCGCTTTCACATTGTAGTAAGTGCCCTGCCTTTTACATAAATCAAACTAGTCGTTCAATCAATATTAGAGTAGACGAAAATAAAAAATCTATACTCCAAAATAAAACAACTACTGGTTTCTTTGCCTATTGCATAAAAGAAAACGACTTCATTGATTCGTTAAAACCGAAATTCGACATTCAAGTAACAAAAGCAAAAAGTTGGACCTATTCGAATATCTGGAGATCAATTCGCTTCATAAAAAACATTTGGCAATAATAAACGATCAGTTGCTTAACAGGCTGATTCGATGTGTGAATTCTGTATACGAAAAATACTAAAGTCATGCAAATCGTCTTTCCCCAAAATTTTAAGATCAAGAAAATTTATACTAGAATTCTTTTCTATTTCCGAAGATTTTATTAATGAAATCATTAAAATTTCATTTCTGTCTATTTTTTCCGTCAAATCAACAAATAATATCATCTTCATATCTAAACCAATACAGAAAACATTGGCTCCAGGGATTTAAGTGATTTTTTCTTTCTAAAATAACCATTAAAATTTTTCTGCTAAATTTGGACTCACTGAACTATAAATAGTATCATTGAATTGAAAATAGTTTTGTTCTAGACAAATTTCCTTGCTATGTAAAATATCATTCTTTCTTACTGGATCACTGTTATTTTTAATAAAAAGTTTTTCAATTATATCTCTAGGTGAAATACATGGAAATAAACTCTACAAGATGTCCTAGAAATCAACGTCAAGCCGGAACTTGGTGATAAGACAAGTCGTACTGATTATGAGAAAAATATAAAAAAATATATCCATGGCATGCTTTAAAAATTATAGACATTTAAGAAAAAAATCTAAAAATTCTACGCCCACTCATGGTATTTGGATGAAAAAGAGACATTTTTCCCAAAAATATTTCCAAAATAAAAATTTTACCTAAATTACACCGACTGTACTGAAAAGAAATTGTACTACGCGACTTCAGACATTTGCTGTAAAGCATTGTAAATCTCAATTTAATTAAAAACTTAAGGAATCCACTGAATTTTATTTCAAACGCACCTCAAAATGGCACAGTACAATAATTTTTGACTAAGGTAGATAAATTTATTAAAAACGGGATTATTTCCAAATAAGAAATTGTACAATTTCAGCAAGAATTTATCAAGTATTATACCATTTTGGAATTCTCACTAAATGCGCCAAATTTTGACGTCACTTGCCAAACCCGCGTAGTCCATTTTTAATCAGTACAGTCAATTTAAACTGGGCAAAATTCCAACCTGGAGCAGCTGGTTTTGAGAAGCATTATTCAGGATTACATAACAAAAAAATATTTGGAAAAAGTGAAGATTTTTGACTACAGGAGTAAAATGACCGTCACAGGGTATAGAATTTTTTTAAATGCCTATCATTTTGAAGGCATGCAACATAGATTTTTTTTTAATATTTTTCTGATGACCAGTACGACTTGCCTCATCACCCAGTTCCATCAATCTCTCCTTTTTAACTTTATATAGTAAAGTGACATCTTTCTCATTAAAAAACTGATTATTTTCTACACAATGTTCTGCAAAAGCGATTGATTTCTGGTTTTTCATAATATGTTCTTTGATTCTATGTTGTAAACATCGGCCTATCTGTCCTATATATGTAGCATTACAATCATCACATTTAATTTGATAAATCCCCGATTCGGAAAAGGCCATTAGAGATTCTACTGCTGAAGCCTTTTATATAAACTATTCAAAACCATATTTTCTCTTCTTCATAAGGATCATTTATTTACATTGATATATTTTTTTTTAAATATTGTGATAAGTTTTCTTATTAATCATTTCATCAATGATTTCATTAGCTATTGTTCACCGCTATAGTTTTAATTATATTGACTTCTTTTCGGAAATTGACTAGGTTCAACGAGATGCTCAAAAGTCTATGAATGAAACTATGGAATGATGACATTTTAATTTGCCAGTACTGGTAGGTTTTCTAAAAATGTCGAATTCGAACTTATTATTAATATGACTTATACTTAGATCTAAGAAGTTGATTGAAGAATTTTTTCCTATTTCTATTGTGAATTTAATATTTTCATTTATGCTATTCAGATAATTCAAAAATTTCGATAGCAGCTGCTCAGTTCCAGTCCAAATGCAAAATACGTCATCTACATATCTAGCCCAAAAGTGATGTGAGAGAGTTTTACCAACGTATCATTTGTAGGGTTGGCAGATAATAATTTTTCAAACACATAAATAATTCAGCCAAAAGTGGACTTATTGGTAAGCCATTGATTTGTTTAAAGAATTTATTGTTAAATTTGAAATAATTCTGTTCTAAATACATTTCTGAAGTTTTGAAAAGATTTTCTTCATTATTTTGGGATAAATGACTGTTATTGATCAAAGTTTTTAACATTGTTTTGACGTCATCAATTGAAATAGAAGTGAATAGGCTATCCAACTGATGAAGTCAATAATTTGTCTATAAATTCAAAACCATTTTCAATTAAATATTTATTCAGAAATTTTCTCTCTGTAGGGATAATGAAAATTAAAACCTTGGATAGTTTAACGCTAGGCGAAGTAACATGAGAAACTACTGGTCTTATTGGATTATTGTTTTTGTGGAGTTTATCAGAGAATGAAGTTTGAGAGTATGTGGGTTCATTAGATCAGTTTGTTATGAGTACTATCTAATCCTGATGCTTTATAAGGTACTAAGTTTTTAATGATTTTAACTATAATGGTTGTTGCTATTAGCTAGGAAGTCTTCTACCAATTTCTAAGTCGCGAAGACTGTCAGTCGGATCTATGTTATCTACTGTCTAATATGTCTGTACTATCTAATCCTGATGCTTTATAAGGTACTAAGTTTTTAATGATTTTAACTATTATGGTTGTTGATATTAGTTAGGAAGTCTTCTACCAATTTCTAAGTCGCGAAGACTGTCAGTCGGATCTATGTTATCTACTGTCTAATATGTCTGGACTGACAGTTTCACTTTTTGTTCATTAATACAGTCAATCAAGTTTTCTCTCAGAATGAAGATTTCGTTAAATCTATTATTAATAAACTTTGTTGTTTCCACAGAAAACCACCTGTTAGATTGAGTTTAGAGAGTTTCTTTCTGATATTTTCATTTTTTAATATTCTTATTTCGTCTCTGATTTGAGCGGTTGATAGTTTTGTCAAGAATCACGTTGGCGTTGCCATAATTTTCTGGTTCTATTACGAATTTCAATTAGGTTTATCATTTCCGAGGAAAGTTCTTCTGAATGTGAAAAAATAACTTTTGTCCTTGTCGATTAGTTTCTTGCTTCGACAATAGCTTCTAAGAAGTACGAAATCTCATTTTCTAAGCATTCGATTGTGCTTATATTGTTATCTATGACGATTTCTCCGTTTAGAATTGTTCAATATTCTTTCCAATTCATGGTGGAATAATAAAATATTTTCTTTGTAGTTTTATTTCTAAAATTACCTGCTCATGCAAAAATAAGTAAGTTATGGTTAGACGGGAGTTCAGGTAGCGAGGCAGGTTCACTAATGTTAGGTAGTCAGTTATAAGTACTAGATCATTGTCCAAAGGGGTGTAGTTATTAGTTCGATAATAGGTTGGGTCTCCCGGAAAATGTACCATGCAATTGTTGGTATTTTCGAGTTATTTAAATAGGATGACGCTATAAGTGTTATTTGAGTGGAAGCCCCAGCAATTATATCTGGCATTTAAATCCCCTGTAACAATAGAATTATCCGAAGAGAGAAGTATTTGAATTCATTAGACGGGCTCTTGTAAACCGAAATATTACAAATATAAGTGTAATGGCAACGGACCATAGATTGGTTGACGTTTCGTAGAACTTCGAATCCTTATAAATCGTAATGGGCTTCGCCCATCGCGACGTCCTGTATTCAAATCGAATGTCCGAAAATCCAGCTCGAACATAAAGCCATTATATTTTCCGTAAGACTTTCTGTTCCTTCGCTACGAACAAAAGAAAACGCGAAATGTCCCGTGCTCGCCATTTGTAAACAAACAAGCCACGCCCACCTAGGCTTCGGGCCGCTTTTGTGGTCTACGTATCGGGGTGATCGGTGAAGTAATACAACGGTCGTCCGAAAATTATCGAACTGCGCGGTATAAAGTAGATCCGTCGATTTATACGAATCGATCGATAAATATTGTTCAATCGACTACGTTGTTCCTTTAGAATTGCTCAATGTACTTTCCAATTCGTGGTAGAATAATAAAATATTGGGATTATGTCAAGTCACTGGTTTATGCTGATAAACCAGAAACAATAGACGCTTTGGAAGCCAACATAACTTGTGTTATTTATGAAATAAGGCCTGAATTACTCGAAAAAGTGGTCCAAAATTGGTCTGGTCGAATGCGGTTCCTCAGAGCTAGTCGTGGTGGACATATGCCGGAAATTATTTTTAAAATATAAATTTCATAGTATTATCTTTCAAATAAAAAAAATTTGGCTTCAATCTCAGTTTAAATGTGTGTTATTTAAATTTAAAGTTCTACCACTCTAAAAAAAACACCCGATAGAAACGCTCAAATGGGAAGTTCTACCCGACCCCGCGTTCAGCCCAGACATTGCTCCCTCCGATTACCATCTCATCCGATCGATGCAACACGGCCTGGCTGACCAGCACTTCTCATGAAGTCAAAAAATGGATCGATGCAATCCGTCAATTGCCAGAAATATGAAAAAAAGTAGTTGCTTTAACCAATTTTTCACAAAAAACCTTCAATTTTCGACAAAAAACCGCACGAACTCATTCATACTCCTAATGTGATAAGGGAATTCATGATTAAAATTACTCCACTAAAGCCTATCCTGTATAAATAAAGGAGTTTCAATAAGAGCGCAAGATTCAAATTACGCGCCATGTTTTACAGTCATAATGTCAAATGATTATGACGTGACAGATCGAGAGTTGACAGATGGGAGTTAGTAAACATGGTGCATTACACGGTAGAACAACGCGTTCTGATTGTCAAAAATTATTATCAAAATGGTGAAAGTTTAATTGCCACTATTCGTAAAGTGCGTCCAATGTGCGGTCGGAATAATTTGCCTAATTCATCTACTGTGACTAGAATAATCGAAAAATTCAAAAATACTGGTTCGGTTAGTGATTTGAAACATATCGGGTGTTTTTTTTTAAAGTGATAGAACTTTAAATTGAAATTAAACACATTTACATTAAGATTGAAGCTCAAATTTTTTTGTTTGTAAGCTAATTTTATAACATTTATGTTTTATGTTTCCGGCATATTTCCACTACGACTAGCTCTGAGGAACCGCATTCGACCAGACCACAATTTCGAGTACTTCAGGCCTTATTCCATCAATAACACGAGTTACGTTGGCTTCCAAAGCGTCCATTGTTTCTGGTTTATCAGCATAAACCAATTACTTGACATAACCCCAAAGAAAATAATCCAGTGGAGTTAAGTCGCATGATATTGGAGGCCAAATAATTAGACCATTTCTCGAAATAATGTTATCGCCAAATATTTCTTTTAATAAATCAATTGTTACGGAAGCAGCATGAGGTGTAGCACCAACTTTTTTGGAACCAAAATACTTCTGGGTCGATAGCATTCAAATTTTGAAACTAATAATTATTGAACATCGATCTGTAACGAGCACCATTCACTGTAACATTAGCTCCAGCATCGTTTTTAAAGAAATATGGACCAATGATACCTCCAGCGTGTAAATCACACCATATAGTGCATTTTTCAGGGTGCAATGGAACCTGCAGAACTTCTTGAGGATTGTTTTCACTCCATATACGGCAATTTTGCTTGTTCACATGGCCGTTCAGCCAGAAATGTGCTTCATCACTAAACAAAATTTTACGATAAAAAAGTGGATCAACTTCAAGCTGTTCTAGGGCCCAATCAGCAAACAAACGACGCTTATTATGGTCAAGTGGCATTAGTTCTTGAACCAGTTGGATCTTGTATTGTTATAGACCAGGATCTTCATGCAAAATGTCCATGTGAAGGATGCACAGAGTCTAACTTGTTGTGAACGTCGACGAATAGACAAATCTGGATCATCATTAACACTATGACTTACAGCAGCGATATTTTCTTCTGTACGTACAGTTCTTCGTCTTGTTGTTGTTGTTGCAACGAGTAGAGAAAATGTTGTCCGAAATCTATCGATAGTTCGACGAATAAGCTGCTCTATAAGTTTGGCGAATAGAACACTGATTTTGAAAATCAATTTCAACAATTTGTAAACGTTATTGCGACGTGAGTCTTTCCATGATAATTTTTCAATGCTTACTGAACAGGAAAGTCAAAACAACATGGCTTCTACCTTCTGTCAAATCACAGTTATCCCTATCGAAAGTTCTATCACTCTAAAAAAACACCCGATACGATAGTAGCTCGTAGAGGTCGTTCAGGACAGAACGTCACGTCGCGAGAGTGTGACAGAAAGGCCAGAGACGTTAATTCGCCATCGGGCACAATGCCACCATTTCACTGTTGGGTCAAAAATTAACATTGCTGTGACCTAAAGTGGCGCAAGATCGCAATAACAAAGCCTACACAGAATACAACTGTACTAACTCGCACAAGCTGAAAAAGCTTCTGAGGGATCTTCACAGAAGATCTAGGAGTATCAGGATAATAATAATAATTGGACATTTCAACAGGCACTCTTCAACGAATTCTCACTAAAGTTTCACAGCTGCATGCCTACAAAATCCAATTAATTCAACAACTTCGATCTTACACGAGTTTGCTCCTGGTAGTGTCATTTCCCGATTTGGTGTACCAGAATTTACCTCCACGCTCTTGCGATTTGACGCCTTTAGACTTATGGCTGTGGGGTTATCTGAAGTCACAGGTTTATGCCAATAACCCTGTAACGACCGAAGCATTGAAAGCCGAAATTAGACGCTGTATCAATGAAATACCATCACATGTATTCAATAATAAACGTTATTGAAAATTTCGTCAAAAGGGTACGCATATGTTAGCAAAGCCGTGGCGGTCATTTACAAGATAATTCCCAAATGTATATTTTCTAAATCAATAAATATTTCAATATTTGATTGATTCGGTCTTTACTTGGTGGAAACTCATTTTAATTTAAAAAAATGTATATGAGACAGTAATTTATTTCCACAAAAATGTTTGTACTACTACAACAATTGTTTCACCACGATGTGGCTTCTTCAGGTATTACATTGTACTGTCTGATGGTATTCAGTGTAACTGAGTTTAAATACATTTTTAGGTACGTGACCAAGTAATGGAAGCACAAGTCATAAAAACTCTAGGTACTGAATTATTTCAGCCGTTACTATTTGGTAGTTGATCACTCTAGGTGTTTATTGCAGTTTGCCGCTAAAAATGCCATTAAGGTAAAATATTCAATAATGGAGACTTATCAACCTCTGTTTGTTCCTTCGAAAGGATTTTACGGGCATTATACCTGTTGATTTCAAGAAATTCTAAAAGTGTTAATCTAGAACTTTTGCTTTCAACGTGGATAATTTCATAATTATTGTTGAAATTATGCCTGAATTCCTTAAAATGATTAGCATATGTCGAATGTACAGAATTGGATATATAACCCCTTTGTTGTGAATTGTGAATTTGATTCCACCCAAAAATCAAATTCACAATCGAAGAAGAAAAGAATCAAAATATTTATTTTCTTGACCTCACTATAACAAGATTAAATATGAATAAAAACAATATTCTAATTGCCGCTAATATTAGCGGAAATTAGAATATTGTTTTTATTCATATTTTTAAGATGAATTTCCGTCAAGTAAAGACCGAAACAATCATAGACAAGATTAAATAATTTACATGATTTTAGTATTTTTCACAAACCAACACATACAGACATCACAGTACATAAAACTTCAAATCACCCCACCAACCAAAAGATGTCAGCATATAATAGTTTTATTCATAGATTATTGAATGTCCCTTTGAATTCAGAAAACTTTTTGAGAGAATTAAATATTATTAAACAAATAGCGTCAAACAACGGTTACAATCTTTCTTATAGACAAAATGGTATCCAATAAACAAAAGAAAATGGCAATAAATCTCGTGTACCCAATCATAAAAGAGAACAATACACACAAATATTTTTCTTTATCTTATGTCAATGGATTATCTGAAAATATTTTAAAGGTTGTTTCAATTATAACGAGGCTTTTAAGACAATTAATAACCTTAGTACCTACATCAAAAACAATAAAGATCGAACAAATAACGAAAATAAATCCGGAGTCTACAAGTTGACTTGCAAAGATTGCCCTTTAGTATACATTGGCCAGACTGGTAGATCATTCAAGAAACGTGTCCAAGAACACCAAAGGGGTTATATATCCAATTCTGTACATTCGACATATGCTAATCATCTTAAGGAATTCAGGCATAATTTCAACAATAATTATGAAATTATCCACGTTGAAAGCAAAAGTTCCAGATTAACACTTTTGAAATTTCTTGAAATCAACAGGTATAATGCCCGTAAAATCCTTTTGAACGAACAAACAGAGGTTGATAAGTCTCCATTATTGAATATTTTTCCTTAATGGCATTTTTAGCGGCAAACTTCAATAAACACCTAGAGTTTTTATGACTTGTGCTTCCATTACTTGGTCACGTACCTAAAAATGTATTTAAACTCAGTTACACTGAATACCATCAGACAGTACAATGTAATACCTGAAGAAGCCACATCGTGGTGAAACAATTGTTGTAGTAGTACAAACATTTTTGTGGAAATAAATTACTGTCTCATATAGATTTTTTTTTAATATTTCAATACTTTGCTACAGAAAACAATGTTTTATAGAACACTGAAATCTTGCGCTCTTATTGAAGCACCCTTTAGATCCCTGTACTCTGACTTTCGAACACGCCTTACATAAAAAACCTGTCTTCCGTAATCACGCCGGGCCTCAACACTAAACGAGAATTCTACTTACCTTATCTGCCAGTTTACTATGAACATATTTCACTTCCATTTCTTCATCGTTATCCTCGTTATATTCAGAAGAAAGTAGAGCTTCCGTGTCAGGAAGTATCCTGACATACTCCAAATTACCGTACTTTTTGGTAAGCGACATTATTTATGTAAAATTACAGCCGCACCACACTGTATTCACATCGTATCTTCATCTCAGGAAATTCAGGAACAGTAAAGAATCTAATTCTCCTAGGTACTTTCACTATTTGCCCACAATGCATGCAATTATTTCTCTCTTAATGTTTTAATAATTCTGAGTTTCTGAAGAGTTTACGCTCATTAGGGTAGATAAGCATATGCGGCTTTGGTTATCGCATATTATAGTTACCTACTTTTTATCTAATCGAACACTACCTGCCTACGAAACAGGAAAAACTAAGCGGAAACGTTTTTCACGTCTATGATGGGTGGCTTTATGTTACGCCCCTTCGAAAAGGAAAAAGTTTATGGGGAAAATGCAGTGGACGCATTGAAACCACTTTGTTGAGTGATGAATAGACCATATTTATGTTCTATTAAAAGTTTGAATTTTATGATTGTTTTACTGGACGACGTATACTCTGGTTCGTAAAATAAGTAATAAAATAAGAATTCATGCAAGTAAAATTGTCGTTCTGGAACCTACATCAGTAACTTAAACGAAACGCAGTGATGTTTAGCAAATTTAGGTGTCCCAGAAGTCGACGTCAAGTCGGAATCAGATAACAGGTTAAGTCATAATAGTCATCAGAAAAATATAAAAGAAAATCCAAATCCTGTATTTTTCAAATTATATTCCACTTCCTTTTATTCAATAGAATGCACACCCTGTGAATTTTGAACTCCTGTTGCTACAATTTCTTACTTTTTACAAATTTTATTTTTCCCATGTTATCCCGAATAATGCTTCTGTAATCTGTAATCTTCAATTCTAAACCAATTGTTGCAGCTTGGAAAATAATGTCACTTTTTAGCGAACCAAGTATTCAAAATTAAAATTTCGCCCAAATTCAATTGACTGTACTGAAAAAAAAATTGTACTACATCAGTTTGGCAAGTTACTTCGAAAGTAAGCACATTAAATAAGGATTCTAAAATGCTATAACACGAACTACGTTCATTTTTAGATTGGACAAAAAAAGGTTTTTCTTAAAGAAATTCAGTTTCGTTTTACGACAAGATTTAATAAATTCACAAAAGATATTCCTGCCCTCCTTCAGCCTATAATTAATAATTTATCACGCATTAAATAATGGTATTTTTCAAATAACCCAAATACAGACTTATGGAATTTCTTAACTAATTATCAATTAAGTTGGAAACATTTCTAAAAACAATTCACGATACGCTCATGGATCTTGGTTTTGTTGAAATTTTTTGTCATAGATACCTAATAAAGTATCTACATATGCGGATAAATAAAGAAACTCTACTAATAATGTGTAATGTTCTCAGTCAGATGTTACAGTGTTGAGATTTACACTGAAATAGTTGAGTCCTAATTGAAAACGTATTTCTTGTGGAAGTAATAATGAAATATATTCAACTGAGATTCACGGAATTGAGATTTTAATGAAACATCGGTTACGGGGATAATTGCAAATGTCAAGTTGAAGTGGCAGACTTACTTAATCAGAGGTATCCTCAGTTGCCTAACATCTCATAAGGTACTGTGTCTAAAATTCATGTACAATTCAGAGAACTTGTACATGTCAAACCATTAAAATTCCCAATTCGTTGAAGATACTGAAGAGATCCGTATCCTCTAAAGGATCATACGAGTCACAGAATCCCTCATAGATTATATAAATTCCACCATTTCGTGATTGTATTTACCCACGTAATTTATGTGTCAAATACTCTGTGGCACTGTAACTTGCCACGTAGGCGATCGATGACAATAACAGAAGGAGAACAATATCCTTATAGCATTCCTATTATATTTTGAAGCAGCCGAGAGAAAGGTTCTTGGAAATAAACCTCCTGAGCAACTTAGTAACATACTCTAGATAATAGTACTTATAACAGTACCCCTTGGTAACTCTTAGTAAGTAAAATTCTTTTAAATGCTTCTGACTAATTGCATGCTTTACATTTTTGAATACCACCTTAGTGTTAATGTGAAATAAGTGACTGCACGTTTGTTCTTTGTACTTCCATTCATCGCTTTTCATTCTTGTATTTTTGCTTCAGTGTTATTTAATCCGACCGGAATGCTTTAACTAAAATGCATTGCCTTTGTATATAACTAAAGCAGCACGAACCTCACAAGTTATCTATTTGTATTGTATACTTTCTCTCGGTGCCTGGTTGCCGTTTGCGGTATTTTTAAATAGTGGTTCTTTATCTGCGTTATAATTGCTAATAGGGATTTTTATTATCTGTTCTTACTAATTACGGTGCTTGATATGTAACTGGTTTGCATCTACTCTTGTGTGATCCCCCTGTTACCTATTTCTTTGTTTGTTTTTATCGTAACGTTCGTTAAGTTCGCTGAGTAGTGAGTAGTCCTGAAGCAGGACGACATATCGTATAGAGACAGTAAATAGCTCCGGACATGAGTGTGGATAGCTCAGCGGGACAGCATCGGACTCGTGACCGGGAGGTCCAGGTTCGAATCCTGTTCAGGTAGAAAATAAATTTTCTAGTTGGACGAGTATCTGCCACCATTACACTGTTGGGTCAAAAATTAACAGTGCGCAAGATCGCAGTAACAAAGCCTACACAGAACACAACTGAACTCCTAACTCGCACAAGCTGAAAAAGCTTCTGAGGGATCTTCACAGACGATCTAGGAGTGATATGATAATAATAATATCCAACGCTATTGTGAGAATGTGTGAGTGATTGCTAGATCATTGTTCCGAGGTTTTGTGATATCCCCAGAGATTAGTTTGCGTGACCCTTCAGGTAGTGTTCGGTTCTTTCTTCAGTAATATCTGAGCCTTCCTGGGCCTTGACCACCCCGAGGAGACTAGATACAGTCCATTTGATAGTAACTTTTCCGGTCGACCCGAATTATGTTAGGTCCCCTCTTCAAAGAGACCTCCTCTACCTTACTGTCCATTTAAACTTACCCCTTGTAACGGTTGGGTTCTGCACTGGTTACCGGAAGTGTAGTTGTAGGTGCGATTGCTGGCTGTATCCTGTCCCTTCTAACCCCTTCCGATGCATAAGAATGATATCCGATTTGAGCAAGTTATCGACCTCTAACCATATGTGGTAATAAGTCATTTAGACCCGGGGCGCTATTAGGTTCACTGTGGAGCGTTGCGAACCACTGCGTAGAGTAGATTCAACCACAGGCTGATAAATGTTTGTTTCCATTCATTGAGGGCTGTTGCTTTTTAACATTACTAATAGAAATATATTATTCTGACATTAGTGTGTTTTAAATATTTGAACCTCCCGTCACTATTTCCTTGCTCTCGTTAGGTGTAATTTGGATTGTCTACACAACGTAACGTCCTATTCTCCTGCCACTAAGATGATCACGATAAAAAGGTTAGCGCTCTTCAGGGTACTCCGTATAACCCTAGATCTTTTAGAGTACTCTGTGAAATCCCAGATCTCTTAGAGTATACTCCGTATAACACGGGATATTTCAACGCACAGAAAGAAATTCAAAATGACAAATTCATGGATTTTTATTTTTCGAACAAGCCCCAACTGCGCTTCTAATATATAAACTACATTCTGTAGTTCCCTACAACAGATTACGTTGGTTATCTATCTGCATAGATCAACAAGACTATATAGATAGGACACTGACTGGAAAAAGTCTGAATCAAGTTTGTCGCTTTTTTGTAGCAACTGGTACATGAAAAAAAAATCAACTAGAGAAAACTGTATTACCAACTCTCAAGAGAACTGCATTACCTCTGCTTTTAGAATACTCCATTATCGACGCTTGGCGCGAATATTTGAATCTTCTTTCAGTTTTTCCTTGGGCTAAAATTAAACAAGTGTTCAGAAATTACTATGTTTTACTACCAAAACATTGAAATGTTTACATTCACACAACTTTACAACAAATGCATTTCAATTTTTTGGTAGTACAACATAGTAATTTCTAAACACTTGTTTTAATTTTAGCCCTAGGAAAAACTGAAAGAAGATTCAAATATTCGTTTCAATCTTCAAACTCACTATTTCATTAACAGATATATGTTTGAACTATAATTATTTATCCATTATAAAAAATAGAAACTATTAAATAAAAAAGAGATGAAATTAATTTATTTACATTTAATTTTTTGTTGTACAACAGTAATTTCCAAAAACTTGTTTCAATGTTCAAACTCACTATTTGAATAACAGAAATATGTCTGAACAATAATTATTTATTGGTTGTAAAAAATTAAAACTATTAAATGAAAAAAAGAGATAAAATTAACATATTTACAGTATTTCTAGGTGATAAGACAAAAATTGAACCTTGAGAACATTAATTTATGGGACCTTCTTTAAGATTCAAAATGTCTTTCAGCTTGGACCTTAATCGGGTCAATAAATTTCCTTCTCTGGATTACTGAATAAAAATTTTGAATCAGTTCTGGTTGCTATTTTATTCACTTGCTTATACCACCAGAATAAAGAACACCTGACTAGTCAAGCATAATATTTGATAAAGATTATGTGATGCATAATTTGAAAATTGAAATTCTCCAATATATTTTTAAGACATTTTGAGATTTTTCTTCTCTCACAAAGTCTTGGAATGAAATGAAAGAGATAATTAAAACACTGATTAAATAAAAAGAAAATATAGTGTCCCGGTTTCATCAAATTACCAAATTGATATTTCTTACACTCAATAAAATCTAGATCTTTTAACAACTCACTATTACCAAGTAAATTAATCGTACAGATTGCACAGTTTCTAATAGATAAATCATTTGATATAAATAAATCTTACAAAAAGCACCACTCAACCTGAAAAAGTTCTTTTCCCATCAACATTTGGCACTGATCCAGAAACTGGCCCATACCATTTCAATATCAGTTACCTCAGGAAAAACACCTAGAGAAAAAATAATATTATTAGATCATCCAGAGCATTTTGTTGGTGTGTTACATAGCGTTGATTTATATTCTAAACTAACCAACTGAACATAAAAATAGTCTAGACTACATAGTAAATTAAAATGAACCAACCTGAAGAAATTATATTCCTCTCAATATTTGATCATCTGATAATTAGTGCCCATCAGTTGGCAGTTCTTAATATATCCCATTTTCAAGTACTGTATTGAACTAAATATTTGAAAATACACTAGTTTAAATAATTTGAAATAAGGTTATTCTGATTTTCACAAATTTTTATTGTTAAACTCACAACAATTGTTTCGCTATCACAGTAGCATCATCAGGCAAGATCACATTTTGAATAACTCTTGCCTGATGATGCTACTGTGATAGCGAAACAATTGTTGTGAGTTTAACAATAAAAATTTGTGAAAATCAGAATAATCTTATTTCAAATTATTTAATATGGATTTTCACCAAGTAAGGACTGATACAATTCAATACACTAGTTTAAATGCACCAAACTGTTTTGAACTCAACTCTCACGAAATTTAATAAAAAAAAATATGAGATGTACCCGAGGTTGGGCCATAACAAAACGTAAACAAAACCACCACTTCTTTTCAAAATATATGACCATTATTATTATATATTATTACAACTATAACTATGGCTAACAGCTGATGGTAGCGGTACCTAGAGGCGAAAGTAAAAAGTATAAGTTGATGGTTAGCCCTAACTATTGACTGGTGCATCAACTAAAAACTTAGTTTTAGGTGGGGGTAGGGAAGTGTCCAATCTATATATTATTGTTAATCTATGGTTATCTGTAGTGTGCGTTTCCTACTAAGGATATGTAGCACATCAGAGACGCCTTTGTTCGAACCCACAACTACTTGTAAATATGGCGCGAAATTCAAAAAGTGTACTAATGATATTCGATCAAATATAGACTTCAGCTGAGACTTGGAGCCAGTTTAAATTGAGTAAATAGATAATAAACACTCAAAAAGTTTGTCTATGTTCTAATGCTGTCTCTCAAATCACAAACAAAATCTAAACAGAATCAACAGAATGTTGCCAGTTGTTCCCACAGTTGTGTAAATAGTCTTGATGTGTAATGTTGCATATCTGGAGAATAAACGTTAAAGGAAAACAGAAAATCTGTTTTTATAAAGAGACCTTATTTTGGTTATTGGTCTAAGTTTCAGCGTATCAATTTTTTCCAGAAAATCCCAAAACCTCTTCGATAATTATTATTTTCGCCTAGTAAATATTCAATTAACCAAAACAATTGTAGGGCTTATGCTGGTTAGTATTTGCAAGACGCCTAGTCCCCCACTGAATGGCAGTGCTGATCCTAACATTTCACCAGCTACCAGAGCTCTTTGACAACAGATATTGGTCCATCTAACCTTTCTTCCGATACTAACGGAGCTGACAGTAATTATGAGATGAGATCACTTCCCCAACGTTTTAACTGGGATGAATTAAACGACAGTAGAGATCTCAACTTGTCAAAAAAGCTTTTAAATTACTAGCTTCCAGGTTGAACAACAAACATTAATTGAAATAAGAAACCAAAGTTACCTTTTACCTAAGAGTTCTTCATCTCACATATTGTGTTAATACATTATAAAAGTACGACTTTTGGTGTTTTTAATTAATAATCTATAAATTTATCTAATGATAGTGCAACGCAATTTCGTTAAAACATCGCATCTTTGAAACTGAAATGAATTTAGAGCATATCAGACCCAAATACCTCAGCACTAGATCGTGTGTTGGCCTGTGTAATGATATGCAGAAGCACTATCAAAAATTCAATGAATAGTATTTTTTATTTGTTTTACAACTTTCAATGAAAAAGCAAGGAGGAAAATTCAAAAAATACTATTTCCCTTCTTTATTTTACAGCCAAGACTCTTCTGAAAAATAAATCAGATGTTTTTCCGACTTCTCCAAGAGAAGAACTTCTCCATAAGAATGTGTATTATTTTAAATGTTGTTATATATTCACTGATTTGATGTTTGCTACATAACATAAGTATACGTACCTGTTTAATAAACCGAAGGCTTAAATAGCCTTCAAGGAAACTAAGAAAAGAGACAATTTAAAAAATGACTATTTTATTCCATATAATCAAATTAGTCAACAACTAAATTTATAATAGCGCAAAATTCGACATAGAATTTATACAATTCTAATATTTTCCATTAATATTAAATAATATAATAACATTTCATCAGAACTTAATAAAAACTTATTCATTGTCTGTCCTCTGCCTCTTTTTATTATTACCACCAAAGTTTCCACCTTTCCTTTTCTTTCCAAATTTGTTGAACTTCTGTGATTTCCTGATTTGTGTAACAGCTTCGGCAGATTTCTTCAAATGTTCCTCCTCTTCTTCGCCTTCAAGCACCCTGAATTTCAATTTACTTTCACCAACTTCTAATTCATTATCTTCAAATTTCTTTATCAATTCAACAGCATCATTTTCTTTAGGCAATCGGACATAACCTTGCGTATCTCCTCTGTTGAAATCTATGAATGAATTTCCAATATCACCAACTTCTCTAAGTTTATCTTTGATTTGTTCTCTTGTTATTGTTTTTCCTTCTTCAATACCACTGAAGAATAGAGTAGCACCCTTGGGAAATTCTATACCTTTTTTGCACTTTTCCTCTTGTTGGTCCTGTTGTTTAGCAAGTTTTTTCTGTTTATTACTTCTTCTGGATTCTTCAATTTCAGCACGCTTTTCTTTAAAATAATCTTCTTGCCATTTACGAATCAAGTTAACATCCTTGTATTTTATTTCTTCAGCTTCGATAAACTTCTTGCATGTTTCAACATCTTCAAAAATGATGAAACATGAACCTTTGAAGACAAATTGATCATCTTTTTTATAAGACCTTTTAATGCAGGATTCAACAGGCCCATGTGGTTCCAAAAAATTAAGAATTTCATGTAGTTCTTCTTCAGTGGGAAATCCCTTGGCATAAGCTACAAATTAAAATTAATAAATTATTATAAGCCACAACAAAAAATATTGAGTAGGTGAAAGTATGATAAAATCAATGTAAATAAAGTTATACATACCGGTACGTTTGGAAAGTTCCCTTCTACGTGATTCGTTCATTTCTGGAAGAACTTTCTCAGGATTTCTTCGTACTTTTGTATTGTCATCGTTTACTTCAAGTAAACCACTTTCTGATTTCTTCAAAGCATTGGCAATTTCTTCAATATTCTTGGATAGATCAGCCAATCTGTTGAAACTAAGTAGTACTTCCAGAGTAACCCAACCATCGTCTTCTTCTGTCTTCGCCTTCAAAAACTTATCACGCGGTAAATTAATATCACCAAAATAGTATTCGGTTTGTTTAATAATTTTTTGCTCTAAATCGCTTGCCATTTTAAATTCCTTATTAGTTAAGTAATAAAAGTATTTCAACACGTGGTATCCCTTTTTCAACTCTGATCACAAAACACAACTCGGGAGACGCACAGATTACCAAATTATGACGCTAACTAGAGATATAGTTGTCTATTTTTCACATGAACCACAGAAAATTTCCCTTCATTTCTTCTTTATAGACTTGAGCATATATTTTTATTTTGTATTGTTTCGTTTTTAAAATTTAACTGAACCTCTTTTGAATATCACATATATTATATCTCTTAGTATATTACTAAGATATATACTATTACCAAATGTCATTAATAAGAATGAGAACTTTCTTAATAGAAAGTTATGGTAATCCATAGCTCACACTCATTAATTATTACTTTATAATATTTCATATTATAGGGTTATGTATATTATTATAATTTTTGAATAAATACAAATATTTCAATAATAGTAACATTCTTTTACAACTAATCTTAAATTCACGTTAAAATTAATTCATCTAAGCAAATTCCAATATAACCGCGCATATCTATCTATGGTTTTAACTGAAATTCAAATTAATGTGAAACAGCTGTTTGCGAACGTGAGCGAACCTGTTCAATAATTTGAATTGAGGGAAAGTAGTAGTACGTACGTATTTATTACTAAATCTCAACCATGTATTTCAACAGAATAAATGTAATAGTTTTGCTTGTGCTCGTTGTCGTCTTCCAAGAATCATCTGCAGGTTTAAATGATTACATAAAATATTGGGGAAAATACATTGGTTACGCTCAAAACGAGGAAGTTGTAGATTTCAATCAAAATATACCTTATGAAGTTGCTACAGTGGATGAAAAATTCATTTCCGAAGCTGCTAAGTTATCTGGAGTTGCTCTTTCTGAGTTGGATTCTTGTCAGCAGAGGGTAATCAAAAAAAGATATTGTTTAATGAAATTCTACCATATAAAATGTGCATGTATAGGGTGGAATGAGAATTCACTGGTACTAATATTCAAAAATAATTAAATTCTATAAGGTGTGGATAAGGCTAGAAAATCTCAGAATATCAAAAGACTCACCTAGGATTTTAAATCTGAATTCCACAAATATCTGTAATCAAACTTTACAAGGATCCCTGTGAATTATCAAATCATCCCTTTACTTAACTGGCCTGTATTTAATCAAATTGTTGGCGACACTTAAATGTATTTTTATAGGTAATCCTAAAATTAAGAACAGATTGCCACAAGTTAAATGATGAGCAACTGGCAAAGCTTGCTGTTCACCTATTGAACTGCCAGTCTTATGTAGAGGGTAGGCAAACTTATCCATGTACAGAAGAAATGAGCATTAAAGAATGTACAACCTCGATGGACTCTGATACATGGACAATATACCATTTAATGAGTAATAGAGCGAGAGCTGTTTGCTATGTGATCAGGCAATCTCAGTTCAGAGGTCTTGCTGAAAATACTGTTAATCGCCTTATGGATGCTGCAAAACATCAAATTAATACTCTTGACAAAATTATGGTGAATCAAGAAAATTTACATGATATGGCTTCTGATACATTTAGTACTCTATCAAAAGGTATAATTTTTTATTTAAAAATAGGCTGAAAAATTTTTTCCGTTTCGAAAAATTAATATGAAACTTGTTAATATTACAATAAATAGATAGCTCTTATTTATATATAAAAATAAACAGTCATATTGGAATTATCTTTAGGTTGTAAATTTATGATAACTAAGTAAATATAGAGCCAAAATAATCCAAGCATAGGTTGAATTTTGTTGTGACCTATTAATGAAACAACAAATTTTAAAAATCTTGCTAAATCTACTAAATATTCAGAATATTTTTGTTCATTGCTGAATGATCTTCATAGACATAAATCAAATGTTTAAAACAATAGTGGGTGTACGGAATTGATTCTATAAGATTGTTCGGAAAGTATTTTTGTTTCTTCCTGACAGAGGATTTAATTGTAGTTTTTTTAACATAACTTCACACTTAAGCCACATAATCATTATATGTTTTGAAAGCTGATATAGCAAGGCTGGTGTGTGAAGAAGTTCAATAAATACTACGCAGTGGTTTTTGGTTGATGCCCTTTTATATATGGAGAACAATAAGCCGCATTTTTGTCCTATTTTACTTTTTCACTATAGAAAAGGTAAAAAAGCTGTTCAAGCCAGAAAGAAATGAACCAATGTGTATGCAGAAGATGTGTTGACAGTAGCCAGTGCCAGAACTGGTTTGTAAAATTTCGATCTGATAATTTTAATGTTCCGGAAGGCCGGTTGAAGCTGATGAAGGCATTAGTTCATGCAAATCGGTGAGAGGTTACATTTATCGAATTCAACTGTTTATAACCACTTGATAAGCCTGGGTTTAACCTCCAAGCTCGATATATGGGTTCCCCATGTTCTCACGGAGAGAAATTTGTGTCCTTGCATTGACTTCTGTAATTCGTTTCTCAAACGACACGAAAATGATTCATTTTTGAAGAGCATCATTACTGGTGACAAAAAATGGATTGTATATAACAATGTCAAATGCAAGATCATAAAGCAAAAAAGATGAATCGGTTCAAAGGCAATATCCATCGAAAAAAGGTGATGCTGTCTGTTTGGTGGGATTTTAAAGAAATGGTTTTTTTTTTGAGCTTTTACCGAATAAGGCAACAATTAATTCGGAACTGTACTGTCATCAGCTGGACAAACTGAATGATGCACTTCAACAGAAAAGGTGTAGTGTTCCACCAAGATAATGCCAGACCTCATACAAGTTTGGTCACTCGACAAAAACTTTTACAGCTTGAGTGGTATACACTGCCACACTCACCATATTGTCCAGATCTGGTGCCTTCGAATTATTATTTGTTCCAGTCATCGCAAAATTTTTTGGATGGTAAAACCTTTATTTCAAATGAAGAGGTCAAAAATCACCTGGATTAGTTTATTGCCAGCAAAGACCAAAAATTATGAGCGAGAAATCATGCTACTACCAGAAAGATGGCAAAAGGTGTTGCACCAGAATGGCCAATATATAATTTAATGAAATATTTATTCATATTACAAAAATTGTCTTTCATTTTACCAAAAATACCAATTACTTTCCGAACAACCCAAAATTTAGAACTTTTGTATGGACACTATAAGGTATATTTTCTTCTATAGATGGCGCTTGTTGAAAAATGAATAGAAAATTATGATTTGATCATAGATATAATGAATTATTGTTGAATGAATTCTGTGGTTTTGAAATTTTTAATTTGTTTCTGTCAAGAGATGCTCCAATTTTTAGTAGAATTTTGGAAATTTGTACACTTCGAAATTATTTTATTTTTGTAATCCAATAATGATTGGAAATAAAATCTAGCAATTCAATTATTCGTTCAGAAAAGTACTTGAAACTTTAATAAAATCCATTGAAATAAAATAAGAAAATTGCTTTGTTTTCTATCACTTTTTATAAAATAGGTACACAGTGACCCGAGTTACGTAGTAATGCGTCATCCGAATGATCTACCAAGGAACCGAAAACAGCTGTCTGATCCTGTGTATATTAATGAACAGATGTATTACAATGAATTTTCTATTGTCAATTTTTTTTTGCGCGCTTATTTCGCAGAACCGCGTGCTATCTTTTGCCCAAGTCTGTAATTTTCGATTTTTAAGGCGAAAAAGGTCGACTAGGTTGGACTCACTGATGAAGATTCTGAGGTCAAAAGTAATTCTGTCTTAACGTCCATGAACACGCTAATTTTCGAATGGAAAGAGCTAGAGCCTTGAAACTTTGAGGGAATATTTGGGGTACAAATAGCGCAACTAAGTCCGTTATTATGGAAAATCCGTTCAATAGTTTCCTAATTATTCATGTTTTAATTCTAGGATGTGGCACATATTATCTCAAACATGTTCTACAGATTTAAATCTGCACTTCTAACAGGCCAAAGAAATCTCTTGATTTGAATCCTGTCAAGATAAGCATTTTGGATCCATTACCGGTTTTTTTGGGTGTCCCATGGTGTTCAATTTAACGTTTGCTCTTCGTACTTTATCCTCATTATAAGAGTAAATTTCTGAAATATAATCATGCTCACTTTTATACTTACGATACTTTATATAGTTTTAGTGGAGCAAGATTTTGGAAGAGTGAATAAGGATCTCAAGATAATCAGTAATATTGCTTCGGCTCATCAGCTTGCATTAAATCTGTCCAAATCACAAACAATTTTTGTCGAAACGTTGATTGTTGCCCTATTCTTTTTTCTGCTGTAGAGCTTCTATAGTTATTTTGTTTTGCTCTCTTGTAATAACTGATATTTTTTGTTGTATATATTATTATTTTTTGAGCATTTAATTCATATATCTAGTACTTTGGATATCTCGTATAATGCATCACTTGAAAAGGTTTTTTTTTTGTCTGTCTAAGCCTTTTTTTAAGAAAGTCCAAAGCAATATTCTAAGCACTTTGGTCCTTGTTCGGAAAGAATGAAAGTTGTTCAAAACAAATATATCTAAACTTTAAAATCCTTGTATTAGTGACAAACTCATTCTATTTTGTTTTTTAGGATTCATATTACTCAGAAAAAGCAAATTAATATGAATGTATTTGTTATAGGTCATGATGTATTATCCTCACAACAAAAAGATTTGCAGTCTGCCCAGTTTCATGGCCAGTTAGCAATAGAAGAAAATATTGCTCGTTTGGTTGACGAAAAAAGAATAATTTCAGAGACTCACAATAAACTAATTTCACTCACTAAAGAGTTACAAGAGAAAATTGGCGATTCCAGAAGTCAATTACAAATTCAAAGCAGCGAAAGTAAAACGAACCATCAGGAACTGATAAAAGATTTGGTAATGCTTCAAGAACAAACTCAAGAAATATTTAAGAAAATTGGTGAGATTCAGTCAATTCCTTTTAAATAAACTTTTGATATTTGCATAGCAAAAAAAATCGTCATCTGAAAATTCCACAGTTCAAATGAGTACCTTTCAACTCATGAAAAATTCATAAAAATGAACTATTTTAAAAAAAAAATTGCATACCAGCTGATATCATAAAATTTGCGAAGGAATAGTATATATAATCTTATATATCCTCTTGTTTTTATTTTCAAGTTGGTAAAAGTGAAAAAATGCTTTTACTCAATATGTAGTGCAAAAAATATTTATTGCATTCTTCTCCTATAAGTGCTTTGTAAGTTACTAAGTCTTCAGTTGTCTGAAGATGGGATAGTTAATTCCCGAAATTTGAGTCACAATTAAATGTGTAAAATATCAATTTACTGGTAGTAAAACATAGTAATTTCTACAACTTGTTTTAATTAAGATCAACTACCTGCTGAAACAGTTCAGTATCATTCAAGTTACTAAAAAGTAGAGTAAAACAAATAGTAGGTTCAGGTAAAGAGTGATAAACAATTAGTGCATTTTGATAAATAATGAAATTTTATATGAGCACCTGAATTTAAAATGTTTATGTTGTAGACAATATTTATTTCTTACCTGAAAACTCATTATCATTCCATAAATCTGTTCTTTCTTCATTAACAAGTTATTATATATATGCTATTTCGGTCTAGAGACCGAAATAGCAGCCTTCAAATGTTGGAGTTCTCGTTATCATGTCAGTTATTTTTATTTGGTCCAATTTTATTTAAAATAATTTACATAGTTTTTATGTTTCACAATTTATTCAGAATCCTGACACATGTTTCGGTATAAGAAAAACAAATGTTAATTTCCGATATTTTATTGATTTTCACAACAATTGTTTCGACATACCATGACTTCATCAGGTGAGTATTTAATCAATAAAATAGCGGAAGTTAACATTTGTTCTTCTTATATTGAAGATGAATTTCCGTCAAGTAAAGACCGAGACAATCAACAACATGTTTCGGTCTTTCTACCATTTTCAAAGAAGTACAAAAATGGACCAAACTTAAAATCGAAAAAGGTTCTTTTATTACACTTAGGACATCTGTGTATTTTTATGGCGCATGGAAATAACAGCATCTAATATAGGGGTGTTGTCGAATAGTATTTGGGAATTTGTTAAATTCTCCTTTTTCTCAACGGCTTTTTTCATTGAAAGAATCTCCAAATAGTCCATCAATTTACCCTTATTAACATTATATAGTAAAGTGAACTCTCTCATTAAAAAAATGATTATTTTCTATACAATGTTCTGCGAAACTGGTTGATTTCTGGTTTCTCAAAAAAACTGTGTGAATTATTTTAAATAAAATTGTTATAATGTTTCACCTAGAGCCAACCGCTTACTCCATACATGTAATTTATTTGGTCCTTTATTTTGAGAATTTTAGGTCGAATGATCGATTTTCTTGTGTTTGTGTGTTAATATCCATACTTACATTCTGTCAAGAAAGTACCGGGAATTATCGATTTAAATCTGGCGGGGCAATGAGGCAGGTAAAAATTTTTTTTCCTAGGTTGGTACCACTGTCCTTAATTACTATGCCAAGCTTGAGCGGGATCTGCCAACTAGTGTGTTTGCAACAGCTGATTAAGTCCGTCGATGTCAGAGTGCGTGCCGATTTTTACTATGGGTGATTACGTTGAGCAAAGAATTTGTTTAAAGTTTTGTGTTGCAAATGAATTTTCGTGTGCCGATGCATTGAAAATGTTGCAAAAGGCCTTTGGTGATAATGCTCTATCGAAAACTCGTGCATATCAGTGGTACAGAGCCTTCAAGGACGGTCGTGAAGTGGTCACCCATCGACGGCTTCGATCGAAGATAACGTCGATAAAATTAAGGAAAGGGTGCTGGAAAACCGTCGTACCAGCTTGAGAGAGATAGCACATGATCTTAAGATATCCCACGAGTCCGCACTTACGATTTTGATTGATATTTTGGGCATGAGAAAGGTGGCCGCACGACTCGTACCGAAAGACCTGAATCTTCTTCAAAAACGTCATCGCGAACAGGTTGCTTCAGACATGCTGGATCGCTGTAATTCCGATTCTACATTCATGGAGCGCATTATAACTGGTGATGAGACCTGGGTCTACGAGTATGATATGCAAACAAGCCAGCAATCATCGGAATGGGTGGCAAAAAATGAGCCGAAACCGAAAAAACCACGCCAAAGCCGCTCGAAAATGAAGGTGATGCTCATTGTTTTCTTCGATATCCGTGGCGTGGTACACTACGAATTCGTTCCAGAGGGTCAGACGGTAAACAAGGAGTATTACCTAGGCGTTATGAAACGTTTGCGTGAGCGTATCCGTAAGAAGCGGCCAAATTTGTGGGCGAACAACTCATGGATTTTGCATGACGATAACGCGCCTTCTCACCGAGCTACGATTGCGACTGACTTTCTCGCCAAAAACTCAACAAACGTGCTTCAGCAACCACCGTATTCGCCGGATTTGGCTCCCTGCGACTTTTTCCTCTTCCCAAAACTAAAATTGCCCCTTTGTGGCACTCGTTTTGAGTCGATTGAAGCCATAAAACAAAATTCGGCGCGAGAGCTAAAGTCCATCCCGGAAAGCGCCTATAAAAAATGTTTCGATAATTGGAAGTGCCGTTGGCATAGATGTATTGGAACAAATGGAGCCTATTTTGAAGGCGACCCAATAAATTTTGACGATTAAATGTAAAAATGTTGTTTTAATTGAAAATTCCCGGTACTTTCTTGACAGTAGTATATAGTTTTTGTTAATATATTTGTATTAATATGTTTCATATCGGGATGTTAAAAGGTTTTTTCCGAGACATTGAAAAATATTTTATATTGATTATGTATAAGGATATCATTTTGATAGTTTTTGTATATAGTTTCAATATATATTGTAGAAGTTAGAATATTTAATTCTGATGTTAACTTCAAATACAATAAAGTTATCATTTTTTGCCTGAAACTCCTAATTCCGTAAAGCTATTCGTTCCCTTTATAAATTATTATAAAATAGTCATTATGATGTAGTAATGGTACGATGATACGGTTGTTGTGGAACCAATGAATATTAGCAGAAGTTAAAATGGTTTTTATTTTGTAAATGATGCATAGCAGTAAAATTTTAAATAATAATAAACAAACCCGTAAAATATTCTAACTCTAAGTCAATGCTTTAATAAATTTTCATATATATGATTATAATAGAAGAATTGATTTTAATTTTTCCATAGAGGAATCAAGCCAGTTGTTACTGACCCAGTCCAAAGAATTCAGGAACCAGTATGACTATACGCTCAAAAATTTGATGGAAGTAAATGAAACAGTACATAATTTGGTCTCTCTTGTTGGTGGTACAAAGAAAGCTCTCGAAGAGCGTCTTCATTGGGTATCAACAGCACTGGGAGGGACGGATATGGCCATCGAGAGGTTATATTTAATATTGTGGCATTTGGCATTTCTTTTCTTGGGTATGATAGGAAGTGCTTTTCTAGATGTCCAGATGGGTATACGATTGATTGTTTTACTGTTGCCCTCTGCTAATTTAGCCGTTGGGCTTCATGGAGAGCATCAACATCTTGATCCAATCCATTTGTCAGGAGTTATGGGATTTTTGACTATGCGTAAGTTTCAATACTCCATTACATATATTTAGTATATTAAATATCAAACAGATTAATTCTGCTAATTTTCTAAAAAAATATCTTCCCAAAAACTTTTTAAAATTAAATATATAGATATATAGAATTAACATTCATTACAGAGCACCAGAAGGAATAAAAGAATCCAATGAAAATATAGATTATTAATTAGAAATAATAAATAAATACTTGAAGGACACAAACGTTTGTTTCCTTCTGAAAAACATTTAGAGTGAAATTATTCAATCCTGTAGACAAGGATATCAAGTAGTACCTAGAAAATGTGAAATAGGGATTTTTGCCAAATGGTTAATTTGAATGAATTTTATTTTATTTTCATAAAAGTGAAATTTTAATAGTGTGATAACTTCCTCTAATATCTTCTATGTATATTTCAGTTCAAGTAATAATATCCTGGGTATCAAATTATAGAAGGTCGACTAAAAGTAATCTCTTTATGCTCAAACATGAAGAAGTCTCAGAGAAATCCACCGAAGCAGCTGAAGATAACATAAGCCTCAATAACGAGAGCAACTACTCGAAAAAAGATTATGCGTATCATGATGTATCATCTTCCGAATATTATTCCTTTTCAGCAAAGAAGTTATCGGATGATCCTATATCTGATAACTTCAATGAATTTGGATCACCCACTCCTCCACTTTCTAGAAGTGGATATTACAAATCTCGATCAAGGAGTAGAACTCCCAATCTTTTATCAGGAAAGGAATCCTGTCATGCAAAAACTAGGTTAGGAACACCTTGCAAATTGTCTTGTTTAGCTGGCAGAGATTATTGCTACAGGCATCAAACGGGAGATTCTGTCGTTGGAAGATAGTAAACACAATTTTATATGCCTCTTAGAGAATTTGAGGGCGCAGCTGGTGTGATCGTATAATTAGTCATTCTCATTGATGGTGAAAAGAATTTAAATTGTTTTCTAATTTAAAAGCCCTACTTCTATTTATATCATTAGGAAAATCTTTGATAACTGTTTATCAAATATTTCATGAAAACTTATTTTCGTTAGGATACTTCGAATATATTTTAATTCAAAAATTTTTTTATTGACATTGGAATTGTAGCAATAGGCGATGTATTAAACCATATCGTTTGAGTAAATACACCACAGTTTTCATATATCTCAGCTTCAAACCGTAATTTTATCTTCATAGAATATTCTCTGATATTTTCATTAAACGATTATTTAAGAAAGATATGTCTACTTAGATATGTTCTTATAAAGTCAAAAGTGGATTTGAATCAAGTGATATTAAATAAATGTATGAAATTAAATTGAAAACTGTGACAAATCAAAGTCAGTTATCTTGAAAATATATTAATATTAAAAAAATTTTCATGAAATGATTTTCCCATGAAATGATTTTTTCTTCGAAAAAGCACACATTGTAGTAATTTATTTTATTTATTTTGATTATTGGTGTAAAATTTTCTTTCAGAATTTGTGTCCTAAATTAATTTTATAATTTTATGAAGAGTAATATGTGAACTCACATAGCGACAAATATGGTTCTTGAACGTATTGTATTGTTATCAGGCTCAATGTAATTCATTTTCATGTACGGAATTTTATTTATCTACTCGCTGATAGCTAGCTCATTTTATTTCAAAAGGAATCAGGGTTTCTTTCTGTAATATGATTCTTGTGGAGATAGCATTCGCATTTTTATTCTTTCTCAACAATTTTATTTATTTTAATAATCATCTATGTAGAGTTCAATTTTCCTTTCAACACTGAAATGTAGTGTTGGTTTTAGTTTTAGTTAGTGTATTATTTTATTTTTTAACAACGTTTATGTGATGAATTTTATGGAGATTTTTACTTAACTACTAGGGTTTCTTTATGTTGTACCTGCTTTTGCTTGTTGAAAAATGCGTCATAAACTTTCCTAGTCATTTAAGTTATAATAAATCTTGTATATTGTACATATCTTTTCAAGGTAGATGAAATAAAATATTTTTAATTTAGGTATATTCATGTTGGTTAACCCATATTTTGCCTTGGTTTTAAAATCATCGTAATTTTAATTTTTAATTTTGGAATTCAAAGATATAATGAATAACCATTGATTAACAACTCGCACCATTGTATATATAGTGCCTGCTCTTATAGCAATAGAATGAATGCACAACAAACTTAATCTTCAATTGTTCTCTATTCTAAACAGAGATTTTTTTGCAAAGATAAGTGGCTCAAACTGATTAAGAAGGAAATAGAAGTTGGTGTTTAATAAATATATCATATATACATTCCAATTGAAGGAACATAATTAGAAATTTTTCCAAAGTATTAGGAGTACAAATAAGTTTCCGCCGTTTTTCAACAAAAATTAAATATTTATTATAGAAGACGATGTGAGACTGCTTGCTGAGTGACTTCTAATGTTAGAGCAAGTTCTTTTTGTGTTTGAGATGAATCTTCCTCCAATTCTGCATCCTTGTAAATTTTTGGCCTTCCACTGCGATCTTTGTCTTTAACGTCGAAATCACCGTTTTTAAACTTTTGAAACCACTCTCGACACGTTCTCTCACTCAAAGCACCCTCACCATATGCTTCTAGCAGCAGTTGATGCGCCTCAGCAGCAAATTTCTTTCAATTAAAGAAGTAAACTAATATTTCCTGCAAAAGACGCTTACTTGGCTCAACTTTTGACATTTTCAACTATAAAAATTATATTTTACCAATATAAAATCAATGATATTAATAGGTTATGTTGTTTTTGAAAGTCCAAACTATTTTTTAAGCCGGTTATCATCTGCGAAAGCTAACCGAAATTCCGTGCCGCGCCATCTACAATAAAACGGCGGAAACTTATTTGTACTCCTAATATTTTAATTTGAACAAATTCCGTTGCATGATTAGTCATTGCATTATATAGATTTGAAAATAAATTAAAGCTCCACTTTCTCTGCCCTTTTGTCTTTTACAATAACGTCACTTTTCGGACATAGCCCGACCGGCTCTCTAACCTCAACCTCCTAAAACCCGTCGTTTTTCGTAGAAATTTTAATGCGACATTAGTCACCCCAAAAGCAGTCAGAAAAAATATGATTCCGACAATAGTCACCCGCAGTAGAATAATAACACAACTTCGAGGCAGTTGGAAAATTATACCTACGGCATAAACCAACAAGACTTCACTCATTAAGTTGAAAAAGTATTCTCCCACAATAACACAAATCCGTTTCATTACGCGCTCGAAGAAAGAACTCTACTCGCACTGATTTGTAACTTCTCAAATTCAAAGTGAATGAATTATCTGTGATATTTACACTTATAATTAAGGTTAGTGAATTTGTGAAATGTACTCAGTGAACCCAAGTGAACAACAGTGAAAAAGCCTATTAATCTACTCTTCTACAGGCAATAATTCCCTTAATTTTGGGTAAAATATCCCAAAATTGTACTACAATGCACTATGTAATATATAGACTGTAAATAAACGAGTTTTAATCTATTATTATATCTCTATATACACCTCAAAGCATGCTTATCTTGGAATTTGCATACTATTACATACCATTTTATAACTGGAAATAATGTTTGAAGGAAAAAATATGAATTAAGGGTTAAATATGCAAAAATATTTTGAGAGTCATAACTTTATTTATAACAATCATAGTGAAAACTTGTGCGATAATGTCAAAGATCAAAATTATGATTTTGGAGTCTTGTTTAACTCCATAATTGGTTTCAAGCATACAGGAGATAAATCTTCCATCTAACAGAATTTAGGCTCAAGTTTAGATGCAGTAGATAATTCATTCACTGGTCTATCAATCTTTAAGAGTTTATATTTTGTGTGGTCAACGAGATAGAATATACTTGACTCAATCTAGTTACCTGTTTTTCAAAAGTATCATATTGTATAGTTGATCCAGCAAAACAAGGAAAATAAGGGTGCTAAATAAAACAAATAAAGACAACTTTTTTGTTTCATATTACTCTCTAAATTAGCCTTTCAATATCCTGTATGGATAATGGAAGTATCCTTTATTTTCTATTATTTTTTATTTCCCACGCTCGAACTTGTTTTTTAGAGATAGTACCAGTCCAAGAATATATGTGTCTAGCAAGGTTTCCAAATCATATTGTATTTTTTTGGTACTGTTACTATTTAATTTTTACTACTTTATTATATCATTTTTATTCTCAATTTAATTTTGAATGTTATTTTATAGCCGTACTTCTTGTTGTATAACATATTAACCTAAAATTTGAATATTTACGTTGAATAAAATAAAGGACTATTAATATTTCATTCAAAAGGACCTTTACTTTTCATGATTGTTAATATTCTGGACAAAAATACTATATAAATTTAGTTATTGCAGTCTATACGGTCTGAATAAGTGTTTTCATATGTAATAATGATGTTTAATGGTAGTATATTAACAATTTTAAATACTAATAATCATATTCATACAATTGTTCAACTATTACAAAAAATAAAAAGTATGTATACGGTTATCCACATTAGTAAGGAGTTACCAATATCTGAAAATTGAGTTTAATGTAAACCATTACTGATTATATTTCAAAAGCAGCTATCCAGTTTATCATATCTGTATCACTAAGATAAATCAATATGTCTTCAATGCAATTTTGAGGCAGTTTCTGAGAAAAATTGAATAACCCAATAGAACGATCTAATAAATCTCTCCTTTGAACAGCTTCATCCAAATTGATTTTTATTGTGTGTTGGATAATATTGCTATATAAAGGAAACTCTTTCTGGTAATTTTCTGTTTTCAATGTTCTTACAACATTTTTATTCTTGATAATCTTGACTAAGTGATGTATTGATTTTGTTAAGACATCATGATAAGATATTGTACTTCCGCCAATTTTAAGTTTTTTCATTTTGTCAACTTCGTGTCTGCAGACTTCTTGAAAACTGTGGAGCTCTTCATCGATCTCAAGATAGTTTAAATTTTCCTGACATACAAAAAGACCTGCAGTTTTTCTCATAACGAGATGATACTGTAATACAGAAATAACACTTTTGTTGCCGTCAGATTCGCTTAGAGCAATATCTAAAGCAGTCCGGTGCTGCCAGTCTGCTGCATTGATGTTCGCTCCCAATTCTAATAGAAGTGAGACCATTTCTTTTCCAGACGCCCTACTGGCCACATGTAATGGAGTTAAACCATACCTATCAAAACAGTTTATATCTGCACCAAACTGTACCAAAATAGAGACCATTTCGAGGTTGAAAATTTCACACACTGCGAATGCCAAAGGGGTTCTTCCATCGATGTTTCTTACGTTTAGATCTGCTCCTTCAACCAACAATAATTCAACAATTCTGCTGCAACCAAAGAGGACTGCATAGTGTAGGGGTGTTTTGCCCAATTCATTCGGTAAATCGAGGTTTGAGCCGTAATGAATGAGTAATCTAATGACGCCTTCGTTTCCTTGCATACACGCCAGGTGAAGAGGGATTTGACCATTTGCGTCTTGAAAATTTGGATCGGCGTTGTATTCCAAGAGAGCTTCTGCTGTGCTCGATTGGCCGTAGATGGCGCAAATGTGCAGCGGTGTTCTATTTATAATGGACCCGATATTAACTTCCGCTCCTTTGCTCAGTAGCAATCTTACAGTTTTTTCGCAGGCCTTTTTTTCGATCAAGAAGTGTAATGCCGATTCTCCTCTTCTGACACGGACGTTAACGTCAACATTGTAGTCCAACAGCGCTCGCACAACGTCTTCTTTTCCATGTCTGGACGCAATAAGTAACGGAGTATCTCCATTTTCATCCTTGCAGTTGTAATCGGCTCCAGATTCTAGAAGGCTTTTAGCTATGCGACTGTTCCCTACAAAACAAGCAACGTGAAGGGGAGTTTTACCTCTATACTTCTTGGCATCCACCTGACCACCTCTTTTCAAAATGGAATCCACCAAGTCCGGGTAACACAATTCCACGGCCAAATGAAGAGGTGTATCGTCTCGATTGTTCGTGGAAACGTTTATATCATCCAGTGCATCCAAAAGAATGGATACGAACTGCTCGCCACCATTCCAAAACGCAGTATCTAAGGTTGTTCTGCCGTATTTGTCTTTAGCGTGGATGTCCGCCTGAAATTCTAGCAGAATTTTGGCAATTTCGATATTGCCATTTTCGGCTGCAGCATGTAAAGGTGTATCGCTATTTATATCCATATAATTGACATCTGCGCCTTCATTCAGAAGCTTCCGCACCAACGCCGCCTCGTTTTCCTGAATGGCTCTATGAAGCGCGATTTTATTTCGTGAATTCGCTAAGTGATGGGCCATTCGTACGATTCACACTCAATTTATTTTTCACTTTTGAAGAATTTTCCAGGTTTTTAATTGTACACAACTGCAATGTATAAATAATTGGAGCTGGGCGGTCAAACGTTTTGTAACTGGTTTATTATTAGAAATGTGTATATTCGAAAATACACATCTTTTGAGAGAAGGCGGAAGTGCTAATTCATTGTTTTGGAGCGAAGAATTAATTAAACTAATGAACTTAAAGCAGTCAGTTGAATTAATTTCAGTATCAAAAAATGGCGAAAACTTGAAATATTGAGTGAATTGAAAGGTTGCGTGTTTGCTTTGGACCTTTACCAAAAAAACATGTAGCAAGGTACAAAACATGCCTATTTTGTTTTATTCAGAATGGTAGGTGACAGCTAAATGTTGTAATGAATTGCGGAAATTTTCAAAATTTATAGAAATAAGTTTTTCTATGTTTCTAGAATTAGAGTCTTTCAAGAAATTTTGCGTAATCATTCAAAAATCATTATTCTACACTTAATCTCTAATCATTTATTTATTAATTATTATTTATTAAAAAACGAATTTCAAATGGCTGTTTATATGAAATTTTAAAAAACCTACATAAGATTCTAAAATACCTAAATTTTAATCGATTTTTGCGCGCTTGTTCCAGGTCACATCGTGCTATAGTTTCGTCCAAATGTCTGTTATTTTAAAATTTTAAGGTGAAAGTGGTCTTAAACAACTAAGTTAGAGTCGCTGATAAAGAATCCTAGGTCAAAAGTAATTCTGTCTGGCTGTCCATAAACGCCTTAAGTTTCGAACCAAAAGAGCTAGAGCATTAAAACTTTCAGGGAAGGTTTGAGGTCTAAATATCTTGGCTAAGTTTGTTAATAGGCAAAATCGATTAAATAGTTTCACAGTTATTCACGTTTGAAATTTTTTATGTTTTCCCCAATATTTTCAAAACAACACATTTTATAGATCTGAAATTCGGCATTTAGAAGTAGAATAATAATGCGTATATTCCTGAGAAATTTTGTGAGGATCATATGATCAGAATTTTCAAAACAAAAAAAAAATGTTTTGTCAGCTTTGATCGCTATTACAACCATCGCAACAGCCCTACGATAGAGTTTGAATTTACCATTTAGATGTAAATTAATGAGACAAGGGCTAATGCAATATTTTGTAAAGATCATATAATTAAAAAAAAAAAAATGTGTAAGTGTTACCGAAAACATTATTACAGTCCAACGATTGGGTTTAAATTTATCATAATATAAAATAATAAAGATTCGCCACCAGTGTCCTAGAACAAGCTAAATGCAGTTAAAAACTCAAATAATCCTCATAAATTTGATTTTTACTTAATAACCTCAAATATTTTAACGGATTTATAACGAAGCAATGCACGAACTAGTCTGAAAAAACCATTTTCCAATGAGAGCCTTATCAAAAAACGACTAAACTCCTAACTCGCGCAAGCTATTGTATAACACTTGTGGGAGATCTAGGAATATCAATGAATATTTTATTAAGGTACCTATATTCGGAATATTTTGACTTCAATAAAAAAAAAAACCTTTAGCGGATGTCCATTGCCTGAATTTTTTGTATACTATACTTAAATGATTTGAAGTAAAACACTTTATTTCCGCTTATTTTTATTTTTCAACGACAATTGTTTCGTCAACTACATATTGACTTCGTCAGGTGAGTATGGTAACTGTACTTAACTATACTTAATGTGGACTAAACCTAATACAAAAAACTTCAAAGAAAATGGTGGATTAGAATAAAAAATTCGAAGAGGAATACAAATTTATGGTAAAAAAAGTAAAAAATTTTAGAATCATAGACAAACTATATGGTTGTGTATGTAGTTTATCTGTGATAAGAATATATCCTTAAAGAGAAACAATTATTATAGCTTGAATTTTACCACAGAAGATTTGGATAATTCAAAAATTTTGAACAAAGAAAAATAATATAAAGAGTTTCTGGAATAGAGATACGTTCATAACAACAGATTACACATGATTGTTACTATTATCCGTAATCTGTAACCATGTGTAGGTCAATAGCCAGGAACTTCATAAAAGATGAAGAAAAAGATGAAGAATAAGATTTGTGATCTATGAACTAGAGAGGCAAAATATGCCATAACCTATTTTCAATCAAATTTGTTATTGTATTGTAATTCTGGAGGTGTATCGTTATTCTGGAGGTGAACGAGATAGCGTGCAGTGATCTCCCATTTCCCCCTGTGTTTTACTTGTAATTCCTGGTTGGTGAGTGTGATTTTTACTTTATTCCTGCTGACTTTGCTAAATATTTGCTCTTGAGCTAAATAGTAGAAACTGTTTTAGGCTTCTGCCTTAGATTAGTTTTCTCTTCATTTAACCTAGTTAGGTTAAAATTTTTTTTTTCTTTTCTTATCTGTAATTTGATAAGTGGACTTTTTATAAGAGTAATTTGTTGACATGAGTACAGTTAGTCCCGGGGTTCCACCCGGGGTCTTTAATTTATTATCTCCTCGTTCTCAACAGGCTACTGACCGTATTTTGAGACTTTCTATTAATAATAGACTAGACCTTTTCATTGTTAAGGACGATATCAAATCAATTCTAGGTAATAATAATAATCAGCAAGATAATTCTCTCGTTGATGAATGTAATAAATTTATGAATGTGTTACATGGGAAATTTGAAGCTATCCTTTATAATAAATTATCAAGCAATAAATATAGATCGACTGATAAAGGTCCATTTCTAGTACATGTGGAATCAAAGGACAAAAATATAGGTAACCTCAACCCAATCAGCTTGGGTAAACTTCTGTACAATTTTCCTAATTACTCTAACTTTCAGATTTCAAAAATCTGTAGAAAAGGCCTGAAAAGAGTTGGAGTTTACTTTGATTTCCCGGATAGTGCTAACTTTTTTGTTGATAATAACAACTTAGATAAAAATAAATATAGTGTTTATATTCCTTCAAGGATGATTTCAACAATGGGTGTGATTAGAGACATTGGACTTGACATCGATGAGGATGATATGGTTGAATATGGTATGGGTTCCAATCCCAGTTGTAAAATTTTGAGAATGCGTAGGTTGAACAGAAGGGTTAAGACAGATGAGGGTGTCTCATATGTTCCTACCACTACATGTGTTCTTACTTTTGAGGGTAACATCCTTCCTAACAACATAATTCTATTTAATACTTTAACACCGGTCTCAATGTACATTCAGCCAGTAATCCAATGTATGAAATGTCTCCGGTATGGTCATGTTAAAAATCTGTGTAGAGGTTCTTTCAGATGCCATAAGTGTGGTATCTCACACTTGGAAAGTGAGTCTTGTAGTAACCCTGTTAATTGTGTCTACTGTAACGAACCTCACTGTTCTAATGACAGATCATGTGGTGAGTACTTACGTCAGAAGAGAATCAAGGAATGTATGGCTTTATACAATATTTCTTTTTTTGAAGCTGATAAAAACTCTAAAGGAGCTTTCCCATCGAATCCTACTGATTTCCCTAATTTGAACATTTCTTCCCAGTCTCCTCGTTCTTCTCCTATCCTGAATACTCAAACTCCTAAATCTTATTCTTCTATATTGAGATCAAATTCTTCTCGTACTGCTAACACTAAATCTGCCTCGAAGGATATTAGTGCAAATGGTCAGAAAAGAAAGGTTTTATACTCTAACCCAGGATTTGATAGGAAAGCACATAAAAACTGTCTTCTTCCTTACAAACCCACCTATGAAAATCTTAGCTTCCCTGGTTTACAAGTGTGCCCCAAATCCCCCACAGAGGACATTTCCCCCCCTAAAAAACTGGTTACCTCAGCACAAGTCCACTACAGCGCAAATGATTCCCATAATGGTTCAAATTCTAATATAAAAAAGGTATGCAAGGATCTAATTTAATGGAGGACATTGATGAGTCGATGGGGGAAAAAGTCCTCCCTCCATCAATTAATCCTTAATTTAATGATTTTACAACGTTCAAGCCAAATCACTATTCTTCAGTGGAATATTAGATCTGTGAGATCAAATTACAATAATTTAATAATTCTAATTAAAGATTTTGACCCTGATATTATTGCTCTATCTGAGACCTTTTTGAAATTTGAAAATGAATTCTCCTTGCGTGGTTATAGGATTTTACGTGAAGAGAGAGGTGATGGTTATGGTGGTATTGCAATCGCCATTAAGTCTCATATTCCTGTCAGGGCCTTGACCATTAATTCTTCACTTCTTCCTGGTCGTTGTCAAACCTTGGGTGTGTCATTGGGAGATAGTATTTCGGTTATTCTGTGCTATTTTCCCCCTGATGTTTTTGTTCCTGCTTCGGTGTGGAATTCTTTTCAGCAATATTTGTCCTTGGGTCGCACGATTTGGCTTGGAGACTTTAATACCCAACACATCTCTTGGGGTTCAGGTATTTCTAATCCCAGAGGTTTGATTTTTCACGATTTTCTCCTTGATAGTGATTTAGTCCTTCTCAACCAGTCCTGTCCAACCAGATTAACGAATCCGGCTATTCATCGTAGTGCCCCTGATATCACTGTTGCCACTGCTGACATTGCCTGCAGGTGCTCCTGGTCGGTCCATTCTGATGCTGGGTTTAGCGATCACTTCCCTATCATTGTTCGTGTGAATGATAACTCTTTCAACTTTCAAAGACCTATACGCATGGGGACACATAAATATAACTTGAAGAAAGCAGACTGGTCTCGTTATCAGACTAATCTAATTATTTCCCCCAACAAAGATAGCATAGCCACGGCTGAGGATTTGATAGGGGTTATGATCTAAAGTGCTGATGATGCTATTCCACATTCAAAGCGCACTACCTCTGACAAATTCAGAGTTCACTGGTGGAATGACTCTGTTGAAGATCTGATCAGATCCAGAAGGGAAGCTTTTGCAAGGTTTGTTGAGCATCCATCGATGGAGAATTGGATTGAGGCTAACCGTTTGAGAGCCTTAGCACATAACAAAATTAAATATCTTAAAAAGGAATCTTTTAGATCCTTCTGTCAGGATTTAAACTTCTCTAGCTCTCAGAAATCTTGGAGACAAATAAGAAAATTCTCGGGTAGATATAACCATACACCGGCCCCTCCTATTCCTGACAACCTTTCCTGTAGTATATTGGGTGGATCCAAATTCCGGAGAAATTTTGGTTCCTATCAAAAGGTATCTTCTCCTCTTGAGTTTACTCTTGATGAACTTGCCCTGGTACTCAGGTCCACCAGAAGTTCCGCCCCAGGTCTGGATGGTCTGGGATACGCTCTATATGTCAACCTTCCCATGTCATACAGATCTAAACTGCTGTTTATTTACAATAATGTTAATTTACAATAATATTCTGAAAACAGGTATAATCCCTACAGTGCTCAAAAAGGCTAACATCATCCCCATTTTAAAGCCAGGCAAACCTCCTCTGATTTTGGGAAGTTATCGACCCATTTCTTTAGCTCCTTGTATCACTAAAATTTTTGAAAAAATGATCAAGATCAGAATCGAACCGCTAATTGAAAAGAAGCTAGGAAATAACAATATATTTGGTTTTCGAAGGGGTAGATCTGTTTATGATGCCACCACACTGCTCACCTCCCATGTTTATAGGGCTTTCAGTATGAGTAACTATGCTATGGCTGCTTTTCTTGACATCAAATCTGCATATGACCATGTTTTGCTGGATGTCCTTAGAGATGACATGGAGGTGTGTTCTATTCCACCCTGCATTGGCAGGGCCATATGTGAACTGTTTGGTGGTAGAGAACTTTACATCCGGAGCTCGGTCTCTGGTGATCTTTTGGGCCCCCATAAGCCTTATGGGGGCTTACCTCAGGGTTCGGTACTTAGCCCAATTCTTTTCAACTTGTATGTTTGCTTGCCAGGTTGTTGTTTGTTTCCTCCTCAAATCATTTGTATTCAGTTTGCAGATGATTTGGTAATTCTGATAGTTGGTAGGGACCTTGATAAAATGAGGATATCTCTTAATGTGGCCCTTGGTAATCTTGCTGAATGGTTTAAGAAACGTAACCTCCATATATCGGCTGAGAAGTCTGCAGCTGTGATCTTTGCCAGGTCTAGGATACCGGAGCATCCTGCCCCTCTGGAACTTTACAATATCCAGGTTCCCTGGAAGTCTACGGTTAGATATTTGGGAGTAATTTTGGACTCTAAACTCAAGTGGAAACCACAGGTTGATTCAGCTTGTTCGAGGGCGGCTCAGTCTCTGAATATTATAAAAGCTGTTTCTGGCATATATTGGGGTTCTCATCCTGATAACCTCTTGCTGTTGTATAAGGCCCTAGTGCGACCCCACTTGGACTATGCTTCCCTGTTATTCGGTAGGTGTGCTAAGGCCACACTTTCTAGGTTGGATCGCGTCCAGTATGCATCTCTTAGAGTTGTCCTGGGAATGATGCCTTCAACTCCGACTAACATTTTGCTTTCGGAGGGTGCGGAAATGCCGCTCTACATCAGAAGGAAATGGCTTGCATTTAAGTACATCTCAAGGGCTCTTAGATTTATAAGTCATCCCACTGTTGAACTTCTAAGGAATACAGAGCACTTTGATAATTTATGGTTTAACGGCTTGGTTCCACCATATATTGAGGCATACGGGTCCCTTTCTGGTAAGCGATCCCTCATTTGGAGGGCTGAGACGCTTCCATTTTTTGATTTGTCTATCTCTATTATGACAAACTCTATTCCGGTTTTCTCCTCTGGTCTTCCTAAGGGCTCAGCTGCCAATAACGTTGATTTCTTGAGCTATCTCGATAAAAAGTTCTGGGGTTATACAGCTGTTTTTACGGATGCATCGGTGGGTAATTCTTTGGTGGGTTATGGCGTGCATTCCCCTGCTCTATCTGTTGACATCTGTGGTGGGTTACCAGATCATTGGACTGTCTTCATGGCAGAAATCTATGCCATTAGTGTTGCAGTTGATGTTATCATTGCGGAAGGGGTTCGTAAAGCATTAATTGTTAGTGACTCTCTCAGCTCCCTTGAGTGTATCAAATCAAAAAAATTTGATTCAGATATAGACGTAAATGTGGTTGACTTGTTGGAGAAGTTTATGGTGGCGAGGGATGCTGGTCTGAGAATTGCATGTTTGTGGGTGCCAAGTCACTCTAATATTTTAGGCAATGAAAGGGCAGATAGACTGGCAAATGACGGTAGGTTGATCTCAGTTCCTCAGAAGATTAAAGCGGGTCCTGATTTACTTTGGCCCTCCTTCAGGAGGGGGTTGAGGAGGCTATGGTGTTCTGACTTCGAGCTGTTGGGCAAAACCAAGGGTAGGGTGTACTCTGAGATGATTGGCTATTCCCCCTATACTAAACATTGGTTTCGTAGGTTGGATAAATCTAGGAAATTTATATCAACCATTTGCAGATTGCGATCGGGACATTTCTGTTCCCCTGCTCATTTGTTTAGGTTGAGGGTGATAGATTCCCCTTTGTGTGGTTGCGGGCAGACTTTTGACTGTTATCATTTGTTCTTTGATTGTCCTGACCGTGTCTCTCAGTCAGCTAAGTTGTATGACGATCTATCTGAGATTGGTTTCAAATTTCCCATTAACTTATTTGATGTTTTGTTCTCGGACGATTTGATAGCGTACGAGGCAGTTTTTGCATTTTTGTCTGCTTGTCGGATTAAGATTTAATTTTTGTTGAAGCTAGCATGTAATTCACCTATGTCAGCATGTATGACAGCCTTTTGTGTGCTTCCATTTGTTTGGTACCTTTTTACATTGCTGCTATCTGTTGCCAGTTTATTGTACCTCCCTTGTTACATAATGTTAAACATTACCTCATGGGTTGATATAGGTTCAGCCTAGACTCCTCTGTCCCAGGAATCAACCCATTACTAATGGTGGAAAACTAATGTTTCATGGAACAGATTGTGGGTACATAGCATCACTGCTGAGCCCAGCTGTGTTCTGATACTTGCAAGGGGACTGCTTGCTGTTCAGAGCTCTGCGTTTCGAAGAGAAGAAGAAGGAGAAGAAGTGTATCGTTGGATAAAGTAACTTCAACTTTAATCACAAATCATGGCGGAAAGCAGTTCACAAAATTCTCAGAACAAAAATCTGGTTAGTTCTTTATATGTTTAATTATTTTTCATGATTAAAATATTGACTGTGAATAATATTAATTTATTATTTTAGGATAAATCGAAGCTGGTAACGTCCTTTTTGAGGGTAAAAGGATTAGTGAAACAACACATTGATTCTTTTGATTATTTTATCAGAAAAGATATACAGAAAATCGTGGATGCTAATAATAAAGTCACCTGTGATGCTGATCCTTCATTTTATCTCAAGTATATTGATCTCTTTTATAATTAGTGCCCATTTACTAAACATCATCAATATTTCAGATATCAAAAAGTGTATGTTGGAACTCCAGATGTCAACGAAGGTTTTAATATCAGTAAACCAACAACACCACATGAATGTCGTTTGAGGGATATGACCTATTCAGCTCCAATTTTTGTGGATATAGAATATACACAAGGGCAAAGAAAAATAATTAGAACTGGTTTAATGATTGGAAGGTATAATGATTCATACTTTGAAATGATAACTGATAATTTATATTATGTCCCTTATTGTTTAGGATACCAATTATGTTGAAATCGTGCAACTGTGTATTGCGTAATAAATCAGAATTTGAATTGGGAAAAATGAACGAATGTCCTTTAGATCCAGGAGGTTATTTTGTTGTTAAAGGACAAGAAAGAGTTATATTAATTCAAGAACAGTTATCTAGAAATAAAATGCTCATTGAAGAATCAGAGAATCAGATACGATGTCAGGTTACAAGTTCAACTCACGAGAAGAAGTCAAGGACCACATTATTTAAAAAGGGAAATAAATATTATATAGGCCATAATACATTAAGTGAGGTGAGTTTTTTAAATGTTCACTGTATATTATGTCCCGTTACTTATTTCAGAAGTACATATTGGATTCAAAATGTCTAATAAGCACTTGCACACAAGGAAACTTAGAATTTATAAAATTACTGCATTGACATTAGGAGTGTCAGCCCATTTGTACCTTAATATCTAAATGTCTTTTTCTATTGCTTGAAAAAGTCTAGAACAAAATTAAGTTTGAGAATGTACCAATTCTACTTCTAAGGTAATATTTATTTGTGTAAAAATTCTATAAACTGGAAGGGCTAAGGGGAAAATCATTTTTGTTTCAAGAAATTCTACTGAATGATATAATCTCCAAAAAGTGAAGATTGTTTTAGGACCTTGAATAACTGATCACTGTTTTCACTCAAAGTATAGTCCATCACTGGCTAGTACTTTCTCCATGCTTACTTGAAGCTTATGAATATTGATTCATGAATCGATCCATTTTTTGTTATCTTTCATGCTCGTTATCATTCTTCTTTAAAAACCCAAATTTCAGATCAATCTGATTTGTAGTTCGAAAAATATGAATAAAAATATGAGCGAAATTCAAATGTGAATAACTGCAAAATCATCAGACTAATTTTGCGCAATAACAAACTGAACCGAGATATTCAGGACTCAAATCTACTCCGTAAGTTTAAAGCCTCTATCTCTTTCCATTCGAAATTTATAGTGCTATAGCGTCCATTGCTGCTCTCAAAAAAATTTTTTTTTTAATTTTTTAATCATACTTACATATTATTATAATTCTAAATGCCGTATTTCAGATCGTTGGAAGCTGTAGTTTCGAAAATATTGAGAAAAATATGAAAAATTTTTAAACGCGAAATCATTAAACATATTTTGCCCATCAACGAACCTAGCAGAGATATTTAAAAAAATCCACTTCACTAAGTTAATTAATAATTACCTAATTTAGTTAATTAATAATTAACTAACTTAGTTAATTAATTTAGCGAGGTGGATCTTTTTTCGGTTTTTTCTAAACTGATATAATTTCGCCCCTTGCCCAGTTTTTAACGTTTTCTAATGTTGATAACCAAGCCTTCTAGTAATGTATGTCAATAAAATATCATTAAAAAATACATTCGATATGTTTCTGAAATATACATAAACTTCAATTTTGTCAGGAGATTTATTTTTGAAGCTGGAAAATAATTTTTTTGAGTTAAACATTTAAATCCAATATAACACTTAAGGGTGGCTAAATGTTCATTTGCATTATAGTTAAAATTTTAGATAATTTACTATATTATTCGTTTTTTCCAGCCAATATTAGTTTCCATTATATTCAAAGCAATGGGTATACCTGAGATAAAAGACATGGGTTATCTAATAGGAATCTTGGATATTAATAGATTTTTACCTACGTTCGAAGAATGTTATAAGGAGAATGTTCATTCAACCGAGTCTGCTTTAAAATACTTGGCTTCGAAAATGTTGGCGAAGAAATATGTTACTCATGCTAGCAGGGTGAAAAGTCCTGAAGATGAAGCTCGAGAACTATTGGCCACTACAATATTAGCCCATGTTGCTGTTGTGGATTATAATTTCCACCATAAGTGCATTTATTTGGGAGTGATGGTAAATATAAACTTATATAATTTCTTCTTTAATGAGATAATGTTCTGTCTGGTATCAAACATTTCAAAACGTTTTTAAAAATTCATTACTTAAAGAAAAGTTTTGATTCTTATGCAGAATAACAATCCTAAACATATTATTGGTTATTCAAGGTTTATTTGGACTCCTTTGAAAAAACACTATACGTTTAAAACTCCTGAAAAATTGGAAATCCGTTCAAGTAGATTAATATCAGATGGTCAAAATTTTAGGAAGATGTTGTGTGTGTTTTGGCTTTTTCAAAAATTTCGAAAATACCCATTCGGACCGAAGGTCCGATAGACCCGCTACCCGTTAAAGCCCCTATATTTCGCGGATTACTTTCCGTCGCTACGATACGAGCGGATGATAATTTGCGGACTTTTCCCGCCCTCACCAAACGGGTACCGCCTTACGCGTATGCCGCGTAGGGATGACCAAACGGGGGTGACCAAAGACGGAATTTCAACGAAAAGTAGATCCCACCTAAAATTATAGAAAATTATTAAAAAAAATTGATTTTTTCGAGGTGGATCGATCGAAAAATATAGATCAATCGACTCTACTCGTTTCTTCTTTAATGAGATAATGTTCTGTCTGGTATCAAACATTTCAAAACGTTTTTAAAAATTCATTACTTAAAGAAAAGTTTTGATTCTTATGCAGAATAACAATCCTAAACATATTATTGGTTATTCAAGGTTTATTTGGACTCCTTTGAAAAAACACTATACGTTTAAAACTCCTGAAAAATTGGAAATCCGTTCAAGTAGATTAATATCAGATGGTCAAAATTTTAGGAAGATGTTGTGTGTGTTTTGGCTTTTTCAAAGAAGGATGACAATTGACTTTTTCAAAAATTGAATAAAATAAGAAATTACTTCATTTTGTAGCACTTTTTATTTCTGAAGATACGGTAACTCGAATTTCGTAGTGTTCACTACATTTTCAAACTGAATAACAAATTTTATTTCAAAGAATTTATCCATGGAAGGCTTCGGCTTGTGCAAAACTTCGAGAAGTGGGCTGTGCCAAAGGTCGGTCCGCTCGTTTAATAGTGTTTTATTCCCGAAACGTGCTTATTCTTGAATATTTCTATTGATTCCAGAATGTCTAGTTTTTGGCGCTTCCAAGTGCAGTATTTCAAGATCGTCTAATTCTGGGAAGACATGATTTGTTTCGAAGCAATGTTTCACGATAATTAAATTGATCTGAACATAGCTTTGATTAAGAATAATAATGAGTTTTCCTTTGATATATTCAAAAAACCCATAACGTCAGATATAGCCAACCTTCCTATTTCAAACCATCCAAACTCTCATAAACTCGCTGCCTATAAATCAATGATACAAAGAGCATTTTCAATTCCCTTAAATAATAATGAATTGAATAAATCAAATAAATAGCTATGAATAATCATTTTGAAACAAAAATTATAAATTCTCTCATAAACAATAAAGAAAAAGAACTCATTCTGAAACAAATATACCTCACTTCCAAAATAGAAAAAATAAGAAAAAATTTGTGAAACTAACATATTTTGGACCAATTTCTCAAAAAAAATCTCAAATAATTTAAAAAACTAACGTAAAAGTAGCTTCCACACCCTCACATGAAATTTCCAACTTCTTTCTTGATGCTAAAGACAAAAAAAAACTGACTTAATAATCAGGAGTCTATTAATTAAGTTGTCAGCAGTGCAGTAGGATAACAGACGCTTCATAACTTGAACATTTCATTTGTCAATGAAATATTAAGTAAATATTGTGGCACATTATGAATTAATGTCATTACAATACAATAATAGTATAAGGCAAAAAAAGATTATGGATTGCCAATCCTTCAATTGAATTAGAGCTCTATTCAGAACATTTGTTATTATAAATTTAATATTTTTTAGATGAGAAGAGTAATGGATGCTGAAAAGGATAAAAGATATTTGGATGACAGAGACTTCTATGGGAATAAAAGATTAGAATTAGCAGGATCCTTATTGTCCCTTATGTTTGAAGATGCTTTCAAACGTTTTAACGCAGACCTTAAATTGACAGCAGAAAAAACTATTGCTAAAGTCAGGGCAGAACCATTTGATATTGTCAAGTACATGAAATCAGATCAGATAACAAGTTCTCTTGTATTCGCAATATCTACTGTAAGTATCTAATTATTAGGTGGACCGGAAAGTAATGTCGCTTTTTTAAATTAAATTTAAACGAATAAATTGTTAACAAGTTTTTATTTTTAATCAATAATGTAATCACTTTCGTTATCAACAAGCTTTGGCCATGTAGTGTGGAAATTTTCAATGTTGGACCGATAAAAATCAACTGGTTTTTAAGTAAAATATCTCCAGACGGCATTTTGGACATGACCCAGCTTTTGCCACTAAGAAAATGTTGTAGCGATCTGAATAAATGGAAATCTGAGAGTGCGATATCGGGCGAGTACGGTGGGTGAGGTAGTACATCCCATCCATACCTCCCATCAATTCATTAATTTTTTCCAAGGTTCATCTTGCATTGTCGTGTTGTAGAATAACGCTTTTTCCGTTGACAATCATGACACTTCGATTAAATATTAGCTCACTCGATCCACCTCAAAAAACATACAATGTTGTTCTGGTATTTGGCTGGCCATTTCACCCCAAATTGCAAAAAAGTCTTTAATTATTTAGAAGTGAACAAGTCACAATAACCTTAAAATAGCTTTGACACAAATTCGAATTATACATTCTGTCAAGAAAGTACCGGGAATTATCGATTTAAATCTGGCGGGACAATGAGGCAGGAAAAAATTTTTTTTCCTAGGTTGGTACCACTGTCCTTAATTACTATGCCAAGCTTGAGCGGGATCTGTCAACTAGTGTGTTTGCAACAGCTGATTAAGTCAGTCGATGTCAGAGTGCGTGCCGATTTTTACTATGGGTGATTACGTTGAGCAAGGAATTTGCTTAAAGTTTTGTGTTGCAAATGAATTTTCGTGTGCCGATGCATTGAAAATGTTGCAAAAGGCCTTTGGTGATAATGCTCTATCGAAAACTCGTGCGAAAAAATGCGAAAAAACCACGCCAAAGCCACTCGAAAATGAAGGTGATGCTCATTGTTTTCTTCGATATCCGTGGCGTGGTGCACTACGAATTCGTTCCAGAGGGTCAGACGGTAAACAAGGAGTATTACCTAGGCGTTATGAAACGTTTGCGTGAGCGTATCCGTATTTGTGGGCGAACAACTCATGGATTTTGCATGACGATAACGCGCCTTCTCACCGAGCTACGATTGTGACTGACTTTCTCGCCAAAAACTCAACAAACGTGCTTCAGCAACCACCGTATTCGCCGGATTTGGCTCCCTGCGACTTTTTCCTCTTCCCAAAACTAAAATTTCCCCTTCGTGGCACCCGTTTTGAGTCGATTGAAGCCATAAAACAAAATTCGGCGCGAGAGCTAAAGTCCATCCCGGAAAGCGCCTATAAAAAATGTTTCGATAATTGGAAGTGCCGTTGGCATAGATGTATTGGAGCAAATGCAGCCTATGTTGAAGGCGACCCAATAAATTTTGACGATTAAATGTAAAAATTTTGTTTTAATTGAAAATTCCCGGTACTTTCATGACAGAGTAGTACAATGAACTGACAAATGACAATCAAATATCTACATGCACAGAAACGACACTAGTTTCCGGTCCCCCTATTACTTTTACCGTTATTCGCATATCTTTTCATCATCTCTTAATTCGTAATTCTCATACTTTTGTAGGGCAAATGGATAATAAAAAGATTCAGAATGGATAGAGCAGGAGTAACTCAAGTTCTTTCTAGATTGAGCTATATATCTGCACTTGGTATGATGACTAGGGTTAATTCACAGTTTGAAAAAACAAGAAAAGTTTCTGGACCCAGATCTCTACATCCAGGACAGTGGGGCATGCTTTGCCCTTCAGACACTCCCGAAGGAGAGGTAACGTACCAATTTTCAAAATACAATGCAATTTAATCCTGCAATTACACTTTCATGAAAGCTTAATCGTTTTGTCTTCAGCTGTAATGTTTTCTTTACTAGACTGTCTAGTAATTTCCTTCTGTGGTATTTGGTAGTTATCCTACGTAATCATTTCGTCTGGTTTTTGAAGATGTGTGTAGACTATGTGAATGTAAATGTCATTTATTACATTAAATGAAAAAAGTCTCAGAAGTTCATACGTAGAATGGAAAGTCAGGAAAGACATAATAATCGTTGAAACTGAAAAATACCTTAAAATGTCATGTGAGAGCCTCAAGCTCCATAGGTAGCAAATTATTAGGAGTAGAAATAAGTTTTTGCGGTTATTATTCCATTGTTTCATCTGGCAACACCTTCATTTTGAAGTGTCATCATTAGGCTTTCTTTTCAGTATCTGTCATTTCGCTGAAGTGAAACAACATAGTTTCTGTGTGTGAAAGTGTCAACTTTTGTACCAAATAATGTGTTTTTGTGAAAAGTTTTACTTCATTACTTCAATATGAAGAAAAAGGCTGCCGAAAGTCATTGTATTTTAGTGGATGTTTCTGGTGACCATGCTTTAGCTGAACGAACATGTTAGAAGTGGTTTGCCCGATTTAAAGGAAGAGAATTGGAGGCAAGGCTAGATGAAGATCCATCACAAGAGCAAGAGGAAGTAGCAAAAACACTTGGAGTCAGCCAACCAGCCATTTGCCATCGTTTGAAAGCAATGGGAATCATCATTGAGTGCCGTATGAACTGAAGCCAAGAGACGTTAAACGCCATTTCTTGAACAATTGCTCCAACAGCAAAAAAGGGGGTTTTTGAATCGAATTGTGACTGGCGATGAAAAATGGGTCCATTACGATAATGCAAAACGTTGGGCAACATATGAATGCTTCATCGTCAATTGTCAAGCCGAATATTCCCGGCGAGAAGATCATGCTGTGTATTTGGTGGGACCAGCTGGGTGTGGTGTTCCGAGTTCTTGATTCCTATGCGAGTCATCAAGAACTCGGCTCATATAATTGCGAAGCCTCTTAGTTTCATAATAAATAAATCTTTCACGGAGGGGGTCTTTCCCGAAAGATTAAAAATAGCTGTTGTTAAACCTCTTTACAAGAGTGGAAACCCGGATGACTTGGGGAGCTACCGTCCCATTAGCCTTCTCAGCTCATTTTCCAAAATTTTTGAAAAAATATTAGCCACACGTTTGATTAGTTTTTTCAATAAGTTCAAAATATTTCATAAGTCTCAACATGGTTTCATGGCACGTAGAAATACAGAAACAGCTATATACAAGTTTACAACCGCAATTCTGAATTCAATAGAAGCTGGAGAAGTGCCCTTGTGTATATTCTTAGACCTATCTAAAGCATTCGACAACGTCAACCATGAGCGACTCCTGTTGAAGTTGGAAAGATACGGTATCAGAGACAAACAACTGCAACTTATTCGAAATTATCTACATAACAGAAAACAAACAGTCACCATACACAGAGACGGGAAAAAATATCATTCGGCTGAGAGGACCGTTGGGATGGGGGTTCCCCAAGGGAGTATTATGGGACCTCTCCTCTTTGTCCTTTACATCAACGATTTTCCGAGAGATATTGAAGGGCATCTGTGGGATGCTGTCCTGTACGCAGATGACTCGAACATAATGGTCAAATCTGATCGGGTTACACAACTTGTGGCTGAGGCACAGGATGCCCTTAGGTGTGCTGATGAGTGGTGTTGTCGGAACGGGTTGAAGCTTAATGTCACTAAAACGGAGTGCGTTGCTTTCTGCACTGACAGGAGCGGCTTTCCGATACCCGGCAGTTTGCGGACCGAAAATGGACCTGTGTCTATTCGGGGAGTCGCGAAGTTTTTGGGGGTTCATGTTGACTTCAGCTTGAAATGGCACAAACACATCGATGTTCTATCCGGGAGATTAAACTCTACTATATACAGTATGAAAATTTTAAGATATCAATTAAATACGGACACATTGAAAATGATATATAACTCCTTTTTCCAACCGTTACTCACATATGGAATTGTTTTCTGGGGAAGTTCATCTCAAGTGGATAGAATATTCGTTATTCAAAAATGCGCCTTGCGGATCCTGCTGAATCTAAAGTACCGGGAGTCATGCAGAGGACACTTTAAAAGAATGGGCTTAATGACATTGACGGGGATGTATGTGTATAGATGCATCTGTTTTATTCAGGATCATCCAGAGTTTTTTGAAAACCTTAAAAATGAAAATAATACTAGACGGGTGTGTCCCTATCATTGTCCGATGCGTTCCCTCACCTTGTCTCAGAAAGGAATGCAGTACATGTGCATCAAATTATTGAACTCACTTCCTATAGGTATTATGAAGGCGAGAGAGGGCAAACATTTTAAAAGTGTGGTGAGAAATTTTATTATTGCGTGTGAACCCTATAGTATATTGGAATTTTATACATACTGTAGGAATCAGTCAGGGCTGTGAGACCTTTATATTGTTGTTGACCTGTTGTATGTTTTGCTGTCACTTAACCTTCATACTGTGATATGTGCAATGACTCTTTGCAATAAAAACGTTTTCTATTCTATTCTATTCTATTATAAAACTAAAGGATCGACGACAATTGATGCGTTTGAGCCGAGCAATACGCCGACAGACACGACAAAGTTATTGACAATACACGACCACATGTTGGGTCGCCCATTGAAACATACTTAGAAATGCTCAAATGGTAAGTATCCCACCCACCGTACACCCCAGATATTGGCATAGCTGACCAGCACACCTCCAATTATGATGAAGTCAAAAAATGTATAGATGCATGGATAGCAGCCAAATAGCCGGTTTTTTTCGCGATGGGATCTGTCAATTGCAAGAAAGATGGTAAAAAGTAGTGGCTAGCGACTTTGAACTTTGAATGTATAACCAATTTTTCACAAAAACCGCACGAATTTATTTATACTCCTAATAATTTATAGAGTATATGTTCTGATTGCTAGTAAATGAATTATAATACAAAAAAAACTTTCAAATTTTGTTTCCTTCTATAATAGGCTAAGAGTTTTTCAATACATACTCGTATGACCCAATAACACTCAAAACCGAATGAATTTTTACCACCTTATGGATTCTCCACTGGGATGTTACCAATTAAAAAACTAAAATTATTCTTCTGATTATAGGCTTGCGGCCTTGTTAAAAATTTGGCATTGATGACCCATATAACAACAGAGGGAGACGAACATCCTCTGAAACGTTTTGCATATTCCACTGGTGTGACCGTACTGGGTCTTGTAGCACTGGAGAACCTACATAAGGATATTAATTTCATGGTGTTCCTAAATGGTGAGTTATCAAAAAAATTTTTGAAATGGAAAACTTTAATATAGTTTATAGGAAACATAATTGGTGTATGCACGAATTGGAAGAAACTCATAGCTACATTCAGAAAATACAGGAGGATGGGTCAAATAAACAAATTTGTATCAATTTATCCCAAGTTGTTCCAAAGAAGTATTTATATTTGTTCTGATGGGGGCAGATTATGTAGACCATATGTTATTGTGGAAAATGGAAAATCTTTGGTTACACAAGATCATTTGGATTCACTTCAAAAAGGACTCAGGACATTTGAAGATTTTTTAAATGATGGTAAGTCTTCAAAACTGTATCGTAAAGAATCTTTCAACGTGAGGTTTCACTTCAAATTGGGAGAAGAACACAATGATTTTGCGAAAGACAAAGTTATTTTCATTTCAATCCAGAGTACAAACTTCAAGATTAGTAATGTCAAATGTCAACCTCAGCTGTTCTTACAAAAGATCATTATTTTGATGAAATTTTTCATTATAGACAATTTATTCTATTCAGTTCTTCTGATTATTCTGTGGAATTGTGTTTTCCTTCTCTCTGATAATGATAATAAATGTTGATGAACCCATATAGTCGTGACCTGCTGAATATACAAAAGAAATTAATAAGATATAAATTTCGAAATAGTCTAGAGAAAGTATAACATCTCTTCCATCTTGATAGTTCATTAATTTTTTTTTTCTAGGACTCATTGAGTATCTTGATGTTAATGAGCAGAATGATGTTTTAATTGCATGTTATGAAAATGAAATTGAGGAAGCAACCACACATTTGGAAATTGCTAATTTCACTCTGTTGGGAGTATGTGCAGGTTTAATACCGTTTCCTCACCAAAATCAAAGTCCAAGAAATACCTATCAGTGTGCCATGGGAAAACAAGCTATGGGTAAGTCTATATGATTCTTAGTTGATAAAATAATAAGAAAGGGGATTTTTACTTGATAGAAGGATTATTACAAAATTTGAATATCAAAACAGATTTAATCTATATATCTTGTGGAAGTTTATGGTGGCAATGATGCAACTGACAAGTCTTGTAGAGAATGATGGAATTTGGAAATTGCCTGAGTGGTGGAGAAAAGTAGCCCTCATCTGCCATCTGGGCAGTTGTCACATTTGAAGCTGTCATATTTTGACATTTGACAAGTAAAAACTATGCTATTACTATAAATGGAACAATGCACACTTCAACAACGCATTGAAATTGTTGAAATTCACTACAAAAATGGTAGAAATTTTACAGTCACAATTCACAAAATTAAAGCACTTTTGGGTCGTCGAGAAGCACCTTCTGGGCCGACAATAGTGAAGATGGTGAAAAAGTTTGAGGTGTTGGGATAAGTTAGTGACATGCAGAATCGTGAGAATGTGAGAATATTGCTGTTGTAGCCCATAGTGTTGATGAAAACCTAGGTTTGTTGATTTCTGACATAACACCATACTTTGTAGTAATCTTAAGGATTCAGATAAAATTCAGTTAACACAAGAACTCAAACCAGTCGATCACCAGCAATGTCGTATCTTCCCTGCTTGGGTCCTCGAAATTTATCATAATGATGCGGATTTTCACCGAAAAATCATCTTCAGTGATGAGGCCACATTAATTAATAATTAATAAGCAGAATTGTCGCCATTGGGGCTTGGACAATGCAAGAATGATTGTTGAAAAGCTTCTTCCTCCATGATGAAGGTCACTATTTGGTGCAGTTTTTCAGCTGGCGGTGTGATTAGTCCTTACTTATTAAAAAATGCTGTAACTGTCACAGTGAACGTTACCAACCTATGATTAGTGATTTTTTATGGCTGGAATTGGAAGATATTGATATGGACGACATTTATCTTCAACAAGACGGTGCTACTGCCACACAAGTAACGAAACAATTGCAATTTTGCAAGAAAATTTCCTGACTGTGTTATTTCTCAAAGAGGTGATCACAATTGGCCACCGAGATCTTGTGATTTAAAACCTTTAGACTTTTTTGTTTGATGTCGCATGAAAGATAAGGTCTCTGCCAATGCTCCGCAATCAATTCAAGACCTTGAAGATGGAATTCGTGAAGTTATCGAGAACATACAGCCGCAAATGTGCGAATTGGTCATGAAAAATTTCACGAAAAGTATTTGACGCTGCAACTGCAGCTGTGGCGGCCATTTGATTGATATCATTCGCCATTGCTAATGGCAAACTTTCTTCTTTACAATGTAATAAATATTCATTGATTTCTTTTAAAATATACTGATTTTTTTCAATATCAAAATGAAACCTCTTATTGGAAAACCCTTTACAAGATTCTGAACCACAGTTTTTTAAGCATAATAATCTATAAAACTTGAAAACGATTAATAATGGTTTATCTCATAAAGCGAACATATTTTTATATACTTATCAAAACTTCATGACAACAATCCAGTTAAAAGAAATATATAAATTTCCAGCAGTTATTAATTGAACACAGATTAGTTTCTTACAAATTTCATTTTTGCAGGAGTCATAGGCTACAATCAAAAAATGAGGATGGATACACTGATGTACAACTTGGTGTACACACAGACTCCCTTGGTGAAAACAAAAAGTATAGAAATAACAAACTTCAATAAACTGCCTGCTGGTCACAATGCAATAATAGCCGTTATGTCCTACAGTGGTTATGATATAGAAGATGCTTTGATTGTTAATAAAGCTGCTCTCGATAGAGGATTTGGAAGGTGTTCAGTTTATAGAACCACTAAGTGCATTATGAAACGATATCCCAATCAAACCTACGACAGGATTCAAGGACCTTTAATTGATACCACTACAAATCAACCGATTTGGAGGCATGATGCATTGGATGCAGATGGTTTAGCTGCTCCGGGAGAAATAATTAGGGACAAACAGGTAACCTTAATATATTATTTAGTATTCTTAATGAATTTTGAATAGCAGTCATTTGAATGTTAATGGCAAAGTTATTTGATTACTTTGATTTCGGACTTCCTTGCTTGATTTTTTGTACACAATATTCCTTACAAAACCTAAACAAAAACTTTGAAGAAAAAGAAGAATTAGAATAAAAATTACGAAATAAAATACAAAACTGTTGTAAATAAAGATGAAAAGCACTCACTTCAGGAGCTTTTGCACTCTAGTTCATATCACCCATGATCCCCACAAAATCATTTTTTGTCTGAACCAAATGTCATGAAAATTTTCACACATATCTTTTGAAGGTAGGTACTATCGAAAAACAACAGGGAAATGACATTGACAGCGCCAACTGTGTGTCAGTAACGGGACTTGATGACCTATCTGGTATGATGACATTAAGAAGCCACATTATCATGATGTAGTAGAACATAAAATATTCAATAAGATATGTTCTCTATTTTGTTATACGCGTAGATCAAATGAGTTGAAAAATTATGAAACTTATGATTCTGATGATTATTCTCTAAATTTACTCATATTTTTTATAATAAACAATAATTCATCATCAGTGATGAATCAAACACTAGTTTTTCTGTAAGTTTTCAAAAGAAACACCATAATTTAAAATGCTGAACGTTATCTCATATTAATATGTAATATTTTATTTCAGATTCTTATAAATATGTCAACACCATTAGCACATACAGATGCTAGTGTAAATAAAGGGACTGTTGAATATAAAGATGTCCCTATAAGTTATAGAAATATCGAACCTAGTTACATTGAAAAGGTCATGATAACTACAAATGAAGAGGATACTACACTCATCAAAGTTTTACAAAGACAAACAAGAAGACCTGAAATAGGAGATAAGTTCAGTTCTAGGCATGGACAAAAAGGCGTAGTCGGTATGGTTATTTTAAATCATTTTGTCTGTAGGAAAAATTTTTTGCCAATATTGATTTATCTTCAGTACATTTATTATAAGAAAACATATTTTTTTTGTAGGTTTGATTGTCGAACAAGAAGATATGCCTTTCAATGAATCTGGTATTACTCCTGACATAATTATGAATCCTCATGGATTTCCCTCTAGAATGACGATAGGAAAATTGGTAGAAATATTAGCTGGAAAAGCGGCTGCATTAGAAGGTAAAAATATTCTTCAGGTTCCTATTTTCTACAAATAAATGTTGGGATGTATATATATATTTTCCTTTTCAATTTCAAGGTAAATTCCATGATGCAACAGCATTCGAAGGTTCAAAAGTAGAGGATATCGGAGAGGAATTAACAAAACATGGTTATAACTATCTAGGAAAGGACATCTTCTATTCAGGAACTACTGGAGAACCAATTAAGGCTTATATATACTCTGGTTGTGTGTATTATCAGAAACTCAAACACATGGTCCAGGATAAAATTCATGCTAGAGCTCGAGGTCCAAGAGCAATCCTCACAAGGCAACCTACTGAAGGTAGAAGTAAAGATGGTGGCTTACGTTTAGGAGAGATGGAAAGGGATTGTATTATAGGATATGGTGCCTGGTAAGTTTTATCTCTTCAATTGATTAGCTTTCAAGATATACAAGGATGTACCTATAGAAGCATGAACATTCAGTAACTCGGCCTGTGAACGATGAATGGAACGGGAGTCTATGGGAGCAAACTGAGAATCAATATCTCATTGAGTCTCAGTCAAAACGCAACCATATTCCAGGCAGAACTATTTGCCATTGAGACCGCGACATATCTGCTGATAAAACGGCAAATCCACCACGACAAAATCAAAATATTTACCTATAGTCAGTCAGTACTAAAAGCTCTTGCATCCAGGTGTTGTACATCGAAAACAGTCTGGAGTTGCCGCTTGGCAACTTGGTATGTATAACAGAGTCGTGGATACGGAGCCACTCAAACTATTTGGCTAACGAAGAGGCAGATCAGCTGGCGTTTGCTGGAGCTGCGCTGCCTCTGGTAGGCCCAGAACTATTCCTGGGAATACAACATGACGTGGTTAAGCGGGCGATAACAGGCAGAATGAACTCTAGACTAGAGTCTTTCTGGCTGAGCCAACCTGGCCTGAAACATTTGAAGGTGTTACTTGGTACAGCTTCCAACCAAAAGATGGCGGACTTAGGGCTAGGTCTGGATAGGGTCAAACTAAGAACACTTGTCAGATTTATGACAGTTCATTGCAGGTTGTTTCTTGAGGACACTGAAACAGCCATGCACATCATCAATAGTCCGTGCGGACCCAGTGGTAGGGAGGACAGACTCCCGCTCACTGTAAAATAATAATAATAATAAATTCGGCCTATTACGTAGATCAGCAGTTTAATAGGACTTTTCAATGAATGATCTAGTGCTTCAATAAAGCAAGTAGATATAATTCAGTGAAACCAGTAGACCAAATGGATCGATATATCAATTAAGTAGGCATATTTGCCTTTTTCAGTTAAAGTGCTATCTTTTATGTTGTTGAAATATCATTTTACCCAAAACAATATATCTAAGATTTATTAACTAGAATGGCCTTCCTTCTCTATATAACCATATTTTTTATAGTCTAGTCCATATAATTTTAAATCTTGCTTTATTCACTTTTCATGCAAAAAAATTCCATTTCTGTCGTTGAAACACATGAGAAAACTCTCCACTTTAAATTGTTCAATACTCATTGATCTGCATTAGTCATCACTATTTGGTAACTCATACATATGATGAAACAGTATAATTGAAATGTCTGTATATTGAATATATTTGTCGGAAATCCAATGGGATTGAAAGTGGTGAAAAGCACTGATGTGAAGTTGGAAAATTTTGGGCGCTTGTTCAACAGTCCGTTTCCCGTGAAAATTTCAAACCTGTGAATTACTTCTTAAAGAAGCTACATATGATAAATAAAGACTCCAAATTGTGTGTTCTGTGATCCGAAAGTCAAATAAACGTATTTTTGCCAATTTTAGAATTGTTCTACTGAAGAAAGAGAAAGTGATAAAAATTAAAAGTACATCGTACATCCAAACTTCTTCCTTCGATCTGCATTGTAACATATTGGCAAGAAAGAGTGGTTCAAATTTTGAAAAACAGATACTGAACTGTTTCAGCCGTTACTATTTGGTAGTTTATCATAATTAACACAAGTTGTAGAAAATACTGTTTTTCTATCAGTAAATTGATATTTGACAAATTTTATTGTGACTCGAGTTTCGGGAATTCATTATCCCATCTTCAGACAACTGAAAACTTAACAAGCAGGACAGGGTTACTTATGTATATATTGGTAGAAGAGTTGATAAAAATAGGTTAAAAAGAGAGGCCTAACAACTATTAGAATGTCGGATTGGTAAACGGATGTTACTTATTTGAATATCTCAAATATTTTGGATTTACATAGATCCGTACAGTCATTCATTATTATTATTATAATATGCCTGGATGTAGACAATATGTTTCCAAATATACGGAAAAATCATAGCATTCATTTAGCTTCAGAAATTCTTGAAAAATCACATGTAAATTCCGTGCTACACGGTGATTTCATCACCCTGTTAGAACAATACCTGCTTAAAAACTATTTTCAATTAAACCATAAAATATACGAACAATTAAATGGGCTCACCACTGAGTCCACTCCTTGCAGATATATTTATGTCCGAAATAGAAAATAAAATCTTCAATTCGAAATTACACGTGAATATTTATTTCTGGTACAGATACCTAGACGATATACTCACGTGTATTTCCGGAACATCCAGACAACTGAGTCAATTTTTGAATTTCTTAAATATTTACCCAAAAATTAAATTCAAATTAGAAAAAGAATCAAAGGATAGAATTACATTTTTAGATCTAGATATCACACTCGAATAGTAAAATAGAATTTAACTGTTCAGAAAACCTACATCCACTGATATATGTATTCCAATGACTCCAATCACCCATATTCACAAAAAATGTCAGCATATCAATCGATGATCCATAGAGCTTTTGCATTACCCTTATCAAAAAATAAGTGCGAAGCTGAAGTCTAAACTGTAAAATCAATAGCCGCGAACCACGGTTTCAACTCCAATATAATAGATTATTTAATTCGACAGAAACAATCTGAAATAGCCATTAACCAAATTTATTCCATCATAAAAACTAAAGAAAGGATTTTATGAGTTATCTTGTTCGAGTGCAGTAATAAATAATAATAATAATAATAACCGTTATTTATTGACCACCGTCAAAGGCCATCGACCGAAGTCCTTCAGCCCGGTAATTAATATATAGGACAGACGGGACGTTCCTTCAAAATGAGGTTCAACGAACATAAAATGAATATCATGAAAAATAAACAACTTCTACTTTTGCCACTTGTTGTTTAGAAAACGACCATCCTTTTCCAACAGTAGATAATCTTAAAATTTTACATGTGGAATCAAAAGGAAAGAAACTTGATTATTTAGAATCTGTTGAAATTTTCAAATTAGTTCACAATAAAATTAAGGTAAAAGTAATGAATAACTGTACGGATCTATGTAAATGCAAAATATTTGAGGTATTTAAATAAGTAACATCTATTTACCAATCTTCTTTAGCGTGTTGACATTCTAATAGTTATTAGGCGCGCCTCTTTTTATCACCTCTTCTACCTGTATATACATAAATACCCTGTCCTGCTTCTTAAGTTTTCTGTTGTCTAAAGATGGGATAATCAATTCCCAAAACTCGAGTCACAATAAAATTTGTCAAATATCAATTTATTGGTAGTAAAACATAGTAATTTCTAAAACTTGTTTGAAGTTGAAAAACAGTGAAGACAATTCGTAATAGTATCTCACCTGTTTCCTGTCTGTAGCACACACACGTATTAAATCATGAAACATTTATTTTTTACAATTGAATATGTTTTATGAATTCGAGATAATACAATTCCGCAAATGATATTAATCATAAATTTTTTTTCAGTCGAACGCTGATCGAAAGGCTTTGCATCTCTAGTGACCAATGCGAAGTTGATGTTTGTGATGAGTGTGGGAGGTTAGCTGAAAATGGTTGGTGCCAGTGTTGTCGGAGCTCCAAACAAGTTTTCTCCATCAATATGCCTTATGCAACCAAGTTGTTGTTTATGGAGCTTCAAGCAATGAACATTTCTCCTAGGCTTAAACTGAAACCATATTGTAATTGATTTATAAATTATATTGCTGTATTCAACAGAAAAATATACTGATATTGTTTTCATTGTTATGTGATTATTCATTATATAATCTCAATTATTTATTGAATGCATTTTTAGAATTCCATTTAGTAAACAATCAGTATGTTTAATATAATTGAGGTTTAACCATAACTGTGTCGACATTATTTTGTTATAACTCTATGGATCCAGTAGCGCTCAACACTGCTCTACCAACAATTTATTTTTTATTCTTCTAATTATACGATCTTCACCAAATTTTGCAGGAACATGTGGTCAATAATCTACTTTTGTACACCAGATTTCAAAAAAACTAAATGAGAATTGTTCCAGAATCATCGGACGAATTTGGTCCATTAATGAACTTAAACGAGAGATTTAGTTCCGAAAGGTAACCCTAAATATTTCAAGCCTCTAGCTATTTTTGTTTCAAAGTTTTATGAACGGACCAGACAGAATTAATTTTGACCTCGGATTTTCCATCAGTGGAGTGTTGCTTGAGATCATTTTCGGCTTAAAATTGAAAAATCATAGACATTTGCCAAATCACCCTTTCCAAGAACAAACACGCAACAAGGTAAATCCTTTGTGCAATTGTGGGGAAGTCAGATTACAGGAGCATTTACTGATCGGTTTCCACTGTTTCAGCCTACCTCTTCCTTTCATTCTGTGACTCATTTCTGTTAGTTGGGCTCTCTGTACTGTAGTATACCTGTCACTATATGACAAGATCTATATATATGTAGGCTATTTTATATCAATATCTGAGTTTCTGAACTATTCCATCTTTATCTCATTCTATAAACTCTCTTAGCGATCTCAACTCACGTCTAAATGTCTCAATTCGCTTCACTTACTGCCTTCTCCACTAACTCGTGAACTGCCTTCTCCGGGACCTACCCTTAGAGTGGCTGCTTCGATCTCAAACCCTCTGACTGCACCCCATCTGTACTAAAGTCTGAGGCGTACGCAGTCACGCTAGACTTCCGCTTATTGGACTTAGATACTATATCAACCAGGGCGAGAAATAGAACAATGGAGATGAATCTCAAGACACCCCATCGAAGATATGTTCTTCCAGGAAACTGTTTACGTTTTTTGGTTCAGCAATAAATCTTTACTCTTATGAAAACTAAACTTTCTAGAGTAACACGTTCCATTTCAAAACATCTTGAAGCTTAATGGCTTAAAGGACCAGAAGTGCTTTCGATCTAGTCGCCACTGGGGAGCCTGTATCCCAACAATGGACCATCTCCCTTTCCATATCCCTTGGCTAAAGTAAACCATACACGTAAAGTGTTATCTATGAATTATCTACATATCATTAACAAAGAAGAAACTCGATTTCTATTCCCTAAAAATTGTATTCTGACAAAGTAAAAAGCACTGACGTGTACTCTGAAAATTACCTGAAAACTTCAAATCCATTTATATTATTTAAAAATGCTACACATAATGAACAAAACTAGAATTCTGTGTTTTGTCATTCGCCAAGCATAACTTCATATACTTTTTGCCGAAACCACATAAATAAATTGAAAAATTGTCAAAATTTATCTTCATGAAATTATGCATGAGCCTCATGTCGATATTTCACATCTAAATACTAAATTTGAACTAGATCGGATTTGTTCGAATATTTGAAAAATTAAATTCTAAATGAGAATAACCCAAGAATCATTGAGAGATTTGTCCTTTTATGAATATAACTAATATATTTGGACTCCAAACCTAACCTGGAAATTTGAAGTTTCTTTCTTTTTGTTTGGAAATTAGCATTTTTACCTCCAGTCATCCCTTCTATATTGAAAAAACAGTAACAGTTCAAAAATAAATTTATGAAATTCCTTTCAATTTGAATAATTAATTAACATTAGATCCTTATAAAACACAAAGAAAGCTTCTGTAGCTGTTACGAAAATGTACAATAATTCAGTTACTCCTAAAACTACGATAACAAATTTTACATTGGTTTGTCTTTAAAAAAAATTTAACACAGAAATCATAAAAAAAATTTTACACAAAATTAAGTCCATATTTCATTTATTTCTGAAAAGGATGACCTCTCCCTCTACCTCTAGGTAACACTCCTCCTCTACCTCTAGATACAGCCCCCCCTCTGCCTCTAAATGCAGCTCCTCTTCCTCTGCGGTTATGGAATGTTTCATTTTCCGCTAAAAATAAGAATGAGAAATAAATTAAGAGCTCTAATGGAGATTATTCCTCTGAGCGGTGGGCCATTTAAAATTGCATTTTTGATCATAAAACAAACTAATGAATATTTTTTTCAAAATTATGATTTTAAGGTTAAACCTTTCTAATGAACTTACGAATGAAAAACAATATCATTCAAATGACCGCCACGACTGGCTACAGTACCCCATCGGTATCAATAATTTCTGGATGGTTAGCATAAAACTTATCCTTAACTGATCTTCACGAAAAATACTCCCCCAAGGTGAAAATGAGCTTCATCTCTAAAGATTACTTTTTCTGGGAAAATGCTCATCTTCGGCCTCGCGAACATTAGCCCATTAAGCGAAGTAGAAACACATCAAATGGTGATGAGACTTCACTTCTTCCATTAGTTGAACTTTCTTTCAAAAACACGAATGACAAGTGTTGCCAGACTCAAAATAACCACTGCTTCAAAATACAAACTCTAGATGGCCCACTCTTTATCATATAGAAGAAGCCATTGTAAGACGAAATTGAGGTTATATTCAGAATTAACAATTAGTTTACAACCAATATAAGCTCCTAAACTTGGAAGCTTTTTTTTGACAAACTTTAGGCTTCCCAAGATTAAAACAAACTAAGCTATTATAATTTCTCAATAATATTTACAATGAAAGACTGCAAATTTTATAAATGATAACAGTTTTATGTAAACATTACCTGGCACACACTGGCTAATGAGTTCCATATTTAATGAAGAAAACATCTTTCTTGACCAATTTTGAGATTTTTAATTCGCAACCTTAATTAAGCATCACATTGCTCATTCACAAAGAGTTATTGTAAATTACTGTTAAATTTATCTGCAATCACTTCGATCAGTTTGTTTGTTATACTATAGAAAAAAACTTTTCATAAGAAAATAAAAAAGTAAAATAAGTTAGTGTAGGTAACAGATAGTTAAACAAAACTGAATGCACTCTTTCGCTTATCCATTTATGAAACAACATAGATCAGCCTTAACGTGAGTCAATGAAACGTACTTACAGAAAAGTCAAAGACAAATCTTTCTGTTTCTGTCTAAATCTCAGATTGTCAATCTGGTAGTGAAAATGCAAAATTTTAAATAAACGTGACAAAGGATATTGTGTGATGTCTAAATAATAGAAGGAAGCTGAATTGATAATCTAACAATTTGGGTTTTTTAATTTGAATTTAGAATGTTTGGGAAGAAATAATGTGAATCGTGATAGAAGATGCGGAAACAAATCAAATGTTTACCAGGTCTATCTTTCATTGAAATTATTATTGAGAAATTATAATAGTTTTTTGAGCGAAGCTTAAAGTTTGTAAAAAAATACACACATCGTCAAAGAAATCTGAATTTATGGACGATTTATTATTGATTAATTATAGTTATTCCACAACTGCATACAAATTCAATAGTGGTGGTACTACCTCTTCTTTTGATCAACTGCTCAATATGCCTAGGCATCCCACGATCAAGTCATTAACTCAATTCCTGAAAAGTTGAAGGTGGGTTTTGACGATTGGATATTGCTATCCCTAAGTAATCCCATACATGCTCAATTGGATTTATGTCTGGTGAGTTTGCTGGCCAGTTCATTCTCTGGATATTGTTCTCTTGAAGAATGTTTTAAACCCAGGAAAAGGGCCACTATGCACCTTACTGAAGTCCGTGAAATATTCAAACATTGCGCAATCTTGGTGGTTCGACAAAGCTTCTTGATGTAGGGCTACTATTCTTGCCCGGTCAAACTGAGAAATTGAATGTTCCGGTATTTTCCACGGAATATTCTCAATATTACAATTCTCGTTATTAACATGAATGGAGTATGCGGTTGGCACTAGGTGAAACATTATAACATTTTTATTTAAAATAATTCACACAGTTTTTATGTTTCACAATTTATTCAGAATCCTGACACGTGTTTCGTTCTTTCGACCATCTTCAGCTGAGTACAAAAAGGAACTAAACTTAAAATTGAAGAATGTTCTATTAAATACACTTCGGACATATCTGTATTTTTGTAGCGCATGGAAATAACTAGAAACTTAACAATTGAAAAAGGTTCCATTTATTACCCTTCGGACATCTGAGTATTTTTATAGCACATGTAAATAACTGGAAGCTTCAAAAATTAATAATATTAAGTGCAATAAAAAGAACCTTTTTCATTTTTTGAAGCTTCCAGTTATTTCCATGTGCTATAAAAATACACAGATGACCGAAGTGTAATAAATGGAACCTTTTTCAATTGTTAAGTTTCTAGTTATTTCCATGCGCTACAAAAATACACATATGTCCGAAGTGTATTTAATAGAACATTCTTCAATTTTAAGTTTAGTTCCTTTTTTTACTCCTCTGAAGATGGTCGAAAGACCGAAACACGTGTCAGGATTCTGAATAAATTGTGAAACATAAAAACTATTATTTTAAATAAAACTCTCGTTATTCACTGAAAACTGATTAACTCCGAATACACCAGTATTCTCCCGAACAAGAAAATTTTTTTTGCTGGTTTATTGTTTTTATTTAAGTGTTAAAATAGTGAAGATTCCACACACAAAAAATTGTCATGTTACATTCAACAAGTTAAGAGTTGATAGGGGGGGACCAGGACTTTTGACGATGGGTGTCCACAAACTCCAGCAATTGGCCACGCCAGCTTACCTACAAAATATTATGGAAACTTCCTAAGGGACAGAAGCATGAGGATTAAAATCAACAGGCATTTCTTCACACAGTTCTCTCCTCAACAAGGTGTGCCTCAGGGTTCTCTGTTGTCACCATTTCTATATAATATTTCCGTACACGATATCCACAAGGTAACTGAGGAACTGAAAAGTAACATCCTCCAATACGCTGATGACGCAGTGCTAATAACCCACAGCAAGAATCTGAAGGACACAATGGAGGAACTACAAAGTCTATGTGACAAAATCATGACATGGATGGAAAAATGGAGAGTTCTGCCAAACCTTGACACATCTAAACTAGTAATATATGGCCACAGATTATCAAACAATTCAACAGCCGTTAGAAATTCTACAACATAATATAAAACCACTCCAACACGCTAAATACTTAGGAATCACAGTGGATAATACCACTGTACTGTACTTTAAAGTACATTCCAGTAATAAAAAGAGAGAAATTATTGCTAGATACACTTTCGATCCCTCACCTACAAAAACCGCGGCATAAACCACACAACAGCTTCAAGAATTTACAAAACTATTTGCAGGCCAATATAAGAATATGGACATCTAATATATAATAACTGTAGAAGACATATAATATAATATAATATCAAAGTAGCAGAACGCAGTAGGTTAAGGACATTGAGTAAGATACGCCATCCAGGAAACCCACTGCACAACCCATCGAATGAGCTTTTCTATGAAATAATGAAGATAGAACCAATTTTGGGTAAACTTCAGACCTTGGGAAAGAAATCTGTGAGCAGACCACACAACCTCCAAGTCCTCCAGCCCATTGTTCTACAAGATCGAAATCAAGAACAGAACAAAATAAAGTATCCGTTCGAATCCCCAATGGGTGCAATAAGAAGCCTTCTCGGTGGAGGCAATAGATAGCACCGTCTACTCACACTTAAAATTTATTTTTACTCAAAAATTGTGTACACTCTTTTTCAAGAAAAATAATATGTATGGTCCGTCTAGAAAGTATCCAGAATTTATTATTTCTCGTAATTTTAATGTACTTCTTTTTTGTAACATTCTAAAACAAAAGAAATGCATAAAATAGGTTGTGAAGATAGTCGGTTATGGCCAAAGTTTCATGGCAAATGTCAAATATTGTTGATTGTCAACAGGTATACAATTTATGAAATAATGTCGCAACTAGAAAAAAGAAAACAGGTAGAATATTTGTATAAAAAAGGTTTTCGAAACGTTAAAAAATTAAGGCAATTGACTGAACTGGGAAAAAGTGCTGTATATGAGACAACAAAGAGTATAAAAAATGGCATGGATATGAGGCATAGACCAGTTTCAGAAAGACTGCGTAGTATTAAAGGAAACAATTTAAACACTTTATTGGCCTTAGGACGACACAATCCGCGCCTGAGGTTTCGCAAATTGGCTAACATATTTGGAAGTCAACGAAATATAAAAGTATATCCAGAAAATGTCACTGAAAAGACAAGGCTACATATCAAAGAAACAAAAAAAAAGCCCTATAATGACAACTTTACAAAAGGAATGAAGGATAGAATTTTGTCAATGTTTTCAAGAAGATAATTTTAATAATTTCTTTATATCTGATTTCAAAGTGGTAAAAATCACTTAAAAATCCTATCAAAACAACCTGTTACCGTTCAAATTTCCCATCAAAATAATGGTTTGGGGAGCAATACCTCAGAATATCTCAGCGTGGTGCTATGCCTCTCTGTATTGTTGATGGTACCATTAATAGTAGTATTGTGGCATTCTAAACGATTTTCTCCTTGAAACTGCGCATGCTTTATATCAAGAGGGGTGGCGTTTTCAGCAGGATAATGCAAGATGCCATACTTCAGTCTATATTCAAGCTTGGATTCAAGAACACCAAGTGACAACTATTTCACGGCCAGCAGCTTCAACAGACCTTGCTCCCATTGAAAATATATGGGGACTAATGAAGATTGAGGATGAATGAGCAACGCCACGAAATAAAGATGATTTAATTCAATCAGTTTTACAGTCCTGGACTACCATCACCGAAAATTATGGAGGTGATCTAGTTTCGGGTATACCTCCAAATTTAGTCAAGTTTTTACAGTTAAATGGAGGTTGTATAAGTAAATAAGATGGATATTTTGTTATAATTTTCTAATTCAAGAATTAAAAATATATACTAAATAATTACAATTCAGCTTTGTTTTTCCGGATACTTTCTAAATGGACTAAATATAAAGAATGTATTTTATACTGGCAGGAAGACGCAAGTCATTAGCCATTTGCTAGAGCGGTAAACATTTTTTCTCTCTCTCTCTCTATCTCTCCCTATTTATAAACTAAACCTCCTCAAGTTCGCCTTACAATGACTTCTTCTATATTATACTTAAACCTTCTCAGATTTAGTATACACATATTTAATGTTTTCAGAATTTTTTTAAAATTTGTGAAAAACAGATTAACCTTATTTAATATGCATTTTCATTAAGTAAAGACGGATTCAATTAAATATTTAATGTATTGATATCCGCCACTAAAGGGCCATTTGTCAAAGACTACACAGAAAATCAGGACTATCTTAAATAGCTTGAAGATAGAGCTTGTACTTACTAGATTCCTGACTCAGCTTTATGTTTCCAAGAGTGTTATTAACTGCGGAAGCTGAAAACAAATTCAATTTTACCAAGAGTATGATATCTATTATAGACTATATGATATTTTTACAGTACCAAGGTAATCAATGAATATATAAAGGCTCTACATGACTTGTCAGGCGGAGCATTGTCATCATAAGCACCAAAAGCATACGATGAGCTTCAGCTGCACTTTTTTCAAATCAAAACTCATTCAGGAAATAATAAACAACTACATTCATAATAAAAAAATACGCCTTCCAAGCGAAAAAAGAAAGTTACTTTGTTTTCTATGACTTTCAGGAGTAGTAATTTTCTTATTATATTTGAAATGAACTATCACATAGTAATCCCCATACAACTTTGTTAATGACCTAATTGGTAAACTAATGAGTTTATTATTTATAAATTTGAACTTACGCAAAACAGCTGGTCTCCTGCTGAAACCAGAACTTCCTGTTCTTGCAGCTCGGTCATAGTTCCCACTACTACTCATTTTGTTATTATAACTGCTGTAAATTGTTGTTTCATCAGATTGTACCTGAAATTAAATTTGAGTTAAATCCTATACTGCAATAATGTCAAATTTACTCACCGAAGAATTATCAAACCTTGGAAAATCTACTGAAGACGCCGTGTCTTCTTCGTACATACTGTATCTTCCGATTGAGGATATAGTGTCTTCATTATCGCTACTATCCAGTCGCACAGTACTGTTAGTATCATCTAGAAACTGCGAAAAAGGTTGAATATCATTATTGTTTAATACAACTGAAGGTTGAGGACAAAGTCAGAATTTTTCAATCTTGCACTAACAAAAATTTTAACACTAAAACAAACTTGACAATCTAAACTCTGGCAGATGGCTATGCTAATTCTAAATATTTTTGCTCCTATAAAGACAGGTTTGATTCGTTTTCTGTTAGAAGATCAAGCATTAAAAATAATATATTTTTATGTTTAAATTAATAGAAGACTGACAAACGAAAATACCATTTGATATAACAACTGTCTTATTTTAAATATTCATTTCACACTTGACATACGTTCTGAATAAAAAATGACCTCTTACTCAACTCAGGAGTATATATTGTGTTTGTACGTGGGTTTTCTAATGCAAACTCCAGAAAAGCAGCTGGAGAATACGGAAGGAAGCATCCAAATAGGCACCAACCTGCCAACGTGCATTATTCTCAAAACTTTGTGCTTCAAAAAAAGCCGTATGCCCAACTGAATGTAGAATGTGAATGTAGAAAATTAAAAAAAAGGATTTGAAGCTGTTCTTGACAACTCTTCAGTTACCATTCTAGTTAGTAGCTACTAGGTTTCACCAAATTTTGTATGGGGTATCTAAACATAGAAGTGTTGCATCCATTTCATAGACAAAATGTAAAAGCTTTACATGCTTGAGATGACCCACAACGGTTGGAATTTTATCAGTGGTTATTATTGTATAGTGAGCGTCCGCACGAACTATTGTGGTTCACTCCTAATTTTTATTTCCCCAATGAGATCCAGTTTGTTGGATAAAACCGATAATCTTATTTGGGGGTATTTTTTTCAGTTCGCAGTGGGCTATAATAGCCTGACCAAAGACCTTGAATCTGATGGGGCTCACCACTGGGCACTCTGAGACAATGTGCATGGTTGTTTCAGTGTCCTCAAGACACAGCCTGCATTCGTCGTCTTCAGCCAGACTGATTTTGTGCAAATGCCCTTTCAGCCTGCAGTGACCTGACATAATTCCGACAACTGTTCTTAGTTTGGTTCTATCCAGACCTAGCGCTAGGTCAGCCATCTTTTTATTTGAAGCTGTTCCAAGGAACACCTTCGAATGTTTCAGACCAGAAAGGCTCAGCCAGAAAGACTCTTTTCTTCAGTTTATTCTGCCTGTTATCGTCCGCTTAGCCACATCATGTGGTATTCCCAGGAATGGTTCCGGGCCTACCAGAGGCAGCGCAGCTCCAGCAAACGCCAGCCGATCTGCCTCTTCATTACCCAAATAGTTTGAGTGGCTCGGGATACAAACAAGAGTGATTCTGTTATACATACAGAGCCTGTTTGTCGTGTGACAACAGTCTTTTGATGTAGCTGGATTCCAGAGCTTTTAGTACTGACTGACTATCAGTAAATATTTTGATTTTGCCGCGGTCTCAATGGCTTGGTGGTTACTTCAACAACATACACAAAAAATAGATTTATTTCACATGTCATGTGGTCTGATGAGGCTTGTTTCAATAGAGACAGTATAAACAAGAATCATTATTGGTATATCGTATGAGAATTGAGACATCACATTGAAAGTGCTCGTGAAGTTATTGGAGGACAAATTGATACCATTTTTGCTGCATGTAGTCACCCATTATTGCTTCAGGTGCACATAAATCGAACTAATGGTGACCACTTTGAATGAATTCGGCAGTTAAGTTGGATCAATTTTATTGGTGGTTTTTTGGACTTTTAAAAAAAAATGTTGATGAAGATGTTTTCAAAGATAATGTGTTTTTCTGTCAGAGAATATGATTCATCAGAACATTTCAGAAAAAAATTGCCTAATAAAAGTTACAAGATAAGAAAGATATGGATATTTAAATTTGCTAATAATTTTGATTCCTAGTGAAAGATCAAATGTCAACATTCTAAACGAAATCATATGGCAGATATATATTTATCGCACGATGAAGTGAAATATGTTACTCCCGATTTTACGTGAACGAAATAAAGGATTGTTAAAGGACGAAATAAAGGTTGGGGAAAAAAAATCCATTATTTTTGCGCGAACTTCAATACTTTGGATTTGTTCTTTGATTAGGTGCCATTTTAAAGGCTGTTTCATAATGCCTTTCCCATAGAAGTCTTGGTCTTTATTGGAGAAAAACTCTAGTAATCGATTTTCAAAATCTTCTCTTGATGCAAATTTCTTATCATTCAGGAAGGAAGATTATTATTATTTATTTATGGTGGATGCCTTAAAACCTCCCAACCAAGCTCCCGGAATTTCTGGCGAGTCACTACAGACGTGTGGCGTTGTCCAGATGGAACACATCACTTCTTTCCTCTTTTGTTGGTCAATTCTTATCGTCAATCGCTAGCTTCAAACAGACAAGTTGTTGACATTGGAGATACGAATTTAGTGTTTGGCCATATGGAAGAAATTCATAATAAATTATTCCTTTCCAGTCCCACCAAATTCAAAGTAGAACCTTCCTGGTTTGGCAACCATTTGAGCTGCTTCACAATGCTTTGACCACAATATTGTCGTATATGACCAATTCCTCATCCCCAGTCACCATCTGTTTAAGAAATGGGTCGATTTCATTCCGTTTGGCCAAGGCTTCTCAGATGGAAATTCGATCCATCATGTTTTTTAGTGTTAATTGGTGTGGCACCCAAACATCGAGCTTCTTTTGGAATACAGCTTTGAGCAAATGGTTTAAAACTGTTTTATGGTCGATCTTTAGCTCCTGGGCGATGCTATACCTGAAGGGAATCGACGAAACCAAAAATGCTCATAATTAGCTGTTACACTATCGGGACCATAAACACCATTCACAATTCAGCCGGCTGTCTTGCATTTTCGCCGTTATCAAAGAAAAACTGCAAAATGTACCGAATTTTCTCTTCCATTTTTAACACCCTGTAACTCACAACTGAATGGACCAAACATACTACTCTGTCAAGAAAGTACCGGGAATTTTCAATTAAAACAACATTTTTACATTTAATCGTCAAAATTTATTGGGTCGCCTTCAAAATAGGCTCCATTTGCTCCAATACATCTATGCCAACGGCACTTCCAATTATCGAAACATTTTTTATAGGCGCTTTCCGGGATGGACTTTAGCTCTCGCGCCGAATTTTGTTTTATGGCTTCAATCGACTCAAAACGGGTGCCACGAAGGGGCAATTTTAGTTTTGGGAAGAGGAGCCAAATCCGGCGAATACGGTGGTTACTGAAGCACGTTTGTTGAGTTTTTGGCGAGAAAGTCAGTCACAATCGTAGCTCGGTGAGCAGGCGCGTTATCGTCATGCAAAATCCATGAGTTGTTCGCCCACAAATTTGGCCGCTTCTTACGGATACGCTCACGCAAACATTTCATAACGCCTAGGTAATACTCCTTGTTTACCGTCTGACCCTCTGGAACGAATTCGTAGTGCACCACGCCACGGATATCGAAGAAAACAATGAGCATCACCTTCATTTTCGAGCGGCTTTGGCGTGGTTTTTTCGGTTTCGGCTCATTTTTTGCCACCCATTCCGATGATTGCTGGCTTGTTTGCATATCGTACTCGTAGACCCAGGTCTCATCACCAGTTATAATGCGTTCCATGAATGTAGAATCGGAATTACAGCGATCCAGCATGTCGGAAGCAACCTGTTCGCGATGACGTTTTTGAAGCAAATTCAGGTCTTTCGGTACGAGTCGTGCGGCCACCTTTCTCATGCCCAAAATATCAATCAAAATCGTACGTGCGGACTCGTGGGATATCTTAAGATTATGTGCTATCTCTCTCAAGCTGGTACGACGGTTTTCCAGCACCCTTTCCTTAATTTTATCGACGTTATCTTCGATCGAAGCCGTCGATGGGCGACCACTTCACGACCGTCCTTGAAGGCTCTGTACCACCGATATGCACGAGTTTTCGATAGAGCATTATCACCAAAGGCCTTTTGCAACATTTTCAATGCATCGGCACACGAAAATTCATTTGCAACACAAAACTTTAAACAAATTCTTTGCTCAACGTAATCACCCATAGTAAAAATCGGCACGGACTCTGACATCGACTGACTTAATCAGCTGTTGCAAACACACTAGTTGACAGAATGTAAAACAGCAAAAGAATTTTTTTAGTGTGAATTGTGACATTGACAAGCATAAATCTAAAATTGTTTGATCAATATTTTGCTAGCCATCTACCGAAAAAATGATGGATTTCTTTTTCTCCAATCCTTTATTTTATTGATGATTTTTTCAACTTGATTACTTTCAAAGTTTTACATAGGCAATTTTTAATAAAATGTTTTACCACCTTTAAAAATATCCTGTATATGTAATATATTTTTTAGCACTTACCTTGGAAGAAGTCATTATCTCCTTTTCTAGTCCCAATTTCGATTCAGATGGAATATGCTGTCCTGGTATAGGATCAATACCCAAGCCTGGACAACAAGTCTGACATATTATATAACCAGTTCGGATGGCAACTGAACGTGAACAATACACCTGTACATCTGCGCTCTCATGATACTAAAAAAGTAATTTTACATTAAATAATAATGATCAATAAAGATAAATCAACTACACCCAAAACATAAATAAAGCCAGTAAACTGTGGACTTATTCTTGAATTTTGTGAAGGGCTAAGACAACTAGATTTTTTTTCTATTAGACACCAAAGCAGTATTCTTCATTTTTTTTCTACTGCGAAGATGATTCTATTTCTTTTATGAAGAATGAGCAAGGAAAAACGATTTCACAGTGTAATTTAAAGAGTTAAAATTTTGTTTTCAACACTGACAATCACTTCAGTATAATGTTTTTTGATTTATTGATATTTTCAAACAGTAAACCTTTGTGATTGACGAAAAAAATCGAGCTTCTTTATGAATCCAGCTTTGAGTGAATGGTTTTATGATCGGTCTTTAGCTCCTGGGCTGTTCTACAACTACGTCATTTTATCGACAGTTTCGACGACAGGCCTGCCTGTGCAATTCCATTTTTAACATCCTATAACTCACAACTGAATAGACCAAACAAAAAACGCAAAATAATTTTTTTAATGTGAAATGTCACCTTGACAACGAGCATAAATCTGAAATTCTTTGATCGATACTTTACGAGATATCGATCACTACAGCCATCTACTGAAACAATAATGGATTTTTTCTTCGACCTTTTATATTTATTCTTCTACAACATTAGAGCTGTAAAGGTCATGGCAACCGACCATAGAAGAAAAAGGGAAAAACGTCAAAAAGGCTTTTTTTCCGGCAGGGTCTGCAAAGAAAAGGCGGGTATGGGTTGAATATCAAAAGACTGATCTAACTAATAAAGGCATTTTCATTCCATTTTCAATTTTCTTCCTCTCGCAGTAAATAAACTACTAAAACTAAAAACTCTTTCATCAATTGACTACACTAGTACATTATATACTAAAATGAAAACGCTTTATAAATATTACCTCACAAGTCAATCCTCTTGCAAAACTATGCGAGTCTTTTTCAAGTTCAATGAAGGTCAACGATTCGGATGACCAAGGTTCAGTTATGATATTTTTATGCAATAAGCTGAATAAGGTATGCACATTGTACACTGTGAAATTCAACCTTTGATTATAGTATTCACACCAATTGTCAAATACATTTTGCACCAAATTCATATCTTTTTTTCCTGCATATAATATGGGCAACTTGGAAGATCCTTTGTTGGTTTCCTGAAAAATAAATGCTATTGTATACTTCCTTATAAACATTTTTCGGTGCTGTCTGGTGTAGACTAATGTAGGATAATAAACAACACTACACGACACAAAATTACAACAAAAAAAGGATTAGTATCGCTTCCGCATCATTTTGCTAAAGCGCAAATGCAGATATGAAAGATTATGTTTACCCTATAATAAATTTGTTCTACATATAAGAAACCAAGGACTCAAAGTCATAATAAAATAATACATCTTTAGGAATGCATTAAAGTTACGCTGTAAGAGTGTTTTACCTACCATCAGAAAATTTACAACTTCTTCGAAAACTTTACTTGTATTATCTTCTTCATCGTATTCCCAAGGTATCTGATGCGACTTCTCAGAAATTATTCTAGCAGTACCAGAATAACCACTTGGCAGTGGTCCTTCAAAAGAAAAATTTACAATGAAATAACAGAATTTACTTTTTCAATTCCATTGTTTATTCCCAGTGATTGGAAATATGGTTGAATATGAATCATCATTCAATTTCAAAACTAAATATCTTTATACATGTGTGATGAGTTTTGTCCATATTGAAATGTTTTATTTAAACTCTGTGAAGCTCAAGGGAAAATTTTTTTTTGACAAATCAAAAAACTCCAAGTACAAAATATTTCACAAGATGTCTTCTATTATAGCCAACAGTAAAAAATACAAAACTGACACAGAAAGGGGGAAATATTTGCACAACACTTCAAACGGGAATTCCAATACAAGGACATTAACCTAAAAAATATATAGGAGACGGTATTTTAATTTCCACAAAAATGTTTATATACAACAATTGTTTCACCACGATGTGGCTTCTTCATGTATTTACATTCTACTGACTGATGGTGTTCAGTGTAACTGAGATTAAATACATTATTAGGTACGTAACAAGATAATGGAAGAACAAGTCAGAAAAACTCAAGGTGTTTATTGGAGTTTGCCGCTAAAAAATGCCATTAGGGAAAGATATTCAGTAACGGAGCCAACATCTGTTTGTTTGTTCAAAAGGATTTTACAGGCATTGTACCTGTTGATTTCAAGAAATTCTAAAAGTGTTAATCTGGAACTTTTGCTTTCGACGTGGATAATTTCATAGTTATTGTTGAAATTATGCCTGAATTCCTTAAGATGATTAGCATATGTCAAATGTACGGAATCAGATATATAACTCCTTTAGTGTTATTGGATTCTTTTCTTGAATGATCATTCAAAAAACGAGGGTATTGGTTGAATGTCAAAAGACAGATCTAACTAATAAAAGAATTTTCATTCCACTATTTCCAATTTTGTTCCTCTCACACTAAATGAAGTACTAAAAAATCTTTCATCAATCAACAACACTAGTACATTATATAATAAAATGAAATCACTATATGAATACTACCTCTCGTAATTAACTGCACTACAATACACTACAGTATTGGAAACATAAACCATTCACAACTTCTGTTGCCTGGCTTGCATTTTCACCTTCATCAAAGAAAAATTGTAAAATGTACCGAATTTTTCTTTGTTATTTTTAACATCCTGTAACTCACAACTGAATGGATCCAACAAGAAACATCAAAAGACTTTTTTTAGGGTGTAATTTCACCTTGACAATGAGCATAATTCTGAGATTGTTTGATAGATACTTTGCAAAATACCAATCAGCCATCTACCGAAAATATAATGGATGTCTTTTTCTCTTATTATAAAAGGTTATAATGAGGATGTACGAATGGTGTCTGAATAATCAAATTACACAGAGCAAAACAGGTCAGCGAAAGGATCGAGGCGTTTAGGCCGATAATATTAGCATCGGCCGCTCATTCTCCTGACTTGGCTACATTACTATTCACAACGCTGAGCAACGGCTCAATTTATATGAGAATATACGGAAATGGCTTCAAAAGAAGAACTCATTTTGGAGTGACATTAATAAACTGCCAGAGAGGTGGAGAAAAATGTAATTTCTGCAAAAAATTCCGGTTTCATACTCCACACCTGGTGTAAATCTAATTATGACCTTCTAATGACCTCTCAAATTTAATCGATTCAGCATTTAATCCAATGATCTTCCTTTGAACCTCACCTGGACACACTAGTGCATGATACACATCTGTAGATACTCCATCTTTCAGGGTAAAATTACTAATACCAATTTCACATGGATAATGTTTCCCCAAGTCAGTATGGTAACAGAAACTATTGACATGAATTATATAGAAACGACAACTGGACAAATCTGAAAAAAAAATTAAGAAATAAGTGGATAAAACTTGATCACCAATAACAAAATTCAGTTTACGTCAAAAAAAATTGGTTTATACTAGACAGACCAATATATCGATATCTCCATCTATACAGGATGTCCGAGCACTACGTAACTCTTTCTCAGGTTTGAATAAAGTAAATAAAGACGAGTAAGGAATGCTTTAATTTTTTTTCCTACAATGCCCCCTGCAAAGATATGTGCCTCCAAATGGTACTCCCATAATTCAGGTTTTTTGTGATAACTTCCGAACGACTCAACCGTTTCTAGTAATTTTTTAAACTTTAATCAATGAAAATATCAGTAATGATTTGTTTCAACATCTTCCTCACAACTTTTCAAGACCGCCAAGGATGGACTGACCCTAGCACTTAATGGTCAGAAACTTTTTTTTAATGGTTGAAGATATCAGCGAAATTCCTCCATTTACGTATTTTATAATTAATTCGGCAAAAAAAAATTTATATAGGTACAACATCGAAAATATTTTCGAGTTACAAGAATTTTCATGATTTAGTATTAAAATATTTTTTCATGAATATTGCAAACTGTTTATTGTTGCTAAAACATCTCTTTCTATGATTGTTCATTTTTCTGAAACTTCAATTGACAAAATGCACACAGTTTTCATTCAAATTTATTCCAATTTTTTATTACAAAAAATTATCATGAATAATTTCACTACAGAAGAATATGCTGCTGATAGCATTTAATGTACAGGCGTGTGTTCCGTACGATCGAGTAAGCCCGAAGAGGACCGCCCTTCTACCCACGAGGACCAAAGGACGACAGAGAGGAGTACGAGTCGAACAATCACTCAATGCAGTCAGAATTCACAAGTTTTATCTGAATCAATTAATACGTTATTATTGTCAAATCAGTTTTTGAATAAACACTTACTTCTATGAAGTCTTCTAATTAAATCAAGAAATACAAACAGTGTACATTTTGTAATGCTGTTAGGGCGAAGTTTGCCAAGTAAAAATACATTCAAGGCTGTGGATTGAAAACTTCGAAAAATTACTAAATGATTCCATAACAGTTCAGATTGTGATTTCATGGGAAGCACATGTCAGTGAATTTGATCAGTGTGATATTTCGGAAACGCGATAAATTAAAATTTCGCGATCAAACTCATACGGTGCCACAGATTTCGAGAAATTTTTCTCAAAAATGATTTCGGAGGAAAAAAGTTCAGAAGAATCTACAGACGATCCATCGTTCAAGAAACCTTCTAATAGGAAACGTAAGAAGAAAGGATTATCTAAAAACAAAAACAAAAAAGTCAACGATAACAAAACTCCCGAGACAGAAATTAGCCAACCGCATCTGGAACCACAAAAAAACAACCAAGATAACAGTATCGCTATGGAAACAGACATCCCATCTCATTCTTCCACACAAAACATTTCAACTACTAAAGGAACCCATACACAGCAGGACAAAACTGAAGTACAACCACAAACAAATCCCAACAACAAGACTACCTTTAGGAATTATTCAGCAAGAATGAACGAAATAAACAAAACGGAATACAAACAACTATTTTATCTAACAGCAAATGAAAACTTAATAACAGACAGAATTAAAATGGCAGATGAATGGAACAAGAAATTTATAGAATCTACAGATATTGTGATAAAAACCAAAATCGGCTATCTTATCAAATCCAACAATGAGAAAGAAAAAATCGTTAATGCTTTAGAAGAAATGAAAACCCAGAAAATCATCACCCAATTTAAACAGACAATACCTTACATCCAAGGAAAGGAAAGACTAGAACCACAGCAAACTTTCTCAGTAGTAATAACCGGAGTGGAAAAATCTATCCAAGATGAAGAAATTAGTGAACATCTTAATAAATTGAATTTGAAGCACAGATTTTGCCGAAGAATTATATCTAGGAATTACAATACGCCCACAACTTACATAAGAATTATCACAGGAGAAGCTACAACATCCGAAAGATTACTCAATGAGGGAATGTTCTTCAAAAATAGGCACTATCTAGTTTATGCAAGTCATCCTCCTGAACCCATACCAATTCCATGCAACAAGTGCCAACAATTCGATCATATAACGGAAAACTGCACTCAACAAGCAAAATGCAACAAATGCCAAGGCGCCCACAAAACATCACAGTGCAGAACTAATCTACCACCTAAGTGCAGTGCCTGCGGTTCTGAAGAACATCAGGCATGGTCAGGCAAATGTCCAAAACATCCTAAAAAACCCATCGAAGGTATTCCGAATGCAACCATAAGACGTCTTAATAAAATGACCAGGGAAATAGAAGACTTACATAAGAAGAATAACAGAATACATGCACCTATAACTATACACGACGAAATTGTAAATACCTATATGAGAAAACTGAACAAGCCCAAATACACAAACAGGGAGGAACTACTGCAGAAACTAAAGAGAAGATTCCTGACACAATTTAAAGTTGATACAACTGCAGTTTTTTCAGGAAACCGAGTATATATCCTCATGTTCGATGTGGAAGATCAGAATGAACCGTCACCAACAGAACCTATCGACAACAATATTAACCGCCAAGTTCAACTCTAAAATTAAAATTCTCTACAACAATATCAATAGTTATCTACCAAAAAAATATTTGATCAACAACTTCATTGAAGAGAATGAGATACAATTAGCCATGTTCGTAGAAGCCAAAACCAAAAAGGAACACAACATCTCCTACAGAGATTGGGATATTATACATAGGCTAGGACATACAATTATCAATACACGAGGCGGGAGTATAGTACAGTGCCACCCCAACCTGAAAATGGGTAAGGACAATTCACCTCGTATTAATAACAACCTCAATGAAGCAACACATTTCACAATCCCTTTTAAAGATGACAAACTGCACATCATTTTGATATATATACACCCTCATTCCAAAATCGACGAAACTATATTCACAAAAGCAGCCTTATATAAATATTCTATAATCATTGGCGACTTCAATCCCAATCGAACAAAAAATAGACAAATTAACAAATTTCTCCAGAGCGGTTCCTTCAAAAAATATATGACACCTCCAACATTCTTGATGGATAATAACCCTGATAGTACTCCTGATTTGTTGATATACTCCACAAATTTAGAAAGTAACATCACAGATATAGAGCTTGTGCCTGACCTGGGTTCCGATCACCTAGGAATGGTTATTACATTGGACATGAATACACAGCCAAAAGAAACTCAAAAGAAAAAAACGTTTCAATTCGACAAATGCAAGGTCAATAAAGTGAATGAGGAGATGGCCAAGTTCATTCACTCTCATAGAAAATCAAATATGGACGAGGACTACATCACAGCATTCAATAATAGACTATCTGAATGTATTCGAAAATATACACCTACTGTAACACATCACCCATTCCTTCATGAATTACCACCCTTCATAATTTCAATGATCAAGAACAAACGGAAAATGTACAGAGAATATCGCCGCTCCCACAACCCACATGTTAAAACCCAAATAAATGAATATAACTCTGCTATTCATAAAATGATCCAGCAGTATAGAATCCATAGATGGAATGAAGCCTGCAAATCAATTAGCAAAACCAAAGGAAGAACATTTTATCAGCAAATCAAAAAGCTTTCCAAGTACAAACAATTCCATAAGATTCCCACTATCATAGAAAACAATAAAGAATATAAGACAGATTCCGAAAAGGCAGAAATATTTGCAGAGCACTACAAACAAGTATTTCAATATGGCAAGGATAGGAATTTTGACGTTGAAACAGAGACAATGGTTGAGGGCTGGTACAGGGAATTTTTTAACAACCCACCTGTGAACACTGGTGACAGACAGGAAGATCGTTCCAGACGAGACTCAGGGAACATGAAAAATGCTATTGTAACAAAAAGGGAAATTCAACCTACGCAGAGCACCTTCTAGACACAGGACATAGTTTTAATAGTAACTTTGAAATTTTACACTTAGAAAACAAAAGCTTTAGATTAAACTTATTAGAAACTTTAGAAATTAATAGATATCACAAAAGAAAAATATTATTGAATGACCAAACTGAATTAAGTAACTCCCCTTTGTTGAATCTTTTTTGAACCATTTTTCAGTTTCCCAAAAGTATTGTAAAACTCTCTTCACCCCCTCTTCTATTTTTGTTATATCCATGTACTATAAAATGAAGTTCTTGTTCACGGTATACTCAGTATCTTGTAATACTCACCTGAAGAAGTCATGGTATGACGTAACGATCGTAGTGTCAATAAAATATTAGCGGAAATGAGAATATTGTTTTTATTCATATTTTCAAGATGAATTTCCGTCAAGTAAAGACCGAAACAATCATAGATAATCACAGAAAGAGAAATTTTAGTAACCACAGCAACAATAAACAATTTGCAATATTCATGAAAAAATATTTCAATATTAAATCATAAAAATTCTCGAAAACGGTGAATTTTTCTATGTTGCAGTCTACCTTTTTTTGCGGTAAAATACATAAATGGAGTAATTTTCCGATATCTTCAACCAAAAAGAGTTGGCTATTAAGTAGGTCAGTCCATCTCTGGCGGTCTTGAAAACTTGTGAGGAAGGTGTTAGAAACAAATCATTACTGATATTTTCTTTGGCTCAAATTCAAAAAATTACAGAATTGGTTGAGTCATTTGGAAGTTATCACAAACTGAATTATGGGAGTACCACTTAGAAGCACATATCTTCTCGGGGGGCCTTGTAGGAAAAAAAATTAAAGCATTCGTGTTTGTATAATTTATTCACACACCTGAGAAAGAGTAAGTTTTCAGACCTAATCATTTCAGAAATAGAACCTGACAAGCCATAATACTCAATAAAGTATAATCAACATTTTTCTTTATTTAATATGGCTTCACACCATATAAAACTAGTATTCAGAAAAAAATTAACTTATGATAGTATTTTAAAAAGGAAATTACTTACTGTTATATTTTTTAGCCATTGTCACTTCAGACGAAATGTCTTCAATCATTTTTTGTTCAAATAAAGCTTCATTATTAATTATGACTTCAATCGGTCCCAAAGGTTTATTAGCCGATTTTGTTTCTTTCTTAGAGGAATAACTTTTTTTTTCAGCATCAGTCATGGTCTGAAATGCAAAATTTTTATTTGAATTTATGTATTCTTCAATTGTAGTAGTGGAGAACTCCTCTTTATGTAATTTCAAAAAACATTTAATGAACAATTCGAACAGACAATATTTAAGTTTACAATCAGATTCAAAGATTAAAATTATTAATCATAATAATAACAGGAATTTATGGCTCATAGCAACAGGTCATCAACCCTTGATCTTTCAGTCCATTTGTGATTAAGATTTTTCAACATTCAAAAAAAAAACAATAAAACATGGAGATACTTTTGATACTACAGATAATTCAAATAGAAAATGCTCTAACCTCAAAAAATACAAGAGATTTTATTGTTAATTGTTTTGTATATAATGTATTTCATAAACTTAAACTCTAAACAAAATTTTCATATCTTTCCGGAGTTACAAATAAAAGTTATTGATAGTGAAAGCATATTAATTCATTATATACTAACCCTCCATATTGCATCAGCTCTTTGCATGGCATCTTGCTGCGATTCGATTTTATTTTCTCGTTTATACTCCAGAAAAAAGGTCCAAAATGCATTCTTTTTTGGCATTGTAAAGCTGAAAAAAATTGCAACACATTCATTTAACTTCTGAATACTCCAAGATCTTTATTATAAGCTACTTAGAGAATTTTTTATTGTCTCTGTCTTTACTTGACAGAAATTCATCTTCAATATAAGAAAAACAAATATTAATTTCCGCCATTTTATTGATTTACATGACAATTGTTTCGTCATCCCATGACTTCATCAGGTGTGTATTAAAACTAAGGTATACAATGCAAAACATGACCTTAAATACACAGCTCGGGTACAAAAAATAGAGGGGTGGCAAGAGGTAGTTTACAATCAATGAAAAATGTTAAGTAGAGGGGATCTGTTTGAATCTATTTGATCATTCAATAACTACTTAGAGAGTTAGAAAATATAAAATGTATCACTAAAGATTTATGTTCCCTAAAATAAAATCAAAATCAAATCAAGTTGGATAAACATGTTAATATAATTTCCTTGCAATTGTTTAGACTCAGCACTCGGTAGCAATACCTACAAAAGATTCTCTGGACGTGGATATACCTGTTTGATCTTTGATGCCTGAAATTCTCGATTGTTTTTAATACTTGTGCAGTACTTCCCAAATTGTAATAATGTATTCCTGTCCTCAAGTAAGTGAGTAGAAATAAAGCTTTGGAAGATCCAAATTGCCTCAGCATTTTTTAAATATCATGAATTTAAAAGGTGTTTCATGTTAATCCTTTTTTCAACTGAATATAATTATCGATCAACGAAAAATGTTAACTTAATATGTTGTTAAGGGCATTTTGAGGCCGTATGTTAGTTTTAGTATGCATGTAATACCTGTTCAGGGCAGATGCATGTATATTTGGAGAGTAAAGCGGATTATAAAAAGATAGATCATCATTAGAATTATTGTAGATTCGAATAATTAATACCATAGACGTATTATCTTAGATAATATAATAATAATAATAAGACTATGATTAATACTCACAATATTAAATTGTGTTAAAGCTTTGGACAGCTGCCTTTTATAAAAAGAATACTAATTATTTCTCATGCATAAACTATAACAGTTTAACTGTAATATTTCTTGATTTTCTTGCAATTCTAGCAAACATCAAAACACAGATTAACAAATAGTCATAGAAAAACTCGGTAGGTAGAAGTGTAGGTGTAGATAGTAGATACGGCATTCGCCTAACCCACCTAAAATTAGATTTTTAGTTGATGCACCAGTCAATAGATGGCGCCATGGCCTTGTTGTTCTATGCATCAATACCATAGACGTATTAAAATTAGGATAATAAGTCTACGATCAAAACACAACACCGGAAAAACAGTAACTTTAAGTCTAATTATCAATGTTTCCACCGTTGCCGAACTTCCGAATGGAATATCGGCAGAAACTACTATTCAAAATCCGTAGATGTAGAGGGAAAATTAGAATAAAGTAATAAATTATCATTCAATTTGAAAACTAAACTCGAATCTCTGTATATTCAGTTAATAGAAGTGATAGAAAACAAACTAATTTCTTGATATTAAGATTGTTTAAACAATGATAATTATAGTCTAATTATTTGACTTATCTCGTTTTCTGAAATTTTATTATTTTAATATGATCACGAAAAACTGAATTGAAACAACTATCTCACATACAAAATACAAAAAAATAAAACAGAATTCCTAAAATATTACATTTTCTTGAAGATTTAATTAATAGGTATGTAAAATAATACATTTCTTGAATTTTTTTGTGGTCTAAAATATAAGTTTTGCTAATGAAGGCTAAATATTCAAGTATATAATAATTATTAATGAAGGGTAAATAGCTGGAACACTACCATATATAAACGTGAAATAAGTTTGTGGCTTTTTTAATAGCGATATGCATGAAACTAATTCAACTAGAGAAAACTGTATTACCTAGTCTTCAGAGAACTGTGTTACCAGTGCTTATAGAAAACTGCATTGTCGACGTTTGGCGCGAATATTTAAATTATCTTCTTTCAGATTTTCCTAGGGAAACCATCTGTTGAATAGCTTCGGATTTCTCTTGGAAAAAAATGTCTAGGACTGGTTAGATCTTCATACCCATGTAAACAATATTTTTTAGTATATCCCATTTTCAAGTTATGTATAACTATTGAACATAATATCTGAAAATACACTAGTTCACAATCTCCAGCACCGTAGTGGATATATTCTACCGCTACGCTACTGAGGTGCGAAATACCACTTGTAATAATACCACTAATACTTTGAGAAACAGAATAAAATAAGAAATTACTTCGGTTTCACTTTTTATTACTGAAAAAACAATGACTCGAGTTTCGTAGTTTTACTACATTTTCAAACTGCATAAAGAAATTATATTTCAACGGTTATATATTTATTGAAGCCTTCGGCTTGTGCAAGACTTCCAAAAGTGGGGTATGCCAAAGGTCCATCAGCTCGTTCATGAGGTTTATTGTCAAATCGTGCTTATTCTTGAATTAACTATCACAAAGTAATCGATTACTCCATCCGAATGATTAAAATATTCTTAATTCAAAGGTACGAACGATGAGAAATGCAGATAAGTCACTATCGTTCGCAGTCTAAAGATGCGCATGATCTTGAAAAATGTGAGCAGTTAAGATTTGAGCCGCTGATACCATGTTGCAGTCCTAGTTCACGACATTTTTTAAAACTTCTCTTTAAACAGTGCCTACGTGTTGAGTAGGATATTTAGAAGTCATCCATACTTTTTAAATTAGTGTTCTTTCGAATTAAGACGTACTTTGAAAATTACTACGCATGTGATATTTATCTATGATGTCTATGACCACAGATTAATGATTATCCGAAATCTGTGATTATGAATCTTTTTTCATCAAACAAAAACCATTAAAATATATTTTTTCTTATCTGTGTCATTATTGCATTTCCCTCATCAATCAAATTTTCAAATTTTCTTCACATATTTGAGATTTTATACATAATTTTAGTAGATGAGATTATTATGGTAGGGCCATATTCTATGAAATTTTTAAACATTTTATATATATATCTATGGTTATCACGTTCTTTTCCAATGTTATGCATTGTGCAGGTTAAAGTTATCCTCTTTTAAAGTTATTCAGCAAAAGTGATCGGACAACTTCCAAAATGGTAAATATTCTCAAAAATCTCTCTATATTTTTCATTTCTTAATAGATATTCATTAAGTGATTTATTCGGAAACTATTTTGTATTATGTATTTTTCTACGTTTATTCATTTTGACGGAACTCTTCCTCTGTTAATAAATATATTTTTTAGGGAAAAGTTAAATGTTCCGAATTGCGGACGAAGGATAAGAAGGAGCTGACGAGGCAACTCGATGAGTTGAAAAAAGAACTAACAAGTCTTAGGGTCGCTAAGGTTACTGGAGGTGCCCCTTCTAAGTTATCCAAAATGTAAGTTATCACTTTAGTTTTTTGTTATTGAGAAAGTGTTTGTTTTAGGTGTAACAGAACTTTTGTTCTATACGTATGATAGGGAAAGTATCGTTAGGGTTGTACATTTATGTGACAAGATTAACATTACAGTCCTTTTTTGCAATTATTGCTATAATAATTAATTTACTGATGTTGTAATTTTGTTCTAGCCGAGTGGTAAGGAAAGCTATCGCTAGGGTATATATTGTTATGCATCAGAAACAAAAAGAAAATTTGAGAAAACTATATAAGAACAAAAAGTTCAAGCCATTGGACTTGAGACCCAAGAAGACCAGGGCTATCAGACGTGCATTGACAAAGCATCAAGCAGCCATTAAGTCTCCCAAGGAAATCAGAAAAATGTCTGCTTTCCCACCCAGGATGTTTGCACTTAAAGCGTAGAATGTAATTTAAAAAATATAAATTTTCTTTAAGTACTAGTAATTTTATTTATCAATTATTTAATATCTTTTAATTTCATAACCAATTACTGCTGTAATTAGAAAGTCTCCTAGCATTTTTATCGTTGGTCATGATATCCTTCGATTGCAACTAATCTGATAAGATTTGATGAAATTTAATGTGTCCTGAAGTAAACAATTGGCATGTTCAGTATTGTGTTTAAGAATCCTGAAAGTGATCAAAATCATGCGAAAGCACTGACCGTAGATTTCTGTTTGTCCTAGTGCTAATTTCTCTGAAGACAGATCAGATTCTGCCACACGCAATGTAGCACTTCAGTCAAACTCTGATCCATATTCTCTCTATGCTTAATTGAAGAGTTGAATTTTTTTTTTCTAAAAACTTTCAGACTACTCTGATTTTTTTTTGAAAATCGGGTTAATAAAATACCAATGCACCAATATTTTATAAATACTGATCTACATATTTCATACATCCAAAAATAATTTAAATATTCCAATTATTAGTGGATATTCTTATTTTATTGACACTGTAACTTTCAAAATTACAGGAAGATTTCTCCTACCAAGTATTAAACTTTATATCATGATATTCAATCCAAAATATTTGTTGAGGTAAATGAATTTCTGTCCACACAATGATAGATATAAATATGTATTAATTTTAGACTTATCTACAAAGAATAGATTTTATTGAATAATTCGAATACTAATATAGAAGTTTTATAAAGCTTAAAATATTATTAAAACATGAATAATATGCAAAACAATTTGGTATATAATACTTTTCTTGAATATTTGGTATTGAAGATAAAATAATTAGGAATGTAAACAAATTCGTATAAGATTAAACCTAAGATATTATTTTGAAAATTTCCTACTTTTGCCACTGATATCGCTGATACGAAGTTGTTTCTTGAATTCCTTGTATTTATTCTGAGCATCGACGAATTCTCCAAAGAGATTAAAATGATGTACTGGTGTTTTTTTTCTGGTTCTGCCACTGCAATTATCTTTACACCTTGAAAAGTAAACGGTGAGAAACACGTAAAGAGCATCCAGTAAGAAATTTTAATAATTATATTGGCGATTTTTACCTTTCGTCAAGCATTAATTTCAAACTAGGAATGCAATCCAATCTGGCTTTTAAAGTATGGAAAGCCTCACTTTGCGGCAGCAACATCAAGAGACCATATAGGGCCTTTATTAAGTTTTGGTCACAAGGTACATTTAATAGTTCCAATCTTAAAACTGAAAACAATATTTAATATTTTAAATGTAAAATTGAGATTTATTCTATTATATGCCTATTAATAGTAAAAATTATAGGCATTCAATTGTGTTCCATTTTTAAGTTCAGTTTATAATTTGGATTTAAATAAACATATATCACTACTTTCACAAAAATATCTCGTTTTTCTCTTAATTTAAAATGAAACCTCTTGAAAGACTATAATAAAAACGGAAAATTTTCATCTTCGATAAGGAACTACCACTCCAATGAAGCAGAATTCATCTTTCAGTTCTTATTACCTGGAAATTTGTATTGTATTCACGTTTGGTACTTACATGCGAAAATGGGCGATTCAATTAATTGGACGAATTTGTCTATTTCCGTTAGGAAGTTCACTGTAACCTCCATATCGCCTCTAGAATATTTGTTAAGGGCAAATATTTGATAAACAATGGTGTAAAACGAGCCAAAAATACCGTATGCTTTTTTATTATATAGCAAATATATTAAGTTATTCAAAGACACAAAATATTCATTTATTACAAATTTCTGTCCCAACATAAAGTGAGACTTATTCTCCAGGCTTGGCTCTGTCTGATTATCATCTATTCGCATTATTGAAACATCCTCTCTGAATAAACTTTCAGTTCATACGAAATTGGCTCGATAACTGGTTTGCTTCAAAAGAATAGTTGTTTTGGGGTTGTATTCATCAACCGCTGGAGAGGAGAGAAAAATGTAAAAGTAGCCCTGGAAATTATTTTGAATAAAATATTTTTTATCATTTTCAAACAACAGACTTGTAATTTTTATAAAAAAATTCTGGTTACATACTTCTAGAGTTGGTATAGTTTTATGTGATAGAAATTTTTTGTGACAGATCTCATTATTAATTATTTCTGTTTATAAGGAGTGTTCTGCCAATCTGGCACATAAACATACGATCATTAACGGTACCTGGGACTCATAAGTGTTTAATTTTTAATATGGTTGTCAACTGACGTTTTTCGGATTTTGCCTAATGGTAAAAAAAGTAGAAATTGAAAAAAGTTGATCCTGGAACCTTGAAGTGATACACAATGAGACCAGACTTTCATGTTGAAACTTCGACTAGCTGGGCAATAACTGGCAAAAAAATGCTTACAAAGGCAACTGAATTTAGTTTGTCTACAGATTCTCCATTAGTAAGTCCAATGAAAACATTTTTTGCTCAAAATCAGAAAAATTACAAACACTTCAACCAAATGATATGTGCTCAGATAAGAGAGCGTAAAAAGGATACAAGAGTTTGATTATATTACAGGCACATTCAAAATGTTGAGTTAGAAAACAAAGGGCAATTGTTGCTGCTGCATTGAAACGCCATGTTCTGTACAAACAAACGAATATAACGAAGTTTTCCTGAAAAATAGATTTTTAAATGTCAAGAATACATTTCAATAATTTATTACCTGTTTTTGGTAGGAATACTTTAATCTTTCACGAAGCTCGTACAATTCTGAGGAAGTTAACAATATCATACTTAAATGTTCTACCATCAGAGATACAAATACCAGATCAGTTTCATTTTGAAGAATTTCTGCTAATGCCAAGTAGATGGTTTCAGCTTTCAATAGCAGACAAAGTTGTCTGGAAATAGCAATAACTATTAATGAATATTTAGAGTGACAAGAAACTAAAACATTTGATTTCTAACCTGATGACAAAGGATCCCCTTTCGTTCAGAAATTCGCTATTCATCTTGAATGAATTCAATAAACTTGAAATGAATTTTGTGAAATATGGAACTTCACTTGGTTCATCTGAAAAAAACTATTCATATAATTCAAAATATTTAATGAAAAGGGTTATAGTTCATTAATGGATCAATTAACTAAATTGTCAAACTGATAAATCAATAAAAATCTAAAGCTAATAATGATAGACAGTAAATTTTGGAAACAAAAAATTTAAAAATCAAGAAAATGAAAAACTGTATATTTCTGTTATGTACTTTGAAAATCAGCAAGAAACATTTTCTATTTGCCAAAAACTAACACTTGAATTTGTAAAGTCATCACTTTAATGAATTGTGTCACAAATGTCCTGTTTTTTTTTACATCTCACCTTTAACAGTAGTGGACAAATCTCTCTTACTACTAAGATTTTCATGATTATCTTTGCAGGAATCATTCTTTTCATGATAATCCAATTTAAGATCCATCTTTTCTGGCGTTTTTTGATTTGAATCTGTAAGAGAGGGAACAACCTCTAATGAAAGAATATGCAACTCTAATCTATCTATTATTTAACATTCATGAGATGAGAAAAATCTACAGTTGGCGCTAATTTAAAAAATTCTTTATACAAAAACATTTCTTTTGAATACGGTTCATTGGAGGTTTAACAATTTTATCCCACATCTTGATAATTTGTTCGAAATCAAATTGTGTAACTCCCCTATTAGATCCGTTTCCGAAAAAATTAGTGGGTGCAAATGGTGTTTAACTTGGTAAGACTGTATTCGAGATATATTTGATCCGTGTCGTTAAAAGTAGGATCCACGCCTAGGACTCAGCTTATGTGAAACGATTAGAAATTGTATTGTAGTTCAAATCAGACTTATTTCAGCTAATTTCTTACCTACGGTTACACAGTGTATTTTCTCACTATTTTCTATTTATATTCTCTGTATTTCACTATCATTCGTACAGGTTTTGTGTTTCATTACTCTGCTCACTCATCTTTCCTTAATTTAATGTTTTACATTCCTTTCATTTCAAGTAACATGAACCAATTAAAGTTTATTCACTAATTTGTATTCCACTCCATCATGTAGGATTGCTTGTTAATGACATTTTAATGTTATATACAAATTTTTCTTAAAATAATTGACACTAACAGATATTCTATTAATATAGATCAATCAGATGTACTTTTGTGAGGCGAGGTCTTTTATAATGGAATGAACATAAGTTAAATATTATTTTATCTATAAGGGTTGGGTTGAAACAATTTTTTAATTATACTACATTCTTACGAAAAATTCCACGAGTTCATAGGTACTTTTAATAATGGATTAAACTATAATAAGTTGACATTTTTGTTAAAAGGAAAGGTTGGAAATTTAATGTATAGTGATATCTGTGTGGATAGCTTAATGAAATACACTAAATTCATGTGAACAAGTTGACCTAGTGATAGTTATTAGGTCATAAAAGACCTCAATAAAAACGGTTAATCTAACTCTAACTTTGCTGTGTGATTAATGATAAGAAATCAAGATAAATATCTGCTTCATGCCAAATAAATCATAGTGCAAAAAGAATTACCATCATTCCTAGTAGTTACATTGGCTTCACCCCAGAACTCCTTCAAGAAATTCCATTCAACAGAATCTGAAAGATTATACATGAACAGGAATCAAAGTAAAAAGATCACAATAATCGACTGAAATAGTGCACTCACCAATTTCATTCTGTACGCTTTCCAGGTATGGAGATACAATTTCAGCAATAACTACAAGGCACTGTTGGACCACTTCAACGGACTGGTCGAGAAGTGTTCGTTGCAATGCTGGAAACAAAACTTCGAGATGAGGCGCCACCTATGAAAGAGATCAACCTTCCTTAACACAAGAAGCAATAACGAAATAAAAGTACCCAACATTAAATGCAATGGTTCATAAGAACCCAGCAAATTTCACAAAGAAATTTATTATTTCTCATTCAAAATGTATCTAATTTAACAAATTTGTATTAATTTGGGTTTTTGTATCAGTTTGATATAAATTTTGTAATATATTTCTTCTTGAAGAAATACAGACTTAAAATACTGCCTAGAACTGGATGCCAATGTAATACAAGGTGTACCAATAGTGTCTGAATATCTTTAAGAGTTGTGCCAGTATCTCTTAAGTATTAGGGACAGGAAGAATATAAGAGTACAATATACAAACCTGTTCTGGCATTTTCAAGTACAAGTCATAAATCCATTTTAGAACTGCAACTTTGGTTTGTATAGAATTATGACTTAAGAACTGGGTGAGTACATTGACTACTGTTGTCAAATCTATATTTTCCTTGTCACCAGCTTCTGAAAAAGTAAAATGAAATTCAATTTAATGACTGAATTGGATCGAATTCTTGGATGTGAACTTTTTTTTTTTAATTTATCGTTAAAAATATTATTTTCTGGAACACAATACATATACTATAATATAAGATTAAGCTCGAAGTTGAAGACATGTAAAATATTTAGCATTTTTTATTAATATTTAGATTATGAATAAAAATTTAGAAAAATGAGGAAAATAATTTTTGACAGTGAATTCCCAAATATAGTTGACGCCGCCAATGCAATGCCACTTTTGTTTTTCGATAGTACCAATCTTCAAAAGATATGTGTAAAAATTTTACGATATTCGGTCCAGTCGTTGTTGGGATATTGACGGTTAAGTGACGCTACACATTTGTTTTTATTTAAATGATGAATAAAACAAATTTCTTCAAACACTTTTTTTGATAAAAAAAATTCCCTTCATGCCCAACAATGGCTTGAAAAGGTTTACCGACAAAAGTGCCCAACAAAAACAGCCATTTGAGGATGGTGTTCAACATGGTGGAACAACCACTGAAAACATCCAAAAAATTTTGAAAATTGTTGTCAGATCGTAAAGTTGCAAAAGATAAATCCTAAAGATATCAAAAGGTACCGTTTTAAAAAATGTGCCTGAAAATTTGGGGATGAAAAAACTTTTTTCCAAGTGGGTGCTGCTTTTGCTCACAGAGGAACAAAAACATCAAGGAATTGATGATTTGAAGGATATTTTGTCTGGGTACATAAAAATGGATGAAACATGGATTCGACACTATATGTCGGAGTCGAAAAAAGCGTCCGCGGAGTGGAAAGGAGAGTTAAATTTTATTGAAATATTTTTAACCTTCGCGTTCCCATACTTTGGTTTTATTTCCTATATCCAATCCAAAGAATTGAAAGTATCCACAAGTTTTTCATTACCTAACTCTAGTCTGGTTGATTCAGCACCCTTGGAATCTTCTCCTTGCAAAGATAAAAGCTTCATCAAAGTGTAGTTGATTGCAGTTGCTGTTTCCTTTATGTCTGTCACTGTATTAAGGAAAACAAAAGCATGCATTAAAAAAAAAATAACTGAAATAATTATTACAATTGTTAAAACAAAATTAACTAAAACTATATATTATGAAACTCTTGCACATTTTTTCAGATTAAAAGAAATTAAAAATTCTTCAATATATTGAAGGATAATGATGTTAGTTTTCGATTAGTATCTTTCAAGGGAGATCATAACTCTAACAAAGTGTAAGTTTTTCTGATATCAAAATGTGTTTAGTTCAATGGCCAACATTTTTTCAATAAATAATCAATACTAAATTTATTTCTAAGTAGAACAAGAGAAGTTCATAAAAAATGGTCATAAATTCATGACTTTTAATTGGTGAAGGTTTTTATACATTTAAAATAATAATATAGTGAATATTTCTAACATTTCTAATAATGCTAATTTTGTAAAAATTTTCAGAATACTCTAATTTTCTTGATTGTTTCGGTCTCTACTTGACGGAAATTCATCGTAAATGATTTGAAGTAAATCACTTTATTCCCGCTTATTTTCATTTTTCAACGACAATTGTTTCGTCAATTACATATTGACTTCATCAGGTGAGTATGGTAACTAACTACTTTTACAAAATCTTTCTCCTTAAATACAAGTTTCACTAAAAATACATGATGAAATGAAGTTTTCAAGGAATTTATTAAAAAAGGTTCAACAACGGAGAACGGTTCACATCTGTTTGGTTGTTCAACAAAATATTCATTTTATGATGCCGGTTTATTTCCATTGCTTCTAAAAGGTCCAGTCTATTGCATTTGTTCTCGAAATGGAGAACTTCAAAGTTATGGTCAAAATCATGTCCGGATTCTTGTAGATGCCTGGCATAAGTGAAGTTTGATTTATTCTTAATGAATGAATTCTGGTGTTCCTGGATCCTACTCTCAAAAGATCTACCCGTTTGGCCAATGTATACATATGGACATGTACCACAATTTAACCTATATACTCCTGATCTCTTGTTCTTCTTAACAATATCTTTATTATTTTTTATTGATTTACCTAAAGAATTTATTGTTTTATATGAGATATTAACATTTCGTTTTTTCTTTAAATATCTAGCTATCTGTTCAGATTTTTGTCCTATGTATGGTAAGCAAATAAACTTTTCATTTTTTCTGATATGTGGATAAACTAATGACATATATTGTTTTAGTTTAATTTTATTCAATAGTTGATCAATAATTGATGGGTTATACTCATTATTTACTGTTACTTGTTTTATTATATTCAATTCTATTTCAAAATTCTCTTGTGACATAGGTACATTAACTAGTCTATACACCATACTATTGTATGCTGCTAATTTATGGGATAAAGGATGATTTGAAGAAGAATGTATTGTGCCGTCTGTGTTTGCGGTAAATCGAAAAATTATGTCTATTGTTAATTTTAATTATTTTCAAGTCTAAAAAACTTATGCTGTCATTTTGTTCTTCTTCGTGAGTAAATTTTATCATCGGTACGTCTAGACAACTTTCGTTATTCTTAGAATTTATCAACCAGGTATACCCTATGATAAAATTTGCTCACGAAGAAGAACAAAATGACAGCATAAATTTTTTGGACTTGGAAATAATTAAAATTAACTCTCCTGACGAAATCAATATGTAATTGACCAAACAATTGTCGTTGAAAAATAAAAATAAGCGGAAACAGAAATAAAGTGTTTTACTTCAAATCATTTACTCTAATTTTGAATTAAAAAATAAATTAGTAAAATAATTTCCAGCAGTTAATTTCTTGTATGTTTTCAAATGAGCAATTTTGCAAGACTGTATAAACTGAACAGCTATTATCTCCCTCAGAAAATGATCACAAACAAATCTTCACAGATCTACAAAAATTTTTTTGTGATCAGAAGGTTAAATAAAAAATTTAAATAAGGATACTTCTCCGGGCATCCGAATCATATGAAAGACATGGTAATACAGCAGTGAAAATGCCTGACATATAGGGTAGCATATGGGGTCCTGACAACTGAACAAATTCTTTTATCCATGTGATAGCCGTAAACTGAAAAAGAATCGATATTTTGTTGAATATGTGCCCTTAAAATCTGAACCATCTTTAAATTTTGCTAATTCCATACAAGAAATTTGTATATTTCACGCAAAGATCAACTGTTTCCTCTTGAAAATATTCTCTAATTAATATAAAGAGTTTATAATGGAAAAACTAAAAAATCTGCTAAACTTTAAGCCAGAAGATAAAAGTTTAGATCTTGTCACGCCCTCCGATATAGAAAATAAGAAAAAACTGGGTAGGTAGACATTGACTATATATATTATATAATATTCAATACAACTGATTGCACAGTATTGCGCTGGAATATTTTAATTAAACCTGACACATCTGATATATGTTGTAAATTCTTTTTTATTGATATGCTATTCTGAATTTACAATATTCGGTAGGCTTCAATCGAATAGAATTACTTTGTTTCTTTGATTTTAAACTATTACCTGAACTAAATCATCGTTTTTTTCTTGAGCATGTACAATCAAAATATTTATCATCTCAGAGAAATGGACTTTGGATGGATCACTTTTGATTGTTCTTAAAAATTCTCCAAGGAGAGCTTCACACATTTTTTTAACTTCAATAACCGGATCATCTAGAATTTTGAATAATCCATCTAGAATATCTGGCAAGCAAGTTATTAGATTCAAATTTGGCACCATATTCAATACAGATATCCATGCTATAACAAATTGTCGGGCGAAGGAGTTTCTGGTAGATATTCTTTCTCTTAACAATGGTAAAAAACTTTCTAGATCAAATATAGAACTTTCAGTAACGATATCCTACAAGTAAATAGAAAGTTAAAATGAATTAAATAACACTTTTAATAAATATACCTTCATTAGCCTGTCCAAAAGTTCAGATGCACTTTTGACATTTTGATCTGGATCAGTAGCAAGTTTACAAAGAGCATTAAAAACTGGACAAAAATAAGCAAGAATAGAGTTTCGTGCAATTTTGACAACATTATATAAGGATTCACAAGCATAATATCTAACTCTTGAGTCCTGGTCAGATAAACAACTCAGGATTGGTGTTAACAACTCTTCCATAAAAACTTCGGAATCCTGCAAGTTTAAAACAAAAGGTAAGTATATATTTTAAAACAAAATTTCAAGACCACCTTTCCTAATGCCACTGCAACTGAAGCTAACCCTATGAGACCGCCTTTTTTCGCATGAGGATTCTGAGACACTGCAAAATCCTGGCCCAGTACTTTTAGTAACCTACGTATCTGTGATGCATTATTCACATTATGGAATTCCCTAACCATTCTGAAAAAAGTATCTTAGAATAACAGGGATTTGTTGAACCATATCTGAATACTTCTCGATTTCAAGAGCCGCAGTTTTTCGTTTTTCATATAGTTTGTCATGCAGAGCTCGAACACAAGCGGAACTCAGAGGAGCATACTCTCTTTCAGACATGGTAAAGGCTTAAAAATTCCTATCAGGTTGTTTGAGCAAATAGTTTTTATACACTTAATGTGGAAATCCTCAAAACACAAAAATGAGACTTATTTTCCAGGGGAAGAAAATAGGTTAACACCTGTCAGCAATTTGTTTTCCATACCTCCATAACCATAACATCACAGATAAAAAAATATATTTTTTTATTTATCTATGCATAACATCAACGTTATATGCCAATTGTCAACTAATGAACCAATTCAAGTACACCGTTACAGGATAATCCTTTGTTTTTGTTTAATATTACATCTGTGTGCAATTGAGGAAATGACAAACGAAAATCTGTGCCAATTGTCATCTATTGGATGTAATTCTGTGTGTTAGACATAGTAGCCTATCTCATACTTCTATGATCCCTGTATATGAATTTTTTCGTGTTAATTCGTTATTAATATATATAGAGACTAATAAACATCTAATAAACTTTATTTCTAGGATATTAAACATTAAACAATGGATAGTAAACCACAAAAAATGCCTAAGGTGGCAAAGGTGTGTATTCCATACAGAAATTAAATTTTGTGGAAGAAAAACTCCATGTGTATATTTAAAATTAGTGGGGAAAGTTGAGAGGACCATTATTGTAAATTTTTATTTTATGTAAAACTTTTCAAGAACAGTTTTAAACTTATGAAATTTTTTTTATCAATCTACATTACAATTTGACCATTCTCAAACGTTCAACTTTTACAGGTTAAAAACAAAGCTCCAGCAGAAATTCAAATTACTGCCGAGCAGCTTCTTCGAGAAGCCAAAGAAAGGGATCTTGAAATTTTACCTCCTCCACCAAAGCAAAAAATTTCAGATCCCGCTGAACTTGCAGATTATCAATTACGAAGAAGAAAACAATTTGAAGATAATATCAGGAAAAATAGAACTGTAATTCCCAATTGGCTCAAATATGCACAATGGGAAGAATCTCAAAAAGAAATTCAACGTGCCAGGTCTATCTACGAAAGAGCTCTAGATGTGGATTACAGAAATGTTACAATATGGCTAAAATATGCAGAAATGGAAATGCGGAATCGACAAGTCAATCATGCAAGGAATTTATGGGATCGAGCAGTGACCATATTACCTAGAATCAACCAGTTTTGGTATAAGTATACCTATATGGAAGAAATGTTAGATAATGTTCCAGCTGCGAGGGCAGTTTTTGAAAGATGGATGGAGTGGCAACCTGATGAACAAGCATGGCAGACTTATATAAATTTTGAGTTAAGATATAAAGAAATTGATAGAGCAAGGCAAATTTATGAGAGATTTGTTATCACACATCCTGAAGTAAAACACTGGATTAAGTATGCTAGGTTCGAGGAAAACCATGGATTTATCAATTCATCTAGAAAGATATATGAAAGATCAATAGAATTTTATGGGGATGATTATATGGATGAAAAATTGTTTATAGCTTTTGCAAAGTTTGAAGAGAACCAAAAAGAGCATGATAGAGCTAGAGTTATATATAAATATGCTTTAGACCATATCCCTAAAGACGAAACAAAAGAGCTTTATAAAGCCTACATCATACATGAGAAAAAATATGGCGATCGTAGTGGTATAGAAGACGTAATAGTTTCTAAAAGAAAGTTCCAGTACGAACAGGAAATAGCACAGAATCCAACTAATTACGATGCATGGTTTGATTATATAAGAATTATTGAAAGTGATGGTGACATTGAACTAATTCGAGAAACTTATGAAAAAGCAATTGCGAATATTCCGCTGTCTAGAGAGAAACAATACTGGAGGCGATACATATACCTTTGGATAAACTATGCAATATTTGAAGAATTAGAAGCTAAAGATTATGAAAGAACAAGACAGATATACAAAGCCTGTCTGCAATTACTAAATCATAAAGTATTCACTTTTGCTAAAGTTTGGTTGATGTTTGCAAAATTTGAAATTCGTCAAAAAAATTTGACAGCCTGTAGAAAGATACTAGGTAAGTACTGCTTTATTCTAACAATATTTAAATAAAATAATAAATTGCTGTCACTTTTATTAACATATCTAGAATACAATATTATTCAATACGTCTTGAAAAATTATAGTTTTAAGGAATAATAGTGTAGTGGATTGATCAATATAATCAATTAATTTAAATTTTTGGGTAGGTCAAATGAACGGGTGTGACATTTGCGGGGAGAGGGCGCGTCTAATTTTTAGTTCGTGGCGAATAAACACAAAATCGTACTGGAATGAAAATGCTTTTATCAGTTAGATCGGTCTTTCCATTTTCGATTCGTACCCACACTTTTTTCGCAGGCCCCATGGGACAAAAGTCTTTTGGCCCCAAAAAGAGTATTTTCGAGGTTTATCTTAGAGTACGGACCACAAAAGACTAACCTAAAATATACTTTTTTGTGATTAGAAAGACTTTTCTTATAATCTTTATTTTTTCTGCTTCACCCACTGACGAACGCTAGGGATATACTTGAAGGAAAAAGTCATTAAATATTTGTTGAATTAGATCCAATTCAGATTCTCTTTTCAACATAAATAGCAAAAGGATATTACATTTACATAAATCTCGACTCTCTTCCCAAATCTATACCTCTTCAATCTTTTGGATTATTATATAAGGTTAGGTTAGGTTAGGATATTACATTTACATAAATCTCGACTCTCTTCCCAAATCTATACCTCTTCAATCTTTTGGATTATTATATAAGGTTTGTGATCACTAAAAATTTTAACTTTCTTTATTTTAATCCAGGCATGTCAATTGGAATGTGTCCGAAAGATAAGCTGTTTCGAGGATACATCGATTTGGAAATACAACTTAGAGAATTTGACAGATGTCGTACTTTGTATCAGAAATTTCTAGAATTTGGTCCAGAGAATTGCATTACTTGGATCAAATTTGCTGAACTGGAGAGTTTGTTAGGGGATTTAGATAGAGCTAGAGCTATTTTTGAATTAGCCATTCAACAGCCAAGACTGGACATGCCAGAATTGTTATGGAAAAATTATATAGGTGAGTGCAATACTAACAGGGTTGAAGTATTTTCCCAGTGTATCTAATTTGATAATATTTTGGTTTCCATAATGTTAAATTTTTGGCGCCCTCTGGTTTTGAATGATAAATCTAAATTACAACTTCTCTTGAATATCGAAGCTGAATTGATGAAATTTCATTTGATTGTTTGAAAATTTACACCAATATCATTAAACTTCATTTTGCAAAGTCAAGGTGGATATTCCAAACATAATACAGTCAGTGATAAATTTTCTGTTTTCTTTTAAAGTATATTATCCACATATGTAACAAAACACATCAGGACTATTTACACAACTCTTTCTACTTGAATAGCGTATTGAACTTATTTTATGTCTTTAAAAACACAACTCTTTACAAACATCAAGCTCATCTTTGATGTACGTTCTGCAGCAATATCTCAGTAACTAACATTTCGTGTGGTCTTCGTTGAGTATACACAGTTCTATCCCATACAAACGGAACTAGGTGGAGAGCCAAGCAGCAGCTTCTCTAATTTATCAAGTACTTTAAATCACCCTTCATTAACGAACTTAGCCGCGGCATTTAGACCCTAAACTTTCCGTGAAAGTTGCAAGTCTCTAGCTCTTTCTGTTGGAAAGTTAACCTGTTTACAGTCGGCCAGACAGAATTACTTTTGATCTCAGTTAAACCAACCTAGTCCTTTTAGATTATTTTCGGCTCAAAATTCGAAAATCACAGATATTTGTGCGGAACAATAGCATGCTGTTCTTAGTTTCCATTTGGCAACAAATGAAGAAATTTGCTCCAAATTCTATTGGCATCTTCTTGAATGAATGTCCGAATTTTTTCATAATTTTTCTTACGATTGTTCAGATGAATCTTAAGAACAGGTTCAAATCTCTGTTGTGTTTTATATTTTTGTTGTGAGAGAAATCCATTTGATGATGTACAAAAAAAATATTTCATAACGTTCAATGTCATAAGAGCCATTCATTATATTTGATCCTCATGATATTTATCTATTTTCAGATTTTGAAATTTCTCAAGAAGATATAGAAAAAGCGCGTATTCTTTACGAGAGACTACTGGAAAGAACGTCTCATGTCAAAGTTTGGTTGTCGTATGCTAAATTTGAATTGAATAACCAAACTGAAGATGACTTGAACATTACTTTAACCAGAGAAGTATTCAGCAGAGGCAATGAAGCTTTAAAACAATTCGACGAAAAAGAATCAAGGGTTATACTACTAGAAAATTGGAAAGAATTTGAAGATGCACATGGTACAGATGATACTAAAGAGAAGATCAAAAGTAAATTACCAAAAAGGATCAAGAAGAGAAGAAAGGTTATCGATGAAGATGGAACTGAACAAGGTTGGGAAGAAATATTCGATTACATCTTCCCTGAGGATGAGACCAATAGGCCTAATCTAAAACTTTTGGCAGCTGCCAAGAACTGGAAGAAAAAAATTGATGAGATCAATGATACAAAAGAAATCAATGATGCGGCAGTATAAAAGGAACAATTAGATGAGAGGTTTTAGAGAATGTTTACCAAAACATCAAAATATTTGTATATATTTTAATTATTTTTGTTTGTATAGATAATAGTGAAAGGAGCAAATAATCCTTTTAAAATATTTTCTGATGTTTCTTAAAAAAGGACTGTAAATTTCACAGCGGTTTTATTTTCTCCTAATAAAATAAATAAATAACTGTATTTAAGGCCATTGACCTAAGTCCTTAAGCCTTCCCCTAATATATGATAATAAATTAAATTCAATTTATCATAGAAGGCTGCATAATGTTTTATAGAAATGCGTACTGCAGTGGGAATTACAAAATAATTTAAAGGGGTGGTGAAATATAGTACCAAAATCATTATGATCATGTCTAAGGAAGTTTCTTAGGATTGCTACTTAAGTTTTGAAATACGGCAACATTGATGTGGTTCAAATCTAACATCGTCATCATAAGGTTAGATATTTTGAATGGAGAATGTAATCGGAACGTGCTGTTATGAAAGTTTTATTTGTGTTGTTTAAAGATATTTAAAAATTCCTGTTGGTTAAAAAATTCGTAGCCATAGACAAACTAGAGAATGAGGTTAATCTATGTTCATAGCTGTTGCTACTTGCAACTGCATAAGTTAATTTCTACATGTCCTAACACTTCTAAGTAAAACGTTATAAATGAGTATAAAAAACATACATTGAATTGTTTCGGCCGTTACTATTTGGTAGTTAGTATTTTTTTTTAATTATAATGGCGTTGGACAACTGTCCAACTTAACAAACTTGTTTTCAATTGTCTGAAGATGTCACTAAATGTTCATAAAACAGAATTTTTTCGTGGTAATAGCAATTTTAAATGTTGTTTCAAATTCAAAACGTAGGCCAATCAACGAGCGATAGGCGAAGTGATTGTAAACCATTCATAAATATCTCTATAGTAGCCATAGATAAACTAGAAATGTCTGAGAAGGTAGCGGTTGAAATGAAATGGCGACACAGTGTCTTTATATGCACCAGCTAGAGATAACTGAGCGGTGCCGACTAAAACCGCATATAAAAAACACTTAATCTGTGACAATGTCATCCACATATCTGTAGATATTCAACAAGTAGTAAAGGGGATCTCGGTAGCATAGTGAGCATAGACGCGAGCTGTGGTATCAGGGATTGCGGGTTCGAATCCAGCTGCGCCCATGGATGTGTTTGTGAATGGTTGGTATGAATGAATGAAAAATACTATGATCTGGCTACATAACCTGAGTGTTGGGGCCATTAAAGTGATAAAAAAAAAACAAGTAGTAACAAACACAAGGTGAGAACCATAGACAAACTAATCTCCTAGATCAAACACGCAGGCTGATTTTTATTAACGTTGTCTGCAGATGTCATTTAATCAAATATTCTGTGACCAGAACAGAAATGTCAAACCCAATAAACATTGTAACTTTAGTTTGTATCATAATACACACGATTACATATTGTGAAAGTCGATAGGACGACAATTCAATTTGCCACACACACATGAGCTCTTTAGAAAAACCGATATTTTCTAAAGTCTGTAAGAAAAGTAACCAAATATATATACTACAGAGAGAATGGTCATATACAGCATTTATGTCGTTTCAAAGTCGGGTGGTTTGATATTCAATCATGATCATAACGTTTCGAAAATAGAAAATGAAAAAACATTTTCTTATCCATTGGATTTGAAACTAAAGTACGAGAATAAAAGAATTATAGTAGAGTTTGGTCAAAAAGATGGCATTCGTCCTGGTCATGTTTTATATGCTGTGAATGGTAAAGAAATCACCAATCGACAAACGGATGATGGACTAGATGTGTTTGAAGTGTTAGAAAATAAAGAGATGTATCCACTAACTCTTAAATTTGGAAGGCCAAAAATGACAACAAATGAGAAAATATTTCTCGCCAGTATGTTTTATCCTCTTTTCGCCATAGCTAGTCAACTTAGCCCTGAACCAAAATGTTCAGGCATTGAAATATTGGAAGCTGACACATTCAAACTTTACTGCTTCCAAACACTAACAGGAGTAAAAATGATGGCTGTTGCAGATAAGAGCCAAAGTGGTGTTGAACTGTTGCTGAAAAAAATATATGAATTGTATGCAGATTATGCTTTGAAAAACCCTTTTTATTCCTTAGAAATGCCTATTAGATGTGAATTGTTTGAAACTAATCTAAAAAGTATATTAGATGTTGTTGAAAAATCTGGTATTACCAACATATAAATTTCAAATGGTTTCAATAAACTTGAATAAAAATATGAAATAATATGAAGGTGCGATTTGGTTATTCAATAACAAATAATTATAGAAGAATGAAATAATGGACACAAATTTGTATAAAAATATTTATTGAAAACAAAAATATAAGAATTTCTATTAACCAGTTTTAAGTGTGTTAACATTTTAAACTACATTTTAACTTAATTAAAATCGAAGAACTCATTAAAGTATTATCAAGTCACATCAAGTTTTGTTAGCTTTGTTAATACAATTCAATTGTGCATTTTCTTTATTTACAGATCACATATTCTCAATCAGTTGTAAAGATAAAAAGATTTACAAGCATTAGACCTATTCAGTGTGATGTATTGATATATCTTATTGTAAAAATTTTCATTATAAATTCAATTATTCTCAATAGGTATTAACTACATCCTAAAATCTGATATCACTTAATGTGATAATATTGGCTTTATCATCTTTGTATTATTCAATATATAAGTAATAAAATAAGATGGTCTTGATCAATTCACTATATATCATGGATCAATCATAAATATTCAATTTCTTATATATTAGATTGAAAGAAATTAAAAAAAAATAAGTTCTTACTGGGTAAAATGAACATTTTTTTACAATTCACTAATACATAATACCCCAATTCATCTATCATATTCATTTAATAAAAGCAAAAGTGCAAAGGAAAATGTAGCTAACGAATGCTAGAAAAAAATTTACAGGCACGGATGAAATCTAAGTTAAACACAATGTCTTATTTTTCAGAGGTTATTAGATGTTATATCATTTAAATAGTTTTCCTTATATTGGTATAAAAAATATTCAAATATATTTGGAAATATACAGAACATTTTTCCACAAAGTAAAAGACAAATTTTACTCATTTATGGCACTGATACATCCAATAATACATATCCGTTCATAAAAATTTAATTTTTGAATCTTCAGCAAAAAGTATATTCAAATTTTTCATTTTAATTATGACTATACAATATAGTGATATACCAAATATCATTCTGAAGAATTTCGAATTATGTTGGCCTTGAAAGAAATTCATTGTACATTAATTCTATTATAATTATTATGAGTTGAACATACAACGTGCTTCACTACATTGCAGCTTTTTCAAATGTTTTTAAACAACTAGTCAAAAATTTGGTTACATACAACATTTAACTGGATTCAAAATTTTGATGTAAGGCTACAATAAACTACTGGGCTTCTACGAGAATAGACCTAATAAAAATAATAAAATAACTTTGATAATTCTGTCTGGTCATTCGGTAAATTCCCAGAATTTTTTATCGGTTTCCAAACTTTCTAAAAAGCTCGGCTTCAGGCATTTATTTTCCTTATGCAAAATTTCAAAACACACATAAAAATTATGTTTTTCTGTTATTAGATGTTCTGCATATGAAAAATCTAACTTATTATAGAGGAAAGATGGCCAATGTTCATTTACTCTGGTATTAAAGAATTCAATAATAAAAAAAGTTATTAGCCATCAATAATAGATAGTATGATTAGCAGTATAAAAATGCTATTTTCACAACATACTCCAAGTTTAAAACCTGAAAAACTTTAAATTCTCTAAGCTATGTTAAACCATCTCTACAAATAAAGAAGTTAAATAGTAAAAAAGACCTTAACATATACTTCAGCACCAAATTTTTGGGATAAATTGAAAAAAATTCTGAATTTAAAATAAATAAATCAAAGTTATCATAGGTTTATCATGTAGTGCCAAAAAAAGTATATTGCACAAACCGGAAGGTCCTTTCATACTAGAAGAAATCAACATATATGATCTTTCCTCAATAATAAGTACATATGCAGGACACCCAAATACAGAAAAACATTTTGATGAGAGTTTTAGAATTCTCAATAAGGTAAATAAAGGCTTTAAGCTGAACTTCTTAGAACATTTAGGACTAAACCGATTAAAGGATTCTAGAAATTTGCGGAATGATCAGACAATTATTCAGTTTACCTCTGTTGATTCTTTCAGGGTAATAAAAAACTTATTGTATCTTTATCTTAACACTTTGAATCCATTTAAATATAAATATTGTATATTAGCAAACTATTGACTAGTTGTCAAAAGTGTACGTATAAGTAGTTGCATCTGAATAAGGTACAATGTAGCTAAACACGATGTGTGTCAAATTCATAATGATAAATAGAAATCAACATATATGTGTATTATATATAATTAGTAATTCCGAAGGATAAAATGGAAACGTTATTTGATACAATGATCTAAGTAATCTTAAAAACAATGTATTTCTTCCTTTAATATTAAAAGGCCCACAGAATCTTAGTTTGGAAACTTGATAGCAAGTAGTTTAAAAGAAAAGACAAAAACCATTTTTATATGCTGCATCTACTCATTGTACTGATACAAAAAGCATCGAAATGTATTTCTGCCATCATTTTATAATAGTTAATGATTATAATAAAACATTATAAGATGATGACTAATGAAACATTTAATATGGAGTATGAAGCGTCTGTCGATTAAAAAAAAACACAAAGAGTGCAGCCGCAATATTGATTACTTCAACTTCAGCACTCATGATTTTATAGTATTTGTGAATTTATGTCAGTAAGAAATTCAAATTTCTAAAGTTTTTAAAACCTTCATGGACAAATTCAATATAGATGAATGTAGAATTATTTTTTAACAAATTGATATCCAATTACGTTTCATAAGAGATAAAAATGAAATTTATGTACATATTTTCAAAAGAATTAAATTCTATATAGTTGTATAATCAAATAAAAAATATTTTAATATAATTGGATGATTTTTTGATTTGACAAATAATCAATTCTAGAGAATCGCAATAAACATTGGTCTTCATTACATAAGTTGACACCCGAAAATTGCACAGTATACAACTATAATCAAGCTTTGAAGTTCGATTATCATTGCTATTTAATCTCAAACCATAATCAGAACTTGATGTGACCCCAATCTCAAACGCTTACTTTCATCAGGCCTGCTTGGCTACTATTCGCTCCTAAACTAGAATCATCTAATGAGTCTAAATCTAATGCACTTTCAATCATTGTAGTATCTTGTAAAAGTTTCAACCTACTGGCGCTGAGTAAGTTATTTTCTTTATCTTGTACAGTCAAATCATTGTCTAACCTCACATCCGAACTTTTCAGTTTTTCAGTAGCTATATGTTTGTTGCTTCTTATAACTATAGAATCCAAATGCAAGTCTTCTATATTTGTCCTACAGCTTTTGTCCAAGTCCTTATTGAAGTCCGAGTTTAAGTTGTTTGAGTAGCTATGCGACTTACTCAAATTACTCTCAGGATGCGTTTGGACATTATTATATGTTGAATTTGAGGTTAGAAGACTTGGTTGTGATGTATATTGCACTGGAACAGCAGTTTCTGTCGTTTTCTGCAAGGCTCTGGTGATAGCCAGAGGTTGTTCGCTGGTTACTAATTGTGTAATACTACCAGCATTGCTATCTGTGAAAGGAGAAAGTATGTTATGAATCTGAGAGAACGAAAGAAAAAGCTGGTAAAATGTACAAATGTAATTTTACACTATGCTGTTCCAGATGAAGCAGTTTATGCTGTACGAGTGTTTCATTCCACCTGAACTTTGCTATTTGAGTTTCCCATTTAATTTCAAGTTGATTTTATTAAACATATTAACAGTTAAGAAATATTGAACTGTTTTGATCCTATTTTCCCTATTAAAACGCATTAGCAGATTATACAAATTGTATGATTTAAATTTTTTCATGGATGCCCTAATTAAACAGCTGAAATCTGCAGAGATAATCCTTATTCCCAAACAAGGAAAAGATATTCATAGTGTCCTATCAGTTAACTTTCTGTTACCTCAAAAATCCTAGAAAAGCTTTTGATGTACAAACTGAATTCTGATTTTAACACAGATGAATGGATACCACTGCACCTGTTCGGATTCCGAACAGAAAATTCCACCATACACCAAAACCATCGAATAGGTCAAGCCTTAGAAAACATAGTCATTTAAAAATGCTTGGTTTAATTATAATCAACTACCACGTAGTAATGGAGGAAACAGTTCAATATTAAGATTACTCCTTGTTCACCTGGACTAATGATCGTAGGACATTGGGATAAGAGGTAAATCATTCAATAAAACTTGCACTTGCAAAATTATTTGTGAACTATATAAAAGTGCTGAGCCACTGGTTATACAGTTAAATTATAATGATAAAAACAGTTGTTGTACATCTTCGAAAGAAATTTGAATGAATACAACTAGAAATTAAATGGAAAATCTAAAATATTCAGCTTCTTTCATTTGATATAATGAAGTGTATAGAAATGTTGGTAATAGTTTAAAAAAGTCAAAAGATTTTTTCCTTGATGAAATCATTCCCAAATATGCTAAATCAATTTAGACTATCAACTAAGCCAATAAGACTAATCTTAAAAATTAAGATAACAAGCCTAACAAACTTCAACTTCATTTTCTTCAAAACAAAATTATATCATGTTAATATTCAAGAAGCGAAAACATTTTCATATCATTGAATGATAAAATTAGTTTTCCACCGAATAATATCAAACACAAACAAACAAAATTAACCAAGCTGTACAAAAAGCCGTTTATGCATCAAAATCATGCATAACTGAAACACTTACCAGAACGATACTTGAAAACTCTCCACCCAAACCAGGTGCAACAAAAAAAAATACAATAATCAAGGCATATAAATACATCACAAATTAGTGCCTTATCGAATTTACTATTAAGGAAGGATTAAAGCATTCTAAGGCCCTTATATGAATATACAAAATATAAAAAGGTTTGTAGCTCCCATAAGCAAAAACATTTTATCAATGTTTCGTAAAAAATATTATTTTTAATTCTATATAAAAAAGTTTAGTTTACTAACTATATCATGAAAATAAGCTCTGATATCTAACATCATATTCATGGATATGATATTCAATTTTCATCCATTATTATAAAAATACAACTGCCAATTATTGAAAGCATTTTTAGGTTATTTTATAATTGGTAAAATTTTATAATGAATACATCCGAATATGTGTTCACATATTCAATATAAAAGCGATTACAAGAATTTGATTTTAAATATGAAATCTGTTTTGATTAGTTATATAATGTATAAAATATATTATTATCCAGAGTTATTTGAATTACATCAAGGAACTACTCAAAAATATTGAACAACCTTTTTCTTCTAAATGTTAAATTTTTATTTATAAAAAAAATGGAAAAATTAAAGAATGAATAGTTCATAATAAGAATATACCTAAATTTTTGACTCTTCGGATTATCTTAATGTTTGTGAGATGCATCAGAAGAAAATTTATATTTTTAAAATGATAAGAATTATAAGCTATGGTAAAGAGGAAGTTTTTGCGAATCGGGACAGTGCAACTTGGCTGTGTTACAGTTCAAAACGCAAATACAGCCGAATAAATTTTGTTGATTGCCGAGCATAAGCAGCAGACACGCATGTTTCAATGCTTTTTGGCATATCTTGAGTGCAATTCTGTAATGCCGACGAATGCAACACAGCCACAGATGTACATTCGCCCTTCAAAGGAACCCTATTGTTTTACCAAACAGTAGCGCCATCTAATGCACGTGAATACACCTAGGCAGCATACCGTATCAAGCTAATTTGAACCATATTCCCGATTACTTCAAGATTTGAAATTATCATAGCTCAACCGAATTATTTCATTTGAATAAAAGATTTGATGTTTTGTGAATATAATTACAGTCACCTAGTGCCTAAAAATTCAAGTATTTAGCTTGGTCAACAACGAAGTTTAAGGGAGAAAATTTCGCGAATCGCTTCAAGAAAAATATGGTACAGAAGTATTACTTGCTCGACAAAGATCAACCTATGTTTTCTATTGATATATCATGTATAAATTTTCTTTAGGAACACCTAGTATTACTTGACTTTTATATGTGAACTTAAAAATGTTTAAATATCAGAGAATTTTTCATTAATTTCATAATAAACTTTTAAAAACATTTCATTTATATAATACTGCAGTAACGTTTTATAATATAGACACTTAACATATTGCTTATAATAATGTAGTACTTTCAATTTTGGTTATTGAAAAGAATAATAGGATTCAAGTTCAAAAGACAATATTCAAAAAAATTCAATGGCGAGAGAATTCTTACAAGATGAAAAGCCGGCTAGGGAATGTTAGGAGCGTTCATTTTGACATAATTATAATAACAAGTCGAGAAATACTATATTCCAATGAATGAAATTAATCGAAATCTGTTATAAGGTTGTTCGGAAAGTAATTTCGTTTCTTCCTGACAGAGGAAATTTTTTCGAACCTAATTTCACACTTAAGACTTAATACTTAAGATCATTATATGTTTTGAGAGCTGATATAGCAGGGCTTGTGTGGAAAAAGTTCAATTGATTTTACTTAGTAGTTTTTGGTTGGTGCCTATTTGTGTATGGAAAGCAATAAGCAGCATTTTCATCATACTTTACTTTTTTACTATACAAAGGTATAAAAGCTGTCCAAGCCAGAAAGGAATTAACCAATGTACATGGAGAAGATGTGTTGACAGTATGCCAGTGCCAGAATTGGTTTGCAAAATTTCGATCCGGCAATTTTGATATCGAAGATGCACCACGTTCCGGAAGGCCGGTTTAAGGTGATATAGGCATTAGTTGATGCAAATCGGCGAATGACAACACGTGAGATTGGTGAGAGTTAAAATTCATCAAATTCAACTGTTTATGACCACTTGAAAGACCTGGGTTTAATCTCAAAGCTCGATATATGGGTTCCCCATGTTCTCATCAATAGAAATTTGTGTCGAGGTATTGACGTCTGTGATTTGCTTCTCAAACGTCATGGAAATGATCCATTTTTGAAGCGGATCATTATTGGGGACCAAAAATGAGTTGTATATAACAATGTCAATCGCAAGAGATCAAGGAGCAAAAAAAAGATAAACTGGCTCAAAGCATTTCGAAAGCCAATATCCTTCAAAAAAAGGTGATGCTGTCTGTTTGTTGAGATTTCAAGAGAATCGTTTTTTTTTGATCTTCTATGGGATAACACAACAATTAATTCGGAAGTTTACTGTCATCAGCTGGAAAAATTGAATTATGCACTTCAACAAAAAAGGCCAGAATTAATCAACTGAAAAGGTGTAGTGTTCCCCGAAGATGATGAGAGAGCTCATACAAGTTTGGTCATTCGCCAAAAGCTTTTACAGCTTGAATGGGATACACTGTCACACCCACCATATTCTCAAGATCTGGCGCCTTCGGATTATTATTTGTTCCGGTCATTACAAAATGTTGTGGACAGTAAAACCTTTACTTCAAATGAAGAGGTCAAAATTACCTGGAACAGTTTTTTGCCAGCAAAGACCAAAAATTTTATGAGCGTGGAATCATGCTACTATCAGAAAGATAGCAAAAGTTGTTCGACCAGAATGGCCAATGAAATATTTATTCATTATACGAAAAAATAAAAACGAAATTACTTTCCAAACAACCCAATAGTTTGATATTTAGTAGTACAGTATATAGTTTTTTTTTTTCGGGAAAGTTTTACAACTCAGTCTGAACCTGAGTGTTTTCTAGTGAATTAGCCCATTATCACTTATTTTTGAGTTTTTCTGTGCTGTTATTTACGGGATGAACAATGCGTTTATGTAGAAAATGTAATCAATCAATCACGAAAAGAAATCCTGCCGTCTCATGTGCAGGTTTTTGTGGTGGTGACTATCATGCGAACGGTACATGTTCCGATATAAAACGGGGCCAGCTGGCTGTTATCAATGAACTACCTGGTGCTGGATGGGAGTGTACATCGTGCAGAGGGAGTTCCCCTGTCACTGGTGGTGACTCACGTTCTGTGGCGGCTGGATCTCCTCCACCTTTGTCGCGTCCGAGTCTTTCCCGGCCTGATATCTCGCGAGAACGGCGCGAGAGCCGTCTCTTCGCGCCCGATACCTTCGAGTGCGGGGAACCAACTCCAGCTGATTTATCTTCTCTTGTTGGTCGACTCACGGAGGAAATGAAAGGCTTTAAGAGATCGGTTAATTTCTTTTCCGATAAAATCACGGATTTTGATGTTAAGCTTAGCCAATTTAGTGAAGCCATAGCGGCAGTTTCAAGATTGGAGAAGGAAAACGTTGCCCTCAAGAAAGAAGTAACCATTCTCAATAGCAGAATTAGCAACATGGAACGTCATAGTAGGCAGAATAATGTCGAGGTGCAAAATGTTCCATATAAGTCAGGGGAGAACTTGGTTGAGATGGTGTCTACCATTGGCTCGTCCTTGGGAGTCGAAGTCGATTCCCGCTCTATTGATTATGTCACTAGGGTTCCAACAACACTTAAAGATAAGCATAAAAATATTGTGGTCAGATTCTCCTCGAAAAATAAACGCGATGATTTCCTTGCTGCCTACCGTAGGAAACGTCTTGCCATGGGAGTCACACATTTTGGTCTGGCTGTGGCCGGCGTGGCCGAAAAAATTTTCATTAGCGAGCACCTCACATTGGCAAACAAGATCATTTTTAAGAATGCTCGAACATTGGCTAGAGAAAAAGGATACAAGTACGTGTGGACCCAGAGTGGAAACGTTCTTATCCGGAGGGATGATACTTCGAGGATTATCCATGTTTCTTCGGAGGCCGACTTGAGTCGACTTTAAGTAATTTAAGTGATTTATGTTTTTATCACGCATCTTAGAGGATTTTTGATTCATGAAATCGTTGAACGCTTATTACCAAAATGTTCGCGGGCTAAGAACTAAGTTAAGTGATTTCAAACTAAATGTTAGTTCCAATGATCATGATTTATTATTCATCTCTGAATCTTGGCTGAACTCGAAAATATTTGACGGTGAAGTGGTTGACCTCAAGGAGTATTCGATCTTCCGTAGAGATAGGGAGACTACCTCCAGCACTCGTAGGGACGGGGGTGGTGTTTTTGTGGCGGTCAAAAGTGAACTGAAGCCCTCGCGAGTTGAGGAGTTTGAAAGTGATGCAGAGGATGTTTGGGTGAGAATCATCATGAACGATATAAAAATTTTGCTGTGCTGTGTGTATATTCCACCATCCGATTCGGATGCTATATCATTTTTTCGAGAAAAATTATCTCAGGTTATACTAAGATTAAAGAACCATCTTGTTCTCATTCTGGGTGATTTCAATTTGTCGGGTATCGATTGGGTTAAAAACAGCATAAACGGTGTTTGCGAAGCTACAAATGTTTCCAGCAGTCAGGAAGAACTTGTTGATACTTTTTCATTTTTGGGATTACTTCAGTTCAATTCGATAACTAATTCCAGTGTTAGAATATTAGACTTGATTTTGTGTAGCTCACAATTAATAAGTAATGTTCATAGATGTGATTTACCAGTTGTTCCCGAGGATGGTTATCACCCCTCCTTAGAATTTTATTGATTTAATTGATGTAATTGATCAGAGCCATAATAGTGTCAAAATATGTTTGGGTAACCATTTCAGGGGTTGCTCTACTTGATTGGGTATATTCTGTTATTTTACTGAATTTTTCTTTTCTTCTGGAGCACTTTTGTTTCACATATTAATAATATATATAAGATGGTATAAATCATTTAAAATATTTCTTTTTAAGTGATTGTTTTTCAGAATTCAAAAAATTTTTTGTTCTGTTTGTTTTTTTCAAATTATGTACCACATTGTACTTCTGTAAATTTTTTATTTTCTACTTGTGGACATCCTTTTGGGTATTAACCTACCTGTACATGTTCCTGTTATGAATAAATAAATAAATAAATAAATTAAATTATGTCAAAATGAACATCTACACAGAAGTATCATTGTATTGCATAAATTACATTAAAAATTGTCCTGTATATACATTTGGCTGTATTCTGGAATTGGAAACTGATTCACCCTAATATTAGGGGGCACAAAACTTTTATCAATCTTATACATGCTACTTCTTCCGCAAAATTCATCTTTCACATACGGGTTTTCGTATATGCAACTACTCCGAGGTCTTGGTTTTTTTTTACCAAAATTAACATTATATCTCTTCTCGTTGGGTGTGTAAGGCCTCTCTGTGCAAAGAATTTCTGGATGGGATAGATCATTCAACTCCTTAGTGGAGGAACTAGGGGAATCTGCCTTCAATTGGGGCAAGGAGTGACTATTTTTACAACTTTCTGAACTGGGGAGGGGTCTTCGAGGGTAATCTAAAGGTGGTAATAGAGGTGCTTGTGAAGGGATAATTTTCATATTGGCACAATTCTTGGACGGTATTATTTGCTGTGCATGATACACATGCTTTTTAAATGGGCTGTACATACCAGTTGTTTCTGTCGTCTGCCTGTAATGGCCTTGAAGATCCGAAGAGGTGTGGTTCGGTCCATTCTGAACAGGAATAATAAATATAATTTGTAACGAAAGCTTCTAAGCAGAACATCTATGCCAACATAATTCAATCAATCAATTTTATTTTATATTGATAGTTGTCATGAGTCATGTCACCTATTTTAAAATTTAATTTGTAACGAAAGCTTCTAAGCAGAACATCTATGCCAACATAATTCAATCAATCAATTTTATTTTATATTGATAGTTGTCATGAGATAACTAATTGATGAAATGAATAGGTTGTAAATCTAAACGAACTCATCAGTTCAAAATAACTACTTGATTATTACTCACCAATATAGGTAAAGGATAATTATTCGTTGGCAAAAGTGGAGCCTTATTAACAAATTTGGGAAGATCTGATTTATTGTCCTCAGTCAAAGCACCTCTCCTGTAAATCAAGAAAAAAGATTAGTATTTTTTACGTAAGTTTGTCAACAGGTGTTGGAATAATGCCTTGATGATTAATATTGAAAAAACAAAATATTTTTACGCTCGAAATAACTCCTTAGACAAAATTTTAAATTAAAATACCTCAATATTTAGTCTACAGACTGCACAAGATTTCTGGGAATTTATTTGGATTCCCATTTGAGATAGGATGAACACCTTTTTGAATGTAGAAAAATAAATAGTTCATACTATGCAATATCTCATGTAGCATTATACATGTAGGGCGTCCATGCCTCATAGTTCACTTCTGGGTATATGCTAAGTTCCTGTTTATTTTCACATCTTTTTTGGTAATGCCATAAATAGTAAAAGAATATTCATTGCCCAGAAGAGTATCATATGCTCAATGTTCAGTATTTCTTATCGGGAATTTTGTAGAGCATATTTCTTGAATCAGAATATCCTTACTTTCCCCTTTTCAAGCTTTCAATGTACATAAAAACAAGCCATGATTTGATCAGCAGGAACACCTATCATAGCTATAGTACAAGATACTCAGATATGCTTAGTACACAATATCACAGAACTAAGAAATTTGAAGCAGTTGCTATATACCAGAGCTTCACATTGTATAATCATTTGTCATCTATTTATAAGGACTTGAGTTATCAATCTTCAAGAATAAAGTTAAATTACTTTCTTTTACGAAAGATTTATTATAGTGTTGGGGAATGTCTGAGAGATGAAAATTTGTAGATACTGAAGTGTATGAACTGTGTATTTTTTTTACATTTTTGAATTATTATACCTGATATCATATTTTGCCATTTATATTGTCAATTTTCTGTAATTGTAAATGACTTGTCCTAAGCATATTCATATGTCTTGAAGGACTAATGAAGGCATTAAACATGAGACAAAAATTAGAAACAATTGCCATCTTGATCAAAGTTTGAACCTTCTATTGAATTTTATTAAGTTTCCCTTAACGATTACTAAAAATCTCTCTAGCTTTTTTAACTATCTCAAAAATGATCTTCACAAATTAATAAATAATAGAATTACCCTATCAAATGGTTATTAAAATGAAGAAGATAAATTAAGTGATACATTCAAAGAACTTTTTTCAGGCTAATATAAGTGACAATTTTTTTATGTGAGAATAAAATATTTTGTTACCTAAAAAAATTGAAAAACTGTTTCATTAATGAGGACTAGTCTTATATCGGAACCACATTTAGATATTACATGATTTTGAATGTATAATAAAATAATAAAATCTGTACAAAATACTCACCTATCAATTAGAGACGGAGTTACGGGGCCACAAAGTATGTAAAAACAGTTTAGGCAAATATTTCCTTGAGAATATGGATTCTCTTGCCCCCTTCTACTTGTGAATGAACCTTTGATCTAAAAAATACACAAAGCTGAAATTATGAGAGTCAAAAAGTTTGCCTAGTTATTAAAATTCAAAGTGAAGTATTACCTAATAGTTCAAAATTTAAATCTTTAGCAAACCTATATGTACAAGGCTGGTCAATTTCATAGGATTTGCAGTTTTCTCAGTTATGAGTAGAGATAGAAGAATGAGACTTTTGAAACACAATGCTACTTGGCGTTTCACGGTAACACCTCCTAGGTATTGTGCAAACTACCTTTTACCATAAAAAAACATACATTTAATTTTCGGTCGAAATTATGACTTTAATATTTTCTGCAATATATGTTTAATGTTTATTAATCCTTGGTTACATAATAATATGTCCGAATATAAATGAGAAAATCACAAATACATATATCAAATCATTATTTTCCCCTCAAGAATGTCTCTTCTTCAAGTATTCTGTGTATTCTAAAATGATTATTTGTAATAGGGACACAGTGAATGTGTATCGAATAAACATAGGACTTCCATAATGACAGCATGCTGCATTACCTTTCTCATTTGTTTGAAAGTGGTGCGGCAGAAGCTGCTTAGAAAAAGAATTCCACTTACGTCTTCATTGGTTGTCTGGTTACTAGTGGTCAAGTACGTGTGGAAACCAGCTAAACCTAGAATACTCCAAACACTAAAGAAACACATCAGGGCAACCACAATAGATGGTGGGGACTCTTTCACAGCTTCAAAAAATTGGTAGTTTTCCTGTTTAGAAACTACAAGGATTATTAGCTTATGAAATGTATGTAATGCTTAGAAACTTACTCAATATTAGATGAGCTATAGCACAAGCAAACATGAATACAGCTAAAAATGCAAGAGATACTATAAACATATAGAAAAATCTATAATTCCTTCTCCCTACGCAGTTTCCAACCTGAAACAATTTTTATGATTAAATATAAGTGAAAAAATATATCTTATGAAATATTTCTTAAGAATAATTCTATTCAATTGACAATATGTATGGAACATACTGTAAACATAGACAAGAGATTCATTTCAGTATAATTCGTGTACTTGAATATTAAATGAATAGAAATGTGGTTTCTTGGAATTTGATAAGACGACTTTATTCCAATATTTTGAATAAGTTGTATAAAAAATTTTCCTAAATTGGATAACAAGAAAATCTCATAAACATGAATTCTATAATTTGGGTTAATTTAAAGCAGAGAATAATGACCAAAATTTTAGAAATGTTTGTGCAGGTATGTTTCAATACAGTGTGATGAACTATATAATACATGTTTTAAAAATTGGCGTGAACTCTACAGAATAACCAATAATTAAATAATTAATTAAATTTCAATAATAATTTTTGAAGACTCTCTACTAATGACTATGGAAATGAATTGGTTGGTTTCATTTTAGAAATCTACATACCCATGGACAATGATGATCAAATCTATCAACACAGTTATCACAGAGGCTACAATGTGATGCCCTTGGTGGTCTAAAAATTTTACAAGTAAAACAGTACTTCAGTTTCACAGTTTGTCCTTTGACTAGTACTTCTTTTGTTCGAGGAGGAGGTCTGAATGTAGGACTATTAGCTGAATTTGTAACTTCTGAAAAAAGTGTCCATCTTTATTTCACATTGAAATAAATAAAAACAGTTGTTTTATAAAATGACTATGTGAGGATAGTAATACAACCATACCTATCTGTTTTTCAACATAAGCTGCTTCTTCAGGAGTAGCGCGAGGAATAATACCAGGATCTGACAAACTGGTTCTCAATAGGGAAGACATGGTAAATATAAATAATAAGCCTCCAATTATAGGAATTGCTATTGTAACATTTACTGCTAAGTAACTACAGCTAAAAAAGAATACTTGATAAGTAGGCTACTAGTGACAGCAATAAACAACTCACTCAAAAATGAAAAATAATGTACATGTTGCTGTAATTAAAAATACAGTAAGAAAAAATACACCAGAGTGCGGAGCAGTCATTAATCTACCATCACAGTAAAACTTATTTCTTCCAGCAAATACTTCCCATTTTCTAGTTATCTTTGCTCGAGACATTTTAATTACTTCATAAAATCTACCTGTAATAGAAGTATAAACATCTTTGAAAGAAGCTAACACAGCTTATTACCTCCACAAATATATCATATGAAAAAAAACTATGATAATCTCGGCTATCTTGTGATTAAGATTGCTCAAGTTCAAATCAAACTGAGACTCTTTTTTTCCTATTTTTATACAATTCCAGCATTCTTAAACATCTTTTTGACACCATCTTAAGACTGTGAACATTACATGTGATGAAAATTTATCGACGAATTGAAATAAAAGATGTAGATAGAATATAGACCTAAAATCTACAGGAAAATCAAGATCCAAGAACCTTAAAATTTGAGATGTTTTTCTTGAAATGTCAAAAAAAGGTATCCTGCTCGTGTCACAGAAAACAATAACAAATGTCAAAGTCTAAGTGGATTGCGTTTTTCTTTATTTACAAATCTACAAGAATAGTTTTCTGAAAAGGAAGTATGAATAACGATCTCCATTTTAAATCCAGTTCGTTTCAAAATAACTTAATATTGTTACCGCAAAATTTCCTCTGATGATTTTATACTAAGTGTTTCTACAAAAAGTAATTAAATCGTGCAAAATGCGAGGGGAGCTATGAAAATATTCCAATTCAATAAGTTTTGTTTCACTTGTATCAATCGAATTAATGATAAATGACTTCGTCGAAAAATTCATCAAATTGTAATTGTTTTAAGCTATTGGACACTTACGTAATTATAGAAAAGAATCTAATTAAAGATATAGATATCTTGCAATTTGAAAAAAATAATTTGATGCAATATTATGAGAACAAACTTCAGGATTTAGAAAAAGAACTAAAAAACTCAAAAATCGCTCAAAATAATAAAGTACAATTACTCAGCAAAGATTTATTGAATGAAAAGATTGCCAAACATGAGCTGGAAAATAGATTAAAACTATTGGAAGACAATCATCGATGCAATATCCTAAATATAAAAAACAGAATATGTCCCAGAGGCGCTTTAATATTTGAATTAAAAAAACATATCAGTAATCTCGATAAGTTGATAAAGAATTTGCACTCCAGAATATTACCTCATGAGTAAATCTAAAAAAGAATATTTACTATATTATCTCATAAATTCTTATTTCAGAGAAGAAGAGATTCTGAATATATTGAATTTGATTCTATTTGCAATTAATACCATTAGATTAAATGAAAATGAAGTTAACAGTAATATAGCTGGATTAATTTAAATAATTGTTAATAATAGTACACAAAAAATAAAAAAAAACTATGGCATTAATATTACGTATTCATAAATATATTACATTTCCTTCTATTTACATTTCATTTTTCTATTTATCTTTAGAACCTTTGAGATGCTGTACATAATTCAAAAAGTCATTGAGACCAGTAAACTCTGTTCTACCAACTGGTGGGTCATTTTTGGGTATCCTTGGTAATATTGATCCCATTTTATGTCTAAACTCTTCCATCTAAAAAAATTTTTTTTTTTAATTGGCATATGTTCTTTAAGTTATACTACTGAACTAACATTATTGGCTCCGGATAATTTCCATATGGAATAAAATAATAAACCACATCCTGTACATGCATATAAAGTGCCCCAACCCAAAGCTCTGAGTGCCAACTGAGAACCGCTCTCCGGTACTTTTAGGGTAGGTATCATTCCTTTATTGAAAAACTCTGGGTCTTGTCGTTTGGCTGCAGCAATAGTTGTTCCAAATCCGATAATAGCGGATATGCCCGTTACACTACCAAGAAATATTCCAGCTGCAATAGAAATAACAAAATACAAACAATTTGATAGGAGATGCAGAAGTACCTTTCCATTTGAATTCTTTGCTATATCGACTTTCAGGTTCTGTCAAGTTTGCAGGACTACTATTAGACATGATAATCTGTGTTATTCAAAGCGAGCCAAAGTAAAAGTTTGGTAGCAAAACAATAACATAACCTTAACAATAATCGTGGTCTTCTTTTTAAAAAACTTCAACAAGCCACAGAATACTCAAGATTATTCTAATCGAAGATATTAATCTGTGTTCCGATCAATCCAAAATGTAATTATTTTTTGTCAGGAAAATTTTTTCACTCTTGTCTAGTTAATGTTTTTTAAAAGTCTTTTCAGGATTTTATGATTCTCTTGACATTAATAGTTTGTCTATGCAAGGTAGGTTTTAAGGCCATAGGGAAAATTGAGTTCATCATTGGATAAAATCCGCCTATGGGCTTAGAAAATATGCCAATAGATCAACAAGACTATATATATATATATATATTCTCTGTGGTAATTCAAATTTATGGTTTACTTAAAATTACGGTCAACAAAAAATATTTAAAAGCGGCGAACTGATCGCATCTGTTTATTTCTAGTGCTTCTAACAAAGTAGAGTTGAAACATTTTCAACATGCAAAATTTAAAAATTCTGATTGAAGTCATGTCATCCTTCCGATAAATGGTTTGCATAAGTGGAATAATAAGAAATAAAAGTGAAGTAAGTATTTGTTATATTACAATTATTTATTTATCTACTTTTTGCTCATTTATAAGAATTTGCTTTGTGTTTAGGAAGAAAATGAAAGTTTTCTGGAACTGGCCCCAATAACATTTCTGTAATTTTTATCCAATCTGAAGCTGAACTCGAAGCCATTAACGTCTCAAGATCATTTCTTCCTCTGTATAATGGAGGACGTTCATTAACTTTTTGTGGGGGATGTTCCAATATTCCCACAGGGACATATCTATATAGAAATGACAGCCATTCCAGCATAAACCTTCGGGTATTCTCAACTCCTTTATTGTCAGAACCCCAGTGTTCCAGTCCGTAATTAGTGAATCTTTTCAAGATATCGAAACGCTCTGAACTTGATATATCCCAAATTCTTTGTTCCTTTATCTCTGTAAAGATCCATGGCTTGATCAGTGCTCCTCTACCGATCATCACTCCAGCTAATTCTGGACATGTTTCAAAGGAATTTTTGTAGTCATCATAACTCAGAATATCTCCATTCCCATAAACAGGCAATGGTGCAGCTGCCTGAACAACTTCATTGATGTAATTCCAGTCAGCCATTTTGGTATATCTCTGTTCTCTAGATCTTCCATGTATTGTCAAAAGACTAGCACCCCAATCCCTGAAATTAGGAGCCTGAAATATACAGTATTCTGAGTAGAATTCATTATACATTCAAAAAAAATTACATTCATGATGAAAGAATACACTTCTAGTACGATATATAAAATATAAAGATGTAAAATATAGAAATAATGATAAACTTCAATAATTGTTGTGTCACACTGTGGATTCCTCAAATTTCTTAAATGGTCGAAAATTGAAAGGCAGAAATTTTCCATGTTTCTTACTTTATTCCTGTTTTAGTATCAAAACTTAGCTTTTTCAAAATTTTTTCTCTTGATTCACAAATACAGCTATCCACAAAATTAAACGATCATGAGAATCTCTACTTTGAATTTATCATTTTTAATGCATCTTAGTATAAAAATTACTTACCAACTTATCAGCGATTCTTTCATTATCATAAACGCCAGTCCTAGTTTTTACACTGAGTGGAATATCTATAACCTGACTTAAATTTCTAACGCATGATTCCAATACTTTCTGTCTTCTAAGAAGTCCACATCCTCCACCTTCCTTATAAATCAAATCGATAGGACACCCTAAATTCAAATCGATGAAATCTACATCAATTTCTTTAGTTAAAAGTTGGCCGCATTTAGTCAAGACATGAGGGTTATTTGCACATAATTGCACGCCAAAAATATCTTCAGTATGATGCCTTTTTACAAGCGCCCACTCTTGTGGGGCACCTTGCAATAATGAAGTGCACATTGCCATTTCTCCGCAGGTGATATCAACGCCAAATTCCTTGCATATTCTTCGGAATGGTAGATTACCTACTGTGGTTAACGGACTTAAGAAAATTTTGCCCTTCCAATCAATAGTTTTTTTCTCTCTCTGTTGAACTTTAATGATATCTTCATCAGTTACTGCACCACTCGATTTTCTGTTATTTGTCGAAGTATCCACTCTCTAAAAAAAATCTTTGAAATATTAAATAACTTTTTAATGATATTTCAACATTGAAAACAATACATAAAGGTGGATTGCCATATAAATTTTGATTCTAAATTGCTGATAATCAAAGTACAAATAGCTTCAATGGAAGCAGTAAAAGTGACTGCAATATTTTTGTGTGATATTGTTGAATAATAATCCCATAATTATTTTCACGTCTACTCTATAACTGAAATTCTGGTAAATCGATATCTTCTACTTCTATCCAATATAAGTTTCGTATTCTGTAATGAATATTGTAGGCCCTACTTTATAGATCAAACTATTAATTTCTATTTGATGCTCTGAAATGCATTGGCCACATTGCTAGTAAAATTAAAAACTAAGCCTCGACAACTACATATGTTTATTAACTTGTTAATTTCAGACATAATAACATAAAAACTTTTAAAAAACACATAAATGAAAAATAAATGACTTCACTTATAAAATTGAGAATTAGTTATTTTGGCAAACAATAGAGATTCAATTTAGGATTTATGAAAAAGCATAACCTAGAAATGTCAATATTATAAGTGTATCTTGCTGTAATAATTTCAATATCTGAACGTGATTCAGATACACTTGAGGCACTCAAAATTAATTTCTGTTTCAAATAGTAGAGGCTTACCAGAGTTATAGAACACTTATTTGGCAAATATCTAATATATCTCTGTGCAGAATATTTATAATCCTTTTATAGTTACAGAATACACGGAATTATTATTTACTCAATACTTTTGATAGAATTTTTACCTCCATGTTTATTTGACCTCTTAATATCTATGTGCACAAGAGAATAGTATACAAAAAATCTTACCCCTTTAATCTTGTCATTATATCTAATTAGGGATTCTGATAAACTAAAATCATATGTTTTTTTTCTGAGGGATATTTGCAAATCTTTACTCATTATATTTCTAGTAGATGGTCCTTTCTCCAAATATTTTGAATATTTTTCTTCATCTATAATATTAATATTTCTATTAATATGTTTAGAACCAAATCTACAAGCTAATCCTCTCTCGCATTTTCCTGTCGTTTCAAAATTATAACACTGGTCCCCTAAAACCATTGTTGTTGTGGTATGTTATGAAATAAGTTGAATTAAATTAATTTCTTACCTAAATCATCACCCTTAACCTTCAGGTAATCGTCTACATTATGTAAAAAGTTACAATTTTTCCTATTACATATGGTACCTTCACCCTTGGAATGCACTAATAAATTACATAGCTCTTTATCTTGAGAAATTCGATATGTGGGACCCCTTGATTTGTTTTGACCTTGCAATTTTTTCTTTTTTTTGTTGTAGGGTTCATTGTTTTCCTCTGCAGGGCGCTTGTTTGTGCTGCATTTTTGTATTTCTTTCTCTGAAGAGTCGGTTGCTACACTTAATTTTTCTAAATCCTTTTTTGACACGCATTCTACAGCTAATTCTCTTGGCTTTTCTTCAATTATAAAGCTAAACGACAAGTAAATATTATTAGTATTATTAATCAGAACACAGTTAATAATACACCTACTCGGGCTTTATTCTACATATTCCTGATTCTGCCATATTGAAAAATTAATTTTAAATATAGGAATAAATTAGAATCACTAAAATCCAATATTTTTTCATAAATCGGAATTATATGAAACGTGATTTCGCGCAATACTGACGATTAGATGACCTATTTTTTAAAAATAAAGGTTATTAAAATCTTATGTCGACATAACCTAATCAATTCATCACAGAAGAAATACTATTTTTATGGAAGTCTTGTTCCTGTGGCCTCAATACTTTGTTTTTTATTTCACTTTTTATATTTTGCTGTTACTCTAATTAAATAAATTATCAAATATTATTTAAAGGTCATCGTAACTTTTCTATTATAATTTCGTAGAAATGACATAATAAAGAGCAATATATGGCTTAGATTATTTGATGCATTTACCAACTCTCTTGTAGTTAGCAATTTGTCTATGGTTTGATGACGTCATGTAAATAGACGTCAAGTAAATAGACGTCAAATATTGTATTGTTCCTGTTATATACAATTTATTTTCCTCATCAATATTTTCCTTCTTCAATGCACAATATTTTCAGTTGAATCTGAATTAATATTTAAACAATGGTGCAGTTATATTGCTTAAGTATTCTGTACAAAGGTCCTACCAGTGCATCGTGGTTGAAATCAGCTTTCGATCTGCAAAAATTTGGTTATTTTCAAAAAGGTTCTGTTCAAGAATTTATGACCTTTTTTTGTAAAACTATAGTTGAACGTACATCACCAGCATCCAGGCAGTCTGTTAAGGAAGGAGGTTGTATACAATATAATTATCTACTTCTTATTTTGATAATTCTACTTTGCAGAATATATGTGTCACGTCTATGTAAGATCAGATAACTTAGCTGGTGTAGTGATTTCTGACCATGAATATCCATCTAGAGTATCTCATACTCTCCTTACTAAAATTTTAGACGAATTCAGTCAAATGCATCCCTCTAATTGGCCAAATTTAACTGAAAAGGATGTTATGTATCCACAATTAAATCAGTACCTAGCTAAATACCAAAATCCTAAAGAGGCTGATGCTATGACTAAAATACAAGAAGATTTAGATGAGACTAAAATCATATTGGTAAAAAAATAATCTCAATATATATTGAATTGGTCTATTATGTTTTTGTTTTAGCATCATACTATTGAAGCTGTTTTACAAAGAGGAGAAAAATTAGATGATTTAGTTGCTAAATCAGAGGGTTTGAGCATACAGTCCAAAGCATTTTATAAAACAGCAAGAAAAACTAATAGTTGTTGTTCATTTTAATGGAATACTGTTAAGATGATGTCTGTTGATGATATTGCTAAAAAGATTGAAATGGCAGTAAGAAAATATTAAATATCTTTAATTGTGCATGGAACTACTGAAGTATGTAATAATTACTTCCAGTTATACAAAATAAAAGTTGTGAACATTTTTTCTGGAGTACATACAAATAAATTACCAAATGTTGACATGTCTAAAAATGAAATAAACCTGCATATTTATTAGCTCAACGGAAACAATTTTAATAAATAAAGGGAATACCTACTTTGTTCTTTCCTGATACCATATTGTTATTTGGTGTATATGAAATAATAATTGTTATAGCCTTTTAAGTGAATTTGTATTTAAGCTTTTCTATAATTTGCAATAGTAATGAACAATAAATAAATGTATTCCTTTCATTTACTGCATGTGAAATTTAGGTGACTTATTTATAAATTTGATACTGTAAAAACAATATGGTGATATTTGTTTGAATATACAACTGAATGTGAAAATCAATCAGTTTTATTTACATACTGGAACTAGGCTAATCCTTGTATATAAACCTTTGAAAAATTTTATATCCAATCTTCTAACCTATGTAAACTTGTAAAATCTTTTGAAAATAATTTAAACTTGATACAAAGATGTATGATCTTCCCATCTTTTCATTGAAATTCCTTCATTCTAGTGGTTGGAAACTAAAGATTACATATGTAAGAACAAAATACATGTTCAGAAATCAATCATCCATCGTACTAGTTTCAGACATGTATTTTTAAAGGACTTTGGTGCTCTTGCTCTAGGGAAGTGTGCCATGGTTTTGCAAACATATCTGTTATTTTCGAATTTTGAAACCAAAATGGTATCGAATGCCTAAATCACCATAAAAGCTCAAACTTTCGAACAGATAATGCTAGACTTTCTGTTTAGGTTTGACCTGAATATCTTGGTAAGTTCGTTAATGGACAATTTCTTCTTATTTTGCAATATTTGCAAGTTAACAATGAATTGCCTTTAAAAACACTGTATAATAATTTTGTTGTGCGAGGGTTGTTAATTAAGTTTTGAGATTGATGTATCTGAAAAACATGTGATTTGATTGCATCAACCTCTTCTTTAGGAATCGAAAAACGTTGACTTCGTAATTTATTTTTGGTCTGAGAATAAGAAGGAATTGTTGGGTGTCAAACAAGGACTGTACAGTGGATGAGCCATCAAATGGCGGTGCCAATTGTGTGTCAGTCCCCGAACTTGATAAACCATAGACGAATAGAAACATTCGGAGGAAGAACTTTCGTATAAAATTTGTAAACTCTTATTAAGAAAAGTAGAATTCATAAACACTTGGTTTTCATCAAAACTTCTTAAAACGGAATTTGAACTAAGGGCTTGGGCTTGGAATATTCAAATGAAACAGATAGGTTGTAATTTGATAAATTTATAAATAAAAAAATACAATGAAATATGGTTTTCACATGAGAATTTAAACTTTTTTCCCATCTTCTTTTAAATGGTTACCATACATTATTTAATTGTTTGAAAAGCTGAAATAGAATAAATTGAATACAGTATTAAATAAAAACATATGACCAAAAACCCCTATATGAATGACAATATCCATTATATAAAAAATATAATAATAATCAATAAAGGGTAATTTGATCATTAATTAAGAAATGCTAAAACAACTATAAAGAAAAAACCAACAGAGAACTTAATTATGAAAATATGTCTGAATATTCTTATTATCAAAAATCATCAAAATTTTTACGATTTTATAGTTACAAAATTCTGTTTAGTCTATAATCACGACAGTTATAAAACCAAATAACTCAAAATCTAAATTTCAAAATAATTATATTAAAATTTGAATGGGTCACTATAATATAAATAAAAACAGCTTAATGTTTAAATATCACTGAATTTCAGATTTTATTGAATTTTTCTAATATGAAATTAATGCTGAAAATTACCTAAACCAACTCATAACAAGATAACCTAACAAAAAAACTATTTTTTCCCATATTCAACATCATTAACCTGCACTCCTAATCTAAGAGTTTTGCTCAACGGTTTCAAAGTTACACTTTCTGATTTAGAATATAAATTTCTTTCCAAATGAGAAGGCATAGGCACTTTCCTTTGCCCATTCTCTCTTTGAATGACTTCTAAGAGGGCCATGCTGGGCAACCATGATTTATCTCTTGTTGCTGTAGCCACAATGTTCCTATTTGGTTCAGAATCATAAGCGGCACTTTCACAACCAAAATGCTCGCAATATTCATGTACAAATTGACGCTTATCCCTGTTCATAGATTCAAAAGAGTAAGAGCGACTTTTTTGTTGGCTTTGCTTCGCTAACTGCACCAGCTCTGTCAGTTTATTATGCACTTTTTGGCAGAAGCGGGGATCTTTCTTGGCCCATCCTCTCATGAAGTCCGAATATCGTGGAGAGAGCTTTTGGCTGATATCTGGATTACGAATTTGCAGACCTATGGCTAATCTTCGGTTCCTTTCAAGAACACGGCATTCCTCTGTACACTCCAATCTGCAAAGGAGAAAATTAGAATGTGAAAAGTAATAAATAAAATAAAAATATTAGTTCGCTTTAGTTCCTTTTGGCATAATAATCAATAATCAATTGGGTTTTCGGAAAAAATGTTCCTGTGAAGCATCTCTATAACTCACAAATATATTGTCAGTGTTTTAGTCCACTTGAAAAATCTTTGAGCCACTTACTGGCAAAATAACTATCTTGGTAATCGTAGACAGAGAGTATGTTTCAATGGGTGTTAATATTGCTGTTGGAGTTCCTCAGGGAAGTGTCATAAGCCCACTACTTTTCATTTTATATTTGAATGATATGGAACTATTCACAGAATGTGAATTCATAAACCTTTTTGCCGCAAACACATTGTTGGACATACTTGTCATCTAGACTTTAATTCTATTCAACAATATTACGTAAAGTATTTAATTTAATTTTGGTAAATTTTTGGAATTTTTTTTAATGAGCTATATTTTAATATGTAACAAATACTTTGTTATAATAGTGGGAGATTCGGTGCGAGTTTGTTTGTGTTTACTCACTCTCCTTTAACCAGCTATTCTTTATTTTTTCACTTGATATTTCTTTACTACACTTCGGTATATATATTTATTATTATTTTTATAACCAACATGAAGATAAGTTTCCCATATACTTACATTTTTAGAACATCTGGCCTTTTGAATTTCATGTCACTAATATCCACAGATTGATTTTTCGACATTTTTTCACTTACAAGAGCCAACTCCATATTTCTGATCTCGTTAATCACCTCATTACAAGATCGAACACCCTTTTGAATTCCACAACTGCACGACACTGCAACCTTACTTTTGCAATTAGTATGTGGACAAGGAGGCTCATGGCATGGGGCATTACATGGATGTCCACATGATGAACGTTCAAGTAAGCAAGGCTGCTTGCAAGGCACTGGGCAGACTCCTAAAAAAAAACGCATAAGGGTGTGTTTTTTTGATCCATTCATGAATAAAAAGTAAAAAAGGAGGTTATGAAAATGTGCACAACAGAATATTTTTTTATTTATTTTCCATGATCCCTCAAGATCAACAAAGTTTATACAATAAATACACTTTTTACTTCTGCTAATTTATCTTATTAGGAGTTGGGGCGGTTTTCCGTCGAAAATTGAAAAGGTGTTGTCCATTGCTATCTTTATGGCAACTGATGGAATTTGACAACGACTTTTTCATCAATCAGATCTAACTTAATCATTATAGTACGGACTGAAATGAATGTCCAAAATAAGTTTTATTAAGAGAACAACTTACCTAAATGACAAGAACTTATGCATTTGTGCCTCCCACAAGGCATTTGCTTTCCACATGGTAATCCACAACTGAAATCATCTTGATGGCAAGGTATGGTCTTCCTTTGTTCATGATTACCATAGCACCATTTTTTACACAGAACAGTACATGGGGGACAAGGTCCAGTATGACATGTATGATTGACTTCATGACCACATTCTCTGGGTCTTGAACATGGTTTATCACAGGTCGGTGGCTTGGTTCCACATGGTATAGGAGGATACATAACCTTTGAACCACATTCACAGAAAAGTTCTTCAAAACTGGTTTCCATGCACGGTTTGCACCGACCGCTGTGGCAGGTCAATTCACACCTATGATTACCACAAGAAAGGGTCCTATTACAAGGTAAGGGACAAATGTGTTCTATTTCGATGCAACAACGCTGGTTGCATTTATGCTTGCCACATAGACGTTTCTGAAAAATCATTACAATTGTTTTGTATATAAACAATCAAAGAGTATATATAAAAAACGCTCAAACAAGAAAATATCATTGAAAGAATGATGAGCTTAAGATTTCCCATCATCTCTACTAAAGGGTCTTTCAATGGGAATACCCCATTTTAAATTGACAATACTCACGCATAACAGTTATTGTTTATTTGTGACATTGACAGTTGTATTTTTCAATGTCTACCATTTAATTATGGAAAAGTACACACTCCAACAACATTTACAAATAATCCAAATTTATTATGAAAAATCGCGATCTGTTACCCTAACTTTACGTGCTTTAACTCCAATTTTTGGTTGTTATAATCATCCGGATAAAAGAACAGTTGAACGTTTAGCAAAGAAGTTTGAAACAAATTGTACACTTCATGATGTTACAGTGCCAGTGAGACAAAGAAATGCAAGAAGTGAAGAGAATATTGCTGCCGTACATGAAGACCAACATTTATCGATTTCTCGACATTCACAAGAACTAGGCATCTCCCAGACGCCTTTGTGGCGAATTTTATGAAAAGACCTTGATTTACACCGATAAAAAATTATTCAAACCAACAGATCCGTTAAAGCATCTTGTATTCAGTAATTGGTGCTTAGAAGAAATCAACAATGAATATAAAAAATTTATGAAATTTAAAATGAAATGAAATTTATCAAAAATTTTATAAATTCGAAAGGCTCTGCATTATTATGTTTTACCCAATCAAAATAATTTTTTTCAGACAATATAAAATTTCACTTTATAACATTAACATGAATAGTAAAAAAATACATGTATATAAAACACTGGGGGAAGTACTCATAAATTCAACTTACCTTAGTACATTTCCGTTCGCACCTTGCATCATCATCTATCATTTTTTGACAAGGTATTTCTTTGTCCATCAAGCCACATCTGCACTTCAAAACCGTGGTAAGATCACAAGGTGGACATTTTCCATCATGGCAGACTGATTCACATTTATGACGAGCGTTGTTTGGACCACATTTCAGAATTTTTTTGCACACCTTAAAAATTGGAGATTTAATATTCTACACTGAATATCTAGGATATTTACTTTATCTACTTTGAAATATTTCTATAAAAAATATGTAAATGCATTAAATTTAGATTCAGAAAGGTTTTTAAATCCAGGGTAAAAAATTTTTTTAAATACATTTCCTTAAAATATACATATACAAGTATTTCTGAGAGAATTGCTACATGTCTCAAAAATAAATACGATTTAAGAACATTCAAACCTCAGTAAATTTATAAGGTCGACTGAAAAGAAATGTTGCTTTTTTAAATTAACTCCAATCGAATAAATTATTAACAAGTTTTTATTTTATAACCTCCGTTATCAACAACCTTTTGACATCTAGTGTGTAAATTTTCAATGCCGGACCGATAAATATCAATTAGTTTTTGAGTAAAACATCTCGAGATGGCATTTTTGTTGTAGGGATCGGAATAAATGGAAATCCGAGGGTGCGATATCGGGCCCAATTCATAAATTTTTTCCAAGGTTCGTCTTGCATTGTCGTGTTGCAGAATAACGCCTTTTTCTGTTGACAATCGCGGGATACTTTTCCATTAAACTCGATCACTCAATCCAATTGTTCACAATAAAAATCTGCATTAACAGTTTTTCCAGGTTTCAGCACTTCAAAATGAACTTCAATACCGGATATATTCTTCTAGTATTTGCCTCGCCATTTCAGCCCAAATTAAAAAAAAAATTGTCTAATATTTAATTATCTAGAAGTGAACAAGTCACAATAACCTTAAAATGTCTTTGACACGAATTCGAAGTACACAATGAGCTGACAAATGACAATCAAATATCGACATGCGCAGAAACGACATTACTTTCCAGTCCCCCTATTAAAATACATATGTGAAAATCAGAAAAGTTTTAATATTGACATCCAACCTACTCACCAAGCCACATGAAGGAATTGGATCCAAACAGCTAGTTCTGGGAATTTTCAATGGTTTTTTACCACAGAAACATGTTTTTATCAAAGCACAATCTAGAGTACATAGTTTACATGCACCATTATGACAAATTTCCTGACATTTGTGATTTCCACAACTTAGAGTTTTCTCACAAGTATCCTCACAAGAATATTTGTTGCTTCCATTAAATTCGACACTGCAAATAACTACCCTATTTTTCTTATTGCAAAAACAATGCTGCTGTAGAACTTCCTCGCATGGTTTGCATTCTCCCATGTGACATTTTTTATCACACTCATGAATACCACAATCTAAGGATTTTCCACATCGATTCTCACACAGGATTTCTACGTCCGAGCTGCACATCACCTGTTGTTTTGTTTTACCGCAACCACAAGATTTGTCAGCAAGAATGTTGCAATCAGGACATGGTCCCGGATGGCACAATATCAAGCAACGATGCTCACAGTTACGACGTTCTCTATAACATATTTCTCCACAGGAATGAGCAATTAGGCCTAGAAACCAAAAAGGTAGAAATTAATATATAAACATTAATGCTTTTTTCATCAATGCTTATTCAAGTATAGGTGTTTTAAAATTCATATATGCAGTATGATCAAGATATCCCATCGACCTTAGGACCTCAATAAAACCCCAATTATCCATTTAGCCATAAAATACCCTAAATTTATCTGTTTTACAGGCAGAGCTGAAATAAAATTGTTATAAAAACCTAGTTCCTGTTTCTTAGGTATGGAATAGAACCGTGTTTACTTGACTCAATTAGTTACTGAGATAACAAAATATTTAGATAGTCGTATTTTTAAATAGACATAAAATTAGATCAAGAACCTGTTAAAAACTTTAATTTTTAAGAGACTTTTGAGATAAATTTTGTGGAAGTTTTGGAGAATAAATCCAGCTATTATGAATAAAATTTTAATTTATTTTCAGAAGTTATAATTATTGAATATAATTTTTTGAAATTAAATATGTAGAAGGCTAATATTAAAATATTTAAATAATCCAGCTATTATCTGTAATATTTCAAAAAACCCTTCGAAGTATATTTTCTTTATACTACTCTGTCAAGAAAGTACCGGGAATTTTCAATTAAAACAACATTTTTACATTTAATCGTCAAAATTTATTGGGTCGCCTTCAAAATAGGCTCCATTTGCTCCAATACATCTATGCCAACGGCACTTCCAATTATCGAAACATTTTTTATAGGCGCTTTCCGGGATGGACTTTAGCTCTCGCGCCGAATTTTGTTTTATGGCTTCAATCGACTCAAAACGGGTGCCACGAAGGGGCAATTTTAGTTTTGGGAAGAGGAAAAAGTCGCAGGGAGCCAAATCCGGCGGTTGCTGAAGCACGTTTGTTGAGTTTTTGGCGAGAAAGTCAGTCACAATCGTAGCTCAGTGAGAAGGCGCGTTATCGTCATGCAAAATCCACGAGTTGTTCGCCCACAAATTTGGCCGCTTCCTACGGATACGCTCACGCAAACGTTTCATAACGCCTAGGTAATACTCCTTGTTTACCGTCTGACCCTCTGGAACGAATTCGTAGTGCACCACGCCACGGATATCGAAGAAAACAATGAGCATCACCTTCATTTTCGAGCGGCTTTGGCGTGGTTTTTTCGGTTTCGGCTCATTTTTTGCCACCCATTCCGATGATTGCTGGCTTGTTTGCATATCGTACTCGTAGACCCAGGTCTCATCACCAGTTATAATGCGTTCCATGAATGTAGAATCGGAATTACAGCGATCCAGCATGTCTGAAGCAACCTGTTCGCTATGACGTTTTTGAAGAAAATTCAGGTCTTTCGGTACGAGTCGTGCGGCCACCTTTCTCATGCCCAAAATATCAATCAAAATCGTACGTGCGGACTCGTGGGATATCTTAAGATCATGTGCTATCTCTCTCAAGCTGGTACGACGGTTTTCCAGCACCCTTTCCTTAATTTTATCGACGTTATCTTCGATCGAAGCCGTCGATGGGCGTCCGGAACGAGGCAAGTCTTCGACCACTTCACGACCGTCCTTGAAGGCTCTGTACCACTGATATGCACGAGTTTTCAATAAAGCATTATCACCAAAGACCTTTTGCAACATTTTCAATGCATCGGCACACGAAAATTCATTTGCACCACAAAACTTTAAACAAATTCTTTGCTCAACGTAATCACCCATAGTAAAAATCGGCACGCACTCTGACATCGACTGACTTAATCAGCTGTTGCAAACACACTAGTTGACAGATCCCGCTCAAGCTTGGCATAGTAATTAAGGACAGTGGTACCAACCTAGGAAAAAAAATTTTTACCTGCCTCATTGCCCCGCCAGATTTAAATCGATAATTCCCGGTACTTTCTTGACAGAATGTATAATGGGTTTTCCAATAAGAGGTTTCATTTTGAACACCCCGCCATCTGGGCAGCTGTCACTTTTGAAGCTGTCATCTTTTGATATTTGACAAGTAAAAACTACGCTGTTACAAAAAATGGAATGATACACGGTTCAACGCATTGAATTTGTTAAAATTCACTGCAAAAATGGTGAAATTTAAGTCACAGTTCGTAAAACTAAAGCACCATTTCATCAAATGGAAAATGTTTTTTCATTTACCAAATATTGATATATGTATTTTGTCTCAATATCTATTTATCTGTTTCATTTATGACAAATATTTTTGTTTTTATTTAGTTTACTGATTTTAAATTCAGACCATATGTTATTCACCAAAGAATGCATTTGTTTCATTATTTCATGATGAAAAATTATTTGAATCGTTTAATTAGAAACTGTGATTTTAGCAATGAAATTAATATGAAATCATTCCTTAAGTGAGATATTTATGTTTCCTGATACAGAACAAACAGATTTTCAATTTTTTTTGGTACTTACCTGGTTCATTTCTAGGATTCTTTAATTTTCCGCAAAAGCAAAAATATTCCTCAGGTATTTCTTTACATACATTTTGACAGGCTGGACATCTCCAACCATTATCTATTTTAGAAGATTTTGCCCAAGCTTGTGTACACCTCAGGTGAAGGATATGATAACACTGTCTACACGACCAAACCTTATCATTATGTTTCAAGGATTCACAGCAAACTAAACATTCTAGAGTCCTCCTCTTGATCATATCCTCGAGTCTTTCTCGTTGAGAAGCTATTTCAGCTGAAAAAAAGGATCATAAGTATATATAAAAATTTGGATTTTTATGTGCTTAATCCTAAATAAAAATCTTATGTCAAAACAGAGTGCTCTGTTTTACTTTCGAAGTTATGGGCTACCAAAGTCTAAGAATGAACTTTTTCCCATAAAAACTGCTATAAGCTATAAGTTGTAGATTTTTATTATAACCTGATACACTGCAATGTATCAATTGTTGAATAATTTTGATTTTTAGTAATAAAAATGAGATATTTTTGGAATAAAACAGCACAAACAGTTGCATAAAGGTTCAGAAATTATTTTTGTACCAAATTAAAGTATTGAATGTTTGATTGGAAACTGATGATTCATAGATCTTTAAAGGCTCACAACTTTCAACTAAGCTTTGACTTTAGATCAATTAATTGCATTAATTCAGAATGAGTATATATAACAACAAACATTACACAATATCTGGTGGACTCTAAAATGAAAACATTTAAGGAAATGTTTATTCTGAAATTAAAAAAAATGGGGATTACCTTGTTTATCCATCTTTTTACTATGACTGCTCCTTGAATCCTTCCCATTATACTTAGGCCTCTTTTGATAAAATTGTGATATTCTGCCATTATTCCTACGATTAGCATTTCCATTATTTCTGAATACATCAGAATTGTCTTGTGGAATATCTTCATTAAAACTGCGATAATCCTTTTCGTTACTATTCTTATATTTTCCATTCCTATTAAACTTTGGCACATCTGAATTTAGTTGTACCTCTTCATTATGATTTTCGAAATTTCTTTCAGAACTATTTTTATATTTTCCACTTCTACTAAACTTAGATGCATTATAATTTTCTTGTACAGATTCATCATTATAATATCTTGATCTCCTTTCACTACTGTTGTATTTGCCATTGCTATTAGACTTGGTATCAAGAAAATTTACTTGTGACGCACTACTGTTATATTTACTTTTTCTACTTCTATTAGACTTTGATAAATCAAAATTTTCTTGATTAGTTCTTGAACTACTTTCACTTAACCTATAGTTTCCACTTTCATTAGACATTTGCTCATTGGAGATTTCTTGTGCAGTATTTTCTCTAAAATATCGTGAATTCCCATTACCATTAGAAATCTGTCTATAGAAACCACTAGAACCATTCATAGTATCATGATGGGCAGTATAGTCACTGGGATCTTTTGGGTGTATGTTCTTGCCATGAAAAGCATCAGAATTATTGTACTGCACATTATCAACATCAGAGGAAAAATTTTGGGATCGATGATTTCTCTTATGATTTTGAAATGGTTTCCAATTGTTTTGACTTTGCTCTCCATTCCTGAATCTTCTTTCCGTTTTGGAAGATTTGTCTTTCTTACCTTTATAGTAACCTTGATTAGACCTCCTTACAGCTCCTGTTCCAGATGGCACATTAACAGCACTTTCATTAGAACCAGCTGTTTCTCTTATCATGGTATTATCATTTTCAGAATTTGGATTCATTGGTCCATTAATAAACCCATTAGTTTGCTGATAATTTGCATACGACATGGTGCTACGAACTAATTTGGGCTCAACTATATCAGGCTATAAAAGAGATACGTCGTGTAAGTAATCAAAAATTCTAACCGAAAATATCAGAAAAACACACACACACCTCCAATGCTATCCGAATTCAAAATTTATCGAATGAGATATTGGTTTAGAATTGCAATATTATGCAATACCTTTTTTAATGAAAATTACATTATTTTGATAATTCACGATACTTCTAAACACAAATAGCAAAAACCATAGAACAGATAAAACATCAGAAAAAACCATTTTAATTTATAAAAAAAAACATTAAACTTCTTTTCTATGGTTTGTCCTTCTTAGCAATGATATCTCCATTTTATTTATAAAAAATTATCTCTCATAGCACCTACTAAATATATAAATATTCTGTAAATGTATCAATAACACAATGTATCATTAAATCTGCGGTATCTGGGCGAGAAAAAAATTATCAGGCTATGATTATTCCATAGGCTTATTATCCTAATAATTTTAATCCGTTCATGAATTATTCCCAATTCCTCTAGTTACTCATTATCTGTATATTACATAGATATTATAACAACTGATTACGGATTTAGAATCATCTGTAATGTGTGATTTAATACTATGTCATTAAGTCTATGTAATTGAATTGTTGAAAATCCCAGAAAACTATTGATCATACACAGATAAAATACATACAAATAGTTTGTCTATGATCATAAATCTTAGTTGTCTATGATCCAGCTCTAAGGTTTTAAGTTTTGGCAGAATGGTTTTTTCGTAAATAGTAGAATCAAAACCATAATATATATTTTATTGTTTATGCTTATATATTTAAATTCTCTGGTGAAGCTGCAGCAATTTAAATTCATAAAAAGGATGCCTCGTAGATGTTGCGTACCTGGATGCAAGGCTAATTATACATCTACATTGAAAACTTTAGGAGCAATAAGTGCATTCCATATTCCAAAAAATGAGGAATTGAGAAAAAAGTGGTTAGATGCAATTTCTCGACACGCTTGGGTACCATCAAAAAATTCTGCAGTATGTCGTTTACATTTTACTGCTGAAGATGTAGTAAATCCAAGAGAATTAGACTATCAACGTTTCCAGTTGAAAGAACATGCTGTTCCTTCAATTTTTGGAAGTTTCCATCATTTAGTAAATATTACAGCAAATAATTTTAAGAAGAAAAGTGATAGTGATATTATTAAAAACTTTTCTGACTTAGTAAATAGATATCCAAGAAAAGTTGAATTGAATGGGAATTGGAACTGTAAGCTCATGGACAATATGTTTCACTTTTTTACAATGGATGTATTAGAGAATGATGTGAATATCAAGAATCAGATTTCAGTTTTTGACAATTTAGATTTGAGTGTTTCTATCAACAGTATTAATATCAATGTCTGTGAATTAGAGTGTTTCAGATTATGTTCCAGTTCAAAACTAACAAGGTGGACTCAATTACAATTTTTACTGAAAGTTCTAAGTGAGGAATCGCAAACCAAAAAATTACTCTATTTAGAGGATGCCAAACTTTTAATTGAAATTTGAATATAACTAAATTTTCAGTATCTTTGTGAAGCTCAAATGGAAATGAATATGCAATTCCAACTATTACTGGAACTATAGCTTTTATTTAAATGAATATAACAAATATCACAAGTGATCACAAAAAAAATAAAAGAAAAATACATTATATATTATGATAGTCTGATATATAAAGAAAAAGAAACAATTCATTATATTTAAAGTAGATTATAAACTTATTGCGTTACTTTAATATAAATATAACAAACAAATATTGATATTTGGTAGCAGTATCCTGGAACTTGAAAAATCAACATGGACAAATCTAAGTAATAGTATACCTTCAACGAAAAATACATATTTTTGCATTTCCCTGCGAAATTATTGCAGACTATCATCTTATTCTTAGATTAACCAATACATTATTTTCTAAGATAATACACTTAATAATAATGCAAATGCATAAATATAATGAAAGTAAGAATACTATTTAATACTTGTTCAGTGAATAGAATTGCTGACTAGAAAATAATTTTAAAAAGCTAAAAATCACAAGAAATTGTGCAACATTGTATTTGTATGAAATCCATCTACAAAGATTCTATCTCGAAGTCCTGTATCAATCTGAAAAAAGTACTTTTATTCAAAATAATATAGAACAGAGAATGTCTTGATTAATTGTTTTTATTATAGTACGTTAAAAAGAATAAAATACTTCAATGAGAATTAATACGAATTACTGGTGCAAGAAATGCTTGAATTATTAAAATATATACCGAGTAACATTTGCTCTCCTGCATGTGAGATTATGACTTGACTGTTGTTAATGAGCATGCAAACTTAAGGATTGAAATTTGTCATCTTACAGTCTGAATCTTTTCTAAATATGAGGAAGAACTCGCCAATAAAAATCATTTCACCAAAACTGCCTAAATAAAACATTGTTAGCAGGTGAGATGGTTTGAATAGAATGATACTGTATTTCTTTCTTTAGGATACAACATTAACTGCTATAAAACTAGTATTCCTTGACATTGTCCATTTATCTAAACAATTTATAATATCTAATTAACAAATTAAGAACTGTAACAAGATTGAATATTTCTTACTATAGGCATATTTCAATTTAGGCGAATTTCACTTGGATTAACCCAAATTCAAGAAATTTACATGAATTTTTTTACAACTATCAGACAGATTCCGATCATAATTATGTATATATGATAATATAAAAACATTTATTCTGGTGATACACAGACGTTGAGTATATATACTCGTATGATTTCAGTAACTGAACAGTTGACTCATTCTAAAGTCTATTTTGAACATTCGATTTCAGAGGCAAGTAGTGAATTTAACTTTGAGTGGCTGCATATCTTATAACATTCATACAGAAGATTTTTTGAGAAATGGCTTACTCAGAGTTGTCTGCTGTAGAAAAAAAAGGAACACCTGTACTGGAATCTAAATAAAATCTTTTCCCATGTTTAAAACTACAGTAGATTAATAAATAGTGTAATTTTTTAGGAATGAAAATGAGAGTACAAAATATACATATATTATTTTCAGTAGTTTATAATAGAAAGGTGTTCCATTTAGAATCTCTTAAAAATATTAAAAGGAGAGATGTAATCAAAGTCTGTGGTTTAAAAATATGTCGTTAGTTTTATGCTTATTTATTTCACACATTTTCCTTAAATTCAGTTTCAGACCTCTGTTTTCAGCATTTAAAATATAAAAATTATCTGAAAATAATCATAACAGAATGGATAAATTTCTTTTAACGCATTCCTTATTTCACATTCTTTTATCATTCTCAGATTATGAGAAAAACACTTCTCAGAAAATAATAAAACAGTGACATAAAGAATGCCTTGGGAGAAATTTTTCCATTTGGTTATGATTTATCAAGAAACAAATACGTTAGTCTAACTTATTCAGTAAAAATGATCATTTTTGAGTTTTTTGAACCGCTCGAAACACTGTGTTTTACCAAAAGCATGTTCACCATAAGCTTTGACAAACATTCGATGGAATTCTGCAGCAGTTTTTTTCTGATAACAGAAAACTGATACTGTTTGCAGACACAAAACTTGGTATGTGTAAGGTTATAGAAAAATATACCGGTGTATGGAATTCCGCTTTCATACTTGAGTAAGCAGATATTGGGAATGTGTTTTGATATGGCAATATTTGAATTGTATAACCTACATGTTATGTGAGGATGAGTCATCATATATTTAAAAAATCCCTTTTTCACGTAAATTAAGAATTAGGTGCAAAAAATGTACCAGCAAACCCAATACTCACTCAGATTGATCAAAATAATCATCAATACCCTTTTCTGCCATAATTTCTTCCTCATCTTCGTCATTTCCAATAAGATCATTCATATCTAAAACAAATTGATATAAGTTATTACCAAGGATTAATTTATGGGAAAATTTATTTCGATTATGGTAAATAATGTTATTTTCCTTGATATCAATCACATATTTAATTCAAAGAATGCTTTGAAGTGTTTGGTCTGAGATATGTTGAGGTCCATTAACTATCGTATTTTCTATTTATGCTTTTGCAATCTTTCAGAATTAAATAATGCAATTGAAAAGAAATCACTGTCTACCTGACAGAGGAGGAACAACTGCTGTACTAAGATATTCTGTATTCAAATAAGGTGGTAATTCATCATCATCTTCCTCCTCTTCTGGTTCTAACTGCTGCGAATCTACCATTGTGAGCCACTGATGATTGTGCTGTCTAAATTTCTCAATTTTTATTCGGTCTGACCAGGATTTGTTTCTTTCGCTTATTATGTTCAAGCAGGTGTTAGAAACTTCCCTAATCGCCTTGTTGTTGTCTTGAAGTAAGTCTATGAGATAGGCTGGTGCTTCTGTAAATTATTTGGTTGAAATTTTGTAATACTGAAGCAGAAAGTAACATTTTTTACCTGTTGATACTATGAGGTAATCAATGCTGTTATCGTTTGATAAAGCCATATAAAATACGTAGAGAATTTGTAAAACTATCTCATCATCCTCTTGATGAGTTTTGAGAAGTTCTATCAAGTTCTTCATCAACCTTGATTCACACAATAACTTCGAACAACCTTCATCAGAAGCTGCTGTTCCTAAAAGTACTATAATCTACAAGAAAAGATATTTAGTTAATCACAGACAATATAATAATCAAATAGAACTTGTCATTGATATATAACACTTTACAAGCGTTCTATTTTACAGTATATAATAGCATATTATTCACATTGACACTTGTCTTGCTTTAAAATAGTAAATTAAATTATAAACATGTGAAAGAATTCATTCTTTTTATTTTTTATTTATGTTAATGATCGAATTTGTACTTTTCTTTTATGCCAGTTTTCAAGGGCTTTAATTAATTTAAAGGAATTAACATATACGCTTCTAGAATATAAATGCAGATCAGAAAAATTGTTAATTACTTTTTTATCTTGAAATTATCAACGTTTTATTTATTGCATGATAACTGCTTACCTCCAGTATCAATTGAACATCACTACTATTACTTTTCAGGGTTCTTTCAATCCAGGTAATCATATCGAAATGTTTGAATATTTCTGCCCAATCAAGCTCAGGCAGATTCAAGTTACTTAGAATGCCAATGCATTCTCGAACAAAATCTTCGTCCTTTGATTCGACAACTGCTTTCGCAATATCACCAACAAACTCCTGTAACAAACGATTGAAGAAGGTGAAAAGCACTGACGTGAAGTCAGGAGCTTTTGGACGAATTTTTACACGAACATACACCTCTACTTCTAAATGCTGAAATTCATATCAATCAAATCTGTAGTTTCGAAAATATTGGGTAAAATATGAAAAATTTGTGAATAACTGCGAAACTGTTGAACCGATTTTGCCCATTAACGAACTTGTACGCGGCATTTAGACCCCAAACCCTCCCTGAAAGTTTTAAGCCTCTAGCTTTTTCCGTTGGAAACTTAGCATGTTTACAGCTGGCCAGACAGAATAACTTTGATCTTAGATTCTTCATCGGTCCAACCCAATCGTTTAAGAGCATTTTCAGCCCAGAATTCGAATATTACATTTAGGTGAAACGATAGCATGCTGTTCCCATGGAACTAGCGCACAAAAATATGGATTATAAAGAAATGGTTTAAAAAATCCAGTGTCTGAGAGTACTGTCAGTACAACGCAAAGAAAGAATACTCACCACAAACAAGGCTCTAGTTGTGTTGTGTTCAGAAATATTATGCAGCATTTTCATGAGCAGGGTATTTTTGTAGGTGAAAGCTCTCGTCATTATAGAAGGAAGTCTATTTTTTTTCACCATTTGTTGAGCATTAGATGCACTCACAGCCAAGTTGACACAGAGCGCTATCATTACCTGATCTCCTTCATTACCAACATTTAAAAGTAGCATATCCATAATCTTGAAAAATTATAAATAGTCAATAGAACCTTTTGGGCACATTACAAACCTTACCAATTCTACACTATCTATGAATTGAGGTTTTACTTCATCATCGTAACTGAGATGATAGAGCAATTTCAGAATAATCTCTTGATGACGATCATCACCTGAAAAAATTTTTCTATTAAATTTCAAAAACAGACTCATAATTGTTGTACTGGTTTATCTAAATCATACAATTAGATTAGAAATTAGTCTTTAACAATGTGAAAACTACTGATATACTCACTTAATAAATTGATAAGTTTAGGCAAAAGATTAGACTTGATCATCTTATACCTAAGTTTATTGTCAAAGGACAGATTGTAAAGGAGTTTCAATGTTAAATGTACCAATTCTGCTTTATTAAAATCCAATAATCTTGGGAGTTTCTCTACAATGTTCAAATCTGCCATCGAGTCTTTGTTGCACTGCATTATGGATAACTTTTTCAAAAACGTGAGGACTAAAATCAGCAATTCTTCATTCTCTCTTTCAAGTGCTTTCACTAATAATCCAACAATGTTTCGTTTTGTCATTTTCTCTTCAATAGTTTCATCTTCTGCAATATTCAAAAGCAAATAAAAACAAATCCGAAGTAAATTTTCCTGTTTCTTGATCAAAGTTCTGTATCGTTTTGCCCTTTCAGCATCTGACAATTTTTTGTCGCTGATACTTTCAGTGGACATAGTCAAGTCTTCATAAACACTTCCCTCCATAATGGCCTTAAAATTAGTATCACTAAAATTTCCGGATTTTGGACGAACTGGTTCAGGTATTCTACTTCTAGGTATCTCCGACATGCTGGCGCTATTTGGACAGGTTTTACGAATTATTGGTATATCAGAAGCTGCCGGTAGAACTTGACCTTGTAACTCTGCAGTCCATTTGTCATATCTTCGCAACTCATGATCTATTATGTCCATACAAATTGATCCAACCTTAATAAAATACAAGTAAAAATAAAAGATTGAAAACAATCTCAATAAATTAATTAACTATTAGAATGTCGTTATGTAGTTTCTAAGATAACTAGACAAATAACATAGTAAAAATAATGATATTTCAGCATACCTTGCATTTTAATATGACTTCATGGAATATAGAGTACATAGAAAAGCAAAAAAATGTATAGACTAAGTGAGTACTTAGAACTATGCTCCTTTTCCAATCCTCTCTTAATACTCTACCAAGAGCACTTATAACAGTTTCTGCAATAACAATTTTATTAACTTCAATCCAAAAAGATTTGATATCAATATACCATTCTTAGAAAGGGCTTCTAAATTATTGGAATCTCTAGCAAGCAACTGAATCTGATGAGCTCCTTTGATTTTTTCAGTCATACCCTCGTATAATAAATCTATATAATCCATAAGGCTACTATATTGCACAGTTTCTTCAACAAATGGGGAGTTCTTGTTATTCTTATCATCTACAATAGATATGATGTATATTTGAAACATCAAACAGAGGATCATTTCATTTTTAAGTACCTTTTGAGACACCATGGCTCAGTTTTCTTTTCTTTAAATAAAATATGGTTTGTTCTACTTCAGAAATTCTTGAATAATGTATTAAGTCACATTGATTAACTACTTCTTTAGCTAATGCAAGGCAATCTGTTCTGCTATTCAGCATAGGGAGTTCAATAACTTTTTTCAAATTCTACAATACCAAAACACATTCATTAATCAACAATATCAAATGCATGAAGGAATAAAATACCTTCTTCTCTGAATGTAGCACAAGGTCTCTTGCACCAACAATATTGACTTCTATTTCATAATTTAGAAGGATAGCATTCAAATTCGGATGTACATCTATAGTACCTGGGCGGCGATCTCTGAAAATATCAATTTCATCAAGAAGAAAGAAGAATTAAGTTGTTTATTATACGTTTTCATAAATCTTGCATCATCGGGGTCCATCCTGAAGAATATTTTAAAGGTTTATAATAATGATGTATAAAGTGGTCAGAATAAATAATTATCAATTAAGAGATATATCATTCAGAGAATGAAAATATAAAGTATAAATCCATGTTTTTATTTTAATCCGAACACATATTTTGGGACATGAGTAATGACATTAAACTAATAAACACAAATAAAAGAGTGACATGAATTTGACAATGATATTAGGAATAGTATTTAAAATGTAAAAGCTTATTAAGGAAAAGAATTTGTTTCTACAATATGAGCAATTAGTGGATCTATTATTCAAGAAATATCTTTAATAAAATAAAAATTTTCTCATTATTTGCAATGCAATAAATTTTTCCTATCATATGACCTACATCGTTCTGTGGTAGAGCATGTATGTCGATAAACACATGATTTTGACAGATCACATGAATGAATTCAATTATCCAGAATTTTTCTTTATTTCTTTCAAATAAAATCACCTAAACAAATTAGAAGTTGTGAAAATGGGTGAGGAGACTCGTCTTCCCAACAAAAACGCGGATAATAATAAGCCAAAGGATCCAGGCGATCAAAACCCCACAGAAAATGTAGATGTATCTGATATAGATATTAATGATATAGATATTTCTAATGAAGGTATCAATTATTTTCTATTGGTGAATTGAGAAATTAAAATTTTGATCATTTTAGAATTCGAGAGTTTGAACAACCAACTGGACGCCTTAAGCTCTGCCCTTGACGACATAGAATCTAAGAATGACAACATTCATGCACAACTGCTGGAATTACTCCAGGCAAACAGGGTTATTAGGCAGCAGATAAGAGATGCTAATCTTTCTTTAGGAGGTACAGAGGCTGAAGAGGCATAATAAGTATTATATTGAATATTGAGAATAGCAAATTGTGATCGAATAAATATCTATAATGAAATATTTATCATTCGATTTTATAAACATAAAAGTAATACATATTTTTTTCAATATGAAGAGCAAAACTGACTTTTGTAATGTGTTGTCAGCATTTTTATAGAATATACCATGTTAACCAAATATTAATTATGGTCAAGTTTATAATCTCTTTAATTAATGTTATGTTTTAAATACCCTTATGAAATTGAATTGAAGTTATTTCAAAGAAAACTGACATAATTTATGTAATGTTTATTCAAAATGTGAATACAGTTTATGATCAACTAATACATTATTTCCTACTCTAGTGATGTAGATATAAAAGAAACAAATAAAAATGAGTAAAAGATTAAATAAAAGTGATCTTGGTTTTTGACTGGTTCACTTGCCAAACATTCAGTTCTTCATATTCATCAATGCATATTTCTATTTGTTGATCAGTGTAGCCCCGACTGACGCATTTCTCCATGATATCACTAATCTTGACAGTATTACTTTCCCCTGCCAATTCTCTTATTATGGAGAATATCTTTTCGTTGACACTTGGTGGCCTGAAAAAAAAAATTATGAAAATAATTGTCCTTATTAACTAAGTATTAGTTGGCAATTCTCAGGTACAATAGGATTCAGAGCCCCTTAAAGCATTTGAATTCCACATTTGTAAATTGTCTACTTTCCACAATATATCAAAGCAAACTTATCTATAACAGAAAACTTACTTGAATCCTTTATGTTCAAAGGTTTGATTGAGAGAATCCTTGCTCATCTCCATAAGGCGAATAGCTTCTTTAACATCGTCCTTTTCTACAATATTTGAGAGACGTAGTCTAGCCAAAGCAGTAGATAAACGAAGAATTCCAAGCAGATTTCTGGCAGAGGTGAAAGTCATATCTTTGGAATTCCTAGCTTCTTTTCTTAGGTCAACATAGGCAGCTAAAATAATACATGGTTTTTTATTTATACTGAATTCCTTGGATGTTTTTTAGTTCTAAATAAGGGAACTATATCAATAGTCAAAGATTTTTAGAACTAACCGACTAAATAATCTGTAAGAGACTCAGGTATAACAGGCTGCTTCAATTTGCACAAGGCGATGTACTTCCTCATCAACGACATGTCTAAAGCATCAACTTCCATTTCAGGCTGTTTGTTATGTTGGTGAACATAAGTTATATGTTCCGCTAACTTTAAATCATTTTCACGATTGGCTTTGTCTTGGATTAGCCATAAAAGATCAAAACGTGAAAGAAGAGCTGCAGGCAGCTGAATATTTTGCTCTACTGTCCTTTTTGGATTATAACGACCATAGGCGGGATTGGCTGCGGCCAAGATTGAAACTCTTGCATTAAGTGTTGTCATGATACCTGCCTAAAAAAAAACAATGAACTTAAAAATACAACTCTGTTATGATAGAATATTATTTCTTCATTTGATCTAGTGATCACCAACTATGAAACCTATAACACCATATTGAATTTTTGTGTCACAATTTACTTGAATTCTTACTGAATTTAACCTAAACATAAAGAAGATCATTCTCCAATAAGAGGGTTGCTACTTGAATTTTGAAATAAAAACGAATATTTATAATTGCTTTTCAAAATATTCCCCATGAAAATCAAGACACTTTAGCATGCCGTTGCACCCATTTTAGAAACACTGTTTCCATTCTGATTGACGTACCTCCAAATCATATGATTTGAACTAATGAACTGTTTCTTAAGGTGTAGAAAAACAACCTCGCAATTTATTTTTGATTAGCAAGATTCAGAAGAAATTATTTGAGTGCCAAACAAGGAATGTACGGCGGATGACCCATCAGTTAGATGTTTTGACTTCTCTAAAACAGGTGACAATTTGCTTCAAAGTGCTAAAAACGTCTTTCAATTCAATATATCAGATAGATACCTTTGCTATACTTATAGTTTGCTGTTCCATGACTTCATGGATTGCTGTACGATCAGAATCAGCCATTTTATCAAATTCATCTATGCAGCAAACGCCTTTGTCTGCTAATACAAGGGCCCCACCTTCCAACATCATTTCACCAGTCAATGGGTCTTTCATAACAGCCGCTGTTAGACCAACTCCCGAAGAACCCCTTCCTGTTGTGTACTGACCTATTGAACAAAAACATCAAATTAGTATACTAAAGTATTATTATAAATTTTATTTTAGTTCAAAGGCAGATTTTTTAAAGAAGTAAATTACTATCTTTTACTACCAAAAAACTTCGAATGTTTTTTACCCATAGAGAGCGTTTTTGAAGGTGTCTTTTTTCAACAGAAGAACTCTTCAAAATAAACCATTTGGCCAAAAATCGCTTATATTAGGTCTTCCAATAAGGTTAATTTGACACTTGATAGTGGCAATATTGCTAAAGCTACGTCTGTCGAATTGGCCGTCATTTATTCAGTCTGTTTTGTCACCATGCACTGATATAGTGTTCAACAACATGTGCAAATGATGAAATTGTTTTATCAAAATGGGTGTCGGGCAATGTTCCATGCGTTTTGCCCACTTTCAAAGGACATATGTCACAGGTATAACTCATCAGAATAAAAAATTTCAGGAAAAGTTGATAGTCTAAACGACAGCAAATGACTCGATTAAGGAATGCTGTCAATTGTGACCACACACTTGATCATAATGGCATAGCTGGAACTGGACTTATTTGCAAAGAATGGAAATCAAATTAAAGCGCTTATTATATCTTTGTCTCCTCAAACATTTTATTAGGCTATTTTTGCTGGAATGGTTTATTTTGAAGACTTCTACGTTCTGTTTGAAAAAGTCCACTTGACAACATACTGCATAATAATTCAATAATTCTTTAACAGGTTCTAGGTCCAGGGTTATAATAATACCAACTTCTTCTTCAGTTTATCGACAGTCTGTCGAAAGTCTTTCGATAGTCTCCCATGCGGCCAGTAGTTGTCATTTCCAAAATTTTACATTTTTTATACGACAAAAACTAAAGGAGATAGAAATAGCCCTGATGATGATTTTGTAATAAAATCGAAACTAGTTGACCTTATTCTTAAAAAGTTGGTATTATTATAATTATTGAATTGTTGTATACATAGGTCTTATCTTAATTAATTATACATTTTTATTCATAACTTACTTCTTGGAGCTAATCGGTCAATATAATTTAATAACTGAGATTTAGCAACTCCAGGATCTCCCATAAGACAAATGTTAATATTTCCTCGGATTTTCATACCGTCGGAGTTCTTATCAACTCCACCAATCAGAAGAAGTAAGAGAGCTTTCTTCACATCTAAATGACCATAAATTTCAGGTGCCAAAGATGTAGCCAACTTAACATATAAATCTGTATCGGTGAGAGCTTGTAGTTCTTCCGGGGTTAACATATTGGAGGCATCTTCATCTTCAGCTGCTTTATTCAAAGAAACTACGTGCTAGAAAAAACATCCACTATTGAAACCATCGATCATGGAAGGGGAATTTCTAATAAATTAAATTTTTAGATATTTAACCTTTTTTATATTTGATATCATATTGATAGTCCTAGATGTGTTGTAAAGCTTTTTATAGTTTGCGCAAGTTAGAAGATCGGTTGTGCTCTGGTTACTCTTTGTAACTTTGTCCTTATGCCACCTTAAGCATAGCACTGTTAATTTTTGACAGTTAAATGGTGTCCAGCCACCCTAGTGAGAAAATTTCTTCCCCTACCAAGATGCAAATACACACCAAAGAGGAATCTCTGTTTATGAGTAGGGTGTTTAAAGCACTACTCCACAAATACTCATATTTTTTATTCTAAGTATAACTTCATACCAAATTAGCTTTTTAAAATTTTAGACACATGAATTTTTTCTATCCTAAGCAGATGTTCTAATTAAAATACTCACATGTGCTTCAAGGTATGTTTCTGATACTAGACCTCCAATTATTTGTTTGTAACCAGCTCTAGCTATAGGTAGAAAAATTCCAGTAATTGCAACATGATCACCTGGTAATGATTGTCGAGTATTTTCACCTCTACAGAAAATGGTTAATGCTCGAGGAATGTGACCTACTGGTACTTGGTCACTCTGAAAATTCAAGGGAATTAATTAAAAGTAATTCCCATAAGGAAGAACAATTTCTTACATGCTCCTGTATTTTTAGCTCTTGGAACTTCACAAACTTTGAGCCCCTAGTTTGCAAATACAGTCTTCCTCCCGATTTATTAACTTTACAGTCGTCACTAGGGCATAAAATAATAGGCATAAAGCTCATTGAGGCAACAGGCTGATATGTTTCAGCACCACATTGATCACAAGTATATGTTGCAACAGAAATTAAAGGTTTTACTTCAGTACTACGAGTAACAATTCCTCGTACACTCACTAATTTGCCAATATTATCTGCTTTGACCTCTCTGATTGGAAATATTTTGCTAAGACTTGAATCTTTGAAATATACTTCACTGAAAATTGGAGAATGAAATATTTCACTGCTGTTTAATTAATTGAGAGTAAAATCTTACAATCTCCTCATAAGTTCTGCTGGGAACTTTTTTTTTGGGTCCCTATGTTCATTAGGTTGCCTTAAACGTTGCTCCATCATCAAACGATGCTCAATATAAACATCCAAAGCATCTTTTGCAACAACTTCCTGATGTGCAAACTCTGGTAAAATAGCAGATACAACATCTGAGAATAAATTACAGTATCTTCTGGTGTTACTCTTGATGGCAGTTCCTAGGTCTTCATCAAAATCATTCACATCATCAAGCTCAATATATAGAGCAGTTTTCTCCCTGTGGGCTAGTTTAGTTAAATGGTCCACATATTTGAAGATTTTATTTCCTTTGCTATCTTCTTTATGAAACTCTTTGAGGAAAGTTTGTATAGTTTCTGTAAAAAAGAAATCACGATTATTTCATATGCTTTCATATAATTAAAATATTCGATTTACCAGCATCCTTTTCATAATCACGTCTAGCCATAACTGCCCTTAATAAAAAAAACTAAACTAACGTTTGCCTTATAATTCTTGACTGAAATATATGATCTGTTAAGACAGTTTTTCCAGTCTCCAATAACGAATATCTGAAATTCTGAAATATCAACAAATTTCGCGGGAAAGTTTTTCAGTGAAAATTTGTCATAGAGTTGTGAGATTAACAAATTTGGTTATCTTTGTAGGCATTAAGACATTTTCATTATTTTTGCTTTACTTGTTTAATATTAAATTAGATTCCCTTAGAAATATCAATATATAGTACATATAGTTTAGAACTGTCGTTTCAATAACGTATTACCTTTATGTGTGGAATATTCCAAAAAATAGGACCAAAAAATGTGTTAGAAATGAGGTTTCCGAGTAGTTCAAACTTGGTCACTTCAAACACGTTCCCTCCAATTATTATGAAAACGATAAATAAATATCTGTTGCTTGTATCGTGCCTTTTTAACATAATTATATATTTATATTAATAACAATTTCATAAATAAGATGGATGACACAGGTGATTATTAACGTGAATCTCGACAATCTTAATCTCATCGTACATTTTTAGATGAAAGGAGACCCAAAAGACAAAAGAGGGATTCCTCTTATAAATCCAAAGCTTTTGAAAAATTTAAACAGATAAAAAGTGGTGCGAAGAATAAATATGAAATTGAAGACGTTGATAATGTGTACGAAACTGTTGACGAGAAAGAGTACCTCAAAACGGTATTAGATAGACAAGCAGATGATTGGGTTGTTGATGATGGTGAGTTTAAAATACTTCACATATCATCATGATAAAATTTTGCTAATTCAGATGGTTCCGGATATTATGACGATGGTCGTGATATATTCGATGACGATTTGGATCCTGAATCTATTGCGAACGCCTCTTCAAAAAACAAGGGTGTTAAAAGGAAGAAGAAAGCTGTATCTGATAATGTTCCAAAAGGAGATTTAAAGCGTATGCTTTCTAAAATGCCAGTAAAAAAGAAAGAGGTTTGAAAAGTAATACTTTAGCTATAAAAGTATACTTAACTATTTTTTTAGGAAGAGAAGGTTTCAGAAGATGCTATGTTATTTGAATTGCTTGGTGAAATTGATGAAAATGGAGATGATAATTCAAAACAATCATCAAATGATGACTCCCTAAAATCCCTTCTGAATAATAAAAAAGCGGAAAAGGACTATCTGAAAACCTTTACTCCACCCCCTAGGAAAATTTTACTCAAAAAGAAAACACTTGAGAGAAAATCTCTGCCTTTGATTCCAAAAGCAATGCGAAGAATGTCAATTGAGAAAGTGGATGAAATTGATGAGATTCAAAATATGGAAAGTATAGAAGAAACTGTTATCAATGAACATAGTGAAGAAAACAAGGGAGGTGTTGTTCAGGAATCAATCCCAAATGAAAAATTTAGTGAAATAATTGAGCATAATACTCAACAAACTACGGTTACAGCTACTGAATGTACCACTATAGAAGTGGATGAAACTGAGAATTTTTTCAATGATGGATTGGATTTCTCTCAGATCGAAGAATTTGAGTCGCAGCAAAATGAAACCATTGACATGGAAACAGTTGAAGATGATATACTTGCAGATTTCTTAGATCAGCAGGAAAATTTTCAGTCAATGGAAATGGACACTAGCATTAGTAAAATTGTAAAAATAGATTCATCAGATTTACCTTTGGTAGAAAGCGATAATAAGAAAGTGAGTAGAATAAAAGTATTAGAATTTAAGAATATTTTCGGCTCAAAATTCGAATATTATAGAAATTTGAGCACCTTAGACAACACCCTCTCAATATATTCCAGTCATTTGAAAAAATTGAGACAATTTCATCAACAACTATGAAATCATCCATAATAAAATTAAAAGGTTCAGCTACAAAACCCTTAAAATTCCTCTCAATGCGCAAACAAATATCGAGAGATATTGCTTGTTGAATATTTTTGCTTAGTTAGATATTTCCGATAATTGGCTCCAATATAATTTATTGTTATTTTTATCCCTTTTGTTGCATATTTTTAATTGGCTATTATTTGTACCCCGTTTTTCAAATTTTTGCCTAAACCATACCAATATATGATGTTACTTTTTTAGAATTAGTTCAACATGTAAACCTGATGAAACCACAGTGTTGACAAAACAATTTTAATTATGTCAATAAATTGTGAAAACGTTCTTTATTATTTAATTTAATGATCTAGAACACTTATGTTGCTGTATGCATATATATTTGACTTTATTTAAAACACTTTTGTTGACATGAATAATAAACTCGATTTAAGGTTTTCAGGTTCTTCTATTGGGACGCCTATGAAAATGCATTTGTCCAGCCTGGTGTGGTTTTTCTTTTTGGTAAAACATTTTGTGAGAAAACAAAATCATATGCCAGTTGTTCAGTTGTAGTTAAGAATGTGCAGAGAAAGTTGTTTGTTCTTCCTCGGTCTTATGTGAGTATATTTTTATTTATATATTATTGAAACCACTTGAGAAAATTGACAATTTAAAATTTAACATTAAGTTTTGAATTTATGCAACTAAAATTTCAAAAAATGCTTGTTCAAACTAAACACTATCAATGCACCAACACAAGTGTACTAGAAATGTTGCAGCCAATTTTAAGTAAAGGCAATTAAGAAAGTAACAGGCGCATTTCTAGATGAAGTAGAAAAGCTTTAATGCTATAATGAAAATAAATTACGATAGAGAAAAGCACTAACGTCAAGTCGAAAGCTTTTACTCTGTTGAACAGAGCATTTATTCACTAATTTTGATAAAACATAGTGATTCATTTCCTAATATATTGATAAGCACAAAGTTTTTAGATGCTAGATGATGCTGGTAATCCAACTGATCAACCTGTCACCCAAAAAGATGTTTATGAAGAGTTCAATAACAAAGTCATGAAAGCTTTACATGTGACTTGTTTCAAATGCCGATTCATAAATAAGAAAAACTGTTTCGCTCCAAATATACCAGTGGAGTCCGACTACATGGAGGTTCGATATTCTGTAAGTTGTTGAGACATTTAGGAGAGATAAATATCTGAAGGGTTTTTTTTTGCAGGCCAAGGACCCTCAAATATCTGTCTTTGAAGGGAAAACTTTTTCTCATGTTTTCGGTGTGAACAGCAGTTATTTGGAAATATTTTTGCTTGAGAGGAAACTCAAGGGGCCTTGCTGGTTAGATGTTCAAAATCCTGTTCCTGTTACAAATCCCATTACTTGGTGTAAATTCGAAATTGATGCCGACAAGTCTAATGATGTTACACTTGCCAAAATGGAGAAACCCTTGCCACCACCTCCACTTGTTGTTGCAACTGTTCATATGCGATTTGCCCCTAATCCCAAGAACTTAACAAATGAGATTGTGATGATATCCTGTCTTGTGCATAACTCTTATGCTTTAGATAAGGCAGCTCCAAATCCACCTTTTCAAAGCGACTTTTGTGGTTTGTAGTTTTATATTTATTTATTCCTAATACAGTACAAAACAATGATCGATTTATCTATTCAAGAGAGAAAGATCTTTAATGACCATATACAGACAAGAAGTGATCGACCTAAGGTCCTTCAACTCATATAAATTTGATTAGTATTGTATTAGATTAAAAACAAATAATAATAGTAACTAGTGTAGTCGATTGACCAGTATAATGGATTAATAACATTTTTTCAGGTATTCCAATGATCCAGTAGGCCAAATGAACCGATAAGACATTAACGGCGAGAGGGCGTGTCTAATTGTTGTCTGTGATCTCTGTTAATCGAGCAAAAGTGGTTCAGTATTTGTTTTGTTATACAGCAGCTCATTTGGTGAATTGTGTGGTTTATTGTTAGAGGTCTGATTGTAGTTTCACTTCTTAGTGCTATTCTTCTGCAATTTCCAATTTTTGATCGCTGTTCCAGTAGTTAATTAAATTTGGATGTACATATTCTAATAATCGTCTACATATTGCCTTGTATAGTTTTGTTGTATTTTAAATGGATAGACCTCGATTTTTAATTATTAATTTGGAGAAATGATTTGCTCTAGATATTGCTGTTTTTTTTTGTTGAAATTCAGGTTGAAAGGAAATTGCCAATACGAATTTGAAAAGTATCGTTAGAAAGAAACGATCCGATCCAGGATAGAAAATGATCACTAATTCCATAATCCATTAAAATGACTATTTACTATACTTGGAATCTATCATTTAATCGACAAACATATTTGTTGTACAAAAATTGTATTTGTAATATGTATATAATATGTATGCTATAAAAGGTTATGAATTGATTAGTAATGATTCTTGTGTGAATAAAAATGATGGATTACTGGTTTATGTAAAGGAAGAATTAAATGTAGATATTAGGGTTGTTAATTTTGTTCAGACGAATGTCCTGCGCCTGTGCCTGGAGGTTGATGGAACGATATTTGGGGTTACGGCCTCTTATAGGCCACCATCAATTAATGTACAACAATATATCAAAGACCTCAATAATTATATGGGCGAGATCAAATTTTGTGATGTGGAACTATTCGTTGGAGACATCAATATAAATATAGGTAACATTTTATGTCAGGAGAGTGTTCTGTATCTTACATCGCTGGGGCAATTCGGATTCAGGAGTATGATAAATGAGACAACAAGAGAAACGGAAACATCTGGTTCGATCATTGATCATATGTTCGTCAGGATAAAAACCATGATGGGTCATAAAGTGGCATTGTTGGCAGGGGTTATTCAAGCTTCCATGACTGACCATTTTCCCATAATTTTGGTACTGCGGTCCATCGCAGATTCTCGTAGCCGTCGTAATGAACAAAAAGCAGAGAAACACATCAAGAATATAGACTATGTTAGACTTACATCAATCATGGCGGGAGAAAGTTGGCAGTCGGTTACTGAAAAGACTAACCCACTCACGGCGCACTCCCAGTTCATTAAGACGCTCGATAGGTATATTAAGATGTCCTCATACAAAAAACCAGTTCAAACAGTAAATACGAAGGGGATACAACCGTGGATAACAACGGAACTAATAGCGGATATTAAACGGAGGGACAAGTTGAAGAGGGACTTGAACAAAAATTTTACGGATGAAAAGAAAGTGGCGTATAAAAAATTCAGAAACCAACTTAACGTAAGGATCAGATACACAAGAGAATCCTTTTATCGTAATAAAATCGAAATGGCCGGTAATGATAGGAAGAAAATGTGGCAAACAATAAATGAAATCAACAACAGACGTGATAATAGGAGATGTATTCCAGGAGAAATAATCGATGAGGGGAATGTGGCGGTGACTGATAGTTTTCTCAAGGCGAATAAATTCAATAATTTTTTTATAAACATAGGAGAGAAAATGGACCTCAACTATGAAAGGGTTAAGTCGTATAAAAGTGGTGGTCCGTCCATACATTCCGGGTCTATGTACTTAGATCCGATTACTACTGTCGAACTCATAGATAATTTTGCATCCTTGAAGAATAACTCGTGCGCAGGTCCTGATGGCTTATCGGTCAAACTGTTAAAAAGTATACACCATCTTATACTCGAACCACTGAAACATGTGTTCAACTTAGTTTTGGAGACAGCTATGATCCCTTCAGAGTGGAAAAAATCCCAGGTCATATGTGTTTATAAATCTGGTGATAGAAAGCAAATGACAAACTACAGGCCTGTTTCTTTGATCAGCAACATTGCTAAATTATTTGAAAAGAGTTTAAAGAAGAGGTTAACGGCTTACCTCAATAAATACAAGTTGATAGATCCTGGGCAGTTCGGTTTCAGGGAGGGTTTATCTGCGGTAGATGCGATGGAGGTAATGGTGGAGCGGGTAGTACATACTATGAATGGCGGAGGGAAGATAGCGGCGGTGTTTCTTGACCTAGCAAAGGCGTTTGACACAGTGAATCACGAGTTACTGATCGAAAAATTAGAAAAAATTGGAATAAGAGGAAAATGTCTTGATCTGTTCGGTAATTATTTGAAGGGCAGAGTGCAATCTGTCAGAATTGAGGGGGTACTGAGTGAACCAGGCGTGATAAAGATGGGAATACCGCAGGGTACGGTGATCGGCCCGGTACTTGGTCTTGTGTTCATTAATGATCTGTTGAACAGTCTAGGATTAGAAATCATCTCATATGCCGATGACTCACTCGCTCTGTTTGTGGGAGACAACTGGGATCAGGTATATGAGAGGGCAACAAACGGATTAGCAGTAATTCGTTATTGGTTGATGACGAACAGATTAAGACTGAATATAGCGAAGACGAGGTTTACAGCTTTTTCTATAACAGCTAAAGGTCAGCCTAGGTTCTCTTCGATTCCGCTACATTTTCCGGACTGTAATGGGGTAGGGTGTAGTTGTCCTTTGATTGCCAAAGCTGAATCGGTAAGGTATTTGGGAGTGGTCGTTGATCAGTTTTTGAGGTGGGATAAACACGTGGAGTCCTTGATTGAGAGATCGCGTTCTACATTTTATAATAATAATAATAATAACTGATCTTTATTGATAACAAGTTATCAACCGGCAATCGACCGAGGTCCTTCAGCCCAAGTTATATTAACAAAATCTTAGAGCAAGTTTACAAAAAAAAAAAAAAAAAGGTCATTATTTATACAATTTTACAATATCTTAGTTTTGATAGGTGTTCAGTCTCTGCATTAGCGTTTGGGTTGGGAATTTTCTTCGGGGGCGTTCTACTGGATCATTGTGCATGAGAGTCTTTATATCTTCCAGTTCGTAAAGGCGCTGCTTGAATTTTGTGTTCAGTTTCTTAATTCTGTCTTCTATGGGTTCTATCCTGGTTATCTGATAAAGGAGATCGTTGGGAGGGTTGTACAGTCTGTTCTTTGGGTGTCTCATTTTGGTAATGACTCTTAGGGATGTTGTCTCTGCCACCTTTAAAATTTTCTTCACAGATTCTTTGCAGTTTGCATAAAGGGGATGTCCATATTCAATTAATGGTCTGCATATGGATTTATAGATGATGGATGCTGTTTTCATGTTGATTCCTTCGTTCCTGTATGTCAATTTTCTAAAGTGCTTGGCTCTGCTGATAATTTTCTTCTTTGTATTATTTGCGTGTATTTTAAGGGTTGCTTTATTATCAATTTGAATTCCGAGATATTTTATTGAAGGTGTTGGTTTGACTGATTTATTGTTTATTGAAATGATGGGGGACTGATGATTAATTTTATGGTTGAAAATTATCAGTTGGGATTTTTCTGGGTTAATCTTCAACCTCCACTTGGAAAACCATATTGTCAATGTAGTTATGTACTCTTGTAGATTATCAATGCAGCTTTTCAATGATTTCTCATGTGATATTATTGTAGTGTCATCCGCATATTGTAGTATGTATTGTTTTTGGTTGTGTATTGTGCCCATGTCACTGCAATAGATGTTGTATATCAGGGGCGATAGAGGAGATCCTTGAGGTGTTCCTTGCATAGGGGTGAAGATGGTGGATATTGCTTCATTGATTTTAATTTTTAGTTTTCTGTTCTCCAGATATGCTCTTACTATATGTATCAAATATGCAGGTGTGTCTTTCTTAAACATTTTATATAGTAATCCTTTTATCCACACACTGTCAAATGCTTTATTGTTGTCAATGCAAACTACTGCTGTTCTTTTATTGTTTAATTGTGCATTTTGTAAGTTGGATATGAAGATAGTCAGTGGGTGAACAGTAGCCTTTTTCTTGCGGAAGCCGAACTGATAGTTAGGAATTAATTCGTGGAAATGTTCTTCAAGTTTGTTTTTAATTATTTTTTCAAAAAGCTTTCCAAGTACAGGTAGCAACGTTATGGGTCTGTAATTTTCTGTTTTTTTGTGATCCTTGTTCTGTTTTGCTATGAGGGTGATTGTTCCTGTTTTCCATACTTCCGGAAAGGACTGGTTATTGAGACACCATTTGAATAATTTTGTTATATGTTCATGTATGCTCTGCTGTAGTTTTTTAACGATATTCCACGGTATATTATCTGATCCTGGTGAACTGTTCTTGGTGTTATGTAGCATTTCATAGTAGGTGGCTTCTTCTATTTCGATTGAATCAGTGTTCACAGGTGGGTTGTTAAAAAATTCCCTGTACCAGCCCTCAACCATTGTCTCTGTTTCAACGTCAAAATTCCTATCCTTGCCATATTGAAATACTTGTTTGTAGTGCTCTGCAAATATTTCTGCCTTTTCGGAATCTGTCTTATATTCTTTATTGTTTTCTATGATAGTGGGTATCTTATGGAATTGTTTGTACTTGGAAAGCTTTTTGATTTGCTGATAAAATGTTCTTCCTTTGGTTTTGCTAATTGATTTGCAGGCTTCATTCCATCTATGGATTCTATACTGCTGGATCATTTTATGAATAGCAGAGTTATATTCATTTATTTGGGTTTTAACATGTGGGTTGTGGGAGCGGCGATATTCTCTGTACATTTTCCGTTTGTTCTTGATCATTGAAATTATGAAGGGTGGTAATTCATGAAGGAATGGGTGATGTGTTACAGTAGGTGTATATTTTCGAATACATTCAGATAGTCTATTATTGAATGCTGTGATGTAGTCCTCGTCCATATTTGATTTTCTATGAGAGTGAATGAACTTGGCCATCTCCTCATTCACTTTATTGACCTTGCATTTGTCGAATTGAAACGTTTTTTTCTTTTGAGTTTCTTTTGGCTGTGTATTCATGTCCAATGTAATAACCATTCCTAGGTGATCGGAACCCAGGTCAGGCACAAGCTCTATATCTGTGATGTTACTTTCTAAATTTGTGGAGTATATCAACAAATCAGGAGTACTATCAGGGTTATTATCCATCAAGAATGTTGGAGGTGTCATATATTTTTTGAAGGAACCGCTCTGGAGAAATTTGTTAATTTGTCTATTTTTTGTTCGATTGGGATTGAAGTCGCCAATGATTATAGAATATTTATATAAGGCTGCTTTTGTGAATATAGTTTCGTCGATTTTGGAATGAGGGTGTATATATATCAAAATGATGTGCAGTTTGTCATCTTTAAAAGGGATTGTGAAATGTGTTGCTTCATTGAGGTTGTTATTAATACTAGGTGAATTGTCCTTACCCATTTTCAGGTTGGGGTGGCACTGTACTATACTCCCGCCTCGTGTATTGATAATTGTATGTCCTAGCCTATGTATAATATCCCAATCTCTGTAGGAGATGTTGTGTTCCTTTTTGGTTTTGGCTTCTACGAACATGGCTACTTGTATCTCATTCTCTTCAATGAAGTTGTTGATCAAATATTTTTTTGGTAGATAACTATTGATATTGTTGTAGAGAATTTTAATTTTAGAGTTGAACTTGGCGGTTAATATTGTTGTCGATAGGTTCTGTTGGTGACGGTTCATTCTGATCTTCCACATCGAACATGAGGATATATACTCGGTTTCCTGAAAAAACTGCAGTTGTATCAACTTTAAATTGTGTCAGGAATCTTCTCTTTAGTTTCTGCAGTAGTTCCTCCCTGTTTGTGTATTTGGGCTTGTTCAGTTTTCTCATATAGGTATTTACAATTTCGTCGTGTATAGTTATAGGTGCATGTATTCTGTTATTCTTCTTATGTAAGTCTTCTATTTCCCTGGTCATTTTATTAAGACGTCTTATGGTTGCATTCGGAATACCTTCGATGGGTTTTTTAGGATGTTTTGGACATTTGCCTGACCATGCCTGATGTTCTTCAGAACCGCAGGCACTGCACTTAGGTGGTAGATTAGTTCTGCACTGTGATGTTTTGTGGGCGCCTTGGCATTTGTTGCATTTTGCTTGTTGAGTGCAGTTTTCCGTTATATGATCGAATTGTTGGCACTTGTTGCATGGAATTGGTATGGGTTCAGGAGGATGACTTGCATAAACTAGATAGTGCCTATTTTTGAAGAACATTCCCTCATTGAGTAATCTTTCGGATGTTGTAGCTTCTCCTGTGATAATTCTTATGTAAGTTGTGGGTGTATTGTAATTCCTAGATATAATTCTTCGGCAAAATCTGTGCTTCAAATTCAATTTATTAAGATGTTCACTAATTTCTTCATCTTGGATAGATTTTTCCACTCCGGTTATTACTACTGAGAAAGTTTGCTATGGTTCTAGTCTTTCCTTTCCTTGGATGTAAGGTATTGTCTGTTTAAATTGGGTGATGATTTTCTGGGTTTTCATTTCTTCTAAAGCATTAACGATTTTTTCTTTCTCATTGTTGGATTTGATAAGATAGCCGATTTTGGTTTTTATCACAATATCTGTAGATTCTATAAATTTCTTGTTCCATTCATCTGCCATTTTAATTCTGTCTGTTATTAAGTTTTCATTTGCTGTTAGATAAAATAGTTGTTTGTATTCCGTTTTGTTTATTTCGTTCATTCTTGCTGAATAATTCCTAAAGGTAGTCTTGTTGTTGGGATTTGTTTGTGGTTGTACTTCAGTTTTGTCTTGCTGTGTATGGGTTCCTTTAGTAGTTGAAATGTTTTGTGTGGAAGAATGAGATGGGATGTCTGTTTCCATAGCGATACTGTTATCTTGGTTGTTTTTTTGTGGTTCCAGATGCGGTTGGCTAATTTCTGTCTCGGGAGTTTTGTTATCGTTGACTTTTTTGTTTTTGTTTTTAGATAATCCTTTCTTCTTACGTTTCCTATTAGAAGGTTTCTTGAACGATGGATCGTCTGTAGATTCTTCTGAACTTTTTTCATCCGAAATCATTTTTGAGAAAAATTTCTCGAAATCTGTGGCACCGTATGAGTTTGATCGCGAAATTTTAATTTATCGCGTTTCCGAAATATCACACTGATCAAATTCACTGACATGTGCTTCCCATGAAATCACAATCTGTACTTACATTTTATATTTTTTATAATTTAAGGAATATTTTACAAAAAGAAGCCCTCCTCCAAGTATATGAGTCTCTAATTCTGTCAGTGTTTCGTTACGGAGTGGCCATTTGGGGTGGTATGTTTGGTGGTTGCGCTAAAGCTTTGGAGACGGTACAGAACACAATCTTGAAAATAATTCATGGGGTGGGACGTTTATATAGTACTGAAATATTGTATAGGGAAACTAAACAACTTAATTTTAAACAACTATATATATACGAGTGTTTGCTGAGACAATTTTATAGAAATGATACGCTAGTAGATCATGGTTATAACACGAGATACACATCCAACCTCACTGTCTCAGTTCCGAGATTTTGCGGTAGCCACTTGCAGCGCAGTTTGCCTTATCATGGTGCCAAGTTCTTTTCCCTGTTGCCTGGCCAAATAAAAATGAATTTTAACCCTAGGAGGAAAAAGGATAGAAAAAAATTGTTATCGTTTATTGTGGACAAGCCTGAGGCTTTTTATAGAATACTTGGACGATAGTGTGGTTGTGATAAGCTTTGGTACAGGTGTTGGGCATTCAATCTGGTTGTTTTTGATTTTCTTTTTTTTTTTTCTGCGAAGTAGTGTTTTTGGTTTTTTTTTTTTTTCTCTTGGTTGAACGTAATTGAGTTGACCTTATGTGAACTATTGTTTTTATTATTCATTATGTACGGAGGATGTCGGCATACAAACTTTAAGTTTAGGCTAGATTTCTCCAAATTGTTAAATGTCGAATATTTGTAGTTTGATATGAATAAATGAATTGAATTGAAATTGAATTGAAATAGGGAGCTACTGTTTAAAAAAAAAACCAGGAGTTGCCAGCAGCTTAAATAATACATGGGTTGTGAGTTTAAGTCCGTGTACGGGAATTCATTTTTGTTTGACTCTTTCATATTTTTTCAATACCTGCTTTAATTTCTACGAATTACCATTTCTGCTGAATTATACAAGTTTGTTTCCTTATAATCAGATTGAAACACTATATAATTTTACTCAATTTTCTTTTTCAGTTTTTACCACCCCACAACATGTCATGATGCCATCTGACATTTATAAGACTCTCAGCAATTTCAAAAGAACCAAAGTTCAGAAGATGGACTCTGAAAAAGCTTTATTGAATTTTTTCATCAATCAATTCCATAATATAGACCCAGATCTCATAGTAGGCCATGACTTGCAGGGCTATCAGTTCAGTGTTCTTGCTGACAGATTATACACCAACAGCATTAAGAATTTTAGCAAACTGGGAAGATTGAAAAGAAGTAATTTACACCAAAAAATAGAAAGAATTTTGTTTACTGGGAGACTTGTTTGTGATATAAAGATTTCGGCAAAAGAGTCTATCAGATCTCGTGCATATGATTTGAATACATTATGTCAAACTGTTTTGAATTTCAGAGAAAACCAAAGGCTGGATTTAGAGCCTGAGGATGTACCAAAAATGTTTAATAATAGTCAAAATATATTGAAGTTGATTGTTTTAACAATGAATGATTCTACATATATATTGAGAATGATGTATAATTTGAATACAATTCCTTTAGCCTTACAAATAACTAATATTGCTGGAAATATTTTGTCAAGGACATTAGGTGGAGGAAGATCGGAGAGAAACGAGTTTTTGTTGCTACACGCATTTTCTGAGAAAGATTTTATAGTTCCTGAAAAAATGATAAAGATTAAAGGTGAAGAAAAGTCTAGTAATACTAAACGTAAGCCAACCTATGCCGGAGGATTAGTGCTGGATCCTAAAGTTGGATTTTATGATAAATTGATTTTACTTATGGATTTCAACTCCCTTTACCCCAGTATTATCCAGGAATACAATATTTGCTTTACAACATTACCAGTAGATGGCACTGATTTAACATTACCTGACAAAACGGTACCTATTGGAATTTTACCTACTGAAATACGAAAATTAGTTGAAAGCCGTCGAGAAGTTAAGAAGTTGATGAAAAGTGTTGATAAGAAAAGTGACTTATATTTGCAGTATAACATTCGTCAGATGGCTTTGAAATTAACTGCTAACAGTATGTATGGTTGTTTGGGCTTTTCCAATTCCAGATTCTATGCCAAAAGTTTGGCTGCACTAGTAACTCATAAAGGCAGAGAGATTTTGACTAATACGAGAGATCTGGTGCAAAAAATGTGTTTTGAAGTTGTTTATGGTGATACAGACAGTATAATGATCAACACAAATATAGTCGATATTGACCAAGTTAATAAAATTGGCATCAAAATAAAACAAGAGGTTAATAAACTATACCAACAAGTTGAACTTGACATAGATGGCGTTTTCAAATATTTGTTACTGTTGAAAAAAAAGAAATACGCCGCAGTTACAATCACTAAAACTGATGATGGAAAATTGAGAATTGAGAAAGAATACAAAGGTCTTGATATCGTCAGACGTGATTGGTCCCAAATTGCTTGCGAGGCAGGAAAAATAATTCTAGATCAAATTTTAAGTGATCTATCACCTGATGAAAGATTAGAAAACATACAAAATTATTTGAGAAAAATAAAGACCGATTTTGAAACTAATAAGATTCCACTCAGCATGTTGGTTATAACAAAACAATTAACCAAAGATCCAAAATCATACAGCGATAAAAATTCCCTACCTCATGTTCAAGTAGCGTTAAGGTACAATAAACAACTTGGTGGCCACTTCAGATCAGGTGACACCGTACCTTACGTAATTTGTAACGATGGTTCAAGTAATTCGGCAGTTCAAAGATCCTATCACTTGGATGAATTGAAGAATTCTGATAAATTGACAATTGACTTGAAATACTATTTGTCGCAACAAATTCATCCAGTAGTTTCTCGTATATGTGAACCTATCGAAGGTATTGATGCTTTTCAAATAGCTGATTGTCTAGGAATTGATACTTCTTCTTTTAAGAAACCTATTGTTAAAACCGAAAATACTGCCGAATTAGTAGCTAATCCGGAAATTAAATTCAAGAATGTTGATCAATTTGTTTTCGAATGTTACGATTGCAAAAAGAAGAACATAGTTGATGGACCCTTCAGAGGAGGGGTGATGATTTTGGAAAAATGTTCAAACTGTAATACTCGTCCTGTAACTTATTTGCTATATCTACAAAATCAGCTTTCGATTGCAATCAATAGGTATATAAAAAAATATTACATGAATATCATGATTTGTGAGGATCCAGCTTGTGACAATGAAACAAATAGGATTCCATCAAGATTTGTAGGAAAATATCCTGTGTGCACTCTTTGTAAAAGTGGAATTATGTACAAGAAATATACTGAAAGTGATTTATATTTTCAACTAAGCTACTTCAGGCACATCTTCGATATCAGCAAATTCAATAAAAGTAAGTTCACACATTATACTAATTAAATAAAATATAAAACTTTTGACATTGACTATTGAGTAGACGTTTATGGCGAATCAAATAACAGATCAATTTGAAAATTTTATGGTGTGCATATGATCTACTCATATAAAATATTTTTGACATTGTGATGTCATTACTTCTACTAGAAAGTAATAGTAACGCTGCTTTTCTAATGGAAAATAAAATGTTAGTTCTTCACATAAAGGGTTCTCCAATAAGAGGTTTCATTTTAAATAGCCTGCTATCTGGGCAGTTGTCATCTAAAAAACTACGCCATTACTAAAAATGGAATTTGTTGCAACTGTTAAAATTCACTACAAAAATGGTGAAAATTTTGCAGTCTGAAAAACTTTTGGGACGTTGTGAAGCCTTCTGAACCGGCAATAATTCAATTTTTCAGTTTAATAATTATTTCCGCGTTTTTATTAATAGTGATTGTATGTTGTTGCAGTTTGGACTGAATACTCCATTTTTAAAGTTACATGCCAAGTCAATGTAGTTCACTTTTTTCAGTATATTCAGAATTTCTTTGACTCATTAAAATCAGTTTCTATACCCAAAATCAGTGCTTCATAAGAGGATGACATAGTCAAATGAATTTAGTGAAGGATTCAATCACTCAAATGTTATATCGCTATAATCAAAAAGGTATTACTATAAATTAATATTATAAATGAAACACATTGTAGTCTGAATTCAAATAAAATTATTCCTATACATTTTCACATTTTTGAGCATTGTAAATGTATTTTTCTACATTAATTCATTCATATGCTTTGAATTATTTTGATTTTTAGGAATGGCATTGGATGAAGAAATAGAAAATGGCTATCATGCGCTCAAGGAAACAGCTGAGAAGTACTTGAATTATTCAGATTATTCTGTTGTAAATCTAACTGATCTATTTTCTGGATTTATAATAAGAGATAAACAACAGCCAGATAACATAATAAATGATTTTCCAGATATGATCGAAGAAGATGATGAGGAATTATTATAGAATCATTTTATACAAGACCAATTTGTTTTTTATTTTGAATGAAATTGGGAATTCGTTTTTTTTTAAGAAATCTTTAAATGATTGATATCATCAACTTTCCTGAGAACTAAAGTTTTTTAATTTACTAGGAATTTAGGTTGTTTTCCCATAAAGTTTAGTCTTTTAATTATCATTTCTTTCTGAAACAACTTGAACTCCTCTTTTAATGTTACATGTTTCAAGTAAATTCGATATTTTTCATTTCATATAAGGCATATTCCCATGAAGTGAAAATAATAGAATTATATATTTTTATATTTATAAATAATAGATTGTTAAGAATAAAAATAAATTCTTGAAATATACACTAAACTATGAATTTTGAATAATTAAGGAATTGGTAAACACCCGACAAATGTGATTTGTTTATTTTATAATGAATAAATCACATTTATTAGGAGATTACCAATTATCATTGGATAAATATTGGATGGAGTAATCTGTTACTTTGTGACAGTTCATTTTAATTGGAATGAAATGAGAAATTACTTTGCTTTCTATCAATTTTTATTTACTGAATATACAGAGTTTTGTAGTGTTTACTACATTTTCAAACTGAATAAACAAATTATACCTCAACTATTAAATATATTTGTTGAAGGCTTTGACAAAACTTCGAAAAGTTGGGTTTGCCACAGGTCCGACTGCTCATTTAATAGTTTTATTATCGATGCGTGCTTTTTGTATTTATGGATTTCAGGATATCTAGTTTTTTCTTTTGCTTCCACGTGCAATATTTCAAGATTGTCCAATTATGGGAAGATGATTGGTTTCCAAAAAATATTTGGAGTTCCTAAATGCAGATTGATGTTCTTCGTACCTTTTGTGAAAAGATCTCCCAGTTTGTCCTATATATACGCTACTACACTGTTGAAAACTTAATTTATAGACTACAGAATTATTCAGCCGGTTGTTTTTGTCTTTTCCATTAAAAAAGAGGTTGAAATTTTATCTGAAAGCTGTTATTATGTTAGTTTTTGACAAAGTAATTTCTCATTTCATTCAAATTATCATGGAATACCTGCTCAAAAACTTATATTGAACAAACTGAGTTATCTAATCTACCTTTATTGGATCTATTAATCTAGGGACCCAGTGGTTTTACCAAAAGTAATAAAAAAAAATTTGTACCCTTATCTCAATACAGAAACCATTTAAATACAGTATATTACCAAATTTAAAGTATGTTTATAAGTATTTTAAAAAGTGGTAAGTCTTCTAGTGCACATATATTTGACAGTGAAATGTTAACTCAATCTACTCCATTCGTTTTTATACATAAACTCCATTTTTCTCTCCACTTAAGTCAGTTTTATTGGCAGTTTAAAGTTGAAAACTGATAAACCTAGATATTGCATCTCACCAACGCTTTATGGTCGAGTGCACCTTCGCAAATCATCTATAGTATACCTAGGTTTCTATCAATTTGGACTATTTGATGATATGTAATTGTAAGAAACTGCTACAAATCCCTGATCCTTCTTACTTCTTTGCAGATTTATTAAATTTACATTTGCCTCATGACGATTCCCTCACAATAATATATAAACTAGAAAGACTTCATCGTTAGAATTTACAGCTCCAGAAAAGACGGTTTCATTCCCTCATGTGTAACACAGGTGTAACAGCAACAAAAATTACTTCATGCTCTACTAGTCAACTGTCCAATATAATGACAACTTTTTTATTATATTTTTGTCAATTATAATTTTTTTCAAGTGAAAATAATAATCGCAATTTTATAAGATATTATTTTTTCGAACCCTCTAGACAGTATAAACATTTTTACATAATAATACTAATAATAAAGATAAGATTTCAAAATTTAGTATGTACCACCGTAGATTACTCTGTCGCGCAAGGCACAGAGTACAATATAACAGCGAACTAAACAAATTTCATAAAAGCTAGAAACAATAGAAATTATTTCATATACAAAACAAACTCATTTATAAAGGAATGAAAATTTGATTCAATGTCAGTTTATAGATACTTTTTCAAATTATTTATTAGGAAAACTAAGTTTCATAGAATTTAATCATGGTTAATTTAGATTTGGAAGATATCATAAGATTCTATGGACTAAAATTCTTTGATTACCATTTGTCACATGTCGAGGTTGCTCGTGTTCTTTCTCGTTAGTCGCATAAGTCTGTATAGGTAGGTATTGATAAATTTCTATATTTATCTCTAACTTCAGTTGGCATCTGTAGAAAATTTAATTTCATTTGAAAAGGTAGACATTTTGCCTACCATATAAAGTCCATATTTTCAACTAGTTCTAATTGGTTAATTGAATATATCAAGTACTAAAACATTGTTTATATTTTTTATTTTAGTAATCATGGGTCGAGTAATCCGTGCACAGCGTAAAGGTGCTGGATCAGTTTTCAAGTCTCACACTAAAAAGAGGAAAGGAGCACCATGTCTAAGAAGTCTCGATTACTCCGAAAGACGTGGTTTCATTAAGGGTGTTGTGAAAGACATCATGCATGACCCCGGTCGTGGAGCCCCTTTAGCTGTAGTTCATTTCAGAGATCCTTATAAGTTCCAAACACGTAAGGAACTTTTCATCGCTCCTGAGGGAATGTACACTGGTCAGTCAGTGTATTGTGGAAAGAAAGCACAGCTCCAAATTGGTAAGTTTTCATTTTAACTGTCTAATGTAGATTCATTTATTAGGTATGAAGTATGAAAGTTTTCAAATGAATTTTCTTTAGGTAATGTTATGCCAGTTGGATCTATGCCAGAAGGTACAATTGTATGTAATTTAGAAGAAAAAACTGGAGACAGGGGCCGATTGGCTAGGGCTTCTGGAAACTATGCTACCGTAGTAGCTCACAACAATGACACCCACAAGACAAGAGTTAAGTTGCCTTCCGGAGCTAAGAAAGTAATTCCATCCAATAACAGAGCCATGGTTGGTGAGTGTCTTATGAATTAAAATTTGTTTTTCAATATTATAATGATGATTTCTTCTTATGATATGCTAAATGATATTTCTAAAGAGGCTCTTACTGATCGGATTAATATATACTTTTTGTTAAAAGCATATTGTATTCTGTTCTCATTCTGTGCTTTTTTTAGGTATTGTTGCTGGTGGTGGTAGGATAGACAAACCTATTCTGAAGGCTGGTCGTGCATATCACAAATACAAGGTTAAGCGTAACTGCTGGCCTAAGGTTCGTGGTGTTGCTATGAACCCAGTTGAGCATCCCCACGGTGGTGGTAACCATCAACACATTGGTAAAGCCTCTACTGTCAAGAGAGGAACATCTGCTGGTCGTAAAGTTGGTCTTATTGCTGCCAGGAGGACTGGTAGGATTCGTGGTGGAAAGGGAGACACTAAGAAGGATGATTAGACATTTAAGAGAATATGGTGACAGTGTCCTTTATATTTCAATTGAAATGTATATTTTTTCAGACTTCAGTGAAATATAGAGTGTTCTGTTATGTATATGTTGTTTTATTTTCATTTTTTTTATAGCTGGTAATTTTTGTGTTCAATTTCTGTTAGTGAAATTTTTACCGGTTTATTCATCATGAGTAAGATTTTCAAAGTTCATTATGTAGATGTATATTCGATATTTTCTCTGGTGGCTATTTTAACATTAAACTTCATTTTGAAGTGAAAAAACACGCAATTTTACAGAGAATTTATATAATATCAATTCAACAAACTTCTGAAGGTTTTTTCTAGTCTATTACTAATGAGACGACAGATTTTGTTGGGTATATACTGGCCAACTGTTTTGATTGATCTATGAATGATTTTGTGCTAGAGAATCTATCATGCTGTCCATTTGATGAGTGATCATGATAATAGAAAAGAAAGAATATGGGAAGGTAAGTAAGTATAGGCCTTCTAAGATTTTGTAAATTGCATTTTTAAGAATTTTTTCTAAACCAATTATTTTCTAGTTTCAACTGGTGGCAAGGTTTTAATACAAATATAATTATAACCTAACTATCTGGCCAGATTGGTATACTGACTGGTAATTTGAGGATGAAAGATCAAAGCCTAAGAGTGCAAGCAATGATATTGACGTATGAACTCACTTAATGTCAAGTAAGTGCTTTTATTGATTCATTTCGATCTTATTTCTTCAAAATTCAGCATTGAACTCTAGTATCTTTATTAATACAAATATTATAAACTCCATTTTCTCTTGTAAGGTTTATATTATTTAACAATTTTTGTAAATCAATCACTATAAGTAGACCATAGTATAAAACATAATTGAAACAAATTGTAGAAATTACTATGTTTTACTACCAAAAAATATATATTACACATTTTCTTGTGACTCAAGTTTCGGGAAATGAACTATCCCATTGATTATTGAAATTTTCAAATTCGTTCACAATAAAAATAATGTAAAAAAAAGCAAAGGTTTTTTATCACGTTCCACTTGTAAACCTCTGTACAACTAATAGGTGTTACCTAGAATCTATTGAAATATTCAAAATATTTATCACTTTTGTTTAAATACCTCTGTACCACTGTTAGGTCTTCAGTTGTCTGATGATGGGATAGTTCATTTCCCGAAACTCGAGTTACAAGAAAATGTGAAATATATATTTTTTGGTAGTAAAACATAGTAATTTCTACAATTTGTTTTAATTATGATCAACTACCAAATAGTAACGGCTGAAACAACTCAGTGTAGTATAAAACATCATTATTAAATTTTTTCAATATGATCTCAACTTGAAATTGTTTTTGAGAAACTCTAGATCTTATATCTTCATAACTAACATTTCACAGCATGCGGATAGTTTGAACTTTTTATTTAGAATAAATAATGTATATTTGTATAGAACAGCTTGGTTTTCAAGATGCTAGTATGGAGTTTTCCCATTGATCTGAGACATGCTATTGCTATACAATGCTTCAGTTCATATGAAAATGGCTCGATAATTGGTTCGTTTCAAAAGAACCTTGGCGTAGCATTAATTAACTGCCGAAAAGGTGTGAAAATGTATAAATGGCGATGGAGATCATATTTTATATACAATTTTCAAACAGACGTGTGATTTTTACGAAGAAATTTTTCACACTTTATTTTAAAGGTAAATTCTATAGATACAAATATCGGATACTACTGGATATTAAACTTTTCCAATCGATTTACACAGAGGGTTGAAATTATAAAAAGTATTATTTATTAGGAGTACAAATAAGTTTCCGCCGTTTTTTAACACAAATTAAATATCCTAATGATTTTAAACGATGTGAGACTGCTTGCTGAGTGACTTCTAATGTTAGAGCAAGTTCTTTTTGTGTTTGAGATGAATCTTCCTCCAATTCTGCATCCTCGTACATTGTTGGCCTTCCACTGCGATCTTTGTCTTCTACGTCGAAATCACCATTTTTAAACTTTTGAAACCATCCTCGACTCGTTCTCTCACTCAAAGCACCCTCACCAAATCTTGGTGTAAAATTTGAGTTTTCAATAACTTTGGTTTTTTATATTGAAAAATTCTCTTCAATTATTAATAGTTTCATTTTTTCAGGATATTCGAAAAACATCTAATGAGTTCTACATCTAACGAGAAGTGAACTGAACTAATATATGGTGAGTTTTCCACATTTAAATATTTTTAATAATCTATGATTGTTTCGGTCTTTACTTGACGGAAATTCATCTTGAAAATATGATTAAAAACAATATTCTAATTTCTGCTAATGTTTTATTAACACTACGATCGTTATATCATACCATGACTTCTTCAGGTGAGTATTACAAGATACTGAGTATACCATGAACAAGAACTTCATTTTATAGTACATGGATATAACAAAAATAGAAGAAGGGGTGAAGAGAGTTTTACAATACTTTTGGGAAACTGAAAAATGGTTCAAAAAAGATTCAACAAAGGGGAGTTACTTAATTCTGTTTGGTTATTCAATAATATTTTTCTTTTATGATATCTATTAATTTCTAAAGTTTCTAACAAGTTTAATCTGAAACTTTTGTTTTCTGAGAGTAAAATTTGAAAGTTACTATTAAAACTATGTCCTGTGTCTAGAAGGTACTCTGCGTAGGTTGAATTTCCCTTTTTGTTACAATAGCATTTTTTATGTTCCCTGAGTCTCTTCTGGAACGATCTTCCTGTCTGACCAACATATACAAAATGGCAAGTACCGCAAGTTAACTTATAAACATCTGATTTCTTGTTCTTAGATGTTTTATCTTTATTATTTTTTATTAGTTTTCCTAGGGAATTATTCGTTTTATAAGAAATTCTAAAATTGTGATTCTTCTTTAAATATCTAGCTACCTTTTCTGTTTTTGGTCCCAAGTATGTCAGGTAGCTAGATTTTTAAAGAAGAATCACAATTTTAGAATTTCTTATAAAACGAATAATTCCCTAGGAAAACTAATAAAAAATAATAAAGATAAAACATCTAAGAACAAGAAATCAGATGTTTATAAGTTAACTTGCGGTACTTGCCATTTTGTATATGTTGGTCAGACAGGAAGATCGTTCCAGACGAGACTCAGGGAACATGAAAAATGCTATTGTAACAAAAAGGGAAATTCAACCTACGCAGAGCACCTTCCAGACACAGGACATAGTTTTAATAGTAACTTTGAAATTTTACTCTCAGAAAACAAAAGTTTCAGATTAAACTTGTTAGAAACTTTAGAAATTAATAGATATCATAAAAGAAAAATATTATTGAATAACCAAACAGAATTAAGTAACTCCCCTTTGTTGAATCTTTTTTGAACCATTTTTCAGTTTCCCAAAAGTATTGTAAAACTATCTTCACCCCCTCTTCTATTTTTGTTATATCCATGTACTATAAAATGAAGTTCTTGTTCATGGTATACTCAGTATCTTGTAATACTCACCTGAATAAGTCATGGTATGACGTAACGATCGTAGTGTTAATAAAACATTAGCGGAAATTAGAATATTGTTTTTATTCATATTTTTAATAATTTTTAAACTTAACTGTGATGATTTCTTTGTATGATATATAATAAATGATATATTTAAAGAGGCTCTTCCTGATAAGAACTTTCGGCTCATCATTTCAAATTGAAATAATGCATTTCTGTTAATTTGGTGAAATTTTATTACAGGATTAATAGACAGCAGTGTGCCTACCTAAAGGATAATCTGAAATTGCTGTGATGATTAGTGAGTAAAGATTTAAAAATTATTTCAATTTTTAAAATGAAATTATGATGATTTCTTTGAATGATAATCTTTAAATGATATATTTCAAGAGGCTCTTCCTGACCAAATTTCATATATGTCTTTTTCAGATTAAAATGTTTCATATTTGTTGAGTGTTATTTTTGTTACAGGTCCGAATTGACTATTCTGCAGAATGTACTTTAACTTGGATGAAGTCAGCTTCAGTGATATTTGGCGTAAGTGTAAGATATTTTTATTTTCTTCCATATTTTAAATTAAGTTAATTATGATGATTTCTTTGAATGATATTTTTTCAATGATATATCTTAAGAGGCTCTTCCTGAGATTAACTCAAACATAGTTTTTAGATTGAAGTATTTAGTTCAATTTCAAATGTCTTTATTATTACAGGGTAATGGAGTCATCTGCATCCACTCAGAAAGTAAGGTGAATCTACAAAATATATGGTGAGAATTTAATGTTAATAGCTTAAAGTTCTTTAGTATACTTACACATTAGAAGAAATAATTTTTTGGCAACGTTGTGAAAGTTTTACATCAGAAATGAAATGCAAGAAATTTTTATCAATATATATTTGAAAAGATTTGATCTCCTGATTTGCACTCCTGTAAAAGTAAAGTACACATATTGTTGGTTATTGGGTTTCTGTATATGAGGGTAACACCATATTTTACAGTAGTAGAGATTAATATTTTGTCGTGGCCATCCTATTTGCGAGATTTATATCCCATCAAATATATGACTGGGAGGAGAATGTCAACTTAGCACCTTTCTCTACAGATTCTGACATTGTTAATGTTCAAGGACAAAGTGGTACAAGCTGACGACGAAGATTTCATTTTGTCAATGTCCAAACAGGAGTGTTCACAGCTACTTGGCAAAAAATCACTAATAACCACATGTTCATTAGACCTTTTGGACAACATTTGAAAACAAAGATATTTCATGGTTTTACAGTGCAACTGAATTCCAAAATATATCTTCCATTTTTCCCTTATCAATTAGCATATATTAAAATTAAATTCTCCAAATTCCTTTCAGTCCTCACTCTAGCAAAACTGACTGATGGTTTTGCTAGAGTGAGGACTGAAAGGAATTTGGAGAATTTAATTGATGAATGAACCCATAATCTTATTCCTGATTTCAATATTTTCTCTTTTTTTTTGTCAGATAAATTTATTCCCACCCATTTTTATGTTTTTAAATACAATGTACCAGTTTATTATGTTACCTTGGCCATTGTCAATATTATTATGAAAGTAGTGATGAACTTTCATGTAAGACTCGAGAAATACATTTGTTTGAAATGTTTTCTCCACTTCCTTACAGTAATAATTAATTTAATTACTATATAAAAATGAAAAGGTTATAATTCAAGATTTCAACACTATATGAATTAGTCCTCAGTAATGTAATATAATTAATCTCTGCGATTAATCAATTTGCTGTTTTTGTGTCAAAATACTGGAACAATAAACAAAATAGTAGTAGTAGTACATTACTAGTAAACCAACATGGCACAAAGCGGAAATTATTCCTTCTGGGTGTAATACTTTTAATGTAACTGAGTGTATTTTTAATTTGAATTGTGATGATTTCTTTCTATGATATTAAAATGATATATTTTAAGAGGCTCTTCCTGAAAAAATACTTCATGTAGTTTTTTAAAATTGAGATATTTATTTTTTGGTTCATTCAGTGTTATTTTGTTACAGGATAAACTGACCATGAATTCCATCGTTCATTTAGTTTGATGATTAGATGAACAACTCACAGACTTGTTATCCTAAGTACATTTTTGCCTTGATGTAAGTATTTATTTCTTATAAGGCTCATTTCAAGATCAGAAATGTCTGGTTTTATGGTTAATATTCATATCATATGCTTGGAAATACAAAATTTTACAGTTCTCTGTATGATGTGAATAAACAGAAATGGATTCATTAATATACAGAGAGCCCTACAGTATATGTCATTTTTCAATAAAATACAGTAAATACTAACAAAGTTTATTTTTCAAGATACCATTCCTCGTCTTTTTTTTTGCATTTTGTAATTGTCATAATCATTCATTAGTGATTAATTGGAGAAACTACGGGTCTTTCTCTCTTTACATTTAGTCTGTGCAACTTTACGTTTATAATCCGAATGTCTCCATCCATTTCCGTACCAGGATAATATATATCATATTTAATGGTAAATTTTGAGTGAAGATCCCTATTTACGTGCTTAGTACGAGGGCGTGAACAATTACTTCATCATTCATATCTATTTATTTATTTCTAAATAGTAAACATCGAAATTTAACAGATATAACATAAGATGGGAATTTGAATAAATCCAGGGTACTGTAGAACACTCCAATCTAGCTACCTGGTAGCAAAACTTACCTGTAAAAAATTTCGCAAATTAGAAACCTTAGAATATATTATTCCTAACTTTAATGAATGCGAACCTGACTAATTAGTAGCTATTACAAAATTACTAGTCTTGAATATAATAGAACTGCACGCACCATGGTGTTGGAACTCACCGTAAGAACTTATTTTGATGTTTGTATTGAATTTTGTTGGGATGTCATATTATCCAGATATTCCTCTTTTAAAGGACAACAAATAATCGGTGTTGTGCCGTTAAATCCACAATGGTCTACATGCAAACGTTGACGAATTTGTCTTAGAGCCCATAAACATGTTTTCAGTTCCGCACAAGTACCTATTTCATCTCCATTTTTATTTGTATTATGGCAGGCATCACCTATAATTTAAAGTAAATCATGGTTAAATGTAATGTAAACATGAAATGAACACTACATCAAGAGCATAAGCACGCTCATACATTGATAAATCGATAGATTTATTGATACAAAAGAAATGAGACATATTGTAGTTTCCCAAGAAAGATTATGTTTTCAAAAATCATAGCAGCCCTATGGAGTAACCTTCAAAAGATAATTGTTGACAATTTTTTGACAATGTTTAAAAGTTTTAGTGGTTTTAGTGAAATAAATTTGGTTTATTAACAAATTCAAAAGAGTAGGAAAAACAATTTCGTGTGTTGATAAATATAAACATTGCTTTTTGATGTCGCCTTGGTAAGGATTTTTCTCAGTCCATATGTGGTTCTTCTGGAAATTTTTAATAGATTCCCTTAAAAAGTTGATTTAATTAGTGAAAAAATACGAATTAGGTTGCGGATCTTAACAATCAATTAGTCTCCTCCGAGTTTTTATTTTATGTCTACTAAATTGAAGCAGTTTTGAATAAAATTTTTTGAAATTACAATTTGTAGAAGACTAACAGAAGAAATCTGATTTGATATTCAAACTCAGAAACACTCTGTATGAATAACATTTAGGACACCTTTTTTATAAAATTATTTTCGTTTTATCTCAACTGAAAAAAAACTTAAAAAGCTGTCTTATTAATAATTTTATTTCAATGCCATTATGATATTCGGAAAAAAGTTCAGAAAAGGAATTGTGATTTATCATCAATAAGGAGTGTGAGCTATGGTAATAAAAATTTCTACAAATCGAGACTGTAACACATCTGTATAACAATTCTATACTCAACAAAACCGTATCGGGTTTTTTTCTTTGAATTTCTTTCATTCCATTTGATACTGTAATAAATATTAATTCTATATGTCTACTGAATTGACACGGTGTGTTCTAAAGACATTTATTTAATTGAATCCTAAAAAATTTTGAATTAAAAATGTTTTTAAAATTTAAATTTGTAGGTTTAAAGAAGAAATCTGTATGATATTTCAAATTTTCTAATAATCCTATCAAGAAAAAACCTCTTTTTTTATTCAACTTATCGGGTTTGTTTGAGTATAGAATTGTTTTGTTATACAGATGTATGTTACTGTCTCGATTTGTAGAACTTTTTATGAACATAGCTCACACTCCTTATTGATATTTGGACAGATCAGCGGAATTAATTTATTTGAATTGTGATTTAATTCTTAATTTTGGATTCAGTTTATTGGAATGATCGTGGAAAAAGTTTTTATATTTAAATTTTCGACTGTTTATTAAAAAAAAAATGATGTAGGAATATCAATTAACAAATCTTACCTTCGAAAGATTCAGCGGCTCCACAAGCTGCATAAAGAAATAATACAAGTTTCAAGTATATGATGCTATTCATGGCTTGATTCTGATCAGACTGAACAAATATTATTCACAAAACCCGTTCCGGTGATAGGAGGAGTTGTAACTTTTAATTTGTTATGAATTCCATCGGATTTTCCGTAAACGATTTTTTATTGTGAGATCTTGAATTATTTGTAGCAGTTTATTATATTAATACTTGCAATGTACACTGCTCAAAAATTGAAGTGAATAATTTGCATACATATAAAAATATATGAAGGGAAATCAAAAAGCGATTTTGAATTTATATTGATGTATTAAGTTGGGTGTCAACATACGGTTAACCCGCCTGAAATGACAACAGTAAGCAATACTGCTTTAGAGCGAAAACCTAGTAGAAAAATAAACCAAATGAAGATTATGACCTGGCGGAGTCTACAGGCTTAAATAAAGATTCCTTCTGTTTGAAACACCTTGAAATCACGGTTTAATATCGCTCTAGCTCTTCGTATTGCTCTTACTCTATTCGACATTGTGTCAATGATGTTATTAATGAAAGATTGAGAAATGTTTTACCAAATGACCTTCAAAGCATTGGCGAACTGTTGTAATGTCTACATCCAGGTAAGCGGTGTAATTGCTGTGACATTGCAGACCAAACATGTTCAAAACTATTTTGGTCTAGAGACAGCGGTTAATGTCATGCGTTTCAGTGCTGTCGTTGCTAATTCTTGCCTGGTGTGGACATTATCGACATTATCGTCGATCAACGTAAAATTGTCGCCAATGGCTGCCGCAAAGGGAACAATATTTGGTTCTACAATCAAATCACGATACTTTACCGCTGTCACGGTTGCTTTAATGAGAATAAGATCAGTGCGCCAATTAAAACAAATGCTTCCCCCAACGTACACTGAGCCGCCAACGAAAAGAGTTGTTGGCGTCATGAAATGTTCATTACACCGTTGACCTTGTACTCGCCACATTAGCATTGGCCCATCAGACTTATACGGACGAAATCTGAACTCATCCGTGAACAGGAGGGATCTTCATCTGTGCGTGTTCCGTTCTCGTGTTCAAAAGAGACCAAACGATATCTTACAACCCGGTGCTCCCTACTCAATCGCGGATATCTGACGGATCTTCTTACCCTCAAATTGAAACTGCATTCTATTTCGGATTGTTTGACCAGAAACTATTCCACCGATAACTTTCCGGAATGAGCTATTAATTCGTGATGCTGTGAACAGGGGATCTCGTATTGTGGTTAACCGTATTAGTCGATCTTGTGCGGTGGTTGTATCTCTTGCTCTTCCACCCCCATGAGTATATGCAGCACTTCAACTAATACTATAGCGGTTCCACGCTCTGCTAACAATACTTTGTGAAACCCGGAGACAGTTAGCAACTTCTTGTTGAGTTAAACCTTCATTTAACTAACACAGAGAATGTACAAAAATCCTGAATGATGCTGTCAAGGCCGCATCAAAACCGACAGTGTTTGTTGACATTATCAGAGAATATTATCTTGCCAGGTTCTTAGCGATATTGTCAATTCGCGGTTTCCAATTCAGTTATAAGTTAAGTTGTAGTCAATCTGAATTTCCAGGAAAGCTACTGAGTCCTCACCTATGATATTCTCATTACTATATGTTACGTCAATATAATGTTAATCTTACTCTCTAAATACTAATATTCTCGTATTAGTGCTGTGCATTAGTTTGGAACTATTTATCCAGCTTTTGCAGGTTTTCTTTCATTTTGTTTGGCATTCAACTGCAGTGGTACTACCAGAAATCACTGATACATCGTCAGCATAAATAACGTTATCACCAAATTTTTACTGGATTAGCTCGTTGGTATATAATTATGGCTATGTTTCATTAGTTGGCATTATAATAAATAAAGCCTACTTGGCTTTATTTAACTTTCGAACTGTAATACAGTAGCTAAGTTGCTCTGTTCAAATTCGAAAAACTTCCTATTTGCCACTCTCAAATTCGTGTTAACATATTCGTAATAAATATCTGCCGATTCAATTAATTAATTTGAACAAATTACTTCATTATTCTTAATTTTGACGAGCAGTTTATGTACTAGACATAGAAGAATCTTTTTTATTCATAATATATTATTAACAATCTTCTACGAATGGGTCAAATTAATCTCAGCAGAAATTTATTCTCCATGCGATTACTGTGCTCTTGTAGTTGAATAGGAATATAGGAAGGTTTTCCAATAAGAGGTTTCATTTTGAAAAGCCCGCTGTCTGGGCAGCTGTCACTTTTGAAACTGTAATTTTTTGACATTTGACAAGTAAAAACTACGCTATTACTAAAAATGGAACGATACACGCTTTAACAACGCAATGAAATTGTTAAAATTCATTACAAAAATGGTTGCAATTGAAGTTCGCAAAACTAAAGCAATTTTGTGTCGTCGTGAAGCACCTTCTCGGCAGGCAATAGTGAAACTGATGGAAAAATTTGAGCTGTTGGGACAAGTTAGTGATGTGAAGAATCGAAAACGTGTGCGTCGTTCAAGAACTACTGAGAAAATTGTTGCTATGGTCCGTAGTGTTGACCAAAACACAGGTTTGTCGATTCCTTATCGATCTTTAGAATTAGGCATTTCACAAACGACATTACGCCGTATTCTGCATAAGGCTTTTAAAGGTAAGTTAAGACAACAACTCAAGCCGGTCAATCACCAGCAACGTCGTATCTTCGCTGATTGGGTCCTTGAAATGTATCATCGAAAAATCATCTTCAGTGATGAGTATCAATTTTATTTTGGAGGCTACGTTACCAAGCAGAATTGTCGCATTTAGTGCTAGGAAAATCCTAGAATGATAGTTGAAAAGCCCCTCCATCCTCAACATGCCACTATTTGGTGAGGATGTGAGCTGTGATTAATGATTTTTTGTGGCCGGAATCGAAAGATATTGATGTGAACGACATTTACTTTCGTGCTACGTGTTACACAAGCAACGAAACAACCGCAATTTTGCAAGAAAAGTTTCCTGGCTGTGTTATTTCTCGAAAAGGTGATCACAATTGGCAGTCGAGATCTTGTGATTTAGCACCTTTAGACTTTTCTTTTTTCTTTGGAGCCACGTGAAAGATAAGGTAATGGCAATGCTTCAAGTCGATTCAAGACCTCAAAGATGGAATTCGTGAAGTTATCGAGGACATAGCGCCGCAAATGTGCGAATTGGTCATGGCAAATTTCATGAAAAGGATATGGTGCTGCAGCCGTAGCCATGGCGACCATTGGCGTTTTCCATTGTTAACAGCAAACCCTCCTCTTTACAATGAAATTGAAGCTCTTGAAGAAATGCGGTGTTGCGAGGGAGCTTCCACCTCTTAATTTTGAAGACGGCGTTTCGTTCTGCGCATGCGCACCTGAAACTCCTCAGACTGGCGTGGTGCGCATAACTGCCAGTGACGCCAGTGACCATGTGTTGGGACGGTCGTCGAACGCTGTGTTCCTTGCCCTATTTTAACTCGGCGGGGACGGTCAGTCAGGAAGACTGGTCGTGTCCTCTATATGATACGCTGGTTAAGCTGTAACATAGCAAGGCAGGTTTCTGGACAAGGAGCGAAGAAGGTGGTCGCTACAAATTAAATATCCATGGATCTCTCTTGAAATATACTCGTTTTTTTAAATATCAAAATGACACCTCTTATTGGAAAACACTTTATAATCTTTAGAAATAAAATAGTGAATAAAACACTGAATAGTCAGAATATTTTTACTAATTATACAGTACATAAGTTTTTCAGTGTACGAACCATTGAGGAGCTTCATCATTTTGGTGTATAAGCTCGCGGTGCCTCAAACGTCTAGTTGATTTCATGGGATTTTCGAATGCTTCGGCTACTTTGACACTCTCCTTCTTTAAATTCTTTTCAGGTTTCAGTCTTTTCAATGCATCTGTTAGCAGTTTAAAGGCGAAAAAATATACGAACTCTATTACCGATATGAAACTGAAACCAACGAAAAGTCCTAGAATGCCTCCATAGAAAGCTGCAAAAAATTGGTGATTAACTGATTATACGTTTTTCCAAAGAGATACTGAATACATAGTTTATTGAGACCGTGAAAATATAAACTTCAATTTCTACACACGGTATATACACATTATATTGCCTAATTTTAGAAATTCTATTTATCATAACAATATATAAGGAGTACAAATTTATTCGGTCCGTTTTTTACCTCAAAAAATGCATTGATTTCAGAAGATAATTAACAAATTAATCTAAATATTGTCCATTACTGATTTCTACTCTTTTCTGCCTCTCAGGCAATTTCGAAATCCCGTCTCTGTTAGGATATTAGTGTAACACACCTGTCCTTTATTTAATTTATATTCTATGAATCTATGACAGAGAAGCAACAACATAACCTCCCTACAACAGTTTTAATATAGATAGATACACGTGTAAGCAAATATACAAAGTTAATATTTAATGAAGTAAGTTCTTAACCAATGCTTATCATAAATTATTTATAGACATGAACCTTCACGTTACAGTCTAGGAAAAATTTCTTGTCTTTTCAGACGAACCAATTTTGAAGCTAATTTTCGGTTTCTTCGAAAGAAGTGAAGCCGTGACCTGTCAAATCGTCTTGCATCCGTCGGGAGAATATGGTGGGTGCTCTAAGATATTCCATTTGACCGTTTATTAATATTTTTTGACAACTTTTGCGACGCGAGGCCGTGCGTCGTCATGCAAAACAATAACTCTATCGTGTCTGTCCTTATATTCCGGCCGTTTTTCTCGTAATGAACAGTTCGAATGAGGTAATTTCACTCTATATCAATTACCCATAATGGAATCTCCAGGTTTTAGCAGCTCGTAGTACATACAGCATAACTTTCGAATCGTGAAGGTTCAGCTAAGCGCATTGTTTTTTTCTTGTGGTTGCCGTAGCGTTTAATGACTGACGTTCCATCGAGGAACGGGGTCACTGGATCTCGTCGGAAAAATATAAATCAGGGTTGAACCACAATAGTCCATGCGGACGCAGTGGTAGGGTGGACAGACGCCCGCTCACTATAAATAATAATAATGCAGATGAAATAAATTTCAACGTTATTTCACTAATTTTATCTATAATCAATTCAGAAAGAACTTACCCAGATATGTCTGCCAACTATGGGAAACATTTCTCCGATTTCTTGTTCCAATAAGATCATTGAAGTATATTCTGATTACACTGTGGTTGATCAATTGCAAACCACCACTGAAAAATTTGAATTCTTACTTGAACTATATGTCAAAACGCAATTGAACATTTAAATCCATATTCGTGATGTTTGGTATATTATATATTTTTCGTGATACTGCTGAACCTCTTTGAAGATCTTTCAGAAGTTACGAGTTGGGAAATCACTTATAGATGATGAAATAAGCATACATTTTGGTATAACAGTAAGTAAATTACAGCAAAATCAGCTGCACCCAAGAAAATTCATGAATTTATGTTTGAGGATGGAAAGAAATAGGTCAACAACTTTCATCAAATCATTCTTGTAAAAAGGTGGTTGCCCCGTCAGTAAAATTATATAAGTTTTTTTGTTTATGTCATACCAGTTCATTATAGTTCTTTTATTGTTAAGTTACCATCTATATAACTTTGTACTCTATGGCCGCGCGGCCATAGAGAGAGTGTTATTTATTAGTGACTTGTATCTAAAGATCACAAATTGTTAAGCTACAATATGATGAGCATATTTATTCAACATTATTTAGTCAAAATAACATAAAATTGGCAATTTTTGAATGATCCTGTGATAGTTATATTGCCTGCAGCAATCGATTCATGTTTTTTTGTTAAGATATCTAATTCCTATATTGAAAAACAAGATACAGAAGGTACGCCTGCGAGCAATATAAGTACCTCAGTTTCTAAGATGTAAGATTATATTTCAGCATCCGAGGTACTCTTCCATCCACCATAACCCATAACGTTCTTTCAATTATGTTCTTTCCAACTGACTGTACAGTGCATCAACTTTGTCTTTAGGTCAAAAATTCTTTTTCGACTTTTCTCTTTGGTACGCTAACCACGACAATCAGTTCTCTATCCTCTACATGATTAACTAGCATATTTACAAGTTGTTGTCGACATCTATCCAATATACAAAATACTGAGGTAAACTATTCGCGGTAATATACATTTATATCAAACTTTGTTTGGTGTTTTAAAGTTAAACACCGCCACACTTCAATTCAAAGCAACACAGTGTAGTTAATAATTGCAATTTATAAAATTACTTTTGTTTGTTAATTCAAAATAGTGGAACAATAAACAAAATACTGCGGTAAACTAACCGTCGTACAAAACAGTTACCTTTATATATGAAAGCAGTACTTACTATAAGTTCCTCTGATTATTATTCGAAAACTTTCTACTCAGTGCACCTTGAGAAGCTTCGAAGACGTAGTCAACAAATTCACAGTCAGGTAAGCAATTGCAGGGATACTCTTGTGGATCCCAGATGTAGTTGAATGTGTCATTATCCAGTGGTATATCAATGCCAGGCATTGAACTTTTGACTAAGGCTGCATATTAAATATTCATAATCAACATAAGTCAATATTTATTGGACAATTTTTTCAAAGTATACGATTTTATTCATTTGTTGGTTTATACAAATAAGAGCTGATTCCGCTGGTTTACCTTAGGATATGTTCACAGTGCACCGCCTCTCGCTTTATCGCGACTAGTGTTCATAGTGTTCGAAAAGTCTTGTTGCACTATATGTACAACAAATAATTACAAATTTAATATTTAAATAATAAACTTTACTAATTTTTCATTCACCGTCCTCTACACCCTTTCCGGGAGCTACTATCTGTCATTCCTTGTCCACGATTTTGCGATTTTCGTGTCTCTTTATTTGTCTCGTATCACTTCATTCAAAAAAACCTTTGAAAAGTATAATTTCCTTCTCTATGTTCATCCTAACAATATTCTTTCGAAGAGTACAAATAATGAAGCAATTCTACACTCTACTGATTGAGCGGGTGAGCTTGCAAGTGAGAAAAGAACAATTCATTCCAGTAAAAGCTGATTAAGCCTGTTGAAGCAGGTTGGAAGGCATAATATGGCAAAGGGCGTACATTTTTTCGCCACTAGCAATAGTGGAACAAGCAACCTTTTTGGAAGGTGGTTAGATGGAAAATATTAGTAGTGTAGCGACAAACTTCTTCGCTCCTCGCCCAGAATTCTGCTTTGCTCTGCTGTAGCTTGCCAGCGTATTATATAGAGGACACGATTAGTCTTAAACTACCTGACTGACCGTCGCCGCCGAGTTCAAGTAAGGCAAAGCACACAGCGTTCGATGACCGTTCTGACGTGCTTCGAGCAGTTACAGGCTCTGCCGTATAACTTGACAAGAAAACAATCTGCGAAATTAGTGAATCAAGTGGGACAGAACTTCATAACCCCACTCGTTCCAGGGCGCCAAATTCAAATAAGCAAGTTACCCTACTCTACCCAGTATAGCTGAATAAATAAACTCACGTTTATTTTTCTGGAGACATTCCAAATCTTTTAAGGAGCACACTGGAGATACTTGATTTGAATCTGAAAAAAAATATTTTAATGGGGTAAATGAGATTTACATTACAACCAGCATATGATATTCTTGATACTTTTCCAGAAAAATTTTGTTTTTCACAGTTAACGTTTGGAAGTAAGTGAAATCAAAAATTGAATAACACACGCGAAATATTTCACATATTCTATTAAAAAATCAGTTTGAAACGTGCGCATGTCTGCAATTATCCTCTGCGATCAACAAAAACTTGTTTAAGTTTAGAATTGTTATACAGATGTATGTTACACTGTCTCGATTTTTTGAACTTTCTAGTATCATAGCTCATACAGCAGCACACACACATCTGCTTCTTTTTTCAGACGTTTTTCACTAATGGTTTTTGGTGGTTTGTCAATTTTACAATGCCTGCATGTTCGTAAACACCCACATTTTTGTAATATTTGAATTTTTTCAGAAATAGTCGAACTTGAAGGAATCTTAGAGGCAACAATAAATTAATATATTGTCTCTAGAATCGATTGACCACCAAAGTACCATGTTATGATCTGAATTTTTTCTTTTACACTGAACACTTCGATTAACTTTATTTTAAGCCGATATGGATTAACGCATCTCACGTTTGAAGTGCGAATGATTCTGATTGCTGAAAGCAGAGTGCAGATGATGCACTGCACTCTTTCACTCGTCACTGAATGAGAAGAGTCGTTTATCCGTCATCGCTGAGGTTTTGATTCTTCCACTGCTATACTGGACCCTCGTCGTCCTCTATACTAATTGAATTTCTCTTCGCTCATCATCTTAATTAATTCGCTGAACCAAAAATTGGATCTCATATACCTACCATATTCATTGATATAAACCACAGGTGTACATCCACAAAGCTTCAGGATGAGATTCATCCTACACTCAGTTAGACAATTCTGATAGGAGTAAAATTCGAAATTTTGTAGTGGAAATTCATCTTTGAAATAACATTGCCTTTCTTGGGCACTGATACTTCTTACTTCGGGCAGAGCGTACGTTTTTGTTGGATTCATTCCAATGAGAGCCATAAGTTTCATACCGACAAGATAAGATTGCAAGCTCCAGTCTGGATAATCATAAGATGAGTGGATAAATACCTGTAAATAACATTAAGCGTTTTACTCTTTGGAGTACGTTTTTGCGCGTTAGTACAAGGGCATAATTTCGTCAAAATTGGTCTATTTTGGTCATTTAGAACCGGAAGGTTTGTTTTGTTTACAAATAAATAAACGGACATCAGTCCGTTTTGGAGTCTATGAGTTCATTATGGTGAGTTTATACAGGGTGACAAGAGAAACTTCGGACAAATGTTACTATGTTCTAGAACAATAGTATTCTATTAGATTATTTTCACGTTCTTGTACCAATATGTGAATTTTCAGTATGATATTACTTTATTTTGGAAATGTCAAACAAACGTAGTGTAATTTCGGAGCTGTTTCGCCAAGATAAGCGTCAATGCGAAATTGGTGGTTTGCTCAATGAGCTTGGTCATGATTTCGTCCAGGAAGTGGAAGAAAACGCACTGTCAATACGCCTAGCAATCGCAACATCGTCAAGAAGCGAGTCAATCGAAATCCGAAGGTCTCCATGAGGAAAATAGCCCGTGAGACCGGTATCAACTGTGAATCCGTTCGTCAAATGACCAAAAAGGAGCTCAACCTTAAGCCATACAAGCTCTAAAAAGTTCAACTCCTCGATTCCAAAGGTGCCGCCAACTCCTTCGTCTCGCCCGGTCAGCCATGGGAGCGCATTTTCTCTACAGACGAGAAATTTTTCACCGTAGAACAATCCCACAACCACAAAAACGACAGAGTCTGGTCCACACAGGCTCCCGGTACGTCAGCCATCGTCACAATCCACAATCCGTCATGGTCTGGGGCGGAAATTGCGCCAGCGGCAAAACACCCTTGGTTTTAGTGGATCAAGAGGTCAAAATCAATCAAGTAGTCTACCGCTGCGACATTTTCGAAGCTGTAGTACTTCCGTGGGCCCAGCAGCACTTTGGCGACATGCATTGGACCTTTCAACAGGACTCCGCTCCGGCTCACAAAGTGAAAATGACGCAAGATAGTGTAAGACCGATTTTCCGGGTTTCATCACATCTGCAGAATGGCCGTCCTAGTCGCCGGATCTCAACCCAATGGACTACAGTGTATGGCAGATTTTAGAGCTCAGGGCATGTGCTTAACACCACAAAAGTTTGGAATCGCTGAAGCAATCCCTGCGCCAGGAGTGGGACCAATCAACATCCGAAGAGCTGCGGTCCATTGCCGAAAATTTCAAGAAGTGTCTAAAAAAACATTACTCATAGCCCGGTAGCGCAGTCCATTCACCGTAACAGTTGCATCAGCATAATTTTCGAATGAATAAGGTCCAATCACATCGCCAGCCCCAAAACTGCACCAAACAGTGACACGTTGAGGATGGCGAGACTTTTCAACAATCATTCTGGGATTTTCCGAGCCCCAATTGCGACAATTTCGGTTATTAATGTAGCCTCCAAGGTGATAATGCCTTATCACTGAAGATGATTTTTCGATGAAAATCCGGATTTCGAATTTCAAGGACTCAATCAGTGAAGATACGACGTTACTGGTGATCGAACGTCTTGACATCTTGTGTTAACTGAATTTTCAAAGCCGTAAGAAATAAGTCTTTATGAAAAATACGGAGCAATGTCGTTTGTGGACTGCCTAATTTCAAAGATCAACTAGCCTAGGTTTTCGCCAAAACTACAGGCTACGGTAACAATATTCTCAGTTGTTCTTGAGGAACGCACACAATTTCGATTCTTCACATCACCAACTTGCCCCAAAAGCTCAAATTTTTCCACCAGTCTTACTATTGCTGTTCGAGAAGGTACTTCACGACGAACCAAAAGTGCTTTAGTTTTGCGAACTGTGACTGTAAAATTTTCACTATTTTGGTAGTGAATTTTAATAATTTCAATGAGCTGCTGAATCTTGTATCGTTCCAATATTAGTTATGGTGTAATTTTTATTTGTCAAATGTCAAAAGGTGACAGCTCCAAAAGTGACAGCGGGCTATTCAAAATGAAACCTTATGGGAAAATCCTTTATCTTAAGAACGGTTAAGTATTTAGTTGATACCCATAAAGCCACTTCTTAAAGTTCGTACGAAGTAAATGAATCATACAAAATTCTGTATTTTGCATGATAGATTCAGTGACATAAAATTCCGGAAAAAAAAAGAGTAAAAACTCCAAATAAACATTCTCCATCAATGAAAACAATTATGTACTTTTGTTCGATGCGAAAATATCTGTGCAAATTAATGGATACGTACCTTGATTCCATATGCAAGTGATTCAGTAGCAAAATAATCATCAGCATTTGAATCTACAATCGCCTCGAAGGAAGTTTGAAATCCGCAAGCCGATACATGTCGTGGTTTTTTAGGAGCTTTGGCAGGATATGAACTGTATACAAAAACTTGTCACTAGATATCTATATACTACAGTTTGTATTTAATCCACCTTCGTATATAAGGGGTGGGCCATTCAAAATTTGCATTTTTGATCGGCTATAAATAACAAAGTAAAGCTCCGATGTGAATGGGGTTTTTATGAGGGAGCTTCTACTTCTTAATTTGGAGGTGGCGTTTCGTTCCGAATGCGCACCGGAAGACTTCAAATAGGCGTGGTGCGCAAGTCTGCCTATGACGCCAGTTACCTTGTTCCACGTTGGAACTCGGCTGTCAAAACGTTCGCACTCTACTTTACCGGGAGAGGACGGTGAGCTTGGTATTCGAAAAGTGGTAGCGTCCTCTATATGCTACGCCGGAAAGCTGCAGCAGAGTGGAGTAAAATTCTGCAAAAAGAGCGGGCCACACCACAAAACTAATAAATATGTTTTTTTATATGGAAAATACTCCATATAGTACCAGATATTTCAGAATACTCCGTATAATACGGGATAGCTCAATGTCAAATATTAAATTAACCTTCTGTCAAAACACGAATGACAGAGTTGTTGACAGGCTCGAAATAACCACTACTTCAAAATGCAAACTCTGAATGGCCCAGCTTTAGTTAAACGGTATAGTAAATTGAGTAATTATTAATAACTTGGCTTACCCCTTGAATACATGTTGTTTTGGCGCAAAATAATTAAACGTGCAACAATGTCCTTCAGATGTAATTATCTTTTCAAATATAGTATCACATCGTCTCTCTTCTTCTTTCCACTTACACTTATTCAGTATATCTTTGCAAGAAGGCGATATAGCTCTCAATAATTTCGTCAAATTCACCTTATTCATTTCCAGTATACGGTTGAGTTTCAGCAGTTTCCTAGATTCTTCGACGTCGATCTCATTATTGAAATACAGTAAACTCAGAAGAGAGAAGAGATCGGCAATTTCAGAGGTGGAATGATTAAGTTTGTTGCGTCTGAAAAATCATATAAATATCTAAATTATTCTGTACATTTATTCAACATACTGAAGAGATCCACATATTTCAGTAAGGGAAAATTAGGCCACATAGAGAATTCTATGTCTACTTGTCACTGTCAATGCCAGAAGTAAGAATCTATAGTCGCTTCGTAGACTTGCGCATGTGTTCTTTTACTCACAAACGGTTGGTAATTGATTAATTAATTTCTAACCTCCAATATAAACGAGGCTGTAGGGGGTAGGCGAGTGTCCCATCTATACAGTCTCGTTAATCCATAGATAAACGAGAAGAAACATTCTCGTTCATCTATGGGATGTTACTTTACCAGCTAGCTATCTTGTGTCACTTTACCGGCTAGCATGGAAATAAATACGAATTAACTAGATAATCATTTAATATAGGAAGAACAAAAAAACTGCTTGGAATTATTAATATCAATAATAACGTTCGAATAATGGAAATTACTATTGACTGTTAAAGCAAGACCTTGTTGCTTAATGTTATGAGTTTCAGAATTGTTAATACTGTCAAAAATTACATTTTGAATTATGACCCAACTGTCGGATCCAATCTTTGGTTGAATCCACTAATTTCATATGTTGCCTAGAAATGGATTCACAGATTGCTTGATTATTAATGTGAAAGATTGTGAGTAAAATAGTATACAAACCTTGGGAAGAAGATGAAATCTATTACACCTCCACGTCTGCAGATATCTTGGTGCTTCGCACCTCTGTGTGCTATCTTGTCGTTCGGCTGTAATAGATTTCTTCTAAGTAGCCCATTTACATCTACAATTTTTTGTGGGGATCCGTTAAAGATAAGTGTTACTCTAGCCATCCAGAAACGACTGATGCCTTGAAACATGAAATCGAAGTTGCCATTCATGAGATTGTGCCCCAAACAATCGACAATGTACGGAAAAATTGGGTTGATCGTATATTGTACCTCATCGTGGCGATCAGTTTACTGATATTCATTAATTTATTTATTTATAGCTGATCAAAAATGCAAATCTCAATTAGCCCACCTCTTACTTATGCTCTAGTTTTTGGCGATGTTGTCACATCGAAGTTTTGAGATTTACGAATATATTATAGATACAGGGAGGGTCCACAAAAAACAGAAAAATGTTGCAAGGGGTCCACGAGGCAAAAAAGATTGGGAACCTCTGACTTGGCAGATAACATTCATGCTGTAATTTTTTTGTATACTTTCAATACTCACAGTAAACCGGCTTGCTCAAGAGCTCTCTTCTTTGAAATTTTATTGAAACTACAGAGTGTGACTGCTGGAAATGGGTAGTTCCAAATTGGATGATGTATGGTATCAGTAACTAATGTCGTAGGATTTTCATCGAATGAACTTTTGGATAAAAAAAGTAGTACTATAGCAGCTATAAAGCTTGCCGAAACAACAAGTACCCATAATACCCTAGAATCAGAAAATAATTCTCAAAGTAGCGTCAGTCGATTACATACGGATTAGTTATGCTATCTAGTTACGTTTTCATGTCTAAACAGCCCAACTTAAATTTGGTACCCAGACAGACGCTTCAACTTTCTCCTGTGGCAATGTGTCCCGCTCCTTCTGCAGAACTCTGCTTTGCTCTGCTACAGCTCGGCGTATACCATAGAGGACTCTAGCGCTTTCCGAATACCGAGCTCACCTCTCCGGGTTCAAGTAGAGCATTCCGACAGCCGACGTTCCAACGTGGAACAAGGTCACTTGCGTCATAGGCAGACTTGCACCCCAAGCCTATCTGATGAGTTCAGAGGTAGCAAATGGGATCGAAAAGTCATCTCTCGAATTAAGAGGTTGAAGCTCCCTCACATAGCACCCGCATTCCTATAGAGCTTCATTGGTGACCCCAACTTGATGGAGAGTTTGCTTCAAGAGCGAACCGACCCATTAATTGGTGGACCTAACTACCCCATCCAAGATTTCCGAGGTAACCTTCCTTTCGTTCCATAGGAGATGGCACCGCGGCCAGCTCAACGGCGGACTGTTTCCTGCCAAAATCCAAACTCCCTATACCGGACCCTACCGACGCTCACTGGGGAGGAAGTGTGTAGCGTGCCCGCTCCTTGCACAGAATTCTGCTTTGCTCTGCTACAGATTCCTGGCTGTTCAGATAGAGGACGACATAGCAAGAGCAACTATGAAAAGGATTCACCATTATTAGACCTTCCAGGATGTTTCATTTTGTATTTCACGCCATTTTTGAAGTGTCAAAATAAAAGTAACAGGAATATTGAATTTGCCAAGTAGAAACTTTGAGGTTATGAAAAGTGGATCGATGTACGCTGGCTCTTAAATACTGCAAATTTTCTATGAAAATAGTGAAAATCCTTACTGCTTTTGGATCTTCTCGCTATGCTATATAGAAATTCATTAATAAGTTTGAAATTCTTGAAGAAGTAAGTGGTGTCAACTTCCAACTCGTGCTGGTTCTGTCAACTTTTTCAATATTGTAAACTTGAAAGAGTTTATATTTCATTCAGTTGAAATTAATTTTTTTCAATTTACGGCCGTAAAAATAAAATTTTTGTTAACTATTATTACTATTATTATAAAAAAAATCTAGTTACCTTTCGAGAAGAATTCTTCTCGGGAGAACTATGAATTTGTAACCATGAAGGCCGGTGTTCAGACAAAATTGTTTGGCCCAGAACTTGAAGAGTTTCATATTGATTTCCCTCATAATTCAGTGTAGACGAGTATTTGTGAGAATTTATAAAATGGATGTTTGCTTGACCTCCATTTAAAGCCAGGAAAAACACCGATTAAAATAGATTGTATATGTGTGTTTATACTGCACAATTAGGGGTGAATTATTCATGTCACTTCCGGTACCTACTTGCCACATTTAACAGGGTCGGTCTTTGACTAAACTGAAATTGAAGAAATTTCTTTGGAAAATGCTTAAAATTTAACACAATTTTTAATTCAGTTAATTCGATGAGGAAATTGTTTAGGACATTGGTACCAATCGTTCGTATGAACACCTTGTAATAAGACACCTCTTTGTGAGAGGTGGTTAGATGGAACATATTACTAGATTGACTTATTTACGAAAGGGGTGCGAACCAATCCTAGTGGAGCGGTCCTAGGAAGGGTAAGGCCTTCGCGAAAATGGAAGGTCTTTGATGTTAATAAATTTTCTCTGTGATAATGAAAACTCGATTATTGATTTTTAGAAGTATAATGATAAGGCGTGCCTTATCAGTATCAATCCTCAATTCAATTAAATCTCGATAAGGCTGACACTCACACTGAATAATTAAAGAGAGGCCGATGCGGATTCCTTAAGTACTACGAATCATTTAAATAATTCTCAATTCTTTCTAAATTCTTCAAACACAATAGTTAAGAAAAGATATGTCAACCTACCACCTAGTCTTTAATTTTTGTCTCAATTTAGTTAGATAATTTCAAGAAGAATAATATAAAAAATTACTAGATACTTCTTACCCCTAGATATTTGTCGTATATCGAGCACTTTAGCTATCTCTTTTTTAAAGTGCACTTTTGAGAACTTCTTAGCCTTTTTATGAATATCTGTGTTTGAGAATCGGAGTATTTAGAGTGAATGAAATGTGGATCCACAATGTTTACCCTGCGTTTATCGACTCACAGTCGTCAACAATGACATTAGTTTTCTGGAAAAAGCATAAATATCATCCTTATGAGATTGATTTTGTTTAAAAGTTTAATAAAGATGTGATATTATATTAAGGAAACTGCTGTTAAAGAAGATGAAAAATATAAAGAAATTTATTAAATCATAGATTGACAAAAAGTTCTGAAATGATTTCCATATATTAATTTCATAGGCTTAAAATTTTTATTTATAGGTTTAATTATGTCAAAAGTGGATAATTCTATATATTGGCTCCTCAGAGTAATAAATGAACATTTATTTTTCTTAGTTGCCCAGGATTTTGTGCTCTTTTCCATCCCCACCAAGATTTTAATGAGAAAACAATTATAAACAGTCGACGTCAATACGCCACTCTGTGGTTGACGTTTTGTACATCTTGACTTTTTAACGGGCTATAGGAAGTATAAATTAATAAACTTCATCATTGAGGAATTATTTTATTTTTAATTGACCATTGGAATAAATTCACCATGTCGGTAGATTACTTGCAAGTAGCAGAAGATGAAGGAGAGGAGCCAATAGAGTTACCACTAGAAGATGACGGTACTCTACTTCTCAGCACCTTATCGGCACAATTTCCCGGTTCTTCAGGCTTAAAATTTCGCAATCCTGACACAAAAGCAATCCGTGGAGTAAGATTGAGCGAAGGCCGTTTGCATCCTCCTCAAGATGATGGTTGGGGTTCCCAAATTTTCCACTGTGTTTTTCCAAAAGGTAACTGCTGTCCCCTTATATTATGTCTGGTTTCATACTCGTACAACAGATATATTTATTAGTACAAATTACATTCTGCCCAAATCTATGCATTTGTTATATGCTATTTAATTGGAGAATTTGTGAATAAGGTAAACATTAGTTGCGCATTTTTAATTTTTATCCAATTTTTTAGAAAACAAAAGAAAATCTGATGATAACCTAGAGAATTCAACAGCCAAAACAAAGAGAATGGAAACAAAATTAAGATGTACAGATTTGATCGTATTAGGTTTACCTTGGAAAACTACAGAGCAAAACCTCAGAGAATATTTTGAAACATTTGGCGAAGTTTTAATGGCCCAGGTATATATTAATCTTTATTATTATAAGGTATAACTAAGTTTTTTAACTTTAGGTCAAGAAGGATACAAAGACCGGACAATCTAAAGGTTTTGGTTTTATAAGGTTTGGTTCCTATGAATCTCAAATGAGAGTTTTGGCGCAACGACATATGATTGATGGAAGATGGTGTGACGTAAAGGTTCCAAACTCAAAGGTATTTTTTTTTTAGTTAGAATGGATACAGGTTGATCTACCAGAACCACTTGTAACTTTAGGTTTCTTATATATAATATAATATTTCATTATTATTCCATATTTAATTGCATTTAACTGCAATTTCAGGAAGGGTTAATTCAACAAGTACCATGTAAGGTTTTTGTGGGTAGATGCACAGAAGACATGACCTCCGATGATTTAAAAGAATACTTCAGTAAATTTGGTGAAGTCACTGATGTATTCATTCCCAGACCCTTTAGAGCTTTCAGTTTTGTTACATTTCTGGATCCAGAAGTGGCACAGGGTCTGTGTGGGGAAGACCACATTATAAAAGGTAAATTTCATATTTTTAGCAAATTGTAAATATTTTAATATCTGATCATTTTCTTTATTTACTGTTTCACCTTGTTAATTTCCTAACATATTTGCTTATTTAGGTTTTGTCTAATGTATTCAATAGTTCAGGGGTTATCATCTACTACGAAAATTAGAAATTTCAATTCTTCTTCAGGCGTTTCTGTTCATGTTTCAAATGCTGCGCCGAAATCCGAGAATAGGCCTTCTGGTTATGGAACCAATGGGCCTCGAGGTGGATCACATGGAAATAACAGAGATATGAGGGGTCCAGAAGGACCAAATATGTACCAACAGAATAGATATAATAACCCAAATGCTGGACCTAACCAAGGCAATTGGGGTAACCAAGGGGGTGGACGAACAAATCTTGATATGCCCAATTTGCAAGCATTAGGTAAGAGTAGTCATTTTATATCATGTATTAGGAATATAAATAAATTCGTGCGGTTTTTTGTCAAAAATTTCAGCTTTATTGTGAAAAATTGGTTTTACATTCCAAGTGCAAAGTATTGTCCATCAGTACTTTTTCCCCATCTTTCTGGCAATTGACCGGACCCCATCGCCAAAAAAGACCGGCTCTTTGGCCACTGTTCATGCATCGATCCCTTTTTTAACTTCATCATAATTGGATAAGTGCCATGTTGCATCGGATGGAAGAGATGGTAATCGGAAGGAACATTGTCTGGGCTGTATGGCAGGGGGATAGGACTTCCCATTTGAGCCTTTCTAAGTACGTTTTAACGGGCAACGTGTGTAATGCTGCAGAATAACTTTGTCGTGTCTATCGGCATATTGTGGCTGTTTTCCTCTCAATGCTCGGCTCCAACGCATCAATTGTCGTCGGTAGATCTCCCCTGTGATTCTTTTGTTCGATTGTAGTAGCTTATAATATACCACACTAAGCTGGTCCCACCAAATAAACAGCATGATCTTCTCGCCATGAATATTTGGCTTGACAGTTGATGATGTGGTATCCATACATTGCCCAACGTTTTGGATTATTGTAATGGACCCACTTTTCATCGCCAGCATGAAAAAACGGCGTTCAACAACTCTTGGCTTCAGTTCATACGGCACCCAATTTCCTACCATTATCATTGCTTTTAAACAATGGCAAATGGCTGAGTGTTGAGTGTTTTTTGCGAGCTACTCTTGCTTTTGTGATGGATCTTCATCCAGCCTTGCCTCTGATTCTTCACCCTTACACTTTGGTGGCCCTTCGGGTCGTTCTTCGTCTTCCAAATCAAAATGACCACTTTTAAATCGGGCAAACCACTTTTGGCACCTTTGTTCAGCTAGAGCATGACATCCATTAAAATACAATGGCTTTTGGCAGCATTTTCCTCCATATTGAAGTAATGAAGTAAAATTGCCCATAAAAACTCATTATTCGATACAAAACATTCGTTTCAGAACACACAGAAACCATGTTGTTTACACTTCAGCAAAATGACAGATACTGAGAACAAAGCCTAATGATGACACTCTAAAATGAAGGTGTTACCCGATGAAAAAATGGAATAATAAACTTGACATCTGTTATCAATTACGCACGAATTTATTTCTACTTCTAATTACATTTTGTGGTGGTCATTGTACTGAGTATATTTTAAATAGAAAATAATAAATCTTTAATGAAACCTGTAGGGTGTTTTGACGATCTTCATTTTAAATTTCCTAGGAATAAACGGCCAAGGTCAAGGAAGTAACTCCCAAAGTGTCAATCCGCTTGGATTGGGACTGAACTTGGGTTTGCCTATGAATCCAGCACTAGTTGCCGCTGCTTTGAATCAAGCTGGTTGGGGACTAATTGGTAATTTGCAAAATCAAGAACCCAACTTCAATCAAGGTTTCAACAGTGGACCAAATAATTCGACCGGTAAGTACAATGTTGTTCTTTGATTCAAGTAGAATCAAGTAGATTTATGGAATATTTTAATAGAAGTTAGTTATTTGTCAGAAGTTATCACTGAACTCTGGAAAATCAACCCTGTTAGGCCAAATCGTTCCCCACCAACAATGCAATCAGTAAACAAGCTGATTTGGGTAACTGCATGAAAAAATCCCTTCTTCACAGTATCCCAAATTAATAGCACATTCTGGCAAGCTACCGTTCAGTACATATACAAAATAGCTTTTTTATTTCTCTTTATATGTTGTATGTACGCAAATTTTCCACTTCAATTTTTGAGCTGCGGATAAAGAAGTTGAATTTGGTATTGTATATTGTAGGTGGCAACCAAGGCGGTAATCCAAATCAGGGTCCAAACAATCAGAATCCAGGATTTCTCAATTGGATGAATCAAGGACCTGGAGGTCAGCAAAACCAGGATGGTCCTCAGTGGTCTAGGAATACGAATCAGCCTCCCTCTGACAAGCCTTTCCTTAAGTATGATTAATTTGTTTTTGAATCTCGAAACTTATTAGTCTAGTCCAAAATTTTGCTCTCATCCAAACATCTAAAGCACCTCAGTTTCAATAACTGAGCGCTGGCATTTATTAAGTCAATATTCTACGTTGATTAGCTGTTGTGAACAATTAAGACTAAGTACAGTTCCTTTTTATTTGAAGAAATTCTTCACTAAAGATTCTGAACCTTCGTAATAAGGTAACTTGTATAAATATAGTCCGTAAAATGAAGAATTTGCTTGTCGAGTCTTTTCAAGTTCTTGCTTTCAGCACTCAATGATTTAGATAATTTTTATTTCTATTTCAATTTTGGAATCTATGGAATCAAATTTCAAACAAATAAATGTTTGATATTTTTGATTTAGTGGCAACATTATTATGATTACAGTTGAAATTTGTGTTTTCATGGGGAAAAGTTATTTTCGAAATTTTATTGCATTTTCCTTCTGTAGAAGTTTAAATGCATTTTGAATACTGAAATATGTCAGATTAAACCAACATATCATTAGATATGTCAGAAAGTTTTGTCATTTTTTTAAAATCAATGATATATTTATATGATATATTTCCTGATACTCCTAGATCTTCTGTGAAGATCCGTCAGAAGCTTTTTCAGCTAATGCATGACATTTTAACTGGTTGAATTATTTTAAGGAATTGCATGGGTTGCAAATGTTGAAAAAAATCACAGCATAGACCTAATATAGAGCTGTTTTACATATTTGAACCATTATAATATCGCTGTTGTTTTCATTAATCCTAAAATAAAATTAAATAAACAATCGCTGTCATAAGTTTCGTATGAAATTTCCCTATGAAAACACAAGTGATTTTGGTGCAATATATTTTGGATGCTGGATTATTTATTACCTTTCCAATTAGAGACAGTGTGAGACAATCCTCACTTATTATTCTGGGGAACATAATTAATAATTTACCGGAATTCGCATTTATCTTATTATAGGTGAAAATGGTTTCCAGATTTTATTTTTTCATTTTCATAATTGCACAACGTTCAAAGTCATGGTTGCATAAAAAATATTTATATCAATTGTTCATATCTTTACACTTTTTTGAGATACTCTGTTCAGTTCTAACTGAAGTTCTTTTTACGGTTTATTAAGAACATTTGAAATACTAATCGCAACAATGATTTTCTTTACTTAACTATAATTAGTGTTCATCTAAGAGCCTTTCTTTTACTAGGTTGTTGTGATTCAGGGATTGAAATGTTATAAATGAAAGTGTTACGTACATAAGTAAAATATAATCTATAATTTTTTTCAAAAAATTCACATAGTTTTTATGTTTCACAGGTTATATTTAAACTGTAAAGCATAAAAACTGTGTGAATTTTTTAAATGAAATTGTTATAATGTTTCGCCTAAACCCAACCGCATACTCCATTCATTTAATATAATCTATAATTCATATGTGTTTATTATCTCTATTGTGAGATCTTATTTGATTGTTATTTTCTCTTATATCAATTTTGACGTTTTCAATTACTGTCGGTATATTTTTTTATGGTAATTAATTGCCATAACATCAAGCAACACTTAAAAAGCTTCATTCAACTTTTCCTAATAGAACATAACCGAAATTTCATAGGAAGTTCTAAATTATTGTTTGACAGCACTATTACAATCATGCTATCAAAAACTCAGACAATGGAACAAGGGTCCTCGCTATAAACATACCGGGTCATTTGACCTACCGGCTCATTTGAACTACTCGAGAAAAATGAGTAATCGATTACATTAATTAGAAGATTAAAATACATATGCAATATTCCAGTTAGGAATACCATATTGTTAGGTGTGAGTTGGGGAGTCAATGGTTTTAGTATTTACACATAGAGTGTAATATAAGGTACAACTTTCATTTATAAATTTTGCCCAAAATTATTACAATATTTGCGGACAAAAGCTCATACAGTGACACCAGAGGTGACTTCAATCAATGTTGCAGCTTTAATTTGTTTTGTGTTTGATATAAATTCAAATTTGTGTGTTAGTTTGGCTCAGACAATTTTTCTTCAGTATTTCATTATTTATTATGAACTTTAAATTTCGATATGAAGTAGTGTAAAATATTTCCAATTTTTATATAGGTCCGACAGACGCAACTGGTGACTGAAGCAACAGCTGTTAGTAGTATTTCATTCTGACGAAATTTTCCCTGGCTACACTTTGTAGACCCATCCAGTTAGGAAATTGTTTGAATTGAAATTTTTTTTTATTTAAAAACATTATTAGGTTAGCCGCAGTACCTCTTAAAGATCCTAGAAACTCAGTAATGGTAATAATGTTGATTTTTGAATAAATCTCGTTTTGGAGATTTTCTAAACAGGGTATTTCCAATTCAGATGGAGTTTCGGAACTGTAGAACCGTTTTCTCATAACCGTAAAAATAATAAATTATATTTATTTATACATTATATCTTAGCTTTATTTCTCTTATACTATTGTAAATTTGTACATATTGACTTATATCAATAGAGATAGTTTAAATTTTTTTTTATTAATTTTAATGTTTTATCAATTTTTGACCTGTCTTTGCTGGAAGCTTTGTTTTCATCATTTTGAAGTAAATATTGTCAAAAATATGAGATGAAAACAGCTTTTGTAGAGCGCAAAATATCCATCAAAAGTCAGTTCTACACTGAAGGATCCATTTGTTGTCCAAAGTACATGAAAGCATTTTTAAAGAAGACAGAATTTGAAACAAAATGAGTCACTAAACATCGCATAACAATTTTATTTCCTATTGCTAATCAATATGTAATATTTCTCCTCTAAAATTGCTCATATCTCCATTTCCTAGCTTCAATATTATCATCTTATTTTGTTCTTTTGGGGATTCTGTCATATGTTGAGCTCCATCAATTCTCTCATGCAACAATTGGTTTGACATGTCGATGAATTTCTTGCAGTAACATGTATATAGTATTCGTCCAAATTAATCATTTTGCAGAAAACTGCCCGAGCAAAAATTTAAATTTAAAAGTTATTGAAGGCAGTATATGTTGAAACATATTTAAGGAATTTTTACCTGAAGTTCGGGCTAGTGTCCCCACCGTATTATTGAAAAAAAAAAATTGCTGGAGATACAACGTAATGGTTATTATAATTTTTTTTAAATGGCCACTAATTGGGTATACACGGTTACAATACAATTGTTTTTGGCAGACGATATTGTCTTTTGAAGGCAATTATTTATTATTATCCCCAAAGGCATGAATAACATTACCTTGAAGTTTGTGTTGGTTGCCCCTGTATTATTTGCAATGACTTGACCGATTTTTTGGTTGCTAACTCTTTTCAAAGGTTCTTCTTCTCTTAAACTGTAATTGTTTATTAACTTACAACTTTCTTATGAGTAATTTTTTAGGAAATGTTATATATTGTTGATTTTTACCACGTGTTATAACAGATTTATTTTTTTTAACAAAATTTGATCTTCAAAATAAGACTACTTTGTGTAGTTTGTTAAATTAGTCTGCTCAAATTTTCGTAATATATTTTCAACAGGGGTCAAATTGCCAAATGCAACTAGAGAATATGGTTTTAGACAGTTCCCAAAGTCCATTAGAACGGCAAAGTAAAATACCTTATAGAAGACAAATTTTTTCTGGTGAATAGGACGTTTGTTTATCTCAACATTTGAGAATTAAAATTTGTTTCACCTTTTAGAAGTGGAAGATTGTCAAGAGAGAGAGGGGATGTAATTTCACTGGTATAAATGATGGTGTTAATTGTTCTATGGATCTTGTCTTTATGTTGGAAGAGAGTTGTTATTTTAATTTAACGTGTGTACTGGTAAGCGTACTCTTTAGAGTATCATGTGTTAGCACTTTTGCATATTATATTGGAAAAAGTTGAATTTATGTGTTAGAGCTTTTGTGAAGATGACATTAAATTAAAATTGATGAAATGTAATTGAAATATGGAATGTGAAATGTATGAGAGGTAATATAATGTGTGATGTGAACTGTTCTTTCATTCAATTTATTATTTTAATGCAATAAGTAATATAATATAAAAAACATATAGGAATCTAATATTAAAAAAAATTATTATTTTTTATGATCATTAAGGTGTCTAAATTCTAGTATAGTACCTGATGCGATTATGTTTGGTTTTAGTGCTTTCAGCAGTGGTCGATTTCACTAGAACTTATTTTTCTGTTCTAGAGATGACGCGGTTCAAAGGTCACGGTGGAATAATTTTGGTTTTAATTCACTGAAATTATTATTAATAAAGTAAAGAAAAATACATGGCTTAAGTTTCACTATTTATTCGTGTTGTTGACATATGTTTCGGATTTTTCTAAACCATTTTCAAAACTGAAGGCAGATATTGGATAGATTTATTGTTTTACACATAAGATAGATATTTTGCCAAGATCTTCTTTTTAAAATAACTCATGAATAGTGAAACTTAAGCCAAATGTTTTTCTTTCCTTTATAAATTTTAAAAGGTTTCACCAAATGATTTGTTAGAGATTATTATAAATTCTCCTTAATATCTTGGAAATTTTTCTGACATTATCAAGTGTATGTTTTACTTTGTACATTGAAACCATTTTAGATTTCATAACCAGCCGATAATGGGAAGTGAGAAAAATTTATATGCCATCCAACAAGAATGTAGGTAAATGAGTATGCATTGCATTCGTTGGGCATTAGAGGTGGCATTGAGGATTAAGTCAACAAGCTTCAAAACATGCATATTTGCTGCTTGTGTGGTGACACTTGTCGATATCAACTAGACTAAATTCTGAACTATTACACAGATGTAAGTTGCATTATCCCGATTCAAAGAACATTCTGTTACAATAGCTCATATTATTTGGATATGCAGGATGCATTGAAATTGATACGAAGCATTTTAAGAGGAGGTTCTTCAGCAGAAAGTACTGGAAGTCTTTCATATAATAATTGTTCACTGCCCTTTGAAATTGGAGGAATAATTTTATTTTTATTGAATTTTCTATATGAAATAATTTAAATGAATGATATTTGAAAGTTAGCCTACTCTAATTAAATGTCACTTTCTGGCAGTTTTTTCAATTCTGAAATTTTATCACGATGGGGTAGAAAAATCAACCCCTTCAATATTTTGCATCAAAAGCTTTTTCAAAATAAAATATTGATTCAAGAAGATAAAGATGATACATTACTTTTTTGTGGGGAAACATAAAAAAGTCACAGGCAATGAATTGCAAGTCTTATTGGATGAAGATGATACTCGACAAGAACTTACAGATCAATTGAATGTGATGCAGAAAGCTGTCTGCATTCTTTGAAAGCTATGGGATAGATTCAGAAAGTGGGAATGGGTTAAAAGCTCGTAGACTCTATCCTGGAAAGACATTAACTCTCCTCATAGCATATTTGAGTGTGTTTGAGAAAAAGGAAATTTGTCAAGATTGCTATTAATAGTGGATGTTCTGGAGAAGTAAAACGGTGGCCCTGGAGGAATCAGTTCTCAATTTAATCGAAGAATCTACCAAATTGCTCAAGTCTTCAATATAAACCATTCCTTGGTATTTAGAATCGTGTTGTACTAACACATCCAAGTAGTCTAAGAGATTTCACCTAGGGATTTTCTATTCTGCTTCATATTTTGTCAGTGAATATTTCAAAGGATCATCCAATTTCTTCAAACTTCGAGTAAAATGTCATCTATAAATTTTTATTAATATCCAAGGCCATCTATTTTGTGGTTTCTAAAATATCCTATTTTGAGTTTTTAGATAACTCAAATAGGTACATACAAATTTTCTACTAAATCTAGTGAATTGTTCACAGAGTATTCAAAATTGGTTTAAATTGGTTTTTCTACTATTCTAAAGTAGAAATTCTGTATGAACATTGATATCACTATTTTATACCTAAGATATTGCAAATAAAATAGGTGGATTTTAAACATTCATGAACGTAGCCTTGAAATGCAATTTCTTTAGATGAAAATTATGCAGATGAAAAGAATTTAATTTGATCACAAGTTTTTTTGGTTCAGAAAAATTTAAAGTAAATCAATTTTCTAACTCGTCAATCATTTGCTCGTATTAAAAAAATGTAATTATGATTGTGCGATAATTTTAGATCATAAAATTTTTTTACTAAACCTAGAATTTTTGTTTTTTACCTACTGTAATATAAACACTTGAAAACATTCTCCATTCAGATGGCTTAACTTGATTGGAGTATATGAATGTGTGATTAAATTTTAGCACTAAATATGATGGAAGAAAATCCCATAATTTTTTTATTTAAGGGTGATGGAATATTCAATACTGAAGATCAAGAAACAAGAAACACTTTATTTTTCAAGGATGAGTTGAAAGTTAACAAAGGGTATAATTACACTTTCATTACTATGTGGAAGGAGTTCTTGTAATTACACTGAAGTAAGATTTTCATAAATGAAAAATATTTTTGATAATGAATTAATTGATAGATATTTTGCTAAATATTTACTAGTATCTAAAGAAAACCAGAGTATGTATAAGACTAACCCTAGTTTTTGAAGAAATACTGTCAAATACTAATGATATATGTTAAGTAATGAGTAATAAAAACCTTTTGGTATTAGGAATTTGGAGTATATATTCAGATAGGTGTTTAGGAGACAAAATCTTAAAACAAAATTAATATCGAGTTACATTTGATAAAAAGATACTTATAATTGAAACCCGCAAAGTGTTATTGGTGTAGATTCTACGAAAAGTAATTAACTGATGATACAATTTGGTGTATTTACTGAAAAAGAATGAAGTTAATGAAGATAGGTTTGTCTTTATGTTGAAACAGTCCAGAAGGCATTAGGTTAAATAACACTTTAACTTTTATAGGAAGTTTGGTTGAACTTTCAGATTAAGTATAGATTTTCAATGAAATTGATATGGATAAAATATTATTCTGAATATGAGGATTTAGTGAAAACGAAACTAGATTTTTCTGTGGATAGAAAATATACTATTTTATTCTGTATGAAATTGCTATATGTAGAAGAGGTCCATGATTGTGTGTGAGAACTAAGTGTTTTGATGGTAAATGTATGTGAATTGAAGAGAGAATTTTTATTGTAATTTACTTGAAGTCTGCTTAAGAATGGTTCAGAAGCTGTAGATTGTGATTGGAGATGCATTTCATCGTTGCAGTAAGTTGATTGAAATATTTCATTGTTTTTTTTTCTTTTGTGAATTACTGTTTCCTCTCCGGGATATGAGTAACCCTCAGTTTATTCTGGATGTTTCCAAATTTTGAAATTGATAGGTCTGAGATGTGAGATGAATATGAAAGTTCTTCTGGTTTCTGCCTTCATGTAGAACCAGATGATCACTGAAATATTATCTTCTCAGTGTCCCAAAGCATGAATGAAACAAATGAGAGAATTGCATTTTTGAAATTCCGATGCTTTTTTGCCGAACTTAATTTTTCTTTACTTTAAATAAATTACTTGCTCCAGTTTTCTAAGCTACTTGTTTTTTTAGGTACAAATGTGCTGCAGATGGACAAAGTTACAGTTTTGAAGATATACTAAGATGATTTACTTCTTGAAAGAGCAAAAAACATCCGGTATCAAGGAATTTCAACGGTGGTGAAGCATGAGTAGGCATAACTGGTAGAGGAGGTTGCATATAGGTGAAATTGTGACCTCTTTGTGGAGAGTTATTTTCTTGTTTGGTTCGTCAGAAATAAATCTGCTTCAATAAGCAGGAATTTAATCTAAGAATATTGTATAGTGGATTTCAGTTATAAGAACGATAAGGGAGTAACTACAATTTCGTCTCTGTATTTAAAGTCGTAACAAGCACTTGGTAATGCAAAATTTCAGTGAAAAAAACTCTTTTATATCGCAATCTTTTCCTCCACTTTTGTAATTTGAATCATAGTTTCGATAATCTCACTAGTTTACTCCATTGGTGCAATGGGCTGGTAGGTAAAATAAACCGGTACTACCCCAAAAAACATTTTTGGGGTTACTTATTTATGGTGGGTTGCCATGACACTTACTGCCTTATATTCTGTATGTATAAATATACAGACGTACAGATTATTACTCAGATTACTAGCGTAAATTATCCTAATATATGAATATGGATTTTTCCATATCATTAATAATATAAATGTGAAACTTCAGTCTGTTGCACAGATTGACATTGTTTAACCAATTATTAGTTTAAAAATTATTTCAATTTTTCCTTAACAAATAACTTACTTAGGAGACATATTTCTACTTTAATTAAACACAATTAATGTTGGAGTTACACTTGTAATTCTTTTCTGAGTCAATTATCTATGAGTTTAATTTTAAATGCTAACCCCTAATTGCCAACAAAGTAGCCAGTTCTTAAAAACAAAAGTTGAAAGATTGCCGAAAATATTTATCATCCATCTATGGAAATAATATGATTGTATGAATATATTCTTGTTGACTTAGCTGTAAAATTTGCTAGATCACTTATCAATATACCCGAAACAACTATCACATTCGAAGTCAGTATTACAGATGAATCCGTAGGATAGTATTCTATAAATTGTCATTTTGCCATACCTAAAAAGTCCTTACTTTTAAAATCGTTATAAATGAAATCTACTGTACATAGTTTTGAAACGCAGTGTTTGGACATGACTGAAATATACCAAACAAGTTTGAAATGTAGATTGAAATATTACAGTTTCAAATATAAAAATATGAAATTTGCGACACTTCTTTTATTTAGCTATTTTAAATAGGTTGTTTAATGGAATTAATTTTAAAGGGCACAACTTCGTCTTGATGGATTGGAGTATGTTTTGTTGAAATATAAATGAAATCACAGTTTATTACTTGCAAGTCTAAAAACGGTATAAACATCGAATAACCAAGCTTTTAGAAACATATTTCTTTATTAAAACTGTCTCTGCCTGTGACTAATTTTTTCTATCTCTTATTTTATCGCAACAAGATATAAAAGCCACACTCTGTTCTTGGCTATTCTAGAACTACCAGGATAATCCGTTTATTTTAACCTGGCTTAGTTCATATCAGTGAGCATCAATTTAAAATTGATTAGACCAGCCATCTTTATTTGACAGCACTGTTAATTGAACATTACCCAATATCCTGCTGATTGAAATTAAAATGTAGAAACCAACTTATCTCCTGTCTTGTGATTGTAGTATTTCTTTACCCTTTAAAATCTCCGCTTCGCCTTCCCAAATGTTGGTGATATTGGTACTTGCTTCTTCAATACCGAAAGACTAGATGAACTAGTACCCAGCAATGTTTTTTTACCTAAAAACACTTTGGATAAGCCGGATATTGAATTTGCAGAAAATTATTTCAACGAAACATTATATATAATATATATTATTCCCTGGACTATTCAGATAATATTTTGTCGTTTGATAATTTTTGAAAATTTGTGTCGTTTCAAAAGTACAGGTCCAAAACATTTTTAAGATGGTTTTCAGATATGGCTTGCTTGATTCTGGAACCTGAACCCTCTTGGGCTAAGGAACTCATCAGTTATTTACTTCAGTGGTAAATAAGTGAGATTTGAGAGATTGAATGAATCGCAGTATAAATTCTCAATAAATTATCCTGGTCCCTTTAAAAAATTCAGCAGCCAGATAGAGAATGTCAGATTTTTTGCATCCTGGCAAGGATTAGGAATTTTTAAGTTATTGTAAAAATTTTTTAAAAAATCTTGTATTTTCTGTATCAGTGTGCAAAAGTTCAAGCGAAATATTCAAAAACGGAATTTGATACTGAGTCTAATATAGAATCTCCCAACCGTCTATGGTTCCTCAAGAAGATTTTCATACATTAGGCTGTTGAACACGTTAGAAGAATAAATGAATAAGCATTTCTCAACAATAGGTGAAAAACTTGCGTCACAAATTAATAAAAAAACTGAACTGAATTTTCATAAAATGGAGTGTACTTTTAGCAAGATCACAGAAAAATTTATAGAAACTGGTGAATACCTGCACAGATATAAAAATTTAAATATTCCTGTAATAAAATTCCTACATTATCTTATTGCCTATTTGGTGACATCTACCGATCTGAAATTGTACTATCGCAGAATTGTAAGATCTCTACATAATACTACTGAATAGCTCTATTGCACGCCGAAAGAGAGCACAACCGAGTTGCCTCTAAAACACACGGTCTTGATAGTTTTCTTTAACAATGTAATGTATTGGCATCTATTAGCCGTCTAATTGAAACTTCCAGGGAAGGTTTGGGGTTCAAATGTTGTAGCTAAATTCGTTAAGTCAGTGCTTTTCACCATTTTTAAAGGTCAGATAATGTTACTGAATAAATTTGTTGTTCATCTCCAATCCCTTTTTGTACAGATTATACTTGAAAATAAAACAAAAATTTCTTTGGTGCAGTTAATTAGATGTAATATCGGGTGTTTTTTTAGAGTGATAGAACTTTCGATAGGAATAACTGTGATTTGACAGAAGGTAAAAGATATGTTGTTTTGACATTTCTGTTCAGTAAGCATTGACAAATTATCATGGAAAGACTCGTGCCGCAATAACGTTTACAAATTGTTGCAATTTATTTTCAAAATCAGTGTTCTATTCGCCAAACTTATAGAGCACTTCGTGAAATTTATGGTTTACATAATCGTCCAACTGAGCAGCTTATTCGTCGGGCTATCGATAGATTTCGGACAACATTTTCTCTACTCGATGCAACAACAACAACAAGACGAAGAACTGACGTACGTACAGAAGAAAATATCGCTGCTGTAAGTCATAGTATTAATGATGATCCAGATTTGTCAATTCGTCGACGTTCATAACAAGTTGGACTCAGTGCATCCACCACATGGAAAATTTTGCGTAAAGATCTTCGTCTACACCCATGCAAGATCCAACTGGTTCAAGATCTAAAGCCACTTGACCATTATAAGCGTCGTTTGTATGCTGATTGGGCCCTAGAACAGCTTGAAGTTGATCCACTCTTTTATCGTAAAATTGTGTTTAGTGATGAAATTCATTTCTGGTTGAACGGTTACGTAAACAAGCAAAATTGCCTTATATGGAGTGAAAACAACCCTCAAAAAGTTCTGCAGGTTCCATTGCATCCTGAAAAATGCAATCCATTTACACGCTGGAGGCATCATCGGTCCATATTTCTTTAAAAACGATGCTGGAGCTAATGTTACAGTGAATGGTGCTCGTTACAGATCGATGATCAATGATTATTTGTTTCAAAATTTGAATGGTATCGACCCAGAAGTGTTTTGATTCCAACAAGATGGTGCTACACCTCATGCTGCTACCGTAACAATTGATTTATTGGAAGAAAGATTTGGCGATAACATTATTTCGAGAAACGGTCCAATTAATTGGCCTCCAAGATCATGCGACATAACTCCATTGGTATTTTCTTTGGGTTTATGTCAAGTCATTGGTTTATGCTGATAAACCAGAAACAATAGACGCTCTGGAAGCCAACATAACTCGTGTTATTGATGAAATAAAACCTGAATTACTCGAAAAAGTGGTCTAAAAATGGTCCGGTCGAATGCTAGTCAGAGCTAGTCGTGATGGACATATGCCGGAAATTGTTTTTAAAACATAAATGTCATAAAATTATCTTTCAATTAAAAAAAATATTTGGCTTCAATCTCAATTTAAATATGTTTTATTTCAATTTAAAGTTTTATCACTCTAAAAAAAAAACACCCGATACAATTATGAAATCCATAATTTTGTGAATTAGGATAGACTTTACGTCAATTATCATTTTTATTCACTGTTGAGAGATTCTTAAAAAATTATTCCACTACTGTAGTAACTGTTTTATTTCCTTTGATTATTTTGCATGTTAATAAGATTCATCAATATATTTATGGTTCCAGTTTCCGATAATTACCGGAAGGAATCTTAATTGCGTAATTTCAGTCATATTGCTTAGCTACCTGAGGGACATACAGATTTGAGTTTAACTGTTTGAATATGCTTATTGAACTTTATAGGCTCGTAGGTTCAATAATTGGGTCTAAGTGTTAATAAATATATAAAATAATAGACAGTACACATATATTATTAACAATTCCCTTATTCCCTTATTTTAATCATGAATCAAATTTAATTAAAGAAATAGCAGCTAATAACGGTTATTCGTCATCAATAATAGATACTATGACAGCCAGAAAGCAATATAAAAATGGTTTTTACGAAATATACCCTCTGCTTAAAATTCTATTTCTACTTTTCAATGCAGTTTTCAATACATTTGTAAGAACGAGAAATAAGCTTCTCTGAACCTTGTAAAAAATATTCTTCCGGCTTCTCCTCAAAATAGGTATTAATTGCCACCTTCAGTTCTTCATCATCGGAAAATATGACTATACTGAAGATAATGGATCTGACCTTTTAACGGTCCTAATCGAAAACCCGAAGCTATTCTTCTTGTGGATCACCCAGTACGAGACATTTGGAAGCTGAAAAAACGTTCCGAAGCCATAAATTCCATTTATGTCTCGATTCCATTTTCAACAAGGACCCTGTTTCCAAATGAACATTTCAAAACTACTTTAAGCTTGAAATAGTTCCCTTTGCCTCATAATTTGTGTGGCAGCAGCTTGTACCACTCGTATTTAATAGGGTTACCCGCGCTCAGAAGTGCCATATATTCGGCAGGGTGAGGTTTTCTGACAAAATCATTAGTTAGGTCGCGTACAGGGACCCCTAGCTGTGGGAAATGGCAGAGTGCTATATGATGAGATTTCTAGCAGAATGTACCTAAAAGAAAATTTATCTTCTATTCGAAAAAATGGCGATATTGTGCGATACCAGAATTTATCAACGCACTGGGATGACGTCAAGGCCCTCCAACAGCAATATTGGTATGGTGAATGATAAGTTATTTGACTGGTTCCTGAAAATCATCTCAAACTATTTAATGGTGATTCTCATGCCCACAAAAGAGGTTATTTTTAATCCTTATAAGGATTTAAAATTGCAATTAAAAACTATAGACCGGCAATTTAGACATAAAAATAGTGATCAAATAAAGGAAATTCCGACAGAGCTAAATCTTCGTAAAGACCTTAGGTTTACCACAAGGAATAAAGTGTCAAAAATCCCAATCAGTCCCATGTGCGCTAAGGGACTTATTCGGGGCCCAAGGTCGAAATTTTAGGTTTTTTGGATTTTTCTCGAAAACGGTAAATTTTATCGAAAAAATACTTCAGAGCAAAGTTGTAGATCTTAAAATTATCTATAAAAATGTTCCATATGATTTTTTCTCTTAGACCTACTATTTCCCAGATATTGCGCTTGTATGAATCACGTTCTACATAATATGCACACATTTCCACACCACCTGTGAGGTAGTGTACTCGGCGCGTTTTTTTTAACGTGTTTTCCGCGGTAGGCTTATTCCACGAACCTTTATGACGTTATTTTCAGGAACAATAATTATTTAATAGTGTGAAGATTATTGATATGGGTTACTGAGTTTAATTGTCGTTCTAACTTTTTTTTATTACTTTGATCTGACTCATACTCTTCATATTCAACTTCAACAATCATATTTTCTTCAATTTCTTCTTGTTCTTCTTCTTCGCCTTTCTGTTGATGAATGCTTAGAAATTGTTCAAATGAAGATGAATCAGTTGTCTCTTCATCAAAATCACATGAATCTGAGCAGGGGGAAGTAAAGTTCGAATCGGTTTCAAAGTATTGTATAAGCCGTTTTGAACCACACCGCCGATGGAAAAAAACTGAAAGACGCAGTTGTAATTTAGACTTGAAGGATCTGGGCCGAACAGTAGTCATTATGCTATGACTAATATTTGTGTAAACTAACTTTAAATGATCCAAATTATGACGCTTGTTTTTAAGAATGATTTGTTTAAAAAAAAAGATGATGATTGGGGAAAATCGCTATTTATATCTTCAAACATTCTACCCGGTGGCGGGTGCATAGTATTATCAAACACATAAGGTTGAATATCTTCTCGAATAATTTCTGTTGCAGCTTTTAAAGTTTTCCACCGTTTTTCATTTTCATTCAAGTTTTTGTTATCAGACCAGGCTTGACTTGAAAAATCTTGGTAATTGTCTACAAAACAAATAAATGTTAATTTTCCAGGCTTCTCTGTAATAATAATTCTACCACCATACTTTAATTTCAATCATATTTTTATAATCCCGTTTTCTGAAGCTACATTTTGGCAAACATTTTTCAGTTGATCTAACGAAAACTAGCAGTCATCGCTACTTTCAATGAAATTGAAAATTTCCTCCATTGCAGAGTTTATAGCCTCTCTTTGAGGACGGCCAATTTTACCGCCAGTATTAGGTCTCAGGAAGGATTTGTAACAACTGTCATAGTATTTAGCGTCAGCAGCAACTAAATCATACTGAAAATTAATACGCGCAAAGACAGCTTTTGACACATCATCAGAACGATCTTTAGCTAATTTTAAAATGGAATCTTTGAATGTAAGTGTAAAAACTTTATAAATTTTTCGGCGATAATTCGCCGCTTTCTTCTTTTCTGCTTCTTGATCCGCTTCATCGCCACAAAACAAGCAGTATTTTTTAGAACAAAAGCTGAATTCACTTATTCGCGCTCTAGTATGAGGTGGAATTACTTTTGAAGTACTGGCCTGTTCTTCCTCACGTTTTCTTTTGATGCAGAGATTGAAGTTTTCCGGGTGTATGATTTTCTGCAATCCACGTGAATTGTAACGGACTTTTGGCTTCTTAAATAATCAGCAAACTCATCACTTCTCGCGACACTTGCATTGATTAAAGTTGGCATTCCACGACTGACCACAACAGTTTCATCTTCAGTCAAAAGTTTATTACAAATAAAGCAAAATTGTGAAATTTTTTTTTAATATTGATCAGCACTAACTACAATAGTAGACGCGTGTAATAAATACGTATAATCACTGGAACTGCTCGTTCAACACTAAAAGAAGCAAGTATACGTGAACGACACACACACGGACAAAAGAATAGGCAGATGTTATTCAAGGCCAGATGTTATTCAAGTAGAGGGGATTCGGTAAGGGACCGGCGGTCTTTTTAGAGTATATTTTCTTAGAATAGTATAATGTATACATAAAAGAAACACGATTAGGCATTTTTGCTTGCTTGAATACCTAAATATGTATACACGTGGCATATGGGTGCATACTATGTAGAACATGATTCTTACAAGCGCAATATCTGGGAAATAGTGGGTCTTAGAGAAAAAATCATAGGGATAATTTTTATAGAGAATTTTAAGATCTACAACATTCCTCTGAAGTACTTTTTCGATAAAACTTACCGTTTTCGAGAAAAATCCAAAAAACCTAAAATTTTGACCTTGGGCCCCGAATAAGTCCCTTAGCGCACATGGCACTGATTGGGACGTTTGACACTTTATTCCTTGTGGTAAACCTAAGGTCTCTACGAAGATTTGGCTCTGTCGGAATTTTCTTTATTTCAATTGTCTAAATGGACTACTACAACTCAAATACTTCGCTGGACGCTATTTCGAACAACATGGCGTTGGTGACGTCACATTGAAGTAATATATTAGGTTTATGTCATGCACGATTTTACTTAGTCTTTATTCCTGTGAAAATTTACTATTATATCTTGTTAGATACATATATTTTAAATACCATCCTGAAACGGAATTATTGGCTAAAATAGCTGAAATCTGCAGAGCTAATCCTCATTCCCAAACAAGGAAAAGATCATAGCAAGGTAAATTCATATCGTCCTATCAGTTTACTTTCTGTTATCTCAAGAATGGGATGAAATTAGGCTCCTTCCTAGTCAAGGCAAGCGCCCCCAGCGAGACAAGCTCTAATGCCATGGGGGCATTACATTTGGACAGAGCATGTTTGCAAAAAACGGAAACAAATAGTGAGCTATTTTGAATAACAGGAAGAAAGTCCAATTTATCGCTGAAGAGCAAAATTTCAATATACAAAACCGTCATCAAACCAAACCTATGGAATAGGAATATGGAGAGATTTTAATCACAATGCTTTTCAGGAACTTCTGATGTACCTCAAGGTACACATTTGGGTCCCTTTTTATTAATAATATTTAGCGGGTGGCCATTTGTACATTTGATCAGCTATAAATAAAAAACTAATGAATATTTTTTCAAAGTTGTGAGTTTATTAGAACTATTGAACCTTTAATTTCACGAATGCAAAACAATATAAATCAAATCACCGCCACGACTGGTCATACAGTACCCAGTCCGATCAACCTATTTTTTCAGTACCTTGTCGATTGTTTGGGCTTCAATTTCGATTTCGTGTTTTGGATTTTATTTGTATTGAAATAAATTTTCATCTCAAGGAGTGTGAAATTAAATTCGAACTTCACACTGATCCTGGAAAATGGGTTTTCAGTGATGGACACACAGAACCTGTAGTTGAAAGCTGTTCTGCGTTACACTACTGCACACATACTCGTTTGCATATTGTAACTATCCACTAGTAGATAATTCCTTCCCGCCCATTCGCAAGTTTCCTGATTCACATCTTAATCAAGACGTAACTATCAGAGAGTTGGTGTTCGCCAAAGGATCTGCGGGGGAATTTGGGAACTAAACTTGCCGAAGTCGATTTAAAAGTCCATCAGATACACCTAGTTAAGTTTTAGCATGCCAACCTATTGTGGAATGCAACTAACTCATCAAGATAGTGAACGGAGATCTGGAGATGGCATATATCTCCTGTTGTTGAACTTTGTTGCCGTCAAGATGTTTGGTAATTTCATTAACCATATGCTCGAAATGACGAATGATCAGATATATCGAGAGTTGGGAACAAGGGCGGATCCAGCGTTCAATTCAGGGGGATCATATACATATATTACAAATATATATATATATATATATATATATCGGGTGTTTTTTTTAAGTGATAAAACTGTCGTAAGGGATAACTGTGATTTGACAGAAGGTAGAAGCTATGTTGTTTTGACATTTCTGTTCACTAAGCATTGATAAATTATCATGGAAACACTCACGCCGCAACAATGTTTACAAATTGTTGAAATTTATTTTCAAAATCAGTGTTCTATTCGCTAAACTTATAGAGCACTTCGTGAAATTTATTGTTTACATAATCGTCCATCAGAGCTGCTTATTCGTCGAACTATCGATAGATTTCGAACAACATTTTCTCTACTCGATGTAACAACAACAAGACAAAGAACTGTACGTACAGAAGAAAAAATCGCTGCTGTAAGTCATAGCGTTAATGATGATCCATCCACCACATGGAAAATTTTGCGTAAAGATCTTGGTCTACACCCATACAAGATCCAACTGGTTCAAGAACTTAAGCCACTTGACCATAATAAGCGTCGTTTGATTGCTGATTGGGCCCTAGAACAGCTTGAAGTTGATCCACTTTTTTATCATAAAATTGTGTTCAGTGATGAAGCTCATTTCTGGCTGAACGGATATGTGAACAAGCAAAATTGCCGTATATGGATTGAAAACAATCCGCAAGAAGTTCTGCAGGTTCCATTGCATCCTAAAAAAGGCACTGTATGGTGTGCTCGTTATAGATCGATGATCAATGATTATTTGTTTCAAAATTTGAATGGTATCGACCCAGAAGTGTTTTGGTTCCAACTAGATGGTGCTACACCTCATGCTGCTACCGTAACAGTTGATTTATTGAAGGAAAGATTTGGCGATAACATTATTTCGAGAAATGGTCCAATTAATTGGCCTCCAAGATCTTACGACATAACTCCATTGGATTATTTTATTTGGGGTTATGTCAAGTCATTGGTTTAATGATAAAACAGAAACAATAGACGCTTTAGAAGCCAACATAATTCGTGTTATTGATGAAATAAAGCTTGAATTACTCGGAAGAGTCTAGTCGTGGTGGACATATGCCGGAAATTATTTTCAAAACATAAATGTAATAAAATTATCTTTTGAATCAAAAAAAAAAAATTATATATATATATATATATATATATATATATATATATATGATTCTATGATTCTGATATATGTGCATGCCCCCCCCCTGAATTGAAGGGCTCGATCCGCACTTGTCCCAAAACATATAATGATTATATGGCTTAAGTGTGAAAGTTGGGTTCGAAAAAATACAATTAAATCCTCTGTCGGGAAAAAACGAAATAACTTTCCGAACAACCTTATATTTCCGCCAATATTCACTACAACAGAACAAAAATATGATTTTCCGTCGACTACAATCGTGCGCAACCATCACAAATCGACTGATTAATCTATGAAAAATTATACATCAGGGCAATGAAAATTACCCAGCATCTCCGCACCGTAAAATATTCAAACTTTTCCACATAAATCTGCATGAATGCATACTAATGCTAGGTAAATATTAATATTTATCGTGCGAGTACAGAACGTGGGCAAAATTCGTACCTATCCCTAATATGGAAAATATCGCGAGTTACGTGACTGCATAGCTTCATCGCTTTCTTGTGCTCACAATACTGGCAACAAGCATGTACCAACATTTAGACATGCCATTACGAGGCAGGTTATTAGGGCGGAATTGCAACAAATTGAATGTTTAAATAGAGGGATGTAATTAAAACACACTATTTTTGTAAATAAATTTTTTATAATCTTTGGCGATCGATTTCGGTAATTACCATCCTCAGGCCAGCTGAAAATATACAATGATATATACGTATTCTGTTCTGGTTTTGTTTTGATAAAATAAATTGATGTTTACAAACTTTTGAGGTTAACTAAGAGTGTGCAACTTACTGTCTACTGAATTAAAATGGATATGAATGCATTATATATTCGTGTACTTCTCAACTTTATTAATGTTCTATTTTTTATTATTTAGTCGATATATTATATTGTAATTAAGTGGAGAGTCTTGGTGTGTTTACTTGTTGGAATGTCATCCAATTGTGGGAGAGGTGAAAAGCGAATGTGAGTACTGTCAAATTTTGATATTATTTCGGTGGCAGGAAAGATTGTGAATTTCTGTTCTTTTTATGTATCAATGAGTTTGAAAATGTTCCTTCCATTAAATTCTATGTTATCATTTAATAGAAATGGATCATCTCTATTTTTGTGTATCTCAAGTTGTTCGAGTAATACCATTTTATAATAATTATCCTCTTTGTGTAGTACTTTTAAGTTGTCAAATGTAATATTATGCTTAGTGTCGTCTATATGTGATCCTAGAGCTGATCGGGGTTGATTTTTCTTGTGTTCCTTAAATCTCTTTTCTACATTTCGAGTGGTCATTCCTATGTAATATGAAGGGCAATTCGTACAAGTTATTTCATAAATTCCACTGAGCTGTTCCTGTTTGTATTTTGTTTTATTATTGACTAATATATCTGCTAGAGTTTTATGTCGTTTATTTGTTAAAGTATAATTGTAGTCTTTTAAAGTTGTATCCATTTTTTCATTGAGTTCTTTATAATATGGCGTCGATACAAAATGTTTTTCAACTGATGTGTGGGGGTAGATTTTATTCATTATCATCTTTCTTTTCATTGAAACAAAAATTTCATCTATGAATTGTTTCGGATATTGATTGTTTCGTCCTATCTGATATATAATGTCCATTTCTTTTTTATAGTTTTCTTGGGATAGTGGGACGTTTAGCAGTCTGTGGAACAAAAATCTAAAAGCGGCTCTTTTCATAGTGGGTGCATCATAGGAGCTAAATGGTATAATTGATTCTGTTTGTGTTGGTTTTCTGTAGATGTTGAAGGAAAATTGATTATCTCTATTCATTGTTATATTTAAATCTAAGAAGTTTAAGGAGTTTGATATCGAATGCTCTATTGTGAATTTAATCTTGAATCTTGAATTAATATCTGTAAGAAAGTTTTCCAGTTCTTTGTCTGTTCCTGACCATAGACAAAAGATGTCATCTACAAATCTTTTCCAGGTTATAATATGAGTATTACAAGGTAGGAGCATTATCTGTTCTTCTACATGATCTACATATACGTCTGCTATTAGTCCGCTAGATGGTGAGCCCATTGGTAAACCGTCTTTCATTAGGTATATTATTTCGTCAAATATGAAGAAGTTTTGTTCTGTTATTAGTTGACTAAGTTTCATTATGTTTTCTATGTCTGCATCATCTAAATTTAATTCATCATTATGGGCGTATTTTATTAATTGTTCTTTTACACAAACACAAACCAAACAAAAGCATAAGACCAATCACATCCGCAATAGGTTCACCAAGTCACAAGATCTCAAAATTCATTAATAAATTGTTCAACAAAAAACTAAAATATAAATCAAACTATTCCATAAAAGATTCAACAGAACTTATTAAACATTTACAATCTCTCGAACTTGAACCGAATAAAACTTATAAGATCATATCATTTGACATAATAAACCTCTATACTAACATTCCCATAGACGAGTCCCTCTCATTATTAAAAGAACAATTAATAAAATACGCCCATAATGATGAATTAAATTTAGATGATGCAGACATAGAAAACATAATGAAACTTAGTCAACTAATAACAGAACAAAACTTCTTCATATTTGACGAAATAATATACCTAATGAAAGACGGTTTACCAATGGGCTCACCATCTAGCGGACTAATAGCAGACGTATATGTAGATCATGTAGAAGAACAGATAATGCTCCTACCTTGTAATACTCATATTATAACCTGGAAAAGATTTGTAGATGACATCTTTTGTCTATGGTCAGGAACAGACAAAGAACTGGAAAACTTTCTTACAGATATTAATTCAAGATTCAAGATTAAATTCACAATAGAGCATTCGATATCAAACTCCTTAAACTTCTTAGATTTAAATATAACAATGAATAGAGATAATCAATTTTCCTTCAACATCTACAGAAAACCAACACAAACAGAATCAATTATACCATTTAGCTCCTATGATGCACCCACTATGAAAAGAGCCGCTTTTAGATTTTTGTTCCACAGACTGCTAAACGTCCCACTATCCCAAGAAAACTATAAAAAAGAAATGGACATTATATATCAGATAGGACGAAACAATCAATATCCGAAACAATTCATAGATGAAATTTTTGTTTCAATGAAAAGAAAGATGATAATGAATAAAATCTACCCCCACACATCAGTTGAAAAACATTTTGTATCGACGCCATATTATAAAGAACTCAATGAAAAAATGGATACAACTTTAAAAGACTACAATTATACTTTAACAAATAAACGACATAAAACTCTAGCAGATATATTAGTCAATAATAAAACAAAATACAAACAGGAACAGCTCAGTGGAATTTATGAAATAACTTGTACGAATTGCCCTTCATATTACATAGGAATGACCACTCGAAATGTAGAAAAGAGATTTAAGGAACACAAGAAAAATCAACCCCGATCAGCTCTAGGATCACATATAGACGACACTAAGCATAATATTACATTTGACAACTTAAAAGTACTACACAAAGAGGATAATTATTATAAAATGGTATTACTCGAACAACTTGAGATACACAAAAATAGAGATGATCCATTTCTATTAAATGATAACATAGAATTTAATGGAAGGAACATTTTCAAACTCATTGATACATAAAAAGAACAGAAATTCACAATCTTTCCTGCCACCGAAATAATATCAAAATTTGACAGTACTCACATTCGCTTTTCACCTCTCCCACAATTGGATGACATTCCAACAAGTAAACACACCAAGACTCTCCACTTAATTACAATATAATATATCGACTAAATAATAAAAAATAGAACATTAATAAAGTTGAGAAGTACACGAATATATAATGCATTCATATCCATTTTAATTCAGTAGACAGTAAGTTGCACACTCTTAGTTAACCTCAAAAGTTTGTAAACATCAATTTATTTTATCAAAACAAAACCAGAACAGAATACGTATATATCATTGTATATTTTCAGCTGGCCTGAGGATGGTAATTACCGAAATCGATCGCCAAAGATTATAAAAAATTTATTTACAAAAATAGTGTGTTTTAATTACATCCCTCTATTTAATCATAGGACATACTATGGAAGAATTTATTTCTAAAATTGAAAAATTGGAATTATCCAATATCTTCCAACACCTGAAGTATACAATGGATAAAAGACATCGTGTCAACAATCATATACACTTTCTCCACGAATGCAAAATAAATGAAGTAACACCAAAATTCTTGACCTTCAAAATACCAACTAAATTTAATAGAAGTCAAATACAAACAACACTTCTTAAAAAAGAAATCAAAAGACAATATCAACAGTCCGGAATAATCGATATGAAACTAAAATTTTTCCACCACTACCTCAATAAATATTTACATACTATCGAATATCAAAACTTAATTGAAAAACTAGAAGAGGATATATTCTATTCAAACTATGAGGCAGACAGAAAGAGAAGAGCAAAGCTGCGGAAACTAATTGAAGATAAGAACACACTCATAAAGTCCCAAACGAGAACCGGCAGACGAAAACCAGAAACAACAACACCAAGCTCACATACATTTCACGACAAATTCTCTAATCTCTCAAGGATAACTTTGGATGAGGATGAATTGAGAGTATTGAACATAGGACAGAAATTCGCACCAATCCCCAGAACAATGAATGTCTACAAAACTGCAGTTGATCTAGAGGTAAAAATCAGAGGTAATCCAGAATATCACACAATGGCTAACAAATTGGCAGAAGATCTAAAAATATATAAAAATAGAAAGGTAAGAGCGTGCAACCATGAACAATTTAAAGATAATGAACATTTACAAAAAACTATGAAATCAATTCAAAAAAGGTTAACCGATAACGATCTTATATTAACAAAAGGTGACAAAAATGCGGGGCTAGTACTATTAGAAAAGAAATTATACATTGAAAAAACATTAACATTTTTCGAAGAAAATAATATAGTAAAGTGTAAAAACAATCCCTTACAAAAATATAGCACTAAAGTCAACAACACACTAAAAATGACTCTTCCAACATTACAGAAATTCAATGAAACAATTCACACCATGAAAGAAAAGAATCCACAACTCCCGAAAGTATACAGTACGATTAAACTTCACAAACCAAACAAAAGCATAAGACCAATCACATCCGCAATAGGTTCACCAAGTCACAAGATCTCAAAATTCATTAATAAATTGTTCAACAAAAAACTAAAATATAAATCAAACTATTCCATAAAAGATTCAACAGAACTTATTAAACATTTACAATCTCTCGAACTTGAACCGAATAAAACTTATAAGATCATATCATTTGACATAATAAACCTCTATACTAACATTCCCATAGACGAGTCCCTCTCATTATTAAAAGAACAATTAATAAAATACGCCCATAATGATGAATTAAATTTAGATGATGCAGACATAGAAAACATAATGAAACTTAGTCAACTAATAACAGAACAAAACTTCTTCATATTTGACGAAATAATATACCTAATGAAAGACGGTTTACCAATGGGCTCACCATCTAGCGGACTAATAGCAGACGTATATGTAGATCATGTAGAAGAACAGATAATGCTCCTACCTTGTAATACTCATATTATAACCTGGAAAAGATTTGTAGATGACATCTTTTGTCTATGGTCAGGAACAGACAAAGAACTGGAAAACTTTCTTACAGATATTAATTCAAGATTCAAGATTAAATTCACAATAGAGCATTCGATATCAAACTCCTTAAACTTCTTAGATTTAAATATAACAATGAATAGAGATAATCAATTTTCCTTCAACATCTACAGAAAACCAACACAAACAGAATCAATTATACCATTTAGCTCCTATGATGCACCCACTATGAAAAGAGCCGCTTTTAGATTTTTGTTCCACAGACTGCTAAACGTCCCACTATCCCAAGAAAACTATAAAAAAGAAATGGACATTATATATCAGATAGGACGAAACAATCAATATCCGAAACAATTCATAGATGAAATTTTTGTTTCAATGAAAAGAAAGATGATAATGAATAAAATCTACCCCCACACATCAGTTGAAAAACATTTTGTATCGACGCCATATTATAAAGAACTCAATGAAAAAATGGATACAACTTTAAAAGACTACAATTATACTTTAACAAATAAACGACATAAAACTCTAGCAGATATATTAGTCAATAATAAAACAAAATACAAACAGGAACAGCTCAGTGGAATTTATGAAATAACTTGTACGAATTGCCCTTCATATTACATAGGAATGACCACTCGAAATGTAGAAAAGAGATTTAAGGAACACAAGAAAAATCAACCCCGATCAGCTCTAGGATCACATATAGACGACACTAAGCATAATATTACATTTGACAACTTAAAAGTACTACACAAAGAGGATAATTATTATAAAATGGTATTACTCGAACAACTTGAGATACACAAAAATAGAGATGATCCATTTCTATTAAATGATAACATAGAATTTAATGGAAGGAACATTTTCAAACTCATTGATACATAAAAAGAACAGAAATTCACAATCTTTCCTGCCACCGAAATAATATCAAAATTTGACAGTACTCACATTCGCTTTTCACCTCTCCCACAATTGGATGACATTCCAACAAGTAAACACACCAAGACTCTCCACTTAATTACAATATAATATATCGACTAAATAATAAAAAATAGAACATTAATAAAGTTGAGAAGTACACGAATATATAATGCATTCATATCCATTTTAATTCAGTAGACAGTAAGTTGCACACTCTTAGTTAACCTCAAAAGTTTGTAAACATCAATTTATTTTATCAAAACAAAACCAGAACAGAATACGTATATATCATTGTATATTTTCAGCTGGCCTGAGGATGGTAATTACCGAAATCGATCGCCAAAGATTATAAAAAATTTATTTACAAAAATAGTGTGTTTTAATTACATCCCTCTATTTAATCATAGGACATACTATGGAAGAATTTATTTCTAAAATTGAAAAATTGGAATTATCCAATATCTTCCAACACCTGAAGTATACAATGGATAAAAGACATCGTGTCAACAATCATATACACTTTCTCCACGAATGCAAAATAAATGAAGTAACACCAAAATTCTTGACCTTCAAAATACCAACTAAATTTAATAGAAGTCAAATACAAACAACACTTCTTAAAAAAGAAATCAAAAGACAATATCAACAGTCCGGAATAATCGATATGAAACTAAAATTTTTCCACCACTACCTCAATAAATATTTACATACTATCGAATATCAAAACTTAATTGAAAAACTAGAAGAGGATATATTCTATTCAAACTATGAGGCAGACAGAAAGAGAAGAGCAAAGCTGCGGAAACTAATTGAAGATAAGAACACACTCATAAAGTCCCAAACGAGAACCGGCAGACGAAAACCAGAAACAACAACACCAAGCTCACATACATTTCACGACAAATTCTCTAATCTCTCAAGGATAACTTTGGATGAGGATGAATTGAGAGTATTGAACATAGGACAGAAATTCGCACCAATCCCCAGAACAATGAATGTCTACAAAACTGCAGTTGATCTAGAGGTAAAAATCAGAGGTAATCCAGAATATCACACAATGGCTAACAAATTGGCAGAAGATCTAAAAATATATAAAAATAGAAAGGTAAGAGCGTGCAACCATGAACAATTTAAAGATAATGAACATTTACAAAAAACTATGAAATCAATTCAAAAAAGGTTAACCGATAACGATCTTATATTAACAAAAGGTGACAAAAATGCGGGGCTAGTACTATTAGAAAAGAAATTATACATTGAAAAAACATTAACATTTTTCGAAGAAAATAATATAGTAAAGTGTAAAAACAATCCCTTACAAAAATATAGCACTAAAGTCAACAACACACTAAAAATGACTCTTCCAACATTACAGAAATTCAATGAAACAATTCACACCATGAAAGAAAAGAATCCACAACTCCCGAAAGTATACAGTACGATTAAACTTCACAAACCAAACAAAAGCATAAGACCAATCACATCCGCAATAGGTTCACCAAGTCACAAGATCTCAAAATTCATTAATAAATTGTTCAACAAAAAACTAAAATATAAATCAAACTATTCCATAAAAGATTCAACAGAACTTATTAAACATTTACAATCTCTCGAACTTGAACCGAATAAAACTTATAAGATCATATCATTTGACATAATAAACCTCTATACTAACATTCCCATAGACGAGTCCCTCTCATTATTAAAAGAACAATTAATAAAATACGCCCATAATGATGAATTAAATTTAGATGATGCAGACATAGAAAACATAATGAAACTTAGTCAACTAATAACAGAACAAAACTTCTTCATATTTGACGAAATAATATACCTAATGAAAGACGGTTTACCAATGGGCTCACCATCTAGCGGACTAATAGCAGACGTATATGTAGATCATGTAGAAGAACAGATAATGCTCCTACCTTGTAATACTCATATTATAACCTGGAAAAGATTTGTAGATGACATCTTTTGTCTATGGTCAGGAACAGACAAAGAACTGGAAAACTTTCTTACAGATATTAATTCAAGATTCAAGATTAAATTCACAATAGAGCATTCGATATCAAACTCCTTAAACTTCTTAGATTTAAATATAACAATGAATAGAGATAATCAATTTTCCTTCAACATCTACAGAAAACCAACACAAACAGAATCAATTATACCATTTAGCTCCTATGATGCACCCACTATGAAAAGAGCCGCTTTTAGATTTTTGTTCCACAGACTGCTAAACGTCCCACTATCCCAAGAAAACTATAAAAAAGAAATGGACATTATATATCAGATAGGACGAAACAATCAATATCCGAAACAATTCATAGATGAAATTTTTGTTTCAATGAAAAGAAAGATGATAATGAATAAAATCTACCCCCACACATCAGTTGAAAAACATTTTGTATCGACGCCATATTATAAAGAACTCAATGAAAAAATGGATACAACTTTAAAAGACTACAATTATACTTTAACAAATAAACGACATAAAACTCTAGCAGATATATTAGTCAATAATAAAACAAAATACAAACAGGAACAGCTCAGTGGAATTTATGAAATAACTTGTACGAATTGCCCTTCATATTACATAGGAATGACCACTCGAAATGTAGAAAAGAGATTTAAGGAACACAAGAAAAATCAACCCCGATCAGCTCTAGGATCACATATAGACGACACTAAGCATAATATTACATTTGACAACTTAAAAGTACTACACAAAGAGGATAATTATTATAAAATGGTATTACTCGAACAACTTGAGATACACAAAAATAGAGATGATCCATTTCTATTAAATGATAACATAGAATTTAATGGAAGGAACATTTTCAAACTCATTGATACATAAAAAGAACAGAAATTCACAATCTTTCCTGCCACCGAAATAATATCAAAATTTGACAGTACTCACATTCGCTTTTCACCTCTCCCACAATTGGATGACATTCCAACAAGTAAACACACCAAGACTCTCCACTTAATTACAATATAATATATCGACTAAATAATAAAAAATAGAACATTAATAAAGTTGAGAAGTACACGAATATATAATGCATTCATATCCATTTTAATTCAGTAGACAGTAAGTTGCACACTCTTAGTTAACCTCAAAAGTTTGTAAACATCAATTTATTTTATCAAAACAAAACCAGAACAGAATACGTATATATCATTGTATATTTTCAGCTGGCCTGAGGATGGTAATTACCGAAATCGATCGCCAAAGATTATAAAAAATTTATTTACAAAAATAGTGTGTTTTAATTACATCCCTCTATTTAATCATAGGACATACTATGGAAGAATTTATTTCTAAAATTGAATGTTCTTTACTAATTGGATTCCGTCATCCGAAAGAGTTTAACGGAAAGTCGACAAGGTTAATGACAGCTGCGGTGAGCTGAAAATGAGATTTCCTCCTACAATTTTTGGGATTGTTAGGCTTCTTTCATGTGGGGTCCTTAACATAGATCTGTCGATAAATATCTCATCGTCAGATGTTTCAAACCTAGGTTTTCACAAATCACATTTTAATAAGGTAAACAAATACACTTGGCTTAAGTTTCACAAAAATTTAATTTGTGTTGTTGACATATAGTTCGTCTAGAAAGTACCCGGAATTTATTATTTTTCATAATTTTAATATGCTCCTTTTTTGTAACATTCTAAGACAAGAGTAATGTATAAAATAGGTTGTGCAGATAGTTGTGCAGATAGTTGCATGGTAATGCAACTTTGGCCATAGCCGACCATAGTGTTACCATAGTTACTTTAGTGTTGCCACACTATGTGTCAAATATTGTTGATAGCCAACAGGTAAACCATTCATGAATTAATGTCGTAACTATTAGTAGTACAAATGAGTTTCCGCCGTTTTTTAACACAAATTAAATATTTATTATAGAAGAACGGTTTTAAACGATGTGAGACTGCTTGCTGAGTGACTTCTAATGTTAGAGCAAGTTCTTTTTGTGTTTGAGATGAATCTTCCTCCAATAATTCCAATTCTGCATCCTCGTAAATTTTTGGCCTTCCACTGCGATCTTTGTCTTATACGTCGAAATCACCGTTTTTAAACTTTTGAAACCACTCTCGACACGTTCTCTCACTCAAAGCACCCTCACCATATGCTTCTACGAGCAATTGATGCGCCTCAGCAGCAGATTTCTTTAAATTAAAGAAGCGAACTAATATTTCCCGCAAATGACGCTTACTTGTTTCAAATTTTGACATTTTCAACTTATAAAAATTATATTTTACCAATATAAAATCAATGATATTAATAGGTTATGTTGTTCTTGAATGTCCAAACTTTTTTTTAAGTCGGTTATCATCTGCGAAAGCTAACCGAAACTCCGTGCCGCGCCATCTACAATAAAACGGCGGAAACTTATTTGTACTCCTAATAGAAAAAATAAAACAGGTAGAATATTTGGATAGAAAAGGTTTTCAAAACGTTAAAAAATTAGTGCAATTGACTGAACTGGGAAAAATTGCTGTATATGAGTCAATAAAGAGGATAAAAAATGGCATGAATATGAGGCATCGACTAATTTCAGGAAGACCGCGTAATATTAAAGGAAACAATTTAAACGCTTTATTGGCCTTAGGAAGACACGATTTGCACCTGGGGTTCAAGCGCTGATCCAGGGGGGATCATGAGGGTCATGACTCCCCCCTAGGCTAGGTCTAGGTTGATTAGTGATAATTTTTCTTTGCGCTTCGCTTGATTGCTTAGCGCAAGTACCTAAAATATTATCAGTTAGAAGCAGAGTTCTTGAAAGTTGTTGCAAATTACCTTGCAGAAGATGGTAAGTAATAAATTATCATAGTTAATGTAGTTATTGAGATAGGCTAGCATATATAAACCTGTTTATACTGATATGATTCAGAGTAAAACACTATATCCGCTAATATTTTATGTTTACACAACAATTGTTTCGTCAATTACACCAATATCATTAAGTTAATGAAAACAGGGGACGCTTGCGACCCATTATTAAAATTATAATTTTTTGTGGTAATCAAAATATATCACTAAGTGACCATCGCGACGATGGTATATTGTTGGCCAAAGAATCAGATAATGGCAGCATGGTAGCTGATGAAGAAAATTTCAGAGCCTTTTTGAAATTCTGGTGGCACAAAATTGCGGCATCATTTAGAGACTTCTAATTCTAACGCAACATAGTTCAGCAAAACTGTGCAAAATGAGTTGATTGATGTTTGCAAGGAAATCATTCAGGAAACTTTATCGCAGCTGAGCCTATATCATTTTGATCTCTTCACAATAAAAGAAGATTTGTGACTTTCTGTGATACGATACTCTTAGATCTGATGAAATGATAACAATAAAGACGTTATAGGGCCTCGGTTGACAGGTGTACCACTGGCGAAAATCGTTGAAAATCTCTGTATCAAATTTAATATATAGTAGATTTAACAAGGTGTGTCGGTATTGGGACTGACAGCTACTCGGTTATAGTCTCAGATACAAGGGGTGCTAAACAGGAGCTGTCAAAAAAGGCTGTATATACCAAACTTTGCCCGTGCAGCAATCACTTTTTTAATAATACATCAACTACGTCATCCAAAGTTATTTCTTGCTGCAACACCTCAGGCACGATGAGAAAAGTTGTGGCATTTGCCACATCTTTTGCCATCCACTAAGAGACATCAAATTTTCAAAAAAGAACTTGGAGTTACAATGTATCTATGAGACGCGCTGGGTCGAGAGGCATGATGGGCATCTACAATTTCAAGGAGACAACTTAGTGAAACTTTTTTTTTTATACAGGTCGAATCCTCCCTATGGACGAATCCACCCCTCTGATAAGGAGTGGAAACAGTGCTGGGTTCACTACATCTCAGTTTTCTGGGCTCTCCCAAACTAGCTCAGTGAGCTAGGTTGCAAAAACTCAGCAAAAAGAAGGAGTATACCAGCTAAAAGTCCTGTTTCGAGCTATACGAGTCATAGACTCCTTTAACTCTATCGGAATATGAGAGTGGCAATGATGATGGCTGGAAGGTCAACCTCCTCTAGAGGGCTTATCCAGAAGAGGTTTTCAGACTGTTGGGGCTGCGAAAGGTGTGTCAACCTTCCCTTAGTGAAAATTTGCAGCGCTCTGGCTTTCTACTTGGCAAGCCCACAAAACTGCCAATGACGCGCATTGCTTACTGCGAACGTTGCGCAGTTCGGCCTCCATCATATCATGCATCTGCTTGAGTGATGTTTTAGGTACCTAAATATTTTATTTTTCTTTCTAAGATACTAATGCATGAACGAAAGATCTGAATAATTTATTTTATTAGTAACTTTTGAGCATTTCGGCACAGGCAGTTCAAATTACGCTCATATCACATAAAGAGCCAAACTATAGTTTAAATATAACTTAATATTTTTCAGATACAACAATAGCCTTAAGCAGAGTATTGCAGATGAGGTCAATTGATTTAAAAAGGGCTACGGAAGCCATAAATGATACAATGACGGTCCTACGAAATAAAAGGGAAAAGGCTGACAGAATTTTCTTACAGCTTTTTGAAGAAGCAACAGATGTAGCTGAGCAACTAGATGCAGAAATTAAATGCCCAATATTAGTATCTCCGACAAACACACACAGCCAATAACTACCTTCCCCGAACTGCTGAAGAGTATTTCTGCAGGGTTGTATACCTCCCTCTTCTAGATTCTGTAATCAATGACTTAGAGGACCGTCTGTCTCTAGAAGTACTAAAACTAGGCGTTTCATTCCAAAAAATCGTTTATACTAATGAATATAAAAACAATGAAACTGTTAAACAGCTTGCAAACGACTATAAACTGCTAATGGACAATACTCCAGTTTCAGTAATTATAAACTAATATCGGCTGTGGAAGGTACAATGGCAGCGGAATCAGAATATTCCGTAGTCGATTTCTCATCTTATAGTGATCTGAAAAGTATCCTAATGTAAGAAAATTTCAATGTATTCTTGCTACACTACCAGTTAGTGTAGCCACAGCAGAAAGGACCTTTACGCTCTTAGGAGACTCAAAACTCGGCTTAGAGCTTCAATGGTAAAAGACTCAAAAGATTGGCACTTCTCCACGTTAACAAATGCATACCCATTAAAGTGAAGGCAAAAATGGGCCTCATCGATGAACAAAATTTTTGTCGAAAACAGTGGATCATCTGCAAGCTTGTCAAGAGCCCAACGACAAAAACGGAAACGATTCGGAAGGTCGGTCGGCTTCAGTTCTTGCACTAGTTGAATTTTGTGAGCTTTGAAAGAAAGATCCTGACGTAAAATACGCCAAGTTGTTGAATATGACAGGTCAAGCTGTTGAGTCTGTCAACTAATCGACACTTCACGGTCTTCGCGTACATTCTCCCCTATCGCCCCTATATTTTTTCACTACGTGATGGGTGTGATCTATTTGGTCGAGTATTATCCAATAATGAAAATTGGGTCGCAAACTTACGGATGGTAGAGCTAATTGTGTGTAATTGTTCGGTGAGCCGATTATGTGGACCATAAGTTGCTCTAAACGCCCGATACACATTCCTGGTAGAACGCCCATTTTCGTAATGAAGTTGAACAATTTGTAGACGCTGTGCCGAGCTAAGTATTTCCATTATGAATTGTCAAAAACTACCGAGCATAAATGACACTTCAGTTAACACGAGGCATGCGCAATTTGCAATTAAATCCCCACCACAAAAACTACCTCTAAATGAATCACCCTTTATGTCCAAAAACCATCCATATGTCACTGAAAAGGCTACATAATAATAATAATTTATTGCCATCAATTTTACATGGTTCGTCAATAATAAATCATTTAAAGTGAAAAACTCAAAAATTCTTCTACTGAATAAAATACATTTTTAACTGAAATATCATGAATCCTCTTTTTAAAAACACGTTCTGGTAAGTCTTTCACGTCTGCAGGTAATTTATTGAACATTTTGATGCCCGAGTAATGCGAGAAATTTTGCGTATTTTTCTTCGTTGCAATGGTGTGATAAAATAATTCTTATATCTGGTGTTGAATAAGTGATGGGTCCCATTTTTTGGAATGTTGGATCTGTTGTAGTGCACGTATTTGAGACACTCCTTTATATAAAGGGATGGAAAGGTAAGTATACCATTATTCATGAAAGTCGGCCTGCAAGATTCTCGATGACTCATTCCATAAATAATTCCGAGACCTTTTTTTTGTAGAAGAAAAATGCTGGTAGCATCAGACGCGTTTTCCCACAGAAGTATTCCATATAATAGCACACTTTGAAAATTCCCAAAATATGCAGTTCTCCTCATTTCGAGAGTACCACACTTTTTCAGTCTCCTAAGAAGATATAGCATACTGGACAATTTGTCGCAAGTGTAATCAATATGAGCAGCCCAACTCAATTTATTATCTAAGATTACACCCAAAAATCTGGCGTTTGCTGGGTTCCCTCTACCAAATGCTAACTCAACTGTTTTCTTTGTATTTAATTTGAGCCCATTCAACCATTTTTCCATTTCAATCAGTGCGAGCTTTAACCTGACTGTGAAATCTTTTCCAACCTTCGATTTTACTATTATGGAGGCGTCATCGCAGGACAAGCATAGACAGTTATAATTTTCGATAATGATATCATTCAAATACACCAAGAACAATACAGTTCCCAGTATCGAACCATGAGGTACTCCATACCTTAATTCTTTTTCTGTTGACATAACGTCATTCCAGTGTACTTTCTGAAATCTTTTTTCCAAGTACGATTCCAACAGTTTTAGGATGTTGCTAGTGACTGCGAACTGACGAAAACCAATCAGTTTGAAACGTGCGCATGTCTGCAATTTGCCTCAGTGATCAAAAATACCTTGTCGAGTTTGTTTGAGTATAGAATTGTTATACAAATGTATGTTACACTGTCTCGATTTCTAGAACTTTCTATTACCATAGGTCATACTCCTTATTCATAATTTTTAATATCTAGGATAATGTGAGTCCTCATACAAGTTTGATCACTCGCCAAAAGCTTTTACAGCGTGAGCGGGATACACTGCCACATCCACCATATTCTCCAGATCTGGCGCCTTAGAATTATTATTCATTCTGGTCATTGCAAAATTATCTGATCGGTGAAATCTTTACTTCAAGTGAAGAGGTCAAAAATCACCTGGATCAGTTTTTTTGCCAGCAAAGACCAAAAATTTCATGAGCGTGGAATCAAGCTGCTACTAGAAAGATGGCAAAAGGTTTTGGACCAGAATGGCCAATATATAATTTAATAAAATATTCATTCATTATACGAACATTGTCTTTCATTTTCCCCAAAAAAAACGAAACTACTTTCCGAACAACCTCAATAGAACAAAACGATGCATATTTGACCCAAATGCGACATGTTGAATAAAGTCACGCAAAAATAATGGATTTTTTTCCCAACTCAATATAACAAATCTGAAAGAATCTGATGAAGAAACCCTAAAAACTAGAGAAAAAATGAATAGGATAAAAAGAATCGCAGATTTATCTCTTCAACTCATCTTAAAACATACGCAAATAACTTCTTGGAGATTGCCATTAATGTCATAATATGGTAAAAAATGGAGATAAGCCGCTGGTTTTTAATCGAAAGATTTTAATCAGTTTTTCCATCTTCTGGTTGTTATTCCAAAACGAAATACTGCAGCTCTGGATATAGACTGCATAGTTCACTTAGTATGTAAATCCGCGGAAGCCAGAAATGTGACAATAGAGCCCCACTCTTTCCGTTATTTATTCGTCGGAAAAAGATGAATCCATCAGAAAAATTTGGCGAATATGTAAATCAGCCAAAAAACAAACCGAAAACACCAGTAGAGGGGAAGTAAGAGTCACGAATTGAATTATTTCCACTCCTTGTTGAATCCAACTCAATATACGAGGGGCATTCAATGTATTCCCGGTATATGCATGAAAGAAAACTCAGAAAATTTGGGAACAATTCTATTTTTCAATATAGTCCCCTAGGACTTCAATAGATCGAGAAATGAGCTTCTATAAACCTTGTAAAAATATTCTTCCGACTTCTCCTCGAAATAGGTATTAATTCAGTTCTTCATCGTCAGAAAATCGCATTCCGGGAAGATATTTTTTACACTAGGGAATAGGTAGTAGTCACTGGAGGGCAAGTCTGGACCGTGCAGAGGATGAGTAATTTCTTCGAAGCCAAATTTCCGCACAGCATCCTTCGCTACGCGGGCCTTGTGAACCAGCGCGTTGTTGTGAAGCAGCAACATTCCAGCTATGAGTTTTCCTCGTCTTTTTCCTTTAATGGCTTCTCTTAAATTACGCGAAGTGGTAGCTTTCACCCTTCTTAACGTATTCTATCAATAAAATACCTTTAGAATTCCAAAAGCCATTATTTTTCCAGCGGACGGGATGACTTCAAACTTGTTTGGGGGCTGTGCACGCTTCTCAATCTACTTCATGGACTCTTGTAACCAGCCGGTTGAAAATAGTCGATGGATTTTCCCCACAGAGCTTTAAAAACTCCTTACAGCACTCGACTCGCACTTGCTTCTGAGGTGCGTTGAGCATACTCTGTTCCCATCTTGCACTGACCTTTGAGAGGTTAAGGTGGTCATGAAGGATAGCACACGGATAATAATAATAATAATTTATTGGATCCTTTAAGACATTTTACATGTATAGGACAAGTCAGATATAAGGGGTTTGAAAATGCACTAGATCTGTTTTGTTCCCATGTAAAATAAGGAATTTTTTTATAGCACCAATCTGAGGAGCACTTGACAAGTATCTCACATCTTGTTTTGAGTTCTCCCGGACAAGCTGCTGTTACTATAAATGACGTATCGTCAGCAAACAATATGACGCCAATATCATATAAAGTAGTATACGCTTTTATAGTGTCTGGTAAATTATTCACAAATAATATGAACAATAATGGCCACAACACAGACTCCTGCGGGACATCCATATCTATAGGGTATTCTTTAGAATTTTGCTGACCCACTTGAACGAACATATTTCGATCAATTAAAAAACTGTGGATCCAATCAAGAAATACTCCCCTAAAACCAAGATTGTACAGCTTATCAAAAATGAAGTTGAAATTCAGACAATTAAATGCACATGATGCATCAAAGAAGCTCTAGTACCTCGAGAACGGTCTGGAGTTGCCGCACGGCTTTAAACAAGCTCAGTATGTATAACAGAGTCACTCTGGTTTGGATACCGAGCCACTCAAACCTTTTGGGTAACGAGGAGGCAGATCGGCTGGCGTTTGCTGGAGCTGCGCTGCCTCTGGTAGGACCGGAACCATTCCTGGGAATACCAGGACGTGGCTAAGCAGGCGATAACTGGCAGAATGAACCCAAGGCTAGAGTCTTTCTGGCAGAGCCATTCTAGCCTGAAACATTCAAAGGTGTTCCTTGGAACTATGAACACTTGTCGGAATTGTGAAAGGTCATTGCAGACTGAAAGCGCATTCGCATAAAATCGGTCTGGCTGAAGACGAGAATGCAGGCTGTGTCGTGAGGACACTGAAACAGCCATGCACATCGTCTCAGAGTGCCCAGCGGTGAGTCGCATCAGATTCCAGGTTTTTGGTCAGGCTTTTATAGCCCACTGCGAACTGAAAAAATTACCCCTGAACAAGATTATTCGTTTCATCCAAAAACTGGATCTCGTCCGGGAGATATAATTTAGGGGTGAACCACAATATTTCGTGCGGACGCAATGGTAGGGTGGACAGAGGACCGCTTGCCACAAATAATAATAATATTAATCAAAGAATAAACCCGCCACACAGATGCCGTCATCTAAGCATCTATAGACAAACTGTACAAACTGACATGACGCAGTTTCCGTTGAACAATTCGGAACCCATGCTGACAAGTCGTTATAACTAAGAACTTGTTCAAATATCCCAGCATTCTTTAGTATACCAACCTCTCCACAACCTTCGACAGAGAGCTCAATATGGATATCGGACGATACGTTTGTCATCTCAGCTAACATCTTGATTTTTATTCTGGCATCGTCCAGTACCAGCTTTTCCACTTGTGAAAAACGTTGAAAAGCTGGTATTTTCTTCAGTACTGCCGCTAACGGGCCCGCGCGAGCGAGAGTCGTCTTCAATGCTCTCTTTGCCACTTTTGAATTAACTTAACCACTTTTGAACGGTGGATAACGACTGGACACAGTCTTGGTCAACAGCATTCAAGAATGATTTTTTGACTTTTTTCCTGCTTAGCGAGATGCTCGATTTTCTCATCATTGTGGCTTCAGTCATTCTGGTTGTCTTTCACTGAGGATACCTAGAAAAAAATGATCGTTAATCAGTGAAATTTTGTTTCGGGTGTTTTTTTTAGAGTGATAGAACTTTAAATTGAAATAAAACACATTTGAATTAAGATGGAAGCCAATTTTTTTTTTATTTGAAAGATAATTTTATGACATTTATGTTTTAAAAATAATTTCCGGCATATGTCCACCACGACTAGCTCCGAGGAACCGCACTCAACCAGACCAATTTTGGACCACTTTTTCGAGTAATTTAGGCCTCATTTCATCATTAACACGAGTTATGTTGGCTTCCAAAGCGTCTATTGTTTATCATCATAAACCAATGACTTGACATAACCCCAAAGAAAATAATCCGGTGGAGTTATGTCGCATCATATTGGAGTCCAATTAATTGGAACATTTCTCGAAATAATGTTATCGCCAAATGTTTCTTCCAATAAATCAATCGTTACGGTTTCAAAAAAATTTTTTATTCAAAACACTTTTAGAATTAAATTTATGTCTAAAACAAGCACCGCTTACATTTAATAGACGTATATAATCAAAACTCAATATATAATGTCAAATGGAATAAATAAACCAACAGATATACGAAAGTCATTAAAATTAATAAATAAATATTTAAAGGAGACAAAATTTTGTTTCTGGTCTTACCTTTAAGAAAACCAATTGCCTTTTAAAAACATGAACACACTTAAAGGATTTCTCAAAGAATATAATTTATTTGAAATATTTAATATTCGAATAAGTTAATTCAGAAATCTCTAAAAACATGCACTATATCTTCAAAAAACAAATATAATTCTAAGCAACTCCTTCTTCAGTCCTCAATAATATTCCAAATATCAAAATCAAAAAACTAACCTATATCCCTCAACACGTGTAAAAGGACTAATGCTTCGAAACACAGATCAACTTTATAATTCAAGTTTTATCTATGTTCTAACAAAATCAAAGAACAGTGTGAGTTATTTTTAAGGTTTATTTAAATTCATTGACATTCCATAATGAGATTTATTGAAGCCAAAATATAATTATATATTATGTATAAAATAAAATAGAAAGGCCTTTTACTTGATAGAAGAAATATAACAAAATTTGAATATTAAAACAAATTGAAATATGTTTATCTTCTACAATTTTAATTTGTTTTAATATTCAAATTTTGTTATATTTATTCTATCAAGTAAAAGGCCTGTCTATTTTATTCAATTGTTACGGTAGCAGCATGAGGTGTAGCACCATCTTGTTGGAACCAAAACACTTGTAGGTCGATACCATTCAAATTTTGAAACAAATAATCATTGATCATCGATTTGTAACGAGCACCATTCACTGTAACATTAGCTCCAGCCTCGTTTTTAAAGAGATATGGACCGATGATGCCTCCAGCGTGTAAAGCACACCATGCAGTGCATTTTTCAGGATGCAATGGAACCTGCAGAACTTTTTGAGGATTGTTTTCACTCCATATACGGTAATTTTGCTTGTTTACATAGCCGTTCAACCAGAAATGAGCTTCATCACTAAACACAATTTTATGATAAAAAAGTGGATCAATTGGTGGATAATTTTATGACATTTATGTTTTAAAAATAATTTCCGGCGTATGTCCATCACGACTAGCTCTGACTAGCATTCGACCGGACCATTTTTGGACCACTTTTTCGAGTAATTCAGGTTTTATTTCATCAATAACACGAGTTATGTTGGCTTCCAGAGCGTCTATTGTTTCTGGTTAATCAGCATAAACCAATGACTTGACATAAACCCAAAGAAAATACCAATGGAGTTATGTCGCATGATCTTGGAGGCCAATTAATTGGACCGTTTCTCGAAATAATGTTATCGCCAAATCTTTCTTCCAATAAATCAATTGTTACGGTAGTAGCATGAGGTGTAGCACCATCTTGTTGGAATCAAAACACTTCTGGGTCGATACCATTCAAATTTTAAAACAAATAATCATTGATCATCGATCTGTAACGAGCACCATTCACTGTAACATTAGCTCCAGCATCGTTTTTAAAGAAATATGGACCGATGATGCCTCCAGCGTGTAAAACACACCATAGATTGCATTTTTCAGGATGCAATGGAACCTGCAGAACTTTTTGATGGTTGTTTTCACTCCATATAAGGCAATTTTGCTTGTTTACGTAGCCGTTCAACCAGAAATGAATTTCATCACTAAACACAATTTTACGATAAAAGAGTGGATCAACTTCAAGCTGTTGTAGGGCCCAATCAGCAAACAAACGACGCTTATAATGGTCAAGTGGCTTTAGATCTTGAACCAGTTGGATCTTGCATGGGTGTAGACGAAGATCTTCACGCAAAATTTTCCATGTGGTGGATGCACTGAGTCCAACTTGTTATGAACGTCGACGAATTGACAAATCTGGATCATCATTAATACTATGACTTACAGCAGCGATATTTTCTTCTGTACGTACGTCAGTTCTTCGTCTTGTTGTTGTTGTTGCATCGAGTAGAGAAAATGTCCGAAATCTATCGATAGTTCGACGAATAAGCTGCTCAGTTGGACGATTATGTAAACCATAAATTTCACGAAGTGCTCTATAAAGTTTGGCGAATAGAACACTGATTTTGAAAATAAATTTCAACAATTTGTAAACGTTATTGCGGCACGAGTCTTTCCATGATAATTTGTCAATGCTTACTGAACAGAAATGTCAAAACAACATGACTTCTACCTTCTGTCAAATCACAGTTATTCCTATAGAAAGTTCTATCACTGTAAAAAAAACACCCGATATTTATACCCTCAGATAGTGTCAGTAGTAACTTAGATAATTAGATTAATCACGATATTAGCAAATCACCCCGATACCGAGAATACATTGAACGCCCCTCGTATTTTCACTCCTTGTTGAACAAAACTCAATATATGCTTCATTTTTTTATTTCAATGAATTTATTCATTTCCCCCGCGTATTTTATCGAGCTGCGGCTGTGGTGAAAGTGGTTGAATAAATATTTGCATTTTGGGTGGTGGAACAAATAATAAATTTCAATTATACTGTTATTCGAAAATTCCCAGTTGACAACTAAATATGCAAATTTCAATCCCCCTTTCATTATTTTAATGCCCGAATAATGTTTGGGAGGCACTCTGGAGCAATTTCGTGTATCACATTCAGGTTTAGGGAACTTGGTCACGGTAATTATGTAACCTGGAGTTTAACCACTATTATTTTTCATATTATTTACGACCCCTGTACTTTTTTATGAAGTATTGAGTTACGGTTAGTGAGAAAAGTACGTCCGTTCGTGGCGTGAATTCATTTTTCTGTTTGTGTTGAAAGTTTGACAGACCTTCACAGTTAAATTATCTAATATACTGGGTGTCCCAACGAAAATTTGACCCCCCAGAACTCAGAAACGAAGAATTTTCGAAGATTTAAAAAAATAGTTCAACTTCTGTTTTGAGGGTGACAATTTCCATAATGAGGTTGTTCCCAAGTTATTATGTTCTGTGCACAACCCAGTTAAAATTATCAAAATCGGTTCACTATTCACGAAATAATGTAATATTGAACTTACCATCTTGGATCAAAAATGTCATCTAATTAGTTGTTCCGTCAAGATTCCCATCGATAAAAATTGATCCAACAATATGGTTTCCTAATATTCCTACCCAAAAATTCAATTTTTGGGGAATTTTTGTATGTGTTTCCATGAATAAATGAGGATTAGTGTCACTCCAGTACCGACCATTATGTTTATTGACTTCCCCATTCAACATAAAGGTACACTCGTCAGAAACGATTGTATTGTAGAGTCGGTGTGGGTTATTATTCAGTAATTCACTAAATTGTTCACAAAACTGAGTCCAACGGTCAGGATCATCTTCATTCAAATGTTGCACTAGCCTTATCTTGTAAGGGTGAAATTTATGAGCTTTCACAATTCGATAAGCCCTAGATTTAGGAAGATTAGAGGCTAGTGCTAAAGCTTTTATAGATAGCCGATTATCCATCTGTAAATGTCCCAATACTGCTATTTTAATAGCTCCATTTCGGACTGGATACTCAACTTCGTGTTTCTTATTCTGTTCAGTGTTTCAGTGTTTCTTATTTTATTCAGTTTATTCTGAATGGAACCAGTAGTTTCCAATTTATTCATAAAATGCTTAACATATTGGTGACTTACGTTTCTTTCTGGATGATTGTTACTAAAATACCTTGCAGTTAATCTAGAATTTTCGTCATTCCGATAGTATAATTTGAGAATTTCTATTCTCTGTTCCATAGAATAGACAATTTTCGCCCACGTAAGTAGGTCTCAAGCCCAATTATGACGCAGAAACGAAAGACTGAAACCCATTTGAGGAAGAATGTTCAAAAAAATAGTATACATTGTAATGAATTTCATGCGTTTCTCACATTTTCCCATCATGAACGAAAGAAAATCGAATGTTTTTAAAGTAAAAATATAGAAAGATATATAGAAATTTGAAAATTTCAACTGCGATGTTTAGAAAATAGAAAAAACTTCTCAGTTAAACCACATGCAACATCTGCTCCATATTCAAAAAATTTTGGGGGTTTTGCCCTCCTCAGGTGTTTTTTTCGGAACAATATTCGGAATCCTTTCATCCTAATACAGAACTTGACAATTTTTTTGGATTCTTCAAAATTATTAGGTTCTTGAGTTTGGGCGGTTCAACTGTCTGTTCAAGATTACCTTTTGACGGTAAGTTAGTTCGAAATTTATTTAAATAACTTTCAAACTAGCCGTCACACGACATCTCTTCCCTATTCAAAAATGTTGGGGGTTGATGCCACCTTCATGAGGGTGGTTTATTTGGAACAAACTGATCATGGAAATTCGTCTCCCTTAAAACAGAAGTTGACTTTTTCGAAAATTCTTCGTTTCTGAGTTCTGGGGGGTCAAATTTCCGTTGGGACACCTTGTATATTATACTGAGGTATCTCAAATACCAACAAATTCTTCTAAAATATGTAGCACATCTTCAAAAAGGTGATTTGAGATTCTTACTGATAATCTTCGGTCTACTTCAGACCAACAAAATAAAAACAATCAATAAAAATATCTATCATACTCAACGATTTGGTGAGTTCGTATTCTTCATATAATCTTTCATTGGGTTATCTGAGATTTCTTCTAGGGTCTATCTTGAGAAATATTTCATGGATTTGAGATAGTGGATGTAGTGCGGTCTTGATTACTCTGTCCCAAGCTACACTGCTCAAAAAATTGAAATGTATATTAGAGAGCATATCATCAGCCCATTGAGCGAAGTGGAAACGCATCGGATGGCCACGGGGCTTTATTTCATGCATTAGTTGAACTTTGTGAGCCCTCATACCAAGGTCTTTATGCAAAATTCTCCTCAGAGAAGTGCTAGAAATGTCCAGTTCTTGAGCACGATAACGTGTTGATGTTGATGAATGTTCAGCCATATTTTGGGCTACAGCAGCAATGTTCTCAGGTGTGCTCATTGGACGAGAACATGAACTGGTTGGTTTATCAAATAACGATTCAATTTTTACGAACAAATTGATCAAAAAATGCCGTGAGAGCATTTTATTTCTATTAAATTTTCCACGGAAATTTTGGATAGAAGATTCAGCAATTTGGAAATAAGTTTTCAATATTTCCTAGCATTGTTTAAGCGTGAATCGACCCATTTTGTCAATGACATATATTAAAGTAAACTTCTGTCACCACACGATTGATAAATTTGTTACAAGACTCGAAATAATCACTACTTCAAAATGCAAACTCTGGATAGCCCACCCTTTAATTAATCGATTAAGACATACCAAATCAGCCAGGATGAAAAGGTTTAGTTTAGAGGGAAGTCAAAGGAATGAGCTACTGACTGAAATAAACGATACGATGTCCCTTTTTGCAGAGTATATGTGCCTGCAAAAGAAGATGAATACGCTTCTGTCCGCCCTAAGAGTTATGGGGCGTAGGAGATAGGTAGTTGATTGTCGTGTGATTAATAAGTCGGAGAATGGCAAGAAAAATACCGATAACGCTGGAGTTTTCCAAATCGTTGTCTTTGTAAAATGCTGATTTTCCAGTGGAACTTCAAAACGAATGATGAAGCATCTTATTGTCTGTTATCAGGAAACATATTTTACGATAACTACTGCGTGTGGGGCTATTATGAATCCGTTTATTATCCGTTAAATAAAATTAGGTGTACCGGAAAGTTATGTCCGTTTTTAGAATGAAACGAAAGAATAAAATTTTCATACTTTTAATGAACTTTATTGAATAACACAGAGTGACACAGGGTTAGCACAGCCAAATAGTTTTTATTCTATTAGATTCTCTTCTTGTACTAATATGTGAATTCTCAGGTTGATATTACTTTATTTTGCAGTGTTAGAATGTCAAACAAACGTAGTGCAATTTTGGAGCTGTTTCGTCAAGGTAAAGCATCAATGCCATCGTCGAACATCGTCAAAATCCGCAATTCTTCATGGTCTGGGGCGGAATTTGCGCCAGCGGCAAAACACCCTTGATTTTCGTCGATCAAGGGGTCAAAATCAATCAAGAAGTCTACCGCTGCGACATTCTTGAGGCCGTAGTACTTCCGTGGGCCCAGCAGCATTTCGGCGACATGCATTGGGCCTTTCAACAGGACTCCGCTTCGGCTCACAAAACGAAAATGAGGCAAGAATGGTGTAAGACACATTTTCCGGGTTTCATCACATCTGCAGAATAGTCGCCCTACTCGCCGGATCTCAACCCAATGAACTACAGCGTGAGGTCAATTTTGGAACTCAGGACGTATGCTAAACGCCACAAAAGTTTGGAGTCGCTGAAGCAATCCCTGTGCCGGGAATGGAACCGATTAACGCCCGAAGAGCTGCGGCCCATTGCAGAAAATTTCAAGAAGCGTCTGAAGCTATGTATCGCCGCCAAAGGAAGCCACTTCGAAACCGCTTAAATATATTATTACTAAATGTTTATGTTTTTATTATTCGTTGTTGTTTTGTTTAATTCCTTTTGTTTAATAAAGTTAAATGAAAAAAAGTTTGTCCGAGGTTTTTCTTGTCACCCTGTATAATTGCCATAATTATTTATGACTTCTTGCCGCCGTGATGGCAACTTGTATATCCCTTTTTTTTAAATGTCTTATTTCTAGAGGCCAGTGGTGGTCTGATATCTTCTTCGTTCTTGAATTGTTTGCCCTGCAAGAAATTTTGTAAGGACATAATCGGAAGGTCCGGGAAGTATGGTGGATGCGACTGAATTTTACAGCCTAGCTCTGCGACTTTCTGACGAGTCCCCAAAGCAGCATGTGGCCTGTTATTGTCACGAAGCAGTATGATAGCCTTCCTATTGTACAGCATCTTTTCTTGGAGTGATGCTTTTAATTTATCCAATTGCTGATACAACCTCTCCGAATTTTGCCTTTCGTTGAGTTTCAACAGTTCAAAATGTATTGGTTTTCGAATGTCCCACTATACACACAACATTCTCTAGTTCAAGCTCAACTTCGGTTTAAAGGTGGAGGGGGCAAGTTTTCCGGTTTCACAATATGCTCATTTCCTCATGATGTTTTCACAGGTAATCCACTTTTCATCCAGTTATGATCTGATCCGAGAAGGGTTCGATTTCGTTGTGTGCAAGCAGAGATGTGCATATATTCATTTGATCATTCAAATTCTTCTCACTTAACTTATGTGGCACCCATCTCGAATACTTCCACACAAACCCTAGTTTCCGAATATGGTCGGAAATGGTTTGTTGAGCTGAATCAAGCCTTTCCGCAATCTGCGATGTTGTCAAAAAAGGATCTTGCTCTAACATGATATTGACAGTATCGTCGTCGATTAAAGATGGTCGCCCAGAGCGTGGTTTATCAGAAAGGTCGAAATCACTTACTTGAAATTTTTGGAACCATCTTCTACATGTTCTATCAGAAACTGTACCTTCACCATTCACTTTAAATAAATTCATACACGCTTCTGTAGCATTTCTTCTTTGGTGGAATTCCTACAGAATACAGTGGAGTAAACGAACTTTATAGGTACCCATGGGTACACGATAGCGTCTCATTTAATACTAACTTGAGAGTTCGAACCGCGGGCCAGGAATGAAATTTATTGGTTTCGGGGGACCGTCCAACAATTAACAGAGCTGTGCCTAAAGTGGCGTAAGGAAACAGTAACAAAGCCTACACAGAACACAAACCCGATGTGGATACTATAGTGAACTTCTGTCTGTCTGTATCCCTGCGCCCCCCAAGTATTAGATCTTCACGTGATGGGGGCGCTCTCTTGACTAGGACCCTAGTTTCGTCCCGACGAAATGGAGGGTTAAGTCTTGGTGTCTAACGTAATGCCATTTCGCGCCAGTCACTGGACCTGTATGGTGGAAGATCTCCGAATGGGGCCCTAGTTTTACTCAGGTGAAATGGAGGACTGAGCCGGTTGATTAACTTAGTGACAAGGGAGTCTGTCGCAGCACAGGGCTTCTCCCTTAAAACTAGCGTACTCTACCCTATCGCAGTATGAATCTCCAGATTCTGTGTAATGGTCGAGTGCGTTATGTAGCATACTGCGTTACCTCGGGGGGGTGGTTTTCCTATAGGTGTTACTTGTACCACCTGGCCACCCCATTGGTGTTGGGCTCGAGGGGGCAGTGGTTGAAAGTCCGCATGCTGGACTAGGGGGGTATTTCATTTATCTGTTCGCAGACCCCCATGTTCGGGATATTCTCATGAAACGACTCGGGGTTTAACGGGACTTGACGGTTCGACCGGCCTGTCCTGGCCCCTGGCTCTATGCGTAACAATTTAGGGTTTGTGGATCTCGACGAAATGGCTCCGCCATTAGTGCTTGACGCCAGGATCAATCAAATGAGTTCACATGGGTTCGGTGAGTCAGGTAACAGGCCGTTCATGGGACTGCGTCCGGATGGATGCATAAGAAGCTCCTTCGGCGTGTGAGTTGCGTCCCAAACAACTCGGCTACTGACCATGCAGAGTCGATAAAGGTTGGATATTGCTTCGCTGCTACCAGTCATACGGTTGTAGGTTTTCGAACTGAAGCCCAAACTGGAAGCTTGGTGGGTTCAGCTCTTCGGAGTGGTTCCGCCATGCGCGATGATGAGGCGCAACCCTTATCACATTTTCTGCTTCTAGGGGCAGATTGTGGACACTGCTAATAGTCACCTGGTGAAAGAGCTACCCACGCTCACATGCCAATACTGGTAGAATTCACGTGTCTGTATCCCTGGGAGCAATAAATAAATAAAGAATGATCTTCGTTTTAGTTAATGTGTATACATTTTTAGCGATCAAAAGAGAGAGCCAAAATGCATCACATAAATATGCGCATACTTGTTGAACTGACTGAACTTTTCGGTAGACCTACAATATTGACAATAACAATAATTAATATGTCTCATTTTAGCTTCAGTAACTGTTTTTACACGTTTTGGAAAGTAATATTCTAAGTCTATTCGTTTATGCACATTATCAAAAACTTTCAACCGATTCAATTCTTGCAAGCGTTCCTAGATTTTCATGAAAATTTCAAAGAGTAAATCTAAGATCATAAAATATTCAAATATGAAATGTCTCAGAATAAAATGTTAAAAAGGGGATTTTCTACTTGATAGAAGGTTTTTTCAATATCTCAGATATCAAACAGAGTAATTCTGTTATACCTCGCTATAAATTTTCATTTTATAATATTCCTTAATATCTTCTCAAAATTAAATTAAATAATCGCCTAAGAAACCCCGCTTCTTTTCAGTGTAATGAATTAATATTTTATTAAATTATATATTGGCCATTCTGGTCCAACACCTTTTGCCATCTTTCTGGTAGTAGCATGATTCATAAAATTTTTGGTCTGTGCTCGCAAAAAACTGATCCAGGTGATTTTTGACATCTTCATTTGAAGTAAAGATTTAACCGTCCAAAACGACCGGAACAAATAATCATCCAAAGGCGCCAGATCTGGAGAATATGGTAGATGTGGCAGTGTATCCCATCAAAGCTGGAAAAGCTTTTGGCGAGTGACCAAACTTGTATGAGGTCTTGAATTATCCTAGTGGAATACTACACTTTTTCGGTTGATTAATTCTGGCCTTTTCTGTTGAGGTGCATCATTAAGTTTGTCCAACTGATGACAGTAGACTTCCGAATGAATTGTTGTGTTATCAGGTAAAAGCTCAAAAACTATTACAAAATTTGAATATCAAAACAGATTTAATCTGTCAGTCTTCTAAAATTTTAATTTCAAAAAAATTTTTATTCAAAAAACTTTTAGAATTGAATTAATGTCTACATAAGCACCCCTCATATTTAATAGAAGTATATAATCAAAACTCAATATACAATGTCAAATGGAATAAATAAACCAACAAATATAAATAGTCATTTAAAATTAATAAATAAATATTTGAAGGAGACAATATTATTTGAATATTTTAATATTAGCCTTCTACATATTTAATTCAAAAAAATTATATTTATAATAATAATTATAACTTCGAGAATTAATTTAAAATAATGTCATATAAGTACCACTTTATTATTATTTATTATATTAAACGACATATAAAATAAACATTCATTATAAGACATCCAAATGATATAACAAAATCCAATCTGGCACTGAAATACTGTCAACACAACTTCTCCATACATATCGGTTAATTTCTTTCTGGCTTGAACATAATTTTTAACTATTCTATAATAAAAAAGGAGAATATGATGAAAATGCTACTTATTGCTCTCTATATTTAAAAGGGCACCCACTAAAAACTACTGCATAGAATTAATTGAATTTTTTCATACACATAATGATTATGCGGCTTAAGTGTGAAGTTGGGTTAGATAAAATACAATTAAATCCTCTGTCGGGAAAAAACGAAATTACTTTCCGAACAACCTAATATATTATCTTATTTTTCATAGAATAAAAGTGATATTCCTCTCAACTAATTTTTTCCCCAAGTTTCAATTTTCCTTTTACCTTCCATTTCCATTTTACTTGGAAATTCCGTTTCAACCTAAGAAACTTTGTGAGCAAAGCAATAAAAAAATATTAAACGAACAATAACGAATATTAGTAATCTTTCCTTAGGAAAAATCTGAGTAAATATTAATGCAGCGTAGTCTTGATATTCTAAATTGTGCAATCTAATTTGATTATTAGGGTTTGAAATAATTTGGTGTGGTTTTGATAACAGATGTCGCTACTAGTTTATTATTCCATTTTTCCATCTGGCAACACCTTCATTCTGAAGTATCATCATTAGGCTTACTTTTCGCTGAAGTGTAAACAATGTAGTTTCTGTGTGCTTGCGAAAACACTTGGAGTCACGTGAATTCTAGCAGTTAGTTGAATTGGCATGTGAGCGTAGCTCTTTCACCAAGTGACTACTCAACAGTCTCCACAGTCTGCCCACAGAGGCAGAAAGTGTGATAAGGATTACGCCATATGCATTGTCAGTACCCGAGTTGTTTGGGACGCAACTCACACGCCGGAAGGGCTTCTTATCAATCCATCCGAACGCAGTCTCATGAACTAAGATAATCCCAAGATTGATGTCTCAATTGATCCTGCACCGTCAATCCGGCCTGTACGTCAAGACCCACGAACCCATGTAAAGTCTTTCGATTGATCCTGGCGTCAAGCACCAACGGACTCGCCGTTTCGTGGAGATCCACAAACCCTGGAACGTCTCACAATAGATCCAGGTTCAGGACGAACCGCAAGTCCCGCTAAACCCTGAGACATTTCATGAGAAAACAATTGGAGTCAATTTGCCATCGTTTGAAAAAAACAAGGAAAATTATACGAAAGGTAGAAAATTGGGTGATGTTGAACTGAAGCCAAGAGACGCCGAATCACGTATGAACAACTGCTCCAATGACAAAAAAGAAAGAGATTTTTTTATCGAATTGTGACTGGCGATGAAACGTGGGTCCGTTACGATATTTCAAAACGTGTGGCAACGTTTGGATCCCCTGGTGATCAGCTGTCAAGTCGAAAACTCATGGCGAGAAGATTATGCTGTCCATTTGGTGGGACTAGCTGAGTGTGAATGTATTATGAGCTGCTACAATCGAATGAAGGGATAACAGGGGAGGTTTACCGATGACACTTGATGCGTTTGAATCGAGCATTGCTAGAAAAACGGGCGCAATACAACAACAGACAAGACAACATTATTTTTCAATATGACACATGTTGCGTCGTCCATTAAAACCTTCCGATTACCATCTCTTCCGATCGATGCAACATGCCCTGGCTGACCAGCACTTCTCAAATAACGATGAAGTAAAAAAATGCATGGATTCAAGAATAGCGGCCTAAGACCCGGCCTGATTTCGCGATGGGATCCGTCAATTGCCAGAGATATAGATATAGAGAGTGAGATATAGAGATATGGGAAAAAGTCACTAGTACCGGCCAATATTTTGAATATTGAATATATTGGGTGTTTTTTTACAGTGATAGAACTTTCAATGGAGATAACTGTGATCTGACAGAAGGTAGAAGCCATGTTGTTTTGACATTTCCGTTCAGCAAGCATTTACAAATTATCAGGGAAAGACTCACGCCGCAACAACGTTTACAAATTGTTGAAATTCATTTTCAAAATCAGTGTTCTATTCGCCAAACTTAGAGCACTTCGTGAAATTTATGGTTTACATAATCGTCCATCAGAGCAGCTTATTCGTCGAATTTTCTATAGATTTCGGACAACATTTTCTTTACTCGATGCAACAACAAGACAAAGAACTGTACGTACAGAAGAAAATTTCGCTGCTGTAAGTCATAGTGTTAATGATGATCCAGATTTGTCTATTTGTCTACGTTCACAACTAGTTGGACTCTGCATCCACCACATGGAAAATTTTGCGTAAAGATCTTGGTCTACACCCATACAAGATCCAACTGGTTCAAGAACTAAAGCCACTTGACCATAAAAGCGTCGTTTGTTTGCTGATTGGAGCCTAGAACACCTTGAAGTTGATCCACTTTTTTATGGTAAAATTGTGTTTAGTGATGAAGCTCATTTCTGGTTGAACGGCTATGTAAACAAGCAGAATTGCCGTATATGGAATGAAAACAATCGTCAAGAAATTCTGCAGGTTCCATTACATCCTGAAAAATGCACTGTATGGTGTGCTTTACACGCTGGAGGCATCATCGATCTATATTTCTTTAAAAACAATGCTGGAGCTAATGTAACAGTAAATATTGCTCGTTAAAGTTCGATGATCAATGATTATTGGAACGAAGTTTCTTATCGCGAGTTGCGAAAGGGGGCTAGACGGAAAAAATTAAGACCAAAAGTTGTAACGACACTTTTTGCTATAGTTTCAAGCCGTATACAGGTTTTTTGTACATAATAAATAATAAGAAATAATAGAAAAAAATTAATCCTGACAGTGTTTCTGCACAAGTTCCGGATATTGCTAATGGAGTTAGCTAAGTAGAGATTTTATACCGACAATAATAAATGCTTATGTATTTTTAACAAGTACGCATTACAACTTCTCTTTACTATTGTGCTAACAAAGTCATACGCGTTATGATCTCTCCATTATTGTGCGTTTAGTGGGTGTGCGCATCATAACTTTAATAAATTATCGAAACAAGATTTTTCAAAAAAGAAGAAACTCAATAATTAAGTCCTCATGGTGTTCGTTCATTTTGTACTAATGTCGCTGTAGACAGTTGCAGCAATTCAATTTTGCAAGAAGCTCCAGATAAAGTCACCTCAATAGCAAAATATAATAACTGGATCTAAAAATCAAGAACAAGAAGCTTCTTTTAGAATACAACTACACAAAAAATCGGTCATCTATACTGGGGGATTACCTTACAAAATCATTTTTGTAAAAGAAAAGTATTACCTTATCACAACAAACATCGATGTAAGTGATGGATTAGTTAATGGTGCCGTTGGTAAATTAATTCACCTAGACTTCAATGAGGACAACGTAGGTTGCAGAATTTGGCTCGAATTCTGTGGATCACCAAAGGTCGGGCAAAAAGCAAGAAAAAAAGCTGCTTTACTAACTGTTCAAAGCAACGTACATAATGTTGCTGTATCTATTGAATGGCGAACATCCCACATTACCATGACAAGAAATAAAGCAGTTACTGTTAAACGTAAACACTTTCCCATAATTTCTGCTTGTGCTATGACTATTCATAAGTCACAAGGTGGAACATTTCATCAAATTGTTTACGAGTATGACAAAATACATCCACAACAACTTGTTTATGTTGCTCTCTCTCGTGTAACAAGCATCGAAGGTTTATTTATCGTTACATTTGATGATGATGAAACTAAATTTCGATTTCATCATAATCGAGTACAAGCTTCATCAACAATATCTATAGTACAAGAGTTTCAGAGATTGTCTTTAAATAAGCTTGAATCGAAGGCAGAATCAGTCATTGATTTCATTACTAGAGATAAAGGCATTTCATTGTGTACGTTCAACGTCCGAAGCCTTCGTAAACATTCAGTTGATTTAATCAACTCTGTTACAGAAAAAACGAACATTTTGTTATTATCAGAGACATGGTGGACGATCAAGAAGAATGTGATATACCGAATTTTAATTGTATAGCTCACTTTAAACGTGATTTTGTTCGTTCAGATGGAGTTGCGATTTATCACAACACAAATGATACGACCAATCTTGTAACACCAAATATGTTGGTCATTATGAATAATATTCAGGAATTGCACGGAAGTCGTACAAGTGTTGCAGATTTATGTGCAGCAGAGTGTGTAATGGAAAACGGCGTTACTTTAATCATGGCAGTCATGTATGTCTCACCAAATAACAAATTAATAGATATTCAGGAGTTCATTCATTGAGCACTGCAAGAATATTCTAAAGATGTATCTCAAACGCTTAGCAGATACAACAGAAATTTAGATAAACGTCCACTCATTTTGGCCGGTGATTTTAACATCAACTTCAATAATGAAAAATCAAAACCATTGCTACAGTTTCTAGAGGAAGAATTTGATTTAAGAATGAACAATAATCCAGCAGAATCAACAACAAAATATAATACTACCATCGATGCAGTTTTTTCAAGACATTTAAATAAAATAGAATCCCAAACATATGTTTCCTACCCCAGTTACCACAAGCCAATTATTACTAAAATTTAGCCTACTAATTAAGTTTATATTACATTATATTTGTTAATAATAAAGAAAATATTATTATAACTTAAAAAAATAAAATTTTATTACAATTCCTTCACTAATTAATCGAAAGGAACTTCGTTCCATCCGGATGTTCCTTGACACCTCTCAATTTTTTGTTTCAAAATTTGAATGGTATCGACCCAGAAGTGTTTTGGTTCCAACAAGATGGTGCTACACCTCATGCTGCTACCGTAACGATTGATTTATTGAAAGAAAGATTTGGCGATAACATTATTTCGAAAAATGGTCCAATTAATTGGCCTCCAAAATCATGCGACATACCTCCACTGGTTTATTTTCTTTGGGGTTATGTCAAGTCATTGGTTTATGCTGATGAACCAGAAACAATAGACGCTTTGAAAGCCAAAATTCGTGTTATTGATGAAATAAATCCTGAATTACTCGAAAAAGTGGTCCAAAATTGGTCTTGTCGAATGCGGTTCCTCAGAGCCAGTCGTGGTGGACATATGCCGGAAATTATTTTTGAAACATAAATGTCATAAAATTATCTTCAATCAAAATTGGCTTCAATCTTAATTTAAAAGTGTTTTATTTCAATTTAAAGTTCTAGTTCTTTAAAAAAAACACTGGATATAATAAATTTTTCACAATAAAGCTTCAATTTTCGACAAAAGGCCGCACGAACTTATTTTTACCCACAATAGAAATTTGTTTTCGGGGAAGAGGCACTCTTGGGACTCTGTGTTAAATTTTCAGCTCCGAGTGCACATCACCGAGATCAGCGAAGCAGAAAATATTATATTCCAACGTTTCCATATTGCACGGTGTTCCGATTGAGGAATTTTCCCAACTTTTAAAGTTTCTCAGCCCGCTCTGATCATAATTCGTCTAACCGCTGTTATCCTGAACGTGTAGCATCGCGTTTCACGGTACTTTTTTTTGGCAAAAAGAAAAACTCGGGTACAGAGCGCGCAAGCGCTAATTTTCAAACATGCCGTTAGATGTATCGTTCGCCGCCAACGTTATTAGAGCTTAGAGCCGTCAGTTTCTCTTTGACGCGATAGGGGTAGGAAGGTTTAGTTTGTAACGAACGAAGCACGTGATTGTCGAGATATTGTTTTTCGTGGAATTGATGATGACTTTTTTGTGTAACGCAGAAGCAGTGAGGCCACAATTTTTCAGTTCATGAACTATGTGAACAAAATGTTTGGAAAAAAATTGAGAAGTGACCTCGGTGTCTTTTTGATTTTCGGTGAGTGCTTGATATTCGATTTTTCATATTTTTATCCATATCAAACGTTGATAGGGGTGTCATTAAATAGAATACGGAAAAATATGTTTAACTCACTAGAAATTTGAATTTGATGAAATTTCTCAAAAAAATTTTGAATTAAATTAAAATTGCCTTAGAAAGCACTGTTTTTTTATGGGAGTTATTTTTACAGTGATAGAACTTTCGATAGGAATAACTGTGATTGGGCAGAAGATAGAAGCCATGTTTTTTGACATTTCTGTTCAGTAAGCATTGACAATTTATAATGGAAAGATTCACGCCGCGACAACGTTTACAAATTGTTGAAATTTATTTTCAAAATCAGTGTTCTATTCGCTAAACTTATAGAGCAATTCGTGAAATTTATGGTTTACATAATCGTCCATCAGAGCAGCTTATTCGTGGAACTATCGATAGATTTTGGACAACATTTTCTCTACTCGATGCAACAACAACAAGACAAAGAATTATACGTACAGAAGAAAATATCTCTGCTGTAAGTCATAGTGTTAATGATGATCCAGATTTGTCTATTCGTCGACATTCACAACAAGTTGGACTCTGTGCATCCACCACATGAAAAATTTTGCGTAAAGATCTACACAAATACAAGATCCAATTGGTTCAAGAACTGAAGCCACTTGACCATAATAAGCGTCGTTTCATTGCTGATTGGGCCCAAGAACAGCTTGAAGTTGATCCACTTTTTATCGTAAAATTGTGTTTAGTGATGAAGCTCAATTTCTGGTTGAATGGCAATGTAAACAAGCAAAATTGCCCTATACGGAGTGAAAACAATCCTCAAGAAGTTCTGCAGGTTCCATTGCATCCTAAAAAATGCACTGTGCTTTACACGGTGGAGGCATCATCGGTCCATATTTCTTTAAAAACGATGCTGAAGCTAATGTTACAGTGAATGGTACTCGTCACAGATCGATGATCAATGATTATTTGTTTCAAAATTTGAATGGTATCGACCTAGAAGTGTTTTGGTTCCATCAATATGGTGCTACACCTCATGCTGCTACCGTAACAATTGATTTATTGAAAGAAAGATTTGCTGATAAACCAGAAACAATAGACGCTTTGGAAGCCAACATAACTCGTGTTATTGATGAAATAAGGCCTGAATTACTCGAAAAAGTGGTTCAAAATTGGTCTGGTCGAATGCGGTTCCTCAGAGCTAGTCGTGGTTGACATATGCCGGAAATTATTTTTAAAACATAAATGTCATAAAATTATCTTACAAAAAAATGAAAAATTTGGCTTCAATCTGAATTTAAATGTGTTTTATTTTAATTTAAAATTCTATCATTCTGAAAAAACTCCCGATAGATATATAGAGAGTTTTCCAATAAGTGGTTTCATATTGATATGAAGAAAAAACGAGTAAATCTCAAGAGAAATCATTGGGAAGAGGAACAATTAACAATGGAAAACTAAATTCGGCTACGGTTAGCACCATAACCTTTCATGAAATGTTTCACGACCAATTCGAAAATTTGCGGCTTTATGCCCTCGATAAATTCACGAATTCCATCATTACAGTTTTGAATCAATTGTGAAGTATTGGCATACACCTCATCTTTCATGTGGCCCCAAAGAAAAAGTCTAAAGGTGTTAAGTCATAAGATCTCGGTGGCCAATTCACCTCTTCGACAAATACAACGGCCAGGAAAGCTTTCTTGCGAAATTACTATTATTTCGTTGCTTTTTGCACTGTTTTGTTTAAAATAAATGTCGTCCACATCAATATTTTCCACTTCCGGTCATAAAAAATCAGTAAACATATCTCGGTGGCGCAATCCATTCACTGTAACAGTTGCACCAGCCTCATTTTCGAATAAGTAAGGTTAAATCACACCGCCAGCCCAAAAACCGCACCAAACAGAGACACGTTGAGGATGGAGGGGCTTGTCAACAATCAGTCTTGGAATTTCTGAAGTCCAAATGCTACAATTCTGCTTATCAACGTACCCTCCGAGATGCAAATGTGCCTCTTCACTGATGCATTTCAAGTACCCAATCAGCGAAGATACGACATTGCTAGTGATCGATCAGCTTTAGTTCTTGTATTAACTGAACTTTAAAAGAATTAATTAATGCCAAATACGGGTAATGTCGTTTGTGGAATGCCTAATTCCAAAAATCAACAACCCTTGAGAACTGTGACTAAAATTTTCACCATTTTTGTAGTGAATTTTAACAATTTGAGTGTATTGTTGAAGCGTGTATCGTTCCATTTTTAGTAATGGCGTAGTTTTTACTTGTCAAATGTCAAAAGATGACAGCTTCAAAGGTGACAGCTGCCTAGATATTGGGCTATTCAATATTATTATTGGAAAACCCTTTTCTTTATTGATTTTTTTTATTAAGCATCTAAATAACTGCCAACTGAGGATAATATGCGTAGGATTTTCAGATTCTTTTTCTGGAGAATGTGCTTTTCATTTTTACAAAAGGAAAACAAAAGGGACCTCTTCAAATGCTATGTGAAGCATTTTTTGTGACGGAATTTGTTATTCCTAAATATCCAATCGAAACAAGCTTGCCTTTGATTATGGTTAGGGATGATCATGCTCAGAAGTTCATGTTCTCTTGATTCTTCATTGGTTTAAAGCCGCTCAGATGTGTTGATAATTCTAAATGAATATAAAGTAAAACAGAGTTTCTAAGACATTTTATTCAATTGAATATTCAAAGATTTTTAAGCCACCTTTTAGACCAAATCTGTAGAAGTAAGGAAGTGCTTTGTTTTCTATCACAAGTGATATTATTTCATTACAATTAAAATGAACTATCACAAGGTGACAGACTACTCCATCCAATAAATCTGTAGAAATTTCGAAGAATCAATCAAACTATTATCTGTAATTGTTATAAAATATATGTTGTCTTACTCAAATTAAATTTTTTTAACTTGTATCTTCCTCGGAAAAAATTTGTAGAAAAAATATTATTTATCGTCAAAGAGGAACCTTCAGCAATATTGAATAACTTCGAAGACGTTGCTCGGGCAATTAAATGCAAAGGCAGATAATCAAGGTGTTCAACTTCCTTGTCTTCCAAGTCTTTCGCCCCTTCTATTCTAGCGGAACTGGCGGCTGGCATGTGCTCAATGATGGCAGATGGTCGAATTGACTTGTATGCTTCCTGTCGATTAGATAGGAAATCATCTGGTCAGTAATTTCTTGAAATACATATCACATCACACTTTTGTAGGGTAACAAGATATGTTCAATATATAAAATGGGGTTTCATGAAGAATCGCAAGAAATCAGATCATGGATAGAATTTTTCCTGTTATAAAATTACCAAACGCTGACAGGACATCACTGATTTGTAACCCCTAAGTTAGTTAACTTGTATTTGCATTTCTTCTCTAGCGTGATATGGGTTAATAATGGTTATCCATTTCGTGGTCCGGATTTCACAGCCCTGTTTCAATATCGAAGAGAACTGTGATCCGAAGCCTCACATGTTTATTTGAAGGTTAGCCATTCGACAATATGAATCGTTTATCTTCTGTTGAACATGTGAAAATTGTGAAAACTTACTACAAAAACAATGCTTCGGTAATAAGTACGTTTCGCGCATTATGGGCAGATTATGCTCGACATAATCGTCCATTTGAGCGTTCAATTAGAAAGTAAAAAAGCAAGCAAGTAGAAGTGAAAGTGTTGAAAAAGATCCAAATTTATCAATTCATCAACATTTGTGCCTCTCTTACGGCACGCAATGGCGTACTTTGCATCTGGATTTGCATGTCCATCTTTATAAGGTTCAGTTGACACAAGAACTAAAGCCAGCTGACCATAGAATGTGTATAAAATATGCCGATTGGGGCTTGAACAACAACGTTTGGATGACGATTTTTCGTATCGAATTTTCTTCAGCGACGAAGCACATTTTTCAATCGGTAACTATGTAAACGAGCAAAATTGTCGCATCTGGGGCAGTGAAAATCCTCATGTAACTGCTGAGAGACCATTAGATGCACAAAAAAATCACTGTATGGTGTGCAATTGGTTGAATGATTGGCCCGTAATTCTTTAAAAATGAGAAAGGTGTCACTCAAATTGTCAATTCTCATCGCTATAGCCAAATGATTACCGATTTTTTTTGGCCTGAAAATCGTAATATGGAATTGGAAGAGATGTGATTCAAGCAAGATGGTGCAACATGACCCGTTTTTGCTTAATTGCAAGAAAAATTCCCAGGACTCGTAATTTCTCGTTTCGGCGATGTGAATTGACCAATAAGATCTCTTGTGATTTATCGCCTTTGGATTTTTTTGTGGGGTTATGCGAGGGATCGTGTTTATGCCGATAATCCTCAGACTATTGACGATCTGAAAAGCAATATCCGTCAAGTTTTTTGTGAAATATAGCTCGAAATGTGTCGGCGAGTCATCGAAAATTACCTCACTAGGATCGAGTCCTCTAAGAGATCACGCGGAGGATATTTAAATGATGTCGTATTCCAAACATAATGGCAATGTCCAAGCATTATATTGAAATAAAAATTTGATCGATATTCAAAATGAAAGAGTGTTTTATTTTCTTATCACTCAGGAAGTATTGCAATGCGAAAAAAATTGGTAATCACTTGGTGCCAGGTTCGGACTATATGGTGGATGCATTAAAACTGTCCAACCAAGCTTCCATAGTTTCTGGCAAGTCACTACAGACGTGTGTGGCCTAGCGATGTCTTGATGGAACATAACATCTGTTCACTGTTGTATTCAAAATTGGAAACATCCATTTCACCGATCTATTAATATAAACGATGTAATCTTTAGCTCTTCTACCAACGTCATGGAGTGTATTTACAAATTCCTAAATGCCTCAAAAATAAAACTTTAAATCGGAAAAATTGTAAATATAGATTGAACACTGATACCTGTTAATATTGGTTTATTTACTAACCCGTTGATTTGTTGTTGTTTACTGACAACTGTATTTCTTCTGGTGTTGTCTATCCTATGTAAAAATAAGTTCCGCTTATAAATTGTGAGAAAATAATTAACTGATGAAGTGACTACTGACAAGAGGCATAGAATACAAGATAAATATTTTTGAAGGAACCATATTTTTGACTGGAAGCTGGGTAAATGTCCAGGGGCGAGCCCAATAGTTCCTCATTAGTCCGGTCAAATAAGAAATTGAATGTTACATAAATTCCCATACAGCTAAAAATTGGTATGAATGTTCAGAATACTATTATAAATTACAATTAATTCGATTCGAGCAGCAACAGCTTTGGCTACATCGTCACAACGAGTCTTAGCTATTTTCAGGATACATTCTTTGAATGAAAGTGTAGTCACTTCAAAAATTGTACGTCGATACTGCAGGGCTTTTTATTCGCCAACTTTTCATTGAATTCATTGCCGCAAAATTAACAACACTGATTGAAATAGAAAGAAGATTCATTTTCGTGCTCACTTATATTTGATGAACCAACTTCTTCTTCTTTTCTCTTTAAACAATGCTACCCTTTCGAGAGAAATTTTTTCGACCCTGCACATGAATTTGTACAGATATTTGGTCTTCGGCGTACTCCGAAAACTCATCACCTCTTTCAACCCGTCCATCAATTGATGTCTGCATGCCACGATCAACACTAACAACTCCACTTTCAGTCAAAGGCTGACTACAAATAAAGCAGAATTGCGAAATTTTTTTAATAAACTGTCAACTGCACAAACTTAGTTACGAAATATAAGCGATAGCTACGAGTTTTCATTTCGAAGGAATGCTTCATAAGACTAACAGTATTTTGTTGAGTATGACGCCTTTAAAACGGAGCAGGTATACGAGCATCGCCACGTGACAATTGAATGGAAGACATGTTTCTCAAGGCCATACGACTAAAACAATCTAGGGACCGAGTTTTCGATGTTCATTTATATTCTTATTTCACAATTTGTAGGTTTACGTCACAGAGACTCATTTTTAATCGTGTAAAGGTTTATAAATGTATATTAAAGTAAATGCACGTGCATATTACGATGAAAATAATTTTTTCAATTCTTTGAATCGGCATATCACGAAAATGGTAAAACATTTTTTGTAGAGAATTGGATGCTCTACAATTTTTGTCTGAACTATTTTTGCTGTTTAACTCACCGTTTAGCTGGAAAACGCAAAAAATATTTAAGTACTAACATTTAAAAGGTACGCAACCAATAATACAAGTTGTCGATTTATAAGTTCACTATGATTCACCAAAACATATTTCTATGAGCCTTTGGTTGTTATTAAAAAAGACTTGAGAAGGATCAAAGGAAATCGAAGAGAAGGGGAAAAAGGTTTTATATTACAGATAATAGCCTGAATTAATTCTCCAGAACCTCTACAGATTTAAATCTGAATAAATCTCATGAAAACATTTAGAATCAAATTTTTAAAACATGTCCTAAATACATACATATAGACATATATATTATCATCACATGTGGTGGAAATTAACTAATAAAGAATCAAAAGATATATAAAATAATGATCAAATTATTTAGACATCACTTTATACATATATGTTTCGATTGGATGTTTAAGTATCACAAGTTCCATGACTAAAAAATGTTCAACATATAATTCAAAAAGACTTTTTTTATTTCCCTTTTTGAAAAATATGAAGCACATTCTCCATAGAAAGAATCTGATAAATTCGGGCCCAAATTTTTTCAGTAAGGAGTTATTTGAATAAACAAAATAATCATTAAAAATATATAAAAAAAATCTTTTTTTCACCAGATATTTCTGGAACAACTAACAAATTTTTGGATAAGCATGACCTATACGAAAATTAGGTTATATCACAGAGGAAGGAAAATAAAAAAAAGGCCTTTTTGAATTATATGTTGTAATTCTTTAACATCCAATCGAAACATATATATAAGGTGATATCTGAATAATTTGTTCATTATTTTACATTTCTTTCGATTCTTTATTAGTTTATTTCCACCACATGTGATTATAATATGTATTTCTATAAAGGGATACAGTGTATCTAGGACATGTTTTTAAAAAATTTTATTCTCAATGTTTTCATGAGATTTATTTCGATTAAAACCTGTAGAGTCTGAAGAATAAATTCCAGCTGTAATGTACAAATACTTCTTCAAAATAATTTCCAATATATATAAAAAGGTTTTATGTTTCGTTTTCAAGATTAAGGTTAGAATTTAGACCACAGAGTATTCCCCAACCTAGAGTATTTACTTGTTCTTGTCCGTAAAATGAAACAAATATTTAAGTCATAACAATTGAAAGGTACGCAACCCATAATACAAGTTTCGGGATTATAGGTTGTCTATAATTATCCAACATTGCCAAACAACCAAGTGGATGAATGTAATTTTTCCTTTCAATGTCATTGAGTATATTTTGAATCTGCACCGATTTCTCATTGAATCTGGTGTTTCCATTCAACAATTGCGGGCATGTATAATTCATCAGGCATCACACAGTTCGCTCGTGAAATCGGAGACGGAAAAATTCCACGTGTTCGCTACAACTTTCGAGTCGCGAATTGTATTTCGTCCGTGATCCCTTTGTGTCGCGAATGCAAAAACCGACTCGTAAACAGGCGAATTTAAACAGTCTGCAGAACCGAAAAGCGTGACCGCTGGTACCGTACCCGTCCTAAAGTCGTAATTCTAGCCGATTCGCGCACGTCACTGTTGAACTGGCCACGCGCCCTACCGCGCTGCGCTCCAGTGGGGTGCAACGGACCGGACGATAACTTCCATTCTGTTTTTGAAATATGAATGCGTTGACCGACGGTGGTCGGTAGTGTTTCCTTGACGAGCTCATTGCACTTCCGTTTGAATACGATTACTCGATGGAAATGGCCTGAGTGTTTTCACAATGGTTTCTATTCTTATCATCTATGCACCTAACTATCAGCTGATACGTTCTCGGTTTGATCAAGAAAACACATTTTTTTTAAATCAAATTTTACTTAATTCATCAGCATAGTCTCCTTAAAGGTCTCAGAGTTATAAACATAATCTGCCCTCAAAAGGAAGTGGATAATTTGCGTATATCTAATGATATACAGGTATGGAAAAGACAATCGGAAAGATACGAAATTCAAAGTTAATCAAAACGACGACCAGGGTATAGTCGAGCAGTGGAAGAATCAAAACCCCACCGCGATGCGATGACGAATAAACGATTTTTCTCTATCAATGGCAGTGAGGATGCTTCGATCGAAAGGCTCTGCAGTCTGCTCTCATTCGCACTTCAAACTTGAGATGCGTTAGACTCTATCGGTTGAAAATAAAGTAAATCGAAATGTTCAGTGTAGAAGAAAAAATTCAGATCATAAAATGGTACATTGGTGGTCAATCAATTCAAGAGTCAATAAATTCATTTATTGTTGCCATTGAAGATAGGCCGATTCCTTCAAGTTCGACTATTTCTGAAATAATTAAAAGATTCGAAAAATGTGGGTGTTTACGAACATGCAGGCATTGCAAGATTAATAAACCACCAAAAATCATTATATTAATTATTATATTTTGAAAAGGAATGGTTACCGATATTATAAGATTCAAACAAACAAGGAAATTTTTCTAGAAGACCATATCAAACGAATGGAATTTCGTGAAACTATCGGGTGTTTCTTTTAGAGTGATAGAACTTTCGATAGGGATAACTGTGATGTGACAGAAGGTAGAAGCCATGTTGTTTTGATATTTTTGTTCAGTAAGCATTGACAAATTATCATGGAAAGACTCACGCCGCAACAACGTTTATAAATTGTTGAATTTTTTTTTTCAAAATCAGTGTTCTATTCGCCAAACTTATAGAGCACTTCGTGAAATTTATGGTTTACATAATCATCATCAGAATAGCTTATTTCTCGAACTATCGATAGATTTCGGACAATATTTTCTCTACTCGATGCAACAACGACAACAAGACAAAGAACAGTACGTACAGAAGAAAATATAATATATTGGACTCTGTGCTTCCATCACATGAAAAATTTTGCGTAAATATCTTGGTCTACACCCATACAAAATCTAACTGGTTCAAGAACTAAAGCCACTTGACCATAATAAGCGTTGTTTATTTGCTGATTGGGCCCTAGAATAGCTTGAAGTTGATCCACTTTTTTTTCGTAAAATTGTGTTTAGTGATTAAGCCCATTTCTGGTTGAACGGTTATTTAAACAAGCAAAATTGCCGTATATGCAGTGAAAACAATCCTCAAGAAATTCTGCAGGTTCCAATGCATCCTGAAAAATGCACTGTATGGTGTGCTTTACACGCTGGAGGGAGGCATCATCGGTCCATATTTTTTTAAAACCGATGATGGGGCTAATGTTACAGTGAATGATGCTCGTTACAGATCGATGATCAATGATTAATTGTTCCAAAATTTGAATGGTATCGACCTAGAAGTGTTTTGGTTCCAACAAGATGGTGCTACACCTAATGCTGCTACCGTAAAAATTGATTTATTGAAAGAAAGATTTGGCGATAACATTATGTCGAGAAATGGTCCAATTAATTGGTCTCCAAGATCAATCGACATAACTCCACTGGATTATTTTCTTTGGGGTTATGTCAAGTCATTGATTTATGCTTTAAGAGGTCCAAAATTGGTCTGGTCGAATGCAATTCGTCAAAGCTAGTCGTGGTGGACATTTGATAGAAATTATTTTTTAAACATAAAGCCGAACTTGAAAGATTGGCCTATTTTCAAATGCCACAATACATGAATTTATTGTCGCTTGAATTGATTGACCACTAAAGTACCATTTTATGATCTGAATTCTTTCTTCTACACTGACCATTTCGATTTACTTCATTTTCAACCTATATGGTCTAACGCATCTCACGTTTGAAGTGCGACTGAGTCGGTGGTCCTGCAGAACCTTTCATTCGAAGTATCCCCACTTCCTACTGCCATTGAGAGAGAACAGTCATTTATTCATCATCGCATCGTGCTGAGATTTTGATTCTTCCACTGTTTCACTGGACCCTAGTCGTCGTCTTGATTAACATTGAATTTTGTATCTTTCCGACAGTCTTTTCTATATCTGCATGAAGGTAAACAAAAAAGCGATTTGCATATGTACCAATTTTTTCGGCAATCTTTTGCATCTTCACTTTACGGTGTGCCAAAACGATTTTGTGGATATTTCAGGTGAGACCTTTGTATCAGAAGCAACAGTAAAACAGAAAAAATTATTTCATCATTTTGAAATAATTCTGAGAGAACTATTATGTAAATAATCTGAAATGGAACTAAATAGAGTCAATCGCAACAATTGATACAGTCATAATAATATTCCAAGAGTTTCTTTTAAATTCCAGAGTCCAGATGTGGGTTACTTTCTATCATTATTCCTTGAACATTGAAGAATGGTGTATTCTACAGGAAGTGATAATAATTGCTCTAAATGAAAATCAGTTAGTAGCATCCGCTTGTCCCACCCCATCAATTTTAATTTATAGGCAGATTGACATACTTGTATATTATCTTATCTTCACATGATCTACTAAAAAATCTATACGTGCTTTGCACGCTTGTTCAACATTTCTGTTAGTTCTGTGTTATGTCAATTCAACATAATTTTTTGCAATTTCAAAACTGTTCTTCTAATGAATATCAAAGATAGTACGCGCTGGTAATGGTGTAAGGAATTCAATATTCTTCAAATTCATAACACTACAGGTTTATAATAAGTGTTTCTCACCAGTAGAGGATAAATAAATCAGGATGGGAATTCTGATTATTTCTAGATATTTCATATTGATGAGCCATGTTGTCTATAAATTATAATCATCATTCATCCTTAATAGCTCAAAACTCCTAATAAAGATTTAAACTCGGTAATGTACTACTCTGTCAAGAAAGTACCGGGAATTTTCAATTAAAACAACATTTTTACATTTAATCGTCAAAATTTATTGGGTCGCCTTCAAAATAGGCTCCATTTGCTCCAATACATCTACGCCAACGGCACTTCCAATTATCGAAACATTTTTTATAGGCGCTTTCCGGGATGGACTTTAGCTCTCGCGCCGAATTTTGTTTTATGGCTTCAATCGACTCAAAACGGGTGCCACGAAGGGGCAATTTTAGTTTTGGGAAGAGGAAAAAGTCGCAGGAAGCCAAATCCGGCGAATACGGTGGTTGCTGAAGCACGTTTGTTCAGTTTTTGGCGAGAAAGTCAGTCACAATCGTAGCTCGGTGAGAAGGCGCGTTATAGTCATGCAAAATCCATGAGTTGTTCGCCCACAAATTTGGCCGCTTCTTACGGATACGCTCACGCAAACGTTTCATAACGCCTAGGTAATACTCCTTGTTTGCCGTCTGACCCTCTGGAACGAATTAGTAGCGCACCACGCCACGGATATCGAAGAAAACAATGAGCATCACCTTCATTTTTGAGCGGCTTTGGCGTGGTTTTTTCGGTTTCGGCTCATTTTTTGCCACCCATTCCGATGATAGCTGGCTTGCTTGCATATCGTACTCGTAGACCCAGGTCTCATCACCAGTTATAATGCGTTCCATGAATGTAGAATCGGAATTACAGCGATCCAGCATGTCTGAAGCAACCTGTTCGCGATGACGTTTTTGAAGAAAATTCAGGTCTTTCGGTACGAGTCGTGCGGCCACCTTTCTCATGCCCAAAATATCAATCAAAATCGTACGTGCGGACTCGTGGGATATCTTAAGATCATGTGCTATCTCTCTCAAGCTGGCACGACGGTTTTCCAGCACCCTTTCCTTAATTTTATCGACGTTATCATCGATCGAAGCCGTCGATGGGCGACCACTTCACGACCGTCCTTGAAGGCTCTGTACCACTGATATGCACGAGTTTTCGATAGAGCATTATCACCAAAGGCCTTTTGCAACATTTTCAATACATCGGCACACGAAAATTCATTTGCAACACAAAACTTTAAACAAATTCTTTGCTCAACGTAATCACCCATAGTAAAAATCGGCACGCACTCTGACATCGACTGACTTAATCAGCTGTTGCAAACACACTAGTTGACAGATCCCGCTCAAGCTTGGCATAGTAATTAAGGAGAGTGGTACCAACCTAGGAAAAAAAATTTTACCTGCCTCATTGCCCCGCCAGATTTAAATCGATAATTCCCGGTACTTTCTTGACAGAATGTATGTACTGATATTTGAAGAAAGAAAAGGTGAACCGATCTTGGCAACGGGGTCTATGAGAGGGATACAAACTCATGCCGCTTAGTTTGCACTGTTTCACTTCTATAAAAAATTTCTTGTACAGGTTATTATCAAAATAATGAAAAATGTTCATCATTTTTATAGGTTAATGACTAACATTCAGTGCCGGATTATCCGTAAGGCAAACTAGGCACGTGCCTAGAGGCGCGTAGTTACAAGGGGCGCGCGAGCTCAGAATTTTTAATTAAGATGGCCATTTATGGCCGGTACAGGGGCGCCGACAAAGTTATTGCCTAGGGCGCTCTGGACCTTTAATCCGCCACTGCTAACATTTTCTGATAAAATATTAATTGCAGCTATAACAATGAGAAACTTATGAATAAAGCAAGGGTTTATAGGATTAATAATATTGTTAGACTTTAATGCTAACGACGGTTTTGAAAGGAAACATATTTTCAAATGAGTAGTTTGGCGATATAATGTTAACCTCAGTAGAAAACGTGAATAATTGGGTCTCTTTAAATACGTCTTTGGGTTTACAGTAATGCTTCCGCAACGATTCAAGCGCTAAAAGTGTTATTATCGAACAAATAGGGACGCAATTATTTGAAATAGTAGTAAAAATTTTATCAAAAGAATGACAGACCATAAGAAAAACCAAGGCGAACAATTGTACTATAGAGTGTAACTAGTTTCCAGAGAGTACATTTGAAAGAAATGAAGATATTCCTGCATCTCGTAAAAATACAGCGTTTATGTCTCATTTCAAAGAGAAACATTTTAGTAGATGGGCCATTATAAACACAAGTTTAGTTTTATATATTAAGTTTGCAAAATTCCATTTCTGTCTCCGATTTTATTACGGTTTATTACATTTAGTTCGGAACAAGATTTTCCGCAGAAAAATAACGCATATTTTCCGTTATCTAGAACACTGGAGTGTCCTTAATATTTCAGTTCAAAAACAGAAGTTAGGTAGCGTGATATACAACTTCTAAATGTCACTACGGAAAAGAGATTAGAGTTAAAATCTTGAGGTACATCATATACTTCATCCCCCCTGGTTTTATCTTCCCTACTCCCATAAAAATAGACGGTTTGCTCAACTGGATAACTTTTATCGTTCAAATTCGAACGAATCTGGAATATATACCAAGAACTTCAGGTCTTAGTTGAATTATAAACATAATTGGAATGAAGTAAAAGCCCTCTGGGTGCAATACAAGCTATATTTATTTACGCTACGTTATTTCTAGCAGTAGTTTCTGTGAAAACATCGGAGTTCTCTTGATTCTGGAGCACGTATTGTTTTATAAATGGACGATACCAAAGTTTCCACCACCTATTTCAGTCTAAAAATAAAAATATTAAGGTGAATCAGGTCTCACTGGTAGCGTATGATATCAATGAGAACTTCTTTCCAAGTTCATATAAACATACTCTAATAGAAAGAGAGGTATAGGTTTCCGATGCAATTTTGGTAGTCCCTTTTTATCATATTTTATCGTCGATATCAGATTTATATCTTTTAGGAAATAAGTTACATTCTGTACGTTCTCATGAGATAATTTTTGTTTTAGATCTCTTTATTCGTCATTTCGTGAGAAATTGAGGCATTCCTCTGTTTTATGTGTTTGACAGTGTATACACAAAGCAGGATTTTATTTCTCGATTATGTGTTTGTGGGTAAATCATGATCTATGCGCAATATGGTCATACGTATTGTTGTGGTTTTTGGTAGATCAGTAAGGAGCCACAGACTGTCATGTCCAGAGATTACGAAAAATAGAATTCATCAGCAGTCTGTGATTGAGTAGAAGACTTCAAAGTCGATTCGAAGGGTATTTGGTTAGCAATATCACACATGATCTATGCGTAATATGGTCATAAGTATTGTTGTGGTTTTTGGTAGATCAGTAAGGAGCCACAGACTGTCATGTCCAGAGATTACGAAAAATAGAATTCATCAGCAGTCTGTGATCGAGTAGAAGACTTCAAAGTCGATTCGAAGGGTATTTGGTTAGCAATATCACCTCTCGACATAAAATTCTCGACAGTTGTTCGGGTTAGTTTGGTTGCTCGACAACGAAATCATAGAATAAACTGAAAATCCAGTTCAGAAGTATCGATTGTATTGTGTAAACCATAATACTATGGTTTAGAATATCAACAAAATAGGTTAGTTTAGAAGGTTGAAGTGACAGTTTGTGAATGTACATGTTTATGTTGGGTTATTATTATTATTAATTTAGTTATATTGAAATAAATAGTTGAGAAATGCGTTGAAAAAATGTGCACTGTTCTTTAAAATTCGCTTTGTAATATAATTTCAAATAAATATTATATATTATAAATAATTTGCATGGATGCAAATGTAACTTTAACCGAAAATCTTTCATTTTCTCGACATACACCTTGTAAAATTCCTAGACCCTCAGTTAATTGAGGGAAATGAATAATTTCATACACATAAAGTGCGTATTAGCCCTATTGTACTCTATAGAAAATTACCTCCCAAGTAAATAGATTCGATATAACATGATCAAACGTACATACCAGAAATATTCACGCAACATATTCACGAATTCGACATAAAAATGCATGTTGGTATTTAGTTTGCAGATAAAAACCGATTGCGTGTTGTATTTCAATGAAAATTGTAATAATAAAGCTGATAGTGTGCACCATATGAAGCAATAAATTCAGAGATACATAAAAGTGATTGGTTACAGAATTCGTAAAGTAAAAAAACCTTATTCGATAACTGAAAAAAATGGGATTGACGCTAACATGCAAAATTTTAAATTTAATAATTTTCTGATGATTGAACTCGTTGCAATGAACTGATGTAACGGGTGTATTTTTTAGAGTGATAGAATTTTAAATTGAAATAAAACACATTTAAATTGAGATTGAAGCCAAATTTTTTTTTATTTGAAAGATGATTTTATGACATTTATGTTTTAAAAATTATTTCCGGCATATGTCCATCACAACTAGCCTTGAGGAACCGCATTCGAGCAGACCAATTTTGGACCACTTTTTCGGGTATTTCAGGCCTTATTTCATCAATAACACGAGTTATGTTGGCTAACAAAACGTTTATTGTTTCTGGTTTATCAGCATAAACTAATGACTTGACATAACCGAAAGAAAATGATCCAGTGGAGTCATGTCGCATGATCTTGAAGGCCAATTAATTGGACCATTTCTCGAAATAATGTTATCGCCAAATCTTTCTTTCAATAAATCAATTGTTACGGTAGCATCATGAGGTGAAGAACCATCTCTTTGGAACCAAAACAGTTCTGGGTAGATAGAATTCAAATTTTGAAAAAAATAATTATTTAGCATCGATCTGTAACGAGCACCATTCACTCTGATATATATATATATATATATATATATATATATATATATATATATATATATGAACCGATAATGCATCCAGCGTGTAAAGCACCCTATAGAGTGCATTTTTCAGGATGCAATGGAACCTGCAGAACTTCTTGAGGATTATTTTCACTCCATATACGACAATTTTGCTTGTTTACATAGCTGTTCAACCAGAAATGAGCTTCATCACTAAACACAATTCTACGATAAAAAAGTGGATCGACCTCAAGCTGTTCTAGGGCCCAATCGGCAAACAAACGACGCTTATTATGGTCAAGTGGCTTTAGTTCTTGAACCAGTTGGATCTTGTATGGGTGAAGACCAAGATCTTTACGCAAAAATTTTCATGTGGTGGATGCACAGAGTCCAACTTGTTGTGAACGTCGACGAATAGATAAATCTGGATCATCATTAACACTATGACTTACAGCAGCGATATTTTCGTCTGTACGTACAGTTCTTTGTATTGTTGTTGTTGTTGTATCGAGTAGAGAAAATATTGTCGGAAATCTATCGTTAGTTTGACGAATAAGCTGCTCTGATGGACGATTATGTAAACCATAAATTTCAGGAAGTGCTCTATAAGTTTGGCGAATAGAACACTGATTTTGAAAATAAATTTCAACAATTTGTGAACGTTGTTGCGGCGTGAGTCTTTCCATGATAATTTGTCAATGCTCAGAAATGAACGTCAAGTAGGAAACGGGCAATAGGGGAAGTGGAGTGAATTATCCAAAAATTATAGAAAAATATCTTCATGAACAGATCACCTTTTGGTTTGAGTTTTGGTTGTTCACCCCCATGAAGGTGGCATCAACCCCCAACATTTTTTGAATGCGGAAGAGATGTCGAGTGTTGCTTAGTTTGAAAATTATTTATGTTCTGTACACAACCCAGTTAAAATTTTCAAAATTGGTTCTCTATTAACGACATACTGTAATTTGAACTTACCGTAAAAAGGTAATGTTGAACAGACAGATGAACCGCCCAAACTCCTGAAACCGAGAGTTTTGAAGAATCCAAATAAAATTTTCAAGTTCTGTCTTAGGGAGAAAGAATTCCTATGACGGCATTGTTCCGAAAAAACAATTGAAGGTGGCAACAACCCCTAACATTTTTTGAATAGGGAGGAGATGTTGGATGGGGTTTAGTTGAGAAGTTTCTTCTGTGCTCTAAACATCGAGTTGAAATTTTCAAATTTGTTTATTTAATGGCAGAAAAATTTGAGTTTTTGAATGTTTTCACTTTAAAAACATTCGATTTTCTTATCGTTCGTGATGGGAAAATGTGTGCAACGCATTCATTACAACGTATACTATTTTTTTGAAGATCTTTTCTCAAATGTGTTTCAGTCCCTCGTTTCTGCATCATAATTGGCATTGAAAATTACGTAGGCGAAAATGGTCAGTGGCCAGCAAGATCACCTGATCCAAAGCCATAAATTTTTTTTGTGGGCACATTTGAAGTCCAAAGTCTATGCAACTCCACCTGAAAATCAAGCAGAACTGCGACAAAGAATCATGACGGAATGCCAATTACTGACACCAGACTGTTTCGAAAATGTTAGAGAAGGATTTGAAAGTAGACTTTATCATTGTATGGATGTTGGTGATGGTCATTTTGATTCACAAAATGTTGTGGGTTGAAGCCACCTTAATAGGGGTAGTTTTTTTGGTTTTCATGATGAAAATTCGTCCTCCTCAAAACAGAAGTTGACCTGTTCTTTTAAAATCTTCGAAAATTTTTCGTTTCTGATGGAATAAAATTTTCGTTGGGGCACTATATAATTCCTTTTTGAATGTTTGGGTAGTATTATATCGGGTGTTTTTTTAGAGTTGTAGAACTTTTAATTGAATAAAACACGTTTAAATTAAGATTGAAGCCAAATTTATTTTATTTCAAAGATAATTTTATGTCATTTATGTTTTAAAAATAATTTCCGGCATATGTCCACCACGACTAGCTCTGAGGAACCGCATTCGACCAGATCAATTTTGGACCACTTTTTCGAGTAATTCAGGCCTTATTTCATCAATAACACGAGTTATGTTGGCTTTCTTTCCATAAATCAATTGTTACAGTAGCAGCATGCGGTGTAGCGCCATCTTGTTGGAACCAAAACACTTCTGGGTTGATACCATTCAAATTTTGAAACAAATAATCAATTATTGTCGATCTATAACGAGCATTCACTGTAACATTAGCTCCAGCATCGTTTTTAAAGAAATATGGATGGATGATGCCTCCAGCGTGTAAAGCATCCCATACAGTAGTGCTTTTTTCAGGATGCAATAGAACCTGCATAACTACTTGAGAATTGTTTTCACTTCATATTCGGCAATTTTGCTTGTTTACATAGCCGTTCAACCAGAAATGAGCTTCATCACTAAACACAATTTTACGATAAAAAAGTGGATCAACTTCAAGCTGTTCTAGGGCCCAATCAGCAAACAAACGACGCTATGGTCAAGTGGCTTTAGTTCTTGAACCAGTTGGATCTTGTATGGGTGTAAACCAAGATCTTCACGCAAAATTTTCCATGTAGTGGATGCACAGAGTCCAACTTGTTGTGAACGTCGACGAATAGACAAATCTAGATCATCATTAACAGTATGACTTACACTGATTTTGAAAATAAATTTCAACAATTTGTGAACGTTGTTGCGGCGTGAGTCTTTCCATGATAATTTGTCAATGCTCAGAAATGAACGTCAAGTAGGAAACGAGCAATAGGCGAAGTGGAGTGAATTATCCAAAAATTATAGAAAAATATCATCATGAACTTATTTATACTCCTAATATTCAAAAATTTAATTCATTCAGTGCTATATTTTGAAAAAGGACCGAATTAATTAGTACTGCCATAAATTCTCACATGTACTATTCTTACATTGGATATAATAAACCAAAAAATGTAGATAAGCCTAATTCGCTTAAAACATCGCACAACAAAAGGACTCAGATAAAACAAACTCTTTTATCAATTATTTATACGGGATAAATTTACTGTGCAAGCTTGAGGTCATTCGAGTGTTTAATTCTGACCACCAGGGACTAATTATTCCTACCTATCACCCTGACAGTTTCGGCCAAATCCCCAGACCGCAACAGCTGAACCCGAACACACAAAACCGTATTTTTCTCGGGAAAAAAAACGATAAAATATAATCTAGATTAGCCGCAAAAAGTGGGCAGCCTGCTTTAGCATCGCAAACGCGAAAAATGTACGGAACGGCCGAGTGTGGTCATGCAAAAGAGACTAAATAATTTTTCTCGTAGGTACATTGAAAAGAGAAAATAACTGTGAAAGGAAAAACATGTCAGATGCAAATAATGTCAGGAAAATGACATGACACAGGCGAACGAACGGTCGACGCGCATGAATACCCGTGAAAATATTCAAAGGAATCTGTGTAGAAGCGGAGAAAGAATGGAATGTTCTCAGACACGCAACGTGAGGAATTTGAATGGAAAATCTGCTTTCTAGCCCTGACAAGAAACTAATGTCTGTAAACTCCGTGAAAAGTTCGGAAAAATCTGTTCTAATGAAGTTTCTTTGGAGGAAACACAAGGTTGAATATTCACCATGCTTCAGGCGTTAACGCTAGGTTTCATAAGGTCTCGGATCACTGGATCAACAGATGCTTTTGTCAAATTTGACAAACGGATCAATGAATCTGAGTTTCATAAAACAAGTTCAGGTAGATGATCACGTGGATCAGTTGATCCGAAAAAACAATCTGATAACGGCGCTTTTTCTGAATTTGACAGCTACACCAGAGAAACACCAAGAAGAAAAATAAAAATGTATATATTTCTATGGTAGCGTTGTTAATGTAGAATTAGAACTTAGAAATGGATTGTTATGGTTTATATGCTTGTTATACCATACTACTACGAACTACGTTATTAGTTTTACTTCTGTGTGTGCAAAATGGAAGGTGGGAGATTTTAACTGATACCATTTTAACGATTCTGCATACTGATGATTTTGTAATGTTGATATGATCTCTTATCGTCACTGGTAAACCACCAGTTGCATAAAATCGTAGAAAAACTAATAATTTCAATCTCGCACTGATCGATTTATTCCTTTTACTGCGTTGTTCAATTTCTGGTCCAATTTCATGTAATAATTCCATCGTGACATTTTTTTGTAACCAATATGTATTTTAAATCAAGATATTCTGCAAAAGGTGCACTTCTGTCTGTGATAATTCGGGGTCTTCGAATTTCGCTTGAATCTTCTGATGATGAAGATGAACTGATTCCGAAAAGAATTTTACATATTTAACGAAGAATACGAAGATCTTGATTCATCAAAATCGACAAATCAACTGGATCTGTGCTTTAGCAGCGATTGTAGCTTAAAATGTTTTGTGAAACCCAATTTATACTTGATCAATAAAGGTTAATCAACACATACCGTGTGGTCCAACGAAAACTTAACACCTCGATTTTCCGGCTACAAAATGAAAATGTGGAAAATCGCTCGGACACGTCAATTTCTGATCCAACGTGGAACAACTTTTTCGCTCTCCACATCCCCGTAACTGCAACCCCCTAAAGGGGGTGAGTACGACCCCTTGATTTTGAATAGGGATGAGGGGTGTTGCAATAACTTATTTTAAAGATCTTTTCGAATTCTATCTGATCCTGAAATTTCGCTTCAACATTTCCATCGATAACGAAATGACAGGTAAAAAAGTGGAAGAGTACTTACTTTTGTGATTAGTTTATTAAATGCTGGAAATAGGCACCATTCACTTCCATGCAGTAATGTAAATTTTGCTGAAAACGTTCACATACGTTACTCAAGATTTCTGGTGTAATTTGACGGCATTCATTAATGATTCGAGTTAGCAAATCATCCAGTGACTAGGGGTAGCGTAAATTTTGGATTTCTGGTGACCCCATAGAAAAAACTCCAGTGGACCCAGATCAGATGATCTGGGTGGCCACTCAATATGTCCCTTTCTTCCAATTCAGGCGTGAGGAAAATTTTTATCTAATAACTGACGCACCGGTTGAACGAAATGAGGTGGTGCGCCATCTTGTTGGAAAATGATCGTTTGATGGTCTTATGCATTCTCCAATACCTGCACGAGGACTGGATAAATAGCGTTCTCCAATAGATAGAAATAAATTTGGTTCTGTTCGAAAATACTTTCATAAGAGTAAGTCAAGTATGCGTTTCTGCATGAACTGAATGAACCCATTTCAACATAAATCTATATGTTTTAGTGTGCAGGGCGAATATAAGTACGTTGCAGATTTGTTAATGTTGTATATTACAGAGAAGTTTCCAGAAATCAAATTGACCAAATCGGGCTACTTTTTGTTCGAAATGTTTATACGGATGTTTGTCGAAATGTCCCGACTTATGAAAATATGTATTAAAATAGCTTTTACTCTTAATTAGATATATACGGTACAAATCAGCCTAACAGGTATATTAAACAAAATTTTTTTTCCTCAAAATCGGAATCACGGAATGACTGTGTCAGACTTGAGCATGAGGTGAGATATCTGAATTCGAAACATGGGATAAAATCGAATATATTTGAAATAATTATCAGTATCACTGCTTGGCAGAATCTGACTTGAAGATGAATAAAGTTTTCTGCCTTCGTTACGTTACAAACAATCGGAAATAATGCTCTTTTCGAAAATAGTTTCACAAGAGTAAGTCAAGTATGCGTTTCTGCATGAACTGAATGAACCCATTTTAACATAAATCTATATGTTTTGCTGTGCAGGGCGAATATAGGTACATTGCAGATTTCATAATGTTCCATATTACAGTAAGATCACCGGTATAAAAAAGGACCTATTATGTGATTTCCATAAATACCCGCCCAAACATTCAATTTTTGGGGACGATGAGCACCTCACGAATTAATCTTGGATTTTCATCTGACCAATACAGACAATTATACCGATTTACAATGCCGTTAAGGTAAAATGGGCACTAGTCCGTTTATCCTTTCACTGACCACTTCACAGAACTGGAGTCGGCGATCGGGATCATCCTCATTCAGTTCCTGAACCAATCGTATCTTATAAGGATGGGATTTTTATTGTTTCAGGATTCTCATGATTGTTGTGCGTGAAACATCAGATATATCGGACAATTTCCTAGTACTCAAAGTCGGATCAATTGCGACATGACCTAAAACAACCACATCCCTGGCTTTGTCTCTTTCATGCATCCTCTTTTTGTTTCCGACTGAACCAGTAGCGTCAAATTGGGCAACCAGAACTGAGATCTTACACGTAGGTAATAAAAGCAGAATAATAGACCTTTTCGAAGGTTTGGAAATTTATTTAGCACATGGAAGGAAGCTACCAATCACTTATAAACAACTTGAATTTAATTTATCACCATTGCTTTTATCTGTGAAAGATAACGACCGAACCAACATCTTATTTTTGATAAAATGTATCTCTACTGGTTTATTTTTCCATTTTGAAGTGTCATCATCTACTTTTCAGTATCTATCATTTCGCTAAAGTTTAAACAACATAGTTTTTGTGTACCCTGAAAATGTCAACCTCTATATCGAATAATGTGTTTCTGCGTAGAGCTTCATTTCATTGTTTCAGTATGAAGAAAAAGGCTGTCGAAAGTCATCGTATTTTTAGTGGATGTTATGCTATAGCTGAACGAATGTGTCGGAAGTGGTTTGTCCGATTGAAAAGTGGCAATTTTGATAAAGAAGACGAAGAACGACTCGAAATGCCACCACAGTTTAAGGATGAAAAATTAGATGTAAGGCTCGATGATGATCTATCACAAACGCAAGAGGAACTCGCTAAAACACTTGGAGTAACTCAACCAGCCATTTGCCATCGTTCAAAAGAAATGTAAAAGATCCGGAATTTGGGTGCCCGGCTGAAGCCGAGGGATGTCGAAATAGGAAATCGAAGTTGGCATTCATTGGGTTACTGTTCCCACTCATAAATGTCAAGGTTCAACCTTTCTGATAAACGCATAACTTTGAAAAAATATTCATTAGTTTCTCAATTATAGCAGATCGAAACTGCAAATTTTAAATGGCACACACTTCTGAAGATAGGTTGAATTCTTCCTCAAACCGTAACACAAGAGTTGAATAAAAGTGTTTCTGAAGACAATGTCTTCAATACACAATGTGATGGTGAACGCACTTCCATTTGTGTAAGTGAAAATTTCATGAATATGTTGCTGGATCGAGTATGCAATTGTCGTGTATTTGAAGTGGTTACAAAATCGATAACAGAACACATAACGGAAAAACACAATGAGCATAAAGTGAATATGAATAATTTCAATGCTGAAAAGGAAATCTTGCGCGATACGCATCAGTTGAAATAAAGAATATTCGATGGAATGGAACACGAGGGCAGGAAAAATAATGTATGTATGTTCAATTCCAAAAGGCAACCCACAGAGAATATAGGAGAGAAAGTTACGAAAGCATTCAGTTCTATCGGGTGTTTTTTTTAGAGTGATAGAACTTTCGACAGGGAAAACTGTGATTTGACAGAAGGTAGAAGCCATGATGTTTTGACATTTCTGTTCAGTAAGCATTGACAAATTATCATGGAAAGACTCACGCCGCAACAATGTTTACAAATTGTTGAAATTTATAAACAAAATCAGTGTTCTATTCCCCAAACTTATAGAGCACTTCGTGAAATTTATGGTTAACACAATCGTCCATCAAAGCAGCTTATTCTTCGAACTATCGATAGATTTCGGAAAACATTTTCTCTAATCGATGCAACAACAACAAGACAAAGAACTGTGCGCACAAAAAAATATATCCCTGCTGTTAATCATAGTGTTAATGATGATACAGATTTGTCTATTCGTCGACGTTCACAACAAGTTGGACTCTGTGCATCCTCCACATGGAAAATTTTGCATGAAGATCTTGATCTACACCCATACAAGATCCAACTAGTTCAAGAACTAAAGCCACTTGACCACAATGAGCGTCGTTTGTTTGCAGATTGGGCCCTAGAACAGCTTGAAGTTGATCCATTTTTTTATCGTAAAATTGTGTTTTGTGATGAAGCTCATTTCTGATTGAACGGCTATGTAAACAAGCAAAATTGCCGTATATGGAGTGAAAATAATCCTCAAGAAATTCTGCAGGTTCCATTGCATCCTGAAAAATGTACTGTATGGTGTGCTTTACACGCTGGAGGCATTATCGGTCCATATTTCTTTAAAAACGATGCTGGAGCTAATGTTACAGTGAATGCTCGTTATAGATCGACAATAATTGATTATTTGTTTCAAAATTTGAATGGTATCAACCCAGAAGTGTTTTGGTTCCAACAAGATGGCGCTACACCTCATGCTGCTACCGTAACAATTGATTAATTGAAAGAAAGCCAACATAACTCATGTTATTGATGAAATAAAGCCTGAATTACTCGAGAAAGTGGTCCAAAATTGGTCTGGTAGAATGCGGTTCCTCAGAGCTAGTCGTGGTGGACATATGCCGGAAATTATTTTTAAAACATAAATGACATAAAATTATCTTTGAAATAAAATAAATTTGGCTTCAATCTTTATTTAAACGTGTTTTATTCAATTTAAAGTTCTATAACTATAAAAAACACCCGATATAATACTACCCAAACACTCGAATAGGAAATATATAGTGTCCCAAGAAAAATTTTATTCCCAAGAACTCAGAAACGAAAAATTTTCGAAGATTTTAAAAGAACAGGTCAACTTCTGTTTTGAGGAGGACGGATTTTCATCATGAAAACCGAAAAAGTTACTCCCATTAAGGTGGCTTCAACTCACAACATTTTGTGAAGCAAAATGACCATCACCAACATCCATACAATGATAAAGTCTACTTTCAAATCCTTCTCTAACATTTTCGAAACAGTCTGGTGTCAGTAATTGGCATTCCGTCATGATTCTTTGTCGCAGTTCTGCTTGTTTTTCAGGTGGAGTTGCATAGACTTTGGACTTCAAATGTGCCCACAAAAAATTTATGGCTTTAGATCGGGTGATCTTGCTGGCCACTGACCACTGACCATTTTCGACCACCTAAGTTTCAAACCCAATTAAGATGCAGAAACGAGAGACTGAAATACATTTGAGGAAAAATCTTCAAAAAAATAGTATACAGATAGAACGATAAGAAAATCGAATGTTTTTAAAGTAGAAATATGCAAAAACTCAAATTGTTCTGCCATTAAATAAACAAATTTGAAAGTTTCAACTGCAATGTTTAGAGCACAGAAAAAACTTCTCAACTAAACCACATCTAACATCTCCTCCCTATTAAAAAAAATGTTAGGGGTTGTTGCCACCTTCAAGTGTTTTTTCGGAACAAGGTCGTCATAGGAATTCTTTCTCCCTAAAACAGAACTTGAAAATTATTTTTGGATTCTTCAAAACTCTCAGGTTCAGGAGTTTGGGCTGTTCATCTGTCTATTCACCCTCACATTTTTACGGTAAGTTCAAATTGCATTCTATATCGTGAATAGAGAACCAATTTTGAAAATTTTAACTGGGTTGTGTACAGAACATAAATAATTTTCAAACTAACCAACACTCGACATCTCTTCCGCATTCAAAAAATGTTGGGGGTTGATGCCACCTTCATGGGGGTGATTTTTTCGGAACAAACTTCGTCCCCCTAGAAACTGTTTTTTAAAATCTTCGAAAATTCTTCGTTTCTGATGTCTGGAGAGGTCAAGTCTTCGTTGGGACACCCTGTTTATAAGAACCTATGTAAGTTTTCACTCAGTATTAGTTCAAATAGAGAACATGATTAAGCCACAGTGTGGCGAAACAATTGAAGTTCAACGATAACAAGTTTGTGGAGATTGAATTTTATTGATTACTAGTTTAAAATTATCGTGTTCAAACAAGAGTACCAATATAACGCGAAAATGATTTTTACATCGTATTTTCTAATCAAGGTCACTGTCAAGTTTTGTCAAAAAAAGTTACCACTTAATTTCGTCATCGGAAATTAGTCACTACAACAGAAAGTGGAGTTATACATAAAAAAAATATTTCTCGTCCAAAGTGTGTCGATTTTGATAACAATTATACATATAGACGTAAAGCCGGCTTCATCAGTGAAAAGAATATTAGAAGTAAAATGCGTAGGTTCAGCAATCGTCGTTAAAACCCATTGACAGAATGTTCTCCTGGCTTGATCAGGAAAATTGAGAGCTTGCACGCATTGAATATGGAATGGATAGAGAAGTTGTTGATCCATAGTTTTCCAGACAAGGGGCACTTATTTCTACTTCCGCTGAAGTTCTTCTTACACTTGTAACAATATTTAAAATTTGCTCTTCAACTTCTGGAAGTCCAGTATCATGAGCTTTTTTTTCAAGGAACCAGTTTCCCTCAATCGTCTAAAAACTTGATTGTACTATATATCACATGAGAAGGAAGCTGACGATCGGAATAAGCCGTACGTATAAACGCGACATGCTTCAGGACCACTACCATATTACTCATTTCAATATTAGAATAAGGCTTTTCAAATTGAGGAATAATAACTTTTTCTTAACAACAAAATGAAAGAAAGTAAACAACTCGAATCGGATGCAAAATACTCAATAAAGTACTTAAATCTCATATGAAAACCAAACGTTTGATGCCAAATGTGATTTTTTTTTACTGAACCGACTGAAAAACATTTTAATTGTTAGTTCAGTAAACAAGACATCTGAAAGATGAAAATAAATCGAATATCGTATTTGGTTACGCTAGTAGTTAATTAGTAAACCGAAAATCGCTTATATCTCCAGCTTATTTGGGGACCCATATTTATATAAAATTTTTTACTTATTTTGAGGTCTATAATCAGCTCCCAAAGTATTGTTCTTTAAAATCCGGTATATGTTAGAAAATGTTTTATTCGCTCATTTTTATACACGACAAGGCTGCGTCGAGTTCAATTAACGTCAAAATGTTCATGTCCAAGTATTGTCCTGCTTTGTGGTTTTAATGTCACAATTGAGATTTAAATAATGAATTGGCTTTTGTCACATCGTTACACCAGTTCACCTGCCCAGCGAACGTGGCGACAGAATATAATAAACATGGGGGTAATAATCTGATTTCCACATCCGTTATAAGTACTTCCTTTTATCCTTCATTATTTCGTTTTACAGACACCCCACCCGCATAAATATCGGTTCATTTTGAACGAATGATGGTAGTTGTCAGACGTCGCATTTTAAAGGTATAAAAAAACATTATAGACCGGTCAAACAAGCCACTGAAGGTTACAAAAATTCCCATAGAGCTAAACATTGGTATGAATGTGCAGAAGGCTATTTTAAATTAATTGTGAAAAGTGAGTTTAGAGCAAAATAAGTTCAGACAAAAATTTTAAATCATTCAATTCTCCACAAAAATTTCTTCCACACTTGTTTCGTACCACGGATAGTTTACCGCAGTATTTTGCATATTATTTCAGTATTTTCAAATAACAAGCAATTGCAATTTAATTAATCTCGATGATTAATTTCGGTGGATTTAGCGGACTATATTTTGACGTATTTTAGCGAAGAGTTTGACTTCAAGGACACTTGTATGTAGTTATCTCGATGATGAACTAGCTTTGTTTAATCATTAAGATAAACTAACAAAAATAATGAGATCGATGCTAGTAGAATAAGAATAGAATCAGTTTACAATTCTGAATGCTGGGACGTCGAAATAAACAGACATAAATAGATACAAATGCTCTAAAAGACTTTCCATGTTTTCTAAGGCCATATATAATCATTTGAAAACAAATAAACTGAAGTGTCGAATAACACTTCAGTTCGTATGGCCCAGCTGAGAAACTGCTTGATGGAAAGATCAACATGAAAAACCTAAGTATCGAAGACAAAATTAATGAATTATGTTTAGTGTAGACAGAGCCGTCCGTCTCTAATGAGACGAAATAACACTTTTTCTGTAAATATCATCATTTCCGTGTGATGGCGATTCATATAACTGAAGAAATTATTTTCTTCGTGATATGCAGGTTTCAACACCACCTATGAGGTAGTGTGCTTGGCGCTTTTTTACGTGGTTTTCCTGGTAGGCCTATTCTATGATCTATTGTGATCTTATTGAATTTAAAAGTATTCTATGAAACACAAATAGGGTTTCGAAAATGATAAAACCTGTGTGAATTATGCAGTTTATTAATAACAAAATAATAAGGAAAAATTCGTCGTTGGATTCATAATTATTATCGAATGGAGCTTCTAATGTAAGGTCTTCATTTTCTTCACCTTCTTCTTCCTCCGGGATACAAATATTCTGTTCTAGAAGTGATGCATCATATGTCTCATCACTTATATCATAACAATCCTCATCTAGTATCGATTCAACATTGCAGTACGATTGGCCTTGAGAATTGATACATGCTAACGAGCAAAACACTTCAGTCTTCTTGCAACCTCATTTAGCATTGCACCCTTTTTTGCAATTGCAAAAGATCATGATTTGATTGTCGGATCAATAATTTCTCCCTTTGCGGCAGTCATTGAAGACAACTTCATCTTAATCGACGGTAATGCTCGTCCACACCGGGCAAGAATTATTAATGACCACAAAGAAAAGCATGGCATTAACCGAATGGCCCGCTGTCGCTCCAGACCAAAATTGTATTGAACATGTCTGGTCTGCAATGTCACAGCAATTATTAGATATTAAACAGTGATTTCAAGCTGCTTCTAACAGATGGAACCTTTTTTAAGCATGCAGACTTCACTAGGTTAGAATCTTCATTTTGTTCATTTTTCTACCATGTGGTCGCTGTAAAGCAGTCTTGCTTACTGTTGCTATTTCAGGCTGGTTAACTGTATATAGACACTCAACTCAGTACAAAATTACTTTTTTATTTATTTTTATATATTACTATATTAGGGGCATTCAATGTATTCCCGATATAGGTATGAAAGAAAACTCAATAAATAAAATTTAATTTCGACAAACTTTTTATTGTTGAATGATCATTGTTTCGCCACACTGTGGCTCAATCATATTCTACATTTGAACTGCTACTGTGTGAAAGCTTACATTGGTTCTTATATATCTATTGACAGATATTGCAGCAAGTGGGACTACAAGTAGAATGGTATTTATTAGGGTATTCTCAATTAAGTGGAGAGATAACGTCGATGGTAATAAAAGTTATTTGAATCACTTCAAATAAACTGATTTAATTCTCCTAAACGAACAAACCGACACAGACAAGTCACCTTTATTGAATATCTTCATGTAATTTGGGAAAACCAACCACTACCCCAAAAACTTTCATTCCTTCCACGTCATCTCTCCACTTAATTGAGAATACCCTGATAAATATCATGCCACATGTAGTCCCACTTCCTTTAATACTTATCAATACATATATGAGAATCAATGTGAGCTTTCACACAGTAGCAGTTCAAATGTAGAATATGATTAAGCCACAGTGTGGCGAAACAATTGTCATTCAACAATAAAAAGCATGTGAAAATTAAATTTTATTTATTACTAGTTGAAAATGAATTTCCATCAAGTAAAGACCGAATCCATCAAATATAGTTTATCTCTCTAATCACAGAAAATTCAGCCGAATATTTTATACGTTCAGTATCTTCTTTTTGGACTTTCTGCGATGGTTTACCTTAATAAAAAATAATGTCAGTAGAGATATTCTGATTTCTGGCCCATCAGAATTGGATAAATAAAACAACATTTTTTTTATACCGTTATTGACTCTGCAGTTCAATTGTACAGCAACTTCACTTTCCATTTTAACTGACTTTTTCATTTTCAGGTGCAATTTCGATCGCAACGTGTGTGAAAATAAACGATCTACATGTGCCGCAAGTGATCAAACATCGGACTTCAGTTGTGTTGGACTGTGATTTTAGCGTTGAGGACTCAGATCAAGATCTTGTAGTTAAATGGTACTTGAATAGAAATAATAGAACTTTAGTATATCAGTGGATTCCAGGTAAGAAAGACTATGGTCAGCACCATAAGTTCAGTATATTTTCACCCCACAAACTGAGATTTCGAAGGCATAATTTTATTATGGAATATATTTTATATTATTATATTTTATAGAATAGGCTTCATTTAAACTAAGAGAAATAAGTAGTATTTCTATGATAAGTGAGTTATTCAGATGGCAAAAGTTTTCTATTCAGATTTTTTTTGGAATAATCTCTAATGGGAATTATGCAAATTATAAACTTGAGTCTACTTAGTGAAAGCTTCAAATACTGAATTTTTTCAGCCGATACTATTTGGTAGTTGATCATAATTAAAACAAATTGTAGAAATTACTATGTTTTACTACCAATATATTTTTATTGGTAGTAAAACATAGTAATTTCTACAAACCTCTGTACCACTATTAGGTGTTAGAATCTATTGAAATATTCAAAATATTTATCACTTTTGTTCAAATACCTCTGTACCACTGTTAAGTCTTCAGTTGTCTGATGATGGGACAGTTCATTTCCCGAAACTCGAGTCACAAGTGTGTGAAATATATTTTTATTGGTAGTAAAACATAGTAATTTCTACAATTTGTTTTAATTGAAAGCTTCAATATAGAATTGAAAATTGATATCAGAAAGCTGAAACTTTATTTATCGAAAATGTGTATAATTGATATAAAACTGATCTAGTGGGCTAGAGAAATGATAAGCAATAAAAAAGATAAGATACGTAATTCGAAATAAAAGCTACTACACGTATTTCAGGGCAGTTTCCAATCGTCAAGTAGCAAAAAAAATTGGAATTGAATACAATATTAGGAGTGAAGACATGTAGGTGTGGTTTTTTGTTGAAAATTGAAGCTGGATTGTGAAAAAATTTATTACAAATTCAAAGTTTGAAGTATTGTCCGTCGCTAGTCACTACTTTTCTAAGCTTAATATTGTCTTTAATTCTAAATGTAAGGGTCATCTGAAGATTTGAAGCAACCAATAAGTACTTAAAATAGCTCATATTTTAAATTGAGTATCCTTATCATTACTAAAGTTTTTTTTAGTTTTCGACAACAATGGAGAAATTAACGTATAAATGTTGTATATAATGCTATACAAAAAGTAAAAATTTTTCCAGACAAACATTTATTTTATAGTAATCCAATATATATATTTTTTCTATATATTTAGTGAATAGTGAAAGTTTGTCAGATTTCTGATATTAATTTTTGAATAGAATTTTATACCCGCTGATGATTCTGTGAATGCCAAAGAACGGCGTAGTGAAAAATTGTTATTTTCACAATCTTGGAGCGAGATATTAGCGCCTTAGTTTTTATTGATTCGATACAAAATGGCGAATGCGCAGTTGACATTTATTTTCATACGCTCATGTCACAGCACTATTGTTTGTATATCTTTTGGAGAGTTCGAATTTGAAATGAAAAATAATGGATAGATAATTATGTAACGAATCATTCAACTCGTAAGACTAACCACTGGGACAAATCAATCAAATTATAGATGCCAAGGAGTCTGGAGACCGAGAGTTCAACGATTCCTGAGTTCACCGAACCGAGACGAATTTGTTATTTCCAAACATAAAAGCGTGTCACACACAATAATCATACATTATACTTCAATATCACAATTCATAAACCTTAACAGTATTCATTTTCGTCAGCACATTAATCCACTCAACTTAGCTTTTAACGTCATCGAATTTATGTAAAATAAAATAGAGTAGAAAGGCCTTTTACTTGATAGAAGAAATGTAACAAAATTTGAATATTAAAATTGTGTGTTCATGTTTATAAAAGGCAATTGGTGTTCTTAATGGTAGGACCAGAAACAAAATTTTGTCTCCTTTAAATATTTATTTATTAATTTCAATTACTTTCGTATATCTGTTGGGTTATTTATTCCATTTGACATTATATATTGAGTTTTGATTATATATGTCTATTAAATGTAAGCAGTGCTTGTTGTAGACATAAATTTAATTCTAAAAGTTTTTTTGAATAAAAATTTTTTGAAATTAAAATTGTAGAAGATAAACATATTTCAATATGTTTTAATATTCAAATTTCATCGAATTTATATTACGAATATTAATTTATTCAATGAAATGAACCATTTTATTCTTCGTTTTATAATTTTTATCCCAAAAACAATGCTGTTCATTCTACCCACGTTGAAAGTTGATTGACAATTATTGGACTGAACACACAGATGGATATTTTGGGTTGAAGTTATCCCCTCTGCAGGCCTACATATTGAACGAACTCTCACAAAGTAACATTGTTTATTATACAGGGAGAAATGAATAGTGGCAAAAAAATTTAGGGAGTGATTTCTTGTCAAAAAATAAGGTGAGTCTTTTATATAAACTCTATTTTTTTGAGCCCCTCCTGCCTAGGTTCAGCCCCCTAAAGATGGCACGTGAGAAACAGTTTTTAATTTTTTTCTCAAGAACCGCCAATTCGAATTCCACCAATAGAAGAAGCAATACTAAATGTTTTCGACGAGCAACCTGACATCAGTACTTGAAAAATTGCTCATCAATTACAAATTCACCATATGACGGTGTTTGCGGTATTGAAGGAACAACTTTTATATCCATATCATATTCAACGTGTACAGGCTCTCTTACAACGGGATTTTCCGAATCGTCTCTAATTCTCCACTTGGATGTTGGGAATGATTGAACAATATCCTCAATTTTTGAAAAAGATCCTATTCTATACAAGGTTAAATTTTCTAGGAATCCAATAACTAATTTTCATAATAATTTTCTCTGAATGTCTGGCTTGAATATGTTGGATATCAGTTAATTGGTCTAAAATTTTTACCACCTAGATTGAATGGAAATACATACGTTCAATTTCAAGAAGAATAACTTCCTGTACTCCTTCAAAATATTCCTTTGCGTGTCCGAAGGACAATTTGGTTTATGCATGAAGGGCTCCCCGCGTATTTCAGTATTAGAGCACGTCAGCATTTAAATCATAAATATCCAAATCGAGGTTGACCTCAGACCATCCTCTGGATTTTAGTTTTAGGGGCCATTTAAAAACTTTGGTTTACAAGACTCCTGTCCAAGATATGGAAGACTTGAGGAATCGCATTGTTCTTTCATGTGGGGTTATTCAAAATACTCCCGGATTTGTTGACCGGGTAACCCAATGAATGCGTCGACGTCTAGACTCTTGTGTAACGACTGAAGTTGGTGAAATAGGATTATGGAAAAAAGTTTCTTGCGAAAGGAGATTTAGGGGTGACTTTTTCTACCCCTTGCAATCATAGAGGAACACCACCAAAAATTTTTTGAGTGCGTTCTCGCCCGCATAAAATGTCTGCTTAACTTTATTTTCCTCAGTTTTTGGGTTTTTAGAAAAAAATTAAAAACTGTTTTTCGGGCGCCATCTTTAGGGGGCTGTAACTAAGCAGGGGGGCAGAAATAAATTCTATATAAAAAACCCATCTATTTTTTGACATGAAATCACCGCCTGAATTTTTTCGCACCTATTCATATGCACCCTGTATATTTAGTGAATATTGTAATTTTTTTCAGATTTGTGATATATTTTTAATTTGAATTTTTATACCTGCTGATGATTCTATAAATGTTAAAGAACGATGTAGTGAAAAATTGTTATTTTCACAATCTTGGCGCGATATATTAGTGTTTATTGCTTCGATACAAAATGGCGAATGCACATTTGGCATTTATTTTTATTAGCTCCTGTCATAGCACTATTGGTTTTTTCTTCGGTCTATCTTTTGGACAGTTCGAATTTGAAATTGACAATAATGGATAGATAATTACGTAACAAATTGTTACAGTCGTAAGACTAACCACTAGGACAATTTAATAAAATTGTAGATGCCAAGGAGTTGCAGATTGAGAGTTCAACGTTTCCAGAGTTCACCGAACCAAGACTTCCTCTATATCCACGCATAAGCGAAATTGTTATTTCCATACTTAAGCGGGTCACACACAATAATCATTATACTTAAATATCACAATTCATAATCCTTAACAGTACTTATTTTCGTCAGCACATTAATCAACTCAGCTTAGATTTTAACGTCATCGAATTTGTATTATGAATATTAATTTAGTCAATGAAATGAACTATTTTATTCATCGTTTTAAAATTTGTGTCCCAACAACAATGCTGTTTTTTCCACCCACGTTGAAAGCTGATTGAAAATTATTGGACTGAACACACAGATGGATATTTTGGGTTGAAGTTTATCCCCTCTACAGGCTTACATGTTGAACGAACTTTCACAAAGTAACATTGCTTATTATACAGGGTGATATGAATAGTTGCAAAAAAATTTAGGAAGTGATTTCTTGTCAAAAAATAAGGTGGGTCTTTTATATAAACTTTATTTTTTTGAGTCCTCCTGCCTAGTTTCAAGATGGCACGTGAGAAACAGTTTTTAATTTTTTTCTCAAGAACCAAAAAACTGACAAGAATAAAATTAAGCAGACATTTTATGCGGGCGAGAAGACACTCAAATATATTTGAAGGTGTTCCTCTATGATAGCAAGGGGTAGAAAAAGCCAGCCCTAAACCTTCTTTCGCAAGAAACTTTTTTCCATATTCCTTTTTTACAATAAAAAAAATAATTTTGGATAGCTTGATCTATTCTTAAGAAACAAGGTCTCTTGTAATTTTTTAACTTTGATTCAGTTACAGTTATTTTTTGATCTGGCTTATCATTTCAACATTTTTCTCACATACTCATCAAGATGGTGGTGTACACAAACACAGAAATGACTGATATGCATTTTGTTTACGGTCTTTCTTGTGTTCTATCAAAGCATCCAGAAGATATGCAGAAATATTCCCTGAACGCGTGGCTTCATACTCTATATACACGAACTCACCAACGACTACGAGAAAGTGGTAAATTTAAAATAAATAAAAAATGATGTGGTCGCCAGCGCGAAATTAGAATTCCAGCAATAGAAGGAGCAAAACTAAATCTTGTCGACGAGCAACCTGACATCGTTACTAGAAAAATTGCTCTGCAGTTACAAATTCACCCTATGATGGTGTTTGCGATATTAAAAGAACAACTTTTATATCCATATCACCTTCAACGTGTACAGGCACTCTTACCACGTGATTTTTCGAATCGTCTCCAATTCTCCACTTGGATGTTGGGAACGATTGAACAATATCCTCAAATTTGGAAAAAGATCCTATTCTCAGACAAGGCTAAGTTTTCTAGGGATCTAATAACTAATTTTCATATTAACCACACATACGGGCCGAAAAAAACCCTCACGCTATTACTGTAGCTCACCACCAAGAGCAATTTTTTCTTTTTTGGTCCAAAATTTCTAGTACCTAGAGTGAATGGAAATACATACGTTCAATTTCTAGAAGAAGAACTTCCTGTACTTCTTCAAAATATTCCTTTGGGTATCCGAAGGACAATGTGGTTTGTGCATGATAGGGCCTCCGCAGATTTCAGTATTAGAGCACGTCAGCATTTAAATAATAAATATTCAAATCGAGGTTGATCTCAGACCAGATCTAAATCCTCTGGATTTTACTTCTAGGGGCCATTCAAAAACATTGGTTTACAAGACTCCTGTCCAGGATATGGAAGACTTAAGGAACCGCATTTTTCTTTCATATGTAGGTTTATTCAAAATACTCCCGGATTTGTTGACCGGGTAACTCAATTTATGCAATGACGTCTAGACTCTTGTGTAACGGCTGAAGTTGGTAAAATATGATTATGGAAAAAAGTTTCTTGCGAAAGAAGGTTTAGGCGTGACTTTTTCTACCCCTTGCAATAATAGAGGAACACCACCAAAAATTTTTTGAGTGCGTTCTCGCCCGCATAAAATGTCTGCGTAATATTATTCTTGTCAGTTTTTGGGTTTTTAAGAAAAAAAATAATAACTGTTTTTCGGGGGCCATCTTTAGGGGCTGTAACTAAGCAGGGGGGCAAGAAATGAAGTTTATATAAAAAACCCACCTATTTTTTACAAGAAATCATCGCCTAAATTTTTTCGCTTCTATTCATTATATTTGGTGAATAGTGTAATTTTGTCAGATTTGTGATATTGACTTTCAATTTGAATTTTATATCTGCTGATGATTCTATAAATGTCAAATAACGGTTCAGTGAAAAATTATTTTTTTTCACAATGTTGGCGTGAGATATTAGTGCCTTCGATACAAAATGGCGAATGCGTACTTGACATTTATTTTCATTCATGTCATAGCACTATTGTTTTCTTCCTCTGTCTATATTTTTGAAAGTTCGAATTTGAAATGGACAATAATGGATGGATAATTACGTAACAGATTATTAAAGTCGTAAGACTAACCACTGGGACAAATTAATCAAATCGTAGATGCCAAGGGGTTGCAGATTGAGAGTTCAACGATACCAGAGTTCACCGAACCAAGACCACGCATAAGCAAAATCGTTATTTTCATACATAAAAGCGAGTCAAACACAATAATCATTATACTTAAATATCACAATTCATGAACCTTAACAGCACTCATTTTCGTCAGCACATTAATCAACTCATCTTAGCTTTTAACGTCATCGAATTAATTTATTCAAAGGAATAAACCATTTTATTCATCGTTTAACAATTTGTGTCCCAAAAACAATGCTGTTCTTTACACCCACGTTGAAAGTTGATTGACAATTATTGGACTGAACACACAGATGGATATTTTGGGCTGAAGTTTATCCCTTCTACAGGCTTACATGTTGAACGAACTTCCACAAAGTAACATTGCATATTATATAGAAATAGTATTGACTGATATGTTAGCAATTACTCGTTCATATCTGTAAATCTTCTAAATTTGCTGGATGGTTGCTGTAAACCAATGTAAGAAAGAAGTCTGATGGAGTTAAATCGCAGGAACGGTTCATTTCTTGGAATAATCGAACCACCGAATTTTGTTTTCGATAAAGTCATTGTGTTATTGCCAAATTGATAAGTCTTGTCGCAACCACACGTTATTCAAATCAAGACGAACCAATTCAGGCCATAAAAAATCAGTCAAAATTGAATGATAACAATTCCCATTGACAGTTACCGCCTCATGAGCTTCGTTGATAAAAAAAATAAGGCCCAATGACTCCCCCAGCATAAAATCCGCACCAAAAAGTAAGTTTGTCAGAATGTAATAGCAGTTCTTGATATTCTTCAGGTTTATCAACACTCCAGATACGGCAATTCTGCTTGTTAACATAACCGTTTAACCAGAAATGAGCCTTGTCGCCGAGAATGATTTTCTTATGAAAATCTGCATCATTTCCGATTTTCTTTAACCACCAATTACTGATCACACGACGCTTTGAATGATCTGTTATGGGATCTAGACTTAGTTCATGGGTTAAACAATTTTGTACGGATGTAAACCAATCTCTCTTCGTAAAATTCGCCACAAAGACGTCTGGAAGATGCCTAGTTATTGTGAACGATAAGAAATCGATAAATTTTGGTCCTCACGACCACTTTCACGTACGGCAGCAATATTCTCTGTACCTCTTGAATTTCTTTGTCTCACTGGCACTGATACATCATGAAGTGTAGAATTTTTTTCAAACTTCTCCACTAAACGTTTAACTGTTTTTTTTATCCGGCCGCTTATAAGGACCAAAAGAGTTAAAGGATGTAAAGTTAGAGTAACAGATCGCGATTTTTCAAGATAAATTTGGATTATTTGCAAACGTTGTTGGAGTTTGTACCTTTCCATGATTAAATAGTAGACATTGACAAATACAATTGTCAATGTCACAAATAAGAAATGCGAAAATGCTACCGTGCGTGAGTAATGTCAATTTAAAAATGAGGCATTTCCATAGAAAGACCTTTCATGTACGCAAATTATCCAATTGAATTTTTGATCAGTATATGTCAGTTTGTGTTTAGTATCACCGTTTGCCACTTCAGAATACATGAATAGCAACTCAATTCTATAGAATATCTGCTTTTTGTCAAAAACCAGTTTGGTTTTTGGTCTTTGTGAGTCCACGTGATATATAGAACATTAACTTTATAGACGATGTTTGCGAGTTAATTTTCAGTTCAACAGCTTCGTCAATGGGCAGAATTATTGTATTTCCGATTTATATTATTATAGAAACCCTTCATCACTCTCATTCGTGTCCAGTCCTACGCTAAAAATATATATGGAAGCTTTGTAATGGCCATCTACAATTATCATCACTCATTCCTGAAAATTCGTTAAGTATCATCAAATTGTATCGAACAATGGACGTCATTAACGCAAGCCTGAAATAGAAGAGTTGGAAATCCATCAATTATTCAATTCGATTCATACTATCAATTCGAATCAGATCATCAATCCTATAATATAGGGTATCCCATCGAAAATTTGTCGCCCCAGAACTCAGAAACGAAGAATTTTCCAACATTTTAAAAACACAGTTCAACTTCTGTTTTGAGAGGGACGAATTTCCATCATGTGTTTGTTCTGAAAAAACCACCCCCATGAAGGTGGCATCAACCCCCAACATTTTTTGAATAGGGAAGAAATATCGAGTGTTGGTTAGTTTGAAAGTTATTTATGTTCGTTCACAATCCAGTTATCAAAATCGGTTCACTATTCACGAAATGATGTAATATTGACTTACCGTCAAAAAGTGATGTTGAACAGACAGTTGAACCGCCCAAACTCAAGAAACTAAGGGTTTTGAACAATCCAAAAATAATTTTTCGATAAATAACGACATTGTCCCGAAAAAACTCCTGAGAATGGCAACAATCCCCAACATCTTTTGAATAGGGAGGAGATGTTGGATATGGTTTAGTTGAGAAGTTTTTTTATGTTCTCTAAACATCGCAGTTGAAATTTTCAAATTTGTTTATTTAATGGCAGAACAATTTGAGTTTTTGAATGGTTTTACTTTAAAAACATTCGATTTTCTCATCGTTCGAAAATGTTAGAGAAGGATTTGAAAGTAGACAATATGATTGTATGGAGGTTGGTGGTGCTCATTTTAAACAATACGTACGTTAGTTCTTTAAATAGTTTACTTTTTTTCAGGATGTTCCCTATCATCACTATTTGAATATATTTGAATGTATTGGGTTTCTGTTTGAGTTCTGATAATACTCAATATCAAATTTCTTTAAAAAATCACCGAAATTGAAAATTTCAACTAGGATGTTCAGAGAACAAAAAAATGCTTTTTACCTAAAACAAATCCGCCTTCTCTTTCCTATTGAAAAAATGGGAGTTGTTGCCACCCTTAGGTGTTGTTTTCGGAACAATGTCGTCATAGAAATTGTTGCTTTGCGGACCAGACATATTCAATACAATTTTGGTATAGAGACAGCGGGCCAATTCGTTCGGTTAATGTCATGCATTTTTATGCGGTCATTGGTAATTCTTGCCCGGTGTGGACGAAAGTTATCGTCGATTAACGTGAAATTGTCGGTAATGACTGCCGCAAAGGGAACAATAATTGGTTCTACAATCAAATCACGATACCTTTGTGCTATCATGGTTGCGTTAATAAGAATAATAAGATCTATGCGTCCATTGAAACAAATGACTCCCCAAACGTACATTAAGCTGCCACTGAATCATCAGACTGATACAGACGAAATTTGGACTAATCCGTAAACAGGCAGGATCCCCTTTTGTGCATGTTACAGTTTTCATGTTCAAGTGATCAACGATATCGTAAAGCCTGGTGCTCCCAACTCAATCACGGGTGCCTGACAGATACCCTTGTTCTCAAATTGAAACTGTGCAACCTATTCCGGATTGTTTGATCAGAAACTATCCTATCGGTAGCTTGCCGAAATGAGTTACTTATTCGTGATGCTGTGAAGAAGGGATTTTGTTGTGCAGTTAACTGTATTAGCCGATCTTGAGCGACGGTTGTAGCTGCCTTCCAACCGCATGAGTATATGCAGCACTACCACTGATACGATAGCGATTCTACGCTCTACTGAGTATAATTTTTGAAACCCGGGGCATTTAGCAACTTCTTTTGAGTTAAACCTTCGTTTAACCAATACACTATTTGTTCAAGATGGACGGGTTCTAAACGCATGTTAAACCCGTGACAATTAATCCACACCAGGTCGATTGCAATAGCAAATTATCGCACATATGGACCACGAAAAAAGAAGATCATGTACTTACAAGAAATGAGTTTTTTGTAATTGAACTATTCAATGTCATGAGGACCATATTTTGTGTGTGTTTAATACGCAAACATACGCCTCTCCACATAGTATGTCAGTTATACTGAAAATTTGATCAAAGTGCAAAAAGTCAGTTTTCTCTCAAATATCCACTTCATTTTGTTTCTGGTTTATCAGCATAAACTAATGACTTGGCATAACCTCAAAGAAAATAATCCAGTGGAGTTATGTCGCATGATCTTGGAAGCCAATTAATTAGACCATTTCTCGAAATAATGTTATCGCCAAATCTTTCTTCCAATAATTCAATTGTTACGGTAGCAGTATGAGGTGTAGCACCATCTTCTTGGAACCAAAACACTTCTGGGTCGATACCATTCAAATTTTGAAACAAATAATCATTGATCATCTATCTGTAATGACCACCATTCACTGTAATATTAGCTACAGCATCGATTTTAAAGAAATATGGACCGATAATGCCTCCAGCGTGTAAAGCACCCTATACAGTGCATTTTTCAGGATGCAATGAAACCTGCAGAACTTCTTGAGCATTATTTTCACTCCATATACGGCAATTTTGCTTGTTTACATAGCCGTTCAACCAGAAATAAGCTTCATCACTAAACACAATTTTACGATAAAAAAGTGGATCAACTTCATGCTGTTCTAGAGTCCAATCAGCAAACAAACGACGCTTATTATGATCAAGTGGCTTTAGTTCTTGAACCAGTTGGATCTTGTATAGGTGTAGACCAACATCTTTACGCAAAATTTTACATGTTCCAACTTGTTGTGAACATTAACACTATGGCTTAAAGCAGCGATATTTTCTTCTGTACGTACGGCAGTTCTTCGTCTTGTTTTTGTTGTTTCATCTAGTACAGAAAATGTTGTCCGAAATCTATCGATAGTCCCACCAATAAGCTGCTCTGATGGACGATTATGTAGACCATAGATTTCACAAAGTGCTCTATAAGTTTGGCGAATTGAACACTGATTTTATACAAAAATTTCAACAATTTGTAAACGTTGTTGCAGCGTAGTCTTTCCATAATAATTTGTCAATGCTTACTGAACAGAAATGTCGAAACAATGTGGCTACCTTCTGTCAAATCACAGTTATCCCTATCGAAAATTCTATCACTGTAAAAAAACAGCCGATATGAGGTCTTGCATTATCTTGGTGCGAAAATACACCTTTTTGGCTGATTAATTCTGGCCTTTTCTGTTGAAGTGCATCATCAACTTTTTTTTTGTCGATATTGGCTTTCGAAATGCTTTGAGCTGGTTCATCTTTCTGCTTCATGATCTCTTGCGTTTGACATTGTTATATACAACACATTTTACGTGCCCAGTAATCATGTGCTTCAAAAATGGATCACTTTCGTGACTTTTGAACAGCGAATCACAGACCTCAACGCGACGATACAAATTTATTTCCGTGAGAACATGGGGAACCATGTATCGAGCTTCGAAGTTAAACCCAGGCCTTTCAAGTTGTCATAAACAGTCGAATTTGATAAATCTAACTTCTCACCGATCTCACGTGTTGTTATTCGCCGATTTGCATCAACTAATGCCTTTATCATGTCTTTATCAACTTCAACCGGCCTTCTGGAACGTGGTAATTACTTTCTGGCTTGAACAGCTTACTATAGTAAAACAGTAAAATATGACGAAAATGCTGCTTATTGCACTACATATTTGAAAGGGCACGAAGCAAAACCTACTGTGAATAATTAAGTAAACTTTTTCACAGAAGTGCCTTGCTATATCAGCTCTCGAAACATATAATGAATATGCGGCTTAAGTGTGAAGTTGAATTCAAAAAAATTCAATTAAATCCTCTGTTCGGAAAAAACGAAACTACTTTCTGAACAACCTTATAGCTTAATAGATATAATAAGAATGACATAAACTGCTTATAAGCTTATAAACGTGTTTTACTTACGTGTTATACTTTTACAAAATTTGCAAATTAACCTGTATCTGACCAATGAAGTTTTCACAACACTATCTGAAGTACACTAGAATTTCCTTATTTTCTTTCTATTCAAAGAAAGATTATGTTCAATTCATCATGATTCACCCTGTAGGTAGTAATATGGCCTTGAATCTCTCGAATGCACGATTGAGTTTTTTAACCTGTTACAGTGGTAAATGTTTGTCCAACACGGCGGTTTCCATTATTTACCTTGTATTCAGTTCGCTTAAATGGATGCGTTTCTTTGTATATTCACGCTGATTTTTGTTATCTCACCTAATTGATTCTGTGATTGATTAATTTTCTTCTGGTCCGATACTTTTGATATTCGATTTCGAGTAGGTGTGGAAAATCATGATATTTTATGTCCCAGTGCTGGAATATTTGAATTTCTTCTAGATTGTCATATTTTGGTACAATTTAGAGGTAATTTTCTAGTCTTGTTTTGGTTTGCAGTTATTGTTCGTATTTATGTTTATTGAGTAACACAAGAACAAAAATTTATCATCAAACGTGAGAACATTCAAACAATCCACAATCAAGACGGCTACTACTGGGCAAAAAAAGTTTGCTATCATATCGCACCCTAAAGTCCACAAAACGCTACAGAACAATTTTAAAAAGGTGAGCAGTCAGGAGCTCTTGTGCATTTGCTCATAACATCCACGAACCTCATGAAATTTTGAATTAGCCTTCTTGTCGTAATATAGTCCGTCTACAAAGAATTTTTAGAAATTTTATTATACTTCTATAACATTCTAAGACAAAAGTAATGTATAAAATCGGTTGTGCAGATAGTCCTCTATGGCCAAAGTTGCATGGTAACACTATTTGTCAAATATTGTTGATTGTCAGCAGGTATACAATTTATGAAATAATGTCGCAACTAGAAAGAAGGAAACAGGTAAATATTTGTGTAGAAATGTTTTTCGAAAAAGTGCTGTATATGAGACAATAAACAGGATAAAAAAGGCATGGATATGTGGCATAGACCAGCTTCAGGAACACCGCGTAATATTAAAGGAAACAATTTAAACGCTTTATTGGCCTTAGGTCTCCCAAATTAGTTAAGAGATTTGGAAATCAACGAAATATAAAAGTATGTCCGTATGTCATTGAAAAGACAAGGCTCCATATCAAGTAAACCAAAAAATTTCCTATAAGGACACTTTTACAAAAAGAACGAATGATAGAATTTTGTCAACGTTTTCAAGAAGATAACTTTAATAATGTCTTTATATCTGATGAAAGTTGTTTCCAACTTGGTGAAAATCAATTAAAAATCCTATCAAAACAACCTGTTACCGTTCAAATTTCCCACCAAAATAATGGTTTGGGAGCATTATCTCAGGGTGGTGCTACGCCTCTCTGTATAGTTGATGGTACCATCAATAGTGAAAAGTATTGTGGCATTCTAAACGATTTTCTTCTCGAAACGGCGTATGCTTCATAAACAGAGGTGTGACGTTTTCAGCAGGATATTGCAAGATGCCATACTTCGGCCTATACACAAGCTTGGATATAAGAACACCAAGTGACAATCATTTCATGGCCAGCAGCTTCACCAGATCTTAGTCCCATTGAAGGCATATGAAGACTAATGAAGATTGACGTTGAACGAGCAGCGCCACGAAATAAAGATGATTTAATTCAGGTAGTTTTACAGTCTCGGACTACCATAACCGAAAATTTTGGAGGTGATCTATCGGGTGTTTTTATTTAGAGTCATAGAACTTTCGATAGGGATAACTGAAAATCATGGAAAGACTCACGCCGCAACAACGTTCACAAATTGTTGAAATTTATTTTCAAAATCAGTGTTCTATTCGCCAAACTTCTAGAGCATTTCGTGAAATTTATGGTTTACATAATCGTCCATTAGATCAGCTTGTTCGTCGAACTATCGATAGATTTCGGACAACATTTTACCTACTCGATGCAACAACAACAACAAGACAAAGAACTGTACGAACAGAAGAAAATATCGCTGCTGTAAGTCATAGTGTTAATGATGATCCAGATTTATCTATTCGTCGACGTTCACAACAAGTTGGACTCTTTTGCGTAAAGATCTTGGTCTACACCCATACAAGATCCAACTGGTTCGAGAACTAAAGCCACTTGACTATAATAAGCGTCGTTTGTTTGCTGATTGGGCCGTAGAACAGCTTGAAGTTGATCCACTTTTTTATCGTAAAATTGTGTTTGGTGATGAAGCTCATTTCTGGTTGAACGGCTATGTAAACAAGCAAAATTGTCGTATATGGAGTGAAAACAATCCTCAAAAAGTTCTGCAGGTTCCATTGAATCCTGAGAAATGCACTGTATGGTGTGCTTGACATGCTGGAGGCACCATCGGTCCATATTTCTTTAAAATCGATGGTGGAGCTAATGTTACAGTAAATGTTGCTCGTTACAGATCGATGATCATTGATTATTTGTTTCAAAATTTGAATGGTATCGACCCAGAAGTGTTTTCGTTCCAACAAGATGGTGCTACACCTCATGCTGCTACCGTAACATGATTTATTGAAAGAAAGATTTGGCGATAAAATTATTTCGCGAAAAGGTCCAATTAATTGTCCTCCAAGATCATGCGACATAACTCCACTGGATTATTTTCTTTGGAATTATGTCAAGTCATGTCAAGTTTATGCTGATAAACCAGAAACAATAGACGCTGTTATTGATGAAATAAGGACTGAATTACCCGAAAAAGTGGTCCAAAATTGCGGTTCCTCAGAACTAGTCGTGGTGAACATATGCCGGAAATTATTTTCAAAACATAAATGTCATAAAATTATCTTTCAAATAAAAAAATTTGAACCCAATCTTAATTTAAATGTTTTTTATTTCAATTCAAAGTTTTATCACTCTAAAAAAACACCAGATAGTTTTGGGTGCATATCGAGGTTTAGTCAAGTATTTTCAGTTAAATGGAGGTTGTATAAGTAAATAAGATGAATATTTCAAGAACTAAAAAAATATATATACTCAATAATTACAATTGAGCTTTGTTTTTTCCGGATACTTTCTAGACGGACTATATTACATCTAAATCCTAAATTTCAACTCGATCGTTGCTAGGGTTTCTTTAGCGATCAGTGCTGCTCCACTTATTGTTTAGAATAATTTAATCATACGATTATGCATTTAAAAATTATCTTGGAACGGAAAAATCATTGGCATCAAAATGACTGCTGCTCTGTGCTGCTACTATTAATGTATATTCATCTTTCTCTTATCTTTTACGATTCATTACTGTAAGGTGATCATTTGAGGACGTGTTATTATTCCAATGAATGTTTCAGCTTCCAATAGCCGTCCACAAGTTCTTGGGGTCCTGAAGGATCGTCTCAATATAAAAAATGTCGCAGCTCCAGATGCCCACAGGATACACAGGGCGTTGCATATACTGGAGGCTCAACCAGACCTTTCAGGAAATTACACGTGCTCCGTTTCTTCTCTCCACAATGAAGATATAAGGACGAAGAGTATGCTTGTTTTCGGTGAGTACAAAACGATAGTTATACACGGGGTAAATCCGGGGAGTTCAAGTTTGGGAAATATGAAGGCCATAGTCTTAGTGAAATGAAGACTGGGACGTCGTTCTGAAACCATTAGATTGCTTTCTGTGAGTTGGTATAGAGTTCTGCTGGAACAACTTAAATAAACAGTGAATCAGTGAAACAGTGATCAATTGCGTCAATTAACATCTTCATGCCACGATCAACAGTAACACATTCATTTGAAGGAAAGGGTTTATTGCGAATGAAACACAAAAACTACATATTAAAAAGAATATACACCACACACATTAGCGGAGAATATGAATATAGCCATCATTAAAAACGATGATCGTATTCAGATTATAGATCGGTTCTGCAAATTAGACCAGAACAAAATAATAATTACGCTGATTATCATGAATGACCATGGAAAATCGTTAACTTTCCATTGAGCCTAATGAGCACGAGTACGAACCAGAAAGTACTAATTTACCTTCCATCAACGAAAATTAGCTTATTCAGTTAACATAATCAATTTAATTGGAATGAAATACGAAAAATGTATGAATAAGTAGTGGAGATATTTCATCAGATTCACTGATAATCAGAAATAATTTTTTCAGTATAATAGATTTTAGGCTGGGATATAATGGATTTGATACGTCGATTCTACGTAGGTGTACAACTTTAGTTCTGTCGTTTCTAATAATTTTTATATTTCACGACGAGTATTCTGCGCTTACTTCTTTTCAGCGTTTCATTTTCTTCATCGCCGCAAAATAAGCAATATCTCTAAAAATGAGGTTTCATTTTAGGTAGACTTATCGAAGATGTATCGGGTGTTTTTTTAGAGTGATAGAACTTTCGATAGGGATAAATGTGATTTGACAGAAGGTAGAAGCCATGTTGTTTTGACATTTCTGTTCAGTAAGCATTGACAAATTATCATGGAAAGACTCACGCCGCAACAACGTTTACAAATTGTTGAAATTTATTTTCAAAATCAGTGTTCTATTCGCCAAACTTATAGAGCACTTCGTGAAATTTATGGTTTACAAAACCGTCCATCAGAGCAGCTTATTCGTCGAACTATCGATACATTTCGGACAACATTTTCTCTACCCGATGCAACAATAACAACCAGACAAAGAACTGTAAGTACAGAAGAAAATATCGCTGTTGTAAGTCATAGTCTTAATGATGATCCAGATTTATCTATTCACAAGTTGGACTATGTGCATCTACCACATTGAAAATTTTGCGTAAAGATCTTGGTCTACACCCATACAAGATCCAACTGGTTCAAGAACTAAAGCCACATGACCATAATAAGCATAGTTTGTTAGCTGATTGTGCTCTAGAACAGCTTGAAGTTGATCCACTTTTTCATCGTAAAATTGTGTTTAGTGATGAAACTCATTTCTGGTTGAACGGCTATGTAAACAAGCAAAATTGCCATATATGGAGTGGAAACAATCCTCAAGAAGTTCTGCAGGTTCCATTGCATCCTGAAAAATGCACTGTATGGTGTGCTTTACACTCTGGAGGCATCATCGGTCCATATTTCTTTAAAAACGAAGCTGGAGCTAATGTTACAGTAAATTGTGCTGGTTACAGATCGATGATCAATGATTATTTGTTTCGAAATTTGAATGGTATCGACCCAGAAGTGTTTTGGTTCCAACAAGATGGTGCTACACCTCATGCTGCTATCGTAACAATTGATTTATTGAAAGAAATATTTAGCGATAAAATTATTTCGAGAAATGTTCCACTTAATTGGCCTCCAAGATAATGCGACATAACTCCACTGGATTATTTTCTTTGGGGTTATGTCAAGTCATTGGTGTATGCTGATAAACCAGAGACAATAGACGCTTTGGAAGCCAACATAACTCGTATTATTGATGAAATAATGCCTGGATTACTAGAAAAAGTGGTTCAAAATTGGTCTGGTCGAATGCGGTTCCTCAGAGCTAGTCGTGGTGGATATATGCCAGAAATAATTTTTGAAACATAAATGTCATAAAATTATCTTTCAAATAAAAAAAAATTGGCTTCAATCTTAATTTGAATGTGTTTTATTTCAATTTAAAGTTCTATCGCTCTAAAAAAACACCCGATTCTTTAAAATACTCATTCCATTTGTACAAGCTTTAGTGTGTGGGTAAATCAAAGCAATAGTTTCTTATTTTTACTAATATTGAACGTCCGATGACGTATACAGGTTGCATATAATTGTATATTATGTAGAATATGAATTTAAATTTAATTCTCCTCAATAACGATAAATTAATTATGATATAATGGAATCAATTCAAATGACGACATCAATAATTCAATGATTTTTCTTTAAATTTCAAGACGGAAACAAATTATTACGGTTGTCATTTCATAATATACAGAATGGGAAGACCATAACAGTCCGATGTTTTCTATCGGGTTTTTTTAGAGTGATAGAACTTTAAATCAAAATAAAACACATTTAAATTAAGATTGAAGTCAATTTTTTTTATTGATTTCATGACATTTATGTTTTAAAAATAATTTTCGGTATATGTCTACCACGACTAGCTCTGAGGAACCGCATTCGACCAGACCAATTTTGAACCACTTTTTCGAGTAATACAGGCCTTATTTAATCAATTACACGAGTTATGTTGGCTATGATTTGACATAACCCCAAAGAAAATAATCCAGTGGAGATATATCGTATTATCTTGGAGGCCCATTTATTGAACCATTTCTCGAAATAATGTTATCGCCAAATCTTTCTTTCAATAAATCAATTGTTACGGTAGCAGCATGAGGTGTAGCACCATCTGGTTGGAACCAAAACACTTCTGGGTTGATACCATTCAAATTTTGAAACAAATAATCATTGAGCATCGATCTGTAACGAGCACTGAAAAATTAGCTCCAGCATCGTTTTTAAAGAAATATGGACCGATGGTGTATCCATCACCTCCAGAACTTTTTGAGGATTGTTTTCACTCCATATACGGCAATTTTGCTTGTTTACATAGCCGTTCAACCAGAAATGAACTTCATCACTAAACGCAATTTTCGTGAACATGTGGATCATTTTCAACCTGCTCTAGGGCCCAATCAGCAAACAAAGGACGCTTATTATGGTCAAGTGCTTTAGTTTTTGAACCAGTTGGATCTTGTATGGGTGTAGACCAAGATCTTTACGAAAAATTTTCCATGTGGTGGCACAGAGTCCAACTTGTTGTGAACGTCGACGAATAGACAAATCTGGATCATCATTAACACTATGACTTACAGCAGCGATATTTTCTTCTGTACATACAGTTCTTGTTCTTGTTGTTGTTGCATCGAGTAGAGAAAATGTTGTCCGAAATCTATCGATAGTTCGACGAATAAGCTGCTCTGATGGACGATTATGTAAACCATAAATTTCACGAAGTGTTTTAAGAGTTTGGCGAATAGAGCACTGATTTTGAAAATGAATTTCAAAAATTTGTAAACGTTGTTGTGGCGTGATTCTTTCCATGATAATTTGTAAATGCTTACTGAACAGAAATGTCAAAACAGCATGGCTTCTACCTTCTGTCAAATCACAGTTATCCCTATCGAAAGTTCTATCACTCTAGAAAAAATACCCGATACAACCTCCATTTAACTGTAATCACTTGTCTAAACGTCGAGGTACATCCGAAACAAGATCACCCCCGTAAGTTTCCATGATGGTAGTCCAGGATTGTAAAACTGACTGAATTGAATCATTTTTATTTCGTGGTGCTGCTCGTTCCACTTCAATCTTCATTAGTCCCCATATGTTTTTAATGGAACTAAGATCTGGTGAAGCTGCTGGCCATAAAATGGTTTTCGCTTGGCGTTCTTGCATCCAAGCTTGAGTATAGGCTGAATTATGGCATCTTGCATTATCCTGCTAAAAACGCCACCCCTCTGATTTTGAAATTGATGATAAATTTAAATAATTTGTGAACGTTGTTGCGGCGTGAGTCTTTCCATGATAATTTGTCAATGCTTACTGAACAGAAGGGCCAAATCAACATGGCTTTTACCTTCTGTCAAATCACAGTTATCCCTATCGAAAGTTCTATCACTCTTAAAAAAACACCCGATATTTCTAACACCTGTATAATATTCCGATATTACACCTGCAAAATTCCATTAATATAAAGTGAGACCATAATAAGAATTATTTTTTTATGCCCTCATGAAATATATAGTGCTTTTCACTATAAGCGCCTATAAGACGTATATGGCGAGCCCGACAAAAGATCCACGGAGACTTGATTGTTCTGGAGGTATATGAAATTTAATCAAGATAGTTTCTTCATTCTTTTAATGTTTTTTCCCATACAATTTTCTCGCACTTCTTTAGGGAACGCGTGTTATCGTTTGGTCCATATCTGTAATTTTCGATTTTTGAGTCTGCATCAGTGAACATCACTGATGCAGAATCCGAGGTCAAAATTGGTTCGTTCGTGAATGCTCTAAATCTAGAGCGGAAAGGGTGAAAGACTTGAAACTTTTATAGTGACCTGAACATCTGGGTTAATTTTTTATCTGGCAAAATCGGTCGAATGGTTACGTAGTTATTCAGCTTAAGTTCTTTTCTTATTTTCCTATAGTTCCCAAACAAGTGAAACACTTGAAATGGAATTTGGCATTTAGGTAAATTTCACAGAATTGAGGATCATACTCAGAATTGTACATGTCGGCATATGAGCAGAGTTCTTCACCAACGTTAAAGTACCATTGTCATCATTGCTGTCCCAGGTTTCTGTTCAAGTTTTGACACTCCAGCAGACCCCCGATAAGGTGAAAGAGAAATATAGGAATTTTGAAGGAAGACTATAGAGAACTTTGCGTCAGCACAACTAGGTGAGGGACCTCCACAAGTCACCTCCCTCCTCGCAAAAAGAGATCGCCCTGTCGATCCCAGTAATTTGAGCAGAGTGTTTCTATGGTTGTGAGAAATTGAAGCAACACAAAAAACAGCTCCCCAGCATGGATCCCCAATCCCTTATGGACCGCTGTTGCTGTCCGACTGCTAAAAGCGAGGCTCCGAAGCATCGAAGAGGATGGGCTTTAGGATCAAAATGTGGCGCCAGAGTTGGGGGAGAGCAGAAAGAATCTTCCAGGACCTCCAAGCCTGGTCGAAACGTCGTAGTCTCCCTTTCCCTCCAACGGACCACTTCCGACCCTGCAGCAGATAAGATAAGCTTAAGGATCCACGAATGGGGCCGAAGTTGGGGACGAGCAGAGCGTTTCCGTCAGGACATCCAAACCTGGTCGAAACGTCGTAGTCTCCCTTTTTTCTCCAGCGGACCAGTCAGGGCGATGTGATGAAACCCGGAAAATGGGTCCTACAGTATTCTTGTGTCATTTTCGCTTGGTGAGTCGGGGCGGAGTCCTGTTGAAAGGTCTAATGCGTGTCGCCGAAATACCGCTGGGTGCTACGGAAGTGCTACGGTCTCGAGAATTTCGCAGCGGTAGACTTCTTGATTGATTTTGACCCCTTGATCCACGAAAACCAAGGGTGTTTTGCTGCTGGCGCAAATTCCGCCCCAGACCATGACGGATTGCGGATTTTGACGATGTTCAACGATGGCCGACGTACCGGAAGCCTCTGTGGACCAAACTCTGTCGTTTTGGTGGTTGTGAGATTGTTTTAAGATGAAAAGCTTCTCGTCAGTGAAGAGATAGCGCTCCCATTGCTGACCGGCGGCGAAACGAAGGAGTTGGTGGCACCTTTGGAGTCATACGCGCTTGTTTTCATTCGTGAGGAATTGAACTTTTTGGAGCTTGTATGGCTTGAGGTTGAGCTCCTTTTTAGACATTTGACGAACGGATTCACGGTTGATACCGGTCTCACGGGCTATTTTTCCCATGGAGACCCTCGGATTTCGATTGACTCGCTTCTTGACGATGTTGCAATTGCTAGGCGTATTGACAGTGCGTTTTCTCCCACTTCCTGGACGATGACCATCATGGGTAAGCTCCTTGAAACGGCAAATTGCATCGGAGACGGTTTGTCGAGGCACATTGAGCAAACGAACAATTTCGCACTGACGCTTTACCTTGACTAAACAGCTCAAAAATTTCCCTACATTTGTTTGGCATGCTTACACTCTGCAAAATAAAGTAATATCAAACTGAAAATTCACATATTAGTATAAGGAAGTGTAGAGAATCTAATACAAAAAAAATTGTTTGGCTGCGCTAAAATACTTTTGTTCCAGAACACAGTCAAATTTGTTCGAAGTTTTTCATGTCACCCTGTAGTTAGCGTCTTCGTTAACCCCCAAAAATCCATCATTCGAATGTACTACATGTTGCCGAGGCGAGATCCTCTACCGGTGAAAACATTATTGGCGTGAAATAGGACGCAATGAACCTCCATACCGCATTCTGACGGAAATCAGAATTTATGCAAACGACGAATCCGAACTGAGAGGGTTCGATAAATCGGGAATGTTGGATTTCGGGCGTTCGGTGCGATATTCCCCGATTTAAACTTACGGCATCTGCGGAGGAGGCGTTATTGTTCCCGTTCTGCCAGATTCCGATGAGTTCGTGAAGAGTTCCGCCGTATATCGATGCCTTATTTACCGAACAACACTCGGTTCGGAATGATGCGAGATGGCCTGAGAAAATACAATCGATCTTCCGGGAATTGAGTACCGAGTATATCCTCGTATGGCCGGACGAGTTCCGGAATACTTTTATCGCAGATATCCGGGTTATAGGGATGTTACACATGTCGGGAATGTAATCGCTGAGCCCCGAATTGTACACAAAATCTTCAATTCGGTGTTTCAAGTCTGGATGTTTGTAAACTCCGTTGCGAACGAGTTTTATTGCGGGATTAAAAACATACGAAAACGCATAAGCAAGTCCCATTACGATGGCCTCAAATATAAACAGTCTGGAAAAAAAGAAAACCTGTACACTATTATAGTCCGTCTCGAAAATATCCGGAAAACAAAGCTCAGTTGTAAATATTTGGTATATAAAATATAAGAAAAACAAATGTTAACTTCCGCTATTTTATTGATTTACACGATAATTGTTTCGTCATACCATGACTTCATCGGATGAGTATTAAAACTGAGGTATACAATGCAAAACATGACCTTAAATACACAGCTCTGTTACAAAAAATAGAGGGGTGGAAAGAGATGGTTTGCAATCAATGAAAAATATTAAGTAGGGGGGATCTGTTTTGTCAAAATTTTCTTTCGTCATGGCATACTATTATAAGCTGATAATTTTTGTGAAAATGGATGGTTTGAAGTATAATGAATCGTACCATCTGTATGTGTGGGTTTCCTGTATATGGAAAAGTCGTGTCTATTATTAATTTTGGTAATTTTTAAATCTAAGAAATTGATGCTATTATTTACTTCATCAATTTCTTAGATTTAAAAATTACCAAAATTAATAATAGACACGACTTTTCCATATATAGGAAACCTTCACATACAGATGGTACGATTCATTATACTTCAAACCATCCATTTTCACAAAAATTATTAGCTTATAATATGTTATAATATGTTTTAGATTGGTTAACACACCCATGACTAAATAAAAATTTGAATATAAAACCATTAAACAAATAGCTTTCAATAACGATTTTAATCCGTTAATTATAGATATTCACTTGATAAAATAAATTACAAGAAAGCAATATCACTTGTATATCCAAAATTTCAAAATTCAAACGGAATAAAATTTAGTTATTAACTTACATAGAATTAGAGAGATAAAGGAAGAACACTGGGAGAACTTTAGTCGAGAGATGGAAAATGACCTATATGGGACTCAAAAGCGCATATGGAAAATGCTCAGAGCCGCGAAAAAGGAAGTAAATGAGACAGTACAAATACATAACATCACCGCGGATAAATGGAAAGAGTACTTCACAAGTTTGCACCAGAATAACGACCAGCGACCAGAAAGGACAAAAAATCTGCGGCGAGAATATGCACTAAGCTTGGAAGAGGACAAGCGGGTTACAACAGAAGAAGTGATGAACGAAATGAAACATCTCAAAAACGGGAAAACTCCCGGTCCAGACAACATTCCTAATGAACTGTTGAAACAAGGAGGAGTAAGATTGGCCGAACAGCTCACCAAACTCTTCAATAAGATCCTAGGGAGCGCAGTAATACCTGACGAATGGAAACAGAGCATAACAATACCTCTATTCAAAAAGGGAAAAACATCAGATCCAGCAAACTACAGAGGAATATCATTATTGAACACCTCCATGAAACTGTTCACTCGCATACTGGGACAACATATATTGCAACACACCACGTTAAGTGAAGAACAACAGGGTTTCCGCAAAAATCGTTCCACGGTCAACGCTGTATTCGTTGTCAGACAAGTAATGGAGAAAGCCATTGAATATGACAAACCTGCGTACATGTGCTTCATAGACTTGAGTAAGGCATTCGACAGAATACAACTGACGGATGTTGTGGACGAACTGAAGCACAGAGGAATACACCCAAACATTGTAGAGACGATCAAACAACTAAACACAGGCAACACTACCACAGTCAAGACAAGAGCAACCACAACCGATAAAGTAAAGATCAACCTCGGGGTGAGACAGGGAGATAGTCTTAGCCCACTGTTATTTAATATGATAATGGACAGGATAATACATAACGTACGAAAAGTGAACCAAGGATACAGAATGGAGAACGAACTGTTGAATATCTTGTGTTATGCAGATGACGCAACATTATTTGCGGATAGCGAAGACGGGCTGCAATGGTTGATGCAGGCATTTCACAGGGAGGCTCTGAAACTCAACATGGTAATATCGATCCCCAAAACTAAGAGCATGGTAATTGCCAGGGAACCCCGCCGATGTAAGCTGGAGATAAATAACAACATCATTGAACAAGTATTCTCCTTTAACTATCTAGGCGTAACGGTATCGCCATATGGGAGTTTAAAAGATAGTGTAAGACATCAGATGAATAAGGTAGTCAGAATAGCGGGAGCCCTAAGGAATATCATCTGGAAGAACAACTGCATGACAACAACCAGTAAAGTGAGAATTTACAAAGCGTCGTCAGACCCGTGATGACATATGCGGCGGAAACAAGAGCAGATACAGCTGAAACTAAAAGAATGGCACGGACAAACGAGATGCGAGTTTTGAGGGCAATAACGGGGAACACATTGAGAGACCAGAGAAGGAGCGACGAGATCAGAAGGGAATGCCAGACGGAGGACGTAGTTAGATGGACCCGCGCGAGGAGAAGGTTCTGGAATGAACATGTCTCACGTATGACAGGCGACAGAATAGCGAAAATCGCTAGAAACGGAAGACCAGCATCCAAACGACCCGTAGGAAGACCGCCAAAGAGGTGGAAGGACAGCTGGACCTCAACATCTCAAGAACGAGAGGAGAAAAATGGGTGAAACAAGCTAGCAAGCTTTCGTAAAGAAGAAGAAGAAGAAGAACTTACATAGGCCAAAAATCTGAAAAGATTGCTAGATATTTAAAGAAAAAAGAAAATTGTATATTCTCTTTTAAAACCATTAATTCTTTAGGCAGTGAGTGTAGGTAGCTCAGCGGGGGGCATCGGGCTCGTGACCGGGAGGTCCGGGTTCGAATCCTGTTCAGATGGAAGAGAAATTTTCTAGTTGGACGGATGTCTGCCACCACTTCACTGCTGGGTAAAAAATTAACAGTGCTGTGACACTAAAGGCCCAAGATCGCAGTAACAAAGCCTACCCAGAACACAACTGAAGTCCTAACTCGGACAAGAAAAAAAGCTTCTGAGGGATTTTCACAAAAGATCTAAGAGTATCAGGATAATAATAATAATAATCACCACCGTCTATTTCAATGCAGGAAGTACATCCTCGCATAAAAGAATTACATACTCTTTCAAAAAGACCTTGTTGTGTTCGGATCGATTGACAGGATAGTTCAATCCGATGTTGCAACTCTTCGATGTTATTCACTGACGTTACATACATCAAACTTTTCAATTAACCCTAAATACTAAAGTCCAAAGGTTTCAAATCGGGATATATAGCAGGCCATGGCACTGGACCTCCTCGTCCTATCCATCTTCTGGGAAATGTTTGATCTAAATGTTCCTTAACAGCAAGTGTATAATGTGGAGGAAGTCCATCTTGCATAAACTAAATATTCATCCACCGATTTGAAGGTACCACGTCTAGAAAATCGGGAAAAATATTTCGAAGAAAGTTAAGTTATGCGGCTCCTGTTGAATTCCTTGGTGAAACTATTGGTCCTAACAAACGATCCCCTAAAATACCTAGCCAGATATTTATACTGAAACGCTGTTGTTGCCTGGATTCTTGAATGGCGTGTAGATTTTCGTCAGCCAATATATAAAAGTTAAAAATTCCATCTTTGGTAAAGCCGGCTTCATCAGTGAAAAGCATATTAGAAGTTAATTGCGGATGTTCAGCAATCTTTGTTAAAACCCATTGACAGAATGTTCTCCTGGCTTGATGATCAGGAGGATTTCAAATTCAGGAATAATAACTTTTTCTTAACGACAAAGTGAAAGAAATTAAACAACTAGAATCAGATGCAAAATACTCAGAAAAGTACGTGAATGTCATATGAAAACGAAATGTTTGATGTGATTTTTTTAATGAACGAACTGAAAACCATTTTGATTGTATGTTCAGTAAACAAGACATCTGAAAGATGAAAATAAATCGAATATCGTATTTGGTTGCGCTAGTAGTTAATAATTTGAAAACCGAAAATCGCTTATATCGGGTGTTTTTTTAGAGTGATAGAACTTAAAATTGAAATAAAACACATTTAAATTAAGATTGAAGACAAATTTTATTTTATTTGAAAAATAATTTTATGACATTTATATTTTAAAAATAATTTCCAGCATATGTCCTCCACGACTAGCTCTGAGGAACCGCCTTCAACCAGAACAATTTTAGGCCACTTTTTCGAGTAATTCAGGCCTTATTTCATCAATAACACGAGTTACGTTGGCTTCCGAAGTGTCTTTTGTTTCTGGTTTATCAGCATAAATCAATGAACCCCAAAGAAAATAATCCAGTGGAGTTATATCGCATGATCTTCGAGGCCAATTAATTGGACCATTTTTCGAAATAATCTCATCGCCAAATCTTTTTTTCAATGAATCAATTGTTACGGTAGCAGCATGAGGTGTAGCACCATCTTGTTGGAACCAAAACATTTCTGGGTCGATACCATTCAAATTTTGAAACAAATGATCATTGATCATCGATCTGTAACGAGCACCATTCACTGTAACATTAGCTCCTGCATCGTTTTAAAGAAATCTGGATCGATGATGCCTCCAGCGTGTAAAGCACACCATACAGTGCATTTTTCAGGATGTAATAGAACCTGCAGAACTTCTTGAGGATTGTTTTCACTTCACATACGGCAATTTTGCTTGTTTACATAGCCGTTCAACTCAAAATGAGCTTCATCACTAAACACGATTTTACGATAAAAAAGTGGATTAACATCAAGCTGTTTTAGGGCCCAATCAGCAAACAAACGACGCTTATTATGGTCAAGTGGCTTTAGTTCTTGAATCAGTTGGATCTTGTATGGGTGTAGACTAAGATCTTCATGCAAAATTTTCCATGTGGTGATGCACAGAGTCCAACTTGTTGTGAACGTCGACGAATAGACAAATCTGGATCATCATCAACACGATGACTTACAGCAACGATATTTTCCTCTGTACAGTACAGTTCTTTTTTTGTTGTTGTTGTTGCATCGAGTAGAGGTAATGTTGTTCGAAATCTATCGATGGTTCGATGAATAAGCTGCTCTGATGGAAGATTACGTGAACCATAAATTTCACGACGTGCTCTATAAGTTTGGCGAATAGAACACTGATTTTGAAAATGAACTTCAACAATTTGTGAACGTTGTTGCGGCGTGAGTCTTTCCATGAAAATTTGTCAATGCTTACTGAAAAGAAATGTCAAAACAACATGGCTTCTACCTTCTGTCCAATCACAGTTATCCCCATCGAAAGTTCTATCACTCTAAAAAAAACACCCGATATCTCTAAAACAACTCATTTACGGACCCCTGTTTATATGAAATTTTTTACTTAATTTGAGGTCTATAATCAGCTCCCAAAATATTGAAACTTTGTTTTTTAACACCCGGTACAGATGTATGTTGCACTGTCTCGATTTAAAGAACTTTCTATCACCATAGCTCCTTATTAATGATATCATAAGAGTACTTATATCAATTATCAGTTTACCTTCTCATTCATTCTAATTAGTGAATCGAGGTTCTCAGAATACAAGGAAAGTCAAATGAGATATGGAATATAATATTGACGGTTAATAGGAAACGAAATACGGTTTTGAACATGATAGTTTGACTAACATAGGGATATTGTTGCACGTTCAGCTTAAGATCACTTCATATTGGTATCCTTAAATTCATATTACACCTGGCTTTAACTATTCAACCGGGACTCCCCGCTCTGTAAACGACATAGTTAATTGATTTAATAACGTTACATGGAACCTACATAATTCCCGAGATTAATCGTAATACCTTCATAAAATTGACTTCAGAAGGCAGATTCATTTCGTTGAGACGAGAATTTTACCTGCACGTACGGATTTTTGCTGCTTTCGCGTTACCTACTCCGAAAATTATTTTGAACGAAACATGTTAATCTTAATTTGATGCAACCGCAATATTTGAATTTTTCCGTGTAAACTCAGGGTTTCCGATATTATGAAGATATATTGGCTATTTTAAGTTTGGCGTAGTTCATTGAGAGGAGAATATTCTGTTCTCAAAAAGCTTCAATATATTTCGAAGATTGAGAACTTGATGGCCTGAACTTCTTATTAAAAAAAAACAAAAAAATTAAGAGAATCTAAAGGGACTTTCATTAACAGCGCCCCATTTTGTTTCACTTTCACTCACAGTAGAAATATTTTCGTTCGAGCGTGCATTTCGATGATGTATGCGCCTTAAGACATCAGTAACAGATCCAGCCTCTTTATTGTGTTCAAACAAGGGTCCCAGTTTCACGTAAAAATGATTTTCACATCGCATTTTCCAATCGAAATCACTATCAGGTTTCGTCAAAAAAGCTACCACATCATCATGAATAAATCACATGGCGCCCCATATAACAAAAAGTGAAGAAATACATAAAATAATATTGATAGTCCAAAGTTATGCACCGGTGCTGATTTTGATAACAATTGAGAAATTAGTGAAATTATTAGCAAGGAATGAAAAAAAAATCAACTTTAACGCCTTGTATCTTTTCCCATATTTGGGTCCAAATAACCTGTTCTTAACCTACGTTTCGATATTTCGTATTGTATTGGCCCTTACTTGATAGAGATTGTACACTTTATGATATGTTCCAATAGTTATGATTAACCATGTAGAGAGAGTGAAATAATGAAATTTGTAGTAAGGTTTAGTTGAATATTGAATTGAATCAGTCCTTAATTGGTGAAAATCCATATTAATTAATAATTAAATAAGGTTATTCTTATTTTCACAAATTTTTATTGTTATGTTTACAACAATCGTTTCGCTATGACAGTAGCATCATCAAGCAAGACTACATTTTGAATAACTAAGATTGTTTCCGAAATCCGTTGCTATTTATATTACAGTAAGTACAATAAATTTTTATTGAGCACTAAAACCCAAAAAGGGTCTCTTCAAACTCCAGCTTATCTGAATATATTTAACAGAGGTGAGTTATTTAAATCTATTTGTTCGTTAATTAATATTCCAATTTTATTATGTTTATTTATCTCTAGGGATTCTAACAGATTTAAGCCATAACTTTTACTTTCTATATGTAGAATTTCAAAATTATGGTTGAAAGTATGTCCTGTTTCTTACAAATGGTTTGAATATGTAGAATTACTTTCATTATTGAGGAAACTCTTCAAATGTTCACAAATTCTATGTCGGAAAGTTCTTCCAGTCTGTCCTATGTAAACTTCAGGGCCATCACCGCAGGTTAACTTATAAACCCCCGATTTATCATCTTTACCTGTAGTCTTTATTATTTTTAATAAATATACTCAAGTTTTAATTGGTTTTAAATGAAGTTCTTAAATTATATTTATTTTTGAGGTATGTAGCAATTTTCTCAGAAATATTATACCTTTAGTGTATTTTAAGGAAATGTATTTAAAATTTTCTTTTATATTAGGATACACCATATTTAAAGCTGTTTTATTATTTTTATTTATCAACAATTTGTCTATCCACTTAGGATAATAGTCATTATTAATAGCTATTTGTCTATTTATGTAAAGTTCTGAGATATAATTTTCTCGATTCATGGGAATATTAACTAATCAATGGATCATACAATTGAGGTTTAGTTGAACTACGCTGTTTGATATTTAAGATATCAAGTCATAAAAACTTAGGTTGTTTATTGGAGTTTGCCTCTGAAAAATGCCATTAAGGAAAGATATTCAGTAATGGGGATTTGTTAACATCTCTTTGTTCTTTCAAAAGGATTTAAGGAACATTGTATCTGTTGATTTCAAGAAATTCTAAAAGTGTTAATCCAGAATTTTTGCTTTCGACGTGGATAATTTCATAGTTATTGTTGAAATTATGTCTAAATTCCTTAAGATGATCAGCATATGTGGAATCTACGGAATCCGATAGGTAACTTCTTTGGAGTTCTTGGATTCTTTTCTTCAATCAAATAAAGGGCAATCGTTGCAAGTCAACTTGTAGATTTATTTTATTTATTTGTTCGATCCTTATTGTTCTTTATGTAAGTACTAAGATGGTTTTAAAAAGTGCGTTGTAATTTAAACTATTTTTGAAATATTTAGCAATACTCAGATAATCCATTAACATAAGATAACGAAAAGTATTTCTGTGTATTGTCCTCTTTTATGATTGGGCACACGAGATTTAATGCCATGGGGTTGTAACTCTTGTTTGAAGCGATCTGTTTAATAATGTTTAATTCTTTGGAATAGTTATCTGAATTCAGAGGGACGTTCAATAGTCTATGAATAATCTTCTTTTGGTTGGTGGAGTGATCTGAAGTTTTATGTATTGTAATATCTGTGTGTGTTGGTTTGTGGAAAATACTGAAATCATGTGAATTATCTAGTCTTGTTATTGTGCGGCCAAGAAAATTAATAATGTGGTTCTTTTCTTCTTCGATTGTGAATTTGATGTTTGGATGGAGTTTATTAATAAAATTGGTGAAGATATGTAGTTGTCGGTTGGTGCCTTTGAAAAAACATAAAATATCATCTACATATCCATACCAATAAAGGAATTATTTGCTTATCGGATTTAGGTGCTTTTTTTATTCTAAATCATCCATGGAAATTTTAATTTTTGTATTATGAACGGTTTTGTGAAAATAAACATATTGTCTCTTATATATTTTTTAATTGAAATGAATTTCCACCAAGTAAAGACCAAATCAATCAAACATTTAAATGGAGAAAAATATCACAGTATCAGGTTCGCTGATGACATCGTAATTCTAGCAGAATCATAAGAAACCATTATTATTTTATTTTATTATATACAGGGTGAAAAAAAAACCACGGACAAACTGTTTTCATTTAACTTTATTGAACAAAAGAAATTTAACAAAACAACAACGAATAATAATGACATAAACATTTGGTAATAATATATTTAAGTGGTTTCGAAGTGGCTTCCTTTGGCGGCGATACATAGCTTCAGACGCTCCTTGAAATTTTCAGAAATGGGCCGCAGCTCTTCGGGCGTTAATCGGTCCCATTTTCTGCGCAGGGATTTATTCAGCGACTCCAAACTTTAGTGGTGTTTAGCACTCGCTCCGAAATTGACCACACGCTATAGTCCATTGGGTTGAGATCCGGCGAGTAGGGCGGCCATTCTGCAGATGTGATGAAACCCGGATCATGGGTCTTACACCATTCCTGCGTCATTTTCGCTTTGAAAGCCGGAGCGGAGTCCTGTTGAAAGGTCCAATGCGTGTCGCAGTTTTTCTTGTCATCCTGTATATATATATATATATATATATATATATATATATATATATATCATTGTATTCAACCTCTACCAAGTGAAGCAAACGTCCTTTTCATTATTTCATTCTGCTGTAGGATATTTGAGAATTTTGTCTTCTCAAATAGTAACATAGTTTTGCCCCACACTGGAAAATATTCAGATTTCAAAGATTGAATCTCAGCGCAGTTAGGCTGATACCTTAATACTTCTATTAACATTGCCAGAGTTCTCTAATAAGGAAACTTATTCCAATTCGAGGAATTTCAGCGATTCCAAAAGGCATATCACAGTCGATGGTTCTCGAAATCAGAGAATCGAGCTCGCCTCTGTTGATACCAACCAGCAATGTTATAGTTTACATAGTTGTATGGCTGAAATTAATGGAATTCGCTGAATTTAATGCTACAGGCTCCACTGGGCGAGAGCAATAGGCTCGAGATTACTTCAGAGCGAACTTTTAATGAGTATGAGTCATTGGTAGGTCTCTCTTACTTATTAGGATGCTTACTGGGGAATCCCTCGGTATAACTTCTGTTTGGTTTATTGTTATTTGATGCTTGTATGTATTTGTGTGTTTCGGAAACTAATACATAGGCATCAAAGTGCTTGATGCGTGTGAACGATAGAAATTAACCCAATATACATAATTGAGGGTAGCTCTAACAACTAATTACGAAAATTTCAGTTGTATAGTCCGTCTAGAAAGTATCCGGAATTTATTTTTTTTTTCATTATTTTTATATACTTCTTTCTTGTAACATTCTAAGACAAAAATAATGTATAAATTAGGTGTGCAGAATGTCGGCTATGGCCAATGTTGCATGTCAACACTATTTTTCAAATATCGTTGATTGTCAACAATATTATTGGGAAATAATGTCGCAACTAGAAAATAGAAAACAGGTGGAATATTGGAACGAAGTTTCTTATCGCGCGTTGCGAAAGAGGGCTAGACGGAAAAAATTGAGACCAAAAGTTGTAAGGACACTTTTTGCTAAAAAAACCAATTTGAATGTCAGTCAATACTTGATAGAAGTAAAATTTAAATGACTTTAAATTCAGAATTATATATTCTAACTTTTACATTATATATTGAAACTATATACAAAAACTATCAAATTATATAAATATATAACAAGATCAAAATTCAACTTACCAAAATAAGATAAAACATCGAACGAATAAACTTGAAGTAAGCTTTAAAATATCCAAAATAAAATAGAAATGATCCACTTATTGTTACTTATAACCTAGAACTATTTGTACTCGGAACACAGAAAAACAATAACAAAACTTATTCACCCCAAATAATGTCCCATGATAAGAAAAATAACCAGAATTTCAAAAATATATTTGAATCTGAATTCAATACATTTCTGATGAGGTCAGATAGGCCGAAATAGCTATCAAATGTTCGAGTTCTCGTTCAATTATTTTTATTTGATCCTTTATTTTGATAATTTTAGATAATTTTGGAATAGTGGATTTTCTTCTATTTGTATGTTAATATACATACTTATATAGTTTTTGTTAATACATTTGTATTAATACATTTCAAGTCGGGATGTGAAAAGGTTTTTTCCGAGACATTGAAAAATATTTTATATTGATTATATATAAGGATATCAATTTGATAGTTTTTGTATATAGTTTTAATATATAATGTAGAAGTTAGAATATATAATTCTGAATTTAAAGTTATTTCAATTTTACTTCTATCAAGTATTGACTCACATTCAAATTGGTTTTCAAATTATGAAATAATTTCATATAGAGTCTTTATATCCACAATATATTCCGCAATTATTTATTATTTTTGAAATTCTGGTTATTTTTATTATCATGGGACATTATTTGGGGTGAATAAGTTTTGTTTTTGTTTTTCTGTGTACAAATAGTTATAGGTTATACGTAACAATACGTTGATCATTTCTGTTTTATTTTGGATATTTTAAAGCTTACTTTAAGTTCATTCGTTCCATGTTTTATCTTATTTTGGTAAGTTGAATTTTGATCTTATATATTTGAATCTGAATTCATTTCTGATGAGGTCAGATAGGCCGAAATAGCTATCAAATGTTCGAGTTCTCGTTCAATTATTTTTATTTGATCCTTTATTTTGATAATTTTGGAAAAGTGGATTTTCTTGTATTCGTATGTAGTTTTTGTTAATACATTTGTATTAATATATTTCAAGTCGGCATGTGAAAAGGTTTTTTCCGAGACATTGAAAAATATTTTATATTGATTATATATAAAGATATCAATTTGATAGTTTTTGTATATAGTTTCAATATATAATGTAGAAGTTAGAATATATAATTCTGAATTTGAAGACTTTTTGCTATAGTTTCAAGCAACGTGCGGCGTGCACGTGTTTCTCTGTCTATCTCTCTCTCTCATAGAAAGCAATCCAGTTATTTTCGTTCAGTCTTTCTATTTCGCATTAAACAGTGTGGTGTCGCGACGATTATATTTGTTGAGTGTACACAGGTATACTGCTCTTAAAATTTCGATTTCTCAACTATTACAATCATCATCTGAAATGTTACATTTGTACAGATCTCCTTTTAGATACGTCAAAGTATTGATTATTGATGAAATCAGCATGATCAGTGCAGAACTGTTAGCCAAAATTGACTCACCCTTAAAACAAATTACTGCAAATCATGATGTTGATTTTGGCGGCATTGACGTCATTTTAATTGGTGATTTACGCCAGGCGCCACCAGTAAGGGCAACATTGATATATAAACCTATTAAAACGCCAATGGTTGGTCCACATTTATGGCGAAGTCTTAAATTTTTTGAACTAACGCAAGTCATGAGACAGGCTAATGCTGCATTTTCATTGATACTTACAATGATTGGCAATGGTGAAGTTTTCAATTAGAATAAAATAGAAAAAGGCTTTTTACTTGATAGAAGAAATATAACAAAATTTGAATATCAAAACAGATTAAATCTGTTAGTCTTCTACAATTTCAACTTCAAAAAAATTTTATTCAAAAAACTTTTAGAATTAAATTAATGTCTAAAATAAGCACCGCTTATGTTTTATGGACGTATATAATCAAAACTCAATATATAATGTCAAATGGAATAAATAAACCAACAGATATAAGAAAGTCATTAAAATTAATAAATAAATATTTAAAGGAGACAAAATTTTGTTTCTGATCTTACCTTTAAGAACACCAATTGCCTTTTTAAAACATGAACACAACTTAAGGACTTCTCAAAGAATATAATTTATTTGAAATATTTAATATATTTAAATATTCGAATAAGTTAATTCAGAAATCTCTCAAAACATGCACCATATCTTCAAAAAACAAATATAATTCTAGGTAATTTCTTCTTCGGTCCTAGATAATATTCCAAATATCAAAATCAAATAACTACAACTATATCACAACAAACACGTGTTAAGGATGGATGCTTCAAACAGACTAACTTTAAAATTCAAGATTGGTCTATGTTCTAACAAAATCACAGAACAGTGTAAGTTATTTTTAAGGTTATATTTAAATTCATTGACATTCCATAATGAGATTTATTGAAGCCAAAGTATAATTATATATTATATATAAAATAAAATAGAAAATGGCTTTTTACTTGATAGAAGAAATATAACAAAATTTGAATATCAAAACAGATTAAATCTGTTAGTCTTCTACAATTTTAATTAAAAAAAAAAAAAAAAAAACTTTCAATTAGAAATGATCGAATCACGATATTTCAAAAAAGAAGAAACTCAACAATTAAGTCCTCATGTTGTTCGTTTATTTCATACTTATGTCGCTGTAGACAGTTACAACAATTCAATCTTGCAAGAAGCTCCAGATAAAGTCATCTCGATAGCAAAGGATATAATAACTGGATCTAAAAATCAAGAACAAGAAGCTTCTTTTAGATTACAACTACAAAAAAAAACTGTCATCGATACTGGGGGATTACCTTACCAAATCACTTTTTTAAAAGGAAAGTATTACTTTATCACAACAAACATCGATGTAAGTGATTAGTTAATGGTGCCGTAGGTAAATTAATTCACTTCAATGAGGACAACGTAGTTTGCAGAGTTTGGCTTGAATTCTGTGGATCAACTGTGCGTAGCCAGTATCCCCAAGAACTTACTTTTTGGACAGGAATACTGGGGAATTACATCATAGGGCCATTTCTTCTCGGTGGTAACCTAAACGCTGCCAAAAATCTGGAGCTTTCAGAGAATAAAATTATTCCGACAGATCGACAGATACCAATTAATTTCGATGATGTCTGGTTTCAACAGGATGGCTCTCCAAGTCACCAACGCAACAGTAATCACATAATATCTCAGAACAGCATTTTCGGACCGTGTAATTTCTACAAATGGCACGATTAAATGGCCCCCCAGATCACCAGATTTATCTCCTTATGATTAGAGTGCAGAACCTCGTTTCGATCGAAGTATACCCTCGACTAGCCACTACCTTGGAGAGTACAGTTGTTTATTCGTAATAGCATCGCGCTGAGCTTTTGATTCTTCCACTGCTCCACTGGACCCTGCTCATTGTCTAGATTAACATTTTTCCTGTTTCCGAGTCTCTTTTTCATACCTGTATATTTTGACATAGTGGGAAAAAACTTGAATGTCAATATGTTCAGAACTGATTCATGAACTCTTTTACGTCTGGTGTAATCGTTTAAGATCAATGAGATATATGAATAACATGACAGCGTACAAAACTCCTTTGAACCATTTCTCCAAATAACCTTGAAATTGACTTTGTTTTCATTTGTTACAGTACCAGAAAAACTCCTGGTTATAAGAAGGCTCAGTTCTGGCGAAGGAATAATTAGGATAAGATGTACAGCAGAAGGTGTTTTTCCCAGTCCAGTGATTACGTTACAATCGAAGAAGAGGTAAACTAATAAATACACTATAAAACTGATTTTTTATATTTGAATAAAATTTTCAGGAATACTCTAAACACCACGTGTAAAGGCGTATGTGTGTGTGCATATTATACACACACAAAATATGGTCCTCATGACACTGAATGACTTAATCACAAAACTTTACAAAAACTAATTTTTTGTAGGTTCCTGATCTTTTTTTTGTGGTCCGATCTGGTGTTGTGTAGTATGAGTTGTGGATTAATTGTGACGAGTTCAACATGTGCTTAGAAGCTGTCCAACTTAAAAAGCTAGTGTATTGGGTACACGAATATTTAACCCAACAAGAAGTTGCTTACGGTCTTTGGGTTTGGCAAAGTATAATTAGTAGAGCGTGGAATCGCTATCGCATTAACGCAAGTGCTGTATATTTTCATGGCGGTGGAAGAGCAAGAGCTACAACCAGCAAAGAAGATCGACTAATACGGTTAACTCTAGGACGAAATCCCGAATCAAAAGCTTATTCAGGCAAGTTACCAAAAATACGGAATAGGTTGCACAGTCTCAATTTGAGGGCGAGAGGATCCGCCAGGCACCCCCAATTGAGTAGGGAGCACCGGGCTGTAAGGTATCGTTGGGATTTTGAACATGAAAACTCGAATGTGCACAGATGGAGATCCTGCCTGTTCACAGATGAGTAGAGATTTCGTCTGTATCAGTCTGATGGGCGAATGTTGGTGTGGCAAGAACGAGGTCAATGGTATAATGAATATTTCATGAGGCCAACTACCCCTTTCGGTCAGAGCTCATTGTGCGTTAGGTGAGGCGTTTGTTTCAATGGGCACACAGATTTTATTATGTCTACTAACGCAACCATGACAGCGGTAAGGTTTCGTGATTTGATTGTAGAACCAATTTTTGAAACCTTTGAGACAGTCATTGGCGAACATTTCACGTTAATCGACGATAATACTTGTCCAAGCCAGGCAAGAATTTTCAACGGCCATATAGAAATGCATGGAATTAACCGAATGGATTGGTCTACTGTCTCTCTAGACCAAAAATGTATTGGACATGTCTGGTCTGCAATGTCACATCAATTACGCCACTTACTTGATCCACCGCAGATAGTACCACAGCTTGACGATGCTTTAACGGACATGTGGCAAGACATTCCTCAAGCTTTCATTGATGAGCTCATTGGCACAATGCCCTATAGAGTGAGAGCACTACGAAGATCTAGAGGAGGCAGCACTCGATGTTAAACCGAGCCTGCAGACCCCACCAAGTCAGAATCTTCATTTCAGAATCTTATTTTTCTACTATGTTCTAAAGCAGTCTTGTTTACTGTTGCCTTTTCAGGCAGAATTATGCAGACACCTACAGTACATATACAAAATCGTTCTTTTTTTATATTATTATATGTACTCAAATTATCCACTTCAATTTTTGAGCAATGTAATCTTTGTGCTCCAAAATACAACAAATTATTCTTGATCAACACAGCGTGTTTATTACTCATAATCTTTTGAATTCTTGAAGGATTGTTTCTTGATCACTAATATGTGGAAACCCAGTTTCATACGAGGGGTGTTCAATGTATTCTCGGTATCGGGGTGATTTGATGATAATGTGAGTAATCTGATTATCTAATTTACTTATGACACTATCTGAGGGTGTAAATATAAAATTTCACTAATTTAAGATTATTAGTTTTCTAGGTATCCTCAGTGAAAGACGACCAGAATCACTGACGCCACAGTGATGAAGAAAATCGAGCATCACGCCGTTATAAAGTTTCTCACTAAACAGGGAAGAAGTCAAAAATCATTCTTGAAGAGATTGCTGTTTATCAAGACTGTGCTCCGTAGTTATTCACCGTGCAAAAGTGATCGGTGAAGTGAATTCAAAAGAGGCAGAGAAAACGTTGAAGACGATCCTCGCTCGGACGAGCCCGTTAGCGGCACCGCTGAAGAAAATGTGAAAAAAATGGAAAAACTGGTACTTGAAGATGCCAGAATGAAAATCAAGATATCAGCAGACAAATGCAAACCTATCCGAGGGTACCATACATGCTATCCCTCATGACCATCTTAACCTCTCAAAAGTCAGTGCAAGATGGGCACCGAGAATGCTCACCCCACCTTAGGAGCAAGTGTGAGTCGAGTGCTGTAAGGAGTTTTTAAAGCTCTGTGCAGAAGACCCATTGACTTTTTCAACTGGCTGGATACTGAGGATGAGACGTGAGTTCATCACTATGACCCTGAAAGTAAACAAGAATCCATGCAGTGGATTGAAAATGGTGCACAGACAAACAAGTTTAAAGTCATCCCATCCGTTGGAAAAATAATGGCAACGGTCTTTTGGGATTCTGAAGGTATTTTATTGATAGAATACACTAAAAAGGGTGGAAACATTACAGTTGCATCATACGCTACCACTTTGCGTAATTTAAGAGAAGCAATTAAAAGAACAAGTGGGGAAAACTTACACTTAACGTCAACGCGCCGGTTCTCAAGGCCCGCGTGGCAAAGGCTGCTATGCGGGAATGTAGCTCCTTAGAAATTACTGATGCTCCGTACAGTCCAGACTTGGCCCCCAGTGGCTACTACCCTTTCCTAAATGTGAAAAATATCTTCGTTAAAAGCGATTTTCCGACGATGAAAAACTGAAGGTAGCAATTAATACCTATTTTGATGAGAAGTCGGAATAATATTTATAAAAGGTTCAGAGAAGCTAATTTCTCGATCTAACAAATGTATCGAAGTTCTAGAAGACTACACTTAAAAATTGAATTATTCAAAAATTATCTGAGTTTTCTTTCATGCCTGTACCGAGAATACATTGAACACCCCTCGTACCTCGTGCAATTTTTATTGCACCTATCAACAGCAGTATACTCGTCAAGAATTCCACGTATCCTCAAGTTTCCTGTTACTTCCTGTCTTAAAATGCCGCTTTCTTTTTTCCTCAGGGAGCTGGTGGAAACTGAAATAACTTCGAAACAGCGTGGAAATCTCTACGACATTTCAGTGTCGGCGACGCTAAAAGCCCTAGAAGTGCCCGAGGAGTTCTCCTGCGAGCTCAGGATCCCCCAGGCGAACTATACAGTCAGGAAAGAAACCGTCATCTATCCCGGTGAGTCCCACTTATGTCAATTCGTTACGGGAAACTGTGAACGTTTTACATGATTGAGAACGGTTTAGCGCTCCATGCAGAAGGTCGAAATAGCTGACTGCACGAGTCATGAATAATATCTGGAGTCCTTTGAATTGGGGATATTGTTGAGGTACGGACGAGGTTTGATCGAGAGATTGGATTCATTTTTGGATGAGGTTTATGCATTTGATTCAGAGTTTTCTGTTTTTCTTGGTCCGTACAATAGGTTGGGTCAAAATCCACTATTTTTGCGTGAATAACTTTATCTCTTCCTCCAAGTGCTAATTTTGTTCCATCTGGGCTGTAATCAAAGCATTTTATGCCAGAGCCTACTCGATACTTTTTGTGTAGTGAAAATTCTGATGTTTTTCCAAATGTAGACTTATTCATCTTCGGTACCAACAGCAAGATGTACTTTTTCACTAGAAAATTGAAAATGTTTCATGAAAAGTATTTGGATATCGTGAAAACACTTACTGATCACCGCAAAATACTAAACCGGTAACTTGACTATTATGGTCAAGTTGTTTATAGAGACATTGAATTGGTTTGATTACACCATCAGTGTTTACACCTTTCTATACTTTGACTGTGAAATCTCCACTTCCAGAGACTAATAGATTGGATGTTTCACCCCATGACAAACAAGTTATGGCATCTTCGTGTGCAAATACTGTTTCAGTTATTTTACCATAGTCTAAGTCATATAATACTCTGAAACAGATCCTTAATTAGTTCATTCTAGTACATTTTCCATTTCTATAGTCATAGTAAACACAGCAAGTCTTCAAATTTTTCAACAACTTCTGCTGACTATTTTTCTTCTAGGGACCCAATTCTCAAGTTCGTATGTTCAAGGAGCTTATACATGTTTAATGAAAATTCTGATGTTTATCCAAATGTAGACTTATCCATCTTCGGTACCAACAGCAAGATGTACTTTTTCACTAGAAAATTGAAAATGTTTCATGAAAAGTATTTGGATATCGTGAAAACACTTACTGATCAAATACTAAACAGGTAACTTGACTATTATGGTCAAGTTGTTTATAGAGACATTGAATTGGTTTGATTACACCATCAGTGTTTAAACCTTCCCATATTTTGACTGTGAAATCTCCACTTCCAGAGACTAATAGATTGGATGTTTCACCCCATGACAAACAAGTTATGGCATCTTCGTATGCAAATACTGTTTCAGTTATTTTACCATAGTCTAAGTTATATAATTCTCTGAAAAAGATCCTAAATTAGTTCATTCTAGTACATTTTCCATTGCTCTAGTCATAGTAAACACAGCAAGTCTTCAAATTTTTCAACAACTTCTGCTGACTATCTTTCTTCTAGGGACCCAATTCTCAAGTTCGTATGTTCAAGGAACTTATACATGTTTAATGAAAATTCTGATGTTTTTCCAAATGTAGACTTATCCATCTTCGGTACCAACAGCAAGATGTACTTTTTCACTAGAAAATTGAAAATGTTTCATGAAAAGTATTTGGATATCGTGAAAACACTTACTGATCACCGCAAAATACTAAACCGGTAACTTGACTATTATGGTCAAGTTGTTTATAGACATTGAATTGGTTTGATTACACCATCAGTGTTTAAACCTTTCCATATTTTGACTGTGAAATCTCCACTTCCAGAGACTAATAGATTGGATGTTTCACCCTATGACAAACAAGTTATGGCATCTTCGTATGCAAATACTGTTTCAGTTATTTTACCATAGTCTAAGTTTCTCTGAAAAAGATCCTAAATTAGTTCATTCTAGTACATTTTCCATTTCTGTAGTTATAGTAAACACAGCAAGTCTTCAAATTTTTCAACAACTTCTTCTATCTTTCTTGTAGGGACCCAATTCTCAAGTTCGTATGTTCAAGGAGCTTATACATGTTTAGTGAAAATTCTGATGTTTTTCCAAATGTAGACTTATCCATCTTCGGTACCAACAGCAAGATGAACTTTTTCACTAGAAAATTGAAAATGCTTCATGAAAAGTATTTGGATATCGTGTAGACACTTACTGATCAAATACTAAACAGTTAACTTGACTATTACGATCGAGTTGCTTACTGAGACATTTGTTAGGTTTGATTACATCATTAGTATTTAAACCATTTCATATTTTGAGTGTGCAATATACACTTACAGAGACTAATAGAGTGGATGTTTGATTATTCGGTCTTTACTTGGTGGAAACTCATTTTAATTAAAAAATATATGAGAGACAGTATTTCATTTTCCACAAAAAGGTTTATAATACAAATAGAAGAAATACTGGAAGAACAAGTCATAAAAACTTAAGGGAAAGATATTCAGTAATGAAGATTTATCAACATTTGTTTGTTCATTCAAAAGGATTTTACGGGCATTGTACCTGTTGATTTCAAGTAATTCTAAAACTGTTAATCTAGGACTTTTGCTTTTTACATGGATAATTTCATAGTTATTGTTAAAATTATGCCTGAATTCCTTAAGATGATTAGCATATGTCGAATGTACAGAATCCGATCTCTAACTCCTTTGGTTTTCTTCATTCTTTTCTTGATGGATCTACCTCTTCGGCGCAATCGGTGCAAGTTGACTTGTAGACTCCAGATTTATTTCCTTTATTTGTTGGATCCTTATTTTTTTATGTAGGTACTAAAGTTATTAATGTTTTTCAAAGCTCCAAGACATCAAAGGAGATTTTAAGGAATTCAGGCATAATTTCAACAATAACTATGAAATTTTCACGTCGAAGGCAAAAGTTCTAGATTAACAATTTTAGAATTTCTTGAAATCAACAATGTCCAAAAAATCCTTTTGAATGAACAAACATATGTTGACAAGTCTCCATTACTGAATATCTTTCCCTAATGGCATTTTTTAGCGGCAAAGTCCAATAAACACCTTGAGTTTTTATGACTTGTTCTTCCATTATGTTGTCACGTACTTAAAACTGTATTTAAACTCGGTTACACTGGAAACCATCAGCCAGTAGATACCTAAAGAAGCCACATCATGGTGAACAATTGTTGTATTATAAACATTTTTGTGGAAATTAAAATACTGACTTTTATATATTTTTTAATTAAACTGAGTTTCCACCAAGTAAAGACCGAATCAATCAAACATTTCTTAATCATCATTCTTTCTACTAAAATGCGTAGCCATAATAAACACTGCAAGTCTTCAAAGTTTTCACAACTTTTGCTGACTATATTTCTTCTAGGAACCCAATTCCCAAGTTCGTATGTTCAAGAAGCTTTTAGACGTGTTATTCTAACTGATATATTCAGAAAATTCAGAGAACTCTGATGGTGGTTGATGAACTATACTAACACCTCCTGTGTTCAAGTAGCTCTTGACTCTACAAGCTCACAATTCATTGAGTGAACTGTGGAAAAGATATAACTTGATATTGGAATGATAATATTAGGCTGGGGACGAAAAAATTCATTGTTTTTGCGTGAACTTCAAGACTTTATTCAACAAGTTTAGGATATTCCGCCATTTTAAAGTTAGCTTCATAATGTCTCCCTCATAGAAATGAAGTGCTACAAATTTTGTGTCGGCAGCCCTGATAACAGGAATAAAAAAATGGATCATATTTTCACAAATTATAGTATCAAAGAATTACCGTAAAGCAGTTAATGAAATACAAAATATGTATTTTTCAGAAATAGTTAGGTTCGAAGAACGTACGCCATTCAATGCATTAGAAGAATTTGTTTTAAAAAATCTGCTCAAAGAAAGGTTCTAAGAAAATATTTCAGATAAGTTTCATTTCAGGTACTTCAGGATCGATGCGATCAGTGAGACATGAAGTTTGGCTGATTATGACTACCTGTATTCTAGTCTTCAAACAAATCTTTGGACAATGTGAGTATAAGATTTTTTCATAAGAACAAGTTGGATTCTATGTATGCTAATTATCTAATAAACGAAAAACATAATTCCGATGAGCGTTTTAAAATTTCGTATAAAGAAAATAAGGGTCTGAAGTTGAACTTCTGATCAAACTGAGTAATCTACTTCACCTCTTTTGAATCTATTCACCTAGTGACCTGGTGGTTTCATCAAAAGTGATAAAAAACCTTCTTGTACCCTTATCTCAAAACAGAAAACATTTGAATATTGTACGTTACCAAATTTTAGACCAGTTGTTCATAAGCATTTGAAGAATGTAACGAAAAGCGTCACGTAAGCAAATCACAATAATAGATAGAAAACAACATAAAGGTGTAGTATTTAATTACGATGTACAATTAATTTCTATTAAGTAGAAATTCCAACACAATTTAAATGATACTTTTTGTTCAATTGAAAAAATGGCGGAAGTAAAAATTATTTTATTTCAAAGGTCCAGGTAGATAGAGAGAAAATTATTTACAGAATTTTTATTTGTCTTTTATGATCTGAAACAAAAAATATTCTGTTACAGAATATACTGGAAAAGAGCTTAGCAAGCTTGGACCGCCGATATATAAAACATCCGTTTTAACATGGTGAGATTGGAACTCTCTTCATTTGAGGCCGCATCATTTAAAAGCACATCAACCCCAAAAAAGTTATGGTTTCAACCCTAGCAAGCTGAGCACTGCATGGGGGCGATCCCATCGAACCTTGACCCGAATTCTAAATTAGCGGCATTCATATGTATCGCAACGATCCTATAGCTTCCATTTTCGATGAATCATCTTCAGGAATTCCTATCTCGAGTCTCCAAAGAATCGAAACTGATTGCTGCAAAAAATTTTCTGGTTGTGATAAAAATGAACTATTATCGAGATAAATGGTGATATTTATATTTGTTTTTTCTTCAGGAAATATACTCGAAGAGAGTTATGTGAAATAAATCGAATTTGATTCTTATGAATGTTGAATGTGACTAATTTTTTGAAATGTTGAATGTTAATTTAATGAGTTGAATTAAAATTTGTTTACGAGAAATAGATTGTTTTTTATTTCATTCCAATATAGGATCAAGCGGAAAAAAATAAAAAAAATTTAGTTTGTCGGAGTTCATTTTTTGTTTGTCGGAGTTTCATATTTTTTAGAAAAAATATTGAATGGAAGTTTAAGCTGAAAAAACCATTAGCCGATTAATGAAACTTAACTCAGGTACCCCAACAGTCGGAGTTGAACAGTTAAACTCCTCGTCAGCCAACAAAGGACACTTTAATTAATAATTGACCCAATAATCATTTTTGTTTTTCAAAAATTAAAAAGTAGGGAGTACAAATTAATTCGGTCGGTTTCCAATTGCTCTAAAACCTTGAATTTTCAAATAATAACAGCTGATTGTCGAGGTTTTAGACAAATTTGACCTAGTTTACATTGTTTGGAGTTTCATACAAAACGTTTTTTGTTAAGCTATTGAAAATGCCATATTTTTCATAACTTAACAACATCTGTCGGAAGTTTTAAGTTTTTGTTTTTTTTTTGAAAAAAGTACAGCTGAAGCTCATCGTAGGCTTGTGGAATTTTACGGTGACTATGCTCCAACTGACAAGTCATGTAGAGAATGGTTACGGTGCTTCAAAAGTGATCATTTCAGCGTTGAAGATAAACCTTGCTCGGAAGAGCTGAAAAATTCGAAGTCGATGAATTACAGACGTTACTCGACGAAGCTCCGTGCCTAACGCAAGACTAGTGTTCGATTTCTTCGAAATTGAACAAAGTATGGTATTTGGCAAACATTCAGGCCTGTACACCTGAGCCTAAGATCGAAACTATTAGTCCTTCATATTTTTCGCAGAATCCTTAAAAACCCAAGCCAAAAACGCATTCAGACCTACGCCATATCGAAATTCAGGGAAGAATTCTACCAGCTCTCGCTAAGCATCGGACCGTATTCCTTTAGCACTCGGTGTAGATACATAGACAGTATATCGTTGGCACTCCTTAGAAACACACACAACAAGGAATACTCTTTGTGCTTTGATTAAACATCACCCAATATTCACAGACACAGTCTTTGAATAAGTTCTAATCACACATTCTCTCTCTGCTATTGAATAAGTTTATCTATGATTGTTTCGGTCTTTACTTAATAAAATATAATAAAATAAATAAAATATTAGCGGAAATTAGAATATTGTTTTTATTCATATTTTCTGAATAAGTTTATATTCGCATTGACTTCAACTTTTCAAGGAATACCCTCTCGTGATAATACCATAACGCAATAAAAGCCCTGGAAGTGAACGTATAAACTGAGTTATTTAGTTGTAAATTAAGCTCCAGTGTAGCCAGTGAAAGTGAACAACGGTGAAAAACCACATCGATCTATTCAGAGGAGTAGATCAAGTAGAATCGATCACTATCTTGCTCGTAGAGATAAGCGAGATAGTGTTTTCACCACAAGTATAGTTCAAAACTATACCAAAAATTTCCTTAATCTTGTATGAAACAACTCAAACTTGTACATTTGTAATAGATGTATTTAAGCTGTAAATAAACCCATAAGGTCTAATACATCTCTCTCGATCCTCTAAAAGTATGCTTATCCTAGAATTTGTATACAAATTGATTGACGTTAATCAGTAACACCTAAGAATTCAAAAATTTAGCTCTACATACGTATAGAGTGCAATTGCTTCGTTTAAACCGTGCATTACGAGAAAAACGGCCGGAATATAAGAACAGACATGATACAGTTATTTATTCTTTTGTATGACAACGTTCGACCTTATGTCGCAAAAATTATCAAACAATATCTAGAAACGATAAAATGGGATATCATACTAGACCCGGCGTATTCTCCGGACATTACTCCTTACCGAATCAATTTGTATGCCCAATAGCTCGTATATATTGGATTCTTCGGAAATTGATCTATTTTTTTTTTGGGGGAAAATGAATAAATATTTTATTAAATTATATATTGGACATTCTGGTCTAACACCTTTTGCCATCTTTCTGGTAGTAGCATGATTCTACGCTCTTAAAATTTTTGATCTTTGCTGGAAAAAGACCGGGCCAGGTGATTTTTGACCTCTTAATTTGAAGTAAAAAATCCAAAAAAGTTTGCGATGACCGGAACAAATAATAATCCGAAGGTGCGAAATCTGGAGAATATGGCGGGTGTGGCAGTGTATCCCATTCAAGCTGTAACAGCTTTTGGAAGGTGACCAAATTTGTATGATGTCTCCCATTATCTTGGTGGAACGCTACACTTTTCTATTGATTAATTCTGGCCTTTTCTGTTGTAGCGCATCATTCACTTTGTTCAGCTGATGACTGTAGACTTACAAATTAATTTCCGGTAGAAGCTAAAAAACAAACGATTTCCTTAAAATCACAACAAACAGACACCATCACCTTTTTTGATGGATATTGGCTTTCGAAATGCTTTGAGCCGGTTCATCTTTTTTGATCCATGATCTCTTGCGTTTGACATAGTTTTATACAACCAATTTTTCGTCCCCGGTAATGATGCGCTTCAAAATGGATCAATTTCGTAACATTTGAGGAGCGAATCGCAGATGTCAACGCGACGACATAAATTTCTCTCTGTGAGAACATGGAGAACCCATATATCTATCTTCGAGGTTACACCCAGGTCTTTCAAGTGGTCATAAACAGTTGATTTCGCTAAATTTGACCTCTCACCATCTCACGTTATTCGCCGATTTGCTTCAACTAATGCCTTTATCATATCTCTATAAGCTTCAACCGGCCTTCCGGAACGTGATGCACCATCGAAATCAAAATTGCCGGATCGAAAGTTTGCAAATCAGTTCTAGCACAGGCGGACTGTCAACATATCTTCTCCATACACATCGGTTCATTTCTTTCTGGATTGAACAGCACTTTTACCTTTTCTATAGTAAATGCTGCTTATTCCTCTCCATATTTAAAAAGGCACCAACCATAAACTACTGTGTAGAATTAATAGAACTTTTCCACACACAAGCCTTGTTATATCAGCCCTCAAAACATATAATGATTATGCGGCTTAAGTGTGAAGTTGGGTTCGAAAAAATACAATTGAATCCTCTATCGGAAAAAACGAAATTACTTTCCGAATAACTTTATATACAGAGAAGTGAATTCAATTCTGTTTCTTACCAAATCCTAGCTAGAAAATATCAAGCAGATAAAGGATGAAAGTTTGAATTCCTAATCACATACAATAACTATTTTTCATCTCCGAATCTGTTCCCAACTTATTTCGCAAATAAAAGTTTGGAGAGTATTTTCTATCTGTACAAACTTCCAAGGAAAATAGGGTTCTCAGGTAAGCCGAACTTTCATTAATTTATGATTTATTTATTGTGAGTATTTTATATATGACCTCTCTATTCTCGCAAGTACTTTCCAAAATCATTAATAAGAATTGTGAGCTATGGTTATATAAAGTTCTACAAATAGAGACAGTGTAACATACTACTCTGTCAAGAAAGTACCGGGAATTTTCAATTAAAACAACATTTTTACATTTAATCGTCAAAATTTATGGGGTCGCCTTCAAAATAGGCTCCATTTTCTCCAATACATCTATGCCAACGGCACTTCCAATTATGGAAACATTTTTTATAGGCGCTTTCCGGGATGGACTTTAGCTCTCGCGCCGAATTTTGTTTTATGGCTTCAATCGACTCAAAACGGGTGCCACGAAGGGGCAATTTTAGTTTTGGGGAGAGGAAAAAGTCGCAGGGAGCCAAATCCGGTGAATACGGTGGTTGCTGAAGCACGTTTGTTGAGTTTTTGGCGAGAAAGTCAGTCACAATCGTAGCTGGGTGAGAAGGCGCGCTATCGTCATGCAAAATCCATGAGTTGTTTGCCCACAAATTTGGCCGCTTCTTAAGGATACGCTCACGCAAACGTTTCATAACGCCTAGGTAATACTCCTTGTTTACCGTCTGACCCTCTGGAACGAACTCGTAGTGCACCACGCCACGGATATCGAAGAAAACAGTGAGCATCATTTCATTTTCGAGCGGCTTTGGCGTGGTTTTTTCGGTTTCGGCTCATTTTTTGCCACCCATTCCGATGATTGCTGGCTTGTTTGCATATCGTACTCGTAGACCCAGGTCTCATCACCAGTTATAATGCGTTCCATGAATGTAGAATCGGAATTACAGCGATCCAGCATTTCTGAAGCAACCTGTTCGCGAATACGTTTTTGAAGAAAATTCAGGTCTTTCGGTACGAGTCGTGCGGCCACCTTTCTCATGCCCAAAATATCAATCAAAATCGTACATGCGGACTCGTGGGATATCTTAAGATCATGTGCTAACTCTCTCAAGCTGGTACGACGGTTTTCCAGCACCCTTTTCTTAATTTTATCGACGTTATCTTCGATCGAAGCCGTCGATGGGCGACCACTTCACGACCGTCCTTGAAGACTCTGTACCACTGATATGCACGAGTTTTCGATAGAGCATTATCACCAAAGGCCTTTTGCAACATTTTCAATGCATCGGCACACGAAAATTCATCTGCAACACAAAACTTTAAACAAATTCTTTGTTCAACGTAATCACCCATAGTAAAAATCGGCACGCACTCTGACATCGACTGACTTAATCAGCTGTTGCAAACACACTAGTTGACAGATGGCACAGTAATTAAGGACAGTGGTACCAACCTAGGAAAAAAAAATTTTACCTGCCTCATTGCCCCGCCAGATTTAAATCGATAACTCCCGGTACTTTCTTGACAGAATGTATATCTGTATAACAATTCCATACTCAAACAAACTCGATAAGGTTTTGTTGATCAAAGGATGCAGACATGCGCACGTTTCAAATTTGTTGGTTTTCATCAGTGCAATGAATGCCAGCGACTACAAATCTGTCAAGTAAAGGTTGATTCATTTAGAGGTACTTTTTGTGGTGGGGATTTAATTGCAGATTGCCCATGCCTCGTGTTAACTGAAGTACCATTTCCGTTCAGTAGTGTTCGACAATTCATAATGGAGAGACTTAGCCCAGCACAGCGTCTACAAATTCTTCAATTTCATTCTAAAATGGGCGTTTTACGAGGAATGTGTATCGGGCAAGCTTTCAAGAGCCCAACGACTAAAACGGAAAAACGATTCGGAAGATCGATCGGCTTCAGTTCTTGCACTAATTGAATTTTGCAAGCTTTTAAAGAATTAAAATACGCCAAGTTGTTGAATATGACAGGGCAAGTTGTTGAGAACGGTGACGAATCGACACTTCACGGTCTTCGCGTACACTCTCCGCTACCGCCCCTATATTTTCTACGTGCTGGGTGTGGTCTATTTGGTCGAGTATTATCCAATAATGAAAACTGGGTCTCAAACTTACAGATGGTAGAGCTAATTGGGCGTTATTGGGGTTATGTGGACCATAAGTTGCTCTAAGCGCCCGATACACATTCCTCGTAAAACGCCCATTTTCGTTATAAAGTTGAACGATTTGTAGACGCTATGCCGGGCTAAGTCTTTCCATTATGAATTGTCAAACACTACTGAACAGAAATGGCACTTCAGTTAACAAGAGGCATGCGCAATCTGCAATTGAATCCCCACCAAAAAAAGTACCTCGCTATACACAGAGACACTAAGGTATTAAACATACGCTAGCGCCATCTAGAGTATGCAAATATACATACAAGACATACCTTTGCGAGCTAATTGAAATAAAAAAAAGTATTCTCGATATTTTCAGGTTACAATCGCAAACTGCAGAAGGAACCTTTTTGTAAAGCCTGCAGACTCTACCAGATCAGAATCTTCATTTTGTTCATTTCTCTATAACGTTCTTGCTCTAAAGTAGTCTAGCCTACTGTTGCTTTTTCAGGCAGGTTAAACGTATGGGACACCTGACTTAATACATCAGTAGATAAACAAAATCGTTTTTTTATTTCCCTTCATTATACAGGGTTATCCATTTTGTGCTTTCGAAAGTGAACGTAAATAAAACACCATTTAGAATATCGATCAAATTGTTATTTCAATATAACGCTTGGACCTTGCCATTATTTGTGGAATACATCATTTAAATGTCCTCCGCGTGATCTCTTACAGTTCTCGATCCTTGTGACGTAATTTTCGAGGACTTTCGATGGACAGTATTGGAGAATGCAGAAGGCCATCAAACGATCATTTTCCAACAAGATGACGCACCACCTCATTTCGTTCAATCGGTGCGTCAAATCTTAGATGAAAGTTTTTCTCACGCCTAGATTGGAAGAAGGGGACATATTGAGTGGCCACCCAGATCACCTGATCTGGCTCCACTGGACTTTTTTCTATGTGGTCCCCTGAAATCCAAGATTTACGCTACCAAGCCTGAGTCACTGGATGATTTGCGAACTCGAATCATTAATGAATGCCGTCAAATTACACCAGCAATCTTAAATAACGTACGTGAACGTTCTCAGCAAAACTTACATTACTGCATGTAACTGAATGGTGCCCATTTCCAGCATTCAATAAACTTATCATAAAAGTAAGTACTCTTCCACTATTTCACCTGTCATTTCGTTATCGATGGAAATTTTGAAGCGAAATTTCAGGATATTCCCGATAAGCTCTTCAAACTGTATCATAACACCCCTCATCCCTATTTAAAATCAAGCGGTTGTACTCACCCCTTTAGGTGGTTGCAGTTACGGGGATGGGAAGAGCGGAAACGTTGTTTCCACTCGAATCAGAAATTGATGGGTCCGAGTGATTTTCCACATTTTCATTTTAAAGCCGGAAAATCAAGGTGTTAAGTTTTCGTTGGACCACACTGTATGTCATTGAAACAGGGCTGTGAAATCCAGACAACGAAATGGATAATCCGTTATATCCATGAAATTTACATATTCATTCAGTAGTTTTGAATAAAGTCGAAAAATTTTAGAGCGTCAAGAAAAAAATCATTCATTTCGCGACTTCGCAATTATTTGATTAAATAACAAACTAAAAATCATTCTCGATACGTATTTCTAAGAAGATATGACCCCATCTGCCAAGAGCGATAAAATTCATTTTCAATTCCGGCGGAATTCAATATAATCATCTCATTTGAAATTGACGATTCCTGACAGCTTTTAACCGAATAAAAATTTCGGAAGGCAATTTAGTAGGAAATTGATAAACCGAAATCCTTCCACAAGGTTGCCAATGACATCGTGGTGGCGCATATAAATTGCTAATTTTTGAATGTGTATTGCTCCTCGAAATTTATTATTTATGAACAAGTCATCGAACCTGAAAATATAAAAATGGAAAATGGGGCAGCCGTTCGTGCCTTGTTTGAGTTTGGGATTTCCACGTCAATGTTAATGCCATACTTTACCTCAATATCGGTTCGGAAAGAAAGGTCCTGGTAGCGGCGATATGTAAATAGATACATACCTATAGATTCCAAGGTAATTGAATTTTCACAGCAAAAACCGTAGACTTATTATCCTAAGGAGACCAAACACCTTTTTGTTGAAATCTTATTTGTTGCGAGGCCGACATTCAAATTGTTTGGATAAAGAGAACATAGCAGAACTAACGAATGCACCAAGGACGAACTAATCTGGTAGAACTCCTTGGCAACGTTGTAAGAAATTCAGATTTCTTCAAATTCATAACACCACGACCTCATAATAAGTGTTTCATATCCGAAACAGCATAAAACAGGATGGAATTCTGATTATTTTCACACATTCCACGTTGAGGAACCATGTTGTCCACAAATTATAACCAAATTTACCCTGAATAACTCAGAACTCCAAAGAAATATTCAAACTCGGAAATGAAATTAAATGAAATGAATTACGAAGTAATACCTTTAGTAGATATTTTACGATATTTTTATATCTTACGATACACATTTTTAAAAAAAAATTTAAATAAACCTTAAAATAACTTACACTGTTCTTTGATTTTGTTAGAACATAGATCAATCTTGAATTATATAGTTGATCTGTATTTCGAAGCTTTAGTCTTTTAACACGTGAGAGATATAGGTTAGGTTTTTGATTTTGATATTTGGAATATTAAATGAGGACTGAAGACGGGATTGTCTAGAATTATATTTGTTTTTTGAAGATATAGTGCACATTTTTTAGAGATTTTTGAAATAATTTATTCGAATATTTAAATATATTAAATATTTCAAATAAATTATATTCTTTGAGGAGTCCTTTAAGTGTGTTCATGTTTTTAAAAGGCAGTTGGTGTTCTTAAAGGTAAGACCAGAAACAAAATTTTGTCTCCTTTAAATATTTATTTATTAATTTTAATAACTTTCGTATATCTGTTGGATTATTTATTCCATTTGACATTATATATTGAGTTTTGATTATAAACGTCTATTAAATGTAAGCGGTGCTTGTGTAGACAAATTTAATTCTAAAAGTTTTTTGAATAAAAATTTTTTTGAAATAAAAATTGTAGAAGATAAACATATTTCAATTTGTTTTAATATTCTAATTTTGTTATATTTCTTCTATCAAATAAAAGGCCTTTCTATTTTATTTTGATACACATTTTGTCAAGAAAGCGTTGCCATAAAAATGAAAAATTTAAAATTTTTATCAACTGAAATATAAATATAAAAATAAAAAGCAGCGAAATAATTCAATATAATCCACATAATCCAAATACAATATTTTATATGTCCATATTTCGTTTTATTTGAAACTCTTCAGAAATATCCAATCCAAACTTTCTTTGATTGATTCGGTCTTTACTTGGTGGCAATTGATTTTAAGTAAAAAATATATAAAAGACACTATTTTAATTTCCACAAAAATGTTTATAATATAAGAATTGTATTATATAACCACGATGTGGCTTCTTCAGGTATCTACACTCTACTGTCTGTGTTAGGTGACAAAATAATGGGAGAACAATTCAATGTTGATTTCAAGACATTCTAAAAGTTTTAATCTAGAAAATTTTGCTTTCGACGTGGATAATTTCATAATTATTGTTGAAATTATGCCTGAATTCCTTAAGATGATTAGCATATGTCGAATGTACGGAATAAGATATATAACTTCTTTGGTGTTCTTGGATTCTTTATAAACAGAAATATTTTTCGTTATCTTATGCTAATGGATTATCTGAAAATATTGCTAAATATTTCAAAAACAGGTTCAATTACAACTCAGCTTTTGAAACCATTAATAACCTTAGTACCTACATAAAAAACAATAAGTATCGAACAAATAAAGGAAATGGATTCTACAAGTTAACTTGCACCAATTGCCTTTGGTATACATTGACCAGATAGGTAGATCAATCAAGGAAAGAATCCAAGAACACCAAAGGAGTTATATATCTGATTCCGTACATTCGACATATGCTAATCATCTTAAGGATATTCAGGCATAATTTCAACAATAACTATAAATTATCCACGTCGAAAGCAAAAGTTCTAGATTAAAACTTTTAGAATTTCTTCAAAATCATCAGGTACAATGCCCGAAAATTTTTTTGAATGAACAAACATATGTTGAAAAGTCTCCATTATTGAATATCTTTCCCTAATGGCATTTTTCAGTGGCAAACTCCAATAAAAACTCTGAGATTTTATGACTTGTACGACACCATCAGACAGTAGAATGTAAATACCTGAAGAAGCCACATCGTGGCGAAACAATTGTTGTATTATAAACATTTTTGTGAAAATTAAAATACTGTATCTTATATATTTTATTTAATCCAAACTATGACTATCACATCAAATTTTTATACTTACATGTTCTATCCTTGAAAGCAAATGAGACATTTGTTCATAACCTAACTTTATACATAAGCACTGAGCAGGTCCAAAACCCAGCCCATCTGTGACAAAAATGAAAACATTTGCGCAAACTTTTATATTCCTGAATATTATACGAAAGTTGATATTGACCCAATTTTTACATAAAATATAATCAATGTAAGTGAGTCTTACTATTAAACACTTCCATTGACATAAAATTGAATAACATGAATTACTACGTAATAACTTTTGTAAATATCTTACCTTATTTTTATATCTTATGATGGCAGAGTACAAGCAGCTAGCACAAACATAATATGTCATTCGAAAGTACACTAAATGAGGTATTTTTTGCTGAAAAGAAAACATGTCCATAATTAATTATTGTTCATCGATAAAACCATTGGAAAATATGACTGATTCTGTTCACTTCAGAATCGTGATATTCTTCTCCTTACCACGCCCGCAATAAGAATTTTTTGGCACGCAGAACTTCTTTTCTTGTAGCAAAAATACCGTTTCCAGATATGTGGTAAAATTTGATGAGGCTACAAGGATACCTAAAGTATAACTGATTTTATGGAAAACTTGTAATATTTCTTGAAATCAAGAAATGTTCATTTGAAGAATAACCATCAACATTTCGACCATGTGTTATATGACATTTTTTGTTGCAAATAACTTGTATGATCTCCCTTGAAGTTTGACCCTTTTAAAAGTAGACAGTATATTTGGTGGAACTACTTTCATTTTGTATTTTCACAAATGCGGGTTACAGTTTCCAGATATTGAGTCTAGGATCGTATCGCTTTCTTAACATTTTTCTGTGAAATAGCCCAATTTTTTCAAATAGTGTTCAACTCGTTGTCCGCATTTGTTAAAGGTTCCCTTCCGAATAGAACACTTGGTGAAGAAAGGTATGTAGATATATTTTACTGATTGTTTTTATTTAGCATCGTTTTTGAAGGTGGAATAAACAAGACCTTTTTATATTTTATATGGCAGCATTTTTTGCTGATAGAATTTGTTATTCCTGAATATCCAAACAATACAAATTTGTCTTGGATGAAGGATTTCAATGAATAGGATTAGTACTATGTGTTTTTTTCCATTCTTCATTGGTAAGCTGCCGCTCATATGTGTTGATAATTCTGTCTGTAAAGTGAAACAGTGTTTCTGAGGCATTTTACTCAATTTAATTCTGAAACGTGCAGAGATCCATATTCTCTAAGGATCACACGAGTGACAGAATCCCTCATTGATTATATAAATAACATCATACGCCACGGTTTTTAGCCGCGTTATTTATGTGTCAAATATTCTGTGGCACTATAACTTGACACGTATGCGATTGGTGATAATAACAAAAAGAAGAACGTCCTTATGGCATTCCCATCGTATTTTGAAGCGGCAGATAGGAAGGTTTCTGGAAATGAACCTCCTGAGCTACTTAAAAACACACTCGAGATAATAGTACTTGTCACAGTCTCTCTTGGTAACTCTTAGTATATAAACTTCTTTTAAATGCTTCTGATTAATTGCATGCTTTACATTTTTGAATACTGCCTTAGTTTTAACGTAAAATTCTTGATTGCACGTTCGTTTATTTGTACGTCCACTCATCGCATTTCATTCTTGTATTATACTTCAGTGTTATTTAATCCGACCGAAAGTTTTTAACTTAAATGCATTGCCTTTGTATATAACTAAAAGCGGCAGGACCCTCATAAGTTATCTATTTGTATTGTATACTTTCTCTCGGTGCCTGATTGCTGTTGGTTGTATTTATTAATAGTGGTTCTTTATTTGTACTGTTCATGGTATTCGCCGAGCCTGATATATAACTGAATTCCATGTACTCTTGTGTGATCCCCGGTTACCAATTTATTTGTTTGCTTTTATTGTAACGTTCATTCACACGCCCAGGTGATGGGATACTGTATTTATTTTATGATGTCCTAGTTAGTTTGTGTTACATAGTTGCCATATGCATGTGCCCGCTTACTTTGAGAGATTGTATTCCTTGTGAACCGGAGGCGTTCTTTAGGGTAAATCACTTGATAGTCTTGGTAGAGGACGACGTATCGTATAGAGACAGTAAATAGCTCCGGATATCCAACGCTACTGTGAGAATGTATAAGTGATTGCTAGATCATTGTTCCGAGGTATTGTGATATTCCCAGGATTAGTTTTCTAATTTGACCCTTTAGGTAGTATTCGGTTCGTTCTTCAGTAATATCTGAGCCTTCCTGGACCTTGGCCACCCCGAGGAGGCCAGATACAGTCCATTTGACAGTAACTTTTCCGGTCGACTAGAATTATGTTGGATCCCCCCTTCAAGGAGATCCCCTGAGCATACCACGTTACCCTTACCTTACTGTCCATTTAAACTTATCCCTTGTAAATGTTAGGTTCTACACTGGTTACAGGAAGTGCTGTGGAAGGTGCATGCTGGCTGTATCCTATCCTCTGTAACCCTTCCCGCTATATAAGAATGGTAACTGATTTGAGCAAGTTACCGACCTAACGATATGTAGAATTAAGTCATTCAGACCCGGGGCGCTATTAGGTTAACTGTGTAGCTTTACGAACCGCTGAGTAGAGTATATTTAACACCAGGCTGATAAATGTTTGTTTCTATTCATTGAGGGTTGTTGCCTTTCAAGAATACTAATATAAATATATTTTACTGACGTTACTTTGTTTTGAATATTTGAACCTCCCGTTACTGTTTCCTTTGAGTTGTCTACACAACGTAACGTCCTATTCTCCCGGCCACTAGATGATTATGATAAAAAGATTAGAGTTCCTTAGAGTACTCCGTATAATCCCAGATATCTTAGAGTACTCCATAAAATCCTGGATATTTTAGGATACTCTGTATAACACGGGATAGCTCAAACGTTTTAAAGAGATTTTACAGATTTAATCTGTAGAAGTTTCGGAGAATTAATCCAAGGATTATGTGTAATATTTTAAAAAAAAACGCTTCCAAGTAAATTATCAACCTATATTGACTTATAGCTGAAATTCCAAAGTGTATTCCTAAAAATTCATCTTCCCATTATGCGATCTCCTGAAACTGATTCTGCTTTGGCTGAGCTTTTCACAGATATTATGATGGAACTGCGACCCAAATGATCAGACGGCGGCCATGGGTAAATAATTCTCAGATTTCATCAGTCTAGATTGAGCTTTTTATGCTTCAATGGGTCGATAAGGCCTCGTAAAAGGATTGAAGATTGCAAATATTTGTTCTATTGCTCTCTGCGGGAAATACAGGGTCCAATTATCACCCAATTCGTATGAAGGGTGAGTTTATATTTGATTCGAAGGACTGATAGAGCAGGAAAGATTTCCGTTTGTAGAGAGTAACTTAGTATGGCATTTTTTTGTAACATTTATTGATATTTATAATCTACTTTTTATGGGTATTAAGTAAATGTGATATTTTGTGAGAAGACATGTAGGAACTGAACTGTCTCAGCCGTTACTATTTGGTAATTGGTCATAATTAAAACAAGTTAAAGAAAATACTGTTTTACTACCAATAAATTGATATTTCACACATTTAATTGTGACTCGAATTTCGGGAATTAACTATCCCATCTTCAGACCACTGAAGACTTAACAAGCAGTACGGGGTATTTATGCATATACAGGCAGAAGAGGTGATAAATACAGGTTGAAAGAAATTATAGCATTAATTTAGCTTCAGAAATTCTTGAAACATCACATGCAAATCCCGTGATACACAGTGATTTCATCGCTCTTTTCCTTCTTTCCTTCTTAAAAACTATTTTCAATTTAACAATAAAATATACGAACAATTAAACGGCTTAGCTATAGGCATCCACTCCTTGCAGATAACTTTGTCTGAAATTGAAAATAAAATCTTCAATTCAAAATTACCCGTAAATATTCATTTTTGTTATACGTAGACGATATACTCACGTATATTTTCAGAATATCCACACAACTTAGTCAATTTTTGAATTTCTCAAATAATATTAATCCAAAAATCAAATTCAAATTAGAAAAAGAATCGAATCAAACGATATAATTACATTTTTAGACCTCTCGATATCACACTCGAATAGTTAAATGGAATTTAGCGTGTTCAGAAAACCCATATCCACTGATATATGTATTCCTATTGACTCCAATCACCCATATAAAAAAAAGCCAGTGTATCAATCGATAATCCATAGAGCTTTCGCATTACCCTCATCAGAAAATAACCACGAAGCTGAAGTTCAAACTATAAAATCAATAGCCGCGAACAACGGTTTCAACACCAATATAATAGATAATTTAATTCGACAGAAACAATCTAAAATAGCTATAAGCCAAATTTATCCCATCATAAAAACTGTAGAAAACAAAAAATTCATTTCTCTATCGTACTTCGATAGCATAAGTCAAAAAATGGCCAACAGTTTTTCAAAATGATATGTTAATATTGCTTTCGAAACACAAAACAAATTATCAGTATTATTTAACGCAAAGGACTCAACTCCTAACATACGTTTATGAGTTATGTTGTTCGACGTGCAGTAATAAATATATAGGACAGACGAAACGTTCCTTCAAGACGAGGTTCAACGAACATAAAATGAATTTCATGAAAAATAAACAAACTTCTACTTTTGCCACTCAATGTTTAGAAAACGGTCATTCTTTTCCCATAATAGATAATCTTAAAATTTTCATGTGAAACCAAAAGGAAAGAAACATGATTATTTAGAATCTGTTGAAAATTTCAAATTAATTCACAATAAAAATATTGTAAAAATAATGAATGACTGTACGGATCTATGCAAATCCAAAATATTTGAGATATTTAAATAAGTATCATCTGTTTACCAATCTTTTTGGCGTGCGGACATCTTAATAGTTGTTATGTTTTTATCGCCTCTTCTGGCTGTAGGTATATGCATAAATACCCTGTCCTGCTTGTTAAGTTTTCAGTTGTCTGAAGATGGGATAGTTAATTCCCGAAACTTGAGTCAAAATTAAATGTGTAAAATATCAATTTATTGATAGTAAAACATAGTAATTTCTACAATTGTTTGAATTAAGATATGTAGAAGTTATCAAACATTATTGATACTTCTTTATAATACTTCAATTGAAGTCATTTGGCCAACACGTCTCCAATATTCTTATGTTGAACGAGTTTTCTGCCAGCTGATCTATAATGCTGTTTTTTTCATTTTCTTCCAGATTTTGGTGATATTTTCTAGAAATTGTCTGATTTTATAACTGACAGAGGGATCTTCAGATCATAATGTAATGTCAAATTAGAAGCGTACCATGGTGCATTACATAATGAACGTAGTATTTCGGATTGAAGTTGCAGTAATATCTGAATATACTAAGTATCTAAATATTGGTTTAATTATAGCTTTATATAGTTCGTCTAGAAAGTATCCGGAAAAGAACAAAGCTCAATATAAAAACATTATTGAAGTTATCTTCTTGAAACCATTGTCCAAATTCTATCATTCGTTCTTTTTGTAAAGGTGTTCTTATAGGAAATTTTTTGGTTTACTTGATATGGAGCCTTGTCTTTTCAATGACAAACGGACAGTTTCGGGACATAATTTTATGTTTCCTTGATTTCCAAATCTGTTGGTCAATTTGCAAACCCATATTGTGTCGTCCTAAGGCCAATAAAGGGTTTAAACTGTTTCCTTTAATCTTACGCGGTTTTCCTAAAACTGATCTATGCCTCATATCCATGCCATTTTTATCCTCTTTATTGTCTTATTTACAGCACTTTTTCCCAGTTCCGTCAATTGTACTAATTTTTTAAAGTTTCGAAAACCTTTTCTATATAAATATTCTACCTGTTTTCTCTTTTCTGGTTGCGACATTATTTCATAAATTGTATAGGTACCTGCTGACAATCAACAATATTTAACAAATAGTGTTGCCATGCAACTTTGGCCATAGCCGACTATCTGCACAACCTATTTTGTACATAACTTTTGCCTCTGAATGTTACAAAAAAGGAGTGTAATAAAATTATGAAAAATAATAAATTCCGGATACTTTCTAGACGGTTTGAAAATCAATACATTATTTCGGAGATAGTTTCGATTTTCTCCCTACTAGCCAATACATTTGTCTAGATTCAATATTTATTTGTGCCTTTTTTTAATCAATCATTGTGATTAATTAATTTTCACTTGTTTGTTGTTTCGAAAAAGTTAAATAATAAGCAAAATACGGCAGTAAACAAACTGTGGTACGATACAATTGTTACACTGGCGAGCAAAAAAACGAGTCATCAATCTTTCATTAGAAAATCAACTAAATATGCGCAAAATGTAGACATAGGGCTAAAAAACTTGATAAAAGAAACCATCTTCTTTAACAGCAGTAAGTAAATTCTTATGGACCATGTTGTATCTTATATACCATTTCTGGGAGAGCAGGGAATTTTTATGCATGACAGTGCATGTCCACATACTGCTCGAACAGTGACTGCGTACTTGAATGAGGTTGGAATTTCAAGGTTCAACTGGTCAGCATGAAGGTCTAACTGCTGGGTAGGCAAGTCAAAACTATGGTTCCATCGCCAAATAAATTACAAACCCTTCGTCATGAACGGGAGAATATTCCACAAGAGAATATTCGAAGGCTCATCACGAGCGTGCGAAAACGTTTGGAAGCTTTAACAGAGCTGGGGGAGGTCACACGTCATACTGATACTGAAATTTTCACAGTTACGATCCTTTTATCAATTTCGAAGTGATTTTTTGATTTCTTCAAAAAAACACATTATTTTTATACCAATTGAATTTCAAAAATTTCATGATTCCCGTAAAAATGATAAATACTAAGGAAGGTATTTAAACAGTAATGATCAATTTCTGCTCGCCAGTGTATTTTCTGATGATAACCTCAATATCTGCTGTCTTCTTGGCAAGTCAACTGCTAGTCTTGAAAAAAATTCCAAAACAGTAAAATCCCGAATTTTCCCGACTCTTCATCTATATATCCAGAGCACGGTAAATATTTGCCATTTTCCAAGGGTGGATCACGAGCAACGCTGACGACAGGAATGTATTTTTCGGGACTTCCACTTCCACCCTCGCCTTAATGAGATTCTGTCACCCATTATCTGTTGACGTGAGGTTTCCGTTCAATTTTTCCAACGTCCTGTAAGTCAGTTAGTGTTCCGGACCGAACTGATAGCAATTTCCACAGGAAGAAATTCCCTCGAATCGTTTTAATGGGAAATTTCGCAATCAGTTCGATTCGACGGCATCCGGTGTACAGGAGGTCGATAATCGGACGCCGGTGTTGTTTTACCACCCGGAGGATTTCGAGTGATTCATGTTTGGGATGCAATATCTGGAGTCATGTGGGAACCCTAACTTGGGATATTGGTGCGTAAGGGTTTAATATAGAAGGATGTAGATACTAGCATGTGTCACTGTCGATGAGAATTGATGGTGTTGAAATGCGTAGGGGATGATGGCTTGGTATTCTGTTCTTGCTTCGACAAAATACGTATTGGTTGGACATGGAAAAATGAACTTGTTCGAGGAGGGTTCGATTTTCTTTTTCAACAGGCTTTATTTGCACGACCGTTGTAAGTGTCATCATAATCAAGAGCCCTTACAATCCCCTCTCCAAATTTCTTCTACTGTTCCCTATTTTGAGCGATTTGTGTCCGTAATATTTTTTTTACCCTTGCCTTGATTCCGCGCAGACTACAGAAAATGCAGAATTCATGCTGCCGGTTTGTTTTCGGTTTGAGGAAATATGACAGTGGAATAAGGGACGGAATTAACAGCTTGGGATGGCTTAGGGTTGAGAATGTTTTCCGGCTCCACCTGACGATTATTATCATCGAATTTTACGTTCTTGTCTTCCACCGTATTTGAGGGAAAAGCTAACTTTCAGACGTGATGTTCATTGCGTGGACGTTAGGGATGCTCATAGGCTCATGCTGCCAAGATTTGGTTCAGCCATGTTTCAGCGCTCCTTCACCTTCAATGCGGTGAAGTTACATAATGAATTTTTAGTTTCGTGTGAAGGCGTTTCTTTGAGCTCACTAAGAAAAATTTTGAAGTCAAAATTCTTGACGAGCCAATTATAAATTAGGAAAATTTTATGAATATGAAATATGTTTTGTTTACTCACAATGGAATTGATTCGTTAATTTTATTTTTTTTCGCTTATTTTTGTTTCTATCCTTTTGTTTTTTTTTTCCCTTTTTGTTTTTTTTTTCAGGGTTGAGTGAAGTAGCTTTAAGCTAGACTTCGCCCTATGTTTATATATTGTAAATGTATGAATAAAGGCACTATTATTATTATTATTATTATTATTATTCCTTTATTTTTCTTAATAGAATCCTGCTATATTATTGCAGGATGACCACGGCTTCTACCATCTCTTGGATACCATTCCTGCACCAACTTGGTCCATTTTCAGTTGACATCATTGCTACATGGCCAGCCCAAGTCCACTTAGTCTTGAACAGTTCCTTGCCTACATCTTTTATTTGTGTTTTTATTCTGATATCTACATTTCTCATTCGGTCTTTTAAATTTAATTCCTGATAAACTTCTTTCCATTCTTCTTTGACATACTTTTAACTTTTGTGTTTGTTTTTCAGTCAGAGACCAAGCTTCAGCGCCATATGACAGAACAGGCAGTACACATATCATCACTTTCCCCTTGATATTCATGGGAAAGTCGAGATAAATGCAAGTGACCAGTACTGACTCCAAGCGTTTTCTATTCTTCTCCTAATCTCTTTGTTCTGACGATTCGTAAAAGAAACGACCTGGCCAAGATAACAATATTCCTGAACATAGTCAATGGTTTTATCGTTCATTTTAATTACTTTTTCTTCACTGTTTATCATCACTTTAGTTTTGGTTTCATTTATCGTTAGTTAAGCTTCTTTACTATGAGTATTCAGGTCATTCAGCATTTGTTGAAGTTCTTCTTGGCTTTCTGAAAAGAGTACAATATCGTTCGCGAATCTAAGTTTAGATAAATACTTCCCATTGATTTTTGATGCCTTGTTCATTTCCCCAATACATGGTTCTGAATATTTGCTCTAACAATGCTATAAATAGGAAATGGGATTTCCTTGACGTACACTTTTTTCAATTTTAACCCTTTCAAGACTGAAAATCAGAATACATTTTATATCTATTTTAACATAAATAGAGGTTAATTCTTGATAGAAGGTATATTAAATTATTTAAATATTTTAATATACATATTTGATTCCAAAAAATTATATTTAATGATTATAACTTCTGAAAATAAATAAAAATATTGTCATATAAGTACCACTTATGTCAATTGACATATAAAATAAACATTCATTATAAGACATCTGAATGATATAACAAAATTCAATAAATAAAAATTATTAACCAAAATCCTATAAATTAAATATTTTGAATAAACAAAATTTTGTTTCTGCTGATCAATCTTATGAAAACCAATGTCTTTCAAAAATATCCAACATAATCTTAAGAATTTCATCATAAAACTATCTTACTTAGACTATTCAATATTATTGGATATCTAACTAAGATACTTTATATAAAAACTCAAGATATGTAAAACATTACTGAAAAACAAGTTTTAAGAAGGACTTTGCTTCGTCAGTATTCAAATAATTCATATTCAATAAATATAACATCAATCAACAACAAATATTTACTTACCCTTCAATATTCTAGAAAGACTTCTGCCTAAATGAAAAAATCTTTAAATGTAGTAAGAACGGTTCACTACACACAAAAATATAAAACAGATTAAATCTGTTTTGATATTCAAATTTTGTAATATACCTTCTATCAAGTAAAAACCTCTCCTTATTATTTTATATTTCCTCTTGTTTGAATAACGTTACACGTTAATAAAATAAATAAAGACAACTTGGCTTAAATTTCACTGCTTATTTGATGTCTGTTGACATATACTACTCTGTCAAGAAAGTACCGGGAATTTTCAATTAAAACAACATTTTTACATTTAATCGTCAAAATTTATTGGGTCGCCTTCAAAATAGGCTCCATTTGTTCCAACACATCTATGCCAATGGCACTTCCAATTATCGAAACATTTTTTATAGGCGCTTTCCGGGATGGACTTTAGCTCTCGCGCCGAATTTTGTTTTATGGCTTCAATCGACTCAGAACGGGTGCCACGAAGGGGCAATTTTAGTTTTGGGAAGAGGAAAAAGTCGCAGGGAGCCAAATCCGGCGAATACGGTGGTTGCTGAAGTACGTTTATTGAGTTTTTGGCGAGAAAGTCAGTCACAATCGTAGCTCCGTGAGAAGGAGCGTTATCGTCATGCAAAATCCATGAGTTGTTCGCCCACAAATTAGGCAGCTTCTTACGGATACGCTCACGCAAACGTTTCATAACGCCTAGGTAATACTCCTTGCTTACCGTCTGACCCTCTGGAACGAATTCGTAGTGCACCACGCCACGGATATCGAAGAAAACAATGAGCATCACCTTCATTTTCGAGCGGCTTTGGCGTGGTTTTTTCGGTTTCGGCTCATTTTTTGCCACCCATTCCGATGATTGCTGGCTTGTTTGCATATCGTACTCGTAGAACCAGGTCTCATCAACAGTTATAATGCGTTCCATGAATGTAGAATCGGAATTACAGCGATCCAGCATGTCTGAAGCAACCTGTTCGCGATGACGTTTTTGAAGAAAATTCAGGTCTTTCGTTACGAGTCGTGCGGCCACCTTTCTCATGCCCAAAATATCAATCAAAATCGTACGTGCGGACTCGTGGGATATCTTAAGATCATGTACTATCTCTCTCAAGCTGGTACGACGGTTTTCCAGCACCCTTTCCTTAATTTTATCGACGTTATCTTCGATCGAAGCCGTCGATGGGCGTCCACTTCACGACCGTCCTTGAAGGCTCTGTACCACTGATATGCACGACTTTTCGATAGAGCATTATCACCAAAGGCCTTTTGCAACATTTTCAATGCATCGGCACACGAAAATTCATTTGCAACACAAAACTTCAAACAAATTCTTTGCTCAACGTAATCACCCATAGTAAAAATCGGCACGCACTCTGACATCGACTGACTTAATCAGCTGTTGCAAACACACTAGTTGACAGATCCCGCTCAAGCTTGGCATAGTAATTAAGGACAGTGGTACCAACCTAGGAAAAAAAAATTTACCTGTCTCATTGCCCCGCCAGATTTAAATCGATAATTCCCGGTACTTTCTTGACAGAATGTATATTTCGGGTATTTTAGCCCATTTTCAAAACTCCTAAAAACCCGAAACATATATGTCAACAGACATCAAATAAGCAGTGAAATTTTAGCCAAGTTGTTTTTATTTAATTTATTAACGTGTAACGTTATTCAAACAAGAGGTAATATAAAATAATAAAAAGAGGTTTTTACTTGATAGAAGGAATATTACAAAATTTGAATATCAAACAGGTTTAATCTGTTAGTCTCCAATAATTTTAATTTCAAAAATTTTATTCAAAAACTTTTAGAATTAAATCTGTTTTGATATTCAAATTGACAAATACACCTGTCAATGTCATAAATGAACAATGCGTGAGTAATGTCAAATGAGGCGTTCCCATTGAAAGACCCTTTATTTATTTTATATCTTATTTACACAATCTTAAGCCTTTCATCCCACTTTTCTCTAAAATTCATCCCCTTGTAGAAATATTTCATCTCCTAATACAACCACATCGGCTCAGATAAGGCCCAATAATAAATTTATATCTATATTTGGCTTCCAGCCAGAAACTTTCACCCATCAAGGCGTGCCATCAATCTTGATCGAAAGCAGATTCACTCATCCATATTTATTCTTGTAATTTATTATCCTTCGATTTATGCTCGGAGCTATATTCTATACATATTAGGAAATTTTTCACATTGTTGGCCTGAATAAAAGTTGAATATTCGGTTGCATTCCCCCGCAAATCTTATATTCACGAACAGGCTTTTACGATTTGCTTCCTGAAATGGAAAAATGCTTAAGAACGAGCGATTTTATGGTTTCTGAGATTGGAAATTCTTGATTGGAATTGGGTTTATGATTTTCTCGAATGAATGCGATTGGAATCCCTAAATTTACGTCGTATGAAAAATTGTACGTGGAATTAAGAATTTTATTATGTTTTGATAACAGATGTCGCTACTAGTTAGTTATTCTATTGTTTCATCTGGCAACACCTTCAGTTGGAAGCAATGGAAATCATTCGAAAAATAGGAAATCGAGTGCTGTATGAACTGAAGCCAAGAGATGTCGAACTCCGTTTTTTCATGTCTGAGCAACTGCTCCAACGACAAAAAGGAAAGGGTTTTTTACATCGAATTGTTATTGGCGATGAAGAATGGGTCTGTTACGATAATCCAAAATGTTGGGCAACGTATGGATATCTTATCATCAACTGTCAAGCCGAATATTCATAACGAGAAGATCATGCTGTGTATTTGGTGGGACCAGCTGAGTGTATTATGAGCTGCTATATCGTGAATTCTACGGGTTAAGTTACTGGCATGGGAGCCTGGCTCTTTCACCAGGTGACTACTCAGCAGTCTGCCCAGGAAGCAGATAGTGATATAAGGATACGACTTATCATCGCACATTAGCGAGAACTACTCCAAAGACTTGAACTCACAAAGCTTTCAGTTTCGGCTTCAGTTCGAAAACTTACACCGTGACTGGTAGCAGTGAAGCACTATCCAACATCTGCTGGCTCTGCAGTGTCAATACCCGAGTTGTTTGGGACGCAACTCACACGCCGAAGGGGCTTCTCATTCAACCTTATTTGGTTGAACTTCCACCATACGGGTCCAGTGATTGACGCGAGGTACATTCCTTTAGGCATCAATTTCACCGGGATGAAACTAGGATCTTAGTCAAGACAGGCGCCCCCACAGCGTCATGGAGGGCATATGAGCTGCAATCGAACGAAAGGATCATAGAGGAGGTCTATCGACGACAAATGATGCGTTTGAGCCAAGCATTGTGAGAAAAACGGCCGCAATATGCCGACAGACACGACAAGGTTCTTTGCAGCCTCTTACTTCTATAGTGATGTCGTGATATTTTGGTGGATGTTTATATTTGTTTCTTGGATTTGCGGAATGCATTTGATAGTATCAAGCATGACAAAATGATAGCGACATTAGAACGGTTCGTTTGAATGGGAAAGATAATACTTTTCCTCTCACACCATAGAATCGGAGCTTCTGCAAGAGCATTTCGTGTGAAACATTCGCGAAGGCTTTACTCAAATCTATACAGGATAATTCTACTTTCTCACTGCTGTTGTACGCCTCAAAAATAGTCTCCAGAACGTCAATCATTGCCGTTATTTTTTTCTGAATCCGTGTTGACACCTATGAAGAGAATTGTGTTTTTCGAGAAAATCGGTCAATCGATTCTTTAATATTAATTTTCAAATGATTCCGATGTGGCCGATAGAACTGATAAAGGTCTGAAATTCTCAAAACACTCCGGATCTCCTGTTGTCAATATAGGTGTTATGATGGCAAGTTTGAGTTCATGTAGAAAAATTCCTGGCTCAATAAAATCGTTGAAAATCTTGCACGAAAGCTCTCTAGAGCCTTGAGACCTAAGTCTTTACACAAAATACGGTGTAATGTCGTTTGTGGAACGCCTAATTCTAAAGATCGACGAGGAATCGACAAACTTGGGTTTTTGTCATCACTACGTGCTGCAACAGCAAATTATCAGTTGTTCTTGTGCGACGCACCCGGTTCCAATTCTTCACATCACTAACTTGTCCCAATAGCTCAAAATTTTTCACCAGTTTCACTATTGCTGACCGAAATGGTGCTACATAATGACCCAAAAATACTTTAGTTTTGCGAACTGTGAGTGCAAAATTTTCACCATTTTTGTGATGAATTTTAACAGATTCAATGCGTTGTTAAAGCGTGTATCGTTCCATATTCAGTAATGGCGTTTTTAGTTCTCAAATGTCAAAAGATCACAGCTTCAAATATCGCAGCCGCCGAGATAGCGCGCTATTCAAAATCAAACCTCTTAGTAGAATCATTTTGTTTTTATCCCCTATTCACTTATCTCATATTCTGATGGAATACAATTCAAGAGCATAGAACATGTTGTGAAGATATGGAAAACGAGAGCTAAAAATAAGACCACAAAATCGAAAACCGATAAATAGAATTTACATTATCCTGTTATTTTGCGAGGTAACTATAAAGTAAACATAATTAACCTGAACAAATACCGTTATTCCAAGGGAGTATTTAACCTCACATCAAAACAATGCCAGATGCACTAATTAATGGTCTAGGCGTCCACATAATATTAATATTCATTGATGATTCCGGGTGATCCGGAATTTCAATCAATTATCACCAGAATTCTCTGCATATTTAACGTATACAGTGAAATTGCACGGTTGATTCATTGGCCGTTTGCTTTTTCTTTCGTCTAATGTGACGAGATCAACACATAGTCAATTTTAGTGGTGAAATTTACTGGATTACCTGTTTGTTTTGTTCCACTTTAATAGAAAATTTTTACCATATTACCTCTGGTTTGAATAACGTTATACGTGTTTTGATTACATTATGACGGGTTATTCATTTCTTGGTCCGGATTTCACAGCATTGTTTCAAAAATATATAAAACAGAACTATGATCCAAAGCCTCATATGTTTAGTTTAAGGTTAGCCATTTAACAATATGGATCCTTTATCTACTACTGAACGTGTGAAAATTGTGAAAACTTACTACAAAAACAATGATTCTGTAGGAAGTACGTTTCGTGCATTATGGGCAGATAAAGTCGACATAATCGTCCATCTGAGCGTACAATTGATAACAGTGAAAAAATTCGAAGAGGCTGAATCTGTTACTGATGTCTCAAGGCCCATCATCTAAATGCACCAAAAATATTTCTACTATAAGTGAAAACATTGAAGATGATCTAAATTTATTAATTAATCAACATTTGGCTCTCTCTTACGACACGCTATGGCGTATTTTGCATCAGGATTTGCATCTTCATCATTATGATTAAGGTTCAGTTGATACAATATATACAGTTGATGACGATTTTTCGCATCGAATTTTCTTCAGCGACGAAGCACATTTTTCACTCGGTGGCTATGTAAACAAGCCAAATTGTAGCATCTGGGGCAGTAGAAATCTGCATGTAACTGCTGAGAGACCATTATATCCATAAAACGTCACTGAGGTGTGCACTTTGGTCTGGTGGAATGATTGGTCCGAACTTCTTTGAAAATGAAAAAGGCGTCAATTATCATCGCTATAGCCAAATGATTACAGATTTATTTTGGGCTGAAATTAAAGATATGGAATTGAAAGAGATGCAAGAAAATTCCCAGGACGCGTGATTTCACGTTTCTGCGATGTGAATTAGCCACCAAGATCTTGTGATTTATCGCCTTCGGTTTTTTTGTGGGGCTATGCGAAGGATCGTGTTTATGCCGATAATCCCCAGACGAGCGTGAAGTTAATAGAGGATGCCCCCAAGGATCAGTTCTACGACCGTTCCTCTAAGACGAGCTTCTCACTCTTCTTTCTCCTCTCCTGCCTCCCGAGGTCAGCATTAGCGTCGCTTATGCCGATGACATCACTTTCATCGTCAGTTCCAAGAGCCTTAAGGACCCTCACCAGTCAAATCTCAGTCCTGAATGATTGGCTAAAAAATAACAAGCTCCAGGTTTCTTACAAAAAGACTCACGCAGTCCTCCTAAAAGGGAAACTGGACCCGAAGCGACCACCAAACGTTCGTCTCTCCCAAGCTCTACAATGATGGTCCACCCAATCTACCTACCTTGGGGTAGTCCTGGATGCGAGACTATCCTTCTTTCCTCATATTTCTTATGTTCGGTCAAAAATATCAAGCCTGAACATGAAGTTCAGGCGACAGCAATAGGTGACGACGGTAAAAACGCTATGCGCGTTTACTACAAGTCCGTCTTCCTACTCATGGTTCTATACTAGTCCTCGGTATGGAACCACCGCTCAAACAATACCCATTTTCATCGGAACCTATCCGCTTGTCATCGACCAATCCTCCTCCTCATGACGTTAGCTTGTCGAACCGTAGCCTCTTCGGCACTTGAGGTTCTTACAGGCAATATCCCTCTTAACCTTATGGCTGAATTCAATTCTGCCAAATACCATTTCAGACGTGTTCCTACATACAAATTTCGTAACAGAACATTCGACTCTATCAATGTCTCTGACAGAAACTTCAAAAGTATGTGCACTAAATCTTCCAACAAGTTATGGACTCTGCTCCAAAACTCATGGCAGGAGAGCTGGAACCTCTGCCCTCCTGGCAGAAACACCCATCTCTGGGTGAAGCTCCGCTTCTCCAGTGAAAACACTTATTTAAATCCCTCCTACTCCTTTCATCAAAGGACGCAGCCCCATCAGGACCACCTTTAGAAAACTACACCTATCCCCCTCATCCTCCTGCCTATGCGACACGGTAGACGAGACATCATCCCATGTCTTGTTAGAATGTAGCGAATATTCTACATCCAACCCTGTCAATACAATCCCCATCTCCTCGTTGATAGCACAAGTGGTTATCGTCAAATCTCTGGCGATGGTGAAACGTTTATATCAGGACCGAAACTAAAAAAAACAATATCGAACTTCTCTTACTGCTAAATTAGTATATTTCAAAAATTATAATAATCTTACTAATACTAATTTTCAGTTAATTCCCTCTTAAATGGCCCAAGAGACATCTTAACACTAATATGAATATTATATCTTTCAGCCATATCTGCCTACAAGCCAGAGCATATGCCTCCATTTTCTTGCAATTACACATTTCCTTGTAATCCTTAATTTAAACTTACTAACATTAACTTCGTACTATGTTTCAGATGAACCCTTCAAAAGTGGCTCAAGAAGATGTCATAATACTCATATTTATATTATATCTTTCAGCCATATCTAGGTGTCTCTCTTCTTTTCTTTCAATCTCTCTTGTAATCCTAAAAATTCCTTGTAAAATTAAACATGTCTTCTCTTACAGCTTTCTGGGGGTCCGCTGGGGCTGAACAAGTCTGAGCGGAAAGCCAGGACTATTATGAGAATATACGTACATTTAAAATTAGTGAGGAGCTCTGCTCATATGCTAATAAGTACTACTCTGAGTAATCCCCAGACTCGCCCCCCTAACATTGTAGCTTCACACGCTGGGGGGCGCATGTCTTGACTAGGATTCTAGTTTCATCCCGGTGAAATGGAAGATTAAGTCCTGATACCTAAAGCAATGTCACTTGCGCCAGTCACTGGGGCCGTGTAGTTGAAGATCCACCGAAGGGAGCCCTAGTTCCACCGTTTCACAAGACTTCACTTTTAAAACTAACATACTCACCCTATGGCAGTAAATCTTCGGATTTTTCTGTCCAATGGCCGAGTGCGTTATTTAGCATACTGCGTTACCTCGGGAGGGTGGAGGCCCTCGGGAAGTATTCGTACAACCTGGCCACCCAATTGGTGTTGACTACTGTTTGCAGCCATTCATGCTGCGAGAAATGCTTCAGGGTTTAGCGGGACTTGACGGTTCGACCGGCCTCGTCCTGAACCAGGATCGATTGCGAGACTTTTCTGGGGGTTGTAGATCTTGACGATACAGCTAGACCATTGATGCTTGAAGCCAGGACCAACTGAAAGACTTTACAAGGGTTCGTGTGCCTTGATGTACAGTCCGGATTGACTATGCTAGTACCAGGATCAATTGAGGCATTAATCTTGAGACTATCTTGGTTCATGGGACTGTGTTCAGGTGGGTGGATAAGAAGCCTCTTCGGCGTGTATGTTGCGTCTTAAGCAACTCGGGTACTGACCGTGCAGAGCCAGTAGACGCTACTACCAGTCACGGTGTAGGTTTTCGGACTAGAGCAGAAACTGGAAGCTTGATGGGTTCAACTCGTCGGAGTGGCTCTCGCTAATACGCGGTGATAAGGCGTATCGTTATCACATTATCTGCTTCTGGGCAGATTGCGAAGACTGCCGAGTAGTCACCTGGTGAAAAAGCCATGTTCACATACCGGTAACCTAACCGGTAGAATTCACGAATCAGACTCAGACTATTGACGATCTGATACCCAACAATCGTCAAGTTATTTGTGAGATATTGGCCGAAATGTGCCGGTTAGTCGTCGAAAATTACCTCACAAGGATCAAGTCCTGTGAGAGATCACGCGAAGGACATTAAGCATTATATTGAAATAAAAATTTGATCGATATTCTAAATGGAAAATTGTTTTATTTACGTTTACTTTCGAAAGCACAAAATAGATAATCCTCTATAAGAAACAAGATTAAGCCACAGTGTGGCTAAACAATTGTCGTTCATCAGTAAAAAGCAAGTGGAAATTGATCTTTATTTACTACCTACTCGTTTAATTACAGACATTTTGAACAAACCATAGCAAAAACCAAATCCATCGTTTCTACCACAATTCAACCGCTCCCCGTTTTTTTCATCCTATAAAACATTTCACCGATTATGCCTAACGGGTGAGAGAACTACCCCACCGGAAGTAGTAGAGGAAATGCCTCAGTTTCCGTAGGCCGTACCTGTCATTTAGATTATCACATCGGCTTATCCCATTTTCGAGAAAACCGCCCCACTCTCGTGCTGGAGATGCATAAGTGATGAGTTTGAATAATTCCATCATAACTCTTTTCCTTCCCCAGGATGGACTCGATCATTTATGAATGAGGTCGGGATAGTGCTCCGCCTGATATTTGGATAAGGGTAATTGAATTCTCCCCACACGAGGTGTGAATAATGCCTTCAATGAAAAAGTTATTGCCTCCAGATAAAACGAAGATTAAGCGATGGAATCGTCGATTCGGTTCACCAATTATACGGGGGTTTCGTAGTAGAGGAGAGCGATTGGAATTTATTTTTTACCGGGTTGGGGTTGAGTGAAAGACTGTTGGGGATTCGTCAATAAATGTGCAATTTCTTGTTGGCGCTTGGAGGGCGTTCAGTGTGGTATGAGATTACCGGCGCTACGAAATCATTGCAATTATTGAAGGGCTATAAAACATCCTACTCAAAGTTACCTTAGAAATTAACGGTCTTTCTGCAGATGTAATAAACATGATACATTATATTAAAAGAAAATACACGGTCTTGCAATAGTGCCGAACCAGACATCTTAGAAATTCTTTTCGAAAGCAAGCTCCTTGTACTTTCATTTCTGCATATAAAGGGTCTTGCAACGGGAACGCCCCATTTTTAAATTGACATTACTCACGCATGGTAGCCACTGTTTATTTGTGACATTGACAGTTGTATTTGTCAGTGTCTACCATTTGTTCGTAAAAAGATACACACTCCAACAACGTTTACAAAAAATCCAAATTTATTATGAAAAATCGCGATCTGTTACTCTAACTTTACGTGCTTCAACTTCAATTTTTGGTCATTATAATCGTCCGGATCGGAGAACAGTTGAACGTTTAGTGAAGGAGTTTGAAACAAATTTCACATTTCACGATGTTACAGTGCCAGTGAGACAAAGAAATGCAAGAAGTGAAGAGAATATTGTTGCGGTACGTGAAAGTGTTCCAAAATTTATCGATTTCTTGACGTTCACAAGTACTAGGCATCTCCCAGACGTCTTTGTGGCGAATTTTACGAAAAAACCTTGGTTTACATCCATAAAAAATTCTTTTAACCCAATAACTCGAACCTACAGGTCATTAAAAGCGTCGTGTATTCAGTAATTGGTGCTTAGAAAAAATCGGAAGAAATGGATCGATAAATTGTCCGCCTTGTTCCTGCCATTTAACTCCATTGGACCTCTCTCTCTTTAGGGTTACATTAAGGCATATATATATATAATCCTGCAAATTTCGATGATTTACAGATCAATATTGAACAAGTAATTGCTAACATACGAGCTGATTTGTGTGGGAGAGTCATGTAAAATTGGGTTTAACGACTTCATTCCTGCCAGCGTTTCCGTTCAATTGTGTTTTATTTCATAACTAATGGCATCTTCATAATAAAATAAAAATTTCAATGATTCTCAAATGAATAATGTGTTTTATTCACTAAACAAAGTGGGGCGCTGGTAATGAAAGACCCTTTACATATTGCAGGAAAATGTTAATTCAACAAGAGGTTCAATTTTGATATTAATAAAAGGAAGTATATTTTAAGAGAAATCAATGGATGTTTATTTCATTGTAAGGAAGAAGGTTTGCCATTAACAATGGAAAACAATATCAGCCAAAAGACTACAATCGCAGCACCATATCCTTTTCATGTAATTTTCCAAGGCAAATTCGCACATTTGCGACTGTATGTCCTCGACAACTTCACGAATTCCATGTTTAAGGTTTTGAATCGATTGTGGTCTAAAAAGGTGTCAAATCAGTTTCCCAATTGTGATTACCTCTTCGAGGAATAACACAACCAGAAGACTTCTTTTGCAAAATTGCCATTGTTTCGTTGCTTGTGTGACACGTAGTACCGTTTTATTGAAAATAAACGTCGTCCACAACCTTCCAATTCCGGCCAAAAAATCATTAATCGTAGCTTGGAAGCGCAATCCATTTACAGTTACAGTTGCACTAGTCGCATTTTTGAATAATAATAATAATAATCTTCATTTCCAATAATATCAGCAAAAGCAACAGCAATACAAATATTAAATGAAATAACTTCAAGTAAATCATTTACAATTTACATCTGAAAAATTCCTCCAGGTTATATGTTTCCATTTTCATCAACAACTGTTTTACTTTAGATTTAAATTGTCTAAAATTATCTATGATTTTAATGTAATTAGGTAAATGATTAAAAACTCTAATACAATTGTGAGCTGGGTGTTTCTCACTTAATGTCAATCTGCGAATAGGATAATTAATATTTAAAGTTCATATATTGTGCTGATAATTAGTATTAGTTTTCTTTATTTTTATGTAGGAACATCAAACACTCAAACAAATAGAGACCATAAATTGTAAATATATGGTTCTGTTTGAATAGATTCCTACAGGATTCTCTATATTTTATGTTGAAAATGATCCATAACAGAGGTCCCAACACGCTTCTTGTACAATTCCTACTTTGTTAAAAGTGATACTGTAGTTTTATCTCCCTTGATTATTTTCACTTTATGTTTTCTACCGCTTATGTATAATCTTATCCAGTTGAGAGCTTGACCCCTTATCCCATGATCTTGTAATTTCATCAATAATAGTTCTTGATTTACTGAGTTATATGCTTAAGAAAGGTCCAAAAATATTGCTAAAGCCAGCTTCTTTTCTTCATGTAAATCCATTATTGCCTTTGTAAAATCGAATATAGCTGTTTGAACTGATCTAAAAAAACTAGGAAGTATACTGAAAGGTCTATAATTTCCCAGTTCTTTTGGATCCCCTTTCTTCAATACTGGCTTAATGACTGCGATCTTTAGCTGTTCTGGAAATATACCTTTCTTGAAAGACAGATTGATGAAGTATGACTACTGGCAGTTTATGAATGGTATTGAGATTTTTATGATATTTATTGGTATCTCATCTACTCCACTTGTGCACTTGTTTTTCAGTTGTTTTCCAAGTTCCACTATTTCGTCCGGGGTGGTTGGTCTTAAATACATTGATTTATTCAGGTTTCTCACTCTATAATTAGTATTTTCTTCCAATGTCTCAGTTGGCTGATTGTTGAAATGCTTGTTGAATTTCTCAGCTATTTCCCCAGGTTCTCCTTCAATATAACATTCCTCATGATGCATCTGATTACCTGTTATTTCTTTGCATATTTTCCACATTGTTTTGCTCTTATTATCAGATTTTTGTATGCGTCTTTCGAAAATGTCTGATTTGCATTTGATGATAAGGTTGTCATATTCTTTTTTGGTATCATTATACAATTTTCTGTAAATTGGATTGTGTGTGCTTAATACTAATAAAATGACCAACTGCTTCTCACAAATCTAGATGTCATAGTTCTATGGTAATTGTTTATTATTTTTTTCAATTAAATGCTTCATAGGAAAACAATCATCGACTATTGACTGGTAAATTGTCAAGAAGATCGGTATCCAAACAAGTTCATAACATAAATAGAGGTTAATACTTGATAGAAGGTGTATAAAATTATTTAAATATTTTGATATTAGTATTTTTCAGTAATTTTAGTATTTGATATTAGTGTTTATGACCACTTGAAAGGCCTGGGTTTAACCTGGAAGCTCGATATATACATTCTGTCAAGAATGTACCAGGAATTATCGATTTAAATCTGGCGGGGCAATGAGGCAGGTAAATTTTTTTTTCCTAGGTTGGTACCACTGTCCTTATTTACTATGCCAAGCTTGAGCGGGATCTGTCAACTAGTGTGTTTGCAACAGCTGATTAAGTCAGTCGATGTCAGAGTGCGTGCCGATTTTTACTATGGGTGATTACGTTGAGCAAAGAATTTGTTTAAAGTTTTGTGTTGCAAATGAATTTTCGTGTGCCGATGCATTGAAAATGTTGCAAAAGGCCTTTGGTGATAATGCTCTATCGAAAACTCGTGCATATCAGTGGTACAGAGCCTTCAAGGACGGTCGTGAAGTAGTCGCCCATCGATGGCTTCGATCGAAGATAACGTCGATAAAATTAAGGAAAGGGTGCTGGAAAACCGTCGTACCAGCTTGAGAGAGATAGCACATGATCTTAAGATATCCCACGAGTCCGCACGTACGATTTTGATTGATATTTTGGGCATGAGAAAGGTGGCCGCACGACTCGTACCGAAAGACCTGAATTTTCTTCAAAAACGTCATCGCGAACAGGTTGCTTCAGACATGCTGGATCGCTGTAATTCCGATTCTACATTCATGGAACGCATTATAACTGGTGATGAGACCTGGGTCTACGAGTACGATATGCAAACAAGCCAGCAATCATCGGAATGGGTGGCAAAAAATGAGCCGAAACCGAAAAAACCACGCCAAAGCCGCTCGAAAATGAAGGTGATGCTCATTGTTTTCTTCGATATCCGTGGCGTGGTGCACTACGAATTCGTTCCAGATGGTCCGACGGTAAACAAGGAGTATTACCTAGGCGTTATGAAACGTTTGCGTGAGCGTATCCGTAAGAAGCGGCCAAATTTGTGGGCGAACAACTCATGGATTTTGCATGACTATAACGCGCCTTCTCACCAAGCTACGATTGTGACTGACTTTCTCGCCAAAAACTCAACAAACGTGCTTCAGCAACCACCTTATTCGCCGGATTTGGCTCCCTGCGACTTTTTCCTCTTCCCAAAACTAAAATTGCCCCTTCGTGGCACCCGTTTTGAGTCGATTGAAGCCATAAAACAAAATTCGGCGCGAGAGCTAAAGTCCATCCCGGAAAGCGCCTATAAAAAATGTTTCGATAATTGGAAGTGCCGTTGGCATAGATGTATTGGAGCAAATGGAGCCTATTTTGAAGGCGACCCAATAAATTTTGACGATTAAATGTAAAAATGTTGTTTTAATTGAAAATTCCCGGTACTTTCTTGACAGAGTAGTATATATCGGTTCCCCACGGAGAGAAATTTGTGTTGTCGCGTTAACGTCTGTGATTCGCTTCTGAAACGTCACTAAAATGATCCATTTTTGAAGCGCATTATTACTGGGGACGAAAAATGGGTGGTATATAACAATGTCAAAAGCAAGAGACCATGGAGCAGAAAAAATTAACTCAAAGCATTGCGAAAGCCAATATCCATTAAAAAAGGTGACGCTGTCTGTTTGGTAGGATTTTAAAGAAATCGTTTTTTTGAGCTTTTACCGGATAACTCAACAATTAATTCGGAAGTCTACTGTCATCAGCTGGACAAACTGAATGATGACTTCAACAGAAAAGGCCAAAATTAATCGCCGGAAAAGGTGTAGTGTACCACCAAGATAATGCGAGCTCTCATGCAGTTTGGTCACTCGCCAAAAACTTTTTCAGCTTGAATAGGATGCACTGCCACACCCATCATATTCTCCAGATCTGGCGCCTTCGGATTATTATTTGTTTCGATCACTACAATTTGTTTTTTGGACGGTAAAACTTTCACTTCAAATGAAGGGATCAAAAATCACCTGGATCATTTTTTTGCCAGCAAAGACCAAAAATTTTATGGGCGTGAAATCATGCTACTACCAAAAAGATGGCAAAAGTTGTTGAACCAGAATGGACAACATATAATTTAATGAAATATTTATTCATTATACGAAAATTGTCTTTCATTTAAGAAAAAACGAAAATACTTTTTCGAACAAACCAATATATTACACCGTATTTCGCTTTAGGTCTCAAGGCTTTTCAAGTTTAGTTAATACAAGAACTCAAATCGGTCGATCAACAGCAATGTCGTATTTTCGCTGATTGGGTCTTTGAAATGCGTCAAAATAATCCGGATTTTCATTAAAATTTCATCTTCAGTCATGAGGCCTATTTTCACCTCGAAGGCTACGTTAATAAGCAGAATTGTTGCACTTGGGGCTCAGAAAATCCAAGAAGGATTGTTGAAAAGGTTCTCCATCCTCAACGTGTTAGAGTTTGGTACGGTTTTTCGGCTGGCGGTGTGATTGGACCTTACTTATTAAAAAATGAGGCTGATGCAACTGTTACGGTGAATGGATTGCGCTATGGAGCTATGATTGATAATTTGTTATGGCCGTAATTGGACTTATTGATGTGTACGACGTTTCTTTTCAAGAAGACGTCGCTACGTGCCACACAAGCAAGGAAACAAACACAATTATGCAAGAAAGGTGTCCTGGTCGTGTTATTTCTTGAAGAGGTGATCACAATTGGCCACCAAGTTTTTGTGATTTAACACATTCAGACTTTTTCCTTTGCTCCAATCGATTTATGGCATTAAAGATGGAATTGGTGAATTATAGAGAAATTTAATGAAAAGGATAAATATTTGATTGATTCGGTATTTACTTGGTGATAACGCATTTCAATCAAAAAAATGTATATGAGACAGTAATTTATTTCCACAAAAATGTTTATACTACTACAACAATGCCACCACGATGTGGCTTCTTCAGGTATAACATTGTACAGACAGTACAATGTGACTGTCTCATATACATTTTTTTAATTGAAAAGGATAAAGTAAGATATTCACTTGGTGAAACATTTTTAAATTAATAAAGCAAATAAAAACAACTTGGCTTAAGTTTCAGTGTTTATTAGATGTCTGTTGACATATGTTTCGAGTTTTTAGCCCATTTTCAAAACTAAAGAAAACAAAATCTAAAATTCTATTTATAATGATAGGGTAGATCACAGGTACAATTTTGAACTGTTTAAAAATAAGGTGTTGGTTGGATCCTAATCTTTTACAGATAAGAACGGTGATAAATTAAATTGAAGTTGTTTATTTGTAATTGGTAGCTTCTTACCATGTGCTAAACAAATTTCCAAACTTTCTAAAAGGACCATTCTTCTGCTTTTATTACCTACGTGTAAAATCTCAGTTCTACTGAAATCTATGAAATGGTTGTTATTTAAACAATGTTCCGAAAAACCAGATGTCACTTTTATTCTGTAATTTGCTTTATTTATGTTCTGCTACCCTTATGTTTATAGATCGTGCTGTTTTTTAGAAATTAATTTATCGATTACGTTCGTATTGTATAAATAACAATAATTTCATAGATTTCAGTAGAACTGACATTTTACACGTAGGTAATAAAAGCAGAAGAATGGACCTTTTCGAAAGTTTGGAAATTTGTTTAGATGGTAAGAAGCTACCAATTACGAATGAATAACTTCAATTTAATTTATCACCATCGCTCTTATCTATAAAAGATTAGGACCCCAACTAACACCATATTTTTACAGTGTTCAAAATTGTACCTGTTATCTACCCTACCATTATAAATAGGATTTTAAGTTTTGTTCTCTTCACTTTTGAAAATGGGCTAAAAACCCGAAACATATATGTCATCAGACATCAAATAAGTAGTGAAACTTAATCCAAGTTGTTTTTATTCACTTTATAAGAAGGAAAACGTAGCCGTGGCGGCCATTTGGTTGATATCGTTTTCCATTGCTAATGGCATACCATCCTCTTTACAATGAAATAAATATCCATTGAATTCTTTTGAAATATATTCAATATCAAAATAAAACCTCTTATTGGAAAACCTTTTATAACAGAATAACTCTGATATTTAAGAGGTATTAAAGTACTTAACAAAATGAACCAACCAAAAATAATTATCTAGCCAGCATCTAACTAATGAATTAATAACATTCTGTTTCCCTGAAACCTACCATACAATTAATAATATTCCTATTCATAAATTCATCATACATGTCCATGTATGTCATTCTTAGTGACTTATTCGCCAGGAAAATGCCATAAAGGCTTCCAATATGGAAATAATCCGCTCTACTCCATAATTTTAATTCGAATTATAACAGAGCATTGCATGTTATTCAATCTCATCGTGATGTCCATATTGCTCCAACATGAAACCCAGTTTTCTGTACTAAATTCCTCCGATTAATTTGATCATCTCACGCGAACCAATCAGGGAATTACGAAAACATATATAGCATATGAACTGACAAGTTGAAGGGTGGTGAAACATTAATAGAATGTAGATCTTGTATTTGCATTTTCATGTATTAGACATTCAAGAGCGAACTAGTTTCGCGAAATTAGTGTTGCGTATGAAATTGTGTATCAGTGTCGGAGTGAGGACCAGAAGATCAACTGAAAAAAGTTCTTTCATGGAGCCATATCTATTTTTTCTCAAAAATTTTTCTGCTTAGTAGATCGCTTTAGTTTAAGGTTGAGGTTAAGTCGCAAATAGGTAATTTTTCTATTTGCTGAATGAAATATGGGAACATATTTTAGAAGATACAAACTCTCAAGTGTATGTACGAGCTTTATTAATTCATTGAGTGAATACACAAAAATTCCAACGTGCTTGAAAATCGTCAAACAAAAAGGTTACTGGAAGAAACTACCGTGGGGCTGCTAAGGTCAGTAACGCATGGAGCCAGGATTAAATCCAAACTTGTTTGAATACCGAGTCACTCAAGCTATTTGGATAACCAAGAGGCAGATCGGCTGGCGTTTGCTGGAGCTGCGCCGCCTCTAGTACACCCGGAACTATTTTGGGAATATCACATGACGTAGCTAAGCGGAAGATAATAGGCAAAAAGAACTCAAGACTAGAGACTTTCTGGCTGAGCCATTCTGGCCTGAAACATTCGAAAGTGTTCCTTGGAACAGCTTCGAACAAACAGATGACGGACCTAGGTCTCGATAGGGCCAAACTAAAAACACTTGTCGGAATTATGACAGATCACTGCAGGCTGAAAGCGCAAAAATCGGTCTGGCTGAAGACGATGAATGCAGGCTGTCTTGAGGACACTGAAACAGTCATGCACATCGTTTCAGAATGCCCAGCGGTGAGTCGCATCAGATTCGAGGTCTTTGGTCATGCTTTTATAGCCCACTGCGTACTGAAATAATACTCTGGAACAAGATTATCAGTTTTATCCAAAAACTGGATCTCGTCGGGGAAATATAAATCAAGGCTGAAGCAGAATAGTCCGTGAGGACGCAGTGGTACGGTGGACAGACACCCGCCCACTATAAAATCATAATAATAATAATTATTATTACTATTATTACATAAGTGATAAGAGTAAAGGTAAACCTATAAACTCAAAAAAACAAAAATAAAATGAAACTGGGAAAGTACTCTAGAAATGAAACAATTAAGTGGTGAATGCAATGTAATGGAATTAATTATTGAACCCGTGTAGACCATCCATCCAGAGCGTTCTTGAAAGAATTCACCGATGGCGATGACACAACTTCAGCAGGGAGCCGATTCCACGCCTCGAACATTCTGTTGGGAAGAAACTGGCTCCTCGGTGTCGTCCTGAAGTTCTCCTTGGCAAGCTTTAAACGGTGTCCTCTTAAGGCTCGATGATGGTTTAGTGGAAAGAGGTAAGACATATCCGTACCGAAGAAGGAGTCAAGTGCTCGATAGGTGGTAATCAGATCTCCCCTTCTTCTACGATTCGAAAAGGAGGGCAACTCAAACAACCGCAGCCTCGATTGGTAATCAGGGCGAATTGGGCCAAATGGAAGACGGGTGTTCCACCGCTGGACAGATTCCAAAAGATCCCGATCACCCTTCAGATTGTTCCACCAAACAGGGCCCGCATATTCCAGAATAGGACGCACGTAGGTTGTGTAGAGAGTCCTGCTTGTGGCTACATCGCATCTTGCAAATGTTTTAGACAGCTGGTAGGTGAATTGTCTCGCTCTAGACACAACAGTCGAAATGTGAGCAGACCAACTCAAGTCATCCGTGACGGTAACACCCAGGTCACAATGCTGAGATACAGCAGTTAGCCTCTGCTAGCCAACGAAGTAGGGAGTCCTGGGATTTTTTTTGCCGATATGGAACACGCAACACTTCCCGATATTAAGAGGTAGCAACCACCTCCCACACCACTCAGAGAGCTTATTGAGGTCTTCCTGGAGGTGTTCCGCATTAACCAAGGGACAGTTGTAAAGCTTTGTGTCATCTGCGAACATTGCACAATTGGATAAAAAAGTCGGGGAAGATCAGAAGTGTACAACAGGAACAAGATAGGACACCCAAAACCGAACTCCACTAAGGACTTCCATATCAGAGGAAGAGAAACAGTCACCGACCCTCACCCGGAAAGTGCGAAGCGACAAAAATGACTGAATCCACGAAATCAGAGGACCCCTCACTCCCAAGAACTCAAGCTTTCTCAGGAGACGACGATGGGGGACACGACTAAATGCTCGCGCAAAGTCCAGATGAACAACATCCACCGGACAGCCATAATCAATGCACTTAGTCCAATCGTTGACACAGGAGAGGAGGTTCGTAATGGTGGACCGACCCGGAAGAAACCCATGCTGCTCCTTGGGAACTATATCGTTTTGTATGGCAAACTCTATCAATTTATCGCCAATGATTCGCTCCAGTAGCTTGCAAACTTGAGATGTTAAGCTTATTGGTCTGTAGTTCTGAGCAGAAAACTTATCGCCTTTGTTTTGACCTATTCATTTGGTGTCATAAAATGGGCTGATACAGCTGAGAACTTGATGAGAAAAGTAAGAGTAAAACTGACCATTCATAGGAAACATCATCCTAAATCAAGTATGCTGCGACTAACATTGCCTCGAAAAGAAGGGGGAAGGCGGCTCATCTATATCAAGAACCTGCACGATGGACAAATTCAAAGTCTACGAAGATATTTTTTTTCTCGAAAAGAGCTGTCTACTTTACACTCAGTTGTATGCCATGCAGATCGAAACTTTTGTACCTTGAACCTAACTGAAATTGAAAGGCAGTGTGATGACACCATGAGGAATAGTATCATGAAGCATACTGAATGGCGGAGCAAGGCTCTCCATAGAAGACATCCCCACGCTCTTGACCAGATATATGTCGATAGTGTAGCGTCGAACGCCTGTTTAACGCGAATAAAATTGCTTCCCGAAACAGAGGGGATCATGGTAGCCATCCAAGATCAAGTAGTTAAAACAAAAAACTATTTTAAATACATCATGAAAGACCCAAATATACGAGACGACAACTGTCGAAGATGTGGGATTAGATCTGAAACGATCCAGCATACCTTCACCGCCATACCGGAGTTGCTGCAATCATTCATCAAAATTTATGTAGCAACTTCAAGCTCTTGGACAAAAAAATACCGTACTATAAGTATGAACCTCAGGCTGTGCTGGAATCGGAAAGACATAGAGTATATTTCAACAGATCTATCCTTACAGATAAAACAATCCCTTATAACAGACCAGATATTGTAGTATACAATAAACAGCTTAAAGCTGCCTAGTTGATAGATATCCCTAACACTCACAACGTACAAAGTACAATAGCAGAGAAGAAGGCATGCGGATTAAGTTTTCAGTTGTCTGAAGATGGGATAGTTAATTCCCGAAACTCGAGTCATAATAAAATGTGTAAAATATCAATTTATTGGTAGTGAAACAGTAATTTCTGCAACTTGTTAATCATTTGAATGTTTATTTTTCCATAACTTTATTATCTCTAGCATTTCATTTTGAGTAATTTTCCTTAAACGGATAGATTTGTTTACTTCTTGGAAATTGTCAACTTTTTTAGCTTCTTGAATATTCTTTGTTAATGTTATTACAGTTGATATGAAGAAGTTGTTAATTTCATTTGCTGTTTTTAATGGATATCCAGTTAATTCGGTCTTCTTTCTGTGCGTATTTTTCAGAGAATTCATCAGGGTCCAAACTGTTTTGTTCTTGTTATCGGAATTTTTAGTTAAATTGTCATATTTTACTTTCTTCTGTTGCAGCAATAATTGATCATATTTCATTTTTGCTTGTATTTTCCATCACAAGTATCGGGTGTTTTTTTTAGAATGATAGAACTTTCGAAAGGAATAACTGTGATTTGACAGAAGGAAGAAGCCATGTTGTTTTGACATTTCTGTTCAGTAAGCATTGACAAACTATCATGGAAAGACTCACGCCGCAACAATGTTTACAAATTGTTGAAATTTATTTCCAAAATCAGTGTTCTATTCGCCAAACTTATAGAGTACTTCGTGAAATTTTTGGTTTACATAATCATCCATCATAGCTGCTTATTCGTCGAACTATCGATAGATTTCGGACATTATTTTCTTTACTCGATGCAACAACAACAAGACAAAGAACTGTACGTAGAGAAAAAAATATCGCTACTGTAAATTATAATGATGATCCAGATTTGTCAATTCGTCGACGTTCACAACAAGTTGGACTCTGTGCATCCACCACATGGAAAATTTTGCGTAAAGATCTTGGTCTATATCCATATAAGATCCAACTGGTTCAAGAACTAAAGCCACTTGACCATAATAAGCGTCGTTTGTTTGCTGATTGTACCCTAGAACAGCTTGAAGTTGATCCACTTTTTTATCGTAAAGTTGTGTTTAGTGATGAAGCTTATTTATGGTGGAACGGCTATGTGAACAAGCAAAATTGCCGTATATGGAGTGAAAACAATCCTCAAGAAGTTCTGCAGGTTCCATTGCATCCTGAAAATGCACTGTATGGTGTGCTTTACACGCTGGATGCATCATCGGTCCATATTTGGATGCTGGAGCTAATGTTACAGTGAATGGTGCTCGTTACAGATCGATGATGAATGATTATTTATTTCAAAATTTGAATGGTATCGACCCAGATGTGTTTTGGTTCCAACAAGATGGCGCTAGACCTCATGCTGCTACCGTAACAATTGATGTATTGAAAGAAAGATTTGGCGATAACATTATTTCGAGAAATGGTCCAATTAAATGGTCTCCAAGATCATGCGACATAACTCCACTGGATTATTCTCTTCGGGGTTATGTCAAATCATTGGTTTATACGAATAAACCAGAAACAATAGACGCTTTCGAAGCCAACATAACTCGTGTTATTGCTGAAATAAGGCCTGAAATACTCGAATTACGTGGATGCACAGAGTCCAACTTGTTGCGAACATCGACGAATGGACAAATCTGGATCATCATTAACACTATGACTTACAGCAGCGATATTTTCTTCTATACGTACAATTCTTTGTCTTGTTGTTGTTGCATCGAGTAGAGAAAATGTTGTCCGAAATCTATCGATAGTTCGACGAATAAGCTGCTCTGATGAACGATTATGCAAACCATAAATTTCACGAAGTGCTCTATAAGTTTGGCGAATAGAACACGCAAAAATAAATTTTAACAATTTGTAAACGTTATTGCGGCGTGAGTCTTTCCATGATAATTTGTCAATGCTTACTGACAAAAATGTCAAAATAACATGGCTTCTATCTTCTGTCAAATCACAGTTATCCCTATTACAGTTATCCCACTCAAAAAAAAAACACCCGATACATTCATATGCATAAGCATAACGATATTCAATCCTCGCTTCATACCAAGAATTAATTCCTATTGGTTTAGCAAGGGAAAATAGGGGTTTCAGATGGAATAAAGTACAGAATCAATAGAAGCTCTAATTAATCATTTCCCTTTAATGTTGTTTGTCAAGTTTACTGCTATTCTACAGCATATTGTTCCGAGCAGGTCATAGTCGACTGCTTTGTGTTGAAAATCGTCACGATATTGCGCAAGAAAGTTGGATAAGATTTTCAATTAACTTCAATCAGCTGAATAAATTTCACGTTCGAGTTCGTGCATGAGCTTTCCGATGACAGTCGAACAGGGCAACTTGGAAGGACTTTCCATGAAGCCTTAAGCTGTCTCATTAATTTCGTTGTTGTGTTATATTGGATATCCTTTACATCGATTTTCACTTGGGTTGATGTGAGAATTACTTAGATTTGTGTGGAAACTTTGGATAACCGCACGAAACGTTCTTCTCAAACTTTTACTAAGAGATGGGTCATTTGAAACTTGCATTTTTGATGAGCTATAAACAAAAAACTATAGGATAGTTCAAAGATATGAATTTATTAGAAAGGTTTAACTCTGAAATTTATTAATGACCAATTTTTCAGTACATTGTCGATTGTTTCGGACTCAGTCTCGTGAATGTCAACTTTGCTTTTGTATCGGGTTTTTTTTATAGTGATAAAACTTTAAATTGAAATAAAACACATTAAAATTAAGATTGAAGACATTTTTTTTTTGATTCGAAAGATAATTTTATGATATTTATGTTGTGAAAATAATTTCCGGCATATGTCCACCACGACTAGATCTGAGGAACCGCTTTCGACCAGACCAATTTTGGATCACTTTTTCGAGTAATTCAGGCCTTATTTCATCAATAACACGAGTTATGTTGGCTTTCAAAGCGTCTATTGTTTCTGGTTTATCAGCATCAACCAATGACTTGACATAACTCCAAAGAAAATAATCCAGTGGAGTTATGTCGCATGATCTTGGAGGCCAATTAATTGGACCATTTCTCAAAATAATCTTATCGCCAAATCTTTCTATCAATAAATTAATTGTTACGGTAGCAGCATGACGTGTAGCACCATCTTAGTGGATTAACCATCTTAGTAGGATTGATGACTCGAGCAATAACACAGCCAAAAACTCCAATTGTTGGCCTGATGGAGCATACATATCAAGATTTTTTCAAGGAAATTGACGAGGGAATAAATAACTTTTGCCCCGATAAGAAGTCATTGACACGTTAAAAAAAAAACAATGATAAATTTAACTTGATGCATTTAAATGTACAGTGCATCAGAAATAAAATAGATGATTTGGAGAGTATATTATATTATATATTACGCTCAAACAGAAAAATATGACATGATATGTCTAACTGAGCGTTGGCTTAGGAAAGATGAGTCCATAGGCTTATGTTTGAAAGATTGGTACGTGGGACATGCTTGCACAAGGCTAAAATCAGGACATGGGGGAACAATGATATTGGTAAACTCTCGAGTGTACTGTTCAGAGTATTCAATTATAAAGCATACCCAAGTAAAATCTACAGAAGTGCACTGCGAGTTAGCAGCTGTTAAACTTCTCGAGAATGGTGTTATTATCATTTATTCATCACCATCGAGAAATTGTGATATATTCATTCTCAACTTTGAATTGATACTCAATTGTTTTAATATTAACAGGGACAAAGTGATAATATGTGGAGATTTTAATGTTAAGTTCAATGTAAATTGTGATGTAGAAATTGTTGCAGATAGGAAGCTAAGGTAGTTAATGATCTTTTGGCGTCGTACGGTTTCAAGCAGAAAATATTTGGACCCACTAGGGGTAGAAATTGCATTGATAATATATTCACTTACTTTGACACACAGAATGAATTTGCAGGGGTAATACAGACAGAGTTTTCGGATCATGATGCGCATATAGAATGCTTAGGTACGTACTCAAATTATATTCACAATACAATAAGACCTCTTAACACAAAGAGGATTCAATACTATGCATGCTGAACTTGAGAAGGTTAATTGGGATTTTATAGATGTTGATTCAGAATGCCATGAATGTTTTGAGAGATTTCATGAAATAATTGTAGATATCTTTACATTATCTTTTCCTAAATAAACAAAAAGAACTAAATATACACCAAAAGATACAGGATGGTTCTCTCAGGAACATCGAGAAATGAGGGAATTGCTCATTTTTGTACGGGAATTATACACCAGGAATAAATTACTCATTAGGAAAAATTTTGTACGATTGAAAAAATCTCAGAACGGTCCAGAATATTATGCAACGTCTCTGTATAATAGACTAACTGTTGAACTTAAAAGCCTACCAGATGCAAAGTTAAAAAAAATAAAGGAAATACTGATCAATAATGTCTGTTACTCAATAGAAGTTTTGGTTTCATATTATCTTTACAATTGATTAATAATTTATTATTTATTAATTTTAGATTGTGGATGTAACTTTTATCTATACACTTTAATTTATATATATATATATATATATATATATATATATATATATATATATATATATATATATATATATATATATATATTTATACTTTATTATTTATTAATTTCAGTTTGTGAATATTTTTTCATCTATACACTTCAAATTAATACTAATGTATTAAATATGATTACCTGTACATCTTTTAATTTTGAGGTGTAAATGTTATTTTATCTTTGCTCACTATGTAAATAAATATTTATGTGTATGTGTTTGTTTATTTTAATTTATAAATATGACTTTATCTTTGCATTTTCAATTTTAGAATTATTATGACGTTCTGGAAAACTGCTTAGCTATCTGTTTCTATCTTTGTGTTGTGATATTTGTATTTTATTAGTACTTATATCTGTTTGCTTTGAACTGTGAAAGCAATTCTTGTAATTGTAAAAAGCACCAATAAAATCTCTCTCTCTCTCTCTCTCTCAACCAAAACACTTCTGGGTCGATACCATTAAAATTTTGGAACAAATAATCATTGATCATCGATCTGTAACGAGCACCATTCACTGTAATATTAGCTCCAGCATCGTTTTTAAAGAAATATGGACCGATGATACCTCAGGCGTGTAAAGCACACCATACAGTGCATTTTTCAGGATGCAATGGAACCTGCAGAACTTTTTGAGGATTGTTTTCACTCCATGTACGGAAAGTTTGCTCGTTTACATAGCCGTTCAACCAAAAATGAGCTTCATCACTAAACACAATTTTACGATAAAAAAGTAGATCCACTTCAAGCTGTTCTAGGTCCCAATCAGCAAACAAACGACGCTTATTATGGTCAAGTGGCTTTAGTTCTTGAACCAGTTGGATCTTGTATGGGTGTAGACCAAGATCTTTACCAACTTGTTGTGAACGTCGACGAATAGACAAGTCTGAACCATCATATTTTCTTCTGTATGTACAGTTCTTTGTCTTGTTGTTGTTGTTGCATCGAGTATAGAAAATGTTGTCCGAAATATATCGATAGTTCGACGAATAAGCTGCTCTGATTGACGATTATGTAAACCATAAATTTCACGAAGTGCTCTATAAGTTTGGCGAGTAGAACACGGATTTTGAAAATATATTTCAACAATTTGTAAACGTTTTTGTGGCGTAAGTCTTTCCATGATACTTTGTGAATGCTTACTGAACAGAAATGTGAAAACAACATGCCTTCTACCTTCTGTCAAATCACAGTTATCCCTGCCGAAAGTTCTATCACTCTTAAAAAAACACCCGATATAATTAAATCTCCTTGTTTCGATACCAGATACGAAGACCAGTATTTCAAGAAAATTCATAATCATAGAAGTAGGATTCTCTATGAATACTGTAGATACGTGTAGAAAATACATGTCCTTACATCCAAAGAATGTATCCAGCGACAGATTCTTTTTACGATACGCTAAACAGAAATGTACTTCACAACCTGTTGGAATCAACACTTTGTCGAAGGTTCCTTCAAGAGTTGCCTCACTTTTCAGATAGGCAGTGAGCTTACTATACTTCTTAATATCTATGTTTGTGTAGACTTTTATAGCCGCTTTCAGCATCGAGTACTTAGACCACATGGATGAAATTGCAAACATCTTCTTCAAATTTAGGAAATACGATAGCAGGACTATCTAATTTATTGTCGTTACCCTCTATTTTTCTTTCCATTCATTGAACTCGAAAAATCATCTTTCATAATGTTCTCTGGACTTGGAAGGCAATAACTGGCGTGTTGCTTATTCAGCTTCCTCAAGGGTTATATGAGGAATGGAATTATTTTCTTGTATTCTTCACCAAGTTCACAAATGTTAACTAATAAAGTCGTTAAGCAATCAAAAATATATAGCAACCATCCAACACCTCTCGATATTTTTCTACTTTTTCAATAATTTTTGAGTAGGTTACATCCATTGTCAATGCAAAATGACACATTATTTTCTGATGGAAAATTTCTGCGATTCTGATTCTGAATGAGTGTGATTGCGGATAAAATCTCGTATTGCATGCGTATTTTAGATACATTTAATTCACTTAAGAAAACATTCTTGCGTGAATAAAATGCTTTCTAAAACATTTATACCAAAAATAACCATCGTAGTATTATTGAATATCTATGTGATAAGTTAGATTAATCCTGATCTTACTCGATTTTTTTATGTCCTATACATAGGTTATTATGTCTTAAAGGATTAATAAAATAGTATTATTATTATGTGATAAGACACCTCTGGATTTTTTTAGGACTATGTAAAAGCACAAAACTGTATGCCAACAAGCCACCGATTTTGTATCACTTGAAAGAGAATATTAGTCATATTTTGGCGAAATACAACCGAAATTATCGCACAGAGTAATCAAAAATTGGATCGATCGGGAGTGTCGGTTAAGTTCATATATGTCAAACCTTTGTTGCTTTATTTCAAATTGAGATCCTATCAGTCTTAATGAAAGACCCTTCACTATTGACAGCGGCTGTTTATTGTTTGGTTAATCCAGAATATTTCAACTTTGCAACTATCGGGTGTTTTTTTCAGAGTGATAGAACTTTAAATTGAAATGAAAGACATTTAAATTAAGATTGAAGCCAAATTTTTTTTTATTGGAAAGATACTTTTATGACATTTATGTTTTGAAAATGATTTCCGACAGCTAGTCCAGCACGACTAGCTCTGAGGAACCGCATTCGACCAGACCCAATTTGGACCACTTTTTCCAGTAATTTGGGTCTTATTTCATCAATAACACGAGTTACGTCGGCTTCAAAAGCGTCTATTGTTTCTGCATTATCAGCATAAACTAATGACTTGACATAACCCCAAAGAAAATAATCCAGTGGAGTTATGTCGAATGATCTTTGAGGCCAATTAATTGGACCATTTCTCGAAAAAACGTTGCTAGTTGGATCTTGTATGGGTGTAGACCAAGATCTTTAGTCAAAATTTTCCATGTGGTGGATGCATAGAGTCCAACTTGTTGTGAACGTCGACGAATAAACAAATCTGGATCATCACTAATAATATGACTTACAGCAGCGATATTTTCTTCTGTACGTACAGTTCTTTATCTTGTTGTTGTTGTTGGATCAAGTAGAGAAAATGTTGTCCGAAATCTATCGATAGTTCGACGAATAAGCTGCTCTGATGGACGATTATATAAACTATAAATTTCAGGAAGTGCTCTAGAAGTTTGGCGAATAGAACACTGATTTTGAAAATAAATTTCAACAATTTGTAAACGTTGTTGCGGCGTGAGTCTTTCCATGATAATTTGTCAATGCTTACTGAACAGAAATGTGAAAACAACATGACTTCTACCTTGTGTCAAATCACAGTTATCCCTATCGAAAGTTCTATCAATCTAAAAAAAACTCTCGATAGTTTGAGACTTTTTGTTTGTTCCTATTAAGTGCTTTCGCTAAAGATCTTCGAGTTTGTTAACATGACCTTCTGGTGCTCTCTTTTTATTTTCTTAGCCTTTTAGAATAAACAACAACCTGTAACGTTAAGAAATGCTTCACTGTTGATTTGAATTTCAATAGCTAAAAAATCCTCCAATAATGTGATTAAACTGAGACCATGAAGAAGCTTGTAGTTCCAGCAATGAAAGTTGACGCTATTATCGCATGCTCTGTAGAGTTACATTGTTTTCAGGAAGCGTAGAATTTCCCAGATTTCTTTCTTTCGTATTGTAAGGTTACAGGAAGATACACATTGTGGTATTTTTATGGAATTAACGTACTTCCATGAAAATCGTGGAATATTGAATTTTTATTGTTTCTTATAAGGCGTCTAATCAGAAGGCGTCTTAGTACCGGAGTTCTTAGTATCGAACCATCTTAGTATCGAAACATCTTAGTACTGGAGATTTTAGTACCGGATGATCTTATAACTGAAAAATATCGCTGGAGTGCCTTTTTGCTTGGATTATCTTAATACCAGACAATCTTCCTTGTGCCGGATTTAGAGTATATTAATACCGAACCATCTTAGTTCTGGATGCTCTACTGGTCGTTTGGAACAAACTGAAACTGAAGACCTACTGATTATATAACAAATAGTAACTATCCTTGGAGAAAGCACTGTCACTTCGACACCTTGGAAAACAATATTCCTCAAAGATAAATTCTTATGTAAATCTCGGACCTCAAATTAACTGTATTATATTGTAAATAAGAGTCACTTTTTTAATTTTAGGGTTGAAATGAATAGATACGGAGTAAGAGTTTGCATTTTCACCATCAGATTGTTAATTTGGGATTCATTCAGGAAAGACAAGTTTTATTTATCTTTTCATTGGCGCACTATGGGGCATTTCACGAAGTAGTAGTGTTTTAGTTTATTTTCCTTTCATCTTTTTATCAGAGCCTTCATTTTAGGGGTAAGCGATTTTGGTTTGTAAAGAAATTGTTAAATAGTCACACTTTCAGCTTCGTAACCTGGTCTGTTTGTGATTGCAATATTATTATTAACATATACAAATGTTTATTTGATTTAAAAATTGAGAGTGCTTTCGGACTATAATCAAAAGGTAATTTAAACTTCTATATAGTCTTACCTTCTATCGAACCTGGGGTTATAACCTGTTTTTCGGAACTAGTCTAATCCAGAACTTCACGTTAATATATCTTCTAACTTCCTGATGGAACAACGGCTACGTGCTATAAATGTACGAACCGGCGATTAATTCATCCCTCAGTCTGGCCCGCAGATGTTTTGTGTCTTATATATTTCCCCAATTAGATATTAGCTTTCCGAGGTGATCCGACCCCATTGCGCTCCTATCCGTGTTTATACCTCCAAATACTCTCGATACCAATTTACACTCTATCTATTCCCTCAAGGCCGGAGTGAGTGAATGATGGGAAAAGTTGCGACGAAATGCTATACCTCTGAAGAGTGGAAATAAGAATATCATATATTCATGAGGTTGAGGCTTTGACTGCTGTTATGCTTGATTTTTATCGATGAAAGGGGATGTTTTATTTAGAGATATGTGAAAATACAGGGTGTTTTAAAAAATCAAATTGATCCTGCAAATTTACAATCAGTTTATTGGTACCTAATGGAATTCAATGAGATCAATGTCTAGACAGTGAGGAGACGGTTATGAATACTTCTTATATATACCAACTGATAAAGAAACTGCAACACCCAGAAGAAACTGTTTAAATTTTAAATTTTTTTTTGGTAAAACATAGTATAGCAAGGAGTAAATTATTGAAATTTGAAGAAAAAAAAGGTTTTACAATTTTTTTTTAATAAATTCGTTAATAATGTGTTAGTCCACCGCGATTATATAAACACTCCCCAATACGTCTTGGCATTGATGCAATAAGCCTCTTCTTGAGGGATACTATCCCAAGCTACCTGTAGTTCATGTCTCAGAGCCGCCAAAGTTCGTGGGGGCTGGGGTAAATTTCCAAGCCTTCTACCCATGATGTCCCAAACATGCTCTATGGGCGAAAGATCGGGGGATCTGGGCGGCCACGGCAAAAGATTCACATGGGTGGCTTCAAAAAAGTTTAAACTAACTCTGGCAACATGACGTCGAGCATTATCTTGCTGAAATATTGGATTCTCGAGCCGGTTAAGGTAAGGGGGAACATATGGCTCCACTATTTCTTGAAGGTAACGCAGCGTTGTCATGTTACCTCGAATAAAGACTAAAGGTGACTTACTTGCATGTGCAATAGCACCCCATACCATAACGTCGTCTAACCCTTCTTCGGCCATCATGTGCACCCAAGGAGAATTAAGATTCATCAGAAAAGACGACTTCATGCCATTCCACATTCCAATGTTGACGTTCTCTGCACCACTGTAATCGTTGCCGGCGATGCTCCACCGTCAGAAACACAAGATGGGGTCTATAATGCTGCAGTCCAAAAGACCTTACTTAGAGTGGACTTCTTCCATTGTAATCTTGTTGATATTGGATATATTTGAGAAGCCAGCTCTCTGTTGACTTGGTTGAGTCTTAGCAAAATAATATGGAATTTATTCTGTGATTACTCTTCTTTTATAGAGCAACCAGTTTGTTTTGGAAGTAACCGCGGTATATAGATTAAACATGACACTCAAATACTATACAGTGTGGAAGCGCAAGTGCCCTGCGCTCTTTCACGATTTTTTTTAATGTAACATTCGCCGGAAATGAATTATTTCTTCAAATATTTTCCTTAGCCTTCCTTCCACTCAAATTCCATTGAATAAACTCAATCGACATTGAAAACTTCGAGATTGTTTGACAAAACTCGGGACGATCGATTATGCAAATCGCCTGAAAGTTTAGCCGAATCTTGTAGGGCGAGAACCGATGTTTATAAGGGAAAAGTTCGTAAGAATATCAGTTGATTTGTCCCGGAGAAGCTTCCGAAAATTGAAGTTTCCCGAATCTTATTTTCTCGATTTTCCTGGGTGAATTATAATTTCGTCGTTTGCCGTCGCGGGAAACTTATCCTAAGTGAATTTGGGAAATTTGAAGGGAACGCCGTCGACTAAATAAAAGGGGTCAAATTTCAGACATATTATTTCGTCGCAACTTTTCCCATCACTCACTTACACGAAATGGGCAGAGTGTAAATTGATATCGGGGTTCTTTGGAGGTATGGAAGGTTTATATTCGAAGAATAAAGAAAAAATAATGAAGAGGATCGGAAAGTAATTTCGTTTCTGGGCATGTCGATGTTTGATAGTCATTTTTACTTCGAAGTCGTGTCAAAGACATTTTAAGGTTATTGTGACATGTTCACTTCTGAATTATTGAATTATAATAATAATAATTATGCTTGAAGAAATATCTAGACACCAACAAGCGAGAACCATCAATCACAAGAGTTTTAGGGAATACCTCTCGAAAGAATATCTTTCTAGAGTAAAAAGAGTCTGCAACACCGAGCTCAATAGCAAACACGTATTCAAATCAATGAACACTCTGGCGATACCGGTATTAACAGAATCATTTGGAGTAATAATATGGACAGATACGGATCTTGACAATATCATGAGAGAGACTACAAAAACTCTGACAAAATAGAGAAAACACCACCCGAAAGCAAACACTCTAAGGCTGACAATACCGAGAGGGAAGGGAGGCTGAGGCCTCATTGACATCAAAAACGTCCATAATGAGCAAGTCACACTCTTGAAAGCATATTTCCACAAAAGAAAAGAAACCTAGCACCTACACAAAAGTGCCTGCCTAGTCTATCGCGCATACACGCCCCTCAAGCTGGCAAATGAAGGTGAACAAACTAACGAGTTGATCTACAGCAAGGAGGAGAACCTCCGAGAATGGCGAGGCAAGGCCCTCCATGGAAGGTATCCCCATGACCTAGACCAACCCCATATCGACAAGTCCGCGTCGAACGCATGGTTGAGTAGGGGAACGGAGGGTTTTATGATAGCCATCCAGGACCAGGTAGTCAACACTAAGAACTACGTGAAGCAGATACCAGGTGACAGCTGTAGAAAGTGCAGGGAGAAGCCAGAAATCATTCAACATATAACAGCAGCATGCAGCCTTCTGAGTCAAACCGACTATCTACACCGCTACAACCAAGTAGCGGCTATAATACTTCAAGAACTGTGCTTCAGGCTAAAGCTATTACACCAAGCTGCCAGAACCCCCTACTACAAGTACGAGCCGCCTGCTGTCACTGAAACGCCGCAGTACACCATCTATTACGACCGATCAATAATAACTTACAGAAATATTTCCTGCAATAAACTGGACTGAAAAAGTGCGAATTGTGCCAATTGTATTGTCATCTACAGGGATTATACCCATTGAACACAAAACGGAGTCGTAATAAGATTTTTGAGCCAGGAATAAGCGAGAGTGCTTGATAAATATCTCGTCAAAATACCAGGAAGAGTAACCTGAGAACAACTGGAAATAATAATAATAAACCTTTATTTGATCTGAAAATATCCCAAAAATGATTTAGATCACGTCACAAAAATCAACAATCAACTTAAATATTAAAGTTCATTGAAGTCTTTCTCAGCCATAAACTCTTTCACACTCTAGTAGCCTTTTTTATATGAAAATTTTTCAAAAGTTTTCTTTTGTATAATTTTAGGTCTTCTTTTGAATGTTTGTGGTAATTTGTTCCAAATTTTTACTAAAATATGAATAACATTCTTCTGTATGTAGGCATAATTTGGATTTTCTGAAATAAGATGAGTTTTTCCTCTGGTATTATAACCATGATCAAGTATTAACATTTCAAAGTTCTCAAACATTTTTTTTGTATGATGAAGACTCTTTCAGCATCAACAGAATTCGCCCAGAAGATGATTCCATACCTGAGTCTGGAGTGGACGTATGTATATGCTGTCAGGGAAGCATCTAACTCAATTGTTCTTATTAAGATCCTTAAAGCATAGAAGTACTTTGCAAGGCTTGTTACCAAATATTCAATATGTGGCGCTAATTCAAATCCTGATCAAAATGGTTTCCCAAGAATGGTAGAGTAACTTCAGCTCTTATGTTCTCACCATGATAAATTAAGTTGATGGCATGTTGATTCTTTTCTATAAATATTATCAATTTGGTGATGTTCATTGGGAAATTATTCTTCTCGAACCATTTTTCGAGGTTTTCCAAATCTTTTTCAACTGCGGCTTTATATTCATCTGGAGTGGAACCAACGCAGATTACTGATACGTCTTCGGCATACATTACAGTATCATTGGATGTTACTTTAATCAAATCGTTTATGTAGATTATATGAAGTAGGGGACCTAATATTGATCCTTGGGGAACCCCTCTATCTAGATGCAAGGCATTTAATATTATGTGTTGCCATTTCTTCCTATTTCATTTGTCCTCTGAATTCTTCCTGTTAAGTATCGGGTGTTTTTTTTGTGATTGAACTTTCGAAAGGGATAACTGTGATTTGACAGAAGGAAGGAGCCATGTTGTTTTCACATTTCTGTTCAGTAGGCATTGACAAACTATCATGAACCGACTCACGCCGCGACAACGTTTACAAAATGTTGAAATTTATTTTCAAAATCAGTATTCTATTCGCCAATCTTATAGATTACTTCGTGAAATTTATGGTTCACATAATCGTCCATCAGAGCAGCTTTTTCGTCAATCTATCGATAGATTTCGGACAACATTTTCTCTACTCGATGCAACAACTACAACAAGACAAAGAACTATATGTACAGAAGAAAATATCGCTGCTGTAAGTCATAGTGTTAATGACAATCCAGATTTGTCTATTCGTCGACGTTCGCAACAAGTTGGACTCTGTGCATCCACCACATGGAAAATTTTTCATAAAGACCTTGGTCTACACCCATACAAGATACAACTGGTTCAAGAACTAAAGCCACTTGACCATAATAAGCGTCGTTTGTTTGCTGATTGGGCCCTAGAACAGCTTGAAGTTGATCCACTTTTTTATCGTAAAATTGTGTTTAGTGATGAAGCTCATTTCTGCTTGAACGGCTATGCAAACAAGCAAAATTGCCGTATATGAAGTAAAAACAACCCTCGAGAAGTTTTGCAGATTCCATTGCATTCTGAAAAATATACACTGTATAGTGTGCTTTACACGCTGGAGGAATCATCGGTCCATATTTCTTTAAAAACGATGCTGGAGCTAAGGTTACAGTGAATGGTGCTCGTTACAGATCGAAGATCAATGATTATTTGTTTCAAAATTTGAATGGTTCCGACCCAGAAGTGTTTTGGTTCCAACAAGATGGTGATATACCTCATGCTGCTACCGTAGCAATTGATTTATTGAAAGATTTGGTGATTTCGAGAAATGGTCCAATTAATTGGCCTCCAACACGCTTTGGAAGCCAACATAATTCGTGTTATTAAAATAAGGTCTGAATTCCCCGACGAAGTGGTCCAAAATTGGTCTGGTGGAATGCGGTTCCTCAGAGCTAGTCGTGGTGGAATTATTTTCAAAACATAAATGTCATAAAATTATCTTTCAAATAAAAAAAAAATTTGCTTCAATTTTAATTCAAATGTGTTTTATTTCAATTTAAATTTCTATCACTCTAAAAAAAACACCGGATATAATCTAAATAATTTCGACGTTATACCTCTCATACCATATCTTTCAAATTTTTGCAGCAAGATGTCATTATTCACTGTATAAAACGCTTTGGTCAAGTCCAAGAAAGGTGTAACTAATTATTGGTCAGTTGATTTTGGTCAAGTCCAAGAAAATGTAGAATATTAGATATTCAAAATTTACTATGAAGAAATGTTTTTAATATTACAGATACTAGCTGGATTTATTCACCGGAATCTCTACAGATATAAACCCAAAAAAATCTCTTAAAAACATTTATAATTAAATTTCAAAAAAGCCCTAGATAACACTGTATCACTTTATAGACATATATATTATCAGCAGTTAACTCCTAACGAAAACCAATCAGTTTGAAACATACGCATGTCTGCAATTTTCCTCTGTGATTAACAAAACCTTGTCGAATTTTTTTGAGTATAGAATTATTATACAGATCTTTGTTACACTGTATCGATTTCTAGAACCATAGCTTATACTCCTTATTAATGATTTTTGGTACAGATCAGCCGAATTAATTTATTCGAACAAAAATATGTGTTGTCCTCTTCTGTTTATTTCTTCTTAATTTAATCCCCTTATCACTATATTTGTATCAACAGTAAAATTTACTACCGTTTCTTTTACAATCAGATATTATTCGTAAATCATTAATAAAAATAAGAAATACCACTGGCCCCACTATACTACACTGATCAACCCCTCAATTATCGAGGACTTACCAATTACCCCATCCTTCTCCACAATGACTCTTTGTTTTCTATTCCTGAAATAACATTCAAACCATTTCAGGGCATTTCCCCTTAAATCCACTTTCTCTAAATTCTTCAATAACTCCTACCTATTTAATGAGATATAAGCTGTAGATAGATCTAAAAACATACCTAAGGCCATTTTATTAATCTCCAATAAATTGAGAACCCCTTGACTGAACTGAAAAATGGCCGTTTCTGTAGAGCGACCTTAAGTCCTAAGTCTTTATACAAAGTACGGTGTAATGTCTTTCGTGAAATGCCTAATTCTAAAAAGGAATCTACAAACCTGGGTTTTCGTCAACACTACGGACTATAGCAGCAATATTCTCAGTTGTTCTTGAGCGACGCACAAGTTTTCGATTCTTCACATCACTAACTTGTTCCAACAGTTTCAATTTTTTCATCAGTTCTACTATTGCCGGCCGATAAGGTGCTTCACGACGACCCAAAGTACTTTAGTTTTGCGAACTGTGAATGCAAAATTTTCATCATTTTTGTAGTGGATTTTAACAATTTCAGTGCTTTATTGAAGCGTGTATCGTTTCATTTTCAGTACTAGGGTTGCTTTTACTTGTCAAATGTCAAAAGATTACATCTTCAAAGGTGACCTGATAGCAGGCTATTCAAATTAAACTCACATATCGAGTGTTTTGTTTAGAGTGAAAGAACTCAAAATTGAAATAAAACACATTTAAATTAAGATTGAAGCCAATTTTTTTTTATTTGAAAGATAATTTTATGACATTTATGTTTTAAGAATAATTTCCTACGACGACTAGCTCTGAGGAACAACATTCAACCAAACCAATTTTGGACCACTTTTCTGAGTAATTCAGGCATTATTTCATCAATAACACGAGTTATGTTGGCTTCCAAAGAGTCTATTCTTTCTGATTTATGAGCATAAACCAATGATTTGACACAACACCAAAGAAAATAATTCAGGGTAGTTATGTCGCATGATCTTGGAGGCCAATTAATTGGACCATTTCTCGAAATAAAGTTATCGCCAAATCTTTCTTTCAATAAATCAATTGTTACGGTAGCAGCATGATGTGTAGCACCATCTTGTTGCAACCAAAGCACTTCTGGGTGTGTCCAGCACGACTAGCTCTGAGGAACCGCATTCGACCAGACCAAATTTGAACCACTTTTTCGAGTAATTTAGGTCTTATTTCATCAATAACACGAATTATGTCGGCTTCCAAAGCGTCTATTGTTTCTGGTTTATCAGCATAAACCAATGACTTGACATAACCCCAAATAAAATAATCCAGTGGAGTTATGTCGCTTGATGTTATCGCCAAATATTTCTTTCAATGAATCAATTGTTACGGTAGCAGCATAAAGTGTAGCATCATCTTGTGGAAACCAAAACACTTCTGGGTCGATACCATTCAAATTTTGAAACAAATAATCATTTATAATCGATCTGTAACGAGTACAATTCACTGTTACATTAGCTCCAACATCGTTTTCAAAGAAATATGTACCGATGATGCATCCAGCGTGTAAAACACACCATATAGTGCATTTTTCAGGATGCAATGGAACCTGCAGAACTTCTTGTGGATTGTTTTCACTCTATGTACGGCAATTTTGCTTGTTTACATAGCCGTTCAACCAGAAATGAGCCTCATCACTGAACACAATTTTACGCTAAAAAAGTGGATCAACTTCAAGCTGTTCTAGGGCCCAATCAGCAAACAAACGACGCCAAGTGGCTTTAGTGCTTGAACCAGTTGGAACTTGTATTGGTGTAGACCAAGATCTGTTCGCAAAATTTTCCATGTGGTGGATGCACAGAGTCCAACTTGTTGTGAACGTCGACGAATAGACCAATGTTGATCCTCATTAACACTATGACGTACAGCAGCGATATTTTCTTCTGTACGTACAGTTCTTTGTCTTGTGGTTGTTGTTACATCGAATAGAGAAAATGTTGTCCGAAATCTATCGATAGTTCGACGAATAAGGTGCTCTGATGTACGATTATGTAAACCATAAATTTCAAGAAGTGCTCTATATTGGCGAATAGAACACTGATTTTGAATATAAATTTCAACAATTTGTAAACGTTGTTGCGGCGTTAGTCTTTCCATGATAATTTGTCAATGCTTACTGAACAGAAATGTCAAAACAACATGGCTTCTTCCTTCTGTCAAATCACAGTTATCCTTATCGAAAGTTCTATCACTCTAAAAAAACACCCGATATTTCAAGAGAATATTGTTTTTTCTGAAGAAAAAACACAAATTCATTTTATATCCTCGACTTTAGACGCGCAATTCGTTATTTCATAACTGAAATTGTGCATGAAAACCGTATCGAATCCAGCTGAAAAATTCAAATATCAATTATCCAATCCCAATTCATCCGATCAGCGGGCTTTATCCCGTCAGATTCAATTGAAAGTCATTGCACCCCGGCAATATAAAAAATTCATCGATGAATTTTTCATGAAAGGGATTTTCAGATGTAAAAACTTGCGTAACTCGATCATCGTCGCGTTCCGAACTTCATTAAAAGTAATATATCAATATTTTCCCCCTCTCACTTTAATTACATTTTCATCCCACGGACTGTCGCCTATATTGGTTTTCGTAATTTCTTGATTGGTTCGCGTGAGAATGTCAGAAGGATGGAATATTGAAAAAGTTAGTTTCGTGCCTGAAGATTACGGTAACGGCACGATAATACTAAACTACATTATATTCTTCCATGATTGCCCTTTTGATTAGGGGAGATTTTCTTCGAATGGACTATTAGGAAGCAATTGAACGAATTATTGAGTTCACTGATGGAAATATCTGCTATTTCGTTTTTCAAAATTTCCCTGGAAAAAACTAAATGAGTGTAGATCACATCGAATGGTATGCCAACATTGCAAATAATATGACATTTGCAGAATGTCCTTCAGGATTGGAAATGGTAGCTTTGTTACAGCCGTATATTTTCGTCCACCTTCCTCTTTTTGTTGCAAATTCCATTGCATTATTATATTTATCAACACCAGTGGCGTGTCGTGAGTAGAAGAAGTGGATGTCCTGCATCTAACTCAGAAGGTACTGTCGTGGACTTTATACAGGGTGTATATGAATAATTGCGAAAAATGTAGGGGTTGATTCCATGTCAAAAAATAGGGTGGGTGTTTCATATGAACTTTATCTTTTTGAGCCCCTCCTGCTTACATACAGCCCCCTAAAGATGGCGCCCGAAAAAAAAGTTCTTGATTTTTTCTTAAAAATCAAAAAATTAACAAGAATAAAATTAACCAAACATTTTATGCGGCAATCCAGACATTTTAGGAGGCAATCAAAAAAATGTTTGGTTGTTTTCCTCTATTATTGCAAGGTGTACAAAAAACCACCCCTAAACCTTGTCTCGCAAGACACTTTTTTTCCTATTCATATTTCACAATAAGAAGATTTGCTTTGGATAGCTTGATCCATTCTTAATAAATAGGGTCTCTTGTTATTTCACGCTAAAATTCAGAGTTTTTGAGAAAAAAAAATTTATTTTCGACCTTAAATTTATCCATTAGGCGTCAAGTTAACATTTTTATTGAAAACTCGTACAAATATAAGAATGTAACAAAACAAACAATTTCAAACTTTTCACAAATTAAATATCATATTAAATAGGTAGAAGGTACACGCCGAAAGGCCAAATGCAATACATCACTAATAGCAAGAAAGAAATATTCATCGATTGTGACCCACAAATTTGTTGATTTCTATCGATGAATTTTTCTTCCTTGCTATTTGCGATCATATTAAAATCCGCGAATATTTTGAATAACATTATATGAACAATGCGATTCCTTAAGTCTTATACTACAGTAATAGCGTGAGGCACATATATGGTTATTATACTACTCTGTCAAGAAAGTACCGGGAATTTTCAATTAAAACAACATTTTTACATTTAATCGTCAAAATTTATTGGGTCGCCTTCAAAATAGGCTCCATTTGCTCCAATACATCTATGCCAACGGCACTTCCAATTATCGAAACATTTTTTATAGGCGCTTTCCGGGATGGACTTTAGCTCTCGCGCCGAATTTTGTTTTATGGCTTCAGTCGACTCAAAACAGGTGCCACGAAGGGGCAATTTTAGTTTTGGGAAGAGGAAAAAGTCGCAGGGAGCCAAATCCGGCGAATACGGTAGTTGCTGAAGCACGCTTGTTGAGTTTTTGGCGAGAAATTCAGTCACAATTGTAGCTCGGTGAGAAGGCGCGTTATCGTCATGCAAAATCCATGAGTTGTTCGCTCACAAATTTGGCCGCTTCTTACGGATACGCTCACGCAAATGTTTCATAACGCCTAGGTAATACTCCTTGTTTACCGTCTGACCCTCTGGAACGAATTCGTAGGGCACCACGCCACGGATATCGAAGAAAACAATGAGCATCACCTTCATTTTCGACCGGCTTTGGCGTGGTTTTTTCGGTTTCGGCACATTTTTTGCCACCCATTCCGATGATTGCTGGCTTGTTTGCATATCGTACTCGTAGACCCAGGTCTCATCACCAGTTATAATGCGTTCCATGAATGTAGAATCGGAATTACAGCGATCCAGCATGTCTGAAGCAACCTGTTCGCGATGACGTTTTTGAAGAAAATTCAGGTCTTTCGGTACGAGTCGTGCGGCCACCTTTCTCATGCCCAAAATATCAATCAAAATCGTACGTGCGGACTCGTGGGATATCTTAAGATCATGTCTATCTCTCTCAAGCTGGTACGACGGTTTTCCAGCACCCTTTCCTTAATTTTATCGACGTTATCTTCGATCGAAGCCGTCGATGGGCGACCACTTCACGACCGTCCTTGAAGGCTCTGTACCACTGATATGCACGAGTTTTCGATAGAGCATTATCACCAAAGGCCTTTTGCAACATTTTCAATGCATCGGCACACGAAAATTCATTTGCAACACAAAACTTTAAACAAATTCTTTGCTCAACGTAATCACCCATAGTAAAAATCGGCACGCACTCTGACATCGACTGACTTAATCAGCTGTTGCAAACACACTAGTTGACAGATCCCGCTCAAGCTTGGCATAGTAATTGAGGACAGTGGTACCAACCTAGGAAAAAAAATTTTTACCTGCCTCATTGCCCCGCCAGATTTAAATCGATAATTCCCGGTACTTTCTTGACAGAATGTGTATTATTTAAATAAGTAACATCTGTTTACCAATCTTCTTTGGCGTGCCGAAATTCTAAAAGTTGTTAACTCTTATTTAACCTGTTATTATCACCTCTTCCGCCTGTATATGCATAAATACCCTTTACTGCTTGTTAAGTCTTCAGTTATCTGAAAATGGGATAGTTAATTCCCGAAACTCGAGTCGCAATAAAATGTGTAAAATATCAATTTATTGGTAGTGAAACATTGTAATTTCTGCAACTTCTTTTAATCAGTACTTCAAAATGCAACTCTAGATGGCTCACTTTTAGGCTGATGAGATTTTTTTCCAGACCTGTATAAATCAGTTACTTGAAGAATGTTACCAAGCGCAGACAGATAGGCTTAAACAATAAGTCTGTGCTTTCAAAGATAAATTATGGTTATTAATTGAAATTTGTCAGAAATATTATATCATTTTCATTTATCCCCAACTTACAGGTATTTTGGTCCATTTTGTAATGATTAATCGTATCCTATACTAGCTCTGCGTTGCTGGCAAAACTCTGCTTTCTGAATCTTACGATATCATCAATTTTATCCACGCAGCAGAAAGCAACAGCCATTATTCCTGACAACTTTAGATATTTCAAAAGGAATAAATAACAGTCTTGTCGAAATAAATTCTTTAACGACACAATCGGTTGAATCCTCTCCTAAATTTAATTAGAACGAGAATCAAAGTATTAGGAATAAGCCATCAGGGGCAAAGAGCCCAGAGAGTCGCTCTGGGTGAAAAACGGCAGACTTGGAGTAATGTAGAGGGGAGGGTTAAGAATGAATTATATTTCGTATTTTGTTATCTGGGGGCGTTAAAATGGTCCGAAATATAAATCAACTGCCGGTAAGATGGCAGTTTTATCATTCCGTTATTAATTTCGTTTGCAGTCGTCTTGCTTGAGTTGGTACCCCTTTTCCAGTTCTTCTGAAGATGGTCCAAGTTGAAATATCGAACGTTTCGGCTTAAAATGATAAATAACTGGCGGTAAAATCGTACGAAATGATAATCCTTCTCAAGAGGCTCCCACTTCCTTATTATTAGATTAATTTTCAAGGACGTCCGAGTATTCCGAAGTAGAAAGAATATGTTTTAATATGCTGGGAAGGCTGGAGAAATGTCACAAGATGTAATTCGTATTTGGAATAGCTTGGTAGATGATCATGACAAAATATAGTCATCTAAAAAGTATCTGGGGAAAACAAAGCTCAATTGTAATTATTTAGTATATAATTTTAATTCTTTAATTATAAAATTATAAGAACATCTTATTCATTTATACAACCTTCATTTAACTGTGAACACTTGACCTCCATAATTTTTAGTGATGTTAGTCCAAGATTGTAAAACTGACTTAATTAAATCTTTGACGCTGCTTGTTCAACTTCAATCTTCGTACTAATGAAGATTGAAGTATATATATGGGGACTACCCCATATATTTTCATTGGGACTAAGATCTGGTGAAATTGCTAACCATGAAATGGGGGTCACTTGGTGTTCTTGCATCCAAGCTTGAGTATAGGCTGAAGTTTGCATCTTACATTATCCTGCTGAAAACATCACCCTTCTGGATATGAAGCATGAGCCGTTTCGAGGGGAAAATCGTTAAGAATGCCACAATACTTTTCACAATTAATGGTACCATCAACTATACTGAAAGGCGTAGCACCACGCCGAGATATTGCTCCCCAAACCATTATATTGGTGGAAAATTTGAACGGTAACAGGTTGTTTTGATAGGGTTTTTATATGATTTCAACCAAATTGGAAACAACTTTCATCTGATATAAAGGCATTATTAAAATTATCTTCTTGAAAACATTGACAAAATTCTATTCTTCGTTCCTTTTGTAAAGGTGTCATTATAGGGATTTTTTGTGGTTTCCTTGATTTGTAGCCTTGCCTTTTCAGTAACACACGGACGTTTTCTGGACATACTTTTATATTTCGTTGATTTACCAATTTGCGAAACTCCAGGCGCGGATTGTGTTGTCCTAAGGCCAATAAAGCGTTTGAATTGTTTCCTTTAATCTTACTGCAGATCCATGCCATTTTTTATCCTCTTTATTGTCTCATATATAGCACTTTTTCCAGTTCAGTCAATTGCACTGATTTTTTAACGTTAAAACAAATTGTAGAAATTACTATATTTTACTACCAATAAAAATATATTTTACACATTTTCTTGTGACTCGAGTTTCGGGAAATGAACTATCCCATCATCAGACAACTGAAGACCTAACAGTGGTACAGAGGTATTTAAACAAAAGTGATAAATATTTTGAATATTCCAATAGATAAAACCTAATAGTGGTACAGAGGTATACAAGCGGAACGTGATAAAAACCCGGTTAAAAAAGAGGGGCCTTCTAACAGATATCGGAATGTTGGCAATCGACAAAGAAGGTTATTAAACAGATGGTACCCAAATATCTCAAATAATTTTTTGGGGTTACATAGCTCCGTAGTTATTCATTATTTTTACGTTATCTTGTTGTACATCTCAAATATTTGGATTTACATAGCTCCATATAGTCATCCATTATTTTTTAAATTATTTTTATTATGAACGAATTTGAAAAGTTTAATAATCAAGTTTCTTTTCATTTGAATCTACATGTAAAATTTTCTTAAGATTTTCTTTTGTCGAAAGGAATTACTAATTTCTAAAGAATGAGTGGCCAAAGTCGAATTTTTGTTTACTTTTCATTAAATTAATTTTATGTTCGTTGAAAAAGGTTTTAAACAGATGTTACTTTGTGAATATCTCAAATATTTTCGATTTACATAGCTCCGTACGGTCATTCATTATTTTTACATTATTGTTATTGTGAACTAATTTGAAAATTTCAACAGATTCTAGATAATCGAATTTCTCTCCTATTGATTCTACATATAAAATTTTAAGATGAACTATTGTGGGAAAGGAATGACCGTTTTCTAGACAATGAGTGGCAAAAGTAGATTTCTGTTTATTTTTTATGAAACTCATTTTATGTTCGTTGAACCTCGTCTTGAAGAAACGTCCTGTTTGTCGTATATATTTATTACTGCACGTAGAACAAGATAACGCATAAACTCCTGATTTGTGTATGTTTGGAGTAGGGTCCTTTGCGTTAAAAAATACCGATGATAACTTGTTTTGCGTTTTGAAGGCAATATTGATATCTGATATTGAAAAACTATTGGCCACTTTTTGACTTATGCTACCAAAGTACGATAGAGAAATGAATTTTCAACGCAAAGGACCCTACTCCAAACATACACAAATCAGGAGTTTATGAGTTATCTTGTTCTTGCAGTAATAAATATATAGGACAAACAGGACGTTCCTTCAAGACGAGGTTCAACGAACATAAAATGAGTTTCACAAAAAATAAACAGAATTTTACTTTTGCCACTCATTGTCTAGAAAACGGTCATTCCTTTCCCACAATAGATAATCTCAAACTTTTACATGTAGAATCAAAAGGGAAGAAACTCGATTATCTAGAATCTGTTGAAATGTTCAAATTAGTTCACAATAACAATAATGTAAAAATAATGAATGACTGTACGGAGCTATGTAAATCGAAAATATTTGAGATATTCAAAAAGTAACATCTCTTTAAAACCTTTTTCAACGAACATAAAATAAATTTAATGAAAAGTAAACAAAAATTCAACTTTTGCCACTCATTCTTTAGAAATTAGTAATTCCTTTCGACAAAAGAAAATCTTAAGAAAATTTTACATGTAGATTCAAATGAAAAGAAACTTGATTATTAAAATTTTCAAATTCGTTCACAATAAAAATAATTTAAAAAATAATGAATGACTGTATGGAGCTATGTAAATCCAAATATTTGAGATGTACAACAAAATAACGTAAAAATAATGAATAACTGTACGGAGCTATGTAACCCCAAAAAATTATTTGAGATATTTGGGTACCATCTGTTTAATAACCTTCTTTGTCGATTGCCGACATTCCGATATCTGTTAGAAAGCCCCTCTTGTTTAACCGGGTTTTTATCACGTTCCGCTTGTAAACCTTTGTACCACTATTAGGTTTTATCTATTGAAATATTCAAAATATTTATCACTTTTGTTTAAATACCTCTGTACCACTGTTAGGTCTTCAGTTGTCTGATGATAGGATAGTTCATTTCCCGAAAATCGAGTCATAAGAAAATGTGTAAAATATATTTTTATTGGTAGTAAAATATAGTAATTTCTTCAATTTGTTTTAATTATGATCAACTACCAAATAGTAACGGCTGAATCAATTCAGTAATTTTTTATCGTTTCGAAAACCTTTTGTATTCAAACATTATACCTGTTTTTTTTCCCAGTTGGTACATTATTTCATAAATAATGTGGACAATCAACAATATTCGACAAATAGTGTTACCATGCAACTTTGGCCATAACCAACTATCTGCAAAACCTATTTTATACATTACTTTTCTCTTAGAATGTTACAAAAAAGAAATACATTAAATAATGAAAAATAATAAATTCCGGATACTTTCTAGATGGACTATACAATCTTCAAAAACAATTGAAGCTTCATTATGAGAAATTGGTAACACATTCAAAGTTCAAAATATTGTCCATCGTTAATCACTACTTCTTCCCATATTTCTGGCCACAGACTCTCAACTGGATCTTATCACGAAAAAAGGCAGGCGAATTGCAGCCGTTTTTTGCAATGCTTGGCTCAAACTCATAAATTTTCGTCGGTATACCTCCCCTATGATCCTTTCGCTCGATTGTAGCAGCTCATAGTACACTACACCCAGGTGGTTCCACAGCATATGACCTTAGTCATATATATTCGACTTGACACTTGATAATAAGGTATCCCCTTTCATTTTGGCCGTTGGAGCAGTTGTTAGCTTCAATTCATACAGTGACCAAGTTTCCACCTTTCAGATCATTTTCATTGCTTTTAAACGATGGCAAATTGCTGGTTGAGTGGCTCCAATGCCATTTTGCGAGTTCCTCTTGCGTTTGTGATGGATCTTCATCGAGCCTTGTCTCTAATTCCCCATCTTTAAACTTTGATGGCGTTGGGGTCGTTCTTCGTCTTCCAAATCAAAATTGCCCCTTTTAAATAGGGCGACTCACTTCTGACACGTTTGTTCAGCTAGAGCATGAAATCTACTAAATTACGATGACTTTCGGTAACCTTTTTCTTCATTTTTAAGTATTGAAGTAAAACCTACAAAACAACATTATACTAAAGTTGAAATTTTCAGAGCATACAGAAAGATTTCAGCGAAATAATAGTTACTGAATGAAAAGCAATTCAAAATGAAGGTGATGCCAGATGAAACAATGAATTAACTAGTAACGACAACTGTTATCAAAACCGCACGGACTTATTTCTACTCCTAATACACTGAAATCAGAATTCTGATTTCAATTCAAACTCTCATTTCTTTTTACTTCATTTTATAGTCACATAACTTACCCCAATAGATATTGGATCGTACTTGGGAAATTTTTGAATGATAATAAAAACAAGTTTTAAACATATTTGAGTGATCATAAGAATAATATCATCTAATTAAAAATAACCTTAGATTCTGTAACAAAACCAACAGAAACATTTTTCCGATTACCTTTGGAACTGAGGGCCGTTTGAAATTTGCTCTTTTGATTGGCTATAAATAAAAAACTAATGAATATTTTTTCAAAACTATGAGTTGATTAGAAAAGTTAAACATTGACATTCACGAATGAAAAAAAATAATATTCAAATTACCGCCACGACTGACTACAGTACCTCATCCGATAAACTTTATTATTCAGTACATTGTCGATTGTTTAGTTTAACACTTATCCTTAACAAATCCCCATGAAAATAGTTTTTCGATGTGAAAATGATCTTTATTGTTGAAGATGATTTTTCTGCGATCATTAGCTGATTGAACGAAGTGGAAACGCATCGTATGGTTACGAAGTTTTACTTCTTGCACTAGTTGAACTTTGTAAGCCTTCACACCGAGTTCTTTATGCAAAATTTTTCCCAAAGAAGTGCGGGAAATATTCAGTTCTTGAGCACGATGACGAGTTGATGTTGATGGAGGTCCAGTCACATTCTGGGCTACAGCAGCACTATTTTTAGGTGTGCTCACTCGACGAGAACGTGAACGGGTTGTCTTATCAAATAACGATACAGTTTACCCGAATAAATAGATCCACAAGTTGCCATGAGGGCATTTCATTTGTATTGAATCTTCCTTGTACATTTCTAACAGTTTAGATAGAAGATTCGCCGCTTTGGTAATAAGTTTTTAATATTACCCAGTTTTGCTCAAGCGTTAATCGACCCATTTCGTTAATGTCAAATACTAAACGAACTTTCTGTGAAAACACGAATGACAAAAATGTTGCCAGACTGGAAATGACCAAATTTTTTAAATGGTTTTCCATGTCCTAATGCTCTCCCACTCTTATTTTGAATACATGGTACATTAATTAGACCATTCGATATGGGTTCAAATCAAGTAATAGTCGTTCAAAATTTAATTAGTGTCAGGATGAAAATTTTCCAGTTCTCCAATACTCGGTCTTTCAATACTTTCGAATGTTTCAACGAGATGTTTTCAGCATGGACGAATCAGTTCATTTCAAACATACCAGTAAAACAATCAACAAGGCCTGCAAACTACGATTCGCAAACATCAGAGGTCTGGAATTTTTCAGGACGTTTACGCTTTTCCTCCACCTGAATTCTAGATTGGCCAACTACGAGACATGTTGAAAGTTGTTGCTATCGGGTCGTCCGATCTAATTGAAATTTATTGCTTTTTCCAGATTGAACTTAGCGTTGTTTACTTGGGAAATAAAAGTGTCCCTGTCAACTATAGGAAATTGGAATTCTGTATGAATAATAGATTGACGGGAAAATAATGGATTTAACGTGCCAGTACACGTGAATCACATTCCGATAGATGCCTATGTGGTATTTTCGCTTTTATATTGCGATCGCTAGGTTGTTATTCAAGCTGTACGCCGAAATCCTCCAATAGATGGAAAATTGCTCGCATGAATTCTGAATGAAATATTCCAATGGTAGAGAGCTCATTAACTCATTCGTTAGTTTCGTATTGAGCAAATAAAGACATAAATATATCAGCTTAACAATAACAGGAAAATACTGTTTTTTATAGTTCGAATGCAAACATAATATATTTATTAGAGCACTAACTTTACATTAGAACGTTTAGAGCCTTCGTATATTATTATTTTAATAATTTCACTAATAGGAGTATGCTGAACTGTTTCAGCCGTTATTATTTAGTAGTTATACAGGTTGATTAAGTTATCTTTGACCAAAGGAGTTTCTACAGGCAATTTGCAACACAAAAGTTTCTATAGAGTATGGTCCGATTATCTTTCGTTGTAAAGTTATTCAAGATTCTACTATTTTGTAAAGTTCCAGAACTTTTTCACCAAAAGCATATCATAACTTGAAAACTATCATCTTAATCTAAATTTGGTGTACACCGTTGGAAAGATCGGTAATTTCTACTTAGATTACGCTGGTTTCATGGAGTTTTTTATATAATTCTTGCTTATTATAGGGTGATTAGGAAAAAATTATTATAAAATTTTCTTCAGCCGTAATCTTTGTTTACAGTATACTCTAAAATCCGCCCTGTAAGCTCCCATAGAAATTATGTGCAAAAACTGCCTTGTTTATAAAACTTTCTAACTACGTACAACACATTCTATTAATAATAACTTTTTGGTTGCCATGGACACTATTCTTTTAGAATATACAATATTAGGAGCAAAATTAGGAGTGAACACATTCCGATGGATGCCTATGTTGTATTTTCGCTTTTATATTGCGATCGCTAGGTTGTTATTCAAGCTGAACGCCGAAATCCTCCAATAGATGGAAAATTGATCGCATAAATTCTGAATAAAATATTCCAATGGTAGAGAGCTCATTAACTCATTCGTTAGTTTCGTATTGAACAAATAAAGACATAAATATATCAACTTAACAATAACAGGAAAATACTGTTTTTTATAGTTTGAATACAAACATAATATATTTATTAGAGCAGAACGTTTAGAGCCTTCGTATATTATTACTTAATAATTTCACTAATACGAGTATGCTGAACTGTTTCAGCCGTTATTATTTAGTAGTTATACAGGTTGGTTAAGTTATCTTTGGCCAAAGAGGTTTCTACACGCAATTTGCAACACAAAAGCTCCTATAGAGTAAGGTCCGATTATCTTTCCTTGTAAGTTCATTCAAGATTCTACTATTTTGTAAAGTTCCAGAATTTTTTCACTTAAAACATATCATAACTTGAAAACTATCATCTTAATCTAAATTTGGTGTACACCGTTGGAGAGATCGGTAATTTCTACTTAGATTACGCTGGTTTCATGTAGTTTTTTTATATAATTCTTGCTTATTATAGGGTGATTAGGAAAAAATTATTATAAAACTTTCTTCAGCCGTAATCTTTGTTCACAATTTACTCTAAAATCCGCCCTGTAAGCTCCCATGGAAATTATGTGCAAAAACTGCCTTGTTTATAAAACTTTCTAACTACGTACAACACATTCTATTAATAATAACTTTTCGGTTGCCATGGACACTATTCTTTTAGAATATATAATATTAGGAGCAAAATTAGGAGTGAACACATTCCGATAGATGCCTATGTTGTATTTTCGCTTTTATATTGCGATCGCTAGGTTGTTATTCAAGCTGAACGCCGAAGTTTTCCAATAGATGGAAAATTGATCGCATAAATTCTGAATAAAATATTCCAATGGTAGAGAGCTCATTAACTTATTTGTTAGTTTCGTTTTGAACAAATAAAGACATAAATATATCAATTTAACAATAACAGGAAAATACTGTTTTTTATAATTCGAATACAAACATAATATATTTATTAGAGCAGAACGTTTAGAGCCTTCGTATATTAATACTTAATAATTTCACTATACGAGTATGCTGAACTGTTTCAGCCGTTATTATTTAGTAGTTATACAGGTTGATTAAGTTATCTTTGACCAAAGGGGTTTCTACAGGCAATTTGCAACACAAAAGTTTGTATAGAGTATGGTCCGATTATCTTTCGTTGTAAAGTTATTCAAGATTCTACTATTTTGTAAAGTTCCAGAACTTTTTCACTAAAAACATATCATAACTTGAAAACTATCATCTTAATCTAAATTTGGTGTACACTGTTGGAAAGATCGGTAATTTCTACTTAGATTACGCTGGTTTTATGGAGTTTTTTTTATATAATTCTTGCTTATTATAGGGTGATTAGGAAAAAATTATTATAAAATTTTCTTCAGACGTAATCTTTGTTCACAGTTTACTCTAAAATCCATAAATGTAAGCTCCCATGGAAATTATGTGCAAAAACTGCCTTGTCTATAAAAATTTCCAACTACGTACAACACATTCTATTAATAACTTTTCGGTTGCCATGGACACTATTCTTTTAGAATATACAATATTAGGAGCAAAATTAGGAGTGAACACATTCCGATAGATGCCTATGTTGTATTTTCGCTTTTATATTGCGCTCGCTAGGTTGTTATTCAAGCTGTACGTCGAAATCCTCCAATAGATGGAAAATTGCTCGCATAAATTATGAATAAAATATTCCAATGGTAGAGAGCTCATTAACTCAGTCGTTAATTTCGTAGTGAACAAATAAAGATATAAATATATCAACTTAACAATAACAGGAAAATACTTTTTTTATAGTTCGAATACAAACATAATATATTTATTAGAGCAGAACGTTTAGAGCCTTCGTATATTGTTACTTAATAATTTCACTAATACGAGTATGCTGAACTGTTTCAGTCGTTATTATTTAGTAGTTATACAGGTTGATTAAGTTATCTTTGGCCAAAGGGGTTTGTACAGGCAATTTGCAACACAAAAGTTTCTATAGAGTATGGTCCGATTATCTTTCGTTGTAAAGTTATTCAAGATTCTACTATTTTGTAAAGTTCCAGAATTTTTTCACTAAAAACATATCATAACTTGAAAACTATCATCTTAATCGAAATTTCGTGTACACCGTTGGAAAGATCGGAAATTTTTACTTAGATTACGCTGGTTTCATGGAGTTTTTTTTATATAATTCTTGCTCATTATAGGCTGGTTAGGAAAAATTATTATAAAATGCAAAAACTGCATTGCTTATAAAACTTTCTAACTACGTATAACATATTCTATTAAATCTTCATTTTCATTGGACAATAGATGTGGTACTGTAAAAGTACGAACAGTGAGATAGATATACACCATCTGAGGATGAATTATTATTTACGAAATTCCTAATTATTCATACAAGTTCAAAACTCATCACAAAAATTTCTGGAAGTGCCTGCCTTTTCTAAAGCAACGTCTACACATTTTCGGATAGAATCAACAAATTTCCGCAACTGGCCCCCGTCGTTGCCTTAGCAGCAGTACCCTCAATAAATGGACACAAAGATTTATCAGCTTGTGTTTAAATCTACTCTACTCAATGGTTCGCAACGTTCCACAGTGGACCTAATAGCGCCCAGGGTGTAAATACCTTATTTCTATGTATCGTTAGGCCGGTAACTAGCTCAAATCAGATATCATTTTTATATAGCGCAAAGGGTTAGGGAGGACTGGACACAGCATGCACCTAGTACTGCATTTCCTGTAACCAGTGCAGAACATAACCATTACAAGGGGTAAGTTTGAATGGACAGTAAGGTAAGGGTAACTATGGTATGCACAGGAGATCTCCTTGAAGAGGGGATCTAACATAATTCGAGTCGACCGGAAAAGTTACTATCAAATGGATAGTATCTGGTCTCCTCGAAGTGGCCAAGGCCCAGGAAGACTCAGATATTACTGAAGAACGAACCGAACACTACCTGAAGGGTCAAGCAAACTTATCCTGGGAATGTCACAATACCTCGGAACAATGATCTAGCAAACACTCACACATTCTCACAGTAGCGTTGGACATCCGAAGCTATTTACTGTATCTATACGATACGTCGTCCTCTACCAGGACTACTCAGTGATTTATCCTAAAGAACACCATCTGTTCACAAGGAATACAATCTCTCAAAATAAGCGGGCGCATGCATATGGCAAATATGTAACACTTACTGACTAGGAAATTATAAAATAGATACAGTATCCCATCATCTGGGCGTGTTGATGAACTTTACGATGAAAGCAAACAAAGAAATAGGTATCCGGGGGATCACACAAGAGTACATGCAAATCAGTTACATATCAGGCTCGGCGAATACCATAAACAGTACAAACAAAGAACCATTATTAATAAATATAACAAACAGCCACCGAGAGAAAGTATACAATACAAATAGATAACTTGTTAGGGTCGTGCCACTTAAGTTATATACAAAGGCAATGCATTTTAGTTAAAACATTTCGTTCGGATTAGATAAAACTGAAGCCAAAATAGAAGAATGAAAAGCTATGAATGAAAGTACAATGAACGAGCGTGCAATCACTAATTTCACATTCAAACTAAGGTGAACTTCAAAAATGTACATCATGCAATCAATCAGTAGCATTCAAAAGACGTTTACTTACTAACGGTTACCAAAGAGGACTGTTATAAGTACTATTATCTCGAGTATGTTTCTAAGTCACTGAGAAAGTTTATTTCTAAGAACTTACCTCTCGGCCGCTTCAAAATACAATGGGAATGCCATAAGGACGTTCTTCTCTTTGTTATTGTCACCAATCGCATATGTATCAAGTGACAGTGACATAGAGATTTGACACATAAATAACGCGGGTAAATACTGTGATGTACTGATGTAATTTATATAATCTATGAGGGATTCTGTCACTCATATGATCCTTAGAGAATACGGATCTCTTCTGCACCAAGAAAATAAACCTAACGCCGATTATCGGTAAAGAAAAAGGCGTCAGAATGAACACCGGATAATTATGCAGCTTTCCAATATTATCTCCAATTTCCTGATCCAATTTTCTTACTCATTATACTTCATTCAGACGGAACTTAATTTTATCACCGACTAGAGGCTTCATCCCTCAATCCTTTGTCGCAGAAATGACGTGGTGGCGACTTGGTAATTGCAATAAGGACGTAACGGGCACATGCGACTCTGCAGCACTTCAACCCTCGTTCCGACCGCCCAAGTGCCATTAAAGCCATCCCGCCCTTTGAAGGTCCAACGGAGTCTGTTCATTCGGCGGGCATAACGCACTCCAGTAGGAAAACAATGCGGTTTACCCACGAGTGTCACTAAACACTGCGACCCGTACATTATCCCGAATAAATTCCCGACTTTCCTTCCTTTGCGGGAATAATTTGGGGATAAAAATCGTCCGTGGCCCGTGAAATTTGTTTATTCGATCGCTGTAGAAAAATCAAAATTTCAAATATCGCCGGGTTGGGTGTTGTTGTAGGAGGCGTGTTCTTCTTGGCGATTGAGGAGGGTAGTTAAGCGGAAATATGAGGGCAGTTTCCGGAATTGTTTGGAATTCAGTAAATTCAGTGAACAAACTTATTTTCGATAACTTTTATCTTGAATACAGACTGAGGAACTCAGCGATAGTGGGGACAATAAGGGGTGGGCCATAGAGTTTGCACTTTGAAGTTATGGTTATTTCGAGTTTGACAACACTTCTGTCATTCTTGTTGTGACAGAAAGTTAGGTTAATATTTGACATTAACGAAATGGATCGATTCACGCTTGAACAAAACTGAGATATATTAAAAACTCATTCCAAAGTGGTGAATCTTCTATCTAAACTGTTAGACATTTACGTGTAGAATTCAGTAGAAATGAAATGCTCTCACATCAATTTATGAATCAATTTCTTCGTTCAAATTGGATCGTTATTTGATAGAACAACCCGTTCACGTTTTAGTCCAGTGAGCACACCTGAAAACATTGCTGCTGTAGCCCATAATAGGGCTGAACATCCATCAACAAGAATTGAATATTTCTCACACTTCCCTGAGGATAATTTTGAATTAAGATCTAGATATGAAGGCTTACAAAGTTAAACTAGATGCATTTCCATTTCACTCAATGGGCTAATGATTGCATGGCCAAAGATGAGCGTTTACACAGAAAAGTCATCTCTGGCGATGCAGCTTATTTTCATCTAGGAGGACTATTTTTTGTGGAAATCCGTTAAGAATAAATGTTATGCTATGGATCCAAAAACGATTGATGACTTGAAACTTATGGTATTGTAGCTTGAAGCGCTGGAGGCGCTTGTCTCCCAGTGAAGTGAAGGATAAGGTTCTGATGCCTAAAGCAATGCCACTCACTGGACCCGTGTGGTGGAAGATCTACCGAATGGAGCTCTAATTGTGGAAAGGAAGGCTGAGCCGCGTTGTTCAACTCAGTAATAAGGGTATCTGTAGCAGCACAGGGCCTTACAGGAAAGCAGTGGTTAACAGTCCGCATGCTGGACTTGCTATCTGTTTGAAAAACTCATGTTCAGGATATGTCCAGAAATGTTTCAGAGTTTAGCGGGACTTGAACCTGGATCTATTGTGAGACGTTTCTGGGTTTGTGGATCTCGACGAAACGGCTAGTCGGTTGGTGCTTGACGCCAGGATCAATTGAAAGACTTCACATGGGTTCGTGGGTCTTGACGTACAGGCCGGATTGACAGGGCTCGTATCAGGATCAATTGAGGCATCAATCTTGGGAATATCTTAGTTCATGAGACTACGTTCGGATGGATGAATAGGAAGTCCTTCCGTCGTGTGAGTTGCGTCCCAAATAACTCGGGTACTGACAATGCAAAGCTAGTATAGGTTGGATAGTGCTTCTCTGCTATCAGTCACAGTGTTTATTCTCGGACTGAAGTCGAAACTGCAAGCTTGGTGGATTCAACTCTTCGGAGAGGTTCTCGCTAATCTGTGATGATAACGCTTAATCCTTATCACACTTTCTGCTTCCTCGGCAGATTGTGGAGACTACTGAGTAGTCACCTGGTTAAAGAGCCATGCTCTCATGCCAGAAGAATTATTCTTTAGTTTCATATTTATGGCCAAAAACTAAAATTTTGAATGGCACACTCCTCATGCTCCAAAACATTAATGGTTCTCCAGTGAAAATTGTAGAAATATTGTAACGTGTTGTTTCATCTTTAGTTACTTGCTGTTAATTAACCCGTAATAAACATCAACTTTGCAGAAATACTGAGTGATGATACTGAATAGCTGAAGATGAAATGAATCTTCCGATCTTTTTCATTTGATATCTCTTTGGTAACGAACAAATTATAGTTGTAGGCTGTTTTTGAATAATTGAAACACAAGTTTTATGGAAATTACCACCAAAAATTGTCGTTGAATGATTAGATATTACATACGGTTAACTCGCCTGAAATAGCAACAGTTAGAAAGACTGCAACAAAATAAAGATTCTGACCTGGTGGAGAATGCAGGCTTAAAAAAATATTTTCTATTAAATATTTGATTGATTCGGGCTTTACTTGGTAGAAACTCATTTTAATTAAAAAAATGTACATGAGACTTCAGGTATTACATTGTACTGTCTGATGGTATTCAGTGTAACCGAGTTTAAATATTATACATTGTTAGATATGTGACCAAATAATGGAAGCACAAGTCATAAAAACTATAGGTGTTTATTGGAGTTTGCCGCTAAAAATGCCATTAAGGAAAGATATTCGGTAATGGAGACTTATCAACATCTGTTTGTTCCTTCAAAAGGATTTTACGGGCATTATACCTGTTGATTTCAAGAAATTCTAAAAGTGTTAATATGGAACTTTTGCTTTCAACGTGGATAATTTCATAATTATTGTTGAAATTATGCCTGAATTCCTTAAGATAATTAGCATATGTCGAATTTACAGAATCGGATATATAACCCCTGAAAGCTAGAGGAATGTTTTGCCAAATGTTCGTCAAAGCATTGGCGAACTGTTGTAATGTCTAGGTGGGTCAGGTAAGCGGTGTAATTGCTGTGATATGGAGGCCAAACATGTTCAATACAATTGTAGTTGGGAACTATATCCAGGAATTATAAGTAGAATGTAGTGAATGGTGACAGTGGTAAGGTATAATAATTAGAAAAAGTTTATTTTATGGAAAAAAAGTATTATTTCGTTTTCCCATTGAAGCTCTCGAAGGAATGCGATGTTGTGACGGAGCTTCCACCTCTTAATTTGGACGGCGTTTCGTTCTGAGTCTGCACACCTGAAACTCTTCAGACAGGTATAGTATGCAGCTCTGCCTGTGACCATGTGTTCCGCTTGGAATGGTCGTCAAACGCTGTGTGCCTTGCCCTATTTGAACTCGGTGGCGACGGTTAGCCATGAATCTTTAGACTGGTCGTGTCCTCTATTGATACGCGGGTCAAGCTGCAACAGAGCAAGGCAGGTTTCTGGATGAGGAATGAAGAAGTTGTTCGCTACACACTCCCCCTCCAGTGAGCGTCGATAAGTTCACGGAATGGGGCGTTGGGAATCAGGCAAGGAGACAGTCCGCCGCTGGGCTGGTCGCGATGCACTCTCCAGCGGAGATCTGTGGAACGAAAGGAAAGGCTGTCTCGGAATTATGGACAGAGGGCAATAAGGGCCTCAAAATGAATGGGTTGGTTCGTTCTTGAAGCAAACCTCGCCAATCACGTCGGGGTCACCAATGAAGCTCTCGAAGAAAATGCGAGCTTCCACCTCTAAATTAGAGAGACGGTGTTTCGTTCTGAGTCTACGCACTTGAAACTCTTCAAGACAGGCGTAGTGCGCAGCTCTGCCCGTGACGCCAGTGACCATGTGTTCCGCTTAGAACGGTCGTCAAACGATGTGTGCCTTGCCTTATTTGAACTCGGCGGTGCCGGTTAGTCATGTATCTTTAGACTGGTCGTGTCCTCTATTGATACGCCGGTCAAGCTGCAACAGAGCAAGGTAGGTTTCTGGACGAGGACCGAAGAAGTAGTTCGCTACACCATATTTCAGAAATTTTTGAGAAACAAATGTTTCATTATTTGAAAAGTAAAATTAACTATATTCACATGAATGGAGTATGCGGTTGGCTCTAGGTGAAACGTTATATCCATTTGATTTAAAATAATTCACACAGTTTTTATGTTTCACAATTTATTCATAATCCTGATACGTGTTTCGGTCTTTTGACCATATTCAAAGGAACTAAGCTTAAAAATTAAAAAAAAGTTCTTTATTGTTCACCAGAAGATTTTGGTGAACAATAAAGAAAGGAATCCCACCTTATTGTTCACCAAAAGATTTTGGTGAACATTAAAGAAAAGAAACCCAACTTTTTCGAATCGGGGATTGATCAAATTAATTATGATGATTGTAATGCTACATATATAGGACAGACAGGTCGATGTTTACAGCATAGAATCAAAGAACATAAGATGTCTGTTTTGAAAAACCAGAAATCAACCGGTTTTGCAGAACATTGTATAGAAAATAATCATTTTTTAATGAGAAAAATGTTACTTTATTATATAATGTTAATGAGGCTAAACTGATGGAGTATTTGGAGATTCTTTCAACTGAAAATGACTGAGAAAAAAAAGAATTTAACAAATTCCCAAATACTATTAGGCAACACTCCTATAGTGGATACTGTTATTTCCATGCGCCATAAAAATACACAGATGTGCTGAATGTTATAAAATTTTTAAGTTTAGTTCCTTTTTGTACTCCTTTGAAGATGGTCGAAAGAGCGAAACACGTATCAGGATTCTGAATAAATTATGAAACATAAAAACTGTGTGAATTATTTTAAATAATATTGTTAACTATATTTTTTGAAAGAAGGAAGTATAAAAAGTTTCACACAGTTACTATATTGAGAGAAACACTCTTATATGTATATCAAGGGTAAATGTTCTGTGTCTTTACTGTACCATATTCATTCCTACTCGAATTAAATGACTGAAAACTCCACTTTTAGTGCTTGTAATGCTGAACTTATTAATTAGCAAGTTGTACCTTCTATTCCATTAACAATTTCAACTCTGTATCACCTCCGTTATTTCATATTTAATGAATGAAAGTGAGATTGGGGAAGGATCATATGATTATAGCGGAAATTAACGAAAAGGAAATGAGGTCTCTAACTAATAACTGCAAACTGCGTCTTAAATTGTCACTTGCGAAAGCAAGTGTTCCCGGTATCATTAATATTCTGTATCAAAGTGCTATTAAAGCTGAAATGAAGCGACCGAAAGGAGTTTTTGTAGAAAAAAATTTTTTTCGGAAAATCTCCGTTTCATTGAATATTTCATTCGAGAGATATGGTCATTTGAGTGGTACATTCTATTCTGTCTGTTATAGAATAGTATTTTTCTAAACCCAGTAATAACATTGCGAAACATATTTGTAATTGGGTTGAATATTACTACACTTCTCGAAAATACACAATCCGGAATAGGTTGCACAGTTTAAATTTGAGGGCACCACCGCTAGGCACCCGCGGTGGAGTAGGGAGCACCCCGCTGTAAGATATTGTTGGACATGAACATGAAAATCGGAACACGCACAGATGAAGATACTGCCTGTTATCAAGGACCGCATAGAAATGCATGGCATTAATTGAATGGATTGGACCAAAATTGTATTGAACACATCTGTCTGCCATGTCACAGAAATAACACCGCTTACCTGATCTACCGCCGACGTTCCAATAGCTTGCCAATGTTTTGACAGTATTTAGTAAAACATTCCTCAAGCTTCCATTGATAACCTCATGGACACAATGCTGAATAGAGTAAGAGTACTACAAAGAGCTAGAGGTGGCCCCACCCAATATTAAACCGAGATTCCAATGTGTTTCTAACAGAAGTAACCTACTTTTAAACTTGCAGACTCCATCAGGTCAGAGTCTTCATTTTCATGATTTTTCTACCAAGTTCGTCGCTTTAAAGCAGCCTTGCTTACTATTGTCATTTCAGGCATTAATCATATGCAGACACACAACTTTACTACATCAGTAAATATACAAAATCGCTTTTTATTTCCCTTTATATATTATTATATGTACGCAAATTATCCACTTAAATTTTTGAGCAGTTTATTTCTTCTACTTTTTAATATGCAGAGTGATTGGAAATTGATTTTTTCCGCCAATGGGGTTATACTACAGCTTATTTGCAACAAATCAAGCCTAGTTAACCAGGGGTCAAAAATGTATGGTTACTGAGCTATAAGTTTTTTCACATATGCGCGAGGCAATTTTGCGATATAATTGAATCTGTGACCATACTTTCTCTTCGCGATCTCATCAATCATACCCGAAAGTTACTGCGCCCTTTTTTTTATTCTGTAAATAATAATTATAATTTCCTTTTCTCACATATGTTCCTTTCTGATACTGAAGCTCTGATGTGATGCGGGTGTTATGAGGGAGTTTCTACCTCTTAATTCGGAGGCGGCGTTTCGTTCCGAACCTGAACTCATCAGATAGACGCAAGTCTGCCTATGACGCTAGTGATCTTGTTCCACGTCGGAACTCGGTTGTCGAACGCTTGTAGTCTGCTTTTCTTGAACCGGGTCGGTATACAGAAAGCGGTAGCGTCCTCTATATGCTGCGTCGGGAAGCTGCAGCAGAGCAGAGTAGAATTCTACGAAAGGAGCGGGCAAAATTATATTTAAGATTTATATATTTTCCACATTTTTTTATAAATACTATAATCGTGTCGCTATCACATCGTCAGATGTGATTATTTTATACGAAATGTAGAAAATCTGACAAAAGTTATCCAAATGAATTTGAACTTTTATGACTAAAAACTTCTCAGAATACTCTGTATAATATGAAGAACATCGCAATGATAAGAGACCCTCTTCGATAAAAATTCCATCTAGTGGATATTCGTGAAAATATTAAAATAAACGTAGATAACTTCTCAGAAATTTAAGAATCTGCAGATTACAATGAACTCTATACAACGTAAATATAGCGTTCTATGTCAGATCATAATTTCACAGCCCCCACTGGAAAATAATTAATCAATATTCTAACTGGGCTGAACTTTAGAAAGTCTCAACTGTTGATTTACTAGTTACAATAAGTTAAGAGCAAATTCGGCAATATTCGCTTCTTTTGACTTTGACCGTTTATTTGTGTCATGAATAATTATCTTCATGAAAATAAGCAGCTATGCATGAGTAGAAGAAATCTGCTTCTCTGCTTATTGTTAATGAAGCTCTGAAGTAAATGGAGTTCTTATGAGGAAGCTTCTATCTCTTAATTCGGAGGCGGCGTTTCATTCCGAACTTGCACACCTGAACTCATCAGATAGACGTAGTGCGCAAGTCTGCCCATGACGCCAGTGACTTTGTTCCACGTCGAAACTGGGTTGTCGAACGCTTGTACTCTGCTCTTCTTGAACCGGGCGAGGACAGTGAGGTCGGTATACAGAAAGCGGTAGCGTCCTCTATATGCTACGCCAGGAAGCTGCAGCAGAGCGGAGTAGAATTCTGAACGAGGACGGGACAGGTCACCAAAGCGTAATGATATCATTTGCTGCTTTAACTCCTAAAGTTGTATTAAGAGTAATTTAGATTTAGTCAAGGAAGCCACGGTATTTGTAAAATAAAATTCAATTTTCACTTATATGCTGCAGCTTATCACTGATTTGTGATAACACTGAATTACCATAGGCTTTTTGTCAGAATAGTATAATAATTAATCATTTAACTCAATTTCCCACAGTAATATTAATCGAACAGTTGGTATTGTTATAGATGTTTATATTTTTCCATGATACATATGTAAAATCGGTCGAATCGAGCAACTATTCTTCATCGAAACTGGTAAATCGATAGATATTCATTCGTTCAGTTCTCGAAGTTCCTGTACCGTTTTCTATGGTTAATGAACTAAACAGCTTATGGAAGACCTCTTAATCGATTCTTCAGAATATTTTTTTAATGGCATTACTGCGAAAGCATGTTGAAATTAATTTAATTAGAGGTAATTACTCTTTAATTTTTACTTCTCGTGTTCATGATGATTTCAGTAATTTTTGAGGCAATTGAAATTAGGGATCAGGAAAACTGTTCGGTTGCTCTAATTTAATTTCACTTAGCTGAACAGGAAAGAAGGTCAGAATCGAATTATAGATATGAAAGTTGACATTTTCCATGAGATATAATGAAAATTTCTTTTTCAGCACAAAATATTTGTAAAATGATTTCTTTAATTAATAATAAAAATCGGCTTAAACTAACGAGGTCGACTAAACCAATTGCTATCTGTTCCATCTCATTAGACACATCCCTGTTTACAGGGAACATAATTCATTCTTTTGTTATGAATACTTAGATCTTTTCATGTTAATATTTCGATCTAGCAGTTTTTCAGCTGTGCCATACGAACTTTGAAGTGTTATTCGACACTTCAGTTTATTTGTTTTCTAATGATTATATGAATATTATATAGAGATTATGTATGATGCCTGTATGTATAAAGAACACAATTGCAGCAAAAATTTCTCTTAAATATTCTAGTTTCATTCATTGCGTTTATCGTTTTTTCAACTGATGGTATGGAATGAAAATTTTAAATATTTCTCTATAGTAATTTGACTGGTTTCCAAAAAAACTCTTTCTCTCAATAAACCCACAGCTGTATCAATTTCCACAGCGTTTGAACTTCATCATAGGTAACACTCAGTTCTATTGTGGAACGGTTGAATTTGTTGTTCGGCTTTCTGTTATAAAAGCTGCTCCTGTGAAAACATCCTGTATAAGAAAAAACTTGGGCAATAAGAAACCATCCATATACAAACTATCAATATATTCGCTTCCAATTCTTTTAACTTATGTGTACAATAACATTCTTTAAAAACAAAATAATAGAACTTTCCAACAAAACTTCATTGTTATAGAAAAATATGTACCTATATAAAATGTGCTTATTATTCTCCAATGTAAAATCTTAAAATTAATAAAGGGAGATAGATTCACCATTCACATGTACAAAGTCTCTCAGTCAATTTACTTGATCACAATAATTCCACTGTAAGTACACTATACACTTAATATTAAACCCGAATAGAACCGTTATCGATTTTATTGTATATATCTTTGGTTAGTAAGGAATAGGAGCCCGAACTGTCCAGATAGTAGATGTTGTCAGTCGTTTTTGATGGGTCAAACCCTTCCTTCTGGAGGTCCACTTTCTTCATTTTATATGTGCCTGGAAAAATTTATTGAATCAGAATGAAAACCCTCATATAATAAAATTTGAATATTAAAACAAATTGATATATGTTTATCTTCTACAATTTTAATTTAAAAAAAAAATTTTTAAATTAAAATTGTAGAAGATAAACATATAAACATATATCAATTTGTTTTAATATTCAAATTTTGTTATATTTCTTCTATCAAGTAAAATGTCTTTCTATTTTATTTTTATCCTCATATAATAGTTATATAAAGTAGCATGGTCCAGCATTTGATACCAGTAGGGATAAAGATTAATTATGCAGCAAATGAAATGGTTAAAAACTTTATTGAAATGCTTATTTAAGAATTATTGCGCACTTGATCAAGCGCGCAAAATTAAAGAAATTTGGCAAAACGATAGCATGCTGTTCACTAGAAAAAATTGGATCAATTCATAAAAAGTTTTTGCAATGCCGCATTTGTTTACTGCTTAAAAAATTGATGAAAATCTTCACCTGTGATAGACAGTAGTTTGAATTACTACTCTGTCAAGACAGTACCGGGAATTTTCAATTAAAACAACATTTTTACATTTAATTGTCAAAATTTATTGGGTCGCCTTCAAAATAGGCTCCATTTGCTCCAATACATCTATGCCAACGGCACTTCCAATTATCGAAACATTTTTTATAGGCGCTTTCCGGGATGGACTTTAGCTCTCGCGCCGAATTTTGTTTTATGGCTACAATCGACTCAAAACGGGTGCCACGAAGGAGCAATTTTAGTTTTGGGAAGAGAAAAAAGTCGCAGGGAGCCAAATCCGGCGAATACGGTGGTTGCTGAAGCACGTTTGTTGAGTTTTTGGCGAGAAAGTCAGTCACAATCGTAGCTCGGTGAGAAGGCGCGTTATCGTCATGCAAAATCCATGAGTTGTTCGCCCACAAATTTGGCCGCTTCTTACGGATACGCTCACGCAAACGTTTCATAACGCCTAGGTAATACTCCTTGTTTACCGTCTGACCCTCTGGAACGAATTCGTAGTGCACCACGCAACGGATATCGAAGAAAACAATGAGCATCACCTTCATTTTCGAGCGGCTTTGGCGTGGTTTTTTCGGTTTCGGCTCATTTTTTGCCACCCATTCCGATGATTGCTGGCTTGTTTGCATATCGTACTCGTAGACCCAGGTCTTATCACCAGTTATAATGCGTTCCATGAATGTAGAATCTGAATTACAGCGATCCAGCATGTCTGAAGCAACCTGTTCGCGATGACGTTTTTGAAGAAAATTCAGGTCTTTCGGTACGAGTCGTGCGGCCACCTTTCTCATGCCCAAAATATCAATCAAAATCGTACGTGTGGACTCGTGGGATATCTTAAGATCATGTCATCTCTCTCAAGCTGGTATGACGGTTTTCCAGCACCCTTTCCTTAATTTTATCGACGTTATCTTCGACCACTTCACGACCGTCCTTGAAGGCTCTGTACCACTGATATGCACGAGTTTTCGACAGAGCATTATCACCAAAGGCCTTTTGCAACATTTTCAATGCATCGGCACACGAAAATTCATTCGCAACACAAAACTTTAAACAAATTCTTTGCTCAACGTAATCATCCATAGTAAAAATCGGCACGCACCCTGACATCGACTGACTTAATCAGCTGTTGCAAACACACTAGTTGACAGATCCCGCTCAAGCTTGGAATAGTAATTAAGGACAGTGGTACCAACCTAGGAAAAAAAATTTTTACCTGCCTCATTGCCCCGCCAGATTTAAATCGATAATTCCCGGTACTTTCTTGACAGAATGTATAAACAGTTCCTTATAAAGTTTCGAAAAAAACGGAAGCAAAATTATACGCCTATGTATTCCATTTAAAAATTATTCAAGAAACATTTCGAACAAATAACATATCTTCAATATTAATATACATCGGTGGAACATGGAAGCAACATTCAAATGCCTATTTTGGTATCCAAACCACAATTGTATGTTCCCAGATTTTTAGAAATTTTACGGAACGGAGTTTTTTAACATTTGAAATTTTCTCCTGACATTATTAATGCCTCGCATGAATACTTGTGAATTTTTTTATGATGATATGAGATCAGATCAGCCAAAAAAGTCTAAAGAATACAAACAAATGCAAAGACATTAAAATTTTCATTCTGAAATTCATACCTGTCATATCCATTTTCTTCAGAATTCTGATAAATATTGGCCTAGCGTAAGACGGCAGGCTTTTTCGGCTACCTTCCGCCAAAGTATTCAGGTCAACGTTATCCTCGGGATCTAAAACAGCTGCCATTCCAGCGCGGCCTTCTTGATTTCTGACCTCGACTCCGTATACCACAACATCCTTATAATCCAGTAGGTTACTCAGCACCCCTTCAACTTCAGAGGTAGAAACGTTCTCCCCCTTCCATCTGAAAGTGTCCCCTGTCCTATCTTTGAAATAAAGGTATCCAAATTCGTCAGCCACAATAATATCACCTGAAATTAAGAAAAAAAATTATCGATCATTTTAGTATTATCATTTAGTATTAAGTGTAACTAATTCTCAACTATTAATAATCTACTGACATCACAACAGTGCATTCATATTTTTTCTATTCTTGAATGTTAAATAATCTAAAACGTAAACTTTTAATACTCACCAGACAAAAATGCCTTATCTCCATGGTAGAATACGTCATTCACTACTTTTTTTTCAGAAGCCTTCTTATCCACATAACCTAGGAAAGCTCTTGAAGGGTTGTTAGCTACTATCCTTCCAATAAAAACACCAGGCTCGTTTGGTTCGCATGGCATGCAGAGACCCCTATGATCTCTTATAGGCTCTCCAGTGTTTTGATCAACTTTTATTATGGATATAGGATAAACTGCAGGTATGATTCTGGATACGAAGCCAATTGCACCAACAGTATTATCTATGTTAACTAAAAAAATAATGACTCTTATTTACAGCGCACTTCTTATCAAAATAGTTTCAAAGTAGGTTATTTTATAGCCAGTCATTCCACTGAGTTGCTATAAAATAGTTATTAACAAGACTATAAAAAGTTAGCCATAAAATAATATAATATTATTGTTTTTCCATTTGAATTGCGTTTACTAGCCTCACATTTAGATAAAACTTTATTTCAGCCAGTACAATTATGTTCCTTTGAGAATAAATTCCCACACAATTGAAACATTATATCTACTCACGAAGATGAGTCATTTTTTAGTACGAGGTGGAAATCATCAAAATGAACCAACCAAGAAGAGAAAGTTAAATGCCTATAAAGTTGCATTCGATATCTAGAAATTTCGAGTAATTTCAAGTACAATTAAGTTATTTCATTTAATTCAAATGATTTCAAGGACATATATCAACTCACAATCAAGCTAAGTGTAAACACAAACAATCCAGTGATAATTATGAGTAATACGAGGGGTGTGCAACGTTTTCTGAGACCCTGAGAGTAAATAAGAGTCCATGCAGTGGATTGAAAAGGGTGCACAGCCCCCAAACAAGTTTAAAGTCACCCCACCTGATGAAAAAATAATGGCTACGGTCTTTTGGGAGTCTAAAGTTATTTTATTGATAGAATATGCAAGCAACACAGCAGCATCATACACGACCACTTTGCGTAACTTAAGAGAAGCAATTAAAGAAAAAAGGCGAGGAAAATTCACAGTGGGTGTGTTGCTGCTTAACGATAACGCGCCGGTCCACAAGGCCCGCGTGGCAAAGGCTGCTGTGCAAGAATGTGGCTTTGAAGAAATTACTCATCATCTGTACAGTCCAGACTTCGCCCCCCAGTGACTACTATGTATTCCCAGATGTGAAAGAATATCTTTGTGGAAAGCGATTTTCCGACGATGAAGAACTGAATTATTATCTATTTGGAGTAGAAGCCGGAAGAATTTTTTTTAGAAGGTTTAGAAAGCTTATTAACTTTCTGTCAAAACGAATGACAGAAGTGTTGCCAGACTCTGAATAACCACTACTTCAAAATACAAACTCTAGATGGTTCACCCTTTACTTTGTTATTTTACTACTTATGTATATTGCGAAATGGAGTTCTTCCCCTCCTCATATTATGAAGTTACACTATCAAAGCATGTCCATCCTGTATCCAGCTGAGTAAAAATATGTGATAGAACTAATTTTAATTATGGACATACCTATATTTGCGTTTCCTTCAGTGGCCCCATAAAATTCAGCTACATTTTCTATGTTGAATCTTTCCACAAATTCCACCCAGATTTGCGGTCTAAGGCCGTTTCCAAACACCATTCTTAAGTTGTTCTGTTTATCAGTGGGTTTAGGAGGTACTGCCAAGATGTATCTGCACATTTCTCCTATATATTGTGCAACCTATGAAAAAGTTACGGTTTTTTATGAAGGAATATATAATTATTATCAAGTATTAAGTAGAGACCTGTGAATTAAAAACTATAAAACCGATATTTGAAAGAGTTCACACTGGCGGGGGCAGACGATAGATTGAATTGTCTGAAGATGGGGTAATAATATTTCAAGACTGTAATCACAAAAAATGTAACGTTGAATAATAAATTCTGAAAACTTGTAGTTAGATTCAAGAAGACTGTTCTATATATGAAATACATGCTTCGAAAGTCCTCCTCTTGATGACTTCATGACTTCCTCTGGATAGAGCTTGAATTGATAACGTTTCAGTTACCAGCATTTAGCACGACTAAATACTGTAAATCACTGCCAAATAGTCTATGCAATGTTCCAAAAGGAATAATTAAATCCCCTTTGGTGAACAGCTTCTAGTTTCTGACGATCTCTAACCAAGGTGGCATAGGAATAGGTCTTTGTATGATGTGTACGGAAGTTTGGAGGTAGAATGTGTACAGTTGGGAATGCACTTTCTTAGAAGATATGCTAAGGGACCACTTTACTGACGTCAGTAGATCATCAAAGGTCTTCATTTATCGTAACACCTAGGTCATATTGCTGTTCTGTGGATTCAAAGACTTTATTGTTCATAAAGCTTCAAGTCGTCTGAATAAAACGCACTCGCGTTCAACTCACTAGTTGAATTAATCTCGGAAGAAAGATAGGAAAAGCGCGAGAGGGTCCAGTACTGAACCCTGGGGAACTCCGCTGGTAGTGAGAAGAGCTTCAGAAACAGATTCACCCATCCTGACGACCATGTCGAGTTTTTTCATGAAATCAGCAATCCAGGAGAGGAGTTTGACATGAATGCAACAATGTTCGAGCTGAAGAAGGAGTACTCCGTATAGAACAATGTCGAAAGCTTTATAAAAATCAAGGTACAAGACATCGGATATATAGTGATTTCTTATTTATCTCATTTTTAAAATGAACTTTAACAAAGAAACGGACTACTCCATCCAACATCATTCGATTCGAGGCTTCTGAGCAGTCTGCACAGGAGGCCTAGGAGTAATATCAATATGCTATTTGACAAATAGTCAACATATCTTAATTTGATCACATTATTACACGAATATAGAAAGTATCTGCCATATTTAATTCTAATTCTCAAAGAAACAGAATCTGTTCATTTTCATATGCTCGTATAATTTTCAGACAACACACTGAAAATTTATCGATAATTTCGATGCACTTGCGAATGTCTTTCTGCAACTAACTACTGTTTCAACTTACCGTTGCTTTGTATTTTTGACAGTCGGCGAAATACGCAGAAGCAGAGAACTTTTTCCTGATTATCAGTGTGGAACCATAAATTAACATTTGCCCCACGCTCATACAACCGCCAGCGGTATGGTACAAGGGGAGGGGCGTGTAAAAACGATCACTACATCTGAATCCGGCAAGCCAATGAATAGCAGCAGCGATGAAAATATACCTGAAAGAAGAAATTATCAAATTACATTATACATAATTTAATCTCAAAACATTAATGAATGCGATCTGGCCACAAAAACTAGGTGGCTAAAAATTTTGCCCCGGGTGAGGATCGAACTCACGACCTTAAGATTATGAGACTTACGCGCTGCCTACTGCGCTACCGAGGCCACGTAAGCACCTGCATCAACTCTTTGACTTGAAACTTATTTTCGGAATTTAATATTTGGTGGTACGTATTGACTATCCCACTTAGTGGAATTCTAAAATAAGTTAATGTCCTCGTTTCGGAGTATACAGGATATTTCGGAAAATTTGATCCCATATGAACATAAATAATATACTGAACATTCAGTTTGGAAACCACTTATAGATTAAAATTGTATGTGTCCTTATGTTAGGAAATTATAAAAAAGCTGGGACAAATCAACATTTAAATTCAATGCTTTTTAAGCACAAATTTAAATATACAGGGTGATTCGCGCAAGTCCAGCACAGTCCTCTTTATTTTAAGTGGAACAACCTATATCATTTATGGTCTATTAAGAATAATTGTTTTTCATCATTTTCTAACATAAGGACACAAATAATTTTATCCCATAAGTGGTTTCCACAGTGTATATCTGAAGTCATAACAGGGCGCTCTGTCTTAGTTTGAATGTTATGAGCCCAAAGAAATCTCTTCACTTTTAGTTCCCTTTTTTCACCATAAAATATTTAATCCACACTTTAGTATAGTTCACAAATAATCTTCTCAGCGGTTCACGGTGTTTTTTTCAAAATATCCAATGCTTACTTGGATAATAAAAGAAGCAATGTGAAAAATATAAATGATACTTTCTTGATTCTATGTATATTCGGATTATACATGTAGTCTTAGCGATTTTCTTTTATTTATTTACACAGGGTGTGTCCAAAGTTGAGACTTTTCATAACAAAAGATAGAATTCATCAAAATTAAATATTTCAATCAACATTCAAGAGGCAGAGATAGAAGGTATTTAATTCGAATTGGATTCCAGGCGATTTAGTCCGGTTCTGTTAGTTCTGGCGATGCCAGCGAGCATGCGGCCTCGATTGACAGCATGTGCCATTTTAATCAGAAATATTTATCGGAAATAATTACTTTTGACCTCAGCGAGTCAAACCTGGTGGTTTAAGACCATTTTCGGCCCAAAGTTTCAAAATTAGAGACATTTAGGCGATAGGATAACGCGCAAAAAAACGATATATAAACAATACTATACCTAGAGTTGCTGATAACCGCAGCTTTTGGCAGTCCAGTGGTACCAGATGTGTAAATGTATACAAGATTGCTATGGTGACTTATGTTTTCTGGATTGGGAACTGCAGACCCTGGTGTATCCTTCAAGTAATCATCAAGTGGTTTGAACCTCTGATCGGGACTTGATTTGTTGTTATTGCCTCCATTCACCTGATACAGAGCGGTTTTGGCTTCTACTTTATCCATAATCTCGGAAATAGCTGTAATAATAAAGTTTTTATTATTCCATCATCATATAATAATATATGCAATATACATGTATAATAATAATACAGTACAATCACTTTAATATGAACATGCGCTAGTATTATAGACTTATCGTCCTAATAATACTAATATCAGGAGTAAATATAAGTTCGTGAAGTTTTGATAATATATGTCGTTACTAGTTTATTCTTTTAAGGTTTCGTCTGGCAACACATTCATTATGAAGTGTCATCATTAGGCTTCCTTTTCAGTAACTGTCATTTCGTTGAAGTGTAAACAACATAGTTTCTGTGAGCTCTGAAAACGTCAATTTTTGTACCGAGCAATATGTTTTTGTGGGGAGTTTTACTTCAATATGGAAAAAAAAGGTTGCCGAAAGTCTTCGTACTTTAGTAGATGTTTATGGTGACTCTTAGCTGAACGCACGTGTTAGAAGTGGTTTGCCCGATTTAAAAGTGGCAATTTTAATTTGGAAGACGAGGAACGACCCGGAGCGCGTATATTTGGTAGGACCAGATGGGTGTAGTGTATTATCAGCTGCTACAATCGAACGAAAGGATCAAATGGGAGGTCTACCGACGACAATTGATACGTTTGAGCCGAGTATTGCGAGAAGAACCGCCGAAATACGCCGACAAACACGACAAAGTTATTTTGTATTCGGCTACATGTTGCGTCGCCCGTTAAAACGTACATAGAAATGCTCAAATGGGACCCACCCTACACCCCAGACAATGCTCCTTCCGATCGATGCAACATGGCAGACCAGCACTTCTCCAATTAGGATGACGTCAAAAAATGGGTCGATACGATAGCGACCAAAGTTCCAGCCTTTTTTCGCGATGGGATCCGTCAATTGCCAAAAAGATGAAAAAAAGTAGTGGCACGCAGTTTTTCTTATTTTTGACGCTGAGTTTCTGGGCACTGGGAAATTTAAAATTGGAGTCTATCATTTCGTCCAAATGTCTGTATTTTGCGCTTTTCGTACTTGCAATAATGCTAAAAAATTATACTTCACTTACTGATGAAGTTTTTCTGATCAAATTCAGTCTTCTATTACCGGCTGTCCCTTTTTAAACACGGTAACTTTCGAAAGAAACAACTAAAACGCTTGAAATTTGCAGATAAGGTTTGAAGCCCATATTTTCATTTCATATTTCCTAGTATTGATTGAAAATTTTCTCAATATATTCTAAAAACAAGTATAAATTTCACAGCTCATTTCGATGCCCAAGGCGAAATCCTCTTTATGCTAATTTTCACATTAGTTGGCGCTGGAAATGCATTATTTATCAAGACAATAGCATCGGAAACAATAACGCAGAAGGCTAAAATCTAGAAGCAACAAAAAAACCGGTCAGAATCGAACCTGCAGTATTGACGTAATATAATTTTAATCAATTACTGTGCATTCATGGGTTGACTTAGTGTCACAATGGATAAACAGGTGATGCTGCAAGAAACATTCAAGAAATCTTGCTACTGATTCAATGAACGAATCAATCATCATTCTCCAACGTACAAGAGGAAGTTTAAAATAGAAAGAATTGTGGACGCGATAAACTATTTGTTACAGTTGTTTGCTAAATTCCTTTCGGGTATTTTCTTCCTTCACCATATGGGATGGAACATATGTTCTTTTTCTTCAGTAGATGTGTCGTTGTTCTTCTACGAGGGTGGATCAAAACAAATCGGGCTAGGGTAAAAAAAAGACATGGTAAAGGGTTTTCCGATAAGAGATATCATTTTGATATTTGAAAAAATTGAGTATCTTTGACCTCAAAACTTCACCATTTTGTGGTGAATTCTAACAATGTCAATGCGTTGTCGAGGCGTGTGTCGTTCCATTTTTAGTAATGGCGTAGTTTTTAATTGTCAAATGTTAAGAGATGACAGCTTCAAAAGTACCAGCGGGCTATTCAAAAATAAAACCCTTTATTACGTTTTTGCCAACGAAAAGCAACTTTTTTGTTGCTATTATCGAAGAATATAGTCGGTCGTGTCTTCAGCCAATTGCTCATTAATAATTCCACTCCTTGGTCATCCTGAAAACAGCGTCCTTCCAATTCTTCTGTGCTTTTAAAATTTCCCAGTTTTGTTCAAGCCTAAATCGACTCATTTCGATAAAAGCAAATATTAAACTAACTTTCTGTCAAAACACGAATGATAGAAGTGTTGACACTATTTCAAAATGCAACCTCTAGATGGCCCATCTTTATTAAGTATAGTTCCAGTGAATAAAGGGAATTAATACATTTTCTAGACTATTTTATATGCTCTAGGCGAGTTGTCATCACAAGTGAATGCAGAATGAAGCAGCGACAGTTATAGGTCGTATTAAATAAAAGAATTCAATGATAGCAACATCAGATGAAATTCTTGACGTGATTATTAAGAACGCAGGTGTACGATGAGTGTTGTTAAAATAGAACATGTTTTTCTATAAATGCTTCAAACTAAGTTGACGAACTTTTTAATAGGCAGACATCTTTACTTTTAACTGAACAATGAAAAAATTATTTGAGGGAGTCGGTCTTTACTTGATGTAAATTCATTTTCTACTAGTATTAAATAAAATTTGATGTCCACAAACTCTTTATTGTTGAACGATAATTGTTTCGCCATACTATGACTTAATCATGTTCTACATTTGAACTGATACTACTGTGAAAACTTACATAGGTTCTTATTTATGTATTAACAGGTATTACAGCAAATGGGACTTAAACTGTCGGGTATTTTTTTTAGAGTGAAAGAACTGTCGATAGGGATAACTGTGATTTGACACAGGGTAAAAGTCATGTTGTTTTGACATTTCTTATCAGTAAGCATTGACAAATTATCATGGAAAGACTCACACCGCAACAACGTTTACAAATTGTTGAAATTTATTTTCAAAATCAGTGTTCTATTCGCCAAACCTATAGAGCCCTTCGTGAAATTTATTGTTTACATAATCGTCCATCAGAGCAGCTTATCCGTCGATAGATTTCGGACAACATTTTCTCTACTCGATGCAACAACAAGACAAAGAACTGTACGTACAGAAGAAAATATCGCTGCTGTAAGTCATAGTGTTAACGATTATCCAGATTTGTCTATACGTCGACGTTCACAACAAGTTGGACGCTGTGCATCCACCACATGGAGAATTTTGCGTGAAGATCTTGGTCTACACCCATACAAGATCCAACTGGTTCAAGAACTGAAGCCACTTGACCATAATAAGCGTCGTTTGTTTGCTGATTGGGTCCTAGAACAGCTTGAAGTTTAGTGATGAAGCTCATTTCTGGTTGAACGGCTATGTAAATAAGCAGAATTGCCGTACATGGAGTGAAAACAATCCTCAAGAAGTTCTGCAGGTTCCATTGCATCCTGAAAAATGCACTGTATGGTGTGCTTTACACGCTGGAAATCATCGGTCCATATTTCTTTTAAAACGATGCTGGAGCTAATGTAACAGTGAATGGTGTACGTTACAGATCGATGATCAATGATTATTTGTTTCAAAATTTGAATGGTATCGACCCAGAAGTGTTTTGGTTCCAACAAGATGATGCTACACCTCTTGCTGCTACCGTAACATTTGATTTATTGAAAGAAAGATTTGGCGATAACATTATTTCGAGAAATGGTCCAATTAATTGGCCTCTAAGATCATGCGACATAACTCCACTGGATTATTTTCTTTGGGTTTATGTCAAGTCATTGATTTATGCTGATAAACCAGAAACAATAGACGCATTGGAAGCCAACATAACTTGTGTTATTGATGAAATAAGGCCTGAATTACTCGAAAAAGTGATCTAAAATTGGCCTGGTCGAATGCGGTTCCTCAGAGCTAGTCGTGGTGGACATATGCCGGAAATTATTTTCAAAACATAAATTATCATTGAAATAAAAAAAAATTTGGCTTCAATCGTAATTTAATTGTGTTTTATTTCAATTTAAAGTTCTATCACTCTAAAACACCCGATATGTTTTTCGAGATAGGCAGTCCATGGCTCAATTATAATGCATATCATCACAAAATCACTTTTTTCTCGAGAATGGTGCTCCGTAACGCTTTCAACGAAGAGTACTTTTTCTCTTCAAAAATGTATTAGGAGTCTATTTCTTCGACTAAAATTTTAATTTAATCACTCAGTCAAAAATTAGAAGTCATTTTATGAAAGACCCCCTATTATCTTCGCCATTGAATCAGTCGATGTGGATTTCATTTGAATCCACCAAATTTTGACAAAGATTTCGCTAGTTTATTGGATTTTGGAGGTTATGTTGAAGAATCTCTAGCGTCCATAGGGTGCATTTTAGGACCTAAGTAGATATGAAGTTTTCTTCATATTTTGACCTCTAGAATCACACCCTGAAATATATGTTATATCGGTTACTCACAATAAGAAATATGGTATGAGCTCCAGAGAACCTTCCACGACCGCCGCTGAGAAAAGTTTCTGCGCAGTACGCAACCCCGCGATTTTACAACGTTACAATTTCGTTATTTTTAGTTTTCAGTTAGCAATCCCGCAACTTTACAACGTTACAATTTCGTTATTTAATTGAATTGACTAGGTACTCACCATCAGCTAGCTCGCTGCCGAAGATTACAGCTTGTGATTTAGCTATCGTAATGGAATGCACCAGGGTGGTGAGCCTCAAATTCGTATTGATGAATGGTACAATAACGCCCAACTTCGACAAACCCAACCATATTCCAACGAATTCGGGTTTGTTTTCCATAAAAAGTGCGACAACATCACCTTTCTTGTAACCGTGACTCTTGAATACATTTGCAATTTTATTGCTGTATTCTTCCAACTGAAAGAGAAAGAAAATTTTAAGTATCATGCAGATTCATTCTGTTAACCTTCTACAAATTTTAATTTCAAAACTTTTAGAATTAAATAAAATAAATGTCTTAGAACACAATGTGTCAATTTAGTAGACACACAGAACTAACACTTACAGATAATGGCTGGAATTAATTCTTCAGAACCTCTACAGATTTAAATCTAAATAAATCTCATATATCGGGTGTTTTTTTAGAGTGATAGGACTTTCGATAGGGATAACTGTAAGTTGACAGAAGGTAGAAGCCATGTTGTTTTAACATTTCTGTTCAGTAAGCATTGACAAATTATCATGGAAAGACTCACGCCGTTACAAATTGTAGAAATTTATTTTCAAAATCAGTGTTCTATTCGCTAAACTTATAAAGTACTTCGTGAAATTTATGGTTTACAAAATCGTCCATCAGAGCAGCTTATTCGTCGAACTATCGATAGATTTCGGACAGCATTTTCTCTACTCGATGTAAAAACAACAAGGCAAAGAACTGTACGTACAGAAGAAAATATGGCTGCTGTAAGTTATAGCGTTAATGATGATCTAGATTTGTCTATTCGTCGACGTTCACAACAAGTTGGACTCTGTGCATCCACCACATGGGAAATTTTGCATAAAGATCTTGGTCTACACCCATACAAGATCCAACTGGTTCAAGAACTAAAGCCACTTGACCATAATAAGCGTCGTTTGTTTGCTGATTGGGCCCTAGAACAGCTTGAAGTTGATCCACTTTTTTATCGTAAAATTGTGTTTAGTGATGAAGCTCATTTCTGGTTGAAGGGCTATGTAAACAAGCAAAATTGCCGTATATAGAGTGAAAACAATCCTCAAGAAGTTCTGTAGATTCCATTGCATCCTGAACAATACATTGTATGGTGTGCCTTATACGCTGGAGGCATCATCTGTCCATATTTCTTTAAAAACGATGCTGGAGCTAATGTAACAGTGAATGGTGCTCGTTACAGATTGATGATCACTGATTATTTGATTCAAAATTTGAATGGTATCGACCCAGAAGTGTTTTGTTTCCAACAAGATGATGCTACGCCTCATGCTGCTACCGTAACAATGGATATATTGAAAGAAAGATTTGGCAATAACATTATTTCGAGAAATGGTCCAATTAATTGGCCTCCAAAATCAGCAACATAACTCCACTGGATTATTTTCTTTGAGGTTATGTCAAGTCATTGGTTTATGTTGATAAACCAGAAACAATAGACACTTTGGAAGCCAACATAACTCGTGTCATTGATGAAATAAGGCCAGAATTACTCGAAAAAGTTGTCCAAAATTGGTCGAATGCGGTTCCTCAGAGCTAGTCGTGGTGGACATATGCCGTAAATTATTTTCAAAACATAAATCTTAATTTAAATGTGTTTTATTTCAATTTAAAATTTTATCACTCTAAAAAAACACCCGATACCTTTTGACGTATTTGCTCAATTTTCAAAGGATTTACTTAATAACAGATGTGAGTAATGAGAATAGATGAAATTCCAACCTATCATTTGTTATCGCCAAATATTTGTATGTGCCAAAGAGAACTCCATCTATTCGAGTAGGTCCAACGTTCTGAATGTAGAATTTCAGTATTACCGAAGTCTGAGAAGTGGTTTTCTTTATGCAATGAGCAGAAAAACCAGTAGTTGTTTCATTTTGGAGTATAGATTTTTATGTTCGTCTACTCTAATGTTGATTGAACGACCAGTTTGACCCATGTTAAAAGCAGGGTATTCACTACAATGCATTCAATTTGTATATGCCACATTTTTTCCAGTTTTCAATCTTTGTTTTTAACCAAAATTGCTGGTTTTTTTGAGTCTATTGCAAATTTGGTTATTAATTTTTGAAATATAGTCGATACTGTAAAATTCTTCTTGAAGAGGCGATTTAAGGATTCTAGTGATTTTTTATGCTGTTTTTTGGAAATTAATTTATTTATTTACCTATTTAATTCAAATAAAGAATTGAAAATTATAATGAGGAATTCTGAGAGACTCGAAATAACTTCTTCAAAATGCGAACTCTAGATGGCCCACATTTTACCATATAATTGTTGATCGAGATAGAAATCTTTGAAGATCAATAGCCATTAATAATAAGTCATTAGGAACCAATTATTTCCATGATAAGTTTCGATAAATAGAAACATCAAAAACTACTACAAACAATACTGATAACACATATACTCGTAGTCAACAGACCTTCAAGATAAAGGCACACTTAAAATCAAGCGATTCCGAAACAAGCAATAAACAAATCCGATTGATAAATCGTGTCGTGATATTGGTGATTATGAGGACAATGATCCTGTTCTGTAGTTTATATGAATGTGTAAGAAATACAATATCGGGTGTTTTTTTAGAGTGATAGAACTTTAAATTGAAATAAAACACAATAAAATTAAAATTGAAGCCAATTTTTTTTTAATTTGAAGAATAATTTTATGACATTTATGTTTTAAAAATGATTTCCGGCATATGTCCACCACGACTAGCTCTGAGGAACCGCATTCGACCAGAACAATTTTGGACCACTTTTTCGACTAATTTAGGCCTTCATCAATAACACGAGTCATGTTGGCTTCCAAAGCGTCTATTGTTTCTGGTTTTTCAGCATAAACCAATGACTTCACATAACACCAAAGAAAATAATCCAGTGGAGTTATGTCGCATGATATTGGAGGCCAATTAATTGGACCATTTCTATAATGTTATCGCCAAATCTTGTTGGAACCAAAAAACTTCTGGGTCGATACCATTCAAATTTTGAAACAAATAATCATTGATCATCGATCTGTAACGAGCACCATTCACTGTAACATTAGCTCCAGCATCGTTTTCAAAGAAATATGGACCGATGGAGCCCCCAGCGTGTTAAACACATCATACAGTGCATTTTTCAGGATGCAATGGAACCTGCAGAACTTCTTGAGGATTGTTTTCACTCCATATACGGCAATTTTGCTTGTTTGCATAGCCGTTCAACCAGAAATGAACTTCATCACTAAACATAATTTTACGATAAAAAAGTGGATCAACTTCAACTAGGGCCCAATCAGCAAACAGACGACGCTTATTATGGTCAAGTGGCTTTAGTTATTGAACCAGTTGGATCTTGTAGGGTTGCAGATCAAGATCTTTACGCAAAATTTTCCATGTGGTGGATATACAGAGTCCAAATTGTTGTGAACGTCGACGAATAGACAAATATGGATCATCATTAACACAATGACTTACAGCAGCGATATTGTCTTCTATACTTACAGTTCTTTGTCTTATTGTTGTTGTTGCATCGAGTAGAGAAAATGTTGTCCGAAATCTATCGGTAGTTCGACGAATAAGCTGCTCTGATGGACGATTATGTAAATCATAAATTTCACGAAGTGCTCTATAAGTTTGGCGAATAGAACGCTGATTTTGAAAATGAACTTCAACAATTTGTAAACGTTGTTGCGGCGTTAGTCTTTCCATGATAATTTGTCAATGCTTACTGAACAGAAATGTCAAAAAAACATCGCCTTTATCTTCTGTCAAATCTCAGTTATCCCTATCAAAAGTTCTATCACTCTAAAAAAACACCCGATACCTAGGTTACTATCAACCTCTCTCTCAATAGAAAACTTTAACAAAGAAATTAAAGCTCTGAATTCATTAGCGTCGAACAATGGTTACATTACGAACGTAATAGATGAATCAATTTTTAAGGAACAACATAGAAAAAGCTCTAGCTTGTCATTACCCTTTCCCTCAGGACAAAAAGAAAGAAAAATTCCATAGCATAAACTTCATACCACGAATTAGTAACAAATTTTGCAATAGACTGAAACAAAATAATATCAACGCTATTTGTACATGTAAGAAAACTTAGGTTCACTCTTACTCAATGGCAAATACTGTCGTAAAACGTGTGAAAAACGGCATATAAGGGGTGATTCATTTAGAGGTACTTTCTGCGATGGGGATTTAATTGCAGATTGCGTATGCCTCGTGTTAACTGAAGTGCCATTTCTGTTCAGAAATGTTTATGGAAAGACTTAGCCCAGCATCTACAAATTGTTCAACTTTATTACGAAAATGGGCGTTCTACGAGGAATGTGTATCGAGCAAACTTGTCAAGAGCTCAACGACTAAAACGGAAACGATTCGGAAGATCGGTCGGCTTCAATTCTTGCACTAGTTGAATTTTGTAACCTTTTGAAGAAAAATTCTTACGTAAAATACCCCTAGTTGTTGAATATGACAGGCCAAGCTGTTGAGAGCGGCGACGAATCGACTCGTTCTTCGCGTACACTCTGCGCTGCCGCCTCTATATTTTCTTCATTACGTGCTGGGTCTGGTCTATTTGGTCGAGTATTATCCAATAATGAAAATTGGGTCTCAAACTTACGGATGGTAGAGCTAATTGTGCGTTCGGTAAGCCGATTATGTGGACCATAAGTTGCTCTGAGCGTCCGATACACATTACTCGTAGAACGCCCATATTCGTGATAAAGTTGAATGATTTCTAGACGGTGTGCCGGTCTAAGTCTTTCCACTATGAATTTTCAAACACTATTGAGCAGAAATGGTACTTCAGTTAACACGAGGCATGCGCAATCTGGAATTAAATCCCCACCACAATAAGTACCTCTAAATGAATCACCCTTTACAATTATATTGTGTGAATGACCTGCATTTTACATAGGCTAGACAGGACGATGTATAAACATAAAGGTAGAAGAACGCAAGAAAAATATAATGAATAATAACTACTGGTTTTTCTGAACATTGTAGAAATAACAATCATTTAATGGATTTCAATATAACTGAGATATTACAAGCAGACAATAAGAGCAGAAGATTGGACCTTTTAAAAAGTTCGGAAATTTCTTTAGCTCGCAAAAGCATTTGCCGATAACGAATGAGCAGTTGGAATTTAATTTATTACCATTGCTCTTATCTGTACAAGATAAAACAGACCCAACACCTTATTTTTAACCTCAAAGTTTTAACTGTTTCACTATTATAAATATGATTTTAAATTCTATTCTCTTTAGTTTTGAACATGGGTTGAAACCCGAAGCATATACTACTCTGTCAAGAAAGTACCGGGAATTTTCAATTAAAACAACATTTTTACATTTAATCGTCAAAATTTATTGGGTCGCCTTCAAAATAGGCTCCATTTGCTCCAATACATCTATGCCAACGGCACTTCCAATTATCGAAATATTTTTTATAGGCGCTTTCCGGGATGGACTTTAGCTCTCGCGCCGAATTTTGTTTTATGGCTTCAATCGACTCAAAACGGGTGCCACGAAGGGGCAATTTTAGTTTTGGGAAGAGGAAAAAGTCGCAGGGAGCCAAATCCGGCGAATACGGTGGTTGCTGAAGCACGTTTGTTGAGTTTTTGGCGAGAAAGTCAGTCACAATCGTAGCTCGGTGAGAAGGCGCGTTATCGTCATGCAAAATCCATGAGTTGTTCGCCCACAAATTTGGCCGCTTCTTACGGATACGCTCACGCAAACGTTTAATAACGCCTAGGTAATACTCCTTGTTTACCGTCTGACCCTCTGGAACGAATTCGTAGTGCACCACGCCACGGATATCGAAGAAAACAATGAGCATCACCTTCATTTTCGAGCGGCTTTGGCGTGGTTTTTTCGGTTTCGGCTCATTTTTTGCCACCCATTCCGATGATTGCTGGCTTGTTTGCATATCGTACTCGTAGACCCAGGTCTCATCACCAGTTATAATGCGTTTCATGAATGTAGAATCGGAATTACAGCGATCCAGCATGTCTGAAGCAACCTGTTCGCGATGACGTTTTTGAAGAAAATTCAGGTCTTTCGGTACGAGTCGTGCGGCCACCTTTCTCATGCCCAAAATATCAATCAAAATCGTACGTGCGGACTCGTGAGATATCTTAAGATCATGTGCTATCTCTCTCAAGCTGGTACGACGGTTTTCCAGCACCCTTTCCTTAATTTTATCGACGTTATCTTCGATCGAAGCCGTCGATGGGCGACCACTTCACGACCGTCCTTGAAGGCTCTGTACCACTGGTATGCACGAGTTTTCGATAGAGCATTATCACCAAAGGCCTTTTGCAACATTTTCAATGCATCGGCACACGAAAATTCATTTGCAACACAAAACTTTAAACAAATTCTTTGCTCAACGTAATCACCCATAGTAAAAATCGGCACGCACTCTGACATCGACTGACTTAATCAGCTGTTGCAAACACACTAGTTGACAGATCCCGCTCAAGCTTGGCATAGTAATTAATGACAGTGGTACCAACCTAGAAAAAAAAATTTTTACCTGCCTCATTGCCCCGCCAGATTTAAATCGATAATTCCCCGTACTTTCTTGACAGAATGTATGTCAACAGACATGAAATAAACATTGAAACTTAAGCCCAGTATTTTTGTTTACCTTATCAAATGTTGATGTGTTTCACTCCTTGAAATTATAAAAACACTCAGCATGCATATAAACGGAATTGGTATCCAAAATTGATAATAAACTCATTGCTCATTTCAACGCATTGAAAATATATTTTATAACATATACAAATGATGCAGAACTTGAAATAAACTCCTACAACACCGTTAACCTATCTGAAGCTCCGATATAGTTTAAATGTTGCAATTACAGATAGTTCCAGTAATTTTACCATATTATTCAAAACGCCTCCAATCGACTATTCTCACAGCCCACTGATTACAAACAATATAAAAAATTGCTAAACTGAAACCTTCATTTCCAGTCATTACCTGTGCGAAGTCCCACTCTTGATCCTCGAAGCAGATAGCCGCCTTATTGGGATGTTTCTTAACATTCTCTCTGAAGATGTCGGCCAAAGTTTTATTGTTCCTAGCGTAACTCTTGATCTGCAACTGAAGCCGGACGAATCGATACAAAGCCCTGAAACAAAAATTCACTTCAGACAATATCGAGAAATGCATCTAAGAGAAACATAAATGCAGCAGATTGTCAGGAGTAGTGAAATCAATGGTTTTGATGAAGTTAAAGGTGAAGAGCACTGAAGTGAAGTAAGGACCTTTTGCGCGCTAGTTCATATCACCCAAGATCCCCACAAAATAATTTATTTTTGGTTTTCTAATTATACGATCCACACGAAATTCTGCACGAGCATGCACTTTATCATTAGGTGTAAAAATAAGTTGGTGCGGTTTTGATAACATATGTCCCTACTATTATTCCATTGTTTCATCTGGCAACACCTTCATTTCAACACTGTCGGGCAACGTATGGAGGCCTAGCTCGTTAAAAGTTAGTTAGAAACGCTCAAATGGGAAGTCCTGCTCCACCTGCTGTACAGCCCATACATTGCTCCTTCCGATTATCATTTCTTCCGATCGATGCAACTTGACCTGGCTGACCAGCAGCTCTATTATACAATTACGATGAAATCGAAAAATAGATTGAAGCATGGATAGCGGTCAAAGAACCGGACTTTTTTCGCGATGGAATCCGTCGTCAATTGCCAGAAAGATGGGATAAAGTAGCGGTAGACATTGACAAACACAACTGTCAATGTCACGAATAAACAATGGCTGCCATGCGTGAGTAATGTCAATTTAAAAATGAGGCGTTCCCACTGAAAGACCCTTTATTTAGAACTTTGAATGGATAACCAATTTTTCACAATAAAGCTTCAATTTTCGAAAGAAAAATTGCACGAACTTATTTATTCTCCTCATAGTTGTTATGATTTGTTTAGGTTCACGTGATCTAATACACTCAGATTCAACCGGTATAATTTCGATATGCACGTCGGTGACAATTTTCAATTTGATGTTTTGGTGGACCGTCATTGGCAGAATTATAAATGATAGCTTCCTCAATAACTTGGGGGGAATTGCTGTGAGCTATTCGCGTTCTAACACATCCATAGATAAACATAATGAATTACTTCATTATATTACGTCATAGGTTCATAGGTGCTCTTGATCATTGGAAGTTCTGTGGAGTAGAGAAATGATAAATCGACAGGCAGATTGAAATATACAGAAAAGTCGGGTTGTTATTTGTTTTTCGCATTTTGACTGATAATGTGCTATTTTACTGAACTCAAAATCGTTTAATAAAGTGGCATTTTATCACATAGAACTGTCACTTTACTGCATAATACTGTCACTGTCAATAAAACAAGGTTTGACAGAAAATTGTTTATTTATCATTGGAAACATTGTATTTTGGGTGTTTTTTTTTTAGTGATAGAACTTTAAATTAAAATGAAACACATTTAAATTATGATTGAAGCCAATTTTTCTTATGACATTTATGTTTCAAAAATAATTTCCGGCATATGTCCATTACGACTAGCTCTGAGGAACGCATTGGACCAGACCAATTTTGGACCATTTTTTCGAGTAATTCGGGCCTTATTTCATCAATAACACGAGTTATGTTGGCTTCCAAAGCGTCTATTGTTGCTGGTTTATCAGCATAAACTTGACTTGACATAACCCTAAAGAAAATAATCCAGTGGAGTTATAACGCATGATATTGAAGGCCAATTCATTGGATCATTTCTCGAAATAATGTTATTGCCAAATCTTTTTTTCAATAAATCAATTGTTACGGTAGCAGCATGAGGTGTAGCACCATCTTATAGGAACCAAAACACTTCTGGGTCGATACCATTCAAATTTTGAAACAAATAATCATTGATCATCGATCAATGAGCACCATTCACTTAACATTAGCTGCAGCATCGGTTTTAAAGAAATATGGACCAATGATGCCTCCAGCTTGTAGAGCACACCATACAGTGTACATTTTTCAGGATGCAATGGAACCTGCAGAACTTCTTGAGGATTGTTTTCACTCCATATACGGCAATTTTGCTTGTTTGCATAGCCGTTCAACCAGAAATGAGCTTCATCACTAAACACAATTTTACGATAAAAAAGTGGATCAACTTCAAGCTGTTCTAGGGCCCAATTAGCAAACAAACGACGCTTATTATGGTCAAGTGCCTCGAGTTCTTGAACCAGTTGGATCTTGTATGGGCGTACACGAAGATCTTTACGCAAAATTTTCCATGTGGTGGATGCACAGAGTCCAACTTGTTGTGAACGTCGACGAATAGACAAATCTGGTTTATCAATAATACTATGACTTACAGCAGCGATATTTTCTTCTGTACATACAGTTCTTTGTCTTGTTGTTGTTGCATCGAGTAGACAAAATGTCCGAAATCTATCGATAGTACGACGAATAAGCTGCTCTGATGGACGATTATGTAAACCATAAATTTCACGAAGTGCTCTATAAGTTTGGCGAATAGAACACTGATTTTGAAAATAAATTTCAACAATTTGTAAGCGTTGTTGCGGCGTGTGTTTTTCCATGATAATTTGTCAATGCTTACTGAACAGAAATGTCAAAACAACATGGCTTCTACCTTCTGTCAAATCACAGTTATCCCTATCGAATGTTCTATCACTCTAATAAAAAACACCCCATATTAGTACCACTTTCATCATTTAGAACTTATCGTCTGGAGCCTCTTTGAAAAACATAATTCCATAGTCAAAACTTTTGATTTCTTTGCTTGTATGTGTCATTTTGACGTTTCAAAAAGGCAAGTAACTTTTTGTATTGTGAAATATCCACATTTTCGTTTATTTGTATAATACTTTTCAACATGGAACCAGTTGATTTTTATCGGTCCGGCATTGAAAATTTGCACACAAAATGGTAAAAAAGTTGCTGATAACGAAGGTGACTACATTCCTTTGAATTGAATTTCAAAAAGCAATATTACTTTCAGGTCCATCTCATAATATCAAATACTGAAAAAAAAACATTTGTCCTCAATCCATTATTTGATTGAACTTTAACTAGTAGTGTCACAAATCAGTGAAATTAATTCCTTTATTAAGGCAAAAGAGCGCTAAAGATCCTGTATAATAACCGTTTGTTTTATACTGATGAACCCGATAGATAAATATTCATTGACATGAAAACAATGCTTGAATGAATAAATGTGTTTTATTAAGTGATTACTCTTTTACCAACTGAACCGTAAACAATGATTCAAAATAATAATGGACAATAAAAATTCGGAAATTGAATTTTCGTGGGAAATAATCCAATTATGAGCCATTAATTTTCCGAAAAACTAAAATTGTAGTAAAAAATTTATAAATGCTAAAAAAGACTATGTACATTTCATTTAGTGGCTAAATAAAAAACTTTCAACACTTAACATTAATCAATTTTTAGCCAAATCTAGGGAATTATATTCGAAATTAATTGCGGCAAATGTTCCTATGTGCTTCTAGTGTTCTGTTTCTCGCAGTTTTACGCGAACATTCAAACGTTAACTTGCTGATTTCAACTTAGAATCGGGTGTTTTTTAGAGTGATAGAACTTTAAATTGAAATAAAACACATTTAATTAAGATTGAAGCCAAATTTTTTTTTATTTGAAAGATAATTTCATGACATTTATGTTTTAAAAATAATTTTCGACATATGTCCACCACGACTAGCTCTGAGGAACCGCATTCGACCAGACCAATTTTGGACTACTTTTTCGAGTAATTCAGGCCTTATTTAATCAATAACATGAGTTAGGTTGGCTTCCAAAGCGTCTATTGTTTCTGGTTTATCAGCATAAACCAATGACTTGACATAACCCCAAAGAAAATAATCCAGTGGAGTTATGTCGCATGATCTTGGAGGCCAATTAATTGGACCATTTCTCGAAATAATGTTATCGCCAAATCTTTCTTTCAATAAATCATTTGTTACGGTAGCAGCATGAAGTGTAGCACCATCTTGTTGGAACCAAAACACTTCACAACTTGTAAACGTTTTTGCGGCGTGAGTCTTTCCATGATAATTTGTCAATGCTTACTGAACAGAAATGTTAAAACAACGTGGCTTCTACCTTCTGTCAAATCACAGTTATCCCTATCGAAAGTTCTATTACTCTAAGAAAAACACCTGATATTTTGAATATTAGGAAAAATAAAATTTTTAGGAGTACCTGCGATAGATCTATAATTTAGCATTTAGAAATAGAAAAATAACGGCCATGTTCGTGCGAAATTTCGTGCGTGAAGATCGTACGATTAGTGATTCAAAAAAAATTCAAGTACCTTGAAACTTTCAGGAAAAGTTTAGGGTCTAAATATCCCGGCTTATTTCGTTAATGGGTGAAATCGGTGTACTAGTTTCGCAACTATTTCGAAACTACAGATTGGAAAGATCTAAAATTCGGCATTTAGAAGAAGAATAATAAAGCGTATATTCGAGCAAAATATCGCGAGGACTTTATGATAAGAAGTTTAAAAAAACATACATATTTTATTAGCGAATCAGAGTTGAGCGCTACCTTGAATAATATAACTTTTGAACGGAATAAGATAGAGACTTAAAACTTTCAGGATAGGTTTGGCGCCTAAATATCTCGATATCTCGAATTAGTTATTAGGCAGAACCATTCTAATTGTTTTGCAATTATTCACATTTGAAATTTTCTCTTATTTTCATCAATATTTTCCAAACTTAAATTCCGATTGATCTGAAATTTGGGGTTTAAAAAGATAACAATACCGCACATGTTCCTGGAAAAATTCATGATGATCGTATGACTTTAAGATTCAAAACAAAGACAAAAAATTTGTTAGTGGAGCAGCGTTGAGCGCTGAAGAAACCATAGCAACAGTCTCATGATCGAGTTTAAATTTAGCATTTCCATGTTAATTAATGACAAGTAAGCTAATACAAAATTTCATGAAGAGCATATAATTAGAAAACAAAAGAGCGCAAAAGCTCCTGACTTCACGTCAGTACTTTTCACCTTTTCAATTTTTTTACGATTTATAAACTATAAATTTCCAGAATCAATGCTCCGAAAATGTGTCGAATTAAACAATTTGAAAAAAGTCAGAACAACTATTTTCGATATGAAACTGTGGAATTTCCAACATCTCAAAATCCAAGTCAAATAGTGTTCAAGTTCGATCTTTGACTCACAGTTTCATTATCAGACAAAATGGTAAACAAATCAGTCAGTTTTATTTGTAATGCTCGAAAATAAATTTCTTACAACTACGATTCATGGCTAGATAATCTCGGAAAATGCAAGTAGGCCTTGAATTGTAATGGTAATAGTGGTAAATTAATACGGAACTTTGAACATACTGAACCTTAGAGCTGATCATGAAAGTTAACTTCTGTTTCTCACGGCGTGGAAACTAATAATTTGCTTTTCTTCTAAACCAAACGATTCTCAATTCTAAGCAAAGAGAATAAAACAAAAGCAGGGGATTTCATGAAATTATTCCTCAAACTATATTGTATGTCTGAAGTTATACGACGCAGTCTGACCTATATACTACTCTGTCAAGAAAGTACCGGGAATTTTCAATTAAAACAACATTTTTACATTTAATCGTCAAAATTTATTGGGTCGCCTTCAAAATAGGCTCCATTTGCTCCAATACATCTATGCCAACGGCACTTCCAATTATCGAAACATTTTTTATAGGCGCTTTCCGGGATGGACTTTAGCTCTCGCGCCGAATTTTGTTTTATGGCTTCAATCGACTCAAAACGGGTGCCACGAAGGGGCAATTTTAGTTTTGGGAAGAGGAAAAAGTCGCAGGGAGCCAAATCCGGCGAATACGGTGGTTGCTGAAGCACGTTTGTTGAGTTTTTGGCGAGAAAGTCAGTCACAATCGTAGCTCGGTGAGAAGGCGCGTTATCGTCATGCAAAATCCATGAGTTGTTCGCCCACAAATTTGGCCGCTTCTTACGGATACGCTCACGCAAACGTTTCATAACGCCTAGGTAATACTCCTTGTTTACCGTCTGACCCTCTGGAACGAATTCGTAGTGCACCACGCCACGGATATCGAAGAAAACAATGAGCATCACCTTCATTTTCGAGCGGCTTTGGCGTGGTTTTTTCGGTTTCGGCTCATTTTTTGCCACCCATTCCGATGATTGCTGGCTTGTTTGCATATCGTACTCGTAGACCCAGGTCTCATCACCAGTTATGATGCGTTTCCTGAATGTAGAATCGGAATTACAGCGATCCAGCATGTCTGAAGCAACCTGTTCGCGATGACGTTTTTGAATAAAATTCAGGTCTTTCGGTACGAGTCGTGCGGCCACCGTTCTCATGCCCAAAATATCAATCAAAATCGTACGTGCGGACTCGTGGGATATCTTAAGATCATGTGCTATCTCTCTCAAGCTGGTACAACGGTTTTCCGGCACCATTTCCTTAATTTTATCGACGTTATCTTCGATCGAAGCCGTCGATGAGCGACCACTTCACGACCGTCCTTGAAGGCTCTGTACCACTGATATGCACGAGTTTTCGATAGAGCATTATCACCAAAGGCCTTTTGCAACATTTTCAATGCATCGGCACACGAAAATTCATTTGCAACGCAAAACTTTAAACAAATTCTTTGCTCAACGTAATCACCCATATTAAAAATCGGCACGCACTCTGACATCGACTGACTTAATCAGCTGTTGCAAACACACTAGTTGACAGATCCCGCTCAAGCTTGGAATAGTAATTAAGGACAGTGGTACCAACCTAGGAAAAAAAATGTTTACCTGCCTCATTGCCCCGCCAGATTTAAATCGATAATTCCCGGTACTTTCTTGACAGAATGTATGTTGCATTACAATAATCACTTAATTGGTAAAATCCTCGATTCGGAAAAGTTGCGGTTCCTTTATTTATTTTCTTAATTTAGCTAAGATGTTGGTGAACAATAAAGAAAGGAACGCCAACTTTTCCGAATCGAGGATTTATTAAATTAAATGTGATGATTGTAATGCTACGTATATAGGACAGACAGGCCGATGTTTACAACATAGAATCAAAGAACATAGGAGTCTCTTTTGAAAAACCAAATCAACCGGTTTTACAAAAGGTATAGAAAATAATAATTTTTTTAATGAGAAAAATATCACTCTGATATATAATGCTGAAGAGGGTATATTGATGCACTATTTGGAGATTCTATCAATCAAAAAAGCCATTGAGAAAAGGAAAATTTAACAAAATCCCAAATACTTTTTGGGAACACCCCTATATTGGATGCTGTTATTCTCATGCGCTATAAAAATGCACAGTGTAATAAAAGACCCTTTTTCAAATTCAAGTTTAGTTACTATTTCTACTCCTTTGAAGATGGTCGAATGACCGAAAACGGATTCTGAATAATTCTGTGTAACATAAACATTTGTGAATTTTTTAAATAAAATTGTTATAATGTTTCACCTAGACTCAGCGATATTTTCTTCTATGCGTACAGTTCTTTGTCTTAATGTTGTTGTTGCATCGAGTAGAGAAAATGTTGTCCGAAATCTATCGATAGTTCGACGAATAAGCTGCTCTGATGGACGATTATGTAAACCATAAATTTCACGAAGTGCTCAATAAGTTTGGCGATTAGAACACTGATTTTGAAAATAAATTTCAACAATTTGTAAATGTTGTTGCGGCGTCAGTCTTTCCATGATAATTTGTCAATGCTTACTGAACAGAAATGTCAAAACAACATGGCCAACAACCTTCTGTCAAATCACAGTTATCCCTATCGAAAGTTCTATCACTCTAAAAAAAACACCCGATATGTAAAGAAGGATATTATGAAAACTGTTGAAGTATACCATTTACGTAAAGCATATGTAATAAGAAAGTGGCAGTACTGTTAGTTCTTTTGTATGACACATTTTTAGGTTATTGTTTCTATAGTTCGTTTGTGTCGAATTTGAATATATGTAAAAAAAAAGAACGTATCAGATAGGCCATAATGTTTAAGCTGACACACATATTTACTGATATCTCCATTCAGGTGTAATATTTTTATTCATATGGAAGTAGATATATAATAATAAAAGGGGAATAAATAGATTATCATTTATTGTTATCATTAGAAATTAGGTTAAATATGATTAAAAACCAATTTGAGCACCAAGATTCATAAACTTGTGTACAAATGATAAATATTTCGGAGAAAATACAGATTTTAGTTTATTATTTTCTCAAAAAATAATGCATAGTGACGGTAGGGCTCCAAAATTACAGACATTTGGCGAAACGATAGCACGCTGTTCCCTGGAGCAAGCGTGCAAAAACGGTAAGAACCAGCACAATCTGAATAAGAAATTACAATATTAACCTTGTGTTAGCGCTTTTTTAATGAATGAGGAAGCAGACATTAAGGTGAACAGGAACAATTGAATAAGTAGTAGGAAACGATAAACTAATTTGAAGATGATAACTATTGTAAAATACTTCAAACAAATAGTACTTAGGTAATGAATTCGTTCAATAAGTAAATATATCTCTTCCTCTTTATGAACTAAGGAAATAGAAAGAGAAAGTAGAAGAATCTACTATGCAATATCGACATTCTACTGCAACGAATCAATTTTCAGGTCAGTCCAAGATATACGAAGTATGATCAGAAAGTATCGCTCATTCAGGTTTGTATTGGAAATATTCTTTTTGAGCGCTAGTTCTAGGGAAACAGCGTGTTACAGTTTCGCCCAATCGTCAGTAATTTTCGAATTATGAGCCGCAAGTGGTCTTAAATGACTAGGTGATACTCGTTGATGAGGAATCCGATGTCAAAAGTAATTCTGGCCGTTCGTAAATACGCTTACTTTCGAACGGAAAGAGCTATAGCCTTGAAACTACCAAAGGTTTGGGGTCTAAATATTTCGGCTTATTTCGCTTATGGGCGGAATAGGTTCATTTGTTTCGCAGTGATCCACGTTTGAACATTTTCCATATTTTTCCCAGTATTTTCAAAACTAGAGATGATATTCAGCAGTTAGAAAGCTTATAATAACGGGCATGTTTATGTCATGACTTCATGTCATTACTTTTTCATATACATTATAGACAGGAAATGAATACAACTATCTACATGTATTAATACATATATGGAACTTTTATAATAACGTTTTTTTGTATATTTATAGTTATGTCGCAGTTTGTACAACTAAAGTGTGGGCTATCTAGAATTTGCATTTTGAAGTTGTGGATATTTGGAATCTGGCAACACTTCTGTCATTTGTGTTTCGACAGAAAATTAGTTTAATGTTTGACATTTACGCTTGAGCAAAACTGAAAAATGTCAAAAACTTATTTCCAAAGTGGTTAATCTTCTATGCAAACTGTTAAAAATTTACGTAGAATATTCAATAGAAAGGAAATGCCCTCACAGCAATTTGTGGATCAATTTGTTCGTGTAATATGGATCATTATTTGATGAAATAAGCTGTTCACGTTCTTGTCCAATGGGCACAGCTGAAAATATTGCAGATGTAGCCCAGAATATGGCCGAACATCCTTCGACATCAATTCGTCATCTCTCTCAGGAACTGAACATTTCTCGCACTTCTCTGAGGAGAATTTCGAATAAAGACCGCGGAATCAAGTCTTACAAAGTCCAACTAGTGGAAGAAGTGAAGCCTCGTGACCATCAGATGCGTTTCCACTTCGCTTAATGGACCAATGATCAAATTGCCGCAGATGAGCATTTTCCAAGAAAAATCATCTTTAGCGATTAAGCTCATTTTCATCTCTATCACTATTTTTTGTGGGGATCCGTTAAGGATAAGTGTTACGCTTCATTTTTTTTGATCCCTAGCTGGCGATAGGGTAGGTTTTACGCCTGAAACCGTACGCTGCTGTAGGTGTCACTCGATTTTGAACAGTTAGTTCTCTGGGCGTTTTCGCTAGAGTATCTTGTATGGTATCCGTTCTATGTCCTTTCTGCAAACGTGTCCGAACCATCTCAGTCTCTTCTGCTGGATCAGAGCCTCTATGGTTGATTGGTGGTCGCATCTCTCCCGCATGAAGTAGTTTTGAAGATGGTATCGGATATAAACTCCGAGGATCTGCCGAAGACCATTTGGAAAACGTCCAGCTTATTCAAGTCGCTTTTTAGCAGGGTCCACGTCTCGGCGCCATATAGGAGAACCGGTATGATGAGCGTTCTGAAGAGACGGATCTTTGATATGTTGGCTTTTCTCTGAATGCACAACTTAAGTGAAACGAACGCAGCCATGGCCTGGTCCACCCTGTTGTGGACTTCAGGGGTACATCGTTATTGGCATGTGAGCATGGCTCTTTCACCAGGTGACCACTCAGCAGTCTTCACAATCTACCCAAAAAGCTAGTTGTGCGATAAGGCTACGGCTCCTCATTGCGCAAAGCGAGGACCACTCCGAAGAGTTGAACCCATCCCGCTTCCAGTTTCGGCTTCAAACCGAAAACCTACACCGTGACTGGTAGCGGCGAAGCAGTATCCCAACGCTACTGGTTATGCAGGTCAGTACCCGAATTGTTTGGGACGCAACTCACACGCCGAAAGGGCTTTCTACTTCCACCCACCCAAACGCAGACTACAGAAACAAGAAAATCCCAAGAATAGATGCTTCAATTGATCCTGGTAAGAGCACCGTTAATCCAGTCTGTACGTCAAGACCCACCAACCCTTGAGAAGTCTTTCAATTGACCCTGGCTTTAAGCACCAACGGTCTAAAACCGTGTGGTCGAGATCCAAAAACCCCAGTAACGCAATCAATCCTTGTTCAGGACGAGACCGGTCGAACCGTCAAGTCCCGCTAAACGCTGAAGCACTTCTCGAGAAACCCTTAATTATGAGTTACTACGGCCAGATAAATGGAATACCCTTCTTGTCTAGCATGCACACTTTCAACTACTGCTTCCTCAAGTCCAATAGATAACATCCAGTTTGAATTGCAATTTTTTGTTTTAATTGAAAAAAAGTGCAGCTGAAGCTCATCGTATGCTTGTGGAAGTTACGGTGACAATGCTCCAACTGACAAGTCATGTAGAGAATGGTTTCGGCGCTTCAAATGTGGTGATTTCAGCATTGAAGATAGACCTCAATCGGGACAGCCAAAAAAATTCGAAGACGATAAATTACAGACATTACTCGATGAAGATCCGAGTCTTAAGCAAGACGAGTTTGAACGTTGTGGGTAACCCACAAGCAATGTCTGTACGTTTGGAATTTATGAGCCTGATACACAAGCAAGGCAATTGGGCTTCTTAAGAATTGAAAATAATAAATTTCAAAAATCTACTTAATTGAAGTTCCTCCACTATTCAATGTTTATCTTCAAACTCCGGTAAATTCTCATATCTAACTTGAAATATGCTCGAAATATTCCGATGTCTTCCAATTTTAATTCCAAAAAATGTGTTTTCGAGATTATTCTTATATGTCACCTTTAACACTATCATCGAATATTTCAGATTACTGAGATCTCATTAACGTATTCGAAGGTTGTGGAAGCATTTAATAAGGAAATCCAAACTAAACTGGTTCGAATCTAAAATAAACATCGAAACTAGTTTCACCTTTTCTAACATGATCACGACATGAAATCTGATTCCTGCATAAGAAACTACTTTTTTCGAATGAAAATTTTCAAACATTTGAATGAATGATTCCATGACATTCATTATCTTAAGATGCAAAGTCCGTTTTGTTAGTAAGTAGATCTATTCTAATGACGCGCTGTTTTGTCAATTTTCTTCTCAATTCAAAACAAACAAACATAAACAAGGAATTCAGAAACATTTACATGAAAATATTTTCTTGATTCTAATTCCTTTTATGAGATTGCCGAGGTTCAAGCAGATAAAACATGTAGGGATAATATACGAGGGAAGTTCAATGTATTCTCGGTATCGAGGTGATTTGCTAATAATGTAAGTAATCTAATTATCTCATTTATTAACCAGTTTTCTAGGAATCCTCAGTGAAAGAAGACCAGAATGACTGACGCCACAATGATGAAGAAAATCAAGCATCTAGCCGTTATAAAGTCAAAAAATTATTCATGAATGCTGTTGACCAAGACAACAAAAGTGGTCAAGTGAATCCAAAAGAGGCAGAGAAAGCATTGAAGACGATTCTCGCTCGTGCGGGCCCGTTAGCAGCACCACTGAAGAAAATGTGAAAAAAGAAAACGAAAATCTGATACTTGAAAATGCCAGAATTTAAATCAAGATGTTAGCAGAGATGACAAACCTATCCGTGTCCTTGATGACTATATTAACCTCTCAAAGATCAGTGAAAGATAGGTAACGGGAATGCTCACCGCACCTCAGAAGCAAGTGCAAGTCGAGTGCTTTAAGGAGTTTTTAGAGCTCTATGGAGAAGACCCATCTACTATTTTCAACCGAATGGTTATTGGGGATAAAACGTGGGTTCATAACTAGGAACCTGAGAGTAAACAAGAGTCCATGCAGTGGACTGAAAAGGGTGCACAGTGCCCAAAAAAGTTTAAAGTCACTCTATTTGCTGTAGAAATAATGGCTACGGTCTTTTGGGATTCTAGAGGTATTTTATTGATGAAATAATATAGAATTAATTAATTAAAAAGAAGGAATTAAAGGAAAGAGGCGAAAAAACTAATAGCAGAGGTGTTGCTGCTTCACAACAACGCGCCGGTTCACAAGGTCCACATAGCGAAGGCTGCTGTGCGGGAATGTGGTTTGGAAGAAATTATTCATCCTCCGTTAAGTCCAGACTTGGCCCCCAACGACTATCGTGTGTTTTTTTTAGAGTGATAGAACTTTAAATTGAAATAAAACACCTTTAAATTAAGATTGAAGCCAATTTTTTTATTATTTGAAAGATAATTAATTTTATGATATATATGTTTTGAAAATAATTTCCGGCATATGTCCACCACGACTAGCTCTGAGGAACCGCAGGATTGTTTTCACTCCATATACGGCAATTTTGTTTGTTTACATAACCGTTCAACCAAAAATGATCTTCATCACTAAACACAATTTTACGATAAAAAAGTGGATTAACTTCAAGCTGTTCTAGGGCCCAATCAGCAAACAAACGACAAACGAAAATGTTGTCCGAAATCTATCGATAGTTCAACGAATAAACTGTTCTGATGGACGATTATGTAAACCATAAATTTCACGAAGTACTCTTTAAGTTTGGCGAATAGAACACTGATTTTGAAAATGAGTTTCAACAATTTGTAAACGTTGTTGCGGCGTGAGTCTTTCCATGATAATTTGTGAATGCTTACCGAACAGAAATGTCAAAACAACATGGCTTCTACCTTCTGTCAAATCACAGTTATCCCTATCAAAAGTTCTATCACCCTAAAAAAAAACACCCGATAGAATTTTTCCAAATTTTCTTTCATGCCTATACCGATAATACATTGAACGCCCCTCGTATTTTATTATTTTTATTCATCAACAACTTATCTATCAGTGTAGCATCGTAGTCATTATCAATAGCTATTTGATTAATGATGTTGGGCCCCAAAATATAATTTTCTCGATTCAAGGGTATGTTATCTAATCTGTGGATCATACAATTCTATTCGATCACTTTTCAATATTAAAGTTTATTGTCAACTTCTTGAATTTCGGTAGACAAGACGAGTATACAGGTATGCACCTTGATTGCTTGATATAAACTGCACGTCAAAAGTTGAGGATAATGAATTACTTTGTGTTTTCTCTTCAGAAAACCGAATTTCCACTTGAACTATATACGTGTAAAGTGTTTTAGGTTAGAATAATGAAATTTCAAAGGAATGAAGAGTATTAAAAATGACAAAAGTACAATATTTGGAAAAGTATTGAATCTTACGAAAAACCGAAATGTTGAAAAAAATTCTCGAAATAATTGCATCGATTGGAAAATATGCCCCTGAACTAACGCCTCCAAATTTGCTTTCCAATGGACGGTTGTCCAGCACACAATAGTAGAACAAATGTTTGATTGAGTCGGTCTTTACTTGGTGGAAACTCATTTCAATTAAAACTACAACGAAAATTTGACCCCCCAGAACTCAGAAACGAAACATTTTCGAGGATTTTACAAAAACAGGTCAACTTCTGTTTTGAGGGGTACGAATTTCCATTATGAGTGAACCGATTTTGAAAATTTTAACTAGGTTGCGCACATAACATAAATAACTTTCGAACTTATCAACACTCGACATTTCTTGTCTATTCAAAAAATTTTGGGGGTTGATGCCACCTTCATTGAGGTAGTTATTTCGGAACAAACTCATAATGGAAATTCGTCCCCCTCAAAACAGAAGCTGACCTGTTTTTTTTTTAATCTTCGAAAATTTTTCCTTTCTGAGTTTTGGCGGGGGTCAAATTTTCGTTGGGTCACCCTGCATATCAGAGACAGCATTTTAATTTCCACAAAAATGTTTTCAATGCAACAACTGTTTCACCACGATCCGGCTTCTTCAGGTTATCTACATTCTACAAACTTGCAATCGATAGCATTTGAGAAGGTGGCAGACATTTTCAGAATTTTTTGCGATAAGTTTTAAACCTTTAGAATCAGCTTTTGAAATTTAGCCAGAGGTAACTTGGGCACCCTGTATATCTGCGTATTCTGGATTATACCGATTCAGGTAGCTTATAATTTGAATGCACAACACCCATTTATTTTACCCACGAGAGTAAGAATTTTCTCGACATTATGACCCTTTAGACCTAACAAATGGAATTTAATGACGCATCAATTAAGATGTGTCTACACAGGCAAGACTTTGTTGCGTAAAACACACACATACGTCAATAAATTAACCTCGTGCTAACATTCAAGACGATCATTACTAGAACCGTTCTAGTGAATGAAAACGTAATTTGTTGATAGCACGTTTCAAGTCTATTCGATGTTGAAGAATCGTAATAAATTTGATAAATATAAATGTTTCTGTTTTTCATCTGAAAAAATTGTACAGGGTGCCCAAATTGTCTCTGGCTAAATTGCACAAGGTGGTTCTACAGGCAATTTGCAACACAAAAGTTCTTATAGAGTATGATCCTGTAGCTACTTATCCAGAATTCTGCTTTGCTGTGCTGCAGCTTGCCGGCGTATCATATAGAGGACACGACTTGTCATAGACAATACCTGACTGATCGTGCCCGCCGAGTTCAAGTAGAGCAAAGCACACAGCGTTCGACGACCGTTCCGACGTGGCATCAATATTGAGACTATCTTGGTTCATGGACGTGCGTTCGGGCGGGTGTATAAGCAGCCCCTTCGGGTCCCAAAAATTCGGGTACTGACCATGCAGAGCCAGTAGGTTGGAGAGTGCTTCTCTGCAACCAGTCACGGTGTATGTTTTCGGACCGAAGCAGAAACTGGAAGCTTAGTGGGTTCAACTCTTCGGAGTGGTTCTCGCTATGAACGAGGATAAGGCGTAACCCTTATCACACTTTCTGCTTCTTGGGGTAGCTGAGTAGTCACCTGGTGAAAGAGATACGCTCAACATGCCAGTAACCTAACCGGTAGAATTCAAGTTACCTCGCTTTAGTTAGAGAAAACCCCCAATCATTTAAAGTTCCCAGAGTTACAACTAATTCTTCTTCGACTTTGGATAGAACGGTTGGATATCCGGGATTGGTTTCATGAGAACTACGAAGTTTGTACGATAACGTTGTTGTATAATTTCATACTTTTCAGATGCTGCCTTCTGCGAAAATTTACCGGATTTTACTTCACTTATAGCTCTTTGCGTTTTTTTTTCACTGTAGTTTCTGTATGCACGACCTTCCAGCTCTTTTCTGTAGGTTCTTAACATATTTACATATCTTTTTAAACTATTAAAGGCACAATACACAGTGGAATGCTCAAACACGACAATAATTATATAAACATAACCTAGAATTATCCTCTGTTTTTGGTTATACAAGGAAAGAAGTAGCCCCAAAATATGTCAAAGAAGCCCGAGTTTACGATAGTCTGCATTAGAGAAGGTGGCAGGCATTTTCAAAAATGTTTGTGATAAGTTTTAAACTATTTATGAATGATGAAGAATGTCGTAAATAATAATTTCTTCTCAGATAGTGTATAGAGTACTCAGAGGTACTCACTGTTTCAAATCTTTTGTCCAATGAAAATGAAGATTCAATCAAACGTATTACATGTCACTAAAAAGCTTCATAAATAAGGCAGTTTTTGCACATAATTTCTATAGGATTTCACGGGGCGGAATTTAGAATAAACTTTGATCAAAGATCATAAAATTTTATAACAATTTTTTCCTTAACCAGTCTATAATAAGTATTTTATAAAAATCACCATGAGCGGAGAATTTTTCGCTATTTCCAATGGTGTACACTGAATTTTGATTAAGATGATAGTTTTCAAGTTATACTATGTTTTTATTGAAAAAGTTGTTAAACGTTACAAAATAGTAGTCTAAGATAACTTTATAACGAAAGATATATGGATCATACCTTATAAGAACTTTTGTGTTGTAAATTGTCTGTAGAATCACCTTGTGAAATTCGTCCAGAGATTACTTAGGCACCCCTGTATAACAGGGTTGGTTAATTTCAGACAAGGAGAACAATGTATATTAATCACCACATTATAACTTAGTTTCGTGAAAACTAACGAAATATGTTTTTGTAGTTAGGTGGTAGATGCGAACATATAATTTGCCTGTTAGATAACAGATTCTTCATTTGTATTCATTTCTACATTTCCTAAGAAATATTTGATGATTGATTCGCTAGACTCGAGCAAGTTTTGATTAAAGATGTTCATCTCTTCGTTCGAATGTTTATAACCGTGCTGATTTCTCAACTAGCTCTCAACTCAAGGAGCGGTTTCCCAACATATCGATTCTCCGCATGAATAACCCGATTTACGAAAACATTAGGGATCATGAAGGGTTTCAAGACAATCGATGGAAGTAATGGCAAAATTTGACAAATTCTTCAGTGATAAATGGAATCTCTTTAAATCATTTCTTCAAACAAGTGAAATAGGTACTTCAATGTTAAACAACATGAGACAACGGTGTGAAGCCAATCAAAAATGACTAACTCGACAGACAGCTAATTCATCAAAAATATCACCTAATCGGTATCATCATATTGTTTCCACACAACTTGTGAAAGGGTCGACAACCTTGACCCAAGTAAACATAAATTAACCAACACCTGGAACACACTAAAAACGAATTCTAACTCACCTTAGATCCCTGGGCGCCGTCCTGAGGGCCACGTAGAACCATCGGTACTTCCCTGAAGCAAGGTAAGCGATAAGGGCTACCAGTATCAGCTGAACCAGGGACATCCATCCCATGAAGTACCAAACAACAGCGCCTAAACCGACTAGGATCGCGCTTAGAACAACCATGACCGCCACACGTCGTAGCAAGACGCGTACTGGTCGATTTTTGACGCTTCTTAGCGTGGCGGCAGACTCCTTACCTGGCTCGTCGACCAAATCCACCACTTTCCCGCTTTCGACGTCCGGTGACTTATCGGTCTGAAAAAATATGATTTTGAGGTTAGAGACGTCTTACACTGCGGGTTGCGTGAGTTGAATATATACGGAATGGTTATTGATTGGAGCTGATAGCGCCATCTTCTGGGAGATGGTCGAAACAGCAGTTACAGAATGGATATGTTGAAAGAGTTTTCTATCATTAATTCATATGATAGGAGAGCAGGGGCGTAATTGGGGCGTTATGCAATAATTCAATAGTAACATCTAAAAATCCACTTCTTTTTCATTTAACTTATATTCGCGCATATTTTTCTAAAATTTTCATATTTCTATATTTATATACATATATATATATATATATATATGCGCGAATATAAGTTAAATGAAAAAGCGAGTTTTGATCAAAAATTTAAATCCACAAATTTGAACCCCAAAATCTCGAAGCTATAGCAGAGAGTCATTTCGCTAAATTGGACTCGAAACTTGTTTAGGAAAATTACAGAACCATGAAATACACTGCTCAAAAATTGAATTTGGATAATAAAGGGAACTAAAAAAGCGAAGTATGTGTACTGATGCATTAAGTTACGTATCTACATACGGTTAATCTACCTGAAATGGCAACAGTAGCTTAGTGCAACCACATAGTAGAGAAATGAACAAAATGAAGATTCTAACCTAGTTGAGTCTGCAGGCATAAAAAAGTTCCTTCTGTTAGAAACACCTTGAAATCACGCTTTGATATCTGGCGGGATCTCCTCTAGCTCTTCGTAGTGCTCTTACTCTATTACTGCTCTGTGTCAATGAAAACTTAAGAAATGTTTTGCCCAATGTCCGTCAATGCATTGGCGACCAGTTGTAATGTCTGGGATGGGTCAGGTAAACGTTATAATTATTTTGACATTACAGACCAGACATGTTCAATACAATTTGGGTCTAGAGAGACAGCAGGCCAATCCATTCAGTTAATGCCATGCATTTCTATGCGGTCGTTGGTAATTTTTGCCCGGTGTTGACAAGCATTGTTATCAACTAACGTAAAAGTGTCGCTAATGGCTGCCGTGAAGAGATCAATATTGATTCTACAGTCAAATCACGATACCTTGCCACTGTCATGGTTGCGTTAATGTGAATAATAAGATGTGTTATTAAAACATTAAAACAATTGCCTCCTTAAATGCATACTGAGTGGCCACCGAAAAGAGTTGTTGGCGACATGAAATGTTCATTATACCGTTAAACTTGTTCTCAACACCCCAACATTCGCCCAACAGTCTGATACAGAGGCAATCTGGACTCATCCGCGAACAGGCAGGATCTCCATCTGTGCCTGTTCGAATTCACATGTACAAGAACCGAACGATTTCTTACAGCCTGGTGCTAATTACTCAATCGCAGGTACCTGGCGCTTCTTGTCCTCAAATTGAAACTGCGCAACCTATTCCGGATTGTTTTACCAGAAACTATCCTACCGGTAGCTTGCCTGAATGAGCTATCAGTTCGGGATGCTGTGAAGAAGGGTAGTTAACCGTATTAGCCGATCTTGTGCGAGGATTGTAGCTCTTGCTCTTTCGCCCTCAGTAGTATATGCAGCACTTCCACGCTTCCACTTGGCGAAACCCAGAGACGGTTAGCAACTTCTTATTGAGTTAAACCTTCGTTGACCAACGCACTAATTGTTCAAGTTGCTTCTAAACGCACTTTAAATTCGTAACAATTAATCCTCAGCGGATACTATACAAAACCAGATTGATTGCAATAGCACATTACCTCACATACGAACTACAGAAAACATCATACACCTACAAGAAATGAGTTTTTTGTAATTAAGCCATTCAGTGTCATGAGGACTATAGTATTTTGAGTGAGTATAATACGCAAACATACGCCTTTCCACATGGTATGAGCAGCAATCCTGAAAATTTGATTTAAGCGCAAAAGGCCAGTTTTCTCTCGAAAATCCACTTCAATTTTTGAGCAGTGTAGTTAAAAAACTTCAAGCTTCGGGTTTAATCTTACATTATCAAATACCGCAATCACTGAAAAATCAAATTGAAATCAAAAAAAGTATAAATTCCTTCATATATTCGTTCTGATCCACAATTATGTTAATTTTTTGAGATATGAAAGAACAAACGTGCATATTTCCGGATTCATAGTCCAATTCACAAATGATCACAAATTTGCGTTAAAAATCCATCCAACAAATTGTTTCTTTCGAAAGCTATCATGATAAACTGCCAGACATACCTATAAATCGAATTTGAACGAGGATTTTACATATGTACGTCCGGTGCAATAATTTAAGACCATTCTCAGCTCAAATTTTGAAAAAAACATTCAAACAAAATGTTATATGCATAAAAACAAGTTTTTCTGACGAACAAAATGGTTCAATTTTGACGTAATCCTAATAAATATTCAGATAAGATAAAACTCGAATTGCAGATATTTGTTATTCTGGATAATATAAACAAAATTATTCTTTTCCTTGAATATTTATACAGGGCGAATCATAAATATTAGGACATAGACTAAGAAAAGATTATTTGAACCAAAATATGAAGATTAGACCAAATATGTCTCAATAAAATATTGCCGTGGAAAAAGATGCAGGGTAAAAGTTGAATTTTTTTTCGTGTCTTGCCAATAATTTCACTGTTTATTTCTCAATTGTTATCAAAATCGGCACAGTTTTACATTCTGTTTAAACAGGACGCACCTTTGAATGCAGCCTGTATATACCTTGAATATGCATCAAGTTGTTTTAATTTTACGAATTCTTGAACTTAATCAGTGATTAGTGATATTAATTTGTTGAATTAATTGAATTAATGATTTACGAATGTGCTTTAACTTCTTGTATGAAGTAGATGCTTCCATAATTTTTTTTTGTTTTTTTCTGTAATGATAAAGTTTGCTATTTCATTAACTAGGAATGTCATAAAGTTCCGAATACGGTACTGTTTTTTTCATTGAATTTAATAGTATTTCAGGTAAACCTTCATATTTAATAAAAAAACCATTAAATCGATCATAATTTCCATTATTTATTACCATTTTACTGTTTATGAAATTAGTATTTTGAAGTACACAATATGGATAATTTGCAGCTGCTTCAAAATTATGATTGGTGGAAATTGATGATTCATTATTTGAATTCCTCATTTTATAATCATTTTGACTATAAAACCAGATATGAAATTAGTTTTAGACCAAGGTTTGTTATTTTCTACTCAAAATATACAAATTATCTCTATATTTGTGACTTAATATACTGAAATTTAATATTTAAAATAAAAAGGGAGTTTTTTTACTTTGAGTATGATAGATATTTTTATTGATGGTTTTCATTTTGCTGGCATGAAAGTAGGCTGAAGGTTATCGATAAGAATCAAAAATCGCCTTTTTGAAAATGTCCTACATATTTTTGAAGAGTTTTTTGAAGGAGCTTTTCAAGGAGAGGTTTTTTCGAAGAAAATCTTAAGTTTGTGTTGGGCATTTTCAGAGTGGAATTTGGTTTTCATAACCGTTATGAGTGAGTTGGATCAATATTCTATATTTTCTTCGGATTCTTTTATCTCCTTTAGGAACTGTGAAATGAATGTCAATTCTACATATATGTCTTCTATAATAGAAACAGTGTTTTCTAAGGAATTTATTTAATTTAATTTCGAAAAAGTTTTTGAGAAATTTTATAAAATTAAAATTTGTAGTGAGAATTGCTCTGTTTGATATTTAATATTTATAAATTGTAAATCTGAATGTCCAATAGAAAATTTGACAGATAGGAATGTTGTTAATTAGTAGAATTTATTTAATTAGGAATTCACATAAGTGTTGAAGCTTCTAATTGAGGGTGAGTGCTTTTTTATATTTTTTCAAGTTAAATAAACCTTACTTAACTTTAATTAAAAGGGGTAGTACTAAAATATGTCTGTTTTATCTGTTACACTCCTTTGAATAAATAGATCATTTTGATTTACAGGAATTAATCCGTTCAATAAAGGTAACACCTAATTTATAGAAGTCACTATATAACAGTCTAGTGTCAGAAAATTCAGGATATTTATTGATTCCATGCTAGGCTCAATAACACGCAATATACTAGATCGTATATCATAAATAAGAGTTCTTAAAAATTTATAAAATCATTTAATTGACGTCAGAAACTTTATCTCGCTAATAAATTTATAGTTGAATGAAATGAACAACTGATACGTAATACTTATTGGAAGTTCATGAAAGATTTCGTTTTTAACAATTTGAGAGAGGATCTCCTATTTGACAACATTATGTAGTCACTATTAAAATACTCCATAATATCAAATGCATTAAAAGATATTTTACTTATCAAAATAAAATAAAATGAAATTTTTTTAATTTTCTGAATCCTTTCTCATCATACAATATTAAATACAATATTATTTATTTACTATTGCTTCAATTAGGTGAATAATTAGTTTGAAAAAAATAAAACTATGCTTATGAAGTAACCTCCAATTTTTTTAAAGTAATTATTATTAAGGTATTTTATTATATTAGGTTGAGTGAAATATCTTTTAATTCCCTAAATTTAGGAATGATTAATTGTTGAAAATTAATGCTATGCTGAGGTTATCTCCAATTTGACATTATATCAATAGGATATGATGTATTATAGATATTATTTATATTAATAAAATTGAATTAGGAAATTTCATTTCATTTGGATAAGTGAAATATCTTTTTATTTGTATTATTTAATTATGTGTACAATGGATTTCTAACAAGCGAAGGCGAAGCCTAAGGTAATTCGAAGTTTGTAAAAATTAATCATTTAGTTTGGCTATTCATAATAACAATGAATCTCAATTTTAATTTAGTAAATGTTCAAGAACATTTTCGGTTAAAAATTCTTAAAATACGGGCTTCACAAAATTATTACTCTCTGGTTCGAGCTCGCAAACATTAATTCCTGATATGATTGACGGCATTTCTTAGATTAACTGAACTACCTGAAACTACCAAAAAATATTTAATCTCACCAGAATATCCATTCTTTCAACTGAAAGGGTGAAGTGATAAAACTATTAAAATCTCTAACGGAACACTTCTTCAAAACTTCCACTTACAATCGCGATTAGGATATAAATTTTACTTACAGCACCTGTGGGAGCAATATCAAAACTCCACGGAACCTTATCCAAAACTACAAATTTGTTCGTCAACTTTCTATATCTGTATGTTTTCATGAAAAGAAATTTTATTCCCTGTAATATGTATATCATTTGTTCATTTATTTCTCATTTCCTTGTCTAATAATGAGCGATTCAATGAGAATTACATAGAGGTGACCCGTAACCACAAGATCCAATGGTGACGGTTTCAAAAAAGCAATGATTTGATATTTATCGTATTAAATATTTCTTTATCTTTTACAATAGGTATGATACAATTCAAAATGGTTATAATGGCAATACTGTACATTATTTTTGACATTCCCCATGTCATTTGTATTCAGTACGCTATACCATTTGATCATGGAAAGAAACACGCTTCAACAAAATTTAGAAATTGTTAAATTATTTTATCAAAATCAGTGCTCATTTGTGAAAACTTATTTTTTGTAGAATTGTGTATGATGAAGTTCCAATAACAGCCCTTAATATGCGGGAGAGAATAGTGAATGCTTTTTGGAGCATTACTCCATATGTTGACCAGAGTTAGTAGGTCATTCCACGATTGAATTGCATTGTGTTCGAAAGAAGGCTGACGACAATTTGAACATCTAGTAGATCATAAAAATAAAGAAATATGTAGTGAATCATAGCTATTTTTAATATTCGTTATTTAAATTACAATTTTTTAAATAAAATTTTCAGTTGTTATGTTATTTTTCGTGTATGCTGAATGCGGGAGGAAAAATAGCACTAAGCATACTTCTGAGAAGTTGTGAGGCATTCAATTCTCTATGTTATCGTAAAAAATGCAGGATGTTACATTTGAAAATATTGAGAAAAAACAATTTGAAGTTCTTCATATTTGGTCATTTATAACGGACACCGTGTATATGATAGGTCGATCATTTAGGAATTGTGACTTGGCAACTCTTTCAGTAAAGAAAATTTCTGATCAAATTGCATCTGGAAATCATTAGAGGAGTTTTAGCGAACTACTGTTTCTTCAACTTGTTGAAATTTTCTCTGAATAGGATCTGTATGGTTGGAAAATATCTCTTATATTTTGCGTCATGTTAAGGATATTGAAGGCCATTGAAAATATACGGGGTGATCCATTTAACAAATCAGCCATTTTTTGAATAATAATATTGTGGCGTGCCCACTCCTTTCGCAGAATTCTACTTTGTTCTGCTGTAGCTACCCGATGTAGCATATAAGGGGCGCGACTGGTATCAGACAATACCTAACACATTCGTCCTCGCCGGGCTTAAGTATGGCATAGTACAGCGTTCCAAGCCTTCTAAATTGAGAGGTAGAAGCTCCCTCATAACACCTGCATTTCCTTAAGAGCTTCATTGGTGACCCCGACGTGATGGAGGGTTCGTTTCAAGAGCGAACCACCCATTCATTTGGAGGCTCTAATTACCCCATCCATTATTTCGAGGCAACCTTTCCTTTCGGTCCACAGTAACCCCGCTGGATATAGCACCCCGTCGAATCCAGCGGCGGACTGTTTCCTGCCACATTCCAACGCCCTATTCCGTGACCTTACCGACGCTCACTGGAAGGGGAGTGTGTGGCGTGGCCACTCCTTTCGCAGAATTCTACGTCCTCGCCGGGCTTGAGTTGGGCAGCGTTCCACGACCGTTCCAACGGTCCCAAATTAAGACGTAGAAGCTCCTTCGTAACACCCACATTTCCTTCAGAACTTCAATATTAATAATCTGTGTGGTAATGCATTATTATCCACCTAAACGAAATTTTCGCCAATAGCTGCGTGAAATTGTTTCGACCAACAGAAAAACTCGTAGAACAAATGAAATGATAATCGATAATAATATTGAAGCTTGTGAAAGATTTTTACGTCAACGAATTGCTTTCTTGAACCTTTAATAATATTACTGAAGATTTGTCACGCTAGCTAGTTCGGTTCAACTGTAAATGACGTTATAGCGTAAAAAGTAATGATCATAGCGGCTTTATATGGCTATGAAAAATGTAGAATTAACGAACGTCTTGATGGAAATAATAGCAATGAATGTCCCGTATCGATATTTATTGCATTATTATTAACCTTGTTAATTAACTCCATTTAAATCATTCACTGAGCCCCCAATCAACATTGTCCCGTTTTAGTTATAGCAATGTCCTCAGCCAAGTATTTAGATACTGCTCATAATTTGATGAAGCATTTATTTCTGGAAATTGATGCTGGGGCCTTGATTAATAAATGGCAAATCCAAACCTGAGTTTATTGAACACTTAAAGGTGAAAAAACTGAACAATGAGGTTGAGAAGAATATTTTCCTTCGTCATTAAGCTCTAACATGAACTGTTTAAGCCGTTACTATCTGGTAGTTAATCATAATTAAAACAATTTGTCTGGAGATGAAGTAACACTTCGAAACTGCAGTCACAGACATATGTGAACATCTCAGTTTTTTTGGTGGTAAAATATAAAATTTGTTAAAATTTGCTTTCGAAAGATTCCATTAAAAATTTGTTAACCTACGGAAAATACACGCAAAATAAGGAGTGGGTCATTTAAAATGTGGCCCTCTGAGGTGACAATGAGCTTCATCACTTGAGATGATTTTTCTGGTAAAAAGCTCATCTTCGGCCATGTGATCATGCTTCAGATGGTCAGGAGGCTTCAGTTCTTGCACTATTTGAACTTTGTTAGTCTTCATAACGAGGTCTTTATTCAAAATTCTCCTCAGAGAAGTACTTGAGCACGATGACATGTTGATATTGATGGATATTAAGGTGTGCTCATTGAACGAGAACGTGAATCGTTTTTTATCGAATAACGATCCAGTTTTCACGAAAAAATTGCTGTGAAGGCATTTAATTTCTACTGAATTTTCTACGTGAATTTTTAACGGTACTAGTAGAAAATTGACCACTTTGGAAATATTTTAATATTTTCCAGTTTTGCTCCCATTTTGTTAATGTCAAATATTAAACTAACTTTCTGTCAAAACACGAATGACACAAGTGTTTCCAGACTCGAAATAATTAATCATTACTTCAAAATGCAAACTCTAGATGGCCCACTCGTTAATACACATACATGATTCTGAACTGTTTCAGCCGTTACAATTTGGTAGTTGATCATAATTAAAACAAGTTGTAGAAATTACCATGTTTTACTACCAATAAATTGATATGTTATACATTTAATTGTGACTCGAGTTTCGGGAATTAACTATCACATCTTCAGACAACTGAAGACTCAACAAGCAGAACAGGGTATTTATGAATATACAGAGGTAGAAGAGGTAATAAAAACTGGTTAAAAAAGGTTTAAAATGAGAGGAGGCTTAATAACTATTAGAACGTCGGCACGTCCAAGAAAATTGGTGAACAGATGTTACTTATTTAAATGTCTCAAAAATTCTGGATTTACATAGATTCATTATTTTTACTGTGAACTAATTTGAAAATTTCAACAGATCCTAAATAATCAACTTTCTTCCCTTTTGATTCTAAATGTAAAATTTTAAGTTTATCTATTGTCGGAAAAGGATGTCCGTTTTGTAAACAATGAGTCGTAAAAGTAGAAGTTTGTTTATTTTTAGTGAAATTCATTTTATGTTCGTTGAACCTATCCTCAATGGAACGTCCCGTCTGTCCTGTATATTTATTACTGCACGTCGAACAAGATAACTCATGAACTCCCGATTTGTGTATGTTTGGAGTTGGGTCCTTTGCATTAAATACTAGGGATGATAATTTATTTTTTGTTTTGAAAGCAATATTAACATCTAATTTTGAAAAACTGCTACCCACTTTTTGACTCATGCTACCGAAGTACTATAAAGAAATGAATATTTTGAAGAAAACAAAAAATTTAACATGCAGAATCAAAAGGAAAGAAACTTGATCATTTAGAATCTGTTGAAATTTTCAGATTATTTCACAATAAAAATAATGTAAAAATAATGAATGACTGTACGGATCTATATAAATCCAAAATTTTTGAGATATTTAAATGAGTAACACCTATTTACCGATCTTCTTTGACGTGCCGTTCTAATAGTTGTTAAGCGTCCTCTCATTTTAAACTTTTTTTAACCTGTTTTTATTACCTCTTCTACCTCTGTATATTCATAAATGCCCTGTTCTGCTTGTTGAGTCTTCAGTTGTCTGAAGATGGGATAGTCCATTCCCGAAACTCGAGTGACAATTAAATGTGTAAAATATCATTTTTGTAGTAAAACATAGTAATTTCTAAAACTTGTTTTAATCACATACATGATGTTCCATGACGAGAAAGGCACCCTTAGTGAGATTTAAGAGGTCTATAGGTTAAATAACTTTCATGTTGAGTTGAATCAGTCCTTACTTGGTGAAAATCCATATTAAATAATATTTAAATAAGGTTATTCTGATTTTCACAATTTTTATTGTTATGTTTACAACAATTGTTTCGCACTCACAGTAGCATGGCAGGTTTACATTTTGCATTCAAAATGTAAACCTGCCTGATGATGCTTCTGTGATAGTGAAACAATTGTTGTAAACATAACAATAAAAATTGCGAAAATCTGAATAACCTTTTTTAAATATTAACTTTCATGTTATTGCCCTGAGTCTTTCGTTTTGGTAATTTAACAAAATGTGCCAAAATTAAAAATTCGAATATTTTCTTTACGGTTCAATAAAAAAAATCAGCTCGAATTTGAATGATATGATTCACTCATAAGACTCAAAAAATTGACGTATTCTGATTGAAAAAAACAATTTAGAAAAGCAGTGGCGAGAATTCATGCATATTAACCTTCTTGCCGTTATTTCATATATACATGCTGGGTTCAAACTCGGTCGTAGGACTATCGCTATTGTTCCGGTAGCGCTCAACATAATAATTTGTTAATGCTTTCATAATAATTTTTGCTAAATCTTTCAAGCACATGCGCGTTATAATTCTAAAGGATGGAGGATCATTCAAAATTTGCATTTTTGATCACTTATCCTTACCGGATCCCCACAAAAAAATAGTCATACGAGGTGAAAATGAGCTTAATCGGTAGAGATGATTTTTCTTGGAAAATGCTCATCTTCGGCATGTGATCATTAGGTCATTGAGCGAAGTGGAATCGCGAGGCTTCACTTCTTGCACTAGTTGAGCTTTGTGAGCCCTTATACCGAGATCTTTATATAAATTCTCCTCAGAGAAGTAAGACAAATGTTCAGTTCTTGAGCACGATGACGAATTGATGTTGATGAATGTTCTGCCGCATTCTGGGCTAGAGCAGCAATGTTTTCTGGTATGCTCACTGTACGAGAACGTGAACGATTTGTTTTTGTCAAATAACGATCTAGTTTTTACGTATAAATTGATCCACAAATTGCCGTGAGGGTATTTGTTTTTCATTCAATTTTTCAATTATTTGCCTTTTTGAAAATAAGTTTTCAATTGGATGGAATAGTCCGTTACTTTGTGATAGTTCATTCTAATAATGGAATAAATGAAATTACTTTGTTTACTTCCACTATTTTATTTTGAGGATACTGTGACCCGAGATTCACAGATTATAATGAATGTGGTAGCGTATATGTAGGATGAACCGGGAGAACTTTCACAATAAGGTTCAAAGAATACCAAGCATCTTTCAAGAACCGAAAAGATAGTTTTAATTTTGCGAAACATTTCTTCGAAACTAGCCATACCTTCCCAGAATTTGATAATCTTAAAATCCTACACGTCGAATCGAAAGGAAAGAAATTAGATATCTTGGAATCAATAGAAATCTACAAGAATTTCTGGAACCTGGCAATAAAACTATTAAACGAGCAAACAGACCTATGGGCCTCCCCACTCTTCGATGTCCTACACCAACCGAAGCCTCCCTTAAAGATATATAGTTCGTTAACAACTTGATATACACCAGTTTGTGAATGTAGTATAATCTATGAAACTCGGGTCACAGTATCCTCAAAATAAAATAGTATAATAGTAAACAAAGAAATTTCATTTATTCCAGTTTTCAATATTTTCCAGTTTTGTTCAAGCCTTAATCGACCCCAATAAACTAACTTTCTTTCAAAACAGAAGTGTTTCCAGACTTAAAATACCCCCACTTCAAAATGCAAACTCTAGATGGCCCAACCTTTAACAATAAGCCGAAGCAGTTATGTGGATACTATGCCTTATAGTTTTTTACATGGATTATTGAATATTATAATTTTATTATTGTATTAATTAGATAAGAATTGAATCAACTTCACAGTTTTTGAACCGATTGAAGTTCTTTCAGCCAAGGATTCGAACAATAGATCAATAACTTTTCAAATGAAATTCAGTGTGCTCCTCATAATCCAAGCCTGTGATTTTTTAAAAAGTTTCATACCGCTTCTTATTATTTTATTTCATACCTGTAATCGAAACAGCAATTTTTCCATTATCTGAAGACAAAAAGAAATGAAAAATGATGTATTTTTAAGGCGAAGAGTTAAAGAGATTCGAACGTTTTTTAGCCGATCCCATAAAATAAATGTGAACTTACCTAGGTAATTAAAGATTTCAAACGCGAATTATTGAATAGCCGACATGAAAATTATACTGTGTTTTTCGAACACAACACTTTGAAAGATAATGTCGGAAATCATAAGAAAATTCCTATAATATACCAGTCATGAATGCCAATTTTTTCCGTGTGAAAATCTCACGAAGAAATGCTACTTTGAATAGAAACTTATTTCCTTCGTCAAAAACATAGCCATTGAAATTCTCGAAAATATAAATAGCTGGTCCCGGATTCTCAACTTCTTCAGGAATTTTTTGTAAATTCATCGGAACCTGCTCGATACTATGATCATTGGACTGGATAAGTATAGCGCTGAAATCCTTGGTTTTTTGCCAATACAGTTGAAGCAACCTTCTGAAATCATAACAGTCATTACCATCATGGAATTCCATCCATCTCAACATAGTTTTAATGATACATAATATCGCAGTCACGCAGGTACACTTACTTCAAATTGTTCTTGGAATGGATCTCCTATTGCATAATTTGTTACTCGTTATTGATTTTTAATGATCGATTTAATATTTGTCTGAATGCAAGCGATGTAAATGAGCTTCAATTCGAAACTCGAAGTAGGGGGCCCTTGGAGATGTAAACAAAAAATTAATATGTTACATCCAGTACTATCAAATGTTGCTTTTCAATTGTGTGAGTCCTGCATATATCCCCTTGATCCTTCTGGAATGGTTTCTATTTTAGGAAAATGTAATTTATCTGATATGCTCTTGAATCTGATATTCGAGCGGTTTTGATATATGCTACTAGTTTATTCCATTTTGAAATGTTATCAACAGTTTTTCTTTTCAGTATGTTATTTCGCTGAAGTGTAAACCACATTGTTCCTGTGTGCTCTGAACGTATCAACTTTTGTACCGAATAATGTATTTTTGCGGGGAATGTCACTTCAATATGAAGAAAAAGGCTGCCGAAAGGCATCCCATTTTAGTGGAGGTTTATGATGACCATACTCTAGCTGAACGAAAGTGTCAGAAATGGTTTGCCCAATTTAGAAGTGGCAATTTCGATTTGAAAGACGAAGAACGACCCAGAGCCCCATGAGGAAGAAGAATTAGAGGTAAAGCTAGATGAAATCAATCACAAAAGCAAGAGGAACTCGCAAAAACCCTTGGAGTGACTTAACCAGCCATTTGCCATCGTTTAAAAGCAATGGGAATGATCCGAAGGGTAGGAAATTGGATGGCGTGTAAACTGTAACCAAAAGACGTCGGAAGCCGTTTTTTCACGTGTGAACAACTGCCTCAACGGCAAAAAAGAAAGGTTTTTTTGCATCCAATTGAACATTTTTGTAGGTGAATCTTGTGATAGGCTGACCCGTGCTGCCAAAGTTTTGGAACAACTTACTGGTCAACAACCTGTGTTCTCAAATGTTAGGTATACAGTTAGATCTTTTGCTATCAGAAGGAATGAAAACATTACCGTTCACTGACAGTACGTGGATCTAAAGCACATATAAATCTTGGTATAAAATATGACCCAAGCATAGGAATTTTAAGGCTCGACTCTACGTTGTATTAGGACGTCCAGGATTCAACGTAGCTCACAGAAGGAGGAAACAAGGGAAAGTTGGAGCTTCACACAGACTTACCAAGGAAGACGCAATTAAATGGTTCGAGCAGAAATATGTCTCCCGTTCCACACTTTGTTTAAAGTTTAAGTTGGAATATTCCGAAATGTTTTAGTTATCTTCTCTTTGAGTTCTGCGATGCTCGTCAGCTGTGTTATATAAACATTGTTCTTGACATAACCCCACAGAAGAAATCCAATGGCGTAAGGTCGGGCGATCTAGCTGGGATCTCAATAGTACCTCTTCGTCCAATCCATTCATTGGGGAAGATTGCGTTTAAGTAAGTTCTGACCATTGAAGCAAAGCGGGGTGGGGCTTCATCCTGCTGGAACTAGACAGACATTTCCATTCGGTAGGCTTGGATTTATTGCATTGGGAAATAAGTTGATTAACGCAGGAACAACTTCGTCTCTAATCAAACTCAACTATTTTTCGGCTGTTAAAGTCCCATCTATAAATATAGGACCAATAATATGGTCACCTATGATACCTGCCTAAACGTTCACCTTTTGAGGATATTGCGTATGGGTCTTACGTATCCAGCGATTCTCCGCTGACCAATATCTACAATTTTGTCGGTTTACCCCACCATTCAATGTTAATGCTGATTCATCAGAAAAAAGGATTGTACCAACAGCTATTTCATTTCTGTTGTTTATTCATCATTATTTCGCAGGAATGCATTGTACGATCTCGATCGTCTTCTGTTAGCTCCTGCACAAAAGATATGGATGAAGTTTTTCTTTGTGGAGACAATTATTGACAGTTGTAAGAATTACTCTATTTTCACGGGCAATTTGACGTGTACTTCTGCAACACCTAACAAAATATCCAATTTCACAGTATCTTCAACAAATTGCAGTTTTCTTTTTAATGGTTTGACATGTCCAAGTTCCCTGAATCGTGCATGAATTCGAAATATGAAATATTAGGCAACTGATGATATCTCTGATTAAATAAGTTTGCCACTTCAACTTGACTTTTGCAACTATCCCCGTAACCGATCATCATTAAAATCTCAATTCGGTGTGTCTCAGTTACATATTTCATTATTACTTCTACAAGCAATACGTTCTCAATTAGTAGTTTACTATTTCAATGTAAATATCAACACCAAAACATCTGACTGATAACAATCTACATTATTCGCATATTTTCTTTATTTATCAGCATATGTAGATAGTTTTTTAGGTATTCATGACCAAAAATAATAACAAAACCAAGATCGATCAGCTTATTGAGATTTGTTTTCAGAAATTTTCCCAAATTAATTAATAGTTCAAAAATTTCAGAAAGGCTGTATTTAGTTTATTTAAAAGATACGATTATTTAACGCGTGATAAATTATTAATTTCATTATTTGACCGGATATTATATTCAGGATAGACTATAAATATAGTTCGTTGAAATTAGGAGCTTTTGAGCAGCTTTAAAAAAATATTCAAATATATAGGCTGTTTCATTGAAAATAAAGAGGACGACTGTGCTGGAATTGCACGAATCATCCGGTATATTTAAATTTATGCTTAAAAAGCGCACCATTAAATTTGAAAGTTGAGGACACAAATAATTTTATTCCATAAGTGGTTTCGCACTGTATAACTGTCAATGTACCAGAATTCTCTTCGGTCGTGCCTTTATAATTTTAAAAATGTCGATATACATTCAAATACGTCGTTTAAGTAAGTTTACCTACTCTCTAATCAAAAACAAAAAACACAAGAAAGAATAAGTGTATTAAAATTATAACTCTCATCACCACCTCAGCCTTTTCTTTTTCTCCACTGAAGAAAAGCATTTGGAGTTTCCCTATAGGAAATATATGAAGTTCATTCATTTGATCCAAAATTTTTTTGAATATTCATCAGTTCACATCAAATTTTGTAGAAGAGAATGTCAATCTTGTCAAGTATGAGTGACGTAACACATTGAATATATTGAGATGGTTTATGTCAGTTTTAATTCATTTGACAATGTTTTGGGGCAAATCTATAATCTTGAGAAATGGATACAGGATTATGAAATAATTCTAGTTATGGTAGAAAGCTTAGCAAAGTTCAAAGTATTGTTTGATTGATTCGGTCTTTACTTGATGGAAACTCATTTTACTCAAAAAATATATAAGAGACAGTATTTTAATTTCCAAAAAAATGTTTATAATTCAATAACGATATGGCTCCTTCAGGTATCTACATTCCACTGGCTGATGGTGTCCAGTGCAACCTAGTTTGAATACAGTTTCAAGTACGTGACAAAATAATGGAAAAACAAGTCAAAAAAACTTAAGGTGTTTATTGGAGTTTGTCACTAAAAAATGCCTTTAGATATGCAGTAATGGAGATTTGTTCATTTAAAAGGATTTTACGTGCATTGTACCTGTACAAGAAATTCTAAAAGTGTTAATCCAGAACGTTTGCTTTCGACGTGGATAACTTCCAAGTTATGGTTGAAATACTTTTCGTTATCTTATGTTAGTGGATTATCTGAAAATATTGCTAAATATTTCAAAAATAATTTCAACTTCAACTCAGGTTTTAAAACCATTAATAACATTAGTAATTACATAAAAAACAATAAGGATCGGACACATAAAGACAATTAATCTGGAGTCTACAAGTTGACGATTGCCTTTAGTATATATGGCCATACAGGTAGATCATTCAAGAAAAGAACACCAAAGGAGTTACATATCGGATTCCGTACATTCGACATAGGCTAATCATCTTAAGGAATTCAGCCATAATTTCAACAATAATTATGAAATTATCCATGTCGAAAGTAAAGTTCGAGATTAATACTTTTAGAATTTCTTGAAATCAACAGGTACTATGCCCGTAAAATCCTTTTGAATGAAGAAACAGATGACAAATTTCCACTACTGAATATCTTTCTCAAATGGCATTTTTCAGCGGCAAACTCCAATACACACCTTAAGTTTTTATGACTCGTTCTTCCATTATGTTGTCACGTACTCAACACTGTATTTAAACCCTGACACCATCAGCCAGTAGAATATAGATACCTGAAAAAGCCACACCGTGGTGAAACAATTGTTGTATTATAAACATTTTTGTGGAAATTAAAATACTGTCTCATGTATTTTTTAATCAAAGTAGGCTTTTTGGCCGCTATCCATGCATGGATTCATTTTTTGACTTCGTAATTGGAGAAGTGCTGGTCAGCCAAGCCATGTTTCATCGATCGGAGAGATGGTAATCGGAAGGAGATATGTCTGAACCGTAAGGCGGATGGGTTAGGACTTCCAATTTGAGCATTTTTAAGTACGTTTGAACAGGCGACGCAACATTTGTCCTGCTGCAATATAACTTAGTCGTGTCAGTGGATGTATTGCGGCGGTTTTTCTCGCAAACCTCAGCTCAAACGCATCAATTGTCGTCGGTAGACTTCCTCTGTGATTCTAGAAGCTCATAATACACAACACCGAGCTGGCCACAGCATAATCTTTTGGCCATGAATTTTCGGCTCAATAGTTGATGATGCAGCTCCATACATTGTCCGAGGTTTTAGATTATCGTAATGGAAGTTGGAGCAGTTTAATGTGAATTATACGATAATTTTAACCAAAATAGACTGTAATTCAACATATTTCTTCCGTTTCCTTTAACCTGGAAATCAAATGAATAGCACAATGAGTTCTGCACTGTGATTTCGTGCACCTGCCTTTCAGTTGTATTAACAAAATAACATTATTGTTATCCGCTCGAATGAAATGAAAGTTAGCCAAGAAATCGATGTCAGAGATGGTAAGGAGTCACGGCTGACTTGTCTCCGTTTCAACTCTTCCACGTGACCTTAATTTCTATTATTCCCACATAATGAAAGTAAAGCGGATTTTATATTATTTCTAGATTTCAATGCCCAAAATTTGCGAACTTGCGAAATAAAGGCTGAGCCATCTAGAGTTTGCATTTTGCAGTACTTATTGGTTATTTCAACAACACTTTTGTCATTCGTGTTTTGAAAGAAAGTTATTTTAATATTTGACATTAACGAAATGGGTCGATTCATACTTGAACAACACTGGGAAATATTAGAAATCTATTTCCAAACTGGTGAATCTTCTATCCAAACATTTACGTGTAAAATTCGATAGAAATGAAATTCTCTCACGTCAGTTTGTGGATAAATTTGTTCGTGAAAACTGGAACGTTATGTGATAAAACAACCCGTTCACGTTCTTTTGCAGTGAAGACATTTGAAAACATTGCTGCTGTAACCCAGAATGTGTTCAAGAAATTTTCTCGCACTTCTCTGAGGAGAATTTTGCATAAAGACCTCGGTATAAAGAATCACAATGTTCAACTAGTGCCAGAAGTGAATTCTCGCATGGCCGAAGATGAGTCTTTTTCCAGAAAAATCATCTTTAGCGATGAAGCTTATTTTCACCTAGAAGGACCAGCTACCCTTACACAAGCAATCATGAACATATATAATGGCAACAGAATATATCGAGTGTTTTTTTAGAGTGATAGAACTTTCGATAAGGATACGTGAATTCTACCAGAATAGTTATTGGCTATTTGAGGATACCTCTTTTCCAAGTGACTACACAGCAGTCTCCACAGTCCACCCCTAGAGGTAGAAAGTGTGATAAGGATTACGCCATGTCATCGCGCGTGGCGAGAACCCCTCCGAAGAGATGAAACCACCAGCTTCCAGTTTGGGCCCCGACTCGAAAGCCAGAACCGTCTGACTGGTAGCAGCGAAGCACTATCCAACCCCTACTGGCTCAGCAGGTCAGTACCGGAGTTGGTTTGAGACGCAACTCACCCGCCGGAGGGAATTCTTATCCATCCACCCGAACGCAGTCCCATGAACTAAGATAAACTCAAGATTGACGACTACAATTGATCCTGGTACGAGCACCGTCTAGCGGCCTGTACGTCCTGACTCACCGAACCCACGTGAGGTCATTTGATTGATCTTGGCGTCAAGCACTAATGGCGGAGCCATTTCGTCGAGATGCACAAACCCTAAATTGTTACGCATTGATCCAGAGGCCAGGACAGGCCGGTCGAACCGTCAAGTCCCGCTAAACCCCGAGTAGTTTCATGAGAATATCCCGAGCATGGGGGTCTGCGAACAGATAAATGAAATACCCCCATAGTCCAGCATGCGGACTTTCAACCACTGCCCCCTCGAGTCCAACACCAATGGGGTGGCCAGGTGGTACAAGTAACACCTGTGGGCAAGACCACCCCCCGAGGTAACGCAGTATGCTACATAACGCACTCGGCCATTACGCAGAATCCGTAGATTTATACTGCGATAGGATAGAGTATGCCAGTTTTAAGGAAGAAGCCCTGTGCTGCGACAGACTCCCTTGTCACTGAGATAATCAACCGGCTCAGCCCTCCATTTTACCTGAGCGGCGAAAATAGGGCCCCATTCGGAAATCTTCCACCATACAGGTCCAGTGACTGGCGCGAAATGGCATTACGTTAGACACCAAGACTTAACCCTCCATTTCGCCGGGACGAAACTAGGCTCCTAGTCATGACAAGCGCCCCCATCACGTCAAGATCTAATGCCTGGGGGACGCTTTCGATAGGGATAACTGTGATTTGACAGAAGGTAACAGCCATGTTGTTTTTACATTTCTGTTCAGTAAGAATTGACAAATTATCATGAAAAGACTCACGCCGCAACAACGTTTACAAATTGTTGTGATTTATTTTCAAAATCAGCGTTCTATTCGCCAAACTTATAAAGCACTTCGTGAAATTTATAGACAAAGAACTTACGTACAGAAGAAAATATCGCTGCTGTAAGTCATAGTGTTAATGATGATCCAGATTTGTCTAGTTGGACACTGTTCATCCACATGGAAAATTTTGCATAAAAATCTTGGTCTACATCCATACAAGATCCAACTGGTTGAAGAACTAAAGCCACTTGATCATAATAAGCGTCGTTTGTTTGCTGATTGGGCCCTAGAACAGCTTGAAATTGATCCACTTTTTTATCGTAAAATTTTGTTTAGTGATGAAGCTCATTTCTGGTTGGACAGCTATGTAAACAAGCAAAATTGCCGTACATATATATGGACTGGAAATAATGCTCAAGAAGTTCTGCAGGTTCCATTGCATCCTGAAAAATGCGCTGTATGGTGTGCTTTACACGCTGGAGGCATCATCGTCCATATTTCTTTAAAAACGATGCTGGAGCTAATGTTACAGTGAATGGTGCTCGTTACAGATCGATGATCTTTGATTTTTTGTTTCAAAATTTGAATGATATCGACCCAGAAGTGTTTTGGTTCCAACAAGATGGTGCTACACCTCATGCTGCTACCGTTATAATTTATTTATTGAAAGAAAGATTTGGCGGTAACATTATTTCTAGAAATAGTCTAATTAATTGGCCTCCAAGATCATGCGACATAACTCCACTGGGTTATTTTCTTTGGGGTTATGTCAAGTCATTGATTTATGCTGATGAACCAGAAACAATGGACGCTTTGGAAGCCAACATAACTCTTGTTATTGATGAAATAAGGCCTGAATTACTAGAAAAAGTGGTGCAAATTGGTCTGGTCGAATGCGGTTCTTCAGAGCTAGTCGTGGTGGAATTATTTTCAAAACATAAATGTCATAAAATTATCTTTAAATAAAAAATTTGGCTTCAATCTTAATTTAAATGTGTTTTATTTCAATTTAAAGTTATATCACTCTAAAAAAACACCCGATACCTGTAAGGTAGATTATCATTCAGTTTAATCAAAAAATTTCCCAGTTACTCATAGACTAAGCATTTCAAGTGTCAGCACTTGTTTAACGCAATAATATAGGTAGTATACCGGATGGCCCACATAAAACACTCTAGCTGTTTCCGTAAGCATGAGGTTTTCCGGAAAACGCCAATACTGCAAATTCGTGGATATACGATCACCCCCCTAAGCAGGATGGCAACCCCCTCAAGAATCTTAAAAAACAATAGAGTTAGAGTGGCTGAAGATTTTGCAATTATATTCATAAACATGCAAAAAAAAAATTATTTGATGTTCGTGTCACACTCTTCAGCAGTTATGTCAACAGACATAACCCTAAATACTAAAGTGATTCAAATTCTAGAATTCTGAGAGAACAGCACAAGTAGAATGTCTGGGCTGGAATTTTAGGAAAAAGCATTTCGAGTCCTTTTTTCCCTTCTGACAATTTGAAGATCTACTCCAAGATCTCGTCCACCTACACATTGTGGAGATTCTAGAGAATGGTGGTCAGTTAGAAAACGTTTTTTTCATTTTATTTAGATGGTGCTCCACTACTTTATGCAGCTGCAGTACGTGAATTTCTGAATAGTCATGAAAAATATGAAAAAATTTCAAACGTGAATAACTGTTCAACCCATTTTGTTCAAAAACGTACTTAGCTGAGATATTTAGATCCTAAACCTTCCTTGAAACTTTCAAGGTTCTAACTCTTTTCGTTCGAAAGCCATTCTGATAGAACTACCTTTGATCTCGAATTTTTCGCCAACCTAGTCGTTGAAGACCATTTATGGTTCAAAATTCGAAAATTACAGACAAACTATTGCATCCTATTTTCTGAAAGAAGTTCGCAAAATCTGTCTGGAGTCGATAGAATCGATTCTATTCAGCATATGACGTGACCTACCAGCTACATGCGTTAAAAACTTGTACATTAATCAAGTGAAAATTTTTTTCAGAAATACTGACAAATTAAATCAAAATCCAAAAAAAAACGTAAATCATAAAATAAATGTCATTGAATGGAAAGTATAAAAATTTTAATGTAATCGATAAATCAAAATAGAAATACCAGATAATTGCTATGATCCATAGCCTTGACTATGGGAAGATCTATTCAAAATGACTTTTTCTATATGCAAATTGTTATAAATTTCAATTTAATATCGAAGAGAATCGATGTAATTATTTTATACTCGTTGAAAAACACCACAGTCCGAATAGCAATTTTAGTATCATTATTATATGTGAATGGGAAATTTAAAATTACATAATAAAGGGTACACAATGACAAAATAATATACAGGGTGACAAGAAAAACTTCAGACAGATTTTACTGTGTTCTGGAACAAAAGTATTTCAGCGCAGTCAAATAACTTTTATTCTGTTAGATTCTCTACACTTTCTTGTACTGATGTGTGAATTTTCAGTTTAATATTACTTTATTTTGCAGAGTCTTAGAATGTCAAACAAACGTAGTGCATTTTTGGAACTTTTTTTGAATTTGAATATCAAAACAGATTCAATCTGTTAGTCTTCTACAATTTTAATTTCAAAAAATTTATTCAAGAAACTTTTAAAATTAAATTAATATCTTATAAGCACTACTTATATTCAATAGGCGTATAAAATCGAAACTCATTATACAATATCAAATGGAATTAAGAAAAACCCAACGAATATAAATTGTCAATTAAAATTAATAAATAAATGTGTTTTTTTTGTTTCGTTCCAGGCGTGCGTACTGATTTCATCAGACAAGCGTACACAGCCCTGCTTGTAACAAAATGTTTTGTTTTCTGATCTTATATTTATGGAAACTAAATCTCAATCTCAAGGAATATTTGTTTGTTGAACATTTAACTAGGTACATCTAATATCCAAGGCACTCTATGTTCTATGCTCACATAAAATCACACAGAGTTTATAAGGCATTTTAATAATCTTAGTTAAAACATTCAACACTGCATAATAAATTTCTTTATTTAAAAACATAATATGATTAAATATAATAAAATATATAAAATAATATATTTTTGATGAGGTGTGTGAGCTTTGGTGTTAAAAATTTCTACAAATCGAGACAGTGTAACATACATCTGTGTAACAATTCCATACTCAAACAAACTCATTAAGGTTTTGTTGATCACAGGGGCAAATTGAAATTATTATACAGATATATTTTACACTGTCTCGATTTGTAGAGCTTTCTATTTTGTTTGTAACGTAAAAATATCTAGAATACATTTCTTCACTTGAATTAGCTCGCATGTATGTATATTTGCATACTCTAGATGACGTTAGTGTATGATTAATATCTTAGTGTCTCTGTGTATAGCGAATATAGTACTTTGACAGATTTGTAGTCACTGGCGTACACTGTACTGATGAAAACCAACCCGTCTGAAACGTGTACGTTGCCCCTGCGATCAGCAAAACCTTATCGAGTTTGTTAGAGTATAGAATTGTTATACAAATGTACGTTACACTGTCTCGATTTGTAGAAATTTCTATTACCATAGCGCGCACTCCTCATTAATGATATTTGGTACAGATCAGTCGAATTAATTCATTTGAATATGGAAAAATCCAATTGAAAGTCTTTCTAATTATCAGAGAAATTTTTCATCCTACTATCAACTAACAATTCTGCTCCATAAACCTTAATGTTGGTCACAATGAATCAAATAACGTACGAAATAACGGAAACAATGTTTCGGAAGGAGCAGATAGCGGGTCAAATATGCAAGAGCAAATAATTCAAGGTTTTAATATGCATGACACGAAGAAAAAGTTTGCCAACCTCATTAATTTATGAATTCTTATGTTATTACTGCAAACGCTTCATTTGTCTTGAAATAAATAGAGAGTAAACATTTAGTGGGGACAAAACAGTTTCATACCGGCATTATGAGAAACAAAATCCACTCTAAAAATACCCAACATAAATGTAAGAAATTCTTCGAAATAACCTCTCTTTAAAAACCTTTTTCAAAAAAATCTTCAAAAATATGTTTTTTTTTGCTGGCATGAAAGAAGTGAGACTCTCAAATCGTCTTTTTGAAAATATGTTACATATTTTTGAAGAGAGGTTGGAATTTCTTGAGTTTAAGTTGGGCATTTTTGAAATATAATTTGTTTTGCATAATGCTGGTATGAAAAAAAAATCCTGTCTCCACTAAATGTTTTTTGAGTAGATTCGATCAATATTCTATATTTTCTTTGGATTTTTTTATTTCCTTATATAGTTTTTGTTAATACATTTGTATTAATACGTTTCATGTCGAGAAGATGTAAGAAGGATTTTTCCGAGACATTGAAAAATATTTTATATTGATTATATATAAGGATATCATTTTGATAGTTTTTGTATACTATATGAATAAGTTCGATTCGAATAGGGCGATTCCTTATCAAAAAATGGGGTGGCTCTTTTATATAAACCTAATTTTTTGTACACGCAAATTAATAATACATACGAAACTTGTCGGTTTCTCGTTAGGGGGCTGTAATGTACAACATTTACAAATATGTCACGCATATAAATTCGCTCTACACAGCAAGACCAATGTATTTATCATACACTACCACCATCCAGTGTAAGCAAATATACATACAGGACATACTCTTGCGAGCCTATTCAAGCAAAGAACTGAATTCCCGATTTTTTCTAACGTAACAAACACAGAAAACTTTACTCAGGTTAAAGTCAAATCCTGTCACGCCTTGATGCTCATAATTAGCATACTTATATTCAAATATATTAATTCGGCTGATCCGTGCCGTATATCATAACTAGCGTGTATGAGCTTTGGTAAAAGAAAGTTGTACAAATCGACAGTGTAACATACATCTGTATAAAAATTTTAAACTCAAATAAGTCTGATAAGGTTATGGTAATCGCTGGGACATAAGAAGCATACATGCGCAAGTTCAGATACTTGTTGGTTTCGCGTAAGTGCCCCGTAATATGCAACAATTACAAATCTGCCATGCACCTATTTTCGCTCTGCACATCAACACCAACGTATTCAACATTCACAAGCGTCATTCAGTGCACGCAAATAAACATACATGGCATACTCTTGCGAGCCTATTCAAGCAAGATTTTTTCTAACGTTACGAACGCAGAAAACTTTCCTCAGGCTAAAGTCAATCTTGTCAGGCCTTGATGCTCATAATTAGCATACTTATATTCAAATATATTATTTCGGCTTATCTGCGCCGTATATCACCAATAAAGAGCTCTGGTAAAAAAAAAGTTTTACAAATCGAGACAGTTCAACATACGTATGTTGTTTTATATTTTTATTACTTGAAAGTTGAGCATATGACGCTTTTCGTTTCATTGTAACTTAAATAAAATAATCTATATTATTTTATTTAGTTAAAATGAATTTCCATCGAGTAAGGACATATTGGGTTGAAAATACATTGTAACTTCTTCAAATGCTTTTAAACAACTTGTTAAAAGTTGGTAGCATATAATGTTTAAATGGTTTCAATTTTGAGATAAAGGTAGAATAAAAGATTTCATTACTTTTGGAAAAACTACTGAGTTTATACGAAAATAGACCTAATAGAGGTAGGTGATCTAGATGAATCGGTCTGATCATTCAATAAATTCCCAGAATTTTTTAATCAGTTCATTTTAAAGCTTTCTAGCATGTTTTTCTTATGCAATATCTTGAAACGTTCATCAAAAGCATGTTTCTCTCTTATGAGAGGTTCTGCATACGTATAATCTGACTTATTGTTGTTGAAAGATCCCCTATGTTAATTAATTCTTGTATCGAAGGGATTTCCGATTTGTCCAATATAAGTTTTTGGGCAGGTACCACATGATAATTTTGATTTTTTCCTTTAGGTTTAAAGTTTCTTGGAATTTTTCTATATTTTCCTCAGATTATTTTATGCCTTTTTATACTGTACTATGTTTGTTGATCCTATATATCTGTTAAATATGAACACTGTTTCTAAGACATGTTATTTTATTTTTACATCATAAATGATCGAATTTTCCAGAAATTTGGTTATTTCGATAAAAAGAATGAGCCATTTGAAATTTGCAATTTTGATCGCGTATGAAAAAAAAACTAATGAATATTTTTTCAAAGTTGGGATTTTATTAGTAAAATTCAACTTTGAAATTTACAAATGGGAATTAATATAATTCAAATGACAGCCACGACTGGCCATTCAATACCCCACTGATCAACTCATTTTTTCGGTACATTGTCGATTGTTTGCGCCTCAATCTCATGAATGGCCATTTAGATTTCTTGTTTTAAGCCATTAATTGTTGCTGGATGATTAGCATAAAACTTATCCTTAACGGATCCCCACAAAAAAAAATAGTCTTCCGAGGTGAAAATGATTTTTTTATATTATTTTGATACTCCTAGATCTTCTGTGAAGATCTTCAGAAGCTTTTTCATCTTGTGCGAGTTAGGAGTTAAGTTGTGTATAAAATAGCAATTTTCCATTATCTGCGTTCCGAGAAGAAATTTAAATAGATGTATTTTTGAGGTGCAAAGTTTAAGAGACTCGAGCGAATGAAATCAGACAAAGAGGTGCTCTATTTTTATAGGTTTCCATATAAGATTAGCACTTGGCACGTAATCAACCTGTTATCCTTCCTCTTTCATAAGAAGAATTTTATCTAGGAAGAGGCAAACGTGACTCCAGTCACAAGAGTTCATTTTCAATCTGATCTGAAAGTATAATCGGATTCGAAAAATATACCTGTAATTACCGATATGAAAATGAGTTTTATGGACAGGATATCATATTGGCTATTAAAAAAGACTTCGTTTATGTTTATTACACTATATGGATCCATTTCTCGAATTGTCGATAACATATTAATGGCTACAATCTTTGGAATCGTCCTATATTGATTACATTAGGCAACTGTTTCCCATTTGTGAACCTTTCTAAGAATAAAAACATATAACTGCATTTTTAAAGAGAGGAATATAAACTACTATAAAGGATGTTAGTGTTAAACTAACCATTCAGAAACGATAAATGCCTTAAAACACGAGGTTCATGAGATTGAGCCCCAAACAATGGAAAATGTACTGAAAAATTGATATTATCGGTCGGGTACTGTAGCCAGTCTGTGCGATTATTTGAATGATATTTTTCTCCATTCGTAAATGTCAAGGTTCAACCTTTCTAATAAACTCAGAGTTTTAAAGAAATATTCGTTAGTTTTCTATTTATAGCCGATCCAAAATGCAAATTTTAAATGGTCCACCTCTCAATTCTGTTATACCTAGCTACACATTTTGATTACGAGAAGCGTTAAACGTATTCTAGGTATAGACATGAAAGAAAACTCAAAAAATTTTGGAAAAGGAACTTCAATACATTTGTTAAATCGAGAAATAAGCTTCTTTGAACCTTGTAAAAAATATCCTTACGGCTTCTTCTCAAAATAGGTATTAATTGCTAGCTTCAGTTTTTCATAATCGGAAAATTGCTTTCCACGAAGATATTTTTCCACATTTGGGAAACAACCACGCTGTGATTTTTTCTTCAATTGCTTCTCTTAAATTACACAAAGTGAATGCTGTGATGCTTTCACTCTCTGTTGTGTATTCTATCAATAAAATATCATATATTCTTGAAATAAAATAAGTATTTTATCAATAAGTGAACTGAATCATCAGAAGACAATTAGATACCCATATTTGATGAGTAAGATTCTTTTTCGTTTCAGTCTCTTGAATAAAATTGCCTAGCATACTTTCGTCTGAGGTAGAATTGAATTCATGTACATTTTTCATTAGCGGAATAATAAACTCAATATATCATTGACGGAAAATGCGTTTTGGGAAATTCCTGTTGTGGAAAATGACAAGAAATGTTTGCGAACAACTTAAATTGCTCTTGAACTTTGATTTACACCATCGAGATATTGTTGAATTTATAAAACTTCAAGTCATTATTTGAAAACAGAAAGCAGAAAATTAACATCCTTACTGCTTATGTTGAAAACTGTTGTTTTCATTGTGCGTTCTTCTTGAATTGAAGTAGAACCGGAATTTATACAAAGTTGTACAATAGTGCGTTGCGCTTCCAAAGCTACCGAACCAGACATCTTAGAAATTTTGTTCTAAAGCAGGACCCTTGTAATTTCATTTCTGCTTCTCACAAAATTATGTTCTTATATACAAAACATAAGTTTCAGTTGAAATATTCCGCATTTCTGTAGGTAACCTTTCTTTGAGGGCTGCGATGCTTGTCGGCTATGTTGCCTAAACTTTGTACTTGAAATAACCCCACAGAAAAAATCCAATGGCATAAAGTCTGGCGGTCTAGCTGGCCACTCCATTTATTGGGGAAGATTGCGTTTAAATAAGTTCTGACCATTCAAGCATAATGGGGTGGGGCATCATCCTGCTGAAACCAGACATTTTCATTCGGTAGGATTGCATTAGGAAATAAGTTAACTAACGCAGGAGAAACTTCGTCTCTAATGAAACTCAAAGAAAAAAGGATTGTACCAATAGCTTTTTCATTTTATTATTGTACAGTTTATTCATCATTATTTCGCAGAAAGGCATTCTGCGATCTGGATCTTGTTCTGTTAGCTCCTGCACAAAAGTCATTTTATATGGATGAAGTCTTTCTTTGTGGAGACACCTTATGACAGTTGTATCCAATTTTACAGTGTATTCAACAAATTGCCATTTTCTTTTTAATGGTTTGCCATGTCCAAGTTCTCTGAATTGTGCATGAATTTTAGGCACAGTATCTTGTGAACTATTAGGATACCTCTGATTAAATAAGTTTGCCACTTCTACTTGACTTCAGCAATTATCCCCGTAACCAATCAACATTAAAATCTCAATTCGGTGAGTCTCAGTTAAATATTTCATTCTACAAGAAATACGTTTTCAGTCAGGAACCTACAATTTCAATGTAAATCTCTGCACCGCAACATCTGACTGATAACAATCCACATTATTTGCAGATTTTCTTTATTTATCGGCATATGTAGATAATTTCTTAGGTATTCATGATAAAAAAGGTTAATGAAACCAGGATCCATGAGCGTATCGAGAATCAATTTTAGAAATTTTCCCCACTTAATTCATTGTTAGTTCAGGAATTTTAAAAGTCTGTATTTAGTTTATTTGAAAAATACCATAATTTAAAACGTGATAAATTATCAACCCCGTTATTTCACCCGGTATTATTGATAAAAGTCCAAGCATTAGTTGAAATCGGGTTGTTTAGGAGCTTTAAAAATATTAAAATATACAGGGTGTTCCATTTAAAATAAAGAGGACGGACTGTGCTGGACTTGCGCGAATCATATTTGAATTTATGCTTAACAAGCGCAGCATTGAATTTGAAGGTTGACATGCCCTAGTGCTTTTTATAATTTTCTAACATAAGGGCACAAATAATTTTATTCCATAAGTTATTTTCACACTGTATGAACAAGCGCGAAAAGCTCCAAACTTCACGTCAGTGCTTTTCGCCATTTTTTAATAAGTAATAGTACTTGGTGAAATAGAAAGGGTTAGTACAGAAAAACAGTGTAAAAACGATTATTTCAATAAAATCTTGTATCCATTGAAGCTATTATCTATGTTATTTGCATTTAAAACCATTTCATTCCTAACAGTAATAATTAATCATTGATAGATATCTACTATTCTGCTCAACAAGGTCATGTATCTATTAAGTTTCAGTTTGTACAATTCATTTTACGATAATTGCTCACCTGTCTGCCTACCTAATTTTCATATTAACCACTCGAATAATTTTATTTATCCACAATTAGCTCATAATCGAACTTTAATCTATACTTATGAAACATATAAAGTACCACTTCATCCACTGGTGGAATAATGAAACTACTTTATTAAAAGGTTTATCAGAGACAGTATTTTAATTTCCACAAAAATGTTTATAAAATATCCTCATTAATGATAATAATAAAACAATTGTTTCACCACGTTGTGGCTTCTTCAGGTATTTACATTCTACTGGCTGATGCTGTCCAGTGTAACAGAGTTTAAATACAGTGTTAAGTACTTCACAAAGTCATGGAAGAACAAGTCATAGAAACTTAAGGTGTTTATTGGAGTTTGACGCTAAAAAATGCCATAAGGGAAAGATATTCAGTAATGGAGACTTGTCAACATCGTTTGTTCATTCAAAAGGATTTTACGACATTATACCTGTTGATTGCAAGAAATTCTAAAAGTGTAATCTAGAACTTGTGCTTTCGACGTGGATAATTTCATAGTTATTGTTGAAATTATGCCTGAATTCTTTAAGATGATTAGCATATGCGGAATTTACGGAATACGATATGTAACTTCTTTGGTGTTCTTGGATTCTTTTCTTGAATGATCTACCTGTCTGGCCTATATATACTAAAAGGGTCAAGTCAACTTGTAGATTCCAGATTTATTTTCTTTATTTGTTCGATCCATATTGTTTTTTATGTATATATTAAGGTTATTAATGGTTTTAAAAGCAGCGTTTTAATTAAAACTATTTTTGAAATATTCAGCAATATTTTCAGATAATCCATTAATATAAGATAAGAAAAAGTATTTCTGTGTATTATACTCTTTTATGACTGGGTACACGAGATTTAATGTAATGTTATTTTGTTTATCGGATACCATTTTGTCTATAAGAAAGGGGTTGTAACCGTTTTTTGAAGCTATCTGTTCAATAATATTTAATTATTTCAAAAAGTTATCTAAATGTAAGGGGACATTCAATAGTCTAAGAATAAAACTATTATATGCTGACATCTTTTGGGTGGTGGAGTGATTTGAAGTTTTATGTATTGTAATATCTGTATGTGTGGGTGAAATCGAATAAAAAGTTTCATTTTTCATTGGACAATTCTCTTTTCCATATCATTTCAGAAATTTCATGGTTCTCGTAAAAATTTCAACTAAGAAAGCTATTTGAGCAGTAATGATCAAGTGTTTTTTCTGCTCGCCAGTGTATAAAACAACACAGCAACCATCCAACACCTCCCGATATTTTTCTATTTTCTATTTCTATTTTCAATAATTTTTCAGTAGGTTACAATCGTTATCAATGCAAAATGTCTCATCATTTTTGTATGAAAAAATTCTGCGAATCTGACTCTAATTGAGTGTGATTGCGGATAAAATCTTGTATTGCATGCGTGTTTAAGATTCTAAGATTTTAATTCACTTAAGGAAATAAATCGCTCGAACTTCGCTCTCGCGTTTAAACATTCTTGCGTGAATAAAATGCTATCTAAAACACTTATACAATAAATAACTATTATAACAATAATATTAATTTTTTCGTCAGAAATTAACTTTTGGATAAGTGGAATGCTTCACTCAAATCAAATATTCTTAATTGTGATCTTTGTCGTTTATTTCTTTCATCGCCTCATTTCCTTATATGAATTCACATCATGAATATTCAGTGTATTCAAAATATCTCAGTGACGTCAAGTAAATAAGGAATTAATTCATATTGACGTCTGAATGTGAGCAGTTTTCGAGTTTTGAGTTGAAAATTGTTACACAGTCTTTCGTGGTCGAATTATTTTCTGTCCATGGGTGATGGAAAGAAATAACTTCGAGACATGAGGGTAGACTTCAATACCCGATAGAAAGATCAAAATCCTGATTTGCAAAAATCCGCGAATAAGGTTCACTAGAAATTAGATTTTTCGTCGATATGTTTATGAAATAAAGATATTGGGTTGTTCGGAAAGTAATTTCTTTTTTTTTGGAAAATGAAAGACAATTTTCGTATTATGAATGAAGATTTTATTAAATTATATATTGGCCATTCTGGTCCAACACCTTTTGCCATCTTTCTGGTAGTATCATGATTCCATGATCATAAAACTTTTGGTCTCTGCTGGCAAAAACTGATCCAGGTAACTTCTTCATTTGAAGTAAAGATTTTACCGTCCAAAAAATTTTGCTATGATCGGAACAAATAATAATTCGAAGGTGGCAGATCTGGAGAATATGATGGGTGTAGCAGTGTATCCCATTCAAGCTAAAAAGCCTTTGGCGAGTGACCAAACTTGTATGAGGTCTCGCATTATCTTGGTGGAACACTACATCTTTTCTATTGATTAATTCTGGCCTTTTCTGTTGAAGTGCATCACTTAGTTTGTCCAGGTGATGACAATGGACTTCCGAATTTATTGTTGTGTTATCCGGTAAAAGCTAAAAAAAAACGAATCCCTTTAAAATTTCACCAAACAGACAGCATCACCTTTGTTGCCCCATGATCTCTTGCGTTTGACATTATTATATACAACCCATTTTTCGTCCCACGTAATGGTTCGCTTCAAAAAAGGATAATTTCTGTGACGTTTGAGAAGCGAATCAAAGACGTCAACGCAACGACACAAATTTCTCTCCGTGAGAACAAGAGGGATCCTTATATCGAGCTTCGAGGTTAAACCCAGGTCTTTCAAGTGGTCATAAACAGTTGAATTGCATAAATTCTACCTCTCACCGATCTCGCGTGTTGTTATTCGCCGATTTGTATCAACTAATGCCTTTATCGTATCTTTATCAGCTTCAACCGGCCTACCAGAACGTGGTTCATCTTCAACATAAAAATTGCCGGATCCAAATTTCGCAAACCAGTTCTGGTGCTGGCGTACTGTCAACACATCTTTTCCATACACATCGGATAATTTCTTTCTGGCTTGAACAGCACCTTTTCTATCCGAAAAAAGTAAAATATGACGAAAATGCTGCTTATTGCTCTCCATATTTAAAAGAGCACCAACCAAAAACTACTGCGTAGAATTAATTGAAATTTTTCACACACAAGCCTTGCTATATCAGTTCTCGAAACATATAATGATTATGTGGTTTGAGTGTGAAGTTGTGATCGGAAAAATACAATTAAATTCTCTGTCAGGAAAAAACGAAATAACTTTCCGAACAACCTTATATAAAAAGGAATGTAATAGTTTGAGTTAATACTTTATTATCGAATATTTTTGCACCAGAGATTTACCACAAATATTCTTCTCTGGTGTGATCTTGGAAAGTACTTTCGAAGGCTGAAATGTCGAGCTAGTTTTCCTGTGTTTGTGAAATCACTGAGGACTATTCTAGTCTTTGTTATTCACAAACGATCAAAAGAAGAGAATTCAATTTGACCTGAAATTTTCCAATTGTATATTATCGTTTGACACAACTTTCATACAAAGAAAAATACGAAGATTTGGTAGAAATGCCTCTGGACAAATGGGTAATACGTCACGATGCAATAATTAATATCAATTATGAGAAATCAGGTTGAGAACAGCATTTGGGAGAAAGTTCAAGTTAAAATTTTCAATTCTTACAATGCGAAAGAGAGAAAATGATAATTGCAATCTAATCTGACAGAAATAAAGAATTCTCGAATACTTAATAGTTATTCTCTCTGGATGCAGGTCAAGAGAGTATGAACTAGTTTTATGGAAGAATTATAGAAACGCCAAGTTAGCGTTAGGAGTTTCAATACGCTCCTTTATAATGAGTTTAATGAATTTCACTTATTTGTAACACTGAGCGCCTCTACAAATTTCATTCCAAAACATCTCTTGAAACTTTTTAAAATCTGAAATACGCTGTTTATTTTTATAGACTTATAGATTTATTATATTTGTATCGAGTGTTTATTTTAGAATGATAGAACTTTCGATAGGGATAACTGTAATTTGACAGAAGGAAAAAGCCAAGTTTTTTTTGACATTTTTGTTCAGTAAGCATAGACAAATTATCATGGAAACAACGTTTACAAAATGTTGAAATTTATTTTCAAAATCAGTGTTCTACTCGCCAAACTTATAGAGCAGTTCGTGAAATTTATGGTTTACATAATCATCCAACAGGGCAGCTTATTCGTAGAACTATCCATAGATTTCGGACAACATTTTCTCAACTCCATGCAACAACAACAAGACAAAGAACTGTACGTACAGAAGAAAATGTCGCGGTTGTAAGTTATAGTGTTAATGATGATCCAGATTTGTCTATTTGTCGACGTTCACAACAAGTTGGACTCTGTGCATCCATCACATGGAATATTTTGCATAAAGATCTTGGTCCACACCCATACAAGATCCAACTGGTTCAAGAACTAAAGCCACTTGACAATAATAAGCGTCGTTTGTTTGCTGATTAGGCCCTAGAACAGCTTGAAGTTGATCCACTTTTTCATCGTAAAATTGTTTTTAGTGATGAAGCTCATTTCTGGGTGAACGACTATGTAAACAAGAAAAATTGCCGTATATGGAGTGAAAACAATCCTCAAGAAGTTCTGCAGGTTCCAATGAATCTTGAAAAATGCACTGTATGGTGTGTTTTATACGCTGGAGGCATCATCGGTCCATATTTCTTTAAAAACGATGCTGGAACTAATGTTACAGTGAATTGTGCTCGTTACAGATCGATAGTCAATGATTATTTGTTTCAAAATTTGAATGGTATCGACCCATAAGTGTTTTGGTTCCAACAATATGGTGCTACATCTTATGTTGCTACCGTAACAATTGATTTATTGAAAGAAAGATTTGGTGATAACATTATTTCGAGAAACGGCCTCCAAGATCATGCGACATAACTCCACTGGATTATTTTTTTATGTCAAGTCATTGGTTTATGCTGATAAACCAGAAATAATAGATGCTTTGGAAGCCAACATATTTCGTGTTATTGATGAAATAAGACCTGAATTACTCGAAAAAGTGGTCCAAAATTGGTCTGGTCGAATGCGGTTCCTCAGAGCTAGTCGTGGTGGATAGATGCCGAAATTATTTAATTTAAATATGTTTCATTTCAATTAAAGTCCTAAAATCACTATAAAAAAAACACCCGATATAATTCTGATAGATATCTTCTAAACACATACTTTATTTCGTAGATTAACCTTCCATAAAATTGTTCTATTTTTAAAAACTAGGAAATGAAGTATCTGATCTAGTTTTTCGAATGTGACAATAAGAAGCCTTTAGTTTGTTGAATTTCCACTTAAAAATATGAGATTGAAGGTCAGTCATTCAAAGTGAAGGGATTATATGGAATACTAATTCTGCATAATTAATTAGAACAATCTCAATCAACTTTTCTATACTTCACGATTTTATTTATTTATAAGAATTTGAAAACGAATAAATCAATACTTCATCAGCTCAACTTTAATACATAAGTCGGTAATTTTCGATTATGAAATCAACGAATTCTTTTCAATATTTTCTCCACGAATATAAACGGAGAAATCAAATTAAAATAATCTCACATAAGGGGAAAGGACAACCATAGATAACTGGTAATCAATTGATTCATTAATGTTGATTACAATTTTTTTGGTTTGCTTCTTATACATTTTTTAAAATAAATACTTGTCTGGAGAACGCACACGAGCGTTTTGTAAATTGTGAATATTTTATCGAATTTTGTTTTGAAACTTTAAAAGCAGAAGTAGGAATAAAATTCATTTTACTATTAGAGTTGAACTATACTTCGATAAATTGTCACAGATTTACAATCTTTACACTTGAAAATTATATCGGGTGTTATTTTTAGAATGATAGAACTTTAAATTGAAATAAACACAATTAAATTAAGATTCAAGCCAAATTTTTTCTATTTGAAAGATAATTTTATGACATTTATGTTTTAAAAATAATTTCCGACCAGACCAATTTTGGACCACTACTTCGAGTATTTCAGGCCTTATTTCATCAATAAAACGAGTTATGATGGCTTCCAAAGCGTCTATTGTTTCTAATTTATCAGCATAAACCAATGACTTGACATAACCCCAAAGAAAATAATCCAGTGGAGTTATATCGCATGATCTTGGAGGCCAATTAATTGGACCATTTCTCAAAATAATGTTATCGCCAAATCTTTCTTTCAATAAATCAATTGTTACGGTAGCAGCATGAGGTGTAGCACCATCTTGTTGGAACCAAAACACTTCTGGGTCGATACCATTCAAATTTTGAAACTAATAATCATTGATCATCGATCTGTAACGAGCACCATTCACTGTAACATTAGCTCCAGCATCGTTTTTAAAGAAATATGGACCGATAATGCCTCTAGCGTGTAAAACACACCATACAGTGTATTTTTCAGGATTCATTGGAACCTGCAGAACTTCTCTAGGATTGTTTTCACTCCATATACAGCAATTTTGCTTGTTTACATAGCCGGTCAACCAGAAATGAGCTTCATCACTAAACACAATTTTACGATAAGAAAATGGATCAACTTCAAGCAGTTCTAGGGCCCAATCAGCAAACAAACGACGCTCATTATGGTCAAGTGGCTTTAGTTCTTGAACCAGTTGGATCTTGTATGGGTGTAGACCAAGAACTTTACGCAAAATTTTCCATGTGGTGGATGCAAAGAGTCCAACTTGTTGTGAACGTCGACGAATAGAAAAATCTGGATCGTCATTATGATTACATTATGACTTACAGCAGCGATATTTTTTTTTGTACGTACAATTCTTTGTCTTGTTGTTGTTGTTGCATCGAGTAGAGAAAATGTTGTCCGAAATCTATCGATAGTTCGACGAATAAGCTGCTCTGATGGACGATTATGTAAACCATAAATTTTAGGAAGTGCTTTATAAGTTTGGCTAGTAGAACACTGATTTTGAAAATAAATTTCAACAATTTGTAAACGTTGTTGCGGCGCGAGTCTTTCCATGATATTTGTCAATGCTTACTGAACAGAAATGTCAAAACAACATGGCTTCTACCTTCTGTAAAATCACAGTTATCCATATCGAAAGTTCTATCACTCTAAAAAAAACACCCTATTGCTGTGGAAAAATGTCAAGTTTCAAAAGTCAAAATTTTCGATTTTTATAAATTTCCCAAAGATATGAAAATATTGCAATTTAAATTGTATCTTAGTGATGAATAAAGAAACATCCTATTCCACTTTTGTCTGTCATTAAGCGTTTTTTATCCTTGAATTTCAATAAAACAAATTGTATGTGAGATGTCAACGAAATTTTTTCTTTTTTTTTAGTCTAAAAACTGACGATTGACTTATTCCTCCGTTGCTGCCACTTGACGTGAACTCACTTCAGGATTTTCATCCACTTGAACCAAAATTTCATCATCCTCATTAGGTGTCATTTGTTTCGGACGATCACCCAAACTTTTACTCAGAAATGACCTAGTTTCACCCAAACGATCAAATAAATTTGCAAAAGTTTTATGATTTGGTCGCTTCCTGTCTGGATATAAAAACTCATACGAGGGGCGTTCAATGTATTCTCGGTGTAGGCATGAAAGACAATTCGGGAAATTTTGGAAAAATTCTATTTTTCGATGTAGTCCCCTAGAACTTGAATGGTTTTGTTAGATCGAGATATAAGCTTCCTCAAACCTTGTGAAAAATATTTTTCTGGCTTCTCCTCAAAATAGGTATTAATTGCTACCTTTAGTTCTTCATTATCGGAAAATCGTTTTCCACGAAAATATTTTTTCTCACTTGGAAATCGGCAGTAGTCACTAGGGGCCAAGTCTGGACTGTACGGAGAATGAGTAAGCAACATTCATGCGGGCCTCTTGAACCGGCGCGTTGTCGTGAAGAAGCAACACCCTCGCAGTGAGTTTTCCTCGCCTTTTTCTTTGAATTGCTTCTCTTAAATTACACAAAGTGGTGGCGTATGAGGCTGCTGTGATGATTCTGTTCTTCTACGTTTATTTCATCAATAAAATACCTTTAAAATCCCAAAAGACCATAGCCATTATTTTTCCTGTGGATGCCCGAGCGAGAGTCATCTTCAATGCTTTCCCTGCCTCTTCTGAGTCCACTTTTGAACGGTAGATAATGACGGAGCACTGTCTTGATAAACAACAATAATCTTTTCATGTATGATTTTCCGATTCTTTTCCTGCTTATTGAGGATCACTATATATTATTTTCAATTGAAAAAGGTTTGAAAAGTGCTACCATAAACTATAATCTCTCACCACAAGTAATTAACAAATGACATTTACCAGCAACTTTTTATGACAGTCCAAAGCATGCTTTTCATAAATGAAATAATATTTGAAATCCCCTTCTGAGACAATGAACTCTTCAATTGCGTTTTTCTCGAAAACGGCTGAAATTATCGTTTTTGAACAAAAATACCAAGATTACGTAAAAATGATTTTTACGTCGTTTTTTTCTAATCAAGATCGCTATAAGGTTTCCTCAAAACAAGTTACCACTTATCTTGATCATCAGAATTGATTCACGTGGCGCTCCCTACAACAAAGGGTGAAGTAATATATTAAATACCAAAGTTGTGTCGATTTTAATAACAACTGAGAAATAAGCAGTGAAAATATTAGCAAAAATCGAAAAAAAAATTCAAATTTAACGCTCTGCATCTTTTTCCACAGCAATATTTGACAGAGGCTTATTTGGTCTAATGGTCATATTTTGTTCCGAATAAACTGTAATCAGTAATTTGGCCAATGTCCCAATAGTTATGATTCCCCTGTATATTTGGTATATTTGAAACAGTCTGTACATGGAAAATAACTCCAAACAATCCATTTAACACCCTAAAGGAATTAACATAAATATTTTCCCATTTGAATTTTCTGTATATACAAATGGAAATAAATTAATTTGATTCAATATCTTCTATAGATAACTGGGGGGTCATTTGAAAATTCAAGGATCATCAGGTATCTTATAAATATTTACATCACAGATTTAATATTCGGAAGAAATGACTACAAATATTCGAACCTTCTTGTCTTTGTCATAGCTTATCCAACCTTAAACGAATGTACTACAAGAAAAACTGATTGCGATGAGATAATTATGTGAAAATATTTACAGATAATCAACGTATTTCAATGGTTTTCTGTGAAAAATAAACCAATTCAGAGAAGAGCTGAAGAACAAAAACTTCATAAAAGAACTACACTGGCGCTGAAAGTATAAATTGAATATTATTTCGAAAGTTTTTTTCAATATATCAATGTATCGGGTGTTTAGAGTGTTAGAACTTTAAATTGAAATAAAACACATTTAAATTAATATTGAAGCAAAAATTTTTTTTATTTAAAAGATAATTTTATGATATTTATGATTTGAAAATAATTTCCGGCGTATGTCCACCACGACTACCTCTGAGAAACCGCACTCGACCAGACCAATTTTGGACCACTTTTTCGAGTAATCCAGGCCTTATTTCATCCATAACAGTTATGTTGGCTTCCAAAGCGTCTATTGTTAATGGTTTATCAGCATAAACTAATTACTTGACATAACCCCAAAGAGAATAATCGATTGGAGTTATGTCCCATGATCTTGGAGGCCGATTAATTGGACCATTTCTCGAAATAATGTTATGACCAAATCTTTTTTTCATTAAATCAATTTTGCATGACTTGCATCTTGTTAGAACCAAAACACTTCTGGGTCGATACCATTCAAATTTTGAAACAAATAATCATTGATCACCGATCTGTAACGAGCACCATTCACTGTAACATTAGCTCCAGCATCGTTTTTATAGAAATATGGACCGATGATGCCTCGAGCGTGTAAAGCATACCATACAGTGCATTTTTCAGGATGCAATGGAACCTGCAGTACTTCTTGAGGATTGTTTTTACTCCATATACAGCAATTTTGCTTGTTTACATAGCCGTTCAACCAGAAATGAGCTTCATCACTAAACACAATTTAACGATAAAAAAGTGGATCAATTTCAAGCTGTTCTAGGGCCTAATCAGCAAACAAAGGACGCTTATTATGGTCAAGTGGCTTTAGTTCTTGAACCAGTTGAATCTTGTATTGGTGTAGACCAAGATCTTCACGCAAAATTTTCCATGTGGTGGATGCACAGAGTCTAACTTGTTGTGAACGTCGACGAATATATAGACAAATCTGGACACTATGACTTACAGCAGCGATATTTTCTTCTGTACATATAGTTCTTTGTCTTGTTGTTGTTGCATCGAGTAGAGAAAATGTTGTCCGAAATCTATCGATAGTTCGACGAATAAACTGTTCTGATGGACGATTATGTAAACCATAAATTTCACGAAGTGCTCTATTAGTTTGGCGAATAGAACACTGATTTTGAAAATAAATTTCAACAATTTGTAAACCTTGTTGCGGCGTAAGTCTTTGCAAGATAATTTGTCAATACTTATTGAACAGAAATGTCAAAACAACATGACTTCTACTTTTTGTCAAATCACAGTTATCCCTATCGAAAGTTCTATCACTCTAAAAAAAAACACCCATTATTACAGCCGAACGATAAGGTAGCATAACAAAGTGCGAAGCACCCAAGTATGCTGCAGACATTAGGCTGGAATGATTTTCCCCAAGGTTTTTATACTATTTTACTCACAATCTTTCACTAAGCAAAGCAATGTGAAAAGTTAATTGATTCAACCATAGATTGGATCTTTTCTTATTTGACAGTTTTGAATAAAAAAAATTCCTAACAGCTCTGAAATTACGGTTTATCACATAAATCATTTCACTGATTTGGAACACAAAACATGTCGACGCTAATTCATACATCCTCTTGAAAATAATTGCACTTTGATTTTAATTGTTCCAACAGATTGACGTAAAAGGAAACCAATTTTTTTAATTGAAATTTTAATGAATGACCTTATGATCTGTAAAATAATTTATAAAAACAGTCTGATACTTGATTTCATGAGGTTTAGCGCGCTAATGCACTAATATCTATGGTTATCATATTATCGTCCGTTTCTTGGAATTTTTCCATTGCTGGAAAAAGTTGAGAACGGAAAAAACTTGATCTCGTAGAAGCGTACCTGCAAGTGTGTCGATCAGGCCTCAGAAAAAATAGATATTCACATAAAATAAAAACTTCTTTTTCTACTAATTGATTGACATTTTCAACGAAATTCCAATAAATTGCATCATTACCTCTTCATGCTTACTTTTCTTTATGCTTTTTAATATTCACAATTTTTGCTCGTTTTCAGTGCTTCTGAAACAAAAATTTATAACCGCCATATTGCCGAACACAATTTTATCCATTCTTAAGTTAATCTTATCATTCTTATAATTTACTCTAAAAATTTGGACACTCTAATTTATTTCTTCCCAGAATTGTCATGCTTACAAACTGACAGATTTAAAATTGACCAATATCACTTTTGAAACACATGGTGTTAAAGTTGGAAATTATAACTCGTTCTTTTGAAATAATTCCAAAAATACTGAAGATATTATTATTATTATTATTATTATTATTATTATTATTATTATTATTATTATCCTGATACTCCTAGATCTTTTGTGAAGATCCCTCAGAAGCTTCAGCTTGTGCGAGTTAGGAGTTCAGTTGTGTTCTGTGTAGGCTTTGTTACTGCGATCTTGCGCCACTTTAGGTCACAGCACTGTTAATTTTTGACCCAACAGTGAAATGGTGGCAGACACCCGTCCAACTAGAAAATATTGCTATGTGACACAAAACTGCAACACTGCTAGTTGAAAGTTAACTCTTAATGTTGTTTGCATATATTACAATTTAGAGTTTACACCATGTGACATGCCAATTTTGATTGCAAATCTACAGGGTGACATCTTTTCTGGAACACTGTTCCCTGTTTTACTCCAGAACTTTTTTCTGGTGAGCCACTGTTAGCTTGAAAAATTTTAGAAGGAAGCTACGTTGTTAAATTAAACTTTGTGGTCTTCTGTAGTTTTTTCTTATCTGATACCGATTTCGAGAAAATAATTTTGAATTATCCTCTCGAAATCCCCAGAATAATCCGATAGTCCTAAAAATCCAGTTAGCTGCGGTGGATTAATTTCTAACTGAATTTTCATGACAATTTGGATTTTTCTGATGATTTCGAGAGAACCGTTCAAACTTTTTTCTCGAAAAAGGGTGTTTTTTTACAGTGATAGAACTTTCGATAGGGATAACTGTGATTTGACAGAAGGTAGAGAACAACGTTTACAAAATGTTGAAATTTATTTTCAAAATCAGTGTTCTATTCGTCAAACTTTTAGAGCACTTCGTGAAATTTATGGTTTACATAATCGTCCATCAGAGCAACTTATTCGCCGAACTATCGATAGATTTCGGACAACATGTTCTCTACTCGATGTAACAACAACAACAATACAAAGAACTATACGTACAAAAGAAAATATCGCTGCTGAAAGTCATAGTGTTAATGATGATCCAGATTTATCTATTCGTCGATGTTCACAACAAGTTGTGCAACCAACACATGGAAAATTTTGCGCAAAAGTCTACACCCATACAAGATCCAACTGGTTCCTGAACTAAAGCTACTTGACCATAATAAGCATCGTTTGTTTGCTAATTGGGCCCTAGAACATCTTGAAGTTGATCCACTTTTTCATCGTAAAATTTTGTTTAGTGATGAAGCTCATTTCTGGTTGAACGGCCATGTAAACAAGCAAAATTGCCGTATATGGAGTGAGAACAATCTTCAAGAAGTTCTGCAGGTTCCATTGCATCCTGACCAATGCATCGTATGGTGTGCTTTACACGCTGGAGGCATCATCGTCCATATTTCTTTAAAAACGATGCTGGAGCTAATGTTACAGTGAATGGTGCTCGTTACAGATCGATGATCAATGATTATTTGTTTCAAAATTTGAATGGCATCGACCCAGAAGTGTTTTGGTTTCAACAAGATGGTGCTACACCTCATGCTGCTACCGTAACAATTGATTTATGGAAAGAAAGATTTGGCGAAAAATTATTTCGAGAAATGATCCAATTAATTGGCCTACAAGATCATGCGACATAACTCCACTGGATTATTTTCTTTGGAGTTATGTCAAGTCATTAGTTTATGCTGATAAACCAGAAATGATAAACGCATTGGAAGCCATAACTCGTTTTATTGATGAAATAAGGCCTGAATTACTCGAAAAAGTGGTCCAAAATTTGTCTGGTCGAATGCGGTTCCTCAGAGCTAGTAATGGTGGACATATGCCGGAAATTATTTTCAAAACATAAATGTCATAAAATTATCTTTCAAATAAAAAAAAATTGGCTTGAATCTTAATTTAAATGTGTTTTATTCCAATTTAAAGTTTTATCACTCTAAAAAAACACCCGATACAAAAGACCATTAAGTTTAGTATAAAAACAAAGCTTCTTTTTACAATTTTTTAAACTAACAGGGGTCATCAAAAAAAAGTAAAACAGGGGATAGTGTTACAGAAAAAATAGAACCCTGTGGATTTGCAATCGAAATTGGCATGTCACATAATGTAAACTATAAATTGTAATATCTGTGCCAAATTTCAGTTAAATATCTTGTGAAACACAGATACTATGAAAAAAAACTGGAAGTCCCATTTTAATGGGAATTTTTTTCTTAAAATTATGCAAGGAATCTCTTCTCTTCGTTTGTAACTTCAATTTAGGAACAGCCAGTATATGTAAAATTTCAATATGAGGAATTACTTTTGTTATTGGAGAAACTTTTCAAATGTTCACAAATTCTATTTCGGAAAGTTCTTCCAGTATGTCCAATGTAAACTTTTGAGCAATCACCGCAGTTTAACTTATAAACACCGGATTTATCATCTTTATGTTTTATGTCTTTATTATTTTTAATGAATTTACTAAGGTTTGAATAAGTTTTGAAATAAATTTTTAAACCATATTTATTTTTGAGGTATGTATCAAGTTTCTCAGTAATATCTTGGGATATACTATAATATACCTATAGTATTATTTTTATTCATTACAATTTGTCTATCAACGTAGAGTCGTAGTCAACTTTTGGATAAAAAGGCAGATTTTTAATAATTTACTATATGATATCCTTGCGTTTTCCCTTGATGATTTTGTCTGTGAAATTAATAAATTAACTACAAAAGGTAATTACCAACATAATCTCCCATAATTTTCTATTGAAACCCGTTCTGAAATGCTCTTGAAAATTCACTTAATAATTAAGTTTTATTTAGCCGATTAAAAATGAAGTGTGTGAAATATCTTAATTCCGACTTACCTTTTGAACGCCATTAGTTTTGATGTCCCTATCACCCATTTCAAAGGAAGAAAATAAACGTCACTGGATAATTTCACCGAACACAACCGGAAAACTTCTCGTACACATAACTTGGGAACAGTTCAAATGGAGAGTTCCCCCAGTTCTTCTGGCCCTTTAACACTCAACAGTTAGGAAGCACCAGAGGATAGATGTACTGGTTTGTAAACACCTCTTCGCGCTGTATGAGAATATGCAATGTGTAGCTCCAAACCGACGATGAGCTCCGACTAGATGGAGCCCCTCCAATATTTTCTTTCTAACTGTGTTCGTTCTCCTTTCATATTTTTATCTTCCAAGAGATATTTGAACGGCTATGAGACCCTTATCGGTGCATGCATGCAAGCTGATGAGAGAAATTTGAAATTTTGATTGCGCTAAATGAAGATGGCTCAGATTTGTAAGTGGGGTATCTAAGTTAATCGCGATCGCGGTTTTCACTTTCTACACGTCCGGTCTTCAGGAATTGACGTTTATGTAAATTGATTCCTATTTCGCGGTTAATTGAATCCAGTGATTACGAGAGAGAGATCTTTTTGATCATTGGTGATGATTTTATATGAGGTAAATAATAGGTTGGAGAAAAACCAATCCATTATTTTTTTAATATCTCGTAAAGTATCGATCAGGTTTATGCTCAAGGTGTCAAGGTGACATTTCACAATAAAAAAATTATTTTGCTGTTTTTGTTTGGTAAATTCAGTTGTGAGTAACAGGTTGTTAAAAATGGAAGTCAACAAAAGAATTTTGGTGTATTTTGTAGTTTTTTTTGATAAAGGCGAAAATGCAAGCCAGAAGGCTGAAACTGTGTTCATGGTCCCGATACTGTAACAGTTAATTATGAACAATTTTGGTTTCGTCGTTAGGTCTTTTTGATGTTAAATATCAACCTCGCACAGGCAGGTCCGTCGTCGAAAATGTCGATAAAATCACAGAGATAATTGAAGTTGACCGACATGTTAATAGTCGTAGCATCGTCCAGGAGTTAAAGATCGACCATAAAATAGTTTTAAACCATTTGTGCAGAGCTGGATTTGAAAAGAAGCTCGATGTTTGGGTGCCACACCAATCACCACTAGAAAAACATGATGGATTAAATTTGCATCTCGAAGCCTTCGCCAAACGGAATGAAATCGACCCATTTCTTATACGGATTGTGACGGGATGAGAAATGGATCACATACGAGGGACGTTCAATATATTCTCTGTAAAGGTATGAAAGAAAACTCAGAAAAATTAGGAAAAATTCTATTTTTCAATGTAATCCCCTAGGACTCCATTCAATACATTGTCACTTCTGTGTCCAATCACAGAAGTATAGAAGTTAATAAAGCAGGGTTCAAAAATGAGCAGAATCAACTCAATGATTCTAGAGTTACTGTTATTTGTAATATTGTTTCAAATAATTTGGAAAGTACAGATCCGATCGCGTTCAGATTCAGCATTTAGATGTGAACTAACGACAGGCATTGTTTCGTGAAGATAAATTACGATAATTGAGAAGTATATAAAGTTTTGTTCAATATATTGAAGATCGAAGGGGGAAGGATGGAGTCTTCTAAGCACGTATGTTTGATTTTCACGAAATTTTTCGTTTCTTCAGGTGGACAGTTCTAAAATTGCAAAAAATCACGTTAAAAAATGACGTTCGGATGACAGAACACAGAATTCTGTGATTTTATTCGTCATACGTAGCTTCTTCAGGAAGTAATTTAGAGACTCGAAATTTTCAGAGAAATGGACTGTTGAACAAGCACGCAAAATAAAAGCTTCCTACTGTTTTTTAATCGGTTACGCTGATTTTATTCGATTAAATAGACCAAGATGAAGCATGTAATGGCATAGGTAAAGATGAACCGTAGCGATTCATAAAAAACTATATATTTAAAGCAACAACAGTTGCATGCTAAATCAACAAGAAAAAGCTTCCTTATTAATTATAATGAATTAATAAATTTATCTCATGAATATGTAGTGCTCAAAATAACAGAGGTTTTGAACCTATTCCTGTTGTATATTCCAGTTTATAGGTGTTTCAATGTAAATTTGATGCCTCCAGAAGTCCAATTCTAGAAGAATTTTGCATTTAAGACGTCAAATTATCTACATCTCTCACGCAAAAGAAGTGTTGGTAAGTGCCAATTGTTAGAAATCTGTTTTCGTGAATATGGCATATATACAGGGTCCTACAATGGTGCGTTGAGTTTCCATAGCTGCGGAACAAAACATCTTAGAAATTTCGTTCGAAAACAGGCTCCTTGGACTTTAATTTCCGCATCTCAGGAAATTATTTTCTAATATACTTAGTCTTCCCAAAAAATTTTTTACAAATGGGTATTTTTTTAATGGATCACTCCTTCAATATCTCTATCATGCCGCAAAATATTTGAGATAATTGTTTGTAAGCCTCTGAAGATGTTAACTATGTTAACAAAACGCGTCATGTGAACAACTCAAGATAATAAATAGAATTCAACATACACATGTGTTTCATTTAACTAAAGTGTTCAATGGATTTCTAGCAAGTAAAGGACAACACAATACGAAGTTTAAAAAAGTCAAATTTGGCGAAAAAACTTTAGTTTTATTCATTGAACTGGGAATTTATTACCCGATAGTGTTAAATATATCGAATCAAATAACATAATGCAAAAATAAGTTAACTCAAATGAGGTTCATTCAATGACGATTATTATGTATCGATGGGCTATTTAAAGGCACACCGCGCCCGCCGACCGCAGCCAACCGGGACGCCAGTCGCTGTGCCTCCACTTTTTAATTATTATTTTTTTTAATTTATCTGATATCTTCTGATATATCCATTTTAATGAAATGCTGTTAAGGGCAGTTTTGACCTATAATACATGAAATGTACAACGTATGTAATGTATTTAATTAGGTAAGGAATAATACTGTATTTTATAAAATACCTCGGTAGATAACACATATTTTTTGTAACATGTAAAAGTTGAAAATGGTTACTATGGGTTTTTCTTTGGAAAAATATATACCATCGCAGACGTTTTTATCGATCTTTTCAAGATATACAATTCCAGAAAGGGAGCTGTTAAAGATAGAATGAATGAGTCAAAATCATTTACACCATATAAATACCCAAGTATCAGGTGCTTTTTTTTAAAGTGATAGAACTTTAAATTGAAACAAACGACATTTAAATTAAGATTGAAGCCAATTTTTTTTTATTTGAAAGATAATTTTATGACATTTATGTTTTAAAAATAATTTCCAGCATATGTCCACCACGACTAGCTCTGAGGAACCGCATTCGACCAGACCACTTGGACCACTTTTTTGATTAAGTCCGGCCTTATTTCATCAATAACACGGGTTATGTTGACTTCCAAAGCGTCTATAGTTTCTGGTTCATCAGCATAAACCAATGACTTGACATAACCCCAAAGAAAATAATCCAGTGGAGTTATGTCGCATGATATTGGAGGCCAATTAATTGGGCCATTTCTATAACTCCATATACGGCAATTTTGCTTGTTTACATAGCCGTTCAACCAAAAATAAGCTTCATCACTAAACACAATTTTACGATAAAAAAGTGGATCAACTTCAAGCTCTTCTAGGGACCAATCAGCAATCAAACGACGCTTATTATGGTCAAGTGGCTTTAGTTCTTGAACCAGTTTGATCTTGTATGCGTGTACACTAAGATCTTTACGCAAAATTTTTGCATGTGGTGGATGCACAGAGTCCAACTTATTGTGAATGTCGACGAATAGACAAATTTGGATCATCATTAACACTATGACTTACAGCGATATTTTCTTCTGTACGTACAGTTCTTGGTCTTGTTGTTGTATCGAGTAGAGAAAATGGTGTTCAAAATCTGTGGATAGTTCGACGAATAAGCTGCTCTGATGGACGATTATGTAAACCATAAATTTCACGAAGTGCTCTATAAGTTGGCCGAATAGAACACTGATTTTAAAAATAAATTTCAACAATTTGTAAACGTTGTTGCGGCGTGATTCTTTTAATGATAATTTGTCAATACTTACTGAACAGAAATATCAAAACAACATGGCTTCTACCTTCTGTCAAATCACAGTTATCCCTATCGAAAGTTCTATCATTCTAAAAAAAACACCCGATATATTAATTTGATCTGTCTCGTAAGGTTTAGCCAGCGTTTGCGATTTAAGCGCACAAAAATGTGTTTGTTACATCACATTTGAATTTTTCTATTTTTTTATCTATTGCTGAAAACTGTAGCAAAATCCGTTGAACAGTTTAAAAGATCTAAAGTCCACTTTTTTAGACTCGCCCAGAAAACTTAACGAATTTTGCATCGAAACTTTAATTTACGCTAACATACACGTTGCAACCAGTGATACGAATTTGTATCATGTGTTGCTGTTTGACTTTATAACATCTGTAATAGATGTTGATCATGCAATAAGTAGAAAACAACGGTTGAAATTGTTTGATGGTGTATTTAGAGAAGTGACGGAGAGATTTTCATCGTTTTGAACTTAGTTATTTCTGTTTTATACATATTTATTAAGGAGGTGAGTATTCAATAGCTATTAGCAATGAAGTTTCATAATTATTTTCTGAAAATTGTCATAATTCAAAAATAATATGACTTAACAAATAAAGAATAATACATTTTTATTACTTATGCGGGGAAAGTACTATCTTTGCGCTTGCTTTTGGGGTCGAAAAGACGCTAATCGCCCACTTCACAATTACCACACGAGTTTTGAGTAAATTTAATGTCGATTTGAGTGCGACAAGTAAACTTCTCGCACGCAAATTTTCAAAAAATTGTCGAAATTGAAACCATGCTCAAACATTTGGCATGTAGCCAAAAAAAAAATCGCCAATATATGCAATGTTCCACAATCTGTGAAGCGGATTAGCCAAAAATTGCTAACCGGTTAGTCTGTAACAGCCCTAAGAAAAGGTCACTGTGGTAGAAAAAAGCTAGTAGCTCCAAGAAGTCAGAGAGTGCTCAAGAATATTGTGATGGAAAATAGAAGTCTGTCCGATCTTGACATGAAAAAAATTTGAAGAGGCAGGGTGCAATGTTTTCGTAAGAACAGTTCGCAGAAATTTGTTTGAGGTGGGCTTCAGAGGAAGAAGACCTGTGAAAAAACCCAAAATGGTAAAAGATTTAACTGGGTCAAATCATATAGGCATTTCAAGAGAAATATTGGAATACCGTAAGCTACTCTTACTTGTCATTTAATTTATCTTTTGTCTGAAAATGTATTTTGTTTTTTTTTTCAGGTTTGCCTCAGCGACGAATCAACGATCCAAATTCTTTATGTCAAGCCACAGTTTATGAAAAAGAGAGTTGGTGAGAAGTGAATTCTACCATTTAGTGTATTGGCATGTGAGCGTACCTCTTGCACCAAGTGACTAGTTAGCAGTCTCCACAAACTGCCCCAGGAGGCAGAAAGTGTGATAAGGGTTACACGCCTTATCATCGCGTGTGGTGAGAACCGCTCCAAAGAACTGAACCCATCAGCTTCCAGTTTGGGCTTCAGTTCGAGAACCTACAATCACCGTATGACTGGTAGCAGCGAAGCACTATCCAACCTCTACTGGCTCTGCAGTGTCAGTACCCGAGTTGTTTGGGACGCAACTCACATGCCGAAGGGACTTCATATCCATCCATTCGATCGCAGTCCCATGAACTAAGATAGTCTCAAGATTGATGCCTCAATTGATCCTGGTACGAGCACTACGGGTCACTAAGTTGACATGAATCCTATCGAAAATGTTTGGGAGTGCTTGAAAAATGAATTAGGAAAAAATCACAAGGCTTCAACTGATAGAAAGAATCATTAACCATTGGAACCACAATGATAATTTGAAAAAATTAGCAGAAAACTGCCGCAAAAGCATGCAACAATCAAATATTCTAAATGATTACGTCTTTTATTCACAAAGTTGAAGGAATAACTACAAAAATCACAGTGAGTCCATAAAGTGGACAGGGACTGTATGTAAAGATTAATAATTATTTACTAAATGCAAATTTCAGAAGGTTATTGCACCTGAAATAAAAAAGATGTATTTTATCATGCAAACTTAATTATCGTCATATAACAATGGAAATTATGTTATATTTTTTCTGGAGACAGTTGTTAAGGAAAGTTACGTCCAGATTTCTAGAGCGTGTCCGAGTAACTGAAGCGATGTTTCCACGATTTTCTCTATTAATGATTCCGGTATAGATAGAGAGCCGGAATTATGATTTATTCATTCTCACCTGAACAATAGAATTCTGCATCGTTAGAACCTTTCGGATTTGCCTTAATCCTTTATGAGATTGCTCAAATTTACAACCTAATAATTTTCGTTATACGGTTACTTACTTCATAATGATATTAATCTACTGAGTTTTATATTTGAACAAAAATAATGAAAACCTAATTATAAGGTGGGAGAATATTAATTGGAAACATACACATTGCAATTATGAGAATCATAATCTGATTATAAGATGTATTCAATTCGAAATTATATGTAGGAAAATATGCAATATATCAGTCTCGAAGAAGTATGGATAGATTAGTGAAACACAAAATGTGTATTAATAATAAGCTTTTATTGAACAATACTATAAACTACATATTACAGCGGAGTTCAGATGAAGAACCTTGAAGAAATTATGAAAAGTAGAGAAAAACAAAATGAATAAGCACTGACTTCATAAAAGGTTGGGGAAAAAGAAATCCAATATTTTTTATTGATTGTTTCGCCAATAAGGACCAAGACAGTGAGAGAGGCATTATGAAAAGCTACCTTTAAAATGTTCTTGAAGTTCACGCAAAAATCATGGGTTTTCCCCAACCTATTATTAGCTAACAGAATAAAAGAGCAAAAGGAAAAAATAGGACTTATTCATGGGGCTAGACGACGACAATGCAGATCCTACTAGCGCGCACACTATTCATTGAATAAAAAATCTAGTACACGACACCAAAAGCTAATACCGAAAGATATCTCAAATTAATGAATTGGTTCTAATGCTTGTAAATATTAAAAGTGAAGGATCTTTCGAATAGGGTTGTGGCGACATGCCCCGTCCTCGTCCAGATTCTACTCTGCTCTGTTGCAGCTTCCCGGTGTAGCATAAAGAGGACGCTAGCGCTTTCTGAATACCGAGCTCACCGTCATCGCCCGGTTCAGGTAGAGCTGAGTACAAGCGTTCGACAATCGAGTTCCGACGTGGAACAAGGTCACTGGCATTATAGGCAGACTTGAGCACCACCCCTATTTGAATAGTTCAGGTGCGCAAGTTAGGAACGAAACGCCGCCTCCCGGACTAAGAGTTAGAAGCTCCCTCATTCATCTCAGAGCTTCATTGGTGACCCTAACTACCCCATCCGATATTTCCGTGGTACCCTTTCTTTCATTCCACCCCTGTAGAGATGGCACCGCGTCCAGCCGAGTGGCGGACTGTTTCCTGTTCAGATCCTAACGCCCTACACCATGACCCTAGCTCGCTGGAGAGAGAGTGTGTGGCCCGTCCTGGTCCAGAATTCTACTTCGCTCTGCTGCAGCTTCCCGGTGTAGCATATAGAGGACTCTACCGCTTTCTGAATACCTAGCTCACTGTCCTCGCCCGGTTTGAATAGTTGAGGTACGCAAATTCGGAACGAAATGCCGCCTCCCGAACTAAGAGGTTGAAGTTCCCTCATAAGACCCGTTTCACCCAAGAGCTTCAGGATAATTAAATAGAATAATAAATATTATTTCCACAATTTATTTATTTAAGTCCATGGGAAGGAGCTGATATAAGACCACGATTATTGATGTTGAAATTATGTATTATACATCAGAACGATATACAACCTCCCTGTGGAGATATAAAGAGTCTCCAGTTGAAATTACTCTATGATAAAGAACCAGTGCAGACTTGTTTGAACCTGGTCATCATAATGAGCCATCTAATTTCTTTTCGTTATGACGTATCCTCTCGAACTTCCTTATAATATATCTCAGACAAGAATTCTGGATTTTCTGGACTTTTCCTATAGTCTCTTGGTCTAAACAGGCAATATAAACTGGAGAACAATAATTGAAGTTAGAAAGAACTTATGAATTTTCAGAGGGTAGATTTCGATTCATTAGGAAGGGAACGTCCGTGAGGATAGAGCAGGTGCAAACTCATCATACATTTTTGTACACAGGATGCACTGTGGGTTCTGAATCCGAAAGTTACCTGGATATTATAATTCAAAGGTCTGCAACAAACAACGTTTCCAAAATAAACTGTTTGTGATTTGCAAGCTGATGAACCGAAAAGTAATATTACTCATTATGTTGAGATCCTTATTCACTCTTACAATACCTTGCTCCACTTGAGAAAAACTATAATATAGCTGAGTATCGTCCGCATAAAAGTGAGCACGACAGTAAAATTTCCTCGTATAATGGGTATAAAGTACGAAAAGCAAAGGTCCTAAAATTGAACCCTGTGGGAAACCCCAAAAAAAACTGGTATGGGAACCGAAATCTCAGATCTACACCTCACCTGCTGATTCCTCCCAGAAAGATAGTTCTTTATTGAGAAGAGGACACTCTGTAAAAGCGTATAAATGCTTTCGAGTAACTCAATAAATTATAAATGGTTATTAAACTCTCATCCGAAGCAGTCAAAATAATAAATTGGGGAAAAAGTCATTATTTTTGCTTGAACTTCAAGACTTTATTTAACATATTTCGGATTGTCTGATGTGGAATATGCACTGTTTTGTTCTATAATTTGTTGCCATTTTAAAGGCAACATTTATGAGTAGAAGACTTGGTTCTTATTGGCGAAAAACTCAAGTAATCGATTTTCACAATCTTTTCTTGGTGCAAATTTCTTACCACTCAGGAAGTTTTGCAATTCGAGAAAAAGATAGTAATCGCTTCGTGTCAGGTTCGGACTATATGGTGGATGCATCCAAACTTTCCAACAGAGCTCTCGGAGTTACTGGCGAGTCACTGACATGTGTGGCCTGACGGAACATAACACCTCTTCTGTTGGCCAATTCTGGCTATTTAGGTCAATCGCTAGCTTCAAACGGTCCAGTTGTTGTCAGTAGAGATACGAATTTAGTGCTTGGCCATATGGAAGCAACCCATAATAAATTATTCATTTCTAGACCCCCCCAAATGCACAGTAGGACCTTCCTGATTTGGCCACTCAAGATAAAGTAACAAAATGGAGCACTACAAACAAACTAAATGAGAGATGAGGGTCGTAACTCCATGTAGTGCCAACTTAGATATTCCACATCTCTTTAAGAGGGCTTTTTAAATGATTTCAAGTTCAAGCTTTATGAATTCGTTTTCAGTTCAATGGAAAGGCTGAATAAAAAAATATGTAACATATAAAAATGTTTATTTGCTAACTGCAAGCATTCTAAGTCTTTCATGCAACAACGAACAGAATAATGGCATTTTTGTACAAATGAAAATTAAATGAAGTTTAATCACAGTAGTAATTATATATCAACAAAAAACTTATGTAACTGCATTATCGTATTTCTAAAATTTAAATTTATTTACAATTCTTCTCTTCACTTTGAACATTTTTCATTATTCAGGAAACTTTCTTCTAGCGACTGATAGACCTTCAAGTTAAGACCAAACCTAAAAAAAATAAGATAATTGAGTGAATAATACCATGAGAAATGGCTCTATAAATACAGATGACAGTAGATTATCCAAATTAATGTTGGGACAGGTATTTGAAAAACCTATCTGTAAAATTGGTTATTCATTCAAAGTTCAAAGTATTATCCGTCGCTAGCCACTACTTTTCCTATCTTTTTGACAATTAACGGAACCCATGGCGAAAAAGAGCCGGCTTTTTGGCCGCTATCCATGCGTCGATTCATTTTCTGGCTTCATCGTAATTACGATGACATTACTTCTCCAATTGGAGAAGTGCTGGTCAGCCAGATCCGAAGAGATGGTAATCAGAAGGAACAATGTCTAAGCTGTACAGCGGGTGGGGTAGGACTTCCCATTTGAGCATTTCTAAGTACATTTTAACGAGCAACGCAACATGTGTCATGCTGCAAAATATCTTTGTCGCGCCTGTCGGCGTATGACGGCCATTTTTCTCGCAATGCTCGGCTAAAACGCATCAATTGTCGTCGGTAGACCTCCCCTGTGATCCACCCATCTGGTCCCACCAAATACACAGTATGATCTTCTCGCCATGCATAATTTGGCTTGACAATTGACGATGATGTATGTATATAAGTTTTGGATTATCGTAATGGACCTAGTTTTCATCAACAATTCAATGCAAAAACCACTTTATTTTTTGCCGTTGGAGCAGTTGTTCACACATGAAAAAGAGGCGTTCGACGTATCTTGTCTTCAGTTCATACAGTACCCAATTTCCTACATTTCGGATCATTCCCATTGCTTTCAAACAATAGCAAAAGGCTGTTGAGTGACTCCAAGTTTTTACGAGTTCCTCTTGCGTTTATAATGGATCTTCAAGGAGCCTTGCCTCTAATTTTTCATTCTTAAACTTGATGGCGCTACAGGTCGTTTTTCATGTTCCAAATCAAAATTGCCACTTTAAAATCGAGCAAACCACTTCTGACACGTAAAAACACATTGTTCGGTACAAAAGTTGATATTTTCAAAGCACCCAGAAACTTAATTTTTTTCACTTCTGCGAAATGACAGATACTGAAAAGAAAGCTTAAAACACTTCAAAATGGGGATGTTGCCAGATGAAACAATGGAATAATAATAAACTAGTAGCAACAACTAGTAGTTAACAAAACCGCACGAACTTATAATAAGTAATAATTTTATGATGGAAAATGTATGAATATGAAGTTTTCCGATTTTTGGGGACCCACAACTTCTAAACTATAATGAAATCCAGAGTATAGCCTTCAGATGTATGATCAAATTAACTGAAAATAGAGCTCTTCATTTGTTAATAATAAAATAAAAATTTGAGGTGTAATTAAATAACAAATGACTTACTCTTTAAGCCCAGTCTGTATCTCTTCTATTCTTGATGGATCAGTTACCACAGCGGTGTTGACATTGCTACTGTCAAAAAGTGGCGCCACATATTTCTCCCCTACTCTATTTAAGTCTTCCACTGTTACATTCTTAATTAAATTAATGAGATGCCTAGAATACAAATCAGTATATGAGGTCAATACAAAATTTTTGTAATATCTATTTCTAATATTTCATAAAAAAATTACCTTATTTAAATGGAAAATAAGAAATAACTTAGTTTTCTGACACTTTTTATTAACTTAATACACAGTGACTCGAGTTTTGTAGTATTTACCACATTTTCAAACTGAATATAACAATCGCAGGAACGAGGCGGATAATTTATCGGTCCATTTCTTGAAATCATCGAATCACCGAATTTTGTTTTCAATAGTCATTGTCTTTGGCAGCATGACAAGTGGCATTGTCCTGTTGAAACCACATGTTCTGCAAATCAAGACGAACCAATTCAGGTCATAAAAAATCAGTCAACATCGAATGATAGCGTTTTCTATTGACAGTTACCGCCTCATGAGCTCCGTTGAAAAAAAAATAAGGTCCAATGACTCCTCCAGAATAAAATCCGCACCAAACAGTAAGTTTGTCAGAATATAATGGCAGTTCTTGATATTCTTCAAGTTTATCACCACCAGATATGGCAATTCTGCTTGTTACCATAACCGTTTAACCAGAAATGAGCACCAATTACTGAATACATGACGCTTTAAATGATTTTTTGGTTTGAGTTCTTGGGTTAAAACAATTTTGTACTGATGTAAACCAAGGTCTTTTCGTAAAATTCGCCACAAGACGTCTGGGAGATGACTAGTTCTTGTGAACGTCGAGAAATCGATCAATTTTGGTCTTCACGAACACTTTCACGTACACCAGCAATATTATCTTCACTTCTTGCATTTCTTTGTCTCACTGGCACTGTAACATCATGTTTCAAACTTCTTCACTAAACATTCAACTGTTCTTTTATCCGGACGATTATAACGACCAAAAATTGGAGTTGAACTACTTGAAGTTAGAGAAACAGATCGCGATTTTTCATAATAAAGTTGGATTAATTGTAAATGTTGTTGGAGTGTGTATCTTTCCATGATTAAATGGTTGACATTGACAAATACAACTGTCAATGTCACAAATTAACAATGGCTGCCATGCGTGAGTAATGTCAATTTAAAAATGCGGCATTCCCATTAAAAGATCCTTTATGATAGTTGAGATACAATTTGTTTTATTCAGTTTGAAAAAGTAGTAAACACTACGTAACTCAAATCACTGTATATTAAATTAATATGAAGTGATAGAAAACTAAGTAATTCCTTCTTCATTCGATTTAAATATGAACTATCACAAACTAACGGACTACTCCATCCAAAAATTTACCTGTTGTAATTGTAGTCCAAGTCTTGTAAATACGAAGTAACAGATAAATAAACAATATCTCCAATAGTCTTCTCCTGCGCAATAATTTCGAACATAAGCGAATTCTTTGCAGCATCCAAGAGAGTTTGATCCCACTGTTTCGAAGTTAATTGTTTCATCACTATTTGATGAGTTTCTTTATAAGCACCGACGACATTTGTAGCTCTGTGAAATGATAAGTAAATAAAGCCTTCGTTATATTTTGCAACCATTGAGTATCCGTAGGCCAATCCCTTTCCTCTGACTTGCTTCCAAATTGGACCCTATAAATGAAAGCAAAACATAAATAACATGGGAGCTCCAAAAATTGAATCGAGAGTAAAAATGATAATTTATCGCAATTTGCACCTTCTTTGTTCTTACCTCAGCCTGCGTTAGGTATTGAAGGAACAAATTCAAAGCGGGTACGTCTGGATCATTTGGCTCAGTGATGGTCTTGGCGGATTGTATGAAAAATGATGATTCTAAGCATCCCATTCCAATGATACATCCAGGAATTTCTCTTTCTTCCGATTTAACCAGTTCATAATCACGAGTATATGTTAGACTGAAAAAATAATTCTTTCAATATTTCCTACTCATTATATTACGTATTTTTACTGGCAAGTTTTTTTTTGTACTCTTATAAAACCTCATTTATTATTTCTTCTAGTTTTCTACATATTGCAAATTGGAATAAAACAATTGAATCAAACTTTTTGATAAAAATTTGGTGGTTAATTTAAATTCTGTCTATCTGATTGTAAGAACCATAGGTGTTGTTGGAAATTATTTAGAGAGTTCATTTTAAAGCAGTAGACTTGTAGTTTGAATGGTAGTTTCTGGTTGAATAGGTAGAAATTCACTTTAAAAGAAATGATAAAGAATTTGTGAAAGTAAAAACGGTAAGATATACACCCTCTAAAGAAAAATTATTATTTACATTTTTTATTATTCATTCAAGTTTAAAACTTATCACAAAAAATTTTGAAAATATCTGCCACCTTTTCTAATGCAAAATCTACATCGTTGTCGTTTAGAATCCACAGCTTTACGCAACAGCCCCCTTCGTTGCCTAAGCATAATGCAGCAGTTTTGTATTCTTTCAATAAGCTGGTCACGAGTATGAATTGGGGAATTATACATCATGTTTTTTAAAACACTCCAAAGAAAAAATCTAGAGGTGTTAGATCGGTCCGAATATTCTTATCCATTTTCCTTCAAAATGAACCTCCATCCATTCTGTAACTATTCTTCTATTGTGTGCTGGACAACCGTTAATTTGAAACCAAATTTGGAGCCGTTGGTTTTGAGGCATGTCTTCCAATAAATCAAAAATTTCATATTCCAAAAGATTTCTGAAAGTGGTAGAATTCAAGTGTTCTGTAACTATTATCGGCCCAAAATTTTTTGTTATGGCCTAGCCATACATTAACCCTGAACTCGTGTTGATAATGACTTTTAACACTTCTGTTTGGTTTAGTATGGACTCAAGCATGGGAATTGTGGAAATTAAATATTCCAGATCAAAATATTTTTTCATGGTTTCTGGCATTATTTCGTGAGTTTCTTAATAAAAATAAAGTTTTTCTTCAATGCTTTATACGTCATTGAAAAGCTTTATAGATAAGGCAGTTTTTGCACCTAATTTCTGTGAGGGTTTACGAGGAGATTAAATTTTGGCCCTATGATTATGGCTGAAGAAAATTTTATAATAATTTTTTCCTCCATGAAACCACCCTAGTCTAAGGAGAATTTTCCGCTCTTTCCAATGGTGTTACACTGAATTTTGAGTAAAATGAAAAAACTTCGGCACCCTGTATAATTGAAAGATAACTTACCATTTAGGAGATTCGGAGCTTGAAACAAATGTTTCTTTTATGATCTGTGTTGGATTAGGTAAACTCCTCAAATTGCCAGCTAAATACAATGAAAAATTCTTATAGTCTGCCAAGAATTTCTTGATATCAGTAAATTTCTTGACGATTTCTTCGGAATTTGGACCATCAAGCTCATCAACCAATGTAGACAGGAACTTATTTTGGTTAATTACTCCGTTTCTGAGTATGTTGCTGTCTGAAAAATTGGTCGATTTATATTGGTCATGCAACTACGAGGGTGGTTCAAATATGAGCGAGGCAAACTCTGTAGATGGCGCGCATGTATGTTTCGAAGGTCGTGGCTTGAGTATGTGATAGCAGAGTCTCTTACGAACAGTGTGGCATTTGCTTTCGTGTTTCACACGTGTGCTACGACCATGAGTGAACGTTAAGTGCCGACTGCCGTTGCGCAACGTATATCATTCGTTTTTTAGTGGAAGAAGACGTTAAAAACACGGATATTTTTGTGCGTTTGCAAAAGCAGTTCGGCAGTGAGTTCCTGAGTAGGGCTGCCGTGTTTAAATGAGCCAAAGCATTCAAGGATGGCCGCGAACCGTCGAGAATGAGCCGCAGGATCGTCGACCGCGAACCAGCGTCACACCAGAAAACATTCGCCGCGTAGAACAACTCATTTTGGAGGACTGTAGGATGAATGTTCGAGACATTTCGGCTGAAGTCGGCATCAGTATTGGTAGTGTAGAGTCCATCATCCACGAACACCTTCAATATTGTAAAAAAACGGCGCGATGGGTTCCTAAACTGTTGAACAAAAATTAACGCGGTTGGAAGTTTGTCGCCGCTTACTGACGCGAAACGAGGCGGAGGGGGACCGTTTTTTAACGCGAATCTTCACTACAGACGAAACATGGGTACACTATTACACTCCCAAAACCAAGGCGTCAAATAAAGAGTGGAGGAAGAAGGAGGAAGGGGCGCCAGTCAAAGCGAAGACAACCTGGTCCGCGGGTAAGGTAATGTGTACTGTGTTCTGGGACCGGCAGGGCGTGCTGTACGTCGATTTCCTGCGCACTCAACGTACCATCAATGCTGCATACTCTTCTAACCTTCTGAAAACACACGTGAAACCCGCTTATCGCTCGAAACGAAGGAGCATTCCAGCACGAAGTGCGATTCTCCTCCAGGATAACGCGCGCCCTCACGTTCGAAATTGGGGTGGAAGGTACTGCAACACCCCACAGGATTTATCGCCCTTCGACAACCACATGTTTGGACCACTGAAAGAGGCCCTCGGAGGTCAAAAGTTCAACACTGACGACGAGGTAGAAGGGTTCGTGCGCACATGGCACGAGTTCGAGTTGCCAAGCAATTTTTGGATACCGGCATCAAAAAACTTCCGGAAAGGTGAACAAAATGTGTAAATAGTGAGGGGAATTACCTAGAAAAAATGTGATTTTTTGTAATTTTTCGATAATAAATTAACGTGTTAGGGTATTTGTCTCGATCATATTTGAACCACCCTCGTTCATTTACTAAGAGGTAAAATTGAAATGTGTTATATTGGGGAATAACTCAATGCCTTCAATAGTATATTCCAGTTATGTTAAGAAATTTTTGATAGTTTAGGAGGTGAAATTGTAAAATAATTTTTTTCATGTAGGATCTATTTAATGAGCGATATTTACAACTTCGCCAATTTTGAAGTTTTTTTTTCAAGTGTAGAATCAGAACTTTGCGAAGTTCCTAAACTCAAGTAAATTCTGAAAAAACTACATGTTAAAGAAACTAACTAAGGTAAACGTGATCCCACCAGGGAGAGTTCATCGAGTAACATTGCAAAGTTGAGGGACTGCATACTGCGCAAAAAATGTTCAGGATAAATACAACTATTTTACAAGGAAGTTTTCGTCTTTTTCTTTCCTCATGCTCTACACCGCCCTAGCAAGAATACTTTCTGTTTCCATCGGAATTTCTGGTTACTAGGTCCAACAAGATACAAACCTGGAAAGATTTGAACCCTTTTTCTCTTACCATTGTCCTACAGTATCAAGTATCACAGTTAAGTCCATAACTATTGCTTTTTTATATCGATGAAAAACTGAATTTAAAGTGCTTATACCAACTGAGTTCTCCAATATATATAGTTTACTTATTTTGTATATAGATTAAGCTGTGCTATTTACACCTTGTGCCGAGATTGAAGGATAGGTATTTTTTGTATTTTCCTTAATTATTGTTTGCGTTTAATAAAAACTACTCCTAGCCTGGCTTGAACGTGACATTGTAAAACACTAGAAATGAAGCAAATCAAATAAATCAAATAGGAATTTGATACCTTCTGAAAAGCACAAAGCTCTCATTGCATACGAAACCATATCGCTTCCACTCCTCTTCGCTTGAGCAACGGAATTCAACATTTTTTTTGCCGTCACCTTCAACCGCTCTGCAGTGAAAACAGTGTTGTAAAGAATGTCTTTCAACCATTCCAGGCCTTTTTGGAAATTACTGCATTCCACTTGCAACATAACAACAGCTGTCGTCGAGTTTGAACCGCATTTGAACAATCCCCTTTTCATGGAACCCAAATGAGCCGAATTTTGAACGGTATCATTGTACAATTCTGCAACTACCTTCTCGTAAGGTATCAGCTGACCTTCTTTCATGATTGGCAACTCAAGGAGCGTTTCGAAGAATAAAGGTAAGTAATTTCGGATTTCGGGCTGTATGAACTTTGTGTCCAGGAGAGCATATATCTGAAACAATCATAAAAACCAAGTAAATGGTGTTTTTTAAAGATGAAAAGCTCTTAATTTTAACGAAACACAGAAAATGTTATTGATGTCTTTGAAATCGGCTTTGTTCAACAGCTAATTCTATAGCACTACAATTTTTTTTGCCATAACTTCGAAAATAAAATAAATTCCAGGGATACAAAATAAATTCTGATAAAATAAATTCTAAAAATCATACGAATATCACTGACTTCGGTCAGAATATTCGTCATAATTTATATCACATAATGAAGTTAATCTTGTGCTGAACGACTGACACAATAGCTTCCCTTGTTAATGCAATGTAAATCCTATATTCCGTGAATGATTTTTGTAACCTATATGTAAACAACATGTAGAAAATTTCAAACGGAAGAATTTTTTTCAACTAACTGCTTGGTTTAATATTCACAATGAATTGATACTTACATAAACAAAATTCGAATTCACATCATCGAAGAATGTAAACACTGGAGTCTTGGAAAGGTCTAGATTTTTGTTTGCAACAGAATCAGTCCTCAACCTGACGATATTATGATAATTTACAGAATTAATTTCCGGTATGCTTAAAGAAACCAACATTTCCTCCAATGGCTCACGCTCATTGAACTCGATGGCCTTGTCCAGTTCTTTTCCTTTGTTTTCCAAACCTTCCTGGCCTAAGGATTCTATTTGTTTAGCTACTCTTTCCTTTTCTTCTTGTGCCATTTTCTGCTTTTCCTCTTTGCTAGGTTTGCAACGAATTGCTATAAATTTGTTTTCTAGGAAGTACTTTTTCAGAAGTGATACCCAGTAGGACTTGGGTTCTTTTTTCAGGGAATCCAAGTCCATCAAAGGATTCACCCTTTGTTCTAACTGAAAATTAAATTAATGGAAAATTAGAGGTCATCATATATCAAAATACAGAGTTGACATTAATTATGTTGATAATGATGTTGTTGTATTCCACACATAATGGCAAGGTCCAAGCATTAAATTGAAATAAAAATTTGATCGATATTCTAAACGAAACAGTGTTTAATTTAAGTTTACTTTCCGAAGCACAAAATGGATAACCCTTTATTATTAAAATGTTCTGACATCACTTACATCTTCTTTGGTATTTCCGTAAAGTACATGTCCAATAACTAAAAATGCAACAGTACTATGGGGATCACACTCCAAATAACTAGTGCATTCCAGCCGGTGCCTCTTAATTATACTCTCCATTCTTTCCATATCGATGTTTTCGTTGTCCACAATGTCAGTCAGTATTGAAAAGAACTTTGCTTTAATTTCTTCCAATTTTTCAACTGGTACAGCTTGGAAAGTGAGATAATTGCATGTCTCAGAGTTTTGATATAAATTGTAAGTTATCTGAAAATGTAATTTGTAATTCATTTCAACATATTAGGAGTAAAATTAATTCGGTCCGTTTTTTTAAGCTCAAACAATGCAAATAAATTAATCAAAACATTGTCCATCACTGCTCACTACTTTTCCGCAGCTCTCAGGCAATTTCCGAACTATGTCTTGAAAAAATTTCTTTTCTTTTGAGGCAATTCAATTTTGAAGCCAATTTTCGATTTCTTCGAAAGAAGTGAAGCAGTGACCTGCCAAATCGTGTTGCATCCATCGAAACAGTCAGTTCTTTTAAATACGGACCAAATTAATTTATATTCCCAATGGAATAATTTTCAATTCTTTTGATTATTTATACAAATAAATTGTTGAGATGTAGAAATTGATTTTTTATTTGGTCAACAACTCCTTTGAAAGCTACTCAAAAAAAGCATTAAATACTGGAAAACACCAAATATTGGAGAATAAAACACTATAGGAGGTGATGTCTAAGTTGAGACTTTTTTTAACAGAAGGTACAACTCATCAAAATAAACCATTTCAATAAAAATCGTCTATAACGAAACCGGGTCATTTAAAGTCTTGTCACAAATTAGATTCTATACATTGAAATTGGAGCAAACTTTGATTGAGCCATATTTTTCTTATTTTGTACCGTTTGCTATATTTTATATTGGTTATATTTGGTGAAATTATTTATTTTGACAACTTAAGAAATATGACATAACTTAAGAAATTACTACATAATTGCAACTTTAATCTTGACACTGTTAAACTCTTCAACATTTTAAGTAGATATTTGCAAAACTTAACCACTGAAATTTGAGAAATTTACCTCACTAGCATAGGGATCTTCGATTTCCACCAATTCTTTTTGCAGAGGTGATACAGAAAAATCTGATAGATACTTCAACATTAAAGAAGTAGCTGTAACTGTGTACTGATCTTTCACAGCGGATGCACCTCTCCAAGCTATGCAGAATAATCCATTACTTTCATCATCAGCTGGATATTTTATCTCTAGGTCTGCAGATTTTTCTAGCGGCGGAACTGGTGATTGCCAAGGTCTTTGGAAGGGCCCCAAATTACCCTTAAAGGTACACAAACATTTGTACTTTGAAGTATTCATATAAAATTATTTTCACATAAACTTCATGAAAATATTAATAAAACAAGAGAAAAGAAATGTATAATGAACTCACCTTTGAAACAATTTTTTCTTCAAGTTTAGATAAAGATTTGAATATTGAGTCATGATCTACACGGCCTGTAATGATTATTTTCATATTTTCAGGCCTATATAGTTCTTTATGATAACTTTTTATCTGAAATATTAAAGTTTAGTCAGTTTGCTGCACCAAAAGAATATGGAAATTTCCAACTGCTTTATTCAAAAATGTTGTATTCACCTTCTCATTCGAGGTCGACTCCCTTAAATTCTTCATTATTCCTCCAGTCTCTGAAGAATATCCACACTTACCAGGATACATTAATCGGGATAGAGTTAAATGAAGTCTAGATTCAGCAGAGTTCTCACGTCCCTGCATTTCGCAGTAAACTACACCTGCATCTTCTCCCGATGGAGTAATGTGATGTACCTCTGTTATGAAGCCTTCATTCTAAATAATAAAAAAGTATTCATTTATTTATTCAGCAATGAAATCAGTCACTAGAAAAACATTCAGTACGAAATGCATCAATTCATATTTTAAGGTTCCCTACTCTCAATGTCTATGGTCAAGTAATCAAATTTAGAGAATAATAGTTATTCTTGAGAGCCATAAAAGGGGAGATCACAAAACCAAGAATCTAAGGAGAAGTACAGAGCTAAATACTTCTGAGATATTTTGGAGGATTAAAAAATCAATTTAAGTGATAATTTAAAATAGACAATCATATTAATTTGTATTTAAATAAAAATATTAACTAGTTATTGGTTACAGGAATACATTCAGGTGATTTTCATATGAACAAAATAACACTCCCTTAGAATTTATCCTAAACAAGAAAAAAAAACAATTCAACCAATAATGATCATTTCAAAAAGACAAAAATTTTTTACGATACCTTCTAGAAGAAACCCGGATTTCAGTGAACTGTTGAAAACCTTCCAAAGCATCAAAAAACACTGTTAATCACTCTGTGATATTTCAAACTGACTATCCTAAAATGCTTCCGTCTAATAAAAAATAGTTGCCCCTCTGTTTCTTGATCCCAGCTTTGTAACCTAGAAACCCCAAGAATCTCCTCTGAACTATATTGAGTCACAGTATAATGTGGACTCCACACAATTACAAAATTCAAATTGCTGATATAAAACCATGTTATACTACTCTGTCAAGAAAGTACCGGGAATTTTCAATCCTTGTTTACCGTCTGACCCTCTGGAACGAATTCGTAGTGCACCACGCCACGGATATCGAAGAAAACAATGAGCATCACCTTCATTTTCGAGCGGCTTTGGCGTGGTTTTTTCGGTTTCGGCTCATTTTTTGCCACCCATTCCGATGATTGCTGGCTTGTTTGCATATCGTACTCGTAGACCCAGGTCTCATCACCAGTTATAATGCGTTCCATGAATGTAGAATTGGAATTACAGCGATCCAGCATGTCTGAAGCAACCTGTTCGCGATGACGTTTTTGAAGAAAATTCAGGTCTTTCGGTACGAGTCGTGCGGCCACCTTTCTCATGCCCAAAATATCAATCAAAATCGTACGTGCGGACTCGTGGGATATCTGAAGATCATGTGCTATCTCTCTCAAGCTGGTACGACGGTTTTCCAGCACCCTTTCCTTAATTTTATCGACGTTATCTTCGATCGAAGCCGTCGATGGGCGTCCACTTTACGACCGTCCTTGAAGGCTCTGTACCACTGATATGCACGAGTTTTCGATAGAGCATTATCACCAAAGGCCTTTTGCAACATTTTCAATGCATCGGCACACGAAAATTCATTTGCAACACAAAACTTTAAACAAATTCTTTGCTCAACGTAATCACCCATAGTAAAAATCGGCACGCACTCTGACATCGACTGACTTAATCAGCTGTTGCAAACACACTAGTTGACAGATCCCGCTCAAGCTTGGCATAGTAATTAAGGACAGTGGTACCAACCTAGGAAAAAAAATTTTTACCTGCCTCATTGCCCCGCCAGATTTAAATCGATAATTCCCGGTACTTTCTTGACAGAATGTATGACTAATAATGCATTTATATTTTTGAAATCTCTACATTGTCTAATAATGTAACCTAATATATTACTACTACTGTTCTAAACCCTTGATGTGATGACGGAACAGGAATTTTGTGTCAAGAGTTATAGGCAGATCTCTTATTTTATCAGTTCTAGAGGGGGTGGTATCTATGGCGTATGTATAAATAATTGAAAATTTATTTTGCATGAAAAATACAACCCCACATTTAGACAAATTGAGAATTAGGCTTTTTTCCTTAGAGTGAATAGAGTTAGTTCATTTTTCAGTTAGATACAGTCATGCAATGTACAGATTACATTTCTTGAAACATTAATTGACTTCATTCATGTATATCAAAAGTAATGGCCCTAAATGAGACCCCTGAGAAACTCCCAAAGTACCTTAAACCTACCACAACAAAAACCATGAACTACAACCAACTGATTTCTATCCCCTAAATATGACCAAAACCACTGCAACAGTGCATGAACAGTGATCCCCACTGAGTTCATACAGAAGACCAGATATAATAAGTTGAATGTTTGAATGCTAAAGTCAGTCGTACATCGACTGCTCCGGCATGTCAAGCTGGATACTCCACAAAACTTATCAGATTAGTCTCAATTGATCTCCCCCTAAAAAACCTGCATATGACCAAAACCACTGCAACAGTGCATGAACAGTGATCCCCACTGAGTTCATACAGAAGACCAGATATAATAAGTTGAATGTTTGAATGCAAAAGTCAGTCGTACATCGACTGCTCCGGCATGTCAAGCTGGATACTCCACAAAACTTATCAGATTAGTCTCAATTGATCTCCCCCTAAAAAACCTGCATTGCTCCAGAATAATCTGAGTCTTCACTAGATAAAAGAGGTGTGGGTAAATCAAAGATTCACAAATCTTTCCAATCACGCAAATGGTGGGATATGGTGAAAAGGAGAGTTAGAAATGGTCAAATTGATTCGATCAAGTTTCATGAAAGCATATCTTGACAAATTTCTGTTTGCATTAAATAAGGTAAATGTCTTCATTTCAGAGTCCACCAGGTATTGCAGAAAAGTTGGTTTCATAAGAACCTAAGTTTCAGAAATTTCTATCAAACATTTATGGGAAAAAGCTCTGGATGGCGCAAGGTGTACAGACAAATTTCTTTTTATTCGATTTTTGGAATCTATAGAATTTAAAAAGCAACGGAAATTTTCAGGGCAGATTCACTTTTTTTTTCAATCGGAATGGTTTATTATTTGAGTATATAATAAACTATGCTGTCATCATTTTAAAAATACCTATTATGAAAACCACTTTTATATAGTAAACAATCTTTAAAATAATTCATAACATATTTTACTTACAGTCAGGGTAGGATAAAGAATATGTTCCAAATATATAGGCATAAGAGCTAAAAAGCCTTGACTTCCTGCAGTTTCCATTGTATAGCATGTATGATCAACATCAGTCCAAGCATTGGTACCAGAAGCAAAACACCTATTAGCCAAAAGATCTAAAACACCTTTGTATGGGTATTCTTCGCTACCCAAAAATATCAAATGTTCTAGTGTATGCGGTAGACCATCATCATCGAAAGCTTCCGTAGCTTAAGAGATAAAAATTGATTAATTGAAATGAATTTAATGAATTCATATACTTACCAATGCAGAAAAACCCATTTACAATGGGTCCATCAACTTCAGCAATCACTACTGTTAGTCCTGTTGTGGTAGATTCATACTCGAATATGGGAATTTTGTTATATGCTTTTGTAGAGTATACTAATTGAAAAGAACTTGAAATAACATTTGGAGTTTTGTCTACAGGCGGCATTTTGGTAGGATATCAGATTTCCTAAATCAATCGAGAAATAACTTCAAGCTGCAATTTACTAAAAAAAGAAAAGAAATTCTGTTGTATCAATTCAATTAATCAACACTACCCAAAAAAGTTATTAAAATTATATATTCAGATTCCTAATAAAATGAGTCAAGTTGAATATCAGTTTTTTTATCATAAAGCCCGCAAAAGGTTAAGAATACAAAATTTGGATAATTTCCTATTTATTTTGAATATAAAAATTTATCATCGTCTGATACAATGTAAACTACACATTTATAAAAAAATGTATCTTTTATTGACAACGCATATTAAATCCAAGTGTTAAATATATTTTTCATAAATTGTCTGCCTATTGAGGATAAAAAAATAACAATTTCCAACCGAAGTTTCAAACCAACATATGTTATTTTGACAAAAGAAATAACTTTCTGAAAATTGGGGCATCCAGTAAGAATTCTGTTTAATCAAAAATCATTATCTAGTAAAATTTCCTTTCTTGAAAAATTTTACTTACCACTCACTCAAAGTGAATGATTTTTGATTTTCTGGACTTAGGATGTTTGTATTCGGCAAATAGGTTGACAGTTGACGTGTCTAGTGTAAACAATGTCGGTAATCATAGAAACTAAACATTTTAAATTCCTAAAAAGTGATGTGTTTCAATTGAATGAAAATAGCGATTCTGTTTCGAATTTATGATAATTGGCAAATTTAAGAGAATTAATTAGGGTTCAGTAAATAAGTCACTTCATAATTATTAAATTCTTTTAATAAATAAGTCATAACCAGGTGGAAATACAAATTAACAGATGAAATAAGTAATATATATTGCATATATTTTCGATCCTCAAATCTATTCTATTGTAGAATCATTTGAAAATAATAAATCAGAACAATAAACCAATGTCTATATGGTAATTCTAAATCTTAAATTTCATCAAGAAGTTGTAATCATCACTAACCAGAGAATCTTTAATACTCAAAAACACAATTTTTCAGAGATTTTCGACACAAGAATTAACTGAATAATTGCCTAGTAGACTATGGCTTACTGAATATTAGGAAAAGAGTTTATACCTGAAACTTAGTGTTTGAATTTGGGTAACTCACTTTTGTTTGTCTACATACACCTTTGATGAGATTGATACTTCTGATATTTTAAAATCTTGGAAATCTAAATCTAGTTATGTTACAGTTTTTTTACAAATGGAATGTATACAGATTTGAGCCCTTGAAAACAAAGCGATGTTAGTCGAATGAACATATTATAAGAATAAGCTGTTGTATTTATATGAAACTACAACCTCCTTCTTGACATAGGATTTTACTTCTTCCAAAATAATCTTTTAATTTTTGCACAAATTTCCTTTACAATCAGTTCTTTGATCAATGCTATTAAATCAGGAGACATTATGCAGATTGTTTTCTGTAAGCCATTTTCATGCGTAATGAGAAATTTCTTTAGTGAGTTTGTGAATCTTTTTTACAGGCAGATTTTGGCGAAATAGTTCATTTTGATGGATTCTATTTTTTGTGTGAAATTTGAAAAAATAACATCACATCATTTTTGCTGTTGAATCTTTTTTTCTAATATGGATTGAAGAATGATTTCGAATAATAAAAAAGTTAAAAATGGACTAAATTCAAATCGACAAACAATTTTTGCCAAACAAATAGAAATCATTGAAATTTGTAGTGACATTTTCATTAATTTCGGTTTTTGGGTATGCAACGTGCATGATTAAGAAAATAATGAATTTCTCAATTATGCAATAAAATGAACTACCTAATGTCCAGTGGTTGTCTTGTAACATCGATATTTCAGGGGCTCAATCACAATCTTAAGACCTCTTCACTACACTATTTTTTAAGATTGTTTTGAATCACATTAATGTTTTTGTTTAATCTTATCCAACTCTCAATAGCAGCTTTATCTCAGCTAATTTTGTTTCTTCTAAATGATAAAAGAAAAAAGTTACATCTCAGGTAATTAAATGGAAAATATAATACAAATAAGTTATAAATAAATAAAATTAAAAGAGGAAAAAGAATAACAACCAATTGAAATAAAGAAAGCAAAGATATATACAGAAGTTTGATAAAAATTAACATCAATAAAATTTTAAATGCTCCATTTTCACATTAATTCATTTTGGCATAAATTTAAAAAAACTGTTAAATTTAAAATTCAAACTAACCATCAGCTTACGGGTCTTGATTTATGTAACAATTTAGGCCTACTTCCAAACCACGACCTCTTCCATTCTATTGTATCGTTAATAAGTTTTTCTTCTTCTGGTGTAAACTTAAGTACTGTAGATATTGCTTTAGTTAAATGTTGAGCTTCATAATCCTTACTGGTGAGAAACTTAATCACTACATGTTTCAGATATTTGAAATTGACATCTTCCTCATCTCGTCGTACATTGTATGAAAAATTTTTCAAAGAACTTTGACTGGGCGTTAAAATAGCTGCCGTATTGGTGTCATCTGCAAGATAATTGTGATTGGTTGGAGCCCTTAGTTCTTGTTGAAGCGTTTTTTTCATGTCGGCCAATCTCAAAGTTAAGGTTTTGATGTTCTGAAAGTTGATAGAAAAATTGAAAACTTAATAATCTACATGTACATCAAAGGAAATATCATTAAAACAAAATGGATATAATTCATATGAAATATTTGCTTTTTAGGTGAAAGAATGGATCATTAAATATCAGAGTTTAAAGGCAGATGGCACTGGGGGGAAGTTCGATATTAAATGTCAAATCTGACATTGTCATCCTAAAGTTTGACATTTTAGGTGGAGTAGTCCATAAATTTGTATTAGTTCATTTTAAAAAATGAAATAATAAATTACTTCGTTTTCATCACTTTTTATCACTGAATATAGTGACTTAAGTTTCGTTGCGTTTACTACCTTTTCAAACTGAATAACAAATTGTATATCAAAGGTTTTATGTATTCATTAAGGCTTCAAGCTTGTGCAAAACTTTTTTTCAAATTATTTGAGGTGTTTTAGAAACGAAAGCACAATCTTGTATACAAACAATTAACCCTATTTAAGAACCCATTATTTTCACTTTTGACCAGGAGCAATATGGACCTACATATAAGTTTAACATCAAGTAGACTATAGTCTACTTTCATGAAAAAGGAAATATATCTGAAACAGACACTAAACTTATTTGTGGGTCAAAATGTAGCTGCTCTCTATGTTATAAGTAGTAATAACTTCTCACTTTGTTTTTATCCGATAGTTGTTCCTCCAAATCACCGATTTGATTCCTCAATTGCTTCTCTAAAACCTCAATTTCCTTATGTTTCATATATTCTTCCTCCAACTGGCTCATCTTATTCGATAATTCATTAAATTCGGCATCCTGTCGTCTTTTCTCTTGTTTTACCAGTTCAATTTGCTGAGAGATTTCAGCATTTCTTACAAGCGCTGCATTTTTTTCTGAAGTAACTCTGGAATCAAATGAAATGAATAACCAATTGGAACATTATATCATTCACAAACCTTGAAAGAGTTTTCTGGACATTAAGAGAATTAATTTTTTCTTCCTCAAGATCCCTTTCTAGCTTATTTATTTTTTCTTTTAGAGAAATATTCGTGTCATGCTCCGCTTCAATTGATGTTCTCAATTTGGATAATTCATCTTCAGTTTTTTCAAGTTTAGTTTCCGCATTTTCCAGATTTTTCTTCACAACTGTGACTTCAGTGTTTGAATTGAGCTGAAACATAAAATCACATTCATATTATTAACTGTAAAATACTTCATTATAACCAAAGCTAAATGCATTCCTGGAAACTACAACATGAGGAAAGGGGAAAGAAAGTTTAATGGTATATAAAAAAATAACAATACAAATATACAATAAAATTTATTGGGAACAAAAATAAATTTTTAAATATGAAAAATCAACAAAAATAGTGAAGAAAAAACAATATAGTGGAATGTGCAATCAAGAAGCTAAACTAAAATAAGTAAAAGAATACATGGAACCATATTAATAATATTAGCATGGAATGTTATTAATCCAATTAGAATATAGTTTAGGTAATAGAATGTATCCATTTTTAATATAATTCAGAATCACTCTGTATTCATTAGTAACAAAGAGATCCCTCTTTTTAAAAAACAGAATTCCAGAACAGAAACAGTAAACAGGCTCATTTATTATGGATTATACACTTAATTCAAATCCACTTGATTTAAAACTTACCCAGGTTGAACTTAACAAAAAAATCTCATTTGATAAACAGAATCAATATTTGATTCGAATAAGGAACTATAAATAATAAAAATTACTTTCTGAAACAGAATAGGCATAGTAACTAAAGTTGAAAGTATACAACTGAAACAGATAAAAATACTTATTATAGAAAATAAGCTCATGCAAAAGCAATACTTGAACATAAGGTACAAGGGAAGAAACAAATATTTCCCAAAATTATGATCGACTCACTAATTGAGTCCTTAAAAATGTAACATGTTCTTCATTTTCAGCACGAACTTTTTTCAATTCTGCAGATAACTCTTCCAAGTCAGCATTTAATCTCAAAATTTTCGTGTTCTTATTATTCAAGTCCAATTTGTTGTATTCTAACTCAGCCTCTAATTGTTGTACTTTTTCAAATAGGATGTCCTTCTCTTGCAGAGCTCTTCTTCTTTCAGCGCCTTCTTCTGCTGCTTGACGGCTGAGTCTACCTACCTTGAAATGAAATCAATTTATTTACAACGGTAAGACCAATACAAGAGATTTATGCATTAGAGTAAAATTAATATTGGTTTAATGTTCATTATACTTTAGGGGGTTTAATTTGCAGTATTTTGATTATTGCTGCTCAATAATACCCTAGACAAAATACTTCCATATCATCTGGTAAGTCTCATAATGTTGAATTTTGCACGAGAACACTTGACTTGGACTATAGAGGATTAGAATCGGACATAGTTTTTGGATGAATAGCAATTTTGTCTTATGGGCTAAGACGGACATGTAAGAATGTGGAGGCGACACACGTGTATTGCCAAGCGACCATTTGACGGAGCCTCTGTTATGGCACGAGAAGGGATAATATCTTTTGAAGCTTGCACGGTTAATTTTTATCGAAAATGAAATTTTGACTGCTTATAGGTACCTGGCAGAGGTTCTACAAGACGATATTGTACAATTAATGGTTATTCTTGGAGAAGATGCAACCTTAATGGATGATAATGCAAGGCTCCATACTGCTCAGATAGTTACTGCTTATCTTGACAAGGTTCAAATAATAAGACTTGTTTGGCATGCTTGAAGTTCAGATTTAAATTCGATAGAACACATTTATGACATGTGTGGGCTCTCCGAAATTCTAGAGAGCTTTACGACTGGTGGGGGAATATGGAGCAATATTCTACAGTATGTAATCCAAAGCAAGCTACTATCGCTGCTATAGGAAGGAATACTCATTACTGCGGTACTTGAATTTTTTTTTGGTTTGACCTAATAATATCAAATTTAATTTTTAGTTGTCATCATTTTCAATAAACTTTGAACGAAAATTTTTATTCAAGTAATCACAAAAATCATCGCAAATTATGGGACGACTCTAATTTTATGCTCAGCAATGTATATATAAATACATACTCTATATTTTACAAAAGTGAGCTGAAGCTCACTGAAGCTGATTGCCCCTTTGTATACAAATAAAGCACTATTGTGTGCTTCTCTATTTTTGGATTATTCTATTATAATAAAAGTACAATATACAAACTATTCACACATTATACAGCGTATTCTATAAGCTCTAGGACAAACTCTGGCAGATGATAGCTGTGCATATTTATATTTTTTTCCTATGAACATAATGCCAACTCATTTTTGTTCAGAAGATACAAGCATTTGAAAAATATATTTTCTTCCTTAAGTCAGAACTATGTTTAAACTTCGAATATAATAGACCAAAATTATTAAAATGACTAAAATTTAATTTTTAATGAACAAAAATATAAATTGAAATATTTCACCTGTGTTTCTAACAAAGTTATATCGCTCCACGAAGTTTTCAAATAATTTATGAACTAATACTACCATGAAAAGAAATAAATGTTATTACTTGTTTGAAGATAAAGTAATACTTCTAAACTGTAGTCACAAAAATGTATAAATGTTTAATTTTTGAGGTAGTAAAACTTAGTAATTTCTAAAAACTTGAATTAAATGTTATTATAGTATTTGTTGGGTTCATATGGTGAAATATTCAGTAACTATTCTGTTTTTTTTTTCTATTTTCGGATAATCCTATCATAATAAAAGTACAATATGTAAATAGTTCTGACATTATACAGGGTATGTATTCTGGTAAAATATAGCTGTGCCTATCATAAATTTTTTTTTCCATGAACATAGATTCAACTCGTTTTTGTTTAGAAGATAGGAGCATTTTAAAAAATATATTTTCTTTGAACAAAAATTTTTATTCAAGTAATCACAAAAATCATCGCAAATTATGGGATGACTCTAATTTTAGCTCAGCAATGTATATATAAATCCATACTCTATATTTTACAAAAATGTATAAATGTTTAATTTTTGAGGTAGTAAAACTTAGTAATTTCTAAAAACTTGAATTAAATGTTATTATAGTATTTGTTGGGTTCATATGGTGAAATATTCAGTAACTATTCTGTTTTTTTTTTTTCTATTTTCGGATAATCCTATCGTAATAAAAGTACAATATGTAAATAGTTCTGACATTATACAGGGTATGTATTCTGGTAAAATATAGCTGTGCCTATCATAAATTTTTTTTTCCATGAACATAGATTCAACTCGTTTTTGTTTAGAAGATAGGAGCATTTTAAAAAATATATTTTCTTGTCAGAAGTCAGAACTATATTTAAACTTCAAACATAATAGACTGAAGTTATTGAAATGATTAAAATTTTATTTTTAATGAACACCAAAAATATAAATTGAAATATATTACCTGTGTTTCTAACGAAGTTATTTTATCGCTCCATGAAGTTTTAATATCAGCAAGATGTACATGAGCCTCCTCTAGCCGTTGCTCCAGTAATTTCCTCTCGGAAATCAATTGTTCATCAGCAGAAGTCTCATTAGCCAGCCTTTGCTTCAGAATAACTATGAGATCTTTCAAATGCTTCCTTTCCTCCTCACTTTCAGTTAAATTAGAAGCTAAAGCAGCCATATCCCTCGAAGTAGAATGTCTCAAGGCATCTAAGTCATCCTACAAAAAAATAAAACAATAAATTTTTTATTGGCAGGATATTTCGAAAGCTGTAAGCACATACCTGTGTTATGCTGAAGCCCATGAAACAAAAAAGTCACGTGCTAATACTTAAAATAACAATAAACAGCCTAATTGTGTTGGAACAATTTGGCGTACTGCCGTGATTTACACTAAACAATGATAGATTTAAGAAATTTATCATTATTTTTTCACTGCCTGGCCAACACTTTTAGGTTCATTCCGCAACAGAAATTTTAAGAATCAAAAGAAATTAAATGAAGTATGATTGTTTTTGAGTGGAAAAGGGTGTTTTAAACAGCGAATAAGTGACTTTTTCAAACAAAATGATCAATGAAATAGCATATTTTAGTTTTTCACTGATCAGAATGTTCTCAACTCCTTTATTCTATCAATTCTATAGAAATATTAGAATAAAGTGTGTGTAAGTGGAATTAATGGAGATATCTAAGGAAATTTCCCTGTCTTTCTTAAGCTCTGCAAAACAGTCAACAACAGAGCTTTGATAGAAGAACAGGGAAAATAATTATCTCTCATTTTCCCCCCCTGCCACTTGAACACACTATTTAAATAGCAAATACGTCAATATATTCCCAATCGTTAACAATAATACCAAAGGTGAGTGTATATGTGTTTAAGTGTAAAAATAAAAGTTATACTACAGGTTGCAATGCTTACTAGATCTAACAATCCTTTTACACAAGTCAGTTGTTAGTTATTGTAAATCATTGAATAATTCTTAATTTATTTTACATGCCTGGTTCCTATATCTTTGCAAACTGTAATATTAACTAAATAACGTATGTTGAAAAAAAGGCATTGAGTAAACAACATTAAGTAGCAAGGTTAGGGTTGAGAAGAAAGGTACTTTACTGAATAGAAAGTCATATGCTAACTGTATTGCAAAATCCTCAAGCTGACCAAGACTGGTTTTTTACTTTTATTCTATAGAACTATCTCTGTTTAGCTTCAAAGCAATTTTCATATAGAATAAATACTGTTATTACACATTTAACAGCTCATTGAAGAAGACTTGGTTAAATTTGTGCAAATGGAGAAATTGAAGAACTGTGTACTCATCAAATACTTCTATTTTAAAGATTTCACCCCTTTAAACCAAAGAAGCAATTGATTCATCAAGAGTGTTATATTCAAGAGACAATAAGAAGGCATTTCTATTTAAAAAGTACTCAAAAAATATTTTTTTTTTGAATCTTCTACTTGTATGATCCTCATGAAATTTTGCACTTCTAAATACCAAAATTCACACTGGTCGGATTTGTCGATTCAAATATATTGCAGAAAAAAATCGAAATTTCAAATGTGGATAACTGTGGAACTATTGGATCAATTTTGCCAATTAATAAACATAAGCGAGATATTTAGGCTCCAAACTTATCCAAAAATTTCAAGTCTCTAGCGCTTTGCATTAAAAAGTTAAAGAGTGTTTACGGACAGAAGCTCTTTTGACCTAGAATTCTCCATCAGTGCGACATGTATGTATGCTTCCATTGCATTAGAAGCCGAACGGAGAGAGAACTTATGAGTTTGAACTCGCGACCCGTATACGAATGCGCCTAGACCCCTAGTGTGACTATTGACTAACCTCAAAATATGCTTTGAAGGTAAATATTTAAGAATAATAAAAAATACATTAATGCCTTCAATACAAGGCTTGACAGCTTGCACTATGAAAGCGATATCACTGCATTACACTATATTTATGAAAACATTAAAGTTATGTTGAATTAAATTTAAAAAGAGACAAAACAAAATTTCAAACTACCCATGTATATGTTATACAGATTTTGATAGACATTTTACAAATCATGACATAAATTAAGTAATATTTAAAGTAAATAATTCTCTATGTGAACTGTGAGCACTTTTAAATAACTAGGTCCTCAACCTTGAATCATTTCATATCCAGGAATTTTTTTATCATATTCTTAGGAAAAATCTTATGAATTTTACAAAGAATCAGAATTGGACACATACTGAAATACCAGATATAATATTAACACAATAAACAAACCAAAAAGCTACTTTCCAAGGAAATTGTGAGAATATGAAAATAATCCAAATATTTCAGGCTAGAAAAGAAACTGATGAAACTAAAATAAAAAAAAAAATGATAATGAACTGAAAGAAAGCAACAGATTGATTATGTAAACAAGGCTATGTTTATAATTGCAATATTGAGCACTAACAATGATATTGATCAAATAATTATTTGTCTAAAGATAAAGTAATACTTCTGAACCATAGTCACAAAAATGTATATATATTTTTGTGGTAGTAAAATTTAGTAATTTCTAAAAACTTGTTCAGAATGTTATTATTGTATTTGTCCTGTTTATATGGTGAAATATTCAGTCTGATGAAATTTATAATTCGCTTGATTAAATTTTGTGGGTTGTTTACAATAAAATAATCTAATTGATCAAACCGAAACCAACCTTAAATAATATCACAGTTTATAATTACTTCATACAAATACCTTCAATGGCATTTTTTCGAAAAAAATTTAGATTTAATGCAGTTGATTTTACCTCTTTCTGAGGTAAGCATATTGAATAAATATACTTTAATCAATAGATTAAAGCACTCCAAACTAGATAAAAAATTGCTTTGGAAAACAGCAACCTAATTTATCCAAACTGATAAACAACATAAATATTTATAATTTCAGGTCTAGCCTTACCAACTATTACACCTTTGAGAATATTAAGCACAATAACGAATTTTCCAGGATAACGATACAAAATTATTCATACACATTTAAGCTACATTAAAATAACTGATATAAGTGCTATAATTTGGAATATATTATATACAAATTGAGCATGGTTTAAAAAATGAGAGAGGACTACAAAACATGATTTTCTTATGAGACAAACCTGGACATCACTCAAATGTTCTTCCTGTCTTCTTAATCTAGCCATTTCACTCCTCATCTTTTCGAGTTGCACCTGGGTTTCTTTGAGTGAAGCATTCTTTTCTACCAATTCCTTATCTCGAAGCAAAACTAAATGTTTTATTTTCGACAATTCCTGTGATTGAAAGTTTTCTATTTGCTCTTTATCTTCTTGATGTTCCACCAACTTCTGTTTGAAATCTTAAAGAGAATTCTTTTTCATTTTCAATTATGTGTGATAAAATTCTTTTACATACCTTCCGCAGTTTTCAGTTTATCCCTCAAGTTTGTAATTTGTTTATAGGCTTCCTCTTTCTCTTTTTCCAACATTTGCAACTGTTTATCTTTGGCATTGATAATTTCAGACCATTCTTTCTCCTTCTGATCAAGTCTTCTCTTGAAATCTGTTTCAATTTTGGCAATTCTCTTTTTCACTTCTTCTATATCAAACGTACCATCTTTGAGATCATCAGATGATATTATTGAATTAATACTGGAGTGAGATCCTTGGAATGATTTTCCCCGGAGAGAATCAATCTTCTGTACAGTAGAGGAAGTAATTTTTGCTGTTAACTTGGAAAGATCATTCCCAGTTTCTTCCCGTATTTTATTTTTCAAAGAAGCGAACATGTTCAACTCAAATCAGGTACTTAACGCATTATTAAAATTATTTTTAAACTTCTATTTTAACCTTGCAATTATTTTCAGTGGGTGTGGCAAATTAGATTTAACTCATCACCTCAAACACATTTTATAAGGTTCAAAAACTTTTCAATTCAACATCTTTCAAACAACACGACTGAAAATTGTCAATCTGACATATGACTGACATGAATTCTCATAGAGAGGGAGTGACATTATAGTTATTTTCTTAAAGATACGACCATAATTACTTGAAAGATAATCACAGGAAGATAAGCTATTCGAAAAGATAGAGTAAATTGCTTTATTATTATTTCACTATTTGAGGAACGTTCAATTATACAAAACAGCATTCAGGAGTAATTATAACATGAATCAGTAAAAAGATATTTTAGTTTCATTAGTGATCTATGATAAATTCTAAACATTGTCGTAACGTTCTCTGGGTAATTTATTGGCAAAAATAATAAATAATTGTATACTAAGGTTCTTCTGAAGGAAGTACTGGAAAGAAGAATTTGTTTTGGTTTCGAAACGAAGTGAATATTATATCGATTCAATTGAAAAAACATGCCACGGCGCTCAAACTAACAATATAAGCCCCTTTTATGAGGCTGGTCCACCTGTAGAATAACTTCAGTTTCAAGATAAAAATGTCTTGTAAACATAGGTACGCAAATACTGCATAACCTGCAGGGTGTTTGCATTTAAAAAAAAAATTCTTAATAACTCTTGTAGTTTCCAAGATATTCAGATCAAACTTGGAGGATGAGGTATTTTTTGGGGTTTAAATGAAACGGTGATCGGAATTGTGAGAATCTACAGGGTGATACTTGCTTTTCTCCCTTTTTACCCCCAAACTTTTTTGTCATCTGTCACCGACCATTTTTCATAGGACGATATGTTTCATTTCTTTTAAAACTTATATTCTGCTCACAATTCATTGTCTGCGAACTTTTTTGGTGGTTTCCAGATTCTTAATTTCTCACTCTTTAATTCTTTGAACGACTCAAATCAGTGTTTTACCAAGAGCATATTCACTCTCTTGACAAGCATTCATTGCGATTCTGCAGCAGTTTTCTTCAAATGATACCAGAAAATCAATGCTGTCCTCAAATCGTAGTTCATAGACAAAAAAACTCGACGTGTTTAAGGTTGTAGAAAAATACACCGGTGTATGGATCTTCACTTCAGTTGTCATGTATTGAAAATCTTCGTCAGCTGTTAGAGAAAGATGATGCTGCAGAAGCAGTCTTACAGTCCCTAAACTGATGGCTAGCACCATATCTATAGGGAAATTTCGGTTTTATACTTCCACATCTGGTATGTGTAGGTGTTCTTTTCACCTTGATTTTCTAAACAAAGCGAATTTTCAGGAAGCAGCAAGTATTTTCAGATTAGTCAATCAACTAACTCCTCGGATTTATTATACAGATTTTCTGAGAACTACTAGGAACTAGTGAAAAATATTTTTAGTAAAGATCATGTAATCTTACGAGAAAACTATTCTTGAACTTCGTTTTATTGCAAACTTTGTTCAATAAAAATATCAATCAATTTAAATCTAATGGTGTGATTAATTATATCTTAATTAAAATCAAGGACGCCATATTAGAAAATTTTTATTTCACATTAATCATTTTAAGTAAACTTTCAGTCACATACTGATTGTATTAGAAATATATCAATATTTAAATGATAACTTTTTACGACCTATAATTATTATATACAATTAAATCATGATATATTACAGAACAATATATTTTTAACTGAAATAATTCACAAATAACAAATAACAAAACAACAAACGTAGGACGAATTATTGTGATAATTCTAGATGCATCCAACTTGAATCTTACTACAACAAATATAACATAAATCATCGTAAGTACCTGGTGTAATTCTATTGAGTTTTAGATAAATTTAAAATAATAGAGTTGTTCAAATTAAAGAATTTTTTTTAGGAAAACAGCTCTTCAATTCAACAATGACTACCTATTTTGCTAAAAATTTCACATTTAAAATTGATATCATCAATGAACAATTAAACAATAAAAGATTAAAATTTGTGCTTTGGGAAAAATATAACAAATTTTGTTTGGTCAAGCTCTTTCTTTGGCAAATTACAGTCTGTCAATATCAAAATTTGAGTGTGTTGTATCTCTTGAAACACTCATCCTATCAATAATTTCAAATAAATATCATAAATAAACTGATCCCAAATAAATCACAAATAAAGATAACAAATTAAAAAATTTTTTGTCACAAGAAAATGACCTATTTCTTTAAACGACCCAAGTATAAAAATCCAACAGCAACAATTTGAACATAAATTACGATTCATGAGTATCTCTAGTAAAATACTTTTCATCGATTCTTGTTGTAGTAACTGTAGTACAGATTTAGGTTTTCTTTATATCTAAGGTCCATTAATCCGGAAGCAGGTGGTATTTCTAAAGTATGCTGATCCCACAATTGAAAACTTTTTGTGTAAAATGATCATAAAAATCAAACAAAAAAAATAAGTTTGCTGTTTGACAAGTTGAAACTATTTCATTAAAATTGACCATCAGAAAACGTCTATATTCTACTGTTATCGCGGAAATTTTTTACATTATACAAAGGATATTCATAAAATAAAAAAGTCAGCAATATATAATTTCTTTTTTCTATAGAAATATTTATTACAGAATAAACTTATTTAATTTTGCTTTTTTATTGATGCCAGTTTGGGTCTATGAAAGAAATTCAGTATGGATAGGTCTTGCAGTTTTTTCAAGATATTATCAAAAACACTTGGAATCTAGTAAAAATTAAAAAAAGATCTGCAATAAAGGTGAAAGATTTTTAACAGTTGCTTTCTTCAGATTGTCTTGTATATATCCATTGTATATTGGAGAATAAGGCTTGTAGTCTTTTTTCCTTGCCTTCCTCTTTATGTTATTAATGACATTAAGATTGTCTGTAATTGAAATGTACTGTACTTGATGGAAATTAATTTTAATTAACTAAAATAATAAAGAATATTACGAAATTTATTGAATCAACCACAATTGTTTCGCCAATAGTGTGGCTTCATCAGGTTTACATTTTGAATTAACTCTAAAAAAGTAATGGTTTGGACATAAACTTGAAAAAGAAGGCACAAATAACAGACAATTGGAAATACCTAAGTGAACATATGCAAGGAAAAGGGATACAAATAACTAAAATAGAAAAATCACTTCTAGTTTCCATAGCTCATACTCTGTATTAATTATATTTGAAACAATTGGTAGTTAATTTAATGAATTGTGGAAATATTCTTCAAGATTTTATTAAGATTGATGGAAGTTATTTTTTATTCCAAAATTAATTCTGAAATTCTTACTTAAAATTACATTTATTATTGTGAGACCTGACCAAAAACTGTTTATGGTGAATTTATTGTTTCTATTGCAAGACTTGATTAATAAATCTATTCATTAAAATTAATACTTCATAAAAACGTTTCTTACAAAACAAACTTGTTTAATTTGCTTTTTCATTTGATAACAATAAAGATTATGTAATGAAATATGTGAGACAAGTATTTACTGTCATTTGCAAAGTATTTTACCAAGAAAGCATATGGAAAAATTTAAATATTAAAACAGAATAATTCTCTGAAATCTCTACGTGATTTAATTGAAAAAAATTCAAATCAAATGTCTTACGAACAGTGCTTCTATTTCAGTAGACATAAAATTCTAAAATATCATACAACACATTCTGATTTAATTTTTTTTAAATTAAATTATGTAGAAGTTTCCCAGAATTATTTTGTTTTAATATTTAAATTTCAAAATAGGAACCTCTCCCAAAAAATATATCCTTTAAATTGAACCAGAAAAAAGGCATTTCTTCACAATAAAAGTGAATGCTTCATAAATTAGAACAGACTCCTTTTAACACAACAGGAGTTACCACGAATAAATTTCCTCCAAAATTCCTCTAGCAGTAATCAATTTCTACTCTAACAGTAGAACATAACTGTTTTTTTAACAAGATCAATTTGAACATATTTCGGACTTATTGAACCTAGTTATTGTTTATTTTGTTCCTATGTTTTTTTGCTATCACTTTAGATCAAAATTAATCAATTGCACAATCATGGTACTTCCGATTTCACCGCTTCGCCTACATAATAATGAAAATTATTTCACACGTCACATTGCGCAAAATAGGTTATTATGCTCAGAAGTTTTCCTAAATCATAGTGGAGATCTCTTCGATGAGATAAATACTCAAAAAGCACCTAGCTAAGTTATTAATTTCAGCTTAGATTATAAAAGATCACCAATTTTATTGGAGAAAAAATAATGAAACAGTACCGTAACCATTTGATCACATCTAATGAAAAATAAATTCTACTTATTCTCTGTGTCTCTTATCGAATTATTGTAGTCCAGGCTGTAGGTTTTCTTCTGGGTGATTTCTTCTATGTTCTGAGCTGTACAATCTTGGCCAATATGTCCCGGCGCTCCACAATTGTAGCAACCTGTAGGGTGTCTGGGAGGAAACTGGGGGCTAGAATAAAGAATGGATACATAAGGAACTGTGTAGGGTATTGTGTTCTCGGAATTCTGATAGTTTGGAAATGGAGCGTTGAAGTGAGGCCTGCAGTAAGGTTGCGTAGTATATTGAAATATAGACCTATTAGGTGGCATCTGGTTGAAGGTTGCAGGGTAGCTTGTATAAGGCACCGTACAGTTATTGAAAGCTGGAGGCGGGGGGGTAGTATCACACATGGGAGGCAGGTTATTGATAAATGTTGTGGAAGGAGGAGGTGGGGGTATTCCATTCATCCGAGGCTTTTCCGGCCCCCTTCCTGGTCCGTGGGGTATGACTGTGGGCGTTTCGGGCGGCGATTGGTTCAAACTGCTACTGCTGGAGGAATTTGAGTGATGTAAGGAATTTTCCCCTTCAAGATTCAATGCTTGCATTTGTTCAATTAGATATGGTAGCGGCATCTTATGGGGGTATTGTGGAGGGTAGCAGAGACCATTGGGCGGTTTCAAGTTGTCTGGTACTATTCCCCTTGGAGTAACCCATGGAGTGTCGGCTATTTGAGTATCTGGCATTTGGGTTAACTGAAAAGATATGTCAACATCAAAAGTTTGTGAAAATTGTTTTGTAGTAAATGAAATAATACATGATCAATAGGTATAAACTTTACGCATAAATTTGTTCAAAATCTGCCAACTATTTGGTAGCTATCAATAAAATGAACTCGACATAAAAAATTTAGAAAAGCATTGACGTGAAGTCAGAAGCTGAGTTTTTCTTTTGAAGGGAATTATTTTAGTAAATTTTCATATCTATTGAAGAGTTGTTCAGCAAGAGTGTGCCCCCGTGATGCGAATAGATGATAATCGGACGGAGCTAAGTCTAGAGTATAAGCCGCATGTGCTAGTACTTAGATCGTTTCCCTGACTCCTTTTGCTGTATAGATGGGGCACTATCAAGGTATAATAAAAGTAATATGACTTTGTGTTGCATTTTTCCATCCGTCGTTTTTCACATGATGCTCGATTTAAATCGACCATTTGCAGTTGGTAGCGATCAATGTTAAAGGTTTCACTAGGTTTTTGCACCTTTTGATCCCATCAAACACAGAGCAGTGTCTTCTAATTTAAAAAACGATTTGGTCTTGTAGTGGATGGCGTGAGTTCACCTGGATTCACCCATGATTTATGACGCTTAAGATTTCAAAATATATCCATTTTTTATCACCTGTCATGATACGATGGCAGCATTTCACAAGTGGTTTTTCGATTTTTTGTTGCCTTTCATTCAATTCATGCAGAACCTTGCTAAGCAGATAAGTCAACCTATAGACTACAGAAGCTATTGGTACGTTGAAAATTTGTCATAACTGAAAAATCATTTTTGCTTTCAGAAAAACTTTACTAAATGAATTCATAATATGCAATAATAATAATTATATTAGTTTTAACGATTTTGATATTGAAAGATAAAATTTCTATTGGGTATATATACCCAAGGATTTTACTCATTTATAAACTTCCTATTTTGGCTTTAAACCTATCCTGCAAATTTGAAGTTGTTTCTTTCAATGTTATCTTGGTTAGAAAGGATCGGAAGGTCGAATGAACGCTAGAATTGAATTTGACTATAAATTATTCATCTGTATGTCCAATATGTTCCAGAAAGACCTGAGAATTCGAAAAATAAATACATTATGATGAGACCACAAGTGAACTGTAAAAAGCGCGCAAAAATTGTATTAGTTAATGTTTCTATACAATCTTCAATTGAAGATTAGTGATTATTTCAAGTGTAGCAACACTTTTGTCATTTGTGTTTTGACAGAAAGTTAGTTTAATATTTGATTTGGGTCGATTTACACTTGAACACAAGTTGGAAATATCAAAAACTTATTTCCAAAGTAGTGAATCTAAACTATTAGAAAATTAGGTGGAGAATTCAATAGCCTCACAGCAATTTGTGGATCAATTTATTCGTGAAAACTTGATTGCCATTTGATAAAACAATACATTCACGTTCTCGTCCAGAGAGCACATCTGAAAACGCTGCTGTAGTCCAGGATGTGGTTGAACATCTATCAACACCAACGTATTATAGTGCTCAAGAACTCAACATTTCTTGTACATCTCTGAAGAGAATTTTGCATAAAGACCCGTGGAATGAAGAAGATCATTTTGGAGGATTATGTTTTGTGAGGATCCGTTGAGGATAAGTGTTATGCTAACCATCCAGAAATGACTGACGCCTTGAAATACGAAATCGAAGTTACCATTCATGAGATTGAGCTCCAAATAATTGACAATGTACTGAAAAATTGGGTTTAATTGGATGGGGAACTGTATAGCCAGCTATGGCGGTCATTTGAATGATATTATTTTTTATTCCTAAATGTCAAGGTTCAACCTTTCTAATATACTTATAACTTTAAGAATATTCATTTATAGCCAATCAAAAATGCAAATTTTAAATGCCCCACCTCTTAGTTACAACAGTAGCAAGCAATGGGTGAAATCTTCATTGAACTAAGAAAATATTGAATGTAGAAGGCATATCAAACAATTTCACAAGTACAAAGGACACCATATTTATACATCATTAGTAAGGAGTCTGAGCCGACATTTCGAATTTATTGGTTTCTCTTCAGTGTACTGTAATGTCCGACAACTACAAATCTGTCAAGTTCCTATATTCGCTATGCTGGTACTTGACAGATTTGCAGTTGTTGGACATTAGAGTGCACTGAAGAGAAGCAACAAGTTCGAAATGTGTGCATGTCTGCTATTTATGTCCCAGCGATCAACAAAACCTAATCGTGCTTGTCTCGATTTGTAGAACTTTCTATTACCATATCTCACACTCCTTACTAAAGATGTTTGGTACAGATCAGTCTCATTAATTTATTTGATTATTTATACAACATTGAGGCTGAAGGACCCCTGGTCGATGGATATTTGCTTAGGCAATAAAGAATAGTTATTATTTATTATACAACATGAATTCAATATCACCTTGCATCTCACCTCATCATCGGGGAGTTTCAGATCAGTAGAATTGCCAAACATTGGTGGTAGACTAGAATGAGTAACTGGGTCAATTGACACTGGCTGAGACAACGGTGGAAGAACGCTGGCTACCGGAGGTGGCATCACATCCACATTCGAAAGGGGCGGTGGTGGGGGCCTAGCAGTGAGCGGCAACCGGACATTTACTGTCGTGGTCCGATGGGGTGATGTACTCCTGCTGTGTGTAGGTGTACCCGCTTGACTGACTAGTGGCGATATGGAAGATGGCGGAGGAAATGGAGGTACCTGTGTTCAAAAAATCGTTTCATTCAAGGGTTTCTTTGTGAACAGATTTATTTGGGAAAATATTTGCTTAAGGTAAATATTATGGATAGATAATAATTGGTCGTTCACCTACACATAGTATTTTTGCACTGCAACCTAATTAGATCTTTTGTGCATTCCTCCTTTGTCAAACTGGTGACATTATTATTTTTTTATTTATTCAATAACTCAAATTAGACTTCATAGAGCCCATAACATGTTTATAATACAGTGCAAGACCATTAATATGAAAACAAAAAATCCTGGCTTGTTCATATTACAGGAACTGTTTATATTTTTGAATATCAAGAAAAATGAATTTCTACATATTTTCTAGGTTTTACTTCTTAATCAGTACTTGTAATACGCATAAGGTTACAAAAAGTGTATTGAATGAGAAAAGCCTTCATAAAAGTTTATTATAATGACTAATCTCTTGTGGAGAAATATGATGTTATTTTAGACTGAGTCTTCTTCGCAGCAAATTTTGATCAAACGGCTTTTTCATGCGGTAATTATCTCAGTCAATTTCAGAGTATTCTGTTTTGCCCACTCGATTACTATGTTCAAAGCTTCAACTGCTTCAGCAGAAATTTCACATTCACTTTCATCAACTTTGTTACACTCTCCCAGATTAATATCTTCGCGCTTGTTTCACTCATTTCTGGTCAATCTCTTAGTTGTTGAATTTTTTTAGTGTGAAATGTCACCGTGATGAGCGTAAATCTGAAATTGTTTGATTGATACTTTACGAGATATTGATCACTACAGCCATCTACTGAAAAAATAATGGATTTCTTTTTCCCCAACCTATTATTAATCCAATTTGATATATTTATCATACCTCTGGTGCACCACAGTGGACTCCTGGTCTATTCCAGATCGTGGCAGCATAATCCAAAGGCTGCTGAGGTGGCACCATAGGATGGAGACTAGGTAGCGGTACTTTTAAATCACCATAAGACATCGTCATACTAGGTTTGACTGGTATTGACGGATTGTCGGTTGTGTTCTAAAGAAATAAAAAAGATCAATATTGAAATAAAAACTCTAAAAACTTTACTCAAGAATTTATTATCTCCCCATTAATATACAATTGCTTCCCTAATCTTTTCACTTTTTCACCTGCTTTAAAAATTTTTCTAAATTACAAAGCGTCAAAAGATACAGTAAAACTTGAATTCAGCAGCAGAAATTTGATTTATGTAAAACGGCTTACAGGTTTTTGGTCAAGATTTTTTGAAATTTTACATCCAGTATTAAACTCCTAGAGGTTATTCATTCAACCAAAAAGGTTATCGGAGTAGTCTGATATAAGAAGGAATCTTTTTATTAGTTATCTGAATCACATATTTCGAAATACAAACTGAAAAATATTGTTTATTATTTGAAAGAAATAAAGGCAAAGGAATATTAAATGAAGCGAAATATCATAAACAAAATATTGGACGCAAAAAAAAAGAAAATATTAACTGGAGACAAATAAATAAGCAAAAAATGAAAAACAATAAGACTATAATTACATCTGAAAGAACATAACCTATATAATTAATATAACATAAATATGAATTTTAAAAGTTTGGATATACAGGATTGGCAAAAGTATTAAAACTTCTGATTTATGGCCAAAACTAGAAGTATGAAATTAAAAATTATCCTTCTTTTTGAACGCTAGTTCCAGGGAACAGCGTGCTATTGTTTCGCCTAAATGTCTGTACTTTAAGAATTTTGAGTCGAAAATGGTCTTAAATGACAGATTAGACTCACCGATGAGGAATCCGAGGTCAGAAGTAATTCTCTCTATTTTTCAAAATTCAAATCCGACTGATCTGAAATTTGGGGCTTAGAACGATAATGATAACGCAAATATTCCTAGCAAATTTCATGGGGAGAGTCTGATTAGAAGATTAAAACCAAAACAAAAATGTTGTTGCGTTGAGCGCTAAAGAAACCATACAAATAGTCTTACAATCAACTTCAAATTTAGATGTTAAATAGCGACAATAAGGCTAATAGAAAATTTCGTGAGGATCGTATAATTAAAAAAATTACTGTGTAAGAATCGTGGATGATATGAACTAATGCGCAAAAGCTCCTGATTTCATGTCAGCGCTTCTCATCTTTTTTGTAGTACTATTTTCACACTCAAAGAGTTCTTTGAGGCAGTTACCTTCCTTTTAAAGAAATGCAGTTATTCTGGAAAGGTTAATCATGAATAATTGTAATTTTCTAATAAAAACAAATTCAAGAAAAATCTCAATTTATGATGCGGTGATTTTTCAATATTGAGTACCATTGGAGCATAAGGTCTTTACAGTGTATATCCATCTACAGGTTGTTTCATTAGGAATGAGAGAAGTTGTTAACTTCTTTCAGGATAGAGAAAGCGTTATTTTAAAGCTCATCTATCGCTCTCTAGAGCTTGAAGTGGATGCTCAAGATGCAGCACATGTCCGCAAAGAGCTTCAGGTGTTGAGGTTTCAATCGAAACAGTGTGTGAAGACTTCATAAATTTCATCCATGTTCACGACGACTGTTGAGATAATTTCCACTCACACAAGACAAACACGAGTTTAATCGTCAACTTTTAAAAACAATTTCACAATGTGTGAACTACCTTAATTTTTGTGGAGCAGTTTATTTTTTGACGTAAGGTTCACATTGTTCTCACTTCTAGAGACTTGCCCTATAAGTCAGGAAAAAATCCAGGACCTAATTAAGAAAAATCAAACATATTTTTGCATCATAAAAACCAAAATTAGCTCACATATTTGAATAAATCTGAAATGAACTGTATATTTTTTATTGCTCTTTCGCCTCATTTTATGAACTTGTATAGAAAATAGTTTGAATCTGGAATCCGAATAGTATTATTTGAATGAATATGTATAGGTGTTTATAAAGGAGTGTCTTTCATAACAGATAAACTAATCAAAATAAACCAATGTTAAGATCAATATCAAAAACACCCTATATAGATTAGATATGTAATATTAATGATTATGGACTTAGTAAAGTCATATTTTTCCAAAATTTGTCTCAATCTGAAATCATTTGTCAACAAAATGATGTTTAATAATCCTCTTATTGAAATAGTTTCAATGAAATATTTTTTGTCTCTTCAAATTTCCATGTATCAGGCATCTTTATAAAATTTAATGGAATTATTTCTACATGTAAGGTGAATCATAGATATTAAAAGGTATCCATATAAGTTCTGTGGAATTTGAAAAAATATCCAATTATGTGTTGATAAATATTAGAGAGGATTCACAGTTCTAGGTAATTCCCCTTATTATAAAGAGATCTCATTCAATTCAATTTGATGACCTTGAAATTTTATTATCTGACTCCTAGTAATAGTTAATGGTATTTCAATGATTGTGATATCATCATAAAAAAATTATGCTAAACTGATCATAATAAAATTTATAATAGCAAACTCACCGTTGCCTTGAATGTGGGAAATCCAAATCCTGGAGGATAGCCATACATACTGGGTTTCGGTGAAAATCTGTTCTTATGTTCTTTGTACTCCACCAACCGATTCAGTATATTACCAAAAAATAATTTTTGTTCAAAGGTAAATGCAGGATGATGTAATGCCATTGTATACAGTAATAAGAATTCACTGAGTAAATTATCACTTTTTACACTAGTTTTAAGGAGAAACTCTTCCACACACTCTGTCCTTAAGAAGTTTCTATATAACCAGTTAGCTACAGTATAGTTCCTACTACTTAGAAGTGATAAATATATTAATACACGATGTCTAATATTATCATCTAGTAAACTCTGATTTAAAGTAGCATCTTTAGTTAATTTTTCATAATCATTAGCTAAGAGAGCTGGACCACGAAGCTCCTGATACGTATGTTTACCAATTTCCTCCACACAACTTCCTAGGAACCGCAATTCAAAAGGGAGACACATATTCAGTAAATCATATAATACATCTATCCTTTTATAACTATCCAAGTCTTTGAACCATAATAACACATCCTCCTTACACACCATTTCCAGAACTCATTGAAATTACAATACAGGTTGCTATAAAAGTATGAAAAATATTTCCATTTGCTTCATAACCTTAAAGCTTTAACTTACATGAAATACATTCATAATAAAATTTCCTTCATTTCACATCCAGCAAAACATTTCATAGATGTAGTATATCACAAGTAATATTTAAAACGAAAATTGCTTGTTTAAAAATACAGAACTGTTGGACGAATGTCTACTGACAGAGGAATAAAGACGTATGACTCTTTGATCAACAAGCATTCCCAACTTTTCGGGATCAGTTGTAGTAAAAACACACAATTTCGGGTTTATTGTTAAAAACCTCAAATTAAAGTATTATTGCTTTCACTAGAAATTTTAAATTCCTCCTCATTAGCATCCCGAAATCTAGATGAAATATCACACAATTCCACTGAGCAACTATCAACATCATTTAGTCAGGCGCCAAAGTTGTCAAATTCAAATTAACAAGTTTTTAACGTCAAAAATATTACCATTCATAATCTTTCGTTTCATGTTTATAATTTCATAGCATTAAAAATTTTCTTTTTCGGTCGTTTCAAGTGTGGATGTTCCTACCCGGTTTCGATTAAAGCGTTAAATAAATCAACAAAGGCTGACCTAATTTTAAAATCTTTATCAACTCATTTCTGTGCGACTTAAGCATGGAACCATAGAATATAAATTAGGATTGATGACAAACATTAGATATTATTTTAAAAATAATAATAATAGCCACATTTCCACTATGATAAAATTTTGATTTAGATTAGGAGTGTTCATAACTATTCTATGCATAAAAGACATTAGCACTTAGCTATTTCACTACTTCATCTTCGGGCAATTACCAGAATGTAGGATTAGGGAATTTTTGAGATACAACATAAAACATACCATTAGTAGAATCATTACTGGAAATGATAGTAATACAATATTCTAGAAATACTACTGTAATTTTGTAAACTAAATTTTCAATGTGTTAAAGATTTTGTTTGATCAGCCAAAGTTAGATAATATGTGATGAATACTTAGGCCAAAAAAATAACATTAGGAGATAAATTTTTATATATTCAGAAAATAATTACACAACTACTACTATTAACTGAGTCTTAGCAGTATTATTATTATTATTATTATTACCAAAAAATATGAGATACAAACTGATGCTACACTTCACAATCTTTTAAGTAACAGATAATACAAATGAAGTTATCGTTTAGGGAAAGCCTTCTTCATCTTCTTCTGCCATTTCTTTAGCAAGCTCCAAATCCTGTTGTTCTCTTTCACGTCTCTCCTCGGCAGATTCCAGCTCTTTACCATAAGACTTTGGGGGATACCTCATAGCCTTCACACTTTGATTGTGTAAATCTAAACAGAAAGAAATTCTTTGATGGAAAGCCAGTTGTGGCTCTTTAGTGCAATAAATATCACTGCTTTCCTTGCTCCTCATATATCCACCTTCTGGATCCAAGGTAGCCTCGATAACACCATCCTTAATTGCTTTGGCTACAATAAATTCAGCATCTTCGGCAGAATCCAAACCTAACTTCTTAGCAATATCTTGTGGAGATATTCTAGAATAGGACAATCCAACTGCACGAATAGCAGTTTTGATTACATTGTGTCTCAAACGTAGGATAAGAGTGTAAGTGTGATCTAATCTAAATTGTGGACCAAAATTTTCTAAAACCTCACCAAATCTCTGCAAATAGCCCATACGGACAGCTTGAGTTAGCTGGAAATATGGTCCTAGAGAATGCCTCATGCTAGCTTGCCTGAATATTTGTCGTTCTGGTATATCTCCCAATAGTAATTCAACAACTACCAGCAGCTTCTGCACAGTTTGTCTGAAACCAATGGCTGCATTTTGAGGTGCTTTTCGCATTGCTTGAACCAAATGTTTTCTTGCAATACTATATTCAAGTCGAGCAGCTTTGATACGTCCCAAATAGTACAAAAATCTTGCCCATTCATTATTGCTAGCAGTTTCAGGGAAGACGCATTTACTAACTAATTTATCAGCTTGATCATAGAGAGAATAATGAAGGTAATTTCTCAATAAGCAGTTGATGAGAACAGCTTGGCCCTCAAAATCATTTCTCAGAGTTGCAGTCCTTAGACGTGCATGTAGAAAAGACCGGATTGTATCTAATTTTTTGGTCAATTCAGCAACTCTGGAGTGATAAAAGTAAGATTTTGCAGCAATCAAATCCAAAGTTCTTCTATTCTGGGAAGTTACTTTACTCATTAGTAATTCTGAGCATTTTGCAGCTTCATCCAACTTATTTGTGTCTATTAAACGAACCAGAATCAGGAGATGAATGTATGTATCTACTTCAGGTACAGGAGATTTGGTAGCTGATCGGGTCCTTTGTGTTTCAATTTCATTCCCTCCTGAACTATCTTCCACATAGCTCAACAGAGTATCTCTCTCGTTCAGTGGAAAAACTTGGGTGATAAGTCCTCTGAGGACAGCACCATTTAACTTTCTCCTGGTGTTGGGTAAACATCTTAAAACTCTCAGTATAAAACGGTTTTCTTTGTTGCTCACGCCTTTTTCGATTTGTCTTACTTGCTCCCTAAGTTCCAAGAGGCTCTGGAGATCAATATCTCTTTTGGAGTCTCCAGCTTCTGGGCCTGCTGGACTATCAGCATTTTTCATTTCAACATCTTGCATTTCGACCATCTCAATAAACTTATGGAATTTATCAATTATTTCAAATCAAACCAACAATAAAATTAATTTGCTAATGTTTGATGACTTTCGAAATGTGAACGTCAAATAATTTGGCTTTGACTTATCGGATGACAGGTTGAAAGTTCTTGGAATTAATTAATGGGCTTGATGCAAACATTTATGATACTTGCTTCGAAATATTTGAATTTAATTACTATTTTTTCCTCCTTAGCGATAAACAACAGAAATATTTGTATTCATTCAAATAATATTTTGTAAAATTTTTACCGACGTGAAGTTTGCTGACTGAGCTGGCTGTCAAAAGTTTCGATCGACCAGTGGCGTCGGAACTTACTTACTAAAAGCGAAATTGGAGGCTTTCTCGAATTCAATGAGATCCACTCAGGTCATGTTCATTCTGATAGAATTGTACCTTGTCCCAATTGATAAAGAAGCGTGGTTCTTTATGAATTATTCTCAATACTTTCGCACATTAAAGTTGTTTTGAATATAATCAAATGATATTTTATGATGTTAAGGAACACATTTTTCATAAACTCTCTGAAAAAATAAATTTTCAATATTTGTTTTCGATACTTTTGCACAATAGTGCTGTAATATAATATGATCCTAAATAAGATTATGATGCTAAAGAGCACGTTTCCCATAAAATAATTAATTGCTTTTGAATGGGAAAACTTTCAACACTGAAAAAAGAAATTTTCAATATTTTTTATCGGTACTTTTTTACAATAGTGCTGTAGTGAAATATGAAGAACATTGTGATGCTAAAGAACACGTTTCTCATAAAATAATCCCTTGCTTTAATTGGGAAACATTGATTGAAAAAAAATCAAGAACAAGTGATTATTTTATGAAGCACGTGTTCTCTAACATCATAGGAACACATCTGATTATATTTCATCACAGAATTAATGTGCAAAAAAATATGGAAAAGTTGATTTAGAGTTGACATTTGTTCCAAATTAAGAGCAGATAATTATTTTATGAAACACGTTTTCCTTAGTATCATAAAATATCATTTGATTATACTCAAAAAAACTCTAGTGTGCGAAAACATTGACCTAATTTAGGAAGAACCGTGCTCTTTATACTATTCTATCAGTTCGAACAAGGCACAACTTTATCGGAGTGAACTTAAACAAAGTAGATCTCACTGAATTCAAGGAAGCATTCAATTTCACCTGTAGTAGTAAGTTCCGACGCCATTGTGGGATCGGGTATTTCCGGAAGTTCTGGCAGCCAGCTCAGCCAGGCAACTTCACGTCTTTTTTTATTGCAAGGGAACGATACCGTGAACTATATTCTCTTCTTTGTTTCCCTTAAACGTCAAATTTCAAATATTAAGAATGATAAGAACTAGTATTACTTTCATATAAACAAAGTATTCGTATTTCAATGAATAAGCTTTATTTCAATTTCGCCTAATCCTTAAAATTAGGAACTTAAAAATCTAGTCATGATTCGATTATTCATCCCAAGAATAATTTATATTTCATAATAATCAGTTCATTGCGAGTTTTAAAATGGATAAAGAAAGGTATAAAACTGGATTTTAACTCTGAGGGCAGTGACTTCAGCATTTTTACAATTTTTAGATTTTCCTTGCTACAGTTGGATCCTGGAGAAATTTATTTTGAGGACTTCAGTGTTATTTTTATACCTGCAGGTACAACAAAACGTACCTATGATTCTAAAAAGCAGGATGGCAGATTGAAAATGTGTTCTAAGTCCTTGGTTTTTGATCCGAAAGACATCACTAAACCCTTACTGAAAATACCACTGAAAGATTGTACAGTAATAGAAGAATGGAAAGGTAGCTCAAAATTTATTGACAGCAAAAATGTTTTGGCCGTGAATTCAAAGGAATTCATTGAAATGTTTGAGAGTAATATTATAGCTCCATATATCTATAAAGGACCAGCTAACTTCCTTTTTATCTTAAAATATGGTAATATTATCAATTGTCTACCTCAAATATGTCAATTGCATAGAGCTAGCAGTCTGCCAGCAGCCGAACAAATTGACATGGTAAGAGAAAATGAATTTTTATTTTTCAGTTGAAAAATGATTATGTTACTTCAGATAGCCACTATAGTCCATTCAAGACAAGCAAGAGTTAGTTTCGATCAGCTTTGGTTAGATTTATATGAAAAAGTTGTATTAGAAACTCAAGTTGATAAAGTTACTCCTTTAGTGGTAAATCCAGGACGTATTTTGCTATCAACTTCGAGGATATTTTTTCAACCCTACAATAATGTGGAACCAGTAAGTATTGTTTATCAATTCTTATCTCTTGTTTTGGTCAATTAAAATTACAACTGCTGCTTAGTCATCTTGTAAATGACTCAGTTATTCAGACCATTTATTACAATTGCAAATGTAAAGTGATAAGGATAAACTTTAATTGGTTTAAAATTGTTTTATGTAACTATCATAAGGATTATGATGTGTTTAAAAAGATTAATGATTAGAAGATGAAATTACTTTTTTATCTTTACTTCTTGACTTCACCTATTTTATTTATCATGATTACCAATTCTCACAAATAAGGAGTACACAAGAGTACTAGCAAACAAACTAGCTTGCTTAAATTTTCAATCTGTTGGCAATAGGACTTGATAAGTAGTTCATTTTTGAAATTATAAATTTGTTCAATATATAGGGCTTTTTATAATGTTTGTTTATCAGACTTTTCTGATGATCCGATCAACATATCATCCGGAAAATTGATGGTTTTCATGGGATTAAAACCCTCTCGATTTGTATGTGTGAGGACATATGAAGTCCTTAGTTTATGCCCATGAAATTAATTCGCGAGCTGAACACTGGAGAATAATACAAAAAGGCATACAAGTCAGTGCCGATTTTGATTATAATTGAGAAATAAACAGTGAAATTATTAGCAAAAACTAAAAACAGAAATTTATTTTAACGCCTTGTATCTTTTTTCACAGCAGTATTTTATTGAGGCATATTTGGTCCAATCGCCATATTCTGGTCCAAATACCCTGTCCTTAACTTATGTCCCAATAGTTATGATTCATTCTGTATGTTAACAGGTATTCACACAAATAGCAAAACGTCTTAGCTCTCTAATAAAAACTGTGTTACGATTACTCAGTTTCATGAAATTTACTCTCGGAAGTTTCCATCTGCAACGTATAAACCGCCTTTAACGTCTACAACCTTCTAAATATCGTTTAACTGACTTCACTGGCCCTCTGGCTTAAACTAGCTTCTGTCTCTCACCCTGTGTTCCGAAGTTCACGATTTCTACCACGCATACTTCAGGATGGAGAACGCCCCCTTTACCATCTTATTGAATGAGCAATAATTCAGAAATCTACTCTCAAATATTTGAAATCGTAGGAAACAATGTATGACTCATGCTGGGTTCAATTAGTTTCCATCGAAATTATTCACGTCAATCCCACAATCCCTTGTGCCCATGCAAAAAGGGTTCTGCTTTTTAAACTATATACAATTAGAAATTATATTTCTTCATACGAAAAATCCAATTCATACTTATATATTTTAGATTTTAAAATTAAACCATTTCTCTTCAAGCATCCAGTCATTAAAATCAACCTAAACAGTATAAAACAAATACTTAAGAGGAGGTTCCTTCTTCGTCATACTGTAAGACATATTCTGTATTCTTGCCATAGGCATCTAATAAAATTTGATTTTTAGGGTCTAGAAATTTACTCTAATGAAAATAGTCTCATACCACATATTTATGTTTCATTTTCAAGTCAAAAGGAGAGAGATCATTTTTATGACAAACTTATAAGGCAGCCCGAGTTCAAATTGAGTGAAATCACACCTAGCGTTATGACACTTCAGTGGCAGAATGGTATAATTTCCAATTATGAGTATTTAATGTATATTAATAGGTGAGACCCATATTGGTTATGAATTCATATTAATGTATAGGTTGTTTGATTTCAATTTTCCACGGCAACTAAAGAGTGCACCATCTAGAGTTTGCATTTTGAAGTAAGTAGTGGTTATTTGGAATCTGGCAACACATCGGTCATTCTTGTTTGGACAAAAAGTTAGTTAATATTTGATATTGAAGAAATGTATAATTAATAATAATAATTCATAATAAAATAAAGGGAAAAAGTAGAAGTAGACAAAGAATAGAGAAAATTTTTATATTTGATGAAGAAATAGTAAGCATTTCTTTCATTACAACTATTTTGCATAGAAAACAAAAACTCTTCTGCTCTTTTGCTAACAGAATTGATAACCGATTTCAGTTTAGGGGATAGAACAATCAATGATCTTACCCAGTATCCCGTCTTCCCATGGATCATATCAAATTACTCTAGTGATGAACTCGACCTCGATCATCCAGATAACTACAGAGACCTATCGAAACCAGTCGGAGCACTGAATGCTTCTAGACTTCAAAAGTTAATGGAGCGTTATGAAGAAATGGCAGATCCTAAGTTCATCTATGGGTCGCATTATTCAACTCCAGGTTTCGTATTATTCTATTTAGCCAGACTGTATCCTCACTACGTTCTGTGTCTCCAAAGTGGTAGGTTCGACCATCCGGATAGGATGTTCAATTCGCTGTTCGACGTTTATAAAAATTGCCTCAACAATATGTCGGACTTCAAGGAACTGATACCGGAGTTTTATGATACAACACAGGAGGGAAAGTTCTTGGTGAACGGTATGGGGATCAATTTTGGATATCGGCACAATGGTGTGAAAGTTGGAGATGTGGAGCTTCCGTCTTGGGCAAAGAATGCTAAGGATTTGGTGCAAAAATTGAGGGATGCTTTAGAAAGTGATATTGTATCCGTTAATTTACATAGTTGGATTGATCTTATTTTTGGATATAAACAACAAGGCGAAGAAGCAAGAAAATCAAATAATCGTAAGTAACAATCTTTATTTTTTATTATCAGTACAAATGGGAAACAGTTCTAAAAGTATTATCAAGTATTATTACACAACTTTGAATTATCACTTCTTTTGCATATAGAGCCTTATCTTTAATATTCCCTTATTAAATTGATCCACTTGAGCCATGTAGCGATCTCTATTGATTGTCTTACCATTTTCAACGTAGTCAATGAACAAAATACCATACACATCCCGAAATACAGCTTTTTGCCGCTTTGGGCTAGGTTCATCGGTTGATGTCCACCCAGCTGACGATTTTCTTGATTCAGATCTTAGTAATGAATCCACATTCATTCCATTAATGAATCCACCTTCATCGACGCAAAAATCCTGTTTATTCAACTTTAACAGCTTCCAATAGTTCTTGGAATCATTGACTCGTTGTTAGCTAGTAAATATAAGGTGCACAGGAAAATATAAGCTAGTAAATATATGGTGTAGCTTTTTTGAATTAAATTCAAACAAATAAATTATTAACAAATTTTTATTTTTAATCAATAATCACCTTCATTATCAACAACCTTTTGCCATCTAGTGTGCAAATTTTCAATGCCGGACTGATAAAAACCAATTGGTTTTTGAGCAAAATATCTCAAGATGGCATTTTGGAAATCATACCTCCCACCCTTTCATTTATTTTTTCAAAGGTTTGTCTTGCATTGTGATGTTGCAGAATAACGCCTTTTCTGTTGACAATCGCTGGATACTTTACGATTAAAAATTGGTCACTGGATCCAATTGTTCACAATAAAGATCTGGATTAACAGTTTGTTCAGGTTTCAGCGCTTCAAATTGGAACAATTTGAAGCGCTGTACACTCCACCAAACACCCAGAAGCGTCTTTTTGGGATGTCAACCCGGCTACACAGTACTTCCTGATGATTCATTTGGAGAGAGCCACTACCTTTTGCGTTTTGAATTATCATATAGAACCCATTTTTTGTCTTAAGCGATGAAGTGATAAAACAGTTCTGTATGTTGCCGTTGGAGCAATACGTTGCATGTGATGGATCTATTTATTTATTTATTTAAAGGAATACAAGACGGGACGAACCCAAAATTATGTATTCACTAATAATCCAATCACAATGTTACTTAAAAACCAATAACAACGAAAACAGTAAATTCATCTGAACCATAAAATAAAAAAAAAAAAAAATACAAATATGAAACAAAATTCAGTAATTTCCCAGAAATCGTTTCAAAGTGCAAGAGAAGGCCAATAAAGAATCAGAAAAAACGTCAACGGCAGCGAGATTAGATAGTGTATTATAAGTTTTGCAGCATCTCATTAATGGTGAATTCAGGTGATAATTGGAAGAACTTTGATCTATATGGAACAAAAACTTATTTCTTGTGCAATATTGAGGTACATTGAAACTGAGCATATTCACAATTTCAGTGGAATCGAGAGAATTAATAATCTTGTAAATAAACTTTGCGTCCCTCAACATTCTCTGGTCAGCCAAAGTAGTTAACCCTAACTCCCTCATAACTCGATCCCGATCATCAGTAATATGTTTATAACATTTTTTGTTGACATGATTAATAAACTTTTTCTGAATGTTTTCCAGTCGATCGGTTGGCTTTGTTCTCTTTGGACATATTATGGGGGACCCAAACACCTGCTCTGCAGCAAATGTTCTTGGATGATCGACCAAGGTTGATTAAGAGTGTTGAGAGTTCCTCGATTATCTGACATGGCGACTTAGTGTGTCGTTGTCTAATACTGTTGGTCTTCCTCCTCGATAGGAGTCAGAGAGATCAAAATTACTGGATCTGAATCTAGAGAACCATCTTTGGCATTCATGAACGTCTAATGCACTTCGATAAACATCGCAAATGTTTTTGGTCGCAACTGTTGCTTTATTACCCTTGCGAAACTCAAAAAGCATACAATGCCAGATATGCTCTTCTGGTATTTGGCTGGCCATTTCACCAATTGCACAACAAAATATTTAATTATTTAGAAGTGAACAAGTCACAATAACCTTGAAATGTCTTTGACACAACTTCGAAATACACAATGGGGTGGCAAATGACAATCAAATATCGACATGCGCAGAAACGATATTACTTTTCTGTTCCCCTACTATATGAGGAGTGTCTTCGAATTGGTACTTGCATGTGTGTAATTAGATGGCGCTAGTGTTTAGTAAACTTTTAGTGTTTCTATGAGGGGCAAATATAGTTCTTTGCAAAACTTTGAGTATAACAATGTTGTTAACTTTTTCTGAGCTGATTTATGGCTTGAAGGACAACAAAAATTCTGAATTCCTAAATAATAATGGAGATAGGTAGTTGTTTTCAGTGATCAAGGAAGTTTTCTCTTTGTAGTTGTAACGAGAAAGATTGCAGCTATCTCTTTCTGTAATAGAATTATGCTAATAGGCGGAACAATGCTTTTTTCAATATAATTCTATTCCAGTTGATGTTTTTATTACCATACAGATATAAGTTTCGCTATTTTCAGTTTTTTATTATTTGTGCTATGAGGGAAATGTCGACTTAGATTCAATCACTGATTTGAATCAACGTCATGCTTTAGAGGTGCAAATAATGGAATTTGGGCAAATTCCTAAACAAGTATTCACGGTGCCACATCCAAGAAGGAAATCAAAACTACCTCTACTTAAAGAGCCCTTCTTTGATACTGAAAGAAAAGCTAGTCCTCAAGGTTTGTTATAATCACACGTTGAGCAATAAAGATGGTTTACTTATTTACTTATTTTGTAGAAAAGTGGTTGAATATGTCTGAAGTAGATGTTTCTGCTAGTTTCAGCACCCATAAAAATGCTGTTGGTTCTATTTTTATAACTAAGGATCAGAACAGCATTGTTTCAGTTGGACATGATTCGAAACTGAAGGTGTTTTCTATAGAGTCTAAAAGACAGATTCGTAGTGCTAATATAGGCAATATGCCTCTGAGTAGTTGTGTGCAGTTGCCAAACGTTAATATTTTAATCATAGGCAGCTGGGATAATCAAATGTAAGTATTGTAAGTTCGAAAACTTCAAAATTTATGTGAAATACCTCACATCCCTATAGTGTCTTGAATCAAAACTAGGGCTCAATTCTTGAATTCTTATGGGACATACAGACATCCAACATCGTTGTATAATGCAGTTGGTGCAAGGCACTGTTGGAGATAATATTGAACGTTTGTGTGCAGGCTTGCGGTATTGGGTGAACTCTTGGAGTGAAATCAAATAGAGTTTGATACTAGGTAAGCAAAGCACCCTTCATCCAACCATGTTCGTGGCAATCACTTGCTCAACATTGAACTTAATTTTCTGATGGATGAAAGTCTGGAGACCATTTCAAATAATCAGCAGTGAGAGTGAATTCTCTGAAGTATAATATATAAATCCTTTCTTGAATTAAATTTAAAAAAATCACCATATCTCAAATTTTGCCTGTACTGGAATCCAATTTTCTTTAATTTTCAGATCTTAAAATTTAAGAATTTTGAAGTATACTATATTTGTATCATACCGCGGTTAGTTTACTGTCGTATTTTGTTTATTGTTCCAGTATTTAAAACAACAAAAAAGAGCAAACTAATTAATCGCAATGATTAATTACAATCGATTATTGTTGTGACAAACTGAATCGAAGTACTGTGGCAGTGTTTAACTTTCAGAAGCACTTTGTAAGTAGTTGTATCAATGATGACTTAGCTCTGTTTATATCAGACTAAGATGAATAACAATGAGGAAATGGAGAGAAAACTCACACTTTAATGATAATGACAACCTTATTCCTTTAATATACAATTAATGATAACAAATATATTTCTTCTATATATGACACTATATATATGAGAAGCTACGAGTACCAGAAAAAATGGTGAAAAACACTGATGTGAAGTCGGGAGATTTTGAGCGCTTGTTCGTTTCCTACCCCGTACTTACGAAATTTTTTAGTAACCTTCTTGTCGTTGCTGTAGGACTATTGTTATTTATCATGGCCTCGGTAGCGCTGAACGCTGCTCTGCTCACAAAATATGTTTTTTGAACCTTTTAATAATCAAACGATCTTCACGAAATTTTGAGCGAACATGCGTGTCATTATTCTACTTCTGAGTACCAAATTTCAGAATGATCCAATGTTTAGTTTCGAAAATATTGGGAAAAATAAGAGAAAATTTCACATGTGAATAACTGAGGAACCATTGAACCGATTATGCCCATTAACGTACTAAACCCAAATATTTAAGCCCCAAATATACCATGAAAGTTTCAGGTCTCCAGCTCTTTCCCTTCGAAAGTTATAGCTAAAGATCGACCATAAAACAGTTTTAAACCATTTGCGCATAGCTGTATTCAAAAAGAAGCTCGATGTTTGGGTGCCACACCAATTAACATAAAAAAACATGATGGATCCAATTTCCATCTGCAAAGCCTTAGTCAAAAGGAATTAAATCGACTCATTTCATAAACGGATGGTGACTGGGGATTGGAAATGGATCACATATAACAATATTTTGCGGAAACGATGGTGGTCAAAGTGCGGTGAAGCAGATCAAATGATTGCCAAATCAGTACTAACGGGAGGAAGGTTCTACTGTGCATTTGATAAGACTGTCAACAACTGGACCGTTTGAAGGTGGGAAGCAAATCAGATAATCCAAAACATGTTAAATTAAGTCTTGAAGTTCACGAAAAACAATGGATTTTTTCCTTCCCAACCTATTATCACTTCAATATCGTTATATCTTTTCCACAATTTGCTCAATGAATTTGTGAATTTGTATAGTCAAGAGTTCCTTGAACATAGGAGGTGTTTGTATAGTTTATCAACCACCATCAGGGTTGTCTGAATTTTATGAATATACCAACTGCAATAAAACATGTATAAGCTCTTTGAACGTACGAACTTGAGAATTGGGTCCCTAGAAGAAAGATAGTCAGCAGAAGTTGTTGAAAAATTTGAAGACTTGCTGTGTTTACTATGACTACAGCATTGGAAAATGTACTAGAATGAACTAATTAAGGATCTGTTTCAGAGTATTATATGACTTAGACTATGGTAAAATAACTGAAACAGTATTTGCACACGAAGATGCCATAACTTGTTTGTCATGGGGTGAAACATCCAATCTATTAGTCTCTGGAAGTGGAGATTGCACAGTCAAAATATGGAAAGGTTTAAACACTGATGGTGTAATCAAACCTATTCAATGTCTCTACAAACAACTTGACCATAATAGTCAAGTTACCTGTTTAGTATTTGATCAGTAAGTGTTTTTTTTCACGATATCCAAATACTTTTCATGAAACATTTTCAATTTTCTAGAGAAAATGTACATCTTGCTGTTGGTACCGAAGATGGAGAAGTCTACATTTGGAAAACATCAGAATTTTCACTACACAAAAAGTATCAAGTAGGCTCTGGCATAAAATGCATCGATTACAGCCCAGATGGAACAAAATTAGCCCTTGGAGGAAAAGACAAAGTTTTTCAAATAATTGATACTACCACTGGATTAGCAGTGTTCAGAAAAACTCTAAATTATAGTTTAACTACACTTAAATGGAGTAGATATCTACTTGTTGTGGGATGCGAAGATGGAAATTTGCTAATTTGGAATATTGTTGAAGTCAAGTTGTTATATGAATTTAAAGCACATCAAGGTAAGAGTTTCTGATTATTAATTTTTTTTAAATTCAATTGAATATTTTTAAACTTCGTATTGTGTTGGCCTTTACTTGATAGAAATCCATTGCATGCTTTAGTTAAATAAAACACATATACAGGTATGGAAAAGGCAGTCGGAAACATGGGAAATTCAGTGTTAAGCAAGAATGTAGTGGAGTAGTAAACTAAAAATTGAGCGCGATGCGCGAACAAACGACTGTTCTCTCTCAATGGTAGTGGGGAGTGGAAGCAGACTGCACAGCCTTTCGATCGAAGCATCAACACTGCGGTCTGCCATTGAGAGAGAACAATCATTTATTGGTCCTCGCATCGCGGTTTTGATTCTTCCACTTTTCCATACCTGTATATGTTGATTTCTATTTATTATCTTGAGTTATTCATGACGCCTTTCGTTAACCGATGCTTCAGATGCTTACAAATAACTAGTCTGAAATTTGGTAACATACAGTATATAAATATTTTCGGTTTTGAGATAAAATATTTCCAATCTGGAATACTGCTTTACATCCTTTTTGCCAAGAGCAGATAGGAAAAAATTCAAAAAATTCTCGTAATGCGCGAAACTTAGTGTCGTTTTTCATATCTGAATACCAAATTTGAACTCGATCTGATCTGTAGTTTCGAAAAGAATTGAATTTAATTAAAAAAATAGCAACTAATAACGGTTATTCGCCATTAATAATAAATACTATAATAAAGAAAAAGAAAATAAAAATGCTATTAATGAAATAGAAAAACTTACAATTCCCTCATGGAAAACCATCTTCAAAAATAAAAAAAATTCCTCAATAATATAGATATAAACATATCTTATAGAACCAACAATGCATTAGGAAGATTTTTAAAAAACGCAAAACCTAAAAGGAACAAATCACATTTGTCAGCCGTTTATCAATCACATGCGGTATCTGCTCAAAAATTTATATTGGACGAACCGGAAGATGTTTCGAAATTAGAAAAAAGGAACATAGACATTTCTTCCTCAATAATGAATTGGATTGTACATATGCAGAACATCTAATAAAAGAGAAACATTATTTTGACGAACGTTTTAGGACCTTACATTTTATCAAGGATCTCTGAGTGAATATGTGTTTTTGGGTTACTTATGTTTAAATATTTGCCATTTTCAGGTGCAGTTACTACAATAGACGTTGCTAAAGACGAATCATTCATTTGCAGTGGTGGAGAGGATAATCATGTTAAAGTTTGGATCCCAAAATAACACTTAAATATGTGATTTTAGTATATATGATGGATTTTTTAAAGTTTTTATACAATGTATTTTATTAAAATTCTATAACCACAAACATTAGAAAATTGAATTTTTTTTGAGCAAAGAATTTGGAATCATGGAAACATTCGTTCCATTTTCAAAATATGGCTCTAATATTATTATTATTATTAAATTTTTACATAGTAACAGCCTTGGGTTTTAGACAGATTGGACATATGCTGATAACATCCAGTTTGAATTTTTATACAAAAGGTTTTTTGTTATTATATGTTGTTGAAAATGTCAGATTTTTGATAACTAATTTCAGTGTTACTGGGAAATCTCCGTCAATAACATAATGAGCAGACTGTATGGGCGAATCATTAGAGATATGATCGAAGAGGAATTTGCCCCAAGGGAAGAAGAAGAACAAAGTAGATTTAGAACAGGTCGGTCTTGGAAGAACAATATATTCTGCTTAAAACAACTTATTGACAAGAAACTAGCGACTAACAGAAATGTACATATGACCTTTGTCAACTTCAATAAGGCATACGATATCATTCTGGTGAAGAATTTGTCATTTTTGTGATCGATGATCAATGATCATTTCTTTCAAAATTTGAATGGTATCGACCCAGGAGTGCTTTGGTTCCAATAAGATGGTGATACACCTCATGCTGCTACCGTAACAATAGATTTATTGAAATGAAGATTTGGCGATAACATTATTTCGAGAAATGGTCCAATTAATTGGCCCCCAAGATCATGCGATATAACTCCACTGGATTATTTTCTTTGGGGTTTTGTCAAGTCATTGGTTTATGCTGATAAACCAGAAACAATAGACGCTTTGGAAGCCAACATAACTCGTGTTATTGATGAAATAATGCCTGAATTACTCGAAAAAGTGGTCCAAAATTGGTCTGGTCGAATGTGGTTCCTCAAAGCTAGTCGTGGTAGACATATGCCGGAAATTATTTTCAAAACATAAATATCATAAAATTATCTTTCGAATAAAAAAAAATTGGCTTCAATCTTAATTTAAATATGTTTTATTTCAATTCAAAGCTCTATCACTCTAAAAAATATCCGATACTTCTATCCGGCCGACCGTAACTCTTGAGCGGAATGAGCTAGAGCCTTGAAACTTTCAAAGAAGGATTGGAGTCTAACTATCTCCTTCGTTAATTTGAGAAATTGTTTTGATACTTTCGCAGTTAGTCTCAAGATTTTAGAAAGTACAGATTCGATCGATCTGAAATTTGCATTTATAAGTAGAATATTAAAGTGCATCTTCGTGCAAAATTTTATTAGGATCGTATGATGAAAAAGCTTCAAAAAAATAAATAAATTTATGAGCGGAGCATCCTTGAAAGCTACCTGAAATACTTTAACATAATAACAGAAAGAGATTTCAATCAAATGTCAAACATAAGCCATACATGTTAGAAATGTCAAACATAAGCCATACATTAATAACTGCATTAAAAAACCTGTATTAGGAATCATACTCACAAGTAAAAATTGGTAGAAATCAAACAAAAGTTTCAAAATATTCAAGGCAGGGATTTGCTGTATTTCACCAAATGGGATATTTTATCGTATCTCCACGTATTCTCCGGATATTGCTTCTTTTGACTATTGGTTGTTTCGAAGGATGCAACACTTTCAAAGAAATCGAAAATTGGCTTCAAAATTGGATCACCTCAAAAGACAAGAAGTTTTTCCAAGACGGAATTCAGAAATTGCCTGAGAAGTGGGACAAAGAAGTAAGCAGTAACAGACAATATTTTGATTAATTTGCTAATTTATTATCTTTTGAAATAAATGAATTTTTTTTTATAAAAATAAAATAAGTGTAGGAAACGGTAACAAATTTAATCACACATTCAACCTTTTTCTTATTCTTGGATATGATATATACATATGAAAAATAAGCCTGGAACTGAGCTTAAACCATTAAATACGATGAATGAAAAAACTTGTGAGGGATTAAAGGATAGTAATGGCTATGCCGATGACCTAGTGATCATAATTAAGGGAAAGTTCAAAAAACAACACTGGCCTATGAATGAATTTTATTGAACTATTAATGAATAAGTGCTTTAAAGCTTCAGACAGCGTTCGTATCACAATTGAAGGTGTGTAGATCAATGTAGTCCATATGGTTCTTTCAAGGGTTCAGTCAGGTATGCTTTTGATTAATGTGAAATAACCGTATTGAATTTTGTTTACAATTTACTTATCTTCAAATATTGAGCTATAATAATGCACAAAACTTTCCAACAGACTGTCCTTCTTAAAGCTATTGTTATAAAATGGGTGATTTTTATAATAATATAGAACTGAGTGAAATAACTGTTCATCATTCGAGTCTTGAGCTGCTTGTAAATATTTTCTAGGGTTCTTTTTATCTGGGGATAGTTTCAATGCTGTTAAAATCTGTCCTTGACTGAGAAGAATCTCCTGTATTTCATCTTTTGCATCTAACCTTGATAACATATCCAGAGCCATTTGTGTGCCAGCTGGATAAACATTTCCTAAAGATAGAAGAATACAAGCTAAATTCTTTGAATCTGCAATAACACCATACTGAAGCAGTTGTTGCAAAGTAGCAAACTTTTTTCTTCTAACTAAAGTTGATATAATCAACTCATTTATATTTGGTAGTGCCTTAATATCGTACTCACAGAGAGAAGTTAAATAATTTATGAGTACCCATTCTAATATATGCATTTCAGCATCGTTATCGAGTTTCAAAAAAATTTCCTTATAAAAGTCTAATTGATCTATAATGATCACATGTCCATTTACTACTGGTTTGCTCGGAATAGGGTCGAAAGCTGGGGATGCAGTTTGACTCTGTAATTCAACTTCAAGCCAATCTCTATATTCTTTATTGATATAGTTGAACGATTCTCTGATTTTGTCTTGCTGTGGATTATCTTGTTGAATTTTATCAAGTAGTACTTTGAGTATAACAGCTTTACCATTGGTTCTTCTTAATAACAGCTGTGTACAAAATGCAACATCAGAAATGATAGTACACAAATGAGGAAGACATAGATTGATATGCCATAGACATCCAAGCTTTGCATCTATTACAATATTTGGTTGAAAAACTACCCAATTTGGTGAATACAAGTCACAAGGTAGTGTTTGTGTTCCATCTAAGCTAGGAATAGTCAAATTGACAGGTTTGAAAGATTTAGCTGGGGCTACAGCAGTATGATATTTGACAATACCGTCACTCTCTCCTGGTAGGGCTATATCGAAAATCTGAGAACTTCTGGAAGCTTGATGGTGAACTAGTACCAAATTGTCAACAATATTTATTGCAAATCGACCTGAGAGTCCAAGTTTTAGGACATGAGTTTTAACAGGGGCTTGTCCTGGCCCATTAAGTTCATGAATGTGTACCTCAGCAGTCTGAGGTCCACTCTGATGCCTTAAAATCAAAATAGCTGGCGTTCCATAAAGTGTTGCTAATGTTATATCCCTTTCTAAGGCCATTTTGCAGGAAATACTTTCAACTTTCGGTAATTTTGCAATTGTACCTGGTTTGAATGAGATAGGCTGTAACTGAGATCCATGTGCAGAAGCTAATAAAGCGATTTTGTTGAGTGGACACCAAACAAACCACTGTAAGTTATTGGAGATGGTCTTCAATTGTCTTAATGATTTCTTCTCCGGTAAAACTTTGAATAACTCAACACCGTGATCCGTCATAAAAGCAACTTCGCTGTCCAATGTCCATACGAATCCTAAGATTTTGTTATTCTTCTTGCAACTCTGGGTGTATTCTTCTTCCAGCGAGTTCCCATTAAAATTCATAAATTCTATTGAAGAATTTGTTCGATGTACAGCAAGGATTTTCAGATCTAATGAAAATTTTATAGACAATACAGGACCTCTATCTTCCATTCTGAAATTAAGGGGTTTATCTGGCTCACACAAATTTTTCACAACTACACCCATAACACCTCCAGAACGTACAACAAATACGTGTTTATTGGAATCGTCGAAAAATACATTTGTTAATTGGTTTCCAGCCTCAAAACGTAACGGGTTGTCTGATAATTCTAAATAATGATCTGAGGTTGCCATTATTTCAATAAATTAGTCTTCGTTTGTTTTTGTGTTTATAGGTTATCTTTCATTGTTTTGATATTTTTGTAGTTAAGGCGATAGATTTATGATCCTACTTTATTATGTCTATGGTTAAGCATATGTCAAAAATATTATTTTGTGGGAGAGACTCAACAGTGGCGTAGCATTCCTATCAGCAATACTGTTAAAAAATTTTGGAGTTATTTTATATCAGTTTTAGTAATGAGGATTCCACGTTTTTAACCCTTTATACTAAGACATTAAACAAACTTGAAACTATCACTTTTTTAGGATTCAGGTTTACTGTTGTGTAACGAGTTTTATTTTCAAATGGATAAAAAAAGGGTAGATTGAATTGTGAACTGTTTAAACAGATGTAAGTTGCATCACTTTCTGCTACCACACCTCATAATTCTTAATTAAAGACCTAAAATTATTGATGTCCGTCCGCCGGCCGTTTGTAAGCACGATAAATTTCTAAAGAACTAACTTGAGGTAGAAGAAGTAGTAAAGTTCTTTAGGAATGCGGTGTTGGAGCTTCCACCTCTTAATTTGGGAGACGTTTCGTTCGGAGTCTACGCACCTGAAACTTTTCAGACAGGCACAGTAGAACCTGAAGGCCTAATATTTTTTGGGTGGATATTACACCCCAATGGACAAATCAAGTTGGCGAATGAACAAAATTAGCCCATTGGGTCCAGAAATAATATATGCCTATGTGAAATTTCAATTTCATTTTATTTTATTAAAAACTTTTAATATTGAATTATAAACAAAGTATTCTGTCATATTTAATGTTGAAAAATGATATAAAAGCTGAAATCGGCGCAATTTTGAATAAACCTGTGAGAGTATGTCAAAAGTTTTTACCTTTACACCATAATTTATGAAGACCCACAGTTTTAAAAAAGTAATATGGAATGATTAATGTGTTTTATTTGTGAAAAGGAAAAATATCCTTTGAAATTTATTTTTACATCAAAAATAATATCTTGGTCTTTTGGACTCTAAAAATGAAAACGTTTCAGTATGTACGTGATAATTTGGTAGATTTTTCAGAAATTCATAAAATCGAATTCACGTTGCATGTTTAATGTAATGATAAGCTTTTCATTCTCTGGATCCCACTGAGCATTTCCCTTTTTAGGGTCTACAGGGTGAGGTAATGGAATATCTAGTATGTGATTAGGAGAAAATAGCTGTAGCTGGGTGTGCTTTATTTTGAGGTCAATATTCTGTTTTTTGTCATTGGGCAGATAAACCTCGATTATCATATCTTCACAACTAGCCGTTGAGGGGTTTTTTGGACCCATCTGAAAAAATCACATAGATTATTTATAAGTTTGTAATTCTAGTAGAAGAGAAAATGAAGTACTTGACTGGATCCAAATTCAGAAGCGTTCCTACTCTACCATCATATACTGGGTGGCAAAGTTATCTCTGGCCAAATTTCACGAGGTGGAACAAGGTCACTGGCGTCATAGGCAGACTTGCACCCCACGCCTATCTGAAGCGTTCAAGTGGTGCAAATCGGAAGGAAACGCCACCTCCCGAATTAAGAGTTTGAAGCTCCCTCACAAGACCCCATTCACCTCAGAGCTTCAGTTTTAACACAAAGAATTAAGATCAATTTGAGAATATTCCACAAGTATATCCATTTAAACTAACTTTTCTTTGGAAGCAAAATATTTTTTCATGCCATTATTTCGTACATTTCTCAATAGAAATAGAGTTCTTTTCCAATGTATTTAGGTACGTCGTTGAAAAGTTTAATAAATATCGCAGTTTTTTCAGAATAAACTTTGACCAAAGATTATAGCTGAAGAAAATTTTATAATCAATTTTTCCTCGCCCATTCTACAGTGAGCATTTCATGAAAATCTTCATGAAACCACCCTAGTCTAAGGAGAATTTTCCGCTCTTTCTAATGATGTACGATGAATTTTGATTAAGATGATAGTTTTCAAGTTATGCTATGTTTTTAGTGAGAAAATTATGGAACCTTACAAAATAGTAAAATTTGAACAATGTAACAACAAAATATAATTGGACCCCGATGCAACCTTGTTTGTTGCAAATTGCCTGTAGAATCACCTTGCGACATTTGTCCAGAGATACTTGGGCACCCTATATAGGTGATTTTTTTTAAATGGTTCATATTGGTGAGTCTTACATCAAGTTAAAGAAGATTTCACCTTTGAAAACACTAGTTCATTCTAATAATCTTTTATATACCTGAAGAAACACGTCAGAAGATGTCACTTTTTGCCTGTATGATAGCTGCCATTTAGGTGTCTTTTTCCAGTCGCTATTTGGTCTTTCTTCATCGAAGAAGAATTCATTTTCTGCTGCCATTTCTTCGAATTTCCTTTGCTTTTCTTCTTCAGCATCGATTTTGGCATATGGGTTTTTCTTTTGGTCCACTGGTTCTTCAACTGAAAGTAACTCCTTAATATTTTTTCCTTATAATATTATAGTTTTTACCATTCGTGTTAGAGTTCTGATCATGGGTCTCTTCCAATTCATCTTCGTCAGAATCTGCGTATCTTCTGCGAGGTTCTGCATTGAATAATTTCATAAGTCCTTCAATTTCATCTCTTGTAGTTTCCATTTTTCTTCGAGATCAGTTGGAAGCAACGTCATAGAATATAGAATTATTGACAAAACTGGAATTCATAGCAACGTGTAACCATGTTGCGTTGACAACAGCTGACAGTATCTATATCATCTCTTCGAGGAAGGTTCTGGATGATACTGAAGGTTTGGGGGTTAATTCTATGGAACAATGTGTTATCGTTTTGTCCAAATATCTGTAATTTTGGAAATTTGATCAGCAAATGGGCTTGAATGACTAGGTTTTACTGATGAAGAATCCGAGGTCAGACATGATTCTCTCAGGTCGGCCCAGCTGTAAACATGCCAACTTTCGAATGGAAAGATTTAGAGAAAGATGTGCTGCTACTTTTGATGCTATGTAATGAGTCTTAATTCCGTATATTTACTTAATTTATTTTTAAAAAGTTTTTTAAAATTAAAATTTGTAGCGAGGTATAGCAGTTCAATATTCAAGATGTTCAATTTAAGATTGGGAACATCAGCTCTCGGATCTGCGTACTGATGTCAAAATAAGTGTCGAGAAGCAATGACTTATTGAGATATTGAACTTCGGCGTTTGTTTAAGTAGGTACACATTTCCCGGTTCGAATCTATTTGGAATGATTAAAACACATGCCTCACAATGAGGGCAATAAATTTGCTTGACGAATATTAATACATTCGGCAACATTTGTACAATTGGCCGTGATTGGGAATAAATTAAATAACCAGACGCTTGAGCGCAGCATGAATGAACGAGAAGTACAAACATAAACAAAAAGATTCGCAAAGTTTCCTTGGTCTAGTTTCGAAATGATCAAGACGTGTTTTGTGATTTTTTTGATCGGTTTTTTTGAATTATCGCTTATGCAGGGTCATTATAGAAAGGATAGGAGTGAGTATTCTGAATTTCATATTTCTCGACATCATAACGTTATCTGTGGAACATTTCATTGTTACTATCTTATAAACATTTTAAATTTTATAGAAATTAATTCTAAAACCCTTACGAAAAATATAAATAATAATGAATAATGTCTGTAAACACCGTTTCTACTTAAATACATATATGTTTGATTGATTCGGTCTTTACTTGGTGGAAATTCATTTTAATTAAAAAATATATGAGAGACAGTATTTTAATTTCTACAAAAATGTTTATACTACAACAATTGTTTCACCACGATGTGGTTTCTCCAGGTATCTACATTCTACTGGTTGTTTCAAAAGCACCGACCGACAACTACATATCTTCACGAATTTTATCAGTAAACTCCATCCAAAAAGCAAATTCACAATCGAAGAAAAAAAAAAACCACAGTATTAATTTCCGTGACCTCATAGTGACAAGACTAGATAATTCACATGATTTTAGTATTTTTCACAAACCCACACATACATATATTACAATACATAATACTTCAAATTAACCCACCAACCAAAAGATGATTATTTTTCATATACTACTAAATGTCCCTCTGAATTCAGATTACTTTTCCAAAGCATTAAACATTATTAAAGAGTTCGCTTCAAACAACAGTTTCAACCCCTTTCTTATAGACAAAATGGTATCCAATAAACTAATGAACATGTCATTAAATCTCGTGTACCCCATCATAAAAGAGGACAATACACAGAAATACTTTTCGTTATCTTATGTTAATGGATTATCTGAAATTATTGCTCAACATTTCGAACATAGTTTCAATTACAACGCAGCTTAAAACCTCCAATAACCTTAGTACTTACATGAAAAACAGTACGGATCGATCAAATAAAGAAGATAAATCTGGAGTCTACAAGTTGATTTGCTACGATTGCTCTTTTGTATATATTGGCCATTCAGGTAAATCATTCAAGAAAAGAATCCAAGAACACCGAAGAAGTTACATATCTTATGGAATTCAGGCATAATTTCAACAATAACTATGAAATCATCCACGTCGAAAGTAAAAGGTCTAGATTAACACTTTTAGAATTTCTTGAAATCAACAGGTATAATGTCGTAAAATCCTTTTGAATGAACAAACGATGTTGACAAGTCTCCATTACTGAATATCTTTCCCTAATGGCATTTTTTAACGGCATACTCTAATAAACACCTTAAATTTTTATGACTTGTTTTTCCATTATTTTGTTACATACTTAACGCTATGTTTACACTGGACACCATCAGCCAGTAGAATGCAGATACCTGAAGAAGCCACATCGTGGTTAAACAATTGTTGTATTATAAACATTTTTATGGAAATTAAAGAACTGTCTCTTATATATTTTTCAATCAAATACATATGAAATTCAACTACAGTGCAAGCTCTTTAATATGAACACAAATACTTCTGGATTGTTCATATTACATGAACTGTTCTTATTTTTGAAGGTCAAGAAAATTTAATTTTCTATATGTATTCAAGGTTTCATTTCTTAATCACAATTATCAATGATAATATATGAATGCTACTGGTGCACAAATAATACAATTTCTCAAAGTATGCGGGAACATGCATGTGGCAAATATGTAACACAAACTGACTAGGACATTATAAAATAGATACAGCACCCCATCACCTAGGTGTGTCAATGAAATTTACAATAAAACCAAACAAAGAAATAGGTTACCGGGGAATCACACAAGAGTACATGCAAATCAGTTACATATCAGGCTCGGCGAATACCATGAACAGTGCAAACAAAGAACCACTATTAATAAATACAACAAACAGCAACCAGGCATCGAGAGAAAGTATAGAATACAAATAGATAACTTGTGAGGGTCGTGCCGCTTTAGTTATATACAATAGCAATGCATTTTAGTTGAAACATTCCGGTCGGATTAAATAACACTGAAGCAAAAATACAAGAATGAAAAGCGAGGAATGGAAGTACAATGAACGGGCGTGAAGCATGCAATTAATCAGAAGCATTTAATTTTACTTCCTAAGAGTTACCTAGAGGGACTGTTATAAGTACACTATTCGAGTGTGTTTTTAAGTCGCCCAGGAGGTTTATTTCCAAGAACTTTTCTTTCTGCCGTTTCAAAATACAATGGGAACGCCATAAGGACGTTCTTCTATTTTGTTATAATATTGTCAGCAATCGCATAAGTGTCAAGTTACAGTGCCATAGAATATTTGACACATAAATAACGCAGGTAAATACCGTGATATAATCTATGAGGGATTCTGTGACTCGTATGATCCTTAGATGATACGGATCTCTTCATCGACAAAATCGAATCAGCTGTTACAGTATCGGGAACATAAACATCATTCACAATTTCAGCCTTTATGGAAGAAAAACTGTAAAATGTATCGAATTATCTCTTTTTTGACTTCTTTTTTTAGTATTAAATGTCACCTTGACAACAGGCATAAATCTGAAATTGTTCGATCGATACTTTACCAGACATCGATCAGCTTTCTACCGAAAAAATAATGGATTTCTTTTTCCCACTTATTTTCAATTTTCACACTTTTCATATCAAGCGATAAAATATTTCTTAAATATATTCTTTCAGTGCCAAAAATTATGGGAGATAGGATTCCTCTAAGTACCTTGGTACCCGAGAGACCAAGAACTAGGCGAAAAATTGTTTCTATACATAATGTTTTTCGTTCAAGAGTGAAACCTGCTGCTTCGAATATGTTAAGGATGGTAATCTATTGTTCATCTGTATTATTACAAATGATTTCTGATAAATCACGTTTTTTTCAGACGTGGAATGATCAAATCGCTGAAGCAGCTCAAAAATGGACGCAAAATTGTCAGTTTTTAACCCATGACGGTAATGATGGCAGATTCGTTCCCAACTATGGACCATGTGGACAGAATATTTTTGTGGCTACACAGAAAGTTCCCTGGTATCGGCTTATAATTATAAGAAAGTTATTCAGATTTGATAAAAATCGAAGAATAAGCAGCTTCAAATATATTCAGGCGCATGTGCGAGGTTTGATAGTTTCGTTTATATCTGGAACTTCTTGTTTTTCGATTTAGTTCATATTTATTCAAAGAATAGCTGACGAGGAGGTATACTTCGAAACATTTATGTTTTAATTGGATGGGGTAGTCCGTTACTTTGTGATAGTTCATTTTAAAATGGTATGAAATAAGACATTATTCAGTTTTATACATTTTCAAACTGAACATAACAAATTATATATATTTGGCTTTGGCTTGAGCAAAACTTCGAGAAGGGGAATGTGCCAAAGGTCCTTCTGCTAATTTAATGGTTTTATTTCTAAAACGTGCTTGTGCTTAAATATTTCCATGGATAAACAACATAGAAAAACAACTCATTCTGAAACAAATATACCCCACTTCCAAAACAGAAAATAATGACAAGAAATTTGCAAAACTATCCTATTTTGGACCAATCTCGCAAAAAATAGCTTTAAAAACTAACTCAAAAACAGCTTTCACCGTCACATAAAATTTACAACCTCTGTATTAAGCCAAAAGACAAAAACAAGCGGCTGAATAATTCTGGAGTTTAGAAATTGTCAACAGTGCAGTAGCGTATATACAAACCGGGAAATCTTTCCAAAAAAGGTTCAAAAAACATCAATATTCATTTAGGAACCTAAACGATAACTCTAACATGGTGAAATCTTTTTTCGAAACCAATCATATCTTTCCAGGATTAAAGCGGAAGGAAAAAACTAGACATCCTGGAATCCATAGAAATATTTGAGCACAATCACATTTTAGAAATAACACTATTAAATGAGAAGACGGACCTTTGGCACACCCCACTTATCGAAGTTTTGCACAAGACTTCAACGAATATATTATATATAATCTGTATTTGTTTTATTCAGTTGAATTTGTTTTATTCAGTTAAAAATGTAGTAAACATTACGAAACTTGATATTCCATTGATGTTCTAAATTGTTATCTCACTGAATAGAGTATATTTGAATTCCTTTGACTTTTGAATTTTGAATTCTTGTTGTTGACCGGTTACTATCTAGTTGCGTTTAAATGGATCGAGTGTCAGCCTAGTAGCTATCCTGGTAGAAGTTGGAGATCAAGGATCAAGGACCTCTCCAAATTTCGTCCACTGTTTCCTATTTTAAGCGATATGTGCCCATAATATTCCTTTATTTTTCTTAATAGAATCCTGCCATCTTGTTGCTGGACGACCACGGCTTCTTCTACTATCTCTTGAATACTATTCCAGCACCAACTTAGTCCATTTTTCAGTTGATATCCTTGCTACATGGCCAGCCTAAGTCCACTTTTTCTTGAACAGTTCTTTGTCTACATCTTTTATTTGTGTTTTTCTTTTGATATCTACATTTCTTATTCGGTCTTTTAATTTGATTCCTAATAAACTTCTTTCCATTCTTCTTCGACATACTTTTAACTTTTGTGTTTGTTTTTCAGTCAGGGACCAAGTTTATCCATATGATAGAACAGGCAGTACACACATATTAAACACTTCCCTCTCGATATTCATGGGAAAGTCACCCTTCAGGATAAACGCAAGTAACCAGTACTGACTCCAAGCGTTTTCTATTCTTCTCTTAATCTTTTTGTTTTGACGATTTGTAAAAGGAACGACCTGGCCAACATAACAATATTCCTTAACATAGCCAATGGTTTTATTATTCATTTTTATTTCTTTTTCTTCGCTGTTTGTCATCACTTTAGTTCTAATTTAATTTATCGTTAGTCCAGCTTCTCTACTATACATATTCAGGTCATTTAGCATTTGTTGAAGTTCTTCTTGGCTTTCTGAAAGAGAACATGATCGTTCGCGAATCTAAGATTAGATAAATAATACTCCCTGTTGATTTTGATGACTTGTTCATTTCTCCAATCAATGGTTCTGAATATTTGCTCTGACAATACTGTAAATAGCTTTGGGGAAACGGGGTATCTTTGAGGTACACTTTTTTCGATTTTAAAGGGCTTTCCTACATTTTCAAGTTAGATTTTTGCTCAGCAATTGTGATAAATTTGTTGTAGGATATGAATGGTTCTGGTATACCTTGATTGATTAGAACATTCAAGAGATAGGTATGATGCACCATATCAAAGGCCATGTTGTGTTCTACAAATGCTAGGTACAATTTTTTGTCTTATTCTTTGTATTTTTCAATGACCTAGGTTATAGTGAATAGGTGGTCCATAGTTGAGTAGACAGTTGTAAATCCTGCTTGCTCAGGTGGTTGAATTTAATCCAAAATGTTGGTTATTCTTTTCAAGATTATTTTTGAAAAAACTTTGTAGACAGTTGACATTAAGCTGAATATATATTCAGCTTGAAGTACGATTTCGCAAGTAGTCCACTCTTCTCTTAAATTTTGGTTCTGGATGACTTTATTAAATATATGAGTCAGTAGTATTGTGAGTTCTGGACATTTAACGTTTCTGAGAACTTTAAGTGCGAAGCTTACTTCCGATTCTATAATTGGTGGTACAGGTAGTGGTAGGTAATGGTAGGTAATGGTAGGTAGTGGTACAGGACAGTGAACAGTAAAATAAAAACATATATAAGTATCAGTGGTTTTTTTTAAATGATAGAACTTTAAATTGAAATAAAGCACATTTAAATTAAGATTGAAGCAAATTTTTTTTTAATTTGAAAGATAATTTTATTACATTAATGTTTTAAAAATAATTTTCGGCATATGTCTACCACGACTAGCTATGTCCACATCGACCGCATTCGACCAGACCAATTTTGGACCACTTTTCGAGTAATTCAGGCCTTACTTCATCAATAACACGAGCTATGTTGGCTTCCAAAGCGTCTATTTTTCTGGTTTATCAGCATAAACCAATGACTTGACATAACCCCAAAGAAAATAATCCAGTGCAGTTATGTCGCATGATCTTGGAGGCCAATTAATTAGATCATTTCTCGAAATAATGTTATCGCCAAATCTTTCTTTCAATAAATCAATTGTTACGGTAGCACCATCTTGTTGCAACCAAAACACTTCTGGATCTATACCATTCAAATTTTGAAACAAATAATCATTGATCATCGATCTATAACGAACATCATTCCTTTAACGTTAGCTCCAGCATCGTTTTTAAAGAAATATGGACCGATGAAGCCTCTAGTGTGGAAAGCACACCATACAGTGCAATTTTCAGGAGGCAATGGAAGCTGCAGAACTTCTTGAGGATTATTTTCACTCCATATACGGCAATTTTGCTTGTTTACATAGCCGTGCACCCAGAAATGAGCTTCATCACTAAACACAATTTTACGATAAAAAAGTGGAACAATTTCAAGCTGTTCTAGGGCCCAATCAGTAAACAAACGACGCTTATTATGGTCAAGTGGCTTTAGTTCTTGAATCAGTTGGATCTAGTAAGGGTGTAGACCAAGATCTTTACGTAAAATTTTCCATGTGGTGGATGCACAGAGTCTAACTTGTTGTGAACGTCGACGAATAGGCAAATGTGGAACATCATTAACACTATGACTTACAGCAGCGATATTTTCTTCTGTACGTACAGTTCTTTATCTTGTTGGTGTTGTTGCATCGAGTAGAGAAAATGTTGTCCGAAATCTATCGATAGTTCGATGAATAAGCTGCTCTGATGGACGATTATGTGAACCATAAATTTCACGAATTGCTCTATAAGTTTGGCGAATACAACACTGATTTTGAAAATAAATTTCAATAATTTGTAAACGTTGTTGCGGCGTTTGTCTTTCCATGATAGTTTGTCAATTCTTACTGAATAGAAATGTCAAAACAACATGGCTTCTACCTTTTGTCAAATCACAGTTATCCCTATCGAAATATCTATCACTCAAAAAAAAAAACCCGATGCTGGTCGACAGTTGCTAACCGATAGTTACTGGCCAACAGTAACTGACCAAACTTTGTTCTCAATGACCCAGTAGGTGTCGAACAGTAACTATCCTTCACTGTTATGTGAAAACCAGGCTATATACTCACACGGTGTTTGAGCGTCATATTTCATTTAGTTTTTACATATATTGTATTTCATTGACCGATTCCCGCAATTGTTTTGACACTGTAGTAAGTTTGTTTACTTTCAGGTTTTTCGCAATCAATACTTGGTTTCTAGAAAAAGATAATTTTACTTATGGCGGTGAAAATGATTTGAGAAAAATTGGACACTATACGCAAATGGTTTGGGCAGCTACCCACGAAGTTGGATGCGGAATATCCAAATGCATGAGTCAAAATAATGGAACGTGGATAAAATACTACAGCTATATATGCAACTATTGTCCGATGTAAGAAATATTTTTGTTGTTTTCATGAAGAAGGTGGATTTTGTGTTTGTTCCGGTTTACTGAAGGTTTCTTAGCATTATATAACAACCTTCAGTTAAATTTGTTATACGGTTGGCTACTATAATTTCCTAGAAAAGCAGTCGTTTGCCGGCAAAAAATAAATTAGCATATTCGAACCGCTTCATTTTGAAAGGAATTGAAGAACCATTCATGCGGACAAGAAAGTGAAACTGATTTGAATTGTTTTCATTCCGATGAACTTTGCAATATACAAAAATTTTTAACTTTTTCAACAATCTCAATCTTTCATACTATATGTGAAATGATGAGTTTATTCTTGATGTTCAATTTTGTATATACGAAATCATTCGGTGAAACCTCTTTACAATTTGGAAAAATTAAATCAGTATGCCATAGAAAAACTAAGGTTCTATTTTAATAGATATAAGGGGTGAACCATCTATAGTTTGCATTTTAAAGTAGTGGTTATTTGCAGTTTGGCAACACTTCTGTCAGGTGACTATGTTAATTAATGAGGGTGAACTTTGCAAAAAAATTTGTTTCTACTCATGGGCGAGGGACAGCTGCCCTCCCCCTGGAAGCAAAAAAATTAATCGTTATTAAATTTTGTTGCTGGAATACGGATCAAGAGGACAATAGTGGAAGTGGAAGCAGTGTTGGTGAGGAAGAAAGAACTAAACTGACCAAATCATCGGATTCTGTGTTTAATAATTCTTCACCTCTTCATGTAGCTGTTTCCGGGACATCTAAAATGATTGAAGAATACGATGGCTACCATAAAAATGACATTCGTCGTTTTGTTGGTCATGCCCTTAAATCGCCATCAGAAAAAGGAAGGATTTGCTTACAAATCCCTGGGTCCCACCATCAAATTACGATTTTGGTTCTGATGCCAGCGCTATCCATTTAAAAAGAAAATTTAACCGCCGCTGCTTAGATCAATATACTACTATATATTTTGTTGCTGGAATACACTACAATTCTTGAAATAACTATTTTATTAATGAAAAAAAATTTGGATAGAGTAGTCCGTTACTTCGAGATAGATCATTTTAGTTGGAAAAATGGCTACCATAAAAATGACATTGGTTGTTATGTTTGCCATGCCCTTACATTGCCATAAAAAAGAAGGATTTGCAAATCCCTTGGTCCCACCATCAAATTACTTTTTTGGTTCTGATGCCATCCATTCGAAAAGAAAATTTAACCACCGCTGGTTAGATCAATACACTGTTTGGTTGGTCTACTCAAGTCGTTTGAAAGTTGCTTTATTTACGAACTATGTTCTTTTTCCTCCTAGTATTGCTACAGTCAAATGAGTTTTGGGGTCATTCATGGTAAGGTCATACACGAAGTTTAAAGATATACATAAAGATGTAGAAAACATGTCGGCAGTCACTACCACAAAACTTCGACAGCTGCTGGAAAAGCATTCCATGAAAATGTTCCAGTTGATGTACAGTTGCGAAGTGGTCACCAAGAGATGATTGAAGAAAACAAACAAATATTGTCATCAATTATTTCTTGCATCATATTTTGTGGAACTCTTGATTTGCCACTTAGAGGAAATGAAGGAGATGAGGGGTTTTCTATGACCTTTTAAATTTGAGAATTCACTGTGGTGATCTGAAGCTAAAGAATCACTTGGATAGATGTCGAAAAAATGCAGTCTACACTTCACCAAAAATTCAGAATTAAATTGTAGGATTATATGGTGAAGTTGTCAAAGCAAGAATTAACTATGACTGCAAGCACGCTGCAATGGCCGATGAAACAGCAGATATCGCTGGAAAAGAACAACTTTCTAACGGATTGCGGTTTTATGATGAGAATCAACAAAAAATCAGAGAGGAATTTATAGGCTCTATTGAGCTGAAATCTCAAGATGCCCTTACAATCGCTAGCATAATTCAGAGTTTTTTAGTTGATCAAAATCTTTCAGCAGGGAATTGTGTTGGATTTGGATTTGACGGATGTTCTACGATGGCTGGAAAAGAAGGTGGTGTAGGGCCATTTTTTAGGAAAATGTACAATAAATCTTCATTTTTTTATTGTTCAAGCCACAAACTAAATCTTGTGGTCAATGATGCTAGTAATCTACCGGAAACAAGAAACTTGATTGCAACTGTCAAGGATATAATATCCTTCTTTCGTGAGTCGCCAAACCGCAGGACTTCGGCTCCTAATTTATCTAGGCTCTGTGAGACCAGATGATCTGAAAAATACAAGAGCATCATGAAATCGTCAATGCTCTAGAACATCTCTTTATCGGAGGAAACTATGCTACAAGAAAATTTGCCTATCAATTGCACTGTGCAGCAACTAAACCAATTTTCATCATAGATTTAGTCACGACTGCAAAGTACTCTGCGATTTTGGAACCTACAAGGTAAAAATATGGATTCGTTTGTGGTGAGGAAACACATTGGTGAAATCCTTGATGTCATCAAAAAGGATCGACAAGAAATTGAACATATTTCTGAGGAAGTACTCGAAAAATCATATTATATCGCAGAGAAAATCGGCGTTTAGTAAACAGTTCCACGAATTGTTAAAAAGCAAATACACAGAAGTAATCCGCCATCTGAGACTGCGATTGAATACTGGAGACGATCGTTGATTATCCCTTATCTTGGCTCTTTAACCTTATCATTGAATGTTAGATTCCCACAAGAGAATACACCTGATTTTGAGTCATCCCATCTCATCCTTCATGCATGCTAAAAAGTATTTCAATAGATTTGGAAAAAAACGCAAAATCTTTCAAGGAATTTTTTGAGTTGGGTGATATCTCTGCAGAATTAGATTTGTGGTATAATCTGTGGAAAAAGAACGATTAAGCAGGAGACAGAATTAAAGGATAATGAAGTGGCTGCACTTTTGAAGGAGGCTAATATTTTTTTCCTTCACTCATCATTTTAAGTGCTTTCCCGTCCACTACGGCTACTGTTGAACGATCTTTCAGTACCCTTCGAAGGGTAAAGACCTAGCTGAGAAGTTCAATGGTATAGGACAGATTGACTGGGTTGAGTTTGATGAGCGTCCATCGTACATTTTTTAAGGAAATTCAGGATTGGATTGAAACGAGAGTTTTGAACAAGTTTTCTACAAATCCAAGAAAAATGATAATAGTATAATGCAGACGACAGCACAAAATTATAACATGCTCATTTTCACTGAGAAAACACAGTCTCTAGTAATATCAAAGGAGCCAATAAGGTGCAAGTTGGGGATCGATGGCAATTCAATAGAACAAGTTATGAAGTTCAATTATCTTGGTTATCTTGGTATCCAGCATTGGAAACCTAATCGAAGAAGTGAGAGCAAACGTGATAAAGGCATCGAGAATATGCTCGAAGTCTGAGAGGCATTGTCTGGAACAACAAATATATGTCAAATGTTAGTAAGGTTAGAATATACAAGACCTGTGTTAGATCCAGATCATATGCATCAGAAACCAGAGCCGAAACATCTAGAACAAAAAAACTTATGCGAAGTGCTGAAATGAAAACGCTACGAACAATAAGATGGGGAACACTGAGGGACCAGATAAGGAGCAGTCGAATAAGAGAGGAACTACAGGTGGGCGATGTTGTCAGGTTCAAGAAGAAGAGAATGGAGAGATCACGTAGATAGGATGGATGATAGCAGAATTGCAAAGTGGACGAAAGATCACGTGCCACAAAGGAAAAGACCTCCAGGCCAGCCATCCAAGAGGTGGTATGAGAGTTGGGGTCAACAGGGTCAATTGAGACCGACAGCAGATAACAGAAGTAGTTCTAACTAAAGAAGAAGAAGAAGAACATTTGGGCCTCTGGATGACGATTTTCTCATTGAACTTTCTTCAACGACGAAGCAAATTTTTCACTCGGTGGCTATGTAAACAAGCAAAATTGTCGCATCTGGGGCAGTGAAAATCCTCATGTTACTGCTGAGGTACCATTAAATCCACAAAAAGTCACTGTATAATGTGAAATTAGGTCTGGTGGAGTACTGGGTCCGTACTTCTTTGAAAATGAAGAAGGTGTCACTCAAATCGTCAATACTCATCGCTATGGCCAAATGATTACCGATTTTTTTGGCCTGAAATCAATGATATGGAATTGGAAGATATGTAATTCCAGCAAGATGGGGCAACAAGCTACACAACACGACCCGTTTTGGCTTTATTGCAAGAAAAATTCCCAGGAGGCGTAATTTCTCGTTTCGGCGATGTGAATTGGTCACCAAGATCTTGTGATTTATCGTCTTTGGATTTTTTTGTGGAGTTATGGGAAAGATCGTGTTTATGCCGATAAGACTCAGACCATTGACGATCTGAAAACCAACATCCGTCAAGTTATTGGTGAGATATTGCCCGAAATGTGCCGGCGAGTCATCGAAAATGACCTAACAAGGATCGAGTCCTGTAAGAGATCACGCGGAGGATATTTAAATGATGTATTTCACACATAATAGCAAGATCCAAGCATTATATTGAAATAAATATTTGATCGATATTCTAAATGGAAGAGTGTTTTATTTACGTTAACTTTCGGAAGTACAAATTGGATAACCTCTGTATATAATTTATAAGGTGGTAAATTTCCTCAGTTTATAAAAAACAATAGGAAAAACTTTCGAGATATAAACATATGTTAACTATAATAAAAACTAATTGATTGAGATACAAAATGATTTTATTCACATTCATTTATAATATATAATTTATTTTTCAAGTGGGAATCTGCCAGACAAGCTTGGATTGCCATACAAGAAAGGAAAAGCTTGCCAGGCATGCCATGGTAACTGTCATTCAAAGAAGCTGTGTACCAATTCTTGCCCCACAGTTGATTACTGGTCTAATTGTGATAAACTCCACAAGCGTTGGCCTAATTGGGTTTGCAACACTGATACTAGAAAAGGCAAAGAAAGATTCAAAAGATGTAAGGCCACTTGTTCTTGCAAAGAGAAAATTCATGATTAATTGGAAAATGAAACAATATATCAGGTTCTTACGATTTTTATTCCTTGTCTTTTTATTCCTCACCCCCAACGAAACTTTTCGATTATAGAAATCACACTTAATATATGTTACATATGGGTTAGTCCACATAAGTGTAGCCTAATATTTCTGTAAGTATGAGTCCATAGTCATAGATAATTAGACATTTCGGAGGCGCACCACTCAGTGAAGTCGTGGCGGACATTTACAAGATGTTACATTCCGTACAAAATGGCATCGATAGGTCTTTCAAACCATTAATTTTGGAAATTTCGCCAAAAGGGTACGCATATTTTGTTGCATACATAATTCCCAAATGTATAGTTTCCAAATCCATAAATTTTTCAATACTTTGCTACAGAAAACCATGTTTTATTGAATACTGAGATCCAAGCGAGGATCCAGGGGAGGGTAATGGGGGTCATGACCCCTCCTGGGCTGAGTCTAGGTTGACTAGTGATAATTTTTCTATTCTTATTGATTAAACTTCTAAATCTAACGCAACATACATCAGAAGGAAGTTAAATGCTTTTCAATTTTATTCGACGAAAGAACATAACTCACAGCTGAGCCTTTCATTTAGATATCTTCACAATGGTATCATGAAGGAAGATTTTGTGACTTTCTGTGGTACATACGATATTCTTAGATGTGATGAAGTGGATAAAAATAAAGAAGTTACAGAGCCTCGGTTGACAAGTGCAGGGCTGGCGAAAATCTTGGAAAATCTCTGTCTCAAATTTAATTTAGATTTAACATGGTGTGTTGGCATTGGGACTGACAGCTGCTCGGTTATGGCCTCAGATACAAGGGGTATTGTACAGTAATTGTGAAAAGAAGCTGCATATGCCAAACGTTGCCCGTGCAGCAATCACGTTCTCAATAATGCATTAGCTACGTTATCCAAAATAATTTCTTGGCGCAACACCTCGGCCACAATGAGAAAAGTTGTGCCATTTGCCAATGCATCCGCTAAGAGGTATCAAATTTTTAAAAAAGAACTTTGAATTACAATGCAAAATATCTGTGAGACGCCCTGGGTCGAGAGGCATGATGGGCATCTACAATTTCAAGGAGACAACTTAGTGAAAACTTTTACCGCTCTGGAAAAGATTTTTACTTGGAAAAATCACAAAACTGCTAATGATGCTCATTGCTTACTGCAAATGTTGTGCTGTTCGGACTTCATCATATCATCTATCTGCTTGAGTGATGTTTTAGGTACCTAAATATTTTGTTTTTTATTCATAGATTCTAATGCATGAACGTAATATCTGAATAATTTATTTCACTAGTAACTTTTGAGTAGTTCAGCAAAAGCAGTTCAAATTACCATTTATATCACCTAAAGAACCAAATTGTAGTTTAAATATAACTTGATATTTTTTAGGGACAATAGTAGCTTTAAGCAGAGTATTGCAAACGAGGTCAATTGATTTAAAAAGGGCTACGGACGCCATAACTGATACAATGATTATCCTGCGAAATAAAAGGGAAAAGGCTGACACAATTTTCCGACAGCTTTTTGAAGAGGCAAAAGAAGTAGCTGAGCAACTAAATGCAGAAACTAAATGCTCCAGAATGGTATCACGACAAACACACAGAGTCAATAACCATCTTGCTCAATCTGCTGGAGAGTATTTCCGCACGGCTGTATAAATTCCTCTTCTAAATTCTGTAATAAATAACTTAGAGGACCGCCAGAAGTAATAAAATAATTTCAACTAGGCGTTTTTATTCCAAAAGTCGATTATACTATTGAAGATGACGACAATGAAATTGTTAACAGCTTGCAAACGAGTATAAACTTCTAATAGACAATACTTCAGTTTCAGTAATTATAAACGAATATCCGCTGTGGAAGGTAAAATGGCAGCGGAATCAGAATATTCCGCAGTAGATTTCTCATCTTATAGAAAATTGTGATACTGAAATGTATCCTAATGTAAGAGAATTTTTATGTACTCTTGCTACACTACCAGTTAGTGTAGACACAGCAGAAAGGTCCTTTTCCATTCTTAGGAGGCACTAAACTTGGCCCAAAGCTTCAATGGTAAAAGATCGCATAACAGGATTGGAACTTCTCCACGTTCACAAATGCATACTCATTCAAGTGGAGGATGACCCATTGAAGTCGAGATGACAAAAGAGAAACATTGATTTTGTTATTTGATTAAAATTATTTTAAGGTATAAAAAAATACCATGACCCCTCCTGAATTGAACGCTGGATCCGCCCTTGCTGAGATCTTGCGCTGTTATGGAAATACCCTTTATTGAAATAAAAATTTGATCGATATTTTAAATGAAAGTGTTTTTATTCACGTTTACTTTCTGAACTAAAGTTGCCACTTCGAAGCAACTCTGGTGTACGTTCTATCATCATTTTTATGAAAAGGTATTTTATTACGTCTTTACTATACACTATACCAAATTTTACATGAGAATCTCCACGGGGGAATTATGGGCATTAATGGGTTAATGGTTTGTCTATGAACAAGTCTATGGGACACCCTCAAACTGCGTAAACTCCATCTACGAGAGGTTCAATGTATTCTCGATATAGGGGTGATTTGCTGATAATGTAAGTAATCTAATTAACTCATTTACTAATGACACGTGCCGGTCCACAAAGCCTTCGTGGCACAGGTTGCTGTGTGCGAATGTGGCTTCGAAGAAATTACTCATCTTCCGTACAGTCCAGACTTGGCCCCTAGTGACTACTACTTATTCCCAAATGTAAAAAAATATCTTCGTGGAAAGCGATTTTCCGACGATGAAGAACTGAAGATAGCAACTAATACCTATTTCGAGGAGAAGCAGGAAGAACATTTTTACAAGGTTTAGACTCGATCTAACAAATGTATTGAATTTCTAGGAAAGTTTTCTTTCGAACCTATAACTCGAACATTGTACGCCCCTCGCATCTATGTTTAGTACTCTGAGTTTCGCAGACACGGAACTAGAGAATGTCTACTACCTAGAGATTCTTTTGCATAACGAACTGTATCATCTTCCATTCGAGTCAGACTAAATCCGTTAAGTTTCAGACCTATTATCTACGATGAGTGATATACATTTTCTATCCTAATGTTCCGCTAGCAAAAATGAGCTGAATCTGCAGTATATCTGTTGTCCGGAAAATTTACCGCTAGGACACGTTGATACGAAGAATACATTAATGTATTATTTGTAGTAGCCCCGATATCCTTACCCGTGAATAGTCGAAGATCAATTGTCTTATTTGAGTAGGTGATGACACAATTCAATTTAATTAGAGACAATTTTTGCGAGCTAGTTCCAGAGAATATCGTGCGATTAGGCATCCGACGTCCAAACTTTCGAACGGAATTAACTAGAAACTTAAAACTTTAAGGATAAGTTTATGGAATGAGTATCTCGGCTAAGTTCCTTAATGGATAGAATCGGTACAATGGTTCCGCAGTTATTCACGTTTGAAAAATTTTCATATTTTTCCCAATATTTTCGAAAGTGCATACTCGATCAATCTGAAATTTTGCAATTATAAGGAGAATAATAATGAGTATCTTGGTGCGAAATTTCGTGAGCATCGTATGATTCAAATTTAAAAAAATAGAAAAAATTGTGTGCGCATCAGCGTTGAGCGCTATCTTAAACACTATAACTTTCGAATGGAAAGAGAGAATTCAAACTTTCGGGGTATGTTCGAGTCCTGAATATCTTGGTTGAGTTCGTTATTGGGCAGAATGAGCCCAACAGTTTGGCAGTTATTCATATTTGAAATCTTCTCATATCTGCCGTACCACGGTTAATTTACCGCACTATTTTGCCTATTATTTCAGTATTTTGGAACAGACAATTGCAAAATAATTAATCTCGATGATTAATTTCCATGGGTTTAGTGGATTGTATTTGAGGTAGTGTGGCGAATAATTTAACTTCAAGAGCACTTGTATGTAGTTATCTCGATGATGAACTAGCTTTGTTTATCCAACAAAATAAACCAACGAAGATGATAACGAATTGAAGTTAAACACGCGAACACTTATAATAAAAACAATTATATTTCTTGGTTTACTGTAAAGTCCGTCTAGAAAGTATCCGGAATTTATTATTTTTCATAATTTTAATCAACTTTTTTAGTAACATTTTAAGACAAAAGAAATATATAAAATAGGTTGTGCAGATAGTCGGCTATGGCCACAGTTGCATGGCAACACTATTTGTGAATTATTGTAGATTGTCAACAAGCATACAATTTATGAAATAATATCGCAACTAGAAAAAAGAAAACAGGTAGAATATTTGTATAGAAATGGTTTTCGAAACGTTAAAAAATTAGTGCAGTTGACCGAACTGGGAAAAAGTGCTGTATATGAGACAATAAAGATGATAAAAAATTGCATGGATATGAGGCATAGACCAGCGAAGATTAAATGAAACAATTTAAACGCTTTATTTGCCTTAGGACGACACAATCCGCGTCTGAAGATTCGTAAATTGGCTAAAAGATAGATAAAAAAGTATGTCCAGAAACCATCCATATGTGACTGAAAAAACAAGGCTACATATCAAGGACACCAAAAAAATCCTTATAATGACACGAACGAAGGATAGCATTTTGCCAACGTTTTCAAGAAGATAATTGTAATAAAAATAGCTTTAATCAAATCCCTGCATAAGAAAGGAAATGTACATGATGTCAATTCGAGAAACATTTGGTCGACAGGCTTTGCTCATTCATGTATAAGTTCAAAATTTTCTCTAACATGGCTATCTAAAAAACAGAAGTACTACTACCGCGATATATGAATTGGTATGTGATATTGTTTATGCTTTGGAAAGTGCTTAGGTGCCTGTTGGGCTTTTCTAGATTTATCTAAGACATTCGATAGCGTGAATCGTGATTTGAAGAAACTGTGGTATTCGCGATTGTCAACTGGAGTTGCTCAAGAGCTATTTATCTGATCGAGTTCAGAGGGTATGTATTGATAATGAAGGACTAGTTTTTATGTCAGAGGATAAATATGTCAACGCAGGAGTTCCCCAAGGAAGTAATCTGGGACCCTTTTTATTTCTGATATACCTCAATGAACTCGATCTAATGTTGTTTGTTGACGATGCGACTGCTTTGCTGCGTAGCAGGAATCATAATTCGAGTATTGAACAAGCTAGATTAGCCTTCGCTTCAGTGCAGCATTGTGCACTCAAAATGAGTTACTTCTCAATGTCAGTAAGACTGAGTGTGTGATTTTTAGAACGTTTCAGTCTGAAAATATGTATCCTCATACTCTTGATAACACCCAGGTCAGATTTTTGTCGTCGACAGAATTTCTTGGAGTTTCGTTTGATTGTTACCTGGAATGGAATAATGATTATGTGAGTCAGGTCAGCAAAAGACTCAATAAAGTTTTGTACATGATCAGGGTATTGTCACGGAGAGTGGACACGGAACTTTTTAAAACAGTTTATTATGTAAATTTTGTTTCACTTCTGAGGTGGGCTTGTTATATGGGGTGAAAGCAGATTATTCATTCTGCACAAATAGAGGGCAATAATAGGATTGAAATATAAAGAATCATGCAGAGGTTATTTTAGAAATAATTTTATGCTCACACTTCCGGGACTACATGTTTTTGAATGTCTGCTATTTGTGAGAAAACTTCCCGAATATTTCAATGATCTGTTGAATAAAAACAACACAAGACGTACTGTTCCATACCACTTTCCGAAGCATTCCTTGACACTTACTGAAAGAAACACAAAATATACGTGTGAAAGATTGTTCAATGTAGAAGTTCATCAATGTATCTACTTTGAGAAAATTCAAAATCGAAATAACTAATTTATGGAATATTCTTTCAGATCTTGTTGAAGTTGTGATATTTTTTGACGGTTTCCTCTTTTCATTTGTATGATTGCATTGATTATGAGAATAAAGTTTATGTTATGTTATATAAACCAAGTCAAAAGGTATGATTATTACACTGAAAACACTTGAATGTACTACCTTAAGATAAATCGGGTGTTTTTTTAGAGTGATAGAATTTTGGATAGGGATAACTGTAATTTGACAGAAGGTAGAAGCCATGTTGTTTTGACATTTCTGTTCAGTAAGCATTGACAAATTATCATGGAATGACTCACATCGCAACAACGTTTACAAATTGTTGAAATTTATTTTCAAAATCAGTGTTCTATTCACCAAACTTATAGAGCACTTCGTGAAATTCATGTTTCACGTAATCGTCCATCAGAGCAGCTTATGCGTCGAACTATCGATAGATTTCGGACAACATTTTCTCTACTCGATGCAACAACAAAACAAGATAAAGAACTGTACGTACAGAAGAAAATATCGCTGCTGTAAGTCATAGTGTCCAGAAGTGTCTATTCGTCGACGTTCACAACAAGTTGGATTCTGTGCATCCACCACAAGAAAAATTTTGCGTAAAGATCTTAGTCTACACCCATACAAGATCCAACTGGTTCAAGAACTAAAGCCACTTGATCATAATAAGCGTCGTTTGTTTGCTGATTGTGCCCTAGAACAGCTTGAAGTTGATCCACTTTTTTATCGTAAAATTGTGTTTAATGATGAAGCCCATTTTTGCTTGAACGGCTATGTAAACAAGCAAAATTGCCGTATATGGAGCGAAAACAATCTTCAAGAAGTTCTGCAGGTTCCATTGCATCCTGAAAAATACACTGTATGGTGTGATTTACACGTTGGAGGCATCATCGGTCCATATTTCTTTAAAAATGATGCTGGAGCTAATGTTACAGCGAATGGTGCTCGTTACAGATGGATGATCAATGATTATTTGTTTCAAAATTTGAATGGTATCGACCCACAATGGTATCGACCAACAAGATGGTGCTACACCTTATGCTGCTACCGTAACAATTGATTCATTGGAAGAAAGATTTGGCGATAACATTATTTCGAGACATGGTCCAGTTAATTGCCTTCCAAGATCATGCGACATAACTCCACTGGATTATTTTCTTTGGGGTTATGTCAAGTCATTAGTTTATGCTGATAAACCAGAAACAATGGACGCTTTGGAGGCCAACATAACTCGTGTTATTGATGAAATAAGGCCTGAATTACTCGAAAAAGTGGTCCAAAATTGGTCTTGTCGAATGCGGTTCCTCAGAGATAGTCGTGGTGGACATATGCCAGAAATTATTTTTAAAACATTAATGTCATAAAATTATCTTTCAAATAAGAAAAATTTAGCTTCAATCTTAATTTAAATGTGTTTTATTTCAATTTAAATTTCTATCACTCTAAAAAAACACCCGATGCGTTATATAGGTTTTCATTCCCGCTATTTTTTCTTTCTCTGCTGCTAGTACGAAATTGAAAGGAATGGACAAAAAAATTTCATACACATCGTGACTTTAACCTTCGAAAATCACAATCGATCGAAAATTCCCACAAAATACGGGCAGGCGAGCAAGCCTATTGCATACATATTCCGAAACGCTAGACAGACTTTTCAAACCATACTTCCATCCAATTCTTCTGGGAACGTGACAAGCATTAAGAGGCACCCAAGCGTGTTGTCATGCTGTCTTAGGTCGCCCAGAATCACAAATAACATTTTGTCTTCAGTGATTTACTTGATATATCGAAACACACCTACGCCAACGTCGGCACACGACGTTGTCTGAGCGATTCGAAGTGCGAATTTAAAGCGTCGTGAGGTGTCTCCATGGGGCACTCCACTTAGTGACTGTGAGTTGATATCATTGAGAATATAATGGTATATTTGTTATTTGTCGGTTTAATACCATTGTTGTGAAAATATGTTGGTTCACGCCAAGAAGCCTCTTAGATTCAGCAGTCAGCTGGCAACATTTCCGCTGATAGAAGAACAGGAAAACATTGAGCTTGATTCCTTGGAAAATGAGGACGATGGCAATATCTTGCAAGTTAGTATAATTGTTGAATGAATTTGTTATGTAATTAGTTTTGTTGGGAGATACATTATCTTATTCAATGAAATTATGTGTGGTTTTAAATGCATGATAAGTACATAAAGACAATAAACCTATTAGACCAGTAGTTTCATTCATCACAGCACCTTCATATAAATTATCGAAAGAACTAATCAAAATTATTCAGAAAGAAACAAACTTTCAACCAAAATTTGCCATTAAAAATTCATATAACCTGATAGAGAAAATAAAAAATATATATATTCCGAATAATGCTAAACTCATTTCTTTCGACGTGCAAAATTTGTTCCTTTGCATACCAGTTAAAGAATCAAAAAATCTGATAGAAATGCTATTAATAACTAGTCCGGTTATAAAACAAGAGATTATCCAAATCCTAAAGGTTTTTTTTGGGCCAAAACTATTTTTATTCAATAGAATATTTTACGAAGCTAATGATGGTCTCACTATGGGAAACCCTCTTAGTCCGATATTATCCGAATATTTATGGACTTCCTGGAAACCAAAATCCAAGAGAGCCCCTTCTTTAAATATTTCATTTATTGGTATCATTACGTGGATGATATTCTATCTCTATTCACCGGTACCAGTAGACAACTTGCGATGTTTTTAGAATTTATAAATACACTCCTACAATAAAATTCACCAATGAAATAGAACAAAATAACAGCATCAATTTTCTTGATTTAAAAATTTCAAAAATTAACAATTAACTGACTTTCAATTTTCCGGAAACCAACTCATACAGATAATACGATCCACTCAAATTCTAATCACCCACATTCTCAAAAACTAGCAGCTTATAACAGCATGATATTTAGATTAATCAACATACCTATGACACAAGAGAATTTTGATAGAGAACTGAATATAATAAAACAGATTGCATTTAACAATGGTTTCAATCCGTTCATTATAAATAAATTATTTAAACGAATGCAATTTAAACAGTCAATATCGCTTGTATATCCAACAATAGCTATTGATACAAAATATATTTCTTTAACGTACATAAACAAAAAGTCCGAAGAAATAGCAAGATATTTAAAGAAAAAGAGTAACTGCAACATTTCATTCAAAACAAGAAACACGTTAGGAAATTTAATAAAAAATAATAAAGATTTGATCTATAAAAACAAAAAGTCTGGAGTCTATAGGTTAAACTGCGGTACTTGCTCATCTGTATATGTTGGTCAGACAGGTAGATCTTTCGGCACTAGGATACGTGAACACGAGAAAGCTTATCTTGGAAAAAACGGAAATTCAACATATGCTGACCATCTTTTGGAGACAGGACATGATTTTGACAATAACTTCAAAATCTTACACCTAGAAAAAAAGAACCTCAGGTTGAATTACCTAGAAGCCCTCGAAATCAACAGATACAATAAAAAACAGGTTCTCCTAAACGACCAGACGGACTTCCATAAATCCCCCTTACTTAACCTTTTCTGAAACTTTGTGTAATAATAAGAAAAACAAATTACTGTAAATTCCCACTACCTACTTTTCTGTACATTTTGAATATTTAAAGAACTCAATCTCAATTATGTAGTTAGTACCATACTCACCTGACGAAGTCATGTTGTCATGACGAAATTATTGTGAAATTAGCGGAAATTAAGTTGTTTTACTTTAATCATCGAGATGAATTTCCGACAAGTAGAGTCCGATACAATCCAACGCATGAGAAGTGAACCAACCAAATTGAAATTTTCAACAGTTTTCCATAATTGAAAAGTTCGTTAAACTAAATTCGATGAGTAAATAAAGATTAATCATTTAACCTTTAATCTTCATAAAAATGTATTCTAAAACACTAACCAAAATTATAGTCATACGTATAAAATGTCGTCGGTAGACCTCCCATGTGATCCTTTCGTTTGATTTGTATGCATAAAGGCTCTATTATTATTATTATTATTATTGTAGCAGCTCATTATACACCATACCCAGCTGGTCCCAACAGTATGATCTTCTCGCCATAAATATTCAGCTTGACAATTGATAGTGAGGCATCCATACGTTACCTGATGTTTTGGATTGTCATAATGGACCCATCGCTAGTCACAATTCGATTCAAAAACCCTTTCTTTGGCCGTTGGAGCAATTGTGCACACATGATGAAACATCTTTCTACGTCTCTTGACTTTAGTTCATACGGCACCTAATTTCATACCTTTCGGGTCATTCTCATTGATTTTAAATGATGGCAAATGGCTGGTTGAATAATTTCAAGTGTTTTTGCGAGTTCCTCTTGCGTTTGTGATGGATCTTCATCGACCCTTGCCTCTTATTCTTCATCCTCAAACTTTGGTAGTGCTCCAGGTCGTTCTTCGCTTCCAAATTAAAATTGCCACTTTTAAATCGTGCAAACCACTTCTGACACGTCCGTTCAGCTAGGGCATGGTCATCATAAACATCCACTAAAACACAAGTAAAACTCCGCAAAAACACATTATCCGGTACAAAAGTTTCAGAACACACATAAACTGTATTGTTTACACTTCGAAATGAAAGTGTTGCCAGATGAAACAATGGAAAAATAAACTAATGGCGACATTTGTTATCAAAACCGCACGAACTTATTTCTACCTCCAGTAAAATTATAATTAATATTAATAATAATAAAGAACGTTTGAGAAACACGGTATCTACTTGATGATATTATGGAAAATTCAACAATAATTCAAAATTCTGAAACAGAAAAAACTTCATAGAACAAATTGAAAAAATATGATACAGACAAGTGTACGAAATGCAAATTAATCCTCGTCAGGTACTTTCGAAATGAATTATATGAAAAACAAAAATATCGTAGTTTTTTCTAGAGTGATAGAACTTTCGATAGGGATAACTGTGATTTGACAGAAGGTAGAAGACATGTTGTTTTGACATTTCTGTTCAATAAACATTGACAAATTATCATGGAAAGACTCACGCAGCAACAACGTTTACAAATTGTTGAAATTTATTTTCAAAATCAGTGTTGTATTCGCCAAACTTATAGAGAACTTCGTGAAATTTATGGTTTACATAATCGTCCATCAGAGCAGCTTATTCGTCGAACTATCGATAGATTTCCGACAACATTTTCTCTACTCGATGCAACAACAACAAGAAGACTAAGAACTGTACGTACAGAAGAAAATATCGCTACTGTAAGTCATGAAGCTCAATTCTGGTTCAACGGCTATGTAAACAAGCAAAATTACCGTATATGGAGTGAAAATAATCCTCAAGAAGTTCTGCAGGTTCCATTGCATCTTGAAAAATGCACTGTATGGTGTGCTTGACACGCTGGACGCATCATAGGTCCATATTTCTTTAAAAACGATGCTGAAGCTAGTGTTGCAGTGAATGGTGCTCGTTACAGATCGATGATCAAGGATTATTTGTTTCAAAATTTGAATGGTATCGACCCAGAAGTGTTTTGGTTCCAACAAGATGGTGCTACACCTCATGCTGCTACCGTAACAATCGATTTATTGAAATAAAGATTTGGCGATAACATTATTTCGAGAAATGGTCGATTTAATTGGTCTCCAAGATCATGCGACATAACTTTACTGGATTATTTTCTTTGGGGTTATGTCAAGTCATTGGTTTATGCTGATAAACCAGAAACAATAGACGCATTGGAAGCCAGCATAACTCGTGTTATCGATGAAATAAGGCCTGAATTACTCGAAAAAGTGGTCCAAAATTGTTCTGGTCGAATGCGGTTTCTCAGAGTTAGTCGTGGTGGACGAATGCCGGAAATTATTTTTAAAACATAAATGTCATATAATTATATTTCAAATAAAAAAAAAATTGGCTTCAATCTTAATTTAAATGTGTTTTATTTCAATTTAAAGTTCTATAACTTTAAAAAAGACACCCGATACTAACCGACACGAAAATCTGTACTGCTTACTGCAATAACTTAAGAAACTCCCATGTTTATCAATTAACGAGTCACATAGAATAGTTTCTGAAATTCTATGACAAAGTACAAACATCTGATAGCAAGGCTATGTTCAGAATCTACACAAACACGAAATGTTATAAAGTGTAGGTCATCTAAAGTTACATCTTGTATAATATAATAATAGTGGTTATTTCAAGTTGACACTTGTGTCATTCGTATTTTGGTAGAAAGTTAGTTTAATATTTGACATTAGCGAAATGGGTCGATTTACACTTGAATACAACTAGGTAATATTCGAACCTTATTTCCAAAGTGGTTCATCTTCTATCCAACCTATTAGAACTTTACGAGGAAAATTGAAGAATTGAAATGCTCTCAAGGCAATGTGTGGATCAATTTATTCGTGAAAACTGGATGGTTATTTGATAAAACAACTCGTTCACGTTCTCGGTCAGCGAGTACACCTGAAAACATTGCTGCGGTAGCCTTATAAACTCGCAACTTTGAAAAAATATTCATCAACTTTTTATTTATAGCCGATCAAAAATGCAAATTATAAATGGCCCATCCTTAATCAAGCAGCAACTAATCATCAGTTGCTGCTTGATTAGATACGAATAGAAACTTAAATTATTTTTAATTTTCTCTAGGTTGACGAAAGTCAGGAAGAAAATTTCTCTGCAACCGATCAGAAAAATCTGAAGTACCTGAACTTGAACAATCTCTGTAAGAATACCAAAGAAATAAGTGAATGTTACGTTGAGGAAATAGTTTTGGCGGGAGAGTCCATAAAATCGCTTTTAGACGTCCAAGTTCTGAGTTTGAAGTCGAATGGTATTCACAACTTCCCAAGTAGTGTATTGCAGTTGACATCTCTAACAATTTTGGACATTTCTGATAATGAACTATTGACACTACCTCCAGAAATCAGTCAACTTTTAAGGTAGGTAGTTGTTAGGCTTCATTGGAGTCATTTATAACTAATTAATTTTTAAATAAAATTATTCGTTATTACGTATTAAAATAGAGACAATTTTTCCGTTTTCTACTGGAACTCAAATTATATCGTTTATTATTGAACTGGTCCAATGTAAATACTACCAAGTACTGTGTTACCAAACTACTTATTTGAGAATATGTTTCCTAAAATAAAAAGAAGAAGTTTTTTACTTGATAGAATGATTATTACAAAATTTGAATAACAAAACAGATTCAATCTGTTAGTCTCTTATATTTTTAATTTCAAAAAATTTCATTCAAAAACTTTTAGAATTAAATTAATGTCTTATAAGTACAGCTTATATTTAATAGATATATAAAATCGAAACTCATTATGTAATATCAAATAGAATAATAACAATTATAGATTGTCAATTGAAATTAATAAATAAATATCTGAAGGAGACAAAATTTTGTTCCAGATCTTATAATTATGAAAACTAAATCTTTTTCAAAAATATAAAACATAATTTTAAAAACTTTCTAAAAAAAAAAATTTGTTTGCAATATTCAATATATTTAAATAAATAACTTCAAAATTCTCTCAAAACATGTATCACATCCTCAAAGAACAATTAGAATTCAGATAAGGTGATCATCGGTCCTACTTCACATTTAAAAAATAAAATCAATTAACAATAAATATCTTACCTCTAAGACCTCGTATTATTTTCGTTCGAACACACTAAATTTAAAATCCGAGGTATTCTATGTTCATCACAAAAATTACACAAACCTTCTAAGGTATTTTTATAGTCTTATTTTAAACCACATGATATTTATATAATGAGATTTTTTGAAACCTAAATATAATTATATATTAAATATAAAATAAAATAATATTACCTGATAGAAGGATTTTTACAAAATCTGAATCTCAAAACAGATTCAATCGAATTAATTTCAAAAAATTTTATTCAAAAACCTTTAGAATTAAATTAATGTCTCATAAGCACAGCTTATATTTAATAGACATATAAAATCAAAACTCATTATATAATATCAAATGGAATAAATAACCTAACAAATATAAATTGTCAATTAAAATTAATAATTAAATATTTGAAGGGGACAAAATTATTTATCTGATCTAACAATTATGTATACAATTATTGTATGTGAAATATTTAATATATTTAAATAAGTTACTTAAAAAATCTCCCAAAACAAAATCTGGAATCTCATTATATAAATATCATGTGGTTTAAATAAGACCATAAAAATATCTTAGAAGCTTTGTGTGATTTTTGTGATAAACATAGAATACCTTGGATTTTTAAGTTAGTGTACCACGAAAATGATTTCATTTTTTAAATGTGAAGTAAAACTGATGAAGACCTTAGCTGAATTCTAATTGTTTTTTAAGGATGTGATACATGTTATGAGAGATTTTTGAAGTAACTTATTCAAATATATTAAATATTTCAAATGAATTATCTTTTTTGAGAAGTTATTAAGATTTTGTTTTGTATTTTTCAAAAGGATTTAGTTTTTATAATATTGAATTTCTTACGACGTTGTCTGCGCAGAACTATCAGATTTGTTCTTTCTTGTCGCACTCGTTTATTCTGCTATATTCGTCTTTATCCAAACAATCTGTATGTTGCTTCATAACAAAGAAGATTTTGTGTATCAGTGGATGTCATCCTCTAGCTGAACGAAACTGTCAGAAGTCGTTTGCCTGATTTAAAACTGGCAATATTGATTTGGAAGACGAAGAACGATCCAGAGCGCCACCAAAGTATAAGAATAAAGAATTACAGGCAAGATTCGAAGATCCATCACAAACACACTCGCAAAAACACTTCAAATCATTCAACCAGCCATTTGCCATCGTTTTAAAGCAATGGGAATGATCCGAAAGGTAGGAATTTGGGTGCCGTATGAACTGAAGCCAAGAAACGTCAAACATCGTTTTTAACGTGTGAACAACTGCTCCACCGGCAAAAAAGAAAGGAGTTTTTGCATCGAATTGTGACAGGCGATTAAAAGTGGGTCCATTACGATAATTTAAAACGTCGGGCAACGTATGGATACCATATCATCAAGTGTTAACGAACATTCATGGCGAGAAGATAATCTATATTTGGTGGAACCAGCTAATGAATTTTGAACCGCTAAAATCGAAAGAAAGGATCACAGGGGAGATCTACCGATGACAATTGATGCGTTTGAGCCGAGCATTGCGAGAAAAACGGCCGCAATACGCAGACAGACACGACAAAGTTATTTTGCAGTAAGACTTATGTTGAATGAAAGTCTTATCCTAGCCGCCGTACAGCCCAGTTATTGCTCCTTCCGATCACCAACTCTTCCGATCGATGCAACATGGCCTGGCTGACCAGCACTTCTCCAATTACGATGAAGTCAAAAAATGGATCGACGCATGAATAGCTACCAAAGAGCTGCCCTTTTTTCGCGATGTGATCCGTCAATTGCTAGAAAGATGGCAAAAAGTAGTGGCTAGCGACGGACAATACTTTGAACTTTTAATGTATAACAAATTTCTCACAATAAAGCTTCGATTTACGAAGAAGAACCTGACAAATACCTTAGTTTAGCAGATATGGGCTCCCAAGCATTTTTGAGACTGTTGATATAGCAAGGTAAGCTTTAGCAGCAAAATACGCTACAGAAGTTATGTACTGCACTTAGGAAACACTCTGTATACCAACTGGAGAATTCTTTCATATAATTCTGATCAGATGTTACTGACCAGCTCGAAAATTATGCAGCGTTGATTTGAAAGTTCCTGAAAATAGTTTCTTTAATCGGACGTAGCATAAAACATTGTTGTTCGAGGAAACAATTTTCAACAGATCGAGATTATATCCGTTTTCATTCCTTGAATTAGTCGCAATTGCAGCGTTCCATTACGTCACGTTTACGAAACAAAGCTCAAGATTTTATCGATGGAATGGTAGAAAGCGTTCGAGAAAATAGAAACATAACAATAACGCGTGTATAACCTATAATCAATAGGTACTACGTCCGTTGTGATGGACTTGCGGAAGAGGAATGAACAAAGATAATAACATTAACTTTTTATCACCATGAGGAATACGAGGTGTGAAATCTTACCGTAATAAAGGTGGTCCATCCAGAGTTTACATTTTGACGTAGTGATTATTTCGAGTTTGGTCACACTTCTCTCATTCGTGTTTCGACAGAAAGTTAGTTTAATATTTGACATTAACGGAATGGGTCGATTTACGCTTGAACAAAACTGGGGAATATTGAAAACTCATTTGGAATTTTCTATTCCAACTGTTACGTGAAAAATTCAGTAGAAACGAAACGGCAATTTGTGGATAAATTTGTTAATCGAATTCGTGAAACTGGATCATTAATTGATAAAACAACCCGTTCACGATGTCGTCCAGTGAGCACACCTGAAGACATTGCTGCTGTAGCCCAGAATGTGGCTGAACATCCATCAACATCAACTCGTCATCGTGCTCAAGAACTGAACATTTCTGGCACTTCTCTGAGGAGAATTTTGCATAAAGACTTCGGTATGAAGACTTACAAAGTTCAACTAGAGCAAGAAGTGAAGCCTCGTGACCATACGATGCGTTTCCTTTTCGCTCAATGGGCTAACGATTGCATAATCGAATTGAAACGTTATACAGGGTATCCGGATTTAACGTTTATATATTTCAGTTCATATGATTCTAGAGGTCAAAACATGATGAAAACTTCATATCAACGCACCCTATGAGCGCTAGAGCTTCTTCAACATGACCACCAAAATCCAATAAACTAGCGATATCTTTGTCAAAATTTGGTCGATTCAAATGAAATTTAGTTCATGGAGGTTTTTGGATAATCTGAATCGTTTGGTGATCAAAAAACTTACTGACTCTCGTCAGTGGCGGAGTTAACAGGGGGTCGTCCATAAAATTACTTCTAATTTTTGAATGAGTGATCGACTTGAAGTTTTAATAAAACAAATAGGCTCCTCATACATTTTTGAAGGCTCTAACTGAGCCACGGACTCCTCATCTCGAAAAACATAATGACACTTTGACATTCGTCAGCAATAATGCCATATTAACTTCCGCCATACTAAATTGTATTAAGAAAATAAAATTTAAGATAAATAATCCAAAAAAAGATGAAAAAAATTTATTCGAACATAATTATAATCAACAAAACCTCTCTAACATGAACTATATTAAATAAATCACAGTAAATGTTCAAAATGCCCACTGTTAAATTCGACGCTATTTCTAATACGTTTTCGCATCGACGTTCGCACATTAGCAAAAATCCTTGGAATATTCCTAATGTGGTCGCAAACATTTATTACACGTTTTTCCAATTCTTGAATATTTCGAACTGGACCTGAGGGCACGTATTACTTCAAATATCCCCATAAAAAAATCTAAGGGATTCAATTCCGGAGACTGAGCTGGCCAGTGTACAGGTCCTTCTCGGCCAATCCCTTTTTGATCATCAATTTAATGCAAATATTCTCTTACACTCCGACAGAAATGTGCCTCATCACGCTTGAAAAACATATTCAGTCTATTTAAGCAAGGAACATCATTCATCAACTGTGGTAAAATATGTAGCAAAAAACACAAAAAGCTTTCTCCATTCAAACGATTCGGCTCGATCAAAGAGTCATTTATAATTCCCACCCAGACATTTCTGATGAATTTGTCATGATGGTTCAACTCCAAACTAGCATTTGGGTTTTCGTCTGCTCAAACGTGGATGTTATGAAAATTGACTACACCATCTATCGTGGATCTGGCTTCGTCAGTGATCAAAATATTGTCAGCATTCAGTCTTAATTGCTCTGTTAACCAATAACGGAATTCTAATCTTGATGGGAAGTCTTCGGTTTCAAGGCTTGAACCTTTTGCAGGTGATATGGAAAGAGTATTTGATCTTGGAGAACTTCCCCCACCGCGTTCTTCGGAAATCTGTTTTGTACCGAAATTCGTGGCAAACTAATATCGGGTGTTTTTTTAGAGTGATAGAACTTTCGATAGGGATAACTGTGATTTGACAGAAGGTAGAAGCCATGTTGTTTCGACATTTCTGTTCAGTAATCATTGACAAATTATCATGGAAAGACTCACGCCGTAACAACGTTTACAAATTGTTGAAATATATTCTCAAAATCAGTGTTCTATTCGCCAAACTTATAGAGCACTTTGTGAAATTTATGGTTTACATAATCGTCCACCTGAGCAGCTTATTCGTCGAACTATTAATAGTTTTCGGACAACATTTTCTCTACTCAATGAAACAATAACAACAAGACAAAGAATTGTACGTACAGAAGAAAATATCGCTGCTGTAAGTCATAGTGTTAATGATGATCCAGATTTGACTATCAGTTAGACTCTGTGCATCCACCTCAGGGAAAATTTTGCGTCAAGATCATGGTCTACACCCATACAAGATCCAACTGGTTTAAGAACTAAAGCCACTTGACCATAATAAGCGTCGTTTTTTTGCAGATTGGGCCCTAGAACAGCTTGAAGTTTATCCACTTTTTTATTGTAAAATTGTGTTTAATGATGAAGCTCATTTCTGGTTGAAATTGTCAAAATTGCCGTATATGGAGTGAAAACAATCCTCAAGGAGTTTTGCAGGTTCCATTGCATCCTGAAAAATGCACCGTATGGTGTGTTTTACACGCTGGAGGTATCATTACCATCCATATTACTTTAAAAACTATACTGGAGCTAATGTTACAGTGAATGGTGCTCGTTACAGATCGATGATCAATGATTATTTGTTTCAAAATTTGAATGGTATCGACCAAGAAGTGTTTTGGTTCCAACAAGATGGTGCTACATCTCATGCTACTACCGTAACAATTGATTTATTGAAAGAAAGATTTGGCGATAACATTATTTCGAGAAATGGTTCAATTAGTTTGCCTCCAAGATCATGCCATCAAGTCCCGCTAAAGCCTGAAGCATTTCTCGAGATATCCTGAACATGAGTATCTGCGAACAGATAGAAGGAATACCCTTTTAGTCCAGCCTGCGGGCTGTCAACCAGTGCTCCCTCGAGTCCAACACCAATTGGGTAGTCAGGTTGTACGAATACTTCCCGAGGGCCTCCATCCTACCGAGGTAACGCAGTATGCTACATAACGCACTCGGCCATCGGACAGAAAAATCCGGAAATTTACTGCAATAGGGCAGAGTTAGCTTTATGGGAGAGGCCCTGTGCTGCGACGGACTCCCTTGTCACTGATTTATCAACGCGGCTCAGCCCTCCATTCCACCTTTACGGTGAAACTAGGGCCCTTTTCGGTCGATCTTCCATCACACGGGTACAGTGACTGGAGCAAATCGCATTAATTTAGGCATCAAGACTAAACCCTCCATTTCTTCGGGATGACACTAGGGTTCTAGTCAAGACAAGCGCCCCCTGCGCGTCAAGCTATAATACCATGGGGGGCACCAGGGATATAGACACGTGAATTTTACCAGGTTTTCATATTGGCATGTGAGCATGGCTCTTCACCAAGTGACTACTCAGCAGTCTCCATAGTCCACCGCTAGAGGTAGAAAGTGTGATAAGGATTACGCCATATCATCGCGCGAAGCGAGAACCCCTCCGAAGAGATGAACCCACCAGCTTCCAGTTTGGGCCTCGGCTCGAAAGCTAAAACCGTCTGACTGGTAGCAGCGAAGCCTTTACTGGCTCTGCAGGTCAGTAGAATTGGCTTGTGACGCAACTCACCCGCCGGAAGGAATTCTTATTCAACCACCCGAACGCAGTCCCATGAACTAAGATAATTCCAAGATTGATGACTTCAATTGATCCTGGTACGAGCACCGTTAACACGCCCTGTACGTGATGACACACGAACCCATGTGAGGTCTTTTGATTGATCTGGCGTCAAGCATTAACGGCTAAGCCATTTCGTCGAGATCCACAAACCCTAAAAAGTTACGCACTGATCCGGGTTCAGGACAACGCCGGTCGAACCGTCAAGTCTCGCTAAACTCTGAGTCATTTCATGAAAATACAGGGATATAGATAGACAGAAGTCCACTATAGTATCCACATCGGGTTCTGTGCAGACTTTGTTACTGTTTCCGTTTCCTTAAGTCACTTTAGGAATAGCGCTGTTAATTGTTTACCCAACAGCAAATGGTTGGACGGTCCCCCGAAACCAGAAAATTTCTTTCCTGGTCCGCGGTTCGAACTCTCAAGCGCACGATTATGAGTCCGATGTCTAAGCCACAAGACAAGGGATAAAAATGTTATAATCTTCGCTACAGCTACACGAGCGTTTTCTTGCAATGAAGGACTTGTTCAGGAAACGGCCCTTTATAAAATCGTTTGGCAGCACGCGAGTTTCCATCAGCTTTTCCTTGCATAAAATGCATATCAGCCATTTCTTGATTTGAATATGGAACCGTTTTTATCAATTCAGATTATTTTTTAGATACAGGAATGTACAAAGATCCCATTCAATTTTCGTGTTTTATTGATAATGTCAAACTGACAGACGCCTATTATGTTTTTCGAGATAAACACTCCACAGAATCACTTTTTTCTCAAAAATGGTGCTCCGTAACGCTTTCAAGGAGTCCATTTTTTCTTCAAAAATGTATGAGGATTCTATTTCTTTGATTAAAATTTCAATTTGAATAATCAGTAAAAAATTAGAAGCAATATTATGAAAAACCTCCCTATTATCTCCGTCACTGTTGAGAATCAGTAAGTTTTTTAATCACCAGACCATTCAGTTTATCCAAAAACCTCCATGTACTGAATTTCATTTGAATTCACCAAATTTTGAAAAAGATATCACTACTTTCTTGGACTTTGGAGGTCACGTTGAAGAAACTGTAGTGCATTTTAGGACCTAATTTGATATGAAGTTTTATTCATATTTTGACCTCTAGGATCCCCCCCTGAAATATATGAACGTTAAATCCGGACACCCAGTAAGTCGACAATAATGATTCACAAATTTGTTGAAAACCCTTTGAAAATATGTGAAATAAATGGCCGAGTTATTGCAATTCACAAGAAATATTGTTTTATTTATGTTGGAATTCATTATTTCAACAATTAGTGTGTTACGCTAACCATCCAGGAACGATTGATGTCTTGAAACACGAAATCCATAGTGTCATTCATGAGATTGAGCCCCAAACAATCGACCATGTACTGAAAAATTGGGCTGATCGTTGGGGGTACTGTACGGTCATTTGAATGATTTTGTTTTTCATTAGTAAATGCCAAGGTTCAACTTTTCTGATAAACTCGTAACTTTGAAAAATTATTCATTAATTTTTTATTTATAGCCGATCAGACTCATAGACTTGGACCAAGGTTAGAAGAGTTAGATCACTAGGTTGAGAAAATATTAAAATATGTGTAGAATTCACATGAATTTTTAGGAAATGTTATTGGAAATTCAATTGAGGAAAAAGAAAGTGAATGATTCTAGAAGATATTATTGGAACAAATTGATGAAATGCAGTTGTGGTCCGATAATAATTTGTGGAGTGTTAAACCATTTGTGAGAGTTCACCTCGACTTTCCATAATTTGTCTGGTTTATAGTTATTATTTAGCGTGAGAAATAACTGGTCAGAATCGGTTCATCGTTTTCATGCGAAATAACGAATATACCTAAAATTTTCTAGTGCAACAACATTGGTTAATATCTGTACGTCTTAGTTTTGGTAGGATATTTCGAAATTCAGCAATACTACAGATGTGGACATTGGATGTGACACAAATTGTTGCAAAAGTGCTGAGGCTTGATTTTTCTTGAAACTCTAGAATTTATCAGGAGCACAGTTCCTACGCTTTTATAACAGATGTAGCTACTAGTTTATTCCTTCAATTTTCAGACAATTTTTGTTTTAACTAAAGTTGACCCTAGATTTTTATTAAAAACAAAGATTGTCTGAAAATTGGAGAACAGAGCGGCATTTACAAATTATATTGTAGTAAATGTTCTACCTTTCACATAGGTCAAACTCGTCGTTCAATCAACATTAGAATAGTAAAACATAAAAAATCTATACTACAAAATAAAACAACTACTGGTTTTTCTGCTCATTTCGTAAAAGAAAACCACTTCTTAGACTTCGGAAAAGTCGAAATTCTACACTCAGGTAACAAAAGAAAAAAGTTGGACCTACTCGAATATCTGGAGATCTTTTCGGCCCATAAAAAATAATTGGCGATAACAAATGATATGTTGGAATTTCATTTATCCCCATTGCTGACATCTGTTAACAAGTTCCTTTGAAAATAAGCAAATATCGTCAACAGGTATAACTTACTATTAACAACCTCCAATAAAAAAATCCCGTCACTTCCATCTGTTGTCCAAAAAATATATAAATTTTAATGTTAAGTAAATTCTCCTTAATTTTGAAAATGGGTCAAAACTCGAAACATATAGACACATCGACAAGACTCTTGGTCCTCCTAGGTTTCTCAAGAAATAAACAATCTATGATCTGGAAATGAGATGAATATTTTCCTCTATTTCAACTGCAATATATTTGATAAAAAATCATTGTTTGTTACTCTTTGCTTTATGCAGGATGAGACAAAATAGGAATAATGAGAAAAATTTAAATTTATCGATTATTCATTTTTGATTAATTATAGTTATTCTACAACTGCATCAAAATTCAATAGTCCCTATTACCACCTCTTCATTAAATCAACTACTCAATACACCTAGGCATCCCACGAATCAAGTCATTAATTAAATTTTCAGGCATATCGTTCAGGATAATAATAATAATAATTCTTCCTTAAGGGCTTAACTCAATTATTGAAAACTTTGAAGGTGGTTTTGACGATTGGATATTGCATCCCATTGCAATCCCATACGTGTTCAATTGGATACATGTCTGATGAGTTTGCTGGCCAATTCATTCTCTGGATATTGTTCTCTTGAAGAATGTGTTGAACCCTTCGTGTGCGGTGTGGTGGGGCTTTATCACCCTGATAAATGAAATTATCCCCAAATTCGTTGCGCAGAGTAACAATGATTGGTTCAATGATGTTTTCTACTTAGATGGCACCAGTCATTCTTCGTTCAACGATAATAAGAGGGGTACGGCGACCGAACATTATACCCCCCAGCACATTATTGATCCGCCTTGAAAGGGCGAAATTGAGTCGCTTTAGTCTGCCTGGACCTCTCAAAACCCTTTCTCGTCGATTATCAGTTTGCAAACCGAATCGTGACTCGTCCGAAAAAAGTACGTTGCGCCATTGTGGTAAAAGCCAGTCTTGGTGGTGTTCTGCCATTGCCGACAGGTAGCTCTATGTTCAGGTGATAGCCGAGGTACTCTTAAAGGTCTTCTTGCCCATAAATTTGAGGAATGCAGCCGTCTCCTTATGGTACTGGTTGAGACTACCCGTCTATAGGTCCTCAAAAAATGACTTCGAAGGGCTCTTACAGATACCGTACGCTTCCTTCGAGTAAAATTTGCGATATAATGGTTTTTCCTTGCAGATGTTACTCTGTAACGACCAGGCACCGGTCTCCGGGCAACGCTGCCGGTTCCTAGGAAAAGAGCCACTATGCGCCTTACTGAAATCCGTGGAACATTCAAACGTTGCGCAATCTGGTAGTTCGACAAAGCTTCTTGATGTAGGGCTTCTATTCATGCCCGGTTAACCTGAGAAATTGGATGTCCCGGCATTTTCCAGGGAATATTCTCAATATTACAACTCTCGTTATTCGTTGAAAACTGATTAATTTTGAATAAACCTGTATTCTGCCGAATAAGAAACATTTTTTGCTGGTGTATTGTTCTCATTTAAGTGATAAGATAGTAAAGATTCCACACACAAAAAATTGTCATGTTACATTTAACAAGTTGAGCGTAGATAGGGGGGACCAAGACTTTTGACGATGTGTGTATGTCAACAACTTAAATTAAACATGTGTGAAACTTGAGCCAAGTGTATTTGTTTACCTTATTAGTACCTAGAAACGCTCAAATGGGAAGTCCTACCCCACCCGCCGTACAGTCCAGATATTGCTCCTTCTGACTACCATCTCTTCCGATCGATGCAACATGGCTTTTCTCCAATTACGATGAAGTAAATAAATTGATCGATGCATGGATAGCGGTCAAAGAACCGGCAATTTTTCGCGATTGGTTCCGTCAATTATCAGAAAGATTGGAAAATGTAGTGGCTAACGACGGACAATACTTTGGACTTTGAATGTATCGGGTGTTTTTTTTTTAGAGTGATAGAACTTTGAATTGAAATAAAACACATTTGAATTAAGATTGACGCTAATTTTTTTTGTATTTGAAAGATAATTTTATGACATTTATGTTTTAAAAATAGTTTCCGGCATATGTCCACCACGACTATCTCTGAGGAACCGCATCAATAACACGAGTTATGTTGGCTTCCAAAGCGTCTATTGTTTCTGGTTCATCAGCATAAACCAATGACTTGACATAACTCCAAAGAAAATAATCCAGTGGAGTTTGTCGCATGATCTTGGAGGCCAATTAATGGTACCATTTCTCGAAATAATGCTATCGCCAAATCGTTATATCAATAAATCAATTGTTACGGCATGAGGTGTAGCACCATCTTGTTGGAAACCAAAACACTTCAGGGTTGATAACATTCAAATTTTGAAACAAATAATTATTGATCATCGATCTGTAACGAGCACCATTCACTGTAACATAATATACCTCCAGCATAGTTTTTAAAGAAATATGACCGATGATACCTCCAGCGTGTAAAGCACACCATACAGAGCATTTTTCAGGATGCAATGGAACCTGCAGAACTTCTTGAGGATTGTTTTCACTACATATACGGCAATTTTGCTTGTTTACATAGCCGTTCAACCAGAAATAAGCTTCATCACTAAACAAAATTTTACGATAAAAAAGTGGATCAACTTCAAGCTGTTCTGGGGCCCAATCAGCAAACAAACGACGCTTATTATGGTCAAGTGACCTCAGTTCTTGAACCAGTGGATCTTGTATGGGTGTAGACCAAGATCTTCACGCAAAATTTTCCATGTGGTGGAAGCGCACACAACAACTTGTTGTGAACGTCGACGAATAGACAAATCTGCATCATCATTAACACTATGACTTACAACAACCATACTTTCTTTTGTACGTACAGTTCTTTGTCTTATTGTTGTTGTTGGTTCGAGTAGAGAAAATGTTGTCCGAAATCTATGGATAGTTCGACGAATAAACTGTTCTGATGGACAATTATGTAAACCATAAATTTCACGAAGTGCTCTATAAGTTTGGCGAATAGAACACTGATTTTGATAAATTTCAACAACTTGTAAACGTTGTTGCGGCGTGAGTCTTTCCATGATAGTTTCTCAATGCTTACTGTACAGAAATGTCAAAACAACATGGCTCCTACCTTCTGTCAAATCACAGTTATCTCTATCGAAAGTTCTATCACTCTGAAAAAACACCCGATGCAATCAATTTTTTAAAACAAAGCTTCAATTTTCGAAAAAAAACCGCATTTTATTTATACTACTGATAATAAAATGTTTTCTGTTTTCAATGATACTCCTTAGAAGAATGGAGTTTTTGTTTAATTTCGTACAACCGTCATAGATTGGGATGGTAAGGGTAAGAGCCCCGATTCTTTGCCCCGTGGCATGGCTCGGCTCTGGGCAGCCTGATGTTCTATGGTGAAATTTTTATAGCGATTTTATACTATTTCAGTGCATTGTGTCAATCCATTTTTTATAACCTCGCACTTTCCAATTGTCAAATGCAATATCCCTGTCAATTTCATTTTGACACTTTGAATATGGCGCAAAATTCAGAATTAAACTGCTAGTTCGAAGAGCCGATAGCTGGGGTGTGGAAGCAGCCCTTAAAAACGTGAGCTCTACCAACAACCATTCGACAGATGGTATACTTCCTGCGTCATATATACTGACCATTGCAAAACATCTTAATATATGCTAGAAACCCAGATGAACGAACTGGGATAGTACTCTTTCACGCTTTCTTGATGGTGCGAAACGAACCACGATTAAATTAACGAAGAATCCATTGACCAAGTCGGCCGTATCCTTCAGGCAGCCAAAGCCTCGTGCCTATTTGTTTTCGTCTTCAGTGTCGAACGTTCATGTTAATGATCGTTGTTGCGACCTGACACAATAATCCGACTAATAATTCCTTTAAATGGACAAGAGTGTCCTTGTGCATATGCGTCCTCCTTGTGCATCCGTTGTTATTGTTCGAATGTAACTTTCGTTTTTGTTGATAGTCTGCAGGAACTGGTGTTGGATCAGAATCTGCTCAGTGTTCTTCCTTCGACCATATGGGATTTGAAGAGGTTGCGTGTTTTGAAGGTGGCATGTAACAGGATTACCGTTCCTCCAGACAAGCAGCTGGATATGAGGTCTTTAGTTTTGACGGTGAGTGATTAACATTTTTTTTGTAATTTGACACAATTGATTAGTTTTATGTCAAGCAGATTCTGTTATCATTTTTAACATAAATATAATTGAAGATTGTGAATGAAGCCTTATTGAAAACCAAAAATATGAAAAATTAAAAATAAACAAAACTATATCTTTTGATTTAGACCGATGAACTTACACTGTAGGGTGAATCATAACAATTGGGGCATAGGTTATGGACAGGTTAATTTGGACCAAAATATGGCGATTAGACCAAATATGTCCTTATTGTTAGTTCTGTGGAAAAAGATACAGGAAACTAAATATAATTTTTTTTGTTTTCGGCTAATAATTTCACAATATATTTCTCAATTGTTATCAAACTAGGGACAAAGGCATAACTTTGGACTAGAAATATTATTTTATGTATGGGGTGTTTTTAGAGTGATAAAACTTTCGATAGTTCTGATTTGAAGCCATGTTGTTGTGACATTTCTGTTCAGTAAGCATTGACAAATTATCAAGAAAAGACTCACGCCGCAATAACGTTTACAAATTGTTGAAATTTATTTTCAAAATCAGTGTTCTATTAGCCAAACTTATAGAGCACTTCGTGAAATTTATGGTTTACATAATCGTCCATCAGAGCAGCTTATTCGTCGAACTATCGATAGATTTCGGACATTTTCTCTACTCGATGCAACAACAACAACAAGACAAAGAACTGTACGTACAGAAGAAAATATCGCTGCTGTAAGTCACAGTTTTAATGATGATCTAGATTTGTCTATTCGTCGACATTCACAACAAGTTGGACTCTGTGCATCCACCACATGGAAAATTTTGCGTAAAGATCTTGGTCTACACCCATACCAGATCCAACTGGTTCAAGAATTAAAGCCAATTGATCATATTAAGCGTCGTTTGTTTGCTGATTGGGCCTTAGAACAGCTTGAAGTTGATCCACTTTTTTATCGTAAAATTATGTTTAGTGATGACGTTCATTTCTGGTTGAACGGCTATGCAAACAAGCAAAATTGCCGTATATGGAGTGAAAACAATCCTCAAGAAGTTCTGCAGGTTCCATTGCATCCTAAAAAAATGCACTGTATGGTGTGCTTTACACGCTAAAGGCATCATCTGTCCTTATTTCTTCAAAAACGATGCTGGAGCTAATGTTACATTGAACGGTACTCGTAACATATCAATTATCAATAATTATTTGTTTCAAAATTTGAATGGGATCGACCCAGAAGTGTTTTGGTTCCAACAAGATGGTGCTACACCTCATAACTACAGCCAGCATAACTCGTGTTATTGATGAAATAAGGCCTGAATTACCTGAAAAACTGGACCAAAATTGGTCTGGTCTAGTGGACATATGCCGAAAAGTATTTTTGAAATATAAATGTCATAAAATTATCTTTCAAATAAAAAATTTGACTTCAATCTTAATTCAAATGTGTTTTATTTCAATTCAAAGTGCTATCACTCAAAAAAAAACACCCGTTATAACTTCACTTTTTGTTACAGGGGACGCACAATAATTATGATTTACCATGTATAATTGAAGTTTGTGATTGAAAACAAAAAATATGAAAAATTATAAATAACCAAAATAATATTCTTTGATTTCGATCGATGAACTCTGAGTAGATCTCAAGATGATTACTTTCTCTTACATAATATGAATTTATATATCCTATAAAGTGTTCAGAAAACAACTAACACTTTCAGTGAATTATACGATATGATCAATAAATTCTAACAGTACATTGTACGATTTTGCGGCAATGATACTTTCTAAAAAAGAAAATGAAATATTGATCTTTCAGCTTATCGAAACTTCATATCAGTGAAATACGGTGGTTGTTCGATGAAATTTCTTGAATTTTTTAGATAAAACTTTGTTCACAATGATAAATGGAAACGCCCCATTTTCAAATTGGCATTACTCACGCATGGTAGCCGTAGTTTATTCGCGACATTGACAATCTTTAAATGTCTATCATTTAATCATGAAAAGGTACAGACTCCAACAACGTTTACAAATAATCCAAATTCATTATGAAAAATCACGATGTGTTACTCTAACTTTATTTGTTTTAACTTCAATTTTTGGTCAAAAGTTGAATTGAATTGGTTCGTCTTGATTTAAAGAAAATTTGGTTCCGACAGGACAGTGCCACTTGTCATACTGCCATTGACACAATTACTTCATTGAAAACAAAACTCGGTGATTCGATTAATTACCGCCTCGTTCCTGCGATTTAATTCATTTGAACTTCTTTCTTTGGGGTTACATCAAGTCATTGGTTTATAGCGATCATCCAGCAAATTTAGACGATTAACAGATCAATAGTGAACGAGTAATTGCTAACATACGACCTGATTTGTGTGAAAGAGTCATGGAAAATTGGGTTCAACAACTTCATTCCTGCCAGCGTGTCCTTGGTGTTCATTTAAATGATGTTTTATTTCATAACTAATGGTATCCATTGTACTTTATAATTAAATAAAAATTTCTATAATTTCCAAATAAGTAATGTGTTTTATTCACAAATAAAATGGGGCGCCCTTAATGAAAGACCCTTCATATACAGGCTGAATCATAACTATTGGGCCATAAGTTTACTTCCTGCACGCTCAGAGAAGCGCGAGAAATGTCCTGTTCTTGGGCACGATGACGAGTTAATGTTGATGAATGTTCAACCATATTCTGGACTACAGCAGCAATGTTTTCAGGTGCGTTCGCTGGAAGAAAACGTGAACTGGTTGTTTATCAAATAACGATACATTTTCACGAGGTCGCTTTACAAATTGATCCAGAAATTGCCGCAAGGGCATTTTGTTCAAGCGTAAATCGGCCCAATTCGTTAATGTCAAATATTAAACTATCTTTCTGTTAAAACACGAATAACAGAATTGTTGCAAGACTCGAAATAAACAATACTTCGAAACCCAAACCCTAGATGGCTCACTCTTTATACTAAAAATTCAAATTAAAGAGGTAGAATGAGTTCAAATTTTTTGAAAAATTGCGTATACATTTGTGTCCCATCAATTTTATCAAAATGATAGAGAGCGGAACTCGTAACCATCGTGAAACTCTGTGAATAAGCATTATAATGAGATATATAGATAACAATATCACGATATAAGATTAAATAATATGTTACATAATCGCAGTTTCACCAGTCATACAGGCGATGCATGAAGTTTTATATACCGTTAGACGTTTGTTGAAAACACAACGAATAGAGTTTGCATTACGGTGAACAGAAAGGGAGCTGTTGAAGGTGGAATGAATGAGTCAAAATCATTTACATCATTTAAATACCCAAGTATCGGGTGGCTTTTAGAATAGAACTTTAAATTGAAATAAAACACATTTAAATTAAGATTGGAAGCATTTTTTTTTTTATTTGAAAGATAACTTTTTCACATTTATGCTTTAAAAATAATTTCCGGCATATGTACACCATGTCCACCATCTGAGGAACCGCATTCGACCATACCAATTTTGGACCACTTTTTCGAGTAATTCAGGCCTTATTTAATCAATAACACGAGTTATGTTGGCTTCCAAAGCGTCTATTGCCGTATATGGAGTGAAAACAATTCTTAAGAAGTTCTGCAGGTTCCATTGCATCCTGAAAAATGCAATGTATGATGTGCTTTACACGCTGGAGGCATCATCGGTCCATATTTCTTTAGCTGGAGCTAATGTTACAGTGAATGGTGCTCGTAACAGATCGATGATGAATGATTATTTGTTTCAAAATTTGAATGGTATCGACCCAGAAATGTTTTGATTCCAACAAGATGATGCTACACCTCATGGTGCTACCGTAACAATTGATTTATTGAAAGAAAGATTTAGCGATAACATTATTTCGAGAAATGATCCAATTAATTAGCCTCCAAGATCATGCGACTTAACTCCACTGGATTATTTTCTTTGGGGTTATGTCAAGTCATTGGTTATGCTGATAAACCAGAAACAATAGACGCTTTGGAACCCAACATAACTTGTGCTATTGATGAAATAAGGCCTGAATTACTCGAAAAGTGGTCCAAAATTGGTCTGGTCGAATGTGGTTCCTCAGAGCTAGTCGTGGTGGACATATGCCAGAAAATATTTTTAAAACATAAAATTATCTTTCAAATAACAAAAAAATTTGGCTTCAATCTTTATTCAAATGTGTTTTATTTCAATTTAAAGTACTATCACTCAAAAAAAAAACACTCGGTGGTTGGTTAATCAGTTAGTTGGTTAGTTAGTTACTTAGTAAGTTGGTTGATTAGTTAGTTAGTTATTTAGTTGGTTAGTTAGTTACTTTGTTAATTAGTTAGTTAGTTAGACGTTTAGTTAGTTGATTAGTTAGTTAGTTAGTTGTTTAGTTAGTTAGTTGATTAGATAGTTGGTTCGTTAGTTAGTTATGACTGTCGATTTACCTGAATTTGTGGATCGTGGATATTTAGTTTAGCCGAAGCCGTTTAGAGTTTCCAATTTGAAGTAGTGGTTATTTCGATTCTGACAAACAAACCTGGGAAATGTTAAAAACTTATTTCCAAAGTGGTGAATCTTCTATCCAAAGTGTAAACTAGATCGTTATTTGACAAAACAACTTGTCCAGTGAGATCACCTGAAAATATAGCTTCTGTAGCCCAGAATGTCGCTGAACATCCATCAACATCAACTCGTTTCGCGTAAAAAAATGAATTAATATCACACAAGAAAAGATAAGTTAGAACAAGTAAGAATATTAAGACGAATCCTGCAAAACTGTTACCTTAAAGCTCAATGTAGCTTCTGTAGCTTCTTCAGAGTTTTATTTGAAAAATATTCACTCGAACGGAAGTTCTTTATTTTTTTACCGGATGGTTTCTCTTCGTTGGCTCGTAAAGGCGTATTATACACAATTCACTTTTGCATTGTGTGCAACTTGATCGTTTGATACCGGAATGGGTGCAACTTCCTATGCTTTAGACGTGTTCAAATGTACGAGGGACGTTCGAAATATTCTCGTTATAGGGATGAAGGAAAAATTCCATTTCACAATATCCCCTAGAACTTCAATACATTTGTTAGATAGAGGAATGAACTTCTCTAAACCTTGTAAAAAATATTCTTCCGGCTTCTCCTAAAAATAGGTATTAATTGCTACCTTCAGTTCTTCATCGCCGGAAAATCGCTTTCAATGAAGATATTTTTTCACATCAAGTCTGTACAGAGGATGATTAATTTCTTCGAAGCCACATTCCCGCACAGCAGCCTTCCCCACGAGGGCCTTATGAACCGGCGCGCTATCGTGAAGCAGCAACACCCCCGCTGTGGGTTTTCCTCGCCTTTTTCCTTTAATTTCTTCTCTTAAATTACGTAGAGTAGTTGCTGCTGTGATACTTTCACCTTTTCTGTGTATTCTATCCATAACATATCTGTAGAATCCCAAAGGACCGTAGACATTATTTTTTCAGCGGATCGGGTCACTTTGAACTTCTTTGTGGGCTGCGCACCCTTTTCAATCCACTACATAGACTCTTGTTTACTCTCAAGGTCATAGTGATGAACCCACGTCTCATCTCCAGTAACCAGCCCGTTGAAAATAGTTGATGGCTCTTCTCCGCAGAGCTCTAAAAACTCTCAACACTCGACTCGCCCTTGCTTCTGAAGTGTGGTGAGCATTCTAGGTACCCATCTTGCACTGACCTTTAAAAGGTTGAGATGCCTCGATGGTTGCAGGTTTATTGGCATAAACCTGTTACTTCAGATATAACCCCACAGCCAGAAGTCTAAAGGCGTTAAGTCGCAAGAGTGTGGAGGCCAATTCTGGTCACCAAATTGGGAAATGACACGACCAGGAGCAAACTCGTACAAGATCTGCACTGAGCTTTGAGAGGTTAAGATAGACATGACGGATAGGTTTGTCATCTCTGCTAACATCTTGATTTTTATTCTTGCATTTTTAAGCACCAGGTTTTTCACTTTTTTCAGATTTTCTTCAGTGGCCTCTAATTCTTTATCCTTAAACTTTGGTGGCTCTCTGGGTCGTTCTTCGTCTTCCAAATCAAAATTGTCAATTTTAAATCAGGCAAGCTACTTCCGGCACGTTTATTCGGCTGGACAATGATCACCATGAACATACACTAAAATACGATAACTTTCGGCAGCTTTTCTCTCATTGAAGTTGTGAAGTAAAACTCCCCTCAAAAATACATCAATCGGTACCAAAGTTGACATTTTCAGAGCAAACAGAAACTATGTTGTTTACACTTCCGCGAAATGACAGATACTGAAAATAAAGTTTAATGATGACACTTTGAAATGGAGGTGTTGCCGGATGAAACAATGGAATAATAAATTAGCAGCGAAAACTGTTATCAAAACCGCACGAATTTATTTCTACTCCTAATACTAATATAGCGAAAACTTACTCTATTTTGATTATTCACAGGAGGCAGAACAGAAAATAGAAAACTCATGGAAGAATAATTGCATTTCCACGCTGAATCTACGATCCAATAGACTGAAAGGCAATATCATTTTAGGAAATTATGGGGTTTGTTATTTTCCATGACTTCTGCATTAATAGTTAGTAATTTCCTATTTATTTTCAGAATCTTCTGGAATTGGATGTGAGCGAAAACAACATCGAACATCTGGACTTGAGTGCTTTGGAACAACTGCAAACCGTTCAGTGTTCAAGAAATTCTTTGACACAACTGATTATTCACGGAAAGCAGCTAACATCCCTTATTGCAGGAAATAATAGTGAGTAGTTTAATTCTTTAGTAAGAAATGATACATAACATTTACTTTCAGAGCTCAAATCTTTAGCAGTGTCCTACCCACCAACCAACCTCAGGCATATAGATGTTTCTTACAACGACCTCGATTCTCTTCCAGAATGGCTGTCTGGTTGTCCAGACATTCGATGTATTTTTGCCAGTAACAACAATCTACAGAGTCTTCCAGAGCATCTATTCTGCAATGAAATGCCTTACCTTCACACTTTGCAACTGGCCTACAACCAACTCCAGATGCTACCTACGATACAGCGAAAACTACCCATTCAAGAAATGTTTCTTCAAAACAACAGTCTCTCAAATTTACCTAAGACTCTTTTTAAGTATATTCCCGACATGAAAGTTCTGAACCTTTCTAACAACAGACTCTGTGACTTACCGATTCCTGATTCCGTGTTACTCTTGGAAAAATTGTTTTTAACTGCTAATTGTTTGATAGATCGTTCTTTAGAGAAGATGGCTCCATTCTTGAGAAATATAAGGATGCTACACGCAGCTTATAATAATTTCACATCTCTTCCAGAGAGCTGTGTGTCTTATTGGACAGAGGTAGAAGAAATTGTTCTTTCTGGAAATAAACTATTGAAACTGCCTAACGATATCGAGAAACTTAAACATCTTACAGTACTTAGAGTACATTCAAATCTTCTGCAGAATATTCCAAAGCTAGCAAGCTTGACCTCATTGAGAGTTTTGGATCTTGCACATAACCAGTTGGATAGAATCGATCTGAAAAATTTGATTCCACCAAATTTGAAATTCCTGGATTTATCTTGTAACACTAAACTCCATGTAGATTCACAACAATTCAACACCTATAGAACTCAAAGACCAATGAGTCTGGTTGATGTCTCTGGTAAAAACCGTACAACGTTACCATTAACACCTTCACCATTTTGCGAAAATGATCTCACAGAATATAGTTGGAGCGTTGGTTTCTCAGAAACTTCTGGTAGTAAACAGAAACTTTATATTTCTCAAATACGATTGCCAGCTTTTTGTAATACAGAAGCTCTCTTTGCCATGTTTGATGGTGAGAATAATAACAGTATTCCGAATGGAGTAGACAAGGTTGTTCCTAGAATATTGTTGGAAGAAAGGACTGTTAAGGAAACTGCAGTTGATTATATGAAGTATACAATGCTTTCTGCACACAGAGAACTCAAAGATAAAGGGCAAAAACAGGGTTTGAATGCCATCATTGTGCATATTTTGAAAACTAAACAAACCCCAGAGTATTCTTTCTGCGGTGGCCCTAAGAAATATATCATGAAAATTGCTAGCGTGGGTGATATCAAGCTTGTTCTAGGTCGAGCTGCAGGACCTGTTAAGCTTCTTCCAGTGAAGCAACGGAAACAGATTAGAACGAATCCACAATTTCAATATACAGTTCCGGATCCAGATCTAACAGATGTTTTTCTGGATGAAGAGTATGAGTATATGATAATAGCGAATAAAACTTTATGGGATGTCATTAATCCAGAAAATGCTATCAGAGAAGTCACATTGCAAAGAAATGTTATACTTGCTGCCAAGAGGTTGCAAGATTTGGCTCAAAGTTATGGCGCTGAGGAAAATTTGAGTATAATTGTCGTCAAGTTCAATATATTGAGTACTGATGTTGATTTACTCATGAGAGAGCTTAGGCAAACTTTCAAAAAGAGTAAATATCAAAGTGAAAGTGGATTTTCTTCAAGCACAACTTGCCAACCCGGTTGTTGTTGTGAAGCATTAAACAATGAATGTGTGAATTGCATTGGAAAACTATTGAATGAAGATAGGTCATCACCAAGCGGTCAGAGTGATCATAACTGTAGTGACTGTAACTCTTCAGCTAAATTGTTCATAAATCAATTGAATAAACAGAGTGATTCTTCTACCAGGTCAGTCAGGAGTGTTACTCCTTCAATCTTTGAGAGTATAGGCGTGAAGACAAGCCCTGAACGAAGGAGCTATAGGGGAGTAGCGAAGGCTCTTCGAGCTAGAAGAGAAGAAGAAAGAAATAAGGATGACAGTGACTCTGCTCTTTCGGAAGAACAGTTCAAATGTTGGGAATACATGTTAGAACAGAATACTCAACTTTTGTTCGACAAGGAGCTGCATACATTGAAGAGGAATGGAAAGAAGGCACAACTTGTACCTAAGACATCGCAGTTATCTAGAAGTAATCCTCTTTTGACCGAACATACAAACACTTCCAATAATGCAGCGGGTTTTCTTTCGAGGCAGTTTGGCAGTGCTAGATCTTTTAATCCTTTGCTGTCTAAATCTTCATCGAGATTCACTCTGGATAAGAAGCTTTTGGGAGGACCCCACGCTGCCTATTTTGGCAGTTTGCAAAGGCTAATGCCTTATAATTTGGAATATGATTTTGCTGTTATGCACGAGAGAGGACTGGCTGATTCTCTAGATTTGGATAGGATGCAGCAATACTGGGGGGTAACGACTACAGAATTATGAAACTAATATCTCTGAATAAAAATCGAAGTAGATTAATGAAGAGTGTAGAATAGTCCTTGATGGTTCAATCTCTCTATTTGCTATCCATATTAATTTCAAATACCTGCAATGTGAATAGATACGTTTATACAATGCTTGTTATCGTTTTATTGTAAATATAGTGTGTGTTCATAGAGACAAAATTTTAGATAAAATTCATAATAATTTATTAAATAAATTGAAAAACAATATCTGTAATATACATAATAATAAAAATAATAATAAATTGACGACTAGTTTTTAAACGGACACATACCTTTTATGATACAATATTTTTGTAAATTGTTTTGACTAGAATATGTACTGTACACAGCTTTGAGTGGCACAGCCAATTTCAAAATTTTGTGCCTTGTGCTCGTTTTTGTGAGATGAGTATTTTCTTCAGAGTTTGACTGTGTGGATGTTTGGTTTATGGAAAATCATTCGGGGAGCTCTAAATTCTACATAAGTTTTGATACTCTTGATTTTTATTTGAAACTGATTCGAATGGGTTGATGTGCGTTTACATCAATCAATTCTAAGTTATTTTTATTGAAATATTTAAAAATGTGCTAAAACCTTCTCGTAAAGCAATCTTTTTTGTGTGAGATAAAAGTATTATTAGTAATCATATCGAGTTACGATTCGCTGAGTTTTTCTCAAATCATTCATTTTAACCATGATCTACTGGGATGTTGCAACTTATTTCAATTTTAACCCTTCACAACGAGAGGGTTATATGTAGTCTAGAAGCTGGACACTTTCCACTTTTTTGAATATGTTATTTTATTATTTAAAATTTCGTTCAATTTCTTTTATTCAAGTGAATAATTTTTCTACACAAAATTAGAATAGAAGAAGAAGGAATAATTGACGGGTTAAAAATAAAATGATATCGGAAAATGGTGAAGAAAATTTAAAATTAATTTCGAAAATTTGAAAAACTCTCACAGGTGTCCCAGAATGAATGGATAATTCTGAAACACTAGATAGAGAGGCTATTGGGCGCTCTGGAAAAAATAGAAAAATATCTATCCCTGATAGAAATATCTTTTCTTCCAAAATAACGATTTCTTCTACAGCATGTAACACGCTCACAAAATCAAATCCGTCAGTTCCTTCATGTTAAAATATTCTTTATCAAAATACTAATAGATATGCAAAAAACCGTATGAATCATCGGAAAAATGTAAAAAAGCTTGAGTGGCCAACTCTAAAGAATATGCGCTTTTTATGCAGATTTCAAAATAGTACAATACATCTTTGATCTGTTGTCTTCTACAATTTTAATTTCAAAAAATTCTTTGAAGAAACTTTAAGAATTAAATTAATGTATTTATAAGCACTGCTCATATTTAATAGACGTATAAAGTCAAAATTCATCATACAATATCAAATGGAATTAAGAAAAACCAACGAATATAAATTGTCAATTGAAATTAAAATATAAATAAGCAAACATTTATTTATATTTAATTTCAATTGACAATTTATATTCGTTGGTTTTTCTTAATTCCATTTGATATTATATGATGAATTTTGACTTTATACGTCTATTAAATATGAGACATTAATTTAATTCTTAAAGATTCCTCAAAGAATTTTTTGAAATTAAAATTGTAGAAGACAACAGATTAAATCTGTTTTGATATTCAAATTTTGTAATAATCCTTCTATCAGGTAAAAAACCGTTCCTTCTTATTTTACAATACATCTTTATAAATTATGTAAATTGCTACTAGTCTACAGAAGGAGCAAATTTGAATGAATAACAAAATATTGAAGATTCAATAATTTCTCCCTTGAATGTGTGCCCGATGATAAGGGCTTCCTAAAAAACAACAGAAAACACTGTTCATTTTATTATCCATGTATTGTTAATGTATTAATGTATTGTTGTATACAGGTATGGGCAAGACAGTCGAAAAGATACGAAATTCAATGTTAATCAAGACATGTGACATCTAGAAGAAATGATCGAATCTCCAATATCTTGTTATTTAGTCCAATTTGTTCCTTCTGTATACTAATAGCAACAACTTCGCATTTATCACATAATGAAATATTTATCACATTTTATGATGAAATTTGAAGTTGGATATTATTTTTCAAAAAAATTACAACAGTTGTTCATACGGTTTTCTGCATATCTAATGGTATTTTAATAAAGAATATTTTACCATGAAGACACTGATAGATTTGATTTACTTGTGAGAGTGTTTCATAGAAACGCAACGTGATGTGGTAGAAATCATTATTTTGAAAAAAAGATATTTCTACTGGGGATAGATATTTTTGTATTTTTTTCCGAGCGCCCAATAGCTCTTCTATACAAAGGTTCAAGATTATTCATTCATTCTGGGACACCTGTTCACTTTTTTCCTTGAGATCGTTTTGAATATCATTATTATCAATTGAGTTCTATTTTAACGCGTGTGTATCTACATCAATATATAAGAGTGACGCAAAGTAATGTCGCTTTCTTGAAATAAATTCAAACGAATAAAACACACTGGTCGACAAGATTGTTGTAACACAAAGCAGATCTTTATTTTTTTGGTGGAAATACCCTTCTAACAATAGGAAAAATATTCCTGAGGCCCTAACACGTACCACTTTTCAATAAGACCATTTTACATTAGCAAGTTGTTAATTTTATGAGGGGACGATTAAATTTTATAGCAGGAAGAGTACCTAAACTGCGTTGTTCACAATATTAAACATAAAATTAAGATTTAAAATCAGTCTTCTGTTGAGTTTCGAAGTTAGTGGTTCCCTGTGTGTAGATAAGAAAGTATTGTAAGGACGAAAATGTCGAGATAGGAGCGCCGCAATTGCAAAATCTCTCTTGACAAATTTTGTAATATTTGTGGAAAATTTATGGTGAAATCACAAGCGAAACGAAAATTACGAATTTCAGAAAAGAAGTGCTCCGTTTTCTGCATTCTACAATATGGAAAAATTGTTATGTGCGTGTACTGATATTGATAGTTTAATGCAGGAATTTGATATTGAGCAATCCCGCTCTGAGTGGCGTTTATTTATAGATTCGTCTAAATACATCTGTGTTATTGCATAATGGAAATTTAAAACCCTCTATACCAGTTGCCCATTCAGTGACGACGAAAGATAGTTATGAAAATATGCGCACTCTTTAACACATATAAATGACAGATATGCGGGGACTTGAATGTTATAGGAATTTTAGTGGGAATTCAGGGAGGATTTAGAAAATTTTGCCGTTTTCTTTGTCTATGGGACAATCGTGCAGTAAATCAGCATTATATAACAAAAATTTGGCCAGAAAAAGTGTATTTCAACCGGGATCTCAAAATGTTAAGTTTAGACCTCCTGCAGACCCCAAAAATGTCCTTCTGCATCCTCCACACATTAAACTTAGGCTGATTAAAAAATTTGCGAAGGTTATGAATAAAGATGGTGATGGATTCAAATATTGGAAACAAGTCTTTCCCAAGTTAAGTGATGCCAAATTAAAGGAAGGCATTTTTATTGGGTCATAAAAATTAATGGACGACGTTAATTTTACAGAGAAGCGTACCAGGTAGGAACTCAGAGCATGGGACTCATTTGTTAGTGTAGTAAGATGATTTTTAGGCAACAATATGAACTATTAGAAGCCTACAAATTGCTTGGTGTCCGAGTGTCATTAAAAAGTTATTTCCTCCATTCACATCTGTCATTTTTTCCTGAAAATTTTGGAGCTATCAGTAACGAGCAGGTGAAAAATTCCACCAAGATATTAGGACAATGGAAATTCGCTATGGAGGTCGATAGGATCCAACCATGATGGGTGATTACTGCTGGTCTTTGAAGATAGAAGATATGACCCCTTATAAAAGAAAAAAATAGATTAAATTAGTATTTTAAGTCAATATTTTTAATCTTTGTGTTTTCTTGATTGTAAGGTACGTTTAGTAGGTGTAAAACTAAATAAAGTCTATATATAGGGTAGAAAAATTCTGAAATATTTTTTTCCAATACACATAAGATATGGTAGCATTAAATGTGGTTCTATAAATTTAACAATAAAACCTTACGTGTTACAACTCTTTTTAACATTCTACCATAATATGCTATTCAGCTTTATGGTACAACCAAAAAAATATTTTTTATCGTCCAGTGTTACAATACCTTAAAATGTCTTTGACACGACTTCAAAGTGAACAATGACAGCTGACAAATGACAATCAATTATTGACATGCGCAGAAACGACATAACCTTCCGGTCCCCCTATTTCTTTCTCTGGAAACATGAAAGCAAACTGACACATTCCCCCCGAATAATCCACATAATTCATTTTACCATCGAACCAAACATCTCTGAAATTTGTACGTCAACAGTTACTTGAAATTGACTGTAGCGAGACCAACACGAATTATGACACATAAATATAACTTTGAATATACGAGTGTCAACAGCACGACAACCTTTGTGTCCTCTGATGGTCCTGTTCTTGTTCGAGGGGGTCAGTAATGGGCACTGGACGGTTCACCCAACCACGAGTCGGGGCTTGGGGGGAAGTCTGGATAACCCCGGGGGCTGCTGTCGTTGCTCAGATCTGTGTCCGCTCCCAGGGGAATGTTGTGCGATAGGTTCATACCAGAAGGCGGTCCTTGACCTGAAAAACAATGTTATTTAGATATATTGTTAAACAATTATAATTCCAAAATTTTAAATATCATATAGATTTATTCTGTTAACCTCTTACAAGTTTTAATTTAAAAAAATTTCATTAAAAAACTTTTTAGAATAAAATTAAATAAATGTCTCAGAAAAACACTGTTATGAATACGTAGCCTTTTGCAATATATTCACAGTGTCAAAACAGAAAATTTTGTCTGCATTCAAAAATGTCATTCAACTGCTGCTAATGCAAACGTTGTTAGATCGCACTCAAAGTTGGCATTCTTATGACAAAAGAGTCCTATCAATTCAGGTGAAAGAATTGAATCATTTCAGCTGAGGCACTGAGAAATTCCCAGTGTTTTTTTAACAGTGCAGTTTTTATCACAATTAGCGACCACCTTCTTCGCCCCTAGTCCACAATTCTGCTTTGCTCTGCTGCAGCTCGCCGGGGTATCATATAGAGGACACGACTAGTCTCAAAATACCTTCTTTTCGTTCCACAGTAACCCCGATGGAGTAACCCCGCGTCCAACCCAGCGGGGGACCGATCCCAGCCACATTCCAACGCCCTAATCCGTGACCTCACTGACGCTTACTGGTGGGGGAGTGTGTAGCGACCACCTTCTTCGCTCCTCGCCCAGAATTCTGATTTGCTCTGCTGCAGCTTGCCAGCGTATCATATAGAGGACAAGACTAGTCTTCAAATAATGTACACAGCGTTCGAAGACCGTTCTGACGTCAAACAGAAGGTTACTGGCGTCACAGGCAGACATGCTCACCACGCCTGTCTAAAAAGTTCAGGTGCGCATGCTCAGAAAAAAACGTTGTCTTCCAAATTAAGAGGTAGAAGCTCCCTCACAACACCGGATTTCCTCAAGAGCTTCAATTTCAAACATTCTAAATTTTCAAATTGACTCATAAAACACTTGTTTACACAGAATCGTCACAGATTGAAAGAATCGCTTTTAGGGAACGACAGTGAGTAAGTGTGTACACATGTATTCAATACTATAACAAATATTTATTATTCTTACCTATGCCTGTGTATACTGATAACTGATCTGGGTAGGGAAAATGTTCGTGACCATGCGGGGGTGTATGGCCAGGAAGGTATGAAGGCGATGATCCTCCGTGAAGGAATGAAGGCCTTCCTATGACACTATGGGGCGAAGATCCATCTTGATCCATACCCATATTAACTACGGTTCCATAACTATCATCACTGAGATCTGAAAGGCGAAAAATCGTCAATGTTTGCAATTCATTAGCTTCAATTTCCTCAGAGATATATGATAAACGACTTTTTGTATTTACGTATAATAATAATTAGCAACGTCAGTTATTGGTAAGATTTTGAACTTAGGGATAGAAAGTTCTTGGCACTAAATTCGCAGTTTACTAAGGAGAAAAGAATTTCTTGAGCCTCCGATCGAAGATTAAGTGAAGCAGTGAAAGGCCTCTAATAACTGTAAATGACCAAAGAGGATATTCAGGAAATCGAGATGATAGTAGCCTCCATTGAATCAGAGTCCATATATTATATTGCATCTTCAGTCCTCAGACACGAAACTAATAAAAAATGAAATTTTTTTTTAAATTTCAACTGAATTATTATTTTAAAACAAAGAAAAGCCAATAAGTTGTTTGTGACCCCCAAAAAGGAAATCTTCTCATCGTTACCAAAAAGAGAAGTTGTGCTGGTCCATGTCCTCCCATTATTAACAGCGAGATGAATGGTTAAAGTATATTTGCTACTTGCAGGTTATGTAAAAATGATTTTAAACTAACGAAAATAAATTTAGATAATTCGTAGCGTTTGCACAAGTTGAATCCACTTTACAGTGAGACGTGTCCTTAAAACTGAGTTTCAGGAAAATTAACAACTTCGAGAAGGAGGTAGTTTTACTGGAGTATTGTGAAACTATGGTAAAACATCACCTGTCCCAATTGCAACTTTTGAAGTCAACAGACTATTACTAATCAGAGAACTACCATAGACGATATAAAGGAGAATTCAGTGAAGAAATGCCTGAATTATTTTGGGGTCAAGAGTACCATCAAGGGCGAAAACATCAAGAAACGATGACCAGAAGTGACCAAATCATTATCATAAGAAATTAATTGCTCTAATGGCTTGATAGTTGCCAATCAGCAGAATAGAAGAACATCTTCAAGTTGATTACCACCACCTTGTATAGACCTGGTAGTACTGTTTATTATCATGAGAAATTAATTACAGTAATGGCTTGGTTAGTTGCCAATCAGCAGAATAGAAGAACATCTTCACGTCGATTATCATCATCTGAATTTGGTGATTTTTGATGATTTTGGATAGGAAAAGTATTAAATACAAGGGTTTTGTCCTTACCATGGTGGCTAAAGCTATCTAAATCAACTTTCATGTCATCTTTATCGATGAGTTTGTCATGTCTAGGTGAAGATCCTCCTTTCATTGAGCGGAAATATTGACTCCATCTAGTTCTACCGGCATCCTTCTTAAGTCTTTTTTCTTTTGCTCTCCTAAAAAAATTATGCATTTATTATCTGGGTATTTTAGACATGCCGAATAACACGAACCTATTTTGAAACCATACTTGTACTACTCGCATATCTAAGCCTGTGTCTTGACTAAGTTGCTCCCTTACGTGTCTGGCAGGTTTCGGACTATTGTTGTAAGCATTTTTTAAAGTTTCTAATTGTTTAGCAGTTATTGTCGTACGAGGCCTTTTATTGGGTTGATCGCCGTCTAAACATTCAGCAGCTGAAAAAAAAAACAATATGTCATTAATATTTAATCCCTGTGTTTATAAACGATTCTATATTTTAAGCCAGATTGATGAGGACAACTATTTTAAACGTAATAATAATAATACTAGCTTAGTTGATTGATAAATATAATAAATTGAGATTTTTTGCGTAGTTCAGTTAGCCGGTAGGTCAAATGAACCGTTATGATATTTGCAGTGAGAGGGCGTTTCAAATTGTTATATGGTTTGAGCTATTGTATTGATTCTTTTAAGATATCATTCATTTAGCTGACCTATCGATGTACAGCAATTAAAAACGTTACAATTATGTGTCTATGTGCAAGAATATAATTCCTTGAAATATTAGAGACGAAATAAATTTTAAATAAGACAACATTTCTTACCTTTTGACTTAGCCGCCTCATAATCAGGCTTGCAGACCAGCTTCCTGTCCTCCATCAGATAGAACTCATCCCCTGTGTTCAGCTGTCTGGAGCAGATGATGCACGAGAAGCACTGCAAATGGTAGACGCTGTCCTGTGCCCTCCTCACGACCTGCGTTGGAGGGATGCCCAGGTCACAGCTTGCACACTTCGTGCCGAACCGTCTGCACCCACAGTACGCAAGAAATGAAAGAGCTGCATTGTTACATCTGAACTACGCTACATCATTCCTCAATCTACTACTAATATTTAATTTCCGAAAGAGAGAAACCTAAAATGTCGAGTCTTTACTCGCGGGGTTTCTTTTTAATTTGGTCAAGGGAAATTGGGGAAGCAATAAAGTATGGGTAATTTATTCTTGTTTTCTTTGGATGAAGCTGTACAAGTTCATGGAATATTGCATGTTCGTTTAAAATTCATGATTTGTCGCGAGTCTGCGTGACCAAGTAGGTTTAAAGAGATTCCAATAAAGATGAATAAGAACTTATTTGATTTTGATGTATATCATTATTATATATCCATAAAAGATTCCCACGTCTATCTGGTGGAATGTTTTAGATTTTCAGGATTCCAGTGTTATCATTTATTTTGGATAAAAATTCCCAGTTTTTTTCGAGCATTTATCCCATTTTTATAAAATGAATTACAACCATAGAATTTTGAAATTATTCATGAGTTTGTATCTCTTCATACTGCCAGATCGCATTGGGAAAGCTCTTAAATCTAAATAAAAGAGCATCTGAGAACACCAAGGTTGATTTGCCTCTGGTAGAGACTACAAACCAGTTCTTGTTAAGAGTTCATGTTTTTCAGATGATTTGAAAAATAACAATATAGACGCACTAGCGAAAAGGCATCAATACCATGAAACTAGAGGTTCCATATTAGACGATATCTTCACTGAGAAAAGGAAAGGTGCATAGTCATCTAGCGCTTCCCTTTCTTGACCTCACTAAACTATTTCCATGGATTCCAAAGTTCTCCTAAACTTCAGCAACTCAGCATTCAGCAGTTTATTCACCAAACAGTTTGGATTATTTATTTTCAGCTGAATATAATTTAACTAAATGCTTCTTTAGGCAACGATATCTTTCAAGGAGGTACATTAAATGTTTGTACTGGGGTTAAGATATGTTTTTGATTTCAGAATGAAGGAACATTTTGTTGCCTCCACACTCAAAATATTCCTTCATAGTACTCATCGTCGAGAAGTACTATGAAGCAACCGTATGGTTTCTTCTTACTTTTAAAACTTTTCTTGTAGGTGTGTTTCTTTAAGCCACAGAAACTCCAAAAAAGTAGAAAAGACCTATTTTAGGTCAGAACATTGACTGCCCCATTTCTCTTGGTTTCTGAGAATATAAACCAAGGAGACCCTATTATATTCGATTAGTTCATTCAATTCATCCTGCCTATACTATCCTGGAACTGATGATGTTAGAACTTATTGCATTGATGCCAGCTTGACTATCAGAGTGGGACGCTATGTCTTATCTATAATATCTCTTTTCTAAATTAAATTGTACAAGTATTCCTCTTGCAAGAGGAGGTCGGTAAAATGATCCATATCAGCATTTTGTTCTGGTTTTGAATAATCTAGTTCCTACCCCTTAGGTAAATTAAGACACATCTTCACACCATTTAATGGTATTTTATTTATCAGGTTTCCTGCTAAGCAGTATTATCAAGTAGTTCGGAAGGTTTGCAGATGTGATTCATCTGGTCAAAGATAATTTGTAACTCTAATATTTGATTCTCTTTTTGCCCATCCTTTCCCTAGATATTTTATGGGAATTTATTATTTATATCACGAGGTGAAAGGGTATAAGATCATTAATGATCTGTAATACCTCAGGTGAAAACGTTTTCATAACTCGAGTTATGCAATTTTTTCAACCTTGTAGCTCTCTGTTTTGCCTTAGCACAATGACAATGTAATGAATGGATGAAGCAACATAAAATTTCTACAGGACAAAGGTAAACTTAAGATGACTTCAAAAATTAGCTCGAATGAACGCTGTTTACTCTTATAAGAAGTTCAAAGGAGTACATTAATTCAATTTTATTAGGAATTACCGACTATTGAAACTTTGATATTAATTTTTTGGTATCTCATCTCTCTTCTGTATCGTAATACTTTCTAATAAATGACCAAATCTGATACTTACTTAAAAAAATCATCTTTACAAAATAGCTGTCCGTTTCTCGCGAAACATTTGTCCGTCAACTGTATCCTGCATTCACTGCACTGTAGACATTTGGCATGCCACGTTCTGTCTGCTACTTTCAATATAAATCTGTCTAATATAAGTTCGTGACAACCTCCACATTTTGGTATGGTAGCTGGAACGAAAAAAAAGTGTTAACTATGTAGTAAGGGGTAGACCATTTAAAATTTGCATCGTTGATCGGCTATAAATAAAAATACTGATGAATACTTTTTCAAAGTTATGAGTTTATTAGAAAGGTTCAACCCAGACATTTACTAATGAAACACAATATCATTCAAATGACCGCCATGACTAGCTACAGTACCCCAACACGAATGCCAGACTCGAAATAACCATTAATTCAAAATGCAAACGCTAGATAATAAGCCCTTTATTTTCTACAGGTTAAACCCAATTACAGAAAATATTACAAAATAAAAAGATACAATATAGAACAATCATCATCACCTAATACAGTTTATCAACATCATCTAATACAGTTTATCATCATCACCCAATACAATTTAGATATCTTTCTCTAATCGAAGCCAATGAGTCATGGAAAATGTCACAACCTTCATAAATGGAATTGAGCAACGCACACATAAAATGCATAGGCGTTCGTAGCATATAATTAGTCCGACGCGGAGCTAGGTAAAACAGAGGTCTAGTTCTCATAACTGATCCAGGTACATAGAAATTAATTTTTGCTAAAAGATATGGAGAATCAACTCTATTGTGAACAAGACTGTACAGGAAGGAAATTGCCTGCAAACTGCGCCGATTATCCAGTGACAGTGCGTCAAATCTACGTAGTAGCTCAGTATGGTCGGAACCTCTAGGAGGGTAGATTCCTTCCTCTCTATAGGCAATGAATTTATAGAGTCGGCGCTGAATCGATTCCAGGCGTTGTTTGTGACAGGAGTAAATAGGCTGCCAGATGAAAGAGGCGTACTCAAGTTTGGATCTCACTAAGGCGTTGAACAAGAGAATTAGCGTTTTCGAACTCGAAAAGTGCCTTCCATTGCGGATTATGAAACCATACAACATTGAAGCGGCGCCCACCAGGTTGTTAACATGTGGAACGAATGTAAGCTTGCTGTCAAATAGTATTCCCAAATCCTTGATCACCTCCGATCTGGGCAAACCGCCCCCTCCAAAAGAATACTCATAAATGAGTGGGTCACGCTTCCTTGTGAACGATATGGCACTACATTTAGATACATTCAGAGTCAAACCGCTCGCACCACACCAATCCAGCAAAACGTCCATAGCACTCTGCAAAGTATAACAGTCGTGCATAGATTCAATTCGATGGAAAAGTTTGAAGTCGTCCGCAAACACCAACTTAAACGTGCAGATATTATCGATTAAATCGTTGATAAATAATAAGAAAAGGTATGGTCCAATATTAGATCCCTGAGGTACACCGGAAACGGACACATACTCAACCGAACGAAATCCGTCAATCACCACATATTGCCTACGATGATGCAAGTAGGACTCCAGAAGATTCGTCAACCCCGGGCTGAATCCACATTCACCCCTCAACTTTCTGAGCAAAATTTGATGGTTCACCTTATCGAAAGCTTTCTGAAAGTCTGTGTATATCACATCAACCTGTCCAGAATCATCCAACACCTCAAAGAGGAACTGAGAGAAAGAAGCTAAATTCGTGATGCAGGATCGTCCCGTCATAAAACCATGTTGTTCTTGATTTATTATGCTTCGAGTAGATGGATAAATTTTATTATAAAGGACAATCTCGAAAATCTTTGAAAAGTTGGATAACAATGCAATCGGTCTATAGTTAGATATAATGGCCCTATCACCAGTCTTTATAATGGGTATGATCTTTGCTACCTTCCACATGGTGGGAAAAACAGATGTACGGACAATCAGGTTGAATATTGTTGCAAGAGGCCCAGCCAATCTACCAATAGTATCCTTCACGAGGAATCCCGGAATACCATCTGGTCCGGCCGTCTGTCCACCCTTCAGCTTCCTAGTGGCTTTCATCACATCGTCCTCAGTTATGACACCAACTACTATAGCGGACTCAACCGACAGGGCAACATCCGACGCATTGCCGACCACATCAGTCCCATCAAACACCGAACTAAAATATCTGGCGAAAGCATTCGCGATATCCTGTGGGTTCTCATGGCATCGCTCGTCATCCCGCATACGCCCGGCAACCTGGATGAACCTTTTTTAGCTCGTATAAACGCCCAAAAGCTTTTGGGATCCTCGTAGAAGCCTTCCTCGGACTTATCTTTTATAATTTAGCTGTTAACTTCCATAAGCTAATTTTTTCACTGTTGGGGAACTTTTCTTCTTTGTAAGCTTACCTTCTTAGTATAACTGTTTGGGCCACTTGTCTGATAATTGACAAAACCTTTGCAAAAATGAATATTTTAAAATAAGTTTAGTTTCTTAAAATGAACCACCTACTAGTTCCTATGTTGGACCGGCCCAAAATGAATTGTGTTTGATTACATTAAATTCGTTTGTCTCTCTATTCTGAATATGCTTCTTTCCTTAAATAATAGAAAATTGACATATGGGAGCACTGTGATCCCCCAAATATCCTAAATTAGATTAAGTAATCTGTTTTGAAATCGTTCTGGACATACTTGCAACTAAACGACAGTTTTTTTTCAAAATTATATTTACACGTTGATCACCTTAGAATCATCATAAATATTGGTGTAATAAAAGTAAAACAAACCTTATGAACAAGCATTTTCAAATAATTATCCACTTTGAATTCTTAACTAAAAAATATAAAGAGAATAATTTAGGGATAAATTTAGTGCTTCAGAATATAAAATATATTAGGAAGCTTGCAATATTATTGTTGCTTCCAAATTAAATATACGGAAATTTGTTTACTAGATTTGTAATTTTATTTCTAAGTGATTTTCAGCAAGTTGAAACTGGTAAAGTTAAATGAATAATATTCGAATTATGGATAGTTTATTTTATTATTTAGAGTTACAATTTATTCGCTAGAAAGGCTTAACTATTCATTAAGGTGCACACCAAGTTCTCAGTTACATAAAAATCCTGGTTATTTCACATCATTCAGTATATATAATCATAAATAGTAGTTTTAATATAGCAAGGCATCAAGGAACGGCAATCAATAACAGATATTTATTGAGGTGTGACGCCATCATGGGTTCTGCCAATCCAGGTATATTTTCCAGCACGTGACGTCAGCAAAAATGTTTTTTATTGAGATATTTTGGATAAAAGATCCATTATTTTGTGAATGTAAGTCTGTTGTGAAGTCTATAATCTATGCCTACATGTTCCTGCAAATTTCATGAGGATGGTATGATTAGAAGATTCCAGCGGGGTAGCATTGAGCGCTAAAGAAAACATAGCAACAGTCCCCCCATCAAGTTTAAATTTAGCATTCAGATGTAAAATTACGACAAAGGTTATAAAAAATTTCGTGAAGATCGTATGATTAGAAGACCAAAAAAAAATGTTCAGCCACATTCTGGACTTACTGGACGAGAATGTGAACGAGTTGTTTTAACGAATAACGATCCAGTTTTCATGAACAATTTGATCCATATTGAATTGAATCAGACCTTACTTGGTGAAAATTCATATTGAATAATATTTAAATAAGGTTATTCTGATTTTCACAAACTTTTATTGTTATGTTTACAACTATCGTTTCGCTATCACAGTAGCATCATCAGGCAAGATTACATTTCGAATAACTGCTACTGTGATAGCGAAACGATTGTTGTAAACATAACAATAAAAGTTTGTGAAAATCAGAATAACCTTATTTAAATATTAATTTGATCCACAAACTACGCGAGGGCATTTCATTTCTATTGAATTGTCCACGTTCCAATTTGGAAAGAAGATGAATTTAATGAAAATTGAACAAAAATTCAACTTTTGCCATTCATTCTTTAGAAAACACTTATTCCTTTCGACAAAAGAAAATCCTAAGAAAATTTTACATGTAGATTCAAACGAAAAGAAACTTGATTATTGAAATTTCCAATTTCATTCACAATAAAAGTAATTTAAAAAATAATGAAGGACTGTATGGAGCTATGTAAATCCAAATATTTGAGTACAACAAAATAACGTAAAAATAATGAATGACTGTACGGAGCTATGTAACCCCAAAAATTATTTGAGATATTTAAATGGTTACCATCTGTTTAACAACCTTCTTTGTCGATTGCCGACATTCCGATATCTGTTAGAAGGCCCCTCTTTTTTGACCGGGTTTTTATCACGTTCCGCTTGTAAACCTCTGTACCACTATTAGGTGTTAGAATCTATTGAAATATTCAAAATATTTATCACTTTTGTTTAAATACCTCTGTAACACTGTTAGGTCTTCAGTTGTCTGATGATGGGACACTTCATTTCCCGAAACTCGAGTCACAAGAAAATGTGTAAAATATATTTTTATAGGTAGTAAAACATAGTAATTTCTACAATTTGTTTTAATTATGATCAACTACCAAAGAGTAACGGCTGAAACAATTCAGTATCTGAAAAATTGTTTTTGTGATTTATTTGGATGTGAATTTAGCACATATCTGAAAAGACAAAGTCGAAACAAATAATTGTCATATATTAAAGATTTGGTTCAACTATTTTTTAATTTATCCATTATTTTGACAATTTTATATAAATATATATATATATATATATATATATACATATATATATATATATATATATATATATATACATATATATATATATATATATATACATAGTTGGAAACTTCCACAATATATATTAAAAATTATATATTGAAATATCAAAATAATATTATAATTTATAATGAATATGAAATATTTTTAATGTCTAGAATTTTTTTTTTCTCTTTTCGACGTAAAAGATATTAATAAAAATAATATAAAAATAAAATAATAAATATATATATATATATTTATTATTTTATTTTTATATTATTTTTATTAATATCTTTTACGTCGAAAAGCGAAAAAAAAAATTCTAGACATTAAAAATATTTCATATTCATTATAAATTATAATATTATTTTGATATTTCAATATATAATTTTTAATATATATTGTGGAAGTTTCCAACTATAATTCTGAATCTAATGTTGTTCTTAGATTCTTTTCTATTGAAATCATTGATACCTTACAATTAAAATTGACGGATCGTGTAAAAAATAGTATATACACCTGTGGTATAAATTAATGCTATTTGTCCTCGGTACTTTGTAGCCTCCTAGAGTTTCGTTCTCGAACTACAAAGGCACCTCGGGAAAAAATCATATATTTTACTGTCCAAGTGTATAAACTACTATTTTTGAAAATTTTGACAATATTAGATTAATAAATAAATGCTTTTTTCCTCGGTGCTTTGAAACCTCCTCGAGCTGCGTCTTCGAGTTACAAACATATCTCGGAAAAAAATCATATATTTTACTGTCCCACTGTATAATCTACTATTTTTGAAAAGTTTCAACAACATTAAATGCATTTTTACCCGTTGCTTTCTAGCCTTCTCGAGCTTCGTTCTAGAACTAAAAAAGCACCTTGAAAAAAATCATATATTTTACTAATTAAATCAAATTTTTTATTACTATGTTTTACTTCCAACAATTTTCAGATGTTTTAGAATATGTAAGGTTTATTTATATTTTAGCAACTAGTTTCAAACTTTCGTTCATCTTCAGGCAACTGACCCCTAAGCACATGGTACAGGGTATTTTATGTAGAGTCAGGTACAACGTAGTGATAATAAAAAGTAAAAGTTACAAGAATTTTGTTAGAAAAAATAAATAAAATTTTTTTTGGGTAATTTTATGTATTAAAAATTTGGAAATTACATAGATCCGTTTGATCATTCATTATCTCAAGAATATTTTTCTGCACCAATTTATGAACTTCAATGGACACCAGATAGTTGAGCTTCGTTACTTTTGATTCCACATGTAATATTTTAAGGTTGTTGATGGTTTGGAATATGTGGCCATTCGATGCAATGTGTTGCGACGGTGGAGCTTCTTTGATTTTTGGAGAAATCCATTCGATGTTTATTATACCTTGTATAAAATGGACGTCCTGTCTGACCTATATATTTTTTATTGCAAGTTGAACATGTTAACTCATAAACTCCTGATTTTAGTAAATTTGGGGTTGGATCCGTGGCATTGAATAACAGAGACGACAATTTATTTTCTGGTTTGAAAGCTATTTTAATACAAAGTTTTGATATATTATTGGCTATTTTTTCACTTATATCACCGAAGTACGAAAGAGAAATGAACTTTTTGGTTTTTTCTGTTTCAATTGAAGGGTAAATTTGGTTCATGGCTATGGGGACATTTTGTGTTTCATTTCATCTATCATCTCATGAATGAAACCATTGTTTTGATAGTATCAATTTCAACTTCACGATTGCTCTTGGACAGGGAAAAAGAAAAGGCTCTATGGATCATCGATCGGTAGACTGAAATTTTTTGTGAGTATGGGTGGTTTGAGTCAATGGGGATACATATATCGGTTGATTTGAGTGTTCTGAACACGTTGAATTCAATTTTTCGGTTTGAATGTGACATTGATAGTTCTTAAAATGTTATATGGTTATTCAATTCTTTTACTAACTTAAATTTTATTTTTGGGTGAATGTTATTTATCAAATTTAGAAATTGTCCAAGTTGTCTAGATGTTCCAGGTATACAGGCAAATACATCATCTACAAATCGGTACCAAAAGTGTATTATTATACGTAATTTTGTAGTAAAAATTTTCTTTTCTATGTAATTCATGAAAATATCTGCGAGAAATTGGCTCAGTAGTGAGCCCATAGCTAGGCCAATTAGTTGTTCAAATATTTTATTATTGAACTGAAAATAATTCAAACAAAGTTCCAAAAGTATAATGAACTCACAGTGGATCAATGGATTCACATGTGTTTGTTCTAATATTTCCAAAACTAAATTTATCATCTCTTTTCTGGAAATATTTGGAAACATATTCTCTACAGCAAGACTAAATAAATATGATTTGTTCGGCATAGTGAAATTTTCAAATTTTTTTGTCAATTCTATGGAGTTTTTTGTGGTATATTTTGGTTATTGTTTTGATTATAGTGTTTAATTCTCTTTCTAGTTTATATGTGGGACTATTAACATAGGATACTTCTAGCCGAATAGGAATATTTTATTTGTGGGTTTTCATTAGACCGTAAAATTTTGGTGAGCTTGGATTCATATTTATGTAATAATTTTTATTTTTCAGTAAAACGGGAGAAGTTATGTCGTTCAGGGTTGATTTTAAGATTTTTTGAATTTTAGGTGTTGAATCAACGGTAATTTCGATAAGTTCTTGTGTTTCAATAAAGTTATTCGATGTTGGGAGTATAACAGTGGCATCTGATTTATCTGCTTTTCTGATAGTGAATTCATTGGGTTAAATTGTTTCTTTTAAAATGTTACTATTTCAAAACTACTGGGGTCTGATTTAGGGGTGAAATTTTTAAGAATTTTGGTAATTTTGGGGGTAAACGTGTCTATATTATTATCTGAGTGTTTCAGTGCAATTATTGTCTCTACTGCAAGGAAACACTTAGATAATAATATAGACACGATGACCCCCAAAATTATTAAAAATTTCACCCCTTAATCAGACCCCAATAGTTTTAAAATCGTAAAATCTTTAAAAGAAAAAATTAAACTCAATGAACTCACTATCACAAAAGCAGATGACTCAGATGCCACTGTTATACTGCCAACATCGAAGTCCATAGAGAAAATGAATAACTTTATTGAAACACAAGAACTTATCGAAATTACCGTTGATCCAACCCCTAAAATTCAAAAAATCTTATAAATAATTTCTCCCGTTTTACCGAAAAATAAAAATTATTACATAAATATGAATCCAAGCTCACCAAAACTTTGCGGTCTGATGAAAACCCATAAAGAAAATATGTTGATCATTATGCAGTTAGTCGGAAATAAATACTTTTTTCCTTGGTGCTTTGTTGCCCCCTCGGGCTTCAAAAGCATCTCGGAAAAAATCATATATTTTACTGTGCCAATGTATAATCTACTATTTTTGAAGAGTTTCAACAACATTAAATGCTTTTTTCCTCGGTGCTTGTAGTCTCTTCGAGCTTTGTTCTCGAACTACAAAGGTAGCTCGGGAAAAGAACATTTATTTTACTGTTGTATAATTAATCCACTATTTTTGAAGAGGTTCAAGAACATTTAGTTGATCATAATGCAATTAATCAAACTGAAATTTCATTTCTCCCTACTGCCCTACCCATTTTCCGTTTTCACCTTTTCCACAACTCTAAACACAAGAAAACAATACTCACATAAAAGCACTTCCGGTATTCCATCCAGAGATATCGGCGGCACCCTAAACATCTCAATATCGAATTCGTTTTTATCCTCCGTGCACCTAGTGATCATTTTCACTCCACCAAACACCAAACATACGTGTAAACATTAAACTAAGACCCGTTCCCTACGATCCCTTTGAAATCCTGTGCAACACTGGTCAGAAATAAGAATTGCGCCGTCGCAAATATCGATATTATCGACTTTATACGCCCACCCCTCGTTGACACAATAGATGAACCCCTACGAACCTCGTGAGTATTTTACCCTTGTGCAGTGTGCGTGTCCCCTATTGGCAGTTTCGTGGAGCCCCTCCCATTCCGACGCCCTTCTTTCACGCAAACCCGAGTCTTGAGTAGCTTCCCCTATATTCCTCCCTATTGTGTGTATTTTTCTTTTGTGCCCGCTTTTCTTTCCGTTCCGTTTTTCACAGTCCTCATGTAATTTTTCCAAGTTGCGCTTTTGAAGAGGTCCTTTTTCTTCCTCTTGCTTTTTTTTTTGAGTCGACGGGCTGAGACGAATATTATTATGAGTTTTTAGGGGGGTTGATTTGTTTGCAGTTGGATTTTTACGGAAGCACATTCAAAAATCTTTTATATTTGAATTTGAAAGTTGTCTCCAAATTGAAAGCTGTGTAATTATGTGAAAAACATGAGATTCAAATATTTAACTGAATCAGTCTTTACTTGATGAAAATTTATACTAAATAATATTAGATTAAATATTAAAAAATGGGTTTTTAGTTGATAGAAGGATTTACAATGTCTTAATTATCAAACCGATTAATTCTGCTAACCTCTCTATAAATTTTAATTTTATGAAATTTTTTTCTCAAGAACTTCCTGAAATTAAATTGAAAAAATGTCTTAGAAAACACTGTTTCAATTTTGTAGACATATAAAATTAACACTCATTACACAGCAACAGAAGGTATAAAAAAATCCGTAGAAAATATAGAATAGTAATTAAAAATATTCATGTATTTATTTAATATCTCTAATTAATATTATATATTTTCTTTGGATTATTTTCTTTCTTCTGAAGCTGTTTAATGAGTATTAATTCTATATGTCTACTAATTTGAAACTGTGTTTTCTAAGACATTTATTTTATTTAATTTTAAAAACTTCTTGAGAAGATTTTTTTATAAAATTTAAATGTATAGTAAGGTAAGCAGAATTCATCTGTTTGATATTTAAAATATTATTCTGATTTTCATTATTTTATTGTTATTATAATAAAACGATCGTTTCGTTAACACAGTAGCATCTTCAGGTAGGTCGTATATCTTACATTTTTGGATAACTAAATTTGTTTTCGAAATCGGCTTCTACTGATACTAGAGTAGGTATAAAATTTTTATTGAGCACTAAAACCCAAAAAGGGTGGATTTCTCCGGAAATTCCAGTTATTCTGAATATATTCAATACTGGGTTGTTATTTAAATCTAATTGTTCGTTGAGTACTATTCCGATATTGTTGTATTTATTTGATCTTTTGTGACTAACAGGTTGAAGGCATACCTTTTATTTTCTTTATGTAAAATTTCGAAATTACGATTGAATTTATGACACGTTTCTAAGAAAATTTCAAATACATTCCTCAATAACAAAAGTAATTCCACTTATTCGAACCATTTGTTGGAAACATCACATACTTTAAACCATAATTTTGAAATTTTACATATAAAAAGTGAAAGTGTTAGAATCACTCGAGATTGAATAAATAAAACAAAATCGGAATAGTACTCAACAAACAATTAGACATAACTACTGTTAAATATATGCAGATGAATTGGAATTTCCAGAGACCTCCTTTCTTGGGTTTTAGGGCTCAATAAAAATTTTGTACCTACTTACATAAATAGAAGCCGATTTCCAAAACAAATATGGTTAAAATAATAAACAGAGGTTTTTTCTTGATAGGATTATTAAAAATCCTACGTATTATAGAATACGTTCGTCACAGAAATTACATGAAGTTTGCAAGGTATCGGGTGTTTTTTTTTTAGAGTGATAGAACTTTAAATTGAAATAAAACACATTTAAATTAAGATTGAAGCCAAACTTTTTTCATTTGAAAGATAATTTTAGGACATTTATATTTTAAAAATAATTTCCGGCATATGTCCACCACGACTAGCTCTGAGGAACCGCCTTCCACCAGACCCATTTTGGACCACTTTTTCGAGTAATTCAGGCCTTATTTCATCAATGACACGAGTTATGTTGGCTTCCAGAGCGTCTATTGTTTCTGGTTTATCAGCATAAACCAATAAATTGACATAACACTAAAGAAAATAATCCAGTGGAGTTATGTCTTGGAGGCCAATTAATTGGACCATTTCTCGAAGTAATGTTATCGCCGAATATTTCTTTCAATAAATCAATTGTTACGGTAGCAACATGAGGTGTAGCACCATCTTGTTGGAACCAAAACATTTCTGGGTCGATACCATTCAAATTTTGAAACAAATAATCATTAATCATCGATCTGTAACGAGCACCATTCACTGTACCATTAGCTCCAGCATCGTTTTTAAAGAAATATGGACCGATGATGCTGCATCCAGCTTGTAAAGCACACCATACACTGCATTTTTCAGGATGTAATGGAACCTGCAGAACTTCTTGGGGATTGTTTTCACTCCATGTACGGCAATTTTGCTTGTTTACATAGCCGTTCAATCAGAAATGAGCTTCATCACTAAACACAATTTTACGAAAAAAAAGTGGATCAACTTCAACCTGTTCTAGGGCCCAATCAGCAAATAAACGACGCTTATTATGGTCAAGTAGCTTTAGTTCTTGAACCAGTTGGATCTTGTATGGGTGTCGACTAAGATCTTTACGCAAAATATGAGACAGTAATTTATTTACACAAAAATGTTTGTACTACTACAGCAATTGTTTCAGTACGATGTGGCTTCTTCAGGTATTACATTGTACTGTAATACCTGAAGAAGCCACATCGTGGTGAAACAGTTTCCACCAAGTAAAGATAAATATCAAATATTTATTATATATACAAAATAAATATTTATTATATTTACAATGAAATAATAAAGAGAGGTTTTTTCTTGATTGAAGGATTATTACAAAATTTCAAATATCATACAGATTTATTCTGTTAGCCTCCTTCAAATTTTAATATCACAAAATTGTCATTCAAAAACCTTTAGAATTAAATTGAATAAATGTCTTAAGACATTAACCTTTTTTTTAAATTTATATTTGAAGAGGGTTAACAGAATAAATATGTATGATATTTAAAATTTTGTAATTATTCTTCTATCAAGAAAAAGCCTCCTTTTATTAGGTTATAGTATGTAATAATTATATATTTTGGTTAATACTTATAACATATTATCATTTGGTTTTAAAGAATTCCATGAAATACCTTGGAAACTCGTTTGTAATTTCTGTGACAAACATAGAATACGTAGGATTTTTTAAAGTTTTCTTCATTCTAGTGTTTGTCTAGATTACTGCATTTAGTTTTGTCTGTAAGATATGTTTTGTTAATTATTTTTATTTTTAAAATATGAAGAAAAGCTGATGAGTTTCCGTTTTAATAATTCTAAATTGCTTCTTGAAGATGTTCTGCATGTTTGAAGAATTTTTTTGAAAGGAACTTAGTCTAAGCGAGTTTTTTTTGAAGAAATTCTTGAGGTCATGTTTTGCATGTTCGGAAAGGAATTTGGTTTTCATAAAACAAAAAACGAAACAAAATTTTGTACTCTTCAAGTATTTATTTAATAATTTTTTAATTGATAATTTATATTTCTTCGAATTCTTTTATCCCTTTGATGCTATGTGATTAGTGTTTAATTCTATATGTCTACTGAATTGACACAGTGTGCTCTTAGATATTTATTTAATTTAATTCTAAATGTTTCTGAATAAAAAAATTTTTTGTAATTAAAATTTGTAGAAGGTTACAAGAATAAATCTGTATGATATTTAAAAATTTTTGAATAATCCTTCTATCAAGTAAAAAACTTCTTTTTATTCCAACTTTATTTAATATTATTATGAGCTTCAAATTGTTCGTTTCGATTACCTTTGTGGAAAACAATTTGAACGAAAATTTTTGATAATTTGATGTTTGAAGACTAAGTTGAAATTTATAAGAATCTCATATAAAGGATGTCTGGATAAAACGTTGATACATTTCATATTTCTTTAGAGGTCGAAATATGGAAAAATTTTATATCGATCTACGTCTTGGGAAGTTAGAACCCCCTCGTTATGACCTCCAAAAATAGGTATTGTTACGGGAATATTTTGTTACAATCTGGTAGAAATAATATAAATCAAACTCAGCCTATTCCTTTTGTGTAATCAAAAAATACTGATTTATACCAGTGGCGGAACTAAACGGTTTTCCAATAAGAGGTTTCATTTTGATATTGAAGAAAACGAGTATATTTTAGGAGAAGTCAATGGGCGTTTATTTCATTTTAAAGAGGAAAGTAAAAGGTCAAAAGTCAAAAGATGACAGTTTCAAAAGTGACAACTGCTCAGGTAGCGAGCTCTTCGAAATGAAACCTCTCATTGGAAAACCCTTTATATTTTATTGATTTCCATCAAATAAGGACCGATTCAATTAAAGACCTAATTTACCAAATTATATAGGGTGACAAGAAAACTTTTTTTCATTTAACATTATTGAACAAAAGAAATTGAACAAAACAGTAACGAATAATAATATCATAAACATTTGGTAAAAATATTTTCAAGCGGTTTCGAAGTGGCTTCCTTTGGCGGCGATACATAGCTTCAGACGCTTCTTGAAATTTTTGGCAATGGGCCACAGCTTTTGGGGCGTTAATCGGTCCCATTCCCGATGCAGGAATTGCTTCAGCGACTCCAAACTTTTGTGGTGTTCAGCACACGCCCTGAGCTCCTAAATCGACCACACGCTGTAGTCCATTGGGTTGAGATCCGGCGAGTAGGGCGGCCATTCTGCAAATGTGATTAAACCCGGAAGCGAAGTCCTATTGAAAGGTCCAATGAGTGTCGCTGAAGTACTGCTGGACCCACGGAAGTACTACGGCCTCGAGAATGTCGCATTCTTGATTGATTTTGACCCCTTGATCCACGAAAACCAAGGGAGTTTTGCCGCTGGCGTAAATTTCGCCCCAGACCATGACAGATTGCACATTTTGACGATGTTCGACGATGGCCGAGGCACCAGGAGTCTCTGCGGACCACACTCTGTCGTTTTGATGGTTGTGGGATTGTTCTACGGTGAAAAGCTTCTCGTCAGTTAAGAGAATGCGCTCCCATTGCTGATCAGCGGCGAGAGAATCTGATAAAATAAAAATTATTTGGCTGCGCCAAAATACTTTTGTTCCAGAACTCGGTAAAATTGGTCCGAAGTTTTTCTTGTCAGCCTGTATAGATGCTACCTAAGTTTAATTACGGTTTTCGACCGAATTATTATTCCTGTTATTAATCCAACTTTCCACATTTACATTCTCATTCCATTATAACATACATTGTGACCTATTTCTACTATCTATGTATCAACCATTATGTTTTTGACGTATTCGGTTAGTGTCCCAACAAAAGTCGTATTAAGCGATCAATTCACAATCTATTATTCATGGCAACATGGTCATGCATCATCGTGTATCGAGCCATTCATATTTCATTAGACCATTCGTATACTAGCAGGTACATGTGGAATAGTTGTTAAAGGACAACATATGGAAATGATAGCCTTTCGAACAGAAATCTGGATGTTGCTGTGACGAAACTTCATACAAATGTGCGTATTAGAAGTAAAACTAAGTTCATGCAGTTTTGATAACAAATGTTGCTACTAGTTCATTATTCCATTGTTTCATCTTTTCAGTATCTGTCATTTCCTGAAGGCTACACAACATAGTTTCTACGTGCCCAAAAATGTCAACTTTTGTACCGCATAATGCATTTTTGCGGGAAGTTTTACTTTATTACTTCAATATGAAGAAAGAGTCGAAAGTCATTGTATTTTAGTGGATGTTCCCGAAAGGATCACAGCGGAGGTCTACCGACGAGAATTGATGCGTTTTAGCTGTGCGTTGCTAGAAAAACGACCGCGGTACGTCGACAAACACGACAAAGTTATTTTGCAGCATGGGAAATCCGTCAATTGCCAGAAAGATAGGAAAGAGTAGTGGCTAGCGACGGACAATACTTTGAATTTTAAATGTATAACCAATTTTTCACAATAAACCTTGAATTTTCTAAACAAAAACCACACGAATTTATAAGGTTCTTCGGAAAATAATTTCGTTTTTTCCCGATACAGATTTGATTGTATTCTTTCGAACCCAACTGCACACTTAAGCCGCATAATCATTATATGATTTGATAGCTGATATAGCAAGGCTTGTGTGTGAAAACGTTCAATTTATTCTACGCAGTAGTTTTCGGTTGGTGTTCTTTCAAATATGGAGAGCAATAAGCAGCATTTTTGTCATATTTTACTTTTTCCTAGAGAAAATCTTAAAAATGCTGTTCAAGCCAGAGAGAAATTAACCGATGTGTGTGCAGAAGATGTGTTGAGAGTACGCCAGTGCCAGAACTGGTTTGCAAAATTTCGCTCCGGCAATTTTGCTGTCGAAGTTGCACCACGTTCCGGAGGGTCAGTTGAAGCTGAAAAGACATGATAAAGGCATTTATTGATGCAAATCGGCGAATAACATCACGTGAGATCGGTAAGAGGTTAAATTTATCGAATCAAACTGTTTATGACCACTTAAAAGGCCTGGGTTTAACCTTGAAGCTGGATATATGGGTTCTCCATGTCCTCAGGTAAAGAAATTTGTGTCGTCTCATTGACGTCTATGATTTGCTCTTTAAACGTCACGAAAATGATGAGTTGTATATAACAATGTCAAACGCAAGAGCTTATGGGGAAAAAAAAGATGAATCGGCTCAAAGCATTTCGAAAGGCAATATCCATCAAGAAATCACATTTTTGATGTCTTTTCGGTGAGATTTTAAAGAAATCTTTTTTGAGCTTTTACCGGATAATAAAACAATCTACTGTCATCAGCTGGACAAACTGAATGATGCACTTCAACAGAAAAGGCCAGAATTAATCAACAGTAAAGGTTTAGTGTTCCACCAAGAAAATGCGAGATCTCATACAAGTTTGGTCACTTACCAAAAGCTTTTAGAGCTTGAATGTGATAGACTGCGATACCACCATATTCTCCAGATCTGGCGCTTTCGGATTATCATTTGTTCCAGTCAATACAAAATTTTTTGGACGGTAAAACCTTCACTTCAAATGAAGAGGTCAAAAATCACCTGGATTAGATTTTTGCCGCAAAGACTAAAAATTTTATGAGCCTGGAATTATCCACGGTGTTTTTTTTAGAGTGATAGAACTTTAAATTGAAATAAAACACATTTAAATTAAGATTAAAGCCAATTTTTTTTTATTTGAAAGATAATTTTATGACATTCATGTTTTAAAAATAATTTCCGGCATATGTCCACCACGACTAGCTCTGAGGAACCGCATTCGACAAGTCCAAAGCGTTGTTTCTGATTTCTCAGCATAAACCAATGACTTGCCATAACCCCAAAGAAAATAATCCAGTGGAGTTATATCGCATGATCTTGAAGGCTAATTAATTGGACTATTTCTTGAAATAGTATTATCGCCGCATCTTTCCTTTAATGAATCAATTGTTACGGTAGCAGCATGAGGTGTAGCACCATCTTGTTGGAATCAAAACACTTCTGGGTCGATACCATTCAAATTTTGAAACAAATTATCATTGATCATCGATCTGTAACGAGCACCATTCACTGTAACGTTAGCTCCAGCATCGTTTTTAAAGAAATATGGACCGATGATGCCTCCAGCGTGTAAAGCACTCCATACAGTGCATTTTTTCAGGATGCAATGGAACCTGCAGAACTTCTTGGGGATTGTTTTCACTCCATATACAGCAATTTTGCTTGTTTACATAGCCGTTCAACTAGAAATGAGCTTCATCACTAAACACAATTTTACGATAAAAAAGTGGATCAACATCAAGCTGTTCTAGGGACCAAGAGAAAATGTTGTCCGAAATTTATCGATAGTTCGACGAATAAGCTGCTCTGATGGACGATTATGTAAACAACCATAAATTGACGAAGTGCTCTATAAGTTTGGCGAATAGAACACTGATTTTGAAAATACATTTCAACAATTTGTAAACGTTGTTGCGACGTGAGTCTTTCCATGATAATTTGTCAATGCTTACTGAACAGAAATGTCAAAACAACATGGCTTCTACCTTCTTTCAATCATCTATCGAAAGTTCTATCACTCTAAAAAAACACCCGATACTAGAAAGATGGCAAAAGATGTTGCACGAGAATTTCAACAGGAAGCGTTTTGAAAGGATCTATGCTTCCAAAAATCGGCTCAATGGTTCCTGAGTTATTCTCATTTGAAATTTTATATTTCAAATAGTCAGAAGTCTAATTCCGATCAAGTTCAAATTTAGTATTTAGATGCGAAATAACAGCATAAAGGCTCATGCATAATTTCGTGAAGATAGATTATTCGTCTACGAAACCTTCTAAAATGGACGTTCGAAACCTACCTGTTTATTTGAAAAATATAATCGCTCAGGTAGCCAGATCGCTAAGAGATCTCCCTAAATTTCGAATCCAGGCGCAGCGTGATTTTTCTTGATTTTTATCTAATCTAATTTCGCAAAAAAGTATGTTTAGTCCTGTTCGATATATTCTTTTTCCATCTTTTCTTGCCAATATGTCACGACGAAGTTCAAAGGGAAAAGAAAAAGCTTTTCAAGTACGTATTTTTCATTTTCATGAGATTATCTGTTTTTTCCGAAGAACAGTTTTAAAACTACGAAAATGGCGTTTATTAGACTTAGTACACAATTCTGTGTAGCTTCTTCAAGAAGTAATTTACAGATCTGAAATTTTCAAAGGAGATGAATTGTTGAGTAAGCGAGTAAAATCTTCGGACTTCACGTCAGTGCTTTTCACAATTTTTATTTAATATGGATAGGTACACAATGGAGGTGAAAAAATGGTATAATCTGATTTTGCGTGCTAGTTCCAGGAAACAGCATGCTACTGTTACGCTCAAATGTCCGTAAATTTCAAATTTTGAGCCGAAAACGGGCTTTTACTGGGTTGTATTCACTGAAGAAGAATCCGAGGCCAAAAGTAATTCCGTCCGGCCGGCCGTAAACACGCTAACTGGTGAATGCATAGAGTGATCACCTGAATGATCGTTTTTCATTCGTAAATGTCAAGAATCAGTCTTTCTAATAAACTCATAACTGTGCAAAACTATTCATTAGTTTTTTATTCATAGCCGATCAAAAATACAAGTTTCAAATGGCCCAGCTTATATAATTGCAATAATTCCTTTCCTTCTGAGTTTCAGCAGGGAACTAATGAAGTATTTACTACACCCCCTCTCACCATAAATTCACCCTTAAACAAATATTTCTCGTTTGATCAATATGTCTTCGAGAAAACCATCAATATTTCACGGATCCAGATTAAACTGCGCACAAAGAAAAAAGCCCCAAAACCTCTTTGAATTTTTCAGGACGGCAAGCGTAACTCGAGCCCTGGAAACAAAATCTCGATAGAGGTAAGAAACACAAGCGCCACGGGCTGGCCATACAAAATAAACAGGAAGAAGAGGGTAGGAGAGGACGTTGGTTATTCATTATTCAAGGATGAATCCACAACGATTCCTGCTGGATTAGCTGATTCCGTTCTGATCTGCCCTTTTCTCTTGGGATGTTGATTGGAAAGAATTACAGAGAAGGGAAGAAAAACCTCCAATTTAGATGGATAAAGGAGGAAATGGAAGGGGAATATTTACCGAGGCAGGAAAACTCTATAAACAATATGCTTCAGATTCGCGCCTAGCTGTGAATATTTAAGTAACTTGCGTTTGCAGACGTATACTTGGATTTTCTGAAATCATGGTTTCGAACATTCTGAAACAGATTTTATTAATGAATGCACTAGTCTATCACTTTTAATTAACTGAGTATACAGTGACTGAATTTATCAAACTAAATAAAACAAATTGTGTCTCAACGATTATATATATTCGTTGAAGACTTCTTCGGCCTGTGTAAACCTTCGAGAAGTGTGCCAAAGGTCCGTCTGCTCATTCAATTTTTTGATTTCTAAAACATGTTTGTGCCTAAATATTTCTATGGATTCCAGGATGTCTAGCTTTCTCCTTTCGCGCCCTGGAGTAATATTTGAAGGTTGTCCAATTCTGGTAATACAGGGTGACAAGAAAAACTTCTGACAAATTTTACTGTGTTCTGGAATAAAAGTATTTTAGCACGGCCAAATAATTTTTATTCTATTAGATTCTCTACACATTCTTGTACTAATATGTGAATTTTCGGTTTAATATTACTTTATTTTGCAGAGTGTTAGAATGTCAAACAAACGTAAGTCAATATTGGAGCTGTTTGGTCAAGGTAAGCGTCAATGCGATAATGTTCGTTTGCTCAATGTGCCTCGACAAATCGTGTTCTTGATTTTCGTGGATCAAGGGATAGAAATCAATCAAGAAGTCTACCGCTGCGACATTCTTGAGGCTGTAGAACTTCCGTTGGCCCAGCACCTCTTCGGCGACACTCATTGGACCTTTTAACAGGACTCCCCTCCGGTTCACAAAGCGCAAATGACGCAAAAATGGTGTAAGACCCATTTTCCGGGTTTCATCACATCTGCAGCATGTCCGCCCTGCTCGCCAGATCTCAACTCAATGGACTAAAGCGTGTAGTCGATTTTGGAGCTCAGGGCGTTTGCTAAACACCACAACAGTTTGGAATTGCTGAAGCAATCCCTGCGCCGGGAATGGGACCGATTAACACCTGAAAAGCTGCGGCCCATTGCAGAAAATTTCAAGAAGTGTCTGAAGCTATATATCGCCGCCGAAGAAAACCACTTCAAAACCGCTTAAATATATTATCACCTAATGTTGATGTTTTTATTATTCGTTGTTGTTGTGTTTAATTTCTTTTGTTTGATAAAGTTAAATGAAAAAAAGGTGTTTCCGAGGATTTTATTGTCAACTGGTTTCGAAAAAATGTTTCACAAAACGGACTACTCCATCCAATATTCTTTCAAGCTTGTTTTGAAAATAAAAATAGACATCCTGCAATCCTTCCTTCTAGAAGTTTTGCACAAGCCGAGCCTTCAACGAAATATATTGATGAAATCGTTGAGAGACAATTTATAAAATAAAATAATAAGAAGCGGTTTTTTTACTTGATAGAAGGATAATTACAATCTTTGAATATCAAAACAGATTTAATCTGTTAATTTGAATTTTGATTTTATACGTCTATTGAATATAAGCAGTGCTTATTATAAGACATTAATTTAATTCTAAAAGTGTTTAAAAATTTTTTTTTCAAATTAAAATTGTAGAAGATTAGCAGATTAAATCTATTTTGATATTCAAAGTTTGTAATTATCTCTCTATCAAGTAAAAAAACCGCTGTTTCTTATTTTATTTTATATATAATATATAATTAATTATATTAGGTTTTTGAATAAAGAAAGTTATTATACACTTTCCAGTGGTTTAAGGAAGACCATAAAATGCCCTACAAACTTTGTGTGATTTCTGTTTTTAGCATAGAACATAAAGTACCTTGGATATTAGATGTACCTACCTAGTTTGAATTCACAGAGTTTCCAGAAATTGTTTGGTAAGATTAAAAGTTTATTTATTTTTAATTGATTTTATCTTATAAATGTAAAGTTGAACTTTATATGAATTCTTATTGTTTTTGAGGATGTGCTATATTTTTTTGAGGTAACTTATTTGAATATTCAAACATATTGAAAATTTCAAATAAATTAGTTTTTGAGAAGTTCTTAAAATTATGTTGTAAATTTTTGGAAAAGATTCAGTTCTCATAAATATAAGACCAGAAACTAAACATTTGGTCAAATGTTTGTTACAGGCAAAACATACTTACCACGCCTGTCTGACGAGTTCAGGTGCATATGTTTGGAACGGATTATTCAATATTATTTATTTTAATTTTAATTAACAATTTAATTTTGTTGGGTTTTTTATTCTATTGGATATTGTTTAGTGAATTTTGAGTTTATACGTCTATTAAATATAAGCAGTGCTTATATTCACTATTTATTCATTAATTTAATTCTAAAAGTTTTTAAAAAAAATTTTTATGAAATTAAAATTAAGGAAGATTAACAGATTAAATCTGTTTTGATATTCAAAGAGAGACAATTTCTTTTATTCGGTTTGAAAATGTAGTAAACAATACGAAACTCGAGTCACTGTATATTCAAATAATAAAATGTGATAGAAAACTAAGTAACTTCTCATTTTATTCCATATCAGATTCTGATTAACTTTTGAAATTTTCTCGGCGATAAAAATTATCAATATTACTATGAAAAGAAGACGAAGTGAATGCCTCGGAAATTCAATCATGAAAAAGGAAAACATTTTTGAATTTTGTGGAAGTGGAACATAGTAGCTTCTGGAACTTATCAACTACTAAAAGTATTGACGATTTGTTCTTTATAAAATATAGTCCGGAATTAATTATTTTCCATAATTTGAATGTACTTCTTCTTTGTAACATTCTAAGACAAAAGTAATGTATAAAATAGGTTGTGCAGATAGTCGGCTATGGCCAAACTTGCATGGCAACACTATTTGCCAAATATTGTTGATTGTCAAGAGGTATATAATTTATAAAATAATTTAGCAGCTAGAAAAAAGGAAACAGGTAAAATACTTGTATAGGAAAGGTTTTCGAAATGTTAAAAAATTAATGCAATTGACTGAACTGGGAAAAAGCGCTGTATACGAGGGAGGTTAAAATATGATCGAGACAAATACTCTAACACGTTTATTTATTATCGAAAAATTTACAAAAAAATCAAATTTTTTCTAGGTAATTCCCCTCAATATTCACTCATTTTGTTCACTTTTCAGGAAGTTTTTTGATGCCCGTATCAAAAAATTCCTTGGGCAACTCGGACAGCCATGTACGCGCGAACCACTCTATCTCGTCGTCGATGTTGAACTTTTGACCTCCAAGGACCTCTTTCAGTAGTCCAAACATGTGGTAGTCGCAGGGCGATAAATCCGGACTGTAGGGGGGTGTTCCAGTACCTTCCACCCCAATTACGATATTGTACGTGAGACGCGCGGTATGAGGGCGTGCGTTATCCTGGAGGAGAATCGCACTTCGTGCTGGAATGCTCCTTCGTTTCGAGCGATAAGCAGGTTTCAAGTGTGTTTTCAGAAGGTTAAAGTAGTATGCAGCATTGATGGTACGTTGAGTGCGTAGAAAATCGACGTACAGCACGCCCTGCCGGTCCCAGAACACAGTACATATTACCTTACCCGCAGACCAGGTTGTCTTCGCTTTGTCTGGCGCCCCTTCCTCCTTCTTCCTCCGCTCTTTACTTGACACCTTGGTTTCGGGAGTGTAATAGTGTACCCATGTTTCGTCTTAGTGAAGATTCGCGTTAAAAAATCGTCCCCCTCCGCCTTGTATCGCGTCAGTAAGCGGCGACAAACTTCCAACCGCGTTAATTTTTGCTCAAAGTTCAACAGTTTAGGAACCCATCGCGCCGTTATTTTGCGATATTGAAGGTGTTCGTGGATGATAGACTTTACACTACCAATACTGATGCCGACTTCAGCCGAAATGTCTCGACCATTCATCCTACGGTCCTCCAAAATGAGTTGTTCTACGCAGCGAATGTTGTCTGGTGTGACGCTGGTTCGCGCTCATTCTCGACGGTTTCGCGGCCATCCTTGAATGCTTGGGCCCATTTAAACACGGCAGCCCTACTCAGACACTCACTACCGAACTGCTTTTGCTAACGCACAAAAATGTCTGTCTTTTTAACGTCTTCTCCCACTAAAAAACGAATGATAATACGTTGCGCAACGGCAGTCGGTACTTGACGTTCACTCATGGTCGTAGCACACTGTGAAACACGTGCTCCGACGAAAACAAATGCCACATTGTTCGTAAGAGACCCAGCTATCACATACTCAAGTCCCGACCTTCGAAACATACATGCGTGCCATCTACAGAGTTTGTCTCGATAATTTTTGAACCACCCTCGTATAAAACAATAAAGAGAATAAAAAGGGCATGGTTATGAGGCATAGAGCAGTTTCAGGAAGACCGCGTAAGAAGGAAACAACTTAAACGCTTTATTGACCTTAGGACTACACAATCCGCGCCTGGAGTTTCGCAAATTGGCCTACAGATTTGGAAATCAACGAAATATAAAAGTATGTCCACAAACCGTCCGTATGTCACTGAAAAGACATGACACTGAAAAGGCTACATATCAAGGAAACAAAAAAAATCCCTATAATGACACCTTTACGAAAGGAACAAAGGATAGAATTTTGTCAATGTTTTCAAGAAGATAATTTTGATAACGTCTTTGTATATGATGAAAGTTGTTTCCAACTTGGTCTTATCGAAACAACCTGTTACCGTTCAAATTTCCAAATTTCCCACCAAAATATGGGTTTGTGGTAGAATATCTCAGCGTGGTGCTACGCCTCTCTGTATAGTTAATGGTACCATAAATAGTGAAAACTATTCTGGCATTCCAAATGATTTTCTCCTTCAAACGGCGCATGCTTTATATCCAGAGGGGTGGTGTTTTCAGCAGGATAATGCAAGATGCCATAATCAAACTTGGATGCAAAAACACCAAGTGACAACCATTTCATGGCCAACAGCTTCAACAGATTTTAGTCCCATAGAAAACAGCGCCACGAAATGAAGATGATTTAATCCAATCAGTTTTACATTCCTGGACTACCATCACCAAAAATTATGAAGGTGATCTAGTTTCGGGTGTACCTCGACGTTTAATCAAGTGTTTACAGTTAAATGGAGGTTGTATAAGTAAATAAGATGAATATTTTGTTATAATTTTCTAATTTAAGACTATATAGTAAATAATTACAATTGAGCTTTGTTTTTTACCCTATACTTTCTAGATGGACTATATATTTCAATATTGAAATAAAGCATTATATTTCATAGTTTGTTTGAGTTTGATCTGAAAATTCACTAGTTACGAGTATGTAAATCAGTCATAAGAGATGGCCATTTAATATTTGCATTTTTGATCGGATTTTTTTTCAAAGTTATAAATTTATTAGAAGGTTGAACCTTTATAATTAGGAATATGATTATTATTATGATATCAGGGATCTTCATCCCTTTTTCAGCTTGTGTGAGTTAGGAGTTCAGTTGTGTTCTTGGTAGGCTTTGTTACTGCGACCTTACGCCACTTAAGGTCGCAGCACTGTTAATTTTCGACCCGACAGTGAAATAGTGACCGAAACCAGTCTAGAAAATTTCTTTCGTATTTATCGGGATATGAACACGGGACCTTTCAGTTCCCAGTCAAAGACTCTCGCCACTGAGCTATCGACACACATGAAAAAACAATTTCATTCAAATGACCGCCACGACTGGCTTCACTCGAGATAAATCTTTAAAATATCTCTAAACAATGGCAACATTTTTAAAACGTCAAGGTTTTTTTTTAAATGATCTATGTACTAGTTTAATCTGATACCCTTCTGCTACTTATTTAGTCTCTGCCACAATAAAATTGTCATGAATAAATCTTTTGGGGTGAAAGTGTAGAAATTGAATTCAGCAATAATCCGCCCAATTGACAGAGATTGACTATCCCTCTATTACATCGCATAAATTTTATTGATATATTATTATTCACTATTTGTATCCCAGTCGGTTTCCACTTGCTTCGGGTACAGGGTGGATGGGATAATAGGTCCAGAGGGTGAGACCGCAGTGGCGTACGAATGATAAATTGTTGAAGATACGAGAGTGAGGAAAGATTAAACTTATGATTTGGTACTAAAGCAACTTTTTCTTTCAAATATGACGGGATTTACATTCACCTTGCTGAATATTTTTGAAGTCCTTGGTCCAATATCTGTAAAATACTAATTTATTTCAGGTTTGAGCCTCGTTTCTGCACTTCAGGTTTAATTTCCTCATTATTTTTCATATGGTGTTATCTTTATTCAAAACAGTTTGAAATTTTATTTATTATTTCTATTTTTTTCAATTCACTTATCTTAAAACCGTGTTCTTACCTATAGGATGTAGTCTCGCTATGTAGTAAAATGAAAGACAATTTTCGCATTATGAATAAATATTTCATTGAATTTAATATTGGTCATTCTGGTCCAACACCTTTTGTTATCTTTCTGGTAGTACACTCCTAAAATGTTTGGTCTTTGCTGACAAAAAACTGATCCAGGTTATTTTTGACCTCTTCATTTGAAGTATGACCGGAACAAATAATAATCCGAAGGCGCCAGATCTGGAGACTATGGTAGGTGTGGCAGTGTGTCCCATTCAAGTTATAAAAGCTTTTGGCCAGTGACCAAACTTGTAAGAGATCTCGCACTATCTTGGTGGAGCACTACATCTTTTCTGTTGATGAATTCTGGCCTTTTCTGTTGATGTGCATCATTCAGTTTGTCCAGCTGATGACAGTAGACTTCCGAATTAATTGTTGTGTTATCCGGTAAAAGCTCAAAAACAAACGATTCCTTCAAAATCCCACCAAACAGACAGCATCACCTTTTTTTGATGGATTTTGGCTTTCGAAATGCTTTGAGCAGGTCCATGATCTCTTGCATTTGGCCTGGCTGACTAGCACGATGAAGTGAAAAAATAGACCGATGCACGGATAGCTGTCAAATAGCAGGCCTTTTTCGCGATGGGATCCGTTAGTTGACAGAAAGATGGAAAAAAACAGTGGCCAGTGACGAAAAATACTTTGAATGGATGAGCAATTTTTTACTCTTCAATTTTCGAAAGAAAACCGAACGGTATTTATACTTCTAATAATAAAATTCAGAAACAAATGGCGGATAGTTATGCACCAACCCAATGTCCAATTAAATAACTGAGCTTTGCAAACATATTGTTCTCATTTCGAAAAAGACTTCAATACTCACGAAGCATACCTTCCTCTGACCCCCATACCGCGCCACTGCTCAGAGGGTGACAGAGGATAATCCCGTCCATTTGGCAAATGTACCCCAGTATGTAGTTATTTATTCATGGATGCGGTGGCAGACGCTTTTAACCCCGTTTATTCGGAAGTGGCTGGATTATCGCCATACTTTCGGATAATTAGCAGCATTAAAAGGGGACCCGTCTCGTAGAGCGCTCCTTCGCGATTCCTGAATGCGTTTTTAAGTAACTGAAAATTAATTAGTTTGAGTTATCGGGCGATCGTACGGAAGACCTACTTTGAATTTTACTGCATTCCGGATTGCAGGTTATAAAGGAGAGCGGAGATTAGTGTGAAGAGATACTCATTAATTCATGCGTTAGCTTTTCCTTCGGCCGTTTACGATCTCATTTATTCTGTTGTTATTTTATGAGTATATCAGGATGAAGCACTATTATAAGTACAAATAAGTTCGTGCGGTTTTTTGTCGAAAATTCAACCTTTTTTTGAAACATTTAAAGTTCAAAGTATTGTCCGTCGTTATCCACTACTTTTTACCATCTTTCTGGCAACTGACGGATCCCATAGCAAAAAAGACCGACTCCTTGGCCTTTATCCATGTATAAATCCATTTCTTGACTTCATCGTGATTGGAAGAGTACTGGTCAACCTGGCCATCTTGAATCGATCGGCAAAATGTAATGAGAAGGAGTAATGTAAGGTAGGTTGGGGTAGAACTTCCCATTTTAGCGTGTTAAATAACTTTGTCGTGTCTGTCAGATTACTGTGGCCATTTTTCTTACAATGCTCGGCTCAAACCCATCAATTATCTTTGATAAACCTCTCCTGTGATCCTTGCGTTCGACTATAGTAGTTCATAATACATCACATTCAGCTGATCCCCCCGAATATACAGCATGGTCTTCTTGCCATGAATATTCGGCTTGACAGTTCATGATGAGGTATCCATACGTTGCCGGACGTTTTGGCTTATCATAATGGATCCACTTTTCACAATTCGATGCAAAAATCCCCTTCTTTTTTGTAGTTTGAGCAGTTGTTCTTACGTGAAAAACGGCGTTCGACGTCTGTTGGATTCAGTTTATACGGCACCTAATTTTATACCTTTCGAATCATTCCCATCGCTTTTAAACGATGACAAACGACTGGTTTAGTGACTCCAAGTGTTTTAGCGATTTCCTTTTGCGTTTGTGAAAGATCTTCATTCAACCTATGCTCCAATTCTTCATCCTTAAAGTTTGGTGGCGCTTCGTGTAGATCTTCCTCTTCCATATCAAAATTGCCACTTTTAAATCGGGCAAACCACTTCTGACACGCTCACCAAAAACAAACTATTCGGTACAAAAGTTTACATTTTCAGAGCGCACAGAAACTATGTTACTTAGACTTCAGAGAAATGACAGATACTAAAGCCTATTGATGACACTTCTGAATGAATGTGTGGCCATATAAAACGATGGATATATATATATATATATATATATATATATATATATATATAATATATATTTTTATTATATATATATATATATATATATAATATATATATATATAATATATATATAATAAAAAAAAAACAAAATGAAGATCGGTATTTTTGATGGTCGAAATCACAGAGTTCGCTCAGTACCAATCTGACAATCGATCAAGTTCACATCTCATCTTAAGTTCCTGAAGAGTAGGCGGCGTGACTATGAATGGCGAATCGCCAGCGAACATCACGACCTTCATTGCGAAGGAAACTGTTAAATGTGTTTTAACAGAATATTGTAAATCATTAACGAAGAGAATGAATAATAATGGCCCAAGTACAGACCCCTGAGGTACACCCATTCCTATGCTCTTTAGCTCTCTCTTGATTTACATGAATAAACATTTTACGATTTATAAGAAAGCTATGTATCCAACTTGAAACGTTTCCCTGAAGCCATTGTTTTAGAGTTGAATGCACAGGACTCATCGAAATAGCCAGCTACACGCTGACACGCAACAGTCTCTGTTGATCTGCCAAGTCGAAAGAAATTTTGGCAGTTCTTGATAGTAGATAATTTGTTCAAATAGTTCATATATCAATCTGTCAATCACTTTCGACAAGGAGCTCAGCACAGATGTTGGACGATTAATAGCCATCCAATCAGTCTCTGGTCCTAATATGCCGTTTAAGATCATAAAAAATTAGTCTTTTAGTCAATCTATCAAATTTAAGAATATGATTAATTGTAAGTTAAGAATGAAGTCGTTGAACCCAATTTTCCATTACTCTCTCACACAAATCGGGTATGTTAGCAATTACTCGTTCAATATTTATGTGTAAATCGTCTAAATTTGCTGGATGATTGCTGTAAATCAATGACCTTATGTAACGTCAAAGAAAGAAGCCCAATGGAGTTAAATCGCAAGAACGAGGCGGATAACTTATCGGTCAATTTCTTGAAATAATCGAATCACCGAATATACTACGCTTTAAATGATCTGTTGGTTTGAGTTCTTGGGTTAAAACAATTTTGTATAGATGTAAACCAAGGTTTTTTCTCAAAATTCGCCACAAAGACACCTGGGAGATGTCCTGAACGTTCAACTGTTATTTTATCCGGATGATTATAACGACCAAAAATTGGAGCTAAAGCATGTAAAGTTAAAGTAACAGATCGCGATTTTTCATAATAAATTTGGATTATTTGTAAACGTGGTTGGAGTGTGTATCCTTCCAGGATTAAATGGTAGACATTGACAAATACAACTGTCAATGTTCTAATAAACAATGGCTGCCTTGCGTGAGTAATGTCAATTTGAAAATGAGACGTTCTCATTGTAAGACCATTTATATCTCAAAAAATTGTTCAATTCGATATGCAAGGAAAGAGAAGAATTAATTCACAACAATTCTATTACAATTGGATCTGAACTATCCAAATAATGGATAACCACAGTGTTCAATTTACCGGAAATACTAAAAAAATTCGGACGGCAAAGAACCATGTCCTTTAAATGCAAATATCTGTGGTTACAAAGGATATGTCCCGTAGAAAATATCAAGTTCAATGAAGTAAGGTAATTGCCATTTAAGAGGTTGAAAGACTATATCAATGGGACTTCCTACTGACTGTTCTGATCTTGAATTATTTAAAACCGATTTCCGTAATGCTGTCTTATTTTTTCAGATTCAACGATTTGATAGTTTCCGAAATATCTAATCTAAATTTTAAATATGAAAACAGAATTATTCTGTGATACTTCTACGCAATGTAATTAATTTTTAAAAATTAAATGTAATTGTCTCAGAAAAAACATGTTTCTATTTTAGCAGACAGATGAAATTCTCATATATTGTACAACATTCCAAAGTATGGAGAATAAAGAAAATAATTAGAAAATATCAAAAATAAATATTGTTTTATTTGAAAAATAATTCACACAGTTTTTATGTTTCACAGTTTATTCAGACTCCTAACACCTGTTTCGGTCTTTCAACCATCTTCAAAGGAGCACAAAAAGTAACTAAAATTAAAATTGATAAGGTTCTTTTATTACTCTTGAAAGTAACAGCATTCAATATAGTCTATAGGATGTTTTCAAAGATTACTTGGGAATTTGTTGAATTCTCCTTTTTCTCAATGGCTTTTTTGATTGAAAGAATCTCCAAATAGTCCATCAATTTACCCTTTTTAACATTATATAGTTAAGTCACATCTTTCTCATTAAAAAAATCATTATTTTCTTCACAATGTTCTGCACAACCGGTTGATTTCTGGTTTTTCAAAATAAACGTCCTATGTTCTTTGGTTCTAAATTGTGAACATCGGCCTGTTTGACCTGTTGTAGCATTGCAATAATCACATTTAATTTGATAAATCCCCGATTCGGAAAAGTTGGGGTTTCTTTCTTTATTGTTCTCCAACATCTTAGTTCAAGTTTTTTCTATTTACTGCTAAAGAATAAATTCCCATTTTATGAAGACCATTAGAGATCCTACTGGTGAAATCTTCTTTATAAGCCATTGAAAACCATATTTTCTTCTTTTCATAAGGATCATTTATATTGATATAATTTTTTTTAAGTATTGTGATAAGTTTTCTTTTTAATCATTTTGTCAATGATTTCAGTTCTTTAGCCATTGTTTACAGCTATTGTTTCAATTATATTGATTTATTTTCTGAAATTAACTTCGTTCAACGGGATGCTTAACAGTCTATGAATGATACATAGTTTCATAATATAAGGCATTTTTTGGGCTCAGAATTTGTCAGACAAAAAACCTAACTGAAACGATATTAAAATAAATAAATTCGGCTGATCTGTACCAAAAATCATCAATAAGGAGTATGAGTTATGGTAATAGAAAGTTCTAGAAATCGAGAGGGTGTAACATACATCTTTATAACAATTCTATACTCAAACAAACTCGACAAGGTTTTGTAGATCACAGAGGCAAATTGCAGGCATGCGCACGTTTCAAACTGATTGGTTTTCGTCAGTGCAATGCATGCTACTAACTCCAAATCTGTCAAGTATCTATATTCTCGATATTTTCACGTTACCAACACAGAATAAACTTTCTTCATGCTCAAATCCTATGAATACGGTAATTTTAGAGCATCGCGGCGAATTATCGTCTGATTTGAGCATGAGGAAAGTTTATTCTGCGTTGGTAACGTGAAAATATCGCGAATACATTTCTTTAGTTGAGTTAACTCGCAAAGGTGTTTCTTGATTGAAACGTGTGCATGTCTGCAATTTGCCTCTTTGATCTACAAAACCTTGTCGAGTATATTTGAGCATAGAATTGTTATACAGATGTATGTTACACTGTCTCGATTTCTAGAACTTTCTATTCCCATAGCTCTTTACTTGAGTTAACTCGCAAAGGTGTTTCTTGCTTGAAACGTGTGCATGTCTGCAATTTGCCTCTTTGATCTACAAAACCTTGTCGAGTTTATTTGAGCATAGAATTGTTATACAGATGTATGTTACACTGTCTCGATTTTTAGAACTTTCTATTTCCTTATTAATAAAACGATATTGTATCCACCATGTTTGTTTATTCTATTGGGAGTGTAAATTATTAATTCGTTTCGTTTTAAAAAGATGAAAAAAATATTAAATTTCTCAATAGTAACAGCTAATTGCCGTGGTTTTAGACAGATTCGACATCTGCCGATAACATTCAGTTTCAATTGTTTTGAGTTTCAAACAAAACGTTTTTTGTCACGCTGTTGCAAATTTCAGATTTTTTGATAACTCAACAGCATTTCCGAGAAGTTTAAATTTTTTGTTTTAATTGTAGATAATGAGATGAAGCAAATCAAATGTTTGTGACAATGCTCCAATATGTTTCATTTAGTTTGAAAATGTAGTAAACACTACGAAACTGAAGTCACACGAATTCATAAACAGTGATAGAAAACTAAGTAATTTCTTACTTCATTGCATTAAAAATGAACTATCACAAAGTAGCGACTACTTCATCCATCTATAAAATTTAAGGAATTAAAATTAACTCACATCGAAGTATTAAACCTTTCAATTATTTTTTTAAAGTAAAGGTTCTTTTAATGGGAACGCCCCATTTTTAAATTGACATTACTCACTTATGGCACCTACTGTTTATTTGTGATATTGACAGTTGTATTTGTCAATGTGTACCATTTAATCATGGAAAGGTACACACTTCAACAACGTTTACAATTAATCCAAATTTATTATGAAAAATCGCACAGATCAATATTTAACGAGTATTTGCTAACATACGACCCGATTTGTGTTAGAGAAAATTGGGTTAAACGACTTCATTCCTGCCAGCGTTTCTAATAAATGATGTGTTTTATTCTCAAAACAAAATGGGGCGTTGTCAATAAAAGAGCCTTTATTTAGGTATAATTTGAAATCAATGTGTTGATTATTCAGGTGTATACATTCGCAATATTTTTCGAGCGGAGAGAACCACTAACATTGTCCCATTTCACCCAAGGTAAACCCTTATGGCGCGGAAACAGACAATCAACAGCTCGAAAAACAGAATATCGCCCGAACAACTGGGCACTAAACGACATTACCTAAAGTCAGCGAAAGCCTAAATAAAATATTTAAATGGAGCGTGGAGATTCAATGAATGAAAGTTAGATCATAGACGATTATCGTCGACGATAAAAGGCTTTAGTGAATTAAACCTCCTCTCCCCATAGAAGTTAGTAGACGGACACAACTGGCGTCGTGTCAGCGTCGAGCGAGGGGGTGCTAATGCTCAAATGGAATAGAAAAACGGACCATCTGGTGACAATCTACTCGAAAAATTTTATGCGCTCTTTTTGCATATCGGCTAATTCGATTTTGCCTGTTCAACGAGTTGTAAATGTGATTTATAAACTGTGACCGCGTCCAATACTAACTTTATTTATGTTCTGATCGCATACTGAGTCTATATGACTGTGAACGTTTGCGGGTTTAGGACTTTTGTTGTCACAACCTCAATTATAATCTAATTGTGATTTGCATATGGTGCGTTCATAGTTGTGGAAATAATTAAAAATTGAAACTAATAGCTGAATATTGGATGAAGTAGTCCATTACTTTATGATACTTCATTTCAAAATGGAATGAAGTAAGACATTAGTTTTCTTTCACTTTTTATCACTGAATGTGACTAGTGACTAGAGTTTCGTAACGTTTACTGAAGAGTTTTCCAATAACAGATTTTGATATTGAGAAATATCGAGTAGAGTGACAAGAAAAACCTCGGACAAACTTTTTTCATTTAACTTTATTAAACAGAATAAATTAAACAAAACAACAACGAATAATAATAACATGAACATTTGGTAATTATATATTTGAGGGGTTTCGAAATGGCTTCCTTGGGCTGCGATACATAGCTTCAGACGCTTTTTGAAATTTTCGGCTGGACCGCAGCTCTTCGGGCGTTAATTGGTCCCATTCCAGGCGCAGGGATTTCTTCAACGACCCAAACTTTTGGTGGTGTTTAGCACCCGTCCTTAGCTCCAAAATCGACCACACGGTGTTTTCCATTGGGTTGAGATCCGAGGAGTGGGACGGCCATTCTGCAGATGTGATGAAACCCGGAAAATGGGTCTTACACCATTCTTGCGTCGTTTCCGTTTTGTGAGCCGGAGCGGAGTCCTGTTGAAAGGTCCAATGCGTGTCGCCGAAGTGATGCTGGGACCACGGAAATACTACGGCCTCGAGAATGTCGCAGCGGTAGACTTCTTGATTGATTCTGACCCCCTGATCTACAAAAACCAAGGTTTTTTTGCCGCTGGCGCAAATTCTGCCCCAGACCATGACGAATTGAGGATTTTGACGATGTTCGACGATGGCCGACGTATCAAAAGCCTCTGCGGGCCAGACTTTGTCGTTTTGGTGGTTGTGAGATTGTTCTACAGTGAAAAGCTTCTCGCCTTTGAAGAGAATGAGCTCCCATTGCTGACCGGCGGCGAGACGAAGGAGTTGGAGTCATCTTCGGAGTTCCGTGAGAAGTTGAACTTTTTAGAGCTTGTATGGCTTGAGGTAGAGCTCCTTTTTGGACATTCGATAAACAGATTCACGGTTGACACTGGTGTCATGGGTTATTTTCCACATGGAGACGTGAATTCGTATTGGCACGACGAGCATAACTTTTTACCAAGTTTACTCAGCAGTATCCACAGTCCACCCCTAGTAGAAAGTGTGATAAGTATTATGCCATATCATCGCGCGAAGCGAGAACCCCTCCGAAGAGATGAACCCACCAGCTTCCAGTTTGTTCCCAGTGCCGAGGGCCAGAACCGTCTGACAGGTAGCAGCGAAGTACTATTCAACCTCTACTGGCTCTGCAGGTAAGTAGCCGAATTGGTTTATGACGCAACTCACCCGCCGGAAGGAATTCTTATCCAAGCACCCGAACGCAGTCCCATGAACTGAAGATAATCTCAAGATAGACGACTTCTATTGATCTTGGTACGATCACCGTCTAACGGCCTGTACGTCCTGACCCACCGAAACCATGTGAAGTCGTTTAATTTATCCTGGAGTCAAGCACTAACGGCTAAGCCATTTCGTCGAGATCCACAAACCCTAAATAGTTACGCATTGATTCTGGCCCAGGACAAGCCGGTCGAACCGTCAAGTCCCGACTCCCTGTCACTGAGTTAATCAACCGGCTCAGCTCTCCATTTCACCAGAACGGCAAAACTAGGGCCCCATTCGGAGATCGTCCACCATACAGGTCTAGTGACTGACGTTAGACACCAAGACTTAACCCTCCATTTCACCGGGATGAAAATCAATGTGGAGCATTCGCATAGATCTTATCTTTCACGTGGCCACAAAGAAAACAGTCTAAAGGTGTTAAATCACAAGATCTCTTTGAGAAATAATACAGCCAGGAAACTTTTCTAGCAAAATTGCGAGTGTTTCGTTGCCTGTGTGAACGTAGTGTCGTATTGTTGAAAAAAAATGTCTTTCAGACCAATATCTTTCAATTTCGACTATAAAATCATTAATCATAGCTTGGTAGCGTAATCAATTCATCGTAGCAGTGGCCCACCCTCATTTTCGAATAAGTATGGTCCAATCACAACGCCAGTCCAAAAACCGCACCACCTTGAGAATGGAGAGGCTTTTCAACAATCACTCTTGGATTTTCCGAGCCCCAAATGTGACAACTCTGCTTATTATCATAGCCTCTGAGATGAAAATTTGCCTCATCACTTTAAAATTAAATGCAAAGACAACTTTTTTATGTTTAATGATTCTCGAATCGTTTTTTCGTCGCGGACTGAACGAGGGCGACCAAAGTGTTGAATTTTTACCACCGCACCTACATTATTGAATTTCCGGACCCATTTTCTAATGCTGTCGTCACTTGGTGCATGGCATGTACGATATTTCACACGATAAAAACGTTGAGAAGTCACTACTGAATCACCGTTGCGATATTATGCTCGTACGCAAAAAGATTGAACACGCTGTATAACATTTTCATATTGATTTCCAAAACTCAATATTTCTTTCTGAAAATTAGAAACCACTTCTATATGATCTTCACAATTCCTATGTGGAATTCTAGTTATTTCTTTTCCGTCAATTCTTATTATGCAGGAATGATATATATTTCTTTTAATTATAATGACAAGAACTTGAGGTGTTCAACAAGATAATTATCGATCGTTATGTATCGCTTTTTATGATATTATGATTGATTATTTTACGGAAAGCATTTCAAGCTGAAACCTTGAGCTCATACAGATGTGTGTATGTATTTTCATTTATACTCATATCGAAATGCATATAAGATAGTCTGAAAATTCTTCTTAAAAATAAGATTTGGGTGGCTTCGATGACTAGAAATTTCAATTAAATAAGGTGTGTCAACTTTCAGTAGACAAATTTCACCAATTAAATTATTTGACCATTTTTAAGGAGATGGTATTTCGCTCCATAATGGGGACAGAGAGCAATTAAGTTAAAAGAAGTTGTAGAAATTACTATAATATGTTTTACTACCAATAAATTGATATTTTAAACATTCAATTGTGACTCGAGTTTCGGGAATTAACTATCCCATCTTCAGACAACTGAAGACTCAACAAGCAGAACAGGGTTTTTATGAAAATACCGAGATGAAAGAGGTAATAAAAACAGGTTAAAAAAGGTTTAAAATCAGAGGATGCTTGACAACTATTAGAACGTCGGCACTTCAAAGAAGATTGGTAAACAGATATTACTTACTTATCTAAATATCTCATACATTTTGGATTTACATTGATCCGTATAGTCATTTATTATTTTTATATTATTTTTATTGAGAACTTAATTGAAAATTTCAACAGATTTTAAATAATCAATTCTTTTCCTTTTGATTCTACATGTAAAATTTTAAGTTTATATATTGTCGGAAAAGGATGGCCGTTTCCTAAACAATGAGTGGCAAAAGTAGAAGTTTGAATTTTTAATAAAATTCACTTTATGTTCGTTGAACCTCGTATGTATGGAACGTCTCGTTTGTCCTATATATTTATTACTGCACATCGAACAGGATAACTCATAAACTCCCGATTTATGTATGTTTAGAGTTGGGTCCTTTGCATTAAATAATACCGATGATAATTTATTTTGTGTTTTAAAAGCAATATTTACATCTAATTTTGACAAACTATTGGCCACTTTTTGACTTATGTTACCGAAGTACAATGAAGAAATAAATTTTTTGTTTTCTTCGATTGATATGCTGACATTAACTGTGAATATGGGTGATTGGAGTTAATAAAACACAAAATATGTCAGCATATCAATCGATGATCCATAGAGCTTTCGCATTACCCCCCAAAAAATAACCGCGAAGCTGAAGTCCAAACTATTAAATCCATAGCCGCGAACAACGTTTTCAACCCCAATAGAATAGATAATCTAATTCGACAGAAACAATCTAAAATATCTATAAACGAAATTTATCCCATAATAAAAACTAAAGAAAACAAAAAATTTATTACTTTATCGTACTTCGGTAGAATAAGTCAAAAAGTGGCCAATAATTTTTCGAAATTAAATGTTAATATTGCTTTCAAAACACAAAATAAATTATCATCCGTATTATTTAATACAAATGACTCAACTCCAAACATACATAAATCGGGAGTTTATGAGTTATCCTCTTCGACGTGCAGTAATAAAGATATAGGACAGACGGGACGTTCCTTCCAGACGAGGTTCAATGAACATAAAGTGCATTTCTTCAAAAATGAACAAACTTCTACTTTTGCCACTCATTGTTTAGAAAACGGCCATCCTTTTCCGACAATAGATAAACTTAAAATTTTACATGTAGAATCAAGAGGAAAGAAACTTGATTATTTAGAATCTGTTGAAATTTTCAAATAAGTTCTCAATAAAAATAATGAATGACTATACGGATCAATGTAAATCCAAAATTTATAAGATATTTAGATAAGTTGTAGCGATCTACACGTCGAATTTATTCGCTGGTATATCACCTTTATCGAGAAGACCGGTGAATGAAGAAATTGGGATATCTGTCCGTCAATGTGTCGTCACGTGCGCGTTGATATGAAGGAATTATTTCTTTTCCGGTTCACGATTGCAGAGTAAAGTTGAAATCGGAATGTCATAAAATTTATTTTCTCGTTAATTAATTTTTCTGGAAGATTAGAAGTAAAAACCCTCAAAGAAGGGGTAAGTATCATTCGTTTTTATTTTGAACTGCATTTAAAGCATGTATTTTTATCATATATTTTTCTTTTTGGAATGCCTCTATCAAATTTTTTATATTGGTTGTATGAAACTTTCTGCTCGATGCACGTGTACGTTTTTTATTTATAATGTAACATTATTTTAACTTTATTATTTATTCCTTTGTTTTTAAAACACACTTCTGTCCTGGAAAATTTTGCATACGATTGCCTTGAAAGTTTCTGCATTTTTTTTGTCGGAAATGGCGAAGAGAATACACAAGTGTTTTTTCCCATTTTTGAGGAAAAGTTCCAGAGACAGAAGTGTTCAAAATTTTAACGTGACGTATTTCTCATTTTTGTTCTCTTTTTGACAGTTTTTTTTTTGGACTATCTTTTCCTGGAATTATTTTTGGATTATCTTTTTCTGGATTTGTTTTATGGAATATTTTTCCTGGATTTCTCTTGGATTATTTTCCTGTTATTTGTTCCTGGAGTTTGGAAGTTTTCTTGGTGAGGAATAGTTACACGTACACTGGTTGCCCGAAGACGTTGAAGCTATTAAGTTCAAAGAACTACATAACAGCCTGCTTGAGACGACCTACAAAACCACCACCTGTTTTGATTGGCAAAACATTAGCCTGTATTCTAAACCAACCAGGGAAGTAATATTGAGAAATTTTGTATATACTCATATCACATTAAGGAACTTCAAATTTTTGTATATATTAATAATAACATTCCCATTTTTATATATATATATATATATTTTTCTACTTTTATCGGTAATAATATTATTGAAACTTACTCTAGTGTAAGATAGTAAATTGTATATTTCTTTTAAATGTATATATGTAATTTGTAAGAAAAATTACTTGTGGTAAATTAAACGAGTGACTTGTTTGTCAGGGAGTTTTGTCCTTTCATTTTGTGGAATTGTGAGATCAGGCTCACGACCCAGTTAAACCGACTGGGCTCGGGCATTTTAAAATATAGTTGTAGCTGAATTGTTACACAAATTTTGGCGCCCAACGTGGGGCGATTGAATTCCTTTTTCGGATTTCAAATAAACTTGATCTCACTCTTTCCGGGTGGAAGTGACTTTGGGTTCCTGGTCAACCAAGGTGCTCGTTTCGGGTAGTTGTAAGTTTCTTTGGGTCATTGTCTGCAAGATTTTTCAATCGGGTTTCATTTTTTATTTTTTCTTTTCGGTAATATATAGAGTCATTAAATTTTTTCTTCATTTTCGGCATAATGGCGATTAATCCACAGTTTCTAAAGCAAAATGAACTTGCTTATGAGATTGCTATGAGAGGAATTGAAGTTCCGTCATCAGTAGATGACAAACGTAAAATTTTGAGGGGTTTGCTATCCCAAGAATCCTCTGATCGTAGTTTCATCATCTTATCTGATCCTTTCTCTTTTGAAGAAAATGTCGGTGGTATTAAAGAAAGTTTGACAGATTTGAGGGAGATTTGTGCCAAGTTCAACTCGGGTTCCTCTCAAGTTGATCACAGGCGTATACTCACTCGCCTAACTCATGTGACTGGTAGAATCCAACGGTTATCTGCTGACAAAGATGGTGAGTCTGCTATCAGACAGAGTCTTTATAAGGAGGTCCTCATGCTGGAATCTGATATTGCGGAAAAGATGTCCTCTCCTGAGGCTCTTTCTCCTTGTACCTCAACTCCTGTGAAATCTACAGGTTTGCACAATCCTCTATCTCCTGTCAATATGGGAACTAATTCTAAATGTATACCTGTATACAAGTGGGGTTTAAAGAAATTTTCCGGAAGGGAACCATTAATCCCATTTTTGGAGTTAGTTGAGTCCCTAAAAGTTTCGAGGGGTTGTAAAGATTCAGACCTATTCGAATCTGCTGGGGATTTATTCGAGAATGATGCATGGACTTGGTGGCATAACAACTACATCAAAAATCGTTTCCTGAATTGGAACGAACTCGTTAAAGCTTTGAAGTCCACATTTTTGCATAGTAATTATGACTCAGTTTTACTTCATGAGATCAAATCTCGTAAACAGAATCCTCGAGAGTCTGTTACCTTGTATATCAATTCTATGGAGGCACAATTTTATAGGTTAAATAATTGTCCTTCAGAGCTTGAAATGGTCAATATTATAAGAAATAATTTACTTCCTGACTATGTAAAAGCCCTCGTTTTACAGGATATTTTGTCAATATCTCAGTTGATAGCTCTTTGTAAGAGAGTGGAGGATGCTCTCTGTCTGAGCATTTCCAATCAGTTGGGAGAACTGCGGGTGTCTGATACTCGTTCTAGTGCCAGATGTTGGAACTGTGGAGAAGGAAACCACCACTATAACGAGTGTCGTAAGCTACGCACACGTTTCTGTTTTGGTTGCGGTCAGAAGAACGTGATCAAGTCCAATTGTCCTCTGTGCTCAAAAAACGAGAAGAGGGTCCACAATCCCGCAGGTATTGGAGGTCCTTCAGGTCAAAATCCTGCTCAAAAACGAAAAGGGAAATCAAGCCAGATGAAAAATTGACCACTTCGTCGCCCACAACCGCGAAGAACTTCGATTTATCTGATGGTCATCACAGTTTATCTTCTGGTAATGCTCGAAAAATAGTCAAAAAGAAAGAATGTCTCTTGAGGGAAACCAATCCCCTATTGGAACTTCGGCAAAAGGACAATCGTCCTTATCTAACAGTTCATGTTGGAGCTCAGCCTATATCCTCCTTAATAGATAGTGGGAGCAATGTTACAATTTTGGGTTCCTCTTCTATTCATCTTCTGCGAGGGTTGAATCTCTGCCTACACTATGACGTATCGGTTAATCTCACTACGGCTGATGGAAGGCCTCAAGATACTCTAGGCTATGTCAACCTTCCCATAAGTTTGAACGATATGATCAAGGTTCTCAAGGTTCTTGTTGTACCATCGATAAATCACGATCTTATTTTGGGTATGGATTTCATTCATGAATTTAACTTAACTCTTGATTTTAAGGATTTTACTTATAGTTCCTCTTACGTATCTTTAGATAACTCCGTAGCTGTAGTTCGCGCCTTACTTGGATCTGAGTCATTGACAGATTCGCAAAAGTGCGAACTGGATTTTGTTGTCGACCTATTCAATCAAATTGCGCCGTCTGATAAGTTGGGTAAGACGCATTTATATGAGCATCATATTGATACAGGAGATGCCAAGCCGATTAGGCAAAGACAATATCCGCTTTCTCCAGCAATGCAGAGAGTTTTGAACAAGGAGATTGATAGGATGTTGGGGCTCAACATTATCAAACCTGTCTCCGGGTGCAGCCCATGGTTGTCTCCACTTTGGTTGGTCCCCAAGAAAGATGGTACCTATAGGGTTGTCTTCGATGCCAGGAAGTTGAATTCCATTACTCTTCCTGATAGTTATCCAATGCCTCCCATTGATTCTATTTTGAGCAAAGTACGGGATGCAAGTTATCTTAGTTCAATAGATTTGAAACAGGCATTCTTCCAGATTCCTTTGGACGAGGAATCTAAGATAAAAACAACCTTCGCTATTCCAGGCAGAGGACTGTTCTGTTTCAATGTATTACCGTTTGGTTTGAATTGTGCTTGTCAGGCAATGGTAAGACTTATGGATATGGTCATTGGTCCATCGTTAGAGCCTTATGTATTCTATTATATCGATGATATAATCGTTTGCACCCCTACCTTTGAAATGCATCTTGCTGTCCTCAGAAAGCTGTTTCATTGTCTGAAGGAGGCAAATCTGACAGTTAACTTCGAAAAATGTAAGTTTTGTAGACCTTCATTGAACTTTTTGGGATTTGTAGTAGATGCAAATGGTTTAAGAACGGATCCATCCAAAGTTCAAGATATTTTGGATTACCCGATTCCCAAAAATACCACACAGATCCGTCGGTTGATCGGTTTAATTGGTTATTACCGTAGGTTTTTGAGAGATTTTGCTTCAGTATGTAGTCCAATTACTGATTTGTTGAAGGGAAGAAAGAAAGGACAACCCATTGCATGGACGGATGATGCAAATGAAGCATTCCTCAGGATAAAATCGTTGTTGACAACAGCTCCCATTTTGGCAAGTCCGGATTTTTCTAGACCATTTTGTCTTGCATGCGATGCTAGTGATAATGGTATTGGAGCGGTTTTGTTTCAGGAGGAGGATGGTTTGGAACATCCGGTTGCCTATTACAGTAGGATTTTGAATAAAAGCCAACGCAAATATTCTACTACAGAAAAAGAACTTCTGGCTATAGTGATGTCTATTGAAAAATTCAGACCATATATCGAAGGTACTGAGTTTACCGTCATAACGGATCACTCTTCTCTAGTATGGCTCAACTCGATGAAGAATCCCAATCAACGGATATCTAGATGGATTATGAGATTATCTTCATATCGTTTCAAAATTGTTCATCGAAGCGGATCTCTCAACACTGTGGCTGATTCACTCTCTCGTTTGTCAACTGACACTTTACAAGTTTCAGTTTTGAATCTCTCTCAGTTAAGAGTCGATAAATGGTATAGCAATTTGCGAACTAAAGTAAGCGACCGTCCAGATCTATATCCAGAATTTAGAGTAAACAAAGGTGTTTTATATAAACATATTTTGCCCAGGTACCGAATAATAAATGACTCTCCGGAATGGAAAATTGTTGTGCCCACTCCTCACAGGCTGGAAGTTATGAAGGAGTTCCATGATGAGCCAGTTGCTGGACATTTTGGTGTTTACAAGACCTTGCACCGTATCTCCTCTTTATATTACTGGCCTAGGATGAAGAACTCAATTATTAAGTATGTAAGATGCTGTAAGGTATGTGCTTCTTGTAAACCAGGAAACCTACCCCAGGCTGGTTTAATGGGCAAGTATCGAAATATTAACTTCCCATTTCAATTCTTGAGTGCTGATTTGCTGGGACCTTATACACGGTCCAAAACAGGTAACCAGTATCTTTTAGTGGTGACTGACTGGTTCACCAAATTTGTTTTCGTGCAGCCACTTTCTAAGGCTACTAGTAGGGCCATTGTGAAATTTATCGAGAATCAGATTTTCTTGATTTTCGGAGTTCCTCAAATTTTTGCCGTGGATAATGGATCACAATTTGTTTCTGCTGAATTCAAGAATCTGATGAAAAAATATGGTGTCCAAAAAATCTTTTATAACGCTCGATTCCATCCCCAAATAAATCCAACGGAGCGTGTAAACAAGACAATCGTCACTGCCATCAGATCATACATCGATGGTGATCACAAACTTTGGGACCAGCACATTCACCAAATAGTTCAGGCTATAAGACTAGCTAGGGGTGAGGGCTTGAAATATAGTCCTTCCTTTTTAGTTTTTCTTAGGAATGTCGCTACTGATGGATCATTCTATGGTCTTATTTCGGAAAATGCTAATAACGCCGTCACTATAGGGAATAGAGTTTTGGATTCCAATTTGGTTCAACAGCTGCCAGAGCTTTATGAAGAAGTTCGAAAACGTTTGAAGCATTCTTATGAGATCAACGCTCGTAGATACAATCTTAGAAGACGTGATGTTCGTTTGAACATCGGTGATAGGGTTTGGAAAAAAAACTTTGTTCTGTCCGATGCTTCGAAAAATTTCACCTCAAAGCTTGCTCCAAAATTCGTCCCTTGCATAGTAAATAAGATAATATCTTCACTTGTCTACAATTTAGTCGACTTATCTGGTAGGAATTTGGGAAATTTTCATATCAAAGATATAAAACCTGATTTAACCGAAGATGACCCCGATGATGATTTAAATGTCGAATCTCAGTGACTCAAAATACTGTTCTTTCATGTGTCCTTGTTAATAGTCTTATATTCCCACTATTTATTGCACCGTCCTCATTCCTCATATATATATTTTACGAATTCATTGACTTTTTTTTGACATAATTTTTATTTGAAGTATTTAGGGGTAATTATCTTCCTTTTCCTTTCCTTTTCTCTTTTTAGCTGAGAGCATTTACCTTCCCGTAGTGGAGAGACAGTCTCTATGTCTCTTGTCTTGCCATTACGGTTATCTTTATCTTCTGCTCTGGCAAAATTTTTCCCTTAACCCCTAATGTAGACTTCTACCTTTTTTCGGATCAACATACAGTTATACGGTATCTGTATGATGTGCTGACATGTCTCTTTCGTGTGGCTGTTTAGTTGGTCTAGAATTCATAAATCTTTTGTGTCTTTCAGATGCAGTTTTATGTCTATTTGAAGTCATTCACCTTTATTTACCTTGTGATTCATAAATCACTGGCGCCCAACTTTTCCTGTGTAACTTCAACTTTTTGCAAAGAAAAAAAATCTCTTTGTGACAAGATTTTTTTTTTTGGGGGGAATGGAGGGTAGTGTAGCGATCTACACGTCGAATTTATTCGCTGGTATATCACCTTTATCGAGAAGACCGGTGAATGAAGAAATTGGGATATCTGTCCGTCAATGTGTCGTCACGTGCGCGTTGATATGAAGGAATTATTTCTTTTCCGGTTCACGATTGCAGAGTAAAGTTGAAATCGGAATGTCATAAAATTTATTTTCTCGTTAATTAATTTTTCTGGAAGATTAGAAGTAAAAACCCTCAAAGAAGGGGTAAGTATCATTCGTTTTTATTTTGAACTGCATTTAAAGCATGTATTTTTATCATATATTTTTCTTTTTGGAATGCCTCTATCAAATTTTTTATATTGGTTGTATGAAACTTTCTGCTCGATGCACGTGTACGTTTTTTATTTATAATGTAACATTATTTTAACTTTATTATTTATTCCTTTGTTTTTAAAACACACTTCTGTCCTGGAAAATTTTGCATACGATTGCCTTGAAAGTTTCTGCATTTTTTTTGTCGGAAATGGCGAAGAGAATACACAAGTGTTTTTTCCCATTTTTGAGGAAAAGTTCCAGAGACAGAAGTGTTCAAAATTTTAACGTGACGTATTTCTCATTTTTGTTCTCTTTTTGACAGTTTTTTTTTTGGACTATCTTTTCCTGGAATTATTTTTGGATTATCTTTTTCTGGATTTGTTTTATGGAATATTTTTCCTGGATTTCTCTTGGATTATTTTCCTGTTATTTGTTCCTGGAGTTTGGAAGTTTTCTTGGTGAGGAATAGTTACACGTACACTGGTTGCCCGAAGACGTTGAAGCTATTAAGTTCAAAGAACTACATAACAGCCTGCTTGAGACGACCTACAAAACCACCACCTGTTTTGATTGGCAAAACATTAGCCTGTATTCTAAACCAACCAGGGAAGTAATATTGAGAAATTTTGTATATACTCATATCACATTAAGGAACTTCAAATTTTTGTATATATTAATAATAACATTCCCATTTTTATATATATATATATATATATTTTTCTACTTTTATCGGTAATAATATTATTGAAACTTACTCTAGTGTAAGATAGTAAATTGTATATTTCTTTTAAATGTATATATGTAATTTGTAAGAAAAATTACTTGTGGTAAATTAAACGAGTGACTTGTTTGTCAGGGAGTTTTGTCCTTTCATTTTGTGGAATTGTGAGATCAGGCTCACGACCCAGTTAAACCGACTGGGCTCGGGCATTTTAAAATATAGTTGTAGCTGAATTGTTACAAAGTAAGTAATATCTGTTTACCAATCTTCTTTGACGTGCCGACGTTCTGATAGTTGTTAAGCCATACTTTCTTCCTTACGTACAGTTTTGTCTTATTGTTGTTGTTGGTTCGAGTAGAGAAAATATTGTCCGAAATCTATCGATAGTCGACGAATAAGCAGCTCTGATGGACGATTATGTGAAAAAGTTTGGCGAATACAACACTGATTTTGAAAATTTATTTCAACAATTTGTAAACGTTGTTGCGGCGTGAGTCTTTCCGTGATAATTTGTCAATGCTTACTGAACAGAAATGTCAAAACAACAAGGTTTCCACCTTCTGTCAAATCACAGTTATCTCTATCAAAAGTTCTTTCACTCTAAAAAAAACACCCGATAAATACCGAGTACAGAAGCCTATGCATATATTTAATTATTAATATAATTAATTAATAATTAGCAGCAAGCATCATGGTGAGCGACCATAAAAGAGTTACCCCAAAAATGCTCTTGTTTTGAGTTGAAAGGCTGTTTTCGGCAGGGCCTGCTAAAAAGGTATGGTTACGAGTGGAAAATCGAAATATCTATCCGAGTGATAAAAGCATTTCAATTTCTGTTTGGTTTGCAATTTTTTTGCTTAAAACGAAAGAATATGTGACATTTCTCAATTTTGTCCGCTTATTCGGAGACCATAGACAATAATTAGGCACGCTCTTTGGTCGTAAATTTCGTACCGGTTCATTTGACCTACCGTCTCATTGAACTACCCGAATTTGTTTTGTATCAATCAATCGACTGCACTAACTAGTTCGAATAAAGTTTGCCCAATACCAGCGGATCGACTGGGTTTTATTAACAGTGCATTTTTTCCGAATATCCCGTTATTCCTTCAATAAACACCCCGTCTCGATCCCTTTCGAAATTAAACTGAAACCTTTTATAGATATTAAGGCGAGTGCAGGATGACACACGGCCTGGTCCCGTTGCCGATCCTGGACGCATCGATACTCCTGCTAGTGCGGCAGGCAAATGAGGCGGTGGCCGATGGTGCGTGCCGGGGGCGGTTTGGCGGCACTCACCCTGATTAGAGCGGGGGGCCTCCCCACTTAATCACCGTCAGGATCCACACCCGGGGTGGCAACCTCGTATTCCGCTAGATTCAACTAGTGTCATTGATGCCTGTCCTTATTCTATTTTCTGACAATGAATTTCGCTCATCTTTTCGCTTTAGTTCCTTTTTTAGTGAATTTGGAATAATTTTTGGGGCTATTAATTTGGGTACCATAAAATGCGATAAATTGATAAAAATATTGGAATATTTCATAAGCCCTGGAGTCGTTGAGTTGATTTCAGAGAGTCTTGGAATTAATAATCGATGTCAAAAAACGTGACAGTTGAGATCTGACCAATTTTAGTTGAAGAGTGGGCCATCTAGAGTTTGCATTTTGAAGTTGTGGTTATTTGAAGTCTGACAGCACTTCTGTAATTCATGTTTTAACAGAAAGTTAGTTCAATAATTGACATTGAAGAAATGAGTCGATTTACGTTGGAACAAAACTGGAATATATCAAAATTTTATTTCCAAAATGTTGAATCGTCTATCCAAGCTACTATAAATTTACTCGGAATAGTCAATAAAAATTTAATACCCTCGCTGCAATTCCTGAGTTCGTGAACATCAACTGGTCATCGTGCTCAAGAACTGACCATTTCTCGCACTTCTCTGAGGATAATTTTGCATGAAGACCTCGATATGAAGGCATACAAAGTTCAACCAATGGAGCCTTTTGACCATTCGATGCATTTCCACTTCGCTCAATGGGCCAAAGATCGCACGGCCGAAGATGAACATTGTCCCAGAAAAATCATCTTTAGCGATTAAGCTTATTTTCACCTCGGAGGACTATTTTTTGGGGGCATCCGTTAAGGTTAAGTTTTACGCTAACCATCTAGAAACGAGCGATGCTTAGAAACACGAAAACGAAGTTGCTACTCATGGGGTTGAGCCCCAAACAATCGACAATGTACTGAAAAATTGGGTTGATCGGATGGGGGTACTGTGGCCAGTCGTGGCGGTCATTTGAATGATATTGTTTTTCATTCGTTAACTCCATGGTTCAACCTTTCCAATTAACTCACACCTTTGAAAAAATTTTCATTAGTTCTTTATTTATAGCCGATCAAAAATGGAAATTTTAAATGGTCCACCCCTTATTTCCCTGGAAATGATGAACCTGAATCCTCTGTTACTTAATTAAACGATATGTGCGAACACTGCTCAACAATTTCTACATATTTAGGAATTCACTAAATATAAATATCAGACTATCAATCTATGGGTATTGAATTGTTGCAATAAGCAAATATTGAATGGACGAAATAACTTTAACCTTTATTTACAACAATAAATGTTTAGGTGAGCTTAATATAAACTGCTATAAAATTAATGTGTGTAATTTGCTTAAATACAATGAAATATAGAGGGGAATAAAAAAGCGAATTTTGTATTTGCACTGATGTTTTAAGATAGGTGTCTACATACGGTTAACCTGCCTGAAATGACAACAATAAGCAAGACTGTTTTAGAGAGACAACATAATAAAGAAATGAACAAAATGAAGATTCTAGCATGGTGGAGTCTATAGGCTTGAAAAAAGAATCCTTCTGTTAGAAATACCTTGAAATTCTTATCGGGTGAAATTGCTGTAACATTGCAGAGTATGTTCAATACAATTTTGGTCTGAGGAACAGCGGGCCGATCCATTCGGTTAATGCCATGCGTTTCTATGTGGTCGTTGATAATTCTTGTCCGGTGAATGAGTATTATCGTCGATTATCATAAAATTGTCGCCAATGGTTGCTGTAAAGCGAACAATAATTAACGTAAATAGAGGTCATTCTTGATAGAAGGTATATGAAATAATATAAATATTTTAAAAAATTTTTAAACAATTTTAAAAATTAGCCTTCTACATACTTAATTCAAAAGATTATATTCAATGATTATAACTTCTGAATTATTAATTATTTTAATTAATTATTATTTTAATAATTTTTATTTATTGGATTTTGTTATACCATTTGGATGTCTTATAATGAATGTTTATTTTATGTCATGATATAAGTGGTACTTATACGACATTATTTTAATTTATTTTCAGAAGTTATAATCATTGAATATAATCTTTTGGAATTAAATATGTAGAAGGCTAATTTTTAAAATTGTTTAAAAATTTTTTAAAATATTTATATTACGAACAATAATTGGTTGTAAAGGGTAATTCATTTAGAGGTACTTTTTGTGGTGGGGATTTAATTGCAGATTGCTCATGCCTCGTGTTAACTGAAATGCCATTTCTGTTCAATAGTATTTGACAATTCATAATGGAAAGACCTAGCCCGGTGCAGCGTCTACAAATTGTTCAACTTTATTACGAAAATGGGCGTTCTACGAGTTTATCGGGCGCTTAGAGCAACTTAAGATTCACATAATGAGCCTACCGAACGCACAATTAGCTCTACCATCCGTAAGTTTGAGACCAAATTTTCATTCCTGGATAATACTCGACCAAATAGACCACATCCAGCACGTAGTGAAGAAAATATAGGGGCGCTAGCGGAGAGTCTGCGTGAAGACCATTAAGTGTCGATTCATCGCCGTTCTCAAACGGCTTGGCCTGTCATATTCAACAACTTAGCGTATTTTACGTGAGCATCTTTCTTTAAAAGCATACAAAATTCAACTAGTGCAAAAACTGAAGCCAACCGACCTTTCAAATTGTTTCCATTTTAGTCGTTGGGCTCTTGACAAACTTGCAGAAGATCCACTGTTTTCGACAACATTTTCTTCACCTATGAGGCCTATTTTTAGCTCAATGGGTTCGTGAATAAACAATATGCGTGTATTTGGGGTTCAAGAGCTGAAATTGAATCCAGAAAAAATAACTGTTGGATGTGGTTTATGGGCCGGTGGAATAATAAGTCCATATTTCTTTTACACATTCCTCGTGAAAAGTCCATTTTCGTTATGTTGAACAATTTGTAGACGCTGTGCCGGGCTAAGTCTTTCCATTATGAATTGTCAAACACTACTGAACAGAAATGGCACTTCAGTTAACACGAGGTATACGGAATCTGCAATTAAATCCCCATCACAAAATGTACCTCTAAATGAATCACCCTTTACAATAAAATCACCATACCTTATGCTCCCTACTCAATCGCGGGTACCTGGCGGATCTTATTGCTCTCAAATTGAAACTATACAACTCATTCCGGATTGTTTGACCAGAAACTATCCTACTGGTAGCTTGCTTTAATTCTGGGTGCTGTGAAGAAGGGATTTTGTCATGCTGTTAACCGTATTAGCCGATCTTGTGGGACAGTTGTAGTACTTGCTCTTCAACCCCCTTGAGTATATGCAGCACTTTAATTAATAATATACAATAGCGATTTCACGCTCTACTAACTATGGTTTGCGATACCCGGAGACGTTTGGCAAGTTCTTGTTAAGTTAAACCTTGGTTTAAATAACACAACGCCCAGTTTCATAAACGAAATTAAAGCCTCCCTTTTCCCAAAAAGTCTATTTTAATGATGAAACTTATTTAATAAGCAAATTTTAAGGTTAAAGCGAACTTAAAAGCTTCCATTATCTTAAAGTGAGAAAATCGGCCCTTTACGGCTGGAAAAGGATCCTTTAACGAGAAGCTCGACATTGCGCAGGTGCTCGATAAACACGAAAACAGTGGACATAACCCTCCTCTGTCACATTACCCATTTTGTTTAATTTTAGCGTACTACGGAATATGATGCACCAAATGTTGAATGCTGATTTTAGTTCTACTTCTTCATCAAATGATGAAGAAATTATTGTGAGAAGACCAAAAATTTACAGAAGGAGAGACATTTTTCCACGTCAGATGATCTAGATTTCTTCTATCGTTTTCGCCTGACAAAACCAACTGTTTAATCTTTGCTTCAAAAAATTGCAGATCAATTGTGCTTCATATTAAACAGGTAAACAAATTTCGATTTATTATTTTGTTGATATAATTTTCTATATACCAAATCATCAAATTGACAATTTTCAGAGGCAGCTGTATTGAACCGATGAACCAACTACTTTTTTGAGATTCTATGGAACTGGAAATATATCATCAAACCATCTTTAATAACAGTGTCTTGAAGAGACAATTTGAGTGTGGTAAATTTGGACGGTATTTGTTACTTGGTGATAGTGGTTATAGTTTGCAGACTTATCTTATGACAAAGTTACCGGAAGCTATAACTGCAGGTGAAAATTTATATAAGCAGTCAATTATACGAACTAGAAATGTGGTGGAGAGAAGGTATGGAGTTTGAAAACGTCATTTTCCTATACTTTCTAAAGGAATGAGTGTAAAGTTAACGACCATAAGGGCAAGTATTGTTGCTACCGCTGTATTGCACAATAAAGCTGATACGCTAGATATTTACAAATGAATGATTGCATGATGTGCAGGAGGAAGAGGACTTTCAAACAAATGCAACTATTGTTAATGCAGCTCGTCAAGTGAGAGAGTCTATTATTAATGAACATTTTGCTAATTTACAATTTATATTTGTGTGATAATTGAAAATAAATTTGCTTGTCACTTGTGAAACTATTCATCATATTCAATTTGTGTCTTCAACATGACAAGATTTCATATAATTTTTATAAGATTTTACAAGGTATGTGTTTAGATAGGTTTCTATGTTTGTATTTCAGATTTATTGTTTTACTTCAAGTAACATCTGAAAAAGTTTGAATTGAGAATAAACAAATAAAAATATTGTGTTATTGAAATATCTGTTTTCAATTTAAATTTAAGGGGATTTCATAGTCTGCAGCAATGCTGATAAAATTTTAATATCGATTTTACCAGAAAGTGCATTCAAAATAAAAAGATTCAATTATTATTATTTAATTTTCTCAAATTTATGATCCGTTCAAAAAATACATCCTTTATTGGTATAGGTATGTGGATGATATAATTGCATGTTTCGTAGGTACTAACAGACAAATATCAACATTTGAGAATTTTATAAATAATCTCCACCCAAAAATAGTTTTCACTTCAGAAATAGAACATAATGAATCCATCAACTTTCTTGACCTCACGATAACTAGAGAAAACAATAAACATAACTTCGCAATTTATCATAAACCATCACAAACAGATACCATTATACACCGTAATTCTTTTCATCCATTCCAACACAAACTAGCAGCTCTCCATAGTATGATATACCGTTTATTGAACATTCCACTAAACCAAGTCAATTTCCAAAAAGAAAAATGTATAATTAAACAAATAGCTTACAACAATGGATATAATACATCTCTAATAGATAATTTAATTAACCAACGTATACACAAAAACACAATAAAAGAAATTTATCCAGTAACATCTGATCTATCTGAACACAAATACGTTAGCCTCACATATCTCGGAAACATTAGTATTCAACTAAAAAACCTACTCAAAAAAGAAAATATTAAAGTCTCTTTCAAGACAAACAATCCTATTAGCAAATACATCAAAAACAATAAAAACAGTATGGATAAACTTCAATTATCAGGTGTATACAAACTCACTTGCCCAGATTGCCCAAAGATTTATATTGGTAGAACAGGTAGAAATTTCGGTACACGCCTAACCGAACATAAAAGAAGTTTCGATAAAAATAAAAAAGATTCACATTATGCTAAACACCTTCTTGAAAATAACCATTCTTTCACAAAAGAAATAGAAATTCTACATGTTGAAAATAGAGGTCTAAAATTGAACTTATGGGAAATTTACGAAATAAATAAACATAAAAACAGCAATAACCTAGTAAATGAACAAATAGATTTTTATTACACCCCTCTATTCAATATTTACAAGGGATCGAGTGAACACGATTCTGAAGGGAATATTCTTTGAGAAAACCAACCCGACGAACAATTAAAAACACATGTACACCTTCTGTAAAAAATCTTATAAATTCATTGTACAACAACTGTTTCTTCGTATTCTGATGAAGTCTTTCTAGCAAAGACGAAACGTACGTCAATACCAAAAATAAAGTAGAAAATGTAAACAAGTGTTTTATTTTATAATGACAATTTAATTTTCTCTTCATCTCCCTAATTTGCAAATCTAATATTTTGAGCTTCGAATACTCCTGTTCTTTTCTTCTATTCTCTTCCTTGATAGCCACTATCTGAGCTTCTACTAGAGCTGTTTTTTTTATAATATATCTTTTTCGCTTCGGCAAGTGGGTTCGTAACAGTTGGACTCAACTGAATGTAAATTGGCTCCCTCAATTTCAATGGAGCCCCACCACTATTCCCTTTAATATGACTACGTTGAGCAGCTACCACCTTCTAGTTTTAGTTTTTATATTGTCATATCTGGATTTGAGCTGGTCCCCATTTATCCAATGGAGAACTGTTGCATTGAAAGCAGTTGCTATTCTCTGCCAGACTTTATCTTATAATATTTATATTAAAAATAACACTCGGTTTATATTTCACAGTTTATTCAGAAATCTGACACGTGTTTCGGTATTTCAACCATCTTCAGAGGAGTACAAAAAGTAACTAAACTTAAAATCACAGAGGTTCATTTTTATTACAATTACAACATCTGTTGCTTTTTATGGCACATTTTTACAACAGAATCCAATACAGGCGTACTAGGAAAGAGTATTTGGGAATTGGTCAAATTTTCTTTATTTTCTAAAGATTTTTTGATTGAAAGAATCTCCAAATAGTCCATCACTTTACCCTTATTAACATTGTATAATAAACTAACATCCTTTTCGTTGAAAAAGTGATTATTCTCTATACAATGTTCTGCAAAACCGGTTGATTTATGGTTTTTTAGAATTGATACCCTATGTTCTTTCACTCGAAGTTGTAAACACCGACCTGTTTGTCCAATATATATAGCATCACAATCATCACATTTTAGTTGGTAAATTCCCGTATTAGTCATATTAGGGTTCCTTTCTTTATTATTCCCTAAGAGTTTGGCTAGATTATTTTTATTGACTGTTATCGAACTAATTCCCATTTTCCGGAAACCATTACAAATTTTGTAACTAATACCTTTTATATACGGTATAGAGTACCACATTAAATCTCGGTTATAATCCTTTGAATTTATATAAAAATTTTTTAAAATATATTTAAATGCTTTCTTTTTAATCATTTTGTCAATAAGGTCCGTTCTATAGCCATTATTCAAAGCTATGGTTTTAATTATATTAACTTCTTTTTTGTAATTAGTTTCATTCAACGGGATATTCAAGAGTCTATGTATGAAGCTATGGAATGATGACATTTTAATCTGCCATGACTGATTGGATTTGGAATGTATGGTGGTGTCTGTCGTAGTCGGTTTTCTGAAAATATCGAATTCAAATTTGTTATCTAAATGAGAGATTTTGAGATCTAAAAAGCTAATTATGTAAAGATTTGGCAAAAAATCTACCATCTGTAGTAAATTGCACTTCTCCGTATAGTGTCAAAAATTCCCTTGAACTCATTAAAAAATTAGAACAGACTACCGTACCGAACAAATGTAAATTCATCTCTTTTGACGTAAAAAGCCTATTTACTTCGATACCAACAAACGAGCTCAAGCCACTCTTGAAATCTATGATAAATAACAGCCATCTAACACCAACAAACAAAGATAATCTATACAAAATTCTAGAAATGTGTTTAGACCAAAATTATTTTAAATTCAATAACAAATTTTTTAATCAATTTAATGGCCTACCAATGGGTAGCCCTATAAGTCCACTTTTGGCTGAAATATTCATGGCATATTTAGAAAATTTATTATTCACGAATAAAACAAATAAACTAATTAAGTATATCCATTTTTGGGCTAGATATGTAGATGATGTCTTTTGCATTTGGACCGGAACCGACAGACAGCTGAAACAATTCTTGAATTTTCTCAATGACTTGAATGAAAATATCGAATTTACCATAGAAATTGAACAAAACTCGTCGATTAGCTTTTTAGATCTCAAAATCTCTCATTTAGATAACAAATTTGAATTCGATATTTTCAGAAAACCGACTACGACAGACACCACCATACATTCCAAATCCAATCAGTCATGGCAGATTAAAATGTCATCATTCCATAGCTTCATACATAGACTCTTGAATATCCCGTTGAATGAAACTAATTACAAAAAAGAAGTTAATATAATTAAAACCATAGCTTTGAATAATGGCTATAGAACGGACCTTATTGACAAAATGATTAAAAAGAAAGCATTTAAATATATTTTAAAAAATTTTTATATAAATTCAAAGGATTATAACCGAGATTTAATGTGGTACTCTATACCGTATATAAAAGGTATTAGTTACAAAATTTGTAATGGTTTCCGGAAAATGGGAATTAGTTCGATAACAGTCAATAAAAATAATCTAGCCAAACTCTTAGGGAATAATAAAGAAAGGAACCCTAATATGACTAATACGGGAATTTACCAACTAAAATGTGATGATTGTGATGCTATATATATTGGACAAACAGGTCGGTGTTTACAACTTCGAGTGAAAGAACATAGGGTATCAATTCTAAAAAACCATAAATCAACCGGTTTTGCAGAACATTGTATAGAGAATAATCACTTTTTCAACGAAAAGGATGTTAGTTTATTATACAATGTTAATAAGGGTAAAGTGATGGACTATTTGGAGATTCTTTCAATCAAAAAATCTTTAGAAAATAAAGAAAATTTGACCAATTCCCAAATACTCTTTCCTAGTACGCCTGTATTGGATTCTGTTGTAAAAATGTGCCATAAAAAGCAACAGATGTTGTAATTGTAATAAAAATGAACCTCTGTGATTTTAAGTTTAGTTACTTTTTGTACTCCTCTGAAGATGGTTGAAATACCGAAACACGTGTCAGATTTCTGAATAAACTGTGAAATATAAACCGAGTGTTATTTTTAATATAAATATTATAATGTTTCACCTAGAACCAACTGCAAACTCAATTCTTCTTATTTATCTTATAACGTTGAAATTCTCTTTTTCAATCAACTCCTCAGGTTTTAAAGTAATACTTTTTTTCTCTTTTCTTCCATATGCATTCATACAACTCACGTTTACTAAAATATAGCAATTCGCACGAAATAATGATATAAATTCCAATATACTGTCTTCTGCACTCAACCATGTTTATGCAGAGACTGATTTGTGCTTCTTTTCTTTTTCTTTTTACAAGTTCCGACGCATAACTTACAATTTTTACAGAATATCACCAACTATATTTGTAAAATAACTAGTTCTCAGGATAGCCAACAGTCGGAAACATATGGCCGGCACATTAAAGGAAGCTTTAAGTAAAGGACGGTCGATGTGCGTTTATGAAACTGATGGTCCCATTTAAAAGATCCTTTTTCATAAAGGGACTTTATCGTAAATGAGCCTTTTGATGTTGTTTATGAAACTGGACGTTAGTCTCATTGAAAATATATGGGGACTAATGAAGATTGAAGTTGAACGAGCAGCACTTGGAAATAAAGATGATTTAATTCAGTCAGTTTTACAGTCCTGTACTACCATTAACATTATGGAGTTGATCTAGTTTCGGGTGTACCTCGACATTTAGTCAAGTGTTTACAGTTAAATGGGTGTTGTATAAGTAAAAAAGATGATATTTTGTTATAATTTTCTAATTCAAGAATCAAAAATATATATTAAATAATTACATTTGAGCTTTGTTTTTTCCGGATACTTTATAGAAGGACTATACCAAGGCGCAGTTGAAAAATCGTTGACAACAACAAAATGGCTAATGGCCTCTTGGAAACTAACAAAATAAAAGCAAACAATGCCATTTTCGAATGAACCCATAAACACCCATTTACGCCCTTAAACCGTCGCTTCCTCCTAACAATCTAAAATTTACACCCGTAATTGCAGTGACTAAAACATATACACGCTGCATCATAATACTCCTATCATAAATTTAGATTTAATGCCATGGTGCACGAGGAATAGTTTTGCGGCCGGCAGCTGGGGCAGGCAGGCGAAGCCCCACGTCCGAGCTGCATCGCGATCGCAGATGAGCCGCCGAGGTCACGTGGCACTTGGTGGGCTTGAGACACGCGACCGCCATGTGTCGTCCGATGGAGCCATGTAAAATGGTCCGTGCCCAGGGAACGAAATATCAGATTAGTTTTTGGGGATGTTTGTGTTTGCAGGTCCACTTACAAGCTTTCGAGGGTGTTCGAATTCGTTCGATATGCCTTGGGTTGGCGATTATTCCGTATTTGGTTGAGAGTTTTCCTGTAGTAATCTGGTAGGTTGTCAGAGGAACAAAGGCTACTAGATGGTACGACAAGCAACATCACAATTAACATAAAATAAAGAAATTAAAGATCAGAAAATTCTGAAATACCCTTAGATTGATACTGTTTCAGCCGTTACTATTTGGTAGTTGATCATGATTAAAACAAGTTGTAGAAATTACTATGTTTTACTACCAATAAATTGATATTTTACACATTCAATTGTGTCTCGAGTTTCGCGAATTAACTATCCCATCTTCAGACAACTGAAGACTGAACAAGCAGAACGGGGTAATTATGAATATACAGAGGTAGAAGAGAATTCCAGAATTATTCGAAGAGTTTCTTTTGCAATCGCATTGCTGTGTCCACAATATATAAAGATGTGTGAAGGTGATCATGAAATGCAAGCAGCAGAAAAGTTTGATGCAATTGCTAGTTTTCCACGTGTAAATGGTGCTATAGATTGCACATTAATTAAAATCACTTCTCCAGGTAGTGATGATACAGAGATCTTTCGATGTCGAAAACATTATTTTGCCCTTAACGTTTAAACCGTGACTTTAAATTCAGAATTATATATTTTAACTTCTACAATATATATTGAAACTATATACAAAAACTATCAAATTGATATCCTTATATATAATCAATATAAAATATTTTTCAATGTCTCGGAAAAAACCTTTTTACATCCCGACTTGAAATGTATCAATACAAATGTATTAAATGTATTAACAAAAACTATATAAGTATGTATATTAACATACAAATACAAGAAAATCCACTATTCCAAACTTATCTAAAATTATCAAAATAAAGGATCAAATAAAAATAATTGAACGAGAACTCGAACATTTGATAGCTATTTCGGCCTATCTGACCTCATCAGAAATGTATTGAATTCAGATTCAAACATATAACAAGATCAAAATTCAGCTTACCAAAATAAGATAAAACATGGAACGAATAAACTTGAAGTAAGCTTTAAAGTATCCAAAATAAACAGAAATGATCAACGTATTGTTACGTATAACCTATAACTATTTGTACTCGGAACACAGAAAAACAATAACAAAACTTATTCACCCCAAATAATGTCCCATGATAAGAAAAATAACCAGAATTTCAAAAATAATAAATAATTGAGAAATATATTGTGGATATAAAGACTCTATATGAAATTATTCCATAATTTAAAAACCAATTTGAATGTGAGTCAATACTTGATGGAAGTAAAATTTAAATGACTTTAAATTCAGAATTATATATTCTAACTTCTACAATATATATTGAAACTATATACAATACAATATGAAAATTTATATAAACAGTCGACCTAGAAATGTGGTCATACGAACTAGAAATGTGGTGGAGAGAAAGTATGGAGTTTGGAAACGTCATTTTCTTATACTTTCTAAAAGAATGAGTTTTAAGTTAACGACCATAAGGGCAATTATTGTTGCTACCGCTGTATTGCACAATATAGCTGTAGATATGAACGAAATATTTCCAAATGAATGATTGCATGATGTGCAGGAGGAAGAGGACTTTCAAACAAATTCAACTATTGTTAATGCAGCTCGTCAAGTGAGAGAGTCTATTATCAATGAACATTTTGCTAATTTACAATTTATATTTCTGTGATAATTGAAAACAAAATTTCTTGTCACTTGTAAAACTATTCTTCATATTCAATTTGTGTCTTCAACATGACAAGATTTCATACGATTTTTATAAGATTTTATAAGGTATGTATTTAGATAGGTTTCTATGTTTGTATTTCTGATTCATTGTTTTACTTTCAGAGGAACAAATGATGGTACGACAAGCAACATCACAATTAACATAAAATAAAGAAATTAAAGACCAGAAAATTCTTAAATACCCTTAGATTGTTACTGTTTCAGCCGTTACTATTTGGTAGTTGATCATGATGAAAACAAGTTGTAGAAATTACTATGTTTTACTACCAATAAATTGATATTTTACACATTTAATTGTGACTCGAGTTTCGCGAATTAACTATCCCATCTTCAGACAACTGAAGACTCAACAAGCAGGACAGGGTATTTATGAATATACAGAGGTAGAAGAGGTAATAAAAACAGATTAAAAAAGGTTTAAAATGAGAGAACGCTTAACAACTATTAGAACATCGGCACGTCAAAGAAAATTGGTGAACAGATGTTAATTATTTAAATATCTCATAGATCCATTCTTATACTCACCTGTGTAATGTACATCCATGATAATAAGGACATACTATTGAAAAACAACTATAATCAAAACTATGATACTAGAAACCAAAACAACTACATCATACCATACCATCGTATAAAAGTATCACAGTTAAATGTAAGTCATCTAGCTATAAAAATTTCCAACAAACTGCCGTCCAGAATGAAGGAATTAAATCGAATAAAGCTTAAGAATGAACTGAAATGTATCCTAATAAATAAAGCATACTACTCAATACATGAATACCTGAATGATACTTTTTAAAATATATATATATATATTTTTATGAAATACGTCGTCTGGCCAAATTTATTAATTTATGGTTTGTTTAACTAATGTTTTGTTTTATTTTTTATCCTTTTTTTATATAAATATACTTATGTGTCTTTATAGACAAAATTGTAACTGACTTCCCTTGAAATTTTTGATGGGTTAAAAATTTATTCATATTCTGTGATATGTAGGGTATTGAGAATGAATAAATTATTATTTTTATTAAATTTGCATTCCTGATCAGCTATAAAAAAAAATTTTTCCCAGAGAAGTGCGAGAAATGTTCAGTCCTAGTACGATGACGAGTTGATGTTGATGGATATTCAGCCAGTTTCTGGGCTACAGCAGCAATATTTTGGGGTGTGTTCACTGTACGAGAACGTGAACGGGATGTTTTATCAAATAAAAATCCCTTTTTCACGAACAAACTGATCCACAAATTGGCTAAAGGACATTCGATTCCCATTGAATTTTCCACTTGAATTTCTAATAGTTCTGTCGACCCACGAATGACAGAAGTGTTGCCAGACTCGAAATAACCTCTACTTTAAAATGCAAACTTCATATGGCCCACCTTTATATTTGGAAAAGAATATCTGCCGTTTAAATTCATTTTCGTTCATTCTGGCAGTTAAATTGATCGAAAAAAAGAAAACACGTTTGGTAACAAGAGGTTTTCAACAACCCTAGTTAAAATGAGAATCTTCATTTCCCAAATTCTCATAAATGAGTCGTGAGAACGATACGGAAGAAGAATATTGACTCTATGTTGGCCTTACAGAAGATGAGAGAAATCAGTTGATTAATCATTAAAGCATTAATCAACTCTTTCGTTATCAATTGAGATTTTCCAGTCAAAGCTTCGACTAGTTAAAAACTCCCCACTAGATAACTCATTCATTCTTCTACATCACCAAGGCGAGGGCATGAAGTCATTTGCCCCACACAGAACCTCTTCACATTCTCATTCAGACGACTCCATCAGATGCTGATTGTGATAATCTGCATGGCACACAAACTACAAAGTGAGTGAAAGAATAACTCTCAGTGAAAGAGTGTTGAGAGTTTGCTTTGTGAAAATCTGCCCTTGAAACCGTACCTCACGCATCCCCTTTCTAGTCTTTTCAATCAGCAACAGTAACAAACAGCCCTCTTGATAGACGGTCGGCCGGTCACGCGTCTCTAAATACTATACCATTGACATCTACTTATCAGATGGGCGTGCACGTTTTGGTCTGAACGTTTACATGGTTTGGTTAAATTGTACGTTTGCGTTAATGTTTCATTTCGAGTTATTAGTTCATCATCAAATTTGACCACATATCTGGAAACGGCATTAAATTTGCTACAGGCTAATAAGTTCTGTGTGCCAAAAAATTCTTATTGCGGACGCAATGGTTTTATCGATGAAAAATTATTAACTATGGATAGGTTTTCTTTTCAGCAAAAAATACCTCATTTAGTGTGCTTTCGAATAACATATTAACCTTTGGGCTAGCTGCTTGTCCTCTGCCATAATATCATGGCTCAGAATATAACAACGAAAAGTTGAAATATTCCAAACTTGAATTTGCCCTATCATGAAACTCTTTATGATTGAATATTAAAGTAAATCTCATGGAAATCATTAATTTATTTGTTGAATCAAAATAATTCAAACCATTTTGTAACTATCCTCACAGCTGGCCGTGTAGTCAGAAAGTGATTGCCCCCTTGTATAATATACTGTTTTGAAGAGTGGTCCTTTTTATAACTGGAGATAGAACGCATCATACTAATCTATTTCCTGAAGAATTGTTTACATGGAAGCTATCAGATAAGAAAGTTCCAGCCACTTGGAATTACCTCCAATTTTAATTCCGTCTAAGAATAACGACCGTCTTTAACATATAGCGATCCGATCCGATACACAAATAGCGTCGGAAGAAGAACTCTTGATTCGTAGGTTCAAGATGATTTTTTATACATGAATTTGTATGTGGGATTTATTATCTTTTTGATTTAGAGCTATGAAGCTAAGCACAACACATGAACCACTATTACAAAAGTTTTGCCCCGGGTGAAGATCGAACTCACGACCTTAAGATTATGAGACTTACGCGCTGCCTACTGCGCTACCGAGGCTACGTGTGACTTGTAACCATCCTTAGTTGGCGCTGTAGTCAGAAAGTTATCGCAGTCTTATATAATCTATTATATATAATTCCTGTATCACGATGTTTGTCCGGGATGAACTCCGAAACTACTGAACCGATTTTAATGTTTTTTAATGTGTACTTTTCTCCAGCTTAGTTTATTTCTCGAATTTGAGATTGAAATTTTACTTATTGTGAATTAATTGTTTTTTATCTAACAAAGAGACATAGTTCGGTAAGATTCTAACAGATGACGGTAAAAGGTAGTCAGTTGCTTGAATCGAGTGAGTATCCAACACATGGCGCTATGTTAAAAGTACTATCATTTTAATTAATAACCTACAATTCATTAATATAACCGACCATGTGTTGCTTAGTCCAAAGTATAAGAAAAAATTTCATTATAGTAAATGAAATTCGGTAAAATTGTTCTTACTTTTTTTTTAATTTTTGATCCTTTATTGTGCAACATGTGGGAAAATATAAAAATTACATGACTGAAGATATTTTGAACCGAGTGAGACAAACAGAACGATGTCCGACTAAAGATTTCACACCAGAGATGTACAATGAAGCGTTACTACTACTAGAAGGTTTATATATTTTGATTTCAAACTCTTCACTCAACCACTATGGCATGCTTTCGCCTGATCGTCCTGCAACTGATTTAATGAACACTGATATACAACGAGAAAAACAATATGACGACGTTGACTTACCAACACTCATTGCAAATAATGAGCCATTATTGACAGCTGAACAAAGAATCATTTACAATCGAATCATGTTGACTGTTGATGCAAAACAGAGTGGATTTTTTTTCTAAGACGCACCTGGTGGTACCGGTAAGACATTTTTAGTGTCATTAATCCTTGCAAAGATACGGCTACAACAAAATATTGCATTAGCAATTGCATCGTCAGGCATTGCTGCCACTTTGTTAGATGGTGGACGAATGGCGCATTCAGCTTTGAAGCTGCCATCAGACATTCACAGTAAACCAAACGCAATGTGTGATATTAAAAAAAAGCGGAATGGCTACAGTGTTACGAAAAAGTTCAATTATTTTCTGGGATGAGTGTACTATGAGTCATAAACATTCTCTTGAAGCTTTTCACAGAACTATACAAGATAAACGGCAATAATCGACTCTTCGTGCTGTTTTACTACTATCTGGTGATTTCCGGAAGACATTACCTGTCATTCCTCGCTTCACTTATGCTAATGAGATTAACGCATGTTTGAAACAATCGTTTTTATGGAAAAACGTTGAAACACTTCGATTGACTATAAATATGCGAGTACATTTACATAATGATCCGATGGAACAAGTATTTTCAAATCAATTACTGGATATTGGAAACAGTACGATCAGACTACATCAAAATACGTGTACAATTGCCAGATAACTTCTGCACTATTGTTCATTCAAAAATGAACTAATTGAGAGTGTATATCCGGATATTCTTAATAATCACTTAGACCATAATTGGCTCAGTAATCGTACAATTTTAGCGGCAAAAAATGTTGATGTCGATGAAATTAACTATCAAATACAAAATTTACTGCCAGGCGATCTAATGACTCAATGAGTCAATTGACACTATAGTTGATGAAAACCAGATCATCAATTTTCCAATTGAATTTTTAAATTCAATCACACAATCTTCGTCTCAAAATTATGCAACGGTACACGATTAGTCATCAGAAGAATTACCGGAAACGTGCTTGAAGCAACGATATTGACTGGAAGGTTTAAAGGCGAAGTCGTCCTGTTACCTCGAATACCTATGATACCATCAGAATCTACAATTCCTGTCAAAAGGCTACAATTTTCGATACTTTTGGCTTTTGCAATGACAAACGCAAGGGCAAACAATGGCTATTTTGTGGCTTAGACTTGGAGAACCCATGTTTCTCCCATGGACAGCTGTATGTTGCATGCTCCCGTGTTGGAAAACCATCGAATTTATTTATTTTGACGAAAGACAGATTAACCAAAAATATTATTCATCGCTTAGATCTTAATTTAATGAAAGTAATGATTATTAAACATTAAATTAGGTAAAATAATTATAATTTCTGTTTTATAAATTAGTATTATCTAAGTCATTCATTAAATCATTAAAAATTAAACACTTACTATCCGTTGAAATTTAATTTGCACTTTTCATCATTCTTTATCAATCACTTCCTTAATAATACCAATAGTACCAAATACTTAAACCAAGAACAAGAAAAGCACAGCAACGCCGGGTCTGCTAGTATAATATATTATACAATTGTAGAATTGCTTACATGGAAGTTTGCTAGATAAGAAAGTTCTAGACACTTGAAATTACCTTTTATTTCAATTCTGGCTCGAATATATAGCATACGTATCTTTATTTAGCGTCAGAATGATGGCGAAAGAAAACAAACGGCGGTTTATAAAAAAAAGTGATTATATTTTGAATTATGAGTAGAACTCCTGCTTCGTGGATTCAAAATGATCTTTTGATCCATGAATTTGTATGTGGGATTTATTATCTTTTTGGTCTAGAGTTATGAAGCTAATCTTCAACGCATGAACCCCTTTTGCAAAAGTTTTGCCCCGGGTGAGGATCGAACTCACGACCTTAAGATTATGAGACTTACGCGCTGCCTGCTGCGCCACCGAGGCTTCGTGTGACATGTAACCATCTACAGTTGGTGGCGTAGTCAGAAAGTTACCTCTGTCTCACATAATCTACTTTTTACAAAAGTAAACCTCTTTCTTGACTGGAGGTATAGCGCATAATGATTATCTATTTTCTGTAGAATTGTTAACATGGAAGTTTGCAAGATAAGAAAGTTCTAGCCACTTGAAATTACCTTTTATTTCAATTCTGGCTCGAATATATAGCATACGTATCTTTATTTAGCGTCAGAACGATGGCGAAAGAAAACAAACGGCTGTTTATAAAAAAAGTGATTATATTTTGAATTATGAGTAGAACTCTTGCTTCATGGGTTCAAAAGGATCTTTTGATCCATGAATTTGTATGTGGGATTTATTATCTTTTTGATCTAGAGTTATGAAGATAATCTTCAACGCATGAACCCCTTTTGCAAAAGTTTTGCCCCGGGTGAGGATCGAACTCACGACCTTAAGATTATGAGACTTACGCGCTGCCTGCTGCGCCACCGAGGCTACGTGTGACATGTAACCATCTACAGTTGGTGGTGTAGTCAGAAAGTTACCTCTGTCTCACATAATCTAGTTTTTACAAAAGTAAACCTCTTTATTGACTGGAGGTATAGCGCATAATGATTATCTATTTTCTGTAGAATTGTTAACATGGAAGTTTGCAAGATAAGAAAGTTCTAGCCACTTGAAATTACCTTTTATTTCAATTTTGGCTCGAATATATAGCGATTCCATACGTATCTTTATTTAGCGTCAGAATGATGGCGAAAGAAAACAAACGGCTGTTTATAAAAAAGTGATTATATTTTGAATTATGAGTAGAACTCTTGCTTCATGGGTTCAAAAAGATCTTTTGATCCATGAATTTGTATGTGGGATTTATATTCTTTTTGATCTAGAGTTATGAAGATAATCTTCAACGCATGAACCCCTTTTGCAAAAGTTTTGCCCCGGGTGAGGATCGAACTCACGACCTTAAGATTATGAGACTTACGCGCTGCCTGCTGCGCCACCGAGGCTACGTGTGACATGTAAATATCTACAGTTGGCGGAGTAGTCAGAAAGTTATCGTTGTCTGACATAATATACTTTTTACAAAAGTAAACCTCTTTTTTGACTGGAGGTATAGCGCATAATGGTTATCCATTTTCTGTAGAATTGCTTACATGGAAGTTTGCTAGATAAGAAAGTTCTAGCCACTTGAAATTACCTTTTATTTCAATTTTGGCTCGAATATATAGCGATTCCATACGTATCTTTATTTAGCGTCAGAATGATGGCAAAAGAAAACAAACGGCGGTTTATAAAAAAAAGTGATTATATTTTGAAATATGAGTAGAACTCTTGCTTCGTGGGTTCAAAATGATCTTTTGATCCATGAATTTGTATATGGGATTTATAATCTTTTTGATCTAGAGTTATGAAGGTAATCTTCAACGCATGAACCGCTTTTGCAAAAGTTTTGCCCCGGGTGAGGATCGAACTCACGACCTTAAGATTATGAGACTTACGCGCTGCCTGCTGCGCCACCGAGGCTACGTGTAACATGTAACCATCTACAGTTGGTGGCGTAGTCAGAAAGTTACCTCTGTCTCACATAATCTACTTTTTACAAAAGTAAACCTCTTTCTTGACTGGAGGTATAGCGCATAATGATTATCTATTTTCTGTAGAATTGTTAACATGGAAGTTTGCAAGATAAGAAAGTTCTAGCCACTTGAAATTACCTTTTATTTCAATTCTGGCTCGAATATATAGCATACGTATCTTTATTTAGCGTCAGAATGATGGCGAAAGAAAACAAACGGCTGTTTATAAAAAATGTAATTATATTTTGAATTATGAGTAGAACTCTTGCTTCATGGGTTCAAAATGATCTTTTGATCCATGAATTTGTATGTGGGATTTATTATCTTTTTGATCTAGAGTTATGAAGATAATCTTCAACGCATGAACTCCTTTTGCAAAAGTTTTGCCCCGGGTGAGGATCGAACTCACGACCTTAAGATTATGAGACTTACGCGCTGCCTGCTGCGCCACCGAGGCTACGTGTGACATGTAACCATCTACAGTTGGTGGCGTAGTCAGAAAGTTACCTCTGTCTCACATAATCTACTTTTTACAAAAGTAAACCTCTTTCTTGACTGGAGGTATAGCGCATAATGATTATCTATTTTCTGTAGAATTGTTAACATGGAAGTTTGCAAGATAAGAAAGTTCTAGCCACTTGAAATTACCTTTTATTTCAATTCTGGCTCGAATATATAGCATACGTATCTTTATTTAGCGTCAGAATGATGGCGAAAGAAAACAAACGGCTGTTTATAAAAAAAGTGATTATATTTTGAATTATGAGTAGAACTCTTGCTTCATGGGTTCAAAATGATCTTTTGATCCATGAATTTGTATGTGGGATTTATTATCTTTTTGATCTAGAGTTATGAAGATAATCTTCAACGCATGAACTCCTTTTGCAAAAGTTTTGCCCCGGGTGAGGATCGAACTCACGACCTTAAGATTATGAGACTTACGCGCTGCCTGCTGCGCCACCGAGGCTACGTGTGACATGTAACCATCTACAGTTGGTGGCGTAGTCAGAAAGTTACCTCTGTCTCACATAATCTACTTTTAACAAAAGTAAACCTCTTTCTTGACTGGAGGTATAGCGCATAATGATTATCTATTTTCTGTAGAATTGTTAACATGGAAGTTTGCAAGATAAGAAAGTTCTAGCCACTTGAAATTACCTTTTATCTCAATTCTGGCTCGAATATATAGCATACGTATCTTTATTTAGCGTCAGAATGATGGCGAAAGAAAACAAACGGCTGTTTATAAAAAAAGTGATTATATTTTGAATTATGAGTAGAACTCTTGCTTCATGGGTTCAAAATGATCTTTTGATCCATGAATTTGTATGTGGGATTTATTATCTTTTTGATCTAGAGTTATGAAGATAATCTTCAACGCATGAACTCCTTTTGCAAAAGTTTTGCCCCGGGTGAGGATCGAACTCACGACCTTAAGATTATGAGACTTACGCGCTGCCTGCTGCGCCACCGAGGCTACGTGTGACATGTAACCATCTACAGTTGGTGGCGTAGTCAGAAAGTTACCTCTGTCTCACATAATCTACTTTTTACAAAAGTAAACCTCTTTCTTGACTGGAGGTATAGCGCATAATGATTATCTATTTTCTGTAGAATTGTTAACATGGAAGTTTGCAAGATAAGAAAGTTCTAGCCACTTGAAATTACCTTTTATTTCAATTCTGGCTCGAATATATAGCATACGTATCTTTATTTAGCGTCAGAATGATGGCGAAAGAAAACAAACGGCTGTTTATAAAAAATGTGATTATATTTTGAATTATGAGTAGAACTCTTGCTTCATGGGTTCAAAATGATCTTTTGATCCATGAATTTGTATGTGGGATTTATTATCTTTTTGATCTAGAGTTATGAAGATAATCTTCAACGCATGAACTCCTTTTGCAAAAGTTTTGCCCCGGGTGAGGATCGAACTCACGACCTTAAGATTATGAGACTTACGCGCTGCCTGCTGCGCCACCGAGGCTACGTGTGACATGTAAATATTTACAGTTGGCGGAGTAGTCAGAAAGTTATCGTTGTCTGACATAATATACTTTTTACAAAAGTAAACCTCTTTTTTGACTGGAGGTATAGCGCATAATGGTTATCCATTTTCTGTAGAATTGCTTACATGGAAGTTTGCTAGATAAGAAAGTTCTAGCCACTTGAAATTACCTTTTATTTCAATTTTGGCTCGAATATATAGCGATTCCATACGTATCTTTATTTAGCGTCAGAATGATGGCAAAAGAAAACTGACGGCGGTTTATAAAAAACAGTTATTATATTTTGAAATATAAGTAGAATTCTTGCTTCGTGGGTTCAAAATGATCTTTTGATCCATGAATTTGTATGTGGGATTTATTATCTTTTTAATCTAGAGTTATGAAGATAATCTTCAACGCATGAACCCCTTTTGCAAAAGTTTTGCCCCGGGTGAGGATCGAACTCACGACCTTAAGATTATGAGACTTACGCGCTGCCTGCTGCGCCACCGAGGCTACGTGTGACATGTAAATATCTACAGTTAACGGAGTAGTCAGAAAGTTATCGTTGTCTGACATAATATACTTTTTACAAAAGTAAACCTCTTTTTTGACTGGAGGTATAGCGCATAATGGTTATCCATTTTCTGTAGAATTGCTTACATGGAAGTTTGCTAGATAAGAAAGTTCTAGCCACTTGAAATTACCTTTTATTTCAATTTTGGCTCGAATATATAGCGATTCCATACGTATCTTTATTTAGCGTCAGAATGATGGCAAAAGAAAACCAACGGCGGTTTATAAAAAAAAGTTATTATATTTTGAAATATAAGTAGAATTCTTGCTTCGTGGGTTCAAAATGATCTTTTGATCCATGAATTTGTATGTGGGATTTATTATCTTTTTAATCTAGAGTTATGAAGATAATCTTCAACGCATGAACCCCTTTTGCAAAAGTTTTGCCCGGGTGAGGATCGAACTCACGACCTTAAGATTATGAGACTTACGCGCTGCCTGCTGCGCCACCGAGGCTACGTGTGACATGTAAATATCTACAGTTGGCGGAGTAGTCAGAAAGTTATCGTTGTCTGACATAATATACTTTTTACAAAAGTAAACCTCTTTTTTGACTGGAGGTATAGCGCATAATGGTTATCCATTTTCTGTAGAGTTGCTTACATGGAAGTTTGCTAGATAAGAAAGTTCTAGCCACTTGAAATTACCTTTTATTTCAATTTTGGCTCGAATATATAGCGATTCCATACGTATCTTTATTTAGCGTCAGTTTATAAAAAAAAGTGATTATATTTTGAAATATGAGTAGAACTCTTGCTTCGTGGGTTCAAAATGATCTTTTGATCCATGAATTTGTATGTGGGATTTATTATCTTTTTGATCTAGAGTTATGAAGATAATCTTCAACGCATGAACTCCTTTTGCAAAAGTTTTGCCCCGGGTGAGGATCGAACTCACGACCTTAAGATTATGAGACTTACGCGCTGCCTGCTGCGCCACCGAGGCTACGTGTGACATGTAACCATCTACAGTTGGTGGTGTAGTCAGAAAGTTACCTCTGTCTCACATAATCTACTTTTTACAAAAGTAAACCTCTTTCTTGACTGGAGGTATAGCGCATAATGATTATCTATTTTCTGTAGAATTGTTAACATGGAAGTTTGCAAGATAAGAAAGTTCTAGCCACTTGAAATTACCTTTTATTTCAATTTTGGCTCGAATATATAGCGATTCCATACGTATCTTTATTTAGCGTCAGAATGATGGCGAAAGAAAACAAACGGCTGTTTATAAAAAAGTGATTATATTTTGAATTATGAGTAGAACTCTTGCTTCATGGGTTCAAAATGATCTTTTGATCCATGAATTTGTATGTGGGATTTATTATCTTTTTGATCTAGAGTTATGAAGATAATCTTCAACGCATGAACTCCTTTTGCAAAAGTTTTGCCCCGGGTGAGGATCGAACTCACGACCTTAAGATTATGAGACTTACGCGCTGCCTGCTGCGCCACCGAGGCTACGTGTGACATGTAACCATCTACAGTTGGTGGCGTAGTCAGAAAGTTACCTCTGTCTCACATAATCTACTTTTTACAAAAGTAAACCTCTTTCTTGACTGGAGGTATAGCGCATAATGATTATCTATTTTCTGTAGAATTGTTAACATGGAAGTTTGCAAGATAAGAAAGTTCTAGCCACTTGAAATTACCTTTTATTTCAATTTTGGCTCGAATATATAGCGATTCCATACGTATCTTTATTTAGCGTCAGAATGATGGCGAAAGAAAACAAACGGCTGTTTATAAAAAAGTGATTATATTTTGAATTATGAGTAGAACTCTTGCTTCATGGGTTCAAAATGATCTTTTGATCCATGAATTTGTATGTGGGATTTATTATCTTTTTGATCTAGAGTTATGAAGATAATCTTCAACGCATGAACTCCTTTTGCAAAAGTTTTGCCCCGGGTGAGGATCGAACTCACGACCTTAAGATTATGAGACTTACGCGCTGCCTGCTGCGCCACCGAGGCTACGTGTGACATGTAACCATCTACAGTTGGTGGCGTAGTCAGAAAGTTACCTCTGTCTCACATAATCTACTTTTTACAAAAGTAAACCTCTTTCTTGACTGGAGGTATAGCGCATAATGATTATCTATTTTCTGTAGAATTGTTAACATGGAAGTTTGCAAGATAAGAAAGTTCTAGCCACTTGAAATTACCTTTTATTTCAATTTTGGCTCGAATATATAGCGATTCCATACGTATCTTTATTTAGCGTCAGAATGATGGCGAAAGAAAACAAACGGCTGTTTATAAAAAAGTGATTATATTTTGAATTATGAGTAGAACTCTTGCTTCATGGGTTCAAAATGATCTTTTGATCCATGAATTTGTATGTGGGATTTATTATCTTTTTGATCTAGAGTTATGAAGATAATCTTCAACGCATGAACTCCTTTTGCAAAAGTTTTGCCCCGGGTGAGGATCGAACTCACGACCTTAAGATTATGAGACTTACGCGCTGCCTGCTGCGCCACCGAGGCTACGTGTGACATGTAACCATCTACAGTTGGTGGCGTAGTCAGAAAGTTACCTCTGTCTCACATAATCTACTTTTTACAAAAGTAAACCTCTTTCTTGACTGGAGGTATAGCGCATAATGATTATCTATTTTCTGTAGAATTGTTAACATGGAAGTTTGCAAGATAAGAAAGTTCTAGCCACTTGAAATTACCTTTTATTTCAATTTTGGCTCGAATATATAGCGATTCCATACGTATCTTTATTTAGCGTCAGAATGATGGCGAAAGAAAACAAACGGCTGTTTATAAAAAAGTGATTATATTTTGAATTATGAGTAGAACTCTTGCTTCATGGGTTCAAAATGATCTTTTGATCCATGAATTTGTATGTGGGATTTATTATCTTTTTGATCTAGAGTTATGAAGATAATCTTCAACGCATGAACTCCTTTTGCAAAAGTTTTGCCCCGGGTGAGGATCGAACTCACGACCTTAAGATTATGAGACTTACGCGCTGCCTGCTGCGCCACCGAGGCTACGTGTGACATGTAACCATCTACAGTTGGTGGCGTAGTCAGAAAGTTACCTCTGTCTCACATAATCTACTTTTTACAAAAGTAAACCTCTTTCTTGACTGGAGGTATAGCGCATAATGATTATCTATTTTCTGTAGAATTGTTAACATGGAAGTTTGCAAGATAAGAAAGTTCTAGCCACTTGAAATTACCTTTTATTTCAATTTTGGCTCGAATATATAGCGATTCCATACGTATCTTTATTTAGCGTCAGAATGATGGCGAAAGAAAACAAACGGCTGTTTATAAAAAAGTGATTATATTTTGAATTATGAGTAGAACTCTTGCTTCATGGGTTCAAAATGATCTTTTGATCCATGAATTTGTATGTGGGATTTATTATCTTTTTGATCTAGAGTTATGAAGATAATCTTCAACGCATGAACTCCTTTTGCAAAAGTTTTGCCCCGGGTGAGGATCGAACTCACGACCTTAAGATTATGAGACTTACGCGCTGCCTGCTGCGCCACCGAGGCTACGTGTGACATGTAACCATCTACAGTTGGTGGCGTAGTCAGAAAGTTACCTCTGTCTCACATAATCTACTTTTTACAAAAGTAAACCTCTTTCTTGACTGGAGGTATAGCGCATAATGATTATCTATTTTCTGTAGAATTGTTAACATGGAAGTTTGCAAGATAAGAAAGTTCTAGCCACTTGAAATTACCTTTTATTTCAATTCTGGCTCGAATATATAGCATACGTATCTTTATTTAGCGTCAGAATGATGGCGAAAGAAAACAAACGGCTGTTTATAAAAAAAGTGATTATATTTTGAATTATGAGTAGAACTCTTGCTTCATGGGTTCAAAATGATCTTTTGATCCATGAATTTGTATGTGGGATTTATTATCTTTTTGATCTAGAGTTATGAAGATAATCTTCAACGCATGAACTCCTTTTGCAAAAGTTTTGCCCCGGGTGAGGATCGAACTCACGACCTTAAGATTATGAGACTTACGCGCTGCCTGCTGCGCCACCGAGGCTACGTGTGACATGTAACCATCTACAGTTGGTGGCGTAGTCAGAAAGTTACCTCTGTCTCACATAATCTACTTTTTACAAAAGTAAACCTCTTTCTTGACTGGAGGTATAGCGCATAATGATTATCTATTTTCTGCAGAATTGTTAACATGGAAGTTTGCAAGATAAGAAAGTTCTAGCCACTTGAAATTACCTTTTATCTCAATTCTGGCTCGAATATATAGCATACGTATCTTTATTTAGCGTCAGAATGATGGCGAACGAAAACAAACGGCTGTTTATAAAAAAAGTGATTATATTTTGAATTATGAGTAGAACTCTTGCTTCATGGGTTCAAAATGATCTTTTGATCCATGAATTTGTATGTGGGATTTATTATCTTTTTGATCTAGAGTTATGAAGATAATCTTCAACGCATGAACTCCTTTTGCAAAAGTTTTGCCCCGGGTGAGGATCGAACTCACGACCTTAAGATTATGAGACTTACGCGCTGCCTGCTGCGCCACCGAGGCTACGTGTGACATGTAACCATCTACAGTTGGTGGCGTAGTCAGAAAGTTACCTCTGTCTCACATAATCTACTTTTTACAAAAGTAAACCTCTTTCTTGACTGGAGGTATAGCGCATAATGATTATGTATTTTCTGTAGAATTGTTAACATGGAAGTTTGCAAGATAAGAAAGTTCTAGCCACTTGAAATTACCTTTTATTTCAATTCTGGCTCGAATATATAGCATACGTATCTTTATTTAGCGTCAGAATGATGGCGAAAGAAAACAAACGGCTGTTTATAAAAAATGTGATTATATTTTGAATTATGAGTAGAACTCTTGCTTCATGGGTTCAAAATGATCTTTTGATCCATGAATTTGTATGTGGGATTTATTATCTTTTTGATCTAGAGTTATGAAGATAATCTTCAACGCATGAACTCCTTTTGCAAAAGTTTTGCCCCGGGTGAGGATCGAACTCACGACCTTAAGATTATGAGACTTACGCGCTGCCTGCTGCGCCACCGAGGCTACGTGTGACATGTAAATATTTACAGTTGGCGGAGTAGTCAGAAAGTTATCGTTGTCTGACATAATATACTTTTTACAAAAGTAAACCTCTTTTTTGACTGGAGGTATAGCGCATAATGGTTATCCATTTTCTGTAGAATTGCTTACATGGAAGTTTGCTAGATAAGAAAGTTCTAGCCACTTGAAATTACCTTTTATTTCAATTTTGGCTCGAATATATAGCGATTCCATACGTATCTTTATTTAGCGTCAGAATGATGGCAAAAGAAAACCAACGGCGGTTTATAAAAAAAAGTTATTATATTTTGAAATATAAGTAGAATTCTTGCTTCGTGGGTTCAAAATGATCTTTTGATCCATGAATTTGTATGTGGGATTTATTATCTTTTTAATCTAGAGTTATGAAGATAATCTTCAACGCATGAACCCCTTTTGCAAAAGTTTTGCCCCGGGTGAGGATCGAACTCACGACCTTAAGATTATGAGACTTACGCGCTGCCTGCTGCGCCACCGAGGCTACGTGTGACATGTAAATATCTACAGTTTGCGGAGTAGTCAGAAAGTTATCGTTGTCTGACATAATATACTTTTTACAAAAGTAAACCTCTTTTTTGACTGGAGGTATAGCGCATAATGGTTATCCATTTTCTGTAGAGTTGCTTACATGGAAGTTTGCTAGATAAGAAAGTTCTAGCCACTTGAAATTACCTTTTATTTCAATTTTGGCTCGAATATATAGCGATTCCATACGTATCTTTATTTAGCGTCAGAATGATGGCAAAAGAAAACAAACGGCAGTTTATAAAAAAAAGTGATTATATTTTGAAATATGAGTAGAACTCTTGCTTCGTGGGTTCAAAATGATCTTTTGATCCATGAATTTGTATATGGGATTTATAATCTTTTTGATCTAGAGTTATGAAGGTAATCTTCAACGCATGAACCGCTTTTGCAAAAGTTTTGCCCCGGGTGAGGATCGAACTCACGACCTTAAGATTATGAGACTTACGCGCTGCCTGCTGCGCCACCGAGGCTACATGTGACATGTAACCATCTACAGTTGGCGGCGTAGTCAGAAAGTTATCTCTGTCTCACATAATATACTTTTTACAAAAGTAAACCTCTTTCTTGACTGGAGGTATAGCGCATAATGATTATCTATTTTCTGTAGAATTGTTAACATGGAAGTTTGCAAGATAAGAAAGTTCTAGCCACTTGAAATTACCTTTTATTTCACTTTTGGCTCGAATATATAGCGATTCCATACGTATCTTTATTTAGCGTCAGAATGATGGCAAAAGAAAACAAAGGGCGGTTTATAAAAAAAAGTGATTATATTTTGAAATATGAGTAGAACTCTTGCTTCGTGGGTTCAAAATGATCTTTTGATCCATGAATTCGTATGTGGGATTTATTATCTTTTTGATCTAGAGTTATGAAGGTAATCTTCAACGCATGAACCCCTTTTGCAAAAGTTTTGCCCCGGGTGAGGATCGAACTCACGACCTTAAGATTATGAGACTTACGCGCTGCCTGCTGCGCCACCGAGGCTACGTGTAACATTTAACGATCCTTAGTTGGCGGTGTAGTCAGAAAATTATCAAACTCTTGTATAATATGCCGATTTCAACAGTGATCCTGGTTTTGTGGCGAGATAGAATCTCGCCCTCTTATAATAATCTACTTCTTAAAATATTATTTACATGGAATCTGTCAGACAAGAAATTCTCTTCAGCGACGAAGCACATTTTTTACTCGGTGGCTATGGAAACAAGCAAAATTGTCGCATCTGGGGCTGTGAAAAGCCTCATGTAACTGCTGAGAGACCATTAACTCCACAGAAAGTCACTGTATGATGTGCAATTTGGTCTTGTGGAATGATTGGTCCGTACTTCTTCGAAAATGAAGACTCAAATCGTCAATTCTCATCGCTATAGCCATTTGGCTATAGCGAAGGGTTATCATTTGATAACCCTTTTTTTTGCCTGTAATTAATTGTATGGAATTGGAGGAGCTGTATTCCAGCAAGATGTTGCAATAAGCCACTGAACACGACCAGTTTTGGCTTTATTGCAAGAAAAATTCCCAGAACGCGAAATTTCTTGTTTCAGTGATGTGATTTGGCTACCAAGATCGTGTGATTTATCGCCTTTGGATTTTTTTGTGGGGGAATGCGAAGGATCCTGTTTATGCCGATAATACCCAGACTATTGACGATCTGAAAACCAACATCTGTTAAGTTATTGATGAGATGTGCCCGAAATGTGCCAACGAAAATTACCTCACAAGGATCGAGTTCTGTAAGAGATCACGCGGAGGATATTCAAATGATGTTGTATTCCACACATAATGGCAAGGTTCAAGCATTATATAGAAATGAAAATTTGACCGATATTCTAAATGAAATAATGTTTTTTAACTTGCTTTTATTACCTCTTCTACCTCTGTATATTCATAAATACCCTGTTCTGTTTGTTGAGTCTTCAGTTGTCTGAAGATGGGATAGTTAACTCCCGAAACTCGAGTCACAATTAAATGTGTAAAATATCAATTTATTGTAAGTTAAACATAGTAATTTCTACAACTTGTTTTAATAATAATGTTTTATTTACGTTCACTTTCGGAAGCACAAAACCTGTACTGTACTGTACGAAATTTCATCCGGTAGTATTCATAATGGACCATACATGAAATATCGGATGTTTTTTTTAGAGTGACAGAACTTTCTATAGGGATAACTGTGATTTGACAGAAGGTAGAAGCCATGTTGTTTTGACATTTCTGTTCAGTAAGCTATGAAAAATTATTATGGAAAGACTGACCCCGCAACAACGTTACAAATTGTTGAAATGAATTTTCAAAATCATTGTTCTATTCGCCAAACTTATAGAGCACTTCGTGAAATTTATGGTTTACATAATCGTCCAACAGAGTTGCTTATTCGTCGAACTATCGATAGATTTCTGACAACATTTTCTCTACTCGATGCAACAACAACAACAAGACAAAGAACTCTACGTACAGAAGAAAATATCGCTACTGTAAGTCATTGTGCTAATGATGAGCCAGATTTGTCTATTCGTCGACGTTCACAACAAGTTGTGCATCCACCACATGGAAAATTTTGCGTAAAGATCTCAAGTCTACACCCATACAAGATCCAACTGGTTCAAGAACTAAAGCCACTTGACCATAGTAAGCGTAGTTTGTTTGCTGATTGGGCCCTAAACAGCTTGAAGGTGATCAACTTTTTTATCGTAAAATTGTGTTTAATGATGAAGCTCATTTTTGGTTTAACGGCTATGTAAACAAGTAAAATTGCCGTATATGGAGTGAAAACAGTCCTCAAGAAGTTCTGCAGGTTCCATTGCTTTCTGAAAAATGAACTGTATGGTATGCTTTACACGCTGGAGGCATCATCGGTCCATATTTATTTAAAAACGATGCTGGAGCTAATGTTAAGGTGAAATGGTGTTCGCAACAAATGGATGCTCGTTACAGATCGATAATCAACGATTATTTGTTTCAAGATGTTAATGGTATCGATCCAGAAGTGTTTTGGTTCCAACAAGATGGTGGCTATACCTCATGCTGCTACCATAACAATCGATTTATTGAAAGAAAGATTTGGCAATAACATTATTTCGAGAAATGGTCCAATTAATTGGCCTCCAAGATCATGCGAAATCACTCCACTGCATTTTTTTCCTTGGGGTTATGTCAAGTCATTGGTTTATGCTGATAAACCAGAAACAATAGACGCTTTGGAAGCCAACATAACTCGTGTTATTGATGGAATAAGGCCTCAATTACTCGAAAAAGTGGTCCAAAATTGGTCTGGTCGAATGCGGTTCCTCAGAGCTAGTCGTGGTGGAAATATGCCGGAAATTATTTTTAAAACATAAATGTCAAAAAATTATCTTTGAAATAAAAAAAATTTGGCTTCAATCTTAATTTAGATGTGTTTTATTTCAATTTAAAGTTCTATCACTCTGAAAAAAACACCCGATAGTTCGTTGAAATCAGGTTATTAAGGAGCTTCAAAAATATACAGGAATATACAGGATTCCATTTGAAAATATTTTATGCCATAAGTGTTTTCCACACTGAATATTTGTATCATTTAACTAAAGTGTACCTTGGATGTCTATTATCTAAAGACCAACACGATCGGAAAAATTGTTAACCCACATCCCCAATTTAATTCGATATTTCATCATAACCCACCATAATATGGAGCTGTCCCTATACGACCCTTAAAATAAAGGAAATTGGAATTCATTTAAACAATTTGGCGAACATATTCGTCCGAGACATAAAGAGCGAGGGTGTAAGCTATACATCTATGGAACAAGTGAATATGCCGGGAGAGAAAACGCTCTCCCAGATAATATGGGGATCAGTAAGCCGACATTACGGGGCTTCAATCATGCAGTTTTGGGCGGGGGAAGCCTTTGTTGCTAAAAGTCAGCAGGTTTTGTTTGATTAGAAAAGCACCGAACATTTTGTCCCTAATCAGGCCCCATGAATGAGAGAGCGTTCGAAGGGTTTTGCACCCCTGCTTTCGCCAAACCAGGCCTGACAGATTGCACGGGAAGGAAGTGAATTAGAACGACCATTCTTCCACTGAAAGAGGTTTATCGGGACGTCTGGAAAATTGGGATTTCTGCTCGTGGATTAACATCTGCGCTGCCGGTTGTTGTTTTGGTGTTAATTGATAGTGAGTGTGGGGTATTTTCGAGGTTTCGACACCTGTAAAAATTTTTTTACACGACTCACCTTTCTTGATCGCTTTCTGTATCTGTTAGTCCAGTCAAAATCATAATCTTCTAAAGGCTAGACCTTGTCGCTGCAGCCATTGATTCCTGTCACTCGCGCATCTTTTCATGTGACAGAAGGATTCAAAATTCAACCTGTCCTTGAAGAAATTTATTCCAGTCATTTGGATCTTATCCATTTATTCTTCTTTCAAAGAAGTTGAGGAGTTATATGGCCTACGAGCTTAGTTTTTCTCTTCAGGATAGTGTCCGATAAATTCCTTTTTTATTTTATTTCTAACAGTATGCTTTCGTTGGTTCTTTTATCTATCCATCTTATCGAGATCAAAATATGCTTTCAAAAGGTCCTTAAAAAAGTGGTTACTGCAAAATGAAAGATCCTTTTACCTCTCACTGATCGATCCACAATAGCTTGTAAGATTATTTATTTTTTTCAGAAATATTGTGGCTGTTTCAGTTTGTTGATGTTTCCTTTTCGGGGGAACCCTCGTAATTTGGTATTATTTTGGCTTCATGTTTTCATTTTTACCATAGACAGTCGTTAGACTTTGTGGTTTTGTATTCGCAATGATTCCTTTATAATTATTTTATTGTTTATATATATATATATATATATATATATATATACATATATATATATATATATACATATATATATATACATATATATATATATATATATATACATATATATGTATATATATATATATATATATATATATATATATATATATATATATATATATATATTGTAAAGTAAGTGTGCCTATCCATTTGCCAATAAATTATTATTATTATTATTTCGAGCATTCTTTGCCACATCCACATTCAGTTGCTTCCAATCTTTTCTTTTCATATTAATAAGGTTAATAAGTACACTTGGCTTAAGTTTCAAAAAATTTTAATTTATATCGTTGACATATACAAGGTGCTCCAGAAGTCGACATCAAGCCGGAATCAGGTAACAGATTAAGTCATAATAAATGCATTAAAATGACTGATATTTTACATAACAATGGGACCAAAGCTCATAAGAATTTGCTCGAAATGCATAACAAGCTCTACAAAGATGTTAAATTTCTTCCCAGACATGTTGGAAGTGGTGAAAGATCAGTTGCCAAAATCCAGGTAATAATCTTCAGTATTGTTGAGTAGTTTTCGAGATTTTTTAATAGAAAAATATTTTTTATAAAAAATTCAGATTGCTCATAGTTTTAGATTCTACAGAACACGTGTTGAGAAACTAAGAAGCGTACAAAAAGCAACATATTATTCTTTTCAACTCACTTCTCCAGAAAGGGGGAAATGTTTCGTGAGCGTAACTGTTCAGAATACTGAACAGTTAATCAGTTTGAAATCAATAAAGCTGATTTGATTTAGTCCAAAAAAATTTCAGATTTGGCTGATATTCCGTTCATTGAAATAATATACAGGTGTCCCAGAAGTCGACGTGAAGCCGGAATCAGATAACAAGTTAAGTCATAATAGTCATCAGAAAAATATAAAAGAGAATCCAAGTCCTGTATTTTCAAATTATATTGCACTTTCTTTTATTCAATAAAATGCACATCCTGTGATGATTTTTGAACACCTATTGCTACAATTTTTCACTTCTTTTTTCAAATTTTATTTTTCTATGTTATCCCGAATAGTGCTTCTTTAATTAGTAATCTTCAATTCTAAGCCAATTGCTCCAGCTTGGAAAGTAATTGAAACACAATAGATTGGAGTTACTACCAAGGTTTTTTTTTTATTTTTGGTTCACATGTTACCGCGGTTTCCAACGATGACCGTTCATCTTCAGACGTAACAGATTAACGGCTGAAGCAATTCACTATTTGGAAAGTAATGTTACTTTTGGCCGAACTAAGTATCCAAAATCAAAATTTTGCCCAACTTCAATTCTCTGTACTGAAAAAAATTTTACTACATTAGTTTGGCAAGTTACTCCAAAAGTTAGCACATTTAATAAGGATTCTAAAATGCTATAACACTAAGCACATTCTTTTTTAGATTGGACAAAAAAAAGGTTTTTCTTAATGAAATTCAGCTTCGTTTTATGACAAGATTTAATAAATTCACAAGAGCTGTTCAAACTGCCCTCCTTCAGCCGCAATACATGCAGGACATCTTAAAAAAGATCGGGATATCAGACGGGTGAATCTTCCGTAATTGACGAATTGCATTGCTTCCCTAATTCTCTCCCCAAGCTCAGCTACATTTTAAATTTGTTTTGAATAAATTTACTCCTTCACTGCTCCCAAGTGAAAAAAATCTAAGGGATTCAAATCAGGTGAATGTGCTGGCCACGATATTGTACCAGATCGTCCTATCCATCTGCTCGGATATTCTTCATTTAAATATTCTCCAACTGAGAGGGATAGTGCAGCCATCTTGCTGAAACCATATTTCTCTGAAAATACTAAGTGGCACGTCTTCAAGTAAATTTGGCAACTGATTTCTTGAATAATCTAAATAAATTTCACCATTCAAAACTTCTGGCAACTCAAAAGGTCCTATGACTCTTCCGTTCAAAATTCCAGTTCACATGTTTACTTTAAAATGATATTGAGATCTATATTGTTTCATTAAATTCGGATTTTCTACGTGCCAATCGTGCAAATTGTGTAGGTTCATGTAACCATATTTTTTTAAATGTTGATTCATCCGACCACAAAATTTTTTCTAAGAATTGTGGGAAGCAGACATGATGGCAATACACAATCACAGGTCAGTCCAGGTAAAGTTGGTCGTAAGGAGATCAAAAATATCCGAATCACAAGCAAACAAATCTAACAAACGAAACCAAAAGTCGTACGTACACAAATAACACGATCAAATACGGACCAAGGTGCGTAGCGTACTGATCTGTATTGCGTTTACGTGTGCCAATACCAAATAGTGGCGTCACTATCTGTCTCATTCACACTTTATGGAAGGACTCACCCCATCTCATTCGAACCAGATTCTTAAAGTTTTTGATGCACTAGAATCATTTTTAGAAAGTTAGGAGAACTTGTTCGAAACTGTGTTTCTTTAAGAAAGACCGCTTTTTTGACCGATTTAAGAAATAATGTAGTAAGTGTTATACCATTTTAGAATCCCTACTCAAGGCGTTAACTTTTAAAGTAATTTGCCAAACTGATGTACGAGTAGAACTGTTTTTGTTTCTTTAGTACAGTCAGTTAAATTTGTGCGAAATATTGATTTTGAATACTTGGTTCGGCAAAAAGTGACATTATTTTCCAAGCTGGAGTAATTGGCTTAGAATTGAATATCACATGTTACAGAAGCACTATTCGGGACAACATAGGAAAAATAAATTTTGAAGAAAGTAAGGAATTGTAGCAACAGGTGGTCAAAAATCATCGCAGGGTATGCATTTTCTCGAATTATAAGAAATTCAATATAATTTGAAGAGTACACGACTTGGATTTTTATAAAATGTTTTTCTGATGACTACAGCCTGTTACCCGATTCCGGCTTGACGTCGATTTTTGGGACAGCCTGTATGTTTCGGGTTTCAACCCATTTTCAAAACTAAGGAGAATTTACTTAACATTAAAATTTAAATTTTTCCACAACGGATGGAAGTAATTATTAATCAACAAATGGATTTTTGAGGTTGTTAACAGTTAGTTATACCTGTTGACGATATTTGCTTATTTTCAAAGGAATTTGTTATTAACAGATATGAGCAATGGGGATAAATGAAATTCCAAATTTTTAGCAAGAAGTTTTTGAAGAATATCTTGAAATTATGTTTTGCATTTTTGGGAATGAATTTGGTTTTAAAAAAACAAGGAACGAAACAAAATTTTGTACCCTTGAGGTATTTATTTAGTGGATTTAATTGAAATTTCTATTTTTCTGAATTCTTTGGTACTGTGTGATAAATGTTTAATTCTATATGTCTATTAAAGTGACACAGTGTGTTCTTAGACATTTATTTAATTTGATTATAAAATGAAGAAATTAAAGATCAGAAAATTCTTAAATACCCTTAGATTGTTACTGTTTCAGCCGTTACCATTTGGTAGTTGATCATAATTAAAACAAGTTGTAGAAATTACTATGTTTTACTACCAATAAATTGATATTTTACACATTTAATTGTGACTCGAGTTTCGGGAATTAACTATCCCATCTTCAGACAACTGAAGACTCAACAAGCAGAACAGGTAATCCATGAATATACAGAGGTAGGAGAGGTTAAAAAAGGTTTAAAATGAGAGGACGCTTAACAACTCTTAAAACGTCGGCACGTCAAAAAAGATTAGTGTATTAATTATTTGAATATCTCAAAAATTACTGTACGGATCTATGTAAATCCAAAATTTTTGAGATATTTAAATAAGTAACATCTGTTTACCAATCTTCTTTGACGTGCCGACGTTCTGAGAGTTCTTAAGCGTCTTCTCATTTTAAACCTTTATTAACCTGTTTTTATTACCTCTTCTACCTCTGTATATTCATAAATACCCTATTCTGCTTGTTGAGTCTTCAGTTGTCTGAAGATGGGATAGTTAATTCCCGAAACTCGAGTCATAATTGAATTTGTAACATATGAATTTATTGGCAGTAAAACATGGTAATTTCTACAACTTGTTTGAATTGATTCTAAACCTGTTGATTAACAGGTACAATGCCCATAAAATTCTTTTGAATGAACATACAGATGTTGACAGATCCCCATTACTGAATATCTTTCCCTAACGGGATTTTTTAGCGACCAACTCCAATAAATAAAGTTTTTATGACTTGTTTTTATCATTATTTTGTCATGTACTTAACTGTTTTTAAACTCTGTTATACTAGACACCATCAGTCAGTAGAATGTAGATACCTGAAAAAGCCAAATCCTGGTGAAACAATTGTTGTATTGTAAACATTTTTATGGAAATTGAAATACTGTCTCTTATATATTTTTTATCGAGGATCTACAGTCGCAAATGTGCGAATTGGTCATGGAAAATTTCGTGAAAAGAATATGATGCTCCAACCGTAACCGTTGCAGCTATTTGGCTGATATCGTGTTTTACATTGTTAATGGCACCTTCTTCTTTACAATGAAATAAACATCCATTGATTTCTCTTAAAATATACTCGGTTTTTCAGTAACGAAATGAAACCTCTTATTGGAAAACCCTTAATATCCTTTAATTCTTCTTGACGGATTACACTTCCATTTATTCAATACAAATCGACGTAATGAAAAAATCGGATATATTTCGTCGAACGGGGGCATAAAGTCCCTTTATGTGTGTGTGTTACATTAGGACCACCTGTCGCCCCAGTTACCTGTTAACCATTGATGGTTTCAATGAGTCCAATATTGAAGGGGGAATGGACAGAAATCAGCTTCTACCATCTGGTATCCTTTGTCGTTTCCACTTTTCACATAATAGCTGTTTTCATGGATTCGAAATGCACTCATAAAGATAGTTTCAGGGGACTGTCTTGATACTTTGATGCGAAATCGATAGTTGAGGGAATTGAAATGGGCAATTGACTTTTTCAGCAGCTTTTCCAGACACACTCACCTAACACAATTGGATAAGAGTAGTGCTCAAAGAGTAGTTCGCCATTACCTGCAGAATGGTCATCGTTTTGATTACACGAGTGGAAAAATATTATATTGTCGACATGGAAATATACTAACTGGCAAAGAAACTGCAACACCCTGACGGAGCTTTTTAAATTTTAATTTTTTTTTGGTAAAACATAGATAGTATAGCAAGAAGTAAATGAATAAAAAAATGCAGGGTTTACAATTCTTTTTTAATAAATTTGTCGATAATGTGTTTGTCCACCACGAGTATCTATACACTCCCCAACACGTCTTGGCATTGATGCAGTAAGATGGTCTATTTCTTCTTGAGGGATACTATCCCAAGCTACCTGTAGTTCATGTCTCAGAGCCGCCAAAGTCCGTGGGGGCTAGGGTAAATTTCCAAGCCTTCTAACCATGATGTTCCAAACATGCTCTGCTATGCTATGGCTATGAAAGATGGGGGGATCTGGGCGGCCATGGCAAAAGATTATCATGGGTCGTTTCAAAAAAGTTTAAACTAACTCTGGTAACATGAGGTCGAGCATTATCTTGCTGAAATATTGGATTCTCGAGCCGGTTAAGGTAAGGGAGAACATATGGCTCCACTATTTCTGGAGGGTAACGCAGCGGTGTCATGTTACCTAGAATAAAGACTAAAGGTGACCTACTTGCATGTGCAATAGCACCCCATACCATAACGCCTACTGTCCGGTGTACATGACGCTCAATATCAAACTGAGGTTTACGTCTTTCTCCCCGATGTCGTCTAACTCTTCTTTGGCCATCATGTGCACCCAAGGAGAATCGAGATTCATCAAAAAAGATGACCTGATGCCATTCCACATCCCAATGTTGACGTTCTCTGCACCACTGTAATCGTTACCGGCGATGCCCAACCGTCAGAGGTAACACAAGATGGGGTCGATAATGCTGCAGTCCAAAAGACCTTATCCGGCGGTAAACCATTCGGACAGTTACAGGATGGCCTTGTTCTCCTAACCACTCATCAGCCAAATATCAAGTTGTCGCAAATCGGTCTCTAATAGCCATTAGTCTTAGGCGTCGATCTTGAACTTCATTTGTGCCCCTTCGACGTCCGGTGCCTACTCTTCTTCGATTTTGGGCATTATCAAACCACTCATAACAGTTGTTGGATTTCTGTTCGTACGGTTAGCGTTTTCTCGAAATGACAACCCTGCCTCTCGTAGACCAATAATTCGACCTCTTTCAAATTCACTTAGCTGGTGATAAATTCCGCTTACACGAGCTCTAGGCATTTTAGCAACAACTAAACATCGACTTTGGATCTCCTCGATCAGCTAGTTTGTTGTAAAATTTAAAAAAATTGCTAAAAACGACTACATATTTAAGTAACAAAAAATGTTTACATGAAAAGACCTTGACGATTTTTTTCTCCAAATTTTAATCATTTACTCCTTGCTATACATCTATGTTTTACCAAAAAAAATTTAAAATTTAAACCGCTCCTTCTGGGTGTTGCAGTTTTTTGTCAGTTAGTATAGTTACTTTCCTAATATTTTCCACATAGAATGAGATCTCAGATCTCACCAAGTCAAATATTTTAAATGAGTAGTTAATACAACCCCACCTCTACTAACGTTTCATTAATAAACAACATTTATTTCACCATACATCATCAGATTCCTTATCTGAACTCTAAGTATTGGATGGAGTACTCCGTTACCTTGTGACAGTTCATTTTTAAATGAAATGAATAAATGAAATGAAAAATTACTTTGTTTTTTATCACTTTTAATTAACTGAATATACAGTGACTCGATTATCGTAGTGTTTACTACATTTTCAAACCGAATAAAACAAATTGTATCTAAACATTATACAGAGTGCCCCAACGAAAATTTGAACCCCCCCAGAACTCAGAAACGAAGAATTTTCGAAGATTTTAAGAAATCAGATCAATTTCTTTTTTGAGGGGGACGAATTTCCATCATGAGTTTGTTCCCAAAAATACATCCTCATGAAGGTGGCATCAGCCCCCAACATTTTTTGAATAGGGAAGAGATGTCGAGTGTTGGTTAGTATGAAACTTATTAATGTTGTGTGCACAACCCAGTTAAAATTTTCAAAATAGGTTCTTCATTTACGAAATAATGTAATATTGAACTTACCATTAAAAAGTGATATTGAACAGACAGTTGAAACGCCCAAACTCAAGAAGTTTTGAAGAATCCAACAATATGATTTCCTAATATTGCTACTCAAACATATAATTTTTGTTGAATTTGTGTATGTGTCTCCATGAATAAATGAGGATTACTTTCACTCCAGTACCGACAATTATGTCTATTGACTTCCCCATTCGACATAAAGGTGCACTCGTCAGAAGAGATTGTATTGTCGGTGTGGGTTATTATTTAGTAACTCACTAAATTGTTCACAAAACTGAGTCCGACAGTCAGGATCATCTTCATTCAACTGTGGCACCAACCTTATCTTGAAAGGGTGAAATTTAGGACCTTGTACAATTCGATGAACGTTAGATTTCGGAACATAAGATGCTCGTGCTAAAGTTCTTACAGATTTCCGATTATCCTTCTGTAGATATCCCAATAAAATTTCTATAGCTTCATTTCAGACTGGACGCTCAAATTTTTGTTTCCAATTTTTTCATCAAATGCTTAACATATAGGTGACATACTTTTTTTTCTGGATGATTGTTATTAAACTTCCTTGCAGTTAATCAAGAATTTTCGTCATTCCGATAGTATTGAGAATTTCTATTCTTTCTTCCATTTTCGCCCACGTAAATAAGTGTCAAACCCAATTATTATGCAGAAACGAAAGACTGAAACACATTTGAGAAAGAATCTTCAAAAAAAATATACATTGTAATGAATTTTATGGGTTTCACATCGTATACGATAAGAAAATCGGATGTTTTTGAAGTAAAAAGATTCAAAAAACTCAAATTGTTCTGCCATTAAAAACGCAAACTTGAAAATTTCAACTGCGATGTTTAGAGAACAGAAAAAACTTCTCAACTAAACCACATCCAACATCTCCTCCCTATTAAAAAATTGGTGGGAGTTGTTGCCATGCTCAGGCGTTTTTTTCGACACAATGTCGTCATAGAAATTCCTTCTCTCTAATACCGAACTTGAAAATTATTTTTGGTTTCTTAAAAACTATTAGGTTCTTGAGTTTGAGCGGTTCAACTGTCTGTTCGACATCACCTTTTGACGGTAAGTTCAATATTACATTATTTCATGAATAATGAATCGATTTTGACAATTTTAACTGTGTTGTGTACAGAACATAAATAACTTTCAAACTAACCAACACTCGACATTTCATCCCTATTCAAAAAATCTTGGTGGTTGATGCCAAGTATTTATAATAGTTACGGTACAATTAGTTTTATTCAGTTTGAAAATGTAGTACACTACGAAACTCGAGTTACAAAAAGTGATAGAAAACAAGGTAAATTCTTATTTCATTCCATTAGAAGAATAGTCACCGATGTATTCTAGAGAATTCCCAAATGAACCTGAAGCTAAGCCGTATTTCAATAATTAGAAACGCATGATCTCTTCCGATTGTTCCCTAGCAATATTAATCAATATTCCTTCCTAAATGATCTCTCCAGAGAGAGCCCGATGAATATGCCTGTCGAAGCGAGGTACAAATTATATATCAAAGCATCAGGAAAGACCATATAAAAGCCACCCGCCTCTCTCCATACGACCCTCTATGTAAACTACTCCACCCCTGCGGTTTGATTTCATAATACCACTTGCTTTATTTATATGAATTTTAATTCTGTTTGTTCTGTTTATTTTGGTGTACGTATGAGCGAATGATGATTTCATCGGATTTTATTTATTTAGACAAAAATAACGAGTGCCGCAGGGAGTACAGCGGAGTTCGAAAATTTAGTATGCTATTCGTTTGTTGATGAAAATCGGTCACTAACAAGGACAAGGAGCTTGAGGTTTTACTGAATGTAACAGAAGATCAATACGCAAGCTCAAGGAAGCTTAGTGCAAGGGCGTAGATGATTTTTTTGCTTTTTAATCGAAAAAAATCGTCAGGTATATATCGATTATTTTATACAAAATAAATTCCAATAAAACATCTTTATAGAAAAGATGTCATTCGTTTTACAACATTGTGAGAGGCAAAACGACATTGTATTCCTTTGTGGAGACTTGAATGTCAACTACTTGATTGATAACTCCAGATCAAAGCAACTTCTGGTCGATCTGTTAAATTGTTTCAATCTGAAAATTACCTCTTTTTATCCTACTCGTATAACAACTAACCTATCAGGTAGATCAACCTCTACAAAGGTTGATTATATTGTTTCAAATTGTGAATTGTTGTGAGACAGATGTCTTTCCTCCTCATTTTGGTGATCACTTCGCTCTTTTGTTGGATTATTATTTTGATCATTTTTGTGAAGAGCTCGAGGAAAGTACAAAAAAAAAATTAAGTAGAAATATGTCAGATGTTAACTTAAATCGGTTTGTTGATTCAATTTCAAAAACCTCATTTGATAATTTATATCAATTTTCAATAGGAGTGAATGGATTTTAATGTTTCATTAACATGATCAAGGTGTTAATTGATGAACATTATATACTGGAAAGTCGAAATATGTTTTAGGCAAGTCTAAAGGTTGGATAACAACTGAAATAAAACGAGCAGGTGTTTGTTCTGGCACCAGTCCAACTTAAAGTCAGTTCAATTGTCAGAAATTTACAAAATATCTAAATCGAATTACAGTTTACTAATTACTACTCAAAATTAGCATATCACAGCCTTTTAGAGAGTTCTGACAATAAGTGTTAAACAGTTTGGAGAATTGTAAATCGGGAGACTGGTAGGATCTCAAATAAAAACAGTAAAATTCTTTTAAACACCGATGAAGTTTATTGTTCTAAAACAATATAAGTGGCAAATGAATTTGCTCCATACTTTTCAACTGTTGCTAAACGAACTCTCGAAGAAGCATATGAAAGTACGGAATTTAGATTGTGTATAGTCTTTCCTTTATATTGTAAAACATTTCACCCTGTAGATGGCTAAGATGTGCGATAAATGCCTTGAAAAACAAAAAAAGGACCTGCATTGATTTTATATATGTCAGAATATTAAAATTAATTTCTGAGCATATAATGGATCATATTGTCCATCTTATAAATGATTCAGTATGTTCTGATATTTTTCCAAACTCACTAAAAAGTGCCACTGTTCTACCTGTTTTCAAGAAAAATGATCCAGAGAATATTTCTATTGACCTATTTCGTTATTGAGTGTTTTCTCTAAAATCTTTGAGAGAATAGTTTTGAGTCGAATGATGAAGTTTTTGGATTCAACATAATCACACTCGGTCAACCGAGTCTGCTGTTCTGGATTTTGTTCATTCGATTCAATTTTCGTTCGGATGGGGGATTTGCGGGTTTGTTCTTCGATCTCTCACGTGCTTTTGATACCATTTCACCAGAGTTTTTGATGAGCAAGCTGTACAAACTTGGATTTCGTGGAGTATTCCTGGATTGGATTAAACACTATGTGTCAGACAGAAGATTGCTTGTAAGAATTGATGATGTTTTTTCTGATGAAAATGAGGTTGATGAGGTGTACCGCAAGGATCAGTGTTAGGACTTCTCTTATTCATACTTTTTATAAATGACATTCCACACCATATTAGAATAAAAGTCATAATATTTGTAAATGATACATTGTTTCTTGTAACAGCTACAGAATCTGGAGGAACTCAAAGAATTATATCAATCACTCTTGGAGGCCTTCGCCAATTGGTGTGAGATGAATTTAGATAAAACACAAGGGATCAAATTAAGATTGAAGAAAGGGAATTCATTAGTTCCTAAACATGGCCATTGTGGTCGGATTTCCGTAAGGGCTACAAAGTTTCTAGGTGTTTGTATATCGATGAATGTTTGAGATGATCTGATCATATCTCATATGTCAGCAGAAAGCTCAGTTCTTCCTTTTATGCAATTCGTCGAATACGGGATTCTCTCCCACTCACTGCTGTCTTGAATGTTTTTTATAGCTTGGTGTATAATCACCTGGCATATAATATTTGTATCTGGAGCTGCTCTGTGGATTTCATTAGAGTATTTATAGCTCAGAAACGTATCATTTGAATGATATTCGGTGTTAGTCCACAAACATCCTATAAATCTTTATTCAAAAAACATGATATACTAACAGCCCCTTGTATATATTTATACAAATGTCTTTTGTTGATTAAAAAAAATGAAGGTCATACTCCTACACTTTCCAGATTTCATAATTGTAGTACAAGAAATAATAGAACGTTTTTTGTACCTAAACATAGAAGTACCAAATATGAAACATCTGCTAGATATAAGAGCATTATTTTGTATAATCATCTACCTGATTCAATTTTACTTAATTCAAACAAATTGTATAAATTACTATGTTTTACTACCAAAAAAATATATATTACTTATTTTCTTGTGACTCGACTTTCGGGAAATGAACTATCCCATCATCAGACAACTGAAGACCTAACAGTGGTACAGTGGTATTCAAACAAAAGTGATAAATATTTTGAATATTTCAACAGGTTCTCGGTAATACCTAATAGTCGTACAGAGGTTTACAATCGGAACGTGATAAAAAACCGGGTTAAAAAAGAGGGGCCTTCTAACAGATATCGGAATGTCGGCAATCGACAAAAAAGGTTGTTAAACAGATGGTACCCATTTAAATATCTCAAATAATTTTTGGGGTTATATAGCTCCGTAGTCATTCATTATTTTCACTTTATTTGGATTTAGAAAGCTCCATACAGTCATTCATTATTTTTTACATTATTTTTATTGTGAACGAACAAAGTATTTGGATTTAGAAAGCTCCATACTGTCATTCATTATTTTTTACATTATTTTTATTGTGAACGAACAAAGTAATAGAGAATTGGTTATGCTCTATCGAACAGAACAAAATGCTCCGTATAGCTAGCCGCAAATGAAAACACTTGTCTCATAAAAAATGTAACATCAATACGTAGTTATTTCAATTACGTAATGGTATTGACACGTTATACTTGCTCGTGTTCATATTTTATTCAAATTCTAGGACGAAGGCACTAATTTCGATCAAAAGTCAGATAGGTAAATGACCATAACATTATGTGGGGTGAATCATATACAACGGCAGATGGTTTAGTGGTAGATGTTACATTTAAAGGGAAGAAGCCAGACTGTATAGCACTACTACAGATCATGTGATATCAGGAGTGGACTTCGTGAAAATAATTGAAGTTTTTAGTAGTTCTTTGTACAATCTTTACCATCTTCATTGTTAAGGGTGTGCTTTAAAATATCATATATGTACTTAAAAATAGAATGGGTATGAGACCAGGTGTAGACCAAAAAGTACCTTCAATGCGTGAAGGCAACTCTTTTTTTTTGTAAATAATGGCAGTCCGGGCGTTTATTTATTTATGGTTCTTTATCTATTACGATTTAACAAACACTTATATGTTAATTACATGCAACTACTGGTTTATTCATTTCGTGCTTTCGAAAGTAAACGTGAATAAAACACTCTTTCATTCAGAATACAGAATAAATTTTATTTCATTGTGTCCTCCGCGTGATCTCTTATAGGACTAGATCCTTCTGAGGTAATTTTCGATAACTCGCTGCCACATTTCGGGCAATATCTCACCAATAACTCAACGGATGTTGGTGGCCACTTCACATCGCTGAAACAAGAGATTACGCGTCCTGGGAATTTTTCTTGCGATAAATCCAAAACGGGTCGTGTTGTGTGGCTTGTTGCATCAGCTTGCTTGAACCACCTCTTCCAATTCCATATCATTAATTTCAGGCCAAAAAATTGGTTTTCAATCAGCTATAGCGATGAGAATCGACCGTTTGAATGACACCTTCTTCATTTTCAAAGAAGTACTGGCCAATCAGTCCACCAGACCAAATAACACACTATACAGTGACTTTCTGTGGATGTAATAGTCTCTCAGCTGTTAAATGAGGATTTTGACTGTGCCAGATGCGACAATTTTGCTTGTTTACATAGACACCGAGTGAAAAATGTGCTTCGTCGCTGAAAAAAATTCGATGCAAAAAGCGTTTCCCAAACTTTGTTGTTCAAGCACCTAATCGGCATATGTTCTATGGTCAGCTGGCTTTAGTTGTTGTGTCATCTGAACCTTATAAGGATGAAGATGCAAAATACGCCATAGCGTGCCGTAAGTTGTACGCGCCGATGAATTGATAAATTTGGATCTTCTCCAACATTCTCACTTACAATATTTTCGGTCGAGCGAAAAACAAATTTCCCAACTTTCTAAAAGGTCCAGTCTTCTGCTTTTATTTCAAGTAGAACTGAGATCTAACACGAAGGTAATAAAAGCAGAAGAATGGGCCTTTTAGACGGTTTGGAAATTTGTTTAGCATATGGAAAGAAACTACCAATCACAAATGAACAACTTGAATTTAATTTATCACCCTTCCTTTTATCTGTAAAATATTAAGACAGAACCAACATCTTATTTTTACACTATTCAAAATTCTACCTGTTGTCTACCCTACTATTATAAATAGGATTTTAAGTTCTGTTCTCTTCAGTCAACAGAAATAAATAATGAAACTTAAGCCAATTTGTTTTTATTCACTTTATTAATGATTAGTTTGTCATCGATTGTATGCAACTGGTGGATTACAAATGACGATAGGAGATCATATCAACATCGCAAAATCATTGGTATGCAGAATTGTTAAAAGGGTATCAACTGAAATGGTCCGTTTGAAATCTATATGTATATTTATATGCCACGTACCAGGCTAGAATATTAGAAGTTGCTCAAGGGTTTCATAAAATAAGTAGATTACCAAGAGTCTTAGGAGATGTCGACTGCACCCATATCAAAATAACCTCCCCTGACGGAGAGAATGCTGTAATACTGCTAACGTAGTTCATATTAGTGTGGTATGACAAGCATAAAAACAATAACAATCAGATTCTAAATTGTAACCCAACATTAACAGCACTACCACAGAAATATAAACATTCTTATTTTTTTCTTTCTATTTCTATGGTGCTACCGTAAAAATTTAGAAAGTGCGACGTTGTCAGATGGTTTCCTCGGATCAACTGATTCACGTGATCAACAACCTGAACACTTGTTTCGAGAAACCCAAATTCGTTGATTCGTTTATCAAATTTGACAGGAATATCTGTTGATCCAGTGATCACCGAATCTTTATGAAACCCGCGTCAATGGGCGAAACAGTCCTACTCCGAACCTGGCAAGAAGAAACCATACCATAAGCATGGAGATCACGACAGACCAGATGATGAAACAAAGGCAACTTGCGAACCTCCATGGCGCTAATACGTGAAAATAGATGGGGTTCAGGATCAGGAGACACCCCGTTGCTTTCAGCTGCCGATACTTGAGGGAATTAGGTTGATAATTGAACCAGATAGGCCCAATTATGCTGGTACATTTTATGCCGAGGATGACTTTCACCATGAAGAAAAGATTGATGGATCGATTTCGAACCATCCTTGAAAATATTATTAATAGCTAGTGGGCGAGGGAAAAGATGTTAATTCAAGACTTTATTTATTTACTTTGATGTGGTTGGTTCTTAAAGGAATGAACTTATTCAAACTGGATGGGACTTGAGTTATACTTTGTTCTCATACTAGTCCGGTCAATTTAAACAATTGAAATAAAGAAAATTCCGACAGAGCCAAATCTTCGTAGAAACCTAAGGTTTACTATAAGGAATAAAGTGTCAAAAGTCCCAATCAGTCCCATGTGCGCTAAGGGACTTATTCGGGGCCCAAGGTCAAAATTTTAGGTTTTTTGTATTTTTCTCGAACACGGTAAGTTTTATCGAAAAAGTACCTCGGAGCAAAGTTGTAGTTCCTAAAATTCTCTATAAAAATGGACCTTATAATTTTTTTCCTAAGACCCACTATTTCTCAGATATTGCGCTTGTAAGAATCATGTTCTACATAGTATGCACACATATGCCACGTATATACATATTTAGGTACTCAAGCAAGCAAAAATGCCTACTCGTGTCTCTTTTATGTATACATTATACTATTCTAAGAAAATATACTCTAAAAAGACCGCCGGTCCCTTACCGAATCTCCTCTACTTGAATAACATCTGGCCTTGAATAACATCTTCCTATTCGTTGTCCGTGTGGTGTCGTTCACGTATACCTGCTTCTTTTAGTGTTGAACGAGAAGTGACTATACGTATTTATTACAAGCATCTACTATTGTAGTTAGTGCTGATCAATATTGAAAAAAAAAGTCACAATTTTGCTTTATTTGTAATAAATTTTTGACTGAAGATGAAACTGTTGTGGTCAGTCGTGGAATGCCAACTTTAATCGATGCAAGTGTCGCGAGAAGTGATGAGTTTGCTGATTATTTAAGAAGCCAAAGGTCCATTACAATTCACGTGGATTGCAGAAAATCATACACCCGGAAAACTTCAATCTCTGCATCAAAAAGACAACGTGAGGAAGAACAGGCCAGTACTTCAAAAGTAAGTCCACTTCATACTAGAGCGCGAATAGTGAATCCAGCTTTTGTTTTAAAAAACACTGCTTATTTTCTGGCAATGAAGCGGATGAAGAAGCAGAAAAGAAGAAAGTGAAGAATTATCGCCGAAAAATTTATAAAGTTTCTACACTTACATTCAAAGATTCCATTTTAAAATTAATTAAAGATCGTTCTGATGATGTGTCAAAAGCTGTCTTTGCGCGTATTAATTTTCAGTATGATTTAGTTGCTGCTGACGCTAAATACCATGACAGTTGTTACAAATCCTTCCTGAGACCAAATACTGACGGTAAAATTGGCCGTCCTCAAAGTGAGGCTATAAACTCTGCAATGGAGGAAATTTTCAATTTCATTGAAAGTAGCGATGACTGCCAGTTTTCGTTAGATGAACTGAAGAATGTTTTCCAAAACGTAGCTTTAGAAAACGGGATTATAAAAATACGATTGAAATTTAAGTATGGTAGTAGAATTATTATTACAGAGAAGCCTGGAAAATTAACATTTATTTGTTTTATAGACAATTACCAAGACATTTTAAGTCAAGCCTGGTCTGACAACAAAAACTTGAATGAAAAGGAAAAACGGTAGAAAACTTTAAAAGCTGCGGCAGAAATTATTCGAGAAGATATTCAATCTTGTGTGTTTGATAATACTATGTACCCGCCTCCGGGTAGAATGTTTGAAGATATAAATAACGATATTCGCGAATCATTATCTTTTTTTTTTTGGAACAAATCATTCCTAAAAACAAGCGTCATAATTTGAATCATTTAAAGTTAGATTGCACAAATATTAGTCATAGCATTATGACTGCTATTCGGCCTAGATCCTTCAAGTCTAAATTACAACTGGGTCTCTCATTTTTTTTCCATCGGCGGTTTGGTTCAAAACGGCTTATACAAATTTTCTCATCGTTTGGTTTATGCGCATCTTACAGTGAAATAATGAACTAAGAAGCAGCAGCAGTTTTCAGTCGCCCACCTCACATTTTATCACCAGAAACTGGCACATTTGTTCAATATGTTGCAGATAATGCTGTAGGGTTGCAGTGTTCTTCAGCGTGTACCAATTGCCAAGGTGTCTCTTGCTCAAATGTTCAATTTAATACAAGAGAGGAAGATTCATGTGATTTTGATGAAGAGACAACTGATTCATCTTCATTTAACAATTTCTAAGCATTCATCAGTAGGGAGGAGAAGAAGAACAACAAGAAGAAATTAAAGAAAACATGATTGTTGAAGTTAAATATGAAGAGTATGAGTCAGGTTAAAATAATGAAAAAAAGTTAGAATGACAGTTAAACTCAGTAACCCATATCAATAATCTTCATACTGTTAAATAATTATTGTTCCTGAAAATAACGTCATAAAGGTTCGTGGAATAGGCCTACCGGGGATACCACGTTAAAAAAAACACCACCTCACAGGTGGTATGGAAATGTGTGCATATTATGTAGAACGTGGTTCTTACAAGCGCAATATCCGGGAAATAATGGGTCTTAGAGAAAAACTCATGAGGACCATTTTTATAGAGAATTTTAAGATCTATAACTTTGCTCTGAAGTACTTTTTCGATAAAACTTACCGTTTTCGAGAAAAATCCAAAAAACCTAAATTTTTGACCTTGGGCCCCGAATAAGTCTCTTAGCGCTTATGGGAGTGATTGGGACTTTTTACACTTTATTCCTTGTGGTAAACCTGAGGTCTCTACGAAGATTTGGCTTTGTCGGAATTTTCTTTATTTGATCACTATTTTTATGTCTTAATTGACCGGTCTATACTTTAATCTTCATTCGTTAAAGCCATTTAATTTTGGTTGTATGGCCATGTAAAAAAACAGAATTTCAGGATTTGGAATGATGAAAATCCACACAAACTTTCAAATTTTTCACAGTTTTCACAAATGATTTTGATAAAATAACTGAAAAATTTCTAAACATTATTGAAGCTTGTTTCCTTCCATGATTAAATGGCATAACCTACTGAAGACAAATGACATAGGAAATGTCAAAAATAATAACGGTATTGCCATAATAACTATTTCAAATTGTATTAGGCCTATTGGAGAACCCTATAGTATTTCAAGATCGTTTTACAGTTTTGAAGAGTTTTGTTGGAATAACTTATTTAAAGAGACGAAAATATCTCAATTTTCTGTTCGACATTTTTAGAGTGGAATTTGTTTTTACATAATACTGCTATGAAACAGTGCTGTCTCTACTTGATGTTTGTTGGGTAAGTTCGATCTATATTCTTTATTTACTTTGAGTTCTTCTATCTCCTTTCGATGTTGTTTGATTAGTGTTAATTCTATATGTCTATTAAAAAAGAAACAGTGTTTTCTGAGGCATTTATTTATTTTATTTTCAAAAAAAGGCTCAAAGAACTTCTATAAAATTGTGATTTGTAGTCGTTGGCATTGCAGTGTATTGAACAGAACCAACAAGTTCGAAACGTACGCATGCATTCTACTTATGCCCCAGTGACCATAAAAACCTTATCGGGCTTGTTTGACCTTAGAATTGTTAGTGAGATGTCTCGATTAGTAGAATTTTCTATAACAATAGCTCACTACCTCCTTACTAATGCTATTCAAAAAACTTTCTACCAAGTAAAAAAGCCTATTGATTATTTTACTGTATTCCGAGGTGGGCTCGGTACACTTTTGTATGATTTTTAACAGTTTTACATTCACAAGCGTCGTTTTAAATACTCACAATTCGAAAGAAAACAGCTACTGTAGTAAGATTGCATCAGATTTGGACGCACGTAAATCTTCCCCCAAGGATACAAAAGCGCATCGATTCTAACTCAATTATGCCCAACGAAGGAAGATTAAGCCCCTGTAACAGATTTCCCATGTGAACTGAATAATATGCCGAAGGCCCGGACTAGACGGTAACCGAAGCCGCTTCACACGTGTCTGGTGCGCCCGGCACGTGCCCTTAAAAAGAGCACAAACACCCGTCAACCATAGAGGCACAAGACTCGAAAAACGATGGTCCGTGGTTCGACCGCCTTCGCACTTGTACTTATCGTACACTATGTAATTAGATACTTAGGAGTTCTGTAGCATGCTGACATGGGAGGTGCATTTGAGAGACACGCTTCAGGGTCTTAATGGATATTGAAATGCTAAAAAGTGATCTTTTGTTTGTCTTTTCTAGGGTGTCACGGTTTAGGAAGTAAAACCAGTAAAAAACCATGTGAAAATGGTTTTGTTTGTGTTCTCCCAGGATTATAGTGAAATTCCACAATAAAGTTCAGTTGGAACACTCCTATTCCATCATGTCATAGAATGCTAGTATGCAATAAGATTAGGCCAAGATCATAGATGTTGTAGATGAAATAGCGCTTACTGAAGGAAAGTTATTGGATAATAAAGTGAATTGTGTAACAAAATAATATATCATTAATTTATTAGAAATTTTGGATGGTGTAGTCCGCGATAGTTCATTTTAAAATGGAATGAAATCAGAAATTATTAAGTTCTCTCTCACATTTTATTACTGAATATACTGTGACTCGAGTTTCGTATTGTTTACTACATTTTCAAACTGAATTAAACAAATTGCATCCCGACGATTATATATTTCGAGTGTTTTTTTTCGATGAGGATAACTGTGATTTGACAGAAGGAAGAAGCCGTGTCGTTTTGACATTTCTGTTCAGTGAGCATTGACAAATTATCCTGAAAAGACTCACGTCGCAACAACGTTTACAAATTATTGAAATTTATTTTCAAAATAAGTGTTCTATTCGCCAAACTTGTAGGGCACTTCATAATCTACATCACTACATAATCGTCCATCAGAGCAGCTTATGCGTCGAACTATCGATAGATTTCGGACAGCATTTTCTCTACTCGATGCAACAATAAAACAAGATAAAGAACTGTACGTACAGAAGAAAATATTGCTGCTGTAAGTCATAGTGTTAATGATGATCCAGATTTGTCTATTCGTCGACGTTCACAACAAGTTGGACTCTGTGCATCCATCACATGGAAAATTTTGCGTAAAGATCTTGGTCTACAACCATACAAGATACAACTGGTTCAAGAACTAAAGCCACTTGACCATAATAAGCGTCGTTTTTTTACTGTTTGGGCCCTAGAACAGCTTGAAGTTGATCCACTTTTTTATCGTAAAATTGTGTTTAGTGATGAAGCTCATTTCTGGTTGAACGGCTATGTATATAAACAAAATTGCCATATGTGGAGTGAAAAAAATTCTCAAAAAGTTCTTTAGGTCCCATTGCATCCTGAAAAATGCATTGTATGGTGTGCTTTACACGCTGAAGGCATCATCGATCCATATTTCTTTAAACACGATGCTCGAGCTAATGTTACAGTAAATGGTGCTCGTTACAGATCGATGATCAACGATTATTTGTATAAAAAATTGAATGATATCGATCCAAAAGTGTTTTGGTTCCAACAAGATGGTGCTACACCTCATGCTGCTACCGTAACAATTGATTTATTGAAAGAAATATTTGGCGGTAACATTATTTCCAGAAATGGTCCAATTAATTGGCCTCCAATATCATGCGACATAACTCCACTGGATTATTTTCTTTGGGGTTATGTCAAGTCAGTGGTTTATGCTGATAAACCAGAAACAATAGACGCTTTGGAAGCCAAAATAACTCGTGTAATTGATGAAATAAGGTCTGAAATACTCGAGAAAGTGGTCCAAAATTGGTCTGTTCGAATGCGGTTCCTCAGAGCTAGTCGTGGTGGACCTATGCCGGGAATTATTTTTAAAACATAAATGTCATAAAATTATCCTTCGAATAAAAAAAAATTGGCTTCAATCTTGATTTGAATGTGTTTTATTTCAATTCAAAATTCTATCACTTTAAAAAAACACCCAATATGTACACCATTCCTGAAAACTTGATACAAGTGCAAAATGTCTCGAAAATCAACTGAATTTTTGAGTATAAAATTTGAATATCAAAACAGATTTAATCTGTTAGTCTTCTTCAATTTTAATTTCAAAAAAATTTTCATTCAGAAAACTTTTAGAATTAACTTAATGTCTACAATAAGCACCGCTTATATTTAATAGAACGCATATAATCAAAACTCAATATATAATGTCAAATGGAATAAATAAACCAACAGATATAAAAACGGTCATTAAAATTAATAAATAAATATTTATAGGAGAAAAAATTTTGTTTCTGATCTTACCATTATGAATACCAATTCCTTTTCAAAAACATGAAACACAATTTAAGGACTTCTCAAAAAATATAATTTATTTGGAATATTTAAATATTCAAATAAGTTAAAAACATGCACTATATCTTCAAAAAACAATTAGAATTCTGATAATCTCTTCATCGGCCCTAAAAGTTTTCTGAATAAAAATTTTTTTGAAATTAAAATTATAGAAGACTAACACATTAAATCTGTTTTGATATTCAAATTTTGTTATATTTCTTCTATCAAGTTAAAAGCCTTTTTCTATTTTATTTTTCAGTATAATCCACCTCTATTGGCTTTATTATCGTAGGGAATCGGTGGTTTTTCCAAAAATAATGAAAACTTTATTCCACCCTTATTTCAATACTCAATTCATTTAGATGTTGTAAGTTACCAAATGTTTTGATTCATTGTTTAAAAGCATTTGAAAAAGTCACAAGGTAACGAAAATCATCAGGTGTCTAACTCTTAAATAATAAAATAAATAAGAATAAACATATATGTGTATCATTTAATGCAAAATCTCAATTCTCGATGACTCGATGAAATAGATAGTAATTTCGCATGATATAACATAATTCACCCCTTTCCGTAGTTTAGTTCCACCGGAAACACAGATTTAGAGTAACAGGAAAACCATTGTTGAATTTCCGGAAGTGTTCTGTGGTGAATTCGGTGTCAACAGTTGGTCTTCGAAGGGGATTCCCGAACGATTAACAGTTGCTGCATTCAATTTGGTAGCACGTGTCAAAGGCACGAGGCCTGTATTGTCAATTTCCTACACACCACATACGTACTACAAACGAGTTTCCATGAGACCAGTGTATAATTTTCCGTTTTTGTGCTGAAACGAATGTACGATGATGGTCCCCGGCATTGAAACAATGTTCAATAGGGTATGAATAACTGATTAAGAGTTTGAATGCTCGTATTTTAGTACGAAGGGTTAGGTATGTATGCCATATAAGAGTTGTTGAATCCATTGTCGGTGAACGACATTTCAAAAATGAAACATTCAACAAGTAATAAATCAAATTCAATTTCCACAAACTTTTTATTGTTGAACGACAATTTTTTCGCCACACTGTGGCTTACTCATGTCCTACGTTTGATCTGATACTTACATAGGTTCTTATGCAGGATGTCCAAACGCAAATTTGACCCCCAGAACTCAAAAACGAAGAATTTTCGAAGATTTAAAAAAAATAGGACAACTTCTGTTTTGAGGTAGACGAATTTCCATCATGAGTTTATTTCGAAAAAACCACCCTCATGAAGGTGGTATCAATTCCCAACAATTTTTGAATAGGGAAGAGATGTTGAGTGTTGGTTAGTTTGAAAGTAATTTATGTTCTGTGCACAGCCCAGTTAAAATTTTCAAAATCGGTTCACTATTCACGAAAAAATGTAATATTGAACTAACCGTCAAAAGGTGATATTGAACAGACGGTTGAACCGCCCAAACTCATAAACCTAAGAGTTTTGAAGAATCAAAAAATAATTTTCAAGTTCTGTATTAGGGAGAAAGAATTCCTATGAAGACATTGTTTCCTAAAGATGGCAACAAGCCCCATTTTTTTAATAGGCAAGAAATGGCGGATGTGTATCAGTTAAAAAGCTTTTTTTGTACTATAAACATCCTAGTTGAAATTTTCAAATTCGGTGATTTGTTTTAGGAAATTTGATATTGAACATTATCAGAAGAGTAATTCAAACAGAAACCCAATACATTCAAATACACCAGATCTGTGAGTAATGATAGGGAACATCCAGAAAAAAATGAACTATTTAAAGAACTAACGTATGTATTGTTCAAAATGACCACCACCAACCTCCGATATAATCTACTTTCAAATCCTTCTCTAACATTTTCGAAAATGTCTAGTGTCAGTAATTGGCATTCCGTGATGATTCTTCGTCAAGTTCTGCAAGATTTTCAGGTGGAGTTGCCATAGACTTTGGACTTCAAATGATTCCATAAAAACAATCTAATGGCGATAGATCGGGTGATCTTGCTGGCCATTCTATAGAAACCCTCCTGTCAATCCAACGTCCTGGATAACGTTCGTTCAAGAATTGTCGAACACTGATATTGAAATGTGGCGGTGCACCATCCTGCTAAAATGTGATTTCATTTTCTAATATATTGTAGTCGTTTTCCAGTATGTCAGTAATCATTGGATCAATAATGTCGTCTAATAAATTCAAATAAGTCAAGGTTTCCATCGATAAAAATTGGTCCAATAATATGGTTTTCTAATATTTCTACCCAAACATTTAATTTTTAAGGAATTTCTGTATATGTCTCCATGAATAAATGAGGATTACTATCACTCCAGTACCGACAATTATATCTATTGACTTTCCCATTCACCATAAAGGTACACTCGTCAGAAAAGATTGTATTGTAGAGTCGGTGTGGGCTATTATTTAGTAACTCACTAAATTGTTCACAAAACTGAGTTCGACGGTCAGGATCATCTTCATTCAACTGTGGCACCAGCCTTATCTTGTAAGGGTGAAATTTATCAGCTTTCACAATTCGATGGACGCTAGATTTCAGAAGATTAGATGCTCGTGCTAAAGTTCTTACAGATTGCCGATTATCCATCTGCAAATGTCCTAATACTGCTATTTCAATAGTTTCATTTCGGACTGGACGCTCAACTTCGTGTTACTTATTCTGGATGGATAACAGTTTCCAATGTATTCATCAAATGCTTAACATTGTGGTGGGTTACATTTCTATTTGGATGATTGCTATTAAAATTCCTTGAGGTTAATCTAGAAGTTTCGTCATTCCGATAGTATAATTTAAGAATTTCTATTCTTTCTTCCATAGAATAAAGCATTTTCGCCCAAGTAAGTCTCAAACCCAATTATGATGCACAAACGAAAGACTGAAACACATTTGAGAAACAATCTTCAAAAAAATAGTACACATTGTAATGAATTTCATGCGTTTCACACATTTTACCACCATGAACGATAAGAAAATCGAACGTTTTTGAAGTAAAATCATTCAAATTGTTCTGCCATTATATACACAAATTCCAAAATTTCAACTGCGATGTTTGGAGAACAGAAAAAGTTTTGAACTTCTCCCTATTCTCCCTATTCAAACTTTTAATATCAAAACAGATTTGATCTGTTGGTCGTCTACAATTTTAATTTCAAAAGGATTTTTTGAAAAACTTTTAGAATTAAATTAATGTCTAACAATAAGCACTGCTTATAAGACCTATAAAAATCAAAATTCACTCTACAATATCAAATGTAATAAAAAAACCCAACAAAAATAAATTATTAATTAATATTAAAAATAAGTAATATCGAATGTTTCGTTCCAAGCATACGCACCTGAACTCGTCAGAAAGGCCGTCGTAAGTATGTTTCGCTTTTGACAAACATATGACAACATGTTCAGTTTCTGGTCTTATATTTATGAAAACTAAATCTTTTTCGAAAATACACAACATAATTTTAAGAACTTCTCCAAAACTAAATTATTTGATATATTTAAAATGTTTAAATATTTAAATAAGTTACTTCAAAAACTCTCAAAAACATGTAGCACATCCTCAAAAACAATTAGAATTCAGATAAGGTCAGTTCAACTCTACATTTATAGTATAAATTCAATTAAAAATAAATAAACTTGTAATCTTACCAAACAATTTCTGGAAACTCTGTGAATGCAATTGAAACTAGGTAGGTACATCTAATATCCAAGGTTATCTATGTTCTATGCTAAACACAGAAATCACACAAAGTTTATAAGGCATTTTATGGCCTTCATCAAATGTTTTTCAAAGGCAAAACATACGTACCACGGCCTTTCTGACGAGTTCAGGTGCGTATGTTTGGAACGAAACATTCGATATTACTAATTTTTTATTTCAATTAATAATTTATTTTTGTTGGGTTTTTTTATTCCATTTGATATTGTATAGTGACTTTTGATTTTTATACGTTTATTAAATATACGCAGTGCTTATTATTGGACACTAATTTAATTCTAAAAGTTTTTTGAAAAATCTTTTTTAAATTAAAATTGTAGAAGACCAACAGATTATATCTGTTTTGATATTCAAAGTTTGTAATTATCCTTCTATCAAGTAAAAAACCGCATCTTATTATTTTATTTTATATATAATATATAGTTACATTAGGTTTTTGAATAATGAAATTTATTATATAGTTTCCAGTGGTTTAATGAAGGCCATAAAATGCCTTACAAACTTTGTGTGATTTCTGTGTTTAACATAGAACATAGATTACCTTGGATATTAGATGTACCTACCTAATTTTAGTTGCATTTACAGAGTTTCCAGAAATTGTTTGGTAAGATTACAAGTTTATTTATTTTTAATTGAATTTATATTATAATTGTAAAGTTGAACTGACCTTATCTGAATTCTGATTGTTTTTAAGGATGTGCTACATGTTTTTGAAGTAACTCATTTAAATATTTAAACATATTAAATATTTCAAATGAATTAGTTTTGGAGAAGTTCTTGAAATTATGTTGTGTATTTTTGAAAAAGATTTAGTTTTCATAAATATAAGACCAGAAACTGAACATGCTGTCAAATGTTTGTCAAAGGCAAAACATACGTACCACGGCCTTTCTGACGAGTTTAGGTGCGTATGTTTGGAACGAAACATTCGATATTACTTATTTTTAATTTCAATTAATAATTTATTTTTGTTGGGTTTGTTTTATTCCATTTGATATTGTATAGTGAATTTTGATTTTTATACGTCTATTAAATATACGCACTGCTTTTCATTGGGCACTAATTTAATTCTAAAAGTTTTTTGGAAAATCTTTTTGAAATTAAAATTGCAGAAGACCAACAGATTAAATCTGTTTGGATATTCAAAGTTCGTAATTATCCTTCTATAAAGTAAAAAACCGCATCTTATCATTTTATCCCTATTCAAAAAATCTTGGGGGTTGTTGCTATCTTAAGGGGTTTTTTTGGAACAATGTCGTAATAGGAATTCTTTCTCCCTAATACTGAACTCAAAACTCTTAGGTTCTTGAGTTTGGGCGGTTCAACTGTCTGTTCAACATCACCTTTGACGGTAAGTTCAATACATTATTTCGTGAATAATGAACCGATTTTGAAAATACTGGGTTGAGCACAGAACATAAATAACTTTCAAACTAACCAACACTCGACATGTCTTTCATGCCTTCAGTTTAGGAACATGCTCTAATTTTATGGTTATTTGTACCCCTTTTTCGCATATTTTCTTTATGGGTATTTCAGGTACATTGATGGTTATTTGTATCCCTATTTGCTTCCATTATTTTTATTTCCGAAAATTGTTAGTTAGTTGTTCAAGTTTTTATCGCACAAAAAGTGTAGGTGTGACTTCAAGAGTTAGTTCAAACAGTAAATATGACGAAGCAACAGTGTTAGCGAAACAATTGTCGTTAAATTAATAAATTGTGGAAACAATTTATATTATATTATTTGATTACAATGAATTTCCATTAAGTAAGGAGCGATTTTATTAAAATCTCATTTGGGTTTTTTCTGCGTCCTAAGGGCTCATCTTGACTTACCTTCCAGCGCCTTATTCCTGGCCAGTAAGGCCAAAAGTACGTCAGAGCTTGGAGGCCCCTCCATGGGATGCGGCGGTATCATTGGAGATCCTCCAGGCGGCAATCCAGGCAGGAGCGGCAGGCCACGGCTCTGATCCAGAATTGACATATCCCGTCAGAAGGTCCCTATCACGACGCAGTCACGGATCACGGTTTATTTATCGTTTTTTTTTGTTATCTTATCACACCGCAAACTACAAGTCGCGATCGACTCCTGAATGCATCGGCGACGATTATTTGGAGAGTGCCACTCTGAGGCAGATTTGGGTTATCAGCTCATTTGGATTTCAAATGGAGTCCTCCTGTCTTGATTGTTTAGGTGTCTGCGAAAATTCGGGGAAAGTTTGACGAGTCATCCTGAAATTCGAAAGCAGAAGTTATGATACTATTCAAAATCTAGTACGAATATTAGGAGTGTAAATAAGTTCGTGCCTGTTTTTGTCAAATATTGAAACTTTATTGTGAAAAACTGGTTATACAGCGTGCCAAAAAGCGTATCGGGTATTTCTTTGGCGCTGCATTTGAAACCGAGCGACATAGAATAGTGGAATCCGTCAGTTTGTGCAGTTTTAGTCACGATGGAGCAGTACCCGGGAAAGAATCGCGCCTTTTGCGTACGAGCGTATTATCGCAACGGTGATTCAATAGCGGCTTCTCAAGAATTGTATCGTGCGGAATATCGTACACACCATGCACCAAGTGACGACAGAAAATGTACCCGGATGATAGAGAATACAGGTGCGGCGGTGAAAATTCAACACTCTGGCCGCCCTCATTCAGTCCGCGACCAAGAAACGATTCGAGAAGTGGCGTCAGTTCGTCGAAATCTGTCCTTATCCATCCGAAAGCGAGGCCAATCATTGAACATCAAAATACCGTCCTTTCATTCGGTTTTCAAATTCAAATTTATTAGTTACCCTCAAAATTTTACAGGGAATTTCAATGAAATATATGATAATATAATGAAATAAAAATTGTAAATATGTAATACTAAAATATTTCAACTTTAAAATTTACAACAATCAATAAAAACGAACTCTTAAACTATGTTACGAACTAAAACACAGAAAGTTAACGTATAGAACTGGTACTTCATAAACTCATCCATTGAATAAAATGCACATTAATAAGGAGGATAAGCTATGGTAATAGAAAGTTCTAGAAATCGAGACAGTGTGACATACATCTGTATAACAATTATATACTCCAACAAACTCGACAAAGTTTTGTAGATCACAGAGGCAAATTGCAGACATGCGCACGTTTCGAACTGATTGGTTTTCGTCAGTGCAATGTATGCTTGTGACTCCAAATCTGTCAAGTATCTATATTCGCTATACACTCCAAGATATTAACAATGCACTAGCGCTATAGATACTTGACAGATTTGGAGTCACAAGCATACATTGCACTAACGAAAACCAATCAGTTTGAAACGTGCGCATGTCCGTAATTTGCCTCTGTAATCTACAAAACCTTGTCGAGTTTGTTGGGGTATAGAATAGTTATAGTCCGGTCAATTTAGACAATTGAAATAAAGAAAATTCCGACAGAGCCAAATCTTCGTAGAGACCTCAGGTTTACCACCAGGAATAAAGTATTAAAAGTCCCAATCAGTCTCATATGCGCTAAGGGACTTATTCGGGGCCCAAGGTCAAAATTTTAGGTTTTTTGGATTTTTCTCGAAAACGGTAAGTTTCATCGAAAAAGTACCTCAGAGCAAAGTAGATCTTAAAATTCTTTATAAAAATGGTCCAAATGATTTTTAAAATTTGAATATTAAAACAAATTGAAATATGTTTATCTTCTACAATTTTAATTTCAAAAAAATTTTTATTCAAAAAACTTTTAGAATTAAATTTATGTCTACACAAGCACCGCTTACATTTAATAGACGTATATAATCAAAACTCAATATATAATGTCAAATGAAATAAATAACCCAACAGATATACGAAAGTAATTAAAATTAATAAATAAATATTTAAAGGAGACAAAATTTTGTTTCTGGTCTTACCTTTAAGAACACCAATTGCCTTTTAAAAACATGAACACACTTGAAGGACTTCTCAAAGAATATAATTTATTTGAAATATTCAAATATTCGAATAAATTATTTCAAAAATCTCTAAAAAATGTGCACTATATCTTCAAAAAACAAATATAATTCTAGACAATCCCGTGTTCAGTCCTCATTTAATATTCCAAATATCAAAATCAAAAAACTAACCTATATCTCATACGTGTTAAAAGACTAAAGCTTCGAAATGTGTAGACATAAATTTAATTCTAAAAGTTTTTTGAATAAAAATTTTTTTGAAATTAAAATTGTAGAAGATAAACATATTTCAATTTGTTTTAATATTCAAATTTTGTTATATTTCTTCTATCAAGTAAAAGGCCTTTCTATTTTATTTTATCAAATGATTTTTTCTCTAAGACCCACTATTTCCCAGATATTGTGCTTGTAAGAATCATGTTCTACATAGTATGCACACATATGCCTCGTATATACATATTTAGGTACTCAAGCAAGCAAAAATGCCTACTCGTGTCTCTTTTATGTATACATTATACTATTCTAAGAAAATATACTCTAAAAAGACCGCCGGTCCCTTACCGAATCCCCTCTACTTGAATAACATCTGCCTATTCTTTTGTCCGTGTGGTGTCGTTCACGTATACCTGCTTCTTTTAGTGTTGAACGAGCAGTTCGAGTGACTATACGTATTTATTACAAGCGTCTACTATTGTAGTTAGTGCTGATCAATATTAAAAAAAATTTCACAATTATGCTTTGTTTGTACACAAACGCTGCTTACGTTATTTATGGAGGATATCTGTTACATCACGTTGTGTGAGATCGAGAAGAGACCTTTAACGTAATTTTTGAATAATATGTTCAGTATTTACGTAGACATTATGGTCATACAGTTACGGTAGTATTTGTTGGCTATAGTGACACAACAAAGAACATAAAAGCTGCAGAACAACGTCGTCGTACTACAAAAACATCCTCAGGTACCGACATAATGTTTGATGAATTTATGACAGTTCCAGTAAACCAACAACATTTTTTTGCAAACATTAATAATAAATCTCGTTTTATTTCTATGTTGAGTAACAAATTAACAGCTGAAAATATTGCCGTGAAACAAGCTCCGAATGACGCCGATGTCCTCATAATTGAAACAGCAATAGAACAATTTAATGCAAGAAATACAACTATTGTAGTGGGCGAAGATGTTGATTTGTTAGTACTACTCACTGCAAGGACTCCATTTGATAAAATTATTTACTCTTTGAAACCTGGGAAGGCGCAGCAACGGACAGAAATTATTCATCTAAAAGTTATCAGCTTATCCAAAATGCCAAAACTATATTTTATTTTTACATGCGATAACCGGATGCGATACGACGTCAGCAATGTTTAGAAGGGGCAAAAATTCAGTATTAAAATTATTTGAAAAAAAGATTTGATTGACTGCCCAAAAGTATTTACTGAAATTAATTCTTCACCTCAAATACTAATTACTAAAGGAATTCGGTTTCTTCTTGCGGTATATGGAGCTCCAAAAAAATTGATTGCATAGATACGTACAGATATTTAACATTTGTAAAAAATACAAGAAACAAAAAGCAAGTACAACTATCTTGTCTTCCTCCAACATCGGCATCTGCTACTCAACATTTGTTTCGAGTATACTTTCAAGTTCAGACATGGCAAGGCAATGAACTGAACCCTGAAGACTGGGGTTGGAAATTGATGAATATACTTTGGGACCGATTCGAACCTTACGCCCCCCTGCTCAGAAAAACTTCTTAACACTATTTTTTGCAATTGCAAGAAAGGTTGTAGTGCCAAATGTGGCTGTAAAAAAGTAGGGTTGCAGTGTTCTCCAGCGTGTACCAATTGCCAAGGTGTCTCTTGCTCAAATGTTCAATTAAAGACAAGAGAGGAAGATTCATAAGATTTTGATGAAGAGACAACTGATTCATTTGAACAATTTCTGAGCATTCATCAACGGAAGGAGAAGAATAAGAACAAGAAGAAATTGAAGAAAACATGATCGTTGATTGAATATGAAGACTATGAGTCAGATTAAAGTAATAAAAAAAGTTAGAACGACAGTTAAAGTCAGTAACCCATATCAATAATCTTCATACTATTAAATAATTATTGTTCCTGAAAATTATGTCATAAAGGTTCGTGGAATAGGCCTATCGGGGATACCACGTTAAAAAAAACGCGCCAAGTACACTACCTCACAGGTGGTGTGGAAACGTGTGCATATTATGTAGAACGTGATTCTTACAAGGACCATTTTTATGAAGAATTTTAAGATCTACAACTTTGCTCTGGGGTACTTTTTCGATAAAAATCCAAAAAACCTAAAATTTTGACCTTGGGCCTCGAATAAGTCCCTTAGCGCACATGGGACTGATTGGGACTTTTGACACTTTATTCCTTGTGGTAAACCTAAGGTCTCTACGAAGATTTGGCTCTGTCGGAATCTTCTTTATTTGATCACTATTTTTATGTCTAAATTGACCGGTCTATTATATAGATGTATGTTACACTGTCTGGAATTCTAGAACTTTCTATTACCATAGCTCATACTCCTTATTAATGAATCTTGCAATGCAATGTTCGTAAACACCCACATTTCTCGAATTTTTCAATTATTTTAGAAATAACCGAACTGAAAGGAATCGGCCTATCTTCAAAAGTAACAATAAAGAATTCATTGTCTCTTGAATTGATTTAACACCAAAGTACCACTTTATGATCCGAATTTTTTCTTCTACACTGAACATTTCGATTTAGTTTATTTTCAACCGATTTGCGAATCCCATGTTTGAAGTGCGAATGATTCTGACTGCTGAAAGCAGTGCAGAGCCTCATTTCGATCGAAGCATCCCCCTACCGCCATTGAGAGAGAACAGTCGTTTTTTCGCCATAGCATCGCGCTGAGGTTTTGATTCTTCCACTGCTCCACTGGAAATTCGTGGTCCTCTAGATTGAAATTGAATTTCCTATGTTTCCGACTTTCTTTTCCATACCTGAATATTATTATATGTACGTAAATTATCTAATTAAAATTTTGAGCATTGCAAATTTATGCTGGGATTTCTGAAAACCTAATTTATACAGTAATCAATTTGATGGATCTAATGAACAAAAGATAAACTTGGACTGAACACAAATTTAATTTTATCGTGATAATCCAGTGGAACCTATCGTGAAGTATTAATATAAGAAATTAGTTTTTTTAAATATGACTATATTAGCGTAGGGTTTTGAAAATTCTTTCATTCTGTTGCTGCATAAGTTTGCATATTACATAATTGAGTTTGCCAATGAGGGTGGCGTTATATAAGGATGGATGAACTAAAACATTGAATTAGGTGCCCCTGGTTGGGGAGTGGTTGATTTCGAACAGACTTTCGTCACGCAAGCAGGTCCCTGTGGAAAACACCTGATTGAGCCGGACTAACAAAAAGTTAAAGTAGATAATGCATGTAAGAACTCTTGTTTCGATGGCAAGTGGAATGTTTTTAGAAGTACAAAATGTTACTTAATTGTTAGGTACAAAAATTTGAGTTTTACGTAACTACTCAACAAAATCTAGTATAGTCCGTCTAGAAAGTATCCAGAACTAATTATTTTAGATAATTTTAATATAATTCTTTTTTGTAAGTTTCTAAGACAAAGGTAATGTATAAAATAGGTTGTGGAGATAGTCGGCTATGGCCAAAGTTGCATGGCAACACTTTGTCAAATATTGTTGACTGTCAACAGGAATACAATTTATGAAATAATATCCTAACTAGAAAAAAGAAAACAGGTAGAATATTTCTTTAGAAAGGGGTTTCGAAACGTTAAAAAATTAGTGCAATTGACTGAACTGGGAAAAAGTGTTGTATATGAGACAATAAAGAGGATAAAAAATGGCGTGGATATGAGGCACAGACCAGTTTCAGGAAGACCGAGTAAGATTAAAAGAAACAATTTAAACGCTTTATTGGCCTTAGGACGACACAAGCCGCGCCTGGAGTTTCGCAAATTGGCTAACAAATTTGGAAGTCAACGAAATATATATAAGTATGTCCAGAAACCGTTCGTATGTCACTGAAAAAACAAAGCTACATATAAAAAAACCAAAACAACTCCTATAATGGCACCTTTACAAAAGAAACGAAGGATAGAATGAAAGTTGTTTCTAACTTGGTGGAAATCACTGAAAAATCCTATCAAATAGACCTGTAGGGTTTTGCCGTTCAAATTTCGAAATTTCCCACCAGAATAATGATTTAGGAGCAATATCCCAGCGTGGTGCTACGCCTCTCTGTATAGTTGATGGTACCATTAATAGTAAAAAGTATTGTGGCGTTTTAAACGATTTTCTCCTTGAAACGGTGCATGCTTTATATCCAGAGAAGTGGCGCTTTCAACAGGATAATGCAAGATGCCATACTTGGATCAAGCTTGGATGCAAGAACACCAAGTGACAACTATTTCATGGCCAGCAGCTTCACCAGATCTTAATACCATTGAAGTCATGTGGGGACTAATGAAGATTGAAGTTGAACGAGCAGCGGCACGAAATGAAGATAATTTAATTCAATCAGTTTTACAGTCCTGGACTACCATCACCGGAAATTATGGAGGTGATCTGGTGTCGGGTGTACCTCGACGTTTAGTCAAGTGTTTACAGTTAAATGGAGGTTGTACAAATAATATTTTGTTGTAATTTTCTAATTCTAGAATTAAAAATATATACTAAATAATTATAATTGTAATTTGAAATAAGGTTATTCTGATTTTCACAAATTTTTATTGTTAAACTCACAACAATTGTTTCGCTATCACAGTAGCATCATCAGGCAAGATCACATTTTGAATAACTGTTATTCAAAATGTGATCTTGCCTGATGATGCTACTGTGATAGCGAAACAATTGTTGTGAGTTTAACAATAAAAATTTGTGAAAATCAGAATAACCTTATTTCAAATTATTTAATATGGATTTTCACCAAGTAAGGACTGATACGATTCAATAATTATAATTGTGCTCTGTTTTTTCGGGATACTTTCTAGACGGACTATAGTTTAATTGTTCCGATCAATGTAGATTGAAATACAAGGGGTGTTCAATTTATTCTTGGTATCGGAGTGATTTGTCAATAATGTGAGTGATATTTTTATCGCATTCACTAATGACACTCTCTGAGAGTATAAATATAAAATTTCACTATCATCATGATCATTTTCTAGGTATCTTCGGTTAAAGACGACCAGAATGACTGACATCACAATGATGAAGGAAATCGAGCATCGCGCCGTTATAAAGTTCCTCACTAAGCAGGGAAAAAGTCAAAAAATCATTTATGAAGAGATGGTTGCTGTTTACCCAGACGATGCCCTGTCGTTATCCACAGTTCAAAAGTGGTCAAGTGAATTCAAAAGAGGCGTTAGCGGCACCACTGAAGAAAACGTGATAAAGTGAAAAAGCTGGTACTTGAAAATGGCAGAATAAACATCAAGATGTTAGCAGAGATGACAAACCCATCCGTGGGTACCATACATGCTATACTTCATGACCATATTAACCTCTCAAAGGTGGGTGCAAGATGTTCTCCGCACCTCAGAAACAAGTGCGAGTTGAGTAAAGCAAGGAGTTTTTAGAGCTCTGCGGAGAAGACCCATTGATTATTTTCAACCAGCTGGTTACTGGGGATGAGACGTGGGTTTATAACTATGACCCTGAGAGTCCATGCAGTGGATTAAAAAGAGAGCACAACCTCAAAAGGAGTATTTAAAGTCAGCCCATTCGCCGGAAAAATAATAGCTACGGTCTTTTGGTATTCTAAAGGTATTTTATTGATAGAATACACTAAAAAGGGTGAAAGCATCATACGCAACCACTTTGCGTAATTTAAGAGAAGCAATTAAAGGAAAAAGGCGAGAAAAACTCACAGCGGGGGTGTTACTACTTAACGACAACGCGTCGGTTCACAAGACCCGCGTGGCGAAGGCTGCTTTGCGAGAATCATCGTCATCCTCTGTATAGTCCAGATTTGGCCCCCAGCGACTACTACCTATTCCCAAATTTGAAAACCATTTTCGTGGAAAGCGATTTTCCTACGATGAATAACTTAAGGTAGCAATTAATACCTATTTCGAGGAGAAGAATATTCTTTACAAGGTTTAAAGAAGTTTATTTCTCCATCTAACAATTGTTTTGAAGTTCTAAGGTACTACATTGAAAAAGTAGTTTTCTTTCATGCCTATACCGAGAATACATTAAACGCTCCTCGTATGTTCAGATAGTAATGGCTGAAACAGTTCAATAACTTAGTAGATGTGACAATGAAATAGTCGACATTATGCCGAGATCTATTCCAAATCAAAGTCATATCTACTGCTTTTTATACATAGACTACTGTTGAGGGAAATATTGACCACAAACAGAGAACATTTGAATTCATATTGTCTTAGAATTTAGTGCAACTGATGAGTCTATCTATGTAGATTTATACTGTTTGAACTCAATTAATAAACGTCCAGTATCGTACAGTATAAAAAAGTCTCATATGAATTATTTCTGCAGAATTTATTTGTATCAACTGAGGTATGTAGAAGAATCAACTTGCATTTAAGACTTTATACAATTTTTTAGGAATTTGAAGATGATTAATACTATCTAAAGTTAGTAAATCATCTTCCAGAATACAAATAAAAAAATGCTAGTGTAGTAGAATCACTGCTATTAAGCTTCACTATTTATTAACTGATTATACAATGTCTCGAGTTTCGTAGTGTTTAATACATTTTCAAACTGAATAAAACAAATCGTATCTCAACTATTATATACAGGGTGTCCCAACGAAAATTTGACCCCCCCAGAACTCAGAAACGAAGAATTTTCGAAGATTTTAAAAAAACAGGTCAACTTCTGTTTTGAGGGAGATGAATTTCCATCATGAGTCTGTTCCGAAAAAACCACCCCCATGAAGGTGGCATCATTCCCTAAAAATTTTTAAATCGGGAAGAGATGTCGAGTTAGAAAGTTATTCTGCACAGTTTCTGTACACAAACTAGTTGAAATTTTCAAATTCGGTTCATTATTCACGGAATAATGTAATATTGAACTTACCGTCAAAAGATGTTGAACAGATGCCTAAGAGTTTTGAAGAACTTAAATAATTTTCAAATTTTTGTATTAGGGAGAAAGAATTCCTATGACGACATTGTTCCGAAAAAACCACCTGAGGATGGCAACAACCCCTAACATATTTTGTACACAAATTCCCCAAATATTAAATGTTTGGGTAGGAATATTAGGAAACCACATTGTTGGACCGATTTTTATCGATGGAAATCTTAACAGAACAACTTATTCGAATTAATAAGATGACATTATTGATCCAATGATTACTGACATTCTGGAAAACGACGATAACGTATAAGAAAATGAACTCACATTTCAGCAGAATGGTTTTTGAACGAACGTTATCCAGGACGTTGGATTGGCTGGATGGGTCCTATAGAGTGGCCAGCAAGATCACCCGATCTATCGCCATTAGATTTTTTATGGGGACATTTGAAGTCTATGAAAGTCTATGCAACTCGACCTGAAAATCTTGCAAAACTGCGACAAAGAATCATCACGGAATGCCAATTACTGATACCAGACATTTTCGGAAATGTTAGAGAAGGATTTGAAAGTAGACTATATCTTTGTATGGAGGTTGGTGGTGGTCATTTTGAACCATACATACGTTAGTTCTTTAAATAGTTTACACTTTTTTCTGAAAGTCCCTCTGCTCATATAGTAGTTTTATTTCTAAAACGTGCTTGTGCTTAAATATTTCTATGGATTTCAGGATGTCTGGTTTTTTCCTTTCGTCTCTAGGTGTATATTTGGAGATTTCTGGTTCCTGTATGAGGATTGATGTTCTTTGAACCTTTTTTGGAAAGATCTCCCGTTTTGTCCTATATATACGCACTGGTGACAACTTAATTTGTACACTCCAGAATCATTTAGTGCGTTGTTTTTGTTTTTAAATTAAAAAAGAGGTTGTAAATTTTATGCGAGGGTGTGACAGCTGTTTTTATGTTAGTTTTTGAAAGTATTTGAGCCATTTTTTGCGAGATTGGTCCAAAATATGTCCGTTTTACGAATTTTTTGTCATTATTTTCAGTTGGAAGTGAGGTATATTTGCTTCAGGATGAGTTGTTTTTCTTTTTTGTTTATAACAGAATTTATTGTTTTTGTTTCGAATTTTTGGCTATTCGTTTGATTGCATTCAGTTACCCTTCCAACTTAATATTATTTAAGAAAATTTTAAATGCTCTATGTATCTTTGATCTGTACGCAGCTAGTTTATGGTTCGAAAAGTTGGGTATGATGATATCTGTCGTTGTGGGAGTTCTGAATATATCAAAGGAAATTTCATCTTCATTTTCAATTAAAGTCATGTCCAGAATTCATTTTATTATCACATTGTAGTTCCATAGTGAATTTGACCTTATGGTGCAAACGAATAAGATATTCCAGTGTGTTTTCTAAATCTGAATGTGTTCCACAGAAGCAATTGCTATGTCGTCTACATATCTGTACCAAAAAATGATATGCTTTGCATGTGCGGACTTAATGTTTTTTCTTTCGAAATATATGACATAATATAACATATAAATTAATTTGTCAACAGTGCAGTAGCGTATATATAAAGGACAAACCGAGAGATCTTTCCAGAAAAAGGTTCAAATAACTTCATTTACGGACCTAAAAGATAATTCTAATTTTGCGAAACATTTTTTCGAAATCAGTCATATCTTCTCAGAATTAGATAATCTTGAAATATCACACGTAGAAGCCAAAGGAAAAAACCAGACATCCAGGAATCCATAAAAATATTTAAGCACAAGCTCGTTTTAGAAATAAAACAATTAAATGAGTAGACGGATCTTTAGCACACCCCATTTCTGGAATTTTTGCCCAAGCCTAATATATATAACAGTTGAGATACAATTTGTTCAATTCAGTTGGAGAATGTAGTAAACAGTACGAGCCACTATATATTCAGTTAATAAAAAGTGATAGAAAACTGAGTAATTTCTTATTTCATTCTACAATAAGACAGTATTTCAGCCAATATTGAGCTTAATGTTTTACACTTTGTCCAGATCAAATGAGAATGAATGATTCTTCTGACATAATGATCAATTATCCAGTTTACGATTGAAGTAAGAATCCTGGATCATAATCATTTTATTTAGCGTTTATTTTTCCAACATACCACTCGCCACACTGGGAAATTATACCATCTTCTAGGGAATGAAGCGGTGTTCATATTAAAATCACTAAACCCCAACATTTACCTGTCTTTTTTATAGCTAACAGTTTGATCTGAACCCAAGAACTTGCAACAACTGAAGGTAACACTAAATTTCTTCAAGGTTGGATAGAATAACTAAGAAGAACCCTGAACACACCTAGAATTGCGAACAAGTACAAGTAGCAAAAGTGACTAGGAAAATTGGAAAATTTTCAATTACCCCAAACATCAACCCTTCGAAAATCACAGATTTCGTTTCCCGTGGAACTTTCACTTGTTCGTAACGGTAACGGCAGTTAATTTTCGCGTTACGTACGACTCATGTAGGTGATATTTTTCAATTTACGTTAACTAAGTCTACTTCGTTTAATTTCACTAAGTGTTTCACCCCAAGCCCCGAGATTCACTGGAAGAGAGAGCTGTTTCTTCCCCACCCCTTCCGTCGGCGGACGCCATTATTGAAATCAGTCTTGGCTAAATATTGTGACGTCACGAGATGTTGAGCGTCGGCGCGCTCCTTCGGATCCACCCCCAACGACAGGGTGAGATGGAAGGACAGGGACGTATTTGGGGGCGGCGGAAAATCTTCCACTGAACTACTCCTCCTCAACAAAAGGCACATCTGCATTCGAGGATCCACTTCTTCCCCAAAATCTAGGGATATTATACATGCTTGGAAATTAACAGTTTGCGTTTCAAACAGAGTTGAGCAGTGTTTCACAAATAGGATGCCCAAGTTATATCTGGTTAAATTTCACCAGGTGATTCTACAGGCAATTTGCGACACAAAAGTTCCAATAGAGTATGGTCCAATTATCTTTCGCTGTAAAGTTATTCTAAATTCTACTATTTGGTAACGTTTCATAATTTTTTCACCGAAAATATAGCACTGAAGCTCTGAACTGAATGCGGTGTTATGAGGAAGCTTCTACCTCTTCATTCGGGAGGCGGCATTTGTGTTCCACATCTAAATGGTCGTCGAACGCTGTGTGCTTTGTCCTACTTCAACCCGGAGGGGACGGTCAGTAAGGTATTGCTAACACTAGTCGTGTCTTCTATATGCTACGCCGAAAAGTAGAGCAGAGGAGAATTCCGGATGAGGAAGGTCGCTAGAGCATAACTTGAACACTAGTATCTCAATAAAAATTCAGTGTACACCATTGGAAAAAGCGGAAAATTCTAGGGTGATTTCATGGAGATTTTCATAAAAAAAGTAATTTATTATAGGGTGGTTAAGGAAAAAATTATTATGAAAGCTTCTTCAACGCAAGCTTTACTCTAAATTCCTCCCCATAAACCATCATGGGTATCATAATATTTATAAAGGTTTTCAACGACGTATACATAAGGCTGTTTCAATAAGAGAGCAAGATTTGAATTGCGTGTCATATTTGATAGTCATAATGTCACGATCACGATCACAGATCGAAAATTGACAGATGGGAGTTCGTAAACATGAAGCATTACACGGTAGAACGACGCGTCCTGATTGTCAAAAATTATTATCAAAATGGTGAAAGTTTAATTGCCACTATTCGTAAAGTGCGTCCAACGTTCGACCGAAATGATGTGCCTAATTCATCTACTGTAAAAAGAATAATCAAAAAATTCGAAAGTACTGGTTCGGTTAGTGGTGTGAAACATACGATACGAAATCGTAGAGGTCGTTCAGAACAGAATATTACGCAGTTCGCGAGAGTGTGACAGAAAGGCCAGAAACGTCAATTCGCCATCGGACACAAGAACTGGACTTTTCAACAGCCACTCTTCAGCGAATTCTCACTGAAGATTTACAGTTGCATGCCTGAAAAATCCAACTGACTCAACAACTTCTGTCAGTAGACCTTGAACAGTGAAGAGAATTCACCAATTGGATCCTTGAGCAATCTGCTGATTTTGCAAACAAAATCATTTTCTGTGATGAGGCACATTTTCACCTCGATGGATTCATTAATAGGCAAAAGTGTCGCATTTGGGGCTTAGAAAATCAACAAATGATTCATCAGAAAGAAATGCATCCACAACGGGTCACTGTATGGTGTGCATTATGGTTTGGAGGAATAATTGGACCCTTTTTCTTCGAAAACGAAGGTTATGCAGTAACGGTGAATGGCGACCCTTATCATATGATAACACAGTTTCTTGTGCCTCATTTGGAAGCTATTGATCTTGACGACATGTGGTTTCGACAGGACGGTGCCACATGTCATACCGCCCGTGAAACATTGAGGATCTTGCGCGAGTTGGCTCCTGAACCTGTCACAGGTTTATGCCAATAAATCATCGAAGCATTGAAAGCCGAAATTAGACGCTTTATCAATGAAATACCACCACATGTATTCAATAACCATATTGAAAATTTTTTCAAAAGGGTACGCATATGCTAGCAAAGCCATTTACAAGATATTTTGTTTCATAAATAATTCTCAAATGTATACTGTATACAGAAAACCATGTTTTAATGAAAATTGAAATCTTGCGCTCTTATTGAAAAACCCTTCACATTGAAGAAGTTTATTTTCATCGAGAAATTGACCAAATAATCCCAGGATTCATGAAAAAATATCATGACTCTAATTGAAAGTTAGTTCGAATGGACGGTTATCTAGCACACAATAGTGGAACAGTTACAGAATGGATGGAGGTCTGTTTTGAAGGAAAATGGATAGGAAGATTCAGACCAATCAGGTGGCCTCCTCGAAGTCCTGACCTCACACCTCTAGACTTCTTTTATGGTCTTTTGAAAGATATGGTTTATATCGGGTGTTTTTTTTAGTGTGATATAACTTTTAATTGAAATAAAAAAATTAAATTAAGATTGAAGCCAAATTTGTCTTTATTTGAAAGATAATTTTATGACATTTATGTTTTAAAAATAATTTCCGGCATATGTCTACCACGACTAGCTCTGAGGAACCGCATTCGACCAGACCAATTTTGGAACACTTTTTCGAGTAATTCAGGCCTTATTTCATCAATACAACGAGTTATGTTGGCGTCCAAAGCGTCTATTGTTTTTGGTTTATCAGCATAAACCAATGACTTGACATAACCCCAAAGACAATAATCCAGTGGAGTTATGTCGCATGATCTTGGAGGCAAATTAATTGCACCATTTCTCGAAATAATGTTATCGCCAAATCTTTCTTTCAATAAACCAATTGTTACGGTAGCAGCATGAGGTGTAGCACCATCTTGTTGGAACCAAAACACTTCTGGGTCGATACCATTAAAATTTTGAAACAAATAGTCATTAACCATCGATCTGTAACGAGCACCATTCACTGTAACATTAGTTCCAGCATCGTTTTTAAAGAAATATGGACCCATGATGCCCCCAGCGTGTAAAGCACACTATACAGTGCATTTTTCAGGATGCAATGGAACCTGCAGAACTTCTTGATGATTGTTTTCACTCCATATACGGCACTTTTGCTTATCTACATAGCCGTACAACCAGAAACGAGCTTCATTACTAAACCCAATTTTACGATAAAAAAGTGGATCAACTTCAAGCACAGAGTCCAACTTGTTGTGAACGTCGACGAATAGACAAATCTGGATCATCATCAACACTATGACTTACAGCAGCGATATTTTCTTTTGTACGTACAGTTATTCGTCTTGTTGTTGTATCGAGTAGAGAAAATGTTGTCCGAAATGTATCAATAGTTTGACGAATAAGCTGCTTTGATGGGCGATTATGTAAACCAAAAGTTTCACGAAGTGCTCTATAAGTTTGGCGAATAAAACACTGATTTTGAAAATAAATTTCAACAATTTGTAAACGTTGTTGCGGCGTGAGCCTTTTCATGATAATTTGTCAATGCTTACTGAACAGAAATGTCAAAACAACATGTATTCTACCTTCTGTCAAATCACAGTTATCCCTATCGAAAGTTCTATCACTCTAAAAAACACCCGATACTACCCCAATTCATACTCGTGGCTAACTTATTGATAGAATACATAAATGCACTTTCACAGTTTCATATCTATTGTTCAATGAAAATAAAGATTTATTAGAATAATCTAAGAAGAATTTTCCGCTGTTTTCAATGGTTTACAGTGATTTCTGATTAAGATGCTAGTTTGCAAGTTATGCTATGTTTTTATAACGTAGACCTCGTTCTTGGCATACCAATTGATGGACGCATCAGACTAATACAAACGAAATCTGGACTCATCCGTGAACAGGCGAGATTTTCATCTGTTCACGTTTCAGTTCTCATGTTCAAGAGCTCAATAATATCTTATACACTGGTGCCCACTTCTCAATCGCGGATGCCTGGTGGATCTTCATGCTATCAAATTGAAACTGTCTTGTAGTAGAATCCTTGGAAAGACTGCTTGGATTCTAGTTTTCTGGCAATTCGTTTCTTTTTTCTAATGGTGTAAGTAAGCTCAACGATGTGCACTCGAAAAATCAAATTTGTTCGTATAATTTTTAGAAGGAGCTTAAATGTGATATACTGAGTCTTTTCTTTGTTCATTCTTAAGTGTACACTATGATATTTTCAAAAAATCCTCCTCATTTAAGGAGGGAGCTACTATACCCAAAGAGTACTGTGCTGTCTGACTCTATAGTTGCTGGTAAGTTATTTATGTAAAGTAAATATAAGATGGGTCCAAGTATGACTACAAGTATGACTTTGAGAAACCCCATACTCCACATGTTGCCACTCTGAATAATAATCTCCCAATTGGAAAACTCGATGAATTTCTGCATGAAATTCTGGGAACGCTTCACCAGTCCCGGCCTGCAAAAGATCTGTTAATGGGCACACAACATTTCTACACTATCTTAGGGATAAATCATGAATATTCACCTAAGCGATGAACTTGGAAATTATATTTGTGAATTATCTCCCTTTGAAATTTATCGCTGACATGAAAAACTTCATTTCCACTGAAAGTTGGTTATTCGATTAGTTCATTTCATGTCGGAATGGAGAATATTCCGGTAGAAATATGTTCGCCTCATATGCATTACGCCCCATTTAAGGCATATCTTCCAGATTGACGGGGTTGTTTTGACTAACTTGATGCGAATTTATGTGGAACAGTTTTGTGTCGTTAGATTTCGCTTGGATCTTAGAAGATTGGATTATGTTCGAACTATTTATGAGAATTAGTTGTGAGAATAATAATTATAAATTGGCATAAGTATTTGATACCGTCTCCTATGTAAAAACTGCTAGAAAAACTTATGAATTACGGATTTCCCGGGGAAAATTTGTTGGGTTGTTAGGAAAGTAATTTCGTTTCTTTTGGGAAAATGAAAGACCATTTTCTTATAATGAATAAATATTTTATTGAATTATATACTAGCCATTCCGATCCAACACATTTTGCCATCATTCTGATAGTAGCATGATTTTTGCTGGCAAAAAACTGATCCAGGTGATTTTTGACCTCTTCATTTGAAGTGAAGCTTTCATCGTCCAAAATATTTTGCAATGACCGTAATAAATAATAATCCGAAGGCGCAAGATCTGGAGAATATGGTGGGTGTGGCAGTGTATCCTATTCAAGCTGTAAAAGCTTTGGCGCATTATCTTGGTGGAACACTACACCTTTTCTATTGATTAATATTTCCAAAGATCAAAGTTTAATACAGCCTCTCAGTATGGAAAAATATAAAACTAGACAAATTTCGCAATTCATTGCAGAGATTCCGAAAAAGAACAAAAGAATAACTCAGAAATGTATTTCATATGTAGCACCCAAAATATTCAACTTACTCCCTTCATACATAAAAACACAAAATTTCAAACATGCACGTTTCAAAAAAGAATGTAAGAAATGGCTTTTCGCAGTCGATATCACGATATTAAACAGAGTATTCGATTGTTGATCTGCAACATAGCTCAGTTGGTTAAATCCAATGTTGTTGTTATAAGTAAGAAAATAATATGTAATGCTGTAGAGTGTTCTGCGATTCATTTATTGATGTCATTTCAACATATATGGTTTAGTGTAGATTTGGTTCAGACCTAATATTATAATATTATATTGTATCTTCAAGTAGGTTTATAGACCTTATATAATTGTAACTATATTCTATATTAGTTGATGTTTTTTGTGAATGGAATTATTGTTTGGTACCAATTCTTGTTCGCCTGTAAGGAAGTGTAGTCACGCGCTGGCATATTGATGCCTTAGTGACAATAATTTTCTTTATTCGTGATGTAAAAATAGCTTAATGTATTACTGCACATTACCATGTACCTGTACCTTCTGAATAAAGAATCATTCATTCATTCAATTCTGGCGTTTTCTGTTGAATTGCATCATTCAGTTTGACCAGCTGATGACAGTAGACTTCCGAATGAATTGTTATGTTATCCGGTAAACCTAAGAAAAAACGATTTCTTTAAAATCCCACCAAACAGACATATATATTGGCTTTCTAACAAACATCTTAAGAATATTACACTTAGTGGCAAGGAGATTTTGCGAATAATTTCTTACAAGACTATTGTGGTAAGGCCATATGAGGAATTTTTTGATAAGTGGATAAACCTTTTCGAAACCTTCAATGGTAATTGAACGTTAATCAATTAGTATGCAAATGCTAGGATAAGCTTACTTCGAGGAGAATATAGAGATCGTGAATTCTACCAGTTAGTGTATTGGCATGTGAGCATAGCTCTTTCACCAAGTGACCTAACCTAACCTAACCTAACCTAACCTAACCTAACCTAACCTAACCTAACCTAAGAAAAAACGATTTCTTTAAAATCCCACCAAACAGACATATATATTGGCTTTCTAACAAACATCTTAAGAATATTACACTTAGTGGCAAGGAGATTTTGCGAATAATTTCTTACAAGACTATTGTGGTAAGGCCATATGAGGAATTTTTTGATAAGTGGATAAACCTTTTCGAAACCTTCAATGGTAATTGAACGTTAATCAATTAGTATGCAAATGCTAGGATAAGCTTACTTCGAAGAGAATATAGAGATCGTGAATTCTACCAGTTAGTGTATTGGCATGTGAGCATAGCTCTTTCACCAAGTGACTATTTGCAGTCTGCCCCAAGAAGCAGAAAGTGTGATAAGGGTTATGCGTCATCATCGCGCATTGCGAGAACCACTCCGAAGAGCTGAACCCACCAGTTCAATCAGTTAGAAAACCTACAACCATGTAACTGGTAACAGCAAAGAACTATCCAACCTCTACTGGCTTTGCATGGTCAGTACCCGAGTTATTTGGGACGCAACTCACACGCCGAAGAGGCTTCTTCTCCACACACCCGAACGCAGTCTCATGAACCAAGATAGTCGCAAGGTTGAAGCCTCAATCGATCCTGATACGAGCACCGTCAATCAGCCTCTACGTCAAGACCCACGAACCCTTGTGAAGTATTTCAAGTGATCCTGGCTTCAAGCACTAACGGCCATATCGTCGCCATCCACAAACCCAAGAAACGTCTCGCAATCGATCCTGGTTCAGGACGAAGCCAGTCGAACCGTCAAGTTCCGCTAAACCCTGAAGCATTTCTCGAGATATCTTGAACAAATAGAAGGAATACCCAACATCAATTGGGTGGCCAGGCCGTACGAATACTTCCCGAGGGCCTCCATCTTCCCAATGTAACGCAGGATGCTACATTACGCACTCGGCCGTTGGACAGAAAAATCTGGAGATTTACTGCAATAGGGTAGAGTACGTTAGTTTTAAGGAAGAGCCCTGTGCTGCGACGGACTCCCTTGTCCTGAGTTGATTCACCTTTACGGTAAAACTAGGGCCGCATTCGGTCGATCTTCTATCACATGGGTCCAGTGGCTGGCGCGAATGGCATCACTTTAGGCATCAAGACTTAACCCTCCATTTCACCGGGATGAAACTAGGGTCCTAGTCAAGACAAGCGCCCCCAGCGCGTCAAGCTACAATGCCATGGGGGCCGCTCATCCGGCCGAACAGGCAGAATCCCCATCTGTAGGCGTTCCATGTTGTCATGTTCAATCGCCCAACGATATATTGCAGCCCGCTGCTCCTTACTCAATCGTGGGTGCCTGATGTATCTTCGTGTTCTTCTTACACTGTTTATATAATACAGTACATTATATAATTTCTGGTTGTCTTTTGAAGAACCGCGATCGAAGTTTTTCAACATTTATCTGTACCAATCGATACGAACTTTTTTTGAGTTATTGTCAAATTATGAGTTTTCCAATGCAGACAATTCTTTTTGATCATGCAATATTGAATGTCTGCAAGTGGAACTGATGCCTTAGTATGCCTTAAACTCATGATACTCGTATGCCATATGAAGATCTTACAATATCAATTAACGCACAGCATCAATGTTAATCTTGTAGCTAACTGCTACCATGAATGAATTCGGAAAACCAGAGTAACGATTTGAATCCATTTTTTGACCAACATGAATGTTTCAACCATATCTAAGCAACATTAATAGAACTCATATAAGAACACGTTCTGAGTACGTTCACTATTCAAAATGTCCAACTTGACGATGACAATTTCATCAAGTCTTATGGTTATGGATTTTTTAGTCATCGTTTCAATCTGCACACTGTATATTTATACAAAGTTTTAGCTGAATTCAGTAAGTTTTTATATATTTATATACAGGGTGACAAGAAAAACTTCGGACAATTTTTACTGCGTTCTTGAACAAAAGTAATTTAGCGCAGCTAAATAATTTTTATTCTATTAGATTTTCTTTACTTTCTTGTACTAATATGTGATTTTTCAGTGAGATATTACTTTATTTTGCAGAGTATCAGAATGTCAAACAAACGTATCTCCGCAAAGGAAGCCACTTCGAAACCGCTTAAATATATATTATTACCAAAAATGTATGTTATTATTATTCGTTGTTGTTCTGTTTAATTTTTTTGTTTAATAAAGTTAAACGAAAAAGAGTTTGTCCGAAGTTTTTCTTGTCACCCTCTATATTCAGAATCTATTGGGAAATTGAAGAAACTAAAGTGAATTTAATGCAGGATTTTACCATTTACAAATTAATCTTTCCATTTGCGCTCAAATCCTAACCTAAAAATAGCAAGTCTCTGGGCGGACAGTATTTAATTTTTTCCCGTAAATCCACCATAAATATTGGAAATAATCTAGTCTTGAAATTCACACAATATATTTTTATGAATCGTGTCTTGAAATTCACATTATGGATTGTATGTCAAATCAAATTAACGAATACTAAATTTTAAGGAAAAGATTTTATTTCCTCAATTCGTGTACTAAATTTTTGATCAATGTGTGGCAGGCAAGAGTCAACTAGCTTGTTTCACTCATTCTAACTACAACAACAAAACTATCAGATAAACATGACACGTATATGGGCAAGCGCAAGTTTTCATCTATCGGGTGTTTTTTTAGAGTGATAGAACTTTCGATAGGGATAACTGTGATTTGAAGGAAGGTAGAAGCCATGTTGTTTTGACATTTCTGTTCACTAAGCATTGCCAAATTATCGTGGAAAGACTGACGCCGCATCAACGTTTACAAATTGTTGAAATTCATTTTCAATATCAGTGTTCTATTCGCAAAACTTATAGAGCACTTCGTCAAATTTATGTTTCACTTAATCGTCCATCAGAGCAGCTTATTCGTCGAACTATCGATAGATTTCGGACATCATTTCCGCTGCTGTAAGTCATAGTGTTAATGATGATCCAGATTTGTCTATACGTCGACGTTCACAACAAGTTGGACTCTGTGCATCCACCACATGAAAGATTTTGTGTAAAGATATTGGTCTACACCCATACAAGATCCAACTGGTTCAATAACTAAAGCCACTTGACCATAATAAGCTTCGTAAATGATTTGAAGTAAAACACTTTATTTCCGCTTAGTTTTATTTTTCAACGACAATTGTTTCGTCAATTACATATTGACTTCATCAGGTGAGTATGGTAACTAACTACTTTTACAAAATTTTTCTCCTTAAATACAAGTTTCACTAAAAATACGTGATAAAATGAAGTTTACAAGGAATTTATTAAAAAAGGTTCAACAACAGAGAACGGTTCACATCTGTTTGTTCGTTCAACAAAATATTCATTTTATGATGCCGGTTTCTTTCCATTGCTTCTAAAAGGTCCAATCTATTGCATTTGTTCTCGAAATGGAGAACTTCAAAGTTATGGTCAAAATTATGTCCGGATTCTTGTAGATGTCTGGCATAAGTGGAGTTTGATTTATTCTTAATGAATGAATTCCGGTGTTCCTGGATCCTACTCTCAAAAGATCTACCCGTTTGGCCAATGTATACATATGGACATGTACCACAATTTAACTTATATACGCCTGATCTCTTGTTCTTATTTATTGTTTTATATGAGATATTGACATTTCGTTTTTTCTTTAAATATCTAGCTATTTGTGCAGATTTTTGTCCTATGTATGGTAAGCAAATAAACTTTTCATTTTTTCTGATATGTGGATAAACTAATGACATAGATTATTTCAGTTTAATTTTATTCAATAGTTGATCAATAATTGAAGGGTTATACCCATTATTTACTGTTATTTGTTTTATTATATTCAATTCTATTTCAAAATTCTCTTGTGACATAGGTACATTATTTAGTCTATACACCATACTATTGTATGCTGCTAATTTATGGGATAAAGGATGATTTGAGGAAGAATGTATTGTGCCGTCTGTGTGTGTTGGTTTGCGGCAAATCGAAAAATTATGTCTATTGTTAATTTTAATTATTTTCAAGTCTAAAAAATTTATGCTGTCATTTTTTTCTTCTTCGTGAGTAAATTTTATCGTAGGGTATACCTGGTTGATAAATTCTAAGAATAACGAAAGTTGTCTAGACATACCGACGAACAAGCAATTAATATCATCTACAAAACGGTACCAATAAATACATTGCTTAAAAAGCAGGTGCTCTTGTATTTTGTCTTCTAGGAAATTCATAAATATTTCAGCTAATATAGGACTTAGTGGATTTTCCATCGTGAGGCTTTCGTTATCCTCATAAAATATTCCATTAAACAAGAAATAGTTTTGTGCAATACATATGTTGGATATCCATTATTTCTTGTTTAATTACCGGGTTTGTGTGATTTTTCAATAGTAGCCTTTCTACTAATTTTATTGTTAGTTTTACAGGTACGCTAGGAAACATGTTTTTCACGTCAAAAGACATTAGTTTAGCAAGTAGAGACCGAAACAATCAGGAATAATAAGCTTCGTTAGTTTGCTGATTGGGCCCTAGAACAGCTTGAAGTTTATCCACTTTTTTATCGTAAAATTGTATTTAGTGTAAATAAACAACCAAAATTGCCGTATATGGGGTGAAAACAGTCCACAAGAAATTTCGCAGATTCCATTGCATCCTGTAAAATACACTGTATGGTGTGCTTTACACGCTGGAGCCATCATCGGTCCATATTTCTTTGAAAACGATGCTGGAGCTAATGTAACAGTGAATGGCTCGTTACAGATCGACGATCAATGATTATTTGTCTAAAAATTTGAATGGTATCGACCCAGAAGTGTTTTGTTTCCAAGAAAATAGTGCTTCACCTCATGCTGCTACCGTAACAATTGATTTATTATTAAATATTTGACGATAACATTATTTGGAGAAATGGTCCAATTAATTCGCCTCCAAGATCAAGCGACATAACTCCACTGGATTATTTTCTTTGGGGTTATGTCAAGTCATTTGTTTATGGTAATAAACTAGAAACAATAGACGCTTTGGAAGCCAACATAACTCGTGTTCAATATAAGAAAAACAAATGTTAACTTCCGCTATTTTATTGATTTACATGACAATTGTTTCATCATACCTTGACTTCATCAGGTGAGTATTTAAACTGAGGTATACAATGCAAAACATGACCTTAAATACACAGCTCTGGTACAAAAAATAGAGGGGTAGAATGAGATGGTTTACAATTAATGAAAAATATTAAGTAGGGGTGGATCTGTTTAAATCTATTTGATCACTCAATAAAATTTGTCTTTTATTATATCTATTGATCTCTAAAGTTTCTAACAAAAGTCAGAAACTAAATCTGCTAGAAACTTTAGAGATCAATAGATATATCAAAAGACAAATTTTATTGAATGATCAAATAGATTTAAACAGATCCCCCCCACTTAATATTTTTTCATTAATTATAAACCATCTCTTTCCACCCCTCTATTTTTTGTACCAGAGCTGTGTATTTAAGGTCATGTTTTGTTTGTTAAGTAAAGACCGAGACAATCAAAAAAATAACTCGTGTTATTGATGAAATAAGGCCTGAATTACTCGAAAAAGTGGTCCACAACTGGTCTGTTCGAATGCGGTTCCTCAGAGCTAGTCGTGGTGGACATATGCCGGAAATTATTTTCAAAACATAAATGTCATGAAATTATCTTTCGAATAAAAAAAAATGGCTTCAATCTCAATTTAAATGTGTTTTATTTCAATTTAAAGTTCTGTCACTCTTAAAAAAACACCCTATAGATGCCTCAATGGGGTCCTCATTTTTAACAGTTATTTTGGTACAAACTTTTAGAAACAACATAATAATTTAATTATGATTTTTTTCACATATTTTTGGATAATTTCAGTTGTATTCGAAGACAGTACTAGTTGTAGTTTTTCATTAAATTAAATATTTCGTTCTATCTGGGTCAATATTTGAACAATAAATAGAACTTGAATCAACATATATTTATTTCGCCTAAAAGTAGAAAATTGGTTATCTATATATATTAACAATCCTTGAAAAGTATCTGTCCTACTTCAGAAAGGCAAAGAATACACACTTACTTGCTTAAACATTAAACTGAAAAATTATGAAAGCTTCATTAGGACAGACTTCTAATCGAAGAAATTTTACAGTTCTGTGTTAAGAACCAATGTACATATTACGTTCCAATCTACTCCATGTGATTATTTACTGTTCTTAAGTGTAAATAGTTCTTCCCTTTAGAGTAAATAAAAAAATTCGATTTAACAACAAAGGGAAACAACATCCTTGTGGAGTGAAACTCAATAATTAATTTTACAATACGAAGAGTATTTCATCATCAACTTCGATAATGTACGTGAAATGGGCGGCAAAGATTTGGAAATCTGGCGAATTAATTCGTGTATTAATAATTATCCATACTTTGTTACTCTGTATTTCGATAAAAAAAAATGAGTTTCGCTATGAGGAGAAATAAATAAAATGTATGTTATAAGCCTGACAACAAATTTAATATTAATTTTCCTATGATGGTTATTGAATACTTCGTATTTGAAATTTGAAAAAATCATAAAAGCTTTCAAGATGTTGAGTCTTTCAATGTGCTCCTGTATTCATAATATAAAAATTTGAATTTTTTGCATAATTTTTCACAATGAAATTATATTGAAATATCTCCAATCAAATTGATGTGAAACCTTCCAACTAGGAGTTTCCAATGAGATATTGCGAAATTAAGAAAATTACACACATTTTTGAAAATCTTGCGTCCTATCGAATTTAAACTATTCAAATGAAATATATACAAATGTTAATCGTTTTAACAAAATTGTTCATAACCGAACATGATTGAAAACGCCAATCACAAAAATTCTGAATAGTAATTGATGTGAACAGGTATGAAAATGACAAAAAAAATTATTGCTCATTCTCTAGAAAAAACCTGTACTAATTTAATCTAAAAAATCTCATAAAAATTTGAAACAAAATTGAATTAAATGTTTCAGAAACACTGTTTCTTCTTGTAGACATATAGAATTATCAATATCTACATATGTGCAGCATATATTTTTCAAAAAAGAAATAAAAAACTTTTTTTTAAATTCATATGGATAATTTTTTGGGAATAATAATATTAATTCAAAATCCAATAGAAACAGTTTTCGCGGATAATATTTGATAATTAATCGCGGTCAATATTTCATATTTCCTTTTGATTCTGTGTCGATTGCCTGCCGCACATATAGGTTCGATATGTCTACAAAAAGAAACAGTGTTTCTAAGAGATAAAGTTTAATTTAATTTTTAGAAAAATTTTCAGAGGTTTTTTAGATTAATTTTGTAGAGGAAAATTTTTTGTAATTAATATTTGAAATGTTTCTTCGAAAAAACCCTTCAATGTAATATTCAATTTATAATATCGATATATTCAAAACTTATTGAATTGCGTATATTTTTGAAATTTTTAAATCGTCATCATAAACTTTTCTTCTAAATTCACTTTAAGATTAACAGGCTTTAGGATGATTATTGAAGGTCATTTTATCATCTACAAGATTTCCAGTCCACCTCATGAAAACTATTGCTTTAATTTAAGTGGATTAAATTGCTTCAGGATGATTATTGAAGATGATTTAATTATCGATGATAAAACAACTTATTACACAAGATTTCCAGTCCACCTCATGAAAACTGTAGCTTTAATAAGTGGATGGATTAAGATGCTTCGGGATGATTAATGGGGGTAATTTAATAATCTATGAAAAATAAATTTATTCTACAAGATTTCCAGTCCACCGCAGAAGAAACTGTTGCCTTAATTTAAGTGGATTAAGTTGCTTCAGAATGATTGTTGAAGGTAATTTAATCATCGATGAAAAAACAATTTATTCTACAAGATTTCCAGTCCACCTCATGAAAAGTGCAGCTTTAATAAGTGGATGGATTAAAATGGTTCAGAATGATTGTTGAAGGTAATTTAATCACCGATGAAAAAACAAGTTATTCTACAAGATTTCCAGTCCACCTTATGAAAACTATTGTTGATTTAAGTGGATTAAAATGCTTCAAGATGATTATTGAAGATGATTTAATTATCGATGATAAAATAACTTATTACACAAGATTTCCAGTCCACGTCATGAAAACTGTAGCTTTAATAAGTGGATGGATTAAGATGCTTCGGGATGATTAATGAGGGTAATTTAATAATCTATGAAAAATCAATTTTTTCTACAAGATTTCCAGTCCACCGCATAAGAAACTGTTGCTTTAATTTAAGTGAGTTAAGTTGCTTCAGGATGATTATTGAAGGTCATTTAATCATCGATGAAAAAAACAACTTATTCTACAAGATTTCCAGCCCACATCATGAAAACTTTTGATTTAATTCAAGTAGATTAAGATGCTTCAGGATGATTATTGAAGATCATTTAATCATCGATGGAAAAAACCACTCATTCCACAAGATTTCCAGTCCACCTCATGAAAACTGCAGCTTTAATAAGTGGGTGGATTAAAATGCTTCAGAATGATTGTTGAAGGTAATTTATTCATCGATGAAAAAACAAGTTATTCTACAAGATTTCCAGTCCACCTCATGAAAACTGCAGCTTTAATAAGTGGATGGATTAAAATCCTTCAGAATGTTTGTTGAAGGTAATTTAGTCATCGATGAAAACACAAGTTATTCTACAAGATTTCCAGCCCACCTCATGAAAACCATAGCTTTAATAATTGGATGGATTACGATGCTCCAATAATTATTGAAGGTCATTTAATCATCGATGGAAAAAACAACTTACTTTACAAGATTTTCAGCCCACCTCATGAACTGTTGCTTTAATTTAAGTGGATTAATTTAATAAAGTAAATATCAACTTGGCTTTAGTTTGACAATAAAACTTAAGTGAAGTTGTTTTTATTTAATTCATTGATTTAAAAATGCTTCACCAAGTGATATGCGAGAATTCAATATCATTTTAGTGGATTAGATGCTTCAGGATGACTACTGAAGGTCCTTCGAACATTGATGGAAAAACAACTTATTCTACAAGAGTTCCAGTCCACCTCATGAAAAATGTTGCTTTAATTTAAGTGGATTAAGATGCTTCAGGATGATTATTGCAGGTCATTTGAACATCGTTGGAAAAACAACTTATTCTACAAGATTTCCAGTCCACCTCATGAAAAATGTTGCTTTAATTTAAGTGGATTAAGATGCTTCAGGATGATTATTGCAGGTCATTTGAACATCGTTGGAAAAACAACTTATTCTACAAGATTTCCAGTCTACCTTATGAAAACTTTTGTTGATTTAAGTGGATTAAGATGCTTCAGGATGATTATTGCAGGTCATTTGAACATCGTTGGAAAAACAACTTATTCTACAAGATTTCCAGTCCACCTTATGAAAACTATTGTTGATTTAAGTGGATTAAGATGCTTCAGGATGATTATTGCAGGTCATTTGAACATCGTTGGAAAAACAATTTATTCTACAAGATGTCCAGTCCACCTCATGAAAAATGTTGCTTTAATTTAAGTGGATTAAGATGCTTCAGGATGATTATTGCAGGTCATTTGAACATCGTTGGAAAAACAATTTATTCTACAAGATGTCCAGTCCACCTCATGAAAAATGTTGAATTTAAGTGGATTAAGATGCTTCAGGATGATTATTGCAGGTCATTTGAACATCGTTGGAAAAACAACTTATTCTACAAGATTTCCAGTCCACCTTATGAAAACTATTGTTGATTTAAATGGATTAAGATGCTTCAGGATGATTATTGCAGGTCATTTGAACATCGTTGGAAAAACCACTTATTCTACAAGATTTACAGTTCACCTCATGAAAAATGTTGCTTTAATTTAAGTGGATTAAGATGCTTCAGGATGATTATTGCAGGTCATTTGAACATCGTTGGAAAAACAACTTATTCTACAAGATTTCCAGTCCACCTTATGAAAACTATTGTTGATTTAAGTGGATTAAGATGCTTCAGGATGATTATTGCAGGTCATTTGAACATCGTTGGAAAAACAACTTATTTTACAAGATTTCCAGTCCACCTCATGAAAAATGTTGCTTTAATTTAAGTGGATTAAGATGCTTCAGGATGATTATTGCAGGTCATTTGAACATCGTTGGAAAAACAACTTATTCTACAAGATTTCCAGTCCACCTTATGAAAACTATTGTTGATTTAAGTGGATTAAGATGCTTCAGGATGATTATTGCAGGTCATTTGAACATCGTTGGAAAAACAACTTATTCTACAAGATTTCCAGTCCACCTCATGAAAAATGTTGCTTTAATTTAAGTGGATTAAGATGCTTCAGGATGATTATTGCAGGTCATTTGAACATCGTTGGAAAAACAACTTATTCTACAAGATTTCCAGTCCACCTTATGAAAACTATTGTTGATTTAAGTGGATTAAGATGCTTCAGGATGATTATTGCAGGTCATTTGAACATCGTTGGAAAAACAACTTATTTTACAAGATTTCCAGTCCACCTCATGAAAAATGTTGCTTTAATTTAAGTGGATTAAGATGCTTCAGGATGATTATTGCAGGTCATTTGAACATCGTTGGAAAAACAACTTATTCTACAAGATTTCCAGTCCACCTTATGAAAACTATTGTTGATTTAAGTGGATTAAGATGCTTCAGGATGATTATTGCAGGTCATTTGAACATCGTTGGAAAAACAACTTATTCTACAAGATTTCCAGTCCACCTTATGAAAACTATTGTTGATTTAAGTGGATTAAGATGCTTCAGGATGATTATTGCAGGTCATTTGAACATCGTTGGAAAAACAACTTATTCTACAAGATTTCCAGTCCACCTCATGAAAAATGTTGCTTTAATTTAAGTGGATTAAGATGCTTCAGGATGATTATTGCAGGTCATTTGAACATCGTTGGAAAAACAACTTATTCTACAAGATTTCCAGTCCACCTCATGAAAACTGTTGCTTTAATCGTCCCCTGGCAGCGCTAAAGCCACCATTGTCATGAAAGCTACATCGAAAACAAAGCAACAAGACCATTTTCAATATTCAACGTCTAAAGAAGAACGACGTCAGTGAAAAGACAATTCCTTTTGATCCCGGAAGAAAATCCCACCCCCAGGTCTATACATTTTCCGTATCCCGTCCGGAAAACCGAACTTTCGTCGAGAAACGGATACAAATTATGTAATCTATCATGCAAGAAAAATGTTTGTGGAGCGAGGAGCTCTCAAAGGAACATCCCTTACAAATGGGTCTCCACAGAAAGTTGAAATGTTGCGCTCCTCCTGGCTGCCTAAACGGGAAAGTGGAGTATATAATATCGGAGGGTGTGGCAACGCAGGAATGGCGTTGCCATAGCTACACGCCACATCGACAAGCTATGAAAAATCCCCAAGTACTGAAAAACACAATCGATAGTCATAAAGCAAATGAAACCGAAAGAAAGAAAATATAACTGCAATAAAGTTACTAGGCTACTAATGCTGTGGATTTGTCCAGCAAGAAGTTTTCCAGGTATGGAATGACAGACCGGGATTGCTTTAAATCTGTTGTTAATATTACTCATTCCACCATGTTGTAAAACTTTCTTTTTGAATATTATACAGATTCATTCTGCTGACCTCACTACAAATTTTAATTTTATAAAAATTTTATCTCAAAAACTTTTGAAATCAAAATAAATAAATGTATTAGAAAACAAAGTTTCAATTAAGTAGACATATAGAAATAACAATCATTACACAGCACCAAAAGGAATAAAAGAATCCAAAGAAACTATACAAAATTAGTTAAAAATATTAAATAAATACTTGAAGGATACAAACTTTGTTTCGTAACGATGTTTTATGATAAACAAGTTCCTCCCTAAAAATGCACAATATTACTTCAAGAATTCGTTCGGAAATAACTGTCTTTTAAAAAGTTCCTTCAAAGAAAAACTCCAGAAACATGCAACGTCTCTTCAAAAAGATTATTTGTATTTCACACGTCGATAACTCTTCGGTCCCACTCCTTATTCAAAAAATAAAAATATAGCGCACCCGACCAAACCACATGTTTTTCGATAAAAACATTGAACTGTGGTGATTTTTTAAATATTCAAAACCTTACGTAGTCCATAGAAATTACACAAAGTTTGTAAAGTATTTTTAAGGACTCAGTTATATCTAAATAATACCATGCGTATGAGCAAAAAACCTAAATTTGGTCCTTCTAGATAGTATCCGGAATTTATTTTATTTATTATTAAAAATTACTCATCCTCCAGACTAGGCCCTCAGTGACTATTAGCTATTCCCAAATGTGAAAAAATATCTTCGTGGAAAGCTATTTTCCGACGATGAACTGAAGATAGCGATTAATATCTTTTTTGTGGAGAAGCAGGAAGAATATTTTTTACAAGGTTTAGAGAAGTTTATTTTTCGATCTAATAAATGTATTGAAGTTCTAGAAGACTACATTGAAAAATATAATTTTTCTTTTCTTTCTTGCCTATAACCAGAATACATTGAACGCCCCTCGTACAATATCTTAATTATCATACAGATTTATTTTGCTAACTTCAAACAAATTTCAATTTTATTAAAATTTTTTCTCAAGCACTTCTTAGAATAGAATTAAATAATTTTCTTAGAAAACACAGTTTCAATTTAGTAGACATATGGAATTAAGACCCATTACACAATAAAATAATAGGAGGAGGTTTATTACTTGATAGGATTTAAATATCAGAACAGTTTTATTCGATTATTCGAATATCAAATAAAATAAGAAACCCAACAAAATGTACATTGTCTATTGAAATTACTAAATAAATACTTGAAGGAGACAAAATTTTTCAAAAAAAAAAATTGTCTCCTTCAAGTATTCATTCAGTAATTTTAATTGACAATTTATATTTCGATGGGTTTTTTTATGTCATTTGATATTATATAATGAGTTTTGATTTAATATGTCTACTAAATTTAAGCAGTGCTCATAAGACATTAATTTAATTCTAAAATAAAATAATAAGAAAGCGGTTTTTCACTTGATAAAAGGAATATCACAAAATTTGAATTTTAATCTGTTAGTCTTCTACAATTTTAATTTTTTCAAGAAACTTTAAGAATTAAATTAATGTCTAATAAACAATGCTTATATTTAATAAATGTTCAAAATCGAAACTCATTTTACAATATCAAATGGAATTTAAAAAAATCCAACGAATATAAATTGTCAATTAAAATAAATAAATAAATGTTTTTTTTTCGTTCCAAGCATGCGTACTGAAACCATCAGACAAGCGGAAACGCAGCTTTGCTTGTCACGAAATGTTTAGTTTTCTGATCTTATATTCATGAAAACTAAATCTTTCTCAAAAATATACAACATAATTTAAAGAACTTCTCAAAAACTAATTTATTTGAAATATTCAATATATTTAAATAAATTACTTCAAAAACTCTCAAAACATGTAGCCAATCCTCAAAAAATAATAAAAATTCAGATAAGACCATTTCAACCTCACATTTAAAAGATAAAATCAATTAACAATAAATAAACTTACTCAATACAATATCTAGGAATATGCGTTTGTTGAACATTAAAACTAGGTATATCTAATATACAAGGTACTCTGTGTTCTATGCTCACAACAAAATCATAAAAAGTTTATAAGACACTTTAATGGTCTTAGTTAAAACATTCAACACTGCATAATAAATTTCTTTATTTAAAAACCTAATATAATTAAATATTATATATAAAATAAAATAATGAGACAGTGGTTTTTTACTTGATGGAAGGAATATTACAAAATTTGAATATCAAAATAGATTTAATCTGTTAGTCTTCCACAATTCCAATTTCAAATAATTTATTTAAGAAACTTTAAGAATTAAATTAATGTCTAATAAACAATGCTCATATTTATTGAAAGTATAAAATCGAAACTCATTATACAATATCAAATGGAATTAAGAAAAAACCCAACGAATATAAATTGTCAATTAAAATTAATAAATAAATAAATGTTTTTTGTTTCGTTCCAAGCATGCGTTAAATGTAAAGTTGAAATGGTCTTATTTGAATTCTAATTATTTTTTGAGGATTTGCTACATGTAATGAGAGTTTTTGAGGTAATTTATTTAAATGTATTGAATATTTCAAATAAATTATTTTTTGAGAAGTTCTTAAAATTATGTTGTATATTTTTGAGAAAGATTTAGTTTTCATAAATATAAGATCAGAAAGTAAACATTTTGTAATAAGCAAAGCTGCGTTTCCGCTTCTCTGATGAGTTCAGTACGCATGCTTGGAACGAAACAAAAGACATTCATTTATTTATTAATTTCATTTGACAATTCATATTTATATATTATATTATATATTTTTCTCAATTCCATTTAATATTGTATAATGGGTTTCGATTTTATACCTCTATTGAATATAAGCATTGCTTATTAGACATTAATTTAATTCTTAAAGTTTCTAAAATAAATTTTTTGAAATTAAATTGTAGAAGACTAACAGATTGAATCTGTTTTGAGACCCATTACACAGTTCAAAACCCCCTTTTTATTATATTACTTTTTTCATATTCAAATTGAAGTAATAATCGATTCAACCTTTAAATCACTACTATGCAATCAGTTACACAAATTTATATATTTTGAGCGAAATGTGCAATTGTTGTTGCTTGTTCCAACGGTGCAGTTAATTCCTAATTGAGACATTGCAACATTGCTATTTTTTCATGTTAAAAGCACGTGATATTACTTGAAGACTTTCACCTAATGATTATTTTTCACGTAGCAAAAACTAGGCGATTATGTTTCAAAACGATAAATACACACGAATCTATTGTAGCTGAAGTCATGTGATTTGAATCACATTCATCTCGATAATTATTGTAAATTGTTTTGATATTCTGCAGTGTGTTATGAAGAAAGATTGGTCGATAATTTTCTCACTCTTCATTGTTATAAAATTATTATAGCTTTCTAGCTGTCAATATACCAGTTCCATAATGTGGTATTTCTGGTACCTGAGAAAGAATCCATTCGATAGTGTACACTTAGATTAAAAATTTCAAAAATAGTAATGAGTTGAGGCCACAACTGGTTTTATTCTGACATTAAAACTTGAGCAATAATATTAAATAAGGTTATGCTGATTTTCACAAATTTTTATTGTTATTTGAGATAATTGTTTCACTATTACAGAAGCATCATCAGGTAGATTTACACTTTGAATAACTAAGCTTGTTTCCGAAATCCGTTGATATTTATATTACAGTAGGTACAAAAATTTTTTATATTGAGCACTGAAACCCAAAAAAGATCTCTGTAAATTCCAGCTTAGCTGGATAAATTTAAGGGTGATGAGTTATTTAAATTGTTATAGAATATTCGATTAGGCTCTGAAGATAACCGCCACGTGCATGTGATGAAATACAAAGAAATTTCTCAATTATTAATATATATATAAATTGAAAATTACTATGAAGAAGTATTTGCATATTACAGAATAATAGCTGGAATGAATTCTCCAGAATTTCTACAGATTTTAATCTGAATAATTCTCATAAAAACATTTTCATGAGTCGTATCTCCTTTCATTGTATATTTCTGTGATATAACCTTATTTTCGTATAGGCCATGCTTATCCCAAAATTTGTTAGTTGCAGAAATGTCTAGTGATAAAAAAGGTATTTTCATATATTTTTAAATGACTATTTTCTTTATTCAAATAACTCCTTACTGAAGAGATTTTTGGTTCGAATTTATCAGGTTCTTTCTCTGTGCTATATATTCTTTAGAAAAGGAAATTAAAAAAAGGCCTTTTTGAATTATATGCTCAATTTCTTTTGGTGATGGAACTTCTGATTCTTTAACATCTATTGGAAACATATATGCATAAGGTGATAGTTTAATAATTTGGTCATTATTTATTTTTTTTTTTTTGATTCTTTATTAGTTGATTCTCACCACATGTGATGATAATATATTTGTCTATAAAGTGATACAATGTATTTAGGACATGTTTTAAAATTTAATTCTTATTCAGATCAAAATCTGTAGAGGTTATTGAGACCTAATGTAACCCCAAAGAAAGAATTCTATTGGAGTTGAATCGCATAAACGAGGCGGATAATTAATCGGTCTATTTCTTGAAATAATCGAATCACCGAATTTTATTTTTAGTAAAGTCATTGTGACAGTGGCAGTATGACAAGTGGTTTGAACTCTCGGGTTAAAACAATTTTGTCTGGATGTTAACTACGGTATTTTCCTAAAATTCGCCTCAAGGATAGCTGGGAGATGCGTAGTTCTTATGAACGTCGAGAAATCGATAAATATTGGTGTTAACGAACACTTTCAGGTACGGCAGCGAATTCTCTTCATTTCTTGCATTTCTTTGTCTCACTGGCACTGTAACATCATGAAGTATAAAATTTGTTTCAAACTTCTTCACTAAACGTTCAACTGTCCTTTTATCCGGACGATTATAAAGACCAAAAATCGAAGTAAAGTTCAAGTAACAGATCGAGATTCTTCATAATAAATTTGGATAATTTGTGAACGTTGTTGTAATGTATACCTTTCCCTTATGAAATGATAGACATTGACAAATACAACTGTCAATGTCACAAATAAACAATGACTGCCATACGTGAGTAATATCAATTTAAAAATGGGAGGTTCCCATTGAAAGACACTTTTATATTTTTGAATATCAAAACAGATTTAATCCGTCAGCCTTCTACAATTTTAATTTCAAAAAATTTTCATTCAAAAAACTTTTAGAATTAAATTAATGTCTTATAAGCACGACTTAAATCAAAACTCAATATACAACATCAAATGAAATAAATTGAACAACAAATATAAATTGTCGATTAAAATTAATAAATAAATATTTGAAGGAGATAAAATTTTGTTTCTGATCTTACCATTATGAACACAATTTAGGGACATCTCAAAAAAATATAATTTATTTGGAATATTCAATATATTGAAATATTCAAATAAGTCAATTAAAAAATCTCTCAAAACATGCACTATATCTTCAAAAAACAATTAGACTTCCGATAATCTCTTCATCGGCCTTAAAACATATTTAAAAAATCAAAATCAACCAACAATCAATATAGCTTATCTCAGAGTGGTGACTGGATCATTGCTTGAACAACTAACTTGAAAATCAAGATATTCTATGTTCGTTACAGAAATCACAGAAAACTTAAAGATATTATAAGATTTTCTTTAAACCATTGATATTCCATAATGAGATTTTATTCAAGCCTAAATATAATTATATATTATATATTAAATAAAATAGAAAAAGGCTTTTTACTTGATAGGAATATAAAAAAATTTGAATATCAAAACAGATTTAATCTGGCGGTCTTCTACAATTTTAATTTAAAAAAAAATTTCATTCAAAAAAGTTTTAGAATTAAATTAATGTTTAATAAGCACGGCTTATATTCAATAGACGTATATAATCAAAACTCAATATACAATATCAAATGGAATAAATAAACCAACATATATCAATTGTCAATTAAAATTAATAATTTATGATAGATTGGGCCGTTGCTTGGTAGAAATCAGTTGTAATTGTCATTATAAAATAAAACACTTGTTTACATTTTCTACTTTATTTTTGGTATTGACGTACGTTTCGTCTTTGCTAGAAAGACTTCATCAGAATACGAAGTAACAGTTGTTGTACAATGAATTTATAAGATTTTTTACAGAAGGTGTACATGTGTTTTTAATTGTTCGTCGGGTTGGTTTTCTCAAAGAATATTCCCTTCAGAATCGTGTTCACTCGATCCCTTGTAAATATTGAATAGAGGGGTGTAATAAAAATCTATTTGTTCATTTACTAGGTTATTGCTGTTTTTATGTTTATTTATTTCGTAAATTTCCCATAAGTTCAATTTTAGACCTCTATTTTCAACATGTAGAATTTCTATTTCTTTTGTGAAAGAATGGTTATTTTCAAGAAGGTGTTTAGATTCACATTATGCTAAACACCTTCTTGAAAATAACCATTCTTTCACAAAAGAAATAGAAATTCTACATGTTGAAAATAGAGGTCTAAAATTGAACTTATGGGAAATTTACGAAATAAATAAACATAAAAACAGCAATAACCTAGTAAATGAACAAATAGATTTTTATTACACCCCTCTATTCAATATTTACAAGGGATCGAGTGAACACGATTCTGAAGGGAATATTCTTTGAGAAAACCAACCCGACGAACAATTAAAAACACATGTACACCTTCTGTAAAAAATCTTATAAATTCATTGTACAACAACTGTTACTTCGTATTCTGATGAAGTTTTTCTAGCAAAGACGAAACGTACGTCAATACCAAAAATAAAGTAGAAAATGTAAACAAGTGTTTTATTTTATAATGACAATTAAAATTAATAAATTAATATTTGAAGGAGATAAAATTTTGTTTTTGATCTTACCATTATGAACGCCAGTTCCCTTTCAAAAACATTAAACACATTACACGTGCAAGCTCTTGGAAGCGAAAGGGAAAAAACTTGACATCCTGGAATCCATAGAAATTGAAAAATATAAGAGGCACGTACCAATAGAGGAGAGTAACCAAATATGGAATACCATTTTGATTTTTAGGCATAATTTGCACAAGTGTTATAAATAAAAAACTTTTTGTGATAATTATTAATAATTATATATTTGCACTTAAGTTTAAAACAATTTTAGCTTATATCCATTACTTTAAGGTATGATAAATTATAAAAAATTAAATAACGAGAAAGGTACCTATATATGGAATAGGTACCCCAAATATGGAATACTGTAAATACTATGAAAAATTAACCTTAACTTACATATATGAGACTCATTGAAAATTTTTAACTTTGGTATAATGTAGAAATCAACAAAATTATTTACAAAAATCACAAATGCAGGTATCAAATTCTGGTCCAGCGCAATCATAATGTGCCCAGAGCCCACACATGAGGCACTTGACCCATGTTTCCCCATGGGTATCATTAGAAAACAGCATGCCACAGAAAATACACTCCGAATCTTCAGAGTCTGGAGCTGTATAACCTATCAGAGCATCGGGTTCACTGTCTGTATCAAGCATCACCTCCTCATCATCTGCATCTGACTCAGGCTTAGACTTCCCTTTAGATTTTATATGTTTTGATTTCTTCTCATTCTGTTTTTTATTCTTGTTTTTTGCCAATTTATTTTCTTTTTCATCTTTTTTTTTGCTTTTGTCTATAAGGTCATTCTTGTACGGTGACGACGTAATGACGGCTGCAACAGATGCCTTTCTTCCTCTATTAGAAGATTTCATTTTCTTCTTTGGTACTGGACTGATGTCATATGGAGACACTAATCACTGCGAGAAAGTCCGGAAGTTGAGGGTACAGGTTCAATATTCATGTCTTGTCTGGGTGTGAATGCTTCCGTTAAAGGCATACAGTTATCAGATGTTCTTAAATTGGCCATCGATGGTCCTTCAGGTTGGTGACCTGATGGAACGTTGACCGTATTACCATCTTTAACTGCATCTTGCTGCGCAGCAAGATAGTCGACCTCGGTGAATATATTTTTATTCAATGGCCATAAGCCAGTTACTCGAAATCCATTTGTTGAAATCTCACCAGTTTGCACTTTTAAATACGCTCTGCCAAATAACTCAACAACATCATAAGGGCTTAGTGGTCGATTATTATCTCTAATCCACATGCGTATTTCCTCACTGTAATACGTTTTTAGTGGTCCCATAAACGTTTTGTCTAGTGGCTGGAGCTTGTGAGTTGTGTGAGGAGGTAAGGAGACAATTTCTACGTTGTTTTGCCTAGCAAGCTCTATCACGTCGATGTTTCGAGTGTGAGAAAAATGACCATCTAAGATAAGTAATACTTTCGATTCCGGAGTAGGGTTTGTATGTTTGATGAAATGTTTGAACCATTCAGTGAATATGTTCATTTGAATCCATCCGGATGGATGTGCAACGCCAACAGAGCCTGGGGGACAGCCTCTCATCAGCTGATCACTCATATTCTTGCGTGGGAATATAATAAAGGGAGGCACAAAATGACCAGTGGCGTTCATGGCAACAACAATCGTCATTAATGAACCCCTTTCCGCTGAGGTAAGTGAAGCTATCTGCCGTTTTCCTCTATGCCCAATCACTTGGGGTATCTTGCTTTGTACTACAGTAAGCCCAGATTCATCTACGTTGTATATACGACTTGGACCATAGTTTCCTTGAGCATAGACGCCTTCGAGGAGATCAAAAAATGAGTCTACTTTTTCCTTGCTGAATCCAAAAGCTCTAGCAAAAGACGTGCCAGTTGGTCTTCTCACTGATAGCTTATCATTATGGCGTTTTAGAAATAATTTAAGCCATTTTTTGCCAGCCATACCAGTCTCACCAAATGGATTTTTCAACTGATTACGTCTAGCTAACATGTACGCCATTCTTCGAACATCGTTTCTCGTCAAGCCATGAAATTTGCTCTCCATCGACAAAATGTAGTCTACTAAAAGATTTTCAAGGGTTGTCCCTAAGACAGTTTTCCTTCCGAGTGTAGTAGCTGCGGCTTCTTCTGGAGAAAATTCACTTTTCTGGCATAATCTAAACAAGGTAGATCTTGGCACATTAAAATGTTTTGCAGCTCTTAAATAACCCATTTTTTTCTCCTTTACTTATTTTATGGCTTCCGCCATAAGCTCCGTATTCCATGCTTTTCGCTTTGAGTTCACGCCGGCCATTCTGATAAAACAAAAAAAAAAATTAACAATGTCATCAAATCAGCTGATGGATATGGTATCCAATTATGGAATAGTTCATAATTAGATACCGCGATCTGTCCATATTTGGATTTTCCAACGGTTTCAAACTGACATTTAAATTTTTATATTTAAGAAAGTAATACCATCTAATACCGCTAAAACATACAAAAGAACATCTAAACTGTCTCTAAAAACTATAAAAACAATACTATGTGAACTTTCTGGACGAAAAATAATTATTTTTTACATACCTTAGAAAGTTATGTGGGAGCGACAAAACAAAACACTCTCTCATCGATGACAGGACTCCCTCGACTGACTTGCCACGGCTTGTATGCGTGAACGGGAGCAGAATGAGACGGAAGATCACTTTTATTGCGTGTGTGACTTTGCACTTGAGAGAAATGTAGGTATTCCATATTAAGAACCTATTCCATATTTGGTTACTTTCCTCTAATAAACGTACTTAACAAACAGACAGAACTCTGGAAAACCCCTCTCTTCGAAGCTCTGCCGAAGCCTACAATCAGCATATATAATAGTTGAGATCTAATTTGTTCATTCAGTTTGAAAATGTAGTAAACACTACGAAACTCGAGTCACTGTATATCAGTTATAATTAAAAGTGATAGAAAACAAAGTAATTTCTTATTTCATTCCATTAAAACATATTTGATCTGTTAGTCTACTAAAATTTTAATTTAAAAAAATTTGTATTCCAAAAACTTTTAGAATTAAATTAATGTCTACAATAAGCCTCGCTTATATTTAATAGACGTATATGATCAAAACTCAATATATAATGTCAAATGGAATAAATAAACCAAGAAATATAAAAAAAGTCATCAAAATCAATAAATGAATATTTGAAGGAGAAAGAATTTTGTTTCAGATCTTACCATTAAGAACACCAATTCTTTTTCAAAAACATGAAACACAACTTAAGGACTTCTCAAAAAATATAATTTATTTGAAATATTTAATATATTGAATTATTCAAATAGGTCAATTAAAAAATCTCTCAAAACATGCACTGTATCTTCAAAAAACAATTAGAATTCAGTTAATCTCTTCATCGGCCCTAAATTTAATTCTAAAAGTTTTCTGAATAAAAATTTTTTTTTAATTAAAAATGTAGACGACTAACAGATTAAATCTGTTTTGATATTCAAAATAAATTAACCCTTTTATATATTTATCTTTTACAGTTACCATTTTTATCTTTTACATATTGTGTCATTCATCAAGCTATTTTATACAATATAGTATTATTCCCTACCCAATTAAATATATTACATACTACTCTGTCAAGAAAGTACTGGGAATTTTCAAATAAAACAACATTTTTACATTTAATCGTCAAAATTTATTGGGTCGCCTTCAAAATAGGCTCCATTTGCTCCAATACATCTATGCCAACGGCACTTCCAATTATCGAAACATTTTTTATAGGCGCTTTCCGGGATGGACTTAAGCTCTCGCGCCGAATTTTGTTTTATGGCTTCAATCGACTCAAAACGGGTGCCATGAAGGGGCAATTTTAATTTTGGGAAGAGGAAAAAGTCGCAGGGAGCCAAATCCGGCGAATACGGTGGTTGCTGAAGCTCGTTTGTTGAGTTTTTGGCGAGAGAGTTAGTCACAATCGTAGCTCGGTGAGAAGGCGCGTTATCGTCATGCAAAATCCATGAGTTGTTCGCCCACAAATTTGGCCGCTTCTTACGGATACGCTCACGCAAACGTTTCATAACGCCTAGATAATACTCCTTGTTTACCGTCTGACCCTCTGGAACGAATTCGTAGTGCACCACGCCACGGATATCGAAGAAAACAATGAGCATCACCTTCATTTTCGAGCGGCTTTGGCGTGGTTTTTTCGGTTTCGGCTCATTTTTTGCCACCCATTCCGATTATTGCTGGCTTGTTTGCATATCGTACTCGTAGACCCAGGTCTCATCACCAGTTATAATGCGTTCCTTGAATGTTGAATCGGAATTACAGCGATCCAGCATGTCTGAAGCAACCTGTTCACGATGACGTTTTTGAAGAAAATTCAGGTCTTTCGGTACGAGTCGAGCGGCCACCTTCCTCATGCCCAAAATATCAATCAAAATCGTACGTGCGGACTCGTGGGATATCGGTTTTCCAGCACCCTTTCCTTAATTTTATCGACGTTATCTTCGATCGAAGCCGTCGATGGGCGACCACTTCACGACCGTCCTTGAAGGCTCTGTACCACTGATATGCACGAGTTTTCGATAGAGCATTATCACCAAAGGCCTTTTGCAGTATTTTCAATGCATCGGCACACGAAAATTCATTTGCAACACAAAACTTTAAACAAATTCTTTGCTCAACGTGATCACCCATAGTAAAAATCGGCACGCACTCTGACATCGACTGACTTAATCAGCTGTTGCAAACACACTAGTTGACAGATCCCGCTCAAGCTTGGCATAGTAATTAAGGACAGTGGTACCAACCTAGGAAAAAAATTTTTTACCTGCCTCATTGCCCCGCCAGATTTAAATCGATAATTCCCGGTACTTTCTTGACAGAATGTACATTGTACATTTCATGTAGATTAAAACTGCTCTTATCGGCATTTAATCGAAATGGATATCTTAGAAGATATCAGAGAATTAAAAAGCAGGGGCACAGTGGCTGGCATCCCGGTCGGCTGTCCACTGTCTATAAATAACGCATCGATGGCCGTAGGAAGGCATGGCGGGTCGCTAGTAACAATAATAAAAGTTGTGAAAATCTGCTGTTACCAGCTTTTTAGAATGAAACAATGACCCCGCAGTATTATAGGAAGACGTTTTGAATGTTAATATTATAATATTGCGAAATCGTCTACATCTGAACTTCCATGCTTGCACGTTCAGCAAGAAAAGTATACTTAATTTTCACCAATCCTAACAAGCAACTTAAGGATCTCTCAGCAACTGTCCAGGAATTCCATTAAGAATATTAATCTCCCATAAAAAGATAATCCATTACGGACTGCAAAAAACGGCATCTGAAGTCGCTGAAATTCCTACCAGAACCTTAACTCAATTAGCTGCGGTTTGCCCATGCAGCATATTAACTGCACTTGCCGCGCCAGCTCCTATCCCATCTATCCAGTATCGTGAGAACGGGATGTTACGTTGGGGCTAAACTGCCCCTTGCCCCTGGGACTCAACTCTCTGCTCTCTAATAGAATTACAGGATTGCTATCTGGCAAATGTCCTGCGTTCACCACCTCCCAGACAACCTCTACGGATGGAACTTAACAACGACACACTACGAACTCCAATCCTTGGAGATTTGGCTTACAACAATTAAGTCCCCTTGTATGTATGTGTGGGAAGTCTGGATGTGACTTGCCTAGTTGTAGCGAATATGCAGATATTCGCAGTCAGTCTTTGCTTGTTTGAAAATCAATCCCACGATATATGAAACAATATTATTTTGATCTTTATTTCTTAGGAATATAACAAATAACACTTATCGACAAGATTTTTGTAACACACAGCAGATCGTTTTTTTTATGGAAATACCCTTCTACTAATAGAAAAAATATTCCTGAAGCCCTAACAACTACCACTTTTCAATAGTTCAATAAGATATCAGCAAGTAGTCATTTTTATGAGGGGACTGTTAAAATGGATACATTTTATAACAGGAAAAGTATCTGAACTGTTGAGTTTCGAAGTGAGTAGTTAGTTTTCCGTGCGTATTGGGTGTTTTTTAGAGTGATAGAACTTTCGATAGGGATAACTGTGATTTGGCAGATGGTAGAAGCCATGTTGTTTTGAAATTTCTGTTCAGTAAGCATTGACAAATTACCATGGAAGACTCACGCCGAAACAATGTTTACAAATTGTTGAAATTTATTTTCAAAATCAGTGTTCTATTCGCCAAACTTAGAGCACTTCGTGAAATGTATGGTTTACACAAACTCCATCAGAGCAGCTTATTCGTCGAACTATTGATAGATTTCGGACAACATTTTATCTACTCGATGCAACAACAACCAACAAGACAAAGAACTGTACGTACAGAAGAAAATACCGCTGCTGTAAGTCATAGTGTTAATGACGATCTAGATTTGTATATTCGTCGACGTTCACAACAAGTTCACAAAATTTTGCGTAAAGATCTTGGTCTAAACCCATACAAGATCCAACTGGTTCAAGAACTAAAGCCACTTGACCATAATAAGCGTCGTTTGTTTGCTGATTAGGCCCTAGAACAGCTTGAAGTTGATCCACTTTCTTATCGTAAAATTGTGTTTAGTGATGAAGCTCATTTCTGGTTGAACGGCTATGTAAACAAGCAAAATTGCCGTATATGGAGTGAAAACAATCCTCAAGAAGTTCTGCAGGTTCCATTGCATCCTGAAAAATGGACTGTATGGTGTGCTTTACACGCATCATCGGTGTATATTTCATTAAAAACGATGCTGGAGCTAATTTAACAGTGAATGGTGCTCGTTACAGATCGATGATCAATGATTATTTGTGTCAAAATTTGAATGGTATCGACCCAAAAGTGTTTTGGTTCCAACAAGATGGTGCTACACCCCATGCTGCTACCGTAACAATTGATTGATTGTAAGAAAGATTTGGCGATAACATTATTTCGAGAAATTAATTGGCCTGCAAGATCATGCGACAAAACTCCACTGGATTATTTTCTTTGGAGTTATGTCAAGTCATAGGTTTATTCTGATAAACCAGAAGCAATAGACGCTTTGGAAGCCAACATAACTCGTTTCAAGACCTGAATTACTCGAAAAAGGGATCCAAAATTGTTCTGATCGAATGCGGTTTCTCAGAGCTACTCGTTGTGGACATATGGCGGAAATTATTTTCAAAACATAAATGTCATAAAATTATCTTTCAAATAAAAAAAATGGTTTCAATCTTAATTTGAATGTGTTTTATTTCAATTTAAAGTTCTATCACTTTAAAAAAAACACCCCATACATAAGAAAGTGTTTTAAGGACGAAAATATCGAGTACAGAAGCGCCGTAGTTGCAAAATCTCTCCTGACAAATTTTGTTATATTTGTGGAGAATTTATGATGAATTCACAAACCAGGACATTTTCCGAAAATGTTAAAAAGGCCTACCTCCAATATTCTGGTGTTTTAATTGGAGATCAAGACAAGCAGTGCGCTTCCCATGTGTGCTGTGTTAGTTGTAGCCTACCATTGGTGCAGTGGATGAATGGTAAGAGAAAAAACATGCCTCTTGCAGTCCCCATGGCGAGAATCCACTGATCTTTAAGACGATTGTAAGTTTTGCCTGACAAAGATTGAAAGTTATTTCAAAAAGAGAAAGCAGATCGACTATCCAAATTTGCAGACTCTGAAACGACCTGTTCCTTATAATGTAGATTTACAATTGCCGATCACACCTAAAGGTGTGATCGGCAATTGTAAATCTACATTATAAAAGATCCGTAAAATGTTGTTGTGGAAGGTATTGGAGAAAACGCATCATCAGGCACCTCTGAAGAACAGTGCACCGACCCTAATTTTACTCCAGGTCCCAGTTCCAGCGAGCCAGATTTAATTTTTCAAAGTGAGTCAAATAAATTAGTACGTGATTTGGGGTTATCAAAGCAACAGTCAGAACTTCTTGATTCCCGTCTTAAGAAATGGGACTTATTAGGCAACGAAACGAAAATTACGAATTTCAGACAAAGAAATGCTCCGTTTCCTGCATTCTACAGTATGGAAAATTCGTTGTGTGCGTGTCCTGATATTGATGGTTAAATGTAGGAAATTGATATTGAGCATTCCCTCTCTGAGTGGCGGTTATTTATAGATTCGTCTAAATACAGCTGTGTTTTGCATACTGAAAATTAAAACCCTCTATACCACTTGCCCATTCAGTGACGATGAAAGAAAGTCATGAAAATATGTGCATTCTTTTGGATGAAATAAACTACAATATGTATAAATGACAGATATGTGTGGGAGGATTTACAAAATATTGCTGTTTTTTGTTCATGGTCGTGCAGTCGTGTAGTAAATCAGCATCATATATCAAAAATTTGGCCAGAAAGAAGTGTATTTCAATCAGGATCTCAAAATGTTGAATTTATACCTCTTGTAGACCCCAAAAGTGTCCTTCTGTCTCTTTTTCACATTAAACTTGGGCTGATGAAAAACGTTGTGTGGCTATAAATAAAGATGGTAGTGGATTCAAATACTTAAAACAAGTCTTTCTGAAGTTAAGTGATTCCAAATTAAAGGAAGGCATTTTTATTAGATCACAAATCAGAAAATTTCTGGACGATGTTCATTTTACAGAGAAGTTTACCGTGCAGGAACTCAGAGCATGGATCTCATTCATTAGTGTAGTAAGAGGATTTTCGGGCAACAATATGGATGCAAACTACCAACACTAAGATAATGAAGTATTAGATGCATACAAATCGCTTGGTGCCGGAATGTAATTAAATATTCATTTCCTCCATTCACATCTGTCATTTTTTCCTGAAAATTTTGGAGCTACCAGTGACGAGCAGGGCGAAAGATCCCACCAAGATGTTAGGACAGTTAAAATTCGCTATCAAGGACGATGGGATCCACCCATGATGGGTAATTACTGCTGGTCTTTGAAGAAAGAAGATATGACCCCTCATGAAAGGAAAAAATAGAATTTAAATAGTATTTTAAGTCAATCTTTATAATCTTTGTGTTTTTTTAAATGTAAGGTACGTTTACTGGGTGTAAAACTGAATAAAAAAATACTGAAATAATTCTTTTCAATACACATCAGATATTGTAACATTAAATGTGTTTCTATAAATGTTACAAGAAAACCTTACGTGTATCAAATTTTTTTTCATTTTCGCATTTGGATACGTTCATTCTACCATAATATGCTATTCACGTTTATGTTAAAACCAGAAATTTTTTTTTGTCAGCCAATGTTATTATTAGAATTCTGAGAAAAGAAGAGCTTCTCCCTTATATTTCCACTCCTGTTCAAAATTTGGTTCCAGGAGATCTGCCACGAGGGTTACAGTTCTGCCAATGTATTCTCAATTAGCATAGTGATGACCAAAATTTTATGGCGGATATTATGTTCACAGATGAAGAGACTTTCACCAGACCTAGGTTATTTAATTGAAGAAACAGTCATTTCTGGTAAGGAAAAAACTCGCATGCTGTTGAAGAAAGACGTTTTCAGTATGAGTTCAAATTGAACATTTAGCGTTGCTTTATAGATAACCAACTCCAAGTGCCATATGTTCAAATTTGAATGGACATTCTTATTTATTTCATTCGCAAAACAATTTTAGTGATATGTAAAGGGTGATTCATTTAAAGGTACTTTTTGTGGTGGGGATTTAATTGCAGATTGCGCATGACTCGTCTTAAGTGCCATTTCTGTTCAGTAGTGTTTGACAATTCATAATGGAAAGACTTGGCCTGGCACAGCGTTTACAAATTGTTCAACTTTATTACGAAAATGGGCGTTCTACGAGGAATGTGTATCGGGCGCTTAGAGCAACTTATGGTCCACATAATCGGTCTACCGAACCCACAATTAGCTCTACAATTCGCAAGTTTGAGACCCAATTTTCAAAACTGGATGATACTCGACCAAATAGACCACCCCAGCACGTCATGAAGAATATATAGAGGCGGTAGCGGGTAGTGTACGCAAAGACCGTGAAGTGTCGATTCGTCGCCGTTCTCAACAGCTTGGCCTGTCATGTTAAACAACTTGGCGTTTTTTACTTAAGGATTTTTCTTTAAAACCTTACAAAATTCAATGGGTACAAGAACTGAAGCCGACCGACCTTCCTTACTGCGAGAGCGTTTCGGCGAACGGATCATCTTATGCTTTGGAACAACGAATTGGCCGGTTAGATCATGTGATATCACACCTCTCGACTTTTTCCTTTGGGGCTATGTAAAGTCTAAAGTCTACATGGATAAGTTGGCGACAATTGAGGTATGGAGGCCAGTATTACTTGTGTTATGGGCCAAATACCACTAGAAATACTCAGACTTGTGATTGGAAATTGGAACTTCAGAATGATCGTAGTCGCGGACAATATTTGAAAGAAATTATCTTCAAAAAATAATCGTAAAGAATTGTTCTTTTGTGTAATGAAGAAGATTATAAAATTAAATTGTTTTTATAAATTTTTTTTATTAGAGAAAATACCTCTAAATGAACCACCTGATATATGTAAGAAGGAACATGTGGTTTATTCATCATGTAGTTCCACTCCATTTTCCATTAAATTTTTAGAAATCATCGAAGGGATATATTTCCTCATCGGATAGGAAGTGATTTGAATGGTCAGCAAGAAGTACTGATTATAACCCTCTCGATTTTTATATTTGAGGACATATGTTCTTAGTTACCCATAAAATTAATTCACCAGACGAATTCTGAAGAAGAATAAAAAATGCGGCTAATTTTATAAGCGAGCAGAATAACGTTTTTTTCGACATCCAGTCTTTTATTACTAGAATTATAAAATGAAATTCTTATTTCAATATAAAGTACAATGGATACCTTTAGTTATTATTATTATCCTGATACTCCTAGATTTTCTGTGGAGATCCCTCAGGAGTTTTTTTCCAGCTTGTGCACGTTAGGAGTACAGTTGTTCTGGTTAGGTTTTGTTACTGGATCTTGCGCCACTTTAGCCCACAGCAATGTTAATTTTTGACCCAACAGTGAAATGGTGGCAGACACCCGTCCAGAAAATTTCTTTTCCACCTGAACAGGTTATGAAACAAACATCATTTAAATGTCCACTACGGAAACGCTGGCAGGAGTGAAGTCGTTGAACCCAATTTTCCATGTCTCCCTTACACAAATTAGATCGCTTGTTTCAGTATGTTACTCGTTTAATGTTGATCTGTAAATCGTCTAAATTTGCTGGATGATTGCTACAAACCAATGCCTTAATGTAACCCTAAAGAAAGAAGTCCAACGGAGTTAAATAGCAGGAACGAGGCGGATAATCTATCGATCCATTTCTTGAAATAAAAGTCATTATATCATTGGCAGTATGACAAGCGGCACCGTCCTGTTGAAATCACATGGTCTGCAGATCAAGACAAACCAGTTCATGCCATAAAAAATCAGTCAACATTGAACGATAAAGATTTCCATTGAAAGTTACCGTCTCATGAGCTTCGTTGAAAAAAAATAAGGTCCAATAACTCCTCCACCATAAAATCCGCACGAAACAGTAATGTCAGACTGTAATGGCAGTTCTTTATATTCTTCAGGTTTATCACCAGTCCAGAAACGGCAATCCTGCTTGATAACATAATCGTTTAACCAGAAATGAGCCTTATCGCTGAGAATGATTTTCTTATGAAAATCTACATCATTTCCGATACACCAATTACTGAATACACAACGCTCTAAATGATATGTTGGTTTGAGTTATTGGGTTAAAAAAATTTTGTTTGGATGTAAACCAAGGTCTCTTCGTAAAATTTGCCACAAAGACGTCTAATAGTTGCCTTTGTTCTTGTGCACGTAGAGAAATCGATAAATTTTGGTCTTCACAAACACTTCCACGTACGGCAGCAATATTCCCTTCACTTCTTGCATTTTTTGTCTCACTGGCACTGTAACATCATGAAATGTAAAATTTGTTTCAATCTTCTTCACTAAACATTCAACTGTTCTTTTATTCCGACGATTATAATGACCAAAAATTGGAGTTAAAGCACGTTAAGTTAGAATAACCGATCTCGATTTTTTAAAATAGATTTGGATTATTTGTAAACGTTGTTGGAGTGTGTACCTTTCCATGATTAAATGGTAGACATTGACAAATACAACTGTCAATGTCACAAGTCAACAATGGCTGCCATGCGTGAGTAATGTCAATTTAAAAATGGGGCGTTCCCATTGAATGGCCCTTTAATTCAAATCGTATTCAAGATACGAGGAATTCACAATCTGAAATGTTTGCGCTAAATAGGATATAACCGTTCTTATTTTACATTTCATTCCCAAGACCGTACAGCAGTCGTCGGAATTAGAGCAGATTAAAATAAAGAATTCACGCCGGGGGCAAAAATTTTTGAATTATTAAATATGGCAGGGCTTTTTGAGGCGCGCGATCTGCGGAAGGCCGTTGTTTGCTAATTCATTTATACAAACATTCCCCACTTGAGAGGGGGACGTTCTGGCGTTTTATTAAATTGAATTAAGCACCCTTCGGAAGTTGTTCCGTCTGCATTATACCGCAATAAAAACATGTTAGATTAATCTCGTGGCTCAAGTGAACATCGTTTTCACTTACGATCGCTTACAAGAATGTAAAATCGGAAGGATTTCAATACGTCTGAAAAAAAAAACGGTGAGCGATAATTTAATGAATTTTAATAATCACTATATATACTACTCTGTCAAGAAAGTACCGGGAATTTTCAATTAAAACAACATTTTTACATTTAATCGTCAAAATTTATTGGGTCGCCTTCAAAATAGGCTCCATTTGGTCCAATACATCTATGCCAACGGCACTTCCAATTATCGAAACATTTTTTATAGGCGCTTTCCGGGATGGACTTTAGCTCTCGCGCCGAATTTTGTTTTATGGCTTCAATCGACTCAAAACGGGTGCCACGAAGGGGCAATTTTAGTTTTCGGAAGAGGAAAAAGTCGCAGGGTGCCAAATCCGGCGAATACGGTGGTTGCTGAAGCACGTTTGTTGAGTTTTTGGCGAGAAAGTCGGTCACAATCGTAACTCGGTGAGAAGGCGCGTTATCGTCATGCAAAATCCATGAGTTGTTCGCCCACAAATTTGGCCGCTTCTTACGGATACGCTCACGCAAACGTTTCATAACGCCTAGGTAATACTCCTTGTTTACCGTCTGACCCTCTGGAACGAATTCGTAGTGCACCACGCCACGGATATCGAAGAAAACAATGAGCATCACCTTCATTTTCGAGCGGCTTTGGCGTGATTTTTTCGGTTTCGGCTCATTTTTTGCCACCCATTCCGATGATTGCTGGCTTGTTTGCATATCGTACTCGTAGACCCAGGTCTCATCACCAGTTATAATGCGTTCCATGAATGTAGAATCGGAATTACAGCGATCCAGCATGTCTGAAGCAACCTGTTCGCGATGACGTTTTTGAAGAAAATTCAGGTCTTTCGGTACGAGTCGTGCGGCCACCTTTCTCATGCCCAAAATATCAATCAAAATCGTACGTGCGGACTCGTGGGATATCTTAAGATCATGTGCTATCTCTCTCAAGCTGGTACGACGGTTTTCCAGCACCCTTTCCTTAATTTTATCGGCGTTATCTTCGATCGAAGCCGTCGATGGGCGTCCGTCCATGAAGGCTCTGTACCACTGATATGCACGAGTTTTCGATAGAGCATTATCACCAAAGGCCTTTTGCAACATTTTCAATGCATCGGCACACGAAAATTCATTTGCAACACAAAACTTTAAACAAATTCTTTGCTCAACGTAATCACCCATAGTAAAAATCGGCACGCACTCTGACATCGACTGACTTAATCAGCTGTTGCAAACACACTAATTGACAGATCCCGCTCAAGCTTGGCATAGTAATTAAGGACAGTGGTAACAACCTAGGAAAAAAAAAATTTTACCTGCCTCATTGCCCCGCCAGATTTAAATTGATAATTCTTGGTACTTTCTTGACAGAATGTATAGTCCGTTTAGAAAGTATCCGGAATTTATTATTATTCATAATTTCAATGTACTTCCTTTTTGTAACATTTTGTCAACCTTTTGACGAAAATAATTTTAATAATGTGTTTATATCTGATGAAAGTTGTTTCCAACTAGGTAGAAATCACTTAAAAATCCTATCAAAACAACCTGTAACCTTTCAAATTTCCCACCAAAATAATGGTTTGGGGAGCAATATCTCAACGTGGTGCTACTCATCTCTGTGTAGTTGATGGTACCATTAATAGTGAAAAGTATTGTGGCATTCTGAACGATTTTCTCCTTGAAACGGCGCATGCTTTATATCCAGAAGGGTGAAGTTTTCAGCAGGCTAATGTAAGATGCCCTACTTTTGCCTATTTTCAAGCTTGGAAGCAAGAACACCAAGTGATAATCATTTCATGGCCAACAGCTTCACAAGATCTTATTCCCGTTGAAAATATATGGGGACTAATGAAGATTGAAGTTGAACGAGCAGCGTCACGGAATAAAGATGATTTAATTCAGTCAGTGTTACAGTGCTGGACTACTATCACCGAAAAATATGGAGATGATCTAGTTTCGGGTGTACCTCGACGTTTAGTTAAGTGTTTACAGTTGAATGGAGGTTGTATAAGTAAATAAGATGAAGATTTTGTTATAATTTTCTAATTCAAGAATTAAAAATATGTATATACTAAATAATTACAATTGAACTTTTTTTTTCTGGATACTTCAAGACGGACTGTATATTGAGCAGCATGCAAAAATTAGGGTATTTCACAGAAAAATGTTGAAAAGAAGATACGATCATACATGCGCGTGACAGTTTTCAAATATAGATCTATTATCGTATCTTCTTTTAACCATTTTTCTGGAAGAAGCCTAATTTTTGCATGGTTCTTTCAAAATTTTATTTCGAACAGAATATTTGGTGAATTAAGGTATGTAGATAACAGGTTAGTGAGAAGGAATCCATTTTTTTTCGGTAGATGACTGTAGTGATCAATATCTCGTAAGGTATCGAATGACCTTATTAGAAGCTGGGCTAACGATACATGAAACCGATACTAATGTGATGACAAACAGTGAAAAAAAAATGAATGATCAAACCATTTACTATGTTCAGGAATATTGTTATCTTCGCCAGGTCGTTTCTGTTACAAGTCGTCAGAACAAAGAGATTAAGAGAAGAATAGAGAACGCTTGAAATCAGTACTGGTCACTTGCGTTTATCCTGAAGGGTGACTTTCCCATGAATATCGAGAGGAAAGTGATGAACATGTGTGTTCTGCCTATTCTATCATATGGCGCTGAGACTTGGTGCTTGACTGAAAAACAAACACAAAAGTTAAAAGTGTGTCAAACATGAATGGAGAGAAGTTTATTAGGAATCAGATAAAAAGACCGAGTAAGAAATGTACATATCAGAAGAAAAACAAAAATAAAATATGAAGGCAAACATGGACTGGCCATGTAGCAAGGATGACAACTGAAAATGGACCAAGTTGGTGAGGAATGGTATCCAAGAGATAGTAGAAGAAGCCGTGGTGTCCAACAACAAGATGGCAGGGTTCTATTAAGAAAAAGAAGGGAATATTATGGACAGAAATCGCTCAAAATAGGGAGCAGTGGAATAAATTTGGGGAGGTCTTTACTTCGGATGGGAATTGTACGGACTAATGATGATGATGATTAGGCGTATTTGGGTACCACACCAAATAACACCAAACCACTTGATGGATCGAATTTCCATCTGTGAAACCTTGGCCAAACGGAATAAACTCGACCCATTTATTAAACGGATGGCGACTGGAGATGATAAATAGGTCACATACGACAATACTGTGCAAAAACGATGGTGATCGAAGCACGGTGAAGCAGCTCAAATGGTGGCCAAACCAGGACTAACGTCCAGAAGGTACTGTAAAGGAATAATTTATTATAAGTTGCTTTCATATGACCAAACACTAAATTTGTATCTCAACTGTCAACAAGTGGACGGTTTGAAGTTAGTGATCGAATAGAAACGGCCATAATTGACCAACATAAGAGGGGTTGTGTTTCATCAGAACAACGCCACGCCACACATCTCTGTAGTGACCCGCCAGAAACTCCTGGAGCTTGGTTGGGAAGTTTTAATTCATCCACCATATAGTTCGGACCTGGCACCAAGTGATTACCATCTTTTTCTCGCATGCAAAACTTCCTGAGTAATGAGAAATTGACATCAAGAGAAGATTGTGAAAATCGATTACTAGAGTTTTTCGCCAATATGCGCTTCTATGAGGGGCATAATTAATCTACCTTTAAAATTGCCACAAATTAAGAACAAAACGGTGCATATTTCGCCCAAATCGGACGATCCGAAATATGTTAAATAAAGTCTTCAAGCTAAAATAATGTTTTTTCCCCCAACCAATTATACTTTATTGATTGTTTTTATTTAGCATCCAAATAACTTCTAACTGATGAGAATATGGGTTAGAATTTCAGATTCTTTTTCTGAAGAATGTGCTTTCTATTTTTTTAAACTGGAAATAAAAGCGACCATTTTGAATTCTATGTGGAATATGTTTTGACGTTTGAATTTGTTATTCCTGAAGATCCAATCGAAACAATTTTGTCTTTCGTAATGGAATTAGATGATTTTGGTCAATACTTTGTATTTTCATTTGATTTTTTATTGATTTGATGCCGCTTACATGTTTTGAAATTTTAAATATGGAACAGATTGATTCTGACAACCTCACAACAAATTTTTATTTTATAAATTTTTTTTCTCAAAAACTCTTCAAAATTAAATGAAATAAATGTCTTAGAAAACACAGTTTTAATTTAGTAGACATATAGAATTAACACTCATTACACAGCAACAAAAGGAATGAAAGTATCCAAAGAAAATGTAGAATATTAATTAAAAATATTAAATAATTACTTAGATACAAACGTTTGTTTACTGAATAACACGTTTTTTGTAAGGTAAGATAAATTTCTATTAATTATATTAATTTTTTGGATACGAAGTTGGACTGAAGAGTTATCGACGTGGTAATTCCAATGGCCTTCTTGAAGATGTGTTGCATGTTTTTGGAGAAACTTTCTTTATGAAGAGAGTTATTTTCGAAGTAATTCTTGAAGTTATGTCATGCATTTTTGGAGAGGAATTTAGCTTTCATAATACATTGATACAAAACAAACATTTGTAGTTTTTATTCAATATTTTTAATTAATATTCTATATATTCTTTTATTCCTTCAGATGCTATGTAATGAGTGTTATTTCTATATGTCTACTAAATTGAAACTGTGTTTCCTAGGGCATTTATTTAATTTTATTTCGAAAAGTTTCTGAGAAAAATTGTTTATAAAATTAAAATTTGTAGTGAGGTTACCAGAATTAACCTGTTTAATGTTTAATATATTGTAAATCCTTCTATAAAGTAAAAACCCCCTTTTTATAATTTTTTTATGTATTGATAATTCTATATGTCCGTAAAGTGAAACAGTGTTTTCTAAGGCATTTTATTAAATTTATTTGAAAAAGTTTTCAATAGATTTTTCAGATTAAATCTGTAAAGGTTTGGTAGAATTAATCCAGCTTTTATCTGTAATCTTTTGAACTAATATTCAATTTATACTTACACACTGAATTGACAGGATCTACCATGACTCATAGGCTGCGATGTCCGAGTGGTTAAGGAGTTTGACTCGAAATCAAATGGGCTCTGCCCGCACAGGTTCGAATCCTGTTCGCAGCGGTATAGTTTTTATGAACTCCAGTAGAACAATTATATAAATTTTGAATTTTAAGTCTATTTAGTGAAAGTTTTAATTTAAAATTAAAGAATTAATATCATTAATAAGGATTGTGAGCTTTAATGATAATAAAGTTCATTCATACTATTGTAATAGAAAGTTCTACCAATCGAGACAGTGTAACATAAAGCTGTATCCTAATTTGGTACAGATCAGCCGAATCAATTTATTTGAATAAAAAATTAATATAAGAATTCTTAAGAACTTCCACTATATATATTAGAAAAATATATAAGATTAATATAAATTGATAATTGTCTAGAACAACATTCAATTCAAATTTATGACATTGTATACATGTATATCCATTGCTGTGAAAACTGAAAAAAGACTACAGAAGTGATAATATACTTATTTCAAAATGTAAGCTGCTCTATGTATTTCATGAATTTATGCAATCTTCAGACATCTCTAACATTTAATAAAATAATAAGAAGAGGTTTTTTACTTGATAAAAGTAATATTACAAAATTTGAATATTAAAACAGATTTAATCTGTTTTCTCCTACAACTTTAATTTAAAAAAAAAATTTCAAAAATTTTTAGAATTAAATTAATGTCTTATAAGCACAGCTTATATTTAATACACGTATAAAATGAATACTCAATATAAAATATCAAATGGAATAAATAACCCAACAAATATAATTTGTCAATTAAAATTAAAAAATAAATATTTGAAGGAAACAAAATATTGTTTCTGATCTTACAATTATCAAAACTAATTCCTTTACAAAAATACAAAACATAATTTTAAGGACTTCTCAGAAAATATAATTTAATTGAAATATTTAATATATGTAAATATTTAAATAAGTTACTTCAATAATCTCTCAAAACATGTAATATATTTTCAAAAAACCATTAGAAATCCGATAAGGCTTTCATCGTTCCAACTTCACATTTAAAAAAAAAATTAATCAACAACAAATACAACTACCTACAAATTTCTTGTTATCCTCGTTTGGACACCAACTTTAAAATCCAAGATATTCTATGTTCGCCACAAAAATCACAGAAATCTGTAAGATATATGCTTTTCTTTAAACCACTTGATACTTCATAATGAGATTTTTTATTCAAATCTGTTTTGATATTCAAATATTATAATATTCCTTCTATCAAGTAAAAAACCCCTTCTAATTATTTTATTTTATATATAATATATAATTATACTTAGGTTTGAATAAAAAATCTACTCATGAAGAATCAAGTGGTTTAAAGAAAACCATATAATATGTTACAGCTTTCTGGGATTTTTGTGACGAACATAGAATATCTTGTATTTTAAAGTTGGTATTCAAACGGGGATAACAAGACATCTGTAGGTAAGTTGTATTTGTCGTTGATTGATTTTATTTTTTAAATGTTAATGTTAATTGTTTTTTGAAGATATAATACATGTTTTGAGAAATTTTTGAAGTAACTTATTTAAATATATTATATATTCCAAATAAATTATATTTTCTGAGAAGTCCTTAAAATTATATTTTGTATTTTTGAAAAGGAATTAGTTTTCATAATTGTTAGATCAGAAACAAAAAATTTGTCTCCTTCAAATATTTATTTTTTGATTTTAATTGACAATTTATATTTGTTGGGTTATTTATTCCATTTGATATTTTATATTGAGTTTTGATATTATACGTCTATTAAATATAAGACATTAATTTAATTCTAAAAATTTTTTGATATTAAAATTGTAGGAGACTAATAGATTAAATATGATTTGATATTCAAATATTCTAACATTTAATATTAACCATAATAACAAGTTCCATTTCAAGAAAATCAGAAACAAAATCCTTAACACAATCCGTTATCTGCAGTTTTTAATTTTTTTCTGTGAATTCTGACATCCGTTAATAACCTTAAAATAAAATTCTGCATTTTGATTTCAAAGTTATTGTCAGGTAGAAAAACGTGCTCATAGTAGAGTGTTTGGATTTTTGTTCCGAATTTTTTGAATTGATAAGTTTATAATTTTATTATAACAGCAATAGATATAGAATAGAAATGAATAAATAAATACATGTGTATAGTCAACTAAAGTGGACGATGGATTTCTATCAAGTAAAGGCCAACAGGATACGAAGTTTATTATTTTGTTATGTTGAATCCCAAATGTTAGAGCTGTCTGAAGATTGAGAATAATTATGGAATACGTATGGAAGCTTATATTTTATATTGAGTATTTTATCCTTTCTACTGTGTTTTCTTGTTTTTACACTAATGGATAAATTTACGTATATATTATTATAAAATGAATGTTTTTCTAGATTAGTATTAATTTTATATTGATCTATATATATACATATATATATATATATATATATATATATATATATATATATATATATATATGTAATTTTTTTTTCTTTTAATAAACTCGAATATGGTAAAAGTTTTTCAGAATTCTGTTTTTAATGTTTGAATTTCAATAGAACATGTGATACCTTGACTACCATACTATATATACAATGTGTCTCTGCTACACTAATTACGATGTATATTTATGAGAAATATTGAAACAAGTCATTTTTAGATCTCGAAGGGGATTTTGCCACTTAAAAATTTAATTATTCAATTTATTAGCGTTTAAGAAGAGTTTGTATTTTATATGCTAATAATTCTAATATTTATTGTAATTATTATTGAAAATACCATGTGTCTCTGGCTTAAAGTATAAAGTGTGTATTTTAATTATGGTGCATATTTATAAAAATACCGAACATATATTTCATGACTATTGGTTTTTACTGGATGAAAACTCACTTAGAACGATATATTACATTATACGAGTATAATTTAGAATTTTCACATGTTCAACTAATTATAAAAATTGTTCCGCGGCACAGCTTCCTCAGTATATGTTGATATTTTCAAATTATCAACATTAGTAGATTTCGTTTTATTTACCATACTTTTTACATATCCATGATAAGAGATAGCAAAAAATGAATAATGTGCAAAAGATTTGACAGAAACTGTTACTTGCAAAAGCTGCGATGTCCGAGTGGTTAAGGAGTTTGACTCGAAATCAAATGGGCTCTGCCCGCACAGGTTCGAATCCTGTTCGCAGCGAATGATTTTTGTAAGACTTCAAATGGTAAAATAGTTTCTAATATAAAAAAGAGTTTTTCTTTAAGGGTAGGTAGATTTTGAAATGAAATAAGAAAACAAGCGGTGTGTGAGTTATTAACGAGATTCTTTTTTATTTCGAAGATACATGAATACTATTCAGACTCTGAACTGTTTCAGCCGTTACTATTTGATCGTTGATCATGATTGAAACAAGTTGTAGAAACTACTATGGTTTACTACCAATAAATTGATATTTAACACATTTAATTGTGACACGAGTTTCGGTAATTAACTATCCCATCTTCAGATCTGAAGATCGGATAGTAATTAGAGTTCTACCACTCTAAAAAAAAAACACCCGATACATATGTATTTTTTCAACTATGTCCGGTTTATATTTGATTAACCCTCATAATTGAGACCGGTTTTTTTTCTATTAGGAAAAGAGGAAGACAGATCTTCCTTCAAAATAGGAAGTTTTCAATATTATGTCACTGAATATTTAAAAAAAAAAAATATTTCCGCTTGATATATTTTCAGCAGAACTCCTCTGCATTCAGCATTAATGAATAATATCTCCTTGACAATAACCGTGACAATGAAAGGAACGTTCAAAGTCATGAATATAATTGGACTAGCCATTCTCTTGTGGTTTATTTCAGAAGAAATACATCTTATCTAATTAGTCGCCAGAACAATCGAGATCTACGATGGAAGGATAATTTATAATGAGGAAGTTTATTCCTTGCGATATATTATTTCTGAATAACGAATCTTTTAAAATAATTAAAAAAGGTTCATTACTTGGCAGATGGTTTTTTTCAATATCTCAGCATCAAACTGAGTAGTAAATTCTGTCTACAAAATTTAATTTTAGAAAATTTCCTAAAAATGCTTTTAAATTTAAAATGAAATAAAATGTCTCAAAAAACACTGTTTCTTTTTAGTAGACATGTAGAATCAACTAACACCAAACAGTGTTAAAAGGAGATAAAAAAATTTAAAGAAAATATAGAATACACTAGAATTACCTAGCAGACTTTGGTCGATACAGCTGCTTCAGAACGACATTATGAAGATAAAATTCTACTCCAAAAATGCCCAACATAAAATTGAAGAGCCTTTGAAAACCTCTCTTTCAAAAAGGCACTTCAAAACGTATGCAGCTCATCTTCAGAACAGCGTTTGATACTCCCATCCATAATCTTCAGTCGACTTCTCTGGAAAAAGTCATTGGTTTATGCTGATAAACCAGAAACAAAAGACGCTTTGGAAGCCAACATAACTCGTGTTATTGATGAAACAAGTCTTGAATTAGTCGAAAATGTGGTACAAAATTGGTGTGGTCGAATTCCGTTCTTCAGAGCTAGTCTTGGTGAACATCTGCCGAAAATTTTTTTTGAAACATGAATTTCATAAAATTATATTTCAAATAAATGAAAAATTTGGCTTCAATCTTAATTTGAATGTGTTTTATTTCAATTTAAAGTTCTATCACTCTAAAAATAACACCCGGTAGTTAGATATTTTCATTTGAATTGAATGTCTCATCTGTTTGTGAGAGTTTTTATGTTTTCATTGTATCTAGCAACAATTTTTATATAAATACGATCCTATTGTACAATTGGTTACCTCTAATAACAAATAATGATTACAGGGGAGGAAGCATAATGAGATAATTTCAGTGAAAAATGCCACCTTTCTAAAAGAACAGACTATGGCATATTTTTTGTGAACAGGCAATAAGGATACATAATTATTATCAGTCACGCTATACGCAGATACAACTTTGTTATGAACTTTCACTATGTTAATTAAATCTCAATTGAGAGTGTAGTATATCATTTGAAGTGATAACACGTGGTCTCGAAGAGTCGGTCTTCTTCATTCCTGTCAATAGTACCTGGATATGTAAAGAATATCTTATTTTGTAATAATCGAATGATGAACCAGTTTATGTTTCGAAGAAAGTATATTTCAGTCAAGCGTACCACAATTCGTATGCCAAGAGGAAAGATGTGTCTAATTGCAGACAGACGAAAAGGCTTTGGATAAAACTTTTAAAACAAGTTTTTATATATAACGAGTTTTCCAATAGAAATGATACAATTTAAAATGGTTATACTCGCAGCACTGTACATTATTTTTGCCATTTTCCATGTCCTTTGTCTTCAGTTTACCATTCAATCATGGAAAGATACTCGCTTCAACAACGTTTAGAAATTGTTGAATGATTGAAGTACAATCGATTGCATTCGTTATGAAACAAAACATCACCACGGAAACGCTGGCAGGACTGAAGTCGTTGAACCCAATTTTACATGACTCTCTCACACAAATCAGGTCGTTTTTTAATTACTGGTTCAATATTGATCTGTAAATCGTCTGAATTTGCTGGATAATTGCTGTTAACCAATGACTTAATGTAACCCCAAAGAAAGAAGTCCAATGTAGTTAAATCGCAGGAACGAGGCGGATGATTTATCGGTCCATTTCTTGAAATAATTGAATTACCGAATTTTGTTTTCAATAAAAGTGATTGTGTCATTGTCACTATGACAAGTTCTGTTGATATCATATGTTCTCCAAATCAAGACGAACCTATGCAGGCCATAAAAATCAGAAACATCGATATCGGCTTTAATCCATCATATATATATATATATATATATATATTTGTTCAGCTTGCCTGATGATAGCTTAAAGCCGAAATCGATAGTCTATAGATTATTTTAAAAAAACCTGTGTTTTTTGTATTGATCCTTATAAGAGTAACAGATCGCGATTTTTCACGATAAATTTGGATTATTTGTAAACTTTGTTAGAGTGTGTAACTTTCCATGACCAAATGGTAGACACTGATAAATACAATTGTCAATGTAACAAATAAATAATGACTGCCATGCGTGAGTAATGTCAATTTAAAAATGGGGCGTTCTCATTGAAATACCCTGTAGTTTCCACAAATAAACACTGATTTAATATAATAATTTAACAATTTCTAAACGTTGTTGATGCGTATATCTTTCCATGATTGAATGGCATAAACTACTGAACACAAATGACATGTGAAATGTCAGAACAATATATGTGACTAGTTACGAGATTTTACCCCTCAACTGAAAACTAAACAAAAGGTACATAGTATTATATTTTTAAGCACGTTTAATGTACATGTATAAAAACGATAACAGAATATAAGTTGTTCATAAGAAAAAGAAAAAGTTACTATGTAAGAAAACGCATCATGTGGCGAACTCACAAGAATGAATAGAAATCAACATATTATGTACATTATTTAATTAAGAAATGCAAGCGTTATGAAATTAAGGCGCAATAAAAAGAAGTAGTCAAATAGTTGTTATTTAAATATATTTAATATATCAGTTTCAAATAGATCCGTATGGTTATTCATTATACAGGATGTTCTAGACTATGTGTAACAAACTGATAAGGTATATAAGAGTGGGTCATTTAAAATTTTCATTTTTGATCGGGTGTAATTGAAAAACTGAGGAAAATTTTCTCAAAGTTGTGAGTTCATTAGAAAGGTTGAATGTTAACATTTACGAATGAAAAATAATATCATTCAAATGATGGCCACGACTGGCTACAGTACCCCCATCCAATCCAATCCAATGAGTGTGGATAGCTCAGCGGGAGAGCATCGGACTCGTGACCGGGAGGTCCAGGGTTCGAATCCTATTCAGGTAGAAAAAGAAATTTTCTAGTTGGACGGGTATCTGCCACCATTTCACTGTTGGGTCAAAAATTAACAGTGCTGTGACCTAAAGTGGCGCAAGATCGCAGTAACAAAGCCTACACAGAACACAACTGAACTCCTAACTCGTACAAGCTGAAAAAGCTTCTGAGGGATCTTCACAGAAGATCTAGGAGTATCAGGATAATAATAATAATAATAATAATAATAATAATAATCAACCCAATTTTTCAGTACATTGTCGAATGTTTGTGGCTCATTTTAATGAATGGCAACTACGATTTCGTATTTCAACGCATCAATCGTTCCGGGATGGTTAAAGTAACACTTATTCCTACCGGATCCCCAAATGTGAGACATGTTCAGTTCTTGAGCACGATGACGAGATGATGTTGATGAAGGTTCAACCACATTCTGCGCTACGGCACCAATTTTTCAGGTGTGCTCACTGTACGTGAACGGGTTGTTTCATTGAATAACGATCTTATTTGACAAACAATTTAATCCACAAATTGGAGTGAGATCATTTCAATTCTATTGAATTTTCTACATAAATTTCTAACAATTTGGATATAAGATTCACGGCATTGGAAAGAAGTTTGCAATATTATGCGTTTTTTCAAGCGTAAATCTACCCATTTTATTAATGTCAAATATCAAACTAACTTTCCCTCAAAACAGAAATGAAAGAAGTTTTGCTAGACTCGAAATAACCACTACTTCAAAATGCAAACTATAAATGGCCCAGCCTTGATAACCTCTGACTGTGTAAGAATGTCTTCTCAGGATAACATTTTGGTTTTATGTCTTTGGAGCCTCTTACAAAATGCTTCGTGAAATTCTTGTCTTGTTCATAACTGGATTCTGTTAAAAGAGGTAACAAAAACTCCGCTAATATTCTTGAATTATATAAAAGTTTAATCATGAAAATGACGCATGTCCTTTTACTCAAGAATGCCAATGATTATTTCAGAAGCTTTGTCATAATAACATTGTGAAGACTTGTAAAAACAATATTTGCCGGCTAATTAGTATATGCAGTTGTGTACATTTTTTGACCTTGAAAATAATTATAATAAATTACTAATGAGTAAAAGATTAAGATTGTTTATGCTTGTTTGATTCAATTTCGAAGTGTCTCTAATTGGAATAATTGTTAGAATGTCGGCTCAGAATGATAATTCCTGGTTAAAGTCGAATTAGTCGATATATATATATATATATAGTTTAATATTCACCAACGGCAATTTTTCTATATTGAAAATCTTCATTTAAAGCCAAATAATAGTTTGGCAAAACTCCATTATTTTTACGTGAACTTTAAGATTTCATTTAAGATGTTTCGGATTGTCCAATTTGGATCAAATATGCACCGTTTCGATCTTCAGGTATGGAAATAGAGAGTCGGAAACATAGGAACAATGTTATTCTAGAGAAGCAGAAATGTCCTGTGGAGCAATGAAAGAATCAAAGCCCCAGCGCGATGCGATGACGAACAAATGACTGTTCTCTGTGGTGGAAATGCTTAGATCGAAACGAGCAGAGCCTCGAGGCTCTGCACTGCTCAAAGCATCCCCACCACTTCAATTGAGAGAAGACAGTCGTTTGTTCATCATCGCATTGCAGTAATGTTTTGATTCTTCTACTGCTCCACTGGGCTCTAGATTAACATTGAAATTCCTATGTTTCCGACTGTCTTTTCCATATCTGTACAACTTGTTTCCATTTTGAAGGTAGCTCCATAATACATCTATCATAAAAGATCTTTGGTCTTTAATGGCGAAAAACTGTAGTAATCGATTTTCACAATCTTCTCTTGATGCCAATTTTTTTATTATTCAGGAAGTTTTACAATGTGCGAAAAAGATGGTAATCGTTTGGTGTCAGGTTCGGACTATATGGTCGATGCATTAGAACTTCCCAATCAAGCCCCGGAGTTTCTGGTGAGTCACTACAGACGTGTGTGACCTGGCGTTGTCCTGAGGGAACTCTTCTGTTGTCAATTCTGGCATGTTCACACAATATTGCCGCATGTGACTTCTGCTGGTTCATCGTGAAGCATTACGTTTAATAATTTATTGTTCATGTATGCCAGAAATGCACATTTAAATTATGTCCTCTTCTGCCTATATTTCGTTTTCAATAAGACTAAATGGTTCTACTATTTTTATCTGAGGACAATACCAAAGGAGCCCTTGGGATGCTTACGGCAGGAGGAACAATGACCAATTACTTCAATGTTAGTCAAAGTGTGATATCACGTTTACTAGCAGGATATTTCTTCACTGGAACTGCTCGTCAAAGACCCCGAGGAAAAGGGTTTTCCAATAAGAGGTTTCATTTTGATATTGAAAGAAACGAGTAAATTTAAGAGAAATCAATGGACGTTTATTTCATTTTGAAGGAAAGGGTATGCCATTAGCAATGGAAAACGATATAAACCAAAGGATCGCCACGGCTATGGTATCAGCACTATATCCTCCTAATGAAATTTTTCATGACCAATTCGCATATTTGCGACTGTGTCCTCGATAACTTCACGAATTCTTTGAGGTCTTGAATCGATTCTGGAGTAATGACCCTTATCTTTCACTTGGCCTCAAATAAGAACGTCTAACAGTTTTAAATCACAAGATATCAGTGGCCAATTGTCATCGCCTCTTCGAGAAATAACATGGCCAGGAAACTTTTGTTGCAAAATTGCGATTGTTTCGTTGCTTGTGTCGTAATCATAGCTCTGTAGCCCAATCCATTCACCATAACAGTTGCACCAGCCTCATTTTCGAATAAGTAAGGTCCAATCACACCGCCAGGCCAAAAACCGCACCAAACAGTGACACGTTGAGGATGAAGAGGCTTTTCAACAATCATTCTTGGGTTTCCTGAACCCCAAATGCGACAATTTTGCTCATTAACGTAGCTCCGGAGATGAATATGTGTCTCATCACTGAAGATGATTTTTCGATGAAAATCAAGGACCCAATTAGCGAAGATACGACATTGGCGGTGATCGACCGGTTCGAGTTCTTGTGTTAACTGAACTTTAAAAGTCTTAAGACTTAAGTCTTTATGCAAAAAACGGTGTAATGTCGTTTGTGGAATGCCTAATTCCAAAGATCGACGAGGAATCGACAAACCTGGGTTTCCGTTAAAACTATGGACTACAGCAGCAATATTCTCAGTTGTTCTTGAGCGACGCACACTGTTTGGATTTTTCACATCACAAACTTGTCTGAATATCTCAAATTTTTCCCCCAGTTACCGGTCAAGAAGGTGCTTCACGACGATACAAAAGTGATTTCGTTTTGCGAACTATGATCGAAAGCTTTCACCATTTTTATAGAGAAATTCAGAGCGTTGTTGAAGCGTGCATCTTTCCATTTTCAGTGATAGCGTCGTTTTACTTGTCAAATATCAAAAGATTACGTCTTCAAAAGTGACAGCTGCCCAGATAGCTGGCTATTCGAAAGGAAATCTTTTATTGGAAAACCTTTCAGTAGATATTGAACCTTTCAGTAGAGCACGTGCTACAACGCTAGTAGAAGACTGTTCTTTAACACTTTCGCTGAGAAGACAGCCTCTCAGCACTTGCAGAATGCAGACGACGTTTTCAAAAGAAACGCAGCAAATTGTAACCAATAGTAATGTTATCATTTCACCCCAATTCCAACTCAAAATGACTCTCGAACTTCTTAGCAGCCTTTGCGTTTAAGTAACTTATGAACCTCGAAATAAGCCACTCTGTACTGAAAGAATGAAGTTAAAAAAAACTTACAGAACAAAAGTAGGTAAAATCCAACTTCGATAATTTCCCCAATATGTACTCTAATGTGCCCCAATCTCAAGTGTATTGTTCTAATTCTATTCAATTCATATTTTCCATTGTAGTATTGTTTGGTCATTACGAGAAACCTATCGGCATTAATAAATAGATAGGGCATAAATCAAACAGAGGGTGGTGCGTATATCTCTCATCCCTCAAGCTCAAAACAGGGGTGAAACTCAGTTGAGCCCCCGCAGAGATACATGTCACTCCCTTGATTACAATAAACGCACTGCAATAAATAATAATTATATTTTTTATTTATCCGACTGAGGACGTGTTAATTTGCTGTTTTCCCCTATCTCGAACTGTGGGAGACGTAAACAATGCGACGTTTATGAAGAATTTCCTGATGATTGTGGTACTGAAAACAGTTTTCTTAATTATGGTGAATTATAAGAATTGAAGTCACACAGATAATCATGTCATGTTCGCTTGGAATCGCGAAAAAAATTTACTGATATATCGATCAATACTTACATCGGGTGTTTTTTTTAGAGTGATAGAACTTTAAATTGAAATAAAACACATTTAAATTAAGATTGAAGCCAAACTTTTTTTATTTGAAAGATAATTTGATGACATTAATGTTTTAAAAATAATTTCCGGTATGTGTCCACCACCACTAGCTCTGAGGAACCGCATTCGACCAGACCAATTCTAGACCACATTTTCGAGTAATTCTGTTCTAATTTCATCAATAACACGAGTTATGTTGGCTTCCAAAGCGTTTATTGTTTCCGAAAATAATTAAGTGGAGTTATGTCGCATGATCTTGGAGGCCAATAAATTGGATTCTCGAAATAATGTTACCGCCAAATCTTTCTTTCAATAAATCAATTATTACGGTAGCAGCATGAGGTGTAGCACTATCTTGTTGGAACCAAAACACTTCTGGGTCGATACAATTCAAATTTTGAAACAAACAATCATTGATCATCGATCTGTAACGAGCACCATTTACTGTAACATTAGCTCAAGCATCGTTTTTAAAGAAATATGGACCGATAATGCCTCAAGCGTGTAAAGCACATCATAATACCACACCATAGTGCATTTTTCAGGATGCAATGGAACCTGCAGAATTTCTTGAGGATTGTTTTCACTCCATATACGGCAATTTTACTTGTTTACATAGCCGTTTAACCAGAAATGAGCTTCACCACTAAACATAATTTTACAATGAAAAAGTCGATCAACTTCAAGCTGTTCGAGGGCCTAATCTGCAAACCAACGACGCTTATTATGGTCAAGAGGCTTTAGTTCTTGAACCAGTTGGATCATGTATAGGTGTAGACCAAGGACTTTACGCAAAATTTTCCATGTAGTGGATGCACAGAGTCCGATTTGTTGTGAACGTCGACGAATAGACAAATCTGGATCATCATTAACACTATGACTACAGCAGCGATATTTTCTTCTGTACATACAGTTATTTGTCTTGTTGTTACATCGAGTAGAGAAAATAATGTCCGAAATCTATCGATACTTCGACGAATAAGCTGCTCTGATGGACGATTATGTAAACCATATATTTCACGAAGTTCTCTATATGTTTGGCGAATAGAACACTGATTTTGAAAATAAATTTCAACAATGTGAACACGTTGTTGCGGCGTGAGTCTTTCCATGATAATTTGTCAATGCTTACTGAACAGAAATGTCAAAACAACATGGCTTCTACCTTCTGTCAGATAACAGTTATCCAATCCTATCGAAAGAGTTATGACTCTAAAAAAACACCCGATATATTATGATATGTTCAAAAATATTTTCAGATAATCCATTAACATAAGATAACGAAAAATATTTATGTGTATTGTCCTCTTTTGTGATTGGGTACACGGGATTTAATGCCTTTTTCTTTTGTTTATTGGATACCATTTTGTCTATAAGAAAGGGGTTGTAACTGTTGTTTGACGCTATTTGTTTGATAATATTAAATTGTTTCAAAAAGTTATCTGAATTCAAAGGGACATCCAATAGTCTTTTGGTTGGTGGAGTGATTTGAAGTTTTATGTATTGTAATGTCTGTATGTGTGGGTTTGTGAAAAAATACTAAAATCATGTAAATTATCTAGTCTTGTTATTGTGAGGTCAAGATTAATACTGTGGTTCTTTTCTTCTTCAATTTTCTTCTTTATTGGTATAGATATGTAAATGACATTTTTTGTTGCTTCAAAGGCACCGACCGACTACTACATACCTTATAATTCCATAGGATTATCTGAAAATATTGCTAAATATTTGAAAAATATTTTCAATTACAACGCAGCTTTTAAAACCATTAATAACCTTAGTACCCACATAAAAAACAATAAGGATCGAAACTATGGAATGCAATGATTCAACAACGTGTTTTCACGAACACAGAAAGTACAAAACGAATATAATTCTATGTTTTCAAAAAACACATATAAGTACAATGAATGTTTGTCTATATGTCTCCTGGTAACTGAAAATTCAAGTTTCTATCTTTGTCTAGAACCAAGTTACAGGAGGGTTAAAAATGCCGTGTATTGTTTCGAGAATACGGCTCTGCCAATTGCTTGACTTGGCATGCCCCAGATGTATCCTAGGAAACGACGAAGACATCCCAAAAGCGACAAATGTCAAATTCCTAAAATCAAAATGTCTCTTCAATAAAATTTCCAGTAACCCAAATACAAAATTAACCAGTTTATCCCTGAAAGATGCCAAACCCGGCTGCAACTTGCTCATGCACTGGCAAAAAGGGAAGCAGCGGGGTTACTATCTGTTCCCCCATCAATATCGGTGATGAGGCCAAACCAGGACCAGAAGACCTTAAAGAACCCTTCAACATAAACGGTACGGATAAGATGTTGTGCACTGAAATACGAAACGATGGTGAGCAGATTCTCCTGAGAATATGTCCAAAACAAAGTCCCATCATCACTGGGGGAGGGTTGAGCCATTCTGAATACATCATTGACCACATCGATTTCCACTGGGGATCAGCCCACACCATTAAAAATGAAAGATTTCCTCTGGAAGCTCATATGTTGATGTACTGCACGGAATTTACCGGAATCGATGAAGCATTAGAAAAAGAAGGTGCTGCAGCTTTGTCAGTTTTGTACGAGTTTTCAGATAAGACAAGTTGCGGCATTTGCAAACTGATCCCATTCGTCTCACAGATAAGTAAAAATGTGGATAAACCAGTTCCATACTGTGTGGTCACTTTGAAAGATTTTCTTCCTGAAAATAAAGGAAACTTTTACAGATACACAGGATCCACTACTTTTGAACCTATCAAAACTGGTTTGGAGTGGACTGTTTTTAAGGAGAAGCTGCCAATTACTAGAATGGAACTCGGAAATTTCACTAATGTTTGTAACAAAGATGGCGCTTTGATCGTCTCCAATTACAAAGAAACTCAACCGGTACCAACGGGTGGTGAAGTTTATATAGTTTCTGATGCCAAAGACTGTAGTTGTGCTACGAAGAAATGAAGATGAAACGGAAAAGTTATTGATTCAAGATGAGAAGAAACATAAAAAACTTTAATGTTTTTTCTTTAGTATTTGCACTCAGAAAAATACAATACTATTTTGAAGGATATTCAAAGCATTTTTAAGATGGTAGGGTGAAGTCATGTTCACTTTATCACAAGTCCTATCATCTAATTTATTGAGAGCAATCTGCCCAGTGAACATAATTAGCAAATACCTATAGGTTTTCGTCATCCGGTTTGATGCCTTTGACATTAGATATTCACGAGATTGGCTTGGTTTCAAACCAAGCTTGAGAAAACCAAGCCAAACTTATATAATTCGGTCACAAGCTAAACCAAGCTTCATCGAAATAAAGTTCTAGATTTTGTTGATCGAAATTTGAACTTTTTCAATGGTGGTGCAAGTTCCCTCTATTTTCAAAATTTTCTGTTTCATATTCATATTGGCTCATGACGATGTAAATTATTGGTTTATGCTTTCTTCGCCATCAAAATTTGCAGTTTTGATCGGCTATAAATAAAACACTAATGAATATTTAGTCAGAATATTGGGGATATTCCAATTGAGGAACTGAAAGCTAAGAAAAAATCATATTACATTTAGACCTCTTCTCAAGGATAAACAGAACTCTTTTAAATCTGGTGTAGGCGCAGATGATTTCGACCAACCAATTTGGTTTGCGTTCGATATCATGGAAAGGTTTTTGGGGCCCACGTATGTTTATATATTTATACAAATTAACGAGACAAAGCGGTGTGGCTGCAATTTCGTCGTCCGCCATAGTCAAAACTTGATCGTCAGAGAAGTGATGGAGCATAGAGTGAATGAATACTCAGTACCTATCAATACTGCCGCAGAGGTACAGGATTATCCATTTTGCGCTTCCGAAAGTAAACACAAATAAAGCACTTCTTATCCATCCACCCGAACGCAGTCCCATGAACCAAGAATGTCTCAAGATTGATGCCTCAATTGATCCTGGTATGAGCAACGTCAGTCCGGCCTATGTCAAGACCTACGAACCCTTGTGAAGTCTTTCAATTGATCCTGAACTTAAGAACCAACGGTCTAGAGGTATCGTCGAGATCCACAAACCCCAGAAACGTCTCGCAATCGACCCTAGTTCAGGGCGAGGCCGGTCGAACCGCCAAGTCCCGCTAAACCCTGAAGTATTTCTCGACATATCCTGAACATGAGTTTCTGCGAACAGATAGATAGCCTCCCGAGGTAACGCAGTATGCTACATAACGCACTCAGCCATTGGGCAGAAAAATCCGGAGATTTACTGCAATAGAGTAGAATACGTTACTTTTAAGGGTGAAGCCCTGAGCTGCGGCAGACATCCTTGTCACTGAGTTTAACAGCTCGGCTCAGCTCTCACGAAAAAATCAAAAGATCTTGGTGGCCAATTCACATTGCCGAAACGAGAAATTACGCGTCCTGGAAATTTTTCTTCCAATAAGGCTAAAACGGGTCGAGTTGTGTGGCTTGTTGCAGCATCTTGCTGAAACCACATCTCCCCTAATTCCGTATCATTAATTTCAGGCCAAAAAAGCGGTAATCATTTGGCTATAGCGATATTAGCAGCTCTTTTGATATTTCAGCTGCCGATTCATTCTTCTTATTCTTGGTTATTTTTGAAACAATCTTCTTTCGTTACGTTGTATTACTTGTGTTGATGTGTTGTGTTTAGTTTCAGCAGTATTTCACTTATAAATTATACAGACAACAGTTACTTTTGTATTCAGTTTTTTTCTCGCTTGGTAAGTAGGAATATAATATTTATATCAAGTAGATCTATTTATAGTTGCAGTACACACGTGAAACCATATAATGAATATGCTTTGTAATTAGTAATTTTCATATCAAACTTCAAATCGTAAAAAGTTGTTTTTGAGGGCTCACTTTAGGTACTACGTAAACAAGTGCTATATTATTTCGTAGCGACTGTAATTTTCAACTTTTGACCCGGAAATGGTCCCAAACGAGTTTCACTCACTGAAGATGAACCCTTGGTTCTTGGTGAAATTAAATTATTTTCGTCCGAATGCCTCATATTGTTTACAGGAAGAATTCTACATGGTGTTCCTTAAATATTGCCCATCGAAATTGGCAGTTCGAATTTTTGTTTTCTAACTATCAAATTATTTTTTGGAAAATTTAAGAATTTTTCAAATCGGTTTCTCACACTGGTAAATGCTTTAATGCAAATCTACCTATCTTATTATAAGGTGACTGAAATAGCGTTCAGAAGCTCTTTATATAAGGTCAGTGCTTTAATAATCTATAATAGTTTCAAGGCTAATATGTTCAGAGCCCATTGAAGTTTACGAAATTAGGATCTGGATCTTTTCGAAATTTTGTGAAGTAAAGAAACATAATGCAAATGAACATTCTTTTTCGAGTCATTTGAAATAATTGGTGGTTTTCGATTATATCAAAAACTGCTATCGATTCGCCGATTATAAACGGTATAGACTGTTTATTATCAGTACAGTTCCAAATATCCAGATTTTACGTTCATTTTTGGCGCAGTATTCTCTCCAGGAATATTGGAAGTATTTTTAATTTTCCCTTCAATAACAGATTGAGACTCGTCAAAAACTCATTACAATGAAAAGTACAATAGACTCCTACTTTCGTGCCGTACCGAATAAACCCAGAGGTCAAACGGAAATAGAACCTACCATTGAATCAGAACCTAAACCTGATGCATCCGCATCGATAGAACCAAGGCCGTCCCTTCAACCTCCTTCGAAAGGGGACTGGTCCGTTTTTTGCTGGTCTCCACTTTGAGAAGGTATTTAGCCCACCTGGTAAAGAAGATGTACGTCGACATTGTAACAAAAATTGGGAGAAACAATTTAGTTGGTTGGAGTACGATGAGCAAAAACGTGGAGCATTCTGTAAACTATGTCGAATTCAAATGAAAAATGAAAAAAATATTTTCCAAAAGACAGGTGGAGTATTTATACCTGTTCCTTTCACATTTTTCAAGAAGGCATTAGGAAAGAATGGCAGATTAGAAAAACATGAGCATTGATCTGTTCACACTACTAGTATTGAAATGGAAAAACTCAGAAAACAGGCATTAAAAAGATCAGTTCATACCCAAGTTCTGTCAGAGAGCGATAGTAAAAAGGATTCGATTAGAAGGTGCTTAAAAATACTGCTAAAAGGATTGTATTTTTTAGTAAAAGAAGAAATTGCTCATACCACAAAATATGAGAGCTTGATCAAAAATATTTTGGTGAATTTAAATGAGGACTTCAAGCAATGGACAGATACTCTGAGTGACAGAGCCAATTATAGAAGTAAGGATACCGCTTGTGAATTGCTCACATGTATGGATGAAGTTTTGAGAGATCGACTCAAGGATTCCTTGAAAAATAAGATGTTTTCCGTTTTAGCGGATGAAAGGACTTCTTTGAAAAATGAAATGGAACTAAGTATAATGTTCAGAGTTTTCGAAAATAAAGTGCCTGTTTAAATGTTTCTGGCCATAGTAAAAATCTCTGATGGCAAGGCCGAGACTATTCCGAAATTATATCGACGAAGAAATGACATCTCTTGGTCTTCTTTATGATAACATTATAGCATTTGGTTTCAATAGAGCATCCAATATGTCCGGAAATGTGGGTGCAGTAAAAAGAAAACTGTCTGAAAAAGCCAAAAAAGATGTGCTCTGTTGGCATTGCCGAGTGTATATATTAGCATTAGCAGCAGCTTCCTGCAGAAATAAAAACAAAAAAATTAAAAGGTTTTTTATGTACTGAAGGACATCTACAAACTGTTCAGCAAGTCACAAAAAAAAGAGAATATTCTGAACGAAATTCAATCTGTTTTGAATGATCCAATTCTAAAAATCCCAGAATGCATAGAAGTTAGATGGTTATCCCACTATAAAATAGTGATGCTGTTTTCAGAAGTCTGAAGTCCATTTTGATGGTTTGCAAATACATTTCTAAGGAATGTGCAGATCTTGCATCGCTTGCAGGAGGCATTTTGCTTGAAATCAGTTTCATCGTCACCTGCTATGCAATGAACGAGGTGTGCTAAGTGCAGTCTCGTATCTCAGCAATGCTTTGCAAAGAAAGGACATGTATCTGACCAAAGTGAATCCGTTAATTACAACAACAAAATTGCATCTAACAGATATTGCAAAGCAGTGCGGAGATGAGAGAAGTCCCTCACAAAAAAACATAAATAGAAAAATAGATTAAATCAAAAGTGAAGTCCAAGATGAGAAAATTATTGAAACATTAAAGGTTTTGAAAACATATTGTGATAGCGTAGTCAATGAAATAGATGACAGGTTCAATGATAAATCGATTGAAGTTATGGCTTTTTCAAGCAAATTTGAAACCTACCAGTGTTTTATGACTCTCGCAGAAAATGAAATCAATAAATTCTGTATCGAATTCCCTACTCTCAATGGCAGACATTGTATAAGCAGACATAAAATCATTTAAATTTTACATTCAGGCAATGCTCAGTAATGATTCGATGAAAATGAATGATAATCTGATTTCGAAGATTTTGGATGCGGATGTGGGATACAAAGAATTACAGAAGCTCTGTGAAATAATTCTCGTTATCCCGGTGCTTCCGTGGAAATATCGTTCAGTACGCTAATGCATTGTATGCTCATAAGTATAAGGGACCGGAGACTCCAGATGAAAAGAACCTATATGAAGGTAGTTTGAACGAAAACCGTGCAAACGTGCCAAAATAAAGTGAGAATAATTATCCACCAGCCCGAGAGATTTAAAACCTACAACTTTCCCGAATTATCCAAAAAGTCACACCACAGCTTCAACTGGCAGTGCAGAGACTGCATTGTTTCAGGGATATGGAATCGAGTATCCCAAAACAACCGCTAAATCAGCGTTCACGCTCGCCTATCCCAGATAAAAAGTTCTGACCGTCCGGGATATACGGCAGTTTGAATCTGTTCCCAGATAAAAGTAGGGAGCAATTAGTCCGCTCATAAACACCCCAAGTCGCGCAACTTTGGCAATATGTCGGGTTCAAGTGACTCTCGGGTTTTACGGGGGGTATTAATGCCCCCTCCCGGGGGACGAATACGGGACTCGCGTCTGTTTTATTCATGTAGGAGTGAACTTTCTGGTCTGACTATAAAACAGAGGGCTCTCTGTGGGAGACTTGAGTTACTCTTCCTGCTGTGAAGTCATAAAAACAAGGGTCAACAAGTAGTGGAGTCGGAAAGTCGTAACAGAATAGTTGAGGGAACATTGTTGTGGACAAATATTGTATAGGGTAAAAAGTAGGAAGTTTATACGGGAAGTTTTTGTGCGTTTCTACCAGAGCGCTGTGATTTCGTTTAAATTTTATGATATTATCGAAGAAATAAGCTAGAGATTGGATTGAAATTCCAAAAACAGGGATAAATAACATTTTTAGAAGGGAAAATACGCCTTTGAGTACGCAAACAAACCCACATGAATGAGTGAGTCATCTAGAGTTTGCATTTTAAAGCAGTGGTTATTTCGAGTCTGGCAACACTTTTGTCATTCATGTTTCGACAGAAACTTAGTTCAATATTTGTCATTAACGAAAATGGTCGATTTACGCCTTAACAAAATTGCAAATTTCATAACTGCCAAAGTGGTTAATCTTCTATCCAAACTGATAGAAATGTACGTTTAAAATTTTATTGAAATTAAATGCACCCACGGGTAATTTGCGGAGCAATTTTGTTCGTAGAACTTGATCGTTCTTTGATAAAACAACCCGTTCACGTTCTCCTCCGGTGAGCACACCTGAAAATTTTGGCGCTGTAGCCCAGAATGTAGCTGAAAATCAATATCAACTCGTCATCGTACTTAAGAACTGAACATTTGTCGCACTTCTCTGAGAAAAATTTTATATAAAGACCTCGATATGAATGCTCGTGAAGCCTCGTGACCATCCAATACATTGGATGGTCACATGCAAGTTCAAATAGTTGAACTTACTTTCTGAGAATTGAGGCTGCATCTATGTTCCAGGGGTTGTTATAAGTGAGATTATTTTTTATAGTGTGAGTCTTCCACAGCCCTAAGAAAAAGTCACTGTCGTAAAAAAAGCTAGTAACTCCAAGAAGTCAGAGAGTGCTTAAGAATATTGTGATGGAAAATAGAAGTCTGTCTCATCTTGACCTGAAACAAAATTGGAAGGGGTAGGATGCAATGTTTCTGTGAGAACAGTTCGCAAATTTGTTCCGGATTAGCTTCAGAGGAAGGAGACCTGTGAAAAAACAAAATTGAATTGCAAAATGGTAAAAGACAGATTTAACTGTGCCAGAGAAAGATTGCAATACGGTAAGCTAGTCTTACCTGTCATTTAATTTCTGTTTGTTTAATTTTGTTTTTCTTTTCAGGTTTGCTTCAACGACGAATCAACAATTCAAATTCTTGATGACAAGCCACAGTTTTTGAAAAAAGGAGTTGGTGAGAATTATCATCCAGACTGCACTATAAAAAGAGTAAAACACAGAGTAAAATAATCAAATATTCAAGAGTTTTGTTGCAATTTTTCGTACCACAATACTACGTTATAATTCTCTGATTCTTCCCATCATTTTTGACAATTTCATCTTTCAGATGAAATCCAGATATTTTCTTATTTGCTTTAATATTTTTATTCGATATGAAGAGAGTTGATAATCATTCAGCTTTGAGCCTGATAGAAGAGAGTGAACTGAAAAGCTTGGTACAATCTGAACCGCCGATTGAAATAGAAGAAGATCGCAATATAGTTGAAGACATTGAAATTATTCCATCTGTGATGACATTTGTTGATGCATATGAAGGAAAGGAGTTCTGTAAAAGACTGACCTTACGAAATGTTGGTAGTAAAACTGCTTCTGTTAGAATCGGTGCCCCAACGGCAAACGTAAGTATACCAAAAATGATGAAAGCCTCTACCATGAAATAAGGACGTCTCTTGACAATTTTTCTATAAGCTACTGAAGGTCTTGAAATTAATAACTGTGAAATTTTCATGTTTTCAACGAATTGACATTTAAAAATATTGTGGTAGTTTTCTTTTCAATCATTTCGTCAATGATTTCAGTTCTGTAGCCATTGTGCACCGCTATAATTTCAGTTATATACATATAATTATATTCATAGTAATAATTAGTTCGAATTCAACATTTTTAGAAAACCTACCACTATTGATACCATAATCAATTCAAAATCCAATCAGTCATGGCATATTTAAATGTCAACATTCCATAGTTTCATTTATAGACTTTTGAGCATCACTTTGATCGTATCGGGTGTTTTTTAGAGTGATAGAACTTTCGATAGGCATAACTGTGATATGACAGAAGATCGAAGCCATGTCTTTTTGACATTTCTGTTCAGTAAGCATTGACAAATTATCATGGAAACACCCATGCCGCAATAACGTTTATAAATTGTTGAAATTCATTTTCCCCATCAGTGTTCTATTGTCCAAACTTATAGAGCACTTCGTGAAATTTATGGTTTACATAATCGTCCATCAGAGCAGCTTATTCGTCGAACTAGCGATAGATTTCGAGCAACATTTTCTCTACTCGATGCAACAACAACAAGACTAAGAACTGTACGTACAGAAGAAAATATCGCTGCTGTAAGTAATAGTTTTAATGATGATCCAGATTTGTCTAATATTCGTCGACATTCACAACAAGTTAGACTCTGTGCATCCACCACATGGAAAATTTTGATCTACACATAAAAGATACAACTGGTTCAAGAACTAAAGCCACTTGACCATAATAAGCGTCGTTTGTTTGCTGATTGGGCCTTAGAACAGCTTGAAATTGATCCACTTTTTTATCGTAAAATTGTATTTACTGATACAGCTCATTTCTGGTTGAACGGCTATGTAAACTTGCAAAATGGCCGTATATGGAATGAAAACAATCCTCAAGAAATTCTGCAGGTTCCATTGCATCCTGAAAAAATGGTATGTTGAGCTTTACACGCTGGACACATCGGTGCTGGAGCTAATGTTATAGTCAATGGTGCTCGTTAAAGATCGATGATCAATGATTATTCGTTTCAAAATTTGAATAGTATCGACCCAAATGTGTTTGGTTCCAACAAGATGGTGCTGCCCTAACAATTGATTCATTGAAAAAAAAGATTTGGCAATAACATTATTTCGAGAAATGGTCCAATTAATTGGCCTCCAAGATCATGCGACGTAACTCCACTGGATTATTTTCTTTGGGGTTAGGTCAAGTCATTGGTTTATGCTGATAAACCAGAAACAATAGACGCTTTGGAAGCCAACATTACTCGTGTTATTGATGAAATAAGGCCTGAATTACTCGAAAAAGTGGTCCAAAATTGGTCTGGTCGAATGCGGTTCCTCAGAGCTAGTCATGATGGACATACCGGGAATTATTTTTAAAACATAAATGTCATAAAATTATCTTTCAAATAAAGAAATTTGGCTTCAATCTTAATTTTAATGTGTTTTATTTCAATTTAAAGTTCTATCCCTCTAAAAAAACACCCTATTTATGAGAGAAAGAACAAAATCTTGTATAAGGTTTGAAAGGGATATTTTCAAAAATTGCTTTAGTTCTGTTTCTTGGATATTATTTATATTTTTGTTATGATTAATTTTTACGTTTTACGTTTCTTGTAGTTATAAATTTTTTGTGATGATTATACGAATTTATCGAATTTTTATGAATCATGGCTGCAGATCGGGAAGATAACCATAAGAACTAATAATGAATTTATTCACCCCAATTTATTAACTGGCTGTATATGACAATTTGGATTTTTCTGAGGCTGGTTCAAAATTTGTTTCTCGATATCGGCAGCAGATACGTCAAAACTACAGGAAAACATAAAGTTTAGTATAACAACAAAGCTTCTTTTTGCAATTTTTCAAACTAACAGTGACTCACCAAAAAAAGTTCTGGAGTAAAACAGGGGACAGTGTTCCAGAAAAATATTGCCCTGTAGATTTGCATAAAAAATTGGCATGTTATATGGCGTAAACTATAAACTGTAATTACTATGCCAAAGTTCAGTTGAATATCTTGTGAAATGCAGGTACTATGAGAAAAAAATCTCGAAAATTAAATGTTTGCGGTCCCATGTTTATGGGACATTTTTTTCAATATTATTCCAAAAATCTCCTCTCCGTACCTTCAATTCAGGAACAACCTTATTCATCTATGTTTTGTGCAATTGAAATCTAAAAACCCATTTATATTTTTAGAGTTTCAAACTGAAACCGATGAAGAGTGTTTTTCGCCTACCACCTGGCTTGTCCCTATCGAGAATGATAAAAATGAAATATACTAGGGCATTCGCAATCCACGATGCTCAAATTTTTATCTACATCAATAACTCCATCGTGCTATATCCCCTCACAATGTGAGTACAATAACGGTTTCAAATTCATGAGAATTAAGAAAAAATTAGAAGTTATTCCCTCATTTAGTTTTCTCAATCAAGCGAGAATAGTTGTTGAACCTACAGAGGTGAACTTTGGAAGAATCGATGCTGTCAGTAGCGTGGCTGCCAAGAAGGTTATTGTGAAGAATATTGGTACCAAGAATACGGCGTTCTGTATAGATCTCGGTAGAAACGAGCTTGAACTAATAGTGGAACCTACTAAAGGAGTATTACAGGTAAGACTTATTGCAACAAATGGAAAGTTACTGATTCCACAACTGAAGTCCTTGATAAGCTACGTCCACACTGACATTTTATCCTTGGATATTTCTGCTTATTGGTATATTCAGACTTTTATAAATTTTCAATGCAGATTTATCCCTCGTAACTTTTGCAACAGTGAATTCTTCATCTAGTTCGTTTTCTAGTTTCCTGGTATATTGGTATATTTTTTTTGGTTTTGAAGATTTCATATATAGTCCGTCTAGAAAGTATCAAGTATCCGTAAAAACAAAGCTCAATTGTAATTACTTAGTATATATTTTTGATTCTTGAGTTAGGAAATTATAAGAAGTTATTAATCTTTTTACTTATACAGTCTTCATTTAACTGTTAACACTTGAATAAACGTTAAGGTACACCCGAAACTAGATCACTTCAATAATTTTTGATGATGGTAGTCAAGACTGTAAAACTGTCTGAATTAAATCATCTTTATTTCGTGGCACTGCTCATTCAACTTCAATATTCATTAGTCCCCATATTTTTCAATGGGACTAAGATCCGGGGAAGCTTCTGGCCATGAAATGGTTGTTTCTTGGTGTTCTTGCGTCCAAGCTTGAGTATAGGCCGAAGTATGGCATCTTGCATTATCCTGTTGAAAACGTCAACTCTCTAGATATAAAGCATGCGCCGTTTCAGGAGAAAATCATTTAGAATGCCACAATACTTTTCACTATTAATGGTACCATCAATTGCACTAATTTTCTAACGTTTCGAAAACCTTATCTTATCAACAATATTTGACGAATAGTGTTGCCATGCAACTTCGGCCATAGCCGACCATCTGCACAACCCATTTTATGCATTACTTTTGTCTCAGAATGTAACAAAAAATAAGTTTATTGAATTTATGAAAAATAATAAATTCCGGATACTTTCTAGACAAAATTGAATTTGCAATGATTTCAATATTCAACTGTATTCATACTTCCGCAGGCTATCTACTTTTAAATGGGCCAAACTTCAAGGGGAGATCATACAAGAGCTATTTGCGGCAAAAAATTCATATAACACATGGTAGAAATGTTGATGGTTATTCTTCAATTCAACATTTCTTGATTTCACGAAGTATTTCAAGATTTTTCATAAAATCAATTATACTTCAGTTTCCCTTGTAGCCTCATCAACTTCAACCACATATCTGGGAACGCATTGAATTTGCTACAAGATAAGAAGTTCTGTGTGCCAAAAACTTCTTATTGTGGGCGTCGTGAGGAGATGAATATCACGATTCTGAAGTGAGCAAAATCAGTCATATTTCTTCAATGGTTTTATCGATGAAAAATTATTGATGTGATTGAATGTTTCCTCTTCAGCAAAAAACACCTCATTCAGTGTGCTTTCGAATGACATATCAGCTTTTGTGCTAGCTACTTGTCCTCTGCCTTAATATCATGATTAAGGAGATAACGAAACGTTGAAAAATTCCAAACCTAAATTTGGTCTATCTTGAAGCTCTTCATGATTGAATATTAAAGTAATTCATGTAAATCATGAATTTATCTGCCGCATCAAAATAATTCAAACGAATAAACAAAATTTTAATAATACAGATTTTATGATTTTATGTCAAGAAAACAGACTACTACTACTTATAACAACTGTTCGAAATGTCTACCGCCATGTCCAATACATTTCGCACATCTCACTGAATCTGCAACACTGCGTTCACAATGGTACTAACGCATTTCTGCACAACACAATTTTATTCTTTCGATCAGATCCTCTCTAGTCTGAACCTTAATTTGATATACTTTTCCTTTCAAGGTGTTTCAGAAATAAAAATCCAAAGGCGTAAGCTCGAGGCTCCTTGGTGGTCACCTTACCGGACCTTACCTTCCAAGCCATTGCACCCCAAAATATTCTTTCATTATATCCCGTATATTCCGGCTATTATGCCATCCATTTGAAACCAGAAACCATCCAATATGTCTATTAAGCTGCTTTGGATTAATATAATGAATTCTTCAGCGTTGAGGCGATCGGCAAGTATTACTGATCCGAAGAGTTCACCTCTCATGACTCCCAGTCACACGTTGACCCCAACTCATGTTGGAAATGAGAAACAATCCCATTTCGAAAGTACATTAAATGAAGTATTTTTCGCTGAAAAGAAAAAATGTCTGTAATCAATAATTTTTATCGATAAAACCATTGGAAAAATATGACTGATTTTATTCAAAGAATTGTGTATTCATCTCCTTACAACGCCCGCAATAAGAATTTTTTGGCACACAGAACTTTTTATCTTGTAGCAAATTTAATGACATTTCTAGATATGTAGTCACATTTGATGAGACTACACGGGTAACTGAAGTATAATTGATTTTATGGAAAATTTCGAAATATTTCGTGAAATCAAGAAATGTTAAATTGAAGAATAACCATCAACATTTTGACCTTGTTTTATATGACATTCTTTGTTGCAAATGACTTGTATGATCGGCCCTTGAAGTTTGGCCCTTTCGAAAGTATATTATTCGTTATAATTCTAGGCAAGTGAATCGGTCACTTTCAAAATAGAAGTAATGGGTTTTTACGAGGGACCGTTTGAGAAAGAATTCTGGATCAAAACTGCTCCACCGAAGAGGGTGACTGTCGTAGGAGAATTCATAACACCTAAAATAATAGCTACATACCCAAAGGCATACGCAGACTTTAGCATGGTTATTTTTCCGAGGCTCTATATTGGTCAAACTGCAACCAGAACACTAATGGTTAAAAATATAAGTTCTTGCGATGCTATGTTTTGCATTAAGGGAATCATAAAAAAACAATATGTGGTATATATTCGTTGCTTTTTTGAGTACAATGAATATTATTAACATTTAATTCTAGCTATATAAACAAGCAGCTGAGGAGAACGAACATTATAGATGTTTTCGTGTAAATCCGCTAGAAGGACGCATCAGCTCACAACAAACTACAGTTGTTGAAATAACGTAATTCATTTTCGATTTTTGGAGTTGCTTTTTATTTAGAACTTCCTAAAACTTTTAGGAGTAGAAATAAGTTCGTGCGGTTTTGATAACAGATTATGCTACTAGTTTGTTATTCCATTGGTTCATCTGGTAACACCTTCATTTCGAAGTGTCATCATTAGGCTTTCTTTTCAGTATCTGTCATTTCGTTGAAGTGTAAACAACATAGGTTACATGTGCCCTGAAAATGTCCGAATAATGTATTTTTGCGGGGAGTTTTACTTCATTATTTCAATATGAAGAAAGAGGCTGCCGAAAGTCATCCTATTTTACTGGACCAAAAAGTTTAAATATGAAGATTTAGAGGTAAGGCTCAATGAAAATTCATCACAAACGCATGAGGACCTCGCCAAAAAATTTGGAGTCACTGAAACAGCTATTTCTCATCGTTTAAAAGCAATAGAAATGATCCGAAAGGTAGGACATTTGGTGTCGTATGAACTGAAGTCAAGAGGCGTCGAACGCCGTTTTTTCACTTAATTGCTCCAACGGTAAAAAAGAAAGGTGTTTTTGCACCGAATTCTGACTGGCGATTAAATGTGGGTTCGTTATGATACTCCAAAACGTCAGGCAACGTATGAATGCCTCTCCATCAACTGCCAAGCCATATAATCATGACGAGAAGATCATGCTGTGTACACGGTGACAAAAAAATTGAGAGGTGTCAAGGGACACCCGGATGGAACGAAGTTCCTCTCGATTAATTAGTGAAGGAATTGTAATAAAATTTAATTTTTTTAAGTCCTAATAATATTTTTTTATTATAAACAAATATAATGTAATATAACCTTAATTAGTAGGCTCAATTTTAGTAATAATTGGCTTGTGGTAACTGAAGTTGGTAACATATGTTTCGGATTCTATTTTATTTAAATTTCTTGAAAAAACTGCATCGATGGTAGTATTATATTTTGTTGTTGATTCTGCTGGATTATTGTTCATTCTTCAATCAAATTCTTCCTCTAGAAACTGTAGCAATGGTTTTGATTTTTCATTATTGAAGTTGATGTTAAAATCACCGGCCAAAATGAGTGGACGTTTATCTAAATTTCTGTTGTATCTGCTAAGCGTTTGAGATACATCTTTAGAATATTCTTGCAGTGCTCAATGAATGAACTCCTGAATATCTATTAATTTGTTATTTGGTGAGACATACATGACTGCCATGATTAAAGTAACGCCGTTTTCCATTACACACTCTGCTGCACATAAATCTGCTAACCTTGTACGTCTTACGTGCAAGTCCTGATTTTGTTCATAATGACCGACATATTTGGTGTTACAAGATTGGTCGTATCATTTGTGTTGTGATAAATCGCAACTCCACCTGAACGAGCAAAATCACGTTTAAAGTGAGCTATACAATTAAAATTCGGTATATCACATTATTCTTGATTGTCCAACCATGTCTTTGATAATAACAAAATGTTCGTTTTTTCTGTAACAGAGTCTATTAAATCAACTGAATGTTTACGAAGGCTTTGGACGTTGAACGTACACAATGAAATGCCTTTATCTGTAGTAATGAAATCAATGACTGATTTTGCCTTCGTTTCAAGCTTATTTAATGACAATCTTTGAAACTCTTGTACTAGAGATATTGTTGATGAGAGAGAGAGAGAGAGAGAGAGATCGATGCCACATGGCCTGGCTAAACAGCCCTTCTCCAGTTACGATGACGTAAAAAAAAAACGATTCATGGATAGCGGTAAAAGAGCCGGGCCTTACACTTTGAATGTAGAACCAATTTTTCACAATAAAGCTTCAATTTACGACAAAAAACTGCACGAACTTATTTATACTCCTAATTAACTCATCCATTTTTTGAATTCATTCACGCCAAAACATCATTTTCTAATAATTTGATGGAAATTTCCAGAAGAACATGAAATGTTTTAAATTTTAGTTATGAACCATTAGAAACATCTGAAAATCATGCAGTGTGTTTCATACAAGTCATAAGGATTGACTGTACGGATGTGGATGACTCAGTTGTTATTAAGGGTGAGTATCTCGAGAGAAAAAGTTTATAGTTTAAAATGAAAGTACAGGATAGCCCATTTCACACAAAAAAGGCCATTCCATCTGATGAAAATCGTGTATATTAAATTAGCACTAGTTTGAAATGAAGGACCAATCGAGACACGTATTCTAGAGAAAATGATGATTCGGAAAGTCACGAATACTCGAGCTGCATAGTGTAACGGAACACCCTCTGGTTGGAAAAATACGTTTTTTATCCGAACGTAATTTTCTAGAATCTCCACAATGCGACGGTAGATGAGATTTTGGAGTAGAGTCACTTGTCAAATTGCCAGGAAGAAAAAAAGAGACCCTTGTAGCTATTTCCTAAAATTCCAGCTCTTACATTCAAGTTTTTTGGATTCTGTGTGTGCTGTTCCCTCAAAATTCTAGAATTTGAATCACTCCATATTGGGCTGTTCGGAAAGTAGTTTCGTTTTTTTTTCGGGAAAATGAAAGACATTTTCTGTACAATGAATAAATATTTAATCAAAAATAATTTACAGCATATGTCCACTACGACTAGCTCTGAGGAACCGCATTCCACCAGACCAATTTTGGACCACTTTTTCGAGTAATTCAGGCCTCATTTTTCATCAATAACACAAGTCATGTTGGCTTCCAAAGCGTCTATTGTTTCTGGTTTGACAGCACAAACCAATGACTTGACATAACCCCAAAGAAAAAAATCCAGTGGAGTTATGTCGGATAATATTTGAGGCTAATTCCAATAAATTGGAACATTTCTCGAAATAATATTATCGCCAAATATTTCTTTCAATAAGTCAATTGTTACGGTAGCAGCTTGAGATATAGCACCATCTTGTTGGAACAAAAACACTTCTGGGTCGATACCATTCAAATTTTGAAACAAATAATCATTGATCATCGATCTGTAACGAGCAGCATTCACTGTAACATTAGCTCCAGCGAACACCATACAATGCATTTTTCAGGATGCAATGGAACTTGCAGAACTTCTGGAGGATTGTTTGCACTCCGTATATGGCAATTTTGCTTGTTTACATAGCCGTTCAACCAGAAATGAGCTTCAGAACTAAACACAATTTTACGATAAAAAAGAAGATCAACTTCAAGCTGTTCCCTTATTATGGTCAAGTGGCTTCAGTTCTTGAACCAGTTGGATCTTGTATGTCTGTAGGTCAATATCTTTACGCAAAATTTTCCATGTGGTGGATGCACAGAGTTGTGAACGTCGACGAATAGATAAATCTGGATCATCATTAACATTATGAATTACAGCAGCGATATTTTCTTCTGTACGTACAGTTCTTTGTCTTGTTTTTGTTGCATCGAGTAGAGAAAATGTTATCCGAAATATATCGATAGTTCGGCGAATAAGCTGCTCTGACGTACGATTATGTGAACCATGTATTTCACGAAGTGCTTCATAAGTTTTGCGAATGGAACACTGATTTTGAAAATAAATTTCAACAATTTGTAAAAGTTGTTGCGACGTGAGTCATGGTAATGTGTCAATGCTTATTGAACAGAAATGTCAAAACAACATGGCTTCTACCTTCTGTCAAATCATAGTTATCCCTATCGAAAGTTCTATCACTCTAAAAAGTACACCCGATATATTAGCCATTCTGGTCCAACACCTTTTGCCATCTTTCTGGTAGTAGCATGATTTCACGCTAATAGAATGTTTGATCTTTGCTGGCAAAAAACTGTTACTAATTTTTTACCTTTTCATTTGAGATAAAAGTTTTACCGTCCAAAAAGTTTTTCAATGGCCGGAAAAAATAAAAATCTAAATGCGCCAGATCTGGAGAATATGGTGTGTGTGGCGGTGTATTCCATTCAAGCCGTAAAAGCTTTTGGCGAGTGACCAAACTTGTATGAGGTCTCACATTATCTTGGTGGAACACTTTGTCTGTTGAATAATTCTGGCCTTTTCAGTTGAATTACATCATTCAGTTTGTCCAGCTGATGACAGTAGACTTCCAAATTAATTATTGTGTTATCCGGCAAAAGCTCAAAAAAACGAATCTTTCAAAATCCCACTAAACAGACAGCAAATTCTTTTTTTGATGAATATTGGCTTTCGAAATGTTTCAAGCTGGATCTTCTTTTTTGGTCCATGACCTCTAGCGTTTGACATTGTTCAATACAACCCATTTTTCGTCCCCAGTGATGATGCACTTAAAGAATGAATAATTTTTGTGACGTTTGAGAAGCGAATCGCAGACGTGAACGCGACGACATAAATTTCTATCTGTGAGAACATGGAGAACCCATATATCGAGCTTCGAGTTTAAACTCAGGCCTTTCAAGTGGTCATAAACAGTTGAATTCGATAAATTTAACCTTTCACCGATCTCACGTGTTGTCATTAATCGATTTAAATCAACTAATGCCTTTATCCTGTCTTTATCAGCTTCAACGGACCTTCCGGAACATGGTACATCTTCGACATCAAAATTGCCGGATAAAAATTTTGCACACCAATTCTGGCACTAGCGTAGTGTCAACACATCTTCTCCATACATATGGGTGAATATATTTCTGGCTTGAACAGCATTTTCACCTTTTTCATAGTAAAAAAGTAAAATATGACAAAAATACTGTTTATTGCTCTCTATATTTAAAAGGGCACCAACCAAAAACTACTGCGTAGAATTAATTGAACTTTTTCACACACAAGCCTTGTTATATCAGCTCTCAAAACATATAATGATCATGTGGCTTTAGTGTGAAGTTGGGTTGAAAAAAATCGAATATTGTTTATCCCAAGAGCTTCCACGAATATTTTGATCCTTTTCCTTCATAAGATACTTGTATTTTTTCGAATCTCTTCTCGTCTGCTTCTGCATTATAAGATCTGGATGTCCTGAACGAAATGCGCCCTGGCACGACCAAGCCAAAATACAATTCTCTAACCCAGTCTCAATACTTGCTTCACCGTTTCCAGTTAACGAAGCACCAGAAATATCATCAATGCCTCACGACAGAAGCAGGAGCTCCTTAATGACCATCGCCACAACTATTCCAGGAGCTCAACAAGGTGAGCTGGAATATAAGATATTATCAAAGGATTTATAAGTTTCCTATTTTTCTTTCAGATGACGTTGAAGATGATGAAAATGCGAAAATCGAAAACTTAGTCACAGACGACAAATTAATCGAATGCGAATCGTTTAGAGTTTGCATGTATGGCGATAAGGAATCAGCAGTTGTGAAATTACGACCAGAAAATATCCATATGAACCAGATTCAAGTAAACGAAGTGTACTTTAGAGAAATCTCTTTCGAGAACTGTTCAAGCCACCTCCCAGTCAACGTGGCTTACATCAAAGTTGCCTTCATAGATATCCAGCCGCCAAAAATATTCCTAAAGCCCAAGGAGAAAAGGGAAGTCATAGCCAAGATCCAGTCAAAAAAGGCGGGATTCTACCGCGCGAAAGCTAAATTCGAACTGGTAGTCTACGAGGACTACAATTTGATGCATAAAAAGCAGAAGGTGGTCGTTGGCAGTCTCGGAATGGAAGTTAGCTTCACGGGGATGTTGACGAAAGTGACTCCCAAGCCCAAGTTTGTCGCTAAACTCACTCCAGACAACGTGAATGAAGTGGGGTTCATGACCGATGGTATAAAGTTTAATACTAAGGTGCCTAAGATGAAATCGGCAGTGATTCGAGAAGACGACGAAATCTTCAAAGATGACGACAGCAATTTGATTGCCTTTCCAAATGACCGACCGAGGTCCTTGCGACCTTGGAGAGAAAAAACACCGTAAGGCTGATTCATGCATATATTTTCAGTTATTGCTCCTTCCCCCCACTAGTGCCAAAACATCATAATTATCACCATGTTTGACTTTGATACTTCAGTGAGGTTATGGCGATTGTATCGATGGAAGAAGCTAGAAGAACGCGAATAAAACGAACAGTTCTCCAAAACGTATCAAAGACGGTCATAATAGGTGGTTTAAACAACTAGTTCCAAGTCTTCTTGCTACCAATGTTTAGTATGGATAAAATGCTCGACCAGCCGTTCGATATTCTTCATTTCGTCTGCGATTAGTACTTTTGACTGCAGATCTTTAGCAATGACGTATGAACTGCTGTAGATAACTGCATCATTGTGAGGCAGAAAAGCGTAATGCATTCAGCTTCTGCCTAGGTATGGAACACAACGCATGTCTTCATAGTGCTTGTCACATTATGGACCGTCCAAAAGCAGCAGACGTTACTGTTTGGCTGTAGCAACTTTGTTCATCGGATATAAATCCTATCCAATTTGCATGAAATATGCTGGGGTAGAGACTTCTCGCTTTGTACCATCGTTCATAAAAAATATGATTCACCGTGCCCTCTCATGTCCTTTGTCCTTAATGTCCCTTTTGAGAACGTGCTTAAAAATAGTCCACCACAGTCTAGGTGGTAGTTGCAAAACAAGGCTCTCGCCCATAAAACTGACAAGGCCCTACCCTGTTGCATGTATTCAGTCCAACGGTTCAATACGTCAGTACTATAATGGTTCTAGCTAATGAAAAAGAAGACGATGATGTGTTGGATTCCTCGAGTTCGTGATTGCTAGCCTTAAATCGAACTTTTTTTGGCTTCCATTAGCCTTTAATGAATCCATATGGTAACAAGGGTGCCTCGGCGATAGCTCATGAGAATATTCGTGCTTCTATCCATCCAAGTGGTTATGGTATATAAGGAAATCTATCTAAATAGCGTAAAGAAGCAATTTTTTCACTAAGCAACTTCTACTACTGCTAGCATATCTACGATCATCAACAGAATACAAAGCGAGGTGCAATACTCTTAAAGTGATCGAAATTATCCATCGAACATCCAACCATAATATTTTTTTTCTAGTTGCAAGACCATTTTTGCGAAAATTCCAAGGAATATCGTCTCTCATGATGAATATAGCTTTTCTCCAGAAATATTGTTGATTAAAAATGACAATAGAGACTTCTACCTCAAATATTTGAGAGAGAAACAGAAGAAAGCAGGCACTCTTAAAGTCAGGAAGTCACAGGATTACTCTGTGACTAGAAAATGGATGTTCGAACGATATTTATGCGAAACGGCTGAAGAAAAACCTCCAAAGGTATCAATGACGGGATTTGTTCCGCTTTCACCAATTTTACTCCATAATATCAAGATCAGTCCGAGGTATATTCGACTTCAGAGGGTAAGTTTCAGATATTGTTTACTGTGGGTGGTAATCTCGACGTATCGCAAAAACTGCTTTCGATTGGCACGCAGTCGATTCTAGAGGCAAAAAAGTTGTCATCTGAATCGTAAATTTTATTTGCCTGTAAGTTTATCAATGGGAGACTCACGTGGTACACGTACAAAATACGTCGTTTATTTTATTGCTTGAATTTCCGTATGTATGCATCCCGAGTATAAGTACTTGTTGTGAATTGTGTATAGAAAGAATGCATTGTAACACAGGTTGGAAAGTTTTTCTATATTCACAGAAATTATTCCATTTCAGGTAGCACCAATAAGCAACGTAGAGCACCAATTCACGATCTTCAACGATAACCCGTTCCCTTTATTCATTTACGTTACTGCCGTCAAATCGGGGATCTTCTTCCCACAAGGTCACTGCAAAATAGTGAAGCCTCATGAAATGAGAGTGATGACACTCACCTGTTTCGCAGGTCTGGTTGGCAGGTACATCAATCTAATCCAGGTTATCGTCAATTTCTGCCACCTGTACACCATAAGTGTCATGGTGGAAGTGGTACCAAAGATGATCAATCTCGACGAAAACGTCCTCAATTTTGAACCGGAACGCAGCGGTAATATCAAGTTCATTCAATTACAGAACCATTTGAACTCGTCGATATCTTTCTCCACGGAAATGTCGATGTCTAGATTCTCCATACAACCAGTCTCGGGTACCATACTTCAAAAGAGTAGCCTCCTGTGTGCCATACAGTACAACAACTTACCTGAAATGCCGGACTATTGCGAGTTGGTGTTGACTTCAGAAGGAGGCGGATCGCAAATATTGCAGATTTCGAGAAAGAAGGAGAGACCTCTGGTAGAACTGAATCCACCTCATTTAACGTTACCAAATCTGCCATTAAATATCCAGACCACGCATACTTTGAGAGTGAAGAATATGATGAACTATGATATTTGTTATATCGTGGTTGATCCCTCACCTGCACAGGGCGTTGAGATATTTCCCTACGAAGGTGTGATTGAGTCCTTGGCAGAGTTAGAACTGTTCGTTAACATTATTATAGACTATACAGAATTTTTCGAAACGAAATTTGAATTCGTATTCGAGGACCATTTCAGCTTTACTGTTCCTATTCAAGGCCAAGTAATCATTCCTACAATTGATATGAGACCAGAAACTATCGTCAATCGTCAGCTTATACCCTTTGCCTACCGAAGAAATATATTTTATGTTAAAAATGAATCTACATGTGATTGCGTAGTCAGGTTTGACCTAGATCAGTACGAGTACTTCCGAGTGACTGAGGCGGAAGAAGATATGGATACTACAATACACAATACGAATTTGAAGCTGCTTCCAGGTGAAGTGAAGATGTTGTATCTTCACTTTCAACCCATGGATGCCATCACAGAAAGTTTTTACATACCGGTGATTATTAACGACATGATTGGACCTCCCTTCATGAGCAACATAGAATCGATGCATTTTAAGCTAGGAGAAAAAGAATCCGATACTGAAGTGAAGCTACCTTGCCTGAAGATCACCAGTATATGTAGTACCACAAGTCTGCATTTCTCCACATTAAGGCTGAGCTTTACACATGCCCTTTCTGACTTGAATACAGATCAACTGACCAAGTTCTTCACGGCGAAGAATCTGGGCAACGAGTGCTTGGAATTCTGCATAAGGACCGATAAGTTGATGCACCAATTTTCCCTTGAGTACCACAGCGGGGTGAGCTTACAGGATACAAGCTGTTCCCTTATTTGTAAGTTACGCCCACTGGAGTCTACAATTTTCGTTGCGAAGTTTCTGCCTGGGGTTCCTGGGAAATTTACCAATAATCTACCAATTTACGTCAGGAATTATTTGGACGGGTGCATTTTTAATTACTTGAAGTTAGTGGGTATATATGAAAAACCACTGATGACCACAGAAAGAAGCACATATTACATGGGATGTACCCCCAATGGTTTCAGAAGCGCCGTCATGTTAGATATACATATGCAATTCCATGATGCGAACTGTCAAGTCAGCTTCGATCTCTCTCCACAAGATTTAAGCATAACGCATAGAGAAAGGGCTAGTCGCAAATATAAGAATATCACCAAGATCAAGATCCTCTTCCTCTCTGTCCAGACCACTAGCTATTTCGAAGATATAAACTTTTATTGTTCTTGTGGCGCTACTTGCAAGATTAAATTGGTGTGTTTTTGTGATAACTACTTTCTGAGTCACTATGCCTTTTTTGCGAATCACAGAAATTTCTTCAGGGATAATTTGATATTGCCAGCGAAAAATTTTGAGTTTCAGGTAAGACTTAAACTTTTATTTCTTGCCATTCTTACGGCTTTCATAATACTTATCGTGGTTTCTGTCGTTTTCAAATCTTTTTATCGAAAATTGTTTGAAGTTCCAATACACAGCAAAAAGTACAGATTGTAAGAACGATAATTTTCACCTTCACAGTTCAATAGCATTTTATGGAGTTGAGTGAGGAAAATAACATTATTCAAGTCAAGTTTTATAAGATTGTTCGGAAAATAATTCCCTTTTTTTCCGACAGATGATTTAATTGTATTTTTTCGAACCCAACTTCACACTTAAGCCGCGTAATCATTATATGTTTTGAGATCTGATATAAGCAAGGCTTGTGTGTGAAAAGTTCAATTTACGGCGTTTGGAATATGGAGAGCAATAAGCAGCATTTTCGTCATATTACAGTTTTTTATTATAGAAAGGGTAAAAATGCTGTTCAAGCCTGAAACGAATTAACCGAAGTGTATGAAGAAGATGTGTTGACAGTACGCTAGTGCCAGAACTGGGTTTTAAAATTTCGATCCAGCAATTTTGATGTCGAAAATGGACCACGTTCCGGAAGGCCGCTTGAAGCTGAAAAAGACGCGATTAAGGCATTAGTTGTTCTAAATTGGCGAATAATAACACGTGAAATCGTCGAGAGATTAAATTTATCAAATTCAACTGTTTATAACCACTTGAAAGGCCTGGGTTTAACCTCGAAGCTCGATATATAGGTTTCCCATGTTCTTACGGAGAGAAACTTGTGTCATCGCGTTGAAGTTTGTGATTCGCTTCTCAAATATCACGAAACTTATCCATTTCTGAAGAATATCATTACTGGGGACGAAGAATGGGTTGTATATAACGAGGTCAAAAGCAAGAGATCATGGAGCAAAAAAGATAAACCGGCTCAAAGAATCTCTAAAGCCAATATCCATCAAAAAAGGTGATGCTGTCTGTTTGGTGGGATTTCAAAAGATCGTTTTTTTGTTTAGTTTTAAACAACATTCGGAAGTCTAGTGTCATCAGTTAGACGGAATGAATGATGCACGTCAACAGAAAAGGCCAAAACTAATCAACAGAAAAGGTGTAGTGTTCCACCAAGATAATGCGAGACCTCATACAAGTTTGGTCACTCGCCAAAAGCATTTACAGGTTGAATGGAATACACTGCTTTACTGCCACATCCACCATATTCTCCAGATCTGGCGCCTTCGGATTATTATTGTTTCCGGTTATTGCAAACATTTTTGAACGGTAAAACCTTTACTCCAAATGAAGACGACAAATTCTTGTCGTGGGTGATTCCACCTGGATCAGTTTTTTGTCGCCAAAGACCAACAATTTTATGAGCGTGGTATCATGCTTCTACCAGAAAGATGACAAAAGAGGTTGGACCAGAATGACCAATATATATTTCAATGAAATATTAATTCGTTATACGAAATTTTCTTTCATTTTCCCAAAATAAAAACGAAATTACTTTCCGAACAACCCATTAAGTTGGAAAAAATCCATAATTTTGGCGTGAACTTCAAATATTTCTCCATTTCAGAACACCACTTGTATGCGTAATAGGGAACCAAAAGCAAGTACCAGCATCAATTTTATCAAATACTTAGATTTAGCAGAGTATCCGGAAAATGAAAATATTTTCAATTTTCCATATTTCCCTCTGGAAAAGGATGAAAAAAATGACTACGACCATAACGATAATCTCAGAAAAACCCTTAAATTTGTAGAAAGATGGATTTACACTCAAGGGTTTTACAGAAAAAGTTATTTTAGAATACCACACACTATTGCATTACCTCCAATACTGAAGATTAAAGATCATAAGAAGGATGTCTTGATTATACCAACGATTCTCAGTTTCTTGGTAGAACTTGGTGGCGAGCAGGTGAAGGAGGCTTCCATTACCAGGTAACTCGTAGCTTGAAAGAATTGTCGTTAACCTACTAAACTGTGGAAATGATCTATTCTATTTCTTTTACCAAACTTGCTTTCGATCGGATCAGTAGTTTAGGATTTATTGAAAGAAAATGGTTCAAATTTGAATAACTGCGTCGAACCATCTGACCGATTTCGTCCACTGATTAACTCAACCGATATATTTCGGTCCAAAATCCAATCTGAAAGATTCAAGTCGAAAAGTGAGATGAATGTTTTCTTCGTAGGTAGGATCGCTGACAAAATATTTTTTATCCGATTCTCATGAAATTTCGCACTCATTTTCCTACTAAACCAAATTTCAGATCGATGGGATCTGCAGTTTGGGACGAATATGAAATAAATTCAAAGGGGAATTATTCTAAAACCATCAGTACGACATGTTTACCAACTGGATCAGACCAACCGGATAGAATAACTTTTTATCTCGGATTCTCCATCAGTGAGTCCAACTTAGTCGTTGAAAACTCTTTTCGGCTCAAAAATCGATAATAACAGACATTTGAGCAAAGAATAGATAGCACGCAAGAAATACTATAGTCCGTCTAGAAAGTATTCGGAAATTATTATTTGTCATAATTTCAATATACTTATTTTTTGTTACATTCTGAGATAAGAGTAATGTATAAAACAGGTTGTGCAGATAGTCAGCTATGGCCAAAGTTGCATGGTAACACTATTTGTTAAATATTGTGGATTGTTGACAGGTATACAATTTATGAAATAATGTCGCTAAAAAGAAAACAGGTAGAATATTTGTATAGAAAACGTTCTCGAAACGATAAAAAATTTGTACAGTACACTGAATTGGGAAAAGTGCTGTCTGTATATGAGACAATAAAGAGGATAAAAATTGACATTTATATGAGATATGTTTCCAGTTTCAGGAAAACTGCGTAATATTGAAGGAAACAATTTAAACGCTTTATTGGGTTTAGGACGACCAAGTTCGCGCCTGGGATTTCGCAAATTGGCTAACAGATATGAATATCAACGAAATATAAAAGTATGTCCAGAATCGGTCCGTATGTCACTAAAAAGACCAGGCTTCATGTCAAGGAAACCAAAGAAAATCCATATAATGACTGACACCTTTACAAAAGGAACGAAGGATAGAATTTTGTCAACGTTTTCGAGAAGATAATTTTGATAATGTCTTTATATCTGATGAAAGTTGCTCCCAACTTGGTGGAAATCACTTAAAAATCCTATCAGAACAACCTGTTACCGTTAAAATTTTTAAATTTACCAGTAATATAATGGTTTGGGGAGCAATACCTCAGGGTGGTGCTGCTCCTCTCTGTATATTTAATGGTACCATTAATATAATATTGAAAAGTATTGTGGCATTCTAAACGATTTTCTCCTTGAAACTACGCATGCTGTATATCCAGAGGGATGGCGTTTTCAGCAGGATAACGCAAGATGCCATACTTCGGCCTACACTCAAGCTTGGATGCAAGAACACCGTGTGACACGTGAATTCTACCAGGTTTTCGTATTGGCATAACAAGCATGGCTCTTTCATCAAGTGACTACTCAGCAGTCTGCACAGTCCACCCCTAGAGGTAGAAAGTGTGATAAGGATCACGCCATATCGTGATAACGCGCGAAGCGAGAACCCCTCCGAAGAGATGAACCCACCAGCTTTCAGTTTGGGCCTCGACTCGAAAGTCAGAGCCGTCTGATTGGTAGCAGCGAAGCACTATTCAACCTCTACTGGCTCTGCAGGTCAGTACCCGAGTTAGTTTGTGACGCCACTCACCCGCAGGAAGGAATTCTTATCCAAGAACCCGAGCTCTATCCCACGAACTAAGAAAATCTCAAGATTGATGACTTCTATTGATTCTGGTACGAGCACCGCCAACCGGCCTGTACGTCTTGACCCACCGAACCCATGTGAAGTCGTTTGATTGATCTTGGCGTCAAGCACTAACGGATAAGCCATTTCGTCAAGATCCACAAACCTTGAAAAATTACGCATTGATCCGGGGCCAGGACAAGGCCGGTCGAATCGTCAAGTCCCGTTAAACCCAGAGTCATTTCACGAGAATATTCCAAACATGGGGGTCTGTGAACAGATTAATGAAATACCTCCCTAGTCCAGTATGCGGACTTTCAACTATTGCCCTCTCGAGTCCAACACCAATGGGGTGGCCAGGTGGTACAAGTAACACCTGAGGGCAATCCACCCCCCGACGTAACGCAGTATGCTACATAACGTACTCGGCCATTACACAGAAAAATCCGGAGATTTACTGCGATAGGGTAGAGTACGCCAGGATCTCCATTCGGAGATCTTCCACCATACAAGTCCAGTGACTGGCGCGAATGGCATTACGTTAGGCACCAAAACTTAACCCTCCATTTCACCGGAATGAAACTAGGGTCCTAGTCATGACAAGCGCCCCATCTCATCAAGAACTCATGCCGGAGGGGCGAACACCCAGTGACAACCATTTCATGATCAGCAGCTTCACCAGATCCTAGTCCCATTGAAAACATATGGAGACTAATGAAGATTGGTTGAACAGGCAGCGCCACGAAATGAAGATCATTCAGTTCAGTCAGATTTACAGTCCTGGACTACCATCACCGAAAATTATGGAGGTGATCTAATTTAAACGTTTAGTCAAGTGTTTACAGTCAAATGGAGGTTGAATAAGATGAATATTTTGTTATAATTTTCTAATTAAAGAATTAAAAATATATACTAAATAATTATAATTGAGCTGTGTTTTTTCCGAATACATTCTGGACTTTCTATCTCCTTTCGATATCGAAAAACTCAGCTTTGAAAACATTTGACACAAAAATAAAAAACTGTTTTCAATTCATCATGGCAGAATTTCAGTTTGAATGGAAATTTACTTTCTATTTGAATATTTTCTCTTTTCAGTAAAGTGAACGTTTACAATGACAAAAACATCGCTTTACACTTCATGATCACGTATACCAACATGTTGCATTACTTGAAAGGTCAAGGAGCTGTGATGCCACATGTACTTCCAGAATTTCTTCTTACTTATGAATATTATCTAATCATCTGTACATATTGTCCCAACCTTCTGAATGTCAACGGCAACTTCGACAGAAAAAAATTTCACGCCTACAGCGCCAGATGCTATTTGGACTTGATACTGCAAAGCATCAAAATATATATTCTGAATAGACTGAAGATGTTCGATGTAGAGATAAAGCCTCCCACTTCAGAAGAAGCCGATTCAGAGGATAGATTGTCTGGTATATCTACCTTAACACCAGTCTCCTGCCAGATAACTATTATGAGACCAAATAATAGCATTTATTCCTCTTACGAGCATATTCTCCTGTACTGGCTACAATATCACTTCGATAACCAGAAGAACAGGTTATGGAAGTCGCTTCTGAGTGATGGAATAACTTATCTACCACCTAAAGAAATCAAAATTTTCGACGAGAATCTAAATGACAGCTTGGTTTTCGCATGCGTCACTTTTGCATATTGCCCATATCTATCATCTTCCTTGGAAGATATGTACGTTCCTCCTTCGTCCTTCGAAGAATTTCATCATAATGCTTGTACAATCATCAAAACATGGAACCTTCTCAAACTTAGCTTCCTAGTTGAACCAGAGGATATCGTCAACCCAAACGGAATAAATATGTTCCTTCTGACTCTGTATCTGTATGAGATCTTGCCTAGCTTCTTTCCGAAAGAAGTTTTGACACTAGAAGCTAAACTTACTCAAGAATCCAGAGCAAAGATCAACCTCACGAATTTCTCAGATCACCAAATTCTGTATGCCGTTACATTCTTCAGCAATGATTCAGGATCTTTCGCTGCAGAAAGTGACGTGTTCAGACTGTTGCCGAAGAAAGTGGGAACCATGATGATTACCTACCAGGCCAAAAAAATTTCCTCCCAAAAAGCCATTCTTGTGTTGTCTGGAGAGTTACCTGGTCAGAAATATGGAAGAAGCAGGGCTATATACCTGAATGGATTGACTGACTTGAATTACTGCGTTAAAACGGTGGAAGTGAAATCCGAATGTTACAAGATAGAAAAAATGAAGATTAAGTTACTTAGTCCATACAACGTTCCGGATACTTACGAAATATTTTACGCTATCACATACGATGATAAGGCAGAACATCAGGATTTGCAACTGTATAGTTGGAAGGAATACATACTAGGTATTTTTCTGTATATTCTTTTTTTCTATATTTTATACAATTCGTTAACAGGAAAAGTACCAAAAAGAATATTTTCACGAGAATATCAATTCACCATCACTGACCCAGAAGAGGGATTTTATTTCGAACCTATTATATGCTGTCAAATGATAGCTGTGAAAACATTCAAGATGTTCATGGTTGGACAACACGGTGACTGGTGTTTTGAGATCAAAACCATACCCAAAATGTCCAAGCAGAACCATGAAGTCATAAACGTGTCTCTACCACGCGGATTCAACTCGCAAACATGTTCTTGCAAAGAAAAGAGTACAGAAATACCACTCATTTGTCCGAGGACCATCCACATAAATCTACCGGCGAAGAATAATCTCTTCTTCAAATCGACTAGAGAGATGTTTATTGCGTGCACGGATGAACAGTTCTTGGCTTTCTGGAGGAAATATTTACGTGAGTATTCTTTTCATCTTTTCTGATTTTTCTGAATTCAAGTAATTGACGTCTTCAGAAATCAAAACCGGGAAAAGCTTGCTGAGGATGTACAAACTTCAGAAACTTGCTTATCTATGCATTACAGGGGCTGCGTATATAACTCTCACAGCAGCAATAGAGATTTCAGTGTGTTAACTTTCGAAACTACTTGATAAGTTGTTACATAATGTTTATGGGAAAATTTAGATGGGAAACAATTCATATTTCCCCATGTTATTTTATACGCAAAATCTTCCAGATTATTTACTCTGCTATTCGACATTCTTTTCGTTTAATTGTTTTATACATCGATCGCCAAACATATTTGAAAATTCAAAAAATGTCCAAAACTCCATGAATGCACTTGTGATGTCAGGAACTTCAACGCCCTCGTTCATCTATGTTTGGTTGTGATATCATTGGCAGCTATCTAAAGTTCCTTAGAATTCACCTATTGATCGAAAAATAATAAGAGAAAAAGTTTGATGCCGTGGTTGACATCGAAGTCTTCCTTCCATCTATCAGATTCAGAAAAATGCTTATATGAGATCACAATGACTCTGACTAGCTCGTATCGAAACAAAATTTGACTTAAAGTTGGTAAGAGGACGCCAAGACACCTAGACACTAGTGAAGAAAAACTACTCGGATTTACAGATCCTATTTACAAATTGAATCAAATACTCGGCCGAGGTTCCAGTTGAAATGTTAAGTTTGATTACATCGAAAACAAAAAAAAATGATGAACAGCATTGACTTGCTGTCGGGAACTTTTGCGCGCTTGTTCATACAATCTACGATCCTCACGAAATTTTGCATTAATCCTCTTGTCATTATTTAACATCTACATACTAAATTTGAATTCCAAGACTATTGCTATAGTTTCGGTAACGCTCAACGCTGCTCGACTCACAAAATATATTTCTTCTAATTTTCTGATTATAAGATCCTCACTAAATTTTTCACTAACATGCATGTCGTGTTATCATTCTACTTCTGAAAGCCAAATTTCAGATCTATCGGATCTGTAGTTTCGAAAATATCGGATGTTTTTTTTGGAGTGATAGAACTTTGAATTGAAATAAAACACATTTAAATTAAGATGGAAGCTAAATTTTTTTTAGTTGATAATTTTTTGACATTTTTGTTTTAAAAACAATTTCCGGCATATGTCCACCTCGACTAGCTCTGAGGAACCGCATTCGACCATTTCGAGTACTTCAGGCCTTATTTCATCAATGACACGAGTTATGTTGGCTTCCAAAGCGTCTATTGTTTCTGGTTTATCAGCATAAACCAATGACTTGACATAACCCCAAAGAAAATAATCCAGTGGAGTTACGTCGCATGATCTTGGAGGCCAATTAATTGGACCATTTCTCGAAATAATGTTATTGCCAAATCTTTTTTTCAATAAATCAATTATTACGGTAGCAGCATGAGGTGTAGCACCATCTTGTTGAACCAAAACACTTCTGGGTCGATACCATTCAAATTTTGAAACAAATATCATTGATCATCGATCTGTAACGAGCACCATCCACTGTAACATTAGCTCCAGCAGCGGTTTTGAAGAAATATGGACCGATGATGCATCTAGCGTGTAAAGCACACCATACAATGCATTTTTCAGGATGCAATGGAACCTGCAGAATTTCTTGAGGATTGTTTTCACCCCATTTAAGGCAATTTTGCTTGTTTACATAGCCGTTCAACCAGAAATGAGCTTCATCACCAAACAAAATTTTACGATAAAAAAGTGGATCAACTTCAAGCTGTTTTAGGGCCCAATCAGCAAACGAACGATGCTTATTATGGTCAAGTGGCATTAGTTCTTGAACCAGTTGGATCTTGTACGGGCCTAGACCGAGATCTTTACGCAAAATTTTCCCTGTGGTGGATGCATAGAGTCCAACTTGTTGTGAACGTCGACTAATAGACAAATCTGGATCATCATTAACACTATGACTTACAACAGCGATATTTTCTTCTGCACGTACAGTTCTTTGTCTTGTTGTTGTTGTTGTATCGAGTAGAGAAAATGTACGAAATCTATCGATAGTTCGACGAATAAGCTGCTCTGATGAACGATTATGTAAACCATAAATTTCACGAAGTGCTCTATAAGTTTGGCGAATAGAAACCTCAAATTGAAAATAAATTTCAATAAATTTATAAGACAGATGATAAACAAAATATTATTGAATCTATTGGAAAAAACAGTGTAAAATCTTAGTGACCAGTGTTTTTTGCTCGCCAGTGTATTTGAAGGAATATTTCAAAATAAAATAAATTTTTATCATGAGTAGTAATGTTTGATTTTAATTAGGGACGGCATGTTTTCTCATCACATTTTTTATTGTTTGCAGCTACCAGAACTGTACTGAATATCGTTAAAGTACTTTACACTTTAGCGGATTTGTTCAAGGAATCAAGTATAGAATTCAATGACTTTCGCTGCAAACAACGTGTATATAAAATTATAGTTGATGGGAATGCCCCATTCATAGCCCAAAAACAAGTTACTATAGATGATATAACATCAGATAAAAATGTTGAAATTTTGATCCACGCCAATTCCGATTTCAATGCATCATCAAGTGTGAGCTACATTCTAGAACTAGAAACTTCTTCCGGTTTATGGAGGAGGTACTACAAGCTGAATTTTTACGAATCATAATAAAATCATTTGTAGAGACAATATGAGTTTCTTTTATCATGATTTGTTGACCTTATTGTAACTTCGATCATTCGAAGGATGATTTCGGATACAATATTTGACAGGCTTTCCAGAGAGAGATACTTATTTGTACATTCTGTCAAGAAAGTACCGGGAATTATCGATTTAAATCTGGCGGGGCAATGAGGCAGGTAAAAAATTTTTTTCCTAGGTTGGTACCACTGTCCTTAATTACTATGCCAAGCTTGAGTGGGATCTGTCCATTAATGTGTTTGCAACAGCTGATTAAGTCAGTCGATGTCAGAGTGCATGCCGATTTTTACTATGGATGATTACTATGGGACGATAACGCGCCTTCTCACCGAGTTACGATTGTGACTGACTTTCTCGCCAAAAACTCAACAAACGTGCTTCAGCAACCACCGTATTCGCCGGATTTGGCTCCCTGCGACTTTTTTCTCTTCCCAAAACTAAAATTGCCCCTTCGTGGCATCCGTTTTGAGTCGATTGAAGCCATAAAACAAAATTCGGCGCGAGAGCTAAAGTCCATCCCGGAAAGCGCCTATAAAAAATGTTTCGATAATTGGAAGTGCCGTTGGTATAGATGTATTGGAGCAAATGGAGCCTATTTTGAAGGCTACCCAATAAATTTTGACGATTAAATGTAAACATGTTGTTTTAATTGAAAATTCCCGGTACTTTCATGACAGAGTAGTATACAGTGTGGAATTTTCTAATGGGATAAAGTTATTTGTGGACTTATACCGGGTGTGAAAAAACAAAGTTTCAATATTTTGGGAGCTGTTTATAGACCTCGAAATAAGTAAAAAATTTCATATAAACATGGGTCCGCAAATGGGCCGTTTTGGAGATATTCGATTATTCAAGATGGGTGAAATGAAAATAAAATATTTTCTTCTCAAGGTAATTTGATAAATAAAGTTCTTTATTGGAAAAGATATGTGGATGTGGACAATTAGAAATGTTTCTGAATTCATTAAATTCATTTTTCAATTCTATCAAATTCACTATTGAAATCGAAATTTCCCAAAAATCAATAAATTTTTTAGATATTCAGATCACAAGAAATGTTAATTCCCTCGAAATTGACATATTTGAAAAATCCTCGTACATAGATTCATTAATACACAATTACAGTTCCCACCCTCATAAAATAAAAATGTCTCCTTTTCTCGCCTTTGTACATAGATTACTATCAACCCCTCCTTCAATAGAAAACTTTAATAAAGAAATTAAATAACATAAATAGAGGTTAATTCTTGATAGAAGGTATATAAAATTATTTTAATATTAGCCTTCTTCATATTTAATTTCAAAAAATTATATTTAATGATTATAACTTCTGAAAATAAATTAAAATAATGTCATATAAGTACCAATTAAAATAATGTTATATAAGTACCACTTATATCAATTGACATATAAAATAAACATTCATTATAAGACATCCGAATGGTATAACAAAATCCAATAAATAAAAATTATTAACCAAAATCCTATAAATTAAATATTTTGAATAGACAAAATTTTGTTTCTGCTGATCAATCTTATGAAAACAAATATCTTTCAAAAATGTCTAACATAATCTTAAGAATTTCATCATAAAACTATCTTACTTAGAATATTCAATATTATTGTATATCTAACTAAGTTACTTTATATAAAAACTCAAGATATGTAACACATTTATTATTATTCATAATATATAATTATTTGGTTTCCTTAACATTCTTTATACAGATAGTCCTTGTGCTATAACAGAGGACGTTAAATGGTCTTTCAATCTTTTAGATCAAGGGTAAACCACAGAAATATTCATATATAGTTAACCGTCACACTACATTTAAAGATTTTTCAGTTTGCCAGAAGTTTTTCTAAACGGTTGAAAGGTGAGTAAATATTTGTTGTTGATTGATGTTATATTTATTGAATATGAATTATTTGAATACTGACGAAGCAAAGTCTCTCTTAAAACTTGTTTTTCAGTAATGTTTTACATATCTTGAGTTTTTATATAAAGTAACTTAGTTAGATATCCAATAATATTGAATATTCTAAGTAAGATAGTTTTATGATGAAATTCTTAAGATTATGTTAGACGTTTTTGAAAGATATTTGTTTTCATAAGATTGATCAGCAGAAACAAAATTTTGTCTATTCAAAATATTTAATTTATAGGATTTTGGTTAATAATTTTTATTTATTGGATTTTGTTATACCATTCGGATGTCTTATAATAAATGTTTATTTTATATGTCAATTGATATAAGTGGTACTTATATGACATTATTTTAATTTATTTTCAGAAGTTATAATCATTAAATATAATTTTTCGAAATTAAATATGTAGAAGGCTAATATTAAAATATTCAAATAAAGAAATTAAAGCTTTGAAGTCATTAGCGTCGAATAATGGTTACAATACGAACGTAATCGAGAAATTATTTTTTAACAAACAACATAAAAAAGCTCTAGCGTCTCTTTACCCTATTCTTCAGGACAAAGAAAAAGAAAAATTCTATAGGATAAATTTCATACCACAAATAAGTAATAAAATTTGCAATAGCCTGAAACAGAATAATATTAATATTATTTGTACAAATAAGAAAAACCTAGGTTCACTGTTAGTCAATAGCAAAGACTGTCGTAAACGTGTGAAAAAAGCGGTATATACGAATTATATTTTAATGAATGCCCTGCATTTTACATAGGTCAGACAGGACGATCTATAAACATAAGGGAAGAAGAACATAAAACAAAAGAATATTACATAATAAAATAACTTCCGGTTTTTCGGAACATTGTATAAATAACAACCATTTTTCGGAACATTGTATAAATAACAACCATTTATAGATTCCAGTAGAACTGAGATTTTACACGTACGTAATAAAAGCAGAAGAATAGACCTTTTAGAAAGTTTGGAAATTTGTTTAGCACATGGTAAGAAGCAACCAATCACAAATGAACAACTTCAACTTAATTTATCATCATTGCTCTTATCTAAAAAAAAGATTAAGACCCAACTAACACCATATTTTTAAACTTTTCGAAATTGTACCTGTGATCTATCCTACCATTATAAATAGGATTTTAAGTTTTGTTCTCTTCAGTTTTGAAAATGGGCTAAAAACCCGAAACATATATGTCAACAGACATCAAATAAACAGTGAAAATTAAGCCAAGTTTTTTTTTTACTTTATTAATTTAAAAATGTTTCAGGGAATGATATGCGAGAAATCAATATCATTCAATTTCATAAGTTTGTATTTAAGTTATTTGAAAAATACCATTAATTAACGTGAGTTAAATCATTAATTTCATTATTTCAACCGGTATTATACATAACATATTAGTTGAAATCGGTTGTTAAGGAGCTTTAAAAGTATGAAAATATTTTCCACTGTTTTTTTAAATTTTCTAACATAAGGACACAAAGAATTTTATTCCATAAGTGGTTTCCACACTGAATGACATTGACTAATATAGTTTCTTTTTCATTAACAAAAGGCAAACTATACTCAGTCACATTTTGGGGGATAATAGACAAATATTCCGATAGGCTGCCTGCTACTGAAGCAGGTTCAATTTTTTTTCATTCATTTCATAATAACTCTTAATTAACTTTACATTTATTTCATGTTTACTCTGAACACCATGTGGAACACAGTTTTTCACCTATCTCTATTCTGTTATTTACAGCTACAAGAACCGTTTTCAATCTCCTGAAAGTACTTTACACTTTAGAAGGTATGTTGAAGGATTCAAGTTTAGAACTAAGAGAATTTTACACCAAGACTCGTGTGTACAATATTTATACTGAGCCAAATTCTCCATTCATAACTCAAAAATATGTAGCTATAGACGATGTAACAGGAGATAAAAATGTCGAAATTTTGGTCCATCTCAATTCCGATTTCCGTCAATCATCTACTGGAAGTTATTTTATTGAGCTTGCAACGCCTACTGGAATTTGGAAGAGATATTATAAGTTGAATTTTTACGAATCCTAATAAACTTAATTCTAGAAAAGAGTTGTCTTTAATTCTATTTTATGTAATTACTACTATCTTATCGGCCATAATTTTGATCACAGTGATGTTTTACTCATAAAGCACTTCTTCTAGATTTACCGTAAGATTTATGCAACATGTTCAGCGCTTCCGAGTACAAAATTTCATTTGCAATTCAAAACTGAAAACAAATTATTGGCTCGATATTTTTATCCACATACACAGTAATTATTGTTGAATAGACTTGAAATCAAGTGACATCAAGGAGCAATGTGAATAAATCTTATGGCATAACACGTTCGATAGTCGGCTATGACCAAAGTGGCAACACTATTTGTCAAATATTGTTGATTGTCAGCAGGTTTACAATTTACGAAATAATGTCGCAACTAGAAAAAAGAAAACAGGCAAAATATTAGTATAGAAAAGGTTTTCGAAACGTTGAAAAATTAGTGCAATTGACTGAACTTGGAAATGGTGGCTGTATATGAGACAAAAAGAGGATATAAAATGACATGGATATGAGGCATAGACCAGTTTCAGGAAGACAGAGTAAGATTAAAGGAAACAATTCGAATGCTTTAATTGGCCTTAGGACGACACAATCCAACCCTGGGGTTCTGCAAATTGGCTAACAGATATGGAAATCAACGAAATATAAAAGGATGTCCAGAAACCGTCCGTATGTCATTGAAAAAACCAGGCTACATATCAAGGAAACCAAAAAAAAAACCTATAATGACACCTTTACAAAATGAACGAGGGATAGAATTTCGTCAACGTTTTCAAGCAGATAATTTTAATAGTGTTTTTATATCTGATCGAAGTTGTTTGCTAGAAATCACTTTAAGATCCTATCAAAACAATCAATTACCGTTCAAATTTCCAAATTTCCCACCAAAATAATGGTTTGGGAAGCAATTATTCAACGTGGTGGTACGCCTCTTTGTATAGTTGTTGGTACCATTAATAGTGAAAAGTATTGTGGTGTTCTATACGATTTTCTTCTTGAAACTGCGCATGCTTTATATCCAGAGGGGTGGCGTTTTCAGAAGGATAATGCCAGATGCCATACTTTGGCCTATACTCAAGCTTGAATGCAAAAACATCAAGAAACAACCATTTCATGGCCAGCAGCTTCACCAGATCATAGTCGCATTGAAAAATATGGGGACTAATGAATATTGAAGTTGAACGAGCAGCGCCACGAAATAAAGATGATTTACCTATGTCCTGTTATGGACTGTTCAACAATCCAGAACTACTATTACCGAAAATTATGGAGGTGATCTTGTTTCGGGTGTACCTCGACGTTTAGTCGAGTGTTCGCAGTTAAATAGAGGTTGTATAAGTAAATAAGATAAATATTTTGAGTCTGATTCAAGAATTAAAAATATACACTAAATAATTACATTTGAGCTTTGTTTTTTCCGGATACTTTCCAGACTAACTATAAATTGAAATAATCTACTTAATTCGGGTGTTTTTTTAGAGTGAGAGATTTTTCGATAGGGATAACTGTGATTTGACAGAAGGAAGAAGCCATGTTGTTTTGACATTTATGCTCAGTAAGCATTGACAAATTAATTATTATTAATTATTTGGGTTCTAGAACAGCTTGAAGTTGATCCACTTTTTTTTCGTAAAATTGTGTTTAGTGATGAAGCTCATTTCTGGTTGAACGGCTGTATAAACAAGCAAAATTGCCGTATATGGAGTGAAAACAATCCTCAAGAAGTTCTGCAGGTTCCATTGCATCCTGAAAAATTCACTGTATGATGCTTTACACGCTGGAGGCATCATCGGTCCTTATTTCTTCAAAAACGATGCTGGAGTTAATGTTACAGTGAATGGTGCTCGTTACAGATCGATGATCATTGATTATTTGTTTCAAAATTTGAATGGTATCGACCCAGAAGTGATTTGGTTCCAACAAGATGATTCTACACCTCATGCTGCTACATAAAAATTGATTTATTGAAAGAAAGATTTGACGATAACATTTTTTCGAGAAATAGTCCAATTCATCAATACTCCAACATCATGCGACATAACTCCACTGGATTATTTTCTTTGGGGTTATGTCAAGTCATTGGTTTATGCTGATAAACTAAAAACAATAGACGCTTTGGAAGCCAATATAACTCGTAAAATAATATTTAAACAAGGTTATTCTGATTTTCACAAACTTTTATTGTTATGTTTACAACAATCGTTTCGCTATCACAGTAGCATCATCATTGTAATAGCGAAACGATTGTTGTATACATAACAATAAAAGTTTGTGAAAATCAGAATAACCTTATTTAAATATTATTTAATATGGATTTTCACCAAGTAAGGACTCACTCAATTCAATAAATATAACTCGTGTTATTGATGAAATAAGGCCTGAATTTTCCGAAAAAGTAGTCCAAAATTGGTCTGGACGAATGCGGTTCCTCAGAGCTAGTCGTGGTGGGCATATGCCGGAAATTATTTTTAAAACATAAATTTTATAAAAATATCTTTCAAATAAAAAAAAGGTTGACTTCAATCTTATTTTAAATGTGTTTTATTTCAATTTAAAGTTTTATCACTCTAAAAAAAACACCCGATAGTTGAAATTTCGCTTCACTATTTTCATATGAGAAAATTTAAATTGAATATTAGTTATAACAAATGGGAATTATAGTTGTCGAATCATGTTATCAGAGTAACATAACATGATATTTATTTTAATTGTTACGATTACGTTTAAATGATGAAGATATATTTCGTTCATAAATGTTTTTCCACTAAATCAAGGTTTAATTTGAAATCTTGCAATTCGAGTTGTTGATGAAAACTAGTAGTAGCTCACGAGTTTTTCTTTCATCTTGTAAATTTAATCGATCTACAAAATTGCATCAGACTCTGACTCAAACTAAAAATATCCAACATTCCTCTTTTTTCCTTGATTAATACTGTTGTGAAGAAAAATTGTTGGGAAAAAAGAATCCAATAAAAATTACTATAATATGTATTATGCAAAGAAGTATTCATTAATAAACTGTATTATCATTATTTTATATTGCAATATCAGACTCTGAATATTAAACATGGGTAAAAAACGCCTTTTTTCCCTTTCTAATCACACGTGGGGCAATTTTTCCTGAATTATAATTTCTGAGATGTTGTGGAGGTAAACTGTTTTCCAGTACATTTTTAGTGATCGTTGAGACTGTATACTGGAAGTATTTTCTACCAAAATATTTTCATTTGATTTCGGTTCCCCAGCAAATGGATTTTGAATATACTCATCATTTTTCTGCGGTTCTTAGGGCTAGAATTGTATATTTGTGGAAGATTTTGGGCATCGCTCTGGGAAGAAAATAGCGGACTGAACGCTTGGCTGAATCTTCTGACAAATCGCGCTGTTTTTTATCCCGTTTACTTTGATACGGCGACAATTAGAACTCCGGAAAAATTTCGCACGAACGAAGGGCGAAGAAAGGAAGAGTTCCATATAAAAAGATCGCGAACGAGTGTCAATCTACCAAACGTCTATACACCTAGCCGAACGCCAACAATTGAATCGCGTAAATTAAGAAGTTATCTAAGACGTAACATCATCATCGTCAATCATCTCGATAGGACTTAAAACGTGTTGGTTGTGAAAGTGTGATTCGAAACAAATTTACTAGAAAGTACAGTCACAGAGATGGATATCGAGGAATTCAGGGATTTTGGAAAAGCTGCAGTTGATTATATCGCCGACTATTTTGAGACCATCAGAGACCGGTAAGTTCTAGACAAAGTGATTTGCCGATTGGTACTTTGGAAAAATTCATCGGTAAAAAAACTATAAGTGTAATTAAATTTAGGGTTTAATCAAAATATCAGGGGAACCTATATTTCTTGTTGAGAACAATTATGTTAATTCCTATCGTGTCTTTTCAAGAATTATATCTTTAAATAACATTAAATAAGGTTATTTTGATTTTCAAAATTTTTTATTGTTATTTAATACAATGGTATTCAATAAAAAAATTTGTACCCACTTTAATATAATTACCAACAGATTTCGAAAGCAAATTTATTTATCCAAAATGTAAACCTACCATAAGATGCTTCTGAAAATCAGAATAACCTTATTTAATATTATTTAATATGGATTTTCATCAAGTGAAGACTGATTCAATTAGACATTTGCGACAAGCTGAATCCAGTTTTTTAGTCTTATGGTGTTATAAGCTATTAGTTAGATGCAGTATTAATAAACAAAACATTTGGTTTTATACCAAATGTTTGAAACTAAATGTGTTCCCGAAACATATCAAGTTAAAAACGAAGAATAAGAGTCCTACAGCTGACAGTAAAATACTATTTGGAATGAACATAAAAGTAATTCCACATATTCGAACCATTTGTTAGGAATAGGACATATTTTCAACCATAATTTTGAAATTTTACATTTAGAATGTAAAAGTTATGTCCTAAACCTGTAAGAGTCCCTTGAGACAAATAAACACAACAAAATTGGAATATAACTTAACATAGATTTAAATAACTCACCCCTGTTTAACATATTCAGATAAGTTGGAATTTACAGAGACCTTTTTTGTGTTTTAGCGCTCAATAAAAAATGTTTTTACCAACTGTAATATAAATTTAGTAACCGATTTCGAAAACAAATTTAGTTATTCAAAATGTAAACCTAACTGAGGATGCTAATGTGATAGCGAAACAATCCTTGTATTAAATATCAATAAAAATTTGTTAAAATCAGAACATCCTTATTTAATATGGATTTTAATCAAGTGAAGACTGATTCAATTAAACATTTAGGACAAGCTGAAACCAGTTTTTTAGTCTTATGGTATTATAAGCTGTTTGCAAGATGCCGTATTATTACACAAAACATTTGGTTTTATACCAAATGTTTGTAACTAAATGTGTTCCCGAAATATATCAAGTTAAAAACGAAGAATAAGAGTCCTACAGCTGATAGTGAAAGACTATTTGGAATAAAGATAAAAGTAATTCCACATATTCGAACCATTTGTTAGGAACAAGATATGCTTTGAACCATAATTTTGAAATTTTACATTTAGAATGTAAAAGTTATGTCCTAAACCTGTAAGAGTCCCTTGAGACAAATAAACACAACAAAATTGGAATATAACTTAACTTAGATTTAAATAACTCACCCCTGTTTAACATATTCAGATAAGCTGGAATTTACAGAGACCTTTTTTGTGTTTTAGCGCTCAATAAAAAATGTTTTTACCAACTGTAATATAAATTTAGTAACCGATTTCGAAAACAAATTTAGTTATTCAAAATGTAAACCTAACTGAGGATGCTAATGTGATAGCGAAACAATCCTTGTATTAAATATCAATAAAAATTTGTTAAAATCAGAACATCCTTATTTAATATGGATTTTAATCAAGTGAAGACTGATTCAATTAAACATTTGGGACAAGCTGAAACCAGTTTTTTAGTCTTATGGTATTATAAGCTGTTTGCAAGATGCCGTATTATTACACAAAACATTTGGTTTTATACCAAATGTTTGTAACTAAATGTGTTCCCGAAATATATCAAGTTAAAAACGAAGAATAAGAGTCCTACAGCTGATAGTGAAAGACTATTTGGAATAAAGATAAAAGTAATTCCACATATTCGAACCATTTGTTAGGAACAAGATATGCTTTGAACCATAATTTTGAAATTTTACATTTAGAATGTAAAAGTTATGTCCTAAACCTGTAAGAGTCCCTTGAGACAAATAAACACAACAAAATTGGAATATAACTTAACTTAGATTTAAATAACTCACCCCTGTTTAACATATTCAGATAAGCTGGAATTTACAGAGACCTTTTTTGTGTTTTAGCGCTCAATAAAAAATGTTTTTACCAACTGTAATATAAATTTAGTAACCGATTTCGAAAACAAATTTAGTTATTCAAAATGTAAACCTAACTGAGGATGCTAATGTGATTGTATTAAATATCAATAAAAATTTGTGAAAATCAGAACATCCTTATTTAATATGGATTTTAAACAAGTGAAGACTGATTCAATTAAACATTTAGGACAAGCTGAAACCAGTTTTTTAGTCTTATGGTATTATAAGCTGTTTGCAAGATGCAGTATTATTACACAAAACATTTGGTTTTATACCAAATGTTTGTAACTAAATGTGTTCCCGAAATATATCAAGTTAAAAACGAAGAATAAGAGTCCTACAGCTGATAGTGAAAGACTATTTGGAATAAAGATAAAAGTAATTCCACATATTCGAACTATTTGTTAGGAACAAGATATACTTTGAACCACAATTTTGAAATTTTACATTTAGAATGTAAAAGTTATGTCCTAAACCTGTAAGAGTCCCTTGAGACAAATAAACACAACAAAATTGGAATATAACTTAACTTAGATTTCAATAACTCACCCCTTTCAAACATATTCAGATAAGCTGGAATTTACAGAGACCTTTTTTGGGTTTTAGCGCTCAATAAAAATTTTTGTACCTACTGTAATATAAATAGCAACGGATTTCGAAAAGAAATTTAGCCATTCAAAATGTAAACCTACCTGAAGATGCTATAGTGATAGCGAAATAATCATTGTATTAAATATCAATAAAAATTTGTGTAAATCAGAATAGCCTCATTCAATATAGATTTTCATCATGTGAAGACTAATTCAATTAAATAAAATCATGATAACCTATATATTATGTTCAGTATTCCAGAAAATATTCTGACAAATGTAATAATTTTACTCGTATTTTTTTCCACAATTATATTTTTGTAGTGAAATGTAGTAACAAGGTGAATAAAGAACCATTTTGAATTGGCAGGTTTTTGATTAAGAAATATTCCGGTACCATTAAATAGCATCCAATATATTTGATTACTTCTTAAATCTTTTCAGTCAGAGTTAGGTAATTAATTTTACATCTCCTTAATATAAAGGTTAAACAAGGTTTGAACAACCAAACGTTCACAATCGATTTCTTTCGTAAAAACAATTTTTGCCGCGTATCATGTCCTTGCATGATTTTCAAGAAAAAGGTGTTGAAATTTTTAGAAAGTTTATTGGTTACTGGAAAACATTCTGATTGAATGTAAAATGTAGTACAGTAACTTGTATCATTAGAGAGATCATTTTTATGTTATTAGAATATACTCATTATATCTAACAACGCCAAAACAAGTAATCTAATGGATATTATGACCAATAATTATGGGAAGCTCTTTTTGTATAACCCTCATTCAAATTGAGCAATTGAATATAAAAAAAATTTCGCATAAGGCTCTGAAAAATTATATGCTTTTTTGAGTATCCCAAAAAATTTCCCACAATTATTATGATTTTTCCTGTATCCTTTCAAGACTTATATTTTTTTAGTAAAAGATCGTAAAAAGATTAATGAAGAACCACTAATGAATCTGCAGGTTCTTGATTGAGAAATATTTCGATACAACTTTATAATTAAAGAGCATCTGTTATAATTGTATACTTCTTCAATCTTTTCAATCAGATTTAGGTTAATAATTTTAATCTCCTTAATATGAAGGGTAAACGGAGTACCGAACGCTCTAAATGGATTTTTTTGCAAGAACAATTTTACCGTAATATCCTTGTTGGATTTTTGAGAAAAAAATGTTGAAATTTTTAGAAGATTTATTGGTTTCTCGAAAACATTCTGACTAATTTCGATAAATTTTGATGCAGTCATTTGAACTATAAGAGAGCTTATTTTTATATTATTAGAATAAACTCATTATATCTAACGACGGAAAAAAAAGTAATCTAATGGATATTATGACAGATCCTTATGGATCTCGTTTTGAAGAACTCTTATTTTAATAAAGCCACTGAATATAAAATTTATTCCATATAAGTCTCAACAGTGATTTTCTGATTTTTACTTTGGAAATCTTATAAGTGAAGAAAAAAGTGTGAAAAATGGAGGGTTCAGGTAAAATATTAGGGGAAATAATCTATCATTACAACCTATATGTTTTGTTGAGTATCCTAAAAGATACTTTGATAATTAGGATAATTCTTCTTGTCTCTTTTCAAGAAGAGTTTCTACTAAAAGATCGTGAATATATTAGTAAAGGACAATTATGAATCTGCAGGTTCTTGATGGAGAAATATTCCGGTACTACTTTATAATTGAAAAGTATCAATTATATTTGTATAATTCTTGAATCTTTTCAATAAGATTTAGATTTATATTTCATATCTCCCTAAAATAAAGATTTGTCAATAAGCTTTTGATAATTCCCAGTTTGGTTCAAGCGTAAATCGACCCATTTCGTTAATCTCAAATATCAAACTGTTTTTCTGTCAAAACACGAATGACAGAAGTGTTGCAGGACTCGAAATAACCACTATTTCAAAACTCAAACTCTAGATGAACCTTTACATACAAAATTCGAAAACTGTAGACAATTTTCTGAAGAATAAATCGGTGTTGCAAACAATTTCTCTTCGAATCACGTTATTCAATCGAAACAAGGGAATTGTAAATTTTCCTCGAACTTGACCAATAAAAAACAGAATGGTCAATAAAATTAAACAATCTTTTTCCTCATTCATCATCGAATAATATTAGGGAACAATATTTGTATATTTAATTGTTTAATAACACTTCAATCAGTGGGATTTGAAAGACCATAAATTCCAAAATTTATTGTTTGTACATAAAATCATAAAAAACCGGATTAGAATACTCGTCCCATAAATCATTGTGAAGTATTTTCTTATAAATTTTCATTTAATGCTGAGGTAACAAAATTAATAGTTTTACAAGGGTCCATGTATCCTAAAAGTCATTAACTTCAGAGCATAAATGCTTTGAAATACAGAATAACAATATTTAAATTACATCGGCTGAAAGTTGACGATCTGACACACAGATGGCATCACAAATATAAAACTTTATAGTCCGTCTTGAAAGTATCCGGAAAAAACAAAGCTCAATAGTTAATTATTTAGCATAAATTTTTAATTCTTGAATTAAAAAATTATAACAAAATATTCAACTCATATACTTATACAACCTCTCCTGTAAACACTCGGCTAAACGTCGAGTTACACCCGAAACTAGATCACCTCCATAATTTTCGGTGATGTTAGTCCAGGACTTTAAAACTGACTGATTTAAATCATCTTTATTTCGTGGCGCTGCTCGTTCAACTTCAATCATCATCAGTCCCCCATATGTTTTCAAAGGGATCAAGATCTGGTGAAGCTGCTGGCCATGAAATGGTTGTCGCTTGGTGTTCTTGCATCCAAGCTTGAGTATAGGCCGAAATATGGCATCTTGCATTATCCTTCTGAAAACGCCACCCCTCTGGATATAAAGCATGCGCCGTTTCAAGGAGAAAATCGTTTAGAATACCACAATACTTTTCACTATTGATGGTACCATCAACTATACAGAGAGGCGTAGCATAACGCTCCTCAAACCATCATTTTGGTGGGTAATTTGAAAGGTAAAAGGTTATTTTGATAGGAGTTCTAAGTGATTTCCACAAAGTTGCAACACAACTTTTATCAGATATGAAGACATTATTGAAATTATCTTCAGAATAGAAGTTCGCCAAGATTGTCCTCTGTCACCCTATTTGTTCAATATGTTCATAGAACTAGACATTAACACAATGAAAGGCAAGGCTTAAGGCGTAAAAATAAATGGAGAAAAATATGTATATTTATTTTTATTAAATATAATATTAATAAATATGTATATTTATTTTTATTTTCACGCCTTAAGCCTTGCCTTTCATTGTGTTAATGTCTAGTTCTATGAAAAGATTGAACAAATAGGGTAACAGAGGACAATCTTGGCAGCAAGTGATCTAACATTTCTAATAAACGGTTCAGTTAATTTTCTGATTCTGGTAGAATTACGATGTCATCAGCAAACCTATTACAGTACATGTACTGTATTAGGTTTGCTGATGACATCGTAATTCCTTCAGAATCAGAAAATTAACTGAACCGTTTGTTAGAAATGTTAGATCACTTGCTGAATAAACATCGGAAAAACAAAAACCATGGTCATTCAACCGATGGATGATAACAAAACAGCTGATGTAAAATTAAGAGTGTCCATCATTGGTAGAAGAATTGTACTACTGGGGAAGTATTATAACTAATACCAACAAATCTACCCAAGATATAACACGAAAGATTGCTCTCACCAAACAGGCCTTTAAAAAAAGAAGAAGAACAACTTACTGGTAAACCAACATCTCAGTATATAAGCCTGAAAAGCCTTCATAAAAACTTTTGTATTGAGCGCCCTTGCATATAGCAGCGAAACCTTGACCTTCAATAAATATGAAAAGAAAGCATTTGAAGCAACTGAAATGTGGATGTGGCGAAAAGTGCTCACAATAAGATGGATAGACAAAAGAATCAACGGAAGCAAACTGTTGGAAATAAAAGAAAAACGGAAAAATATCCTGAAGAGAAAAACTAAGCTCATAGGCCATATAACTCGTCACAATCAATTTCTCCCCAACATCTCTGAAGAATGGAAGAAGACCCAAAGGACGGCCTAGAATCATTTACTTCAAGAACATCAAAGAAAGCTTGAATTTTGAATCCTTCTGTCATATGAAAAGATGCGCGAGTGACAGGAATCAACTGCTGCAGCGTTGTGAATTAAAATATATATTAAAATTTGTAGCAGGTATAACTGGGTTTAACGTTAAAGATCTTAATTAATGAGTTTTTTCTCCCCGTTCAAAAAATTCAAAATGTCCTTATTCATAACGAAAACCGTTTTAATTCTAGGCCAGTGCTGCCAAACGTAGAGCCCGGTTATTTGAAGGATCTCATCCCAGACGAAGCTCCCGAAAAGGGCGAACCGTGGCAGGAGGTCCTCAAGGATGTGGACAGGATAATAATGCCAGGATTAACACACTGGCATTCTCCCAATTTCCATGCTTTTTATCCTACCGCAAACTCATTTCCAGCGATTGTGGGTGAAATGCTAAGCGCTGGATTTGGATGCATTGGATTAAGTTGGGTAAGTACAACAAAAATGCGGATACAGATGAATTCTTTTGCAACAACTGCTAACAGATGGAGCGCAGATCGAATGAAAGTTTCGTAAAAACAAAATTTATGAGTAGATGGGAAACTTTTCTGGGATGGTAAAAGAGTGGGTTCCCGAGAAATACTTTAAATAAAAAAGGGTGCAAAGCACTATACTCTTGAGGAGTAAAAGGACGTTACATTGTGTAGAACCCAAGTTACACCTAAACAAGGGCAAGGAAACTGTCAGGGAAGTTCAGAATGCATTAAATAAAAATATAATATTTGGTCCTGGCAGATTGGGTCATGTTGATGCGTGGGCGTGAGGTGGCACGTGAGCATAAAAGGGTCAGGGAGAAAAACTCGACCTCTCTTTAGCCCCTAAACGTTCTTCATTCCTGGAGTTCCTTTAGTTTCATTGATTGATAAAATTAAGGTTAAAAAGATCGACAACCTTTTAATGTCGTAAAACATAATATTTTTCAATATGATCCGCTAGAATCTAAATACATTTGTTAGCTTCTCTATACCTTGTGAGAAATATTCTTTCGGCTTCCCCTCAAAATGGGTTTTAATTGCTACCTTCAGTTCTTCATTGTCGGAAAATCGCTTCCCACGAAGATATATTTTCATATTTGGGAATAGGTAATGGTCACTGGGGGCCAATCTGGACTGTACGGAGGATGAGAAATTTCTTCAAAGCCACAATCCCGCACAGCAGAAGCAGCCTTCGTGGGCATTGTAAACCGCTGCGTTGTTGTGTAGCAGCAACACCCTCGCTTTGAGAATACACTGAGCGCCTCTCGTAGGAACCTTGGTTTATTGTATCATAAAATCACCATTCACTCTTGAGGATGACGAGATAACAGATGATGTGATACTCAGTTATAATGCCCGCCAATTAATATTGTTCATTGTACTATTTACTTAACACTTGAGCTAGATTAACCATCCTCGAATTTCAGATTGCAAGTCCTGCTTACACTGAACTGGAAGTTGTGATGATGAATTGGCTTGGAAAGCTTCTTGGTCTCCCAGAAGAGTTTTTGAATTGTTCAGAAGGTCCCGGTGGAGGAGTTATACAGGTACAACAAATCTGAAAAAAACTAAATAAACTTAAACTCATTATCATTACTTTAATTTCAGGGATCTGCCAGTGAAGTAACTTTCATAGGATTGCTAGCTGCCAAAGAAAGGAAAGTTGCAGAACTGAAAGCCCAAAATTGCCACTTAACCGAAGCAGAAATCAAGGGAAAACTTGTCGCATACTCCTCAGATCAGTCGAATTCATCTGTTGAGAAAGCAGGTCTTCTTGGTTCAATGCCCATGAGATTATTGCCAGCTGACGAAAATGGTGTCCTTCGAGGTAAAGTTCTCAATGAGGCTATACAGAAAGATAAAGAAAAGGGATTGATTCCTTGTTACGTAGTTGCCAATCTTGGCACGACCCCAACTTGCGCCTTCGACAATTTGGAAGAATTCGGTCCAATTTGCCAAAAAGAAGGGCTTTGGCTACATGTGGATGCTGCGTACGCAGGAACAGCCTTTGCTTGCCCTGAATACAGATATTTGAATAAAGGCGTTGAGTTTGCAGACTCGTTCAACTTCAACCCTCACAAGTGGATGTTAGTAAATTTCGACTGCTCCGCAATGTGGGTCAAAAATGCGAAATACCTAGTTGAAGCATTCAACGTTGAAAGGATATATTTGAAGGATCAGCACAAGGGACTAGCTCCGGAGTACAGACACTGGCAAATAGCCCTCGGAAGAAGATTCAGAGCACTTAAACTATGGTTCGTGCTCAGAATGTATGGCACAGAAGGTATCCAGAAACATGTCAGACACCAGATCTCTCTGGCACAATATTTTGAGGATTTAATACATGGTGATAGCAGGTTTGAAATCTCTTCTTCGAGTATGGGTCTCGTTTGTTTCAGATTGAAAGGGTCCGATGCTTTGTCAGAGAAGCTTCTGAAGGCTGTAAACAAGAAAAAGTCGATATTCTGCATTCCAGGTCATCATAACCACAAGTTTTGCGTGCGATTCGCGATTTGCAGTAGACTCACAGAGAAGGAAGATGTCGAATTCGCCTGGAAGGAATTTAAGGCAGCTGCAGATGAAGTTTTTGGTGGAGAAACTAGGATGTTACAGAAGATCGATGAATTATCTGAGAAGAAACTTCATGATATCCACATATCTGCTCCAGTGTCCGAAATCCTTCATGAGAAAACTAAATAAATCGTTTGTCCCATTATTCAATAAAATTAATAGTTTATAATTCATATAATGATTAAATCTAGTATCTAGGTTTCATGAGGAAACTAAATAAATCGTTTGTCCCATTATTCAATAAAATTAATAGTTCATAATTCATATAATGATTAAATCTAGTATCTAGGTTTCAAATTTAGAATTCTAAAAATAAAAGTGTGTTTTATTATGTCATTCTTTCGTTTCAATTAATACTTGCCATAGGTTCACCTCTCAGCTCATTACTCGCTGAAATCTTTATGTCCTGTTTTGAAAGAAAAATTCTGAAATCCACACACGCAAAGCATATCACTTTTTGGTACAGGTATGTAGACGATATATTGGCTTGCTTCTGCGGAACGCATTCAGAATTAAATGAAACATTAGAATATCTTAATAGTTTACACAATAAGGTCAAATTCACCATGGAAACACAATTTGATAATAAAATAAATTTTCTGGACCTAACTCCAATTAACAGTAATAATGAAATTTCCTTTGATATATATAGAAAACCCACATCAACTGATACAACAATACCAAATTTTTCAAACCATCCGATCAATCATAAACTAGCTGCTTATAGATCAATGGTACATAGAGCATTTTCAATTCCTTTAGATAATATTACGTTAAAGAGGGAATTGAATAGAATCAGACAAATAGCCACAAAAAATCAGTTCGAAACCAAAACTATAAATTCCATCATAAACAAAAAACAAAAGCAACTAATTCGTAAACAAATTCACCCCATCTCCAATCAGATCATAATAACAATAAATTCATAAAACTAACATATTTTGGACCAATTTCACAAAAAATAGCTCAAATTTTGTCAAAAATTAACATAGTAACAGCTTTCACACCCTCCCATAAAATTTCTAATCTCTTTTTTAATCCGAAAGACAAAGAGAACCGACTGAATAATTCTGAAGTCTATAAATTGAGTTGTCAAGAGTGTAATAGTGTGTATATAGGACAAACGGGCCGACCTTTCCATAAAAGGTACAAAAAGCATCAATCTGCTTTTAGGAACCGGAAGAATAATTCCAATTTTGCGAACCATTTCTTCAATACAGATCACACGTTCCCAGAATTGAACAACCTTGTTATCTTGCACGTGGAAGCGAAAGGGAAAAAACTTAACATCCTGGAATCCATAGAAATTGAAAAACATAAGACGTACTTACCAATAATAAACCTACTTAACGAACAGACGGAACTTTGGAAAACCCCTCTCTTCGAAGCTCTGCCGAAACCTACAATCAGAATATATAATAGTTGACATCTAATTTGTTCATTCGGTTTGAAAATGTAGTACACACTACGAAACTCGAGTCACTGTATATCAGTTATAATAAAAAGTGATAGAAAACAAAGTAATTTCTTATTTCATTCCATTAAAATGAACTATCACAAAGTAACGGACTACTCCATCCAATTAATACACCTACAAGCGTTTTAAATTTGAAACCCTAAAAAGATTCAGTACCAAATAAATACAAATTTCATATATTTACAATATCAAAATGGTAATCAGAGAACTTACTTCATCTATCATGTATAAATTGTTCTCCATTTGTTTTTTGATCTGTTCTTTTGATTGTCTTAGACACATATGAAAACTTTCCTAGAAGCAAATACTAAACTTGCCATTCATTTCTGTGAGAATAGAATTTATGAAATCCATAAATAAATGTATAACAATAATAAAAATATATATTGATGAAAATCTAGAACAAAGTTTGATGCAACTATTAGCATCATTCGATGTTAATTTATTTTCGAACGTAGCACCTTAGGATGTAATCAATAGTTCTTATGGAAGAAATGCTATTGAAAAATTAAGTGAATTGTGAAATAAAATCAGATATTATTCATTTACTGAAAAATTTTCTTGGAAATCATTTCAGCTTCAATAGTGAATTCTGCAGTAGTGCAGATGGATTAGTTAAGGGTCTCTTGAGCCCAATTTGAGCTGAAATTGTCATGTATAGTTTGGATACGATTCATGGAAATAAAAAATCAATAATGATATCGTTTTTTTTATGGCAAAAATATGTGGATCATATAAACGTATACTTTAAAGGAACCAGTAGACAGTCATATTTGCCATCAATTATTGTTCATCCATAATTTTCTGCATATGTGCATTACACCTTATAATACCTTATTTTAATTTGTTGCAATAATTCTTGTTTTATTGATGGCAAACTGAAGGGATCATATCAACGATATTTTCCTTCAATTTCTTCATTTTGATTTTTGGATCTTTTTGCTTTTTCAAATAATTCATACAGTCCTTTGTTGATGCCATTTTTTGTTTTTAATTAGTACTGTCTACATACATACTCTTCAATTATTTGAGCTACCTCATTCGAAGTTGTTAATGCTGCATGTTAATTTCATAGAAGTTGAATAAAAGCCTCTTGAAAATTATTATTCTTCTTTAAAAATCTGAACGGTCTTCCTTTTCCTTTACGAAAGAAACCAGGATTATTGTAATTTCCCTTAAAAATATGGCATATGGCGAGTAAACAAGATAATTGATCTTCAAGCTTGACATTAATTTAATTTATGTATAATATATTTTTTTACTTGTGCTTAAATTAATTATTATTTGAATTTGATCTTTCAAATACTTAAAATTTGCCAACATTACACTGATCGACAAGATTTTTTTAACACAAAGCAGATCTTATTTTTTTGATGTAAACACCCCTCTAATAATAGGAAAAATATTCCTGAAGCCCTAACAAGTACCACTTTTCAATAGCTCATTAAGACCATTTTACATTGGCTAGTAGTTGATTTTATGAGCATACAGTTAAAATGAATGCATTTATAACAGGAAAAGTAACTAAACTGTATTGTTTAAAATATTAGTGAAGCTCTCGAAGGAATAACGGTGTTGTGAGGGAGCTTCTATCTCTTAATTCGGGACACGGCGTTTCTTTCGGAGTCTGCGCACCTGTAACTCTTTAGACAGACAGGGGTACGCAGCCCTGCCTGTGACGCCAGTGACCATGTGCTCCGCTTGGAACGGTCGTCAAACGCTTTGTGCCTGACCCTATTTGAACTCAGCGGGGACGGTTAGTCAGGAATCTTCAGACTGGTCGTGTCCTCTATTGATACGCCGGTCAAGTTGTAACAGAGCAAGGCAGATTTCTAGACGAGGAGCTAAGAAGTTAGACATTAGACATAAAATTAAGATTAAAAATCAATCTTGTGTTGAGTTTCGAAGTGAGTGGTTCCCTGTGTGTAGAAAAGAAAGTGTTTTAAGGACGAAAATGTCGATATAGACAGATTTTGTAGTTTCAAATTCTCTCCTGAAAAATTTTGTTATTGGTCTTCTCATGTGTGCTGTGTTAGTTGTAGCGTATCATTGGTGTATTGGATGAATAGGAAAAGAGAGAGCATGCCTTTTGCAGTCCCTATAGTGTGGCGAAAACCCACTAATCATTTAGACGATTGCTATTTTTGCCTGAAAAAGGCTGAAGGCTATTCCAAAAAGGAAAAGCACAAGATCGACTATACAAATTTGCAGTCTGCAATATTCCTCCTAATGCAGATTCACCAGTGCCGATCGCACCTTCAGATCTGAAAAATGTTGTTTTGGAAGATATTGAAGACAACGCATCATCAGGCAGCTCTGAAAAACAGTGCACCTACCCTACTTCTACTCCAGGTCCCAGGTCCGGCGAGTCACATTTAATTGTTCAATGTGAGTTAAATGATTTAGTACGTGATTTGAGGTTATCACAGCAACAGTCAGAACTTCTTGGTTCCCATCTTCAGGAATGGAACTTATTAAGGCAACGAAACGAAAAATACGACTTTCAAAAAAATTAATGCTCCGTTTTCTGCATTCTACAGTATGGAAAATTCGTTGTGTGCGTGTAGTGATATCGATGGTTGCAGGAACTTGATATTGAGTATTCCCTCTCTGAGTGGCGTCTATTTATAGGTTCGTCTAGATACATTTTAAAAGCTGTTTTATTGCATAATGGAAATTTAAAACCTACTAGTTGCCCATTCATTGACGATGAAAGAAAGTTATGAAAATATGCGCACTCTTTTCAATAAAATGTAGGGACTTCAAAGTTACAGAAATTTTAGTGGGACTTCAGGAGATTTACAAAATATTGCTATTTTCTTTGTCTATAGGACAGTCGTGCAGTAAATCAGCATTAAATAACAGAAATTTGGCCAGAAAGAAGTGTATTTCAACCGAGATCTTGAAATATTAAGTTGAGACCGCTTGTAAACCCAAAAAATTTTCTTGCCTCCTCTTCACATTAAACTTTAGCTGATGAAAAACTTTGTGAAGGCTATGAATAAAGATGGTGATGGATTCAAATACTTAAAACAAGTATTTCACAAATTGAAGGAAGGAATTTGTATTGGACCACAAAGCAGAGGATAACGACGTCAATTTCACAGAGAATCTCACAAGGCAGGAACTCAGAGCATGGATGGAACTCATTTGTTAGTGCAGTAAGAGAATTTTTAGCAACAATATGGATGCAAACTACCAACAGTTAGTTAATGAACTATTAGACGCCTACAAATCGCTTGGTGCCCGAATGTCATTAAAAATTTATTTCCTCCATTCACATCTGTCATTTTTTCCTGAAAATTTGTGAGTTGTCAATGACGACCAGGGTGAAAGATTCCAAGATATAAGGACAATGGAAATTCGCTATCAAGGACGATGGGATCCAGCCATGATGAGGAAAAAGTAGAATTTAATTAGTATCTTAAGTCAATATTTTTGATCTTTGCGTTTTTCTTAAATGTGAGGTACGTTTAGTAGGTGTAAAACTAAATAAAATCGATATCTACGGTTAACAAATTCTGAAATAATTTTTTTCGGTACACATCAGATATTGAAAATGTGGTTCTAGAAATGTAACAAGAAAACCTAACGTTTTACATTTTTTCTCATTTTCGTATATGGATATGCTATTCAGCTTTATGTTACAACCAAAAATATTTTATTTGTTTGTTGTCGGCCAGTGTTATTAGCGGTATATCTGCACAATGTATCTGGAAGGTGGGAACTCTTTAATCAAACCATACATTTTGTAGGACAAATATTCTTTTGAATTAAGTTAATAATTATCTTAATATTTAATGAAAAAACCCACAGTTATTAATAAATCTTTGAGAGTTGTCAAATCGATTAATTTTATCTCTGCTACCCCTGTTAGCTACCACGATAGAGAATTTTCGTATAGGAAATTGTTGGGAGTATCATCGAAACAAAGCTATTCCTGAAGATTCAGCTTGACCGTAATTATTTTCACATCAAGGATCTGCACTACAGCTTTTGAGAATAGGACCCGGATACGTTATCACGCAATTTGTAGGACAATTATATAAATATTAACTAAGCAATAGTAAAAAATTTGCTGATTAGACTAATAGCATTATTTGTGATAGATCTTTATTTCAGCCATAAATTAGAGACAAAAAATTATGCAATCATTTCATCTGAAAAAAATGACCATGACTTAAAGAACCAGTTAATCTTCCCAATAACGTCCAAAATTGTATCTGATAATTTTACAAACAAGAGAGACCGAACGAAACCACTTTCTAGAGGTATATGGGAGAAAGTGATCATTCTCTTGAGATGAACAGAGATAATATTCAGTTTTGGATTGTCAGGTGCTGTGTGAATCACAATTCGGACATGGACTGTGATGAATTTAGGAACTTCGGAAAGTTCGCGGTAGATTATATCGCAAACTATTTGGATACCATCAAAGAAAAGTAAGTAATTGCATAAGCTTTGAGTGAATCTTAATACTTGGATCCAAGTTGTACAGTTGGTGCACTTAGATTCACGTATAAAGAATGATATAATAATAAAGAAACAAGTGTTATGAAATATCTTCACAGTAAAGAAAAGTTGTCAACAGATGTTATTCGAAATGGAATTAAATGAGAAATTACTCAGTTTTTATCACATTTTTTTTACTGAATATACAGTGACTCGAGTTTCATACTGTTTACTACATCTCAACGATTATACATGGTGTCTACTTTTAATAAGGCCAAACCTCAAGGAGAGATCATACAAGTTATTTGCAACAAAAAATATCATATAACGTATGGTCGAATTGGTGATGATTATTATTTAATTTAACATTTCTTGATTTCACGAAATGTTTCAAGTTTTTCCATGAAATCAATTATACTTCCAGTTATCTGGAAACGGCATTGAATTTGCTTCAAGATAAGTAGTTCTTTATGCCAAAAATTCCTTATTGCGAGCGTGGTTATCACGATTCTGTAGTGAACAAAATCTGTCATATTTTTCCAATGGTTTTGTCGATGAAAAATTATTAATTGGAGACATGTTTTCTTTTCAGCACAAAATACCTCATTTTGTGTGCTTTCGAATGACATATCAACTTTTGTGCTAGCTGCTTGTCTTGTGCCATAATAATAATAATCATGACTAAGAAGATAACAACGAAAAGTTAAAATATTCAAACATAAATTTGCGCTATCTTGAAGCTCTTTTTGATTGAATATTTAAGAAACACTCCCGAAACGCTGCGCAAGCATTTCCATTCGCAAATCCATAAATGAACAACATATCCCGATATTCGATGTTTGAAAAAACAGGCATAATTTTCTCGATTTGTTCTAGAATGCTTATTATTAATTGAGTTAATTCGTTAGATTTAAGAAAACGTACTGATACCCAAAATTATTAAACAATGTTTACTTTGACATTCAATCCAAGGAGCTTCAAGATTCAGGTTTGGAATACTTCAACTTTTCGTTTTTATCTTCTTAGCCATGATATCATGGAAGAGGACAAGTAGCTAGCACAAAAGTTGATATGTCATTCGGAATCACACTGAATGAGGTATTTTTTACTGAAAAAAAAACATGTCCATAACTAATAATTTTTTATCGATAAAACCATTGGAAAAGTATGACGGATTTTGTTCACTTCAGAATCTTGATATTCATCTCCTTACCAAGCCCGCAATAAGAGTTCTTTGGCACACAGACCTTCTTATTTTTTAGCTTATTTAATGGCGTTTTCAGATATTTGGTCAAATTTGATAAGGCTACAAGAATAACTGAAGTATAATTGATTTTATGGAAAAACCTGAAATATTTCGTGAAATCAACAAAAGTTAAATTGAAGAACATTCATCAACAATTCGACTATGTGTTATATGACATTTTTTGTTGCAAAAAACTTGTATGATCTCCCTTTGAAGTTTGGCCCTTTCGAAAGTAGACATATTTCCGTTAAAATAAATCAAATTTTACCTATGCCAACCATCTTCAATAAACAGGACATGATTTTGACCATAATTTCGAAGTTTTCCATAAAAAAAAACCAATGCAATAGACTCGACCTTTTAGATGCACTAGAAATAAACCGGCATCATAAAAAAATTTCACTTAACGACCAGACAGATGAATTTCGTTTTCGTACCTACAAATCATGCAAACTCAATAGAAAGTTTGCTCGCTTCTTAAACTTGCCTGTTTTTGAAGAGATTAAAATGAGCATTTCTAAAATAGAGCTTTCATAGATAAACCTTCTAGTTGAGAATTATAGACCGATATCCTTGATCACACACCTAGGTAAGTTATTTGAAAAACTAATTCATTCAAGACTAACAACATACTTGAATAAATATTCTATTCTCTCAAAATGTCAATACGGTTTTCGAGAAAATACCTCAACTGAAGTTGCTTTGCTATCAAAAGTGTACTCTTCGCTCAATTCCTCAAAGGTCTGTGTATGTTTCTTGGTCTGACGAAGGCCTTTGATACGGTGAGTTTCTCGCTGTTGATGGACTCTTTGGAAGACATAGGGGTTAGAGGTACACTGGATCTATTCAGTAGTTATTTGACAGATAGGGTTCAGAATGTGGGAAGTACCGGAGTAACAAGCGATTCTGAAATAATGGAATACGGTGCTGCCCAAGGCACCTTATTAGGACCTGTACTCTTCAACATATATGTTGATACGCTGTTCAACTTGGATATTGTAGGAGACGTTGTTGGATTCGCTGACGATACCGTGATATTTTGTCAGGCGGTAGATTGGTATGAGTTAAAAGCAATAGCGAAAAATGATTTTAAGATTATAAAAATTTGGATGGATTACAAGATTTTAACTATACATTTGAACAAAATAAAGTATTTGCCAATAAGCTTCAATTCAAAGAAACGCCCGTCTTTGACCGCGAAATCTCGGGTATGGGGAAAATTATACAATTGAAGGTGTAACTAAGGTTAGGTATTTAGGTGTCACGGTAGACTCAAATCTCAAATGGTCAGAACATATAAAGAACTTGAGCAATAAATTAAACTTTTCGTCATACAAGTTCGGGTTTCTTACCAGGGTACTACTCACGTCACAGTTAAAAACGCTCTTGTAGACAGTCATCTCCGATATGCTATAAATTGTTGGAGATTTGCTGTGAAAACGCATACCGAATTATTGGAAATTCTGCAGAAGAGAATCTTAAAGTTGATATTCAAGAGACCTAAGCGTTATGAAAGTGACGCATTGTTCGAGGAAGCGAGAGTGTTGGATTTATGATAACTCTTCTACTTACAAGCTGCTATTAGATACCACCGGATGAGAGTTCCTGGTATAGTATGAAAATATGTGACTCGTACACGAAACCATTATAGGGCCCCTTTGATGCTGACGAGCCTTACACAGTGAAGTTACCCTTTCCTTGCGTCAACTATATATAAAACAATTCCAAACTCAATAAAAATGCTCAAAAATGAATGTGGTCACAAAAGAGAAATAAAAGGATATATATTCGATAATTCTTCAACAGGTTCTAGGTCCAGGGTTATAATAATAACAACTTTTTAAGAAAAAGGCCAACTAGTTTCGATTTTATCACAAAATCTTCATCAGGGCTCTAAAATAAAAAAAATTTTTTTTGAGTTGCCTGAACTTGGTGGGATAGTCATTATTTTCTAGGATTGATTGTATTTTAGTGATGTTATTTTGGTGAAATTCGCTATCCGAAAGTTTTAACGCGCTATGTTTCAAATTATTTATGATGTTTATTTTTTGTGTCATATTATGATTTGAGGGAAAATTCAATATTCTTCCAGAAAATGTTGGTTTCTGGTGCCAGTCTACAATTTTTTTTGTCTTTCTTTCTTATAAGTAGTGTATCTAGGAAATGTAGTGAGTTATTCTGTGTTTCTAATTCAATGGTGAATTTTAACCGGGGATGAATGCTGTTGATAACTGTTAAGATTTCATCTACTCGGTTAGATGGAATAGATGTGACAATGTCATTCATCAACATATCTTTTGGAAAATGGTAACTTAAAGCTTAATTTTTTAATAGCTTTATTCTGAACTTCCACCATTACTATGTCGGATGTTACTGGTGCCAAATTATTTCCCATACCTAGTCCAAAAATTAGTTTGAATATTGTATCCTTAAAACGAAATAACTATTTTCGATACAGAATTTGAAATGTTGTAAAACCTCTTGAACTGACAAAGCTGTGGGAGGTTGAATTTTTTCTCAATTTTTTTCAATTATCGTTATCGCCAAATCAAGTGGAACATTAGTATAAAGGGAAACTACATCTAATGAAATGAATATGTAGTTTTCTGGAATGGTGACAGTTTTCAAAAAGTCTTGGAGCTCGAAAGAATTCCTTGTGTATATATCATACTTCTCAAACATATGGTTCAGAAGTTCTGCTAGATTTATATTGTCAATGCCCAGAGAGAGATTTCACGATCTGTTAGAAACTAGGCGTCTTACATTGTAAAATGTGTGGATTCACCCGTTCTCTATCTGAGATGCGTGTTACAGTCCTTCGTTATTTTCAATGTAATTTTAAGGATTTCTTCTAATGTTTAGTAATGTATGAGTAGGTATGCTTAAATTCACTGCCAAACAAGAGAAATAGTTTATTTTGTCTGTGTTAAATTGTAAAATTGTATAGCAAATAGCTCAAAACAATGTGTTTTCACTTCCAGAGTTTTTGCTGCTTTATTCCTGGCTCTATCGGAAACTTTATATCTAAATGAAAAAGTTATATGTTTATGTTACAGAAATTAAAGTTTTTATTATTATCTAGGCCAAGTAATTTTTCTCATTTGAAGGGAGGTTTTATCGAGGGTAGAACCTGGCTACCTAGAGAGAATGTTGCCAACAGAAGCTCCGCTCCATGGTGAGCACTGGAACAATATTTTCAAGGATTTAGACGAACATATAGTTCCAGGTTTAACTCACTGGCACTCACCTTCATTCCATGCATATATGCCAACAGCAAACTCTTTCGCTGGAATTGTTGGCGAATTGATGTTGTCAGGTATAGGGGGCAGTACAACTTCTTGGGTAAGAACAGTTTTAAAATTCAATATTGAAGTAGTTCCCGCAAAAACGCTTTAAGAACTAAGAGCTTGATCATTCATGTAAAATAATATTATATTTAATTCAATAGGTTCAGGAAAAAATCCATTATTTTTGCGAGAACTTCAACACTTTATTAAACATGTTCGGGATTATCTGATTTGGGTCAAATATGCACCGTTCTGTTCAATAATTTGTTGCCGTTTTAATGTAGCTTCACTATGCCTCTCTTATTGAAATCTTGGTCCTTATTGGTTAAAAACTTTAGTAACCTATTTTCACAATCTTTCACTCAGGAATTTTTGCAATGCGAGAAAATGATGGTAATCACTTGGTGACAGATCCGGACTATATGTTGGAAGCATTAAAATTTCTTAACCAAGCTCTCGGAATTTCGGGCGAGTCACTACAGACATGTGGTCTGGCCTTGTCCTAATGGAACACAGTACCTCTCCTGTTAGTCGTTGGTCCTTTCTCGTCAATCACTAGCTTCAAACGGTCCAGTTATTGACAGTAGAGATACGAATTTAGTGTTTGGCCTTACGGAATCAACTCATATTAAATGATGCCTTTTCAGTCTTTGATATTCAACAATAAATTGATATCACAATATTTCTTGATCAGAAACTTCTGTAGAAAATTAGCTTGAGATTTAATCTGAATTTAGGTACCAGTTTCAATTACAATATTCATGAAAATTCATCTGAGTGCCGAAAGTTTCCAAAGTTTTTAACTTGTAATGCTTGTAACTTAATAATTACTAACAATTACCTATGAAAATTATAACATTTCTTCAGCTTATATCCTATTACGAATTCATCCGTGCCAAAAGCAACTTAGATTATTCATTTTGTTATAAATTTTCAATATTACTGACCAAAGGCACATTCCTTCCTTAAATTCATTCATTTTTGTTATTTTTGGCAAAATTACATTGCTTTGATGGGTTTTATGTGATTTACGTTGCATCTTGTAAATATCGGGTGTTTTTTTTAGAGTGATAAAAGTTTCGATAGGGATAACTGTGATTTGACAGAAGGTAGAAGCCATGTTGCTTTGATATTTCTGTTCAGTAAGCATTGAAAAATTATCATGGGAAAATTCACGACGCAACAACATTTAATAATGTCCATCAGAGCCACTTATTCGTCGAAATATCGATAGATTTCGGACAACATTTTCTCTACTCGATGCAACAACAAGACAATGAACTGTACGTACAGAAGAAAATATCGCTACTATAATTCATAGTGCTAATGATGATCCATATTTATCTATTCGTCGACGTTCACAACAAGTTGGATTCTGTGCATCCACCACAACGAAAATTTTCGCGTAAAGATCTTGGTCTTCACCCATACAAGGTCCAACTGGTTCAAGAACTAAAGCCACTTGACCAAAATAAGCGTCGTTTGTTTGCTGATTGGGCCCTAGGACAGCTTGAAGTCGATCCACTTTTCTATCGTAAAATTGTGTTTAGTGATGAAGCTCATTTCTGATTGAACGGCTATGTAAACAAGCAAAATTGCCGTATATGGAGTGAAAACAATCCTCAAAAAATTCTGCAGGTTCCATTGCATCCTGAAAAATGCACTGTATGGTGTGTTTTACACGCTGGAGGCATCATCGGTCCATATTTTACGAATAGCTGGAGCTAATGTTATAGTGAATGGTGCTCCTTACAGATCGATGATCAATGATTATTCAAAATTTGAATGGTATCGACCCAGAAGTGTTTTGGTTCCAACAAGATGGGGCTACACCTCATGCTGCTACCGTAACAATTGATTCATTGAAAGAAAGATTTGGCGATAACATTATTTCGAAAAATGGTCCAATTAATTGGCCACCAAGATCATGCGACGTAACTCCACTGGCCTATTTTCTTTGGGGTTATGTCAAGTCATTGGTTTATGCTCATATACCAGAAACAATAGACGCTTTGGAACCCAACTTAAACCGTGTTATTGATGAAATAAGGCCTTAATTACTCGAAAAAGTGGTCCAAAATTGGTCTGGTCGAATGCGGTTCCCCAGAGCTAGTCGTGGTGGACATATGCCGGAAATTATTCTTAAAATATAAATGTCATAAAATTATCTTTCAAATAAAAAAATATTTGGCTTCAATCTTAATTTAAATGCGTTTTATTTGAATTTAAAATTCTATCACTAAAAGAACACCCGATATTTTTACTTAAAGTTATATACGTTTCATTTAAATGATGAAGTTTTTAATCATTTTCGTTGATAGGAATCAGATTTGATTTCTCTCTTTTTCAACATTAACTTATGGTGAAGTGAATACTTCTTTTCAGTTATATTTCGAATTTCTTAATAAATTTTCTGACTCAAACTAACGTTTTGAAAGATTTAATTTTAAATTTAAATTAAATTTCAAATCAGACTGAAACGTGATTCTGACAGGAATACTTTTCACTTAATATTACATCTGAATACTTTTTTCAAAAAATAAATTCAAAACGAAAAATGTATACCTTGTACTCTGACGAATTCTTTCAAGATGAACGAAACTTACGTTTGTACCTTTAAAATAAACTAAAAATAGAAACATGTACTTCAATGATGAATCAATTAAAAATAAATTCTTAAAAGAATAGGCCAAATAAATCCAACTCAAGTGTATTGTTTGGAATTGTACGATATAGCTTCTGTTAAAACTAACGAAATTATTGAATAAAACAAAAATTGAGGAAATTTTATTCTATAATTTTCGAAATAGTTCTAATTCTTTAGAATTTATTCTAAGCATATACAAGAGTGTCCCGTCGAAAATTTGACCCCCAGAACTCAGAAACGAAGAATTTTCGAAGATTTCAAAAAACAACTCAGCTTCTGTTTTGAGGGGGATGAATTTCCATCTGAGTTTGTTCCGAAAAAACACCCTCATGAAGGTGGCGTCAACCCCCAATATTTTTTGAGTAGGTCAGAGATATCGAGTGTTGGTTAGTTCGAAAAATATTTTTGTTCTGTGCACAACCCAGTTAAAATTTTGAAAATCGGTTCATTATTCACGAAATAATGTAATTTCAACTTACTGTCAAAAGGTGATGTTGAACAGACAGTTGAACCGCCCAAACTCAAGATTATAAGAGTTTTGAAGAATCCAAATAAATTTTCAAGTTCTGTATTAGGGAGAAATAATTCCTATGACGACATTGTTCCAAAAAAACACCTGAGTTCCTGGGTTCCATATTACATTATTTCGTGAATAATGAATCAATTTTGGAAATTTTAACTGAGTTGTGTACAGTACATAAATACTTTCAAACTAACCGACACTCGACTGATGGAAATTCGTCCCCTCAAAACAGAAGTTGACTTGTTTTTTTAAAATCTTCGAAAATTCTTCCTTTCTGAGTCCTGGGTGGGTCAAATTTTCGTTGGGACACCTTATATCGTAACATTCAATGAAAAATTTTTTGCAATCAACAAAACGTTTCAGTTTGAGAGCATAATTTCGTTTTACAGCTTCCGCAGAATGGCAATTTGGGAAACAGAAAAAGGTGCTAAATCAGGAGGATTTGTTTTCTTCATTGATGGAATTTATTGAGCTTTTAGCCTTGAATATGTTTACAATCGCAACTTGGCGTTTTGGCACGTTAGAATCGTGAAAAATCCACGAGTTGTCAATAATTGAAGTCACTTTTTATATTTTTTCACGTGCACACTGAAGTACTTCCTTATTTTCAGTTTTCGGTTCACTTTTAACGCGCTCCAGAAGTTTGTTCAGTAGTTTTTAATCCAAATAAAAATAAATTTAAAGGATATGGGGAAGACGATTCTTTTCAATATTTTAAATATCAAGAAGAATAATTACAATTAAACACTGTTTTTATTCAAGTACATATATACAATTCTCAAAAATCAACACCTAAAAAACATGAAGGAATCTAAATGAAATATAGAAAATAATAGAATAGAATATAAAGTACTCAGCAAACTTTAGCTGATACACTTATTTCAAATGGATCTCATGAATAACAAATTCTATCACAAAAAAGCCTCCATACCAATTAAAAAAAATTTATTTAAAAAAATTCACCCAGTTTTTATGTTTCACAATTTATTCAGAATCTTGACACGTGTTTCGCTCTTTCGATCTTCGAAGGAGTACAAAAAGGAACTAAAATTGAAATTGAAAAAGGTTTTATTTATTATACTTCGGACATCTGTGTATTTTCAGGATTTGTTGCCGAATAGTATTTGGAAATTTGTTGAATTCTCCTTCTTCTCAATGACTTTTTTGATTGAAGGAATCTCCAAATAGTCCATTAATTTACCCTTAATAACATTACATAGTAAAGCGACATCTTTCTCATTAAAAAAATTATTATTTTCTCTACAATGTTCTGCAAAACCGGTTGAAAATAGATATCTTATGTTCTTGGATTCAAATTCAAAAAATTCGTTCATTTTTGGTACAACATGTATTGATATATCTCTGGTATTTTAGGATTCCAACCCAGCGTCGTACGAACTAGAACTGAAGTTGATGGACTGGTTAGTTAAAATGATGGGCTTACCTGAATATTTCCTCAATTCTTTCGATGGTCTAGGAGGGGGCTCGATACAGGTTCATGAAACCAAACATAAAATATTTTCAATTTCATAATCACTTCTTTTCAGAATTCCGCAAGTGAATCAACTCTTCTAGCCTTAATAACCGCTAAACATCGATTTTCTAAGACTGTAGGCGGAGGAATAACAAATAAACAATTCGTAGCTTACAGCTCTAACCAGTCTAACTCTTCCGTAGAGAAAGCTGGACTCCTAGCCTCGGTTCCTGTTAGATTGTTGGAACCAGATTCCAATGGAAGTTTAAGGGGAGAGACACTGCAGAAAGCAGTTGCGGAAGACAAAGCTAAGGGGTTCTTTCCATGCTGCGTTATCGCTACCTTTGGAACCACTGGCATATGTTCATTCGATAATGTTGAGGAACTATCTGACGTCTGCCAAAAGGAATCTCTGTGGTTGCACGTTGACGCAGCTTATGCTGGTACAGCCTTGATATGTCCAGAGTTCAGACCTCTCATGAAAGGAATAGATAAAGTTGATTCCTTCAACTTTAACCCCCACAAATGGATGAAAGTGAACTCAGATTGTTCAGCGCTTTGGTTCAGAGATACCACATACGTCCAAGAGATTAATCCAAATGAAAGTACTAAAAATTTAAATCCAGGAGAAATACCAAACCTACATTTATGGCAGATACCGAATAGCAGAAGATTCAGGGCGCTAAAATTGTGGTTTGTATTACGAATTCATGGTGTCCAAGGATTGCAAGAACACGTAAGACATCAGGTAGACTTAGCACAGTACCTTGAGACGCTTGTCAGATCTGACCAGAGATTCGAATTATGCACTTCAAATCTGGGAGTACTCACATTCAGATTGAAGGGAAATGATGATTTGACTGACATGTTACTGAAGAGGATCCAGCGCGAAAAGAAATTGTTTCTTACCCCATATCGCCATTATCAAAAATTAACCATAAGGTTTGTCGTATGCAGCAGTTTTACTGAGAAAACAGATATCGAAAATTCATGGAAACAAATACAAAATCACTCGGATCATATTGAAAGTTGTCACCTAGAATAGTATTACATTAGCACAAATAGAAAAATTAGTGTAAAGAAGATATAAATTATGAAAATGTTGAAATAATTCAGTAAAAAATAGTGATATAGAAATAATGTTCCTGTTCTTGCACTTTGCGTTCACACTGTGAAAACAAATAAAACATAACCAAATATAAAGATGATTTTTATACTATTTATTCAGTACAAGAAGAGCTTGATTTTTATTCATGTCTAAGAATTAATACAGATGGAGACCTCTGAGTGTTTTGAAAGGTTTTAGCAGAAAGTAGATCTCATCAAAGTGAACCATTTCTACACGAATTGCCTATATCAAATAGTCAAGGGGACAAACATTCGCGGATATCGAGGATTTCCCATCTGAACTAATTCTGCTGCAACTCTCCAAATGTTCAATATTCGAATAAATATGCAGCATCTTTCAATACATTGACGAAAGTCAGATAATTCACAAGAACAGTGCAGTAGTATATTATCACTGGATTTTTATGTTTGAACCGAACTTCATTCTGATTAGACATATGGCAATCGAAGTGCTGGAAAATATCGAAGAATTAGAACCGAACTTGAAATTCCAAGGTATTAAATGCAACTTTATAGGCTTATAACTTCATCCTCTTGAATATTTTATACGAGCGATTTTTATGAGTTGTTCCTCCTGTTGGAAAAAAATGCTCAAAATGGAAAACAGCCTACAGCTGTGATACGGACGAAGTAGTGACTTCATCATACTAAATATGAGATCATTTTTGTGTTGTCCATTATAAGCAGGAAACGATTTTTGTTTGAAGATTTTTAGATTATAATAACATTCTAGAATATTTGTCTGGTTTGAAGCAGTAAATTTTTCCACTTTCAAGGAAGTGAGAGACAAAGTTCACACCTTAGTGTATACGTCTGTTCAGAGAGTGTTAAATCTTACAACTACTACAAATACTGTTTATATTTTACTTAAAGTAAGAGTTTGTATTATACTGATTAGTTTAAACATTTCATATATAAATACTGTGGAGAAACTCAACTCAAAGGAAAAAACTAGAACAAAAATAAAGTATATGTATAACTTTTCCATACAAGGGGTGGCCATTCAAGATTTGCATTTTCGAAAGTCTATAAATAAAAAACTAATGAATATTTTTCCAAAGTAATGAATATATTAGAATTGACATTTACGAATTAATTTTCCACGTGCATTTCTAAAAGTTTGGATTGAAGATTCACCACAAATAAAATAAGTTTTTGATAGTTCCCAGCCTTGTTCGAGCGTAAATCGACGCATTCCGTTAATGTAAAATCTTAAACTAACTTTCTGTCAAAACACGAATCGCAGAATTTTTGCCAGACTCGAAATAACCGTTACTTCAAAAGGCAAACTCTAGATGGCCCATCAATAAAAACATGAATTTCACCAAAATTGTTCATTTTTCACAATACCAGAAGTCAAAAAAATAAATCTTGCTTGATTGCACTCACATCACTGAAATCGAGAAAAAAAAATTTCTGCTGCAAGTTCAATATCTGAGCTGACTGAAAGAAGAATGTACAGACTGTACATCTTTTTTTTTATTGTAAAGGTTCAGAAGGAAAACGTTGAAATAAAAATCTGTCGGGCATTTTTCCTGTTAAACTGATGATTCGACGGACAGGACAAAAAACAGTAGTTGAATTTCATATATCGGGTGTTTTTATATAATATCAACTTTAAATTGAAAGGAAACACATTTAAATTAAGAATGTAGCCAATTTTTTTTTTATTTGAAAGATAACTTTTTGACATTTATGTTTTCAAAATAATTTCCGCCATATGTCCACCACGACTAGCTATGAGGAACCGTATTCGACCAGACCAATTTTGGACCACTTTTTCGAGTAATTCAGGCCTTATTTCATCAATAACACGAGTTATGTTGGCTTCCAAAGCTACTATTGTTTCTGGTTTATCAGCATAAAGCAATGACTTGACATGAACCCAAAGAAAATAATCCAGTGGAGTTATATCCATGATCTTGGATGTCAATCAATTGGTCTATTTCTCGAAATAATGTTATCGCCAAATATTTCTTTCAATAAATCAATTGTTACGGTAGCAGCATGAAGTGTAGCACCATCTTGATGGAACCAAAACACTTTTGGGTTGATACCATTCAAATTTTGAAATAAATAATCATAGATCATCGATCTGTAACGAGCACTATTCACTGTAACATTAGCTCCAGCATCGTTTTTAAAGAAGTATGAGCCGATGATGCGTCCAGCGTGTAAAGCACACCATTCGCATTTTTCAGGATGCAATGCAACCTGCAGAACTTCTTGAGGATTGTTTTCACTCCATATACGGCAATTTTGCTTGTTTACATAGCCGTTCAACCAGAAATGAGCTTTATCACTAAACAAAATTTTAGGATAAAAAAGTGGATCATCTTCAAGCTGTTCTAGGGCCCAATCAGCAAACAAACGACGCTTATTATGAACGAGTAGCTTTAGTTCTTGAACCAATTGGATCTTGTATGGGTGTACACCAAGATCTTTACGCAAATTTTTCCATGTGGTGGATGCACAGAGTCCAACTTGTTTTAAACGTCGACGAATAGACAAATCTGGATCATCATTAACACTATGACTTACATTAGCGATATTTTCTTCTGTACATACAGTTCTTTGTCCTGTTGTTGTTGTTGCATCGAGTAGAGACAATGTTGTCCGAAATCTATCGATAGTTCGACGAATAAGCTGCTTTGATGGACTATTATGGAAACCATAAATTTCACGAAATGCTTTATAAGTTTGGTGAATAGAACACTGATTTTGAAAATAAATCCAATAATTTGTGAACGTTGTTGCGGCGTGAACCTTTCCATGGTAATTTATCAATGCTTATTGAACAGAAATGTCAAAATAACATAACTTCTACCTTCTGTCAAATCACAGTTATCCCTATCTAAAATTCTGTCACTCTAAAAAACACCCGATATAAGGTTATCAATTGAAAAATAACAGAATTATGTCATCAATAAGGATTACAATACTAAAATTCCTATCTTGCAATGATGCCATATTAAATATTTATCTTGGTTAAACACACTAGACGTGGCATTAATGTAACAACCTTTCATTAAGGGCTTCTTCTTATTATTAAATTTAAATAAATTCAAGTATGTGTGAGATATCATCCAAAATGTCCAATTTACCAGGACTGGCGCATAAATCAATTTGACCGATGGCATGGGTTATGTTGGCTTTGAGGTCTCTTGTGGCTAGTGGCTCATTTGCCTAGACTTGTGAGTGAAGATCCCAAAAATTAACGGGGTCAAATCGCATGATCTCGGCTTCGAATTACTCATGCAGAATGTCCAATGTAACTTGAGTTGCATGTAGCTCCTTCCTGTTAAAACCAAATGTCGTTTATGTCCATATAAACCAATTCATAGCGCTCGCCATTCACACCGCTGGCTTGGTCAACATGGTTCTCCAAAAACTCGATCATGGTGCCTTCACAACTGTCAATGTTCGGAAGTTCCTATTGGAAGACCCGTTAGAAGATTCAAATCGATCTTACCTCAGAATTATAGAAAAATTATAGTAAAGCTCTAAGGAAATGCGGTGCTATGAGGTAGGTTCTACCTCTTAATTTAAGATGCGGAGTTTCATTCTGAGCATGCACACCTACACTCTTCAGATAGGCTTGGTGCGCATGTCAGCCTGTAACCTTGTATTCCACGTCGGAACGGTCGTCGAACGCTTTGTGGCTTGCCCTACTGAAACTCGTCAGGGGCGCTCAGTCAGGAATTTTAAGACGTGCCTCTATATAATACGCCGGTAAGCTGCAGCAGAGAGAAACAGAATTCTGGACGAGGAGCGAAGATAGAGCTACAATAGTAATAAAATACCAAAAACCTAATAAGAAAAAATTTGAAATATTAAACTGTAAAAGAATGTAGCTTTGCTCGTTTTCTATAGTCCCAACACCTTCCACGATGGATAAATCATGTATTTGTCATTTTGACTGATCGCTATGATATGTAAAAATTCGTGTCTACCATTCATAAGATGATTAGAACAAAACTACTACCAAATTCCAGTCGAGTATTTTCTGCATATTTCAAAAAAAGGTAATATATCTCAATTAATATCGTCCTGATTAATCTTTAACTTTTGCATTCGGCCATCACTGATTATTTAGAATTTTTTCTCCATAACTATTTACTTAAATTTTATTTCATCAATATTTTACAGAATAATACTAGTTCTTCAGTGTTAAATGTGGTAATTGTATTGCTCTATATCTAAAAGAGTTTTCCAGAACCAAATATATCATTTCTATCATTCTGCATAATTCATTCGTTATCTTTTTAAGCAATCATGTTATTATTAATTAATTGAAATCATGAATATTTTCGACTGATATCTTCACCTTTCGGTTAAGATTTTCGAAAACATCTTGCTGCTATTCCAATCAAGAAGAAAAATGCAAACCTCCAAAGAAGCCTTATGTATCAGTCTGCACTATATCAGAATCGATGGTTGATCCATCAAAGCCGGAACCATCAGTTGTCATCATTGGTGCAGGAATTGCCGGATTATCAGCAGCTCAAAGATTAGCACACTGTGGAATCAGTAATTTCACAGTGCTTGAAGCAACAGACAGGTGAGTGAAAGTTTTATTATATACAATACAATTTGGTAAATAAAACTTCGAGCTATAAAATTATCCATTATCTATCAAGACATCATTTTACCGTTATGGTAGAAACTTATTTTAATTACTCGTACCAAGGTTCCATTGCTCTGATGTTTTCGGAACCCATTTACGTTTGCCCATCCAGTTAGAGAGTTTAGATGAAAATTTGTAGCACAGAGGGTCTTCAATTAGTTTATGATCCATTGGCGAGGCAAATTGCCAAAATAAGCTCAGAAGTTCATTCTTCCTCCTCATAGAATCTACATTTCTTATTTCCAGCTTAACCTAACCTCACGCTTTATTTCGGAATTCTGTAAAGAATATGTTTTTGCTGATTTTAAGATATGTGGTTGATTGTTATAAGATTAGCTCCCAGAAAGTTTTTTGTACCGGAGAAGGTTTCTGGTCCTATACATGAAATTTAATCTTCTTTATTAGCTAATACGTCGGCTTCTTCTTTTCGCCTTCATTTCAGACTGAGGATATTATTAGGGTATTATACAAGGACCAAGTATTAAATCAGAAAAAGTACTAGGCGGGATCCTCATGAAGCTGACAAAATATCAACATCTCTTTTCTTAATTTTAATCCAAAGAGATTTAAATTTCAGCTCTGTGAATTCTCAAACTCTCAATCATAGAACTGTCGACATCTGTTCGAAGGTACATAATCTCATATTGATTTTCCAGACCTGGGGGAAGAATTCATTCATGCTGGCTCGGTGACGTCATTGCTGAAATGGGTGCACAATACATAGAGGGAGCTTGCGTCGGAAATCCCGTATATAATTTGGCAGCTGCAGAAGGTCTTTTAAAACAGCCATTGCTGAGAACTGATTATAAGAAGGCAGTTTATTGCACTAGTGAAGGGAGAGTTATAGAGGATTCTACTGCTATTTTGGCTTATCATACTTTCATGAAGATTAAAGAGGAAGCTCATAGTTTGTTTTCCGTATGTTCCGGAAAGGAACATGGATCGCTCATGAATTTCTTAGGTACTATCTCTAAATCTCATACTATCCAAAGTCTGCAATAATCCGTTTGAATTTAACTTAACTGTCATTGCGAAGACAGCAGCTAAAAACTAGCAATTAATCAGCGTCGCATCTATATTCACTCTGCGTAGAAACACTAATGTATTTTTAATACACTAGCGCCATATTCTGCACGCAAATATACATACACGACATACATGAGTTAATACAAGCAAAGAACTGTATTCCCGATTATTCTCTAACTTAACAAATGCAGAAAACTTTCCCCATGCACAAGTCAGATCCTGTTACGACGTGATGGTCATAATTAGCATATTTTAATGAATTAATCGGCTGATAATCTATACCAAATATAATTAATAAGTGGAACTCAGTTGTCCTGACTTCACATCAGTGCTGTTTCAATATTTTTCATCTTGAATTCTTGATTGATTTTTCATCAGAGAGTTTATACTATTTCAAACGGACTGAAGCTCTCCCTGTTACCCCTTTCATCAACTCTTCAAAATATGTTTCTTGTTGAAGGTTTAAGAATTCAACAAGAGCTGCAGAATTTCGCAGAGGACCAACGATACGACGCCTCGAGAATATTATTTGGATTAACAAACCACCTGAAATACAGATTAGGAGATGACTTATGTCAAGTCAGTGCGGACAATTATGGCAGTGCAATAGAAATTCCCGGAGGTCAAATCAAGGTACCACTAGGTTTTGTTGGAGTCCTTGCTCCCTTGATGAGAGAACTGCCTGAGTGTAGTGTTTTATACAACAAGCCAGTGTCGAATATCAAATGGGGAGCTGTTCAGACTAAAGATAAAGGACCTAGAGCAGTTGTACAATGTTGCGATGGGTCCGAATATTGTGCTGATTACGTAATATTAACCGTGTCTTTGGGAGTTCTAAAAGAGCACGCAGAGAAGATGTTCTGTCCACCCTTACCGTCAGCTAAAATGGATGCGATCAGGTGCCTAGGTAAGTACAGGGTCTTCTCGCCATGAATATTCGGTTTGACAGTTGATGATGAGGCATCAATAAGTTGCCCGACACTTTGGATTATCGTAATGGATCCACTTTTCACAAGTGAAAAAACGGCGTTTGACGTCTCTTGGCTTTAGTTCATACGGCCGGCACCCAAATTCCTACCTTTCGAACCATTCCCATTGCTTTCAAACGATGGCAAATGGTTGAGTGGCTCGCAGTGTTTATGCGAGTTCCTCTTGCGTTTCCTTCATCGAATCTTGCCTCTATTTCTTGAACTTTGATGGCGCTCCGGGTCGTCTTCCGTCTTGGTGACACTTAAAAATGAAGGTGTTGCCAAATGAAAAAATGGAATAATAAACTAATAGCGACATCTGTTATCAAAACCGTACCGATTTATTCCTACCCTTAGTACCTGAATCTTTATTCTCGCATCTAAATATTTTATTCAGGTTATGGTGCAGTTGACAAAATATTCCTGGATTACGATCGTCCATTTTGGGTGTGGAATGATGGCAACATTCATTTTGCCTGGTCTCAGGAAGAACTTTTATCGAGGACAGATTGGACCAAAGGACTAAGCGCAGTAGAAGAGGTAGAAGGAAGCAAACACGTCCTTTGTGCTTACGTGGGAGGTCCTGAAGCTGCAGTTATGGAGCAGGCGACAGATGAAGAAGTAGCTTCTTGCGTCACTAATGTTCTGAGAAGATTCACAGGAGACGCCTCGTTACCTTATCCTGACACTATTTTAAGGTCCAAGTGGGCTACTGATCCGTACTTCTGCGGCTCTTACAGTTATTTAAGCGTGACTTCCAACGTGGGTCACCAATGTGATCTTAGTTCTCCCGTCCCTGGAATTTGCGATCCTCAACCACCAGTTCTTCTTTTTGCTGGCGAAGCAACTTGCGCTGGACATCATTCTACGGTTCACGGAGCAAGGTTGAGTGGTATAAGGGAAGCCCAGAGAATAATAACACTAACGAAAAGATATGGGGGACCCCCTCCAAGAGAAAGTCAGTAATGCTTCAACGAATATATTTAGTATTACACTGTTTAATTTATGCATTTTACATTGGTCCGTTGTGACTCTTCTATTGACACATATATACATTTATTGCAATAAATAACTTATAATTAATTGTTCGTCATTATTTGGCAGGAATGCAGAAGTAGGTAGCTGGCTCTACCTGAAACAGAATGATTTTTTGAGAAATTCATTTATTCATAAATAAAAATGAAATATTGAATGCTACTCGACGTGAATCTATATCAACTTAAATAGAGGCATCTTTGTCGATTTACACATTTATAGAGTAATTAGTCGCCTTTGGCCACATTATGTGACATCATCAGACCACTTGATAACACAATAAATAGTCGACAATATTTTTGTAACACAAAACTGTTCACCTTGTTCTCACCTAAAATCCATTAAGTTTTTTCTCCCCCAGAATATCATCAGCAGATTCTTTCACTTCCTTCCAACTAATTTCCATATCTTCTTTCTCGGTCAATCTAGAGCACACAGCCATTCTCAAAAAGAACACATCGCTGATCTTTGAAGGCACCAAATGTATTGTACCTCTTGCATTAATCCTCTTCAACAATTTCTCATTAACTTCGTTCGATTGATCCTTAAGCCGGAAACAAACCAACCCCATAAGAACCTCTTCAGTGATCTCGAACCTATCGTCTGTTTTGACCAATTCCTCGAAGTGATGGGCCAAACCAATCTGCTTCCTGATGTGTTTTTGTATGTTCTCAACTCCGTAAAGCCTGAGCACGAACCAAATCTTGAGCGCCCTGAATCTTCTACCAAGCTGAATCTGCCAATGTCTGTAATCTGGTGCTGAGCCTTGTTGGTCGTGTTTCAAGTAGAGAGGATCAACATTGAAGGCATCTACAAGCCAGTTCGGATCTTTGAGCCACATGGCTGAGCAGTCGAAGGTAACCAGCATCCATTTATGTGGGTTGAAGTCGAAGGAATCTGCTCTTTCGATACCCTTCATCAAGTACCTGTATTCGGGGCATACGAACGCTGCACCTGCGTATGCGGCATCGATGTGGAGCCATACATTGTTATCGTTGCAAACAGGACCAATTTCTTCTAGGTTATCGAAGGTACAGGATGAGGTAGTTCCAAGAGTGGCAACAGCCTGAAAAAGTGAATAAAAATACATTTACTACTGAAGTTTTGCTATTTTTTTCTTCTTATACGCTATGTGGTATTAAAATTAGAATACCCGGTAATATTTCAATAAATTAAATAATTTAGGATATATTCATCTCAAGCCGAGATGGTGGATGAAGGAAAATCGGGTAGTTAAGGCATTTGCTTTAACTTCTGTCAATTAGCATCACGTGAACTTTCATTAAGCTGTTCTAATATTCATAAAGTGTTAAAAAGGAACAATTTTAGGCCATACAAGTTACTGCCATCACAATTCCTCACAGTAGACCAAAAGCGGAAACGCTTAGAATACTGACAACATATGCTGCAAAGACTGGAGGAACATCCTAATTCATTAAATTTCATAATGTGAACGTATGAAACATCGTTTTCCGCAGGAGGCGTGTTCAACAGAAAAAATTCAAATTAAAAAATCAGGAAAGTCTGTTAACGTTTGGTGTGGTATTTTTTATAATAGAATTGTAGGGCCTATATTTTTTTTGACTACACATTAACACGTGAAGCATATTCCGAAAAGATACTGCCAGAGCTAGCTCAACTTTGGGAGCAACTGTTTTCTGCTCAAGAATCGAAGTAAATAATTTGACAACAGGACGGAGCACCCCTGCACAGAGATTTGGAAATTCGAGAACATTTGAGTGTCAATTTGATATCTGTATCGGTTATGGTGCACCCATTTCATGGCCATCGAATAGTCCGGATTTAACACCGCTGAACACGTTTTTATGAAAGTTCCTAAAGGAAAAAATTTACTCTGATTATAATGAAAGTATTGAGATCATTAAAAATAAAATTGAAGCATTAATTAATGAACTCAATCAGAACCAAATAGTCTAACCATCATGAAAAAACGATATGAACTATATATATATATATATATATATATATATATATATATATATATATATATATATATATATATATTTCGAGCAATTTCATCAGTTGTAACTATTCATTTCATACCACCATAAATACTCAACAATGTCGAGTTCTTGATTCTCATTCCGTACGCCTGCTTCTTTCTCTAAAAACCTTTCGAATCTTTTACAAGATTGTAAGTATTAATAAACGTATTTTCAATTGGAATTGGATTATTTGAATCTAACGCCACTTATTCTTCCCTTTTAGTTCTCTTGTTCTTATTGTTCTCCACATAAAATATAGGATAGATTTATTGTATTAGTAATGATATATTTGTATGTGTTTGATTGATTCGGTCTTTACTTAGTGGAAATTAATTTTAATTAAAAAAAAATTTTTTCCACAAAAATGTTTGTAATACAACAATTGTTTCACCACGATGTGACTTCTTCGGGTATTCTAGTGGCTGATGTTATTCAGTGTATCCGAGTTTGAAAGCATTGTTAGATAATGGAAGAACAAGTCACGAAAACTCAAGGTGTTTATTGGAGTTTGCCGCTAAAAAATGCCATTAGACAAAGATATTCAGTAATGGAAACTTGTCAACATTTGTTTGATCGATCAAAAGGATTTTACAGACATTGTAACTGATGATTTTAAGAAATTCTAAAAGTGTTAGTTTAGAACTTTTACTCTCAACGTGGATAATTTCAAAGTTATTGTTGAAATTATGCCTGAATTCTTTAAGATGATTAGCATATGTCGAATGTATGGAATCAGATATATGACTTATTTAGTGTTCTTGGATTCTTTTCCTGAATAATCTACCTGTCTGACCAATGTATACTAAAGGGCAATCATTGCAAGTCAACTTGTAGACTCCAGATTTATTTTCTTCATTTGTTCGATCCATATTTTTTCTTATGTAGGTACTAAGGTTATTAATTGTTTTAAAAGCTGCGTTGTAATTAAAAATATTTTTGAAATATTCAGCAATATTTTCAGATAATCCATTAACATAAGATAACGAAAAATATTTCTGTGTATTGTTCTATTTTATGATTGGTATACGAGCCCACCATCAGCCAGTAGAATATAGATAACTGAAGAAGCCACATCGTGGTGAAACAATTGTTGTATAACAAACATTTTTGTGGTAATAAAATACTGTCTCCTATATATTTTTTTAATATTTCTATGTATTAATTTGTTCAATATATTTGATTAAATTTAGATTTGTTTCCGCTTCTGTGTAATGCATGTTTCAGAAATGATTTCATTAAAAATCATAGTGTGTCATATTGTAAGCAATGTCGTTTGTTGATTTATCACAGCCTACCACTTGACAACCGATTTAAAAGCCTGCCAGTTGGTTCTTCGAATTTGAAGCTCTGTAGTTCTCAAAATAAGAGAGATAGATCGACACATGCATATATATTGGTAATTAGGAAAGAAACAGCTAGCCAAAAATAAGAAAATATACAGGGTGATCAATTTAAAAAAATAAAGTTGCACTCAATATATTGTCCACCCTGTGTATATTCCACTTTGTTAAATCATTATGAAAAAATTCAGTTGATTTCGTATAACTTTTGTGAATAACTTTTTTTTGTATCTCCATTTTGAACAAAGTTAAAGGGGGTCAAATTACAGTGAAAACCCCAGTACAATAGTTGAGATACAATTTATTTTATTCGGTCTGAAAATGTAGTAAACACTACGAAACTCGAGTATATTTAGTTAATAAAAAGTGATAGAAAACTAAGTAATTTCTTCTTTCATTCCATTTAAAAATAATCTATCACAAAGTAACGGACTACTCCATCTAATGTTCCAATATGGTTCACCCTGTATATATGATTACTCCATCCAATATTATAAATTATTATATCGATATTTCTCATGACCCTGTGGATAGTTATTACAATAGCTGTGAAAGAAATGCAAGGTCAGTATCATATATCAGATAACTTACATAAAATGGTATAAGGCCAGCCTCACGGTCTTCCTTGATAGCCCTTTCTAAAGTGTCACCTCGCAGTCTATTGGACTTGTCCGTGGGTAGCCCTCGTAGTCTGACACCACCCAAAAGACCAGCTCGTTCCACTGAAGAGTGACTTTGACCTTCAGGAAAGGGAAAGAAGTTAAAACTAGTTCAATGCTGCAGGTATGTGTTCCAATCAGTGATAACGGATGTATTATTTTACATTCGAAATTGATTACGAAGTGGGCTTTGCGTAAATTTGTTGATTTCTTCGAATATTGGGAACTTGGAAGGTCACTGAATATTAGAAAGTAATTATTTATCAGTGTTTTTGGGTCATATCTGAATGATTATTGTGATATGGGTATCAAGGTCTTAATCAAAATTCTTTTCCGAACAATATACAGGTTGTCTACTTTTAAAAGGGCCAAACTTCAATGAAAAATCATGCAAGTTATTTGCAACAAAAAATGTCATATAACACACGGTCGAAATGTTGATGGTTATTCTTCAATTTAACATTTCTTGATTTCACGAAATATTTCATGTTTTTCCATAAAATCAATCATACTTCAGTTATCCTTGTAGCCTTATCAAATTTGACCACACATGTGAAAACGGCATTAAATTAGCTACAAGATAAGAAGTTATGTGTGCCTAAGAATTCTTATTGCTGGCGTGGTAAGGAGAAAATTCATTAACTATAGACATGTTTTCTTTACAGCAAAAACTACCTCATTTAGTGTGCTTTCAAATAATATTCAACATTTCTTCTAGCTGCTTGCCATAATATCATGGCTAAGAAGATAACACCAAAAAGTTGAAATATTCCAAACCTAACTTTGCTCTACCTTGAAGCTCTTTATGATTGAATACTAAAGTGATTCTCATGGAAATCATGAATGAATATGTTGAATCGAAATAATTCAAACGAATAAACTAAATTTTAATAATACAGATTTTATTCGTAAATACATAAATGAACAACATATCGTGATATTCGATGTTTGAAGAAACAGGTATTATTTTCTCGATATTTTCTAGAATACTTATTATAAATTGAGTTAATTTATTAGATTTAAGAAAACGTACTGATATAATACCCAAAATTATTGAGCGACAGAAACTGTCAGATTTTAAATTCAATGTTTACTTTGATATTCGATCACAAGGAGCTTCAAGATAGGGCAAATTTAGGTTTGAAATATTTCAACTTTTTGTTGGTATCTTGTTAGCCATGATATTATGACAGACAACAAGCAGCTAGCACCTTAGTTGAAATGTTATTCGAAAGCACGCTAAATGAGGTTTTTTGCTGAAAGGAAAACATGTCCACAATTATAATAATATTTTTTTATCGATAAAACCATTATAAAAATATGACTTCAGAATCATGATATTCATCTCCTTATCACACCCGCCATAAAAATTTTTTGGCACACAGAACTTCTTGTCTCTTATCTTGTAGCAAATTTGATGCCGTTTCCAGGTATGTGCTTAAATTTGATGAGGCTACAAGTATAACTGAAGTATAATTGATTTTATGGAAAAATTTGAGGTATTTCGTGAAATCAAGAAATTTTAAATTGAAGAATAACCAACATTTTTGTTGCAAAAAACTTGTATGATCTCCCCTTGGAGTTTGACACTTTTAAAAGTAGATGTTTTATTGATTATTTTTATTTAGTATACAAATAACTTCGAACTGACGAGAAACTGGTTCAGAAATTTTCAAGTTCATTTTCTGGACAATGTGCTATCTGTTTTTCAAAAAGGATAATAAGAAGACCCTGAATTCTATGTAGAACTTTTTTTAGTGATTGAATTTTTTATTCCTCAAGATCCAATCGAAACAAATTTGTATTGAGTGATGAATTTGGATCATTTTTGTCAAAACTTTATGTCTTCTTTTATTTCTTTATTAGTTAGTTGCCACCCACATGTGTTGATAATCTATATGTCTATAAAGTGATGCAGTGCTGTCTAAGGCATGTTATTAAATTTAACTCTAAAAGTTTTCAAGAGATTTCTTAGATTAAATCTGTAGATGTTTTTGAGAAATGATTCAGCTATTATACTACTCTGTCAAGAAAGTACCGGGAATTTTCAATTAAAACAACATTTTTACATTTAATCGTCAAAATTTATTGGGTGGCCTTCAAAATAGGCTCCATTTGCTCCAATACATCTATGCCAACGGCACTTCCAATTATCGAAACATTTTTTATAGGCGCTTTCCGAGATGGACTTTAGCTCTCGCGTCGAATTTTGTTTTATGGCTTCAATCGACTCAAAACGGGTGCCACGAAGGGGCAATTTTAGTTTTGGGAAGAGGAAAAAGTCGCAGGGAGCCAAATCCGGCGAATACGGTGGTTGCTGAAGCACGTTTGTTGAGTTTTTGGCGAGAAAGTCAGTCACAATCGTAGCTCGGTGAGAAGGCGCTTTATCGTCATGCAAAATCCATGAGTTGTTCGCCCACAAATTTGGCCGCTTCTTACGGATACGCTCACGCAAACGTTTCATAACGCCTAGGTAATACTCCTTGTTTACCGTCTGACCCTCTGGAACGAATTCGTAGTGCACCACGCCACGGATATCGAAGAAAACAATGAGCATCACCTTCATTTTCGAGCGGCTTTGGCGTGGTTTTTTCGGTTGCGGCTCATTTTTTGCCACCCATTCCGATGATTGCTGGCTTGTTTGCATATCGTACTCGTAGACCCAGGTCTCATCACCAGTTATAATGCGTTCCATGAATGTAGAATCGGAATTACAGCGATCCAACATGCCTGAAGCAACCTGTTCGCGATGACGTTTTTGAAGAAAATTCAGGTCTTTCGGTACGAATCGTGCGGCCACCTTTCTCATGCCCAAAATATCAATCAAAATCGTACGTGCGGACTCAAGGGATATCTTAAGATCATGTGCTATCTCTCTCAAGCTGGTACGACGGTTTTCCAGCACCCTTTCCTTAATTTTATCGACGTTATCTTCGATCGAAGCCGTCGATGGGCGACCACTTCACGACCGTCCTTGAAGGCTCTGTACCACTGATATGCACGAGTTTTCGATAGAGCATTATCACCAAGGCCTTTTGCAACATTTTCAATGTATCGGCACACGAAAATTCATTTGCAACACAAAACTTTAAACAAATTCTTTGGTCAACGTAATCACCCATAGTAAAAATCGGCACGCACTCTGACATCGACTGACTTAATCAGCTGTTGCAAACACACTAGTTGACAGATCCCGCTCAAGCTTGGCATAGTAATTAAGGACAGTGGTACCAACCTAGGAAAAAAAATTTTTACCTGCCTTATTGCCCCGCCAGATTTAAATCGATAATTCCCGGTACTTTCTTGACAGAATGTATCTGTAATATTCAAAATAACTCTTCGTAGTAAATTTTCAATAGATATTGTTCGAAATTTCGTATCTTAATTTCATTATATAATACAGATAATAGCTAGAACTAATTCTCCAGAACCTATAAAGATTTCAATTTGAATGAATCTCATGAAAACATTCAGAAGTAAATTTTAAAACATGTTCTAGATACACTGTATCATTTTATAGATATAGATATTAACACCACATGTGGTGGAAATTAACTAATAAAGAATCAAAAGAAGTATAAAAAAATCACCAAATTATTTAGACATCACCTTATACATATATGTTTCGATTGGATGTTGAAGAATCACAAGTTCCATCATCAACAAATGTTCAACATATAATTCAAAAAGGCCTTTTTTATTTTATTTTTTTAAAGAATATATAGCACATTCTCCAAAGGAAGAACCTGATGAATTCGGATCCAAATCTCTTCAGTTATTTGAATAAGCAAAATAATCATTTGAAAATATATAAAAATAACTTTTTGTTACTAGACTTTTCTGCAATTTTTGGATAAGCATGGACTATAGGAAAATTACGTTATATCACAAAAATATACAATGTAAAAAGATACGACTTAGACTCTGCATTAAATTACCCGCCACGTGCATGTGATATAATATTTTTAAACGATTATTTTGTTTATTCAAATAACTCCTTACTGAAGAGATTTTGGGTCCGAATGTATAGGGTTCTTTCTCTGGAGAATGTGCTATATATTGTTTAAAAAAAAAAAATTAAGAAGGTCTTTTTGAATTATATGTTGAACATTTTTTGATGATGGAACTTGTGATTCTTCAACATTATGTCTAAACAATTTGGTAATTAATTCATATTTCTTTTAATTCTTTATTACTTAATTTCCACCACATGTGATGATAATATATATGTCTATAAAGTCATACAGTGTATCTACGAAATGTTTTAAAATTCATTTCTAAATGTTCTCAGGAGATTTATTTAGATTAAAATCTGTACAGGTTATGGAGAATTAGTTGCAGCTATTATCTGTAAAATACAAATACTCCTTCATAGTTATTTTCAATATACATATTCATTATATATTTCTGTGAAATAGCCCAATTTTGCATGAGGCTCAGCATCATCTTGAAATAATTCCTTTGGAATGTTTGATGAACGAAGATAGATATATATATATATATATATATATATATATATATATATATATATATTATTGATTGTTTTTATTTAACATCCAAATAAGCTGGCGAGAAGCTGCGTCAAAATTTTTCAGGTGCTTTTTCTGGAGAATGTGCTTTCTTTTTTTCGAAAAAGCAAATAAAGAAGACCTTTTTGAATACTATGAGGAACATCTTTTGTGGTTGAAATCGTTATTCCTTAACATCCACTCGAAATAAATTTGTATTTAAAGATAATTTTGGTCAATAATTTATTTTGATCCTTTATAAGTTTTTTGCCACCCATATTTGTTGATAATCCATATGTCTACAACGTGATACAGTGTTATCTAAGGCATGTTATAAAAATTAGTTCTAAAAGTTTTTAAGAGATTTTTTAGATTGAATTTGTAGAAGTTCCGGAAAATTAATGCAGCTACTATCTGTTAGAGCCAAAAAAACCATTCGTAGTAAATTTTCAATATATGAGCCAAAATATACTCACAAGAAGTATATCCAACCAACTTCTCAGCGATATCAGCGTCTTTCCAGTCGGGATGTTCCTTCTTCACCTGATGAATCGCACGTGCTTTGGCTCCAAGCAAGGCAACTAGCGTAGCTTCACTTGCTGTGCCCTGAATAACTCCGCCCCCCTTGCCGCCAGAACAAGCCAGAAATTCCTCAGGGAGTCCTATCATTTTTCCCAACCAGTCCATCATCACGACTTCTAGTTCTGTACAAGCGGGACTCGCGATCTGGAAAAGAGATCGTTATTGTAGTCTGGAACAATCGGCAAATTGGCAAGATTTCAGTAAGGAGCTTTTGTTGGAGGGTTGCTCTGGGAGGAAAAAATCTGAAAATCAAACAGGCGTGCAACTTTGCTATTGTATTAAGATCTGAGGCATCAGTTTTAAAAACTTATGAATCAAATTATCGCTTTTCTCGGGTAGCATACAAATGGTGAAAACCTGATCTTATTTTGAAGAAATCTGGATAGCTAGTCCGTAAACTATTTATGGAAGCAAGTGATAGAAGGAGCAAAGTTTGGAGGCTCTAGTGTTTTCACGTATGCCTTGACTACTTTCGAAATATGAAGTCAATCATTTTCACGCTGGAAAATCACTGTATCGTGTTTTTTGATGCAATGCTCGAACGTATTGAAACAAATTTTTCGAAATCTCTATTTTTTTGTGGTTAAAAAATTTAATGTTTTTATGACTTATGACTATGACTTTTAGCATTAGTTTATTTTCAGACAACGATTGCCGTGATCTTTCACTCTTATGTAGAAAGGCATGTGTACCATGAGTTGTGGATGGTGACTGCTTCTGAAAGTAGTTCTTTTCATAAGGGGCAATATAATCATTCAGCGTTACATTCAGGAAGTAGTAGCACCTCTACTTTGCCTTCATATCATCCGTAACCCACTTTTCCAATAAGATGATAATAAACTACGAATCGAAGTTTAAAGGACTAAAGCTTTTTCGCCCTGTGGTACTTTAAGCTCCTTTTAAAATCTGTTAAAGCTATCCAACAAATCTAGTTTCTGAATCAGAAATAAAGTAACATCAAAGCCATCAACCTGAAAACCAATAACCTAACCACAATGGCTCGAAAAGCGAAAAAACAAAGGCATTAAATAATAGTATAGTCTGTCTAGAAAGTATCCGGAATTTATTATTTTTCATAATTTTAATACACTTCTTTTTTGTAATGTATAAAATAGGTTGTGCAGATAGTCGGCTATGGCCAACGTTGCATGGCAATCCTATTTATCGAATATTGTTGATTGTCAACAGGTATACAATTTATGAAATAATGTCCCAACTAGAAAAGGAAAACAGGTAGAATTTTTGTACAGAAAATGTTTTCGAAACGTTAAAAAATTAATTCAATTGACTGATTTGGGAGAAAGTGCTGTATATGAGACTATTAAGAGTATAATAAATGGCATGGATATGAGGCATAAACCAGTTTCAGGAAGATCGCATAAGCTTAAAGGAGACTATTTAAACGCTTAATTGGCCTTAGGACGACACAATTCACGCCTGGGGTTTCGCAAATTGGCTGACAGATTTGGAAATCAACAAAATATAAAAGTATGTCCAGAGACCGTCCGTACATCACTGAAAAGACGAGGCTACATATTAAGGAAACCAAAAAAATCCCTTTAATGACACCTTTACAAAAGGAACGGAGGATAGAATTTTGGCAACACAGAACTTATGATGAATGAGTGATATAATGTCAGCGTAAGCAGAAAACGTAAGTAATTGGTTCTCTTTTAATACGTGTATGATCTTTTCTCTGTTGAGCACGTCTGAGTTACTACATGTAGAAAATAACTGATTGTTCGTCTTCCACAATATACTTTGGCAGACCTTCGTCATGAAGTACAGGAGCAAATCGACCAATATCATTAAAAGCATACTTGGTCGTGTGAATGAGTGGATATCTCATAATGAAGGTCCAACATATTTTTGATATTTCTTGGATTAATCTTGAATTATCATTTTTATCAACCTAAAAATATCCGTCTTCAAAGTATCCCCTTATCTTATTTACTCATACAACCTCCATTAAACTGTAAACACTTGACTAAACGTCGAAGTATACCCGAAACTGGATCACCTCCATAATTTTCGGTGATGGTAGTCCAAAACTGTGAAACTGACTGACTTAAATCATCTTTATATCGTGACGCTGCCCATTCAACTTCAATCTTCATTAGTCTCCATATATTTTCAATGGGACTAAGATCTGGTGAATCTGCTGGTCATGAAATGATTGTCACTTGGTGTTCTTGCATCCAAGCTTGAGTAAAGGCCGAAGTATGGCATCCTGCATTATCCAGCTGAAAACGTCACCACGCCGCTTATGCGCTGTTTCAAGGATAAAATCGTTTAGAATGCCACAATACTTTTCACTGTTAATGGTACCATCAACTATACAGAGAGGCGTAGCACCAGGCTGAGATATTGCTCCCCAAAGTATTATTTTGGTGGGAAATTTGGAAATTTGAACGGTAACAGATTGTTTTGATAGGATTTTTAAGTGAATTCCACCAAGTTAGAAACAACTTTCATCAGATATGAAGACATTATGAAAATTATCTTCTTGAAAATGATAACAAAATCCTATACTTCGTTCCTTTTGTATAAGTGTCATTATATGGATTTTTTTGGTTTCCTTGATATGTAGCCTTGTCTTTTTGGTGACATACGGACGGTTTCTGGACATACTTTTATAGTGCGTTGATTTTCAAATCTTTGAGCCAATTTGCGAAACCCCAGGCGCGAATTGTGTCGTCCTAAGGTCAATAAAGCGTTTAAATTGTTTCTTTCAATCTTATGCGGTCTTCCTGAAACTGATCTATGCTTCATATCCATGCCATATTTTATCCTCTTTATTTCTCATATACAGCACTTTTTCCCAGTTCAGTCAATTGAACTAATTTTTTAACGTTTTAAAAACCTTTTCTATACAAATATTCTACCTGTTTTCTTTTTTCTTGTTGCGACATTATTTCATAAATTGTATACCTGTTGAAAATCAACAACTTTGGCCATAGCCGACTATCTGCACAACCTTTTTCATACATTACTTTTGTCTTAGAATGTTACAAAAAAGAAGTATATCGAAATTATGAAAAATAATAAATTCCGGGGACTTTCTAGATGGACTATATTTTCATTCAAGAAGGAACCTGGAAATGGTTATTTAAAACATCCGTTGCTCAATTTTGTCAGGTAGCGTTTGTTTTGCAATTTTTACTGAGTTAGGCCTTATATAAATCGATATTATAATAGGTTGGGGAAAAAATTCATTATTTTTGGCTGACCTTCAAGACTTTATTTAATATGTTTTCGGATGGTCTGATTTGAATCAAATATGCACCGTTTTGTTCTATAATTTGTTGCCATTTTAAAGGTTGTTTCATAATGCCTCTATCATAGAAATTTTGGTCATTATTGACGAAAAATTCTAGTAATCGATTTTCAGAATCTTCTCTTGATGTCAATTTCTTATCCCTCAGAAAGTTTTGCAATACAAGAAAAAGATGGTGATCGCTTGGTGTCAGGTCCCGACTATATATATGGTGGATGCATTAGAACATCCCAACCAAGCGCCCGGAGTTTTTGGCGAGTCACTACAGACATATTGCCTGGCGTTGCTCTAATGGAACACAAGAGCTCTTCTGTTGGTCAATTCTGGTCGTTTCTGGTCAATCGCTAGCTTAAACGATCGATATATTGGCAGTAGAGATACGAATTTAGTGTTTGCCCATATGGAAGCAACTCATTAACACCCTGTAACTCACAACTGAATGAACCAAACAAAAAACAGCAAAAGAATTTTTTTAGTGTGAAATATCACCTTGACAACGACTATAAATCTGAAAATGTTTATCGATACTTTACCAGATATCGATCACTACACAGCATTCTTATGGATTCCTTTTCCCCCTACCTTTTATAAAACCTTTGACTGCGAAGCATTTTTGAGTTTCTTTTAGTGAAATCCGTACATGATTTACGCATACTCTTTAAGAATACACTGTATATTGTATCTTCCGCATTCCCTCCGTACTTTCCACTTGTAGCCCTTGGTCATCTATCTCCTAAACGTCTAAATATACAATGATCTCCCACACAATGACTTACTAGGTTGAACTATTAGGTTTCATTTCAGATTCAGAAACGAGGACTGCGGATCGTTATCCACTTCAGATAAGACCTTTCAGGGGCAGCTCCGCTTCATTTCCTTTCCTTTTAGTGGCGCTCGAGCGTGTACTTCAAGGGAACCCAGTTCCTTCCTTTTGTTTTCTTTGCAGTCATGACTCTCGACACACTGCTCAGATTAGATGGTAATTCATAATGATTTCGATGATAATTTATCCGGTTCAAGGAGAACGTCCATTATTTTGCACGTGTACTTTACTTGTTGCTATATTGAATCAATAAATAGAATGTGTATGTCTATTTTAAGATTCTATAAACTCATACACATCCGCTGTGAAACATTCAGTGAATTTTCTGCACAAGTTTCAATAAAGATGCTTTAGAATTTTTCACATGCAAAGACTCTCTAGAAACTGAACGAACAACTGAAGACGGCAGGAACTAATGAGTATTTAATAAAAACTACCAAAAATCCAAAACTGCTTATTTTCCAAAAGAACTACACAGTTGAGTTTTTAGGGTGAGTTTGCAGTCTGTCTAAAAATGGACTGAGTTCTTCTGGAAACAGGTTGTTGTTTGGGATCTTCGCAGCATTGAATTGCACCAGATTTCCATTGACCCCATTCGAGATCTTCGTTCAGGGTATCGATTTTCTGGCATGGAGGTGAGACTCAACGGTGCTCAAAGGTTTGTCACTGGTGAAAAAAGGCATCCGCGATGCTCTCGGTCGTGCTAAGAAGAATGTTTATGTGGATCAAGAAGAGGGTGAGCGACAAAACTGAGCCTTGGGACACTCCAGCGTTCACGTTGAAACCACGGGAACCGATACCATCCACGATCATATGAATGTCCCTGTTGGTGAAAACACTCTTCATCTAATCGCAGAGACTGTCGGAAAAACCATAAGAAGATAGCTTGTTCAGAAGAGCCTTATGCCAGACACGATCGAAAACCTTGGATATACCCAGAGCAAGACCCAGAATCTCCATAACGCTCATATGTTATTCGATTAGAACATAAGGGTATACCGTTAAGCATTTCAGTATTTGAGGCACTCACACATTTTTACTCTAAATTTTTTCGCAATTTCATCAAATTGAACAACATGAAAGAAAATTCAATTACTTACCCATGAAAATCCTATGCATGCAATACCATCACTAAGAATATCGGCTACAATCGCAGGATATGAGTTGGCAGTAGGAAAATAAGCATGGAACTTCGGTGAATGCCAATGTGTAACCTAAAATCATTTAAAAAACGATATTCAAGTATCTTCGCTGATTCGGTCCTTGAAATGCCTCAAAATGATCCGGGTTTTCATCGAAAAAACATCAGTGATGAGACCCATTTCACTGATATCGTTGTTCATGACATAACATCCATTGTTATACTAATTTTTTTTAATATCAAAATAAAACCTGTTATTGGAAAACCCTTCACATAATTTCTTCGAAATCTTATTACTCTAAACTGAAATACTCTATATACATATTTCAAAAGGAAATTTGGTGTTTCTAAAGAGAAAACACAAATTGATTCAATATCCTCTACTTTTGACGAGCAGTTCATATTTTTGTCGATAATTCTTCGATATTTGTGTGTCGGTTTTATATTATGTGAGAAGGAAAATGGATTTTTAAATCGTTATAATTAAAATTTTTCAGTTCTGTCATCAATCGAACTTTCCAAGATTCTGGGAAACTTTGCGGTAACTTGGAACACGTTATGCGGTCTGTAAATTAGCATAATATGAAGTATAAGTGTTAATCGAACTTACTCCAGGCATGATGACTCTTTCAATGTCAGCCATAACATCTTGCCAGGTATCTGGTTTTTGTGGTGCCTCACTTGGAATCAAAGGACGTAAATACCCAGGTTCCACAGTTGGCAGCACCCGCCTAAAAATAATTGTAATCATGAAGAATGGCTTCTGGCAAATCCCAAATAACTCGTTTCAATTAAAAACTTATCAGGGAAGAACAATTTTCAAAGTCATTGATGCAAATATTTTCAAATGAATGGAATTTTGTCGTTTGAATTCACCTCATGATTTAGGTCGGAAATTATATTAATGACTGGAACAATTATTATATATTATGTATTTAATTATTTAAATATTTATAGATATATTCTTCAGGAATTAAATTGATGTCATATAAGTACCACTTATATCAAACGACATATAAAATAAACATTCATTATAAGACATCCAAATGATATAACAAAATCCAATAAATATAAATTGTTAACAAAAATCCTGTAAATTAAATATTTTGAGTAGACAAAATTTTGTTTCTGCTCATCCCACTTATGAAAACTAATATCTTTCAAAAATGTTTAACATAATCTCAAGAATTTCATCATAAAACTATCTTACTTAGAATATTCAATATTATTGGATATCTAACTAAGTTACTTTTTTGAAACTCTCAAGATATGTAAAAACATTACTAAAAAACAATTTTAAGAGAGACTCTGCTTCGTTAGTACTCAATCGTATTCAATAAAATATAACATAACATCAATCAACAAAAAGTATTTACTCACCTTTAACAATTCAGTAAGCTTCTTGGTAAATGAATACTGAACATTTAAATGGAGTCTAATATGGCTCGAAAGAAATGGTTCTATTGTTAACCATTGATCTTAAAGATTGAAAGGTAATTTAACGGCCTTTTTATAGCACAAGGACCACCTGTATAAAGAATGTTAAGGAAACCGAATAATTATATATTATGAATAAATGGTAAACCATAGAACTATTTATTTCGAGCCACATTAGATTCCATTTAAATGTTGAGTATTCATTTTTGAATTGTTGAAGGTGAGTGAATACTTTTTGTTGATTGATGTTATATTTTATTGAATACGATTGACGAAGCAAAGTCTCTCTTAAAAATTGTTTTTTAATAATGTTTTTACACATCTTGAGATTTTCTAAAAAGTAACTTAGGTATCCAATTATATTGAAAATTCTAATTAAGATAGTTTTATGATGAAATTCTTAAGATTTTTTGATTTTTTGAAAGACATTTGATTTCATAAGATTGATCAGCAGAAACAAAATTTTGTCTACTCAAAATATTCAATTTATAGAATTTTTGTTAACAATTTATATTTATTGGATTTTGTTATATCATTTGGATGTCTTATAATGAATGTTTATTTTATATGTCGTTTGATATAAGTGGTACTTATATGACATTAATTTAATTCCTGAAGTTATAATATTAAATATAATTTTTTGAATTTAAATATGTAGAAGGCTAACAGAATATATCTGTAAATATTAAAATATTTGAATAAATAATATATAATAATTGTTCCAGTCATTAATATAATTTCTGACCTAAATCATGAGGTGAATTCAAACGACAAAATTCCATTCATTTGAAAATATTTATGTTTTAACCCAAGAACTCAAACCACCAGATCATTCAAAGCGTCGTGTGTTCAGTAATTCGTGCTTAGAAAAAATCGGGAATGATGCAGATTTTCATAAGAAAATCATTCTCAGCGATAAGGCTCAGTTCTGATTAAACGGTTACGTTAACAAGCAGAATTGCCATATCTGGAGTGACGATAAAGCTGAAGAATATCAAGACCTGTCATTACATTCTGACAAACTTACTGTTTGGTGCGGATTTTATGCTGGAGGAGTCATGGGACCTTATTTTTTTTTCAACGAAACTCATCAGGCGGTAACTGTCAATGAAAAACGTTATTGTTCAATACTGACTGATTTTTTGTGGCCTGAATTGGTTTGTCTTGATTTGCAGAACATGTGGTTTCAATATATTGCATAAAACACACACACACAAACACACACTTTATTGAAAACAAAATAATTCGGTGATTCGATTATTTCAAGAAATGGACCGATAAATTATTCGCCTCGTTCCTACGATTTAACTCCATTGGAGTCCTTTCTTTGTAGTTACATTAAGTTATTGGTTTGCAGTAATCATCCAGCAAATTTAAACGATTTACAGATCATTATTGAACGAGTAATTGCTAACATTCGACCTGATTTGTGTGAGAGAGTCATGGAAAATTGGATTCAACGACTTCATTCTTGCTAGTATTTCAGTGGAAGACATTTAAATGATGTTTTGTTTCATAACTAACAATATCTATTGTACTTAATAATGAAATAAAAATTTCAATAATTTTCAAATAAATAATGTGTTTTACGCCAACAAAATGGGGCGCTGTTAATGAAAGACCCTTTACCATAGTGTCAAAAATGTTGAAAAGCAGTGACGTGAAGTCTTTAACTTTTACACCCTTATTCAGCAGTTAATTTCCTTTGAAAATTTCAAATCTCGGAAATATTAAGAGGAGAAATAAGTTCTTGAAGTTTTGATAAAGGATGTCGCTACTAGTTTGTTTCATCTGGCAACACCTTCATTTTTAAGTGTCATAATTAGGTTTGCTATTCAGTATCTGTAATTTCGCTGAACATAGTTTCTGTGTGCCCTGGTAATGGGTTTATGGATATAATTGTGACCAGCTATGAAAAGTGGGTTTATTACAATAATCCAAAACTACTCACACACATGAACTTATTTATACTCCTAATCATTCTAAAAGAAGCTACATACAGGATGTCCCAACAAGAATTTGACCCTCCCCACTTCTCAGACGAAGAATTTTCGAAGATTCTCAAAAACCAAGTTAACTTCTGTTTTGAGGGGGACGAATTTCCTTTATGAGTTTTTTTCGGAACAATGTCGTCATAGGAATTCTTTCTCCCTGATACAGAACTTGAAAATTATTTTTGGATTCTTCAAAACTCTTACGTTCTTGTGTTTGGGCGGTTCAACTGTCTGTTCAACATCACCTTTTGACGGTAAGTTCAATATTACATTATTTCGTGAATAATGAACCGATTTTGAAAATTTTAACCGAATAATTTTTAAATAAGGTTATTCTGATTTTCACAAATTTTTATTGGTATGTTTACAACAATCGTTTCGCTATCACAGTAGCATCATCAGGCAGGTTTACATTTTGAATAACTAAGCTTGATTCCGAAATCCGTTGCTATTTATATTACAGTAAGTACAATAAATTTTTATTGAGCACTAAAACCCAAAATAGGGTTTCTGCAAATTCCAGCTTATCGGAATATATTTAACAGAGGTGAGTTACTTGAATCTAATTGTTCGTTAATTAATATGCCAGTTTTATTGGCATCTAGGGATTCTAACAGGTTTAAGGCATAAATATGTAGAATTTCAAAATTATGGTTGAAAATATGTCCTGTTTCTTGGAAACCGAACATCATAATTCTATTAATTTTCTTGATTTAACTTTTACTCGAATAAATAATTCACATGATTTTTCAATATTTCACAAACCAACCCATACGGATTCTATTATACACAATAAATAAAACCATCTTTTAAATCAAAAATTATCAGCATTCAATTGTATGATCCATAGATTAGTTAATATTCCCATGAATCGAGAAAATTATATTTCAGAACTTAACATAATTAAACAAATAACTATTAATAATGAATATGATCCTACGTTGATAGGCAAATTGTTGATGAATAAAAACAATAAAATAGCTTTAAATATGGTATATCCCAATGTGAAAGAAAATTTAAAATACATTTCCTTAAAATACACTAAAGGTATTTTTGAGAAAATTGCTACATACCTCAAATATAAATATAATTTAAGAACTTCATTTGAAACCAATTCAAACTTAAGTAAATTCATTAAAAATAATAAATACTGTACACATAAAGATGATAAATCGGGCGTTTATAAGTTAACCTGCGGTGATTGCCCTAAAGTTTACATAGGACAGATTGGAAGAACTTTCCGACATAGAATTTGTGAACATTTGAAGAGTTTCCTCAGTAATTAAAGAAATTCCACATATTATAACCATTTGTTAGAAACAGGACATACTTTCAACCATAATTTTGAAATTCTACATATAGAAAGTAAAAGTTATGCCTTAAACCTGTTAGAATCCCTAGAGATAAATGAACACAATAAAACTGGAATATTACTTAACGAACAATTAGATTCAAGTAACTCACCTCTGTTAAATACATTCTGTCAAGAAAGTACCAGGAATTATCGATTTAAATCTGGCGGGGCAATGAGGCAGGTAAATTTTTTTTTTCCTAGGTTGGTACCACTGTCCTTAATTACTATGCCAAGCTTGAGCGGGATCTGTCAACTAGTGTGTTTGCAACAGCTGATTAAGTCAGTCGATGTCAGAGTGATTACGTTGAGCAAAGAATTTGTTTAAAGTTTTGTGTTGCAAATGAATTTTCGTGTGCCGATGCATTGAAAATATTGTAAAAGGCCTTTGGTGATAATGTTCTATCGAAAACTCGTGCATATCAGTGGTACAGAGCCTTCAAGGACGGTCGTGAAGTGGTCGCCCATCGACGGCTTCGATCGAAGATAACGTCGATAAAATTAAGGAAAGGGTGCTGGAAAACCGTCGTACCAGTACATATTATAATCATTTGTTAGAAACAGGACATACTTTCAACCATAATTTTGAAATTCTACATATAGAAAGCAAAAGTTATGCCTTAAATCTGTTAGAATCCCTAGAGATAAATAAACATAATAAAATTGGAATATTACTCAACGAACAAATAGATTTAAATAACTCACCTCTGTTAAATATATTCAGATAAGCTGGAATTTGTAGAAACCCTTTTTTGGGTTTTAGTGCTCAATAAAAATTTATTGTACTTACTGTAATATAAATAGCAACGGATTTCGGAAACAAGCTTGGTTATTCAAAATGTAAACCTGTGATAGCGAAACGATTGTTGTAAACATAACAATAAAAATTTGTGAAAATCAGAATAACCTTATTTAAATATTATTTAATATGTATTTTCACCAAGTAAGGACTGATTCAATTCAATAATTTTAACCAGGTTGTGTACAGAATATAAATATCTTCCAAACTGGACAACACTCGACATCTCTTCGCTATTCAAAAAAATTTGGGGGTTAATGCCACCTTCAAGGAGCTGGCGTTGTGATTGAACCTTACTTATTCGAAAATGAGGCTGGTGCAACTGTTGCCGTGTCGACCATTTAATTGATATCGTTTTCCATTTATTAATGGCATACCTTCATCTTCACAATGAAATAAACATCCATTAATTTCTCTTGAAATATACTCGTTTTTTTTTAACATCAAAATGAGACCTCTTATTGGAAAACCCTTAACTTGGGGGTTTTGGTCATTTCAACCGTTCTCAATGTAAATTTTTTGCTGGGAATTTAATTTTCAAGAAGCGTTGTCTACTAATCCCATTAGAAATGATATTAAACCTTACCTATCTCTTATATTCTCCAGATAATTAGCGACATAGTCTATCATCGCTTTCCCGAAGTCCTTAAACTGATTAGTCTCCATCTCTGAAACACACAAAGACATTAATTGGGCAAATTCCTTATTGCATTATATCTCGTTTATGCTACATTCAAGCGTGAAGCTACGAAGTTAATGCAATATCGTTCGCCATCTTGCCTTCACCCAATTTCCACATATTTTGCAATTCTTGGTCGACGTATAGATTCTTTGTATATTAACAAGTCATTTTAAAAATGTGGTCCGATTTTATGCATGCAGAAAAAATTAATGGTGAATGAGGTAATGCTGACCGATTTATTTATGATATGAATTCGACGTAACGAGCAAATAATTTGAGTTTCTATCCAAATAATTTGAATAATATTGCGTACGTTTCAAAAAGCTGATTTTATTCCATATGGCAAAGGAAATCTTAGAACTATTCACTCTCCTGAAAATTATCAACAGAACAATCATCAACAAAGATGACATTTTATTGGATTTGAATTCTGAAATTTATATATTAAAAATATATATAATAGTATCGGGTGTTTTTTTTTTAGAGTGATGGTTCTTTAAATTGAAATAAAACACATTTAAGTTAAGATTGAAGCCAATTTTTTTTTTATTTGCAGGAAAATTATGAGACATTTATGTTTTGAAAATAATTTCCGGCATATGTACACCACGACTAGCTCTGGGGAACCGCATTCGACCAGACCAATTTTGGACCACCAGCATAAGGTGTAGCACCATCTCGTTGGAACTAAAATACTTCTGAGTCGATACTATTCAAATTTTAAAACAAATAATCATTGATCATCGATCTCTAACGATTCACTGTAGCATTAGCTCCAGCATCGTTTTTAAAGAAATATGGACTGATGATGCCTCCAGCGTGTAAAGCACACCATACATTGCATTTTCAGGGTGCAATGCAACCTGCAGAACTTCTTGAGGATTGTTTTCACTCCATATACGGCAATTTTGCTTGTTTACATAGCCGTTCAACCAGAAATGAGTCTCATCACTAAACACAATTTTACGATAAAAAAGTGGATCAACTTCAAGCTGTTCTAGAGCCCAATCAGCAATCAAACGACGCTTATTGTGGTCAAGTGGCTTTAGTTCTTGAACCAGTTGGATCTTGCATGAGTGTAGACCAAGATCTTTACGCAAGATTTTTCATGTGGTGGATGCACAGAGTCCAACTTGTTGTGAACGTCGATGAATAGACAAATCTGGAACATCATTAACACTATGACTTACAGCAGCGATAATTTCTTCTGTACGTACAGTTCTTTGTCTTGTTATTGTTGCATCGAGTAGAGAAAATGCTGTCCGAAATTTATCTATAGTTCGACGACTAAGCTGCTCTGATGGACGATTATGTAAACCATAAATTTCACGAAGTGTTCTATAAATTTGGCGAATAGAACACAGATTTTGAAAATAATTTTCAACAATTTGTAAACGTTGTTGTGGCGTGAGTCTTTCCATGATAATTTGTCAATGCTTACTGACCAGAAATATCAAAACAACATATATTCTTCCTTCTGTCAAATCACAGTTATCTCTATCGAAAGTTCTATCACTCTAAAAAAACACCCGATATATTAAAAATATATAGTATAATGATATAATTTTCAATATAATGTTCGGGAAATTCATTTGGTGTTTTTTGTTTGGTCCACCCAGTTGTGACTTACAAGATGTTTAAAATGGAAGTCAACAAAGAGAAATGGTACATTTTATAGTTTTTCTTTGATTTGAGGCGAAAATGCAGCCAGGTGGCTGAAATTGTTGACGGTGCTTATTAACCTGATACTGTAACAGCTAATTGCAATTTTGGTTTCGTCGATTCCGTTCAGGTATTTCTGCTAGAATTCCAAATGGCATTTTTGAAGATGTGCTGGGTGTTTTAGGAGAGTTTTTTCGAAGGAGCTTTTTAATGAGGATTGCATCCTTCAAGAGTTTTATTTGATAATTTTAATTAATATTCTATATTTTCTTTGAGTTATTTTATTTCTTTAGATATTGTGTAACGTAGACATGTATTTAATTTGATTTCAAAAAGTTTTTGAAAACAGAAATTTTCATTAAATTAAAATTTGTTGTGAGTTCAGCAGAATTAAAGTGTATATGAATAGTTTTTATTATCCGGTCAATTTTCTCCACGCCTTGCAAGAGAATGATCATTTCATTTCACAAATAAAAAAGCTAATTTTATTTCATCCTGTCTATGAATTGACCTTCCGTATATCAGGTTTCTCCCTTTCTAATAACTTGAACTCTTCATAATTGCAGTGATAAATGAATTATGAAATAACTGATATCAAATAGATTATGTCGATTGATACGTTATATACATATGCACAGTACTTACTATATGAGTAATATAAATATTGCAAGAATATATCTAGTCAATATTGACACTAGTCTCGAGTGGCTTCAAAAATCGTAATCAAATGAATGGCCAAAATCAATTTTTATAATACATCGATAGGAAACAAACGTTTGTATTCGTCAAGTATTCATTTAATGTTTTTAATTAACATTCTATATTTTCTTTGGATTATTTTATTCCTTCTGGTGCTGCGAAAATTGAAACTGTGTTTCATAGACATTTATTTTATTTAATTTTAAAAAGTTTTCGAGAAACAATTTCTATAAAATAAAAATTTGTAATGAGGTTAGCAGAATAGATCAGTATAATATTTAAAATATTGAAAAAGGCAAGCAACCAAGATGTTTGAGTATGGCTTGAAAATATTTTTACGATTAATGCAGAATGTAGTTATTGTTACGTGCAAAAATAATTATTATACTAACGAATGTATTTATTATGGAATTTTGGTGGAAACTAACAATATTCCATTTGTATCACTACAATAAAATATAATATTTGTTTATATTATAATCCTATATATTTGAGAAAGGTTCATAATTTGGAAGAGGCTTTTTCCATATTTGAAATATTAATCAGAATAATTCTGTAAATTACAATTTGAACATTTCGGTCAATATTATATTATTATATTTACATTTTCTTCAAATTCTTTTGCCTTTTTGGGTGCTTTACAATTTTTGATAATTCTATATGTCTACTAAAATGAAAAGATGTTTCTAAGACATTCTATTTATATTAGTTTTTGAAAATTTTTAAGATATTATTTAAATTGAAATTTGTAGATTTCACAAAAATTTTATCATATTAATAAAAATCTTGCTTAATCTTAGAATGGAGAATCTTTATTTGCACGTATGATATTTCTGTTCAATTCACGATTCAGCTAGGGTTATTCTGAGTATATAAAATTTTTTGAAAAACATCTTCAAACTAAAGAGAATTCTATTCAAATGTCTGTATTTTCGGAAAGTTGACAGAAAACGGTTTATGTCCAAGTACAATTCACTATCTATGTTATCAAATTAATGTAGTTATTCAAAAAGTCAGGTTCACAACTGCAGCACCAGAATGAAAAATAAGAATTATCATTTGAACGCCAACTCACTTCTTACAAATATATAACAATACGTGAAGTTAATTCGCTTAAATTATCTCAATTACGTTTCCTTCAAAGCGTACTTATTGTTTTTTATACAGAGTGAATCATAAATATTGGGACATAGATTAAAAACAGGTTATTTCGACCAAAATATGGTGATTGGACCAAATTTGTCATAATAAAATATAGCCGCGGAAAAAGATGCAAGGCGTTAAAATTGATTTTTTTTCCTGTTTTGCTGATAATTTTACAGTTCATTTCTCAATTGTTATCAAAATTGGCATCAAATTTGGACGAGTAATATTATTTTATGTATTACTTCACTTTTTGTTTTAGGGGGCAACACGTGAATCATTTCTGATGATGAAGTTAAGTATTTTTTTTGCGAAACTTGATAATGATTTTGATTGGAAAGGACGATGTAAAAATCATTTTCACGAAATATTGGCACCTACTCTTGTTTATACGCGATAATAAAATGTGGTTTGATAAAAGTAATGGAAAAAATTATCTCAAAACAGAAACCATTTAAATACAGCATGTTAGCAAATTTCAGACTAGTAAATATTTGAAGAAGTTACTATGTAAACGAAATACGTCATTCGAACAATTCACAATAATACAGAAAAATATATATGTTTAATTGAATCAGTCTGCATTTGATGAAAATCCATATTAAATAAGGTGATTCTGATTTTCACGAATTTTTATTGTTATTTAATACAACAATTGTTTCGCTATCACAGTAGCATCTAGTAGGTAGGTGGTATCATACATTTTGAATAACTAAATTTGTTTTCAAAATCGGTTATGTTAGAGTAGGTACAAAAATTTTAATTGAGCAGTGAAACCCAGTGGGTTATTTAAGTCTAATTATTCGTTAAGTACTATTCCAATTTTGTTTTATTTATCTATCCCTAGGAACTATAACAGGTTACAGGCTTAACTTTCACTTTCTATATGTAAAATTTCAAAATTATGATTGAAAGTATGTCCTGTTTCTAACAAATGGTTCGAAATTACTTTTGTTATTGAGAAAAACTCTTCAACTGTTAACAAATTCTATGTCTGAAAGTTCTTTCAGTCTGTCCTATGTAAACTTTTGGGCAATCACGGCAGGTTAACTTATCCTGATTTATCATCTTTTTATGTAATGTCTTCATTAATTTTAATGAATTTATTCAGGTTTGAATGAAGATCTTGAATCATATTTATTTTCGAGGTAAGTAACAATTTTCTCAGAAATACCTTTAGTATATTTTATATTGTGAAATATTGGAAAAGTCAGAATAACATCATTTAATGTATGTTAAACATGATTCTATTATTTGATATAATTTAATTGATATTAAAAAAAATTTCTTTTTTTAACTTGAGCATTGTGAAAGAAAGAAAAATTTTAGGCATTGAATAAAATCATTTCAACACAGAAAAAATTTATGGCGCTTAGAAATTAGGCATTAAAACACAAATCTAAAATACGTTCATGCAACACAAAACCACAACACCAAGTGTTAAGAATCAAACCCACCATCCATAATATTAGGAAAATTTCGTTTATTTTTTAACAGACCTGGTTGTCAACCTTGAACGAATGAAATAACGAATCCAAAAATTAACCCAGGAGTTTCCTTGGCCCTCTTATCACTCAACACTTGAATTTTCCAACCGAAAATCACGCCAACTTTCGTCTTCCGTAACTGACCAAGCGCGTTTGAATGAAACAAGAGGAAAAGTGTACCTCTGGCCGATGCAAGAGTTTAAATCTGAGGACACGAAGAAGTGGGGCCAAACGATCGATCGTGGGACATGCGGAACCCCGATGGTATATGGTGATACCTACCTTCGTTGGATTTTCAGACTTTCATACCCCGGTTATTGAAATACGTCACAATGATGGGAAATCACTGTCGGTGACAAATGGAATGCTGGATTTAGAGGCGAAGTGCCAGGATTGAAATTAGGCGAGATAAACGCTTGTTCGTCGGCTATTGCAGTGGCGTGTGTGAAGTTGAACAATTTTATTCATCTCAAACATCAAGCCGAGTAATTCTATTAAACCTCTCTACAAATTTTAATTTTAGAAAAATTCTCAAAAATTAAAAAAAAATTAATTGAATGAGTGTTCAAATAAGTTAATTTGGCTGACAATCTGTACCAAATATCATTAATAAGGAGTATGAACTACGGTAATAGAATATTTGAATTTTTGATTGTCTCGGTTTTTACTTGACGGAAATTCATCTTCAATATAAGAAAAACAAATGTTAACTTCCGCTATTTTATTGATTTACACGACAATTGTTTCGTTATACCATGACTTCATCAGGTGAGTATTTAAACTGAGGTATACAATGCAAAACATGACCTTAAATACACAGCTCTGGTACAAAAAAATAGAGGGGTGGAAAGAGATGGTATACAATTAATGAAAAATATTAAGTAGGGGGTATCTATTTAAATCTATTTGAGCATTCAATAAAATTTGTCTTTTATTATATCTATTGATCTCTAAAGTTTCTAACAGATTTAGTTTCTGACTTTTGTTTTCAATATGTAATATTTCATAGTTCATATTAAAATTATGGCCAGTCTCTAACAAATGGTTGGCTTAAGTTGAATTCGGTTCATTATTAATGTAACATTTTTCATGTTCTCGTATCCTTGTTTGGAATGAACGGCCTGTCTGTCCCACATATACACATGGGCAATCACTACATGTTAACTTGTAAACTCCTGATTTTTTGTTGTTAGGAATGACGTCTTTATTATTCTTCATTAAGCTGCCTAAAGAATTAATAGTTTTAAAAGAGATGTTATATTTTTCTTTTTTCTTTAAATATCTAGCAATCTTTTCAGAATTTTGGCCTATGTAAGTTAATGAAATAAATTTGGTTTCGTTTGAATTTTGAAATTTTGGATATACAAGTGATATTGCTTTCTTGTACCTTATTTTATTCAGTACATTGTCTACAATTAACGGATTAAAATCATTATTGAAAGCTATTTGTTTAATCGTTTTATACTCTTTGTCAAAATTTTCTTTCGTCATGGGTATGTTAACCAATCTATAAAGCATACTATACTAAGTTGACAATTTTTGTGAAAATGGATGGTTTGAAGTATAATGAATCGTACCATCTGTATATGTAGGTTTTCTGTATATGGAAAGTCATGTCTATTATTAATTTTAGGGATTTTTAAATCTAAGAAATTGATGCTATTATTTACTTCATCTTCCTGTGTGAATTCAATTGTTGGATATAATTTATTTATAGATTCCTAAAATGAACCAAGTTGTCTATTTGTGCCATTAAATAAACAAATTATGTCATCTACATAGCGGTACCAATAAACGAAATCTTTAAAATATGGAAGTTTCTGGATATTGGTTTCTACGTGATCCATGAATATTTCTGATAACAAGGGGCTTAATGGGTTCCCCATTGTTAGACTTTCTTCGTCTAGATAAAACGTGCCGTAGAACATAAAATAATTTTGATCTAGGCCAAACGTTTAAGGCGTCTAATATTTCTGTTTTTTCGTTTTTGGAGTAATAAGTCATCAACTAATTTTATGGTTTTTCTGACCGGTATACTAGGAAATAAGTTTTTTATATCAAAAGAAACAAATTTGTCATTGTTTGGGATATGTATATGGTTAATTTTTTGTATAAATTGATAAAAGTTTTTTATATCAAAGGAAACAAATTTGTCATTGTTTGGGATATGTATATGGTTAATTTTTTGTATAAGTTGATAAGAATTTTTTATTGCAAATTTGGCTTCAAAGTTAGTTTCTGTTAGTATCATTCCGATTAATGATTTTGAAAGTTTATATGACGGGGCTGTGACAAATGAAAAAACGGGTCTGATGGGATTATTCTCTTTGTGCACCTTAATTAAAGAATACAAAATGGGTGTTGATGGGTTCATTAAAGTTAATTTATAATTTGGAATAATTTCAAAAAGTGCTTTTGATTGAAGGATAACTGATTTGATTTGTTGTTGATATTTTTCTGTTGGGTCTTTTTTGATAGTTTTATATTTATTTTGATCTAAAAATGAAGTTGTTTTCTGTATGTATTCTATTTTGTTTAATGCTATGATTGTATTTCCTTTGTCTGCGCGAGTAAATATTAGGTCATTTCCTATAATTTTATTTCTGATTGATTTGACTGTTTGATTATTATTATTGTATTGATAATTTGATGTTTCTTGCTTTATTATATTGGTAAAAATACACTTGTCTATATTTGAATTTTGACAATTTCTCAATTCAATTTCTGAATCGCTAGATGTTCTAAAGATTTTTGATTGATATTATTTAAGTTAAATTTATATCCTTCTTCTAATTATTCTTTTTCTTTTGTATTAAATTCTACCTCAGAAAGATTGATGAATTTTGGATGAAAAATATGGTCTGAAAATTTTTGTGCTTTTAAGTTAATTTCATTCTTTTTGGATACTAAATAATTAAGTTTATTTTTTTGTGAAATGAATTTTTTGCGTATAGTCATTTACGTCATTTCTAATATTTCTGTCTAAATCATCGAACAAAATATCAATGAATCTACTAGTTAATTCTGAGTGGATTATTTTATGTTCAACGCCACGTTTTATCTAGACGAAGAAAGTCTAACAATGGGAAACCCATTAAGCCCCTTGTTATGAGAAATATTCATTGATCACGTAGAAACCAATATCCAAAAACTTCCATATTTTAAAGATTTCGTTTATTGGTACCGCTATGTAGATGACATAATTTGTTTATTTAATGGCACAAATAGACAACTTGGTTCATTTTTGGAATCTATAAATAAATTATATCCAACAATTGAATTCACACAGGCAGATGAAGTAAATAATAGCATCAATTTCTTAGATTTAAAAATCACTAAAATTAAGAATAGACATAACATGTAGTGATTGCCCATGTGTATATGTGGGACAGACAGTTCATTGTTCATTCCAAACAAGGATACGAGAACATGAAAAATGTTACATTAATAATAAACCGAATTCAACTTAAGCCAACCATTTGTTAGAGACTGGCCATAATTTTAATATGAACTATGAAATATTACATATTGAAAACAAAAGTCAGAAACTAAATCTGTTAGAAACTTTAGAGATCAATAGATATACTAAAGACAAATTTTATTGAATGATCAAATAGATTTAAATAGATCCCCCCTACTTTTCATCTCTTTCCACCCCTCTATTTTTTTGTACCAGATCTGTGTATTTAAGGTCATGTTTTGCATTGTATACCTCAGTTTAAATACTCACCTGATGAAGTCATGGTATGACGAAACAATTGTCGTGTAAATCAATAAAATAGCGGAAGTTAACATTTGTTTTTCTTATATTTAATATTTGAATATAAATATGCCTATTTTCATTCAAAAAAATCACACAGTTTTTATGTTTCGAAGTTTATTCAGAATTCTGACAAGTGTTTCGGTCTTTGGACCATCTTCAAAAGGGTACCAAAAGTAAATAAACTTAAAATTAAAAAGGTTTTTTATTATACTTTAATTTTTTGTATTTTTACGGCGCATGGAAATAACAGCATCCAATATAGAGGTGTTCTCGAAGAGTATTTGGGAGTTTGTTAAATTCTGGTTCTTCTCATTGGTTTTTTTGATTGAAAGAATCTCCGAATAGTCCATCAATTTACCCTTCTTAACATTATATAGTAAAGAGACATCTTTCTCATTAAAAAAATGATCATTTTCTATACAATGTTCTACAAAACCGGTTGATTTCTGGTTTTTCAGAATAGACATCATATATTCTTTTATTCTGTGTCGTAAACATCGACCTGTCTTTCCTATATATGTGGAATGACGATAATCTCATTTAATTCGATAAATCCGCGATTCGGAAAAGTTGGGGTTCCTTTCTTTATTGTTTGCCAACATCTTAGCTAATTAATTAAGATAAGACCTATGAATACAACAATTCAATCCTTTTTAACACGTTCTAGGTCCAGGGTTCTAATAATACCAAATTTTGAAGAATAATAAAATTTTCCATTTCATCACAAAATCTTTATCAGTGCTCTGAAATGAAAAACATGAACTACAGTTACAAAATCCTATCTAGGATACATTACTAATAAGAAGGAAAGACAAAATAATAACAGACTGGTACCAGAAACCAAGATTTTCTGGAAGAATTCTGAATTTCCACTCAAATCATAATATGACACAAAAAATAAACATCATAAATAATTTGAAACATAATGCGTTAAAACTTTCGGATAGCCCATTTTACATAAATAACATTTCTAAAATCGTAGAAAATAATGACTATCCCACCAAGTTCATAAATAAAATTCTTAACAAGAAACTTCGCAAAACCAACAACTAGAGGAAAATGAAGCCCAAAAATATTTCAAAATAATTTTCATAAAAAATTTGGCAGAAAGAATCAAAAAAATATTGACCAGATTAAACATAAACGTAGCACTTAAATCTGACAACACAGTTAAACAACTTTTCACGAAAACTGAAAGTGCAACTCTGAAGGAATTCATTAGTGATACCATATATAAAATATTCTGCAACGACTGTCAATCAACATACATTGGTCAAACTGGTCGGTATCTGAAGGACAGGATCTCTGAACACAAAAGAGACTCATTGAATATCCTTAATCCACTGAAAAACAAAAAGGGAAATAACACCGCTTTAGCGGAACATGTGAGAAACACCCTTCATTCCTTCAATTCTGATCCTATCAATAAAGACCCAAACTCGATTAATAAGAGAACCGACATTGAAAGTCTAAACACGGCATATTGTTATTTGATACAAAATATTGATCCTAAATAAAAATAATTATAAATAAATAAAACAATTTTCCAAACACTATTAAAACCCATTATTCTCCAGCACCATCGTGCCATCTTTATACAAGCTTTCTCCGAAAGCCGCAGATTATTCCACCTCAGTCTTGGATCCATTATTTTTGCGTGAATTTCATGACTGTATTTAACATGTTTCAGATTGTCCGATTTGGGTCAAGTATGCACAGTTATGTTCTATAATTTGTTGCCATTTCGAAGATAGCTTCATAATGTCTCTCTCATAGAAGTCTTGGTCCTTATTGGCGAAAAACTAGTAATCGATTTTCACAATCTTCTCTTTGGAACCAAATCTATAACCCACCACAGCGAAGTCGTTTTTCCTTTTCATTCAAGTTTTTGTTATCGGACCAGGCTTGACTTAAAATGTCTTGGTAATTGTCTACAAAACGAATAAATGTTAATTTTCTAGGCTTATCTGTAATAATAATTCTACTACCATACTTTAATTTCAATCGTATTTTTATAATCCCGTTTTCTAAAGCTACATTTTGGCAAACAATCTTCAGTTCATCTAACGAAAACTGACAGTCATCGCTACTTTCAATGAAATTGAAAATTTCCTCCATTGTAGAGTTTATAGCCTCACTTTGAGGACGGCCAATTTTACCGCCAGTATTAGGTCTCAGGAAGGATTTGTAACAACTGTCATGGTATTTAGCGTCAGCAGCAACTAAATCATACTGAAAATTAATACGCAAAGACAGCTTTTAACACATCATCAGAACGATCTTTAATTAATTTTAAAATGGAATCTTTGAATGTAAGTGTAGAAACTTTATAAATTTTTCGGCGATAATTTTTCGCTTTCTTCTTTTCTGCTTCTTCATCGCCACAAAATAAGCAGTGTTTTTTAAAATAAAAGCTGGATTCACTTATTCGCGCTCTAGTATGCGGTGGACTTACTTTTGAAGTACTGGCCTGTTCTTCCTCACGTTGTCTTTTTGATGCAGAGATTGAAGTTTTCCGGGTGTATGATTTTCTGCAATCCACATAAATTGTAACGGACTTTTGGCTTCTTAAATAATCAGCAAACTCATCACTTCTCGCGACACTTGCATCGATTAAAGTTGGCATTCCACGACTGACCACAACAGTTTCATCTTCAGTCAAAAGTTTATTACAAATAAAGCAAAATTGTGACATTTTTTTCTTATATTGATCAGCACTAACTACAATAGTACACGCTTGTAATAAATACGTATAGTCACTCAAACTGCTCGTTCAACACTAAAAGAAGCAGGTATACGTGAACGACACCACACGGACAAAATAATAGGCAGATGTTATTCAAGGCCAGATGTTATTCAAGTAGAGGGGATTCGGTTAGGGACCGGCGGTCTTTTTAGAGTATATTTTCTTAGAGTAGTATAATGTATACATAAAAGAGACACGAGTAGGCATTTTTGCTTGCTTGAGTACCTAAATATGTATATACGAGGCATATGTGTGCATACTATGTAGAACATGATTCTTACAAGCGCAATATCTGGGAAATAGTGGGTCTTAGAGAAAAAAATCATGAGAACCATTTTTATAGAGAATTTTGAGATCTACAACTTTGCTCTGAAGTACTTTTTCGATAAAACTTACCGTTTTCGAGAAAAATCGAAAAAACCTAAAATTTTGACCTTGGGCCCCGAATAAGTCCCTTAGCGCACATGGGACTGATTGGGACTTTTGACACTTTATTGCTTGTGGTAAACCTAAGGTCTCTACGAATATTTGGTTCTGTCGGAATTTTCTTTATTTCAATTGTCTAAATTGACCGGACTATCCAGTCACCATCCGTTTAAGAAATGGGTCTATTTCAATCCGTTTGGCCAAGGCTTCGCTAAAATTGTTGGATACATACTTGACGAGATATCGACCACTACAGCCATTTATCAAAAAAATTTTGGATCTCTTTTTCCTTAACCTATTATTACGCCAAATCATCTAGATTCATTCTTTGAAAGTATGATTTCCAAAGTTTTCCTGAAAGTGTTAAACAAAACATTCATGGAATTAGTATCGAACACTCAATAAACATAACTCATAACTCATAAACAACTACATCTTTATGAAGTCAATATTTCCCATTGAAACGCCAGAAGAAATAACTCGTGAAATCTGGAACGAGTGGACAACACAGATTCCTCACGAAGTGGAATCCTGGGAAATGTATGGAAATAAATGAGCGAAATGAATGGGGTTCCTCCACTTGTTGCACGGAAAAGCACTTTGTCGTCATGGTTACCGGCTTTTACCGAGATGAAAAAAGAAGCGAATTGCTCGAAATAGTGGAGATAGGCTTATAAAATTGACTTCCATAAATATCGCCGCTGATGTTCACCGAATTTTATGAATATTGAATGCAAAATGATGACTCATAAACTCCTGTTTACGTAGACATTTACATTTCAGGACCATGAAATGAATTTCCACCAAGTTTATTAATCTGAGATTTCTTCGGAGATTCGATAGCGTAGATTTAAAGATAGGCGAAAATCATGATAAAATAATAGGTTGAGAAAATAGAAATCCATTATTTTTTCGATAGATTGTCCCTTCATTAATATCATAAGTATCGTCATCTGTTGTATCTTCATTGAGAATATCATGTTGTTTGTCAATAGAACAGATAATTACACATAGTAGCTGGATTAATTCTCCGAAAACTCTACAGATGTAATCTTAACTTTTTAGAATTAAATATGATAAAATGTCTTAGAAAACACCGTTTCCCTTTATAGATATAATATCTATAATATGTCTATAAATTAAATCAATTGAATAAAATGCCTTAGAAAACAACTAAGTCAAACTCATAACTAATGCGGGCAATAAGAGCTTTTGCTACGAAGCTACGAGTCTGAGCTACCCTCAAAATGGAATCTTTAAATTCAAGCGTATATACATTATATATTTCACGACGAACATTCTGGGCTGTCTTCTTTTCAGCTTGAAGAGATCGGTATTCTCTAAGGATCATACGAGTGACAGAATCCCTCATAGATTATATAAATTACATCATTACACCACGGTATTTACTCGCGTTATTTATGTATCAAAAATTCTGTGGCACTGTAACTTGACACGTATACGATTGGTGACAATAACAAAGAGAAGATCGTCCTTATGTCATTCCCATTATATTTTGAAGCGGCAGAGAGGAAGGTTCTTGGAAATAAACCTCCTGAGTGACTTAAAAACATACTCGAGATAATAGTACTTATAACAGTCCATCTTAGTCTTAGTAAGTAAACTTCTTTTAAATGCTTCTGATTGCACGCTTTGCATACTGCCTTAGTTTTAATGTAAAATTCGTGACTGCACGCTCGTCTATTGTACTTCCACTCATCGCTTTTCATTCTTGTATTTTTGCTTCAGTCTTATTTTATCCCACCGGAATGTTTTAACTGAAATGCATTGCCTTTGTATATAACATGAGCGGTAGAACCCTCACAAGTTATCTATTTGTATTGTATAATTTCTCTTTTTACCTGGTTGCTATTTGTTGTGTTTACTAATAGTGGTTCTTTATTTCTACTCTTCATGGTATTCGCCGAGCCTGATATGTAACTGATTCGTGATCCCCCAGTTACCTATGTCTTTGTTTGTTTTTATTGTAACAATCATTAACACGCCTAGGTGATGGGGTACTGTATCAATTTTATAATGTCCTAGTCAGTTTGTGTTACATATTTGCCGTATGTATGCGCTCGCTTACTTTGAGAGATTGTATGCCCTGTGAACCGGTGGTGTTCTTTAGGGTAAATCACTGAGTAGTTCTGGTAGAGGACGACGTATCGTATAGAGACAGTAAATAGCTCCAGGTGTCCAACGCTACTGTGAGAATGTGTGATGGATTACTATATCATTATTCTGAGGTATTGTGATATCCCTAGGATTAGTTTGCGTGACCCTTCTGGTAGTGTTCGCTTCGTTCTTCAGTAATATCTTGGCCTTCCTGGGCCTTGACTACCCCGAGGAGGCCAGATACAGTCCATTTGATAGTAACTTTTCCGGTCGACTCGAATTATGTTAGATCCTCTCTTCAAGGAGATCTCCTGGGCATGCCACGTTACCCTTACCATACTGTCCATTACTGTCCAACTTACCCCTGGTAACTGTTAGGTTCTGCACTGGTTACCGAGAGTGCAGTTGAAGGTGCATGCTGGCTGTATCCCGTCCTCTCTAACCCTTTCCGCTGTATAAGAATGATTCCAGCAAGTTACCGACTTAGCGATATGTAGAATTAAGTCATTTAAACCCGGTACGCTATTGGGTTCACTGTGTAACTTTAGGAACCACTGAGTAGAGTAGATTTAAGACCGGCTGACGAATATTTGTTTCCATTCATTGAGGGTTGTGGCCTTTCAAGATTACTAATATAAATATATTATGCTGACGTTTCTGTGTTTTGAATATTTGAACCTCCCGTCGCGTTTCCTTGCTCTCGTTAGGTGTAATTTGGGTTGTCTAGACAATGTAATATCCTATTCTCCAGCCACTAGATGATCACAATAAGGATATTAGCGTTCTTTAGAGTACTCCGTAAAATATCGGATATTCTAGAGTACTCCGTATAACACGGGATAGCTCAAGCTCCTTTATTTGCTTCATCCCTGCAAAATAAGCAATATCTTTTGAAACAGAAATCTGGCTAACGTACTCGTGCTTTAGTATGAGATTTTATTTTAGGTGGACTTATCCTGGGTGTACACCTTGTTCTGTCCCGCAGAGTCTTTTAGCTGAAGCAATAACTACTCTTTTGAGTGTATATTTTACGACACTGCACAAGAACTGTCACAGATTGCTTATCTTTCAAGTATTCGAAAAACTTATCATTTCTTTCAACTCTTGCATCAATCAAAGTCAAATTCATCGCATGAACAACAAAAACTTTACTTTTTTTCAAAAGTTTATTGAAAATGAAACAAACTTTTGATATTCTGTTAAAATTATTTAGCAGCACAATTTGAAATGGACCAGAATGACTGACGCTACAATGATGAAGAAAATCGATCATCGCTCCATTATAAAGTTCCTCATTAAGCAGGAAAAAGTCGAAAAATCATTCATGAAGAGGTGGTTGCTGTTTACCAAGACTGTGCCCCGTCGTTATCCACCGTTCAAAAGTGCTCAATTTAATTCAAAAGATACAGAGAAGCCATTGAAGACTGCCCTCGCTCGGACAGGTCCGTTAGAGGCACCACTGGAGAAAATGTGGAAAAGTTGGTACTTGAAGATGCCAGGATAAAAATTAAGATGTTAGCAGAAATGACAAACCTATCCGTGGGTACCATACATACTATCCTTCATGACCATCTTAACCTTTCAAACATCAGTGCAAGATGGGTACCGAGGATGCTCACCACACCTCAGAAGCAAGTGCGTGTCGAGTGCTGTAAGGATATTTTAGAGCTATGTGGAGAAGACCCATCGACTTTTTCCAAACGGCTGGATACTGGGGATGACACGAGGGTTCATCACTATAAGCCTGAAAGTAAACAAGAGTCCATGCAGGGGATTGAAAAGGGTGCACAACCCACATAGAAGTTTAAAGTCACCCATTCCGCTGGAAAAATAACGGCTACGGTCTTTTGGAATTCTAAAGGTATTTTGATAATAAAATACACTAAAAAGGGTGAATGCATCACAGCATCATCATACGCAACCACTTTTCGTAATTTAATAGAAGCAATTAAAGGAAAAGGCAAGAAAAACTCACAGCGAGTGTATTGCTGCTTCACTACAACGCGTCGGTTCACAATTCCTGCGTGTCGAAGGCTGCTGTGCAGGGTTGTGGCTTCGAACAAATTACTCATCCTCCGCACAGTCCAGACTTGGCTCCCAGCGACTACTACCTATTACCAAATGTGAAAAAATATCTCCATGGAAAGCGATTTTCCGATGATCAAGAACTGAAGGTAGCAGTTAATACCTATTTGGAGAAGAAGCCGGAAGAATATTTTCACAAGGCTTAGAGTTGTCTTTCATGCCTACACCGAGAATACATTGAACGCCCCTGGTAAGTTCATACTTTCTTCCACTTACATAAGTGAAATAAACTGTAGTATCAGGTGATCCTATTATAGAATAAAGTATGAATTATTCAATATGCAACTGATATTACACTTTTATGTGATTGATGGAACAACTCATGGATAAAGTCCAAGGACATTCGGTAGAAGCTTTCATGTAACGGCTGTAAAAAGTGCAAAATCATCAAGGAAGAATATAATGGAAAAACATTAATGATATGTATATTTTTTCATTGCAAAAAGTTTCACATTGCAATAATTCTAGTCGATTTCATTCTTATTTTAAATATTCTTTAAAGTGCTCAGGTGTGGGTCCTTTAAAAATTTCAATGTTTATTGGCTAAAAATGAAAAAACTAATGAATAATTTTTCGAAGTTTTGAGTTCATTAGGAAAATTTAATAATATAAACCTTGAAATTTACTAATAAAAAACAATATCATTCAAATGACCGCCATAACTGACTACAGTATCCCATACAATCAACCCAATTTTTTAATACATTGTCGATTGTTTAGGGCTCAATCTCATGAATGTCAACCTTCGTATTCCAAGGCATCAATTGCTTCTGGATAGTTGGCGTAACACTTATCCTTCACGGATGCACCCAAAATATAGTCCTCCAATCAGCTTCATCTCTAAACACGATTTTTATGACAAAATGCTCATTTTCGACCATGCAGTCATTATCGCATTGAGTGAAGTAAAAACGAATCGGATGGTCACAAGGCTTCACTCCTTGCACTAGTTGAACTTTGTAAGCCTTCATACTGAGGTCTTTATGCAAAATTTTTGTGTGACCAAAAAAAAATTTTTGAAAAAATTTTCACCCAAAAAAAAAATTTGAAAAAATTTTCACCAAAAAAAAAATTTGAAAACATTTGAAATATCGGGTATTTTTTCAGAGTGATAAAACTTCAAATTGAAATAAAACACATTTAAATTAAGATTGAAGCCAAATTTATTTTTATTTGAAAGATAATTTTATGATATTTATGCTTTAAAAATAATTTCCGGCATATGTCCACCACGACTAGCTCGGAGGAACCGCATTCGACCAGACCAATTTTGGAACACTTTTTCGAGTAATTCCTTCGCCTTATTTCATCAATAACACGAGTTATGTTTGCTTTCAAAGCGTCTATTGTTTCTGGTTTATCAGCATAAAACAATGACTTGACATTACCCCAAACAAAATAATCCAGTAGAGTTATGTCGCATGATCTTGGAGGCCAATTAATTGGACAATTTCTCGAAATAATGTGTAGCACCATCTTGTTGGAACCAAAACACTTCTGGGTCGATACCATTCAAATTTTGAAACAAATAATCATTAATCATCGATCTGTAACGAGCACCATTTACTGTAACATTAGCTCCAGCATCGTTTTTAAAGAAATTGCATTTTTCAGGATGCAATGGAACCTGGAGAACTTCTTGAGGATTGTTTTCACTCCATATACGGCAATTTTGCTTGTTTACATGGCCGTTCAACCAGAAATGAGCTTCACCACTAAACACAATTTTACGATAAAAAAGTGGATCAACTTCAAGCTCTTCTAGGGCCCAATCAGCAAAAAAACGACGCTTATTATGGTCAAGTGGCTTTAGTTCTTGAACCAGTTGGATCCTGTATGTATGTAGATCAAGATCTTTACGCAAAATTCTCCATGTGGTGGATGCACAGAGTCCAACATGTTGTGAACGTCGACGAATAGACAAATCTGGATCATCATTAACACTATGACTTACAGCAGCGATATTTTCTTCTGTACTTACAGTTCTTTGTCTTGTGGTTGTTGTTGTTGCATCGAGTAGAGAAAATGTTGTCCGAAATTTATCGATAGTTCGACGAATGAGCTGCTCTGATGGACGATTATGTAAACCATAAATTTCACGAAGTGCTCTATATGTTTGGCGGATAGAACACTGAAAATAAATTTCAACAAATTGTAAACGTTGTTGCGGCGTGAGTCTTTCCACGATAATTTGTCAATGCTTACTGAACAGAAATGTCAAAACAACATGGCTTCTATCTTCCGTCAAATCACAGTTATCTCTATCGAAAGTTCTGTGACTCTAATTAAAACGCCTAATATTTCCCAGTTTTGTTCAAGCGTAAATCAACCCATTACCCATTTCGTTAATGTGAAATATTAAACTATAATAACTTTCTGTCAAAACATGAATTATAGAAATGGTGCCAGACTTGAAATAACCATTACTTCAAAATGCAAAATCTAGATGACCCATCCTTTAACAACAAAATTTCAGTATACCCTTTCAAAATTTTAAATTCTTTTTGCGCGCTTGTTCTAGGAAACACCTGCTACGTTTCAATAGAGTAATGGCTTTCTTTTGTATCAATCGAGCTTCATTTCACAATTGGTTTTTCGATTTTCTCTTTCCCTTGATTGAGTTCAAACGGAACCAATTTGCCCACTTTCTGAAATATTTCCCATGGCTTTCAAGCAAATTGCTTTCTGCGTCATATTCAATTGATCTGCGAGCTCTTGTTTAGTTTAATCCAATAATGCTTGCAATTCGGTTGTTTTCCACACCACTCGAAACACTGTGTTTTACCAAAAGCTTGGACAAGCATTCCATGCGATTCCGCAGCAGTTTTTTCAAATGATAACAGAAAACTAATGCCGAAAATCGTAGTTCATAGGCACAAAACTCGATATGTTTGAAAGATTCAGAAAAATATACCGATGTAAATAACTTGGGTTGTGTGTTGAAAATCTTCTTCAGCTGTAAGAGCAGAAGCGGTCTTACATCTCTAAACTGATCTCCATCTATAAGGAAATTGCGTTATCATACTTCTACATCTGATAAAAAAAATTTATTTGTGTACCTGGCGCAAGGTTAATGGGAATTTTTTTTTTTAATCAGTTTATACACTACTGGTTTTAAACATCTTTATCAATCCTGTACTAACCAAGATGACGTTGAAGCCTCGTCATTAATAGAACGTATACCACATTCATTGATTTTCAAACTGCTAGAAGTTTTTGTCTTTTTCACGTACATCTTCAACACTCCATTCACTCCACAGATGAAGAAGCAAGCCGTAGTTTATTCTCTATGTTAACGTAGAAAATAAACTTATTTCGTTGCTTTTGAGGTGACATAAATTTGAAATTTCAAATTTTCCAACTCGAAATGTCATCCATGTATCATCTCCAAAACAATCAATTTCCATGCAGCTGTTAGTTTCGTCATGGTGGCATATGGTCCAGCTCTTTTAGCAATGGCCTTAAATTTGGATGGCATCCACATTTTCAAAGAACCAAGGACAGCATTTACAGGCCCTTACCTATCTTGTATCATCTTCATGGGTGCTATTTTTATTTTTGTGACACATTTAGATGTATATCCGAGGAATTTCAGGAAAATATGGTGGTTTGGAAATATGGTGTTACAGGTAAAACAAAACAGTTATCTTAAAAATTCTGATTTGTCATTAAATCGGTAAAAAGTGAATTGGAACACTAAGATTTCTGAAAACTTATAGTTGACAAGTTACTGTTCGTTTTATTATTACTGAGTATTTTCAAAGTTTGTTTCAATATCAATAGTTCACGTACGTATATATAATTTCGATTTTCAAGAAACCTAGAACTGATATCTGAATAATGTAATAGTTCTTCAAACAAAAATATAACTAGGAACTGCTCCTCAGTTTCAGCAAATTTTTTATTTAATTGAGTTTTAGCTTTTTAATTCATGCTGACACGACTGCTTTAGATACTACTCTGAAGTACCTGGGCTATATAAATGAAGTCCTTCTGATTTATAATCGAAGTAACCTCACCGTATTATAAAATGTCACTGTATACTTCGACGGCGCATCCACCAGTTTAGTATAACCAACCTCATTTTTGAATAAGTAAGTTTATGCAAATTACGGTATAATGTCGTTTATGGAATGCCCAATTCCAAAGATCGACGGAGCATCGACAAACATGGGTTTTTGTCAACACTACGATCTATAGTAGCAATATTATCAATTACGACGCACACGGTTTCGATTCTTCACATCATTAACTTGTCTCAACAGCTCAAATCTTTCTATCAGTTTCACTATTGTCGGCCGAGAAGGTGCTTCACGACGTCTCAAAAGTGCTTTAGTTTTACGAACTGGGACTGCAAAATTTTCACCATTTTTATAGTGAATTTTAACAATTCAATGGGTTGCTGAAACTTGTCTCCGTTCCATTTTTTAATAACGGCGTAGTTTTTACTTGAAATGTCAAAATGTGACAGCTTCGAAAGTGACAGGTACCCAGATAGCGCGCTCTTCAAAATGAAACCTCTTATTGGAAAACCCTTTACTTTTCAAGTAACAGAAATTTTAGTGTTCGCACTGTTTTTTTTTTTTTTTTGAACATCTAATATGATTGGCTGATTTTGCAACTATTTCTTTCAGTTTCTTTGCTCTCAACTAATATTCGAATATCTGCTAGCCGATTTTTGGTTTCCAGTAGAAGAATCTTTTTCGAGTTTGATAACGTATGTAGTAGAGACGCTGGATCAATGGGATCAGATGGAATCACTAAAGAATATTCTAGAAATTCTGAAAAGTGAAAGTACAACAATTGTTTGCAGTTATTTATTGAGCTGTTCTTTTCTACTGGCAGCCCTTCATGCAACAAAATTAATCGATGTTACAATACTCGAGTAAGTGTGTGGTATTCTTAGGTTGATAGAAGTTTATTTATTCTTAATAAAATGCTAATGAATAAGGTGTTTAATAAGACCGGCTCTTTGGCATCGATCCATTTTTTGACTTCATTGTAATTGGAGGAGTACTGGTCATGTTGCATCGATCGGAAGAGATGGTAATCGAAGGAAGCAATGTCTGGGCTCTAGGGCGGATGGGGTAGAACCATAGATCAACAAGACAACAAGAATTTGTGCCAATCAGTTGGCTGTATAATTTCAATCCACCACTTGAATTACTTGGGATCTCTCTTGTAAAAACGATGTCTAGGGCTGGTTAGATCTTGACACCCATGTACACAGCATTTCTTAGTATATCCCATTTTCAAGTACTGTATTGGACTCAATATTTGAAAATACACTAGTTTAGATGCACTAAACTGTTTTGAACTGAACTCTTACGAAATTTAATTAAAAAGAAATATAAAATGCACCGGAGGTTGGGCCGTAACAAAACGTAAACAAAACCACCACTTCTTTTCGAAATATATGACCATTATTACAACTATGGCTAACGGCCGATGGTAGCGGTACCTAGCGGCCAAATCAAAAAGTATAAGTTGATGGTTAGCGCTAACTATTGACTGGTGCATCAACTAAAAACTTAGTTTTAGGTGGGGGTAGGAAAGTGTCCAATCTATATATTATTGTTAATCTATGTGTACAACTCCTCATTTGAGTGTTTTTTAGTATGTTTTAACGGGGGGCGCAACCTGTGTCATGCTGCAAAATAACATTGTCGTGTCTGTCGACGTATTGCGGCCGTTTTTCTCGCAATGCTCAGCTCAAACCCGTCAATTGTCGTCGGCATGACTTATGGCATCGACTGCTGTGGTCATTAGCCATACCACACCACCTGACGTACACAAATACACCCATGGGCGTAGCGAGGCTCGAACCGGCAATCCCTGTTTTGTATTTTGGAACTAGGGTATATTTAATAATATTTAAATGAGGTTATTATAATTTTCACAATTTTTTTTTTGTTATGTTTACAACAATCGTTTCGCTATCACAGTAGCATCATCAGGCAGGTTCACATTTTGAATAACTTTGAGTACGAATAAAAATTTGTGAAAATCAGAATAACCTTATTTAAATATTATTTAATATGGATTTCCACCAAGTCAGGACTGATTCAATTCAATATGGGGTATATTTGTTTTGAAATAAGTTGCTCTTTTTTTATATATGAGAGAATTTATTAATATCTTAGGTATATGAAATATAATAAAATACCTTTTTCAGTTATGGTGTAGGCCCTTTTTTACAAGACATTTATAAGAGTACGGAAGGATTCTTTTTATCTTCCTTACTGAATTTTTCTTCGGGGAAATCTTGCCCGAAAACACGAAAATTTAAATGTAGTACAAATACCTGTAAAAAGAAAAACTTCGAAGAAACCGATGAAGATGATGACGACTGGCCACCGCCTAAAAAGTTCACTAGACGTCGACATTAATGACACAGAACTTATAAAAATAAAAGTATGATAAATATACTGCAGTATTCAATCAAAGTGTAATCAAGTGATAATATAAATTCATAATATAATTATAATTTATGTAAATTTGATATTCAGAATTAAAGAATATTGTTACAGCAAGTGGGTAAGAAGGAGAAAATTGACACTGAAAAGTTTGACACTGACATTTAGCTTCTTCCATGTTTGGGATATAGCGCATTGTGGTGCTAGTGTCGTTCTTTCTTTCATGTATCATTGAGTTCCTGGTCTATCATTTCCTTGTTTAGAAACATGGCAGACAACAAGCTTTACGATATATTAGGAGTAAACAGAAATTCTACTGATAATGAAATAAAAAAGGTAAGTACTTAAAAGTGCACATTCAATGAATCAAACATTTTAGATATTAAAAAGGTATTATGAAATCAGTTGTCAATATTCACGAGGTACAAAGTTATGCCAATAGTTTTTGCACCATCATTCAGTAGTTATCATTCATATGGATCGTGAATTTTTTTATCGCTATTTACTATTTTACATTCCATATCTTTCGTTCAACAGCAATATAGAAAACTAGCGAAGGAATTCCACCCTGATAAAAATCCCAATGCTGGTGATAAGTTCAAAGAAATTTCCTTTGCTTATGAAGTTCTTTCTGATCCTAAAAAGAGAGCAACTTACGACAGATATGGCCTCCAAGGAATGCAAGAAGGAGCACATGATCATGGTGGTGGAGAAGATCTGTTGTCCCATCTTTTTGGAGGAGGACTTTTTGGAGGTTTCAGCCCTTTTGGAGGACCTATGGGGGGAATGAGACAGCGTAGACAACGCACCGAAGATACAATTCACCAATTGAATGTTTCTCTGGAAGATTTATACAATGGAAAGACTAGCAAACTTCAATTGAATAAGAATGTCATTTGCAAGAAATGCAATGGCAAAGGTAGCAAAACTGGAAATGTTGTCAGGTGTCATACGTGCCGAGGTTGTGGAATTAAGACTACTATCCGTCATATTGGGCCAGGCTTTGCACAACAGTCTCAGTCTACATGTAATGATTGTAATGGTACTGGCGAATACATCAAAGACAATGACCGTTGTGCGACCTGTAAAGGAAAGAAAGTAACCAGCGAGACCAAAATTCTTGAGGTCCACATTGATAAAGGTAAAGCTTTTGACATAAATTTTTTTCGTAGAAACAAAGAGAATTTAAATCTTCTTCGAATTGGGCATGTATTATTTTCACCACATTATTGAAGTTTACAAAACTATTTAGTTATGACCTTCTAAGCCTCTATATTCTTTAACCAAATTTATGGGTTATGTAAGATATTTTATTAATTCGTATTCAATTCAGTAAATTGATTCAAAATTTTTTTTCAAACTGATTACTTCCACTTTTTCCATTGTTTTATTCTGTCATTTATACTTTGATTATTAACCATCAAATTAACTTAAGCAGAATTCTATGAATTTTACAGAATTAATTAAATATTTGTCTAGACTATGCCCTAGTTTGAAGAAATTTACAGAAAATCAACCGTAGCTTCTAAATTGTGTACAGTTACTTTTTACCATGGGATTCAAATTATTGGGTATATCTATATATTCCAAAATAATTACGGCTTCCTAGAATTCAAGCATATAACTGTTGGCTCTTACGAAAAATATTTTGACATATTCATGAATATTCTGTACGAAGAAGTGTTAGTTTTCGAAAATTTCACATAAAAGAAAAATCATGTTATTGATTTTAAATTTTTTAATATTATGAACAGTTTATTCAAATGTTTTTCAAAATGATATTGGAACATTTTGATAAATTTATATTTTCAGGAATAGTTATCATCAAAATGATTCTTTTGAAACTTCTTGTATCTCTTTTTTTTCGGACCAAATTTAGGAAATTCACTCCCATTGTTCAACAAATTGATGAAGTATACTGTATACAATCAGACATAAAAAACAGAAATTCTTACAGCCTCCATAGAAGCATCTTTTTGAAAAGTGGTTTATTTCAATAAATTCTACTTATTGGTAAAAATAATATTGTATTGTACAGGGTGCCCAAGTTATCTCTGGCCAAATTGCACAAGAGACAATTTTCAACACAAAAGTTCCTGTAAAGTATGGTCCAATTATCTGTCTTACTTTTTTGTAGCGTTTCACAATTTTTTCACTAAAAATATAGCATAACTTGAAAACTATCATCTTAATCAAATTCAGTGTACACTATTGGAAAGAACGAAAAATTCTCCTTAGACTAGTGTGATTTCATGGAGCAGTTATGTATTCTTTTGATAATAAGGTCACGAGTACGAAGTGGGGCAGTATACTCCATATACACGAAATTTAGAATTGTTGGTTCAGAGTCATGACTTCCAATAAATCAAAGATTTAATTTCCCAAAGGATTTCTGGAAGTGGCAGAATTGAAATGCTCTAGAATTTTTTTTAATATCAAAAACAATTCTATAATACAATTGTAGAAGACTAACAGATTAAATCTGTTTTGATATTCAAAGTTTGTAATTATCCTTCTATCAAGTAAAAAACGGCATCTTATTATTTTGCTTTGGAATTATTAACGGCCCAAAAATTTCATGTCTTCTCATTACTAGCCATATATTAACCGTTAACTTGTCTTGGTAATGAGTTGTAACAGTTGCGTGTGGATTAGTGCCCAAACATGGGAATTGTGAAAATTTAATTTTCCAGAGCGTGTAAAAGTTTCTGGCATTGTTTCGTCAATTTCTTAATAAAAATAGTTTTTTTTCATTGTGTTGTAAGTCTAAAAGCTTTATAAATAAAGCAGTTAATAATAATGATTCACATGGGGTTTTACTGGGCAGAATATAGAGTAAACTTTGACCATAGATTATAGCTGAAAAATTAATTATATATATATATATATATATATATATATATATATATATATATATAATTTTCCATTTTTCTAAGTGTGTGCACTGAATTATTTTTATTAATAAGGTTTTCAAGTTATGCTGTTTTTAGTGAAAAAATCGTGAAATGTTTCAAAATAGCAGAATCTTGTATAACTACTACAAAAGATAATTTGACCATACTCAATGAGAACTTTTTTGTTGCAAATTGCCTGTAGAATCAATCATCATGTGAAATTTGGCCAGACATAACTTTGGGATCCTGTATATAATTAATGCAACTTCTCTGCAGATGACTTGTTAGAATTTATGTTTTTTGATGTGATATACCATATGTTGCAGAAAGATAGCTAATAATGAAAAACTTTTTCCTTCATGTTTTCTTCAATAGTCTTGATTTAAAACAGATGCACTTAATTAAATAATACACATGTGGACAACTAATTAAAAATTTCATAAAAGGTTGAAGGATCTTCCTCTTTGTTCAACATAAGTTTTTGGGCAGGTACTACATGAACCTGATAACTTTGATTTATTTATTTTAGGTTGAGTTTTTTCAAATATTTTTCCCAAATAAGTATTGGTTCTAAAGGATACATTAGTATCTGTTATTGAGAAACTTCTTTTTTTGTAGAGATGGTTCACCAAAGCAATTGAAGATTTTTTCGGTTTTTAACATAGGGTTTATTTAGTAGATAGCATTTTTACTCTGTTTTCTATTAATCATACTGTTTATTAGCTACAATTTAGAGAAACACGCCATAATAATAAATAAAAATCAACGTATATGTGTATTATTCAATTAAGTGCCATTATACACTTAATTGAATAATACAATTTTTATCAAGTAAAGGCTAACACAATTCGAAGTTTTTTTTTGAAGTCCCATTATTAATAAACTGTTTAGGAAAAAGTATTCCATTATTTTGTCGGTAGATGGCCTCAGTGATCGATATCTCGTAAAGTATCGATCAAACAATTTCAGATTTATGCACGTTGTCAAGATGACATTTCATATTAAAAAAATTCTTTTGCTGATTTTAGTTTGGTCCATTCAGTTGTAAGTTACAGGGTGTTGAAAATGAAAATCGACAAAGAGAAAATTTGGTACATTTTACAGTTTTTCTTCGATAAAGGCGATCATGCAAGTCGGGCGGCTGAAATTGTGAATAGTGCTTATGGTCCCGATATAGTAATGGCTAATTGCATTCAACTTCAGTTTTGTTGGTTCCATTCAGATATTTTTGATGTTGAAAATGCAACTCCCACATGCAGGCCCGTTGTCGAAAATATCGATATAATCACAGAAATAATCGAAGTTCACCGGCATGTTAATAGTCTTAGCATCGTCCAGGATCTAAGATCGACCATAAAATAGTTTTGAACCATTTGCACAAAGCTGGATTCAAAAAGATCTTTGTGTGCCATACCAATAAACAACAAAAACATGTTGTACCGAATTTCCATCTGCGAAGCTTTGGCCAAATGGAATGAAATCGACCCATTTCTTAAGCATATGGTGACAGGATGAGAAATGGGTCGCATACAATAATATTCTGTAAAAACTATTGTGGCCAAAGCGCAGTGAAGCAGCTCAAACGGTGGCCAAACCAGGACTAACGGCTAGGAAGGTTCTACTATGCATTTGGTGGGACTGGAAAGGAATCATTTATAAAGAGTTGTTAAGAGTTGGCCAAACACTAAATTTGTATTTACTATCAACAACTGGACCGTTTGAAGCTAACTGTTGAATATAAACAGCTAGAATTTACCAACAAAAGAGGTTAAGACTACGCCAAGCTACACACGTCTGTAGAGACTCGCCAGAAACTCCGGGAGCTTAGTAGAAGTTTAAATACCTCCACCTTATAGTCCTGACCTGGCACCAAGCCATTACAATCTTTTTATCTCATTGCAAAATTTCCAGAGTGATAAGAAAATGGCATCAAGAAAAGGTTGAGAAAATCGATTACTAGAGTATTTTTGTCAATAGGACCAAAACTTCTATGAGAGGGGCATTATGAAAATACCTTTAAAATGCAACAAATTATAGAACAAAACTGTGCCTATCTAAATTATGCATAAGAGCAATACTCCCTTTCCTCTAATATTTTATTTAATCAAAATTGTTTTGTCATAAGAAGCATATTTGACCCAAATCGGACAATCCGAAACATGATAGTCTTGAAGTTGACACAAAATAATGGATTTTTTCTCCCCAACCTGTTATAAAAGTCTGTATTCCTTTAGACGTCAGTTGCTCCTTAATAGTTACATTAAAAGATATGTCATTCTGAATTAATTATTAATTTACTACTGTTTATTCACCAGGTATGAAAGAAAATCAAAAAATTTTCTTCAGAGGAGAGGGTGACCAAATGCCAGAAGTTGAACCTGGTGATGTTATAATCGTTCTCCAGCAGAAACCACACGAAACATTCAAAAGAGATAGTGACAATCTGAGAATGGAACATACTATCACTCTGACTGAAGCCTTATGCGGTTTCAGTTTCGTATTGAAACATCTTGATGGACGCGATTTGGTTATCAATCACCCTATGGGTTCAGTATTAAAACCTGGCGATGTCAAGACTGTAGAGAATGAGGGAATGCCTCAGTACAAGAATCCATTCCAGAAGGGTAATCTAAACATAGTTTTCAAAGTAACATTCCCAGAAAATCACTTTGCTGATGCACAAGGTTATGCCGTTCTGGAGAAATATCTGCCACCCAGGCCAGTTTTCACAATGCCTACTGGGGATAATGTTGAAGAAGTTGATTTGAATGATTATGATCCCAATGATCGTAGGAACACTTCTAGTCATCATCGTGGGGAATCATATGCTAGCGACGACGAAGATGCACATGGTCCTGGTATACAGTGTGCACAACAATAGATTGTTAGATTATCCAAACTTGTCTTGCTACTTTCTAAATAAGGATCAAATGAATTAGATTAAATTATATTCAATTATCGTAATCATGTATTGAAAGAAGACCCAGAGGTTTGGACTATATAAATATTTCAATTTGTAGAATATTGTGTATTTCTGCCTTATCCTCATTGAATATTGTCTAATTTTATTTCTTTATATCTTTTCTCTTTATTTGTGAAGTTTATTATTTTAAAACTTGATACATTCATTCAAATCACTGTAGTTCTTATCTCTACTCAAGATTGTGATAAATACTATTCTTCAGGAGTGATATAGATTTTAGTATCAAATATCTGTTATTTTCACCAGAACTGTGCTTTCCATTATGAACAGTTGAGATCAACTGTATAACAAATTTTCTCTTTTTTACCCGACTTATAATTATTCCAATAAACAGCAATCTTGACATCTTGTTGATGTGATGACCTACAATTGTACAGTTCGAATTCTATTCAATATTCATGTTTATTTATGGTTTTAATAAACATTTTTTCATCCATTTTTGTTCTTGCTATTACTGTGTAATATTTCAAAGTTAAGTTCGCCCAAAATAGCAGACATGTATCATATGTGAAATTTCAGGTAAATTCGGTATTAGCTAGTAAATAATAAAGATGGTATATTTCTAAGTGACTGATTTTTAGATTTCATATAAAAATGTATCTAAAAAATTTAAATATAACTTCAAGAGTTCACCGAGCTATCGATGCATGCTCGTTCCAGAGCGTCTTTAATTTTGTCACTTTTTTTACAAATTAAATTTGACCACAAATTGTCATAAGACAATTTGTGGTCAAATTTAATTTCGTCTGTCAGATGTTATTTGAGAGAAACCCCCTTTAAATTTGAAGGTTGGGATCATCAAATCAACAGGCAAAGTCCATCCACGGTTCATTAGAAATTTTGTTACATGATCTAAAAATTCAATAGAATACAGCAACGTTGTATTATTGCATTCAGACATTTCATAGAGACAATTTTTTTCATTCCTAAGTTTTCGCGCACTTCTAGGAAACAGTGCTATCGTTTTGCCCAATTGTCTGTAATTTTCGAATTTTCAGCCAAAAATGGTCTCAAGGCTAGGATGGACTTGCTGATGAAGAATCCAAGGGACATCTGTAAAGACTCTTAACATTCGAATAGAAAGATCTAGAGACTTCACATTTTTGGGGTTTACAAATATCGTACATCATCATCTTCTAAAGGGCCTTGTCACTGTAGCCATTGATTCCTGTCACTCGTGTATCTTTTCATATGACAAAAGGATTCAAAATTCAAACTTTCTTTGATGTCCTTGAAATAATTGATTCTTGGCTGTCCTCTGGATCTTCTTTTTATTCATTTATTCTTCCTTCAAAGATGTTTAGAGAAATTAATTGTGACAAGTTATATGGCCTAGGAGTTTAATGTTTCTCTTCAGTATAATGTCCAATAAATGCCTTTATTTCTAACAGATACCTATTTTAATTATTTCTAACAGAGACCTATTTTAATTAATTGTGACAAGTTATATGGCCTAGGAGTTTAGTGTTTCTCTTCAGTATAATGTCCAATAAATGTATTTCTAACAGAGACCTATTTTCCTGTTAATCGATTCTTCAGGTATATTTGTTGAATTGCATTGTTATGAAAGCATCTTGAATTTAATTAATCTGACGTAAATAAATTTTTATTTGTCTATTGAACGTTGCCTTTGATGTAACACGGACCAAGAGTAATTATTGTTGGAACTTTTGAAAATTCAATGTTTCTGGCAGCTAATGTCAAAATCTAATTACAAATGATTACTGAATTTTTACTTATTATTTGCAATAATGGTAATATAAATGACAGGTTACTGCAGGCTGAAAGCGCATTTGCACAAAATCGTTCTGGCTGAAGACTATGAATGCAGGCTGTGTCTTGAGGACATTGAAACAGCCAGCACATCGAGGTCTTTGGTCAGACTTTTATAGCCCACTGCGAACTGAAAAAAATATCCTTGAATAAGATTATCTGTTTTATCCAAACATTAGATCTCATCGGGAAAATATAAATTAGGGGTGAACCACAATTCTGTGCAGACACAGTGGTAGGGTGGATGGACGCCTTCTCATTATAAATAATTATGATATAAATGTTGATAGAACGTCGTATTAATTGCCACGTTGCAATTTGGTTATATATTTCTCGTATTCATGCTAAATCAAGTAATTTTTGAGGCAACTGAAATTACGGATCGGCAAAATTTTTCCTGTGCTCTAATTTCTCTTTCGGTGTGCTGAAAAGGAAAGGATCTTTAGAAATCGAATCATAGATATGAAAGTTGATATTTTCGGTGAGATATAATGAAAATATAATTTTTTCATTGCCAACAAATCAAGCTAAAGTAATTCCTTCTGTGTGTGTAACTCGAGTGAACAGAGATATAGAATGGAAATCGGAAGTTAAATATCTAGGAATAACCCTTGATATTAAACTTCTATGGAACAAGCATATGGACACTACTGCTAATAAAGCAGTAATGGTTTTGATGGCGTGCAGAAGTCTAGCTGGTAAAACTTGGGGCTGTAAACCAAAAATTTGTCATCATTATCCATTTTTTCTCACATGAAACATTCTTTCAGCAATATTAATTGGAAGAGCTCATATACTATCTGTGCCACTCTAAAATCTATCACAAATCTTTCAAAAACGTTTATGATTTTGATTTGTTTTTCGAAGAATCTAATTTTGAAGAGATTATTAAAATATTAGGCAAACCCATCACTGGGATATTTAAGTCTCGTTTCACTTCCATTACAATACTCCCTACATTCAATTAGCATATTATTTCCTGATTCCTCATTTTCAAATAAACATTATTAGATACTGAATTGTTTCAGCCGTTACTATTTGGTAGTTGATCATAATTAAAACAAATTGTAGAAATTACTATATTTTACTACCAATAAAAAGATATATTACACATTTTCTTGTGACTCGAGTTTCGGGAAATGAACTAACCCATCATCAGACAGATGATGGGTCACAAGAAAATGTGTAATATATCTTTTTATTGGTAGTAAAACATAGTAATTTCTACAATTTGTTTTAAACATTATTAGATTTGTTAGGTAATAGAATTTCTAAACTTCTTTAAAATAATTCTAGCCACATAATTATTGAATAACTGAACAAGTTCTAATTCCAACATTTAGCTGGATAAAACCAGTGAGTAGTTTGTCCATAGTCAACTATATTAGAGGTCAGTTGAAAAACATTGAAAATTATAATTTTCAACGGTCTGATGCCCACAATTCCTGTAGGTTGGAACAATGATATTCAATGAATGTATGCGTCCCAATGCTTAGCTTTAGGTAAAATATGCCTAATCTATAGTTATTAAACGAGAATTTTATTGAATGGTACTTTCAACCAAGTCAATCAAAACCATTAGATAACACTAAGTTTAGAACAAATGAAAGTTTGCAACGTCCCTGTCGATTCGCCTCTATACCACGATCGATCCACCGCGCGTCATAAAGCGGGCCTGGAAATCCATGGATAACTTCATGTTAGAATTTGTAATTTCACGCAGCACAGAACGCTCAAAGAGTTCTAGTAGTTGCCTATTTTTCAGGGAATAGAGTATCTTCTTCACCTTGTATACTATTATATTAATATAAAATTATATAAATTGTATATAATTATTCCGAAAAATATTTCGGAATCTGTAAAATATTACAGCTGCTAAATAAAGTCGATTCATTATTATTATTATAACTTGAAATACACGAGCGCCAAACTACTGTCATCATTTTAGTAACAAGCATTCCTCCTAAATTTTTAATTTCCAAAACAACACACTCGGATTGTACATTTTAGGCTGGAAGCCTCCTAGAAACAAGTTTCTTGGAGGCACTGGTTGTTATCAGAACAAATCTTAGAGAGATCAGTCTGGAAGCGAAGAGAAGAGGTTTTCTAGAATAAGGTTAGAATTTCGAGCACAGAAAGTTCAAACCCTAGCCCTAACAGAAAGTTCTAACCTAACCCTATGGGTTACGCAACCCATAATACAAGTGGGAGAATTATAGGTAGTCTACAATTCCCCAACAACGGTGAGGTTTAGGGCTTTTGATCAAATGTACCCTTTTTGATGAATAATCTTAAAGAAATTCGTGAAAATGGCAGTGGCGTTCAAGCTGAGGAGATAGTTGAGTAAAATGGTCCAACCTTTATCAACTAACCTTTTTATCTACACCATTGAAAATATTTGAAACATGCAAGAAACACTAAAAGTTAACTTTCAACTAGCAGTGTAATTGTTTTAAGTTGCACCGAAATATCTTCAGCCAATTTGGAGTTTTTACAAAAAAATGAATTATGTTTTTCAACTTTAACACCATGTGTTCTTATTTTCATTTACTATCTACCCTATCACTTCTTTACATCTACTCTGGGACACCTGTATATTTATATGATGTTGAAATTTAATCAGCTCAGAGGTAGTGAATATCTTATTTTGTGCGGCAGAAAAATTTCCCAGGACTCCAAATGCATATTTTCCTCGTCTATATCCGGTAAAACATAACACGTGTGTGTCATCAAGGTCTTTCAGAATGCCTTTGTAATTATATTTAATATACATAAACGTCTTCTTCTCTTATTACCTATGTGGAAGAAACGGTGGCAACCGCAAGCTTAGGAATATCCTCTTCAGTTAGATGAATACAATCATTTCTCTTAATGCGATTTAACCTTCTAAAGATTTCTTGGATGGAGCTCTATAATTATGGAAACCCTACGCCAACATTAAGATTCATCAATTTCCTGTGAAACTTGCAAACACAAATTTCCAGAAAATTAATAAAAATTACTGTTATTGTTTCTTGATACTCGCCATTCTTGTTTTGTATTATTTATAGTTGGTTTCCATCATAATGGGTGGCCTTGTAATTTGACATATCCATTGCGTTTTGGGTTAACTCTGATTTTATGCTCCTGTGCGAAATGTCAAAGTAAATCTAAAGATCAAAATTTTTTCAAATAAATTAGGATGAAATGGTTTCGTTTGATATGTATAGCTACTAAGTGCTCTGTCATGGGAAAGTCAAATAAACGCAATTTTTCTCAATTTTAGAACTATTCCCTTGAAAAAACAAAAAATCCAATGAAAATGGAAAATATATATTAGGAGTATAAATAAAATCGTGCGATGTTTTTTAGGAAATTGAAGCTTTATTGTGGAAAATATTGTCCATCGCTAGCCCACTACTTTTTTCCATCTTCCTGGGAATTGACGCGAAAAAACCCTTTGGTCGCTACCCATGCACCGATCCATTCTTTGACTTCGTAATTGGAGAAGTGCTGGTCATCCAGGCCATGTTGCATCGATCACAAGAGATGGTAATCGCGAGGAGTAATGTCTGGGCTGTACGGTGGGTGGCTTAGAATTCCCCATTTGAGCGTTTCTAATTACGTTTTAACGGGCGGCACAACGTGTGTCACGCTGGAAACTAACTTTGTCGTGTCTGTCGACGTATTGCGGTCGTTTTTCTCGCAATTTTCTGCTCAAAACCATCAAATGTGGTCGGAAGACCTTCCCTGTGATTCTTTCATTCGATTGTTGCAGCTCATAATACACTACACAGTAAGATATTATTGCCATGAATATTCGGCTTGACAGTTGATGATGAGGCATTATCATGTTTTGTATTATTGTTATGGATCCACTTTTCATCGCCAGTCATAATTCGATGCAAAACCCTCTCTTTTTTTGCCGTTGGATCAGTTTTCCCCACACGTAAAACGGCGTTCTTGCGACGTTCCCATTGCTTTTAAACAATGAAAAATGGCTGGTTGAGTGACTCTTAGTATTTTTGCGAGTTTCTCTTGCGTTTCTGATGGATTTTCATCGAGTCTTGCCTCTAATTGTTCATCCTTGAACTTTGGTGGCGCTCCGAATCGTTGTTCTTTGTCTTTCAAATCACAATTACCACTTTTATATAGGGCGAACCACTTCTAACATGTTCGTTCAGCAGGAGCATGATATCTACTAAGATATGGTGGCTTTCGGCAGCCTTTTTTTCTTCATATTGAAGTCATGGAGTAAAACACATTATTCAGTACAAAATTGACATTTTCAGAGAACAAAGACACTATGTTGTTTACACCTCACCGAAATGACAGATACCGAAAAGAAAGCCTAGTGATATGAATGTAAATGAAGGTGTTGCCAGATGAAACAATGGAATAATAAAGTAGCAGTGACATCTGTTATTAAAACCGCACGAATTTATTTTTACTCCTAATAGTTGGAAGGCGCCATCATTCCCCTTCGATCGGCTTGCCCAGTACTGCCTACTCATGAATGAGTAGAAGAAAGATATATTGATCAATACTTCTAATACTTTTTGTCTAAATCCGATAAAAAAATTTCAAAGATTTATGACGCATGAGCCTTCTTGTCGTTACTTCTTCTTTAAATACTAAATTTTAACTCAATCGGATTTGTACTTTCGAAAAATATTTGAAGAAAGCTTCATACTAGGCCAAGTGGATATTCGTCCTGTACTGTGTTCAATGTTCCTGGTCCTCCAACGTGGAATGTAACAGACGCCATGGTGATGATCTGCAAATGGTGAAATTGATCTACGATTGTCTGTTTCCTTTCACTTTCTTCTGTGCAGATTCAATGAGTCGCAGGCAGGATTCGCTCACACTAAGGATGGGTGTTTGTTGAACAAATATTGGCGAATATGCATCCCTAGTGGTTTTATGTTGTCCATTAAATGCAATACTTGTATCTTCAGGATGATAACATGCTGCTCTGGTCGAATCTTATTGGTGCCTATTTTAAGAAAGTTGCAACGTGCATGTAGCTGCACTATTTCACTGAATATTGTTTATATCCCGAAGTTGAAATATCATGTCCTGTTTTCAATTGAAACTTTCTTGTGGAATTTGAACTTAGCTATTATTATAAAAGATTAGGAAAATAAATCCATAGGCCCAGGAGATGAAGATCGACCATAAAACAGTTTTAAACCATTTGCGCTAAGCTGCATTAAAAAAAAGCTAGATGTTCGTGTGCCACACCAATTAACACCAAAAAACATGATGAATCGAATCTCCATCTGCGAAGCCAAACAGAATAAAATCGACCTATTTTTCAAACTGATGATAGAGTGGGTAACAAACGACAATATTGTGCGAAAACGATCATGGTCAAAGCGCGGTGAAGCAGCTCAAACGGTGGTCAAATCAAGACTAACGGCCAGGAAGGTTCTACTGTGCATTTGGTGGAAATGGGGAAGCAACATTCATTATGAGTTGCTTCCCTATGGCCAAACACTAAATTCGTATCTCTACTGTCAACAACTGGACATTTTGAAGCTAGCGATTGGCCAGAAACGGCCATAATTAACCAACAGAAGAGGTGTTGTGTTCCATCAGGACAACTCCTGGCCACACATGTCTGTAGTGATTTGCCAGCAACTCCGAGAGCTTGGTTGGGAAGTTTTAATATAATACATTCACAAAATAGTCCGGACTAACCGATTACCATCTTTCTCTCGCATTGCAAAACTTCCTGAGTGAGAAGAAATTGGCGCCAGGAGAAGATTGTAAAAACTGATTACTAGAGTTTGTCGCCAATAAGGACCAAGGCTTCTATTAGAGAGGCATTATGAAACTACCTTTAAAATGGTAACAAATTAAAGAAGAAAACGTTGAATATTTGACCCAAATAAGACGTCGTCAATTCTACTGGTCAAGTTATTGGCATGTGAACGTGGCACATTCACCAGCAGTCTCAACAATCTGCGCAGGAAGCAGATAGTGTGATGAGGATACGCCTTATCATCGCGCATTAGCGAGAACCTCTTCGAAGAGCTTCCAGTTTCGGCTTCAGTTTGAAAACCTACTCCGTGACTGGTAGCAGTGAAGCACTATCCAACCTCTACTGGTTCTGCAGTGTCAGTACCGCTGTTTTGTGACGTACCGTTGTTTTGTGACGCAACTCACTCGCCGAAGAGGCTTGTTATCCACCCACCCGAACGCTGTCCCATGAACCAGGATAGTCTCAAGATTACTCAATTAATCCTGGTACGAGCGCCGTGAAGACCCACGAACCCTTGAGAAACTATTCAATTGATCCTGGCTTCGAGCATCAACGGTCTAAGCCGTATTTTAGAGATCCACAAACCCCAAAAACGCCTTGCAAACGATCCTGGTTCAGGAGGAGGCCGGTCGAACCGTCAAGTACCGCTAAACCCTGAAGCACTTCTCAAGATATCCTGAACATGAGTTTCAAAGAACAGATAGATGGAATACCCTTTTAGTCCAGCATGCAGATTTTCAACCACTGCTTCCTCGAGTCCAACACCAATTAGGTGGCTAGGGTGTATGAATACTTCCCGATAGCCTCCACCCTCCCGAGGTAACGCAGTGTGCTACATAACGCACTCGGCCATTGGACAGACAAATCCGGAGATTTACTGCAATAGGGTAGAGTACGTTAGTTTTAGAGTGAAGCCCTGTGCTGCGAAAGACACCCTTTTCACTGACTTGGACAACGCGGCTCAGCATTCCATTTCACCTTTAGGATGTAACTGAGGATCCATTAGGTTGAACTTCCACCACACGGGTCCAGTGACTGGCGCGAGTGACATCAAGACTTAATCCTCCATTTCATGGTCTTGCGTCTATGATCGTAGTCAACACAAGCCCCCCAGCGCGTCAAGCTACAACGTCAAATCGGACAATACGGAATACGTTAAATAAGGTCTTAAAGTTCACGCAAAATAATGGACTTTTTCCCTCACCTATTATTTGTAAATATTCGTAACACTTGACTGATTGATAAAATGGGTATTATCCACAACAGGTATATTATATCATCTGTAACATAACAGTTATCATTCAGCGTAGAGTTCATGTAATATTATCGAAGCAATGGCATAATCGTTACCGACAAAAATAGGTCCATCTTAAAGTTTTGTAATTAACAACAGGAGGACACGTATAACATAAATTCATTCAATACACTGCAGGAGACAACCTTAAAAATAGTATTGCAATATCTAAATCTGTCACAGAATATATAGGGTCGAGAATATATTATGTAATCAATAATATGAGATTTGAATATTTACGGAATATTACTTGAAATGGAGTATGTAGGTGCCGTAGAGCTGTGAATTTTGAGTCATATACTAAACTGCTCGTGTAAAGTTATGTTTTTCGAAGATGCGTAATTTCCGTGTCACCTTAATATTTTTTTTAATTACATGAACTTATATCGATTATGGAAACGTCTTCTGATTCATCGTGAAGTAAATTTTCATAAAATTCAATTACTTTTTGTCCATGTGTATAAGACTGCATCAGATTCAATTTGAAAACTTACCCAGTTATAAAAACTCAGACGGTTTTCAAAATCAATATCGGCAAGCGCATCTGAATGTGGTAGGCGTGAAACTTGTGCTTTTGAGGATTCTTTGAACTGAACGTTCACGTATACCTCAAGCTATACTAAGCTTCCTTTGGCTTATGTGTGGATTTTCTGTTATATTCAGTAAAACCTCAAGCTCCTTAGTGACCGATTTTATCATCATGCTGAAACCTTATTTCGTTCTTGTAACACAAGGCAGATCTTTATTTTGTTGATGGAAATAGCCTTTTAATAAAAGGAAAAATATTCCTCAAGCCCTAACACGTACCACTTTTCAATAGCTCAATAAGACCATTTTACATAGCAAGCAGTCAATTTTATGAGGGGACGGTTAAAATGGATGCATTTCATGAAAAGTACCTTAACTGTGTTGTTGACAATATTTAACATAAAATTGAAACTTCTGTTAATTTTCGAAGTGAATGGTGGTCCCCTGTGTGTAGATAAGAAAGTGTTTTAAGGACTAAAATGTCGAGGCAGACGCGCCGTAGTTGGAAAATCTCTCCTGACAAATTTTGTTGTATTTGTAGAGAATTTACGGTGAAGTCACAAGCCAGGCTCTATTCTGAAAATGTTAAAATAGCCTACTTCAAATATTTTGGTGTTTCAATTGGAGGTCAAGAGAAACAATGGGTTCCCCATGTATGTTGTTTTAGCTGTAGCGAATCATTGGTGCAGTAGATGAATGGGAAGAGAAAAAGCATGCCTTTGCAGTCACTATGGTATGGCGAGAAGCCACTAATTTAGACAAACACTGAAGGTTATTCCACAAAGGGAAAGCTCAAGATCGACTGTCCATATTTGAAGCCTTCAATACGACCTGTTTCTCATAATGCAGATTTACCAGTGCTGATCGCACCTCTAGATCCGCAAAATGTTGTTTTGGAAGATATTGGAGACAACGCATCATCAGGCAGCTCCAAAGAACAGTGCACTGACCCCTCTTTTACTCCAGGTCCCAGTTCCGGCAAGCCACATTTAATTTTTCAAAGAGAGTTGAATGATTTAGTACGTGATTTAGGGTTATCAAAGCAAGAGCCAGAACTTTTTGGTTCCCGTCTTAAGGAATGGAACTTATTAGGCAACGAAACGAAAATTATGAATTTCAGAAAAAAAATTGCTGCGTTTTCTGCATTCTACAGTACAGAAAATTAATTGTGTGGGTGTACTGATATTGATGGTTTAATGCAGGAACTTGATATTGAGCATTCCCCCTCTGAGTGTCGTTTATTTGTATCGGGTGTTCTATTCGCCAAACTTATAGAGCACTCTGTGAAATTTATGGTTTACATAATCGTCCATCAGAGCAGATTATTCGTCGAACTATCGATAGGTTTCGGACAACATTTTCTCTACTCGATGCAAAAACAACAAGACAAAGAACTGTACGAACAGAAAAAATATCGCTGCTGTAAGTCAGAGTGTAAATGATAATCCAGATTTGTCTATTCGTCGACGTTCTCAACCAGTTGGACGTTGTTTGTTTGCTGATTGGGCCCTAGAACAAGCTTGAAGTTGAGTTCTGGTTGAACGGCTATGTAAACAAGAAAATGGCCGTATATGGAGTGAAATCAATCCTCAAGAAGTTGTGTAGGTTCCATTGCATCCTCAAAAATGCACTGCATGGTGTGCTTTACACGCTGGAGGCATCATCAGTCCATATTTCTTTAAAAACGACGCTGGAGCTAATATTACAGTGAATGGTGCTCATTACAGATCGATGATTAATGATTTTTTGTTTCAAAATTTGAATAGTTTCGACCCAGAAGTGTTTTGGTTCCAACAAGATGGTGCTACCGTAACAATTGATTTATTGAAAGAAAAATTTAGCGATAAAATTATTTTGAGAAATGGTCCAATTAATTTGTTTCCAAAATCATTGAACACATATCTCCACTGCATTATTTTCTTTGGGGTTATGTCAAGTCATTGGTTTATGTTGGTAAACCAGAAATAATAGACGCTATGGAAGCCAACATAACTAGTGTTATTGATTAAATAAGGTCTGAATTACTCGAAAAAGTGGTCCAAAATTGGTCTGGTCGAATGCAGTTCCTCAGAGCTAGTCGTGGTAGACATATGCCGGAAATTATTTTTAAAACATAAATGTCATAAAATTATCTTTCAAATCTTTCAAAAATTTGTCTTCAATCTTAATTTAAATGTGTTTTATTTCAATTTAAAGTTTGATCACTCTAAAAAAAAACACCCGATACATTCGTTTAAATACAGTTTAAAAGCTGTGTTATTGCATAATGGAAATTTAAAACCCTCTATACCAGTTGCCCATTCAGTGACGATAAAAGAAAGTTATGAAAATATGCGCACTCTTTTGGATAAAATAAACTACAACACGTATAAATGGCCAATATGTGGCGACTTTAAAGTTATAGGAATTTTAGTGGACTTCAGGGAGGATTTAAAAAATATTGCTGTTTTCTTGTCTATGGGACAGTCGCACAGTAAATCAGCATTATATCTTCTTCGCTCCTCGTCCAGAAACCTGCCTTGTTCTGTTGCAGCTTGACCGGCGTATCATATAGAGGACACGACCAGTCTAAAGATTCCTGACTGACCGTCCCCCGAGTTCAAATAGGGCAAGGCACACAGCGTTCGACGACCGTTTCAAGCGGAATACATGGTCACTGGCGTCACAGACAGACATGCGCACCACGCCTGTCTGAAAAGTTTCAGGTGCGCATGCTCGGAACGAAACGCCGTCTTCCAAATTAATAGGTGGAAGCTCCCTCGCAATACCAAATTTCCCTTGAGAGCTTCAATATAACAAAAATTTGGCCAGAAAGAAGTGTATTTCAACCGGAATCTCAAAATGTTAATGATTTGAAGTAAAACACTTCATTTCCGCTAATATTTATTGTTCACAACAATCGTTTCGTCAATTACATATTTACTTCTTCGGGAGAGTATGGTAACGAAACAATTGTTGTCAACAATTAATATAAGCGGAAATAAAGTGCTTTACTTCAAATCATATACGATGAATTTCCGTCAAGTAGAGACCGAAACAATCAAGAATCCAAATATTAAGTTTAGACCTCTTGTAGACCCCAATGTCCTTCTGCCTCCTCTTCACATTAAATTTGGGCTGATGAAAAACTTTGTTAAGGCTATGAATGAAGATGGTTATGGATTTAAATACTTAAAACAAGTCTTTCCCAAATACTGAATTGTTTCAGCCGTTACTATTTGGTAGTTGATCATAATTAAAACAAACTGTAGAAATTACTATGTTTTACTACCAATAAAAATATATTTTACACATTTTCTTGTTACTCGAGTTTCGGGAAATGAACTATACTATCATCAGACAACCCAAGTTAAATCATGTTAAATTAAAGAAAGGCATTTTTATTGGACCACAAATCGAAAATTGCTGGACGACGTTAATTTTGCAGAGAAGTTTACTAGGCAGGAACTCATAGCATGGAACTCATTTGTTAGTGTAGAAGGAGGATTTTTGAGCAACATTATGGATGCAAACTACCAACAGTTAATTAATGAACTATTAAATACCTACAAATCTCTTGGTGTCTGAATATCATTAAAAATTCATTTCCTCAATTCAGATCTGTTATTTTTTCCTGAAATTTTGGGAGCTGTCAGTGACGATCAACATTTAGGACAATTGAAATTCGCTATCACGATGGGATACAGCCATGATGGGTGATTATTACTGGTTTTTGAAGAGAGAAGATACGACCCCTCATGAAAGGAAAAATTTCTTTAGGAATATCACAATGCACAAGTTCCACTATTTTGAACATTTTATTCGTTGATCATTCACGTTGTGTCCTTTTGTCCGTTGCGATCCTTTTTCACTACATGTTTACTCCACATGATCCTAAATTTTTATGGAAAACCTATTTCACTACCTGTTTACTCCATATAATTCTAAATTTTTATGGACAAACTGTTGACAAGTACAAAAGAATTATAATTAATGTCAATTTATTTATATTAATTAATATGGTTGAAGAACAATCCTGCGAACTTAGATGCTGACGTTGGATGTAGTTCCCTAACCACACATTTGATATGTTAATTAATTCTTCTTTCAAGAGAATTCTTTGTTATGCATTCTTCGTAATGCCGAAGGAAAATCCCTAACTTATGAACGTCGAATTCAATGAGGAGAGCTCTTGAATAAATGCACTCTTATGACTGCAATAGTGCTTTGCGCTGAACCAGACATCTTAGAATTTTCATTGGAAAGCAGCCTTTTATTTTTGCATCTCAGGAAATTATTTTTAATATACAGGTCGTTTAAAAAATTAGTCAACAAATGGGTGATTTTTTAAACGGGTCACCATGTATATTTTCAATGGACTTCAATATCTATATCCTGACACAAAATATTAGAGATATTTTTCCAACGGTACAGATTTTATTCAGAGAAAACTGCTAAGAGTTGAGGGAACTGGAGTATTTGAGAAGAACATGAGATTTTTCGAATGACTCCAATAACATCGGTATTATATTTCAGTTCCTTATGTAAATCCAAATTTCCAGTTATTATCCATTTTTGATTCATTTTCATCATTATTGCGAACGTAAAATGGGTTTTATATAACAATGTCAAACGCAAGAGACCGTGGAGCAAAAAAGATGAGCTGGCTCAAAGTATTTCGAAAGCCAATATCCATCAAAAAAGGTGACACTGTCTGTTTGGTGGGATTTTTAAGGAATCGTTTCTTTTTCAGTTTTTACCGCATAACACAACATGTTATTCGGAAGTCTACTGTCATCAGCTACAAAAACAATGATTCTGTAGTAAGTACGTTTCGTGCATTTTGGGCAGATTGTGGTCGACATTTGATCGTACAATTGGTAACACAGTGAAAAACTTCGAAGAGGCGGAATCTGTTACTTTTATCTTAAGGCCCATACATCAACGAAATGCACGCTCGACCGAAAATATTTTTACTGTAAGTGAAAGTGTTGAAGAAGATTCAAATTTATCAATTCATCGGCGCACACATTATTTGGGCCTGTCCTACTGCACTTTATGGCGTATTTTGCATCTGGATTTGCACCTTCTTATGAGGTTCAGTTGACACAAAAACTAAAGCCAGCTGTCCATAGAATGCGTAGAACATATGCCGATTGGGTGCTTGAACAACAACGTTTGGATGACGATTATTCGCATCGAATTTTCTTCAGCGACGAAGCACATTTTTCACTCGGTGTCCATGTAAACAAGCAAAATTATCGCATCTGGGGCAATGAAAATCCTCACGTTACTGCTGAAAGACCATTACATCCTCAAAAACTGTATGGTGTCCAATTTAGTCCGGTGGAGTGCTTGGCCCGTACTTGTCTGGAAATGAAAAATATGTCACTCAAACCGTCAATTCTCATCGCTGTAGCCAAAAGACTAATATTACCGATTTTTTTTGCCTGAAAATAATGATATGGAATTGGAAGATGTGGTTTCAGCAAGACCGTGCATCAAGCCACGCAACACGACCCATTTTGGCTTTATTGCAAGAAAACTTCCAGGACGCTTAATTTTTTGTTTCAGTGATATGAATCTTGTGATTTATCGCCTTTGGATTTTTTGTGGGGTTACACAAAGGATCGTGTTTATGCCGATAATCCTCAGACTATGGACGATCGAGTCAGGATCGAGTCCTGTAAGAGATCACACATTATATTGAAATAAAAATTTGATCGATATTCCAAATGAAAGAGTGTTTTATTTACTTTTACTTTCGGAAGCACAACATGGATAACTCTGTATTTTGCGCCATGATAGAGATATTGAAGGCCACTGAAAATATACGGAGTGATCCATTTAAAAAATCACCCATTTGTGCAATAACTCTGTATATTAGAAAATAATTTCCTGAGATGTAGAAATGAGAGTACAGGAAGCCTGTTTTCGAACAAAATTCTAAGAAGATTCTGTATAATGAATTCACATAAAAAAATTAATTATCAGTATTATGTATAATCCGTCTCGAAAGTATCCGGAAAAAAACAAAGCTCAATTGTAATTATTTGGTATATATTTCTAATTCTTGAATTAGAAAATTATAACAAAATATTTAACATATTTACTTATACAACCTCCATTTAACTGTAAACACTTGACTAAACGCCGAGGTACACCCGAAACTAGATCACCTCCATATTTTTCGGTGATGACTGTAAAACTGACTGAATTAAATCATCTTTATTTCCAAGTGCTGGTCGTTCAACTTCAATCTTCATTAGTCCCCATATATTTTCAATGGGACTAAGATCTGATGAAGCTGCTAGCCATGAAATGGTTGTCACTTGGTGTTCTTGCATCCAAGCTTGTATAGGCTAAAATATGGCATCTTGCATTATCCTGCTGAAAACGCCACCACTTTGGAAATAAAGTATGCACCATTTCAAGGAGAAAATCGTTTAGAATGCCATAATACTTTTCACTATTAAAGGTACCATCAACTATATAGAGGCGTAGCACCACGCTGAGATATTGCACCCCAAACCATTATTTTTTGGGAAGTTTGGAAATTCGAACATAAGCAAGGTGTTAAATAGGATTTTCAAGGAATTTCCACCAAGTTGGAACCAACTTTCATCGGATAGAAAGACATTATTAAAATTATCTTCTTGAAAACGTTGACAAAATTCTATCCTTCGTGCCTTTTTGAAGGTGTCATTATAGGAATTTTTTTTGGTTTCCTTGATATATAGCCTTGTCTTTTCAGTAACATACGGAGGGTTTCTGAACATACCTTTATAATTACCAAATCTGTTAGCCAATTTGCGAAATCTTAGGCGAAGGTTGTGTCGTGCTGAGGCCAATAAAGCGTTTAAATTGTTTCCTTTAATCTCACACTGTTTTCCCGGAACTGGTCTATGTCTCATATCCATCCCATTTTTTATCCTCTTTATTGTCTCATATAAAGCACTCTTTTCAGTCAATTGCACAAATTATAACGAAAACCTCTTCTATGGAAATTCTACCTGTTTTCTATTTCTAGTTGCGACGTTATTTCATGAATTGAATACCTGTGATGACAATCAAAAATATTTGACAACTAGTATTGCCATGCAACTTTGACCATAGCTGACTATCTGCAGAACCCATTTTATACATTACTTTTGTCTTAGAATATTACAAAAAAGGAGTATATTAAAATTATGAAAAAAAAAAAATAAAATCCGGATACTTTCTAGACGGAATATATAAATGTATGTGTTTAACTTTTTTTTTCATTGAGAATATGTAGCTGACGGAATGAAACACTTTATTGAAAGGTTTTCAGTGACCTTTTTTTTTAACTGAACTGATATATAGTACCGATATTATTAAACTCGTTTGAAAAATCTCATGTTCTTCTCAAATCGATGACAAGACTAACTCACAAGAAATTATCGTTGAATGAAAATCACGAATAAATAACGTCAGATTCTATTTGATCTGGTTCGATTAAAGTCACTGAAAGAGCACATTCAAACGATTGCTGTTGTAACCACGTCAATGACATTCTAATCAAGTGATGTAATGATGATGATACGCTCTGCTACGCCCAATACTTCTCAATTACTAATGGCCCATTGAATGATGCTTCAAGCTCTGAAGAATATTAGCTTGGCTGTGAATTGCATAGGATAGTTAGACTGAAATCCATTCACACTGTCGTTAGATTCAGAATGAATGAATGGGTAAAATTTTGGTTTTTGCTAGCTAGCGAGTCATTTAAATTTTACGATGTTGATCGGCTATAAATTAACCAATGAATATTTTTGCAAAGTTATGAGTTCGTTAAAAATGTTATCCTTAACATTCACGAATGGAAAACAGTATCATTCAAATGACCATCCGATCAACCCAGTATATATTCGATTGTTTGGAGTCCCATCTCATTCCCAAATAGCAACTTCGATTTGGTGTTTCAAGGCATCAATTTCTGGATGGTTAGCGTAACACTTATACCTAACGGATCCCCTCAAAAAATAATCCAACGGTGTTAAATCACGGCTCCGAAGCGGCCAATTGACATCAGCGTTTCCACTGATTATTCGATTCTCAAGAACGGTGCCCAAAAGATCGATAGTTACGTTGCCTGTGTGGCAAGTGTTGTTGAAACACTTTATTTCAGCTAATTATCATTAGCAGAAATAAAGAATTTTACTTCGAATCATATAAAAACTGTAGACGTAATGAAGCAAACTTTCATTAATAAGGAGTATGAGCTATGGTGATATAAAGTTCTAGAAATCGATACATAAATACATCTGTGTATTCTATACTCAAACAAACTCGAGAAGGTTTTGTTGCTCACAGAGGCAAATTGCAGACATGGGCATGTTTCAAACTGATTGGTATTCATCAGTGCAATGTAGGCTGAGTTTGTTTGAGTATGGAATTGTTATACTGTTGTGTTACACTGTGTCGATTTCTAGAACTTTCTATTATAATAGCTCATAATCCTTTTTGACGGTTTTTGGTGCAGATCAGCCGAATTAATTTATTTGAAGCAAACTTTAATCCAATATGCATCCCTGATGCTTTTTTTTTATAACATAAAAAGTAATTTAATTAAGTTAGTGAATATATAAAGTGACCATACGTCCCGTTTTGAACGGGACTGTCCCTTTTCTCGGTCACCTGTCCCGTTGTCCCCAAACAAAGCGCCGGGACGCGAAATTGTCCCGTTTTGTGAAACAGCGCGAAAATTTAAATCATGTAGCTCACGAAACAAATATTTGGAACAGTGGACTTGCTTTCTTACTAAAGAAATGGAGATATTTAAATGGGCAGATTCAAGAAAAGTACTTGCATGGGAAGATATTCAAAACGCAGTGGATGTGTTGATTGAAAAGGGATATATTCACTGTAATAAAGATACAGAAGTATTTGACGAATTTACATTAATTTCTAGCTACGTCACTTGCCAAAAAATTACCGAATGGAATAATTTAAAAGTCTCAACAGAAACTCGTTGGGTGGAAGTATTCAAACACTTTCGTACCAAAAATCTTAAACATGCAAATTTTTGTATTTTAATTGAATACATTTTATGTCTACCTGGAACAAATGCCCCAGTAGAAAGAGTCTTTTCTCTCATGAACAAACTGTGGACATCCGAAAAAAATCATTTACAGGTTTCAGTTTTGAAAGCGATGTTGATAACTAAGGTTAATGTAAAAAAAACGTGCCAAGAATTTTATTCTTATTTAAAGTCATCACAAACTTTATTAAAGCAAATTTGTTCCTCTGAAAAGTAAAAAAACAATTAAAAAAAATGCGTTGCATAATATTTTAATAATTATTAACAGATCAAAGTTCCTTGATTTAATAAAGCTGGTGATTGATTTTTATTTTTCACTACTTTTTATTATAAACATAATTATACTTAATTAATATGAAAATAATTATAGTAAATACTAATTTCATTAAGTTACACTCAATCTAAATAAAGAAAATTAAAAGTTGTGTTTATTTCTACCTGAAGGCTAAATGTAAAGGTCTGGCAGGAAATTTAAATTTTAAACAGTTTTTTTAGAATTGTAGCCAAATTAGGCAAAACTTAGAGAGGATTTTTGATTTCGCGATAATAAAAAATATTTATTTACGTAATTTTAAATCGATATTTACATACATTCTTAAAAAAACTGTTTAAAATTTGAATTACCCGCCAGACCCTTACGTTTAACCTGAAGCTTAAAATTTTTTGTCCCGTTTTGAGTTAAAAAAAAAATGGTCACTTTATGAATATATCACCAGTCTCCGTTCATCCAACAAACAGTTTAATAAGGAACTTTATAACTTCGGGATGCTCGATTTTCTTCCTCATTATGGAGTCAGTCATTCTGGTCGTCTTTCACTGAGGATACCTGGAAAACTAAAGATCGTAAATTGGTGAAATTTAATATTTGTAACCTCAGATAGTGTCATTAGTGCATGAGATAATTAGATTACTCACATTTTCAACAAATCACCCCGATACCGGGAATACATTGAACGCCCCTCGTATATTGGCCAAACAGGTAAATCCTTCGAAAAAAGAATTCATGAGCACCAGTGGAGTCATCAAGCACTCAAGCCAGTCATTTGAAAGAATTTGGACAGAATTTTAACAATAACTAATGAAAAAAGCTTTCTTGAGTTATATGTTGGACATTTTTTTGGTGATGGAACTTGTGATTCTTTAACATCCAATCAAAACATGTATCGGGCGTTTTTTTAGAGTTATAGAACATTAAATTGAAATTTAAATTAAGATTGAAGCTAATTTTTTTTATTTGATAGATAATTTTATGACATTTATGTTTTAAAAATAAATTCCGGCGTTTGTCCACCACTACTAGCTCTGAGGAACCGCATTGGACCAGACCAATTTTGTATCACATTTTCGAGTAATTTAGGCCATATTTCATCAATAACACGAGTTATGTTGGCTTCCAAAGCGTCTATTGTTTCTGGTTTATCAGCATAAACCAATGACTTGACATAATCCCAATGAAAATAATCCAGTGGAGTTATGTCGCATGATTTTGGAGGACAATTAATAGGACCATTTCTCGAAATAATGTTATCACCAAATCTTTCTTTCAATAATTCAATTGTTACGGTAGCAGCATGAGGTGTAGCACCATCTTGTCAGAACCAAAACATTTCTGAGTCGATACCATTCAAATTTTGAAACAAATAATCATTGATCATCGATTTGTAACGAGCACCATTCACTGTAACATTAGCTCTAGCATCGTTTTTAAAGAAATATGGACCGATGATGCCTTCAGCGTGTAAAGCACACCATACAGTGCATTTTTCAGGATGCAATGGAACCTGCAGAACTTCTTGAGGATTGTTTTCACTCCATATACTGCAATTTTGCTTGTTTACATAGCCGTTCAACCAGAAATGAGCCTCATTACTAAACAGAATTTTACGATAAGAAGGAGATAAACTTCAAGCTGTTCTAGGGCCCAATCAGCAAACAAACGACGCTTATTATGGTCAAGTGGCTTTAGTTCTTAAACCAGTTGGATCTTGAATGGGTATAGACCAAGATCTTTACGCAAAATTTTCCATGTGGTGGATGTATAGAGTCCAACTTGTTGTGAACGTCGACGAATAGACAGCGATATTTTCTTCTGCACGTACAGTTCTTTGTCTTGTTATTGTTGTTGCTTCGTGTAGAGAAAATGTTATCCGAAGTCTATCGATAGTTCGACGAATAAACTGCTCTGATGGACGATTATGTAAACCATAAATTTCACGAAGTCCTCTATAAGTTTGGCGAATAGAACACTCATTTTGAAAATAAATTTCATCAATTTGTAAACGTTGTTGCGGCGTGAGTTTTTCCATGATAGTTTGTCAATGCTTACTGAACAGAAATGTCACAAAAACATAGCTTCTACATTCTGTCAAATCACAGTTATCCCTATCAAAAGTTCTATCACTCTAAAAAAAACACCCGATATGTATCAGGTGATGTCTGAATAATTTGGTCATTATTTTATATTTTTTTTGATTCTTTATTTGTTAATTTCTACCACATGTGATGTGATGATATATGCCTAATACAGTGTTATCTAGGACAGGTTTTATAAAATTTAATTCTAAATGTTTTCATGAGATTCATTCAGATTTAAATCTGTAGAGGTTCCGGAGAATTATTTCCAGCTGTTATCTGTAATATTTGAATACTTCTTCATAATAAATTTTCAATACATCATATCGATTTTGCATTCCAGTTGTGAAGAATTCAATCTATTCTTCTGCCTCTTCTCAACTCCCAACAGTAATCGAATATTACTCGAAATATTAATGATCCGACACGGAAAATGAACAATAACAATCAATAGCGAAGAGGAGGTCAAACTGTCTATAAGCCCTGCTGTTTATTTATATCTTCATCGTCTCTCTTGAGGGGCCCCAATTGTATTAATTTGTATTGAAGTTATAGAAGTCATCTGATATTTCCAAGAAATTTCATTCATGACTGTAATTAATTTTAAAATCGTAATAACATGGAAGATATTTCTGATATTGAAAATTTTCCACTTTCTTATTGGAATTCGAGTAGAATTGTAATGAAAATTTTATAAAAGCACTTACTTTAGCTTCAGAGCGTTCATTCACCAGTAAAAATTAAAATAGGGTTATCCATTTTGGGCTTCCGAAAGTGAATAAAACACTATTTCATTTAGAATATCGATCACATTTTTATTTCAATATAATGCTTGGACCTTACCATCATGTGTGGAATACAACATCATTTAAATGTCCTCCCTGTGATCTCTTACAGTACTCGATCCTTCACGAGTACCGTCAATCCGGCCTGTACGTCAAGACCAGGAACCCTTATGAAGTATTTCAATTGATCCTGGCTTCAAGCACTAAAGGACTAGACTTAACCCTCCATTTCACCGGGTTGAAACTAGGGTCCCAGTCAAGACAAGCGCCCCCAGCGTGTCAAGCTATAATGCCATGGGAGGCTAGCCTGAGAATTATCGGCATAAACACGATCCTCCGAATAACCCCACAAAAAAAATTCAAAGGCGATAAATCACAAGATCTTGGTGGCCAATCGACGAAACGAAAGCCAAATCGAGTCGTGTTGTGTGACTTGTTGCACCATCTTGTTGGAACCACATCTCTTTCAATTCCATTTCATAAAATTCAGGCCAAAAAAATCGGTAATCATTTGGCTATAGCGATGAGAATTGACGGTTTGAGTGACACCTTCTTCATTTTCGAAGGAGTACAGACCAATCACTCCATCAGACCAAATTGAACACCATACAGTGACTTTTTGTGGATGTAATGGCCTCTCAGCAGTTACGTGAGGATTTTCACTGTCCCAGATTCGATAATTTTGCTTGTTTGCATAGCCGAGTGAAAAATGTGGTTTTTCGCTGAAGAAAATTCGATACGAAAAATCGTCATCCAAACGTTGTTGCTCAAGCACCCAATCGGCATATGTTCTACGCATTCTAGGTCAGCTGGCTTCAGTTCTTGTGTCAACTGAATCTTATAAAGATTGAGATCTTATAAAGATCCAGATGCAAAATGCGCCTTAGCGTGCCGTAAGGAAGGCTCAAATGTTGTGCGCGCCGATGAATCAATAAATTTTTTCATTGTGTTTACAATTGTACGCTCAGATGGACGAATATATCGACCATGATCTGCCCGTAATGCACGAAACGTACTACAGAATCACTGTTTTTTTAGTAAGTTTTCACACATTCATCAGTAGATAAACGATCCTTATTGTTAAATGACTAACCTTCAACTAAACATATGAGGCTTCGGATCACAGTTCTGTTCGAAATATGCCATTGAAACAGGGCTGTGAAATCCGGACCACGAAATGGATAACCCGTTATGTTGTTTACACTTCAGGGATATGACGGATACTGAAAAAAAGACTAATGATGGCACTTCAAACTGAGAGTGGTGCCAGATGAAACAATGAAACCATATTCCTAATATTTTGTAGTATTTATTGAGCGAGCCAACAAAAATTGTTATTTTCAATCCTTGTTAGAATTTCTTCAAAAAAAAAGTCAAATGTGTTTGAAAATCAGTCATCGAAATCCTATAATATAGTAGACGATATAACGTTTTCTGCTGTGATCATGTATGCAAACATATTATTTACGAGTATTTCATTATAAAGGTAAAACTTCAATTCTTCATTGGCCTTTATTTCATTCACAAGCAATAGTAGTATTTAGGCTCAACTAAAATTATACCAGCTACATTATCAAGTAGCACAACACGAGCCTTGTCATGAAGAAGAATAACACTTCGGATGGATGCGCCTCGTCTGTTTCTTCGATAATACGCTTACAATAGAATATCGTACATTTTTCATGAAGAAAATCAATAAGCTGTACGTTTTTGTTATACCAAAAAACAATAACAAGAACTTTTCTCGAATTTTGGCTTTTCGAGAAGGTGCTTCTCTAGATTGTTTCCATTCCATACTTGATGCATCCATGTTTTATCACAGGTGACTATGTGACTTAGGAAATCATCACCCTCTTCTCGATATCGCCTTAAAAGCCTTTCACACAAAGTCAGACGATGCTCTTTGTGATTTTCCTCTAGTAGGCGACGCTTTTCGATCACCCAACTCATTAGAAATGATTGATTGAGTACTCCCATACTTCTATAGCAAATTAGTGTACTGCAAGTCGTCGATCAGCTACCAGTTTATTATTACATTATTTCATCTGGCAACACCTTCAGTATAAATTGTCATCATCAGGCTTCTTTTCATTATCTGTCATTTCGCTGAAGTGTAAACAACATAGTTTCTGTGTGCTCTAAAAATGTGAATGTTAGTAGTATCTTGTCAGAGAGTTTTACTTCATTATTTAAATCTAAAGAAAATGTTGCCGAAAGTCGTCGTCTTTTAGTGAATGTTAAGGGTGACCATGCTCTAGCTGAACGAGAGTGTCTGAAATGGTTTACCCGATTTAAAGGTGGCAATTTTGATTTGGAAAAGGAATAACGACCTGGAACGCCAACAAAGTATAAGAACGACCTGGAGCGCAACCAAAGTATCGGGTGTTTTTTTTTTTAGAGTTATAGACCTTTAAATTGAAATGAAACACATTTAAATTGAGATTGAAGCCAATTTTTTTTTATATTTGAAAGATAATTTCATGACATTTATGTATTAAAAATTATTTCCGGCATATGTCCACCACGACTAGCTCTGAGGAACCGCATTCGACCAGACCACTTTTGGATCACTTTTTCGAGTAATTCAGGTCTTATTTCATCAATAACACGAGTTATGTTGGCTTCCAAAGTGTCTATTGTTTCTGGTTTATCAGCATAAACCAATGACTTGACATAACCCCAAAGAAAATAATCCAGTGGAGTTATGTCGCATGATCTTGGAGGCCAATTAATTGGACCATTTCTCGAAATAATGTTATCGCCAAATCTTTCTTTCAATAAATCAATTGTTACGGTAGCAGCATGAGGTGTAGCACCATCTTGTTGGAACCAAACACTTCTGGGTCGATACCATTCAAATTTTGAAACAAATAATCATTGATCATCTATCTGAAACGAGCACCATTCACTGTAACATTAGCTCCAGCATTGTTTTTAAAGAAATATGGACCGATGATGCCTCCAGCGTGTAAAGCACACCATACAGTGCATTTTTCAGGATGCAATGGAACCTGCAGAACTTCTCGAGCATTGTTTACACGGCAATTTTGGTTGTTTACATAGCCGTTCAACCAGAAATGAGCTTCATCACTAAACACAATTTCACAATAAAAAAGTGGATCAACTTCAAGCTGTTTAAGGGGCCAATCAGCAAACAAACGACGCTTTTTATGGTCGAGTGGCTTTAGTTCTTGAACCAGTTGGATCTTGTATGGGTGTAGACCAAGATCTTTACGCAAAATGTTCCATGCGTTGGATGCACAGAGTCCAACTTGTTCTGAACGTCGACGAATAGACAAATCTGGATCATCATTAACACTACGACTTACAGCAGCGATATTTTCTTCTGTACGTACAGTTCTTTGTCTTGTTGTTGTTGTTGCATAGAGTAGCGAAAATGTCCGAAATCTATCGATAGTTCGACGAATAAGCTGCTGTGATGGACGATTATGTAAACCATAAATATCACGAAGTGCTGTATAAGTTTGGCGAATAGAATACTGATTTTGAAAATAAATTTCAACAATTTGTAAACGTTGTTCCGGCGTGAGGTTTTCCATGATAATTTGTCAATGCTAACTGAACAGAAATGTCAAAACAACATGGCTTCTACCTTCTGTCAAATCACAGTTTTCCCTATCGAAAGTTCTATCACTCTAACAAAAACACCCGATATAAGGACGAATTAGAGGCAAGGCTGGATGGAGATCCATCAGAAACAGTTGGAGTCACTGAACCAGCTATTTGCTATTGTTCAAAAGCAATGGGAATGATCCGAAAGGTAGAAAATAGGTTGCCGTATGAACTAAAGCTAAGGGATATCGAATGTCGCTTTTTGACGATTGAACAACTGCTCCAACGCAAAAAAGAAAGGGGTTTTTGCATCTAATTGTGATTAGCGATCAAAAGTGTGTCCATTACTATAATCCAAAATATCAGGCAACGTATAGAAACCTCATCATCAACTGTCAAGCCGAACATTCATGTCAAGAAGATTATGCTGTGGGACCAGCTAAGTGTGGTGTATCATAAGATGTTAAATCGTAAATTCTACCGGGTAACTGGCATATTAGCGTGGCTCTTTCACCGGGTGACTACTTAGCAGTCTCCACAATTTACCCAAAAGCAAGTTGTGTGATAATGGTACACCTTTTAATCGCGCAAAGCGAGAATCACTCTGAAGAGTTGAACCCACCCTGCTTGCGGTTTCATCTTCAGTTCGAAAACCTACACCGTGACTGGTAGCAGCGAAGAACTATCCAACCGCTACTGGCTCTGCAGTGTCACGCTCGAAGGCAGACTCAAGAAACAGGAAAATCTCAAGAATCGATGCTTCAATTGATCCTGGTACGAGTACCGTCAATCCGGCCGGTGGCTTCAAGCACCAACGGTCTAAGCCGTATCGTCGAGATCCGAAAACCTCGGAAACGTCTCGCAAATGATCCTGGTTCAGGATGAGGCCAGTGAAACTAGGGCCACAGTTGGATGAACTTTCCACTACGCGGGTCCAGTGACACGACGCGAAGTCTCTGTTTTAGGCATCGAGACTTAATCCTCCATTTCATTGAAATGAAACTAGGATCTTAGTCAAGACAAGCACCCCCACCATGTTAAGGTGTAGAGACAAAAGGGGGCGCATGGCTGCTACAATCGAACGAAAGGATCACAGGGGAGGTTTACTGACGATAATCCTTCCGTTTGAGTAGAGCATTGCGAGGAAAACGGCCGTAATACGCCGATAGATACAACAAATTATTTCGCAGCATGATACTACATGTTTCGTTGCCCGTTAAAATATACTTAGAAACGTTCAAATGGGAAGTCGTGCAGCCCAGACATTGCTCCTACCGATTACCATCTTTTTCGATCAATGTAACATGGCCTGGCTGACAAGCACTTCTCCAATTACGATAAAGTCAAAAATGGATCGATGCATGGATAGCGGATGGCCTTTGTTCGCAATAGTATCCGTCAATTGCCACAAAGATGGGAAAAAATTGTGACTAGCGACAAACAATACCTTGAACTTTGGACGTATAACCAATTTTTCATACTAAATCTCCAATTTTCGGCAAAAAATCGCACGAACTCAGTTTTAATTCCATAACTGAAAATAGAATATCAGAAAAATATATAATTATTGTTACTTGGACAACGCCGGTTGGAGTGAGATTCTGCATTCGGATAAATTTTGGTGGTTAAAAACGAGATTAACACATTATCAGCTACCTCATCTCAAATTATTTCATTATCACCCTGCCAGCACCCGTGCTTTAACGGGCCGAATTGACAATTCCCGTATACAAGCACAAGAGACCATCTGTCCCGTCGACCATCGACAGTCCAACAGGAAGGACCTTATCTATCGGCGAGAGATAAACAGCGCTTACATAATCAAAAACGATGGGATCGATTTTGTGCCAACATGTAGTTGAAAAAGGTTTTTGAGGTCTTCTATATTTGATGAAGGCAGCAGGCGTCTTCGAGTAAACAGAAGCCAAGCGCCCTGGATATATTATTCGAGTTAGCGACGTTAGTGACGCAACCACACAGTGTTGGAAACACTTTGGTGGGAGTCAGTCGTCGGCAACTGAAGCGCAATAGAAGTTGATGGCGTTTGGTGAGACAAACTTATAATCGTGAAGTTCTTTCATCTTTTCCGAGCCCAGCGTCTGGACGCACAGGAGGACGCCGATACGGTGAGTCATGCAAACGATTTTTCATAACATTCGACACTGTCGTTTACTCTTGACGCACATGGCTTAAGAACCCATCAGAAGACATGTGTCAAGTGCGCTTCATCCCAAACTGCAACCATGCAATTTTGTGTCATCAACTAGGCTAGTCTGAAAGACACATTTAACGAAATATCCTTAATTAATTCTGAACTTGACGGATTCATCTCGATCGAAGTTAACACTTTTATCGTCCTCCACGTCGGATAAACATCAGCGATCCTCCAAATGTTTTCTGCGATCCGAAAACATCTCGAAACATCTTTTAAGAAACGCATTAAGAATCCACGTTCGACGAAATATTCGTAAACGTATAAATTATTCGCTCGATGTGATATTCTTCGTGTACTTCTTGAACATAGCCTTGTGATAAGGTGTTATCAGCACTCATTGGCGCGGCGTCGATGGGGGGCAAGGGGGACGGTTACGTTTCGATGTAAATGCACACGTGAGCATTGGTCGGGTACGTCCTCAAGGTTTGTTCTTGAAAATGCATAGGTTTGGAGTTGAGCTGGTGAGCCGCGATGTGCCGGAGTGTTATTTAAACATTTGGATATCGTCTGCGCTGCGTACATCGCGAGGATTCGTTGGGACTAAGGGGGGCCATGCGTGTCAGCTCCTGGTTGTACTTCAGATCTGATAATCCATTGGATTGGGAGACTTTTCACAATGGTTCGAATGTATTATTGGCTTGTTCGGAATGTAATTCCTTACTTTTTGGGAAAATAAAAGACAAATAATTATTATTTAAATTATATATTGGCCATTCTGGTTCAACACCTTTTGCCATCTTTCTGGTAGTAGTTTGCTCTTTGCTGGCAAAAAACTGATCCAGATGATTTTCGACCTCTTCATTTGAAGTAAAGGTTTTACCGTCCACAAAATTTGCAATGACTGGAATAAATAATAATCCGATGGCGCCAGATCTGGAGAATATGGTGGATGTGGCAGTGTATCCCATTCAAGCAGTAAAAGCTTTTGACGAGTGACCAAACTTGTATGAGGTCTTGCATTATCTTGGTGGAACACTACACCTTTTCTGTTGATTAATTCTGGCCTTTTTTGTTGAAGTGCATCATTCAATTTGTCCAGCTGATGACTGTAGACTTCCGAATTGATTGTTGTATTATCCGGTAAAAGCTAAAAAAAACGATTCTTTAAAATTCCACCAAACAGATAGCATCACTCTTTTTTATTGATATTGGCTTTCGAAATGCTTTGACTCGGTTCATTCTTTTTGCTCCATGATCTCTTGCGTTTGACATTGTTTTATACAACCCATTTCTCGTCCTCAGTAATTATGCGCTTCAAGAATGGATCATTTTCGTGATGTTTGAGAAGGGAATCACAGACGTCAACGCGACGACACAAATTTATCTCCGTGAGGACATGGGGAACCCGTATATCGAGCTTCGAGTTTAAACCCAGGACTTTCAAGTGGTCATAAACAGTTGAATTCGATAAATTTAACCTCTCACCGATCTCACTCGTTGTTTTCGCATCAACTAATGCCTTTATCATATCTTCAACCGGCCTTCCGGAACGTGGTGCATCTTCGATATCAAAATTGCCGGATCGAAATTTTGCAAACCAGTTCAGGCACTGGCGTACTGTCAACACCTCTTCTCCATACACATCGGTTAATTTCTTTCTGGCTTGAACAGCATTTTTGCCTTTTCTATAGTAAAAAAGTAAAATATGATGAAAATGCTGCTTATTGCTCACCACTGCGTAGAATTTATTGCCACTGCGTAGAATTTATTGAACTTTTTCACACACAAGCCTTGATATATTAGCTTTCAAAACATTTAATGATTATTTGGTTTAATTGTGAAGTTGGGTTCGAAAAAGTACAATTAAATCCTCTCTCAGGAAAAAACGAAATTACCTTAGAACCACCTTATAATTTCATAAATGCCGTATCATGTTGAATTTTGAAGGATCCCTTATTCGAGGATTGTCGACAAAGAAAGTAGGTATTTGGAGTATGAATAAGTTCGTGCGGTGTTTTGCTGATGATTGAAGCTTTATCGTGAAATATTGGTTTTGCATTCAAAGTATTGTCTATCGCTAGCAATTACTTTTTCTCATTTTTCTGGCAATTGACGCATCCCATCGTGAAACGGCTCTTTGCATTTGCATTTCCATTTTTTGACTCCGTTGTAATTGGAGAAGTGCTGGTCAGCCAGGTCATGTTGCTTCGATCGAAAGAAATGGCAATCGGTAGGAAAAATGTCTGGGCTGTACGGCGGGCGGGGTAGGACTTTCCATTTAAGCTTTTTCAGGTACTTTTTAACGGGCAGTGAATGTGTCCGTGCCTTATCATGCATTGTCATTAACTTTGTCATGTTTGTCGGCGTATCGTGGCCGCAATGCTCAGCTCAAACGCATCAATTGTCGTCAGTAGACCTCCCTTGTGATCCTTTCGTTCGATTGTAGCAGCTCATAATACACCCAGCTGATCCCACCAAATACACAGCATGATCTTGATCTTGATGATGGGGCATCCGTACATTGCCCGACGTTTTGTATTACCGTAATAGACCAACTTTTCATCGCCAGTCACAATTCGATGAAAAAAACCTTTAATTTTATGCCTTTGAAACTGTTATTCTCAAGTGCGAAAACGGCGTTTGACGTCTCTTGGCTTCAGTTGATATGGCACCCAATATCCCACCTTTCGGATCATTCCCATTGCTTTTCAACGATGGCAAAGGGCTGGTCGAGTGACTCCAAGTAATTTTGTGAATTCCTCTTGTTTTTCTGAAGGATCTTCATGAAGCCTTGCCTATAATTCTTCATACTTAAACTTTGATGGCGCTCTATGTCGTTCTTCGTCTTCCAAAATCAAAATTGCAACTTTTAAATCGGACAAACAACTTCTGGTACATTCGTTCAGCTAGAGCATGGTCATCATAAACATTCACCAAAAGACGATGACTTTAGGTAGCCTTTTCCTCCATATTGAAGTAATAAAGTAAAACTCCCTGCAAAAACACATTGCAAAAGTTGACGTTTTCAGAGCACACAGAAAATATGTTGTTTACACTTCAGCGAAATGACAGATACTGAAATTTTTACACGGCAGGACTTTTCGGATAAGAGTTGGAGATAGCACATCCTTAGGCCCCATTGTGTTCTTCTCGTTTAGATCTTCTTCCTTACATAAAATCGAGCTGTGCATTATTCGTCGTCGACATCAAACATTATAATTTTCCTCTTATGTGCGCTAAGATTCTACAAGATGACCTATATATTAGGTGTTTTTTTAAAGTGATATATTATAACTTTCGATAGGGATAACTGTGATTTGACAAAAGGTAGAAGCCATGTTGTTTTGATATTTCTGTTCAGAAAGCATTGACAAATTATCATGGAAAGACTCATGCCGCAACAACGTTTACAAATTGTTGAAATTTATTTTCAAAATCGTTGTTCTATTCGCCAAACTTATAGTTTGGCGTGAAATTTATGGTTTACATAATTGTCCATCAGAGCAGCTTATTCGTCGAACTATCGATAGATGTTGCCTTAATGTCGATAAATGCAGCGTGCTCCACATGGGAAATAAAAACTCCAAAATCAATTATTTCATTGAAAAGAGATTGCTAAAAAGTCTTGACAAACTCTGATTTGGGAGTTACAGTTACCTTAAATTTATCCAATATTGCAAATATATGAAGTAAAGCTAAACAATAATGCTATTCTTTATGTAAATCGTTTCATAGACGTTTCAATAACGTGCTAGCTGTTGTACACCACGTATGTTCGTCCGATAATGGAATTTGCCGCTCCAGCTCGGTGGCCTCCTCTCAGGAGTGATTCGGAAGCATTGGAGGCTGTTCAACGCACTTGTACTCGACTGCCCTATGACCACAACCGCCCTGATTATGACTATCATCTCGAACTTTTGGGCATTCTTAGATTTGCACGACGACGTGAGCGGGGTGACCTCATTATAACCTACCTGGCACTCCATGGATGTGCTGATGGTTATCTACAATATTTATTCACTAGGAACCGGAATCACTTAAGAGGTCACCAATATAAGATTGCCAAGGAAAAATTTGGGACTTCAGTCCGCCAAAATTTTCTACTCAATAGGATATTTGAGAGCTGGAACTGATTACCGCCTGATACAGTTGGTGCGCCTTCTATTAATGAGTTCAAGAATCTCTATGATACGTGAATTCTACCAGTTAGTTGTATAGGCATGTGAGCGTAACTCTTTCACCAAGTGACTACTAAGCAGTCCCCACAGTTTGACCCCAGAGGCAGAAAGTGTAATAAGGGTTACGCCTTATCATCGCGCGAGATGAGAACCCCTCCGAAGAGATGAACCTACCAGCTTTCAGTTTGGGCTTCAGTTCGAAAACCTACAACCGTCTGACTGGTAGCAGCAAAGCACTATCTAACCTCTACTGGCTATGCATTGTCAGTACCCGAGTTGTTTGGGACGCAACTCACACGCCGGAAGGACTTCTTATCCAATAAGATAATCTCAAGATTGATGCCTCAATTGATCCTGGTACGAGAACTGTCAATCCGGCCTGTACGTCAAGACCCACGAACCCAAATGAAGACTTTTGATTGATCCTGGAGCTAAACACCAACGACCTAGCCGTTTCGTCGAGATCCACAAACCTTGAAGCGTCTGACAATAGATCCAGGTTCAGGACGAGGCCGGTCGAACCGTCAAGTCCCGCTAAACCCTGAGATATTTTATGAGGATATCCCGAACATGAGTGTTTGCGAACAGATAAACGAAATACCTCCATAGTCCAGCATGCATACTTTCAGCCACTACCCCCTCGAGTCCAACAACAATCGGGTGGCCAGCTGGTACAAATACAACCTGTGGGCATCCACCCTTCCGAGGTAACGCAGTATGCTACATAACGCACTCGGCCATTGGACAGAAAACGCTAGTTTTAAGGGGGAGGCCCTGTGCTGCAACGGACTCCCTTGTCACTCAGTTGATCAACGCGGCTCAGCCCTCCATGAAACTAGGGCCCCATTCGGTCGATCTTCCACCACACGGGTCCAGTGATTGGCGCAAGTGGCATTACGTTAGGCACCAAGATTTAACCCTCCATTTCACCGGGATGAAACTAGGGTCCTAGTCTTGACAAGCGCCCCCAGCGCGCCAAGCTCAAGTGCCATGGGGGGCGAATCGCTATGACAATTGGTTTTTAACACATTAGCACATTAACCAAATGAATTATACTCTTTATACTTTGAGAAAATATTCATTAGTTTTTTGTATTTATAGCGGATCAAAAATACGAATTTCAAATGGCTCACCCGCTACAATATCCACGATGACGAAAATTAAACGATGGTAATTTACGTACGAGATTAGCATGTGTTTTCTTACTTTTATCAGAATTTTTTTTTCAATATGACTACGCCCCCTGGTGCCATTTGAATGCCACCCAATTTTCTCTGGGTCTTCTTTGGCCCTGAAAGTCTCAAACGGCCCCAAGGAAGTGTTATCACCCATGTTGAGAACCTATGATTCGGATGAAACCCAAGCTTCCAGAGAAGCGTGTAACAGCCTGTATGTATCTTAACCAATCACGTAACATTCCATTTTTGTGAATATCACGACGATTTTCAAATCGCGGAGAGGAAATTTTTGATGGGGAATAATTTGATTGCTTCTTTTGACATATATATGTATATCCAGATGCGTCTCAACATTTTAAAACAGCGTGTCCATGTGTTAAACTTTTTCTAGTAATAATCATTTTGATCCATTGTCCTCTTTTATCGAAATAAGTGAATTTTTGCGAAGTAATAAAAACAGTTACTACCTACGATGATGAAAATTAAAGGATAATACGTGATTTACTTGTATTTTCTTGCCATTACCAGAAAATAATTTCATCAATCAATGAAAGTTTCAAACACCCTCCAAAGGGTCATTATTAACCACGTTGAGAATCTATGATTGAGACGAATCCCAAACTTCAAAGAAGCCAGCAACAGCCTGTATAAATCTTAACCAATCTCGTAACATTCAATTTTTCTGAAATTTTCTGATTTACAAATCGCTAAAGGAAAATTGTTGATGAGGAATAATTTGACTGCTTGTTTTGACATAAACCCAGATGCCTCTCAACGTTTTAAAGCAGCGTGTTCAAGTGTTAAACTTTTTCTAGTAATAATCATTTTGATCCATTGTCTCCTTTTATCGAAATAAGTGAATTTTTGCGAAGTAATAAAAACAATTACTACCTACGATGATGAAAATTAAACGATAACACTAATTAACTTATATTTTCTTGCCTTTATCAGAAAATAATTTCATCATTCTGCCTACGCCCCCTGATGTCATATCAATGAAAGTTTCAAACACCCCCCAAAGGGTAATTATTAACCACGTTGAGAATCTATGATTTAAGCGAAACCCAAGCTCCAAAGAAGCAAGCAACAGCCTGTATGTATCTTGACCATTCTCGTAACATTTAATTTTTCTGAATATCACGGCGATTTACAAATCGCGAAAGGAAGATTCTCTTTCTTTCAAAACTTTTAGAATCTCTTACACGGTTGTAGGTATTGGGTGCTTTTTTTAGAGTGAGAGAACTTTAAATTGAAATGAAACACATTTAAATTAAGATTGAAGCCAAATTTTTTCGAGTAATTCAGGCCTTATTTCATCAATAACATGACTTATGTTCGCTTCCAGAGAGTCTATTTATCAGTATAAACCAATGACTTGAGATAACCCCAAAGAAAATAATCCAGTGGAGTTATGTCGCATGATCTTGGAGGCCAATTAATTGGACCACTTCTCGAAATAATGTTATCGTCAAATCTTTCTTTTAATAAATCAATTGTTACGGTAGCAGCATGAGGTGTAGCACCATCTTGTTGGAACCAAAACACTTCTGGGTCGATTCCATTCAAATTTTGAAACAAATAATCATTGATCATCGATCTGTAATGTTACATTCACTGTAACATTAGCTCCAGCATCGTTTTTAAAGAAATATGGACCGATGATGCCTCCAGCGTTTAAAGCATACCATACAGTGCATTTTTCAGGATGCAATGGAACCTGCAGAACTTCTTGAGGATTGTTTTCACTCCATATACGGCAATTTTGCTTGTTTACATAGCCGTTCAACCAGAAATGAGCTTCATCACTAAACACAATTTTATGATGAAAAAGTGGATCAACTTTAAGCTGTTCAGCAAACAGACTACGCTTATTATGGCCAAGTGGCTTTAGTTCTTGAACCAGTTGGATCTTGTATGAGTGTAGACCAAGATCTTTACGCAAAATTTTCCATGTGGTGGATGCACAGAATCCAACTTGTTGTCAACGTCGACTAATAGACAAATCTGGATCATCATTAACATTATGACTTACAGCAGCGATATTTTCTTCTGTACGTAGTTTTTTGTCTTGTTGTTGCATCGAGTAGAGAAAATGTCCGAAATCTATCGATATTTCGACGAATAAGCTGCTCTGATAGACGATTATGTTAACCATAAATTTCACGAAGTGCTCTATAAGTTTGGCGAATAGAACAATGATTTTGAAAATAAATTTCAACAATTTGTAAATGTTATTGCGGCATGAGTCTTTCCATGATAATTTGTCAATGCTTTTACTGAACAGAAATGTCAAAACAACATGGCTTCTACCTGCTGTTAAATTACAGTTCCTTTCGAAAACACCCGATATCATCATGCCTTTATCAGAAAAAAATTTCATCATTCTGCCGACGCCCTCTGGTGTCATATCAATGAAAAACCCCCAAACGGACTTAATCACCCACGTTGAGAATCTATTGATACCCAACTTTCCAAAGAAGCAAACAACAGCCTGTATGTATCTTAACCAGTCTCGTAACATTAATTTTTTCTGAATATCACGGCGATTTACAAATCGCGAAAGGAAAATTGTTGATGAGGAATAATTTGATTGCTTGTTTTGACATATACCCAGATGCGTCTCAACGTTTTAAAGCGGCGTGTACCTTGCGGAGTAAGAAACATGAACCACGTGTTGGGAAACCCGTGGTCTGAGCAAGTTAGCACGGGTAAGGGCACATGTGTTTACTGCCTCGAGGGCAAATATAGAACACTTCTTGCACGATTACGAAGGGACCAAAGAGGAAGGATAATCACTTTGATGTTCCGTTGCATTTGCAGGATCAATTCTGTACGATAATAGCATATACTTCGTCTTCACAACGGGCAATATTCATGAGTTTGTACCGAAGTATTATAGGCAGGATTTGTTTGAAAATATGGCGAAACTCGTTGAAATATTTAATTTTTTTAATACACTGGCGAGCAGAAAAAAATGGGTCAGTAAGATTTTATGCTGTTTTTTCCAATAGACTCACGTGTTCAAATTAATTCAATAATATTTTGTTCATCATCTATCTTTCATTAAAAAATCAACTAAATATGGGTCAAGAATTAACAGTGCTGTGACCTAGAGTGGCGCAAGATCGCAGTAACAAAGCCTACCCAGAACACAACTGAACTCCTATCTCGTACAAGCTGAAAAAGCTTCTGAGGGATCTTCACAGAAGATCTAGGAGTATCAGGATAATAATAATAATGTAATTTAAGTATTCAGTTTCTTAAAACCAATACTTTCGAAATTTCATCCGGTATTATATCGGGTGTTTTTTTTTCAGAGTGATAGAACCTTAAATTGAAATAAAACACATTAAAATTAAGATTGAAGCCAATTTTTTTTTATTTGAAAGATAATTTCATGACATTTATGAATTGAAAATAATTACCGGCATATGTTCACCACGACTAGCTCTGAGGAACCGCATTCGACCAGACCAATTTTGAACCACTTTTTTGAGTAATTCAGACCTTATTTCATCAATAACAATAACACAAGTTATGTTGGCTTCCAAAGCGTCTATTGTTTCTGGTTTATCAGCATAAACCAATGACTTGACATAACCCCAAAGAAAATAATCTAGTGGAGTTATGTCGCATGATCTTGGAGGCCAATTGATTGGACCATTTCTCAAAATAATGTTATCGCCAAATCTTTCTTTCAATAAATCAATTGTTACGGTAGGAGCATGAGGTGTAGCACTATCTTGTTAGAACCAAAACACTTCTGGGCCGATAACATTCAAATTTTGAAACGAACAATTATTAATCATCGATCTGTAACGAGCACCGTTCACTGTAACATTAGCTCTAGCATCGTTTTTAAAAGAAATGGACCGATAACGCCTCCAGCGTGCAAACACACCATACAGTTCATTTTTCAGGATGCAATGGAACCTACAGAACTTCTTGAGGATTGTTTTCACTCCATATACGCCAATTTTGCTTGTTTACATAGCCGTTCAACCAGAAATGAGCTTCATAACTAAACATAATTTTACGATAAAAAAGTGGAGCAACTTCAAGCTTATCTAGGGCCCAATCAGCAAACAAACGACGCTTATTATGGTCAAATGGCTTTAGTTCACAACAGAATCCAACTTGTTGTGAACTTCGACGTAGACAAATTTGGATCATCATTAACACTATGACTTACAGCAGCGATATTTTCTTCTATACGTACAGTCTTTGTCTTGTTGTTGTTTCAACAATTTGTAAACGTTGTTGCGGCATGAGTCTTTCCATGATAACTTGTCGATACTTACTGAACAGAAATGTCAAAACAACATGTCTTCTTCCTTCTGTCAAATCACAATTACCCCTATCGAAGGTTCTATCACTCTAAAAAAACACCCGATACATAAGACACCCATACTTGATATGATAGTTCGTTGAAATCTGGTTACTAGAAACTTACTAGAAAATTTACGAGGTGTTCCATTTAAAATAAGAGTTTTGCTGGAAAGCGTCTAACATAAGGACACACATAATTTTTTTCTATAGGGAGTTTCCACACTCTACATTCTATATCCGACATCTGATCGGCTAAAGCAACCAAATTTCGTGAAGACCGTATGATTAGAAGTTTCAAGCAAAAAAATTTTGAGTTGAGCAGCGTTGAGCGCCTCCTTAACACCCGAACTTTCGAACAGAGTGAAATAGAGACTTGAAACTTTCAAGGTACGCTTGGGGCCTAAAAATCCATTCGTTATATATTAACTGACAAAGAAACTGCAACACCCAGAAGGAGCTGTTTAAATTTTAAATTTTTTTTGGTAAAACATAGCAGATAGTATAGCAAGGAGTAAATGATTAAAATTTGGAGAAAAAAATCGTGAAAGTCTTTTCATGTAAACATTTTTTGTTACTTAAATATTTAGTCGTTTTTTGCAAATTTTTTAAATTTTACAACAAGCCAGCTGTTCGAGGAGATCCAAAGTCGATGTTTAGTTGTTCTTAAAATGCCTAGAGCACGTGTACACGGAATGTATCGCCAGCTAAGTGAATTTGAAAGAGGTCGAATTATTGGTCTACGGGAAGCGGGGTTGTCATTTCAAGAAATCGCTAACCGTACGAACAGAAATCCAATTACTGTTATGAGATGGTTTGATAATGCCCAAAATCGAAGAAGAGTAGGCACCGGACGTCGAAGGGGCACAAATGAAGTTTAAGATCGACGTCTAAGACTTATGGCTATTAGAGACCGATTTGCGACAACTCGATCTTTGGCTGATGAGTGGTTTACCACCAGATAAGGTCTTTTGGACTGCAGCATCATTGACCACATCTTGTGTTACCTCTGATGGTTGAGCATCGCCGGCAACGATTACAGTGGCGCAGAGAACGTCAACATTGGAATGTGGAATGGCATCAGGTTGCCTTTTCTGATGGATCACGATTCTCCTTGGGTGCACATGATGGCCGAAGAAGGGTTAGACGACGTCGAGGAGAAAGACGTGAACCTCAGTTTGATATTGAGCGTCATGTACACCAGACAGTAGGCTTTATGGTATGGGGCGCTATTGCGCATGCAAGTAGGTCACCTTTAGTCTTTATTCGAGGTAACATGACAGCGCTGCGTTACCTTCAAGAAAGAGTAGAGCCATATGTTCTCCCTTACCTTAACCGGCTCGAGAATCCAATATTTCAGCAAAATAATGTTCGACTTCATGTTGCCAGAGTTAGTTTAACTTTTCTAAAGCGACCCATGTGAATTTTGTGCCATGGCCGCCCAGATTCTCCGATCTTTCGCCCATAGAGCATGTTTGAGACATCATGGGTAGAAAGCTTGGAAATTTACCCCAGCCCCCACGGACTTATGCGGCTTTGAGACATGAACTACAGGTAGCTTGGGATAGTATCCCTCAAGAAGAAATAGACCATCTTATTGCATCAATGCCAAGACGTGCTGGGGGGTGTATAGATATAATCGTGGTGGACAAACACATTATTAACAAATTTATTAAAAAAAAATTGTAAACCCTACTTTTCTTTCTCCAAATTTCAATCATTTACTCCTTGCTATATTATTTGTTTCACCAAAAAAAAATTTAAATTCAAACAGCTCTTTCTGGGTGTTGTAGTTTCTTTGTCCGTTAGTATATGTAGCTTCTTTGATAAGTTAATCGAAGATTCGAAATTTTTTGGGGAAATGATTTGTTAAACAATCGCACAAAAGATTTAAACTTCACGTTAGTGCTTTTGTAGTTTTGGTAATATATCGTTTAACCACTATTCATTGTATAAATGTACCAAAAGTCTTGAACACATCAGTGCATTTATAATTTTGAAGGCGCGCCAATATTTCGTCCAATATTTTTCAGGTTTACTTATATATTGTTGAGTTTATCAATTCTACAGATATCCCTTTAACGCTTTATCCTGAAGGTATTAAATAACTCTTTAGTGCGGTGGGAAACAACAATGAAATGATTATTTCTTAGGAAGGCAGCAGTGATTGTGCGATATCAGCGGAAACAGAAAACACAATTAATTCAATTTCCCGTACCTATGCGAAGAAGGAAGAAAATAATCACAAGTTATGAACGTATTTTCCGGTTTCAAGGGATAACTGTAGCGATATCTTAAAATTTGGTTCCTCCAACTAGAACTATCTACCTTTTCTTTCTTTCGGTCTTCGTGTGGTTTTCCATAGATATGTAAAATAACAGGAAATGTTTATCCGTTTCTTGACATGTGTCATATGGAGAAAAAGATTAAGTCGATGACCTTCCAGGTACTGCCATCTTTTGCTACTTTACCAAAGTATCTACTATCTTCGAGTCCTGTAGCTTGTAAAAAACCTTATTTTATTGTGTGACTTTTATCTCTTCACAAATTTTTCATTTCGACTCATAACTTACCCTGGAAATGAACGTATACAGTCTTTAACTAGCAATAAATGGAATTCAGTTTCCACAAACTTTTTGTTCAACAACAATTGTTTCGCCACACTGTGGCTTAATCATGTTCTACATTTGAACTGATACTCTGTGAAACTTATATAGGTTCTTATATATGTATTGACAAGTATTTGAGCTAAAGGGACTAAAAGTAGGAAGATTTGGGTACTTCCAATTAGGTTGAGAGAAACCGACAATGGCAATAAAAGTTATTGGGGTTGCCGTTGGTTTTTCCAAACTATCGGGTGTATTTTTAGAGTGAAAGAACTTTCGATAGGGATAACTCACACCGCAACAACGTTTACAAATTGTTGAAATTTATTTTCAAAATCAGCGTTCCTTTTCGCCAAACTTATAGAGTATTTTGTAAAATTTATGGTTTACATAATCGTCCATCAGAGCAGCTTATTCGTCGAACTATCGATAGATTTCGGACATTTTATCTACTCGATGCAACAATAACAACAAGACAAAGAACTGTACGTACAGAAGAAAATATCGCTGTTGTAAGTCATAGTGTTAATGTTGATTCATATTTGTGTATTCGTCGACGTTCAGAACAAGTTGGACTTTGTGCATCCACCACATGGAAAATTTTGCGTAAAGATCTTGGTCTACACCCATACAAGATCCAACTGGTTCCTCAGAGCTTGTCGTGGTGGACATATGTCGAAAATTATTTTCAAAACATAAATGTCATAAAATTATCTTTCAAATAAAGAAAATTTGGCTTCAATCTTCATTTAAATATGTTTTATTTCAATTCAAAGTTCCTTCACTCTAAAAAAAAAAACCGATATGATGCGGTCTCGGCTAACTAAAGGTACATTTATTACATTTTCTGTACCAATTTTTGGTTCTTTCCGTACTAACCAAACTTTTTGTAACCAATGATGTTTGCCACAACTGTCCCAAAGACACATGAAACAAGGGAAATTTGTGTACCCCTTTGGTTGACCTTAAAGAAAATTAACTATTTTCAGATCCACACAAATGGCCCATTTGTGGTCTTGATATTTAATTTTTTCTATCATCTTAGAAACATTTGCGTATTATTCTTTTAAAGTCGTCGAATGTGCAATAGGCATAGATCCGTACTTATTACCGTTATGAAGCAAAACACACTTTGAACTTCTTTTGCTGCTGTCTATGAAAATACACCAATCACTAGATTTTAATCCCATCTGCTGCAAAATACACCAACATCGTTACAAACACTGAATCCTTCTCTTGAGAAAAATACGGTAACAAATTTTTTCTTGAGTACGATAAAATGCAATGTTGGTTTCCAGAGTAAGCAAATTTTTTCCTCTCAAACGAGATGCTATTAGGAGTACAAATAAGTTTCCGCCGTTTTTTAACACAAATTAGATATTTATTATAGAAGAACGGTAATTTAAATTTATTTGAAATATTGCTCATCACTTGCAATCACTTTTTCCCATCTCTCAGGCAGCATTCGAATCCAACGTCTGAAGAACTCCTTGTCTTTTGAGGCTATCCACGAATCAACCCAATTTTTGGTATCCTCATAAGATGTGAACCGCTGCACTGTCAGAGCATGTGCCATGGACCGGAACAGGTGATAATCGGACGGTGCAATGTCTGGTGAATACGGCGGGTGGGGTAACACTTCCCAATCAAGTGTTTCCAAATACTTTTTCACAGGAGCCGCAACATGTGGACGAGCATTGTCATGCAGAAGAATAATTTTTTAATAATTTTTTGTGAGACTGCTTGCCGAGTGACTTCTAATGTTAGAGCAAGTTGTTTTTGTATTTGAGATGAATCTTCCTCCAATAATTCCTCCAATTCTGCATCCTCGTAAATTTTTGGCCTTCCACTGCGATCTTTGTCTTCTACGTCGAAATCACCGTTTTTAAACTTTTGAGACCACTCTCCACACGTTCTCTCACTCAAAGCATCCTCACCATATGCTTCTACGAGCAATTGATGCGCCTCAGCAGCAGATTTCTTTAAATTAAAGAAGTAAACTAATATTTCCGCAAATGATGCTTACTTGGCTCAAATTTTGATATTTTCAACTTATGAAAATTATATTTTACCAATATAAAATCAATGATATTAATAGGTTAGGTTATTCCTGAATGTCCAAACTATTTTTTAAGCCGGTTATCATCTGCGAAAGCTAACCGAAACTCTGTGCCGCGCCATCTACAATAAAACGGCGGAAACTTATTTGTACTTCTAATAAAATTTCAGAAGCTCCTTTCGGTAAGTTAATCTCTTACTGAATTATTTACTTTTTTCTGATTAAATGGTTGAGTTTCTGAAAGGCTAAATTTGTAGTCTGAATCAGAGTCTCCACTTGTTGTATTTCGCTCGGGTTCACAGTGATTTGAATCATCAGAAGATTTAAATTTGCTGGGTTGTACCTCTCGCGATTTTAATTGAGGTCGTTGAGCAGAAGATGAGAAATGATATGCCCACTTACTTCGATTTTCAGAGTTTCTTTCCGTTTATTTTCACAACGCAGAAGTATCGGGTGTTTTTTTTTATTGATTGAACTTTAAATTGAAATAAAACACATTTAAATTATATTTGATTGATTCGGTATTACATTGTACTGTCTGTTAGACAGTACAATGTAATACCTGAAGAAGCCACATCGTGGTGAAACAATTGTTGTAGTAGTGCAAACATTTTCATGGAAATAAATTACTGTCTCGTATACATTTTTTTAACATTTAAATTAAGATTGGGGCCAAATTGTTTTTTATTTGAAAGATAATTTTATGACATTTATGTTTTACAAATAATTTCCGGCATATGTCCACCAAGACTAGCTTCAAGGATTTTGGACTACTTTTTCGAGTAAATCCGGCCTTATTTAATCAATAACACGAGTTATGTTGGCTTCCAAGTGTCTATTGTTTCTGATTTATCAGCATTAACCAATGACTTGACAGAACCCCAAAGAAAATAATGCAGTGGAGTTATGTCGCACGATCTTGGAGGCCAATTAATTGGACTATTTTTCGGAATAATGTTGAGGTGTAGCACCATCTTGTTGGAACGAAACCATTCAAATTTTGAAACAAATAATCGTTGATCATCGATCTGTAACGAGCACCATTCACTGTAACATTAGCTCCAGCATCGCTTTTAAAGAAATATGGGCCGATGATGCCCCCAGCTTGTAAAGCACAACATACAGTGCATTTTTCAGGATGCAATGGAACCTGCAGAACTTCTTGAGTATTGTTATCACTCCATATATGGCAATATTGCTTGTTTACATAGCCGTTCAACCAGGAATGAGCTTCATCACTAAACACAATTTTACGATAAAAAAGTGGATCAACTTCAAGCTGTTCTAGGGCCCAATCAGCAAACAAACGACGCTTATTATGGTCAAGTGGCTTTAATTCTTGAACCAGTTGGATCTTGTATGGGTGTAGACCAATATCTTTACGCAAAATTTTCCATGTGGTGGATGCACAGAGTCCAACTTGTTATCAACGTCGACGAATAGACAAATCTGTATCATCATTAACACTATGACTTACAGCAGCGATATTTTCTTCTGTACGTACAGTTCTTTGTCTTGTTGTTGTTGCATCGAGTAGGGAAAATATTGTCCGAAACTATCGATAGTTCGACGAATGAGCTGCTCTGATGGACGATTATGTAAAACGTAAATTTCACGAAGTGTTCTATAAGTTTGGCGAATATAACACTAATTTTGAATGTAAATTTCAACAATTTGTGAACGTTGTTGCGTCGTGAGTGTTTCCATGATAATTTGTCGAAGCTTACTGACCAGAAATGTCAAAACATCAGGGGTTCTATCATTTTAAATTAAAACACCCGATATATTCACCAAGTATAACAAAAACAATCGGGATTAGGCACACAACATCTTCTTGATGAAGCCATATCGAAAACTACGACAAAATATATTTTAGTGTCCAATAAAAAACGAAAATCTAAGTTAAAATAGTTAATGAGGGTAGTTAGCTATAACTCAAAAACAAAAGCTGAAAAATTGTTGCCATATTTAAAAAATACGCGTCAATTTAAGATAGAAACAAAAAAATTACAGGAAACAAACAAGTGTTGTCATTATAACCATTTTAGACTGTATCAGTCCTTTTATAATTTATAAGCTCAGTTTATTCATCAGCATTAAAGCTATCAAGACAACCTATCTGGGCAGTTTGTGTGTGGGATGCCTTAGATTCCTGATGGACTCCCAGCTGACCCGTTCCGATATATCACCGACGTGGTGCTCCAGTCGTCTACGGATCTGCTCCCGAAATGAGCGTAGCCAACGCGATTCTAAAACGACGGATGTAGGCCAGTCGATGAATCGTGCTCTGGCGCGCCTTGTGCCTTCATCATGACCCATCTGCTCGCTCTTGGAGATCCATACAGACCTCGTCGCATAATGATTTAGCGACTACTGATCGTTGTTGTTAACTTTGTATGGGCTGACGTCAGTTTCAGTTTGTCCCATTTTGTAAACGGATGAATCAGTGTGTTATTGGAACGGAATAAGAAGCTGGAGGGATATTTCTTGGAGCTCTTTGCGATGAGAACTGTTTATGCGTCAGTGTTCCTTAAATGGAATGTCGTGTTTAGATACAGGATGGCATGTTGCCATTATAAGAAGAGAATTTCAATAACAAATAATTCTTTAATTGTGTACTTATACGTCGCAAGATATTTTCTATCGGTTGATTTGAATATTCCTCGACCTCTTCGATCCTTGAGAATTAATGTCTTGGTGATGATATTCATTTTTTCGAAATTGTGCATTTTGACGCATACAAATGTGCAGTGTTGCTAGTGGTAAATCTAAAACCAGAGAGTGCTTTCACCGATTAGAACTTTTTTGGAAACTTCACTAGTCTTCACTAGATTTTTTTCTGTAGACAGAGCTTGTTTATTCATTTATTTATTTATTCAACATTTGGTATACAAACGGGAAAAAATCCCACACTAGCATCATCTACCAAAATTCACCTTGGGGTGGTTTCATGGAGATTTTTATTAAACACTTATCTATTATAGTCAAAAAAAAATTATTATAGAATTTTCATAACCATAACCTTAATTGGATCATACTCTATGGAACTTTTTTGTTACGAATTGCCTATAGAATCACCTTGTGAAATTTGGCCAGAGATAACTTGTGCACCCTGTATAACTAAAATTAAATCAGCGGCGACAGTAAGTTATAAATTAACAATATTTCTAGTCGACCTTTTAAATAGCAACGTTTTTAAGGAAAATATGATCAAGTTGCCGCAATATTTATTGAACAAATCACATGGTTTCGTGATTGGAAAATTTGTACCTGGAGTTTGGAAACAATTGAGAAATAAATAGTGAAATTATCAGCAAAAAAAATCACCTTTAATCTTCTGTATTTTTTGCACAGCAATATTTCATTAAGGCATATTTGGTCCAATCACCATATTTTGGTCCAAATAACATATCCTTAACCTATGCCCCAATAGTTATAATTCATCCTGTACATATTTCACTGGGAAACTGCGTTTGAATTCACTTTTGGCGGCCAGTTTATTTACTGCGTTGGGTCTAAGCCTTGTCTGCGAAACGTCTTGTATTTAACACGACCTTGAAAACTCTTCTCCATTGTGATATCAAAACTATTAATATAATTATTCCAGTCGGAAGTTCTGGAATTTCTGCAATGATATATGAAATTTTTCTAGTACTGCAAAAATAATAATTAATTTCGCAAGGATAATTAAATTTTGAGTTCAATTGGAAATTTCCATCAATTAGTTATTATAATTTTTGCTCCTTCTAAAACACTTGTGGCAATTTTGAGACATTATATAGCTAACCATGGGAGAGTCTTATGATAATATTGCGTTGCGTTTTTCCCCGAAGAAAATTACTTTTGGGTGTTTCCTGATGGATTTTTCAACCACTCCCACTTGAATTGTGTTCCTATTACATCAGAATAAGAATAACTTCTTCAATGTAGAAGCAGCATGATTTAATTGAAGCTTTGACACTTCCAAATTTCATTCAGGATTATACTGTACGTCGTCGTTTTTACGCCCAGTTTATTTTAGGAATTTTTGGCAATAACTCATTTTCGTGTAAGAATTTACTGTGTTTATTTAAGAAGAAAAAATTTGAATTATAGAAGAAGAAAGGATTCGGTTTCTGTGGTCAAAAATATATATGCTCAAATGTCGTCTACCGTAAGAAGAAGTATAGTTTTTTTATAGTGATACAACTTCAAATTGTAATAAAACACATTTAAATTAAGATTGAAGTCAATTTTCTTTTTATCTGAAAGATAATTTTATGACATTTATGTTTCAAAAATAATTTTCGGTATATGTCCACCACGACTAGCTCTGAGGAACCGCATTCGACCAGACCAATTTTGGATCACTTTTTTGACTATTTCAGGCCTTATATATTAATAACATAAGTCATGTTGGCTTCCAAAGCGTCTATTGTTTCTGGTTTATCAGAATAAACAAATGACTTGACATAACCCCAAAGAAAATAATCCAGTGGAGTTATGTCGCATGATCTTGGAGGCCAATTAATTTGACTATTTCTCGAAATAATCTTACGCTAGCAGCATGAGGTGTAACACCAGCTTGTTGAACCAAAACACTTCTGGGTCGATACCATTCAAATTTTGAAACAAATAATCATTGATCATCGATCTGCAACGAGCACCATGCACTGTAACATTAGCTCCAGCATCGTTTTTAAAGAAATATGGACCGATGATGACTCCAGCGTGTAAAGCACACCATACAGTGCATTTTTCAGGATACAATGGAACCTGCAAAACTTCTTGAGGATTGTTTTCACTCCATACACGGCAATTTTGCTTGTTTACATAGCCGTTCAACCAGAACTGAGCTTCATCACTGAACACAATTTCACGATAAAAAAGTGGATCAACTTCAAGCTGTTTTAGGGCCCAATCAGCAAACAAACGACGCTTTTTATGGTCAAGTTCTTGAACCAGTTGGATCTTGTATGGGTGTAGACCAAGATATTTACGCAAAATTTTCCATGTGGTGGATGCACAGAGTCCAACTTGTTTTGAACTTCGACGAATTGACAAATCTGGATCATCATTAACACTATGACTTACAGCAGCGATATTTTATTCTGTACGTACTGTTTGTCTTGTTGTTGTTGCATCGAGTAGAGAAAATGTTGTCCGAAATCTGTGGATAGTGCGACGAATAAGGTGCTTGGATGGACGATTATGTGAGCCATAAATTTCACGAAGTGCTCTATAAGTTTGGCAAAAGGAACACTGATTTTGAAAATAAATTTCAACAATTTGTAAACGTTGTTTACCAATTGGCGTGAGTCTTTCCATGATAATTAGTCAATGCTAACTGAACAGTAATGTCAAAACAACATGGCTTCTACCTTCTGTCAAATCATAGTTATCTCTATCGAAAGTTCTATCACTCTAAAAAAAACACCCGATATTTATTCATACATTGGAGCGATTAATACTTGATATAACCAACAATATGCAGAAATTGTTGATTTATTACTGTAATTTATTAACCAAAAGTTAAGTTCCAATATTGTAAATTTAGAAAGTCTTACTGCCTTAAAAATACTATCGATAACATTCATTAAACTAAAATTAGAAGAAAAATCAAGACAACCTTGACTGTTACACCTTCGAGTGAATTTATACGCCTCTGATTGCTTCTCGAATGATATAAAATAACTAGAATTAAAACAAAAAAGATGCCCAAAAGGAATATGATTCAGTTCTGAAATGTCTCGGATATCTCCACAAAAACAATAAAAAGTAGGTGACGAAGGATGGTAGAACGTAATGACATACCTGTAGTGTTATATCGATATCATGTCTTTCCAGTGAATTCTTCATGAAAATCGATCATCATTTGCAGATGTTTCTTTTGTGGAGTTGAATAGAATAACAAATTATGATTCATAGTGGCCGTTATAATATAACAACTATATTACGAGGGGCGTTCAATGTGTTCTCGGTATAGGCTTGAAATAACTCAGAAAATTTTGGAAATATTCTATTTTTCAGTGTAGTCCTCTAGAACTTCAATACATTTGGTAGATCGAGAAATAAATCTCTCTAAACCTTGTAAAAAATATAATTCCGGTTTCTCCTAAAAATAGGTATTAATTGCTACCTTCATTCAGTTCTTCATCGTAGGAAAATTGTTTTCCACGAAGATATTTCTTTATAGTTGGGAATAGGTAGTAGTCAGTGAGTGTCAAGTCTAGACTGTACGGAGGATGAGTAGTTTCTTGGAAGCCACATTCCCGCAAGCAGCTTTCGCTACGCCGGTCTTGTGAACCAGCGTTGTCGCCTTATCCCTTTAATTGCTTCTCTGAAATTACGTTAAGTGGTTACGTATGATGCTTGTGTGATGATTTCACTCTTTTTAGTGTATTCTATCAATAAAATACCTTTAGAAACCAGAAAGAACGTAGCCATTCTTTTTCCATCGGATGGGATGACTTTAAACTTCTCTGGGGGCTGTGCACCCCCTCAGGGTCATAGTGATGAACCCACGTCTCATCCCCAGCAACCAGCCGGTTGAAAAAGTCGATGGATCTTCTCCACAAAGCTCTAATTACTCCTTACAGCACTCGACTCGCACTTGCTTCTGAGGTACTGTGAGCATTCTTGGTACGGATCTTGCACTGACCTTTGAGAGGTTAAGATGGTCATGAAGGATAGCATGTATGGTACTCACGGATAGGTTTGTCATCTCTGCTTACATCTTGATTTTTATTAAAACTTGACCACTTTTGAGCGGTGGATAGTGCGTTTCGCACCACACCCACGGCAGCCATGGAGGTCCTACTAAATCTACCACCCCTGCACCTACTCGTGCAGAGGGAGGCGGAACGGACCACATACAAACTATATCAACTGGCGATTGACAGGCCAGAGGCAATAGTGATGGGAGGCTCAGGACTGCTGGACGAACTTTTAACGAAAGGTATCCTATCGATGCCCTCGGATCTAATGTCAAAAATCACGAGCCAGGAACGGAATTTCAATGTAATCGTCCCCAGCCGGGACGAATGGACCCAGCATGCTGAGGTTCTATTGAGAACCGACCTTGGCTTGTTCACAGACGGCTCGCGAACGACGAACAGAACAGGAGCGGGAGTCTATGGGAGTAAACCGAGAGTTAACATCTCATTGAGTCTCGGTCAAAACGCAACCATATTCCAGGCAGAACTATTTGCCATTGAGACCGCGGCGGAACTGCTGATAAAACGGCAAATCCACCACGGTAAAATCAAAATATTTACTGATAGTCAGTCAGTACTAAAAGCTCTGGAATCCAGCTGTTTCACATCCAAAACAGTCTGGAGTTGCCGCACGGCTTTAAACAGGCATACGGTATGTATAACGGAGTCACTCTGGTTTGGATACCGAGCCACTGAAACTATTTGGGTAACGAGGAGGCGGATCGGCTGGCATTTGCTGGAGCTGCGCTGCCTCTGGTAGGAACGGAACCATTCCTGGGAATACCACATGACGTGGCTAACGAGGCGATAACAGGCAGAATGAACTCAAGGCTAGAGTCTTTCTGGCGGAGCCATTCTGGCCTGAAACATTCGAAGTTGTTCCTTGAAACAGCTTCGAACAAAAAGATGGCGAACCTAGCGCTAGGTCTGGATAGGGCCAAACTAAGAACACTTGTCGAAATTATGACTGGTCACTGCAGACTGAAAGCGCACTTGCACAAAATCAGTCTGGCTGAAGACAATGAATGCAGGCTGTGTCTTGAGGACACTGAAACAGCCATGCAGATCGTCTCAGAGTGCCCAACGGTGAGTCGCATCAGATTCGAGGTCTTTGGCCAGGCTTTTATAGCCCACAGCGAACTGAAAAAATTACTCCTGAACAAGATTATCGGTTTTATACAAAAACTGGATCTCGTCGGGGAGATATAAATTAGGGGTGAACCACAATAGTCCGTGCGGACGCAGTGGTAGGGTGGACAGACGCCCGCTCGCCATTAATAATAATAATAATCAGCGGTGGATGACGACGGAGCACAGTCTTGGTAAACAGCAACCATCTCTTCGTGAATGATTTTTTGACCTATTCCCTGCTCACTGAGGAACTTTCTTTTCTTCATCATTGTGGCGTCAATCATTATGGTCGTCTTCCACTGAGGTTACCTAAAAAACTAATGATCGTAATTTAGTGAAATCTTATATTTATACCCTCAGATAGTGTCACTAGTGAATGAGATAATTAGATTACTCCTATTATTAACAAATCACCCCGATACCCAGAATATATTGAACGCCCCTCGTACCTCTTAAGAATGAATCAAATTCGCTAAAAAGAGAGCCAGAAAAAATGTTCGAAGTTTTCTTCCTTTATTTTATGTTAATTAGTGGAAAAATGTTCAGAACACTGCCTGAAAGAATCAGCAATCCAGTATAATTAGTTATCGTTTCATTGGTTAATTTTCACATTAGGAATAAATTCGGTTCGTGCGGTTTTGATAACAGATGCCGCTACTAGTATATTATGTCATTGTTTTATCTGGCAAAATCTTCATTTTGAAGTGTCATCATTAGGCTTTATTTTCAGTAGCTGTCATTTGGCTGAAGTGTGACGAACTTAATTTCTGTGTGCTCTGAAAATATCAACTTCTGTATCGAATTGTGTTTTTGCGGGAAGTTTTTCTTCATTACTACATTTTTTTCAGAGCGTTACTAGGATACTTTCGTATTTTTTAAAACTTTGTCATCTACCAGAGATACAGGGTGTCCCAACAAAAATTTGACCCCCCAGAACTCAGAAGGAAGAATTTCCGAAGATTAAAAAAAGCAGGGCAACTTCTGTTTTCGGGGGACGAATTTCCATCATAAATTTGATCCGAAAACCATGAAGGTGGCATCAAGCTTATTTGTTAAATCGTTTTATACTCTTTGTCAGTATGCTTTATAGATTGGTTAACATACCCATGACGAAAGAAAATTTTGACACAGAGTATAAAACGATTAAACAAATAGCTTTCAATAATGAGTTTAATCCGTTAATTGTAGACAATTTACTTGATAAAATAAATTACAAGAAAGCAATATCACTTGTATATCCAAAATTCAAAATTCAAACGAAGCCAAATTTATTTCATTAACTTAATAGGCCAAAAATCTGAAAAGATTGCTAGATATTCAAAGAAAAAAGAAAAATATAACATCTCTTTTAAAACTATTAATTCTTTAGGCAGCTTAATGAAAAATAATAAAGACGTCATTCCTAAAAACAAAAAATCAGGAGTTTACAAGTTAACATGTAGTGATTGCCCATGTGTATATGTGGGACAGACAGGCCGTTAATTCCAAACAAGGATACGAGAACATGAAAAATGTTACATTAATAATAAACCGAATTCAATTTATGCCAATCATTTGTTAGAGACTGGCCATAATTTTAATATGAACTATGAAATATTACATATTGAAAACAAAAGTCAGAAACTAAATCGGTTAGAAACTTTAGAAATCAATAGATATAATAAAAGACAAGTTTTATTGAATGATCAAATAGATTTAAATGGATCCCCCTTACTTAATATTCTTCATTAATTGTATACCATCTCTTTCCACCCCTCTATTTTTTGTACCAGAGCTGTGTATTTAAGGTCATGTTTTGCATTGTATACCTCAGTTTAAATACTCACCTGATGAAGTCATGGTATGACGAAACAATTGTTGTGTAAATCAATAAAATAGCGGAAGTTAACATTTGTTTTTCTTATATAGTTTGAAAGTTATTTATGTTTTGTACACAACCCAGTTAAAATGTTCAAAATCGGTTCATTATTCACGTAATAATGTAATATTGAACTTACCGTCAAAAGGTGATGTTAAACAGATAGTTGAACCGCCCAAACTCAAGAACCTAAGAGTTTTGAAGAGTCCAAAAATAATTTTCAAGTACTATATTAGGAAGAAAAAATTCCTATGACGACATTGTTCCGAAAAAAAAACACCTGAGAACCACAATTTTTTTTTTAATAGAAAAGAGATGGATGTGTTTTAGTTAAGCAGCTTTTTTTGTTCTCTAAACATCCTAGTTGAAATTTTCAAAGTCAGTAATTTTTTTAAGCAATTTGATATTGAACATTGTCAAAAGGGTAACTCAAACAGAAACCCAATACATTCAAATATACCAGATATGTAAGTAATAATGAGGAACATAAAGAAAAAAATTAAAAATATTTAAAGAACTTACGTATATATTGTTCAAAATGACCACCACTAACCTCCATACAATGATATAGTCCAATTTCAAATCCTTCTCTAACAATTTCGAAAATGTCTGTTGTCAGTATTTGGCATTCCGTGATGATTCTTTGTCGCAGTTCTTTCAGGTGGAGTTGCATAGACGTTGGACTTCAAATAACCCCACAAAAAAAATCTAATGGCTATAAATCGGGTGATCTTGCTGGCCAGTCTTATAGGACCCCTCCTGCCAATCCAACGTCCTCGATAACGGTCGTTCAAAAATTGTCGAACACTGATATCGAAATATGCCGGTGCACCATCCTGCTGCATCCATTTTCTAAGAGGTTGTCGTCGTTTTCCAGAATGTCAGTGATCATTGGATCAATAATGTCTTCTAATTAATTCAAATAAGTTGTTCCGTCTAGATTCCCATCGATAAAAAATGGGTCTAACAATATGATTTCCTAATATTCGTACCAAAAATTTGATTTTTGGGGAATTTATGTATATGTCTCCATGAATAAATGAGCATTACTATCACTGCAGTACCGACAATTATGTCTATCGACTTTCCCATTCAACATAAAGGTACACTCGTCAGAAAAGATGGTAATAATTTGAATTATTTTTTTTTTATTCAAAATGTGATCTTGCCTGATGATGCTACTGTGATAGCGAAACAATTGTTGTGAGTTTAACAATAAAAATTTGTGAAAATCAGAATAACCTTATTTCAAATTATTTAATATGGATTTTCACCAAGTAAGGACTGATACAATTCAATTCAAGAAAAGATGGTATTGTAGAGTCGATGTGGGTTATTATTCACTAACTCAAACTAACTAAATTGTTCACAAAACTAAGTCCGACGGTCAGGATCATCTGCAGTCAACTGTTGCACCAGCCTTATCTTGTAAGGGTGAAAATGAGCTTTCACAATTCGATGAAAGCTAGATTTCGGAAGGTTAGATGGTCGTGCTAAAGTTCTTGAGACTATTCGAAAAATGTTGGGGGCTGTTGCCATCCTCAGGTGGTTTTTTCGGAACAATCTCGTCATAGGAATTCTTTCTCCTTAATACAGAACTTGAAAATTATTTGATTTTCAAAAATTTCAACTGGGTTGTGTACAGAACATGAATTATTTTCAAACTAACCATTACTCGACATCTCATCCCTATTCAGAAAATGTTGGGGGTTGGTGCCACCTTCATGGGGATGGTTTTTTCGGAACAAACTCATGTTTGAAATTCGTCTCCCTCAAAACAAAACTTGACCTGTTCTTTTAAAATCATCGAAAATTCTTCCTTTCTGAGTTCTGGGAGGTCAAATTTTCGCTGGGACACCCTATATAACAGCCTGACTATCACCGCTATCATGAGTACCTAAGAATATTGAAACTGTATGCCGATATTTATTATTTGAGAGAATAACAAACTGAACTCGTGTTCTAGTCATTTATTCCCTACTACTCCAATTCAAAGCGTAGAATTATAAATGATATTCCAAGCGTCTTAGTTTGTGGAAGGCGTATGGTATGATCTCGAAGTATGACCTAAAAAGATAATGGGTTTACAAGCAATGTGCTAGCTTTGTTTAACGAAAGTGATAAGTAAGCTTTATGCACTGAAATATGTTCTGAAGAATGAGGCCTACTCGACAATTTTTAAGGGAAATAGAGCGTTGAACAAGCGCGCGTAAGCTTCCGACTTCAAGTCAATTGTTTTCGCCATTTTTATCCTTGTAAACACAAACTACCAGAAATCGGAGCTACTCTGTTATGAACTACGTTACTCCACTCTCAGTTACCGTAAATTACATAAACTTAATAAAATAGCTTTATGAAAAACCAAATAGTTTAGATATGATAAGTGAAATGAAATTTTGAGTTGACGCAATTTGCTGTACTTTCAACCTGCACTATTCTTAATTATATAAATATCGTTCTTCGTTGAAACACCATTAAAAGTCCATATCAACAAATTATATATATATCAGAATTCCTACATTTTACCAGCGAAAATTACGTACTAAAAACTGTTTGTTGGATGGATGGAGACTGGTGGTACATTCACTAACTTAATTATATCACTTTGTATGTATACATTAAGGATGCATATTAAATAAAACTGTGCTTCATTACGTCTACAGTTTACTTTGTTTGTAGCCGCGCACTTGTTCTCCAACAAAATCACAAACAACTAAGTTTTTGATCTGTCATTTTGTTTGGAAAAATGTAGAAATATTATAAACCTAAATTTCTATATAGATGGAACTATTCCACAACTCAAGTTTTATACACCAGTATATTTTTCTATAACTTTGAATAAGTCTAATTTTGTGCTTAGGAACAACGACTTCTGGATAGCATTGCTTTCTTATTATCATTTAAAGAAAACTGCTGTAGAATCGAATTGAAGCTTGTCAAAGCTTACGATGAACACACTTTTGGTAAAAAACAGTGTATCGAGTTGTTAAAAAAAATCAAGAACGGTGATGTTAACGTCAAACACGAAAAGCAAAGAAAACCACCAAAAAAGGTCGCAGAGAACGAATTCCAGGCCTTATTGGATGAAGGTGATACTCAAACTCAACAAGAAATCACAAAAAACTCATTTCTTATAGGTGTATGATCTTTTTTGTATGTGCGATGATGTGCTATTGCAATCGAGGTGGTGTTGTGTAGTATCAGTTGTTGATTAATTCTCACGAGTTTAACATGCGTTCAACTTGAACAATTGGGGTGTTAGCTAAACGAAGATTTATCTAAGCCAGAAGTTGCTAACGTATGATAGTTTTCTCCTAATTCTTCAGAGCCTACTCGACCGTAAATCAAAAGAATTTTATATAAAAACTTAATAATATTATTAACTGTATTATTGGGCGAAATGCAAACAACTACCATTATGACGTTTGTTTCATCATCCAAAAAACAGTGAGCAGGGTGTCCCAACGAAAATAATTTTAAAGTTGTGTATTAGGGAGAAAGAATTCCTATGAGGGCATTGTTCCGAAGAAAACACTTGGGAGTGGAAACGATCTGAAATTTTTTTTTTAGGAAAGAGATGGATCTTTTTTACTTCAAAAGCTTTTTTTATTCCCTAAACATCCTAGTTGAAATGTTCAAATTCAGTCATTTTTTTAAGCAATTTGATATTGAACAATATCAGAAGGCTTTTTCAAACACTAACCCAATACATTGAATATAGTTGGTGATATTCTATAAAAATTGTGAGTTATGCGTTGGAACTTATATCATTATAATGTACGAATTGCTATATTTTAGTAAACATGAGTATATATGAGTGAATATGGAAGAAAAGAGAAAAAAAAAGTATCACTTTCAAACCTGAGGAGGAAACACGTCTCTTGGAATTGAGAAAAGAGAATTTTAATCTTATAGGATAACGCCTGGCAGAGAATAGCAACTGCTTTCAATGCAACAGCTCTCCATTGGAGACATAGGGACCAGCTCAAATCCAAATATGACAATATAAAAACTAAAATTAGCAGGTGGCAGCTGCTCAACGCAGTCATATTACAGGGACTGGTGATGGGGCTCCCTTGAAATTGAAGGAGGCAATTTCCAAACAGTTAAGCCCAACTGTGACGAGCCCACTTACCGAAGCAAAGTATTATAAAAAAACAGCTCTAACAGAAGCTCAGATAGAGGCTATCAAGGAAGAGAAAAGAAGAATGCACTTTCTGGGAAAAGCGGTATTAGAATTCTATCAGCATTGCTCCAAACTATCAAATTTGAATTAAAAACAGAAATTTCAATAACACATAATATTTTTATTTCTTTATTCCCACTTGAAACTTTTTCAGATGTTACCTGAAGTAAAAAAATGAATCAGATACACAAACACCGAAATCTAAATACAAACCTGTAAAATCTTATAAAAATTATATGAAATCTTGTCATGTTGAAGACACAATTCATATGCCCTTATGGTCTTTAACTTAACACGCATTCCTTTAGAAAGTATAGGAAAACGACGTTTCCAAACTCCATAATTTCTCTCCAACACATTTCTAGTTCGTAGTTACCGATAACTTTGTCATAAGTCTGTAAACTGCAACCACTATCACCAACTAACAAATACAGTCCAAATTTACCACTCTCAAATTGCCTCTTCAAGACACTGTTATTAAAGATGGTTTGATCATGTGTTAAGCCAGGTCATCTAGCTACAATATTTCTGATTTTCAAGTCTGAATCACACACGGTTTGAACGTTAAGGGCAAAATAATGTTTTGACATTGAAAGATTTCTCTATCATCACCACCAGGAGAAGTGGTTTTAATTAATGTGCAATCTGTAGCACCAATAACACGTGGAAAACTAGCAATTGCATAAAACTTTTCTGCTGCTGCCTGCATTTCATGATCACTTTCACACATCTTAATATATTGTGGAAGAAAAGGGTCCGATTGCAAAAAAACTCTTCGAATAATTCTAGAAGCAGAAGGTTTAGAAATTCCCATGAAATCTCCAGCTGTTATCAACATATTTCCAGTTTCATGGATACTCAATGTCAAAAGTAGTTGTGGTTCATCGGTTCAATACAGCTGCCTCTGAAAATTGTCAATTCAATGATTTGGTATATAGAAAATTATATCAACAAAATAATGAATCGAAATTTGTTTACCTGTGAGATGGAAAATACAATTGATCTGCAATTTTTTGAAGCAAAGATAAAACAGTTGATTTTGTCAGGCAAAAACGATTGAAGAAATCTGACGTGGAAAAATGTCGTTCCCTACTTCTGTAAATTTTTGGTCTTCTCACAATTATTTCTTCATCATCTAATGAAGAACTAGAGCTTGAATCAGCATTCAAAATTTGGTGCATCATATTTCGTAGCACGCTAAAAGCAAACAAAATGGGCAAATGTGACAGAGGAAGGTTATGTCCACTGTTTTTTTGTTTACCGAGCACCTGCGCAGTATCGACCTTCTCGTAAAAGTATCCTTTTCTAGCCGTAAAGGTCCAATTTCCTCTTTTTAAGATAAGGGATGCTTTTAAGTTTCCTTCAATCTCAAAATTGGCTTATGAAACACGTTTTATCATTAAGGGAGACTTTTTTGGAAAAAGGAGGCTTTAATTTCGTTTACGAAACTGGCCTTTAGTCCCCATTAAATAACAGCGTCCCTGGTAACATCGTTACAGGCGTGGGGACATCAAGGCTCCACCTGTATACAACACCGGCAAAGGCGAAAACACTCGGATCGAAACTCTAAACATCAAAACAAGAAAGATAAAGTGGGACTCGCAAGGGAAGGGAGATGGTAGGACGTCTTCATCGAAGGCCGAGCCGAGTCAGGGTGACAGGCAGAGACAGAGGGATGGTAGCTGGGATGTTATTGATCGGACAGTCTTCGGCGGGGTGCTTCAGCCTTGCTGGCTCCAAGGTTCTACACACCTGCGAGTCTTTCCCGGAGGTGCCTTCTCCATTCCTGCCGTTTAATATTGTTTTTCGACCCAGCTCTGTTTATGAGGCGGTGGGATGATTGAAATTGATGTAAGAAATTGTTAATTACTGCGGATTTCGTTTCGCTCAAATGGAAGGATGCTGGGGGGAATCATTCATTCCGAGAAATATTGGAATGTTTGGTGGATGGTCTTCATATTTCATTCTTAGTTCGAAACGCTGATGTCAGTAAAATACTTATCTATTTTAGGCACTTTCGGAAATCTGGGAAAATGATTTAATTAAATAATACACATATATTCTGTATAAGGACGCAAAATTAATATAAAGGGTGTTTCACTGGGAATGCCCCACTTTTTGACACTGACAATTGACATTACTCACGCATGGCAGCCATTATTTATTTGTGACATTGACAGTTGTATTTGTTAATATCTACCATTCAATCATGGAAAGGTACACACTCCAACAACGTTTACAAATAATAGAAATTCATTATGAAAAATCGCTATCTGTTACTCTAACTTTACGTGCTTTAACTCCAATTTTCGGTCGTTATAGTCCACATGAACGAACAGTTGAAAGTTTAGTGAAGAAGTTTGAAACAAATTTTACAACTAATGATGTTACAGTGCCAATGAGACAAAGAAATGCAAAAAGTGAAGAGAATATTACTGCCTTTTTAGACGATTTACAGATCAATATTGAACGAGGAATTGCTAACATGCGACCTGATTTGTGTGAGAGAGTCATGGAAAATTGGGTTCAACGACTTCATTCCAGTCAGCGTTTCCGTGGTGGACATTTAAATAATGTTGTGTTTCATAACTAATGGTATCCATTGTACTTTATAATGAAATAAAAATTCCAATTATTTTCAAATAAATAATGTGTTTTATTTACAGAACAAAATGGGGCGCGGTTAATGAAAGACCCTTTACAATACATTGTTGGGAGAATCGAAACTGAAATTCCATAGTACAGTAATATCTTGATCTAGCAATAAAATCAAAACGGTTTGGAACATGGTAAATTCTCTATCTGGACGGGGGAAAAGGAAAAATGAAACAGTCGAACTCAATATTGACGGAGTCTCCTATAATAACGCTGATAAAGTGGACGAAATCTTTGCCAATTATTTTTCATCGGTAACTGAGAAAACAATTCTCTATTATTATAACAACAGTTTGTCCACAACATCATATACAGGTATGTAAAAGATAGTCGGAAACATAGGAAATTCAATGTTAATCAAGACGACGACTAGGTCCAGTGGAGCAGTGGAAGAATCAAAATCTCAGCGCGATGCGATGACGAACAAACGACTGTTCTCTCTCAATTGAAGTGGTGAGGATGCTTCGATCGAAACGAGCTTCTCTAGATTAACATTAAATTTTCTATGTTTCTGACTGTCTTTTCCATAACTCTCTGGCTCAACATCTTTCTTTCATCCAGTACCTGAGCTCGTAGTTGTTGACACTATAATGGCACTGAAAAATAATAAAACTTCGGGTTCAAATTCCGTTTCTGCTGAAATTCTAAAGTCAATAGGTACAGTGATATGTCAACATTTTGTACACTGTGTCAATCTATCGATAATCCAGGGTAGATTTCCCACTTCGTTAAAGAAAGCTACAGTGATTCCAAATTAAAAAAATATATATATTTATAATACATTACAGGCCGATTTCTCTATTGACCTATTTGTCTAAAGTTAGCAGTAAACAGAATGATTAAATTTATTGACAAATATAAAATTTTGGATACTTCACAGCACGGCTTCAGATTTGACCGTTCAACCCAAACTGCAGCTATTCAATTCACTGAATATATGAATATGAATCCCTTGATAACGGATACTATGTAGCTGGATTGTTTTTTGACCTTTCGAGAGCTTTTGATAGTCTCTTTTTCAAATTCATTATTGAAAAATGTTATAACCTATGTTTCAGAGGTATATTTCTGGAATGGTTGAAGAGTTATATTGAGCAAATCGAGGATACTTTATCATCTGAGTACACATTGAAACTAGGAGGAACCACAGGGGTCCGTTTTTGGCCCGCTGAAATTACTACTGTTCATAAATAACCTTCCTGATGATGTTAAAAATAAATTATTGAGGTATTGCTCGCAAAATGGTATTACATCTTTCTCGAAAATGTGCCTCTCCTTCTTTCGGATGGCTTCAAATTTTGTGCAACTTTCTACTAGTTTATTTTGTGAAATGGTGCCATACAAATAATCTTGTAATTAATATCGAAAAGACAGGATGTATTCTTTTCTCAATAGGTAAATCAAAATCAAAACAAGGAAACTTGTTCTTCACTACTTTGATACTGTTACCACATCGAAAGATTGTACAAAAATTCCTTTAAGTTCGGCTATTCCTGAAATAATTGAAAAATTCGAGAAATGTGAGTGTTTACGAACATTCAGGCATTGCAAGCTTGATAAACCATCAAAAACCATTTGTGAAAATCGTCTGAAAAACGAAGTAGATGTGTGGGCTGCTGTTGAAACCAGTGCACCTTGTTCGAGTAAACAAATTGCTGAACAAGGTGATCTGAGCGATAGAAGTGTTCGGATTATTTTGAAAAGGAATGGTTACCGATGTTATTATGTTCAAACAAACCAAGAAACTTTTCGGGAAGACCATATCAAACGAATGGAATTTTGGAAAACTATGGTAGAAAAAAAATTAAAATAGTTCATTCCTTAACAATATCTTATTCACTAATGAGTCATCGTTTTCCTTGATTAGAAAACGTAACCCACATCAGTGGTAAGATATTGGTTTAGGAAGAATAAGCATCCGAGTATTCCTGTGCGTACCCAGTATACCCAGAAACTTAATGTTTAGACATTAGGGTATTACATCATAGGACATTGGGGTATTACATCATAGGGCCATTTTTCATCGGTGGTAACCCAACATTGGACGCACCTTACGAATAGTGGCAATTTAACTTTTACTATTTTGATAACAATGTTTGACGATCAAGACGCGTTGTTCTACCGTGTAATGCTCCATGTTCACTAACTGCCATTCGTCAACTTTCGATCTGTCACATCATAATCATGTGACATGATGATTGTCAAACATGGCGCGCAATTCAAATCTTGCGCTTTTATTGAAACACCCTTTAGTTTGACACAGTGACTGTAATCAGCACTATGGGAACCTAGAACTAGATAAACTGTAAAGGGACAACAGACTTGATTCGATGACTAAAGTTTTGTTAAACCCATTGTAAGAGTGTTGATATAGTTCTTAATTGGCTGTGAGAATAACAATAGGTCTGGATGTGGAAATTGGATGCATATAAGTCTTGTTCACGACAGTGTAGGGCATCATCTGATTTGAATTTCAATAGAATCAAGCCAGATTGTGGGTAATTATTCTTAGTTAAATGAAATTCTTGTCACCTACTTCGACAGCTCAGCTGCTATAAAGATTTGCATTCATGCGTTTAGCAATAAGAACGAACTTCCTACTTGATAGGAAGAAGGTTAAGAGAACAGAACATATTTAGTTGCTAAATGAAGCCCGTCAGATCAATTACACACAACCATCTTATATGGAATTACCCAGTAATTTACAGAAGAGAAATAATCATGATGAAAATGTTATTTGATATGAAAGAAGTTCTTTTTTTGTACTCCTTTGAAGATGGTCGAAAGACCGAAACGTGTCAGGATTCTGAATAAACTGTGAAACATAAAAAAAATTTTGAATAAAATTGTTTCACCTAGAGCCAACCGCATACTCCATTTATTTAATCATAAGGGATTTTATTGGGTATATTCTATTTGTTTTGTTGGTCTGCTCACAAATTTCTTTCCCAAGAATTGAAGTCTGCTTACAATCGGGCCTACCTTCGTTTTTCCATAGAGAAAGTCATTTGGTGGATTATGAAGTGGATCTCCTAGATGACGTATTATACTCAAAGTTCTCACGCTACCGCGTTCTGCTTCTTCGATATTATTAAGTATGGATCTTCTACCTTTGTTATACAGGTATGGAAAAGACAGTCGGAAAGATAAGAAATTCAATGTTAATCAAGACGACGAGCAGGGTCCAGTTAAGCAGTGGAAGAATCAAAACCTCAGCGCGATTCGATGACGAATAAACGACTGTACTCTCTCAATGGACAGTGTCGAGTGGGGATGCTTCGATTGAAAGGTTCTGCAGCCTGCTTTCATTCGCACTTCAAACGTGAGATGCGTTAGACCATATCGGTTGAAAATGAATACGACAATATTATTCCATTAAATGCGAGGAATTTATTTGCCACGATTAATGAAACAACTAATTTCCTCAGTGAAGATGAGTACTTAGGTCCTTTTTTCGCCATAACTAGCTTGAAAATAAAATAAATCCTACGAAAACAAGAAATTCGAAAACAAAAACATCTGAAAATGCGGAATCGAAGGTCGACAAATTCAAATTAAATGTTTAAATAATCCACCTTGTTGAGCCAAACAGTAGCCAAATCTATTATAAAGAGATGATCTCGTATAAAAAAAAAGTTGGATTATTTTGAACCTAAATTCATTAATATTCGTCGCTCTATGAATATCATGCCCATAAACCAAATTTTTCGGATATCCCCAAAGAAAAAAATCATTGGGAGATAAATATGGTGATCTAAGAGGCCATTTGATCGTGCCATTTGTAGAAATGACACTCTTGCGTTGTGACTTTAACAGCTATCCTGTTGAAACCAGACCAGATAATCTATTGTGAAAAGAATAATTAGTTAGATTAGTGATGTAAAACATACGTTACGGGCTCGTAGAGGTCGTTCAGAACAAAACTTCACTGCAGTTCGCGAGAGTATGACAGAAAGGCCAGAGACGTCAATTCGCCATCGGTCACAAGAATTTGACATTTCAACAGGAACTCTTCAGCGAATTCCCACTAAAGATTTACAGCTGCATGCCAACAAAATCCAACTGACTCAACAATGTCATACCGCCCGTGAAAAATTGACGATCTTGCACGAGTTTGTTCCTGTTCGTGTCATTTCTCGACCAGAATTGGCCTCCACGTTCTTGCAATTTAACGCCTTTGGACTTCTGGCTGTGGGGTTATCTGAAGTCACAGGTTTATGACAATAAGCTTGCAACTATAGAAGCATTGAAGAAGCAATGAAATACCACCACATGAATTCAAAAACTTTATTGAAAATTTCGTCAAAAGGGTACGCATATGCTAGTAAAGCCGTGGCGGCCATTTACAAGATATTTTATTTCATACATAATTCCCAAATGTATATTTTCTAGATCAATAAATATTTCAATCCTTTGCTACAGAAAACTATGTTCTATTGAACATTGAAATCTTGCGCACTTATTGAAACACCATTTATGACACATTAACTTCTTCTGATTATCGATTAAGTACAAATTGGGTTCCACAAAACATAGTGTGCTCTGATCTAACCTAGAATCTCTGCTAAATCACAGATCAAGTTGATTTGAAGATTTTGGTGAATCAAGATCTTCGTTAAACAGTTGAAGTGAAGTGTATTAATTATTGTTCACTTTTTTCAAGTGAAAAATTGTAGAATGCTTTCCGAAATCATTAAAAAAAGATTTAAGTGAAATTCGAATACCCCGAACTATTAGAGACAGATCTTGATTTCAAAATACGTTTTCGTTTCAACAAAAACATAGTGATGAAATTATAACATAAAATATGGACCAGAAATTCAAACAAGCAGTAAAAGGAATGAATCGCTCGATGCGAGATTACAATTTTTAGTTTGTCTACGATTTTATCCAACTGGTGGTTTCCAAATGACGATAGGAGATCATATGAACATTGCTAAATCATCGGGAGGCAGGATTGTTAAAAGGGTATCAGTTGAAATTGCCGGTTTGAAACGATTCAATTCATATTTTCCGTGGTGTCTGTTTAATTTCTTTTCGCCTTTTTCACACAAGTAATACTAATAACGTAGTTCGTAGTTGTATGGTATGTCAAGCATATAAACAATAACTATCCGTTTCTAAATTCTAACCCTACGTTAATTAACAGGACTACCAAAGAAATATATACATTCCTATTTTAGCGTCGAATTTTAGAAAGTGCGACGTTATCAGATTTTTTTCTGAGATCAACTGATCCACGTGATCAACCACCGGAACTTCTTTTGTGAAACCCAAATTCGTTGATCCGTTTGACAAATTTGACAAAAGAGTATCTGTTGATCTTTATGAAGCCCACCGTTAATGTTATTAATAAAGTAAATAAAAACAAGTTGGCTTAAGTTTCACTGTTTATTTGATGTCTGTTGACATATATGTTTCGGGTTTTTAGCCCATTGTCAAAACTGAAGAGAACAAAACTTAAAAATCCTGTTAATGATTGTAGGGTAGATCACAGGTACAATTTTCAAGAGTGTGAAAATGTGCTATTAGTTCGATCCTAATCTCCTACAGATAAGAACAATGGTGATGAATTAAATTGAAAGTTGTTCATTTGTGATTGGTAGCTTCTTTCCATGTGCTTAACAAATTTCAAAACTTTCTAAAACGTCAATTCTTCTGCTTTTATTACCTACGTGTAAAATCTCAGTTCTACTGAAATCTATAAAATGGTTGTTATTTAAAAAATGTTCCGAAAAACAAGATGTTATTTTATTATGTAATATATTTTTTTATGTTCTTCTACCCTTATGTTTACAGATCGTCCTCTCTGACCTATGTTAAAAGCAGGATATTCACTACAAAATAATTTCTATATGTATACCGCTACTTTCACACGTTTCACAACAGTCTTTGCTATTTACTAAGAGTGAACGTAAGTTTTTCTTATTTGTACAAATGATATTAATATTATTTTGTTTCAGTCTATTGCAAATTTTGTTACTAATTTGTGGTATGGAGTTTATGCTATGGAATTGTTCTCTTTCTTTGTCCTGAAGAATAGCGTAAAGAGAGGCTAGAGCTTTTTTATGGTGTTTCTTAAAAACTAATGTATCTATTACGTTCGTATTGTAACCATTGTTCGACGCTAATGCCTTCAAAACTTTAATTTCTTTGTTGAAGTTTTCTATTGAGTGAAGGGTTGATAGTAACCTATGTATAAAGAAGTGAAAAGGAGACATTTTTATTTTATGAGGTTGGAAACTGTTGTTATGTATTAATGAATCTGCGTACGTGGATTTTCTAAATATGTCAAATTCAAGGGAAGTAACATTTCTTGTGATCTGAATATCTGAAAAATTTATTGATTTCAATTTCAATATTTAATTTGACAGAATTAAAAAATCAATTTAACAAATTCAGAAACATTTCTGATTGTCTAATAGAACCTAACCAAGTGAAGAAAAGATTTTATTTTTAAGATGGGTCATCAAAATTTCGCTCAAAAGTGGTGATAAAGGATATAAAGAACCGATAGGGTCTAATTGTTGATAAATTTCATAGTTGAATTTAAAACAACTTTGTTTGAGGCATACTTCAAGTAGAATCATTGTTTCTCGTATAATTTCGGAGGTGAGTGATTGGTTTTGCTGTAATAAATTTTGAACTATATTTTCAATTTCTAAATTGGGTATTGAAGGAAATAAATTCACAACATCGAATGAAACAATTTTAGCGTTAGTGGGAATTTTTAAAGTTTTTAGTTCTTCTGTAAGATGTATAGTATTTTTGATAGAATAAAAAAAAATTTTAAAATTCCCCCTAACGCTTAACTTGTTTCATTCGATGTTGTGAATTTATTTCCTTCCATACCTAATTCCCTAAAATCCATAAATTTTTCAGATATTCATATCACAAGAAATGTTAATTCCCTTTAATTTGACATATTTCGAAAATCCACGTTAACAGGTTCATTAATACATAATAACCGATTTCCACCCTCATAAAATAAAAATATCTCCTTTTCATTTCTTTATACATAGATTACTATCAACTTCTCTCTCAATAGAAAACTTTAACAAAGAAATAGAAGTTTTGAAGTCATTAGCGTCGAACAATGGTTACAATACGAACGTAACACATACATTTTTAAGAAACAGCATAAAAAAGCTCTAGCTTCATTTTACCCTATTCTTCAGGACAAAGAAAAAGAAAAATTCCATACACTTCATACCACATATTAGTTACAAAATTTGCAATAGAGTGAAACAAAATAATATTAATATTATTTGTCCAAATAAGAAAAACTTAGGTTCACTCTTAGTCAATAGCAAAGACTGTCGTGAAACGTGTGAAAAAAGCGGTATATACAAATTATATTGTAATGAATGCCCTGCATTTTACGTACGTCAGACAGGACGAACTATAAACATAAGATAGAACATAAAAAGATATTTTACATAATAAAATAACATCAGAGTTTTCGGAACACTGTATAAATAACAACCATTTTATAGATTTCAGTAGAACTGAGATTTTACACGTAGTTAATAAAAGCAGAAGAATGGAACTTTTAGAAACTTTGGAAATTTGTTAAGTACATAGAAAGAAGCTACCAATCACAAATGAACAACTTCAATGTAATTTATCACCATTGCTCTTATCTGTAGAAGATTAGGACCGAACTAACACCATATTTTCACACTTTTCAAAATTGTACCTGTGATCTACCCTACCATTATAAATAGGATTTTTAAGTTTTGTTCTCTTCAGTTTTGAAAATTGGTTAAAAACCCGAAACATATATGTAAACAGACATGAAATAAATAGTGAAACTTAAGTCAAGTTGTTTTTATTTACTTTATTAATTAATTTAATTTAAATTTAAATTTAAAAATGTTTCACCGAGTGTTATGCGAGGAATCATTATCGTTATGTTATTATATCAAATTTAGCCAAAAACGTCACCATACAGTTCGGAATTCTTCTTTCGATAACTTTTTCGAAATCTCCCACAAAAAGATAGCTCTATAATTATCAATTCCATCTAGACGATGCCATTATTTGCTCTAGTATCTTTCATCTGATACAATTTCCAATTTCAACATCAGTTGGTAGGTCAGATCGGCAAACACTGCTGGCTCGACAGTGAAGAGCTCAACTTACGTAATTGATACCGTCTTCAATTACCGAAACGTTCTTTGTCCTCACGTCTAACAACATATGTATCAGTATGCCATAAAAACAAGTTTCTGCCATCATTTAAAACTACCTGACTTGTTATGTACAATACAAATTGAAGTTTATGATAATGGCTGCCATACGATCGACATCTTAGGTAGCAACCAATTATTTCCTATCCACGTGATTGCTAAAGGTGATCGATAAAGAACACAGGCATAATTACTTATGATAATAGTTTCAAAGTCAAAAATTGTGTAAGGACGATGGATGATACTATGACGTTCTTAATCGTCTACGCGTAATGCGAGACCGAATTAAATAGTAACTTGCGAAAGCTTGAGGTAACATGAAAATGGCTGATTAATATGATTTTCCGCACACCATACAAGCTGTATGGTGTTCCTCAAAAAAATTGTACAAAAAAATGAAATTATGAACTAAGGGCAACTATTCATATTGACTCTTTTCATTTTCCGACGAAAGAATATAGCGATTCTGAATTTTAAAAAACAATTACATGAATTTATTTGAATCGGTCTTGATGGAATTCCATTTTGTTTGAATAAAACCACTTTAAGAATAGAAATAAGTTCGTACGGTTTTGATAACAGATGTCGCTAGGAGTTTATTATTGCGTTGTTCCGTCTGGCATCACCTTCATTCTGAAGTGTCATCATTAAGTTTTCTTACCAGTATCTGTCATTTCGCTCTGAAGTGTAAACTCACAGCAGGGTTGTTACTGATGCACGACAACGCGTCAGTTCACAAAGCCCGCGTAGCGAAGGCTGCTGTGGGGCGATGTGGCTACGAAGAAATTACTCATCCTCCGTACAGTCCAGACTTGGCCCCCAGTGACTACTATCTATTCCAAATATGAAAAAATATCTTCGTTGGAAGCGATTTTTCATTTCATTTTTCAGGATGTAATGGAACCTGCAGAACTTCTTGAGGATTGTTTTCGCTCCATATACAGCAATTTTGCTTGTTTACATAGCCGTTCAAGTTGAAATGAGATTCATCACAAAACACAAAAAATGGATCAACTTCAAGCTGTTCACAAGCTGCAAACAAACCTCGCTTATTATGCAAAACCTTCCATGTGGTGGATGTACTGAGTCCAACTTGTTGTGAACGTCGACGAATAGACAGATCTCGATCATAATTAACACTATGACTTACAGCAGCGATATTTTCTTCTGTACATACAGTTCTTTGTCTTTTTGTTGTTGTTACATCGAGTAGAGAAATTGTTGTCCGAAATCTATCGATAGTTCGATAGAAATGTCGAAACAACATGGCTTCTACCTTCTGTCAAATCACAGTTATCCCTATAGAAAGTTCTATAACTCTAAATAAAACACCCGATAAAAATTATATTGTAATAAATGCTCTGCATTTTACATAGGTTAGACAGGACGATCTATAAACATAAAGGTAGAAGAACACATGAAAAGTATATTGTACAACAAAATAATAACAGTGCTTTCCGAACATTGTATAAATAACAACAATTTCATAGATTTCAGCAAATGTTTCAAGTGATATGCGAGAAATCAATATCATTTAAAATACATGGTGTCCCAATGAAAATTTGACCTTCCCCCTAGAACTCAGAAACGAAGAATTTTCGAAGATTTTGAAAAACAGGTCGTCTTCCGGTTTGAGAGGGAGGAATTTTCATTATGAGTTTGTTCCGAAAAAAACACCCCCCATGGAGGTGGCATCAACCCCCAACATTTTTTGAATAGGGAAGATATGTCATGTGTTAATTTGAAAGTTATTTCTGTCCTGTGCACAACTCAGTTAAAATTTTCAAAATCGGTTCATTATTCACGAAATAATGTAATATTGAATAAAAGGTGTTGTTGAACAGACAGTTGAACCGTCCAAACTTAAGAACCTAAGAGTTTTGAAGAATCCAAAAATAATTTTCGATTTCTGTATTATAGAGAAAAAATTCCTATGACGACCTTGTTCCGAAAAAAAAATTACCTGAGTATGGCAACAATTTTTTAATGGATAGAATTTGTTTGATGTGGTTTAGTTGAGAAGTTTTTTTCTGTTCTCTAAACATCGCAGTTGAAATTCTCAAATTTCTTCATTTAATGACAGAACAATTTGAGTTTTTACTTCAGAAGCATTCGATTTTCTTATTGTTCATGATGGGAAAATGTGTGAAACGCAAGAAATTTTTTACAATATACTATTTTTTTTGGAAGATTCTTTCTCAACTGTGTTTCAGTCTATCGTTTCTCCATCATAATTGGGTTTGAGACTTACTGTACGAGAATGGTCTATTCTATGGAAGAAAGAATAGAAATTCTCAAATTATACTATCGGAATGACGAAAATTCTAGATTAACCTCAAGATATTTTAATAGCAATCATCCAAAAAGAATTGTAACCCACCATAATGTTAAGCATTTGATGAATAAATTGGAAATTACTTGTTCCATTCATAATACGAAACACGAAGTTGAGCGTTCAGTCCGAAATGAAGCTATTGAAATAGCGGTATTAGCCTGTTTACAGATGGATAATCGGCAATCTATAAGAACTTTAGCACGAGCATCTAATCTTCCGAAATCTAGCGTTCATCGAATTGTGAAAGCTCATAAATTTCACCCTTACAAGATAAGGCTGGTTGAATGAAGATGATACCGACCGTCGGACTCAGTTTTGTGAACAATTTAGTGAGTTACTGAACAATAACCCACAACGACTCTACAATACAATCTTTTCTGACAAGTGTACCTTTATGTTGAATGGGGAAGTCAATAGACATAATTGTCAGTACTGGAGTGGTAGTAATCCTCATTTATTTATGAATACACATACACAAATTCCCCAAAAATTAAAAGTTTGGATAGGAAACCATATTGTTGGATCAATTTTTATCGATGGGAATCTTGACAGAGCAACTTATTGGAATTTATAACACGACATTATTGATCTAATGATTACTGAAATTCTGGACGATGATAATCTATTAGAAAATGAACTCACATTTCGATATTCATGTTTGACAATTTTTGAACGAACGTTATCTAGGACGTTGGATTGGTAGGAGGGCTTCTATAGAGTGGCCATCAAGATAACTCGATATTTGATATTCCAACTCCACCTGAAAATCTTGCAGAACTACGACAAAGGAATGCCAATTACTGACACCAGACATTTTCGAAAATGTTAGAGAAAGATTTGAAAGTAGACTATATCATTGTATGGAGGTTGGTGGTGGTCATTTTTAACAATGCATACGTTAGTTCTTCAAATAGTTTACAATTTTTTCTATATGTTCTTCATCATTACTTACAGATCTGGTGTATTTGAATGTATTAGGTGTCTGTTTGAGTTTCTTGAGCAATTTGATGTTGAACATTAACAGAAGTTAATGTTCAACATCAAATTGCTCAAGAAAATCACCGAAATTGAAAATTTCAACTAGCATCTTCAGAGAACAAAAAAAACTTTAAACTAAAACACATCCGCCATCTCTTTCCTATAAAAAAATCAATTAGCAAACAATAACAGCCGAAAAGGAAGAGCAGATTCTCTCTCAATGTGTAGTCTGAATAAATTTTCATACTTGTAAAACTGACTTATTTGGAAAGGAAGTATCGTATCACATTATTATTTGAGTATTATGGATGAATAAAAATACTTCATAATCATCTCTTTCCGCTAGTATCGCTATGTTATAGTGAATTCTGAATTGCTTTTCCCCATAGATAACTTGGCTTTTCATAATCTCAGTGCTCACTTTATACTAATCTGATTTGAATCTCAACAAAATTACCAAATGAAATTATTCTTCCGCGAAATTAAATTTTGATTCTTGTTTCTTGTTCATAACGTTTGGATTTTCATTAAAGAGCTTATCAACGTCTATAACTTGTTATACGACCATGAAAACCAGTAGAAAAAGCATAAACGTTTTAGTGTTTTTGCAATGAAATGAATGGGTTTATTTACATACCTCAATATTGCAGCAAAATTGAATTTTTAATTCACTTTTTAATCAGGCGTTTTCTGTGAAATACCCATTCAAACACAGGAGGAAATTGGTCTTGAAAAATAGATTATTGATTGCTTCTTTTCGATCGATCTAAATTTGATAATTTAGATAATAATCTAGTATGAAAATCGTTAGGGCGATTTGAAATAATTCGTTATAAAAAATATGACCTGTTTTCAAATGTTTTCAAATATTAAGAAGAATCATCGTGTAAAACTTACATAATTTTTTTTTCGTGCCTTCAACATAAAAACTATCTATCATACTTACTTTAGATATAAGTGGGTCTCCTAACTTCTACAATATATATTGAAAATTATGCAGAGAATTTGACGAAGATTTTAAGAAAACCGGTCAACTTTTGTCTTGAGGTGGACGAATTTCCATTATGACTTGTTCCGAAAAAACCACCTACAACATTTTTTGAATAGGAATAAGATGTCGAGTGTTGCTTAGTTTGAAAGTTATTTATGTTCTGTGTACAACCCAGTTAAAATTTTCAAAATCGGTTCACTATTCACGAAATAATGTAATTATTGAACTTACCGTCAAAAGGTTATGTTAAACAGACAGTTGAACCGCCCAAACTCAAGAACTTGAGAGTTTTGAAGAATCCAAAAATAATTTTCAAGTTCTGTATTAGAAAGAAAGAATTCCTATGACGATATTGTTTCGAAAAAACCACATGAGGGTGAAAACAACCCCTAATTTTTTTTTAATAGGAAAGAGATGACGGACGTGTTTCAGTTAAAAAGCCTTTTTTGTTCTCTAAACGTCCTAGTTGAAATTTTCAGAGTAGGTGATTTTTTTTAGCAATTTGATATTGAACATTATCAAAAGGGTAACTCAAACAGAAACTCAATACATTCAAATACACCAGATCTGTAAATAATGATAGGAAACATCCAGAAAAAAATGTAAACTATTTGAAGAAGTAACGTATATATTGTTCAAAATGGCCGCCACCAACCCCCGTACATATAGTCTGCTTTCAAATCCTTCTCTAACATTTTCGAAAATGTCTGGTGTCAGCAATTGGCATTCCGTGATGATTCTTTGTCGCAGTTCTGCAAGATTTTCAGGTGGTGTTGCAATGACGTTGGACTTCAAATGTCGCCAAAAAAATCTAATGGCGATAGATCAGGTTATCCTGCTGGCCACTCTATAGGACCCCTCCTTCCAATCCAACGTCCTGGATAACGTTCGTTCAAAAATTGTTGAATACGGATATCGAAATGTGGCGGAGCGCTATCTTGCTGAAATGTGAGTTTTCTAACAGGTTGTCGTCGTTTTCCAGAATGTCAGTAATCATTGGATCAATAATGCCGTCTAATAAATTCAAATAAGTTGTTCCATCAAGATTCCCATCGATAAAAATTGGTCCAATGATATGGTTTCCTGATATTCCTACCCAAACATTTAATTATTCAGGAATTTGTTTATGTGTCTCCATGAATAAATGAGGATTACTATCACTCCAGTACCAATTATGTCTATTATGTTCTCCATTCAACATAGAATTACACTCGTCAGAAAAAATTTCATTGTAGAGACGGTGTAGGTTAGTATTTAGTAACTCACTAAAGTGAATCCGACGGTCAGGATCATCTTCATTCAAGTGTTGCACCAGCCTTATCTTGTAAGGGTGAAATTTATGAGCTTTCACAATTTGATGAACGCTAGATTTCAGAAGATTAGATGCTCGTGCTTAAGCTCTTATAGACTGCCAATTATCCATTTGTAAATTTCCCAATAATGCTTTTTCAATAGCTTAATTTCGGACTGAGCGCTCAACTTTGTGTATCTTATTCTGAATGGAACCAGTAGTTTCCAATTCATTCATTAAATGCTTAATATATTGGTAACTTAAATTTTTTCTGTATGATTGTTATTAAAATACCTTGCAGTAAATCTAGAATTTTCGTCGTTCCGATAGTATAATTTGAGAATTTCTATTCTAATATCTTTCATAGAATAGACTATTTTCGCCCACGTAAGTAAGTCTCAAACCCAATTATGATGCAGAAACGAAAAACTGAAACACATTCTTGAAAGAATCTTCGGAAAAATACATTGTAATGAATTTCACACATTTTTCCATCATGAACGATAAGAGAAATCGAGTTCTTTTGAAGTAAAAACATTCAAACGTCAAATTTATCTGCTACTAAATAAACAATGTGAAAATTTCAACTGCGATGTTTAGAGAACAAAAAAACTACTCAACTAAACCACATCCAACATCTCCTTTCTATTCCAAAAATTTTGGGGGTTGTTGCCATCCTCAGGTGGTTTTTTCTGAACAATGCCGTTATAGGAATTCTTCTCCCTAATACAGAACTTCAAAATTATTTTTGGATTCTTCAAAACTCTAAGATTCTTGAGTTTGGGCGGTTCAACATTGCCTTTTGACAGTAAGTTCAATATTATATTATTTCATGAATAATGAACCGATTTTGAAAATTTTAACTGAGTTGTGTACAGAACATAAATAACTTTCAAACTAACCAATACTCGACATCTCTTCCCTACGGAAATTAGTCCCGCTCAAAACAGATGTTGACCTGTTTTTTAAAATCTTCGAGAATTCTTCGTTTCTGAGTTCTGGGAGGTCAAATTTTCGTTGGGACACCCTGTATGCAAAAACTATCAAAATGATATCCTAAAATATAATCAATATAAATCATTTTGATAGTTTTTGTATATCATATTCAATATATATTGTAGAAGTTAGAAGATATAATTCTGAATTTGAGTTTAACAATAAATTTTTTTAATTGAAAAGCGTTTTTAATGGTTTCAATCGATGATAAGTTTTTTGTGATTTATAATAAAATGGTGATGAAAAATGAATATTGAAATAGATGAGGAAATAATGCAGCGTTTCAAGAATCTTCTGCTTATATCACAAAATCTCCGGTTATACGAAGATAATCGAATTATATCTGACTTTCGGAGGAAATAAGCGCTGAATTTTTCTAAGAATCGTGGAATTGAACCAGTGACCAATATTCTTTTCATCTGCATATCTCTTTCCTTTCTGAGTGGAAAGCTCGAAATTTTTGGCATGACTTCAACCGACCGTCAGTTAGGAATGGCTAGTCCTGGTAGGCGACGATTTGAAGAGTATATGACGCAATTTAAAGTCGGCTATAATTAGATCTTTTGTTTTCTTTATCTACCTAGGCCAATTAAAGCGCTCGCCATTAAAGTGTTTTTGCAATAAGCCTCTAAAGAATGAGCAATTATTGGATATCATAAAAACTGTGGACTCTATTCTTTAGATCGTTGAACAATCTGAGATAAGATTAAATTTGTTTATTAAATTATTGTCAACAAGGTGAAAAGTTTGAAGATTGTTTCTTCTCAGAACCTCGTGTCGAATCGGTGGCCACTTCAATTTTTATATAAGACCAGATTCTTGGAACAAAATAGAATCATGGTTTTACGAGGGGCGTTCAATGTATTCTCGGTATAGGCATGAAAGAAAACTCAGAAAATTTTGTAAAAATTCTGTTTTTCAATGTAGTTCCCTTGAACTTCAATACATTTATCAGATCGAGAAATAAGATTTTCTCAACCTTGTAAAAAATATTCTACGGACTTCTCCTCAAAAAAGGTATTAATTGCTACATTTAGTTCGTCATTGTCGGAAAATCGTTTTCCACGGAGATATTTTTTCACATTTGGGAATAGGTAGTAGTCATTGGAGGCCAAGTCTGGACTGTATGGAGGATGAGTAATTCCTTCGAAGCCACTTTACTGCACAGCAGCCTTTGCCACGCGGGCCTTGTGAACCAGTGCGTTGTAGTGAAGCAGTAACACCCCTGCTGTGAGTTTTCCACGCCTTTTTACTTTAATTGCTTCTCTCAAATTACGCAAAGTGGTTGCGTATGTTGCTGCTGTGTCTCTTTTCAGTGTATTCTATCAATAAAATATATTCAGAATCCCAAAAGATCGTAGCTATTGTTTTTCCAACGGATGGGATGACTTCAAACTTCTTTGGGGGCTGTGCATCTCTTTAATCTACTTCATGGACTCTTGTTTACTCTCAGGGTCATAGTGATAAACCCAGGTCTCATCCCCAGTAACCAGCCGGTTAAAAATAGTGGATGGGTCTTCTTCATAAGGCTCCAAAAGCTCCTTTCAGCACTCGTCTCACACTTGCTTCTGAGCTGAGGTGAGCATTTTCGGTACCCATCTTGCACAGACCTGTGATGGTCTTTCATGATCTTAAGATGGTCATGAAGAATAGCACTTATGCTACCCACGGATAGGCTAGTCATCTGCTAACATCTTGATTTTTATTCTGACATCTTCAAGTACCAGCCTTTCCACTTTTTTAACATTTTCTTCAATGGTGCCGCTAACGGGCCCTCCCGAGCGTCTTCGATAATTTTTCTGCCTTTATTGAATTCACTTGACCACTTTTGAACGGTGGATAATGACGTCTTGGTGAGCAGAAACCATCTCTTCATGAATGACTATACCGAGAATACATTGAACGCCCCTCGTACTTACGAGTATAGCGTCGTGTTCCATCGAAAAAATTTTATATATTCGAATATTGGGTCGTGGCTTCAATCAGGTCAAAATGAAGTGGTATTTCCAGTATGAAAACAGAAAAAAGTCGCACGATGCTAAATGTGTCGAATATGGCGATTCACCGATTGTGTTTCTTGAGTTTTTGGCCATAAGTTTGTTTACAATTTCAACATGTTATCATTGTATGAAATCCAAAAGTTATTTATCGCGATCTCTTTTATAGAATAACATAAATAGAGGTTAATTCTTGATAGAAGGTATATAAAATTATTCAAATATTTTAATATTAGCCTTCTACATATTTAATTTCAAAAAATTATATTTAATGATTATAACTTCTGAAAATAAATTAAAATAATGTCATATAAGTACCACTTATATCAATTGACATATAAAATAAACATTCATTATAAGACATCCGAATGGTATAACAAAATCCAATAAATAAAAATTATTAACCAAAATCCTATAAATTAAATATTTTGAATAGACAAAATTTTGTTTCTGCTGATCAATCTTATGAAAACCAATATCGTTCAAAAATATCTAACTAATCTTAAGAATTTCATCATAAAACTATCTTACTTAGAATATTCAATATCATTGGATACCTAACTGAGTTAATCTTTACAAAATCTCAAGATATGTAAAAACTTTACTAAAAAACAAGTTTTCAGAGAGAATTTGCTTCATCAGTACTCAATTATATTCATATTCAATAAAATATAACATAAATCAACCAAAATATTTTCTCACCTTTTAACAATTCAGAAAGCTTCTGATAAATAAATATCTTTCAGAAATGTCTAACATAATCTTAAGAATTTCATCATAAAACTATCTTACTTAGAATATTCAATATTATTGGATATCTAACTAAGTTACTTTATATAAAAACTCAAGATATGTAAAACATTACTGAAAAACAAGTTTTAAGAGGGACTTTGCTTCGTCAGTATTCAAATAACGAAGCAAAGTCCCTCTTAAAACTTATTTTTCAGTAATGTTTTTCATATCTTGAGTTTTTATATAAAGTAACTTAGTTAGATATCCAATAATATTGAATATTCTAAGTAAGATAGTTTTATGATGAAATTCTTAAGATTATGTTAGATATTTTTGAACGATATTGGTTTTCATAAGAATGATCAGCAGAAAAAAAATTTTGTCTATTCAAAATATTTAATTTATAGGATTTTGGTTAATAATTTTTATTTATTGGATTTTGTTATACCATTCGGATGTCGTATAATGAATGTTTATTTTATATGTCAATTGATATAAGTGGTACTTATATGACATTATTTTAATTTATTTTCAGAAGTTATAATCATTAAATATAATTTTTTTAAATTAAATATGTAGAAGGCTAATATTAAAATATTTAAATGATTTAAATAATGCCTTTATAGAAATTTTGCATTGAACACCGAAGTGCGCAAAAATAAAGTCCAGTATTCACAACTTTTTTTTAATTCAAAATGTAAACTTAACGCAGCCACAGTATTGCCAAAACAATTGCCGTTAGATTAATAAATTGTGGAAATAATCTTCATTATTTTATTTAATTGATTGTTTTCATTTAAAATCATTTAAGATAAAAAAGACTTTTTAATCTATATGGAGCATTTTTCGAAATGGAATTTGTCATTCAAAAGTTAGACGATTTAAACTTTGCATTTTTTGATCAGCTTAAATAAAAATTTCCTGTTTCAAGACATCAATTGTATTTTTGTTTTTGGATGGTTAGCGTAATACTTATCTTTAACAGATACCAACTAAAAATAATTCGTTTAAGATGATTATTCTGAAAAAATATCTTGCGATCATTAGCCCATTGTGCATCTGATGGTCCATACCCTTCTCTTCTTGCACTAGTTGAACTTAATGAGCCTTTATATGGAAGTCTTCATGCAAAATTCTCCTCAAAAATGTGCGAGAACCGTTCAGTTTTTGAGCACGATGAAAAGTTAATATTGATGGATGTTGAACAAAAATTATACATGTATTCGTTCAAAAACGTTTATGATCTATAGATCCAATAAAGAATTTTCTTTTTGTATCCCATGAATTTGTGAATATTTCGCCCAAATTCCTGATTCTATCAATTCCAAACCAGTTAAAAATTCTGTTTGTACAATTTATTTCTGTCAAATATCGATTTCAACAACGAAAGATCGGAAACCTGATCGACCTCATTAAAAAAATGATATTTACTAATCATATGAATAACGTTCCAATGTTCAGAAGTTCTTTATCTACCGATTATTTCACGAAATGCAAATATAGATGAGTTCTTTTTTCTGACAAATGCAATCGGTAATTAATCTAATCTTATCTTGTTTTCCTACATTACGAAGAAAGGATATTGCTTGGAAATGTGAAAACCCTTTTAAAAAAGTTATCTCTAATTAGCTCACAATGAGACAGAATCATTGCAAAAGTGGTCTTGTCACACCAAGGTAAATAAAGAAGATAGATAATTCCACCTTAAAGAAGGACAAATATTTTACTACTCATTTATGATGAAATATGATTCCCGAAAAAGATAAATCTGTCGTGGAAACAAAATATGATAAATTACAGAATAAAGGACATATATTTCACTTCGAATGTGGCAGATATTCTTCTGTCAGTAATTTGTGCTCCAGAGAACTTTTAATTTCGTGCAAATTTTTACTTGAAGGAACATTTGGTTTATGTAAATATTTTTTGAGTTTAGCGACCTGAGGCAGAGTGTTGAGATGCACAAGAATAATTTTATCATGTCTGTCCTTAAATCACTATTTTTAGCAGCTCATAGTATACAACATCTTGAACCCATCAGACACACCACAACTTTCGAACCTTGATTGTTCAGCTTTGGAGTTGATGTGAGGTCTATGGCAACGATTGGCTGGGCAAAGCATAGTATGTTTTTTCTTGTGGTTGTCGTAGAAGTTCCGTTTTTTGTCACCCGTCACTATTCGGTGCCGAAAAAACATTTATTTCTTCTTTGAAGCAGCTGCTCACAAGAAAATAATCACCTTTCCAGGTTTCAACTCATAAGTAGGCCTTGCTTTTGAATCAGACGTATAGATTTCAAACGTACAGACACTTCTTTTTAGGACACCCTCAACGTAAGTGGAAACTCGTCTTGCGTTAGACTCTGTTTTTCATACAGTTATGTCTGTAATTTATTGTCTTCAAACTTTTTTAGCTGTCCTGAGCGAGATCTATCTTCACCACTCTTGAAGCACAAAATCAAAATAAATATTAAATAATATAAATATTTTAAAAAAATTTTAAACAATTTTAAAAAATTAGCCTTCTACATATTTAATTCCAAAAGATTATATTCAATGATTATAACTTCTGAAAATAAATTAAAATAATGTCGTATAAGTACCACTTATATCATGACATAAAATAAACATTCATTATAAGACATCCGAATGGTATAACAAAATCCAATAAATAAAAATTATTAACTAAAATCCTATAAATTAAACATTTTGAATAGACAAAATTTTGTTTCTGCTTATCAATCTTATGAAAACCAATATCTTTCAAGAATATCCAACATAATCTTAAGAATTTCATCACAAAACTATCTTACTTAGACTATTCAATATTATTGGATATCTAACCAAGGTACTTTATATAAAAACTCAAGATATGCGAAACATTACTGAAGAACAAGTTTTAAAATCGACTTTCCTCATCAGTATTCAAATATTCATATTCAATAAATATAACATCAATTAATAATATATATTCAAACTCACCCTTCACTCTCCAGAAAAAGTTCTACTTAAATGAGAACTTTAAATAGGTATTCACTACACACAAAGTCGATTTTAAAACTTGTTTTTCAGTAATGTTTTGCATATCTTGAGTTTTTATATAAAGTACCTTGGTTAGATATCCAATAATATTGAATAGTCTAAGTAAAATAGTTTTGTGATAAAATTCTTAAGATTATGTTGGATATTCTTGAAAGATATTGGTTTTCATAAGATTGATAAGCAGAAACAAAATTTTGTCTATTCAAAATGTTTAATTTATAGGATTTTAGTTAATAATTTATATTATTTTATATACCTTCTATCAAGAACTGACCTCTATTTATGTTATTTTAAAATAAATATTCCCTATTTAAAATAATAAAAAGAGGTTTTTTACTTGATAGAAGGATTATTCAAAAATTTTAAATATCATACAGTTAACCTCCTACAAATTTTAATTTCAAAAAATTTTTATTCAAGAACTTTCAGAATTAAATAAAATAAATGCCTAAGAACACACCATATCAAGTTAGTAGACATATAGAACTAAACACTTATCCCACAGTACCAAAGGGAATAAAAGATTCAAAGAAATATAAATTATTGATTAAATCTATAATACTAAATAAATACTTGAAGGATACAACATTTTCTTTCGTACCTTGTTTTATGAAAAACAAATTCCTTTCCAAAAATGCACAACTAACCTTAAAAACTTCTCCAAAAACAACTGGCTCAAAATTAGTCCCTTCAAAAAAATACCTAAAACATGCAGAACATCTTCAAAAAGCAATTTAGAATTCTCACAACGGAAACTCATCAGCCCCACTTCACATTTGAAAAATAAAACTAATTAACAAAAAACAAACCGAATATGTTCATTTGAACTAACGCTAGAATGAAGTGAACTTTTAAAAATCCTACGTATTCTATGTATGGTACTTTGTAATAAGTGTTAATTCCATATGTCTACTGAATTGAAACAGTATTTTCTGAAGACATTTATTTAATTCTAAAAGTTTTTGAATTGAAATTTGTAGGAGGTTAACAGAATATATCTGTATGATATTTAAAAAAAAAGAATAAACTTTTTTATTTCCGCATGGGGCCACTTAAGGCTAAACGATTGTTGTACAAATGCTGAATATTCTCTGAAATGTCGGATTTCAAAATAAATATGAAAATAAAAATGTGGAATTTATTTTGGGTGTTTAATTGAAAAAACAACACAACATAACATTTCCTCGAACCTTCAGTACTCAAGTCGAGAAAATTCAGTGGAGAACTTTTTAAGTTCACCTTATATGTTGTCACATGTAGAAATAACAATGGTTTGAACATGTAAGCATTCGTAATGATTCTTCATCAGTAATAACATGAATTTCACAGGAGTTAGGAAACTTTCAATGTCACTGCAGGTAGAACTTTGAAGGTGAAGTGAATTTTATTGTATATCTTTCGTAGGTTTGGAGATCTCACGAATTCATACAATTATTCGAGTTTCATTTGGCGAGTTCTTATATATGATGTTAAGTTATAACAACTACGGCATATTAACTTGCAAAGTTTTATCAGATTCAAAAAATCATATATAAGTTTTCTGTAGATGTCTATAATATTAATCAGAGGTATATAAATCATTCGAAATAATCACTTACATTATACCTGAGAAAAATAGAATTTTCCAATAATTAAAGACAAATATATTATATAAAAAATTTTTTGTATACTAAAAATTCATTTCGAAATAAACTCTTTCAGGGTAAAACAAAAAATCTTAGTGAACTTATTTGTTCGAAATCCAGTCTGTTAAACTAAAGAATATGAAAATCAGACTGTTTACATAGATGTACATCTCATATTATACAGGGTGAGTCATTTATTTATCATTTGTTATCGCCAAATGTTTTTTATGAGCCGAAGAGATCTCCAGATATTTGAGTAGGTCCAACTTTTGTTACCTGAGTGAAGAATGTCGGTTTTACCGAGGTCTATGAAGTGGTTTTCTTTTATGTAATGAGCAGAAAAAACGGTAGTTGTGCAAGGAGTTTTGCTCACCTCCGTTAGCGGGTTGAAGGTACGGCGATGAAAAAAGCGGAAAAGTTGCTCTTCCTCGAATCAGAAATTGATGGGTCCGAGCGATTTTCCACATTTTCATTTAAAGTCGGAAAATCGAGAAGTTAAGTTTTCGTTGGACTATCCTGTATATGTCAACAACATAAATTAAACTTTTGTGGAACTTAAGCAAGTGTATTTATTTACTTTATCAATTAAATACGAATTACGATTCAATTTAGCGCTTGAGTCTTCGAACGCTAGTAGAAAAATTATACAGAAAAGTAACCTGGTATTCCTTTTCCTATTTCTCTGCGTTTTGAAAAAAAAGCATTAATCTGAGGGGTCTTCGTAGAAGATTTGGGTCTATCAGGAAAATGTCAAATATCAAAGCTTTTGCGCGCTTTGCGTAAAGCAAACGTGAATGCGCGCGTGAAACTAAACCTTGCGAAATGCAAGCAGAAAAGGGTTAATTACCGGATAAAATAATTAACCGAAAACAGCACACCTTTCAAAAATATCTTTTGTATAATTTCATGTTTTTATTATCGTTAAATCAGATATAAATTGTTCGGTCATCTTGTGATAACAATACTCAATTTAGCGATAACGTGAAAAGTGCATATCTCTAAGCTTGCAAGAATCACCTTTGTTGGGAAATCATATGAATTAATCATCCTTCAGTAAAAAAAAAACTGCTTGCATGATCGTTTCATGATAGATTTAGATCGAAGATGAAATAAGAACAATTCAAATCGTTTTGTTGTATTATTGATAATTGATTGTATGAGTTAATGAATAATAGAAGTATTGCACAGATTTACTTCTATTGTCCACTTTACACAATGGGTCAATTGATTAGCTCTGCAGTCATCGTTGATGAAGGAGGAGCCTCATTGCATTCCAAGGCCAAAGAAATATCTTCATCAATTCGAGTTCTTGAATATTCTGGCATCTTTCTGTTTGAATGTGCTTTTTGAAGTACGTAAGGGGCGGACCATTTAAAAATTGCATTTTAATCGGCTATAAATAAAAAAGAAATTCACCGGGATGAAACTAGGACCCTAATGAAGACAAGCGCACCCAGCGATCATGCTACAATGTCATGGGGGCGCATATATTTGAATATCATTTTGAAATTGCCAAATGTAGTATTTCTCAATTTCACCGAATTTTCGGATATCGCAGACAATAATTAGACATGCCCTCTCGCCGTAAATGTCGTGCCCCTTCATGTGAACTACCGGCTCATTGAACTACCCGAAAAAAAGTTATCAATCGATAACATTCATCGACTGTACTTGTACTATATTTATGCATTTGTTTCATGCGCAATTCATATTATGATCTATAAAAGACTCAAATGAATGGTCAGAGAAAATTCCTAATTGTGTATTCAAATGTAAAAAAGCATTATCATACCTGAGCTGAGTTGGTGGTGATTGGCAGTAACTTTGCATGTAGACTATAGCAACAGGTGCATGGTAACATGACAATATATTCTATACATAACTCACATTCATATTTGATTTGAGTATGTTAATCGGTCAACATTGTATTATTCTTCTTGTTGAATATTCAAATGCAAAATTGTTTTTCCTCTTCCTCCTCCATAACGCTCGTGAAATAATGATTTTCTTGGACTTGAAGTATTGAAAGGTGCATATTTCATGTGTTCATCATTTTCCTGCAAGCACGTGTATAGCTCAGTCACTGAAGAAAATGTGGGTATCATTTTATTATCGAATAAACCTTGGCACTTTTAAGAACGTACAAATGAGTTGGAAAAATATTCAAATGGTGTCAACGCGTGTTGAGCTTTCCTCGGGGTATTCTTTGGAATTATTTAAATGCTGAAATAAACTCAACGATTTCTATTGGCTTTGAGGAACGTTGTGAAGAATAATTGGAGCTTATATGTGTTATGGACTAACTGGTTAATAGGTCATTGTTCATAACCCCTGGGTATTCTGAAGAATGCCTAATAAAGTGTCTTTCAGTGGGAACGCCCCATGTTTTGACATTGACATTACTTACGCATGGCAGCCATTGTTTATTTGTGACATTGACAGTTGTATTTATCAATCGCTACCATTTAATCATGTATTTAATTGAATCAGTCTTTACTAGATGAAAATCCTTACTAAATAATGTTAAAAAAGATTATTATGATTTTCATGAAATTTTATTGTTATTTAAAACAACAATTGTTTCACTATCACAGTAGCATCTTTAGGTAGGTTTACATTTTGTAACCTACCATGTCAAACAAGTTTTCAGCAACGACTACCTGGTCATCGCCAAACTGTAAAGTATATACCGGGTGTCAATATTTTGGAATACGATTATAGACCTCAAACTAAGTAAAAAAATTTATATAACCATGGGTCCGCAAATGAGTCGTTTTGAAGATATAAGCGATTTTCGGTTTTTAAATTAACTACTAGCGCAACCAAATACGATATTCGATTTAGTTTCATCTTTCAGTTGTCTTATTTACTGAACATACAATTAAAATGTTTTTCAGTCGGTTCATTAAAAAATCACAGCTGGCATCAAACATTTGGTTTTCATACGACATTTACGTACTTTTATTGAGTATTTTGCATCCGATTCGAGTTATTCACTTTCTTTCACTTTGTTGTTAAGAAAAAGTTTTTATTCCTGAATTTGAAATGTCTTATTCTAATATTGAAACGGTTTCTTAAGTTGTTCGAAGATGGCATAGTTAATTCCCGAAACTCAAGTCACAATTTTATGTGTAAAATATGAATTTATTGGTAGTAAAATATAGTAATTTCTACAACTTTTTTTGACGAGTGATATGGTTTTAATGTATGACCGTGCAGCGGAAGTGGTCCTGAAGCACGGCGCCTTTATGCAGAGGCTTATCCCGATCGTCAACTTCTTTCTCATGTCACGTTCAATCAAGTTTTCAGACGATTGAGGGGAAACTGATTCCTAAAAAAAACGCTTGTGATACTGGACGTCCAAGATCTGAAAGTACCCCAGAAGTTTAAGAGCAAATTTTAAATATTGTTACTGAAAATCCCGGTACAAGTGTAAGAAGAATTTCAGCGGAAGTAGGAATAAATGGCCCCCTTGTCTGGAGAACTATGCATCAACAACTTCTCTATCCATTCCATAGAGCGTGCAAGCTCTTAATCCTCATGATCATCAAGCCAGAAGGATATTCTGTCAATGGGTTTTAACAAAGATTGCTGAACATCCGCATTTTACTTTTAGTATCCTTTTCACTGATGAAACCGGCTCTACCAAACATGGAATTTTTAACTTTCATAATAGCCATATTTGGGCGGATGAAAATCCACACGCCATTCATTAATCCAGGCATCAACAGCGCTTCAGTATAAACATCTGGCTAGGTATTTTAGAAGATCCTTAACTTTCTTCAAAATACCTTGCCCGATTTTCTAGACGTGGTAGTACCCTTAAATCAGTGGATGAATATTTGGTTTATGCAAGGTGGAGCGCCCCCACGTTTTGCACTTGCTGTTGGGGAACATTTAGATCAAACATTTCCCAGAAGATGGATAGGACGAGGAGGCCCATGGCCATGGGCCGCCAAATCTCCCGATTTGAATCCTTTGGACGTTTGTATTTGGGGTTATTTGAAAAGTTTAGTGTATGCAACGTCAGTGAATAATATCGAAGAGATGCAATGTCAGATTGAACTATCCTGTAAAACGATCCGAACACAACCAGGTCTTTTTGAAAGAGTACGTAATTCCTTCATGCGATGCGATGTACTTTCTGCATTGAAATGGACGGTGGTCATATGGAACAGCTTCTGTAAAACAATAGAAGTCAAGAAAAAGTCGAAATCTTCTGTAATTTATCGTAATTGGTTGCGGTAGTAGTTAATATTTTGAAAACTGAAAATCGTTCATATCTCCAAAACGACTCATTTACGTTTATATGAAACATGATATTTTGAGGTCTAGAATTAGCTCCCAAAATATTGAAACGTTGTTTTTTAACACCCGGTATGAAATTATCACCTATCTTAACACCCATATTCTTTACTTTACTCTTTCATTTCTTTAATGCTACCGAAACATATATTTTGAATAAGGTTGTCGAAATACTGCATCCTTGCCTTGAACCTTTTGCAACCTGAAATGCAATACCAATTTTTACTTGTGGGTATAATTCGTGATACAGGTTTTCTAATGCAGTTATGGCTTATATATGGTATATATATGGTTTGACATTTCTAACGCCTGCCACAATTTCTTCACCGGTACAGTATCGTATGCCTTCTTCAAGTCATTGTACTACTGAAAGAGATCCCCAGTAGTCTTTGGATAAATGAAACAAACCTACATACTATTTTAAAGCTTCATTAAAAAAATACTTACACAGTGTGGAAAGCTCAGTGAGAGAGCATCGGGCTCATGACCAGGAGGTCCGGGTTCGAATCCTGTTCAGGTGGAAAAGAAATTTTCTAGTTGAACGGGTGTCTGCCACCATTTCACTGTTGGGTCAAAAATTAACAGTGCTGTGATATAAACTGGCGCAGGATCGCAATAACAAAGCCTACCCAGAACACAACTGAACTCCTAACTCGCACAAGCTGAAAAAGTTTCTGAGGAATCTTCACAGAATATCTAGCAGTATCAGGATAATAATAAAAAAATAATAATAATATTGGTTTCGATAGTTTTCACCTTAAAGAAGGACTTATTAGAGTGCTCTAAGAAAGTTTTTTTGGATAAGCTCATGAAAATTCGATAAAGTATAGTTTCATTTCAAATGAAAAGTAGCTAGCAACAATGTCGAGAAGTTTGATCTATTTAATATTCAATGAGAAAACTGACGATTACAACATCAATCAGTTGGTGAATCCCCATCTGGTTTTTTCAACGATCTAAATATATTCAACTTGGAATGCAGCGCAGAAGAATATGTGACTCTCTGGAAACACCGATCAATTAATTCATCCTCACCATAAAATGCAGTCTTCCGAGAAATTCATCTCCATTTGCATCGCAGAACTTATACCAATCGCAAGAATTGTTTTCGAGCTGATTGAATCGTAACTGCTCCGTGGTACGATTTCTTGCGAAGCATTTATACACATTATTCAGATATAATTGCATGCCGCTAATTGATCATAATAAAATACCAGTTTCCTATGTGTCCTAATGAATATAATTCAGTATCATTGGATTCAATTATGTGTACCTGCCTGTAGTATTTTTACCAGCGAACATGTTTTCGACTTTAGCACATGAGGTCATGGAGTATTCAGTTGATAATGAATCGTTCGATGCAAGAAATGTAATTGATATAAGAGTGGCGTGTCGAAGGGGGATTTGGAACATCAAGCCTTCATACTCGTGCTTAAATATAAGAACCCATAGAGACTAATTATCCTAAGAAGACGAAACATCCCTGTGTGAAATCTTATTTGTTGTGGGGCCAACACTCAGATCATTTGGATAAAGACGAATATAGCAGAACTAATAAGTGTGACAAGGATGAGCAAGAAAACATATTCTCAAATGAGTAGTTTCGCAACACAAGACTTTATGATCCGTCTAGAAAGTATATGGAATTGATTATTTTTCATAATTTTAATATACTTCTATTTTGTATTATTCTAAGACAAAAGTAATGCATAAAATAGGTTGAGCAGATAGTCGGCTATGGTCAAAGTTGCATGGGAACACTCTTTGTCAACTATTGTTGATTGTCAACAGGTATACAATTTATGAAATAATGTCGCAGCTAGAAAATAGAAAACAGGCAGAATATTTCTATAGAAAAGGTTTTCGAAACGTTAAAAAATTAGTGCAATTGACTGAATTGGGAAAAAGTGTATATGAGACGATTAAGAGGATGAAAAGATGCCATGGATATGAGGCATAGAATCCTTTCAAGAAGACCAAGTAAGATTAACGGAAACAACGCTTTATTGGCTTTAGGAAGACACAATCAGCGCCTTGGGTTTCGCAAATTGGTTAACAGATTTGGAAATCAACGAAATATAAAAGTATGTCCAGAAACCGTCCGTATGTCACTGAAAAGACCAGGTTACAGATCAAGTAAACCAAAAAAATCTCTATAATGACACCTTTACATAAGGAAAGAAGGATAGAATTTTGTCATTGTTTTCAAGAAGATAATTTTATCATATCTGATTCAACTGTTATCACTTAAAAATCCTATCAAAACAACCTGTTACCGTTCAAATTTCCCACCAAAATAATGGTTTGGGGAGCAATATCTCAACGTGGTGCAACGCCTCTTCGTATAGTTGATGGTACCATTAATAGTTAATAATTTGGTCTCTTTTAATACATCTGTGTTAGAACCTCTACTTTTTTTTTCTTTCGCCATGCTCACTTGCTTTGACTGTCTAACTACAATCTACATCTGGCTATCTGAGCTAAGGAGTGGGCCATTGGAAATTTGCATTTTTGATCGGGTATAAATAAAAAAATTAATTAATTTTTCCCAAAGTTGCAAGTTTGTTAGAAAGCTTGAACCTCAACAATTACGTTTAAACACCAATATCACTCAAATGACCGCCACGACTGGCTTATGAGGTTATTTTATAGTTAATTATCTCTGAAATCAATAACTAAAAACATCCGGTGTAACGAGATTGTATGAATTTGAAGAATAATAAATCGTTAAAGTTACGAAATTGGAATAGGTAGATATAAATTGAGAAATAATTGAAAAACAATTTTTCCCTAGTTTCTTTCAGCTGCATCAACTGACATTTATCGTTCGTACATGAACGCCACTGACGCTGAAGGTACTTACAAGTACATTAATAATTTCCATGGTTTAGTTTAGACAATTATAATGTCCTTGCTCGGTTGTCGCAAGAAGTCGGTCTTCTTTAGTTAGTGGCATTTAACTGGCTCTCAATTCCAATTCAAAGGTTGACGTTGACAATTATAGCGGACTAGTTTCGAATTATGTAACATTGTGGACATCTCCAGTCTCCTGGGATCGTGGAATTCACGAATCTAATCTAAAGGACAATCGGTCAAATCGTTCTTCCCAAATTTAGAAGACATCTTCTGCTAATTGCCTATGAGGATCTTAAGCGAAATGTTACTGTTATAGTGAAGATTTCAAAGTTGCGTCACTTCGCAGTCGATTCGGTTAGTGTTATGCTTCAACTGGAATACGGTAGATTCCACTAAAAAGCCACCGTTTAGTAGGATCATACGTTTATATGGATTAAATCCTAGTTAATGGATTAAAATAGAGCACTGTATCGTGACAAATTCGCTTAACGCTGATATCCCGAAATTTGTTATCTTTCTGTATATTTCGGAAATCGCAAAAATAATTGAAATCATTTCCACTTGATAAGGTTTGATTGTTTTGGATTTATTGTTTTCTTATAAGGAGTGGATCATTTGAAATTCGCAGTTTTGATCGGCTATGAATAAAAAACTAATGAATATTTTTTCAAACAAAATAATAAGAAGGGGTTTTTACTTCATAGAAGGATTATTACTATAATTTTGCATCGAACCTAAATATCTTTTTATGAGATATAAATATTAATATAGTCCGTATAGAAAGTATACGGAATTTATTATTTTTCATAATTTGAATATACTTCTTTCTTGTAACATTCTAAGACATAAGTAATGTATAAAATAGGTTGTGCAGATAATAGGCTGTGGCCAAAGTTGCATGGCAACACTATTTGTCAAATATTGTTGATTTGTAACAGGTTTACAATTTATGAAATAATGTCCCAATTAGAAAAAAGACAACAGGTAGAAAATTTGTATAGGAAAGGTTTTCGAAACGTCAAAAAAATAGTGCAATTGACTCAACTGGGATAAAGTTATGTAAAGATTCAAGGAAACAATTTAAACGCTTAAATGGCCTTAGGACGACACAATCAGAACTAAATTGGCCAACAGATTTGGAAATTAACGAAATATAAAAGTATGTCTAGAAGCCGTCCGTATGTCACTGAAAAGACGAGGCTACATATCAAGGAAACCAAAAACCCTATAATGACACCTTTACAAATGGAACGAAGGATAGAATTTTGTCAATGTTTTCAAGAAGATAATTTTAATAATGTGTTTATATCTGATAAAAGTTGTTTCTAACATGGTGGAAATCACTTCAAAATCCTACCAAAACAACTTGTTACCGTTCAAATTTCCAAATTTCCCAATAGCTGAGTAATATATCAGCTATGCTACGCCCCTCTGTATAGTTGATGGTACCATCAATAGTGAAAAGTATTGTTGCATTCTTCTTGAAACGGCGCATGCTTTATATCCAGAGGGGTGGCGTTTTCAGCAGGATAATTCAAGATGCCATACTTCGGCCTATATTCAAGCTTGGATCCAAGAACACCAAGTGACAACCATTTCATGGCCAGCAGCTTCACCAGATCTTGGTCCCATTCAAAATATATGGGGACTAATGAATTTGAACGAGCAGCGCCACGAAATAAAGATGATTTCATTCAGTCAGTTTTACAGTCCTGGACTACCATCACCGAAAATTATGGAGTTTCGGGTATACCTCGACGTTTAGCCAAGTGTTTACAGTTAGATGGAGGTTGTATAAGTAAATAAGATGAATATTTTGTTATTATTTTCTAATTCAAAAATTAAAAATATATAGTAAATAACTACAATTGAGATATGTTCTGATAACATAATACCTTTAATTGTGAAATCCACAATTACAGACCACTTCAATACATCATTGCCTTCTAGTTGAGAATTATATGATCCTTGATCACACACCAATGTAACTTATTTGAAAAACTAATTCAGTCAAGACATACTTGAATCAATATTCTATTCTCTCAAAATGTCGATACGGCTTTTGAGAAAATACCTCAACTGAAGATGCAATCCTTGCTTTGCTATCAAAATTGTACTCTTCGCTCAATTCCTCAAAGATCTGTTTGTGTATGTTTCTGGATCTGACGAAGGCGTTTGATACGGTGAGTCACTCGCTCTTGTTAGACTCCTTGGAAGGCCTAGGGGTAAGAGGTACACCACTGGATCTATTCAGTAGTTATTTGACAGATAGGGTTCAGAATGTGAGAATTAACGGAGTAACAAGCAGTTCTGAAATAGTGGAATACGGTGTTCCACAAGGTACAGTATTAGGACAGCTCTTCAACATATATGTTGATACGCTGTTCAATTTGGATATTGTAGGAGACATTGTTGGATTCGTCATCTAAACCCATATTATCTACGCAATCTATGGTCATCTGGCTTTTGTTCTGTGTCAACTGAACCTTATAATGATGGAGATGCAGATCCAGATGCAAAATACGCCATAGCATGCCAAATGTTTTGCATGATGAATTGATAAATTTGGATCTTCTTCTACACTTTCACTTATAGTAAAAATATTTAAAGTCGATCGTGCATTAAGACGATGTATGGGCCTTAAGACATCAGTAACAGATCCAGCCTTTTCGAATATTTTCACTGTTACGAATTGTACGCTCAGATGGACGGTTATGTAGACCATTATCTGCCCGTAATGCACGAAACGTACTTACTAAAGAATCATTCTTTTTGTAGAAAGTTTTCACAATTTTCACACGTTCCACAGTAGTTAAACAATCCATATTGTTAAATGGCCAACCTTCAACTAAACATATGAGGTTTCGGATCACATTATTATTATATAGAGCAATGGACCCTTCCTGAGTGATGACATCAATTCGGCTATTAAGCAGCTAATATGCGTTTTCACCATAAGCATCCACTAAAATGCGATGACTTCCGGCACCCTTTTTCTTCATATCGAAGTAATGAAGTAAAACTCCTCGCAAAAACACATTTATCAGTACAAAATTTGCCATTTGTGGAGCAGCACACAGAAACAATGTTGTTTACACTTCAGCGAAATGACAGACACTGAAAATAAAGCCTAGTGATGACACTTCAAAATGAATGTGTTGCCAGATTAAATAATGAAATAATAAACTAGTAGCGATATCTGTTATCAAAACTGCATGAGCGTATTTTTACTCAGATTCTTTTTCATATAATATTTAAGTTATAACGATTATGACTTGGCCTATCACCCGCTTCCGGCTTGACGTCGACTTCTGGGATACCCCTATATGAAAAAACTGTATTTAACTATTGAAGCACGGACAAATTTCGGTACAGTTATGTGTCGTTCCTGTAAGGACCCATGCCCCAATTGATTCACTGTTACGGGATCTATCAGGAGACATAAGAATAATAATATATCGATTTCCTCCACAAATAGTGTAAGATTTATGTAGGTTTGCGAGTGAATACAGTTCGTTATTCAACTCCCATAATCCCTCCTCATTTAAAATGCACATTTGCTCAATAATTTACCATAATAATGAAATGGAAGTAAACTGTATAATGATTCTTAGTTATTTGGGTCCGCTCAATTATACAGTGCGAAAAGTCCATTCCGGCGTTACCATTCGAAACTTGGAACAGATTAAGAGGTCGCTCAGCCACTGATAAACCGAAGCAATGCCGATAATTGCTCCTTTGTTACGTGACTCCCATTGGTTATAACGCATCGAAACCTTTTGTCTTCGAGCGATGTCTGAACGTGTTAAATACGTTCTTGCGGCACGTGTTGGAAAATTTATGGACTTGTTTGCTCACTTGCTCCAGTCATGCTTTTCACGAGATGCCATCCTTGCATATTCATAACATCATAACATTCGATGAAGGCGAAGTCTTTATCCACCTCGACCGTAGCCAAATCGAGAACTGTGCCAAGAAATTTGTATTCCGATAGTGCATTGTGAGGATGCTAATTGTTTTAGAGTCCAAGAAGTGACTTTCGCCTTCAATATGTTTGTTTCATTGTTGACTTCACGTACTCAAGGATATTATGAAAATTGAGGCGGTTTATTGTTTCGGTTGTCGCGAGGATGTGACAAAGAAGAGAACCATTCAGTTTCACTTTTCCGCAGCATGTTTGTGCTGGAAATTAGGCTAAGAGGAAAATTCGGTCATACGAATCCGCGATAATAAGTCGTTTGCATCTTGTGGAGATTTTGCCACCACTTCAAAGTAAATGGGTGGATTCTTCATCAGCTACGTTATTTTGGATCAAATGAGGTTATTTCCTCATTATTATTAAAGCTCTTTGTTGTCTTCTTGAAGAAATACAAAGCTTCTTAGTTTGGTCCTGAGTTATATTAATAAAACTTTTCAGTTTGGCTTCGTGAATAGAATCTGATAGTGGCTGCTTAGAATTAACTGATTCTTTCGTTACTGTCTACTATTTATTCTTTTCTTTTTTAGTTTTCGACATTTATCATTGAAGTTTTATTAGTTATTAGGAATGAAGATAATTTCGTGAAGTTTTAATAAAATACCAGTTTATTATTCCTTTTGTTCATCTCACTATACCTTCATTTTGAAGTGCCACTAGTAGTGTTCAGTCTCTGTCATTTTGTTGAAGTGTAAGCAATATATTTTCTGTGTGTTCTGGAATGTCAACTTTTTTTTGTACCAAATAATGTGTTGTTGCGTGGTGTTCTACTTTAATATGAAGAAAAAGGCAGCCGAAAGTCATCGTATTTTAGTTTAGATGAAGAACTACCCGACGCGCCACCAAAGTTTAAGGATGAATTGGGGCAAGGCTGCATGAAGATCCATCACAAATGCAAGAGGAAGCCGTAAAAACAGTTGGAGTCACTCAACAGCCATTTTTACAATCGCTTAAAAGTAATGTAAATGTTCTGAAAGATGTGAAATTGGATGCCGTATGAACTGAAGCAAAAAGACGTCGAACGCAGTTTTTCACGTGTGAAAAACTGCTCCAACAGCATAAAAGAGAGGGGTTTTTGCATCGAATTGTGACTGGCGATAAAAAATACGTTTATTACGATAATCCAAAACGTCGGGCAAAAGAAATGGATGCCTCATCATCAACTCTCAAGCCCAACATCAATGGTGAGAAGAACATGCTGTGTATTTAGTAAGACCAGCTGGGAGTGATGAAAAGAATACCGACGACAAAGCTATTTTGCAGCATGACCCATGTAGCGTCACTCGTTAAAACGTACCCAGAAATGCTCAAATGGGAAGTCCTAGACCACCTGCCGTACGGCCCAGACATTGTTCCTTCAGATTACCATATCTTCCGATCAATGCCACATGGCCCGACTTACCAGCAATTCTCCAATTACGGTGAAGTCAAAAAATTAATCGATGCATGTATAGCCAGAGATTCCGCCGTTGCTCGTGATGGGATCCGTCAATTGCTAGAAAGAATTGCTACCGACGGGTAATACTTTGAACTTTGAAAGTAAAGGGTTTTTCAATGGGAACGCCCCATTTTTAAATTGACATTACTCACGCATGGCAGACATTGTTTATTTGTCACATTGACAGTTATATTTGTCAATATCACCATTTAATCACGGAAAGGTACACAATGCACAACGTTCACAAATAATCCAAATTTATTGTCATGTTGTTTCTCTTTCCATTCATCCACTGCACCAATGATACACTACAACTAACACAGCACATATGAGAAGCCCAATGCTTGTTTTGATCTCCAATTAAAACATCAAAATGTTGAAAATAGGCTTTTTTAACATTCGGGCCTTATTTCATCAATAACACAAGTTATGTTGGCTTCCAAAGCTTCTATGGTTTCTGGTTTATCAGAATAAACCAATGACTTGACATAACCCCAAAGAGAATAATCCAGTGCAGTTATGTCGCATGATCTTGGAGGTAAATTAATTGGACCATTTCTCGAAATAATGTTATCTTTCTTTCAATAAATCAATTGTTACGGTAGTAGCATGAGGTGTAGCACCATCTTGTTGGAACCAAAACACTTCTGGGTCGATAGCATTCAAATTTTGAAACAAATAATCATTGATCATCGATCTGTAACGAGCACCATTCACTGTTACATTAGCTCCAGCGTCGTTTTTAAAGAAATATGGACCGATGATGCCTCCAGAGTGTAAAGCACACAATACAGTACATTTCTCAGGATGCAACGGAACCTGCAGAACTTCTTGAGGATTATTTTCACTTCATATACGGCAATTTTGCTTGTTTACGTGGCCGTTCAACCCGAAATGAGCTTCATCACTAAACACAAGTTTACGATAAGAAAGTGGAGTAACTTCAAGCTGTTCTAGGGCCCAATCAGCAAACAAACGACCCTTATTTTGGTCAAGTGGCTTTAGTTCTTGAACCAGTTGGATCTTGTATGGGTGAAGACCAAGATCTTTACGCAAAATTTTCCATGTGGTCCAACTTGTTGTGAACGTCGACGAATAGACAAATCTGGATCATTATTAACACTATACCTTACAGCAGCGATATTTTCTTCTGTGCGTACAGTTCTTTGTCTTGTTGTTATTGTTGCATCGAATAGAGAAAATGTTGTCCGAAATCTATCTATAGTTCGACGAATAAGCTGCTCTGATGAACGATTATGTAAACCATAAATTTCACGAAGTGCTTTATAAGTTTGGCTAATAGAACACTGATTTTGAAAATAAATTTCAGCAATTTGTAAATGTTGTTGCGGTGTGAGTCTTTCCATGATAATTTGTCAATGCTTACTGAATAGAAATGTCAAAAGAACACGGCTTCTACCTTCTATTAAATCACAGTTATCCCTATCGAAAGTTCTATCACTCTAAAAAAACACCTGATATAACAAAATTTGTCAGAAAAGATTTTGCAACTCGTCTGTCTGGACATTTTCGTCCTTAAAGCACTTTCTTATTCACACACAGGCAACCACTCACTTCGAAACTTAATAGAATACTCATTTTTAATCTTAATTTTATATTTAATATTGTAAACAACATAGTTTAGGTAATTTTCCTGTTATAAAATTAATTCATTTTAACCGTCCCCTCATAAAATTGACTTCTTGGTAATGGTCTTATTGAGCTATTGATAAGTGGTACGTGTTAGGGCTTTAGGAATATTCTTCTTATTATCAGAAGGGTATTTCCATAAAAAAAATAAAGATCTGCTTTGTGTTACAAAAACCTTGTCTACCTGTGTTATCAAAGTTTATGGCTGCAAAAATTCCTTAATGCTTTACAATCATCTTATTCAATTATAATTATAAGTGTCACATGATTGGATATATTCAAATTGTCAGACGTGAATTGCGATTAACAAATTTTCAACGGCGGTATTTAATTTTACATGTTTCTTGTTAAGTACTCATGGAAACACAATAATTGAGTAGATTGATTACAATCATGGAAACACAATAAATGAGTAGATTGATTACAATGATTATTTTTTCAAAAATCCACTTTTCATTGTAAAACATAGGAACGATTCAAAGAATCCATTATACAATAAAATAATATTACAGACCTACTGTAGCTGATTCACTATCACAGAATCGATATAAATAAACACACATCAAAATAGCATAGGAAATAAAACTTAAAAATTTTATAGCTATCAGGTGTTTTTTTTTTTTGAGTGATAGAACTTCCGATAGGGATAACTGTGATTTGACAGAAGGTAGAAGCCATGTTGTCTTGACATTTCTGTTCAGTAAGCATTGACAAATTATCATGGAAAGACTCACGCCGCAATAACGTTTACAAATTGTTGAAATTTATTTTCAAAATCAGTGGTCTATTCGCTAAACTCATAGAGCACTTTGTGAAATTTATGGTTTACATAATCATCCATCAGAGCAGCTTATTCGTCGAACTATCGATAGATTTCGGACAACATTTTCTCTTCTCGATGCAACAACAACAAGACAAAGAACTGTACGCACAGAAGAAAATATTGCTGCTGTAAGTCATAGTGTTAATGATGATCCAGATTTGTCTATTCGTCGACGTTCACAACAAATTGGATAATTTTGCGAGAAGATCTTGGTCTACACCAATATCACATCATACAAGATCCAACTGGTTCAAGAATCAAAGCCACTTGACCATAATAAGCGTCGTTTGTTTGCTGATTGGGCCCTAGAACAGCTTAAAGTTGGTCCACTTTTTCATCGTAAAATTGTGTTTAGAGATGAAGCTCATTTCTGGTTGAACGGCTATATAAAGAAGCAAAATTGTTATGGAGTGAAAACAATCCTCAAGAAGTTCTGCAGGTTCTATTACATCCTGAAAATGCACTATATGGTGTGCTTTACGCTGGAGGCATCATCGATCCATATTTCTTTAAAACGATGCTGGAGCTAATGTAACAGTGAACGGTGCTCGTTACATATCGATGATCAATGATTATTTGTTTCAAAATTGAAGTGTTTTGGTTCCAACAAGATGGTGCTCATGCCGCTACCGTAACAATTGATTTATTGAAAGAAAGATTTGGCGATAACATTCTTTCGAGAAATGGTCCAATTAATTGGCCTCCAAGATCATGCGACATAACTCCAATGGATTATTTTCTTTGGGGTTATGTCAAGTCACTGGTTTATGCTGATAAACCAGAAACAATAGACTCTTTGGAAGCCAACATAACTCGTGTTATTGATTAAATAATGCCTGAATTACTGGAAAAGGTGGCCCAAAATTGATCTGGTCAAATGCGGTTCCTCATAGCTAGTCGTGGTGGACATATGCCGGAAATTATTTTCAAAACATAAATGTCATAAAATTATCTTTCAAATAAAAAAAAAGTTTGGCTTCAATCTTAATTTAAATGTGTTTTATTTCTAATTAAAGTTATATCATTCTAAAAAAACTAACGATATTTTGACGTCCCAGGTGTTATGTTGAAAATATCTGTTAATATTTTCACAATTTTTTATTTGTAATATGAAATAGACTTTTAGAATCGTTAGCAATTGATGATATTTTAACCATTATTGTTAAGAATATGGTATCCATATACACTGCTCAAAAATTGAAACGGATAATTTTCTTTCATATAATATCTAAAGGTATATAAAATAGCGATTTTAACACATTTAATTGCGACCCGAGTTTCGGGAATTAACTATCCCATCTTCAGACAACTGAAGACTCAACAAGCAGAACAGGGTATTCATAAATATACAAAGGTAGAAGAGGTAATAAAAGCAGGTTAAAAAAGGTTTAAAGTGAGAGGACGCTTAACAACTATTAGAACGTCGGCACGTCAAAGATTGGTAAACAGATGTTATTTATTTAAATATCTCAAAAATTTTAGATTAACATATTTGAGATATTTAAATAAGTAACATCTGTTTACTAATCTTCTTTGACGTGTAGACGTTCTAATAGTTGTTAAGCGTCCTGTCATTTTAAACCTTTTTTAACCTGTTTTTATTACCAATTCTACCTCTGCACATCAAAGAGGTTATCAATGAAAGTTTGAGGAATATTTTGCAAAATATTCGTCAAAGCATTGGCGAGCTGATGTAATGTCTGTGTTAGGTCGGGTAAGCGGTGACATTGCAGACCAGACGTGTTCAATACAATTTTGGTCTAGAGAGACGCCAGGCTAATCCATTCGATTAATTTCTAGGCGGTCGTTGATAATTCTTGCACGGTGTAGACGAGCATTATAGTCGATTAACATAAAATTGTCGCCAATAGCTACCTCAACGGGAACAATAATTGGTTCTACATTCAAATCACGATACCTAAACGCTGTCATGGCTGCGTAAATGAAATCTGTGCGCCCATTAAAACAAATGCTACCCAAACGCACACTGAGCTGCCACCGAAAAGTGTTGTTGGCATCATTAAATGTTCATTATACCGTTGATCCTGTTCTCGCCACACCAACATTCGCCTATCTAACTGATACAGACGTCAGGATCTCCATTTGTGCGCGTGATATCTTACAGCTCGGTGCGCCCAACTCAATCGCGGATGCCTGGCGGATCTTTTTGCACTCAAATTAAAACTGTGCAACCTACTCCGGATTGTTTGAGCAGAAACTATCCTACTGGTAGCTTACCGAAATGAGCTATCAATTTGGCATGCTGTGTAGAAGGAATTTCATCGTGCAGTTAACCGTATTTTCCGATCTTGTGCGACTTGCAGCTCTTGCACTTCCACTCCTATGAGTATCATCAGCACTTCCACTAATACGAGAGCTATTGCAAGCTCTACTAATTATAGTTTGCAATACCCGGAGACGGTTAGCAACTTTTTGTTGAGTTAAACCTTGAATTAATTTTGCAGGGTCGTTCATGAATGTAGCAGACCCTACACCACACAGTTCATTCAGCAGGGGTATACACCTTGTCTTCAAAACCTTACGATACTGGTCGTGCTGCATCGTCTCGTCCACAACAGAGAGCCTACCCCACAGATGCATTAATAAATTATGACGTAAGTTGAATATTTTACCTCCATTCTAACGCTTTTAAAGCCCATCAGCCAATATAAACTGCAATGTTCTTTGCAGTGCGGTTAAATCATTTCTAGTATAAGTACAAATAAAAATTATGACCATCTGGAAGCTCGATAGTTCCCCTGCCAAATCGAGCAGGCAGCACAACGTTCCATTATTTTTAACATCAACTCCTCTGTAAGTTCCTTCTAAACAAAGCTAGATATTGAATTTTCAGTAAGGAGCCTTCTTATAATTTATTATAGTCCCAAAATATCAACAATATATATCGCGTGTTTTTTTAGAGTGATTAACTTTCAATAGGGATAACTGTGATTTGACAGACGGTAGAAGCATGTTGTTTTGACATTTCTGTTCAGTAAGCATTGACAAATTATCATGGAAAGACTAACGCCACAACAACGTTTACAAAATGTTGAAATTTATTTTCAAAACCAGTGTTCTATTCAGCATACTTATAGAGCACTTCGTGAAATATATGGTTTACATAATCGTCCATCAGAGCAGCTTATTTGTCGAATTATCGATAGATTTCAGACAAAATTTTCTCTACTCGATGCAACAATAACAAGACAAAGAACTGTACGTACAAAAAAAATATCGCTGCTGTAAGTCATAGTGTTAATGATGATTTGTTTAATCGTCGACGTTCACAACAAGTTGGACTCGTAAATATCTTGGTCTACACCCATACAAGATCCAACTAGTTCAAGAACTAAAGCCACTTGACAATAATAAGCGTCGTTTGTTTGTGCCCTTGAACAGCTTGAAATCGATCCACTTTTTTATCGTGAAATTGTGTTTAGTGATGAAGCTCATTTTTGGTTGAACGGCTATGTAAACAAGCAAAATTGCCGTATATGGAATGAAAACAATCCTCAAGAAGTTCTGCAGGTTCCATTGCATCCTGAAAAATGCAGTGTATGGTGTGTTTTACACGCTGGAGGCATCATCCATCCATATTTCTTTAAAAACGATGCTGGAGCTAATGTTACAGTGAATGGTGCTCGTTACAGATCGATGATCAATGATTATTTGTTTCAAAATTTTACGATGACGTTGAAGTGCTTTAGTTTTGCGAACTGTGACTGCAAAATTTTCACCGTTCTTGTAGTGAATTTTAACATTTTCAATGCGTTATTGAAACGTGTATCGTTCTAATTTTAGTAATGGCGTAGTTTTTACTTGTCAAGTGTCAAAACTGCCCAGACAGCGGGTTATTCAAAATGAAATGTCTTATTGGATAAAACTTTATAAGAGTCGACTGAAGAAAAACATCACATATTCTGAAGAATAAATAAAGGACTCATTGTTGCTTTCCTCCTATAATTCCTATACTATTTTATTTTTTTCCGTCCAAATAATATGATAATCAAAAAGTTTGTTTCTTCAACAATTCACAAGACACATGCTACGATAAAACACAACATTTTATGGCATATTCGGAATTAATTTCTTGCTCATCGAAACCTAATCAGTTAATCGCTCATGGGTATCAATCAATTCACTTAAACTCATAATTCTTAATTTCGATAATATCTACTTGGCTATATCTTCATCACGAGAACATCGTACAACCTCTTGGCAGTCATCAAACGCCTCAGAAAGTAGGGAAAACGTGAAAACTTGAACAATGGAACCGCATGTTTACGGGCTAAATGATGTGATACTAATTAAGATGACACATCAAAGGGAGTGTTCAAGAACTAAGGTGAAAAATAAAGAGTCTATTCAGAACTAAACGTGATTCATATTATGATCATTCGACCATATTATCTGTTTTTACTTATGTAAACACTCTGATTATCTTCGTAGTATATGACTTATTCAGGAGATGTTTCATTCGTGTGGAATTTTGACAAATATGACTTTGATGCATTCTAAAAATTGCTTCGACAGAAAACATTTCTGTATGTTGAAGAAACTTAAAGCAGAAATGGTGTAGTAAAAGCTAAAAAAGTTCAAGATACTATTTTGTGAGGTTCCAAAACTTTTTCACTAAAAGCACAAGTTGAAAACTATCTTCTAAATCAACATTCAGTGTACACTATTGGAAAGAGCGGAAAATTCTCCTCAGATTACAGTGGTTTTATGCAGAGTTCTATGAAATACTCACCTATTATTAGGTGGCCATGATAAGATATGAAATTCTTTGGCCGTAATAATTTCAGAGCGTTTGGACCAAAAATTATCTTCTTATACAGGTGATCTTTTGGATGTAAAAGTAGAATGTGAATTGAGGTGTCAAAAACGTAATCATGTATGATATAATGTTTTACATGGTGAATAATGATTCTCAATCAATCCTAGGTTTAAAAGATTGTGAAAAATTCAATTTATTCAAAAGAGTTGATAATAACGGTAATCAAAATTATTATCAACCTAGGATAGCTAAAGAAGTGAATGAAAAATTAGAAAAAACTCGTCTCGTACAAGAAAAATACCATAAATGCATTAAAGAATTGCCAGAAATTCCTCTCAATACAAAAATTTATGTACAGATCAAACCAAAATCAAGTTGGACCCCTGGTATTGTAATAGAAAATTTAAGAGATGGGGTCTATAGAATTGAACTGAATAATGGTGGAAAACTATACAGAAAAATTGTACCATGTGATATAACTTCTGGGGAGGTAGAACACCATTCTCCAGTTAATTCACAAGAAAATATAAAGTATTATATAGAGACAGAAAGTAAGAATAACTTGGAGAACACACAAAATAATATTATAGAAACTGGAATATTCATGAAAGTACAAAAGGAAATGTTAGTCCTGAAAATGTAGGCTTGACCACCAGTTCTGAGTTAGAACCAAGTGCCAGCAATCAGTTGCTAAGTCAAAAAAAAACCACATCAGGAAGGACAGTCAGGCCTCCAAGAAAACTGGATCTTCAATGTATAAATAATTGTCCAGATATTTGTTGTGAAGGGAGATGTTAGGGTATTAGTGGAACGCACCTGTTCTTTATTTATTATTATATTCTATGAATCTAAGACGGAGGGGCAAAAACATAACCTCCCTACAACAGTTATAATTCAGACACACGTGTAAGTAAAATGTAGAAAGTTAATATTAGATAAAGTTAGTTGTTAACCAGTGCTTATCATAAATTATTTATAAACAATAACCTTCACGTTACACGCAAGATATTGAGTGCAATTTCACTTTTCAAATGAATCACCCTGTATATTTTCTCATTTTTGGCTAGCTGTTTCTCTCATGGTTACGAATATATATGCATGTATCGGTCTATCTCTCTTATTTTGAGAATTACAGTGTCTCAAATTCGAAAAACCACCTGGCAAGCTCATTAATCGGTTTGCAAGTGGTAGGGAGTGATAGATGAGTAGACAAATCAGTGGTAGAGCATTGGGCTCGTGACCGGTAGGTCCGGGTTCGAATCCCATTCAGGAAAAGGAATTTTCTAGATGGACTGGTGTCGGCCACCATTTCACTTTTGGGTCAAAAATTGACGGTGCTGTGAAGTGGCGCAAGATCGCAGTAACAAAGCCTACCCAGAAAACAACTGAACTCCAAACTCGCACAAGCAAAAAAAGCTTCCGAGGGATCTTCACAGAAGATCTAGGAGCATCAGGATAATAATAATAATAAAATCAACAAACGACATTGCTTCCAATATGACACACGTTGATATTCAATAAAATTATTTAAATTAATTTGTTTGAATTAATTCAAATTAATTAATTAATCAAAACATTTATTTATGTCTGAAACATGCTTTGCACAGAAGCGGAAAAATTCTGAATCAAATTAAATATATTTCAACAAATTGATTCATACAAAGATATCATTACTAATATCCTATATTTTATATGGAGAACAACAAAAACAAGAAAACTAAAAGGGAAAAATATGTGGAGTTCCATCCAGATCATCCAATTCCATTTATTAATACTTAGAATCTTGTGAAAGATTCAAAAAGTTTTTCGAGAAAGAGGCAGGCGTACAGAATGAGAATCAAGAACTCGACATTGTTGAGTATTTATGGTGGTATGAAATGAACTGTTACAACTGATGAAATTGCTCGAAATGGCTCCATTATTTAATATACATAGTTCATATCGTTTTCTCATATTGGCTAGACTATTTGGGATAGCAGGATCTAATTGAGTTCATGAATTGATGCTTCAATTTTGTTTCTAATATCTCATTACTTTCATTATTATCAGAGTAAATTTTTTCCTTCAGGAACTGCAATAAAAACTTATCCAACGGTGTGAAATCCGGACTATTCGATGGCCATGAAATAATCGATCCAGAGATGAAATTGACCACTCAAATGTTCTCGAACTTCCAAATCTCTATGCAGGGGTGCTCCGTCTTGTTGCCAAATTATTTGCTTCAATTCTTCAGCAGAAAACAATTACTCCAAAAGTTGAGCTACCTCTGGCAGTATCTTTTCGGAATATGCTTCACGTGTTAATGTGTAGTCAAAAAATAGAGGCCCTACAATTTTATTATAAACAATGCCACACCAAACGTTAACACACTTTCCAGATTTTCTAATTTGAAATACTTTGCGTTGTCTTCGATTTTTGTTTTCCCAAGAATGCCTATTTCTTTCTGTTGAACACGCCTCCTGTGAAAAACTATGATTCATACGTTCACATTATAAAATGTAATAAATTAGGATTTTCCTCTACTCTTTGTAGCATATGTTGTCAGTATTCTAAGCGTTTCCGCTTTTTGTTTTCTGTGAGGAGTTGTGCTGTTAGTAACTTTTATGGCCCATAATTGTTCTTTTTTAACACTCAATGAATCTTCGAACAGCTTATTGCAAGTTCACGTGATACTTCCTTTAATCCATGTTCTGGATTTTCTAAAACAATTTTTATGATTTCGAATTCAATAATATTCAAGTATCAGCATTTATTAGCAATTAATTTTAATAACATTTCCTTCAAAATAAGGCCATATGTCGAGTTCTTGATTCTCATTGCGTAAGACAGTACGTATCTTTCTCTTAAAACTTTTAGAATTTCTTACACGGTTGTGTGAATTAAGGAATGTATTTCACTTGAAATTGGATCACCTGGATGTAATGCCATATAATCTCTCCTTGCAGCTTTCTTGCTTTTATTGTTCTTCAAATAAGGTGAAAATATTTCAAAATTTTCCGTTTCTGTATAATGCATGTTTCGGAAATAATTTTATTGAATATCAACGTGTATCATATTGTCAGCAATGTCGTTTGTTGATTTATCACAGCCACTTGAAAACCTATTAATGAGCCTACCAGGTGATTCTTCAAATTTGATACTGTTTGAGACATGCATATCTATTCATAATCAGGAAAGAAAGATTTAACCAAAAATAAAAAAATATACAGTTGCACGCAATATCTTGTCCATTTTGTGAAGTCATTTTGAAAAATTTCAATTGATTTCTTACAATTTGTGTAGATAATTTTTTTGATATCTCCATTTGTAACAAAGTTAAAGGGGGTGTCAATTCATAATGAAACACCCGGTACAATGATAATGAAGATTTAATATAATGTATTGTATGTCATTGAAAAAAATTACGAATGAGGAAGTTTTTGCACATAAACTCCATTGGAGTTTACGGGGAGGAATTTAGAGTAAACTTTGATCAAAGATTATGGCGGGAGAAAATGTTATAATCATTTTTCTTAACCACCCTATAATGAGTAAGTATTTTATAAGAAACTCCATAATACCACTTATCTACAGAGAAATTTCCGCTCTTTTCATTGGTGTACACTGAATTTTGATTGAGATGATAGTTTTCAAATTATGCTGTTTTAAGTGAAAAAATTGTGAAACGTAGAGTCTTGAATAACCTTTGTGTTGCAAATTGCCTGTAGATTCTCCTTGTGAAATTTGGCCAGAGATAACTTGGCCACCCTATATAAAAAAATATTCTAATTGCAATAGATGTAACCGCAAAATCATTGATGTCTCAGTCCAAATCACCACTGTTTGGAACTAGCACGACGTCAAGTTGTTAAATAAGAAAATCCATAAAGTATTTCGATACTCTAAATATCACAATAAACAATTCAAGCACTCGAATACAAAAAATATGATAATAATAGTCCATTGTATTTGTGTGAGAAAACCAAATCCGCTTATCAGTTCTCTACACGACCTTATTCATATTATTTGTCAACTAGATTCCGATCGATAATAAATATGACGATATATTCTGATCTCCAGTTAGATATGCAATACCAGGAAGAATATTTTACTACACACTGTATTCGAAACAAATACTCGACAAATACTACTTCGGATGAATCAGTTACATGTTTTTGTGATTTTGAATCGCGTGAAACAGGAATATTAGGTGTACAGTGTGGAAATAATAAATAGTATGGAATAAAATTATTTTTGTCCTACTTTACGGCAACTTTCAAATTCAATGGTGCGCTTTTTAAGCATAAATTTAAGTATACACTGTGATTAGCGCAAGTCCAGTATTGTTCGTCCTCTTTATTTTAAATGGAACACCTGTATATTTTTATATTTTTGAAAGCTCCTTCATAATCTAATTTCATTCATGGTCTATTATATATAATTGGCCACTCAATAGTACCTTTTCGTACAATCCATTTATTAGGGAAGATTACGTTTAAGTAAGTTCTGAAATAAAAATGTCAAAAATCAATCTATCGGGTGTTTTTTTTAGAGTGATAGAACTTCAAATTGAAATAAAACACATTTAAATTAAGATTGAAGACAATTTTTTTCTATTTCGAAGATAATTTTATGACATTCGTGTTTCAAAAATAATTTCCGGCATATGTCCACCACGACTAGCTTTGAGCAACCACATTCGACCAGACCAATTTTTGACCACTTTTTCGAGTAATTAAGGCCTTATTTCATCAATAACACGATTTATGTTGGCTTCCAAAGCGTCTAATGTTTCTGGTTTATCAGCATAAACCAATGACTTGACATAACCCTAAAGAAAATAATCCAGTGGAGTTATGTCGCATGATCTTGGAGGCCAATTAATGGGACCATTTCTCGAAATAATATATCGCTGCTGTAAGTCATAGTGTTAATGATGATTCAGGTTTGTCTAGTCGTCGACGTTCACAACAAGTTGGACTCTGTGCATCCATCACATGGAAAATTTTGCATAAAGATCTTGGTCTACACCCATACAACTTGATCCAACTGGTTCAAGAACTAAAGCCACTTGACCATAATAAGCGTCGTTTGTTTGCTGATTGATCCCTAGAACAGCTAGAAGTTGATCCACTTTTTTATCGTAAAATTGTGTTTAATGATGAAGCTCATTTTTGGTTGAACGGCTATGTAAACAAGCAAAATTGCCGTATATGGAGTGAAAACAATCCTCAAGAAGTTCTGCAGGTTCCATTGTATCCTGAAAAATGCACTATATAGGTGTGCTTTACACGCTGGAGGCATCATCGGTCCATATTTCTTTAAAAACGATGCTGGAGCTAATGTAACAGTGAATGGTGCTCGTTACAGATCGATGATCAATGATTTTTTTTTTAATTTGAATGGTATCGACCCAGAATTATTCTGATTCCAACAAGATGGTGCTACACCTCATGCTGCTACCGTAACAATTGATTTATTGAAAGAAATTATTTCGAGAAATGGTCCAAACCAGAAACAATAGACGCTTTGGAAGCCAACATAACTCATCTTATTGATGAAATAAGGCCTGAATTACTCGAAAAAGTGGTCCAAAATTGGTCTGGTCGAATGGGTTTCCTCAGAGCTAGTCGTAGTGGACATATGCCGAAAATTATTTTCGAAACATAGATGTCATAAAATTATCTTTCAAATAAAAAGAAAATTGGCTTCAATCGTAATTAAAATATGTTTCATTTCAATTTGAAGTTCTATCACTGTAAAAAAACACCCGATAGAATAGTTACAGAATGGATGGAGGTTCATTTTAAAGGAAAATGGATAGAAAGATTCGGACCGATTAGATGTCCTGTTCCAGTAAAATGGGTCGAATAAACCCACAAGTTTTTTTTCGTGGGACACCCTTTCATTATTTTCCGTTTATGTTCATTGTTAAAAATAATTTCCATTGAATGCATTGTAAGCTATTAAAAGAATGTTTGAAGATAAATCTCGCATGAAAGGTGCATTGGTGAGTGCGCAAAAAGAATCTAAGAGGATGGTATTTATCACTTCGAAGATAATATTTCATCACGTAGGCAAAAATATTTCGACAACAAGTGAACCTTGATTCATCTCGGAGACAAGAGATCACATGAGATATCGATAAGATAACCTGTAAGGTGTATTGGGACAAAGAAAATAAGACATCATCTTTATTAATAAAGTATGTAATTCGGTGTGAAATCTTGTTATCAAATTTCGTTCGGAGCCGCAGAATCAACATTGCTAAAGAGATATTTGTTGAAACTCAAAAATTATCTTATCACTACTTAAATACAAGAACTCTGTTACTATGAGCAGTCTACTCTAGTTCAATAAAGTGTTTGTTGCAAGTTTTCATGACTCGACGCTACTTCCACAATTTATATACCTTGCAGATCTAAAATAATTTCGAATACTTGTTGTTGATGGAAGCGGAAAGCACAATGTGTCACTCTCTGAACAAAATTATTCATCATAAGGAGTTTAAATAAGTTCGTGCGGTTTTTTTGTCGAAAATGCAAGCTTTATTGTGGAATATGTAGTTATACATACATACGAAGTTCAGAGTAAAGTCCGTCGCTAGCAACTAGTTTTTCCCATTTTTCTGGCAATTGACGGATCCTATCGCAAAAAAAGGATGACTTGTTGGCCGCTATCCATGCATCGATCGAAAGTGCTGGTCAGTCAGGCCACGTTGCATCGATCGGAAGAGATGGTAATCGGAAGGAGCAATGTCTGGGCTGTACGACGTTTCTCAGTATGTTTTATCGGGCGACGCAATACGTGGCCATATATTGTCGATACCTCGTATCTGCCGACGTATTGCAGTCATTTTTCTCGCAATGCTCGGCCAAACGCATCAATTGTCGTCAGTAGACCTCCCCAGTGATTCTTTCGTTCGATTGTAGCAGTTCATAATACACCACACCCAGCTGGTCCCACCAAATATACCTATGAATATTCGCCTTGACAGTTGATAATGAGGCATCCATACATTGCCCGGCGTTTTGAATGATCGTAATTGACCAACATTTCATCGCCAGTCACAATTCGATGCAAAAACGCCTTTGTTTTTTTGCCGTTGGAGCAGTTTTTCACACGGCGTTCGACGTCTCTTGGCTTCAGTTCATACGGCACCCAATTTCCTATCTTTGGAATCATTCCCATTGCTTTAAAATGGTGGCAAATGACTGGTTGAGCCTTCCCTCTAATTCATCAACCTCAAACTTTGGTGGCGCTTCAGGTCCTTCTTCGTCTTCAAAATCAAAATTGCCACTTTCAAATCGGGCAACCACTTCAGACACGTTCGTTCAACTAAGGCATGGTCACCACATACATCCACTAAAATATGATGACTTTTGACAGCCTCTTTCTTTTATTGTAAGCATGGAAGTAAAACACATTCTTCTTCTGCTACTATCCATTATTGGATGTTTGCGATCACTTCTATCCACTTTGTTCTGTCCCCAATGGTGTGAATTAATTATCTGTGGTTCTTATGACTGCCCCATATTTAATATTTCGGAGCCCTACATCCTCTTTCTGCTCAATACCCTTCTTCCTTCTATCTTTCCTTCTATTAATAGCTGGAGCAAACGGCACCTCTCATTGCGTAGCATATGTCCCAGGTACGCTGTTTTCCTGCGTTTCATCGTGTCTAGTAGTTCACGGTCTCTACCTATCCTTCTCAGAATTCCCTCGTTATTTTTTCTGGCAGTCCATGAATTTTTCAAGCTCCTTCGATAGATCCACATCTCAAACGCTTCCAATCTGTTCATGGTCAGCCTGCCATGCCATACAATAGCACGGACCGCACATACCGTATTGTGAATCTTATTCTGAAGTTGAGGTCAAAGTCAGAGTTGGTAAAAACGTTTTTGAATCTCATGAATGAGCTCCTCGCTTTTTCTATCCGGCACCTGATCTCTATTACTGAAGACCAGTCTTCACATAAGCAAGTTACCAAATAGTTGAACCTTTTTACTCGTTCTATGTCTTCACTATTGTATGATAACTTTGCATTCTGAAACCGGCTCAGTATATCCAGGATCCTTTGGAGGTCATTCATGTTATCTGTGTCATCTGCATAACGTATATTGTTGATCCATGTGTCATTTACTTTGATGCCAGGTGTTACCCTTCGAGAGCTTCTGGGAAGATGTTTTCAGAGTGAACGTTAAATAGGGGTAGGGAGAGGACATATTGACAACAAAGTTACAAGGACACAGAAAATCCTTAGAGGTGTAAGACAGGGGTCTTACACCTCTAAGGATTTTCTGTGTCCTTGTAACTTCGTTGTCAATTCTAACTGCAGCTGATTGGTTCCAGTACAAGTTTTCAATACAGCGTATATCTTTCTGATCTATATCGCCTCAGTATTTGAACGAGTTTATGATGTCGCACTCTTTCGAACGCTTTTTCGTAGTCTATGAACCACATTACTATACTATTTCTCCTAATACAAAGTCTATGAAGTCCTAATCTGCTTACGTTATACCGTTCCTTCAGTTTATTCTTCTAAAAACTGACAATCAGAGTTTTGCATAAATATTGCATTGCCATTTTGGAACCAATTCCTCACTTGGGGCAACAACCTGCTCTCCAATACCTTAATGTATTGGCCTTGACGCATGGTTCCTTCCACAATATAAAGAGGGCCGAACCCTTTAAACACTAATAACTGACCATATCATGGATGATACTTCTCACCAACTCTCCTTTTCACCAACTGCGGTTTGTTATCAAGAATTTGGATTGTTGATTCGTCGCTGAAGCAAACTTGAAAAAAAAACAAAATAAATTTTAAGACGAAAAAGAAATTAAATGGCAGGTAAAAATAGCTCAAGGTATTCCAATCTTTCTCTGTGAAATGCCCATATAATTTGGCTCAGTTAAATCTATGTTTTACCATTTTGATGGTCAGTTTTCGTTTTTTCCAGGCCTTCTTCCTCTGAAGCCCACCTCAAACAAAGTTTTGCGAACTGTTCTTACGGAAACATTACATCCTGCCTCTTCATTTTTTTTAATTTCAAGATGGGACAGACTTTTCATCACAATATTCTTGAGCACTCTCTGACTTCTTGGAATTACTAGCTTTTTTCTACCACAGTAACCCTTTCATATGGCTGTTGCAGACTCACCAGTTAGCAATTTTTGGCTAATCCGCTTCACAGATGATTGCGAAACATTGCAAATATTTGCGATTCATCTTTAGCTATATTCCGAATGTTTGAACATTTTTTTCTTCTATTCTGCAAAAAAGTGGAGAAATGTAAATTTTTTGTTTGTTGAGTAATCCTACTTTCAAATTAGGATAATTTTCAGGAAATAAATAAAAAACTTCATTGCTAATAGCTATTGAATACTCACATCCTCAATTTAGATGTATAAAACAGAAAAAAATCAAGTTCAAAACGCTGAAAATCACTCCGTCGCTTGTCTAAATACAGCATCAAACACATTCAACCGTTTTTTCTACTTATTGCATGATCAACATCTATTACAGATGTCATAATGTCAAACAGCAACCCATAATACAAATTTGTATCACTGGTTGCGTTGTGTATGTTAACGTAAATTCAAATAATTAACGTGTCAGTGCAACATTCGAAAAATTTTCTGGGTAATTCTATTAACTGTATATTAACAGGAAGATATTAGATTATTTGAGCATGAAGAAGGTTTTCTGCATTTGTAACATTATAAAAATCAGGAATACAGTTTTTTGCTTCTTGTATGTATATTTGCGTGCATTGGATGGCGCTAGTGTATGATAAATACATTGGCGTTTCTCTGCAGGGCAAATATAGGTGATTCGTTGGACATTACAGCGCATTGACGATTGAAGCCAGTAAGCTTCGAAAGCATGCGCATGTCTGCATATCAGCGATCAAAAAAATCTATTCCCGCTTGTTTGAAATAAGAACTGTTAAACAGATGTATGTTGCACTGAGCCGATTTGAAGGACTGTCTTTCAACATAGCTCATACTCCTTAATAATCGATAGGAAATTGTTTGAATAATTTCTTCAGATCGAATTAACACTTTTTCCACCTATTTTGTTGGAAGGCTAACAAGTCGTATAACTTAAACACATGAAAAATTAAATGAGTAATGAGGCAAGTAAAACAATAGATACTGGAAGGCTAATTTAAATCACGAAGAAGCTCATCCATTGAAACATTCTTTCGACGATTAGCACCTACAAAGGAGAAAAATCCTTGTAATCATTATCGTCATTCCGTCAGAAATGGAACACCAAATAAGAACAGATCAATTCAATCAACAAACCACATAGGAGTACTTGTTTGTTGTCCTCGATATGATGTATACGGACCCTAAGATATCAGACTTATCTCTTCATTTTTTCCGTTCTTCGATGACAATGTCAACACGTTCTTCGTTGATTCAGATAAACCTTCTTGAAGACGTTTCGAAACGATTGAAAGGACCGGGATTGACTCGCCTATGAACCATATTCTGGATTTTATAACTTCAATCTAGTAAATTATTTAAATGAGTATAGTTACTAGTCGTTAGTTCATTATTATAAGTAAAACAGGTTTACTAGTGACAGTTTTTCCAATAGGAATGATACAATTTGAAATGATTTTGAAGGCAACACTGTATATTATTATTAACATTTCCCATGTCATTTGTGTTTAGTAGGTTATGTCATTTAATAATGGAAAGAAACACGCCTCAACAGTGTTTAGAAATTGTTGAATTATTATATCAAAATCAATGCTCTTTTTTGAAAACTGTGAGAAATTTAAGAATAATTTATGGACGACATTATTCAGTTAATCGACTCACTATTCATCGTATGGTAGACAAATTTGAAAGTAAATTTTCTTCACACGATGCAAGAATACCAGTACGACAAAGAAACGCACGCACACAAGTAAATATTGACTTGGTTACAGCAAGTATAAGAAAAAATCCAAATTCATTGGTTCCAATTCGTCATTTCTTGTAACTGCTGGTTCGAGGTATTACCCCATCTTCAGATAAATGAAAACTTAGCAAAAGGTTCAGAGTATTCAAACAATATTTAAAAATTTTTTTTTACTTTGAAAAATAATTTTTTGACATTTATGTTTTGAAAATAGTTTCTGGTATATGTACACCACGACTAGCTCTGAGGAATTGCATTGGACCAGACCAATTTTGGACCACTTTTTCGTAATTCAGGCCTTATTTCATCAATAACACGAGGTATGTTGGCTTTCAAAGCGTCTATTGTTTCTGGTTTATCAGCATAAACCAATGACTTGACATAACCCCAAAGAAAATAATCCAGTGGAGTTATGCCGCATGACCTTGGAGGCCAATTAATTGGGCCATTTCTTGAAATAATGTTATCGCCAAATCTTTCTTTCAATAAATCAATTGTTACGGTAGCAGCATGAGGTGCAGCTCCATCTTGTTGGAACCACAACACTTCTAGATCGATACCATTCAAATTTTGAAACAAATAATCATTGATCATCGATCTGTAACGAAAACCATTCACTGTAACATTAGCTCCAGCATCGTGTTTAAAGAAATATGGACGGATGATGCCTCCAGCGTGTAAAGCACAACATACACTGCATTTTTCAGGATGCAATGGAACCTGCAGAACTTCTTGAGGATTGTTTTCACTCCGTATACAATTTTGCTTGTTTACATAGTCGTTCAACCAGAAATGAGCTTCATCACTGAACACAATTTTACGATAAAAAAGTGAATCAACTTCAAGCTGTTCTAGGGCCCAATCAGCAAACAAACGACGCTTATTATGGTCGAGTGGCTTTAGTTCGTGATCTTGCATGGATATAGACCAAGATCTTTACGCAAAATTTTTCAAGTGGTGGATGCACAGAATCCAACTTGTGAACGTCGACAAATAGACAAATTGTATCATCTTTAACACTATGACTTACAGCAGCGATAGTTTCTTCTGTACGTACAGTTCTTTGTCTTGTTGTTGTTGCATCGAGTAGAGAAACTGTTGTCCGAAATCTATCGATAGTTCGACGAATAAGCTGCTCTGATGGACGATTATGTAAACCATAAATTTCACGAAGTGCTCTATAAGTTTGGCGAATAGAACACTGGTTTTGAAAATAAATTTCAACAATTTGTAAATGTTGTTGCGGCTTGAGTCATTCCATGATAATTTGTCAATGCTTACTGAACAGAAATGTCAAAACAACATGGCTTCTACTTTCTGTCAAATCACAGTTATCCCTATCGAAAGTTCTATCACTCTAAAAAAAACACCCGATTGTTAAGTGTTCTGCCTTCTGATTCTACGTGAAAAATGTTCAAATTATCTTGTAAAGAAACGGTAACCATTTTCTATGCAATAGATTGCAAATATTGAAGTCTTCTTGGCTGGAGCACCTGTGCTTTATTATACTTGATCTTTCTCTTCCTCATAAATACATTGTTGCAAAGATCAAATAATCCATAAATTGTTTGATCCTTTAATGGGAAAACTTCCCTTCGGAAACTTCTGAAAAATAATATACTTCTTTTTTGTAACATTCTACCACAAAAGTAATGTATAAAATAGATTGTGCAGATAGTCGGCTATGAACAAAATTACATGGCGACACTATTTGTCAAATATTGTTGATTGTGGATGGGTATATAATTTATGAAATAATGTCGCAACTGGAAATAAGAAAACAGCTAGAATATTTGTATAGAAAAGGTTTTCGAAACGTTAAAAAATTGGTGCAATTGACTGAACTGGGAAAAAGTACTGTATATGAGACAATAAAGAGGATATAAAATGGGATGGATATGAGGCATAGACCAGTTTCAAGAAGATGGCCTAAGATTAAAGAAAACAATTTAAACGGTTTATTGGTCTCAGGACGACATAATCCGCGCTTGGGGTTTCACAAATTGGCTAACAGATTTGGAAATCAACGAAATATAACAGTATGTCTAGAAGCCGTCCGTATGTCTTTGAAAAAACAAGGCTACATATATAAAAAAATCCCTATAATGACACGTTTACAAATGGAACGAAGGATAGGATTTTGTTAATGTTTTCAAGAATATAATTTTAATAATGTGTTCATATCTGATGAAACTTGTTTCCAACTTGGTGGAAATCACTTAAAAATCCTACCGAAAGAACCTGTTACCGTTCAAATTCCCCACCAAAATTATGGTTTGGGAAGCAATATCTCAGCGTGGTGCTACACCTCTCTGTATAGTTGTTGGTACCATTAATAGTGAAAAGTATTGTGGCATTCTAAAAGATTTTCTCTTTGAAACGGCGCATGCTTAATATCCAGAGCGGTGGCGTTTTCAGCAGGATAGTGCATACTTCGACCTATACTCAAGCTTGGATGCAAGACCACCATGTGACAACCATTTTATGGCCAGCAGCTTCACCAGATCTTAGTACCATTGAAGATTAAAGTTGAACAAGCAGCACCACGAAATAAAGATGATTTAATTCAGTCAGTTTTATAGTCCTGGACTATTATCACCGAAAATTATGGAGGTGATCTAGTTTCAGGTGTACCTCGACGTTTAGTCAAGTGTTTACAGTTAAGTGGAGGTTGTATAAGTAAATAAGATAAACATTGTTATAATTTTCTAATTCAAGTATTAAAAATATGTATTGAATAATTACAATTGAGCTTTGTTTTTTCCGGATACTTTCTAGACGGACTATTCTATTTTTTGAGTAGACAAAGGACATATGAATAGAGTTATTCAGGTAACGCTTCGAAAGTTCATGAAATCTGGAGCAGAAGTCTTTCAACTTCAAGAAAAATTGAACTAAATTCAAATTGAAATGGAACGAAAATAATTGACATGAATATTCTTCCTGTTTGGTTTTCAGGAAATTCGAAAAATATCCCAGATATACTTACATAAATTTGAATAAGAATTTTGATTACGTGAAAATTTCATACAAATATTCCTACAATTTCACACGAATATTTCGAAGGTAACCCAGATAAGGAAAATATAATTATCTTGTGATAACAGTTAACCTCTGAAACAAAGAAATTCCTGAATTGGAATGACGGTTTACCGATTGGGTTTTTCTATTGCATCACCAGTACCTTATATAAATCCAATGGTTTATCGAATCTTTAACAGCGAAAATTTCCCTGGAGACATAATACAATGTTTTCTCTTTATGAATAACATATCATTTCTTGTATTTCCCACAGAATATCATATGTTTTCCAACTGTTCTGTTCCTTTTACTCTAAAAGTACTTTAGTGGACCTCTAAAAATTCTTATATTGATGCCAAAGTCCGTATAATCGCGCAATGATGAATATTAAAAGGGCTTCCAGACAAAATGGCCACAAAGAGATAAGCTGACCCATTTTCCCCGACTCAGCTCGTATGAAAGTAACACACCCTACCACCATCGAACTCTTCGTCCTCCACTTCAACGACCAGGAGATGGAAAAGAGGACAAGAACCGGGACAAGCAAACAAGCAATCGATCAGTTTGGACGGCAGAACTCGATGGCAGGCAAACTTCCCCTCATCCTTGGACTTTTATGGATTCGAACAAGCACCTCAATCAATAACAGGGTTGCAACGAAAGAAGATGACATAGACTGGGGCTTCGTATGCTTCTGTTCTATTTTATAACGAATAGAAGGAAGACTTGCTGGCATTCGATGGGGATAATCTTCTTGACCCTTCTTATTATAGACCTGGCTGGCGCTCTTCAATATTTCATACATAATGCCATGTGGCATGTTATGTTTGCTGTATCAGTTTTTCACTCGAATAAAATCACCTCACCAATCTCGTGGATATTTGAGTTTCCCATTCCCAAAATAAATCATAAATTAATGAGAAAGGAGTTTTTTACTTGATAGAAAGTTCTTTCAAATAGAGTAATTCTGTTTTACCTCACTGCAAACTTTAATTTTACAAAATTTCTCAAAAACTCTTTAAAATTAAATTGAATAAATGCCTTAGAAACACTGGTTATTTTTTGTCGACATATAGAATTCAGATCATCATACAGCATCAGAAAGAGATAAAAAAATCCAAAGATAATAAAGAATATTGATCGAACTTACTAAACAAACACTCCTTCATATCCTCATCACGAAAAATAAATTCCACTCTAAATTCCACATAAACTCTTGGAAACAACTTCTCTTTAAAAAGCTGTTTAGAAAAACTCAGCAGAATAAAAACAACCAATAAAATATCTATCATACTTACATGACCACGTGTTAATTCGAACGAAAGATAGAACTCAAAGGGTCTCCTAGTGGTTAGACCAAACTACCATTCGCATTCTATGTTCGTCCACAGAATATACACAGAGGTTGAATGGAGTCTTTCTCAAAATTTTGATCTATTCGGGCTTGTTTGAGTTTTGAACTGTTATACAGATACTATCCCGAATTTAATAATATTCTGTTACCATAGCTCATACTCCTTACTAATCATAACATCTCTTTGAATTAGACAAGTTCAAATTACATTATTTCGTGAATAGTGAACCGATTTTGAAAATTCTAACTGGGTTGTACACAGAACATAAATAACTTTCAAACTAATCAACACTCAACATCTCTCCTCTATTCGAAAAATGTTAGGGGTTGCTGATGTTGCATGATGTAAATTCGTCCTCGTCAAAACAGAACTTGATCTGTTTTTTTAAATCTTCGAAAATTCTTCGTTTCTGAGTTCTGGGGGATCAAATTTTCCTTGGGACACCATGTATAGTCATTAGTATCGCCTGATGACATGGTTTGACGAAACAATAGTTGTAATTGAATAAAAATTAGCGGCAATTTGAAATCATTCAATTTACAATTATTTTCAATTATTAAACAAAATAATTCAGTGAAATCTCCACAAAATTTAATTCTGAAAAATTTTTTTCGGAAATTAAATCAAAATGTCTTAGGAACACTGTTTCTATGTGAGTAGACTTATAGAATTCTTCACACAATACAACACAATTTTGTGGAGGTTTCACAAAATTATTCTGTCACCGTGACAGTTCGTAATCACCCCAATTAAGGCTTATAATTCGATAGTTTTTGAAACACAGAGTATTTAATGATTTTGGCCAAAACTTTGATTCGCCATGTTTCTTCAAGGTATGAATCAAAAAAATTTTTGGTAGTATGTTCTTTTATATACTACTCTGTCAAGAAAGTACCGGGAATTTACAATTAAAACAACATTTTTACATTTAATCGTCAAAATTTATTGGGTCGCCTTCAAAATAGGCTCCATTTGCTCCAATACATCTATGCCAACGGCACTTCCAATTATCGAAACATTTTTATAGGCGCTTTCCGGGATGGACTTTAGCTCTCGCGCCGAATTTTGTTTTATGGCTTCAATCGACTCAAAACGGGTGCCACGAAGGGGCAATTTTAGTTTTGGGAAGAGGAAAAAGTCGCAGGGAGCCAAATCCGGCCAATACGGTGGTTGCTGAAGCACGTTTGTTGAGTTTTTGGCGAGAAAGTCAGTCACAATCGTAGCTCGGTGAGAAGGCGCGTTATCGTCATGCAAAATCCATGAGTTGTTCGCCCACAAATTTGGCCGCTTCTTACGGATACGCTCACGCAAACGTTTCATAACGCCTAGGTAATACTCCTTGTTTACTGTCTGACCCTCTGGAACGAATTCGTAGTGCACCACGCCACGGATATCGAAGAAAACAATGAGCATCACCTTCATTTTCGAGCGGCTTTGGCGTGGTTTTTTCGGTTTCGGCTCATTTTTTGCCACCCATTCCGATGATTACTGGCTTGTTTGCATATCGTACTCGTAGACCCAGGTCTCATCACCAGTTATAATGCGTTCCATGAATGTAGAATCGGAATTACAGCGATCCAGCATGTCTGAAGCAACCTGTTCGCGATGACGCGATGTTTTTGAAGAAAATTCAGGTCTTTCGGTACGAGTCGTGCGGCCACCTTTCTCATGCCCAAAATATCAATCAAAATCGTACGTGCGGACTCGTGGGATATCTTAAGATCATGTGCTATCTCTCTCAAGCTGGTACGACGGTTTTCCAGCACCCTTTCCTTAATTTTATCGACGTTATCTTCGATCGAAGCCGTCGATGGGCGACCACTTCACGACCGTCCTTGAAGGCTCTGTACCACTGATATGCACGAGTTTTCGATAGAGCATTATCACCAAAGGCCTTTTGCAACATTTTCAATGCATCGGCACACGAAAATTCATTTGCAACACTAAACTTTAAACAAATTCTTTGCTCAACGTAATCACCCATAGTAAAAATCGGCACGCACTCTGACATCGACTGACTTAATCAGCTGTTGCAAACACACTAGTTGACAGATCCCGCTCAAGCTTGGTATAGTAATTAAGGACAGTGGTACCAAACTAGGAAAAAAAAAATTTACCTGCCTCATTGCCCCGCCAGATTTAAATCGATAATTCCCGGTACTTTCTTGACAGAATGTACACCTCTACACATATTTTTTTAGTATCTTGAGGTCAGTTATCGAAACTACCACAATAAATGAAAATATTCAACAATGGGGATTTTGCAACATCTGTTTGGTCGTCAAGAAGACTTTTAAGGTTCTTGTACCTACTAATTTATACTGCTCCCAAAAGTGCGAGTCTGGTACTTTTATTTTCATAATGACTGATTTCATTGTTATTGCTGAAATTATGTCGATATTCAAATGACAGGCCTATATTGAATGCGAGATGTCTGAAGTTTAACTTCGCTGGTTTTAGTGAATTCTTTTCTTGAAAGATCTTCCTGTTTGACCAATTGAATTTAGTTTACCTTGTTAACAAAGATTCGACTAAAAGATAGATTTTCATTTCTTACGTGAATAAAATATCATATAACATTGCCAGGTATTTTAAAATGAAATTTAACTTAAATGTAGCTTTTAGAACGGTTAATAATTCAGTAGTTCATATAAAAAAAAGATAAAACAAGTAAAGACAATAAATCCAGAGTCTATTTGTTGACATGTAGTGTTTGCCGTATATTTGTGAAACAGGAAGATCTTTCGAGAAAACAGTTCACGAACACCAGCGAAATTATACGTCAGACATATGCCAGTCATTTGAAAGAATTTGGACATCATTTCAATAATAACAATGAAATTATCCTTCATAAAAATAACAATACCAGACTCAAGCGTTTGGAAGCAGTAGGAAATGCGAAACGATAGCACGGTGTTTCTTGGAAATAGCGCGCAAAAATTTCTTCGCCATAAAATAATGCAACATATGCATTTTTCGTCTACAACGAAACGTTTAATTTCACAACGTGAAGCCTCCAAGGATGATTAATTTCGTCTCAATTAGTCAGATCTAATTATGGTATTCTATCTTCTATTAGCTACTGTGTGAGCGTCCGTTTTGACAAGAGGAGGTACATTAGAGGTCAAAGAGATTAGAGGAGTGGGCGCTAAAACAGGTCTCGAAGAATACACTAGTCTAATGCAGGGATCAACGAGATATTGAGTCATGTTATCATGGGAAAATTGAGGAAAGTCGGAGTTCGGGTTAGCACGTTAATCCCTTCGATTATATTGGAACATCAAGTAATTTCGCATTCCGCTAACAAACTATTGGGATTTCCTTATTACGAGGGGCGTTCACTGTATTCTCGGTATAGGCATGAAAAAAAACCCGGAAGATTTTAGAAAAATTCTATGTTTCAATGTAGTCCCCTAGAACTTCAATACATTGGTTAGATCGAGAAATAAGCTTCTCTAAACCTTGTAAAAAATATTGTTCCAGCTTCTCCTCAAGAAAGGTATTAATTGCTACCTTCTGTACTTCATCGTTGGAAAATCGCTTTCCGCGATGCTATTTTTTCACATTTGGGAATAAATACAAGTTACTGAGGGTTAAGTCTGGACTGTACAGAGGATGAGTAATTTCTTCGAAGCCACAGCAGCCTTCGCCACGCGGGCCTTGTGAACCGTTGCGCGTTGTCTTGAAGCAGCAACACTCTCACTGTGAGTTTTCCACGCCTTCTTCCTTTAATAAATGGTGTTGATTATATGTACTTCGAGGGCATCAGTCATCTGCTACTTATTGCAATAGACCTTCGGCGTCAGGAAACTCCACAAGAAAAAGTCTAGCTAGGTCAAATCGTACGATCATGATGGCCCATTCACGTCACCTCTGCGGGAGACAAGAATATCGTAAAATGTTGCTCTGTCCTAGAGTTATCGAGTTCATTTCACAGTTGCAATAATAATAGTACTTTAATTTGCTTTCAACTCAACCTAAAACAATATTCTAAAAAATTTAGTGCAAATATCATATGAACAGAGGCTCTCTAGATAGTTCGCCTGTTAGTTCTTAAAAAAATAGGCATGACAGATACAATTCTTCCCCCTTGAAACGTCGTGAATAAATGAGACAACAAAAAAGTCAATATGAAATTCCATTGTAGGGTTGAAACTGTCAAAATCTGGTATATAAATTGTCAGTTCCGGATGTAAGAGCCTAAATCAGTATAAAAATGTCAATAATCCTGAGAATACTTAATAACCCTTATGTTCGGTTTTCAACATAAAGCTAACAGGTATGTCCACAGTTAAAGATTCACCAAATCATCGATTACTTTTCTGTTAACGTCCAGAAGCTATTTTCGCACTTTTTCATTGAAAGTGATTTCTTAGTATTTTGTACTCTATATGAAGAAGAGCAAACATTTTGGGAACCAAATATGTCCAGCATCTCTGACCAACCTTCTTTTGATTCCGCATCGTTTTGAAATTTGTAAGCTTGTACCTTGTACAATGCTCATGATCGATCAGTTGCAGTTTTATCTTTTCTTTTTGAACAAGATCAGTTAGTTTTAAAAAAGGAAGCTGTCTTGTATCTAGTATCTTTGATTTTCTATATATTCCTCTGAAGAAAACAAGAAGGACTTTCCATAAATGATCCTGAGAATCATCCTCTGAATGACATGCAACTTCTTCAAATGAGCATTGTGCGCAGATCTCCAACCAACGAAATATATGATTATCAGATATTAGATATTCAAATGTTTTTTCAAATATTTGAATATGTGTAGTAGTCCAAGCAGTTTATTTGTCTAGTATTCACGATTATAGTCCCATCTGATATCAATATATATGCCAAGGTATTGAATGTGGCCTTCTTTACTTCCCAAATTTGGAAGACTGGATTCATAAGATGTGAAAGGAAGATAAGAAGTTTTCTTGACATTCAGTGTTAGTCTATTCTGCTCAAACCAATTTGAAACAACACGAAGATCATTTTGTACCTTTACTTTCAGCCCCTTCCATGTAGTTTCTTCGAAGATTACAGCCATATCATCAGCGAAAGCTATTCAATAAATTATTCACATAGATAAGGAATAGGATTGGCCCCAGAATAATGCCCTGCGGCACTCCACACGTTATAATCTCTTCGTCGCTGTTCTTGTCGTCCACCTGAACTATTTGCTTCCTATTTTTCAGATAACCTGTAAATAATTCAAGGGCTACTCCTCCTTATACCTCAGTTTGTGAAAGAGCGTATTTTACCGCAATTGGTTGTCTCAAAATTTATCAATTTTAACAATAAGGTGGTCTATCTAGAGTAATGGTTATTTCGAGTCTGGCAACATTTTTGTCATTCGTGTTTAGCAGAAAGTCAGTTCAATATGTTAAATTAACGAAATGGGGCACTCTATCCAAACTATTAGATATTTACGTGGAAAATGCAATAGACGTGAAATCCCTTACGGTAATTTGTGAATCAATTCGTTCGTGAAAACTAGATCGTTATTCGATAAAACAACCCGTTCCCGTTCTCTTCCAGTGAGCACACCTGAAAACATTGCTGCTGTAGCCCAGGATGTGGCTGAACATCCTTCAACATCACCTCGTCATCGAGCTCAAGAACATTTCTCGCACAAAGTTCAACTAGTGCAAGAATTGAAGGCTCGTGACCATCCGATAACTTATCCATTAAGGATAAGTGTTACGCTAAGCATTCAGAAACTGTTGATGCCTTGAAACTTGAAATCAAAGCTGCCATTCATGAGATTGAGCCTCAAACAATCGACCAAATACTGAAAAATTGATTTGATCGGGGTACTGAAGCCAGTCGTGGCGATCATTTGAATAATACCGGGGTTTTTTTCAGAGTGACAGAACTTTACATTGAAATAGCTCTGAGGAACCGCATTCGACCAGACCAATTTTGGACCACTTTTTCGAGTTTTTCAAGCCTTATTTCATCAACAACACGAGTTATAATGGCTTCCAAAGCGTCTATTGTTTCTGGTTTATCAGCATAAACCAATGACTTGACATAAACCCAAAGAATATGATCCAGTGAAGTTATGTCGCATGATTTTGGAGGCCAATTAATTGGATCATTTCTCGAAATAATGTTATCGCCAAATCTTTCTTTCGATAAATCAATTGTTACGGTAGCAGCATGAAATGTGGCACCATCTTGTTGGAACCCAAACACTTCTGGGTCGATACCATTCAAATTATGAAACAAATAATCATTGATCATCCATCTGTAACGAGCACCATTCACTGTAACATTAGCTCCAGTATCGTTTTTAAAGAAATGTGGACCGATGATGTCTCCAGCGTGTAAACAACACCATATAGTGCCATTTTCAGGATGTAATGGAACCTGCAGAACTTCTGGAGGATTGTTTTCACTCTATATACGGCAATTTTGCTTGTTTACATAGCCGTTCAATCAGAAATGAGCTTCATCACTAAACACAATTTTACGGTAGAAAAGTTGATCAACTTTAAAGCTGTTCTAGCGCCCAATCAGCAAACAAACGACGCTTATTATGGTCAAATGGCTTTAGTTCTTGAACCAATTGGATCTTGTATGTGTGTAGACCAAGATGTTCACGCAAAATTTTCCATGTGGTGAATGCATAGAGTCCAACTTGTTGTCAACGTCGACGAATAGAAAAATCTGACAAATCATCATTAACACTATGAATTACAGCAGCGATATTTTCTTCTGTATATACAGTTCTTTGTCTTGTTGTTGTTGTTGCATCGAGTAGAGAAAATGTTGTCCGAAATCTATAGATAGTTCGACGAATAAGCTGCTCCTATGGACGATTATGTAAACCATATGAGTGTGGATAGCTCAGCGGGAGAGCATCGGACTTGTGACCGGGAGGTCCAGGTTCGAGTCCTGTTCAGGTAGAAAAGAAATTTTCTAGTTGGACGGGTATCTGCCACCATTTCACTGTTGGGTCAAAAATTAACAGTGCTGTGACCTAAAGTGGCGCAAGATCGCAGTAACAAAGCCTACACAGAACACAACTGAACTCCTAACTCGCACAAGCTGAAAAAGCTTCAGAGGGATCTTCACAGAAGATCTAGGAGTATCAGGATAATAATAATAATAAAAATAATAAACTTCACGAAGCGCCCCATAAGTTTGGCGAATATTTGATTTTGAAAATAAATTTCAACAATTTGTTAACGTTGCTGCGGCGTGAGTCTTTCCATGATAATTTGTGAATGCTTACTGAACAGAAATGTCAAAACAACATTGCTTCTACTTTCTGTCAAATCACAATTATTCCTATCTAAAGTTCTATCACTTCAAAAAAACCACCCGATACTATTTTTCAGCCTTTCGTATAAACTCATAACTTTGAAAAATATTCATTAGTTTTCCATTTATAGCCGATCAAAAATGCAAATTTTAAATAACCTATTCCTTAGGTTTTAGAGGAACTGCTATTGCATTTTCCTCACCTTACCCTAAAACAAAAACTTTTCATACAATCTTAACAGAAATGTGGGTAAAAATACCCGTTAATCTTAAGAACAATTTCAATGCTAAGACGCTACATCTGGTGTCTGAATGAACAAAGAATAATAATAATTTTTCCTGCCTCGTGGAATATGACCTAGAAATTCAAGTCTAATAAAATAAACAAATAACTTATATAATTTTTCTTACAGATATTCTCCACGGCCATTGTTTAGAACTACAAGTATTTAAATGAGGATTTCATTATGGAGTGAATAATGAAATATTCAGCATTATTTTCAAACTTGATCTCTTGGTAACAGTAATGGAAATAAAAATTAATACTCATTCGATTTATGGCGATATTCAGAGCCGTATAAGAATCACTTCTATTCTGCATTAACTTCACCATTACTTCATTTTATGGTTAAAATTAAGATGAGTTTAAAATATTTTCAACAAAATATATTGTTCCTATATTTTATAGTTGCACTAAAGAAATAAGACTCTCAGTCCGAGCTATTAATTCATTTAACCGAAATAAATTATTTCTTAATACGTACCTCCTTAACTACAATACCGCTATTGTTATTGTTACATTGAAGACATTTATAAGAAACGTTAAATTTATTGATCGATGAAGTAAGGTAAAGGGTTTTCTTACAACATCTTACATGAAAAAATAATGAGAATTACTATGCTTGATATTTGAGATACTGGAAAGAAAAATGTTGACTTATATGAAATGTGTGGAATTTGAACTGTAGCTCTTTTGATGTTCATGGATTCTCTTCTTGAACGATCTGCCAGTCTGATCAATAAAAATAATTGGATAATCCTTACAAGTCAACATATAGAATCCTGTATCATCTTTGTTTGATTTATCTTTATTATTTTTAATGTATTTGTCTATGTTATTATTGGTTCTGAAAACAGTTGTGGTATTAAAATTTTTCTCAAAATAATTACCCAGCAGCTTTCAGAACCATTAAAAACATAGACAAATACATTAAAAATAACAAAGATAAATCACACAAGAATAATAAATCAGGAGTCTATAAGTTTATGTAAAGATTGCCCAATGATTCATATTGGTCAGATCGGCAGATCGTTCAAGAAGAGAATCAACGAACATCAAAAGAGCTAGACTTCAAATTTCACACATTCCACATACGTCACTATTTAATAGAATTTGAACATAACTTCAATAACGAATATGCATATCGAGAGTGAAGGGTCTAGATAAACTTTCTTAGAATCACTAGAAATAAACCGATTTAATTCTCAGAAGATTCTCCTTAACGAGCAAGTGGATACCAATAGGTCCTATCTTTTGAATATCTTCATGTACTTTGGAAAAACCAACGACAACCCACATAATATTAATTTTGGTCCAATTTTTCGAGTAATTCATCAATAACACTAGTTATGTTGGCTTCCAAAGCGTCTATTGTTTCTGGTTTATCAGCATAAACCAATGACTTGACGTAACCCCAAAGAAAATAATTCAGTGGAGTTATGTCGCATGATCTTGGAGGACAATTAATTGGAGCATTTCTCGAAATAATGTTATCGACAAATCTTTCTTTCAATAAATCAATTGTTACGGTAGCAGTATGAGGTGTAGCATCATCTTGTAGCAACCAAAACACTTCTGGGTCGATACCATTCAAAATTTGAAACAAATAATCATTGATCATCGATCTGTAACGAACACCATTCACTGTAACATTAGCTACAGCATCGTTTTTAAAGAAATATGTCACAATTTTCCATAAGATGAGAAATCGACTGCGGAATATTCTGAATCTGCTGCCATTTACCTTTCACAGCCGATATTCATTTATATTTACTGAAACTGGAGTATTGTCTATTAGTAGATTATAGTCGTTTGCAAGCTTTTTAACAGTTTCGTTGTCTTCAACTTCACTAGTATAATCGACTTTTGGAATAAAAACGCCTAGTTGAAATAATTTTAGTACTTCTAGAGACAGACGGTCCTCTAAGTCATTTATTATAGAATCTAGAAGAGGGATGTATACAGCCCTGCGGAAGTACTCTTCAGCAGATTGAGCAAGATTATTGGCTCTGTGTGTTTATCGTGATACTTTTCTCGGACATTTAATTTCTGTATCTAGTTGCTCAGATACTTCTTTTGTCTCTTCAAAAAGCTGTCGTAAAATTGTCTCAGCGTTTTCCCTCTTATTTCGTAGGACAGTGATTGTACCATTTATGGCGTTCGTAGCCCTTTTTAAATCAATTGAACTCGTTCGCAATACTCTGTATAAGGCTACTGTTGTACCCGAAAAATATTAAGTTATATTTAAATTGGCTCCTTACGTGATATAAACGGTTATTTGAACTGCCTTTGCTGAAATGCTCAAAAGTTACTAATAAAATAAATTATTGAGATTTTACGTTCATGAAGTCCGAACTGTGCAACATTTGTAGTAAGGAATGCATTTCATTGGCAGTTTTGTGGTCTTGGCAAGTAAAATCTCTTCCAGAGTGTTAAAAATTTTCACTAAGTTGTCTCCTTGAAATTGTAGATGTTGGCAAGAAGAAATCTTTTCCAGAGTGATACAAATTTTCACTAAGTTGTCTCCTTGAAATTGTAGCGTCTATTGTTTCTGGATTATCAGCATAAACCAATTACTTGACATAACCCCAAAAAATATAATCAAATGGAGTTATGTCGCATGATCTTGGAGGCCAATTAATTGGACCATTTCTCGAAATAATGTTATCGCCAAATCTTTCTTTCAATAAATCAATTGTTACGGTAGCAGCATGAGGTGTAGCACCATCTTGTTCGAAGCAAAACACTTCTGGATCGATATCATTCAAATTTTGAATTTTGAATTACTTTCCGAACAACCTTATACAAGACCGATCGGAGTGTAATCCTCGAGTCCGCCCGGCAAATACTCCGCAAGAAGCCGCGCCAAGGACGTCGCACCGCGACAAATCCCTAGGTGAGAGATCGCCGCGCTGACGTCGCCGCTCTACCTCCGCACAAGAACCCCCGAAAGTTCAAGCCAGTCGGAAGGGGAGGCCGACGGTACAACCCTTACCATCCACTTCTGTGCGATCGATTTTTCTTTTCCGCGAAGAGAGCGTGTGTGTGATACCGAAGGGTGCGGCAGCGACGGGTCCTTCGCTCTTCCCTCCTTCGACGCAGTCGAAGATGGAACAAACAGATCCAAAGCGTGGTCCGCGACGCTTCTGGCCCGGCTGCCACCTCTGCAGTATTCCTGGGAACTCCACGGAACCAACATCTCAGTGCGGTGTTACGTGCTAGTGTTGTGCTGTTCTGCGATACGCCATCCGGGACGCGATGCCAAAGGCGTGAGAGACGGCCGCTTGCCAGCACCCACGGGCTCTTCCTAAAAGAGGTATGACTCCCATCAACACTTGTCCCATTTACGTAATGTCCCGCAATTGGTCTCGTTCGCGCCTTCGTCTTCATTTCTTTAATTTCGCCGAGTTAGGACGCGCCGGTGCTGCGGAGAAAGATATATTTGTTTAGATTTCCTAGTGCGTTGACTTTGAATTTCGAAGGAGAGGCGGTCTGAGCATGTCCGCAACGCGGTATTCCTGGTAATTGGATCGCAATACGGTCGAGATACGGGGGGTATTTAAATCTATTTCCCGGGAAACGTCTGGAAAACGGCTCTCAACAGTTTTCGCCAAACTATTCGAAACATTCTTCTCTATTATCAGATAAAAGCCTGATTAATTTTCCGAAACCTATTAGATTTAATCTAAAGAATCTCTTGAAAACTCTTTAGAATTAAATTTAAACACATGCCTTAGAAAACACTGTTTCTCTTTATAGACATATACAGGAATTTTACGTTTGTCATGGATCTTCAATGGGCCTCTAATTCATGCCACCTTAACATTGGACAAATCATCTAACTGATTCTTGTTATTTCCCTCGAAATTGTGAACCTGAATTTCCGACTCAGATTACTTAATCGATAAGTTGTCTTGTTCGTCAAATACGATATTAGACTATTATCTGTCGGTATCTAATTGTTGCAATTCGAAAATACAGGGTTATCCATTTTGTGCTTCCGAAAATAAATGTAAATAAAACACTCTTTCATTTAGAATATCGATCAAATTTTCATTTCAATATAAATGCTTGGACGTTGCCATTATGTGTGGAATACAACATCATTTAAATGTCTTCCTCGTAATCTCTTACGGGACTCGAGCCTCGTGAGGTAATTTTCGATGACAAGCTGGCACATTTTGGCCAACATCTCACCAATAACTTGACATATGTTGGTTTTCAAATCGACAATAGTATGAGGATTATCGGCATAAACACGATCCATCTCGTAACCCCACAAAAAGAATCCAAAAGCGATAAATCACAAGATCTTGTTGACCAATTCACATCGCCGAAACGAGAAATTACGCGTCCAAGGGATTTTTCCTTGCAATAAAGCCAAAACGGGTCTTGTTGTGTGACTTGTTGCACCATCTTGCCAGAACCACATCTCTTCCAAATCCATTTCATTAATTTCAGGCCAAAGGAAATCGGTAATCATTTAGCTATAGTGATGAGAATTGACGGTTGGAGTGGTACCTTCTTCATTATCAAAGAAGCACGGGCCAATCACTCCACCAGACCAAATTGCACACTATACCGTGACTTTTTGTGAATGGTCTCTCAGCAGTTACATAAAGATTTTCACTGCCAGAGATGGGACAATTTCACTTGTGCACATAGCCACCAAGTAAAAAATGTGCTTCGTCGGAGAAGAAAATTCCCTGCTATAAATCGTCATCCAAACGTAGATGTTCTACGCATTCTATGATCAGCTGGCTTTAGTTCTTGTGTCAACTTATAAGGATGGAGATGCAAAACCAGATGCAAAATACGCCATAGTGTGGCGTAAGAGAGACCCGCCGATGAATTGATAATTTAGATCCTCTCCAACACTTTCACTCACATTATACATATTTTCGGTCGAGCGTGCATGTCGATGATGTATGGTCCTTAAGAGATCAGTAACAGATCCAGCCTCTTCGGATTTTTTCACTGTGTTACCAATTGTACGCTCAGATGGATGATTATGTCGACCATTGTAATCTGTCCGTAATGCATGAAACGTACTTACAGAATCATTTTTTTTTGTAGTGAGTTTCCACAATTATCAACAATAGATAAACGATCCATATTTTTAAATGGCTAACATTCAATTAAAGATATGAGTCTTCGGATCACAGTTCTGACATTGAAAGAGGGCTGTGAAATCCGAACCATGAAATGGATAACCCGTTAGATTACACTGGTCAACACAAGTCTTGTTTTCTTAATTTTTTTTCTGTTATTCGGTATTTTTATAGCCCTGACGATATTGCTATCAGGCTTACTTTTTGAAATATGCAGTTTTATAATTTCGTCAAAAAATACAAAAAATTATGCGTTGCAAACTCCAGCAGTAGTCTTCCATCATATGTGAGCCCCACTACCCCTAATATTGCTCTTCCATTGTCCTAAGATCCTGATGAAATATTTCACCCTGCCCCTCACTAAAATCTCCCAGATTGTGTGGAAATCGGAAATTGCGAGTGCAGGAAGTAGATTTTTATGCTCATGTTGCATCCTAGCTATAACTCAAAAATAAAAGCTGTAAGAGAAAAATTATTGACATATTTAAAAAATACGCGTCAATTTGAGATAGAAACAAGAAAAGAATCACAGGAAACAAACAATTCTATTTTTTTTGTTGACCAGTGTTATCATGTTAGCGGCAACTAATTCATAAAGAATCAAAAGAAATCATAAGCTATTGACCAAATGTATCTAAATCTTTCACCAAAAAAGAATTTATTTCGAGTGGATATCAAGGAATATCTAATTCAATCACCAAAAAATGTTCCACATAGAATTAAAAAAGGTCTCTTTTATTTCTCTTCCAAAAAAAGGTTTTCCAACAAGAGGTTTCATTTTGATATAACGAGTATATTTCAAGAAAAATCAATCGATATTCATTCTATTGTAAACAGAAAGGTATGCCATTAGCAATAGAAAACGATGTCAGCCAAATGGCCGCCACATAATTTTCATGAAATTTTTCATGACCAATTCGTACATAGACCTCATCTTGCACGTGGCCCCACAGAATCACCTCTTTGAGGAATAACACGGCCATCTTTTTTGCAAAATTGGGATTTTTTAGTTGATTGTGTGGCACGTAGCGCCGTCTCGTTGACAATAAACGCCGTACACATCAGTATCTTTCAATTCCGAGTTTTCTTCAAAGTTTCTACATTCCAATAATCGAATAAAAGATCTTCATAATGATCTAATGAAAAAAATTCGTTCACAATTTTCCTCGAATCCACTCACAGTTTTCACCTGTGTCGAATCATCACAAGGATTGGAAATTGTAGATTATAAACGGATTTACATGAGAATCAAGATATGAATTATTGTTGTGCCTATTTTGAAATTTTAACCGCAATATTTCACAACCAGTAGCTATCGGTTGTTTTTTTTTTTAGATTGATAGAACTTTCGATAGGGATAACTGTGATTTAACAGAAGGTAGAAGCTATGTTGTTTTGACATTTCTGTTCAGTAAGCATTGACAAATTATCATGGATAGACTCACGCCGCAACAACGTTTAACTCGTTGAAATTTATTTTCGAAATCAGTTATCTATTCGTCATACTTAAAGGGCACTTCGTGAAGTTTATGGTTTACATAATCGTCGATCAGAGCAGCGTATTCGTCGAACTATCGATAGATTTCGGACAACAGTTTCTCTACTCGATGCAACAACAAGACAACGAACTGTACGTGCAGAAGAAAATATCGCTGATTTAAGTCATAGTGTTAATGATGATCCAGATTTGTCCATTCGTCAACGTTCACAACAAGTTGGACTCTGTGCATCCACCACATGAAAAATTTTGCGTAAAGATCTTGGTCTACACCCATACAAGACCGAACTGGTTCAAGAACTAAAGCCACTTGACCATAATAAGAGTCGTTTGTTTGCTGCTTGGGCCCTAGAATAGCTTGAAGTTGATCCACTTTTTTATCGTAAAATTGTGTTTAGTGATAAAGCTCATTACTGGTTGAACGGCTATGTAAACGAGCCAAAATGCCGTATATGGAGTGAAAACAATCCTCAAGAAGTTCTGCAGGTTCCATTGCATCCTGAAAAATGCACTGTATGGTGTGCTTTACACGCTGGAGGCATCATCGGTCCATATTTCTTTAAAAACGATGCTGCTAATGTTACAGTGAATGGTGCTCGTTACAGATCGATGATCAGTGATTATTTGTTTCAAAATTTGAATGTTGTCGACCCAGAAGTGTTTTGGTTCCAACAAGATGGTGCTACACCTCATTTGATTGATTTATTGAATGAAAGATTTGGCGATAACATTTTTTCGAGAAATTATCTGATTAATTGGCCTCCAAGATCATGCGACATAACTCCACTGGATTATTCTCTTTGGGGTTATGTCAAGTCATTGGTTTATGATATACCAGAAAGAATAGACGCTTTGGAAGTCAACATAACTCGTGTTGTTGATGAAATAAGGCCCGAATTTCTCAAAAAAGTGGTTCAAAATTGGTCTGGTCGAATGCCGTTGCTCAGAGTTAGTCGTGGTGGACATATGCCAGAAATTATTTTCAAAACGTAAATGTCATCAAATTATCTTTCAAATAAAAAAAATTTGGCTGCAATCTTAATTTAAATGAGTTTTATTTCAAGTTAAAGTTTTATCACTCTAAATAGTTTAGGAGAAAAGAATGGTGACCCAAAGTTTATTATTCAATCAGTAAATTCACGTTCCATTCGAAACACTCTGAGATTTACCAAATATGAGCATACTTAACTAAAACGATGAAGAAACTCAAAGTCAAAACATGATGAATTGAAATTAAATAAGAATGTAGCTGAACCCAAAAAATCTGGATGATGTACACGCCACTGACAGCGACAACAATAATATGATGACTCAGTGTATTTCTCATGCATCAATCGAAATATGTTCTAATCAATTTTCGACTGATAATATAATTTCTCAACTAAAATTCATCAATGAATAGAGGCGAATAAACAAATTCATTCAAAACACGAGATAACCATAAAGACATCCGAGTATGAAATTGGAATTTGATTCATAATGCAAGAAATCGGAAAAAAAATTCCAGATGGACCACCTTTTAGAAGAAGGCAAAATAACTGAAAATATACCGGGTGTTCCTAAATTGAAGGTACAAACCCAGGGGGGAGATTCCTTGCATAATTCTGAGAAAAAATTCCCGTAAATATGCGACCGCAAACTTTTCGTTTTCGGGATACAGGATGTTAAAGTTTGAATTTTTTACATGTTTTTTACTCAAAGTATCTGCATTTCAAAAGATATTCAACTGAAATTTGGCATAGATATTTTTATGACAATCTGGATTTTTCGAGAGAATACTTCGAAATTTTTTTCTCGACTTCGTTAGTAGATACGACAAAATTACAAGACACCATTAAGTTTAGTATAACAACAAAGGTGCTTTTCACGATTTTTCAAACTAACAGTGGCTCACCAAAGAAAAGTTTTGAAGTAAAACAGGTGACAGTGTTCCAGACAAAATATCATCCTGTAGATTTGCAATCAAAATTGGCATGTCACATGGTGTAAACACTAAATTGTAATAACTTTGCTAAATTTCAGTTGAATATCTTGTGAAATACAGATACTATGAGGAACAAACTTGAAAAAAATTCAAACTTCAACACCCTGGATCTCGAAAACGAAACGTTTGCGATCCCATGTCTATAGGACTTTTTTCTTAAAATTATTCAAGGCATCTCCCTTTTTCGTTTGTACCTCTTATTTAAGAACACCCTGTATGTGTTCTAGTCAGCTCTCGTATACCAGGTTCTTCACAAAAAACTAAGAGATAAAATTTTATAATAAAAAGAAATTTTTTACTTGATAGAAGTAATATTACAAAATTTGAATATCAAAACATTAGACTTAATCTATAAGTCTCCTATAATTTTTATTTCAAAAAAATGTATTCGAAAATTTTTAGAATTAAATTAATGTCTCATAAGCACAGCCTATATTTAATAGACGTATAAAATCAAACGTCAATATACTATATCAAACGTAATAAATAACCCAACAAATATAAATTGTCAATTAAAATTAATAAATGAATATTTGAAGGAGACAATATTTTGTTTCTGATCTTACAATTATGAAAACTAATTCCTTTTCAAAAATACAACACATAATTTAAGGACTTCTCAGAAAAATAATAATTTATTTGAAATATTTAATATGTTTAAATAAGTTACTTCAAAAATCTCTCAAAACTTGTATTATATCTTCAAAAAACGATTAGAATTTCGATAATGTCTTCATCGGTCCTACTTCACATTTAAAAAATAAAATGAATTAACAATAAATATAACTCAACTGAGAAACCTTGTGATATCCTTGTTTTGAACACAAACTTTAAAATCCAAGATATTCTATGTTCGTCACAAAAATCACAGAAAGCTGTAAGGTATTATATGGTAATTTATTTCCACAAAATTGTACGTGTACAATGTAATACCTGAAGAAGCCACATCGAGGTGAAACAATTGTTGTAGTAGTACTAACATTTTTGTGGAAATAAATTACTGTCTCATATATATTTTATTGATTAATAGATCATCCAGTCAGGAACTTTTGAATATTTTAAATATCTTGGTTGGCTCGTTCTACTAGCCCTTGACTCTGAAGGTGTCTCGGCTCACTCTGTACAATTTTCAACTCGGGCAATATAACACAAACTTGCTGAACAACTTTGTTGACAAATTCCCTGCTATTACCTGTTTTGAAAATACGAACTGCACCAAAAATTGTAAAATGTCAAGAAACACACAACTTTTTCCCTCATTTTCAAATTATCAAATGGCCCATCATGAAGCATTATTCACAATGCTCAGACAGTGTGATGAATAATTAAGTTTAAGGGCTTATTAATCACTTTGCCCAATTCTTTTATGCGAACCTGTTATTGTGAATAATGCCCTATTTAATCACTTGACCCATAACAGATTTATAGGTATACATGAGACCAAACCTGTTTCGAGGAACAGTTTCGCGCAGTCTAAACGCATCTCAATATATTGTCAAGAATATGAGTTATTCCCTGAAAAACTCAGACAACTATGAAAAAAAGTATTTATCGTCATTATGTCAATATTGTTGAAGCAGCAGAGATCTTTTTCCTATATCTACATTTATCAAATACATCCGATACTTCAGAATAGCTGACTCTGATGAGGACAACGTTCAAAGTCATGCTAAAAACAAATTCATGGAATGATAATCTACCTGACTTGCAGAAACAAGCAGTTGATACTTCATTTTTAGACATTGTTCGCGTTCTACTTGACAAATAATGATACTTAAATCCTTCCAAATCTTGATTCGTTTTCTGCGTGGAACCTTTCAAGTACTTATATCTTAATGAATTCTGGTAAGATAGAGTTATCTAGGCTGAGCTGGAATTCCCAATGATTTTAATTCTTTTGAAATTATCAGTTAACTCTTGTGAGAATGTGTTTCGATTTCTGTTCTCTCAAAACAAATGATAATTCTGCTCTCTCCAATAATTATTATTAGAAATAGAAAACTAAGAAAATTCTTATTTTATTTCATTTAGCATATCTTATCCGAATTGGTCAAAATCTCCAAAAAAAGTATTTATTACCTACATCATTTGTTTACTTCTCAAATCTTTTAGTGGAGAACCATTATTCCCATTTCCAATACTCTCATGCATCAGAGTATCAAAACAGATTTATTCTGTTGCCTCCTACAAATTTTAATTCCAAAAAATTTCATTCAAAAACTTCTAAAATTAAATTAATGTCTTATAAGCACTGCTTAAATTTAGTAGACATAAAATCAAAACTCATTATACACTATAAGTATAATAGTTGCGAAAAAATTAAGGGGATGATTCCTTGTCAAAAGAAAGAGTGGCTCTGTCATATAAACTTTATTTTTTTGAGCCTTCCCCTGCTTAGTTACAGCCCTCTAAAGATGACGCCCGAAAAACAGTTTGATTGCATTGATTGTAGGAGGCTAAAAGAATAAATCTGTTTTGATATTTAAATTTTGTAATAATCCTTCTATCGAGTAAAAAACCTCTTCTTATTATTCAAAAATATTCCTTAAAAAAAACTATTAACATCTCAAAGTCTGGCTGCATTCTGTGCTAATTTCAATCATTATATTGTTGAGGATTATTTATCTATTATTAGGACATCGTGAACCATAAAACCATGTGATAAATTTGTGAAAATCAGCACAAGATCGGAATTTTCTCAATCTTGCAGATTTTCGTGCTGCGTCCAAGGTCGTCAAAGAATTGACGAGCATCAAACAGTTGCGGACGGTGAAATGTGTCTGCCTATTTGAATCGATGCCAACTTTAATTCTGTTTCTATCCGTTTATTAGATAAGAACATCACATTACTATCGACTATTTGTTCTGTGGAATTAGCGAACAGCTGTTACGCGCCACACGAGTGGAATGAAAGAACTGAGTCTTCGCAAACAATGCGACGTTTTGGACAATGGGGACAGATTTGGGAATCCAGTCTTTGCTATTGGGTTCCGAGATATTTCCTGTATTTCCTGGCGTTCGTTTGGGTTGTCTTGAACTCACATCTGTCACGATTTGTCTGCGGCAATACGAGAGTCCAGTAAATCCGCCGGGAAATAGTGCAAATTTCGAACAGAGGTCTATTAATTCTTAATTGAAGTGTATTTATGTCTACACAGGCTGTAGCGTGAAGACCACTGAAGAACTGAAGGGTAATTGATCTTAGAGTTCCCCTTCCTACAATGAAACATTTTTCAAATCAAGTTTTTCGGTATAAGAGGCATTTTCATTTTTACAAAAACACTCATTTTTCGCAGCCTGTAGATTGTTCTGTGATGTTAATAAAGGGTGGGCGATCTAGATTTTGCATTTTGAAATAGCGGTTATTAGAAGTCTAGAAACGCTTCTGTCATTCGTGTTTTGACAGAAACTTAGTATTTGACATTGACGAAATGGGTTGATTAAAGCTTGAAAAAAACAATAAAACAATAGATAGATATTTAGTAGACATATAGAATTAACACTCATTACACGGTACCAGAAGGAATCAAAAAACCCAAAGAAAATATAGAATATTAATTAAAAATATTAGATAAATACTTCAACTTCTCGATTTGTCGAAAGCTTATGATTGTTTAGCTGAAGCGATATGGCATAAAGGGACCAGCCTTTAAATGTGTTAAATCTTATCTAACAGATAGACAACAGAAGGTAGCAATCACCAATAATAATACACGTCAGAAAGCCTGAATACTAGAATGGGAGTTCCACAGGGAAGTATTGCTGGACCATTGTTGTTTGTTGTGTATGTTAATGATCTTCTCTATATAACATCTCTGGAAAATAATTGTTTGATAAACTACGCGAAAGACACTAGTCTGTTGATTACGGCTGACACCTACCCTGAGGTCGTTGGAGAGTTTAATAGTTTGATCCTGAGAGCCAGTGACTGGATTGCTAAAAATAGATAAATATTGAACGAATCTAAGACCAACATTGTACTATTCAAAACGAAAAATGTGGGTTTCGACACGCCTGATTTGATTAAGATGAATGATATTTCTTTAACCATAAACAAAGTTACAGAATTTCTTGGAATCTATGTTGATGCATCTTTAGACTGGAGTGTTCATGTTGATTACCTGTGCTCAAACTTGAATAGGGTAACCTACAGCATCAGGATTTTGTCAAGGTATACAACTATGGAGGCACTAAGGATGGTGTACTCTGCCAACAGACATTCTAAAGAACAGAATATCATCATGTATATAACACAAGAGGGCAGCAGTATATATATCCTCAACACCGATTGACAACAACTGAAAAGAGTGCATATTATTCTTTTATAAAGTTGTTCAATAGACTTCCAACATAGATTAGATCACTGGAAAGTTTTCGTGCAGATAAAAAAGCAGTAAAAAATGTATTAATTACAGTGGAACCCTATGATGTGAAAAAAATTTTTAATAACGAAAATTTATAGTTTTATTAGGAAAGTTTTTCTTTTTTTCTTGTTGTTATATCTGTATCATTGACATAATTTCATTCCTTTCATTTCACATATGCTGCATGTAGTTGTGAGTGACTTCTATGAAATAAAGCTTATTATTATTATTATATTATTCAACATCTGAGTATATTTTGATCAACAATATCTACTTTTATGAATAACAAAGTTTCAAAAACCTAATTATTGTTGACTTGTCGTCATAAATATCAATAAATGACAGTTTTTCATGGAAAACTTAGAGAAAATCAAGACATACCGACTAGAATGGATTGATTGTCACACGTTACAAGAAAGAAAAGCCCTGAATCCCAATTTTTCAACATGTATCCAATTTATCGATGAGGTCCTATTTACGCGACAAAAAATTTTTAATTGCATACTAATTACTTTATACTAGCATCGATTATTACTTCATAATTTTCAAATCAAAATATTCCAAAAATGGTACGCAGTATCGAGTTTTACCAAGAGCACCTTTTTGGTGTAAAATTGAATGATAATATTGATTAATAAATCTAGTCTTAAAAGAGTTATGTTCAATACTACTAGGTACGAACCGTGTAACTAGCGCCCTCTAAGAGATAATGTGTGCACATTTTTTTTCTTCAACGCCCTTTATCTCGACGCCAATTATTTTTCAGTTTTCTACCTATCCTAGAGACGGGGTCATTTTTTTTTAAACACCCTGTATTTATAAATTTCTATGCTATTCATGAATATCAAAATGTATGGCATCTCATTCTGGAATATTTCCTGGAATATCCTGGATATCTCCCACTGGCAAGGGCTCGATGTCCATGCATCTGTCACTATTTGTCTGCGGAAATAGTAGGTCATTTCTAATTCGGATAGGAACTGTAGAACTGTTAGAAAAGCTAGTGACGACCGATATTTGGCTAGCCAAAATGCATAACGGAGATGTCTGACTGACAGTGAAGTTTGTCGTCAATGGAATCGTTTAAAATATCTGTGTTTAGATAGCATTATATGACATAATCTCAAAACTCCACATAAATCAATGAATAAACTAATAGGAACCATTCAAGCAGTACACATAATACGAGTAGTTACTGAAGAGAATGAATAGTATCAAATACGTAAAAGACATTCATGATGTAACATGATTTTTCTTATACAAATAAAAACCGTTTCATCTATCATAGAATGTTTATGGAAAACTATATGCGATAAGAGAAAAAAGTTTTCCATAATAATTATAATATAATAATTACATTTACACTGAATAGTGGGGAATAGAGAATATGATGAAGATTCGGTTCTGGGCAAATTTGTATACTTGAACTCGAAATGAAAGGGGAGACAGGCTTGTTCAGTTTGCATTTGAACTGCAATTGAAGATTATTAACACCTTCAAACAAAAGGGGGACATAGAGATCTCACAATGGTAATACTTAACCTGAAATTGATTACATGCTTACAAACAACCTAAGATTTTAAACCAATTTGATTTTTCTAGTGACCACAGACTGCTGAGGTTGTCCATTGGAATAACTGGACAAAGGGATAGAAAGAATGGTTCAAGAAAAATAAAGTGTTGCGAATCAGAAACATAAACAAACACAAGTTCAAAACTAAAGAACAAAACTTCTACATCATCTACAAGAAAAACAACTTGGTAACTACGCAATATTTACGAACCAACTAAAACAAGCAACTAAAAAATGTAAGACAAATAAAATCAGAAATAACAAACTAAGTAAAGAAACAATTGATATGGTAGATCTTAGGGAAGAAAATAAGAAACTCAAAGTTCTCAGTGATAGAAATAAAGTTTAATAAGCTGAACTTAACAAACTGGCAAAAAGAACTATAAGAAATGATTTGAGAAAAATCAAATATGGGAATGTTAAAATGATAATGGAATCCTCCAAATCCAACATTTTGGATGAAAATCAACCACTTGAGCAAGCAGGATTTAGAACTGGCTACTCAACTATGGACCACCTATTCATTGTAATTCAGGTCATTGAAAAATACAAAGAATACAACAAAAAATTGTACGTAGCATTTATAGATTACAACAAGGCCTTTGATATGGTGCATCATACCTATCTTATAAATGCTCTAATCAATCATCATCATTCATATCCTACAACAAATTTATCACAGTTGGTCAGCAAAAATCAAACTTGAAAATGTAGGAAAGCCCTTTAAAATCGAAAAAGGTATACGTCAAGGAGACCCCATTTCACCAAAGCTATTTACAGCATTGTTAGAGCAAATATTCAGAACTATTGATTGGGAAAATGAACAAGGTATCAAAATCAATGGGAAGTGTTTATCTAATCTTAGATTCGCGATATTGTCTTTTCAGAAAGTCAAGAGAAACTTCAACAAAGGCTGAATGACCTGAATACTCATAGTAGAGGAGCTGGACTAACGATAAATGAAACCAAAACTAAAGTGATGACAAACAGTGAAGAAAAATAAATAAAAATGAACGATAAAATCATTGTCTATGTTCAGGAATATTGTTATCTTGGTCAGGTCGTTTCTTTTCCAAATCGTCAGACCAAAGAGATTAAGAGAAATATAGAAAACGCTTGGAGTCACTTGCGTTTATCCTGAAGCGTAACTTTTCCATGAATATCAAGAGGGAAGTGATTAATATGTGTGTACTGCCTGTTCTATCATATGGCGCTGAAACTTGGTCCCTGACTGAAAAACAAACACAAAAGTTAAAAGTATGTCGAAGAAAAATGGAAAGAAGTCAAATTAAAAGACCGAATAAGGAATGTAGATATCAGAAGAAAAACACAAATAAAATATGTAGGCAAAGAACTGTTCAAGAAAATGCGGACTTGGGCTAGCGCTCTAGCAAGGATTTCAACTGAAAAATGAACCAAGTTGGTGCAGGAATGGTATCCAAGAGATGGTAAAAGAAGCCGTGGTCGTCCAGCAACAAGGTGGCAGGATTCTATTAAGAAAATGAAAGGAATATTATGGACACAAATCGATCAAAAAAGGGAACAGTGGAAGAAATTTGGAGGGCCCTTGCTCCGGATGGGGACAGCATCGCCCAGGAGCTAAAGTTCGACCATAAAGTAGTTTTAAACCATTATCACAAAGCTGGATTTGAAAAGAAACTCTATGTTTGGGTGTCACAGTAATTAACACCGAAAAATATGGCCAAACGGAATGAAAACGACCCATTTTTTAAAAAGATGGTATTTGATCATTAAAAATGGGTCACATACGACAATATCGTGCGAAAACGATCGCGGTCAAAGGAAAGGCCAGGAAGGTCCTACTGTTCATTTGGTGGAACTGAAAAGGAATCATTTATTATGAGTTGCTCCCATATAGTCAAACATTAAATTCGTATCTCTACTGTCAATAACTGAACCTTTTTAAGCTAGCGCTTGACCAGAAACGGCCAGAATTGAACAACAAAAAAGGTGTTTTGTTCCATCAGGGCAACGCCAGGCCACACACATCTGTAGTGATTCACCAGAAACTCCGGGAACTTGGTTGGGAAGTTTTTATGCATTCACCATATAGTCCAGACCTGGCACCAAGCGATTAGCATCTCTTTCTCCCATTAGAAAACTTCCTGATTGATAATATAATTGGCATCAAGAGAAGATTGTGAAAATCAATTACTAGAGTTTTTCGCCAATAAGAACACAGAGACAGCCATTATGAAGCTACTCTTCAAATGGAAACAAATTATAGAACAAAACGGTGCATAAATCTGACAATCAATAACATCATTATTATTCCGTTATGGGAGACACACTTTTGCAAACACTCAACCGATTATTTAAGAGCAGACAAGCTGATACAAACTAATAAATTTTCACGCATCCTCTTGCATTTTTGAATAAGTGTGAATCTCGATGGCCAAAACCGAAAGATTTGATTCTTTTTATATCGAATTATTGGAAGGTTCTGATCTTCGAAAAAATGAACCCTCATCAAATATGGTAATGGGCTGATGTGTTTAAATCAAATGACAATCGCTCAATCAGAACATGAAGACCGAGACCTGTTCTGTCACACCATAAATAATATCATGATACTCGAAGTACGTAATTATTATAATTTACTCGTTAATGTTTACAAATCAAGAATAACTTGAGCAGAGTCATTTCCTCGATGTTTTTTCAATGTATCATATATATTATCATAAAAAATCAGCACTTAAACTCTCATTTCTCGACATAAAAATAAATGCATATTATTAATTGCAATGTATAAGCAATGAACATGGCTTGCTATAATTTCTGAATTTATCCTGCAGAGTATCATCAGTTTAATCACTGGAAGCTTATATTCTTTATGGATGCAAATATATTTATCTTTTCATTCTCGAAATCCATATTCTATAGGAACTTGTAAGACAATAAACAGTTAAATAAACAGACAAACAAGTTTTTGGGTTGTTGGGAAAATTATTCCGTTTTTTTCGAAAAATGAAAGACAATTTTCGTATAATGAATAAATATTTTATTAAATTATATATTGGCCATTCTGGTCCAACACCTTTTGCCGTCTTTCTGGTAGTAGCTTGCTTCCACGCTCATAAAATTTTTGGTCTTTGTTGGAAAAAAACTGATCCAGATGATTCTTGACCTCATCATTTGAACTAAAGGTTTAACCGTCCACAAAATTTTGCAATGACTGGAACAAATAATAATCCGAAGGCGCCAGATCTGGAGAATATGGTGGGTATGGTAGTTTATCCCATTCAAGCTGTAAAAGCTTTTGCCGAGTAACCAAACTTGTATGAGGTCTCGCATTATCTTGACGGAACACTACACCTTTTCTGTTGATTAATTCTGGCCTTTTCTGTTGAAGTGTATCATTTAGTTTGTCCAGCTGATGACAGTAAACTTCCGAATTAATTGTTGTGTTGTCCGGTAAAAGCTCGAAAAAAACAATTCCTTTAAAATCCCATCAAACAAACAGCATCACCTTGTTTTGATGAATATTGGCTTTCGAAATTCTTTGAGGCGGTTCATCTTTTTTGCTCTCTTGCGCTTGACATTGTTATATACAACCCATTTTTCGTCCCCAGTAATGATGCTCTTCAAAAATAGATCAATTTCGTGACGTTTGGGAAGAAAATCACACACGTCAACGCAACGATACAAATTTCTTTCCGTGAGAGCATGGGAAACCAATATATCGAACTTCAAGGTTAAACCCAGGTCTGTTGTTTGAGAAGGATTTAATTGTTGAGAATGACGTGGAACCGATAAGTTTGGCTTTTCCCTTACACTTGCTGCAACCAAGTCAATATTCTTTGTCGTAGTGGTACTATTGTATCCTGTAAAAAAATCACTTTCTTATTTGTCTACAATAAGACGAGTAATGAGTCGATCAACTAAATAATGTCGTCCACGAATTCCTCTTAAATTGTTCGCAGTTTTCACAAATGAGCACTGATTTTGATTAAATAATTCAACAATTCTTAAACGTTGTTGAAGCGTGTATCCATGATTAAATGGAATAACCTACTAAACACAAATGTCATGGGAAATGTCAAAAATAATATACAGTGTTGCCATTAAAACCGTATTGAATTGTATCATTCCTATTGGAAAACACGTTATTTCAATGAATTTGTGGACTCCTCAGTCTCCACGCAAGTAAAGCGGCATGTGATGTTAAACCTGCAGTGGAACTGTATGAAGAGCTCCCCAATCCCCAAACGATCAAATTGCCTAAAACGTGGATGAAGCGCCAATTTTGATTGGGACGGCTCATCGCACGTGAATACGCTTCGCGTCTTGTGAATCGTGAGATGGGACGTGATCATCACTCTTTTGTTCGAAGACACGTGCTAGATTATGTGATGGTGGTTGTCCATCAAGAAAACCTGCTCTTATGTGGAAGATGTGAACGAAACACTGCCAGCTTTAGCTTACATAAAACTATTTCGAAGTCGAAAAATTCTTTATCGGAAAAAGTTCCTACAAATGACAATATAATTTCGTTGATGTTGTTTTCTTTATCCGCTGAAATCGGGAAGAATTCCGAAGAAGTGGGATATCTGGTTATAATTACTTGAACCCATAATTATTTTTAGATACACCGTAAATCAATGACAACAGGGTTCCCAAACAGAACGCACAAGAGTCTTAAGTCACGGTGTACAATGCATTTGTATTTTATTTCCACGAGTGCATTTGACAAGTTACGTATCTTGTCACGAAAAATTGTCACAACTGGTCCCGTTACTTTATAGTTAGAGGATTTAATTTTGATTTTTCCAATTCGCTTCAGATCCCATTATTAAACAAGATTTTTCCTGAGATGTCCCGGAAGGCTTCCACAAAAAATCGCCTATATATACTAACTGATAAAGAAACTGCAACACCTAGAAGTGGTTTAAATTTTAATTTTTTTTTTGTAAAACATACATAGTATAGCAAGGAGTAAATGATTAAAATTTGGAGAAAAAATCGTGAAGGTCTTATCATGGAAACATTTTTTGATACTTAAATATGTAGTCGTTTTTTGCAAATTTTTTAAATTTTACGACAAACCAGCTGTTCGAGGAGATCCAAAGTCGATGTTTAGTTGTTAAAATCTCTAGAGCATATGTACGCGGAATTTATCGCCAGCTGAGTGAATTTGAAAGAGGTCGAATTATTGTTCTACGGGAGGCGGGGTTGTCATTTCGAGAAATCGCTAACCGTACGAACAGAAATCCAACTACTGTTATGAGATGTTTGATAATGCCCAAAATCGAAGAAGAGTAGGCACCGAACGTCGAAGGGGCACAAATGACGTTTAAGATCGACGTCTAAGACTTATGGCTATTAGAAACCGATTTGCGACAAGTCGATCTTTTGCTGATGATTGGTTAGGAGAACAAGGCCATCCTGTAACTATCTGAACGGTTTACCATCGCCGCCAACCATTACATTGGTGCAGAGAACGTCAACATTGGAATGTGGAATGGCATCAGGTCGTCTTTTCTGATGAATCTCGATTCTACTGGGATGCACATGATGGCCGAAGAAGGGTTAGACGACGTCGGGGAGAAAGACGTGATATTGAGCGTCATGTACACCGGACAGTAGGCGTTATGGTATGGGGTGCTATTGCACATGCAAGTAGGTCACATTTAGTCTTTATTCGAGGTAACATGACAGCACTGCGTTACCTTCAAGAAATAGTGGAGTCATATGTTCTCCCTTACCTTAACCGGCTCGAGAATCCAATATTTCAGCAAGATAATGCTCGACCTTACGTTGCCAGTGTTAGTTTAAACTTTTTTGAAGCGATCCATGTGAATCTTTTGCCATAGCCGCCCAGATCCCCGATCTTTTGCCCATATAGCATGTTTGGGACATCATGGGTAGACGGCTTGGAAATTTACCCCAGCCCCCACGGACTTTGGCGGCTATGAAACATGAACTACAGGTAGCTTGGGATAGTATCCCTCTAGAAGAAATAGACTATCTTATTGCATCAATGCCAATACGTGTTGGGGAGTGTATAGATAATCGCGGTGGACAAACACATTATTAACAATTTCATGAAAAAAATTGTAACCCTTCGTTTTTTCTCTTCAAATTTCAATCATTTACTCCTTACTATATTATCTATGTTTTACCGAAAGAAAAATTCAAATTTAAACAGCTCCTTCTGGGTGTTGCAGTTGCTTTGTCAGTTAGTATAAAAGTAGCTAAGAACAGATTATTTGGACCAAAATATGACGGTTTGACCAATGAAATGAAATATTGCTGTGGAAAAATATACAGGGCGTTTAAAGTTGAAGAGCCATAACTTTGGTTCACGAAGAAGTTTTTTTGCATTACTTCTCTTTTTGTCACAGAGGCCGCCACGTGAATCATTTCTGATGATGAAATTGAGTGGTACCTTTTTTTGACGAAACTCGATGGTGATTTTCAGTAGAAAATACTATGTAAAATAAAAATCATGCAGAACCTCAACCATCAATTCAGAAAGAACTCAATGACTTTGTAAGAGATTTGAACTTACCGAAAGAAGCTTCTGAAACTTTAGCGCATCTCGTTGAAAAGAAAAAAATTTGGTTTCTCTGGAAACCAAAAAAAGGATTTAGTTTTTGTAACGATGTTGGTGGTATTTTGCAGCAGATGGGATTTAAAAAGTACCAACCTAGTGATTGACGTCTCTTCATAGACATCAGCAGAAGAAGTTTAAAGTATGTTTTGCTTCATAAGAGAAACAAGTACGGATCTACACCTTTTGCACATTCGAAAAGAATAATACGCAAATGTTTCTAAGGTTATGGAAAACATTTTATGTCAAGACCAAAAATAGGTCATTGGTGTTGATCTGAATATGGTTAATTTACTTTTAGGTCAACAAGGGGGGTACACAAAGTTCCCTTGTTTAATGTGTCTCTGGGAGAGTCGTGACAAACAAGACCATTGGTCATAAAAAAGTTTGACCATAGCGCGGGAAGAGCTAAAAATTGGTACAAAAATTGTTATAAATGTTCCTTTAGTTAGCCGAGAATGCATCATACTTCCACCGCTTCATATTAAACACGCCATAATGGAAAAGTTTGTGAAGGCGCTTAACCAAACTGGCGAATGTTTCAAATTTCTTTCACGCAAGTGTCCAAGATTAAGTACAGAAAAATTGAGAGCCACAGATAAGGCAACATGTGAAAGATCCTAATTTTGTCAAATCAATGACTGAAGTCGAATCCAAAGCTGGGAATTCATTTGTTTGAGTAATTTCCTAGGCAAAAATAAATCTCCATGTTGAGTGCATGCTATCGAACTTGCATGAGCTAGGGTGCAACATGAACATAGAAATCCACTCGCATTTAAACCGATTTCCACAAAATCTGGGTGATTTTAGTGAGGAACGGGCTGAAAGATTTCATCAGGATCTTAGGACAATCGAAGAGCGTTATCAGGGGCGGTGGGACTCGCATATGATGGCAGACTACTGCTGGAGTTTGCAACGAGATCTACCTGAAGTGGTTCATTCAAGGAAATCTTATAAAAGACCATTTAATGGTGTTCAATAGAAATTTATTTAACATAATGAATTATTTTTTTATATTTTTTTGACAAAATAATAAAACTGTATATCTCGAAAAGTAAAACTGTCAGCAATATCAGAGTATTTTCTTCATAGTCAATGCCATAGAAATACCCAATAACAGAAAAAAATGAAACAAGACTTGTGTTGACCAGTGTAATCAGCAAGCATAAAAATGTTGTTTCTTTGCTGCCAAAAAACTGAGCCAGGACATTTTTGACTTCTTCATTTGAAGTAAAGGTTTTACCGTCCAACAAAAGGCGCCATATCTGGAGGATATGGAGGGTGTAGTAGTGAATCCCATTCACGCTGTAAAAGCTTTTGGCGAGTGACCAAACTTGTATGAGGTCTCGCATTATCTTGGTGGAATACTACACCTTTTCTGGTGATTAATTCTGGCCTTTTCTGTTGGAATGCATCATTCGGTTTGTCCAGCTGAAGACAGTAGACCGAATTGATTGTTGACAAAAGCTCAAAAACAAACGATTCCTTTAAAATCCCACCAAATAGACACCATGACCTTTTTTTGATGGAAATCGGCTATCGAAATGCTTTGAGCCGGTTAATCTTTTTTGCTCCATGATCTCTTGTTATGTGCAAACCATTGGATCATTTTTGTGACGTTTGAGAAGCGAATCACAGACGTCAAAGCGACGACACAAATGGGGAACCCGTATATCGAGCTTCGAGGTTAAACCCAGGCCTTTCAAGTGATCATAAAGAGTTGAATTCGATCAGATTAACGTCTCACCGATCTCACGTGTTGTTATTAGCCGATTTGCATCAACTAATGCCTTTATCATGTCTTTATCAGCTTCAACAGGCCTTCCGGGACGTGGTGCATCTTCGACATCAAAATTGCCAGATCGAAGTTTTGCAAACCAGTTCTGGCACTGGCGTAATGTCAACACATCTTCTCCATAAACATCGGCTTGAACAGCATTTTTACCTTTTCTTTAATAAAAAAGTGACGAAAATGCTGCTTATTGCTCTCAGCATTTAAAAGACCACCAACCAAAAACTACTGCGTAGTATTCATTGAAGTTTTTGACACACAAGCCTTGCTATATCAGCTCTCAAAACATTTAATGATTATACGGCTCAAGTATAAAGTTGAGTTCGAAAAAATACAATGAAATCCTCTGTCGGAAAAAAACGAAATTACTTTCCGCACAACCTTATACACCCGATCCTAGAAGAGCATCGATAGGCAATAACTCCGTAATCTGAATATGAAAACAAATCGAGCTCCGGAAACGAGAACAACAAGTGCAAAATTCACAGAAATGGAAAGACCTCGTCAGACCTTCTGAGTTACGTACGTCCGTTTTACTGCGACTATTTAATTGTGCAATAACGAAGTTGCAAACTCATCTCTGTTCTGTTGTTTCGAAGCCGGGCATCGCGCACACATCGTCGAAGATTCTTTCACGCCTACGGTGTAACATTTTTAGCTATCGTCTAATCGCAGAGGTCGCCAAAAGGAGAACCCGAGCACTGATGCCTAAGACCCATTAACGCAGAACTTCTCGACACGCTTGTCGAGATGAAATATGTATTTGGACGGCTCTACGGTCATTGGCGCACGTCGAGAAATATGTGAAGAAAAAAGACTCGAAAATGCCACAATGTATCCACCTGGGAAAATTTTCGGCCTGGCTGCTTCAGGGTAGACGCATTCGGACGATTTTTCGAAAGACTTTTGTCGTCCTACAGTAAAGTAAAAATTCAATTATAGATATCGTGCAGTTTGAGGATCGTACGTACATCTGACTCAGTGACAGGAATGATTCAGATTGATATGACGTATTAAAAGAGGCCCAATTTCCAGGGGCGTTCAATGTATACTCGGTATAGGCATGAAAGAAAACTCAGAAAATTTTGGGAAAATTCTGTTTCAATGTAATCTCCTAGAACTTCAATACATTTGTTAGATCGAGAAATAAGCTTCTCTAAACCTTGTTAAAAATATTCTTCCAACTTTTCCTCAAAAAAGGACCTACCTTCAATTTTTTTTTTTTCGGAAAATCGCTTTCACGAAGATATTCTTTCATATTTGGCAATAGGAAGTAGTTACAGGGATCCAAGTCTGGACTGTACGGATGGTGAGTAATTTCTTTGAAGCTATATTCCCGCACAGCAGCCTTCATCATGCGGGCCTTATGAATCGACGCGTTGTGGTGAAGCAGCAACACCGCCGCTGTGAGTTTTTTTTCCTTTAATTGCTTCTCTTAAATTACGCAAAGTGGTTGCGTGATGTTTTCACGTTTTTTAGTGTATTCTATCGATAAAATACCTTTTGAATCCCAAAAGACCGCAGCCATTATTTTTCCAGCGGATGCGGTGAGTTCAAACTTCATTTTGGGCTGTGCACCCTTTTCACTTCACTGCATGGACTCTTGTTTTTTCTCAGGGTCACAGTGATGAACCCACGTCTAATCCCCCGTAACCATCCGGTTAAAAATAGTCGATAGGTCTTCTCCACAGAGCTCTTAAAACTCCTTACAGCACCCGACTCGCACTTGCTTCTAAGTGCGGTGAGCATTATCTGAACCCATATCATGAACAGATTTGGAAATCAACGAAATATAAAAGTATGTCCAGAAACCGTCCCTATGTCGCTGAAAAGACAAGGCTGCATATCAAGGAAACCAAAAAAATCCCTATTATGACACCTTTACAAAAGGAACGAAGGATAGAATTTTGTCAACGTTTTCAAGAAGATAATTTTAATAATATCTTCCTGATGAATAATTTAACAATCCTTTTAAAACACCCTGTTAGCCGTCACATTTCAAAATTCTCCACCAAAATAATGGTTTGGCGAGCAATATCTCAGCGTGGTGCTACGCTTCTCTGTATAGTTGATGGTGCCATTAATGGTGAAAGGAATTGTGACATTCTAAATGTTTTTCTCCTTGAAACGGTGCATGCTTTAAATCCAGAAGGGTGGCGTTTTCAGCAGAATAATGCATGATACCATACTTCGGCCTATACTCAAACTTGAATGCAAGAACACCAAGTGACAACAATTTCATGGCTAGCAGCTTCACCAGACCCATTGAAAACATATGGAGATTAATGAAGATTGAAGTTGAACGAGCAGAGCCACGAAATAAATATGATTTAATTTAGTCAGTTTTACAGTCCTGGACTGAAAATTATGGAAAGTAAATGAGATTCATATTTTGTTATAATTTTCTAATTCAAGTATTCAAAATATATACTAAATAATCACAGTTGAGTTATGTTTCTTTCGGATACTTTTTGGGTGGACTATATATTTGATTCTTTCACATAAATACTTTCGCCTCCGCTTAAAAATGGCAAAAGACAAACATTTGCACGGAACGATAACAGACCATCACGTGTGTGCAAAAAATGCTAAGTACTCCGATAATTGCTAATCAACTATCGTTGACGTAAAGACACCAATTACTCCGATTCAAATAATTGCATGATGAATAAGAAATGAAGTATTCTTCAAGTACACCCATCTTTTTCTACGACTGTCGTCAATATCGGACAAAAATCCCTCTCTCTTGTTGTTCATCGGCCAAAGGAATCGATAATATGATCCTTAGTATCGCTCATTGAAATTGTTAATGTATTCGAACCAGCTGACCTCTGTTGGATTCAATCACCAAAAGTCAACAATAAAAGTCCTAATGTAATCGTCACGACGGAATCGATTTCAACAGGTTATAGACTGAAGAAGACTTGACCTCGTATCCTCTTGACAATTTATAGACGCTCGCATTTTAGCGTTTTTACGCGTAGCCTAGATTCAGATAGGTCACAGTGTGCGATTCAAGAATTCTTGCATTTGGATATCTTAGATTAAACATTATTTGGACCATTTCCACGTTAAATCCAAGCTTGTTTACCGTCTTTCACAGAAATAGAACAGTGGGTACTTAATAAATCTTCCACGCGAATCCTGCAAACAATTTGATGGAAAGCTCTTGGAGGAAAATTTATGGGCCTTGTGAATATCGATAAGCAACTCACTTTGTCTGTTTTACGCACTCGTATCAAGGCCATAGTTATTTCTTTCGAAAGTTATCGTGTTTACAACGTGATAGACAAAGAAAACAATAGTTTTAAAATCCGTTGAATAGTTTAAAAGATCTAAGCGAACAGACAGCGGAAGCGACTTCATTTTATACTATGTAAGGATTTTTAGGTTGAAATGAATTCACACAGACTCTATGTTTCACAGTTTATTCAGAATCCTGACATGTGTTTAAAGGAGTATAAAAGTAACTAAGCTTAAAATTTTAAAAAGGTTCTTTTATCACACTTAGTACATATGTGTATTTTTATGGCGCTTGGAAATAACAGTATCCAATATAGGAGTGTCCCCAAAGAGTATTTGGGAATTTGCTAAATTCTCCGTTTTCCCAATGGCTTTTTTGATTGAAAGAATCTCCAAATAGTCCATCAATTTACACTTATTAACATTATATAGTAAAGTAATATCTTTCTCATTAAAAATATAATTTTCTATACAATGTTCTGCAAAACCGGTTGATTTCTGATTCTTCAAAATAGACATCTTATATTCTTTGATGCTACATCGACCAGTCTATCCAACGGCCGATGTTCACAACATATAATCAAAGAACATATAATGTCTATTTTGAAAAACCAGAAATCAACCGGTTTTGCAGAACATTGTATAGAAAATAATCATTGTTTTAATGAAAAAGATATCTCTTTACTATATAATGTTAATAAGAGTAAATTTATTGACTATTTCGAGATTCTTTCAATCAAAAAAGCCATTGACAAGAAGGAGAATTTAACAAATTACCAAATACTTTTTGGGAACACCCCTATATTGGACACTGTTATTTCCATGCGCCATGAAAAAACACAGATGTCCTTAGTGTGATAAAAGAATCTTTTTTAAATTTTAAGCTTGGTTACTTTTATACTCCTTTAATGACGGTCGAAAGACCGAAACACGTGTCAGGATTGTGAATAAACTGTGAAACATAAAAACTGTGTGATTTTTTTCAATAAAATTGTTTAGGTTGTCAGATTTGGGTAGAATATGCTGTTCTTCGCTAGACGGGAGGTATTTAATTGGAGAAAAAGTCATTGCTAGGAAGGGAAAACCGCATGCTGTTAAAGAAAGACATATTCAGCATGAGTTCAAATTGAATATTTGGTGTTTGTATTATAGACGACCAACTATCAATACTTTAAGTGATATTTTGGATGAATTGTCACTAGATGTAGGGAGGAAAATATGGTTTATGAGGTGAAAATATTAGCAAAAAACGAAAAAATTCGCCTTCAACACCCTGTATCTTTTTCCACAGTAATATTTCTTTAGGGTATATTTGATCCAATTGCCATATTTTGGACCAAAAAAACTAATTGTTATGATTCAGCCTGTCTTTTTCAGCAGATTTGAATTTTCATTTTCCGGCGTTTAGATATTGATTCAGAAGTAGGAATTGTATTAATTTTCTTGTATCGGGTGTTTTTTTTTGTGTGATAGAACTTTCGATAGGGATAACTGTGATTTGACAGAAGGTAGAAGCCATGTTGTTTTGACATTTCTATTCAGTAAGCATCGACAAATTATCATGGAAAGACTCACGCCGCAACAACGTTTACAAATTGTTGAAATTTATTTTCAAAATCAGTGTTCTATTCGCCAAACTTATAGAGCACTTCGTGAAATTTATGGTTTACATAATCGTCCATCAGAGCAGCTTATTCGTCGAACTATCGATAGGTTTCGGACAACATTTTCTCTACTCGATGCAACAACAACAACAAGACAAGGAACTGTAAGTACAAAAGAAAATATCGCTGCTGTAAGTCATAGTGTTAATGATGATCCAGATTTGTCTATTCGTCGACGTTCACAACGTTGGACTCTGTGCATCCATCACATGGAAAATTTTGCGCACAGATCTTGGTCTCCACCCAAAAAAGATCCAACTGGTTCAAGAAATAAAGCCACTTGACCATAATAAGCGTCGTTTGTTTGCTGATTGCTTCCTAGAACAGCTCAAAGTTGATCCACTTTTTTATCGTTAAATTCTGTTTAGTGATGAAGCTAATTTCTGGTTGAACGGCTTTGTAAACAAGCAAAATTGCCGGATATGGAGTGAAAACAATCCTCAAGAAGTTCTGCAGGTTCCATTGCATCCTGAAAAATGCACTGTATGGTGTGCTTTACACGCTGGAGCTAATATTACAGTGAACGATCGATGATCAATGATTATTTGTTTCAAAATTTTAATGGTATCGACCCAGAAGTGTTTTGGTTCCAACAAGATGGTGCTACATCTCATGCTACCGTACCAATTGATTTATTGAAAGAAACATTTGGCAATAACATTATTTCGAAAAATGGTCCAATTAATTGGCCACCAAGATCATGCGACGTAACTCCACTGGATTATTTTCTTTGGGGTTATGTCAAGTCATTGGTTTATGCTGATAAACCAGAAACAATAGACGCTTTGGAAGCCAACTTAAACCGTGGTATTGATGAAATGAGGCCTAATTACTCGAAAAAGTGGTCCAAAATTGGTCTGGTCGAATGCGGTTCCTCAGAGCTAGTCGTTGTGGATATATGCCGGAAATCTAGGAGTATCAGGATAATAATGATAATAATTATTATTATTATTATTTTAAAAAAATAAATGTCATAAAATTATCTTTCAAATAAAAAAAAATTGGTTTCAATCTTAATTTAAATGTGTTTTATTTCAATTCAAAGTTCTATCACTCTAAAAAAAACACCCATTAAATCAAAAACCTCTACTGCAGAGATTTGTTTAGGAAATAATATTCGCAAAACATGCCGATAATATTTCAATCCAACCTAGGAATACATATCATTACGTATTATTTGTTTCAATCCCGATAAATTTGTATTATCTCAAGTGACATAAATTTCCCACAATATAAGGTTGTTCGGAAAGTAATTTGGTTTTATCCCGACAGAGTATTTAATTTTATTTTTTCGAACCCAACTTCACACTTGAGCCGCATAATCATTATATCTTTTGAGACCTGATATAGCAAGGTTTGTGTGTGGAAAAGTTCAATTGATTCTAAGGTGTAGTTTTTGTTTAGTGCTCTTTTAAATATGGAGAGCAATAAATAGAATTTTCGTCATGTTTTATTTTTTTACAATTGAAAAAGTGCTGTTCAAGCCAGAAATAAATTAACCGATGTGTATGGAGAGGATATGTTGACGGTACGCCAGTGCCAGAACTGGTTTGTAAGTTTTAGATCCACCAATTTTGATGTAGAATATGCACCACGTTTCGGAAGGTCGGTTGAAGTTGATAAAGGCATTAGTTGATGCAAATCAGCGAATAACAACACGTGAGATCGATGAGAGGTTAAATTTATCGAATTAAACTATTTATGACCACTTGAAATGCCTAGGTTTAACCTCGAAGCTCGATATATGGGTTCCCCATGTTCTCACAGAGAGAAATTTGTGTCGTCGCGTTGACGTCTGTGATTCGCTTCTCAAACGTCACGAAAATGATACATTTTTGAAGCGCACCATTATTGGGGACGAAAAATGGGTTGTATATAACAAATACAAGAGATCATGGAGCAAAAAAGAAGAACCAGCTTAAAGCATTTCGAAAGCGAATATCCATCAAAAAAAGATGATGCTGTCTGTTTGGTGAGATTTTAAAGGAATCGCTTTCACCGGATAACACAACACTTATTTCTGAAGTCTACTATCATCAGCTGAACAAACTGAAAGGTGCACTTGAACAGAAAAGGCCAAAATTAATCAACACAAAAGGTGTAGTGTTCCACCAAGATAATGCGAGACCTCATACAAGTTTGGTCACTCGCCTAAAGCTTTTACAGCTTGAATGGAACACCCACCATATTCTCCAGATCTGGCGCCTTCGGATTATTATTTGTTCCGGTCATTGCAAATTTGTTTGGGCGGTAAAACCTTTACTTCAAATGAAGAAGTCAAAATTCTCCTGGATTAGTTTTTTGCCAGCAAAGACCAAAAATTTTATGAGCGTGGAATCATGCTATTACCAGAAAGATAGCCAAAAGGTGTTGGACCAGAATGGCAATTATATAATGTAATGAAATATTTATTCATTATATGAAAATTGTCTTTCATTTTCTCGAAAGAAAAAAACGAAATCACTTTTAGAACAACCCAATCATTCGCGAGAAAACTAAGCACAATTCAATTCCGGACGTTTGTTATTTCAGAAAATAAGACGTCGACGTAGGTGACATTACAAGTTCTTATTCTGTCATGCTGATGCAGAGAACCGACACTTTCAACATAGTGTTCCATCATAGCTGAAGGAACGAGTTTCGATGGAAACAAAGACCACATACATAGTAGGAAATACGATCTCTTATTTCCTTCATTGCATAATTACCTCATACCACGTGATTCATCTAGACTTCGTTCTCAAACCGTTCTAGATCCTCTGAATGGGCAAAATGTGCCCGCAATATTATTGCGCTGCGTTGATCAAAAATTTGTTACTATTTTTAGTCGTCATTGATGAATAGTTTCTTTATTCTGCAATCATTCAAGGATACACAAGTGTTAAGAAGGAACGGAAGAAGTATATGCCAAGATTATTAAGTTACGTTACTAAGATACAGGGTGATTTACGTTTTCTGTCTGTGATTTTCGAATTTTGAGCCGAAAATGATCTCGAATGAGTTGGTTGGACTCACTGATGAAGAATATGAGGTCGAAAGTAATCATGTCCGGCCGGTTCGTCCGTAAATACTCTTAGTTTCGAAAGAAAAGAGGTAGGGACTTGAAACTTACAGGGTGGGTTTGAGACTGACCATAAACACGCTAACTTTAGAACGGAAAAAGAGCCTTGAAACTTTCAGGAAGGGTTTGGGGTCTAAATGCCGCAACTGAGTTCGTTAATGGGCAAAATCGGAATAATAGTTTCACAGCTATTCACGTTTGATAACTCATCACTTCACCAATAGGATCGACCTGCAGATTAGATCGATCTGAAATTCGGTATTTCGAAGAAGAATGATAAGGTCTTGCAAAATTTCGTGATGATCGTAGTATTAGAAGAATTTGAAAAAATATTTAGTGAGGATCGTTTGAAAATGCTTGGAGTCACTGTTCACGTGTGAACAACTGCTCAATCGGCAGAAAGTAAAGGGGTTTTTGCATCGAACTGTGACTGGCGATGAGAAGTGATTCCATTACGATAATCCAAAATGTCGGACAACGTATGGGTGCCTCATCATCAACTGTCAAGGCGAATATTCATAGCAAGAAGATCGTACTCTGTATTTGTTGGGACCAGCTGGATATGGTGTATTATCAGTTACTACAATCGAACGAAAGGATCAGAAGAGGCCTACTGACGACAATTAATGAATTTGAGCCGAGCATTGCGAGAAAAACGGTCGCAATACGCCTACAGACACGACAAAGCATGACAAATGTGGCGTCGCCTGTTTAAACGTAACCAGAAACGCTCAAATGGGAAGTCTTACCTCACCCGCAGTACAGCCCAGACATTGTAGCTTTCGATTAGCATCTTCATTCATTCTTCTTCATCTTCATTAGCTCTTCCGATCGATGCTTGGCTGACCACTACTCCTCCAATTACGATGAAGTCAAAAAAATGGATCGGCCAAAGAGCCCTCCTTTTTCCGCAATGAGATCCTTCAATTGCCAGAAAGATGGGAAAAAGTAGTCCCTCAGCGAGGGACAATACTTTGAACTTTGACTTTATAACCAATTTTTCACAATAAAGCTTCAGTTCTCGACAAAAAAACACACGAACCTATTTATACTACATCTAGAAGCTTATGTCAAAAAACTAGACATCCTGGAATCGATAGATGTATTCAACAAAAAGCACGATTTGGCAATAAAACTATAAAACGAACAGATGGTCCTCTGGCAAACCCCACTTCTCGAAGTTTTGACAAGCCGAAGCCTTCAATGAATATATAAAAGCTTTGAAATATAATACAATTTATTATTCAGTTTGAAAATGTAGTAAATACTACGAAACTCGAGTCACTGTAACTTCGGTAATAAAAAGTGATAGAAAACGATGTTATTCCTTATTTTATTTCGTTTCTAAAATCTCGTTTATATCTAATAAAAGTTAGCATGTTCTATGATAAAACTGTTTGAAAATTTATCTAATTCGAATATTTTGAATGGAGCAGTCCGTTATTTTGTTATAGTTCATTTCAAAATGGAATGAAATAGAAGTTATGTAGTTTCCAATCCTTTTTTATTAACTGAATCTACAGTGACTCGTTTCTCGTAGTGTTTACTACATTTTTAAACTGCATAAAATTGTATTTAAAGGGTTATAAAGAGTCTTTCATTAACAGCGCCCCATTTTGTTTTGTAAATGAAACACATAATTTATTCGAAAATTATTGAAATTTTTATTTCATTATAAAGTACAATGAAACAAAACATCATTTAAATGTCCAACACAGAAACGCTGGCAGGAATGAAGTCGTTGAACCCTATTTTCCATGACTCTCTCACAATCAGGTCGTATGTTGGCAATTACTCGTTTGGTATTGATCTGTGAATCGTCTAAATTTGCTGGATGTTTGTTGTAAACCAATGACTTAATGTAACCCCAAAGAAAGTAGTCCAATGTAGTTAAATCGTAGGGAAGAGGCGGATAATTTACCGGTCCATTTCTTAAAATAATCGAATCAACGAAATTAGTTTTCAATAAAGTCATTGTGTCATTGTCATGAGTGTGGATAGCTCAGCGGGAGAGCATCGGACTCGTGACCGGGAGGTCCAGGTTCGAATCTTGTTCAGGTAGAAAAGAAATTTTTTAGTTGGACGGGTATCTGCCACCATTTCACTGTTGGGTCAAAAATTAACAGTGCTGTGACCTAAAGTGGCGCAAGATCGCAGTAACAAAGCCTACACAGAACACAACTGAACTCCTAACTCGCACAAGCTGAAAAAGCTTCTGAGGGATCTTCACAGAAGGTCTAGGAGTATCAGGATAATAATAATAATAATAATAATTGGCAGTATGACAAGTGGCACCGTCCTGTAGAACCACTTGTTCTGCAAATTAAGACGAACCAATTCAGGCCATAAAAAAATTTGTTGCCTGTAAAGTCGGTATACGGGCGAAAGTTTTACGTGACAACGACTTTGAGTGGTAAAATAATTTTAATGTGAATATTCATTCGTATAGTAGGAAGAAGGATGAAATAATAGTAACAATTTAAAACATTTATTTATACAAAGAATTATATTTAAAACATTAATTTATACAAAGAATCTCGCACTGAATTTCATATTAACAAAATTTTATTTATCAATCAGTTGTTATAAGTTATTAATAAATTTAACTTGTTTTACATTGTTATAAATATAAAAACTAAATTTAAAAGTTAGAACATTTATTTAAATCACATTAATTGTTAATATCAATCGATTTTAATTCAAAGTGTATTTTCTAAAAGGAGAAAACTAATTCACATTTGATCTTTGAATTTGTAAATCGCGCGCTTACGACCTTGCGCAGTGATTAGTCGTCTCGGTTTGAATGTTTGAAAGTTTCGATTCGACAGGTTGGAGGTTAAACATTGTTATTTCAATTTTTTACATAGCAAGTCGCGCTCATTTTTTCAAGTTAAACAAATTATTATTGGTTGAGAAACGATTTCTACTACTTTTTTGATTGAAAACTACCACAACATTGTGATTACTACAACATAACCTATTCACTTATGTCTTAGTCATTTATTTCACCATGTTATATTATCAGTCTGAAATTATTTACCTTTGCTGTTTGAATTGTTGCGATGGACGAAACTACCTTCACATTATCACTACACAATCGTTTTACAATTAACTGGCAACGCGTAAACTTGTATGCAGGCGCCTAAGCGAAATAGAAGCGCAAGACATGAACCGGTGTGTATGTCTATCTCTCTCACTCTCTCTCTCTCTCTCTCGCTCTGTCTCTCTTGCTCTTAGGCGGGCTAACTGTGCTCGAGTGGAAGGGACGCGTGCCTTTCACTTTTTATGTCTGTCTCTCTCGCTCTTAGGCGGGCTAACCATGCCCGAGTGGAAGGGACGCGTGCCTCTCACTCGCTCTCATTGTGAGCGCATAACGTGAGCGGAGCGTAACGCAGTTTCTTGAAGTGTCACCCGGCAAACCAATTTATAAGACGTTGTCACGTCAAAAATCAGTCAACATTGAAGGATAACGATTTCCTTTGACAGTTACCGCCTCATGAGCTTCGTTGAAAAAAATCAGTTCCAATGACTGCTACAGAATAAAATCCGCACCAAACAGTAAGTTTACCAGAATGTAATGGAAGTTCTTGATATTCTTCGGATTTATCACCACACCAGATACGGCAATTCTGCTTTAAACCAGAAATGAGTCTCATCGCTGAGAATGATTTTCTTATGAAAATCTCATCATTTCCGATTTTTTTTAAGCACCAATTACTGAATACACGACGCTTTAAATGATCAATTGGTTTGAGTTCTTGAATTAAACCAATTTTGTATGGATGTAAAATTAACCACAAAGACGTCTGGGAGATGCCTTGTTCTTGTGAACGCCGAGAAATCGATAAATTTTGGTCTTCACGAACACTTTCACGTAAGGCAGCAATATTCTCTTCACTTCTTGCATTTCTTTGTCTCACTGGCACTGTAACATCATGAAGTGCGAAATTTGTTTCAAACTTCTTCACTAAACGTTCGACTATTCTTTTATCTGGACGATTATAACGACCAAAAATTTGAGTTAAAGTAACAGATCGCAATTTTTCATTATAAATTTGGATCATTTGTAACGCTTGTTGGACTGTGCACCTTGCCATGATCAAATGGTAGACATTAACAAATATAACTGTCAATGTCACAAATAAACAATGGCTGCCATGCGTGTGTAATGTCAATTTAAAAATGGGGCGTTCCCATTATATTCATTGAAAGCTTCACCTTGTGCAAAACTTCGAGAAGTGCGGTGTGCAAAGGTAGATATGCTCATTTAAAAGTTTTATTTCTGAAACGTTGAACAATCTTGAAATATTACATCTGGAAGCGCAAGGAAAAAACTAGACATTCTGGAAAGCATAGAAATATTTAAGCACAAGAAAGTTTTATGAATGAAACTATGAAATGTGCAGACGGGCCTACTTCTCGTTTTTGCATAGCCTACTTCTCGTTTTTGCACAAGCCGAAGCCTTTTCACAATTTGAGAGACACAATTTGTTTTATTGAGTTTGAAACTCAAGTCACTGTATATTCAGTAAGTGAAAAGTGATAGAAAACTTAGTAATTTCTTATTTCATTCCATTTTTTATATAAATATGTGTTTTCAATGAATTATTTAATTCGAGAGTGCACGTCCACACGTGCACATATTGAAAAAACGCCACTGCATAAGAATCCAAATGAACTTCAAATAACAGATAAACAAATGGCAAACCATCAATGAAGCGCAGTAGATCCCTGCATCATTCGAAAATCATCAATATTCCATCCAACGCGATATCACATTATTCAATCCATATTTTCTGGGGAAGACGTCATCGCGAAAATTTTGGAACGGCCAATATCTGCCACAATATCATAACTAATTACCGTGTAAATATTCTGGAGATGAATGTCGCTAACAATGTAGACGCTAATTATACATTCTCGAAGAGTTGGTTATACATAGCTACCTCCAATTATTTACATGACCTTGGAAGCTGGCTTAGCCTATATAATAAAGTAATAAATAAAAATATGTATGTACATTGCATGACGTACCTGCTCGTGTATACGAATAATTTGAGACATTGTTCGGTCCGAAGAAAAACATCTTTTGTTTCTGCGAGCATGTTTTAAAAGAATTAAAGAGAATTTTAACTCATTTATTCTGGGAGAATACGATGGAAGGATCGTTTTTGTGGTCAGAAATATGGCACGTTCATTCGATACTGCATTTAATTGTTGTAGCTTGTAATAATTCGATGCGGCAAGGAAAAAGCATTAGTTTTGTTAAGAAATGATATTCGTTGGCATTCATTCCATACCGTCCTATCTGAATTGGTTCAAGGAAAAACAATTCGTCTAAGCACATGACGTAAGGAGATCTGGCTCACTCGTTCATTTATCTATGGTTAGTTGTCGTATAATTGGCAGCAGTCTGACGTTTTTCGGTGATTTTTCTACTGATAGAAGAAGTTGAGAATAAAATAAAGAATTAAATCAAGATCCCGATCTTCAAAATCATGAACAATTAATAAAAAATGAACCGATCCTCATCCCTAATATCTAACTTCCCTCCATAAAATTATACCTTATATATCTGAATGCATTTTGTATTCCTTTACACTTGACGATGAATATTTGTAAAAATTTCATAAAATAAAGTACTAAATCTCCAATATTATCTCATAGTTTAGGATTATGTTAAAAATATCAGATCATATAGTCCGTCTAGAAGGTATCCGGAATTCACTATTTTTCGTAATTTTAGTATACTTCTTTTTTGTAACATTCTAAGACAAAACTAATGTATAAAAGAGGTTATACAGATAGTCGGCTATGGCCAAAGTTGCATGGCAACACTATTAGTCAAATATTGTTGATTGTCAATGGGTATACAATTTATGAAATAATGTCGCAAGTAGAAAAAAGAAAACAGGTAGAATAGAAAAGGTTTACGAAACGTTGAAAAATTAGTGCAATTGACTGAACTGGGAAAAAGTGCTGTATATGAGACAATAAAGAGGCTATAAAATGGCATGGATATGAGGCATAGACCAGTTTCAGGAAGACCGCATAAGATTAAAGGAAACAATTTAAACGCTTTATTGGCCTAAGGACGACACAATCCGCGCCTGGGGTTTCGCAAATTGGCTAACAGATTTGGAAATCAACGAAATATAAAAGTATATCTAGAAACCGACAATATATAATATTTCACTGAAAGGAGAAGGCTACATATTAAGGAAACCAAAAAAAAATCCTTATAATGACAAGAGGAACGAAGGATAGAATTTTGTCAACGTTTTCAAGAAGATAATTTTAATAATGTTTTTATATCTGATGAAAGTTGTTTCCAACTTAGTGGAAATCACTTGAAAATCTTATCAAAACAACCTGTTACCGTTAAAATTTCCAAAGTTCCCACCAAAACAATGGTTTGGGGAGCAATATCTCAACATGGTGCTACGCCTCTCTATATAGTTGATGGTACCATTAATAGAAAAGTATTGTGACATTCTAAACACTTTTCTCCTTGAAACGGCGCATGCTTAATATCTAGAGGGGTGGCGATTTCAGCAGGACAATGCAAAATGCCATACTTCGGCCTATACTCAAGCTTAGATGCAAGAATACCAAGTGACAACCATTTCATGGCCAGCAGCTTCACCAGATCTTAGTCCTATCGAAAACATATGAGGACTAATGATCGAGCAGCGACGTTAATTCAAGTGTTTTCATTTAAATGGATGTTGTATGAGTCAATAAGATGAATATTTTGTTATAATTTCCTAATTCAAGAATTAAAAATATATACTAAATAATTACAATTGAGCCTTTTTTTCCGGATACTTTCTAGACGGACTATATTTGTTTTATCACAAACTGTGACAACAGTTTTCAATTTTCGACATTCTCAAGAATCTAATTCTTATCCCTCCCTCAATTATGTATCATGGATTTTTCCTCTCATTTACCTCAAAACTGGTAAGACCCTGCCATGTGGTGAACTTATGTCCGGATTTTTTTGCATTCAAATGATCATGTAAAAAAAAGGTGAAAATTATGGAAATCTATCAGAAAGCTTTTGAGAAAATGGGGTGTTCAACTCATTCATGAAAATTTCTTCCATGAAAATTTTTAATAAAGTCCCATCGGTAAAATAAGCGTCTTGCAGTTTGCGCCAAAATCAGATACACCTATATAATATTTATTTTATTTATTTATTCACAAAGAAATACACACAGGTGATTTTCACACCCAAAAATTTTATACCGTAGACTTACTATCCTAAGGAGAAGAAACATTCCTCTGTTGAAAACTTATTTGTTGTGAGGCCAACATTCAGATTGATTGGATAAAGACGAATAAAAATAATAAAAAAATCTGATAGTTCTGCGCTGGCAACGTTGTAAGAAATTCAATATTCCTTAAATTCATAACACCACCGGCGTATAATAAGTGTTTCTTATATGTAATAGGATAAATAAGGATGAAAATTCTGTTTATTTATACATATTTCACATGGACGAACCAGGCTATCCATAAATTATCTTCAAATACACCCTAAATAGCTCAAAACTCAGGAATGTATGTACTGATATTTGAAGAAAGACAAAGTGAACCGTTCTTGACAACGTGGTCTATATGGGGATACAAATTCATGTGATTGGACCCCTTAGTTCGCAGAGTTGCCACCTTTTTCAAGAAATTTCTTATACATGGTATTATCATAGGAGAAAAATGTTCATTAGTTTTATTAGTTAATGGATAACTAACTTTATTTGATAAAATATTAATATGCAGCTATAACTGTGAGAAACTTATGAATAAAGCAAGGGTTTATAGCATTCATAATTTTGTGAGACTTGAATGCTAACAAACGTTTTAAAAGGAAATATTATCTCAAGTGGGTTTGGCAACCCAGGACTTAGTATAGTATTTACATTGGACCAGTTGAGCGATATAATGTAAGTCTCAGTAAAAAACGTAATTGGGTCTCTTTCAATAATACTTCTGTGATTTATGTTTATACCAACGGAATTCCGTAACCTTGTTAATAACTTTAACATTGTCATAATATGATAATATTTGTTGGCCATTGTAACAACCCTTTCAGAAAGTACTAACAAAACGCATGTCTCTTGATTCAGTTTCAGCTTTTGAACCTTTCCTGGTGTAAATGTGTTCCAATAATGGAAGAATCGTGAAAATCGGTTGTGTAGAACTCAAGATAAGTCTGCACATACATACAAAGGTTTTTATTGCATCATTATGACGAATATCGCTAATTTATCATCCCCAATAAAAGCCGAACTCCAGGAGTAATAAAAAATAAACATCGAATCAGATTGAAACATAGTGAACTTATAACAGAAATACGAACCTGTTGATGAAGGAAAATGGGTTTCCCCGTTCTATTCTGAGCCACGTTTCCTACCGGTGAATCATCCTAGAGAACTCCAGGGCATGGGACAGCTCTTCCCTCATTTGAAATGAGCCAAAGAAGACCTAATAAAGCCAGCGAAATGATGACTCACATAACATTCAGTAGGGTTCCATTACTTCCCCTCCTTTCATTCCGTTATTATTCTTCTCCAGTTCATTCGATTCGATGCAAGTTGCGTAGTAATATCACAGAATATTGAAGTTCGAAATACAGCCGCTTCAATTTCCTTTCGACCTTTATTCGGTTTAAAGTCTCTTCGTAATCTTTTCTGACATTGAGAATGCAAATAATTATGATGCAAAGAACTCTATTAACACCTCGTATATTCTCAGACGTATATCTTCCTCGCCACTTATTCTAATTGGTTAATTGTGTCATGAGGCAAACCTGTTTACGACATAAAAAGTAAAACCGAGAACGCAAACATCAATTCTCCGTTACAATTTCACTTTCGGTGGAATTCTGGCATGTGCCTCAGTGGCCCATATCTTGAGGAACTCTCGTTTTCAATCGTTTCAGTCTCGAATAAACTGAAAGAGCGACATTTGTAATTTATTCATGCAGAGGATGACGTTTCGAATTTATGTTTCCACGCACGGCCTGCTCCTACTTAACCTGATGACCTCTAAAACCAAGAATGTCATTTGATTGCATAACTTCGAATGAACGCGTCTTGACAAACGTGAAGGACGTTCTTCAGTAGGTTTGTTAATGATATCGAAGTAGATGATTACTGGCTATTGAAGAAACAAAGCAACGATGTCTTTAAAAGGTAAAGATCATGTTAGATTATTGTTTCAGCGTAGGACGAAGATAAATTTAAATATTATTTTATTTGGTGAGGACCTTTGACATCTCTTTGACGTTTACCACAAACTTCATTTCGTTTTTTGAATTTTTCAGGAATATTTTCTACTATTTCTAACAATTCTTCCATGATTCACAAAAATGTATTTGAATGGATAGAATTTAAAAGGTGATTAAATTTAGAATATCGGTTTTGTCTCATAGAATATCAGTGAGATCTAGGAACAGTCTCAAGTGATGTCTTGAAGGTTCTTCGTAAAATATTTTCATATTCAAATGAAGGTTGAATCTTGTATCGGGTGTTTTTTTTAGAGTGATAGAACTTTAAATTGAAATAAAACACATTTGAATTAGGATTAAAGCCAAATTTTTTTTATGAAAGATAATTTTATGACATTTATGTTTAAAAAATAATTTCCGGCATATCTCCACTAGCTCTGAGGAACCGCATTCGAGCAGACCAATTTTGGCCCACTTTTTCGAGTAATTCAGGCATTATTTCATAATAACACGAGTTATGTTGGTTCCAAAGCGTCCATTGTTTCTGTTTTATCAGCATGAACCAATGACTTGACCAAAACCAAAACACTTCTGGGTCGATACCATTCAAATTTTGAAACAAATAATCATTGATCATCGATCTGTAACGAGCATCATTCACTGTAACATTAGCTCCAGCATCGTTTTTAAAGAAATATGGACCGGTGATGCCTCCAGCGTGTAAAGTACACCATACAGTGTATTTTTCAGGGTGCAATGGAACCTGCAAAACTTCTTGAGGATTGTTTTGACTCCATATACGGCAATTTTGCTTGTTTACATAGCCGTTCAACCAGAAATGAGCTTCATCACTAAACACAATTTTACGATAAAAAAGTGGATCAACTTCAAGGTGTTCTAGGGTCCAATCAGCAAACAAACGACGCTTATTATGGTCAAATGGCTTTAGTTCTTGAACCAGTTGGATCTTGTATGGGTGTAGACCAAGATCTTTACGCAAAATTTTCCATGTGGTGGATGCACAGAATCCAACTTGTTGTCAACGTCGACTAATAGACAAATCTGGATCATCATTAACACTATGATTTACAGCAGCGATATTTTCTTCTGTACGTACAGTTCTTTGTCTTGCATCGAGTAGAGAAAATGTTGTCCGAAATCTATCGATAGTTCGACGAATAAGCTGCTCTGATGGACGATTATGTAAACCATAAATTTCTCGAATAGCTCTATAAGTTTGGCGAATAGAACACTGATTCTGAAAATAAATTTCAACAATTTGTAAACGTTGTTGCGGCGTGAGTCTTTCCATGTTAATTTGTCAATGCTTACTGAACAGAAATGTCAAAACAACATATCTTCTACCTTCTGTAAAATCACTTTTATTCCCATCGAAAGTTCTATCACTCTAAAAAAACACCCGATATTTTCTTTCGGCAAAGAAACAGATTCTGCTTCGAAGACTCAAATTTTCCAAACCATATTGTTTCAGTAAAAATTGTGTTGGATTAATTTGGCAAATACTTGGTAGAATTTGCTCATAATTGACGTTATAAATGTAACAGATGTTTCAATTTCTACTATATTTTAGATAATATTGATGACTATTTTATTTTATCGTAATTCATTGTATACTGATTGCACTATAATCTATAAAATTTCCACCTTTTCGGTGAATAAATTATGAAAATTTGATCAAATATAGTGTAATCATTATATAATGAATTATTGTATAATGGTACTTAATTACTTTTCGTTTAACTTGACCAACTTCATTAGAGTACAAAATAAGAGAAGAAGAATGAATCACTGGTTATTGTGTTCTGCGTCATCAATAAGTGATTTTTTCTTTCATCCGGTTTTGAGTTCAGAGATTGAGAAGACTATTAAAAATTCAAATTTGTACTTATTAATTTTATTTGAAAACAAAATAAGAAAGATCAAACAAATAAAGACAATAAATCTGGAGACTATAAGTTGACTTGTAGTAATTGCCTTATGATAAATATTGGTCAATCAGGTAGATCCTTTAAGAATAGAATTCAGGGACACCAGCCGAGTTATACGTCAGACATTTCGTATTCAACACCAGTCATTTGAAAGAATTTGGACAGAATTTCAACAATAACTAAGAAATTATCCATAATGTAATTAAAAGTACCAGACTTTATTCCAATTGTTAGTTGTACCGTCCATTTTTTCAAGTTTTAAGCTATACAGGGTGTCCGGGGACTTCGTGACTATCTCAGGTGTGAATGAAATATATAAAGACTAGTCAGGAACGCTTTGAATTTTTTTTCCAACGACGCCCCCTGCGAAAATATGTACCTCCAAATGGTACTCCCATAATTCAATTTATTTTTTCTGTAATAATTTCCAAATGACTCAATCGTTTCTGGTATTTTTTTGATTTGGAGTCAATATAAATATCAGTAATGGTTTATTTCCAACACCTTCCTCATAATTCTTCAAGATTGCCAGGGATGGACTGACTTAATGGTCAGAAACTTTTTTTTGGTTGAAGATATCGTCGAAGTTCCTCCATTTGTGTATTATATCATTAATTTGATATTAAATCATAAAAGTGCTTGTAACTCGAAAACGGTGCATTTTTTCGATGTTGCTCTGGTATTAAGGATAAAATACATAAATGGAGGACTTTCGCCGATATCTTCAACCAAAAAAAAGAGTCTTACCATTAAGTGCTAGGTTCAGAGCGTCCCTGGCTGTCTTGAAGACGTGTGAGGAAGAAGTTTGAAACAAATCATGACTGTACCATTTGGTGGCACATATCGTCGCAAGGGGGAGTCGCAGGAAAAAAATTAAACCATTTCTGACTCTTTATTCACACGTGAGAAAGAGTCACGTAGTGCCGGGACACCCTAGATAAGAAATGAATGTGTAATTTTGAGTGTTAGTTCAAAATGTAAACTTGACGAAGCCACAGTAGCGAAACAATTGTCACTAAATTAATAAATTGTGGAACTTATATTTATTATTCCATTCAATTAAACGCAAAACGAACAACGCCTATATCCTCAACTTCTGACCAACAGTACATTACTATATCTCAAAGAATCCAATCTCCAATGGTGTCGGAAACGGAATGCAAGCAACAGATAATAAAAATCCGAACAAATCGACCGTCTATGTAAATTGCAGATAAAATATTCTCGAATACAACCACAGGAAGCGGTTCAAGGAAACCGGGGGCAAATGTCAAACAGGCCATCCGTCCGTCTTTATTCATTACAAGAAGTGTATTATCACACAATCGGGATAAGTGCGGCCAGCGCTGCCGATGACCAGCGATTTCGTTAGGTTCACGTGAAGAAGGTGTCCATGTGCCAACAGAGCGACGTCCGTGGTTATAATTGGACATCAGCAGGCGCGCAGAGCTACACGCGCTTGGTATCGATTCCGCCGGTCCTTAGTTACCCACCGCTTTCTTAACCTGGCTGCCTCAGCTCACCTTTCCTTCGTAGTCCACCACTGTAGGTGGTTAACGCAACACTTCTTCGCCTACCGCGCGAAAACTCTGAATTCCCCGCCAACTTTACAACAACTCCGAATTTGAACATCTTTTTTTATGGTTACAGGTTCTCGGCCTAGCATGTCCGTGCCTTCAATGGTACATCGATTGGGAGATACACTTATAGTGCGCAGCGTTGTCAGTGGTAACGAACTATTTAACGAAAATCCAGAAAAAGCAGCCAAGTCCCCGCCTCAGTTCAGTGAAAAAGAACTGCCCGACTTGCCGGATTGCAAGGTGAAGAGGAACTACTCCTGCTCCACTTGCGATTATTTCACTCAGAACCCCAGACATTACCTATACCATTTGCGCGATGTGCATAACGAAAAAGTGAGAATTTACGAGTGTCCAAACTGTCTCTACGCGTCAAAGCACTTCCAGAAGCTACTGCGACATTCGAGGATGGTGCACGGAAGCAGCAAAACGTCGGAAATCGAAACAAAGGCGAAGAAACCACCTCAGCCTCCAGTGACGGCAGAAGAAGATGACACCAGCGAAATTAGCGATAACGAAGACGCGGAACCCGCAAAACCTGTGATTTTCAAGTGCTCCGTGTGCGCTTTCACGGCCAAAAGTCGCGTGCTGCTAACGAAGCACGAAAAAGAGGAGCACATAAAGACCAAGTTCTTCAGATGTACGAAATGTACTTACGTGACCCACATGAAGGCGCGTTTCACGAAACACGTCAAGTACCACTCGATGCCGATGATAAAGTGTGATACCTGCGATTTTCGCACCCCTTACAAGTGGAACCTGGACAGGCACTGCAAGAACCACAATGGGAAAGGGGCTTTTCGCTGCTCGGCTTGCAATTTTACGGCTGACATCAAGCAAAGCTTGACCGTTCACGAGATGAATCACCACGTGCCTCCCGTTGGCCAAGCCGCTGGTTTCGGCATAGGTAGACGGAGGAACAAGGTCGGTGCCAGTGATACCGCTGCTGCTGAAGAAGCTGCACTCATGGGACAAAACACAACGTCACAGGTGAGTTTTCTCTGATTTAACTTAATCCATTTGTTTATGAAGGATTATTTTTGGTTCTTTATTTTTGGAAAATAATCTATGTAAACTAGTCTTGATGAATTTTGGTAAGAGTAAATAATAAATAAGATGTATCGAGTCATGCGTAAAATATATTTAGTAATCTGTCGGAATATCTAAATCATAAGATTAGTCTTCAAATGCTGTTATAATTATGTGACTTTCTGCGTGAGCTTGCCAGGGCGTTATTTCATCCAAATATCAGTATTTTATCAATCTTGATCGAATATGGTGCCAAATTATTACATAAGAATTACTGAGGAAGAATTAGTTGTCGATTCCAATTCTTGTTAACACAATGGTGTCAAATCATTACATAAGAATTAGTGAGGAAGAATTTAATTTTTGTAAACACGTTAGCACTCAGACAAAATCGCTCAGATATATTCGATTTCAAAGCAACGGGAATAACAGATTCAAGAATGGGATTTATCAATGAAATACGTGTTTTTCTTCTGATAAAAAGGGGATTTTTCACTTTGAAAATCTTTTTCTGAAAAAACTTTTCAAACATATGAAGCACATCTTCAAAAAGGCGATCTGAGATTCTTACCGATAATCCTCAGCCCACTTTCATGTCAGCAAATTGGAAACAATTAATAAAAAATATCTATCATACTTACACGACCACGTGTGATTTCGAACTACGATAGAAAAACGTGGTTTCTTAATGGTTACCATTCGTTTTGTATAAAGTATTTTTCAAGACCCAGTTATATCCAAAAAATACTGTGTGCATGTGTGAAAGAAAAAATTGTTATTATTACATATAGAATAAAATAATAAAAAGGAGATTGTTTACTTTATAGAAGGTTTTTCCAATATCTTTAATATGAAACAGAGTAATTTCTTTATACCCTGCTATAAATTTTAATTTTATGAAATTTGTTACAGACATTTCAAAAGTATATTAAATATCAAACAGATTTATTTTGCTAACCTCACCAAAAATTTTAATTTTATAAAAAAAATTTCTCAAAAACTTTTTAAATTAAATGGATGTCTTAGAAAACACAGTTTCGATTCACTAGACATAAAGAATTCATTACACCAGAAAGAATAAAAGAATTCTAAGAAAATATAGAATATTATAATAATTAAACATATTAAACCTCCTTTTTCAAAACAAAATTAAATAAATGCCTAAGAAACACTGTTTCTTTTTAGTAGACTTGTAGAATTATGAATAGTGTTAATTTTATATGTCTACTGAAGAGAAACAGTGTTTCTAGGCTATTTATTCAATTTAATTTTAAAACATTTTTGAGAAATGTTATAAAATTAATATTTGTAGTGTGGTAAAGCAGAATTACTCTGTTTGATATTTAAGATATTTCTTTTTCTACTTTAGTTTAATTGTACTAATGTACGTTTCGTCCATCTTAAAGATAAAGAGTGCAAAATATATAGTTTTTGTTTTCAGTTTATAGGTTTTGTGAAATGTTTTTTTAGTGGTTTATAACTGACAGTTATTCCATTCAGGATCACGTTTCAGACTAAAAAAAAATATTGACAATTTGCAAGCTTAATCACATAAAACTCATCAAAGCAATGTTATTTTGATAAAAACAACCAAAATTCAATAAAAAAGGGGGGATTTTCAATATCTTATATATTATTGTTTAAATATATTAATATTCACAGATATATTCTGTTAGCCTTCTACATATTTAACTTCAAAAAATTATATTTAATATTATAACTTCAGAAATTCAATTAATGTCACTGCTCATATCAAACAACATATAAAATAAACATTAATTATAAGACATCCAAATGAGATAACAGAATCCAATAAATATAAATTGTTACAAAATTCCTATAAATTGAATATTTTGAGTAGACAAAATTTTGTTTCTGCTTATCCCTCTTATGAAAACAAATATCTTTCAAAAATGTTCAACATAATCTTAAGAATTTCATCATAAAGCTATCTTACTTAGAATATTCAATATTATTGGATATATAACTAAGTTACTTTTTAGAAAATCTCAAGATATGTAGAAACATTACTAAAAACAAGTTTCAAGAGAGACTTTGCTTCGTCGACAATTTATATTTATTGGATTTTGTTATCTCATTTGGATGTCTTATAATGAATGTTTATTTTATGTGTCGTTTGATATGAGCAGTATATGACATTAATTTAATTCCTGAAGTTATAATATTAAATATAATTTTTTTAAATTGAATATGTAGAAGGCTAACAGAATATATCTGTAAATATTAAAATATTTAATTAATTTTACATACCTTCTATCAAGTATAAACCTCCATTTGTTTTATCTTAAATATCAAACAGAATAATTCTGTTATATCTAGCTACAAAATTTAATTTCATACAAACTTTTTAATATAAATTAAATAAATGTCTTAGAAACATTGTTTTCCTTTAATAGACAATATAGAATCATCACACAGCACAAAGGGGATTAAAGAATCCAAAAAAAATATAGAATATTGATCGAACTTACTCAACAAGTAAAGAAAACAAATTCCACTCTGAAAATGCCCAACATAAAATATGAAATTCTTCGAAACAACCTCTCTTTAAAAATCCCTTTCAAAATACTCTTCTAAAATACGTAGCACATCTACAAAAAGGCGATTTGAGCTTCTCATCGTTAATCCTCAGGCCACTTTCATGCCAGCAAAATAAAAACAATTGATGAAAAATATCTATCACACTTACACGACCATGTGTTATATCAAACTATGATAGAGCACAAATGGTAAGAAACCTAAGAAGTTAGAAAATTTTGAAACCTGTGACGTCTAGATCAATATTGTAACTGAGCCAAAATATAGATCAAAATAAAAGAAGATCCGCCAGGCACCCGCGATTGAGTAGGGAACGCCGAGCTATAAGATATCGTTGGGCTCTTGAACATGAGAACTATGTGTGTAAACTATGGTAATAGAAAGTTCTACAAATCGAGACAATGTAACATACATCTGTATGACAATTCTATATTCAAAGAAGCCCGATTAGGTTTTGTTGATCGCGGGACATGAGTAGTATAATTGCGCACGTTTCGGACTTGTTGTCCCTTTTCAGTGCACTGCAATGTCCAACGACTACAAATCTCTCAAGTACCTATATTCGCTATGCACAGGAACACTAAGCTATATATCATACAGTAGCGTCATCTAGTGCACGTAAATACACATACACGACATATTTTTGCGAGCCAATTCAAGTAAAGAAATGTATTCCCGATTCCTTCATGTTACAAGAAAAACTTTCCTCATGCTCAATTCAGATCTTAATATTCCGTAATGCTCATAATAAGCATATTCATATAAATTAATTTTGCCGATCTCTACCTGTTAATAAGGAGTTTGAGTTATGGTAATGGAGAATTCTAAAAATCGAGACAACATATATCTATATAACAATTCTAAACTCAAACAAGCCCGATTAGGTTTTGTTGATCGCTGGGTAGGTCCCAGCGAACATATCGGCCTAATTTATTTATTTGAATATATGCTAATTATGAGAATTCCGGCATATCAAGATCTAAATTGAGCGTAAGGAAATTTTTTCTGCTTTTGTAGCGTGAAGGAATCGGGAACGCATTTCTTTACTTGTATTACCATACATACCATACACACAACACATCCATAGGCAAGAGCGGGATTTGAACCCACAATCTCTGGCACCGTAGGCAGATGCTTAATCTGCTACGCCACCGAGATCCCCAGAAGAAGAGTACTGAAATTAAGAAAAATGACGTTTATTTGACTTTCGGATGACAGAATACAGAATTCTATGTTCTAATTCAGTTCAAAAACTACAAACTGTTCATTTTTGTGTCTACGCTTTGGTCGTTGTAATGTAGTTTAATAACCATGACTAAATTTCGTGTAAAATTTCGAACTGCAGAATTGATCGATATCCTACACATACCTTTGAATGTCGTACCTGTAATAAATAAACCTAGAGCGCTGAGTGTTATCGGGTAAACAGTAACAAACGTATATAATTCACATAATACAGAGCGCGATAAATGCGATCTTTGGTTCGAGTGTATGTATAGAGTCGGTAAGCAACAGATAAACGTTGTCGGTCCGTCAGTGTTCATTCAAACGCAGACACACAAATGCGAGCGTACCTGTGAACGCGTCACAAGCTCCTCCTCATCGAATCTATTATTCCCGATTTCAAGATACATCGCGAATTTCGAGGACAGCAGACGCTCTAGCAATAGCGTATTTATAACATCGCTCTAACGTTAATAAGTTCCTGCGTGCCACGTATTAAACTCGTGTGTTTTGATATTGCAGGTGACTAAAAACGAAGTGGCGTCCACGCCAAGCGACGACGAGAAGCCCAAGCCGAAAAACAAGCCGAAAGTCAACAGTATCTGCGTCAAGAGGCCAAAGACGTCCAAGAACCTGTCCGATTTTAACCAGGCCCCCAGTCCCTTTGGCTCAGACTTCATCAATCCGGATGACATAATACACCATGCGAATGGTAATGTTTACTTCAAGAACAAGTGTAAATTGTGCAACTTCAAGTCCGCCTGGGACAGCGAAATGACCAAGCATGAGGCCAAGGTCCACAACATAATCAAGGACCCTCCGGTTAAGATCAAGAAAGCCCAACGTCCAGTACCCAACCTCATACCAATCACCATGCATAAAATCCACCGACCTAGTCCACCAGAAAATACGGAACCAGTGATGAGCCAGAAGGACTTCAACGAAATCTGCGCCAAATCCACCAACAGTGCCCTTAAAGACTTCGCTTCCCTGATGGGGGACGAGAACATATTCAACTTCAAGAGTTACCAGCCTTCGTCTACCTCATCCCGAGTGCCAGACCTCATCCCAGCCTCCTCCCTGTTGACCTCAACGCCGAAGAACGCTATCTCGAACAGTTTCAAACGTAAGAACGCGTCCTTCTTCGATCAGCTGAAAGAGAAGTTGATGACGGGATGCAGTGACGTTAATTTGAATTGTAAATATTGTGGACATCAGAGCAAGTGTTTGTCGGAACAAGTGAAACATCAAAAATCGTGTGGGACTGAAACGAACCAGGTGATTAGTCATCTGAATGTTTTTACCAGCTCGTCGAGATGTCAATATTGCAGACAGAGATGCAAATCGAGCGTCGATCTGTACAATCATCTCCAAACCTGTCTGGAGGCCCAGAAAACTTTGAATAAATTAGCGCGACAGGAGGGCGACGGTTATAACGAAGAGTGCGAGGTTAAAGTTGAGCCGAGCGATTTCAAAATCAAGGAAGAGATTAATGAGAACGACGATTACGAAACCAAGAGACATCCGATGGAGAATCGGGTTTTCGTTTGGAATAACATCGAGGTTCCGATGGATATAGACGTTGATGACTCTATTTACGAGTACACAGACGACAGAGGAAGTGATAATATGTATATACACGAGGATAAAGTGGAGGACAATATGTCTTTGGATCTTTCCATAAGAACACATTCCCCGGTTACCAGTGAAAGTAGTTATGTTGAAACTGAGAATATGGTTCATCAGCAACCTTCACATTCAGTCTCCTCTTCGGTCCCAGAAAAAATACCGACCCACGGGACTGACATAAGCGTTGCTCAACACAAACGAGTATTCCAGTGTCCTCACTGCACCTTTTGGGCTTCCACAGCTTCAAGATTCCACGTTCACATCGTTGGTCACTTGAACAAGAAGCCGTTCGAGTGTTCCCTCTGTTCCTACCGTTCGAACTGGCGGTGGGACATAACGAAACACATCAAACTTAAATCCGTAAGGGACCCAGCACACGAGTCCGCCAAAGTCCTAATGACGGATGAAACGGGCAGAAGAAATTACACCAAATACAACAAATACCTTACGGAAATACACGTAAGTGTCGATCAGTCTTTGGATACCAGCGGTGGTTCGGGCACAAGGCCGAGGGGCCAAGGTGTCTCGAGAAACGAAACGCCAAAACCCTTGAAAATGCCCCCCATAACAGCGGACTTCAACAGCGTCCTTCAGAACACTGCAATGAAGACGTCACCGAAGCTGTCCAATGGGACGATGTTCGCCAAATTGCCGGAGAAAAAGAAATCCAGCAACGAGAACAAGAGAACGCTCTTCAAATGCAAAAAATGCAATTTCAGGTGAGTTCCTTCTGTACATTCCAAAGAAATGCAATTATCTGCAATATTACGACATTAGAGTGAATCATGCTGTTCGTGGAATAAGCAATCATTTAATTTTTTTAATTGGGCTGATTTGAATCATGCAAACTTGTTTTCGCATAAAAAGATGGTTCGTGTGATCAAAATTAGATGTTATGAACTAAAAATCATCAAGTTTTTCTCCTTTCCCTAAACCACTTTTGTAAAAAACCTAAAAACAATCCATTACATGAACCAGTTTTATTCCACTTTTTGATTTATAAGGACTCTTTCACGTTGCGTTTTGTTGATACGAAAAAAAATAACTTCTACCTAAGCACGTAAATCCTAACGTATTTATTTTTGGACTCATGAGCAATTCAAGAATTTTTTGATTATCGGAAAGGGCAAATCAAATTGAAAAATAATTCATTTCTGATTATGTTACATTTTAAACAATGTATGATAAATCGTTGGATAATCTTTTTGAAAAATCCAGAAATACGAAAGAAGTGTATTGAGGACTTTAAACGATTTATGTAATGGAATCCTTGACCATTTGGACCATTATGCAATAATGACTTCTTGTAGTTGAAGGAAAAAAATAATAGGTATTGCTAATGTTTATATTTTATTAGCTCTACCTAGGATTATACATACACTAAACATTTAATGGAGTATTAGTTGAAAAATTAGTTTTACTTCGAAGAAAATTCCTTGGAAATAAACAGAGGGCCATCTAGAATTTGCATTTTGAAGTAGTTGTTATTTCGTGTTTGGCAACACTTCCGTCATTCGTAGTTTGACAGAAGGTTTTGAAATAGTCGATTTACGCTTGAACAAAACTGGGAATATTGAAAACTAATTTCCAACGAGAATCTTCTATCCAAACTGTTCGGTGTTCCACATCTACTTAAATAACTTTTGACAATCAAAATATCCTATCTGGAAGTGAAAAGCCTATTCTGCTGCAAGACCATCACAGATGAGTTTCTCTTTGTTTTCTATTGAAATCGTTGGACAACCTGGCTTTTTTAGATTTTTCTGTTCTGAGTGACAACAGAAATATTAAATATTTCTGAAAAAACTTTCCAAAACCATAAAGTTGGATTAAAAACCCATAGTTTTAATAACATACTAGGTATATTTTACCACATATAGATTCAACATATTCAAGTAAAGAATTTTCGAAATATTCCAATTATTTATTGATTTAAATAAATCATCATATACGAGGTGTTCTAAATTGAAGAAGGGTGATTATTTGGATATCAATAATAGTCTCATTCAGATGAAATTTGGCGAAAATATTACACTTTCCATTGAACTGATTTTGTCCAATTACGACCTGTTCCAAAATCCAAATTTTTATCACTTTCCGTTCGAAAGTTTAAGGTTCCAATCTTACGATCCTCACGAAATTTGGCAGAAACATGCGCGTTATCATTCTTTTTCTAAATGCTGATTTTCAGATCGAATATTTAGTTTCGAAAATATTGAGAAAATATGAAAAATTTTCAAACTCAATTTAATATCAGGAATGATTCACGTATATTCACTATAACAAAAGTGAAGTTATATATAAAATAATATTCCTTGTTCAGAGTTATGCCTCTGTACCAATTTTGATAACAATTGAGGAATATACAGTGTAATTATTAGCAAAAAACGAAAAAAAAACATTCAAATTTAACGCATGTATCTTTTCAATATATTGGTCTAATCGACATATTAATAAATAAACAATCTGTTCTTATCCTATGTTCCAATATTTGTATAATTACTATAAAATATTTGTTAAAGTCTAGGAAAAAATCCTTTTTCACTTTATAACATAAAATGTATATATACAAATGTATAAATGCAATATGTATATGTGCATACAGAAATTACTTTAAATTCAGAATTATATATCCTAAATTCCACAATATATATTGAAACTATGTACAAAAACTATCAAAATGATATCCTTATATATCGATATAAAATATTTTTCAATGTCTCGGAAAAAACCTTTTTACATCCCAAGAAGAAAACGTATTAATACAAATGTATTAACAAAAACTATTTAAGTATGTATATTAACATACAAATACAAGAAGATCCACTATTCCAAAATTATCTAAAATTCTTTTGAGAATCCTTTATTTTGATAAAGGATCATATAAAAATAATTAAACGAGAACTCTTCAGAAATGTATTGAATTCAAATATATCACAAGATCAAAATTTAACTCACCAAATAAGATAAAATCTGGAACGAATAAACTCAAAGTAAATTTTAAAGTATCCAAAATAAAACAGGAATGATATCAACTTGTTGTTACCATTAAACTATAAGCATTTGTACTCGGAACACCGAAAAACATAAAACGAAAATTATTCACCCCAAATAAGCAGAATTTCAAAAATAATAAATAATTAAGTAATATATTGTGGATATTTAGACTATATATGAATTTAATTCATAATTTAAAAAACAATTTGAATGTGAGTCGATACTTGATAGAAGTCATTTTAAAAATTGCTTTAAATTCAGAATTATATATTCTAACTTCTACAATGTAGTATGTTCCAAAATATCCTTTATTTTAAGAATTTTTATATAATACAATTTTGGAACAGTATTTTTCTGTACTGTATTTGTAATAATAAATACAGTTGTTTGTATTTATACATTTTATGTCATAAAGTGAAGAAGCTTTATCCTAGATATAAAAATATATATTTTATTATTTATTATATATATAATATATGATTTTTAGTGTATTCATAAGAGTTTTTGGAAGAAATTCTCACTTTAAATTTATCTTCGTTCGTGTGAAGAATTGTTGGAATATTCGAATTCTTGATTTATTTATCTTCAATTAGTAGTAAAACGATATTGGGCCTCAAAAGATTTTTCTTTGAATTAATTTAACCAATTTATGGGTGAAAAATATCTTCCTGACTCAACCGAAATCTTTATTTTCCAATCATTCACTTCTAAATTTAGTGCAAATAACGGAAACATGATCTATTTGATAGTGAAAATCATCCAACATTCTACTCCTTTTCCTTGAAAGTCACTTGGAAATATCAGTTTATATCATGTTTAATTTCTCATATTTCCTGCTGGTCTTCTTTCAAGGAATCGCTTATTTCAATAAAATTGATGTCACCTTTCTACCTTGTCCATTTTCCGCAATCAAATGTTATCAGAAGGAATTATAATTCTGAATTAATTATAAGTTTTTTCTAACGACCTTGCCGTAATAAAATATCGAAAATTTAATTAACATGTCCATGAATTAATTTAGTTACACGTATCCTTTATACATATCCGTTCAAGATCTTTCTTGGTGAAAAGAGATTTCTCATAAAAAATGGAGGATTTCCCAAAATTGAATTCATTCATTATACATATTTTTTGTTTACGAAAGAATAAACTTATTGAAATCTGAAGCTAATTATGCAAATGCTATCCACAACATGCTATTCACATCTGTGAAAATTCACAATTGTTGAATATTTCAAATTTCCTTATATTCAAATAACAGTTTTTGCTATTTTATATGAATTAATGAGAAAATCATAAGAAAAATAATGAAAACACCTGGTTTGATCCATTCCAACTGTTTCTAGAAATAAGTTTTGATTTTCAAATATTTTCTTCAGCGTGAAAATAACACTAGATGGCGCTAGTATATGATCAATACCTTAGTGTTCCTGTGCAGAGTGAATCTAAGTACGTGACAGATTTGTAGTCGTTGGACATAACAGAGCACTGAAGAGAAAGCAATAAAGTTCGAAACGTACGCATGTCTTCTACTTATGTCCCAGCAATCAAGAAAACCTAATCGGGCTTCATTGGCTGCTGGAAATAATTGCTTTCTAAAAATAGGTTAATTAAATTGAATGTATGAATGAGCCTTTAACTTGTACTTGTACTTCAATCACAGATCCCTCTCATCAAATATTCACCATTTTTTTCAAGATTTGGGTCAGTGAAAAAAAAAGAATTAAAAAAAAAGTTTTATTCTGCAGCTTTGACATGGTTATTCTGAATGAAATCAATGTTGGTGTTGTAGTTTTCTACAACTATGACAAATATTCAACAATTATCTTTTTTTATACTTGCACTGGTTTCCTAGTCATAGACTCGTCGATTCATAAAACTATAACAAATTAGCATAAAGAACGCAGATAGAGTTCATCTTAAGTCGTCATAAGAATCTCCAATCATTTCAGAAATATATTTTTGAGATAGTCAACATTGAATAATATAAAATCTGATAAAATTTCCAGACCTAGAAAAAGCTTTGAATCAAGCCACATTGTCGCACTTGCTCCTCTTGAACAATCAAAGTAATGGATATTCATTTCTGTTTCTGTAATTTTGATTTGTTTTTTTCTTCGAGTGACACATGCAAAAGCCTAGAACTAAGTTTGACAGTGCCGCAAACGTCGCACAGAGTCATAGATTATCAGAGAATACACAAATTTAAATCAGTTTGTAAATTAGATGATAATAGGGATGATATTCAGGAAATTTTCAAAATGAGAATGGGCGATGTTGAAATCGTGTATAATTTTGTAGTGGAAATAATTGGATATTGTATGAAAATCATGTGAAGATTCAGTGATTTTATAGTCATGAATAGTGATACATTTTTGTTAAAAATATTGCATTAAGCTCAAAATCATAAGAATTGAATAGGTAAATCAGATTTCCTCAACTTCCATTAAATTTCAAGCACCAGATGATTAAATTAAAAAACAGCTTACATTAAAGGTTTGTGCTGAACGTTTAAACAAAATCCAGGAGTGCACTAGTGATTGTGAAATGAAAACGATTATAACTGTTTGCTTTAGCCGCATCTTGAAAAATGGCAAATAAAAAAGGTGTGTTACTTCATGAGAGAAACCTACGGTTAAAACGAATATGCAACTTGATGCTCACCCTGTATATCAAATCTAAGAAATTTGAATATTAAAACAGAATTAATCTGTTAGCCTCCTATAATTTCAATTTCAGAAACGTTTTGAATTAAATTATTGTCTTATAAGCACTGCTTATATTTAATAGACTTATAAAATCAAAACTCTTTATATAATATCAAATGGAATAAAAAACCCAACAAAATAAATTTTCAATTAAAATTAATAAATAAATATTTGAAGGAGGCAAAATTTTGTTTCTGATCTGATATTTATAAAAGCTAAATCTTCTTCAAAAATACAAAATATAATTTTAAGAACTTCTCCAAAACTAATTTATTTGGAATATTTAATATAATTGAATATTTAAATAAGTTCAAGAATCTCTCAAAACACATCCTCATAAAACATTTAGAATTCAGATAAGGTCTTCTTCAGTCCAACTTCAATCAATTAACAATAAATAATTTACCCCTAAGACCTCGTGGTATCCTTGTTTGAACAAACACTAAAATTGGAGACCTTTATTATCCATTATATATTTTATATTCTATGCTCATCACAAAAATCACACAAAGGTTGTATGTTATTTTATGGTCTTGGTTAAACCACATGATATTTATATAATGAAATTTTCTAAAACCTGAATATAATTATACATTATATATAAAATAAAATAATAAGAAGAGGTTTTTTACTTAATAAAGGATTATTACAAAATTTTAATATCAAAACACATTTAATCTGTTAGCCTTTTTAATTTAAAAAAATTTCATTTAAAATCTTTTAGAATTAAATTAATGTCTTATAAGTACTGCTTATATTTAATAGACTTATAAAATCAAAACTCATCATATAATATCAAATGGAATAAAAAAATATATATATAAATTGTCAATTAAGATTAATGAATAAATAAATGCATTACAAACGCAAAAAAACCGTCCTCATGCTCAAGTCAGACTATAATATGCCACATTCTGCGTTTATAACGTGAAAATACATTTCTTTACTTGAATCAAATTGCAAAGGTATGTCTTGTATGTATGTTTGCATACTCTAGATGACGCTAGTGTATGATTAATACCTGTCTCGGTGTATAGCGAATATATAGTCCGTCTAGAAAGTATCATAATTTTAATATACTTCTTTTTTGCAACATTCTGAGACAAAAGTAATGTATAAAATAGGTTGTGCAGATAGTCGACTATGGCCAAAGTTGCATGGCAACACTATTTGATAAATATTTTTGATTGACAACAGGTATACAATTTATAAAATAATGTTTCTTCTAGAAAGAAGAAAACAAGTAGACTATTTGTATAAGAAGGTTTTCGAAACATTAAAAAATTTGTACAAATGACTGAACTGGGAAAAAGTGCTGCATATGACACAATAGAGAATAAAAAATGGCATGGATATGAGGCATAGACCATATTCAGGGATGCTGCATAAGGTTGAAGGAAACAATTTAAACGCTTTATTGGCCTAAGGACGACACAATCCACGCCAGCGGATTTGGAAATCAACGAAATATGAAAGTATGTCCAGAAACCGTCCGTGTGTCACCGAAAAGACAAGGCTACATATTAAGGAAAGCAAAAAAAATCCCTATTATGATACCTTTACCGAAGAAACGAGGGATAAAATTTTGTCAACATTTTAAAGAAGATAATTCTAATAATGTCTATATCTGATGAAAATTGTTTCCAATGGTGAAAATCACTCAAAAATCCTATCAAAACAACCTGTTACCGTTCAAATTTCCAAATTTCCCAACAAAATAATGATTTGGGGAGCAATATCTCAGCTTGGTGCTACGCCTCTCTGTATAGTTGATAGTACCATTAATAGGGAAAAATATTGTGGCATTCTAAACGATTTTCTCCATGAAAGGGCGCATGCTTTATATCCAGAGGTGTGGCGTTTTCAGCAGGATAATACAAGATGCCATACTTCGGCCTATACTCAAGCTTGGATGCAAGAACACCAAGTGGCAACAATTTAATGACCAGCAGCTTCACCAGATCTTAGTCCAATTGACAACATATGGGGCCGAATAAAGTTTGAAGTTGAACAAGCAGCGCCACGAAATAAGGATGATTTAATTCAGTCAGTTTTACAGTCCTGGACTACCATCAAGTGTTTACAATTAAATAGATAGATAGAAATAAAATAAGTAAATGAAATGAATTATTCGTTAAAATTTTCTAATTCAAGAATTAAAAATATATACTCAAGAATTACAATTGAGCTTTGTTTTTTCTAGACGACTATAGATACGTCACTGGCATTCATTGCACTAGTGAAACCAACAATTTTGAAACGTGCGCGTGTCTGCATATTTGCCCCTGTGATCAACAAAACCTTATCGAGTTTCTTTGAGTTCCATTTCGTTAATTTCAAATATTAAACTTACTTTCTGTCAAAATACGAATTGCAGAAGTTTTGCCAGACTTGAAATAACGACTACTTCAGAATGCAAACTCTAGATGGCCCACCTTTTATGTTAGTCTATAAATTGATTGGATGGAATCTGTACATAATTAATTAATTCAAAATATATCGGTTCTGATATTTGTTATCATAATGATTATGGTCATCTGATGAGTATATTAATTTATGTGAAATTTTCAGAGATGCATCTAGAGATGTGTTGCTTCAGCACGTGAAAGGACACTACACAGCTACTAGTTCTGGTAATAGCAGTCTAGAAATAGGCTTGGGAAGGTCGGATGTTGGGAAAGATGAGGCAAGTGTCACTCATACTAACATGGTAAAAGGTACCACAGCAACATTTCGTTGTTGGCATTGCAACCAGGTATCAAATTGGAAGCATGTCATTCAGGTATACTAACACAGCTTTTACTAACAGTTTTTCCTTCTTTGATTGCAACTGAGAGGTTTCAAATTAGAATTATCTGTAAAATTCAGATTGACTACACGCGAGCAGTTAAATGGAGTATTTAAACCGGCACATCCGCCATTTATTTCAATATCTTACATACCAAACAGTAATTATTATACCTCGCTACCAATTTTAATTTTATGAAATTCCTTTGAAGTTTTTGATATTAGCCTTAGAAACATTGTTTCTTTCAAATAGACAAATAGAATTAACACTTATCACACAGCATCAAAAAGGAAATAAAATAATCCAAATAAAATATGAAATTATTTGATGGATTCGGTCTTGACTTGATGCAAATTCATTTTCAATTGGTATAAAATGAAATTCAATTTCCACAAAGTTTTACATTTGAACTTATACTGTGTGAATACTTATAAAGGTTCTTATGTATTACAGCTAGTGGGACTGAAAGTAGGAAGATAGTTATTTGGGTCGTAACTGTGAAAATTTCAGTATCAGTATGACGTGTGACCTCCCCCAGCTCTGATTACAGCTTCCAAACGTCTTCGTATGCTCGTGATGAGCCTTCGAATATACTCTTGTGGAATATTTCTCCCATTCATGACGAAGGGCTTCACGGAGCTCTTTTAAATCATTAGGCAATGGAACCATAGTTCTGACTCGCCTTCCCAGTTTGTCCCAAAGATGTTCGATGGGATTCAAGTCAGGACTTCGTGCTGACCAGTTAAACCTTGAAATTCCAACCTCATTCAAGTACGCTGTCACTATTCGAGCAGTATGTGGGCGTGCATCGTAATTCATAAAAATTCCCTGCTCTCCCAGAAATGGTATATAAGGTAAAACATGGTCCATAAGAATTTCCTCTATGTACCTTACCACTGTTAAAAATCTATTTATGAAAACCAACCCTGTGCGGCCCTCTAAAGACACACTTCCTCAGGCCATAACAGATTCTCCACCGAATGGAACTCGCTCCTCTATACGGGAAACGGCGTATCCTTCTCCCAAACGTCCTAAATGCGTCTATGACCATCAACTCCTCGAATGTTGAATCTGGATTCATCAGAGAAAAGTACCCGTGCCCACTGAGCTTCTAACCAGTTTATGCGATCTCGTGCAAATTGAAGACGCGCAATTCGATGATGCTCTTTAAGAAGTTCTGGACCTGTCGCAGTTCTTTATGGTTGTAAATTCGATTCTGAGAGACGTCGTCTCACGGTCCATTTACTTACGTTTACCTGACGTACCTCCATCAATCGATTTCGAAAACTTGTGGAAACCATGAATCTGTTATCCCTCAATGTGCACCGTCCTCCTCCAGATCCAGGTCTTCTGGTCAGCCTGTCTGTCTCCTGGTGCCTTGTAAATATGCTTTGGACTGTAGATAGGGTAACATTCATTCTACTAGCAACAGATCTCTGGCTCAGCCCATTTTCAATAAGTGCCACTATTCTCGCACAATCTTCAATTGGTAAACTCATATTATGAAATTGTTTCTTTCGGAGAGTGGAAAACAAACTTTTCAATGCCCAATGGTGAACGCAACTGATAAACGATGAATTTATCGTGAAGAATGATTCGAAGATGGTTTCTTCTATCCAGTTTTGCGCATATTTGGTTGATTTTCTAATGAAAGATAAATGATGAACGAAATATTATTGAATCAATTTGAACACGTGAGTCTGTTGAAAAAAACAGTGTTAAATCTTAGTGACCCGTTTTTTTGCTCGCCAGTGTATTATTATGTTGAATTTTGAAAAAAATTTCATTCGATTCATTCACCATAATGTGATTATTTATCGTCGATTCACTTAATATCATTAAAATCAGTTGTTCCTTATATATCTTGTTTATTTTCTCATGAAATTCGCATAGTAACATTATCTATTATATTGCCAAGGTTTTTCAACGTTAGGTACTCTTATTCCAATTTTAACATTATATAACAATGATAATTGAATAAGAAAGAGAGATCATTTAAAAGAAACACTCAAAACATTGTTGCAAATTGTGATATGATTCATTCTGCCGTGTTATTGTTTCAGTTCATTCTTTTCAAATTGGAAAAATTCGTGGATGAAACGTCGAAAGAATTTTTGTAACTCCAGAAATGTATACAATATTATTTTCTTGATTGTTTCGGTCTTTACTTGACGGAAATTCATCATATGTGATTTTGAGTAAAACACTTAATTTCCGCTAATGTTTATTGTTTACACAACAATTGTTTCGTCAATAACATTTTGACTTCATCAGGTGAGTCAATGAACATCAGAATGTATTCGTTAAAAATAAAGCGAATACCACCTATATCAACCACCTACAAGAATCAGGACATGATTTTGACCATGATGTCGAAGTTCTCCATATCGAGAAAAATGCAATCGACTGGACCTAGAAATAAACCGGCATCGTGAAAAACACTTTTTACTTAACGACCAGACAGATTTAAACTGATCCCAGTTATTGAACCTTTTTGAATAAATTCCCAAAACAAACCTTCTTCATTGTATCACGTTCCTTTTTGTTCAGACTTGTATTTAAGGAAACCGATTTTGTAAAAGTAGTTAATTACCTACTTTTACAAAATCGGTCTCCTTAAATATCGGCTGATAGAACTTGAAATTGAAATAAAACACATTTAAATTAAGATTGAAGCCAACTTTTTTTTTATTTGAAAGATAGTTTTATTGCATTTGTTTTTTAAAAATAATTTCCTACATATGTCCACCACAACTAGCTCTGAGGAACCGCATTCGACCAGACCAGACCAATTTTGGACCACTTTTTCGAGTAATTCAGGCCTTATTTCATCAATAACAGGAGTTATGTTGACTTCCAAAGCGTCTATTGTTTCTGGTTTATCAGCATAAACCAATGACTTGACATAACCCCCAAAGAAAATAATCCAGTGGAGTTATGTCGCATGATCTCGGAGGCCAATTAATTGGACCATTTCTCGAAATAATGTTATCGCCAAATCTTTCTTTCAATAAATCAATTTTTCCGGTAGAAGCATGAGGTGTAGCACCATCTTGTTGGAACCAAAACACTTCTGGGTCCATACCATCCAAATTTTGAAACAAATGATCATTGATCATCGATCTGTAACGAGTACCATTCACTATAACATTAGCTCCAGCATTTTTTTTAAGAAATATGGACCGATGATGGCTCCACCGTGTAAAGCATACCATACACATTTTTCAGGATGCAATGGAACTTGCAGAACTTCTTGAGGATTGTTTTCACTCCATATACGTCAATTTTGCTTATTTACGTAGCCGTCCAACCAAAAATGAGCTTCATCACTAAACACAATTTTACGATAAAAAAGTGGATCAACTTCAAGCTGTTCTAGGGCCTAATCAGCAAACAAACGACGCTTATTATGGTCAAGTGGCTTTAGTTCTTGAACCAGTTGGATCTTGCATGGGTGAAGACCAAGAACTTTACGCAAAAATTTTCCAATAAGCTGCTCTGATGGACGATTATGTAAACCTAAATTTCACGAAGTGCTCTATAAGTTTGGCGAATAGAACACTGATTTTGAAAATAAATTTCAACAATGTGTTAACGTTGTTGCGAAGTGAGTCTTTCCATGATAATTTGTCAATGCTTACTGAACAGAAATGTCAAAACTACATGGCTTCTACCTTCTGTCAAATCACAGTTATCCCTATCGAAAGTTCTATCACTCTAAAAAAACACCCGATACAAGTCTGAACAAAAAAAAAACATGATGAAATGAAGAAGGTTTGTTTTGGGAATTTTCACAATTTATTCAAAAGAATTTCAATAACTGGAATCGGTTTAAATCTGTCTGGTCGTTAAGTAAAGAGTGTTTCTAATGATGCCGGCTTATTTCTAGTGCTTCTTAAAGGTCCAGTCTATGGCATTTGTTCTCGACATGGAGAACTTCGAAATTATGGTTAAAATCATGTCCTGATTCTTGGAGGTGATTAGTATAACTAGAATTCGATTTGTTTTTAACAAATGAATTCTGGTATTCATTGATCGTATTCTCGAAAGCTCTGCCTGTTTGGTTAATGTATACGTATGGACATGTACCGCAGGTTAACCTATACATAAATAGTTGAAAAAAATTAGGGGGTGATTTCTTGTCAAAAAATAACTAAATGTACCAAACAAAAAACAGCAAAGGATTTTTTTAGCGTGAAATGTCACCTTGACAATGACATAAATCTGAAATTGTTTGATCGATACTTTTCCAGATATCGACCACTACAGTCGTTTGAATTTGAATTTAGGGAATAAGGTTAATGTAAAATTTCGTGAGGATCGTGAGTGATATGAACAAACGCGCAAAAGCCTCACGTCAGTGTTTTTCTAGATTGTTTCCTTCAATGAACGTATTGAATTATTATTATGACTCATTTCAAAATGAATGCATCGGTTTTTCGTCTGAAATGAACTGGATCGTAAAAGCTTATCAAGGCAATAAACTCGCGAAAATTTCTGATACGTCTAATCTTTTTCGAGAAAAGAGGTCGCTCGGGAAAATGAGTCGCAGAGCGACCATGGTACTAAATAATCGAATTAATGCTCCATCGATGTGTGGGCAAATGCCAATTTCGAATAATTCGCGAACATTAAGTCCTCAAATGGCAATTGTATTGTTAATCTTTCAGGTCAATAAACAATAGATGGAAGTCAATGAAAATTGATTTTATGTCTAATATCGTTCGACAACCAACGGTTTTCGATATTACTTCCAGGGACGGATTTTGGCGATCCTGATGTTGAAATCATAAAACAAATTAATTATTTTCCTACAAGAAGGATATTTTATTAACAGCGCCCCATTTTGTTTTGTAAATAAATCACATTATTCATTTGAAAATTATTGAAATTTTTATTTCATTATAAAGTACAATGGATATCATTAATATGAAACAAAACATCATTTAAATGTCCACTACAGAAACGCTGGCAGGAATGAAATCGTTACCCAATTTCCATGACTCTTTCACACAAATCAGGTCGTATGTTAACAATTTCTCGTTCAATATTGATATGAAAATAGTCTAAATTTGCTGTAAACCAACGACTTAATGTAACCCCAAAGACAGAAGTCCAATGGAGTTAAATCGCCGAGAATGATTTCCTTATGAAAATCTGCATCATTTTCGATTTTTTCTGAGCACCAATTACTGAATACACGACTCTTTAAATGATCTGTTAGTTTGAGTTCTTCGGTTGAAACAATTTGTATGGGTCTAAACCAAGGTCGTCCTCTCGTAAAATTTGCCACAGTCGTCTGGGAGATGCCTACTTCTATCTAAATCGATAAATTTTGATCTTTACGAACACTTTCACGTGCGGCAGCAATATTATCTTCATTTTTTGAATTTCTTTGTCTCACTGGCACTGTAACATCATGAAGTATAAAATTTGTAACAAACTTCTTCACTAAACGCTCAACTTTCATCCGGATGATTATAACGACCAAAATTTTGAGTTAAAGCACGTAAAGTTACAGTAACAGATCGCGATTTTTCAAAATATATTCGGATTATTTGTAAACATTGTTGGGGTGTGTACCTTTCCATGATTAAATGGTAGACATTGACAAATACAACTGTCAATGTCACAAAAAAACACATGGCTGCCATGCGTGAGTAATGTCAATTTAAAAATGGGGCATTCCCATTGAAAGACCCTTTACATATACGAGGGGCGTTCAATGTATTCTCAGCATAGGCATGAAAGAAAACTCAGAACATACTTTTGAATCAACTTAATTCTATAAAGATCAAAATTCTCAATTATCTGTTCCATGTGAATCTTGATTGGGTGATTCCCCCTTGATATCGATTTCAAATTATCTGATAATTTCAAGGATACTACAAGACAACCTGGTTCAATTTTCTCATTATATGTTACTGTTATAACTATGAGAAGTCTAAATATATTAATGGAATGAAATAAGGAATTACTTTGTTTTCTATCACTTTTTATTATAACTGATATACAGTGACTCGAGTTTCGTAGTGTTTACTACATTTTCAAACTGAACGAACAAATTAGATCTCAACTATTATATATGGGGATTGTAGGCTTCGGCAGAGCTTCGAAGAGAGGGGTTTTCCAAAGTTCCGTCTGTTCGTTAAGTAGTTTTATTATTGGTACGTGCTTTTTATATTTTTCAATTTCTATGGATTCCAGGATGTCAAGTTTTTTCCCTTTCGCTTCCACGTGCAAGATAACAAGGTTGTTCAATTCTGGGAAGGTGTGATCTGTAGTGAAGAAATGGTTCGCAAAATTGGAGTTATTCTTCCGGTTCCTAAAAGCAGATTCATGCTCTTTGTACCTTTTATGGAAAGGTCGGCCCGTTTGACCTATATACACACTATTACACTCTTGACAACTTAATTTATAGACTCCAGAATTATTCAGTCGGTTCTCTTTGTCTTTCGGATTAAAAAAGAGATTAGAAATTTTATGGGAGGGTGTGAAAGCTGTTACTATGTTAATTTTTGATAAAATTCGAGCAATTTTTTGTGAAATTGGTCCAAAATATGTTAGTTTTATAAATTTATTGTTATTATGATCTGATTTGGAGATGGGGTAAATTTGTTTACGAATTAGTTGCTTCTGTTTTATGTTTATGATGGAATTTATAGTTTTGGTTTTGAACTGATTTTTTGTGGCTATTTGTCTGATTGTATTCAATTCCCTCTTTAACGTAATATTATCTAAAGGAATTGAAAATGCTCTATGTACCATTGATCTATAAGCAGCTAGTTTATGATTGATCGGATGGTTTGAAAAATTTGGTATTGTTGTATCAGTTGAATCATAAATGAATAAATGAATCATAAACTAGCTGCTTATAGATCAATGGTACATAGAGCATTTTCAATTCCTTTAGATAATATTACGTTAAAGAGGGAATTAAATACAATCAGACAAATAGCCACAAAAAATCAGTTCAAAACCAAAACTATAAATTCCATCATAAACATAAAACAGAAGCAACTAATTCGTAAACAAATTTACCCCATCTCCAAATCAGATCATAATAACAATAAATTTATAAAACTAACATATTTTGGACCAATTTCACAAAAAATAGCTCGAATTTTATCAAAAATTAACATAGTAACAGCTTTCACACCCTCCCATAAAATTTCTAATCTCTTTTTTAATCCGAAAGACAAAGAGAACCGACTGAATAATTCTGGAGTCTATAAATTAAGTTGTCAAGAGTGTAATAGTGTGTATATAGGTCAAACGGGCCGACCTTTCCATAAAAGGTACAAAGAGCATGAATCTGCTTTTAGGAACCGGAAGAATAACTCCAATTTTGCGAACCATTTCTTCACTACAGATCACACCTTCCCAGAATTGAACAACCTTGTTATCTTGCACGTGGAAGCGAAAGGGAAAAAACTTGACATCCTGGAATCCATAGAAATTGAAAAATATAAAAAGCACGTACCAATAATAAAACTACTTAACGAACAGACGGAACTTTGGAAGCTCTGCCGAAGCCTACAATCCCCATATATAATAGTCGAGATCTAATTTGTTCGTTCAGTTTGAAAATGTAGTAAACACTACGAAACTCGAGTCACTGTATATCAGTTATAATAAAAAGTGATAGAAAACAAAGTAATTCCTTATTTCATTCCATTAAAATGAACTATCACAAAGTAACGGACTACTCCATCCAATATCTAAATATATTATTTATAAGTTTTTGAAAAAAATAAAAAATGCTGAATGTCTCAGTTGCAATCATGGAATAAATTGTGCATGTCCTTCATTCGAACTGATAACATTTGAAATTTCTACTAATATATATTAACTGTTTCAATTATTTGTTTAATTTTTACTATTTTCAATTAATTAGCAAATACATACTTGCTATTTATACATTCACACATATAGAATACTGTCCTTTTTAATAGAAGATATAATTGTTTTTTGGAAAACATTATTGATGAATCTTCACCATACCGATACATTTAATCATAATTACAACTTAAAAAGTTAATTCATTCTCGAGTAAAGCTGTTAATTCTTTCAAAAAAACCTCTTTTCTCTGAAAATCACATTGGGTAAAATGCTTGTTGTGATAACAATGGGAAACGAAATATAACAAAAGTCTGTACTGTTTTACTAATTTATTGCATATCGATGTATAAAACGCCTTCAGTCATATACACTAACACTTTCGATTTTATGTCTTGATCTTCCTCTGTCCAACTGACACTAAATCCTGGCAATTTTATGTCTCGACATCATTTTCGTAAACATCTTATCTTGGCGAATCGTTCATTTACAGAAAACTAAGGCAAATGTTTACCGAGTAAAATGTAAATAATTGGAGATGACTTAGTGATTCGACATCCATGAAAGAATCGTTTATAAATCTAAGTTAATACATCTAGAACATTGATGAATAACGCAAGCGTTCGACCTACATTGGCCTTCTATGCCAGTTAAAGGACAAATTCGAATCGAATTTCAAACATGTGACGTTTTTTTCTTAGATAGGATTCAAAATTTTAAATTGTTGTTCGAAGTCGATATTTCTGTTTCCATTCTTATTTCATCTTATAAATCCATATTGACCAAAAGTCCAAATTTTCTAAATGGCGCATTTGACGCAAATAAAAATTGTCATATGTCAATGATTGACATTTAAAAAAAAAGAATTTCTGATAAAATCAAATTAAAATCGTATCAAATTTCCAGTTAATATTGTCAAAAATTATAGACAAATTGGCATAAATTCCAAATACAGGATTGTAATAATTCCTCACTTTCAAAAGTAATTAATTCTACTTTAGAAACATGACATATTGTCTGTCTAGCAATATTTCGGAAATTGTTTTTCGATCTTCTTGCTGCTTTTCATTCAACTCAAGCGGAACCCATTTTTTATAAATATTGCATAGCTTTTACACGAATGTTAGTTTCAATTGATCCACGAGTTCTTGTTAAGTGCGGGTATTATCCAATAAAATTTGCAATTAGTTGTCTGCGAAATTTTTGATGGTTTCCAACGCTTTTAGTTTCTTATGTCAAAATCACCACCTTTGAATTTTTTGAATAACTTGATGCACTGTCTTTTACCAGGAGCATGTCCACTACAAGCTTCAACAATCAGTCGATGCGATTCTGTAACAGTTTTATTCAAATGATAACAGAAAACCAAATACTGTCAGTAAATCTTAGTTCATAGGCACAAAACTCGACATGTTCAAGGTTATAGAAAAAAATACCGGTGTATAGAACTGGGTTGTTGTGTTGGTTAGTAGTTAGATGGAGATAATGTGGCTATAGAAGCGATCTTACTATATCTATACTGATGATTCGCACCATCTATAAAGAATTTCCGGGTCCTAGTTTCACACCTGTATATATGATAACCTATGTTATTCATACATTTATAGTTTATTAACATTTTCTCAGAAAGATACCGATATTCGAAAATGTATCATTCCGTCAGTAAACAATTCCCAAATGATTGAAAATTGATCTATAAATAAACTAATATCAAATTTGCACGTATTCCAATAATTAGCGTGTGTTTGACATCATGTTATTTTATCGCAATTTCACTAATGATAGTCGCTTCTTTTGCAGCGCCACTGCAGACTCAAGCATGGAGGCGATATTCGCGTAGTGAGCAGCAAGAACGGACAAGAACGACTTGTGATAGAAGAACAGACCGATGAACCAGATCACATCGACATAGTTCAGACTGGTACCTTCAAATGCAAATCTTGTCCCTTTTCCAACGACAACCACGCCGAGTTCGAAGAACATCTAGAAGGTCACATTTCGAAACCTGACACCATCAAATGCCACTACTGCAATTATAACGTCACCAAAAAGGAGGACCTTCTGGGACACCTATCACTCCACGGTGTCTCAGAACCAGAGGAGTTCCTTCAGAGGATGACAGACCATGAAGACGTGGGCAAGAGGTTCCGATGTCTGATTTGTCCTTACGTCACCAATTCTAAGTCCCAGTACACCTACCACAAACAGTTCCATAGACCCAGGGGTGGACAGTATTCTTGCAGTCAATGTTCTTATAACGTGAGCAAGCGTCATCTGCTCCATCAGCACCTCAAAGTACACGGTATAAATGTTACACCCCATAGACAGAACGGCGAGGCTATCGACATGGAAGACGTCTCCGAAGAAATTGAAGAAGTGCCTTCTAACAACTCCCTAATGGATTTGCAGAGTTTTCCTGATATCCCCCTGGTGTGGGTGTCAAAAAATGGAAAATTCACAAAAATGTTCAAATGTCGCTACTGTCCCCATGTAAATTTGAGAAAAGTCAATATTCAGGAGCACGAAAAAATGCATAGTGTCAGAGAGAAGAATCCCAACTCGAAAGGAAACGCTGAGGTTGAACATCATTGCAATGAATGCAATTATGTCTGCAACAATGCAGGTGTATTATCTTCACATTCTAAGGTACATCAGGGTCTATCTGGAACAGTCCATTGCCTTGTTGATCCCTCCAAAACCGATGAGGAGCAAATAACGGAATTGAGTCGCATTTTCAACAGCCCTGGTTTTGAGGTTGCAAATACAGAAGATTTTGAAGGTACTGATGTGAATTTATCAGTCGATGAGCCCTCAGATACCACAGAAACGAATCCAGTTCTTCATTTTTGCTCTGAGTGTCCTGCAAGATTCCTTAAAGAGAATGAATATCTGATCCATACTAGGTTCCATGGGGTTAGATTGTTCTATAAATGTGAATATTGTTCTTACACGTCCAGACAGAAACCACATTTGTTGGCACACAACTTGATCCATTCAACCGAATATCAGGACAGAACTAAAGTGCTTCAGGAGCTGCACCCAACAAGTACCAAATACAAGCAACCGCAAATATTTCAAGTCACCCAAAACAGAAGCGAACCCGTCTGGGTTGTCTTCAATAAAACTAATAAAACAGATGAATTAAAACAAACCACAGTTGCCAGTAAACCGAAGAGTTACAATGTTCCTTTATCGGGGACGGATCTGTTCCAGCAGAAATTCGAAGCTGAGCAAAAATGCACGGCTGCTGAGGTCCCCGTGAAGAGTGAAGAACCACATCAACCTGTTCAAAAATTCGATCCCCAGTTTGGTATTTTGATGCATGGCAATCCAAAATTCATCTACCCAACCACGGTTAAGAATGGTAAGATGAAGGAGAAGAGGTATAAGTGTCCAACTTGTCCGAGTGCTTTCGAGAAACGTGAACAGTATAAGATTCACTTGAGTTTGCATGGTTCTAAGCAGCGTTACAAGTGCGATACTTGCGATTATTCCGTCAAATATTATGCCAATTATGTGCAACACAAGAAGAAACATGTCATGAATGAGAAAGCTCAGGCTGACAAGAACGCCAGTGATCACACTGATGAGAACGAGGACGATGTTGAAGAAGCTGATATGCCTTATTATGAAGAACTTGACAATATTGAAGCGCTTAACGAAACTTTAGATCCGATAGAGAACCAATCGTGTAGTACAATCAGCGACCATTTGGAAGATGAAAAGCAGCCATTTTACGTATGTCACCTATGTCCTTATGAAAATTACAGGAAGGATGCTTTCGATAATCACTTGAAGCGACATATAAGTCTTTCTGGAATTACAAACAATTATACATGTGAAATATGTGATTATTCGGTCCCTCAGAGAAATATTCTGATGGACCATCTTAAACTTCACGAAGTACCTGTAAAAACCGAAGAAAATCCCGAAGATTCTAAAGAAACACAATCTATTAGTTCTAATGGTGAAGCTAGTGATATCCCCGAAAGATTTAACAATAATGAGGGTGAAAAGGAGTACCTTATTAATTCCGAAGATGATAAGGATAATATATTTTCTAATGTTGAAACGGAAAATTAGTCAAAGATTCTAGTGATAAATAGATGAAATAGCTATTACCATAATAATTTATTTGAATAATTGAAATTAATGTAAATTATGAATGTGTGAAAACAGTCGCCTTAGTCATAGAGTATTTTTACAGAGTATTTTCACATTTGAAGTGTAGGTATCATTAACTTGTCAATAAATAATTCGTATTTGTAAATATTATCTATTTTCTTGAAATATTCAAAGAGTTTTCTTGGGTTAAATAAAATCATAATGCCAAAGCATTTAATGCCAAAATTTGCCATATTATTGTTGTTTGTATATTATTGTTTACAGAGCAAATTATATCATTACTCAATATATTGTTTTATCTTATAATCATATCATCCTACTATTACGAAAATCACCAAAATACCCGTGAGATGTGGTATTTCATTTATAATTTTAAAAAAATGGATAACTTATACAGTCTGGAAACCACTTATGGAGTAAAATTCTTCGTGCCCTTATGTAAGAAAATTATAAAAAACACTGGTCCATTACAATCCATCCTTTTTATTTTAAATGGAACGCCTATATATTTTTTAAAGCTCCTCAACAACCTGATTTCAACGAATACATGGTCTATTTTGTATAATACCAGATGAAATTTTGAAATTAATAATTTATCACGCGTTAAATAATGATATTTTCTCAAATAACCTAAATACAGACTTATGAACTAACTATTAATTAAGTTGGGAACATTTCTAAAATCAATTCTCGATGCGCTCATAGATCTTGGTTTTTGTTAACATTTTGTCATAATAGCTAAAAAACTATCTACATATGCCGATAAATAAAGAATATCTGCAAATGATGTGGATTGTTATCGGTCAAATGTTGCAGTGTTGAGATCTACATTGAAACAGTCAATTCCTAATTGAAAACGTATTTCTTGTAGAACAATAATGAAATATTCGACTGAGACTCGCCGAATTGAGATTTCAATGATGATTGGTTACGGGGGATACTTACAGAAGTCAAGTTGAAGTGGCAAACTTATTTAATCCGAGGTATCCTCGGTTGCCTAATATTTCACGAAGTACTGTGTCTAAAATTCATGTACAATTCAGAGAACTTGGACATGTCAAACAATTAAAAAAACTGCAATTCGTTGAAGATAATGTGAAATTGGATATTTTGTCAGGTGTTGCAGAGGATCCAAAGACAAGTTCACGTCAAATTGCCCCTGAAAGTAATATAAGGTGTCTCCACAAAGAAAAACTTTTATCCATGTAAACTGATTTTCGTGCAGGAGCTAACAGAAGACGATCCAGATCTGCAGAATAATGATGAATAAACTGAACAGAAATGAAATTGCTCTTGGTACAGTCCTTTTTTCTGATGAAACAACATTTACATTGAACGGGCAGGTGAACCGATAAAATTGTAGATATTGGTCAGCGAAGAATCCTCATTGGATGCGTAAGACACATGCAGTATCCTCAAAAAGTGAACGTTTGGGCAGGTATCATAGGTGACCATATTAGTGGTCCTATATTTATAGATGGGACTTTGACAGCCGAACAATATTTGAGTTTGATTAGAGACGAAGTTGTTCCTGCGTTAGTAACTTATTTCCTAATGCAATAGATCCAAGCCTTCCGAATGAAAATGTCTGATTCCAGCAGGATGGAGCCCCACTCCATTATGCTTCAATGGTCAGAACTAACGCAATCTTCCCCAATAAATGGATTGGACGAAGAGGTACTATTGAGTGTCCAGCAAGATCCCCAGACAGCAAATTAATTTCCCAATTCAAATTACGAGAAGTGTTTAAACCTCCAACCTTGATTTCTCGATATATTTATGATATGTCACTAATAAAATGTGTTCATTATGTGCTTCTTCCTTACATTCATAAATCAGATGGATTGAATTATTAATTTAATTAAAAAACTTTTTTTATGTCCAACATAATTATATAAAAATTGCTTTCATACGAGCGGCGTTGTTCAATTTATTCTCCGTATCGGGAGGATCTGCTAATAATGAGAGTAATCTAATTATCTCATTTACTAATGACACTATCTGAGGTTATAAATATAAAATTTCACTAATTTACAATCATTAGTTTTCTAGGTATCCTCAGTGAAAGACGACCAGAATGACTGACGCCACAATGATGAAGAAAATCGAGCATCGCGAAAAAGTGTGAAAAAAGTGGAAAAGCTGGTACTTGAAGATGCCAGAATAAAAATCAAGATGTTAGCAGAGACGACAAACCTATCTGTGGGTACCATACATACTATCCTTCATGACCATCTTAACCTCTCAAAGGTCAGTGCAAGATGGGTACCTAGAATGCTCACCGCACCGCAGAAACAAGTGCGAGTCGAGTGCTATAAGGAGTTTTTATAGCTCAGTGAAGAAGACCCATCGACTATTTTCAACCGTCCGGTTACTGGGAATGAGACGTGAGTTCATCACTATGACCCTGAGAATAAACAAAAGTCCATGCAGTGGATTAAAAAGGGTACACAGCCACCAAAGAACTTTAAAGTCACCCCATCTGCTGGAAAAATAGTCGCTAGTCTTTTGGGATTTTAAAGGTTCATAGAATTGATAGAATACACTAAAAAGGGTGAAAGCATCACAGCAGCATCATTCGCAACCATTTTTCGTAATTTAAGAGAAGCAATTACAGGAAAAAGGCGAGGCAAACTCACACCGAGAATGTTGCTGCTTAACGTACATACTTATATAATTTTTGTTGATACATTTGTATTAATACGTTTCATGACGGGTTGTAAAAAGGTTTTTTCCGAGACATTGAAAAATATTTTATATTGATTATATATAAGAATATCAATTTGAAAGTTTTTGTTTATAGTTTCATGAATTATAGAAGTAAGAATATATAATTCAGAATTTAAAGTCATTTAAATTTTTTCTTCTTAAAATTAATTAATTAATTTGAATGTAAGTCAATACTTGAGTATAATGAGTATAGAATATATAATTCTGAATTTAAAGTCATTTAAATTTTACTTCTTAAAATTAATTAATTAATTTGAATGTAAGTCAGTACTTGAGTATTGAAATTTGAATGTAAATCAATACTTGAGTATTGACTTACATTCAAATTAAGTTTTTTAATTTTACAAATATATGAAAAACAATTGTCTAATAGAAATTCTTAAAGTTAATTAATTTTCCCGATCTAAATCTTAACTAAATCCTTATCTAATTCCAAACTATTTTCCTAATGGCAATGTCTTTTCACTTTAAAAATTTTTGAAAACTCACGATATTAGTCTTTGCAGTGTATGTGACCCTTTAGCGTAGTAACTTCCTAGTGTATGTTCTCCTCAACTTCCTTGTTTTGACCAAAGAATTTCTTTTATTCCATGCTGTCTGTTGTCAATCGGCCTTGCTTCTGTGTTCCAGTTTCAATAACCTCTATTGGCTGTTCATATTCATATTTTTTCTGGCTCGATACATTCCCGGATTATGGTCCTTTTTCTTTTCTTTGACTTGAAATTTGGTTCCACCTTGAGTGCTGGACCTTTTGAATACTCAAGATTTCAAGTCAAAGAAAAGAAAAAGGACTATAATCCGAGAATGCATCAAGCCAGAAGAAACGTGAGTATAAACAAATAGAGGTTATGGAAACTGGAACACAGAAGCAAGCCAACAGACAGCATCGATTAAAAGAAATTCTCTGGTCAAAACAAGGATGTTAAGGAGACTATTAGCCATCTAAATAAGACAGTAAAGTGGTTTCTAGTGTCTTATCAACCATAAAACGCGCAACTGTCAAACTGCATGCAATAAATATAAGTGGTGATCAGTTACTATAGGTAATAGCCTACTACTCAAATAGTCCTGTGTACATTCCTATTAAGAACAAACTCAATATCACATCGTTCTTAACGGCGGCGATTGTCCATAACTAGACATAATCGCGATTCTTCGTTGAAGACGACATCATGTCATTCTACCTCCCATAGTAACAGATCTTCCTTCTTTTGCAAACCATTTGTCGATGATTTTTGCGTAGTAGCAAAACGGTCTTGTAGAACAAGTTGTAAGAAACGCCTATCTTGAAGTTCTGTGATACGCTTCGATTAACCAGTCGGTTTTTCGTGTTCCTCTACCTTCTTCTGCCCACGCACGACAGACACTCCTTATCGCCATTGCATTTCAATTAACATGGCGGCCAATTTCACGATAGGACCAATTCTACTACCATTGCTAACGTGGTAATAATGTTGGAAGACTTATTTTATAACGCTTAACACTAATATGCAGAGACCCAATAACTAGAAATATTTATACTAATCAGGTTTGTAAAACCGGTTCCTTCAGGACATTTAAATGATAAAATAATGTTTTCGACAAAATTTTCAAATATAAAAACCTTGTCATGTTTGAAATATAGTAATTCTATTGCCAAAAATATTAAGTTGAAGAAATTATTACTAAATTACTGTAATACTTCTCATGTCACCAGATAATTTTTCAAAAATAGATGTTTCTCTTTCACACTAAATGCAGTGCTTACAGTCTATACAGGGATATGAGTGTGGACAGCTCAGTGGGAGAGCATCGGGCTCGTGACTGGGAGGTCCGGGTTCGAATCCTGTTCAGATGGAAAAGAAATTTTCTAGTTGGACTGCCACCATTTCACTGTTGGGTCAAAAATTAAAAGTGCTGTGACCTAAAGTGGCGCAAGATCGCAGTAACAAAGTCTACCCAGAACCCAACTGAACTAACTCAGCACAAGCTGAAAAAGCTTCTGAGGGATCTTCACAGAAGATCTAGGAGTATCCCAATAATAATAAATTAATAATAATAAAAAATATCCTAGAGTAGGCGTAACAAACTGTAGGGTTGATAGTACTAATGGAAATAAGAACAGACGCATGGACCCATGCAAACATGGGTCCTTACTCTTTTCACTTCCGAGACACATGGTGATACAGTTGGAAAACAACGCATTTTTTGCAATTATTCCCAAATGGCGGAAAATATTTCGATGCCAGTCAAAATAGTTACACTGGTTGTTGAAAGTTAACTAACTTTTAATGTTTTTTGCATGTTTCAAACATTTTCAATGTCGTGGATAAAAAAGTTATTTGTTATTACAACATCTCCAAGTTGAACAGCATTCAGATTTCGCGAATTTCTTGGAGATTATTCTTCAAAAGTGGTACTTTGGTCAAAAACCGTTTGCAAGAAAATCTGCATCAAACATTTTAAGATTTGACTTTTTATTTTTGCAAACCAAATAAATTTTAAGCTTTCCAGAGATCTATTTGTATTGCAAATTTATGTAATCTCAATGCTACTTTCCGACTTTAACAACCTTACTTCATTTTTGGTTATTTACTGCAGAATTGTCATTCAAGAAAATAATTTTGAATTGGCTAATTTGGCCTTTCCATCAAGTTTAAAAGCTATCCTGAAGTGACAGAAATTTTCCCTGGAGCACTTCATCGGTGAATGTATTTGTTGGTTTCATAAAAAACAGGTTTTCAGACAAGATAATAGTACCTTGGTATGAGTGCATAATAAAAAAGATCATTTCAAGAATATTTTTTAATAACATGTTCAGAAATATCTTGACATAAAATAAATAAAAATTTGCTAAGTAAAAACATATCTTAAAATTTGTTAAAGAAACTGTCATCTTGTAAAATACTAGATATTAAAACCTTATCCTTAATAGCATCTACTACCTCTGCTTGATCCCATTCCAAGGTTACTTTATGTAACCTAGGTTCCTTTTTACCACTCACTCTCAATATACCTTTTGTCTCGATTAATGAACACAAACCTACAAATTCTGCTTGATCTACTGAGAATAAATTACGTTTTGTACAGATTTTTTTGTACAAATCATGGAGTTTTCCCACAGTTATGTCTTTGCTCTTACATTTTTGTAACATTAACAATAAGGAGCAGATAACAATTTTTTGTTGTAAAGGAAAGTCACTATCACAGTCATCTGATAAATTTTGTGTGGTTCCATAAACTTGATTTAAAACTCCAACTACTTCTTTCAGATCTACTTTTTTTACATCAGTCTTGACTTCTTCGGCATCAATGTTTTCGATAGAGTGCAATACATCAGCTTTATCTTTTTCAATTATATCTACAACTCTTCTGGCAATATCTAATGCCCTCCTTATGTCTCCCGAAACCGCAGCTACTTTACCTGCAAGCATCTGTAATGCAGCAGGGGAAAATACCCTTACTGCATCGGCTTCTTCTAATCTAGAAGTGATAATTTCTAAAATTTGTTGTTTAGAATAGGGAGCAAAGTGAAGAAGCCTTGGTTTCAATTCGCATCTAGCTTGCAACCTTGGCAATATTCTGTCTGTCAGATCCAAAGCATTGGCAATTCCAATTAGTACAATATTTTCTGTAAACCTTGCAGGCCACTCAAAAATTGTATATAACACTGATTGATTCTTACTTTCTAACTGATCCATTTCATCAAGTACCAGCAAACTGTAAATAAAGAAATAACAGTAGTTAAAAAATAAATGAAGAAACATCAAAACATGGGTACTCACTTCATTTTCTTTGATTTAGTAAAGTGCTTTTCAATCAGACTTAAATATTCTTTTTCATTCCTAGCGGTTCCTTTAACACCTAACTCTTTAATAATCCTGGAATAAATTGTACCCGCTGATTTTATAGAGGTACAATTTACATATACTTTTTTGAAATCTGTATCACCCTGAAAATGTTGAAGATTAGTATCAAAAACGAGATGTAATTAATGTTGAATTGTATTAAATAACTGAAAGAAGTTTTTGGAAATTACTATGCTTTACTACAAGAATTAAGAAGTTTACATTGTTATGTGAATTGAGAGTTCACATTTTGCAGTGTCAAACTTTAACTTCATCTGCGGACTACTGAAAACTTAAAACGAGTACCAAGCATGGTATACATTTTATCCATTCTCATTCTAACATTCTATTTTTACTTACATATTGTTTCTCCAATATTAAAGTTAGAGAAGCAGTTTTTCCTGTACCAGGTGGCCCACTTATGTATAGACTTCCTGATTTCTTTTCTTCTAAATGCTCTTTTATGAAAAATTCCAGTTCTTCAAATTCTTTCTGTCTTCCTGGCATATCTGCAGGAGTTGTGCTATGCAGGGCTTTTTTAGCATCCTGATATACACTTGCCACAGACCACAACGATTTTCTGCTTGAACAATTTTCTTCATCTAATTTGTTAGAAGGGCTAGTTAAAGCTAATTTTGAAAGTAAGGTTGAAGGAGTTTTTGGAGTAAGTATTTTATTCTCGTCGTCATTATCATCACTAAGTTTCCTTTGTTTAGGCGGAGTTGTAGGTGCATTATTTTCATCATCAGAGGCTGACTTACGTTTACCAGGAGAGATGTAATAAGTTGTTTCCACAGTAGTAACAGACTCTTCAGTTGAACTTGATCCATAACTAAAATCATTAGACTTGGAAGATTTTACATCACTGAGATTTAATTCTTTCGGAATTTCACTGGCATCTTGTTTTTCTGCTAATTCGCTGTTTTTTACTTTTGTTTTATTTGTAATCCTAGAGCTTCTTTTCAAACTTGGAGAATTGGACGGCGTATCACTAGTATTTAAGGATTTAGTTAAAAGTCTACTTGATCTTCTCGACATTATTGAATTCTTTTCACTACTGGAATGACGACTGCTAACTAGTGTAGTTTGTATTCTTATTATTGTTACAAAAATGCTGACTCTCAAAATTCAGTCATAATACCTTTATTTCAATTAAATTACATCATTAAAAAGTAATTTATGGCTACTTCTCTATTTTCCCGCCTTTCACATACCACGGTAGAAATTTAAAAACGAAGGAAAAAATATTGCACAGATGATCTACATATATCGAATCCTAGTTCATATTCCAAATTGGTTGATAGGAAGAGCTTGATATATAGGTATTACATCAAATTTCAGAGTTTGTCTTTAATAGACCTTACTTTAAATTTCTACTACGCGTCTACTTCTTTGTGGTCTATGATTATGTTTCACTTATCTTCTAGGTTCAACTTGTTGAATTAGATTTCAACCCCTCAATAAAATTAAATAAAATTCGCCTTTCTTAATATATATATATATTGGGGCCATTACTTTCATTATATACATCAATGACTTGTTTTTCTACCTTTATCTAAAAACTATCTTTACTTTTGCAGACGATGCTACTTTGGTTAACTTCGATAAAAATATTTTGAGCCTAAATACAACCATTTGTGGCGACGAGAACAAAGCTGAAAAGTAGTACAATGCCTACAACCTCAATAGAGAAAAAACCAACAGCTCACGGTTTCCTCGAACAACCAGAATGCAAATTTTGTAAAATTGCAGGGTATAATTGTGGGGATAGTCGTAAATTAAATAGGCTCTTAAATTTCTACATACGTTTTCCTGTAGGACAACTTATACGGTTGGCACGTTGCTATCTGCTTACCTCTTTTGTCAATAGCTTTCCGTTTAAAAATCCGAAGTATTCTTAAAAATATCCGAAAAAAAATCCGTTGGCTCATTGATCCACAGAATATTTCAGCCCACAAAAAGCAAATGACTAATATTTATTTATGATTCATATATTCATAATATTACAATACGGTTCAGTAATTATCCATAGACGAATTTATATTATGTATTATCCTGATAGTCCCAGATCTTCTGTGAAGATCCTTCAGAAGCTTTTTCAGCTTGTGCGAGTTAGGAGAACTATTAATATATGTAGTTAACCTATGTATATCTTTCAGTTAAACGGCTTGATACATAGATACATAGATTAACAAGAATATATTCTTATTTATCTATGCTTGATACACATGTGACATCTAGTATCATAGTAAGTAACTAAAATAAACAGATCACATGGACTCCGAAGAAGTTCCATGTTTTTTTTTTCATTGTTTACTGAAAAGGAGGGAACTCTTAATAAATTAGAAATTCATTTGGAATTGGAACATGATAGTAAATTGGAATTTGAAACATTACTTTCGAACGGCTAGGGACTTAAAACTTTCAGAGTAGGTTTGAGGCCTAAATATCTCGGTTAAGGTCGTTAATGGGCAAAATCAGTCCAATGATTCTGTAGCTATTCAGATTTGACCCTTTTTCTTATTTTACCAATAGTTCTATTCCATTGATCCGTCCAATCGAAACCAAAGTTGGTACTAAGGTGTGTATAATAAGGAGACAGATTTATGCCAGAGTACGTGGGAATAGGCCGTCCGGGTAGACGACTGGAAATAAAAATACTTATTTCCGGATGAAAAGACATAAGCCTGAATCAGTTATATTCAAAGATGGATATTAACAAGCTCAGTGATTCCAGAGTAAATCTCACTTGAAAGTTTATTTTTCACATAATGGGAAAAAAGTTTGAAAAGTATATGAAGTTTTGTTCAATAATTTTTTTTGCAATCTTTTCCTCCAATGTGTAATGATGATGTAGAAGGCAGGAAGTAGAAGAATAGCCTTATAACCATGTGTTTGATTGTATCGGCCTCTACTTGTAGGATATACATCTTGATGATCAAAGTGAAACAACTTAATTTCCTCTAATTTATTTAATTTCACAACAAATGTTTCGTCGTGACAACATGACTGCGTCAGGTAAGTACGGTACTTACTCACCTGACGAAGTCATGTTGTCATGACGAAACAATTGTTATGAAATTAAATAAATTAAGTTGTTTTACTTTAATCATTATAACCATGTACTTATCATTTTCATGAGATCTTCCATTTCTTCAGAACAGTTCTAAAATTGATAAAAATGGCGTTTATTCGACTCTTGGTTGATAGAGCACAGAATTCTGTTTCATAAATATAGCTTCTCTAATGAGGTAATTAAAATATTCTACATTTTCACAGAAAGTGGACCATTGAACAGTGTACAAAAGTATTCTACTTCATGCCAGTGCTTTTTTTCGTTATTTTATTGGAAAGATAGTGACCAAACTTTTGTACTACAACTGCATTTTCAAACTAGCGTATTGAAAGTTGTGTAATGATTTTAGATCATGTTTCATTGAGAACTTGCAGAATTCTGCAAATGTGTCTATAAAAGCCTATATTCATTCCAAGCTATTTATGCCTTTTGGTTCTAAATTATTTCAAAATTATATTATTCTAGGAATAGGCAGTTCATTTTTTCAATGCTTCAAATTTGAAAGTAAGAATATACTTATATTTTAAATACAGTATAAACTGTCTTGAGACGAGTTTCAATTGCTTCATAAATTATTTTTAAGATATATTTCAAATTGAAATTCCTTATTATCCAAATAATATTTACGTTATAGGGTATGAAACTTGTGGAAGTAGAGGTAAAATCTTATTTAATTACCACTCATAATCATCATTAACATTCTACATTAAAAATTTGAGGAATATATCCTGACATGTGGCACTTGCAATAATGTGATGGTTCATTTTCTAAAAATTGTCCAGAATCCCTTCAGCATGCTGCCCATCCAATATCTAATTTCACCCAAGTCCTGAACTTGATAAAATAAATGATGATCAGGAAATTATTTGATCACACTGTTGAGGCCAAGACCTTGAAGTACCTGTGGAAAAATATACCAATGAGAATTACTTTCATTCAGTTGCAAAACACAGTAATTTTCAAGGAATTCTCAGAGTAACTATGACAAGCAAGTCATCGTTCAATATGCACATTCAAAACGAATACTGCAAAAATCTGAACTCGCTCAGTTGTATCATCATAGAATTAACAACAAAATTATATAAAGAGTTCTTTGAAAATGGTGAAGAACATGATAATATATACCTGATCTAGTTGAAATTTATTTCTCAAGAACTTTTATCTTTGGTCATCCACCTTATCTCAATAATATTTAGGTTATATTATATAAATTCACCACAATTTTGGTCAGGAACATTACTGATTTTATGCATTCCATCAAATGGCTAACCTGAATTAGATTCAAATCCATAGAACCAATATCTAGAAAAAAGAATGGACTTAAAAAAAAAAATTATTATTAAATATAATAACTGTTAAGCAGTATAGTTTCAGTACGCTGTGGGATATTTTGTCATCAGCACACACATCTGATTATTGAAGTCATCATGTATATCATTTGAAGGTTGTACGAAAATTATGAGTGTCATAGTGACAATAAGTTGCCAATTGTATTAGTGCACATAAAATAAAGAAATTTCAACACCTAAAAAATGATTTCAAAATAATGAAAAAACTCACCATTCCAATAAGTTATGACATCACATCAGAAAGAAACCTGGACCTTGAAGTTCCTACGGAAAAATATATAAATGATAATTGTTCCAATTAAATTATTGAACTTAATATTTCAAAATTTGTCAGAGTAACTATGACAAGCTAGTCATAGTCCAATATGCACATTCAAAACGAATACTACTAAAATTTGAACTCCCGCTCAATTATATCATCATATATATTTCTATTGAGATAGTGAATAGATGTTTGAAATGCAGAAAATAACATACCTGATGAATGTTCATTTCAGAAAGTTTTTGTATTTCTCCATAATAAATATTTTAAATTAACAGCATTCTTCACAATCCTCCGGAATATTGCTAGTTTGGGTACCCCATCACATGGCTAGTTTAAATAACTGAAATTCAATATATGATCCTGCTTCAAATACTCCTATCGACATGATAGAAGATTAAAATTTTTTATTTCATTTTCCTCTCCATTGATGATAACCATACCTTAAAAATGAGTGAGCAAGTTACAATATACTCTAAATGAATAGAAAACTTATTAGTCAGTTCACAGTTCAGAACGCTGTGGGATATTTTGTCTTCAGCACACACATCCGATAGTTTTCAATCATCATGAACATTGTAAATGTCAGGTTATATTAAAATTATTAGAGATAATGAAACTATTATCACCAATTTCAGTATGTACATATAACGAAGAAATAATGATATATCGACAAAATTATTGAATCAACTTACTGTTCTATTTCCATCAACGGATTTATAATTTGATTGTTTTGCAGTTATATTTCCTCAACCTGATTCAAATTTCCTCCTCCTGCGAAGGGACAGTCTTTTTTCCTTCATGTCCCTTCTATGGCAGAAACCTTCAATCAGTAACGTTTAATTAATGCGAGCTTAAAACAATTTTGAAAAAATATTATTGAGAAAGTACTTCAGTACGCTGTGGGATATTGTGTCTTCAGCACACACATCGGTTAAAAAATTGAATCATCATATTTTTTAAAAAACAATCAGATTTCAGGGAGTTAATAATATTGTCCCCAGCCAGTTTAATAGTACTATCATTAATATTTAGAACAGATGATTACAGAATAATATAAGTTATTGTGAAGATAAATTCAGATTTCTTTATAATAATTTCAGAAAATACTCACCAACATTGAAATAATGCTAGTTAACCAAGGATCTGAATCAAAAAGGGACATTCAGGTACATTCGTTAGACTCATAGAAATTCTTAAAAAGATTTCTGCAGAACGTTCTTTTGCTTTTGAAAACATAGCTTCCTTGTCCTGGGCCTCAGCAAGGCACCAATATAAAGCAATGCTAAATATAGAAGAAAAATAGTTTATATAGTTACATAGAGCAATAACAGAGATTCATGTTAGCCAATCATTTAAATTGAAACCGTATTCTAAAGGTATACCCACAGACTTATTGTCCAAATTACTTAATACGTTTATTGGTTATATGATTTTATACATACAGGGAGCATTTAGAGACTCCTTATTGAAAACGCAGAGGAACTTTTACTAATTAATTTGCACATTATTAAATTGGAAAAATTTCACCGTAATTATCCAAAGAATCGAGAGGAAATGTTTTATTCATAAACTAATATGATTCAAAATCAACTTTTTGTGAATTATACTTTGAAGCACAGATTATCAGTGTTTAAAGTATCCTATCAACTCAGTATCTCAGTATATCAACATAGTTTTAATTTAATTTTTGCATTTATTTTCAATGGACTATAAATGAACCATATTATTTGATAAAAAGTTTTGTTTATAAATGGCAACTTTTTCTATAAACATTTCCAAAAATTACCTTTCACTGGTTAGGGAATTATTATTAAGGCCAACTAATTTAAATGATGCTTTACTTCCTTCCCCCTCCATCTTTGAATTGCAAATGTCAAATAGTTTAAATACAAGAGGTCTTTAGCGTTTCATACTCAGTGAAATCACAACTTACCCAGATAATCGTCTGAGTGAGCTGTGTAAAAATGAGAGCTAAGGTAAGCCATTTTTATATATTTTCTAGTAGTTTCAATATTTTCGTGTTATTATAAATATAAAGTTAGTTTTTACTGAAATATTTCAATGGTGAAGTTATTTCAACTCGTGGCCATGTGATTCATTATTTTCCCTAATTCATTTAGTTTTATAATTTATTGATGATCTATCAATCTCACTTGTCTCGTCATAATTCCCTATAAATTATAACCTCTCAAACAACGTGTTAATCTTATTTTCGTTTTCCAGTGGAGAAAGAAGCGTATGCGTAGGTTGAAGCGTAAGCGCAGGAAGATGCGTGCAAGGTCCAAGTAGATGGATTGATGTAAGTACATATTTTATTCTTTTTTTATCATCCCCCAGTTGATAAGTTTTGCATACGTATTGGTATGTAAATTCTTCTCGAATAGGGGTATAGTAAGTCTGTACCTCCACCTGCCCTTGACCATCAATGTAAGGTGCAGTCTAAGAATGCAGTACAATTTAATATGCTATGTCATAACCTATTCAAGTAAGAGCATGGACTTTTTCAATTATTTTAAGTATATTTTACATGTATCCTAGTATTTGAATTAGTCAAACTATATATAGCCTTTGGTGAATATATAAGTGAAACTACATATTTTTGCTTCTTATTGCTCTTAATCTGAACGTGTTTATTATTCCCAGACTTCTACATTACCATTTTTGAGTAGTCTATTTCAGATTTATAATGATTTAATGCATTGTAAAGTATTAAATTTTAGAGTACGGTTGAATCGCCTACAGTTATTTTCCCATGTATTGTTTTAGTTTCACCCTGCCTTATATTATATTTCGGTTTGTTATAAGTGATATTATAAATAGTGTGCCAAATCTCTTAGCTTTGGTAGCTTTTTAGCAGTGCACTCTACTAGTTCATTACTCTAGAATTTCATTAGTACTTTCTTCAATACTCGATATTTCTTTAACCATCATTCTCTAACCTTTGAGCTACAATCTATAGTAATTTTTAATTGCTTTTAGTTTGACTTACACTGAACTAGACCTAAATTTTGTAAATCATGATGGGAAGAATTATAACACAAACCTGCAACAAGAAGCATTAGTATATTAGTATATGTTCACTTGAACTGGTTATTTAAACTTATTTACATGATGACACTTTCACACCGTGGAATGAAACTTAATGATTATTCCTTAACATGCACTACCAACTGAAGTGCTAATTATTTAATTCTTTTTTAAAGAATATATGAACTTTTTCAACATATCTCATTTTACATTTCAGGTCCCGCGCCCTTGAACGAGCCAGAGGCACCCACCATACTGAAAATGTTCATCGATTTACAAATTCCTATGTAATTGGTAGATTTTTGTGACAAAACAAAAAAATATATAAAAGGATTTTTTATTCACTAGATGTTTGAAATGTTTTAACCTTTCACCTTTTTGTTAATAAAGTCTCCCTCTTTAATTATTTCTTAGTTTTTTTCAAGATTTTTTTACTAAATCAAGTTTGATCAAATTCATTTTCTCATTATACATAATTTTACTTAAACTCATTATTTTCGCTTACTAATAAATTTATATAAACTAAAACATTCTCAGACCTTTACGCTCAATTTTTTGAGTTGATTTGTTAAATAATTGTATTGCATTCTAAGAAACAATAATTTATTTGAGTAAATATTTTTCGCGTGTAGTTTCAGTGATCAGCTTGCTATCATTCAAATGTCTGTAATTTTTGAGCAGAAAATGGCTACGTTGGATGTAGAATCTAATATATTCTGTCCAGCCGGCAGTGAACACGAAAACTTTTGAACCGAAAGGGAGCCATGAAATTGTAAGAGGTTTGATGTCTGAACAATGTAACTAAGTTCGTTGATGGGCTAAATCTGTTTGATAGTTTCGCTGTTATAAACGTTTGAAAATTTTTCATATTATCAATATTTTCGAAACTACAGGTACGATTGATCGGTAATTCAGCATTTAGAAGTAGAATAATGCAAATGTGAAGATCGAATGATTGGAAGTTTCAAATAAATCTTCTGAGTGCTACTCTAAACACTTGAGACTTGAGGTAGAATTAATTAATTAATATCTCGGTTCAGTTAGTTATTGGGCAAAATCAAATTAGGGGTTTCTCAGTTATTCACACATTTTCATAACTCTGAGGTATTAAATGCATCTGCTTAACTATCTTCTTTCATTAAACCATAGATAAAAGAATATATTCTTGATTATCTGCGCATTAAGTTTAATACTTAATCTTTGATCACAGAATACGATATTAATTTGTGAATTTAATTCAAATAACAATTGGGGAAGAAATAATTCTATTGAACACCTCTGCATTGTTTTTCATATCATTAGTTTAGAAAATTGTTAGTTGTATACACATTTTTTCAAGTTTTTAGCTATATAAGAAGTGCTGCAAATTAGTTCAAGATGTAACTTGATAAAGCCAAAAAATATTCGTTAATAATAAATTGTGAAAATAATCTATATTATTTTATTTAATTGTAAAAGGCTTAAATGCAAATGTAGGTTTCACCTAACGGTGCTCTATAATTCTAAGACAAATATTAGGCTGTAGAAAATGAAATTTCGTTCCATCTTCCAATTCATTCATATTATTAAACCAGACGAACTATCAGTTTTGACAGACTTTGGAAAACCAACCGTAGTTTAAATGACATCCATTTTGTCATAAACTTTGGCCGAAATGTGGAACGCACGTCATCACATTTTGATTTTTGACACTTGGCATGTGTTTTGCCGGGTGCTTTGTTTTTATCAATAGAAAATGTTTTGAGTAAGAGTGCACTTATATTAAATTCTCATCAAATTTCCATAATGATACCTCTCAAGCTATCGATTTTGACGGTGTTTATTTTATTATTCACTTTCTGTAGTCCTCATGGGCATTCTCACGACGGTCATCATGATCATCACCATCACAATGCAGAACCTGCATCGTTCAAATATTCCAAAGCTGTTAATGAAAAATTTCATAAATCAGAAGAACATCATCACTCCCAATCTAAAAAGGCTGAACCTGCTCTTGATTTGAAAAACCTATGGTTACATGCAATGGGATCAACTTTATTGATTAGTGCAGCTCCCTTTTTGATTTTGTTTTTAGTTCCATTGAATGATACAGAAAAACAACAGCCGCTCTTAAAAGTTTTACTCGGTTTTGCTGCAGGTGGATTACTGGGGGATGCTTTTTTACACTTAATTCCACACGCAACAGGTGATCACGATCATGGTCACAGTCATGATCACCATTCCCATGACAATAATAATGAACATGCTCATGTTCATGATTTATCAGTAGGTTTATGGGTTCTAACTGGTATAGTCACTTTCTTGATTATAGAAAAATTCATGAGAATACTAAAGGGAGGACACGGTCATTCACATTCATCCAAAATAGATGTAAATAAGAGTAAAAAAAATGAGAATTCTAAGAAGGAAAAAAAACCAGAAACAGTAGCTCCAAAAGGGCATAATGATTCAAAGCATGAGAAAGATATTAAGGTAGCTGGATATTTAAATTTAGCAGCAGATTTTAGCCATAACTTCACTGATGGTTTAGCAATTGGCTCATCATATTTAGCAGGAAACACAATTGGTATTGTGACAACTATAACAATTTTACTACACGAGGTTCCTCATGAGATCGGAGACTTTGCTATCTTGCTTCAATCTGGAGTGTCTAGAAAAAATGCCATGTTATTGCAATTAATAACTGCTCTAGGAGCCTTATGCGGTACTGCTATTTCATTATTAGCGCAGAATAGTCAAGGAGCAATGGCTGCTTCTTGGATTTTACCCTTCACCGCTGGAGGTTTCATTTATATTGCTCTTGTGTCTGTGATACCTGAACTGTTAGATGAAGAAAAACCAAGTTTTGGGCAGACAGTTCTTCAAGTTCTTGCATTATTAGCTGGTATAGGGTTAATGGTTGTTATATCTATTTTTGAATGAAAATAATTTTACATAATCTTGAAATGTCTTCATAACTCATTTCCCAAATTTCATTTTGATTTGGGCGTACTTATAAAAACTGTATCATTTTTCAGATAGTAAGTGTAATTTTTAGACAAAAATTATATATAAGGTCATTTAATTGATATATCACATTTATATATTTTGTTGTAAAGTAATTATAAAATTGATATGACTCCCATGTTTATTTATTTTCTAAATTCATTTTGATTTGTTCAAAACAGTAATTAGCTTGCTCCATAGTTTCATTATTTTGATTTTTTCTACCTAAAAATTTAGAAAAATTAAAATTGATGCAAAGTATAATCATATGTGGAAATAATATAATATAATATTTGATTAACTGGAGCTTTACTTGATAGAATTTTGATCTGAAATAAAGCAACTTTTTCATTCATCATTTTCCATTTGTTCAATTAAACAATTGTTCAATCACAACACGACTTCTGTAAGTGAACATCAAAAGTGAATTTATTATTCAAATATGTTCTCTAAAAGCATACAATACCCTAAATAAGCAGGGTGTCATTTGGAGCTACAACATGCAAAATTGGGAACACAAACCAAAAATGTAATTTCTTCCATCAGAAATACAAGAGATCAATGGATGTAAAAAAAAATTATAAAAGGAATTACTTGTGCCGTTAAAATAAATTGTATTGATTTATAGTAGCACTAATAACAGAGCACGTTTTAGAAAAGCATTAGATGACAAAACACAAAACATCTATTGTAGGTGTTGTTTTAGTTAACTCATTTTAAATCTATAAATTTTCACTTGAATCCAATAAATTCTTGAGATATTTAATGCAACAGGAATAGAGATGAGTATTTTAAGTGCTATAATCTTATTTGAAGAAGACGGGGCATGACGAAACAATTGTTACGCAATTGAATAAATGAAAATTGAAGTTTCACTCAAAACAATGTACTTAAATTTAAAATTCTAATTTTACCTAATTTCCAAGCTTCCTTGCAATATTGTTCAGCTTTGTTAATTACTCCTTGTTGTAATAATACAAGTCCTAAGTTTGCATGTAATACTCCTACATGAGTTTGATCTTCAACTTTATGACCTATTCTAATTCCTTCATTCAAATAAATCTCAGCATTTGCCATATCTCCAGCTCTAAAGCTTGTTATACCCAGATCATTTAGGAGAAGCATTGATTTTTCATTGTTTGCACCCATAGTATTTTCACATATCTTATAGGCTTCTTGAAGATATAATAAAGCTTTTTCAGTTTGCCCTTTATCAAGAAGAAATTGAGCATACCAGTCTTGTATCACTCCATAAAGTATTTTAGCATCCAAACTATCATTTTTCTGATTCTCAATTTTTTTTTTAATTTTTTTAAGGCACCATTGGTAACCTAGTTCGGCCTTATCTTCATCTGCTTTCAACTGAGCCATTCTAGCCAGTTTGAGACTTATATGAATTACCTACAAATTTTAAGATAAATGAATAGTTCTACTTTTAGTAAGATGAACAAACTTTTAGGTCATCTTGTTTTATTCCTTTACTCAGTAAAATTTGTAATACAGTCACGAACAATTTTTCTGCTTTATCAAAGATTTGTTGATCAAAGGCTAAATTAGCCATCAAATCGAAGCAATAAAGAATGCCCTGTTCATTTTGCTGCTCTTGAGCTATTTTCAGAGCAATATGTAACAACTGTTCTGCTGTATTATATTGTTCTCTTTTCATACAAAGTACTGCTCTTTTCAACGTCATTATCAATTCAGATTCCTTTCCTTCATCTTCGGAAGTAAAACCAAGCCATGTTAAAATACTTATGCCCCACATTCCTAAGAATACCGGCGAATCTGGGCGGTAAGCATTTACCGTCTTTGTGAAGGATATAGGTAAATGTCTCGTAAATGTTTTCGAAACACTTGGAGATATAACTTTGCAATTACGAAAATAATGAAATTTAGGTGCAAAGCTTATTAATCTATGAATATATCGAAACATGTTATTTTATATTCATTAAAAATTTCATTCAAAATAATTGAGGTTAGGTATATAGAAAACTTAAAATTCTGAAATTGGGTTTGTTCAAAAATGAGTTCTGTATCGAATTGCAGGTTACATTTTACGTCGGTTAGAGTGTGGATTTCACATCACAAAATTGAATTTTTCACGAGTCTGGAATGATATTGGATGATCTGTGACTTAATGATAGTTAATTTCAAATGGAATAAGAAGTAAATTACTTTGTTTTCTACTATCTTTCGATTGGAAGGTATACAAAAAGCTGAGATTAGTGTTTCTATATTTTCAAATTGCATTAAAAGTTCTGTTATATATATTTGAGAGGTTTTATTTTGTTGATAATTTCGAAAACTAGGTTCATTCAGGAGTTTTGTTTAAAGGTCCAAGAAGTAATTTGACTTTTGGTTCCAGATAGGAAAACATGATTGATTTGAAAAAAACTTTAGCAACATTCAAGTTATCTTTCTGATGCATGAAAAACTTGTATTCCTTGAGCCCTTCTGTAAAAGTTCCTCTCGTTTGGCTTTATATTCTACTGCATTAATGACAAATTATAAACTTCTGAATTAATCAATTGTTTTTATTTTTAGGACTGAATAATGAGTTCGAGATTTAATGCGATCTACGAAACTCAGGTCACATATCTTTCAATAAGAAAGCATAGTAAACAAATTAATTTTTCCTCATTCAATTCAATCAAAAGCTGAAGAGAAACAAATGTCAAATTCATTTTTATTTAAGAAACAAATATAGGGATCAGCATAAAACGTTGAAAAGTTACTATATTCATTCCGATGTACAATTTCAGTTATCGCTGAAAACTGATAAGTTACTTTATTTAAAATGAAAAACATCAATTTCCTATTAAGAAAGCTTTTATCAGAAAATTCTGATTTACTGTGTGGCACACTGAATTCCTGGTCCATGTGCTCCATCTTCTTCGTCACTAGCATATGATTCTCCCCTTCTGGATTCATTGGATTTGTCATTTGCATCAAAGTCATGTAATTCCACTTGCTCAACGTTATCACCAGTAGGCATTATAAATTCAGGCCTGGGGGGAAAGATGGTCTCTAATAATTTAAGATTTTCCATTGTCGTGAAGTGACTGTCAGGAAATTTGATACTAAAGCAAATATGTAGATTTCCCTTCTCGAATGGATCTTTGTAACATGGCATTCCTTCACCAACGATTGTCTTAATGTCTCCTGGTTTAATGACTTCACCAGCTGGATGTCTAACTACTAAATCCCTACTGTCCAAATGATGTAAAACAAAGGTGAAACCACAAAGAGCTTCAGTAAGAGTGATGGTCTGGTTTACTTGCAAATTGTCCCCATTGCGTTGAAATTTTTCATGGGGTTTCTGTTGTAATATTATCACAACATCTCCTGGTTCAACATCTGGCATTTGGTCTCCTTCTCCTCTGAATAGAATTTTTTGATTTTCCTTCATACCTACAATCATGCAATAGTTATAAAGTATATATATATATATATATATATGATGTTAGATAAAACTGTAGCGTTCTTATGAGGAGTGAACTTCTTTGCATTCGTTGGGCATTATTATTATTTATAGTGAGCAGGCGTCCGCGCGGACTATTGTGGTTCACCCCTAATTTGTATTTCTCTGACGAGATCCAGTTTTTGTATAAAACCGATAATATTGTTCGGGGGTAATTTTTTCAGTTCGCAGTGGGCTATAATAGCCTGACCAAAGACCTTAAACTGATGCGACTCACCGCAAGGGACTCCGAGACAATGTGCATGGCTGTTTCAGTGTCCTCAAGGCACAGCCTGCATTCATCGTCTTCAGCCAGACCGATTTTGTGCAAATGCACTTTCAGTCTACAGTGACCTGTCATAATTCCGACAAGTATTCTGAGTTTGGCCTTGTCTAGATCTAGCGCTGTCTGCCTTCTTTTGGTTCGAAGCGGTTTCAAGGAACACCTTCGAATGTTTCAGGCTAGGATGGCTCAGCTAAAAAGACTTTAGTTTTAGTTCATTCTGGCTGTTATCGTCCGCTTAGCCACATCGTGTGGTATTCCTAAGAATGGCTCCGGGCCTACCAGAGGCAGTGTGGCTCCAGTAAACGCCAGCCGATCTGCTTCTTCGTTACCCAAATAGTTTGAGTGGCTCAGTATCCAAATAAAAGTGATTCTGTTATGCATACCAAGCCTGTTCAAAGCCGTGTGGCAACTCCAGACTATTTTCGATGTCCAACAGCTGGATTCTAGAGCTTTTAGTATTGATTGACTATTGCTAAATATTTTGATTTTGCCGTTTTATCAGCAGATCCGCCGCGGTCTCAATGGAAACTAGTTCTGCCTGGAATATGGTTGCGTAGTGAGCGAGACTCAATGAAATGTTGGTTCCAGGTTTGCTCCCATAGACCCCAGCTCCCATTCCGTTCGTCGTTCGCGAGCTATCTGTGAACAAGCCAAGTTCAGTCTTCAATTGAACCTCAGCATGCTGGGTCCATTCGTCCCGGCTGGGGACGATTACATTGAAATGCCGTTCTTGGCTCGTGACTTCTGACATTAGATCCGAGGGCGTCGATAGGGTGCTGTTCGTTAAAAGCTCGTCCAGCAGTCCTGAGTCTCCCATCACTATTGGCTCTGGCCTGTCGATCACCAGTTGATATAGTTCGTATGTATATTGACTGACCATCGCTGAATATTTTGATTTTGCCGTGGTGGATTTGCCGTTTTATCAGCAGATCTCAATGGCAAATAGTTTTGCCTGGAATATGCTTGCGTATTGACCGAGACTCAATGAAATGCTGATTCTTGGTTTGCTCCCTTAGACTCCCGCTCCGTTCGTCGTTCGCGAGCCGTCTGTGAACAAGCCAAGGTTGGTCCTCAATAGAACCTCAGCATGCTGGGCCCATTCACCCCGGTTGGGGATGATTACATAGAAATGCCTATGATGAATTCAACAAAATTCGAAACCTGCATGTCTGCTGCTTGTCCTCACAATCGACGATGTTTATTCTGGACCATATAAGTTGTGATATATATTACACGGTCACGATTTAAAGAATCTTCTATTCATTTATACCTACAAGTGTTTTAGAAAATTATGTCTAGTTTAGAATTATCATTTGGTCCATATATCTATATTTTGCAATTTTTAGAATGCACAATGATTTAGCAATTCAATGTAATTGTCATCTGCTAGCATGTACCAGATGTAGAAATATGAAACTGGAATTTCCCTCTAAATGATGCTAGTAAACAGTTTAAGATGCTGCAGAAGCAGCATCATCATCTCCATTTAATAGCTGACGAAGATTTTTCAACACACAACAACCCAAGTTCCAATTATTATTATCCTGATTATTATTATTATTATTAAGTGTACTGATACTCCTAGATCTTCTGTGAAGATCCCTCAGAAGCTTATTCAGCTTGTGCGAGTTAGGAGTTCAGTTATGTTCTGAGTAGGCTTTGACCAGTATATTTTTCAGTAACCTTAAACATGTTGAGTTTTGTGCCTACAAACTATGATTTGCGGACAGCATTGGTTTTCTGTTATTGTTTGAATAAAACTGCTGCAGAAACCCATTGAATGCTTGGCGGGGCCTACTTTGATACCGATACAATAAATTTGGTTGAATAGAACATATTTTGTGTTTTGTTAACCAGTTTCTGGTACTATTTTGAAAATTATGTTTAATGCATGGAGGTTATTAGTTCAATTGAATGATTCAACTGAATACTAATCTATGTAGATTTGAAACTTAACACAGTAATGAAGTTGACATCTAACTTTAATCTGTCAAACTCTTCAACTATTAAAAATATCTTACCTTTCTCTACATGAACTTCTAATATTTTACTTTCATTACAAACTTTCTTTCCATTGCAACGCTCACATCGATCACTTTCATTAATAAATTCCCCAGTTCCTCTGCATTCATAACAAGGGGAAATTGCAGATCCTATTTCATGATACGTTCTTTTCATTCCCATACCATTACAAGTTCGACATTTCTCAACCTGACCGCTTTGACTACCTTTTCCATTACAGATTGCACATATTACATTCTTGCTCAGTTGCAATTTTGCGGTTTTTCCATTATAAAAATCTTCCAAGTTAACTTTTAACGGATGTACAGTATCTTCTCCTTTGTTTCTTCGTCTGGAGCCAAATGGCCCAAGCCCTCCGAATAGACCTCCTCCAAAAAGATGTGTGTAAAGATCATCCCCTCCAAAACCATCAGCTGCCCCTTCTTGCATTCCTTTAAGACCAACCTGATCATAAGTCGCTCTTTTTTTTTGATCGGAAAGAATTTCATATGCATAGGATATTTCTTTGAATTTGTCGCCTGCTTCTGGGTTCTTGTCTGGGTGGTATTCTTTGGCAAGCCGACGATATTGCTGCAAAATTTAGTTATTACACATTTTTGCTGGAGTAACTTCAAACTTCTCAGTAAATAACTGAATTCATATGAGGAATTACAATGAATAAACTGCAAATTTTCAAGTAAACCTAAAAGGCTGATGTTATTCGATCTCACCTTCTTGATCTCATTTTCCGTGGCATTTCTATCGACTCCTAAAATTTCATATAATTTATTGTCTTCTTCCATATCAGAAATTTAAAAAGGGGCTTATAAAATCATTAGACTTTTAATCGACATGAGAAGAAGGTTGACAGATGAGCGCATTCGCTTTTTATTAGAGCTGTGTTCCCGCCTCGATTAATCTTTGGTTTCTATTCTGTAATTGTCAAATAATCATAAATCCACTGGAGCCATTGCTATAGTTTTACATCGTATAATGTTTTTATGCAATTATCTTGTATGACATGTATTAAAAGATTAATATTATTTTGTGACGGCTTATATACGCCACTATTTCATTGATTTTCAGATTAAAAAAAGGTTCCGTTTTGTTTCGCCTATATAAAAGCTGCAAATTATTAAAAAATTCGCCCCAAATACTATCCTGATTAAATTTGACGCACTGTTGATAGACAATGCCCAGTGATACAGACAAACTATACTTAAAAATATTAACCTGATATTCAAAGTGGAAAAAAGTATATCTATCTGGATACCTGTCCAACCAAAACATAAATTATTGTTATTGGAATTTATTGAAAAAATCTTTGAAGTATTGCCACCTGTAATTTTTCTTATTTTCCGTCTTAATACGTAAAAAATGTATTTCTCCTAACCTACAATAATTCATTATATCAAGATATTAAAAATATAAACTTTTTAATAGGAAAATATTAATGCTCCCTTGGGGGATTTGTCCTATGCACGAAATTGATCTTCCTTGCAAATTTCAAGTCTCTAGTTTCTTTTTTCGAAGTAATCGTGCTTATAAACGGACGGAAAGAATTGAATTTGATATTTTCACCCACAATTTTGATGTAATCATTAACTGCTCAATATAAAGACCGATATTCGAATAAAATGATAAGCGATCTGGTAAAAGGACAAAAAAAAATTTCTTTTTACAGCAATTCTTTGGATCTAATAATTAAAATTTTACTACAGTTAGTACCAATAGTCAGCAAACTAAACTGTTGGCATCTTGAAAGATTTTGTGGATTTTCAGAAAAACTCAATTTCCTTTAGAAATATGTATATGTATTCACAATAATAAAAATATAATATTTGAAAAAGTATAGAATTTTACCAAAAACCGAAATTTTGAAAATTTCAAAAATTCATTGTCACCCGCAATACAAAGTATGAGAACCACGTGTATCAAAAACTGCTTGGCATCTTCTCTGCATGCTTTACACCATGTTATTGAGAATATTGTGCTCAATTTGTTGCAAAAGATCTCGGAGCAGCCGTGGTTCAGTGGATATCAAAGGTTCTTTGTGATTGGTTCCAAACGTGCTCGATTAGATTTAGGTGAGGAAATCTTGGAGGTAATGCAATTTGGTTACTGGTTTTCTCTACCAGTAATCACCTGGTGGAATCTGTGTGGGAGTCTATTATCATCCAAAAAAATGAAATTATCGCCACTAGATGCGTGAAATTATGGGAATACTCTGTTGATAACTTCATCGACAAATGTCTGAGACGTCATGGTTCTTAGAAGTACTAATAAGTCAGTTCTGTCATCGAAATAACTCCACCCCAAATCATAATTGTGCCTCCTTGAATAGGATGGACTTCTTGAACAGAGCTGCGGTTCCTTGGAATGAGCAGACGTTTTCACACATGTACTCGTCGACTATCAGAAAAGTATCCATATCTGTATCGACATTTATCTTGGCAGTGTACCCGCTTCATTTCCAGTGAATGGAACTTTTCTTAACAAGCGCTTGATGGATTAATTTCACGTAAACATCTTTTGACTGTGCTTTGGGAAATTGAATTACCTGTAGCGTTGACTTGCCTTTCTGTTAGTGCTTAGATCTTGTCTTCTCACCGAAATATTTAAAAAACTGTTCCATACTGCAGTTGAAGCACGTGGTCTACCATTTCTGGGTCTTTGACAGACAGTCCCAGTGGCAAAAGTACCGTACCGGTAAACATGATATCACATTTTGGCTGGCATTGAAGAATTTGGCCCTTGCACTTGTTGTGTTCTGTTGACCAGACTGAAGCATCCCAAGGGTTCTGATGGCATCGTCCTTGGATACAACTTGTCTTGACATAAATTTTATTTTTAATTGCGTAGAACTGTTTGATCTTATTGAAAACGAAATAGACCGAAGAGAAAATTATTAAAATGACCATTTCTGACACACATTGACAAAATATATATATATATGATTAAACTTGATTACTTGTTTCACGATGAACCAGAAGACTATAATTGTTTGTGTAATTGAAAAAAAAATTTGAGATGATAAATATGCATCTTTGGAAAACATCAATATCCTTATTTTTGACGTGCAGTTTATTTCTAGAATGTAGTTTGTCTATGCTAGTCGGATTTACAGCTGAAAGGTTTACAAGTTCTAAGCTGCTTGATTAATTTTTTTTTATCCAAGCCTTTTCCAACCAATACGAACATTCCAAGAAACCTTAGACGACAGTCAGTGATATAATGATCATAATTACTTTGATTCCGTCATAATATGGAGTTAAAAATTAATACATTTGTGAAGGTTTTAAATGGAAAGCTTTGTGATTTGTGTTAATGAAACCATAATAATTCGGAGTGTCAGGTATTCTGTCTAAATAATTAACATCTCAGCAATCTCTTTCATTTTGCAAGCTATCTTATAATTATCTGAAATTTTCTACTAATTTCTTAGCAAATCTACCGCATCGTCTTATTTTCATTATCCATCTTGATTAATCTGTCCTCATATTGTGCAGCCCTTTGGTTTTTGAGTTATGTAAATATCATTTAAACGTTGATTGTGACTCTTTAAGATCAATATTATATCCAATTTTTTCTCAATTTCTGTTAGTTCTTCATTTTGTGTAAGTTTTTTTTTCTTTTGAGGTTCCTTACTGATTTTTTTGAGAAACTCACTAAATATTGCCATTTTCCTTTTCTATGCCTAAGACTGATTGCCACTTTTTTCATTAATCTTCTCTAAAAATAAATTCTTGTTTCCTTCACTAAACAATCTTCTGAAGGATTCAGTATTTTTTTTGTGATGGTCAGAGTAGAAGTTGAGCTTCTGAGCTTTATGATCCAAAACATACATATCCAAGACTGACAATCTGAAGAACGAAAATAACTTTAGATCTACCTTTCAGGTATTCTTTAAAATCTGTAGTTAGGTTCGTTTTTAAGATATTTAAAAATGATCTAATAATTGTATAGTTGTCAAAACCAAAAAAAAAATTTTTTCATAGTAATTCTGATGAATTATAGCAAAAGAACGAAGATAGACAGACCTTTCTGTATTCTTCGAAACCTCTTAGCTTTTGAGATATTGGAAAAATACATTTTCTCACAGGAATATTTCTGCAGTCATGGAATTTTGCTCATGTACGAACTAGTTCTCTCTAATTGTAATAATTTCAAGTCATCAAAATGTTTCTTTTGAAAGTTATAGCGCTTATGTATGTCCAAAAGAATTGTAACTTGACCATGAATTACTCATTTTAGATACAATGTAATTGTTTAAGACCACTTTCTGCACAAAATATCAAAAGTATAGATATTTTGACAAAATAATAGACGATAATTATTTTGTGTATCAATACTTCTGACAGGGGGACGTATTATAAAGTAAATAGAGCAATTAAACAATGTAATGTATTTTAAATCAGCAGAAAAGGACAGTATATGTATATACACTCATTTGAAATTATCGTGTTTGTGACACAAGAAGTAAAAAGATACTGTACATAAAATTAGATCTTAAACTATATGAGATTTATGAAAATAATCATTATACACATTTTATTCTAAATACCTAAAAATATCTAAGAAAAGCATTTTAAGCAAATTGTGGAGAAAACCTTAAGTGTATTCCTTATGACATACATTTTTCAGAAAATTCTGTCCTTACAAAAGTTTTAAGAAATATTGCACCGAATATACCAAAAATTTGATAAAAGAAATTTACATCAAAACATCTGAGGTAGTATTTATTGAAAATTTTAGATGCAAGAAGATGATGACAACCTTCTACTGAAGTTGAATTTATTCAAATTTTTGGAAGACTTTCGAAAAAATAGATATGCCAATAACTTAATATTCTCATGAAACAACATTTTACTTTTTATTTAGAATTAGAGTTCTCGTGACACAAATTTCGCTTCTTCCAAATAATTTTTTATCTAGTAACCCTCTTCAAAATATTTGGCACTTTACACATTTAACATAAAGAAAACTATAAAGAAAAAATTATAACACTTAACACTGATTAAAATATAGTACAGGGATAAATAGAAAAGTGACAGCTATTACTGATTTCGAAAGCAATGAATTTATAGATATCAACTTCTTTTGAAGTATTTGTTAACTATCCAAAATTGGATTTCTAACAACTAGGTCAAAATAATATCACAGAAAAAAATTTATAACTATGTATGAAAAAATAAAATAAGTATATACCATAGTATTCATGCCTTTCTTTTATTAGTAGTCTTGAAAAAGGCTGCTATTTTCCATAGTATTCGATAACTGAATAGATATTTCGATACCTTTCATGAAAGTAGAATGATATTTCATAAACAAACATGATATGTAATGGAAAAAAGTTAAGAAAATAAATAAATAATTTGTGCTAACATCTAGTGTTCTAGAGAGTATTGAATGTATACTACAAATAAATGTAAAAACTAATCCCTTATGTGATCACTTTTACCAAGTCTTCTTTGTTTCTTCTAAATAATAACACAGTAATTTTGGTATCAAAATTTTATTTGTTGGTAATAATAATAGTTCATCATTCATGATATTCTAAAGAAAAATCCACTTCGAACGACTTGAAATATAAAAAATATTTTCAGTTTTATTCTCTCATGTAAATTCATTTTCACTAATTTCATTCTTCTAAAAAATATAGGTACATTAACTTATCTGGAAGTACAAATGAATACATTTTGTGTTCATGGGTTTTTCACCATAACTTAAAAAGAAATTTTTGTGGGACAAAATGGTCACAACTACATTCATTAAATTCAAATTGCATTATCATAGGGTGACTTGAATTTTGAATAATTTCTATAATATTGTTTATAACCATATTGCTTACAAAAAAATACAGTATAGAAAGTTTTTTTGTTTACGTTATTTTTGGAGAATTTTGTTAGTTTAATGGGTTAATTTAGTTGTTTATTTTGATTTCGGGCGATTATTGCCTGAATTTTTGAGCACAATATATGTTAGTGTAGATAAAACCTAGAACAATTAACTTCAAAGGAAATGAAGGATGAGGATAAAAATTACGAAATTGAATGCAAAAAATGTTTGTAAAAATGTCAACAGTATTTGAATATATCCAGAAACAACAGGATAAAAGATATTAATTTATTTGAAAAATATCAAACAAATAAATAAAGCAACAATTATTATTGTTTGAATCTGAAACCAGAAAATATTATTTAAAATAATTTATATATTATTGAGGTAAGTACTGTAATTGAATGAAATTGCCAAACAAATTATATTGTGTGTTATGACATTTCGGTCAGTAGAGTATCTTTTAAGTGGATACTGAACACCTCGACATTTTTATAATATGTTTTGTATTCTATTTCGCAATTTTTATGCTAATCCTTAAATTTCTTTGTTTTAGGTTTTGTCCACAATATCAAACAATAATAAACAAGTTACTTTGCCATAAACATTTAAATGAAATTTAATTGTTTACTGTACGCGACATGCATTACATTTTTTTTCCAATAATCACCCTGATTTTCTCCATAAATGAAACTCTTCAAAAGGCAACCCTGTGTAATATTACATTGTCTTATGAACCTACTGAATATAGTTGAATAATTTTAAATGACATATTGAATTTACCATATTCTGTCTAATTTTATTCAAGGAAAGACAAACAATATATTGAATCTATACAATCTTTTCATTTAGCATAAATAAGCTGCCTTAATTTGACTGGTTTTTCATAAAAGCTATATACAACTTCTTTCATTATTATTTACGCGGATTTACAAGACCAGCACTTTTATAAGTACAGACGATAATTTATTTGCAAGATTATTACACTTCCAATGAAATCCTTAATTCGATATATTTCTCCTATGTTTGAATTTCATGATTTTGATGACTAAATACACTTTCACCTCAGAAGAGTACTTTTAATTTTTCATGGAGTTTTTTTTTTGCATATACCACAAAGAGACCTCAAGATGCTGAAGTAGGTACTACTATTTATTGAATGATGCGCAGGAGAATGGTTTAAGGTGTATTGGATGATATCATTCATAAGATCTACACAAACTTCTACCAAACCATCAACTAGGATTTAGAGAAATCCACTTAGAAACACATCAAATACACTGGATAATAAACACTATTTCAATAAGCTTCGAAAAGAAAGAATACTGCACTGCTGTATTTTTAGACAAATCTCAAGCTTTTGATAAAGTTTCGCTCTTTACATTGAAAAGTTTCTTCCACCGCCCTACTATTTAATTCTGAAATCATACCTATCCGATCAATACTTTGCTGTAAAATATAGCAATGCTCCATTTAACCCAACTGAAATTAAAGCAGGGGTTCCAGGTATATTGAGCCCAGTGTTTATCTGATTTTTACATATCAGACATTCGAAAAAAGCCGAACACTAGACTGGCCACTTTTGCAGACTACATAGCAATATTGACATCCCATGAGAATGCAGCAACACCTTCCAAAAATCTTCAAGAACATCTGAATGAACTAGACAATTCTTTTAACTTTTGATATGTTTATTTTTTTCTTATGGAAAGAATTTATGAATTTCGAGTCGTTTTATGATTACGTGGAATTTTTATGTGTAACTGCTCATAAAGATTACGTTGATATTGTTTTTTAATCCAACTTTTCAGAGATTCTTCTCGAGTTTTATATTATGTGATATTTCTAGTGTTTCAATTTCACAGTTTTTTTTAAGTTAATTTGTTATCTACTTATCATAGAAGTAATGTTACATTTCAACCAATGTAATTATTCTGTAAGATTTAGTGACTGTATTATACTTCAATTATTTTAATGTTTGTCTTTTATTGTCGAATCACCAAGAAACACAAAATGTAACTTACAAAATCAAATAGAACTAGCTGGTAACGTTGTTAATTAACAGTAGATTATTGGCGCCCAACGTGAGGCGTCAATTATATAACCGATATTGATTTCTCGCATATCACATTTAACAACATTTTAAAATTGATATAGTAGATAAAAACAACTTGGCTTAAGTTTCACTGTTTATTTCATGTCTGTTAACATATATGTTTCGGGTTTTTAGCCCATTTTCAAAACTGAAGAGAAAAGAACTTAAAATCCTATTTATAATAGGGTAGATAACAGGCATAATTTTGAAGAGTGTAAAAATAAGATGTTGGTCTCAGTCTTAATCTTTTACAGATAAGAGCAATGGTGATAAATTAAATTGAAGTTGTTCATTTGTAATTGGTATCTTCCTTTCATGTGCTAATCAAAATTTCCAAACTTTCTAAAAGGTCCATTCTTCTGCTTTTAGTACCTACATGTAAGATCTCAGTTCTACTGAAATCTATAAAATGGTTGTTATTTATACAATGTTTTTATCTACCCTACTATTATAAATAGGATTTTAAGTTCTGGTCTTTTCATTTTTGAAAATGGGCCAAAAACCCGAAACATATATGTCAACAGACATGAAATAAACAGTGAAACTTAAGCCAAGTTGTTTTTATTTACTTTATTAATTATATAATCCATAGTAGTTTATTTGAAAAGTTACCAGCCAGCGGTACTTTGTTTATACAATATTGAAACACTTGAAGAATAATAAAGTTACTAGACCTTACAAAATTGATACAATGGTTGATTTGTTAGCTCACTCGTATGATAGATAGATAGACCGGTCAATTAACTTAGCTTTGAAAAAAAAAATTTTAAATTTTCACGGTTTGTCTAATGTTTCCTTCAGAGTCTTCTCTATTAGATGTTGAATAGGTTTTTCCAGCATTTAAGGAGTTAGTTACCAAAAAGTTCTCTTCTGAATCCAGGAAGATTCTACGAAGCAAAAATTCGGCCGTATCAAAAATTTAACCCCGACAAAAATGCATTCAAAGATGTTTTCAGGTATCTTACAATCTTTAAGTTGAAACAAATTTATAATTCAGAAAATCTTAAAACGAAAAATGAAGGAAATGATCATTCAATCCACCTTAAACGGGGCGCATCCTGCTGAGGACTCATTAAAACGAATTTGATTTCAATATATGTTGAATTTCCATTCAATAAGTAGTACCTTAAGGTGAAGCAACATGTTATATATCATCGAATTGATTTCTAAGGAATTGATTTGTAAGGACCCTAATATTTACCAACAAATAAAATTGAGATACAAAATATGACATGCTCAGTATATACCTACCTACCGAATAAAGCAAGTACGGCACAGCTTATTAGGTCCTATACAATCGTCATGACAAAACGCCCCGCATTTTTTACAGACTACCATAGCTTTGAGACTGCACGCACAAGAACTATCGTTCGACCTTGTCTTCTGCAGCACCATCTGCGATTGCATGGCAGCTGCTGGATGATCGGCGAGAACATTGTCTCCTATGATCGTGTAGTTGTGAAGGGAACTGTCCAGGCTCACGTCTCCGTACACCACACCAGGGGGCAACCTGTGTCTTCTGGTGACTGCCTGCGTACCAGGGTTCGGAGACTGCACTATGCAATCGTTGGATGGCTGGGTTTGGAGAGAATGTTCTGTATCGACGCTGCCAGGTCGTCCCCTCGAAGTCATCGACACAATTTGTTGTATGCTATTCGATGTACTTATTGTGTTTCCGATCTGGGGATGGGAAGGCGGCGCGCTAGAGGAACGGGGTACGTGGTGATCATTGATACTGGCCCTTTGGACAAGGATATATTGGCCGACATTGCCCATCTGGTTCTGTGCATCAACCACCTACAATAAAAAAAAAATCTCAGCAAATTGTGCCCAAATAATTTGTTATTTTTTTCTCAATATGTACCAGAACTCACTACTGAATTGTTTCAGTCGTTACTATTTGGCAGTTGATCATAATTAAAACAAATTGTAGAAATTACTATGTTTTACTACCAATAAAAATATATATTACACATTTTCTTGTGACTCGAGTTTCGGGAAATGGACTATCTCATCATCAGACCACTCTGATGATAGGATAGTTCATTTCCCGAAACTCGAGTCACAAGAAAATGTGTAATATATATTTTTATTGGTAGTAAAACATAGTAATTTCTACAATTTGTCTTAATCAGAACTCACTATTTTACATCAAGAAATTACTGAGGTAAAAAAGAGAGGGCAAGGCGAGATGGCATCTTAAACATGCTCCATCAGACAAAAACGTTTCAAACAGGCTAATTAATCAACTAAAATATAAAATGAAAGAAGCAAAAGAAAAACCACTTAACGAGTATACAGGTATGAAAAAGACAGTCGGAAACATAGGAAATTCGATGTTAATCTATAGAAGCAGGAACATCCAGTGGAGCAGTGGAACCTCTGCACAGTTCATTTTGATCGAAGCATCTCCACCACTTCAATTGAGAGAGAACAGTCGTTTGTTCATCATCGCATTGCGCTGAGAATTTGATTCTTCCACTGCTCCACTGTACATTCCTGCTTCTCTACATTAACATTGAATTTCCTATGTTTCCGACTTTTTTTTCCATACCTGTATATCTGGTCTTAATAGATTCAACCAATCCATATGGAAACAAATAAAATATTTTAATATTACTTCTTTTCTTTATGACGAATATTTAGTTGGAATATATCGGGTGTTAAAAAACAAAGTTTCAATATTTTGGAAGCTGATTATAGACCTCTAAATAAGTAAAAAATTTCATACAAACATGGGTCCGCAAATGAGCCGTTTTGGAGATATAAGCGATTTTTGGTTTTCTAATTAACTACTAGCTCAACCAAATACGATATATTTTCATCTTTCAGATGTCTTGTTTACTGAACTTAAAATTAAAATGTTTTTCAGTCGGTTAATTGAAAAAAATCACAGCTGGCATCAAACATTTGGTTTTGATATGACATTTACATACTTTTATTGAATATTTTGTAACCGATTCGAGTTGTTTACTTTCTTTCACTTTGCTATTCCTTCTCATGTGACGTTCAATCAAGGTTGTAGATGATTGAGGGAAACTGGTTCCTTAAAAAAAAACGCTCGTGATACTGGACATCCAAGATCTGTAAGTACTCCAGAAGTTGAAGAGCAAATTTTAAATATTGTGACTGAAAATCCCGGTACAAGTGTAAGAAGAATTTCAGCAGAAGTAGGAATAAGTGGCCCCCTTATTGGAGAACTACGCATCAACAACTTCTCTATCGATTCCATATTCAACTCGTGCAAGCTCTTAAGCCTCCTGATCATCAAGTGAGGACATTCTGTCAATGGATTTTAGCAAAGATTGCTGAACATCCGCATTTTACTTCTAATATTCTTTTCACTGATGAAGCCGGCTTTGCCAAAGATGGAATTTTTAACTTGCATAATAGCCATATTTGGGCGGATGAAAATCCACACGCCATTCATGAATCCAGTCATCAACAGCGTTTCAGTATGAATATCTGACTAGGTTTTTTAGGAGATTGTTTGTTAGGACCAGTAGTTGTACCTCGGAATTTAACAGGAGCCGCATACCTTAAATTTCTTCTAAATACTTTGACAGATTTTCTAGACGTAGTACCTTTAAAGCAGTGGATGAATATTTGGCTTATGCAAGATGAATAGCCCCCACATTATACACTTGCTGTTAGGAGCATTCAGATCAAACATTTCCCAGAAAATGGATAGGACGAGGAGACCCAGTGCCATGGCTCGCTAGATCTCCCGATTTGAATCTTTTGGACTTTTGTATTTGGGGTTATTTGAAAAGTTTACTGTATGCAACGTCAGTGAACAACATCGAAGAGTTTCAACATCGGATTGATCTATCCTGTCAAACGATCCGAACACAACCAGGTCTTTTCGAAAGAGTACGTAATTCCTTCATGCGACGATGTACTTCCTGCAATGAAATGGATGGTGGTCATATGGAACATCTTCTGTAGAACACTAGAAGTCAAAAATAAATCGGATATCTTCTGTAATTTATCGTACTTGGTTGCGCTAGTAGTTAATATTTTTATAACGCTCATATTTCCAAAACGGCTCATATGCGGACCCATGTTTATATGAAACTTTTTACTTATTTTGAGGTCTAGAATTAGATCCCAAAATATTGAAACGTTGTTTTTTAACACCCGGTATATGTAATCCGCTACTCTAGCTGAAAAAACGTGTCAGAAGTGGTTTTCACAACTTAAAAGTGGCAATTTTGGTTTGGAAGACGAAGAACGACCCGGAGCGCCATAAAAGTTTAAGGATGAAAAACTAGAGGCAGGGCTGAATTAAGAATTAAGATCCATCACAAACGCAAGAGGAACTCGCAAAAACACTTGGAATCACTCACCTAGCCTTTTGCCATTGTTTGAAAGCAATGAGAATGATCCAAAAGGTAGGAAATTGGGTGCCCTATGAACTGACATTAAGAGCCCTTTGATCACGTGTGAAGAACGGCTCCAACGGCAAAAAAGAAAGGGGTTTTTGACTGGCGATAAAAGTGGACCCATTACAATAATCCAAAATGTCAAGCAACGTATCATCAACTGTCAAGCCGAATATTCATGGCAAGAAGATCATGCTGTGTACTTGGTGGGACCAGCTGGGTGTGGTGTATTATGAGCTACTACAATCGAACGAAAGGGTCACAAGGGAGGTCTACCGACGACAATTGATGCGTTTAAGGCGAATATTGAGAGAAAAATTTCCGCAATACGCCAACAAACACGACATGTTGCCTGTTAAAACTTACTTGGAAACGCCCACATGGGAAGCCCTATCTCACCCGCCATACATCCCAGACATTGCTTCTTCCGATTACCATCTCTTTTGATTGATGCAACATGACCTGGCTTACCAGTACCTCTCCAATTACGATGAAGTCAAAAAATTGATCGATGCATGGATAGCGGCCAAAGAGCTGGCTTTTTTCGCGATGGAATCCGTCAATTGCCAGAAAGACATTAAAAAGTAGTGGCTAGCGACGGACAACACTTTGAACTTTGAATGTACAACCACACAAACTTATTTATACTCCTAATATCAAGTAAAGAACATCACAAACGAAGTTTAAGCCGAGTTTTGAAGGTGGGACAAATCATTTATTTTCTAGTCATAATCTTTGGATAAAGTAACAACAGAATTTTTTTTGTCGGTTTTAGTCATTCAGATTCACATGCAAGAATATTTCACATTCGAGATTTAAAGAAATTGAAATAGAAAAATAACAGGTACATATAAATACCTATTATACTCACTTACTTCAGGACTGAGATTAGAAGTTTGCGGTAAAACCGCCATGGTCACTGGTATTCTTTGTCCAGAAGTAAAAACGTGCCGCACCACAACAGGAGGACTTGGCTGTCTCTGTTGAAAAGGCATAACTCTCGATTTCTGTCCAATAGCCGACACTCCATTACTCCCCGGAACCATTTGATAATTACCCGAAGACCCCAGCGGCGGAGTGAACGTCTTGTTAGTTCTAGACGAAGTGATTGAACTATATTGGGTTTGTTTATTATTTTCAATCTTTTTTGCATTGTTCGTTGCCGCTGCCGCAAGAAGCGAAGGTGGTGGTTTCAACTGGCACCTTAACTGATCACGATTAGGACTGTTCTGTATCACTGCCTGACATATCTGATAACTTCTCTCAAGATTAACTGCCCCTGGAGGTGGTTTATTATTACTCCTATTACGATTACCTCCCGAAGTTATTTTTGGTTTTGCCTTGCTATGCGTCGGTACTGCACGAATAGGTTGAGACGAACTGAGTGCTAGAAATGGTAAAGCGCTAGAGCTTTGCACCATACCGGTCCTCAGCAAAGGAGAACTTTGTGACACCTCATTAACTACGGAATTCATAACAGAAGCCGAACTAACCACCGATGGCAAGCACACAATTGTCGTTGGGGGTATAACTGTAGTTGGAGGTATAACCGTTGTTACTGTTTTATTCACAGCTGGTGTAACTGTAGAATTTCCACTACTGGAGCTATTATTCACTGTACTTGTTATCAGATTGTCTGAACTCACAATTTCCGGAGTTAAAGTTACTTCCAACTCCAACTTGACCTGGTTTCTATTTCCTGAATATTCAGGAAAATTATGAGGACGTTTGGGTTTTTCTTGAGAAGTCTTATCTTCTGTGTCAGTCAGTTCGAGAGCTGCAGCTACTGTTTCAGAATCCATTTTAACATCGTAATGCCAATCGCTGGGGACCGGAAAGTTTCCTTGTTCTAATCTAACTTCCAATTCTTCCTTCATAGGTATCACCTCTACATTTTCTGTCACTTCAGCGGTCTCCTGAGGAATAATACTGGATGGTACAACTTGAGTAACAGTATCTAATGCTTGCAAGGGTACTTCCAACAATTTTTCACTGCTTGAATCAACTAGACCCCAGCAACAATCCCTGGTATCTGAAAAAAAAAATGTTTAATGTATCACGTGCACAATGATTCATAAATAGGCGTACAAAATTTTGTTTTGAAATTCAATATCTGGTAGCACCAAAGGTGTGACTATTAACAAAACAATTTCAATGAGTAGGACTGCGTTTAAAATAACAATGTCAGGTGCTTGATGGGTTTTACTCTAGAATTCTTTACAATAAGTGATCATCAAGTAGATTAGATATGCCTGTGAATAAATTGGCAAATATTCAGAATGCCAACTGTTAAGATTGTTGAAGTGGTTAATGTATTAATTCCTTATCAATCTGAATATTTTGAACAGGAGAATACAATGTGAATAAAGTAAGTTTTTTAGAACTCATAGCAGGAAAATTAATTTTACTAATTAGAATGCCTCATTTAAATTTTATGTATATATTATAAGGATTACAATTTTTAGTATAGGAGAAGTAAAAAGTGATACATATAAGAACCAGTATTTGTAACAAAATTGAGAAGATTATTCATTACAAAACAAAATGACTAAAAATCATGACTTCACATCAGGAGCTTTAGTACACTTTTAAATTTCAGAGTTTTGGAATTATGACTACAGGTTAATCTTCATCCTCCAAAAATAATAAGTACTTTTATTTCAATATCTTCATAGAAAAAAACAATAAAATGAAATATCACGACATTTTACATCTTTCATCCCAGAAATTCCTTATTTGAATGGTGTTCTAGACCATTAAGTATTAATTAGGTGGACCGGAAAAAAATGTCGAATAAATTCAAACGAATAAATTATTAACAAGTTTTTTTTTCAACCAATCATATAATCACCATTGCAAAACAAAGTCTAAAATTTAATTATTTAGAAGGGAACAAGTCACATTTATTATATATTTTCTCTATAAAATAAAATAATAAAAAGGAGAATTTTTTTACTTGATGGGAGGCTTTTTCAATATTTCAAATATCAAACAGATTAATTTTTTAAACTCTTGAAATATGAATTTTCTGAAAATTTTTTCTAAAAAACTTCTCAAAAATTAAATTAAATAAATGCCTTAGAAAACACGGTTTCAATTCAGGAGACATATAGAATTAAAACTCATTACATGTTCTAAGACATTTATTTAATTTAATTTGTAAAAAATTTCATTAAATTAAAATTTGTTGTGTAGCAGAACTAATCTGTTTGATATTTAAAATATACAGGTATGGAAAAGACAGTCGGAATAGGAATTTCCGTATTAATAAAGAATGCAGTAGAGCAGTGGAAGAATCAAAACTTCAGTGTGATGCGATGCCGAATAAATGATTGTTCCATGTTTCCGACTGTCTTTTCCATACCTGTATATATTTTCTCCTTAAAGATCTTAAAGTTTACATCTAATATTCAGTATTTTGTTTGTTTTTAAAAACCTCTGCGTTTCTCTTTACAACATTGATGATATTTACCTAACTAGCCTTTTCTGAATTATTGTTATTATTATTATTATTTTTATTATTATTATTACTCTGATACTCCTAGATCTTCTGTGAAGATCCGTCAGAAGCTTTTTCAACTTGTGCGAGTTAGGGGTTCAGTTGTGTTCTGGGTAGGCTTTGTTACTGCGATCTTGCGCCACATTAGGTCACAGCACTGTTAATTTTTGACCCAACAGTGAAATGGTGGCAGACACCCGTCCAACTGAAAAATTTCTTTTCCACCTGAACAGGATTCGAACCCGGACCCCCTAGTCACGAGTCCGATGCTCTCCCGCTCTATCCACACTCATAATAAGTTCAACTGGCAAAAAAAATTATTCCATATCTAATTTTTATTTCAAAGTATGCAAAATACAATATCCTTGTTGTTTTATGATCCATTTTATGCAATAACAAATAAAATCAGATAACTCAGACATTTCATTGAAATTATTAAATTACTTTTATCTGAGTAATTTACCATAAACACATCTTGCTCCTGATTGCCAATATAACAATTTCTCAACCTGAAAAGGTGCTGACTAAACTCAGCATTTTCTACCTCTCCTGCCATCCCACAGAGGGTGCCATAATTTTCACAAGACGCGACAGCCTGATCTCTATTGCCTTCAACATGACAGTTCCAAATAACCTTCCAAGCTCTGCTTATGAGTGTTTCCTATTAACGCATCTGTTACTATAGTTACTATTATTTTAGGATGTGACACTGACAACTTCTAGAGTGAAACGTAATTACAGATTGTTGATTTAACAAGTTATTAACTTGTCAAATCCACTAAAAGATATATTTCAAATATTCAGAAAGGTACTGACACAAAACTATCATGTCAGAAAAATCTCATGTGGACATTGGTTTGATCTGTGCTCAGCTCTTAAGTATTCATTGAGAATGCAATAACGCTTGCAGCGACATCTATGCAACACTAAGTTCATAATTATTCAACACTTAACAAAACCATTTCTATGGTTTAAGGTCCTCTTAACCTAAAAATTTTGTTTGTTATTTCAGTTGATAGTTGAATTGAAATATAAAAACATAATCCTCCTTCTTGAACAGTTTGTTATGAAATGATATTTTTAAAAACCATGAGAAGTTGGATGTTCTTGAGATCCTAATGTACGGGATACCCAGGAGGATATATATGCAAGATTGAAAAATGTCAGTATTTTAGATACTTCCACATATCTTCAAAGATTTAGGATGAGCAAGAATATAAAGCTCAACTTAGGTTATTCATACAACTTTTAAGCCTCATTATTATTGCAAAATTCAAGTACCACCGAGTAAGTACTTCTACTCTTAAGATATTTGCTACTGGCATTCAGCAGTCTGCAATAGCCAATTTTCTCAATTACTAAAGTTCAAAACATGTAGAAGGACAGCTTTCTCTATTATTTAAACATGTTAAAGTAGTTGAAATCTGCTTATTGTAAATTTCTGGATAAAATGGTATATTGGCTGTCTTATAATTGGATCTTAGACAACCAACAATACTCACAGTTTCTAACTGTAGCAGATAGATGTCACTCAAAATTAATGTTCTGTAACAATACACAAACCACAATAGTCAGTGTTGACGTAGTGGTAGGGTGGACAGACGACTATCAAATAATAACTGGTATGGATCACACATACTTTAATATGAATTCTACCATAAATTTTGAGGAAAATATTCAAGTAATGTGTAACTATAAAAAGATTCCTTAATCACAATTAAGTAACAAATCTACTCAACCTACCTGCAATAATGTTATTTCCAAAAAGCGTGGCCTGTATATCCACATTTGTTTCAGGTTTATCCGGCTTTTCAGTGACGGTTATCTGACCCGATTCCAAAACATAATTTTCTGCATCTATGAATCTGTCTTCATTGGCATCTTCATCTGCTATACTGGTTGAAGCATTGTAAGTAGTTTGGGTGAGCTGAGCTATGACGAGATCTGATTCTTCAACACTTGCCTCCAATTTTTCTGCGGATTCCTCCATACAATTTACAGATTCACAAATTTCCGAACACGAACCTTTTTCTAAAACAATGGATTCTTGCTCTAGTATTAGAGTATTGGGTAATATTTGAAAAGTGTCAGGAATATCTTGTGAGGAACTTCCATCAATTTCATCGGGTTTTTCACAGCTTTCATCTGCTTTTGTGAGAAGCAGTGGATCAACAGGTTCTGAACAATCGTTTTGGGATTCGTTGGGAGTAATAGAGTCTGACATATCTCCAAAAGGGCTGTTCTCAATTTCTTCCTCGGTTTTATCATCTGTTGTAGTGGAATCATCTGTATAACAGTTATCATCTTTCATATCACAATTCAACTCTGATAAATCAACAGTTTCATTCTCATTTTGAGTTTCTAATTCAGTGTTTTGAGTTGAAGAATGATGATATATTTCATCTTGGGCATTTGAACTATTGCTGTTACTATCTTCATATTCAGTGATAGTTTTATTTTCATCCATTTCATCTAATTCAATTGGATCTGATATAGGATCAGAATTTTCAGATAATTTATGGTCTTGACCATCCATACTGTCATCCATTACATCGTTGCACATATTATCTCCAGTATATACATCCTCTACTATGTCTACATGAAGAGGACTAGGTGTTAGACGCTTATGAATCCTTTCATCCCCTTCAGAACTCACTGATCTTCTACGTTTCCTGTCCTCACTTGTTCTACAAATAATGATCGTTTCTTCATTATTTTTCAATAAAGTATCACTAATATTGATTATACAATTGTCTTTTTCTATACTAATATTATCACTATTTTTCGACTCTTCTTTTTCAGAGAGTTGAGCTATCCCTACTGCACTAATTGAGTCTTCCTTAAGGGTGTGGGATTTGAGAGATTTAATTGGCAACAAATCAGGTATATTAGATTTTGTTATCTCTATAGGAGCTGCCGGTTCTATCCTATTTTCCATTTCTTTCAAACATGATCTAGTCATCGCACCAACTGTTCTCAATCGTTTGATGGGAGGGGGATTTGTTGACTTACTTCTTGAACTATTCACAGTTGAGTGCCTGAGTTTAATTGTTGTTTTTATAGGTGGCCTTCCAGAACCTTGATTTGTATGGGTTGATGATTCAGATCCACAGGAATGACCTCTATCGCCCCAAATTGGTTCAAAATGTTTTAACTTCCAAGGATCCAATTTACTACGTTCTTTATCTGCTTCTAACTTCAATTTTTGTTGATTCTCAGGTGTGAATTCCCCTTCAGCCAATCTATCTTGCCATTCTAAACAAGCTCTAGCAAAAAATTCATTATTCAAACCAGAATTACTTATTTCAAGAGAATTTGGGTCTGTTGAACTAGTTATCATATGCCTATCAACGCTAGGTAATAACTGTATAAGCTTATGCTGATATAACATAGGTAATGCAGAAAAGGTGGCTTTATTCAATAAAAACCGAAGGTTCGTGTTGATTAATATTGAATCTGGAGTTTCTAAATCAATGTGACCTTCCTTAGTTTGTTCAAGTTGTGCTGCAGTTGATAACTTTTTGTTAGTTCTTTTGCGATGTTTCATATTGAATCCTGGTATTGAAGCTAGGACCTCTCTCATAGTCCTTGCTTGTGGTGTTGATGGGGAGTTAATTATTGTATTCACAGGTACTTGTTCAGCAGATTGTGGAGGAAGGGGCTTTACAATTATTCTGGGTACAGATGCAGCATTACCAGAAGCAATTGTTGTATTTTTCTTTCTTCTTTTAGCTTGTTGTCGTAATGCATGCTTGACTACTTTTTTATTCAGTATGTTATTATTTTCATGTTCTTTGTTTCCATTATTAGGTCCTGTGGTCGTGTTGTTGACAGTTGTTATTCTTGTTGAATTTTCAGTTTCACTTTGACTTGAAGTGTTTTCGATCTTTTCAGTATTTGCTTCATCCGTTACGTCTATTTCCATAACGAAATTAATGCACAAGAATACTGAAAAGGTACTTTAAATCTAATAAGAAATACCAACAAAGCTCCCAGCTAGTTGATTTTATTTCATCCCATGTTAACTGTCCCTGAAGACCTGGAACTGCACAACTCCAATAGATTTAATTGTACTCAATCTAATTCATCGAAATTGTAACAAATCTATTAATTATTAGAAAAAATGGATTCACAAAAACCCTTTTCTCAAATAATTACGTCCGCCATTTCACACTGGATTTGTGGTACGGGTCACCGAAACAATAATTAATTACGTCATCCATTTCTGTGGCAAATGAAAATAAACAATTGGAATAATCCAAAAAAAAAAATTGAGGGATCAAGTTTTTAATTTTAAATTTTCTTTAACTGTTTAGTGGTATTGAATATTTGAATTTATAAGTAACGTCTATATTTATTATTATTATTAGAGGAAAACCTTTAATTTATGATAAAGAAAACTGTCATTACTCTGTCTAGTTCTGAATTGTATCATTGGAGTTTGCCGAGTTTGCGTTCCTTGTCTGTCAACAATTTTCTTATTACAAAAACTGCAAGTAATTCGTCAGTTTGGATATTGTTGATAGAAGATTTCCTACTTAAATTAAAACGATGTCTGCAAGGTACGATCGAGCAATAACTGTTTTTTCACCCGATGGGCATTTGCTTCAAGTTGAATATGCACAAGAAGCAGTTCGCAAGGGTTCTACCGCTGTGAGTTAGCTAACCTTAATCGAACTATGACTGGTCATATATTGAAACGAACATTTTTGTTCCACAGGTCGGTGTTCGAGGTGCAAACGCTGTTGTTCTTGGCGTAGAAAAAAAGTCAGTTGCAAAGCTACAGGAAGAGCGGACTGTAAGGAAAATATGTTCCTTAGATGACCATGTAGTAATGGCATTTGCAGGTTTAACTGCTGATGCTCGTATTTTAATCAACAGAGCACAGATTGAGTGTCAGTCCCATAAACTTACTGTTGAAGATCCAGTTACTTTGGAATATATAACAAGGTATATTGCTGGTCTCAAACAGAAATATACTCAAAGTAACGGTAGACGTCCATTTGGTATATCGTGTTTGATAGGTATGAAAACTATTGCGAAAATATTAAACCACTGTACATCACTTTTAACTGATTATTTACAGGTGGTTTTGACTATGATGGTACTCCACATTTATATCAGACTGAGCCTTCTGGAATCTATTATGAATGGAAAGCAAATGCAACCGGAAGATCAGCTAAAACCGTTCGGGAATTTCTAGAAAAATATTATACACAAGAAGAAGTCTCTTCAGAAAAAGGGACAGTGAAATTAGCTATTCGTGCTTTATTAGAAGTTGTTCAGTCAGGGCAGAAAAATTTAGAAATTGCTGTTATGAAGTACGGTGAACCTCTTCAAATGCTGGATGCAAATACAATTGAAAAATATGTAACTGAAATTGAAAAAGAAAAGGAGGAGGAAGCTGAAAAGAAAAAAGCTAAAAAATAATTTAATGTAGGGCATAAAATGGAAAAATCCTTTAAATGTTTCTTTTTTAATAAAGTAATATTAAGTATGTATTTATTATTCATATTTCACCTTTAAATTGAATCAGAGCAATTACAATTGAATGAATTAAAGCAATTTTTCCAAAAATTACTCGTTGGACAGGTTTGCAACCGTTCAAACATCAAAATAAATGCCTAATTTTCAGATCTGTTTAATAGGCATGTTATCTTTACATAAGGAGGATAAGAAACGTCAAAATCTTTCCATTTCCCAGCAAATACTGGCCCAAAGATGTGAGTCTTATTATTTGCAATAAACAAAATTAAATCCTTAAGTCAAAATAAATAATTGTACGGTAACCTAAAACCTTCGCCAGCAAACCTATGTACAAATACATTTAATACAGGCTTTACATGCAACATTCAAAGTGAAGATATACATATTTTTATGCTTTTAATTCATTTTATCTGTATAAAAATACAATTGGTAGATGAAATTTTAATTTCAAAATATATATTCCTAAAATTATAATATCCCTTAATACGCTGTCAAATGTCAATGTCATTTGTTGTCAATACGATTTGTTTTTTATCATGAATTCCTGATTAGTTTTGTTTGCATACGAAAGTTTGTTCATTGCGAAAGTAATTCAATAATTAGTACTGTAAATGAATGAAAACTAAATATTTTGGAAGGAAACATGTTTATTTGTCGCTAAAATATGCATAATTTTGTCGTAGGAAATTTTATAGCCGGTTGAGAGCTTAAACTCAAGTGGGTGTGCTGTAATTTGGTGTCTGTTTTATTGCCGATATTTGTTATTTATACCATCAATTACATATATGCAAACACAAAAATGAGATAAAGTATGTCTCTAAGTTTATATACTGATTAAATTTTATATACCCCATAATGAATTTAAAGTTAATTGCATCAAGATCTTAGGATGGGGAATAAAACAAGTTGTTGTTCTTATACAAGTCCTCAAGCTAGTCATAGGGTAATCATTCCAATAGATCATACCTTAACTGAAGGAGAAAACAGTGTTTCAAATTTACAACATATAAGTGAACGTGAAGGTGATGATGGTGATGCAGATCCTTCTCAAGATCCTACAGCAAAAACAATTTTCATCGAACGTTCAAAAACAGCAATCGAAAATGGAATGATAAGGAGAAAGAGTCAACACCAAATAGCTGATTTAAGGCCTCTTAAGAAAAGCAGTTCATGTTCCACAATATACTTAGATGATAGTACAGTATCTCAGCCAAATTTAAAAAACACTGTAAAATGTGTAGCTTTTGCTATCTATTATCACATAAAAAATAGAGATTCAGATCGAACAATTGATATATTCGATGAAAAACTACATCCATTGACAAGAGATGGTGTTAGTGATGATTATGATAAGCATAATCCTGAACATCGTCAGATATATAAGTTCGTTAGAGTTTTATTTAATGCAGCGCAACTTACTGCAGAATGTGCCATTATTACATTGGTTTATTTAGAGAGACTATTAACTTATGCTGAGCTTGATATACAACCATCTAATTGGAAAAGAATTGTTTTAGGTAAATACCAATGCTTATTTAATATGTTCATTTTTATGTCCCATAAATAACCCATAAACGTCATTTGAATGTACACTCTCTATAAGACAGTCTCCAAAAAGGATTGAGATTTGGTAATTATGATGGCTAAAAAACTTCTGAGATCGAACTAATTTTTCTGAAATGATGGGTACCTTCTGATTTTGTCACTTAAGTAAGGACGTTTCTGAAAGAAAAGAATAGAAAGAGATGAATGGTCATTTAAGGCCAATTCTATAGTCACCAAATCTCAGCCCATTGCATTTTTGTAATATAGACTGCAAAAATAATTCCTTACTTGCAAGAAATTTCAAAGAACTTCAAAGGTGTTTTTCCTAATATTTTCTTTATTGAAAGTAGTATAGTCTATGCCATCTCACTTGACAAACTCAAAAATATATCAAGTATATAAGATTTGTCCAAGTTCACCGCAATTCAATAGAGAACTGGGTATTGGATTCATTCCAGTTATTTTTACTTCACATTGGTATTTTAGAATTCATGTTCAAATGTTGTTTAGGATAATTTGGGCTCGTTCGTTAACATCTTGCACAAGTGTGGATTGTAATTATTTAGGCTATTGACAGTGGAGTCTGCATATAGGATAACAGGAGCGTTTTGAGTTTTACTTGAATAAATTATATATTAAGGTAAGAATGTCTCTCTTGAATTTTGATTATGGCTTTGTGGAGAGCATTTTCAGAACTTCTTGAACCTGCAGGATTTAGTTAATCTGGAATTTGGACACAAAGGATATACATGTTGTCAAGGTATCGTGGTTGATGAGATTAAGGATAAATCTCAAAATTATATAATAAATAGGATTCGTGAATGAACAAAAATGAGTTAATTGACAATATAATGTTGTTGATCTCGGGTTATTGTTGATCTTGAGTTAATCATTCTGTTAAACATCTTACATAAAATATTTCAACAAAAAAGTCTTATACATTAGTGTTCCTGATGTGACATGGACTTTTTACTGTAATTCAGCTGAAATCAGTTGTAATAAAAATTACTCTTACAATGTTATAGATCTTGAAGAGTTATATTAATAAGGATTAAATTTTCAGGTGCAATCTTATTGGCTTCAAAAGTATGGGATGATCAAGCAGTTTGGAATGTAGATTATTGTCAAATTTTGAAGGAAATAACAGTAGAAGATATGAATGAATTAGAACGTCAATTTTTAGAGCTTTTACAGTTTAATATAAATGTACCGTCTAGTGTCTATGCCAAATACTATTTTGATTTACGTACTTTGGCTGAAGCAAACGACTTAACATTCCCAAGTGAGCCTTTGAGCAAGGATCGTGCCCAGAAATTGGAAGCAATGTCCAGAGTGATGGAGGATAAGTACACCGCAGAAGCTCTGAAGAACGGCTTGAAAAAATGGTCTAGTTTGGATAATATATCCAATGGAGGTATACCGACAAGAAGAAGTGTTGCTATTTTGTCATGATCTAAGAACTTTGGTAAATTTAGTTGTGCTAACTAGCAATATAACTTCGGTTTTCTTACATTGGTAGAATAAGTATAACTCTTATGTCTTCGATGGACCTAAACAAATTTATATAGTTTTTAATAAAACAATGAAAATGAAATGAACAAAGTACTTCGTTACTTTTGAAAGTCAATAATTTTTATAAGCATTTTTTAAATGTGTACAATTCACTTATAGAATATTGCAAAATTTCCATATTATAATTATTTCAGAGAATAATGGCCGGAATTGAGAGAAATTTGAATGTTTTTCATACATTTTTTTGAGTTACAGCTCTGAAATTTGTACAAATTATTTATTCATAGTAAAAATTAGATGCTTTACTTTTATAGAAATTTCAGGAGTTTTACATGAGCTTAGCTTCAATTTGATAGGTTTTACTAGATTGCATGCCATAAGTGTCTGTGATTTCTGTAAATCTGCATTGAATTAGGAAGTTTTAAGCTTAAAATTTTAGATAACACTGCTAAAAAAACCCGCTATCTGTAAAACTATATTTCTCAAGGTTTACGGTAGCATACAATGTTTCTGTTATTAATTTCAAAAATTGAATCATTCACATTTCTCACTGTTGATAGAATGCTCATTCATTTATGAATTTGATTAAAGAATGTCAGAGGCTTAGCTCTATTAGTATTGTTGGTTGCCTCAAGTACTAAATAAGCAATAGGTAAATTTAAATAATTTACAGCCTTTTTTGCTGCATAATGCACAATGGCATGAGGATCATGTTGCGGAATATGTTCAGCTGAAGTTAGTTATTCTTATTTCTATTGGTACGTGTCGCTTGAATTCTGGTTCCACACTCTTCCTACTTCTATCACTCAAATTTTGGACTCTAATGAGGCCTCGTGATGCGCCAGTGCGCTGAATATAATAAACAATATATTTACATGACCTAATAGTTCACTCTCAGCATATGAACTATCTTCATCTTCTTCTGTAACAACAGATTATTCCATTCCAAGGAACACATTCAACAGTTCTTCAAATTTTTGGTAACATACTTTACAAACCCTCAAATGAAAATTTTCTACCAATAAATGAAAAATAAGCATGAGTCCTAGTAGTTCCACCATGAAACCACTTACAAGAACACTAAAATCATACTTCAATCTCACTTTTGACTAAATCAATTTTCTGTATTCGTTCTATTGATTGTTCACTAGCATATTGCAAATAATTGACTAATACTACTTTCATATGCTAATCAGAAGAACGGCTTACTCTGAATGAGCAAATATACTTTATGGTTATGCTCCCACAAGCAAATTTATTACTCCATCTATAGCAGTTACATGCAACAGACCAAACAAGTAGTTACGCAGGGTATCCACTGGGATCCTATACAAAAGTTATTCCAAAGGGTGGTTTCAACGTGAAACCACTGAGGTTGAAAAGGTTAACCAAATGCAGCCGAATAAAACTGAATAGGAATGATCTGGGAAATTTCAACTTCATTCAGCTATTACTATATATTAAGATTTCCTCTCTAGCGCAACCCAGAAAACTAATCAAGAGAGAACTGAAATAACACCGCTTCAACTTTGTGTTTTTGGTGGATCATTTGATTTTTGAGAGTTAAAATAAGAAAACGTTTTTTGAGAACAGTGTTCCTGAATCCATTTAAGATTGTAACCTCCACATCATTAATACAAATATATAATAAACGTTGAGAAAGTATAGTCTGTAACATGTTTGGAATGTTACATTCCATATTTGTGACACCTCATCTTAGCCGAAGACTTAAACGACAAATTTGTGTAGAATATACCTTGTTTTATTAATATACAATAAAGGACAGAAAAATGTCTCCATCATTTCAAAATATATGAACAGGCAGTTTTTTTATTCAGATGAATTGTGCAATATTCTATTTATTTGTTAGGGTTGTAATAAATACTAGTCATAATTTTTCTTCAAGGGACGAAAGTGAGGTTATTTGTAAACATAATTGCTTTTGTTTTCGAAATAATCTTTTTTTATACTACTATCCATTAGTAAATACAAGTAAAATCAATCAAGTGTAATAGAGGCAATGTATATTTTATATGATATATCATTATACCATGTTTTTTGTTCAATTACAAACTTCGCCAAAAATTCTCTAGATCATCTCCTTTAATTTTTTCCTCAACAACTTGAACCATGGTAATTTGAGATCTATGTGATACTTATTTTTTCTTAAGAAAAAAGCATCTACATCATTGTTTTCCAAACAAGTTTAACGATTTCAGGTAATGTGGATAATTAAAAACATATTGTTGAAAAATGGGATAAAATCATTTATTGTCATATTTAACTTGAAATTATTTGTTTTGATCAACACAGTAAATCCTGAGATATCTTTTACCTTAGGGCGAAAAGTGACAATTTTTAGAAAATATTAATCAAATATATACTTCACTCTTTGACTTTTGATTTGAAAATTTTTTTTATGTATGGCATATAATGATATTTCTGATCCTCAGCATGCCCTGCATGCTTACACCTCTAGTTAATGAAAAACTATTTTGTATTTGCTTGATCCAATTCGAATTTGTAATTCATTAATTATTTTGATTTCCAACAGATTAATGTAATCAATATGATTTAATATTTATTGTGTCATGTAATTCCTGTGTCTACCGATTATTTTTATATTTTTGCTAAAGGGTATAAGGCACTAGTTAACACACATGCATGGTTTCAGAGATTATTAAAACCAGTTGATATTGAAAGCAATTTTTTAAATAATTAGCATTTTTCAAATTTATGTTTTCCATGTAACTAAATGGATCAATTAAAAATTGTTCTTCATATATTATAAAAAAGTATAGTTGTATATATATATCTACATTCATTTTTAAATTTTATATAAGTGATATATCATTCCAAAAATATGATTTTTGAGCTTTTGCAATAAAATTCAAATGAACTCGGATTTTTATTTCAGATGTTAGTATTAAAAACTCATGAAGGCAACAAGAAGCGTTAGCATCCTCATTCAATAAATCATATGGTTATATAATTGATATATACATATCTACCAATTTTTCTATGATGAAAAAGTAGAAAATGAAAAAAGGTGATGTTGAACTAACAAGCCAGCGTTTAAACTATTACTCTATTCTCTATAACAGAATAATACATTTTTCTCACAGAAATTCTAATAAATTATATCATAATCTGCGGCAGACGGAAGGTTTTGTTGATCACAACTTGCAGAAATGCACACTTTTCAAACTTGTTGGTTTTTATCAGTGCAGTGAATATCAGCGACTACAAATCTGTCAAGTATCTATATTCGCTATACACAGAGACACTAAAGTATTAATCATACACTACTGCCATCTAAAGTATGCAAACGTACATTCAAGTATAGAAATGTATTCCCATACTCGAGTAATAAATAGACTTTAATGATATTTGGCACAGATCAGCCGAATTAATTTATTTGAAATGATAAACCTTTCCAATTACGCTCAATGTACGTAAACGGAATCGTTATATCAGTTCTTAATTTTTAATCTATTTCAAAAGTTAAACAACTCGCCATACTCATTAAAGATAAATGGAAGTGATACGCCACTGTACTATTCTGACAGAAATTATTGCCACGGCTGCATCAAATAAAAGTGTTTCCTCCTTGTAGCAGAGAACAGAGAATGTTTCACACTTTTCTATGAACTTGTGATTCATTGTCCGTCCGATTTTAATTGGAGTAGAGATTTTTCCTATTCGTCTGGTGATCAATATTGGGATATAAACTCCGTTTTTCTTTAATTTAAGAAACTTTATAATAGGAAATATTTATTAATACATTGCCTTCAAAATCCTATGGCTGCGTGAGCGTGATATTTAATACATTACACTCTCACTAGATATCAATTGTCAAAGTGCTGTGTTGATTTGTCGGTATTGTATTATTTGGTGAGAATATTTTGCTTTTGTTGTTTTTCAGGAGTAAGTGGTGTTGAATATATGTATCTACCACGAACATAGGATTGAAACAGTAGTTTTCTGATATCACATCAAATTGAAAATTTTAAACAGTGTTGTCTATTCCGTTTACTTCCATTATTGTTATGAATTGTTTGGACAGTTCAACTTAATGAGATCGGTTGTTTTATTTTAATAAAATATAAGCACCTTTGCCCACTTTACGTATTTACGCATTTTTAGTTCGCATTGAATTGAAATAATCTGAAAAACATTGACAATTAGTTATTTTTACTCTTCAAAATTTTATAAGAAAGTTGTCTCTCTCTAACAATCTGATAATTCTTTACTTATGTTTTGGTGGCCTGGCCTATAAAAGTTTCATATAAACTTTGGTTCTTATTCTATTAACCATTATTTTGGTTTAGAATTTTATGATCACTTTAACTAAACATAAAATTGGTGAATCAGTTGTTTATACAGCCATTAAATTTTCAATAACAGTTAGTTGATTTTAAATTGTTAACAACTATTGTTTTAATTATCTGTTTATTTTCAGTAACTAAACATGTCGGGGGGACCTTACAATTATTCCTATATTTTTAAATATATAATTATTGGAGACATGGGTGTTGGCAAATCATGTCTTCTCCATCAGTTTACTGAAAAAAAATGTGAGTCAATCAGGAATGTTATGTTGGCCACAGCATTAAATATGTTTGATTTTTATTTTAGTTATGGCTGATTGCCCTCATACAATTGGGGTTGAGTTTGGAACCCGAATTATTGATGTTTGTGGACAAAAAATCAAACTACAAATCTGGGATACAGCAGGTCAAGAACGTTTTAGAGCTGTAACTAGATCATATTACAGAGGAGCTGCAGGAGCATTGATGGTTTATGATATAACTAGACGTTCTACATACAATCATTTAAGCAGCTGGCTAACTGATACACGTAATTTAACCAATCCTAGTACAGTTATCTTCCTTATCGGTAACAAATGTGATTTGGAAGCACAAAGAGACGTAACATATGAAGAAGCTAGTAAATTTGCCGAGGAAAATGGTTTGATGTTTGTTGAGGCTAGTGCCAAAACGTAAGTTAAGATACATTAAAATTGTTTTAGAATTTTAGGATTATGTAAATATATATTAAGCTTTGAAAAAGTACTGCAAATTTTGGGCAAAGTGTTTTGTTTTTTTTAATTTCTCTAGTTGATTTTTCACATGTTCATCACCATATTTTTAATTCCGACACAATCGGCTTTGTTGTTGTCAGAGAGTTCCAGCCTAATTTTTTGAGACAACACATGATCTTTGATTGAAATCTTCAGCCAAAATTTGAGGTTGCTTCTTCTGTAACCGCTGGTTGTGAAAATTTGATGGTCGATGTCTTTCTGGATTGCTGTCCTAGTTGGTGCTACCAGATTTTAAACATGCAAACCACTCCTTTCATTGTATTGCACTAATTGATTTTCTGCCAAAAACTGTTTATACAATATGCAATGAAAATGAATATGATTTTCGACAGGCATTTTCTGAAAGAAATAGAGAACATTATTTTTATCAAAATGAAAAATGAACGAAGAGTAGATTATCACTTACGAAAAACTTTCCAATATAATTAGCATATAATTATGCATCAGCCCAACAGAAAAGTTTTGTTCTTTATTTATACTAATCAACTTCAGTAGTTTATAGTTCACTATATCAAAAGTCTTCTTTAGGACTAAGAAAACTACCATGACTGGGTTTTCTTTATCGACTTCAATGTAATTGCGGTCTACTTCCCTAGATGAATAATCTACTATTATTGGCCAAAGAAACATGTGTTTTCAATATGGCTGGGCAATTAAGTTTTTAATACTATTAAAAAAAAAAAAAACTGATAAAGCATACAATCTCACCTGACAAACTCATAAAAGTCTCTTTGCAACTGTTCTTTTGATATTTTAGTGCTTCCAAGGACGTACCTAATGTTGGATTTTTACATAATAATTTAAATTCAAAACCAGCTGGTTATAAAAAAAGGAGCAACCATTAAACAGTTTTAAATTTTTATAATAAATAATAGTCAAAATTCGAAAGTCTCCTAAGGAATTAGATGAAGATTAAGCAGGGGCATTTATTTTTATATTTGATATTCAAACAGACCACAGATTGATTGAGAAAGATTTAAAAGTAAATAATTTATTCTGAAATTATTTATGAAAAATGTAAAAAAGTATTATTATCGTTAAAAAATTGTAAAATTCAGGAAATAATATCAACTTTATGTTAAGAATTCAGACTGATATTATGTCATAATTTGTGAGAAATAATAAATAGATCATAGAATTCTGAAAGATCAGATATGTGTCGGTGAACTACATAACGTGATTATAGATTGTGTTCTGTGGTGAACTATTAAAATATAAATTAATAAAGTAAATAAAAATACTTACGTTTACTGTGACATAAACAGTGACACTTAAGCCAAGTGTTTTTATTTACTTTATTAATTTAAAAATGTTTCACCGAATGAAATGCCAGAAATCAACATCAAAAAATAAATTATCAAGTACTTAAAAAAAGTGAAAATGACAATTTATTGGGCATGCTACGAAAAAATAAATTAAGTGTTTGTAACAGGTGTTTTGGTTGAAATTATCAAGTGTTAAGAGGGAAAGGAAAAGTATATGTTAATTAAAGTGAAAGAACTTTTAAGTAAACAATGGTTTGGAATTTAAAAAAGAAGTGGGATCCAGAATATAGAAATTTTTTTTTGGATGAAGTGAAGCTGCTGAAGGCAGCAGGCATCAAAAAAGGACAGGACAAAACTAAGGCATGCAATAAACTAGTTTAGTTGATAAAAAAAACTGAAAATTAGAACAATTACAGTTGAAATTGTTCCAATATTCTTATATTGATTGATCATCATTATTATCATTACCAACCTTCAAACTGAAGCGCTGTTTGAAGTTGTTTACGCCCGATAAAAAGGATTTTTTGCATTCATACATAACATTGAATGGATTCATCACTATATGGCTGAGTCGAAAAGACCGCCAGCCGAGTGCAGAGGAGAGGTTGAAAGTATACAAAAAAGGCACGTCAGCAGGCAAGACTGCTCTCTATTTTCGGACACGCACGGAATTTCGCTCATCGCCTTTTTTCTGAAGGGCCAAATGATAAACAGTTACTACAAATGACAAAGGAAAAATCGCTTTTTCATCAAGATAATGCACCAAAAATGCAAGTCGATGAAAACAATGGTGAAATTGAATCAAGTTATATGAATATTCACCAGATATGGTCCCATCTGACTTCTACCTGTTCACAGGTCTGAAAAACATGCTCCAAAGAAAGAGATTTGGCTCTTATAGCGGCAACTGAAGCTGATTTTGAGGCCAAAGACAAATCGTTCTATGAGAAAGACATCGAAGGTTTAATTAAAAGAAAGGTTGGAATTATTGTATTTCTATGAAAGGTTATGTTGATGAATAAAATCTGATTTTGCTCAAAAAACATGTGTTTTTCCTGGTTTTTACATTGTGTGAAAACGATTGTGGTTAAACGCGCCATGAAGTAACTCAAACGGTGGCTTAAGCTGAAAGGTCTAATGGCCAGCAAGGTTCTACTGTGCATTTGGTGGGACTGGAAAGGAATCATTTATTATGAGTTGTTTTCATATGTCCAAACAAGTTTGTATTTCTAGTGTCAACAACTGGATCTTTTGAAGCTAGCAATTGACCAGAAATGGCCAGAATTGACCAACAGAAGAGGTGTTGTATTCCATCAGGACAATACCAGGCCACACACGTCTGCAGTGACTCGTCAGAAACTCTGGGGCTTGAATGGGAAGTTTTAATGCATCCACCATAGAGTCTGGATCTGGCACCAAGCGATTACCATCTTTTTCTTGCATTGCATAACTTCCTGAGTGATAAGAAATTGGCATCAAGAGAAGATTGTAGAAATTGATTACGAGAGTTTTTCCCCAATAAAGACTTCTCTGAGAGAGGCATTATGAAGCTATCTCTAAAATGGCAACAAATTATGGAGGTGCATATTTGACTGAAATCAGACAATCCGAAACATGTTAAATAAAGTCTTGGAGTTCACTCAAAAATAGTGGATTTTTTATTAAGTTATTCCTAGGTATCCCTAAAAATCACTGTGTTTTTTGTATTTTTTGTATGATTGCCTCTACTTCATTTCTTAATTTTCAAAGTGTGAAAATAACATTTTATCGTCATGGTTACTTTTATACAATTGGTACAATCCTTTCAGAGGTGACAATGTAGAAGAAGCATTTTTGGAGACTGCAAAGAAGATTTACCAAAGCATCCAAGATGGAAGATTGGACTTGAACGCTGCAGAATCTGGTGTTCAGCATAAACCATCCACGCCTGGTAGGAACAATTTATCGAATGATAGTCAGGCTAGTAAAGACAATTGCTCTTGCTAGTTATTCTATTATAGCTGTCATGTTTTGCCTATTGGGTTATAATATTGATACTTTATTTTACATTTTTATATAGTTGAATATTATGAACGAAATCTGTATTAAAATAACTTTTGAATGAGTATTTCAGAGCAACTTTAAATATCTCCTAACCTATAAATTTTCATCATTTTCATAAAGGATGTTTTGTGCTTTTCAAAAATCCATCGCACTGTTGCAAATTGCCGCAAAAAGTTACATATACAATGATATTTTATGTATTTTAACCAATTTTTAGAGAATCATTTTTGTGTTCAGAAAGTGGCATGAAATGAAGGTTTTGTATTGAATGAACCTAGTCTTATATCTTATTACTTAAAAGTTACAAATTATGAGTTAAATACACTTAATCGTTCAGTATTCAAATATATGCCTATGATTTTAATTTTATCCAAACCGCGCGTATATCTTTTGAAGTTATCAATACTGAATATTTTAAAATCAAATTTTCATATTCCGAAAATGTTATTGCCTTCCTGTTTTTTTATAGATGGGTATTTTGGAACCGCTTTTGATTCAAATGTGAATCAGATATTTTTATAAATAGAGAGAAATTAAACACTTTTGGTTTCATGTTTCTAATAAAATAATGAAATATATTGTAAATGCAAAGGATTACACATAATCAGTGTTGACAAGTAATTTTCAGGTGGTGAAATGTGAAACGAAATTTGAAAAATCTTAAAATTCGGAAGTATCTGTCTTAGTCAAAAAGTTCATAAGAAATAAAAATATAAATGTGTGGATGTTATTTATAGTTTCAATTTCTGGGTATTTTGAATCGATTTTATTTAGTTTTAGAGCTCTCTGCTATTTTAAACGATAGTAATTATTTTTCCAAAGATTGGATTAAAAAAAGAATTTTCATTGAAATTTCTCGATGAAATTTTTTTCTTGTAAATATTCAGACCACAAGGTGCTTCGTTTGGTGGAATAGTATCTCATTCATTTGTAATAGTTACTTCGGTATCGTGGAAAATCTCATGAGAAAACAGCTTTAGTGTAAAAATGATAATTCCTTCGTAGGAGATTATTTTTATTTTTGTAAATTATATATGATTAACAAAATAGTGGCTTTTTTTAAACTATCAATTGGAGCATTTTAATAACATAAATATACTCTAGTATTTAAGAAAAATTAAAAATTATTTCTACATATTTTTGGTTCTCTATGTGATGTATTTGTTATTGAATAAAATATAAAATAGTGTTAAGTTGAAATGCATTGTTTTTACCCTGGCACAAAACAAAATGATTTTTATTCCAAGTATGGTAGAAATGCGACTCAATCCTTTTACTAAATGTTTAAACCAAGTATTAAGTGTAAATTTGCATTTATTTTAGAAATCTTTAGTTTTTTCGAATTTTTGTGGTTGTACCATAATTAGCTTTATGCAATGATTTTTTCCTGATTGCTTTAATAAAAAAAATGTCTGGTTGTTTTGTTTCGAGTTCATCGAAACTGATGAGAACTAAAAATTCAATTTGATATGCTTTCAGGTCAAACAAAAAATTTGAGAACTTGAATAGTGAGTAGCCTCTCATCTAGCAGTGATAACATCTTGCAAACATTGAGGCATGCTTTGGATCAGGTATAAATTATTGTCCCATTTGTGCATCTAGAATTTCTTGGAGCCTTCACATATCTCTGTAAACGTTTCCCACCCTGAATTTGAAAATGAAGTGATTTTCAATTTCTGCCAATGTTTATTTAATTACAACAATTGTTTCATCTTGAAATTTCTTGCAAAATTGCGATTGTATCGTTGCTTGTGTGGCTTGTAGCGCCGTCTTCTTGAAAATAAACGTCGTCCACATCAATATCTTCTAAGTCTCACCATAAAAAATCATTAATCATACCTTGGTAGCGCAATCCATTCACCAAACAGTTGCACAAGCCTCATTTTTTAATAACTAAGGTCCAATCACACCGCCAGCCTAAAAACCACACCAAACTGTGACACGTTGAGGATGGAGAGACTCTTTAACAATCATTCCTGGATTTTCGGAACCCCAAATGCGACAATTTTGTTTATTAACGTAGCCTCCAAAGTGAAAATGGACCTCACACTGAAGATGATTTTTCGATGAAAATCCGGATCATTTTCAAGGACCCAATCAGGAAGATACGATGTTGGTTGCTGGTGATCGACCAGCTCAAGTTTTTGTGCAAAATTTCCACCATTTTTGTAGTGAATTTTGATAATTTCAATGCGTTGTTGAGGCGTGTATCGTTACAATTTTAGTAATGGCGTATTTTTTACTTGTCAAATGTCAAATGATGACAGCTTAAAAAGTGACCTTCCCCATGCTCAAGTGCCCGCCGATCAACAAAACCTATTTGGCTGTTCATATACTATGATCTATTACACAGATGTATGTTGCACTTTCCCAATTCGAAAAACCCTCTGTTTACTATAGTTTACTATTATATTTCAGAATAAATATCTGCCGCATTAATTAAATCATTTGGTTTCTACGTTTGTAACACTTGAAGTAATCAGGGACACAGTTTACTTCTTAAATAAGCTTGGTGGGGTATGCTGCGTATTTATGTTCATGTGCATTAGATGGCGCTGTTATTTGGTAAAACTTATTGTCCCTATGCGGGGCGAAAATAGGTACGTGGCTGTGTTGCATTCGTCGTCATTTGACTTAATTCGAAAATCACGCCACTTATCTGGGATTTAGAGAAAATAACGTTCCTTGTGTAGGACTATCCATTATTTGGGATTAGGAAAAAACAGGTAATTCGTTTAGAATTAGATAGTGATATTTCTTTCCTTGTTGATGCAATTCCCACATAGGGAACTGTCCAGAGTGGAGTATCAAATAGTCAACAACATTGCAGCTGTAAGCAGTTGGAACTAAGTAATCCATTGCATTGTATACATTCAATTTTTTCTTTGTCAAACTCGATTTCTGATTTTGTATTGAACTTCCATTCTCTCAAATAAAATTGTGAAATCTGAAGGAAATTTTGTTAGCCAGATAGGTATTCTGGAGAATATTCTGAGTTAGAAATTTTTTTGTGACTAAAGATAGACGTCCTTCAATATTCATCATATTGGTGAAGGGCCATTGAGCATCTGATGATGATCAGCGAGAAAATAGAGGGCTCTTGTCTAAATCAGGCCTTTAAATATTTGAAATCAATACATTTTCAGAATTACATGCTCGGATTTTTACTAGAAACGGTTGACAATGTCACATTCTCATGGAAACAAGAAAGATTTATTCATCCATTGGCTCTAGGGCACGAAACAAAAAATGGTGAAAAGCACAGATATAAAGTTTTTGGGCGCTTGTTCATATCACCTATGATCCTCACGAAATTTTGCATTACTCTTCGCGTCATGAAATGTTCATTATACCATTTACTCCATTCTCGCTACACCAACATTCGCCCACCAGACTGGACTCGTCCGTGAACAGGCAGGATATCCACCTGTGCGCCTTCCAGTTCTCATGTAAAAGAGCCGAACGATATCTTACAGTCCGGTGCTCCCTACTCAATCGCGGGTGCCTGGCGGATCTTCTTGTTCTCAAATTGAAACAATCCTATTCCGGATTGTTTGACCAGAAACTATCCTACTGGTAGCTTGCCCAAGTGAGCTGTTAATTCGGAATGCTATGAAGAAGAGATTTCATCTTTCAGGTAACTGATTAGCTGATTTTGTGCGATGGCTGTAGCCATGCTTTCCCAACCCAATGAGTATATGGAGCACTTCCAGTAATACGATATCGATTCCACGCTCTACTATACTTTGCGAAACGCGGATACGCTTAGCAGCTTCTTGTTGAGTTGAACGTTCGTTTAACCAACACACTAAATATATTAAACTTGTGACAATCCGCAACTGATACTATACAACACCAGATCGACTGCAATAGCTTATTATCGCATATACAGATCACAAAAAAAGAAGTTCATACACCTACAAAAAATGAGTTTTTTGTAATTTTTTGTAACTATCATTAATAAAGAATGTGAGCTAGTAATAGCTAGTAATCAAGTTCTACAAAACGAAACAGTGTAACATACTAAACATGCCATTACCATAGCTGACACTTCTTATTGATGATAATTTGTACAGGTCAGCCGAATTAATTTATTTGAAAATGAATAAGCTAATTATGAGCTTACAGCATATTACGGTCTGACTTGAGCGTGCGGAAAGTTTTTTCCGCGTTTGTAACGTGGAAATATCGAGAATACATTTCTTTGTTGAATTAGCTTGCAATAGTATGTCTTGTATGTATATTTGCATATTCTAGATGGCGCTAGTATATGATTAATACATAAATGTTTCTGTGTATAGCGAATATAGGTACTTGACAGATTTGTAGTCGCTGGCATTCATTGCACCGACAAGAACCAACAAGTTCGATACGTGCACATGTTTGCAATTTGCCCCAGTGATGAAAACAACCTTATCGGGTTTATTTAAGTATAGATTTGTTATACAGATGTATATTGATTTGTTTAATTTTCTATTACCATAGCTCACACTCCTTATTGATATTTTATACGGATCAGCCGAATTAATTTATTTTTGTAACTGAGCCATTCAGTGTCATGAGGAACATATTTTGTGTGTATTTCGCTGTAGCGAAATTCTGTTCTGCTCTACTTCCTGGCGTAGCATATATAGGACCCGACTAGTCTTAGCAATAGCTGACTTACCGTCCCCGCCGGGTTTAAGTAAGGCAAGCACACAGCGTTCGACGACCGTTCCGACGTGGAATCCAGGTCACTGGCGACACAGGCAGACATGCACACCACGCCTGTCTGAAGAGTTCAGGTGCGCATGCTCAGAATGAAACGCCTCCTCTCAAATGAAGAGGTGGAAGCTCCTTCGCAACACCTGCATTCCTTAAGAGTTTCAACGCTAACATACGCCTCTCCACATCCAATCCCCAAAATTTGATACATGTGCAAAAAGTCAGTTTTCTCTGGAATATTCACTCCAACTTTTGAACAGTGTAGATTGCTAGGTGAAGATTTATTTCGGTTTTGGATAGCATTTAATAATTTTAGATTTCCAGTCAATGAAAAATGCGCATCTCACTCCACTAAAGAAATTACCCCAAAAGGTGTCGATTCCTCTAGATTTTCAAAATAAAGTTTTTCCTTCCTGTTTCAAACACGTTCTGTATCATTATGATAATTCGAAGATCAAGTGTAGAATCTAAATTGATCGCAATTATACCATGCAAGGTTGATCGGTATCATCAATTCATTTTGCAAGGATGGCAAACAACGATTATTTTACGAGTTTATACTTAATTTGACTTAATTTTCATAATGACAGAGCACCGTAACCTTCTTAATTTCACTTACATATGTCCATTCATTTACGTGACCCAATTCAGTCCAGACATAGGGAAAGGAAATTGCCATGTTTGGTTCAAGGGAATTTGCGGTGATGTTTTAGACGATTCAGATGATCTCGAAAAATGTCAGGATCCTTATCAGGTGTATTGCAATTTATGTATCCGGAATAGTGAATGAAAAAGGTGAAAATCACTAACGTGAAGTCAGAAGCTGTTGCGCGCTAGTTCATATCATCCACGATCCACACAAAAATTTTTTTTTTGGTATTCTAATCATACGATCTTCACGAAATTTTGTATTAGCCTTCTTGTCGTTATTTTACATCTGAATATTAAATTTAAACTCGATCGTGGGACTGTTGCTATATTTTCTTCAGCGCTCAACGCTGCTGCGCTGAAATCTTCTAATCAAACGATCCTCATGAAATTTGCGTTTTTAAAGGATTTTCTAATAAGAGGTTTAATTTTGAATAGCCAGCTATCTGGGCAGCTGTGACTTTTGAAGCTGTCATCTTTTGACATTTGACAAATAAAAACTACGCAATCACTAAAAATGGAACGATAAACACTTCAACAACGCAGCGAAATTGTTAAAATTCACTACAAAAATGGCGAAAATTTTTGCAGTCACAGTTCGTAAAACTGAAGCACTTTTGGATCGTTCTAAACCCCCCATTTCAGATCAATTGGATTTGTTATTTGGAAAATATAAACAAAAAAAGAGATATATTCAGGCTCCAATTCCACTCCGAAAGTTTGAAGTCTATCTCTTTCCATTCGAAAGTTATAGTGCTTAACCGCTCAACACTGATCCGTTCACATTTTTTTTAATCTTTTAATCATACGATCCTCACGAAATTTTGCACGAACATGCACGTTATTATTTTTTTTGCAAATGCAAAATTTCAGATCGATCGAATGTGTAGTTTCGAAAATTATGAAATATGAAAAATTTTCAAACATGAATAACTGCAGAACTATTGAACCAATTTTGCCCATTAAAAAAGTTAGCCGCGCTATTAAGACCCAAAATCTTCACTGAAAGTTTTAAGGCTCTAGCTATTTACATTCGAAAGTTTACGGCCCACTAGAGGGAGATAATTACTTTTAACCTCGGATTCTTCATCAGTGAATACAACCTAGTCGTTTCTGACCATTTTCGGCTTGAAATTCGAGAATAAAAATTCATTTCAATACATATCGGGTGTTTTTTTCAGAGTGATCGAACTTTCGATAGGGATAACTGTGATTTGACAGAAGGTAGAAGCCATGTTTTTTTGACATTTCTGTTCAGTAAGCATTGACAAATTATCATGGAAAGACTCACGCCGCAACAATGTTGACAAATTGTTGAAATTATTTTCAAAATCAGTGTTCTATTCGCCAAATAATAGAGCACTTCGTGAAATTTGTGGTTCACATAATTGTCCATCAGAGCATATTCGTCGAACTATCGATAGATTTCGGACAACATTTTCTCTACTCGATACAACAACAACAACAAGACAAAGAACTGTATGTACAGAAGAAAATATCGCTGCTGTAAGTCATAGTGTTAATGATGATCCAGATTTGTCTATTCGTCGACGTTCACAACAAGTTAGACTCTGTGCATCCACCACATGGAAAATTTTGCGTAAAGATCCTGGTCTACACCCATACAAGATCCAACTGGTTCAAGAACTAAAGCCACTTGACCATAATAAGCGTCGTTCGTTTGCAATATTAGAAATTCACTCGTGCATTCGGTATTGCTACATATTATAATGAGATTCTGATTGAGAAATGAAACGACTTCGCGACTTGATCAAGTCGGCGGAGAAAATTCCTAATTACTTTGAAATATTCGTGATGATACACAAGGTGAGCTGATGTAAAAATTTTGGTGAAAATAAGCACTCACGATAGCTGTTCGTTTACCTGATTAATGCAATGTATCCGGTATTTTTTTAGAGTGATAGAAATTTCGATAGATATAACTGTGATTTGACATGTTTTGACATTTCTGTTCAGTAAGCATTGACAAATTATCATGGAAAGACTCACGTCGCAACAACATTTACAAATTGTTGACATTTATTTTCAAAATCAGTGTTCTATTCGCCAAACTTATAGGGCACTTCGTGAAATTTATGGTTTACATAATCGTCCATCAGAGCAGCTTATTCGTCGAACTATCGATAGATTTCGGACAACATTTTCTCTACTCGATGCAATAACAACAACACGACAGAGAACTGTACGTACAGAATAAAATATCGCTGCTGTAAGTCATAGTGTTAATGATGATCCAGATTTGTCTATTCGTCGACGTTCACAACAAGTTGGACTCTGTGCATCCACCACATGGAAAATTTTGCGTGAAGACCTTGGTCTACACCCATACAAGATCCAACTGGTTCAAGAACTAAAGCCACTTGACCATAATAAGTGTCGTTTGTTTGCTGATTGTGCCCTAGAACAGCTTGAAGTTGATCCACTTTTTTATCGTAAAATTGTGTTTAGTGATGAAGCTCATTTCTGGTTGAACGGCTATGTAAACAAGCAAAATTGCCGTATATGGAGTGAAAACAATCCTCAAGAAGTTCTGCAGGTTCCATTGCATCCTGAAAAATGCACTGTATGGTGTGCTTTACACGCTGGAGGCATCATCGGTCCATATTTCTTTAAAAACTATGCTGGAGCTAATGTTACAGTGAATGATGCTCATTACAGATCGATGATCAATGATTATTTTTTTCAAAATTTGAATGGTATCGACCCAGAAGTCTTTTGGTTCCAACAAGATGGTGCTATACCTCATGCTGATACCGTAACAATTGATTTATTGAAAGAAAGATTTGGCGATAACATTATTTCGAATGATCCAATTAATTGGCCTCCAAGATTGTGTGAGATAGCTCCATTGGATTATTTTCTTTGGGGTTATGCCAAGTTATTGGTTTATGCTGTTAAACCAGAAACAATAGACGCTTTGGAAGCCAACATAACTCGTATTATTGATGAAATAAGGCCTGAATTACTCGAAAAAGTGGTCCAAAATTGGTCTGGTCGAATGCGGTTCCTCAGAGCTAGTCGTGGTGGACATATGCCGGAAATTATTTTCAAAACATAAATGTCATAAAGTTATCTTTCAAATAAAAAAAATTGGCTTCAACCTTAATTTGAATGTGTTTTATTTCTATTTAAAGTTCTATCACTCTAAAAAAAAACACCCGATATATTAAAATGTAAACTTCAATGAGAAGCTGTGGCATAACATATAATAAACTATGGCGACGGGCCCAACTTCTTTGGCATTATTCAGAATTCCACTCTGTTTTGCCACAGCTTCCCGGCGTTCTGCAGAGATGACGCAATCGTTCTCCAATTCTTAATTTCCTTGTCCTTTTCTGCTTCAAGTAGAGCAGAGTGCGAGCGTTCGACACCGACTTTCCGACTGGAACAAGGCCACAGGAATTATTGGTAGGCTTGCACCCCATTGCCAATATGATGAGTTCAGGGGCTTACAAGCTGGAATGAAACGCTTGCCTCCCGCAATTAAGAGGTTGGAAAGCTCCCTCACAACAGCGCTTCGCTAAAGAGCTTCAAAACAATATAATTTAACATTTCCGCATATTTACTGAAGCACAGTAGAATAAGGTTAATATGAATCGGGCCAGTATGAACTACTCTGTAATGAACATCGTATAATCTCAGTGGTATAAACTTATTGAAACTTCGAACTGTGTTGTTTTTCACTTGATAGAAACCCATTATAAACTTAATTAAATGAAACACATTCAGTGTGTATCATAACTTTTGGGACATAGGTTAAGGACAGGTTATTTGAACCAAAATATGGCGATTGGACCAAATCTGCCTCAATAAAATATTGCTGTAGAAAAAGATGCATGACGTTAAAGTTGTTTTTTCGTGGTTTGCTAATAATTTCACGGTTTATTTCTCAATTGCCATCAAACTTGGCACAAAGGCATAACTTTGGACGAAATGGACCTCGCGATTACTTACGTAAAAAATGTTGGAGTGCCTACTTAAGGATTAAACGACTAGGTTGGACTCACTGATCAAGAATCAGCGGTCAAAAGTAATTCTGTCCGGCCGGTCCTAAACACGCTAACTTTCGAACGCAAAGAGCTAGAGCCTTGTAACATGCAGAGAGAGTTTGTAGTCTAAATGTTGCGACTCAGTTCGTTAATGAGCAAAATCGCTTCGATAACTTTGCAGTTATTCAAGCTTGAAAATTTCTCATATTTTTCCCAATATTTTCGAAACTACATACTATATCGATCTGAAATTCAGCATCAAGAAGTATAATAATAACGCTCATGTTCGTGCAAAATTTCGTGGGGATCGTTTCATCAGAAGAATAAAAAAAATATTTTTTAAGGATCGTGGGTGATATGAACTCACGCGCAACAGCTCCTGACTTCACGTCAGTGATTTTCATTTTTTTGTGACTTGTTATTGTTATTCGATTGTTCAAATCATTATTTATATCTTGAAAAGTAAACTATACAAATTTCATTCTCCCACTGCATAATACCATAGATTTATACTTTTATTTACTTTTTACTTTGAATCATATACGATGAATTTTTTATTATTTGGGAAATTAATGCCCTAAAAATAAAGTATCTAGTAAATAATATCGAAAACTAATGTCAGTTAGTATTTTATGTAATTAATTCAAATACATATTCATTCAGAAGAACTTAATGCAATTCTATAAGGAAAATTTATGATTATTTTTCCGACCCAAATATCGACCAATAGAATTGCACCATTCGACGTCACGTGGTACAACCTACATGGTATTATACTGATAATTTTTTGATTATTTTCTCTGGTAGTTGCTATATATAAAAAACAAAACATGATCCAGTCAAATTAACCACACGTCAAACTGACAGGTTGAATTCAATTGTGAAAATTGGAGATTTTGCATGAAAATGAGTCGATTTGGAGTTTGTTCTCTGTCCACCATCGATAAAAAAGTCAAAGGAAATGTTCCCATTAATACGGAGAAGGCAAAAAAAACAGTTTGGAACCAATTTACTACTTTTTGTACTGAGAGGGAATACACATTGAGTGCTGAAACGAGTGAAGCGCAATTGGCAAACATTATGAAAGATTACGCTTACAATATGAAGAAAATGGATGGAGAAGACTATAAGGAAGGTACAATAAAAACAATGTGGAATCAGACTGCCAAATCACTTCAAGAAAAGTATTTGAACGATTTCGACATCAAAATCAACCCATTTTCGGATGCTGCATTCAAGACCGCTCGAGGAGCTCGTGATGCCATTTGGGACGGAAAAATAATCCCCCGAATACCACACGAGCTTCAAAATTATCTGGCATTTCCCTCAAGGTTCCCTGCAAACAAATAAAGTCGTCAAGTTTTTCAGGAAAAATCACTCGCGCTTCGCGCTCGTGATTTTTTAACCTGAAAAACTTGACTCCTTCATTTGTTTGCAACGAACCTATCGGGAAATACCCGATAATTTTGAAGCTCTTGTGGTATTATAAGTGATTATTATTGCACAAGTTCATATCTTTGATGGTCTTATTAGCAGTACAAATTGATTGCGTCATAGAGCTTAGCAAAAAATATATAACTTACACTTACAGATTCCAGGAAAATATAGGTAGGTAAACAATTCTTATGCTGTTCTACAGAAATCAATATTCAGATTGAGCAGTTCAATTATTGAAGAAGTTGATTCTTTTACGCGCCCGTAAAAGGAAGCCTATTATCACGTTCATTTGATATTATACTGTTGATATTCCTCAGAAGTTAAGTGTAGTGTTCTGGTTAGGCTTTGTCATTGTGTCTAGGTTCCCTTAGGCAGTACTGCTAATTTTTGATCCAACAGTGAAATGACGACCGGCCATTCTAGAAAATTTATTACCTCGCCAAGATGTGAACCCGCACCGATCTGGGCGTGTTTAACTACTACGCCACCGACGCTCATTCAAATGTCTACATTCTGCAAATTTTGAGTCGAAAATTATCAAGATTTTTTTGTCAAATTTAATGGTTTACGTTCCTTCATTTGTGAACATATTAATTTTCGAAAGAAATATTACAGAGGTTTTAGGCCCAAACGTGATTTAATAGACAGAATCCGCTTACGGAGATAAATGTTCAAAAGCACTGATATGAAGTCAGGGACTTCATTGTTCATATTCGATTATTCATATTCATATTGTTCATATTCGATTGTTCATATCACCCACGATACTAACGAAATAATTTTGTTTGTTTTCTAATTAGCATTATTCTTCTTGTCGTTATTTTACATCTAACATCAGCTCAAATTTTTCCACCAGTTTCATTGATGTCGGCTGAGAAGATGCTTCACGACGACACAAAAGTGCTTCAGTTTTGCGACCTGTGACTGGAAAATTTTCACCATTTTGTAGCGAATTTTACAATTTCAGTGTGTTGTTGAAGCGCGTATCGTTCCATTTTCAGTAATGGCGTAGTTTTTACTTGTCAAATGTCAAAAGATGACAGCTTCAAAAGTGACAGCCGCCCAGATAGCAGGATATTCAAAATGAAACCTCTCATTGGAAAACCTTTTATTAAAACCCCAAACCTTCCTTGCAAGTTTCAAGGCTTCTAGCTCTATCCATTCGAAAGTCGAAACTGACCGAAAAGAATTACTTTTGATCTTGGATTCTTGATCAGTGAGTTATTCAAGGCAGTTTTCGGCTGAAAATTTTAAAATCACAGACATTTAGACGAAGCAATAGCATGCTGTTCCTTGAAACTAGTGCACAAATCTGATAGGATTTGGCATCAACAGCCAGCATTTTTTTAATAGGGAAGAGATGTCGATTGTTGATTAGTTTGAAAGTTATTCATGTTCTGTATACAACCCAGTTAAAATTTTCAAAATCGGTTCATTATTCACAAAATAATGTAATATTGAACTTACCGTCAAAAGGTGATGTTCTGAGTATTTATTATACAATATTCCTATATTTTGAACATGTGAATGTCTGATCTTCTGTCAAGTAGGTATTCCGCTTCTTTTTTTATATTTTTCATATTAGTGCTGTCGTCTCCAAAGTGAAGGTTAAATTCCATCATATGCTTAAAAGAAGTGAAATCTAAGTCTAACCTGGGGCAAGGTTAGGAAAGATTCCGATTGATACTTATTTGAAATATATTTAATGAAGAAAACGAGGAAGACTTTTCATGTCAATAAATGATTACTATTGGCGAACTGAAATGTCAAGTGTAAATATCAGATCGACTGTAAAATTCATGAATTATTGAAGATTCATTTGGATAATTACATGTTATTTTCAGAAGGAAGTTGATTAGTGTAAGAGTGAAGTTATTATCAAGTCGGTGTTAATATTTAGAGGATCGCTTCTGAGATATGTTTTTGCGCGTTCATTCCCGAACGCTATCATTTCGTCCAAACATTTGTATTAGGAGTAGAAATAAGGGCGTGTGGTTTTGATAACAGATGTCACTGCTAGTTTATGATTTACCTGGCAACACCTTTTGAAGTGTCATCATTAGGCGTTCTTTTCAGTATCTGTTATTTCGCTGAAGTGTAAACAACATATTGCTCTGAAAATGTCAACTTTTGTACCGGATAATGTGTTTTTGCGGGAGTTTTACTTCATTAGTTTGTGGCGTGCCGCTCCCATAATTCTACTCTGCTTTGCTGCAGCTTACCGATGTAGCATATAAAGGGCGCGACTGACAATACCTAACAAATCCGTCCTCGCCGGGCTCAAGTAGGGCAAAGTACAGCGTTCAGTGACCGTTCCGACGTAGAAAACATGGTTACTGGCGTCACAGGCCGACACGCACATCACGCCTGTCTGAAGAGTGCACACGCTCGGAACGAAACGCCATCTACCAATTAAGAGGTAATGCATAACACCCGCATTTCCTAGAGAGCTTCAAGTTCAATATGAAGAAAAAGGCTGCCGAAAGTAATTAACTTCTTTTTTGGGAAAACGAAAGACAATTTTCGTATAATGAATAAATATTTTATTAAATTATATATTGGCCATTCTGGTCCAACATCTCTTGCCATCTTTCTGGTAGTAGCATGATTTCACGCTCATATACTTTTTGGTATCTGCTGACAAAAAACTGATCCAGGTGATTTTTGACCTCTTCATTTGAAGTAAAAGTTTTACCGTACAAAAAATTTTGCAATGACCGGAACAAATAATAATCCGAAGACGCCAGATTTGGAGAATATGGCGAGCCTGGCAGTTTATCCCATTCAAGCTGTAAAAACTTTTGGCGAGTGACCAAACTTCTATGAGGTGTCGCATTATCGAGGTGGAACACTATACCCTTTCTGTTGATTACTTCTTGCCTTTTCTGTTTAAGTGCATCATTCAGTTTGTCCAGCTAATGACGAATAGCTAATGACACAATAGACTTCCGAATTAATTATTGTGTTATTATTATTATCCTTATACTCCCAGATCTTCTCTGTGAAGATCCTTCAGAAGCTTTTTCAGTGCGAGTAAGGAGTTTAGTTGTGTTCTGGGTAGGCTTTGTTACTGCGATCTTGCGCCACTTTAGGCTGCAGCACTGTTAATTTTTGACCCAACAGTGAAATGGTGGCTGAGTAGAAAATTCCTTTTCCACCTGAACAGGACTCGAACCCGATCCTTCCGGTCACGAGCCCAATGCTCTACCACTGAGCTGTCCGCGTGTTATCTGGTTAAAGCTCAAAGAAAACGATTCCTTTAAAATCCCACCAAACAGACAGCACCACCTTCTTTTGATGGATATTGGCTTTCGAAATGCCTTGAGCCGGTTCATCTTTTTTGCTCCATGATCTCTTGCTTTTGACATTGTTATATACAGTGGCGTACTCAGAGATGAGCCTTGGAGGGGGATAAAAAAGTTATAAACGAAAAAAATGGTTATTCGGAGGATATACTTTTATAAAACAAAGTCTAGTCGCCTAGGTCTTTTTGAAAGTTCATCAAGAATTTCATCTTCGGAAATAGGCAACTCTCTATGAATAGACATCATTGCTACGCCGTTGAGCCCGTTTTGAGAAGTAGAATTTCGGAGATATTTCTTTATCCTTTTCAATGTTGAGAATGATCTCTCTGGAGTGGCTGTAGAAACTGGTATTGTAATAGCTTGTACACGTTAGGAAAAGCTTCTGGATTACATATTTCCAGATGAGCCAAAGCTGGACTTACTTATGATATCTGGATGATTACTCAGATGAATGTGCCACAATTTAATTTCAGTTTTTGAAATACATCTGGGTACATCAGGTATATAGAAATCTAAAAGTTCGTCATACTCGTCAGCATCAGTTGGTTTTTCTCCTGTCAGCAGATACATAAAGCCCTTGAAATTTTTTTTATGGTTTGCAAATCTTTTCTCTAACTGGCTGATGAAATAATCAATGAATGGAATGTAAATAGTAACCCTGAAATAGTCCATTGCTAGTGCTTCTGAAACTTGCAAAATGATAGGATTTGCCCTATTTTTTTGGCGTGAAACAATTCTTTTTACCTTAATGTTGGTTCCAATACTTGAGCCTGAAATATTCAAGAATATAAAAAACCGACAAACACATTTTATATTCTAACTTTTACTTGAGCTTTATTGAAGATCGAGTCGAAATGTGTTTTGGCATCTTGACGTATGATTTTCAGGCAAGAAATAGTATTTTCCGTCATAGTTACAACTTCTCTGAGGTCTAGTTACAACTTCTCTAGGTCGAGTCTAGATTTTTGTAGGAATCGGCAAAGGGATAAGGCATAATAAAATAGTTGATTCACGACTTGAAGTGCGACCAGATCGGAATTGTTAATTGTTCAGTGTGTTTCGCAACATATTCGCATCTCCAGAATCTTTCCAGTTTGATATCTCCTGTAAACGACGTAATCAAATAATTCCAAAAAATCTTGTACTGCTTCATACTTAAATGTCCATCGAGTTGCACATAATCTTTTGAGAGTTTTGCGGAAGGACTTTCATTAGACTCATCAATATTTTTCAGAACAGTTTATCTCTTTGAAGTGTTGAAGAAATCATACAATTTTTCTACGGAATTGAGGCAGTTTCTAATTTGTGGAATTTCGCAAGCTTTTGATATGGCCAAGTTCAAAGAATGGACAGCACAGTGCACATAAATCGCCTTAGGGTAGTTACGCTGAATAATCGATTGAACGCCATTGAATTTGCCTGACATATGACTTGCACAATCATACCCTTGCCTGACAAGATTCTTGAGTTCTATTCCAAATTTTTCCAAACTATTTAATATTATATTAGATATACTTTCTGCTGGAACGAACTGTAAGAAATCCTCGTGGATTTTTTTTGCATTGAAATATCTTACACATAAAGTAACTTGGTCAATTGTTGATATATCGGTTGTTTCACCTACTAGAATGGAAAACGCTCCTGCCTCATTAATTCTTGATACCAATTTATTCAGCATGATAGTATTTATACTGTTAATAATTTCATTTTATATTCTTGGGCTTATATATAAGTCTCCCTTTTACTTGATTTTTCAAGAGTCTCCCTTGGCTTAGTGTCACCTTTAGCTCTGTATTTCAATATTGCACGAAATTTTCCCTCATTTACGGAACAAGCATCTACTTTTAGTTCACCAGAATCTCTATGTCCTCTAAATGACATTTCCTCTCTACCGCATACTAATACAGCTTCTAAAATAGGTTTAATTCTAGCTCTATTTTCTGATATCTGTCTTTTTCGATTTTCGTCTATCAAGTCTATTATACTCTCTTGAACTTCTTATTTTAACTAAATTATCGTATGCACATATGGATTCTTTATAAAATTGAATATTCTGATGTGAATTGAATATCTACAAAAATTAATCATAGCTTATCTTACATTTATAGAATAAAATTTAATGAAAATTCACCTCTTTTGCCTTTTTCCAGTTATCCATTTTGGTTTTCACCAAAGCGCCTAACGCCTAGCTATTAGACCCGCCAGTTGTGATGAAAAATACACAAAATTTGCAAAACAGTCCGTTTTCTTTTGCTGAGTATGAGAGCGAATTGAACTCTACGAGCCACTTATGTTGAAAACGAAGTTTAACTCTTTTTATCGCTGTATTTTTCGAGTAAAGGAAACTTGTATGTCGGTGGTGGAACCCAAAATGAACAATTCAGATCTTTCATATCCCTGACATGTTGACCCACAAAGTTTACAATGTCCTTTGAATTTACAGACATTTCTTGAGATTTATTTTCATCTGTCGAATTGTCAGCTGTTGTATTCAAACGCGAAAAACTTGTAGATTCGCCTGCATCAATTTTCCTTCTTTTGAAGAAAGTTTTCCAAAGAAGTTTGCTTATTCATAATGAGATTTTGATTATTTTGGAGATCATACACATTAAGAGTTAAAAACTGAATATAATTGAAAAATTTCACGTAATCCACCTCAAACAGAATATACTAAAGAACTAAACCTACTGACCTATCGTCCTATCTTTGTGAGTGAAAATGTTGACGCAGTAAGTAATGCAATTCAAAGTGCCGACAAAAATATTCTTCGCGACAAAGAGATAATTAGGTATTTTATGATATTATTATTATTATTTATGATATTATATTACTATTTTATATTAAGAGAGAACTTGCTATGAATCGGATCGAGCTCTTTGATATAACCGCTGGTTGATTAATTCGTTGATTAAATTTTTGCACGTTTAAATTATTGAGCCTTGTGACTTATAATGGATATTCCTCCTGGGGGGGATATATCCCCCTTATCCCCCTTAGGTACGCCACTGGTTATATACAACCCATTTTTCGTCCCCAGTTATGATGCGCTTCAAAAATGGATCTTTTTCGTGACGTTTGAGAAGCGAATCACAGACGTCAACCGAGCAACACAAATTTCTCAGCACGTGGTGCCAAGAAGATGGCTGCCCAGCGCATTATGCTGCGACAGTAAGATAATTTTCAGAGCAAATGTTCGAAGTGTTTACCATCAGCTGCAATGCAAACTCTACATCTCCTTAAAAATGATCTCATAATAAGACGAGCGTATCTTCTTGATGCGATGTCTTCAGCGGCTTCTGCAAGTCTTCGACGCACCAAGTCCAAATGTTGGATCGGTTTGGAATACACTTTCTCCTTTATCGTACCCCAGCAAAAGGAGTCTATTGCGTTCAAATCTGGTGAACGGAATCGTACCCAATCCGCATATCGGGATGTTGTTGATTGAGGAATTCTCATACTGTGGCAGCAGTTCCGGCTTGACGTTGATTTCTGAAACACCATGATTTTCTAAAAAGCAGTTTTATTCTGATTTAAAAAAAAAATTTGTTGCCTGTAAAGTCGGTATACGGGCGAAAGTTTTACGTGACAACGACTTTGAGTGGTAAAATAATTTTAATGTGAATATTCATTCGTATAGTAGGAAGAAGGATGAAATAATAGTAACAATTTAAAACATTTATTTATACAAAGAATTATATTTAAAACATTAATTTATACAAAGAATCTCGCACTGAATTTCATATTAACAAAATTTTATTTATCAATCAGTTGTTATAAGTTATTAATAAATTTAACTTGTTTTACATTGTTATAAATATAAAAACTAAATTTAAAAGTTAGAACATTTATTTAAATCACATTAATTGTTAATATCAATCGATTTTAATTCAAAGTGTATTTTCTAAAAGGAGAAAACTAATTCACATTTGATCTTTGAATTTGTAAATCGCGCACTTACGACCTTGCGCAGTGATTAGTCGTCTCGGTTTGAATGTTTGAAAGTTTCGATTTGACAGGTTGGAGGTTAAACATTGTTATTTCAATTTTTTACATAGCAAGTCGCGCTCATTTTTTCAAGTTAAACAAATTATTATTGGTTGAGAAACGATTTCTACTACTTTTTTGATTGAAAACTACCACAACATTGTGATTACTACAACATAACCTATTCACTTATGTCTTAGTCATTTATTTCATCATGTTATATTATCAGTCTGAAATTATTTACCTTTGCTGTTTGAATTGTTGCGATGGACGAAACTACCTTCACATTATCACTACACAATCGTTTTACAATTAACTGGCAACGTGTAAACTTGTATGCAGGCGCCTAAGCGAAATAGAAGCGCAAGACATGAACCGGTGTGTATGCCTATCTCTCTCACTCTCTCTCTCTCTCGCTCTGTCTCTCTTGCTCTTAGGCGGGCTAACTGTGCTCGAGTGGAAGGGACGCGTGCCTTTCACTTTTTATGTCTGTCTCTCTCGCTCTTAGGCGGGCTAACCATGCCCGAGTGGAAGGGACGCGTGCCTCTCACTCGCTCTCATTGTGAGCGCATAACGTGAGCGGAGCGTAACGCAGTTTCATGAAGTGTCACCCGGCAAACCAATTTATAAGACGTTGTCACGTCAAAACGAGTATATTTCAAGATAAATCAATGGATGTTTATTTTATTGTGAAGAGGAAGGTATGCCATTAACAATGAAAAACAATATCAGCAAGATGGCCGCCACGGCTCAGTTGCAGCACCATATTTTTTTCATGAAATTTTCTATGACCAATTCGCACATGTTCGGCTGAACGTAATTTCACGAATTCCACCTTTATGGTCTTGAATCGATTGTGGAGCATTGGCATAGACCTTATCTTTCACGTGGCCCCAAAGAAAAAGTTCTAAAGGTTTTTCGGTGGCCAAAACCACCCTCTACAAATAGATCATTCATAGAAGTACGTATGCGCGGAATTGCGAATGATGTCAAGAATAACGCCCCAGAACCATATCTTCAACAATAAAGGCTCAGTTATATAACACGCTTCCACAAAGGAATCCACAACGATATTCTTCACACTTATCTCGTTACTAATGAATACGAAAGTCAAATCCACACGGTGTCGAAATTTATTTCCAAATCGATTGAATCTTTTCCATTTCACGACCGTATAAAATCAGCTGGGACTGATATCGCTCTTGAAATGACGCAGCGTTTAAATGCAAACGACATTTTTATTCTGGAGGATGAGACCGATCGCATAATTGGTTTCACCTCGCATTGTATGTGATGGTCCGTTCGCGGTATCATATGACTGGGTGAATCAGCGTCTTCGGCTTGCTTTTCAAGGTTTTTCTTACACTGGTGGATTTCCATTATTTCAAATGGTTATCGCGCCATATCATCGGATTAGAAGATTTGTGAAGGTACGAGCTGGGGTGGACGTTTGACATTTTTAGTGTTTTATTTGCTCCGTTTTAAAAAGGACCATAATATCGGGTGTTTTTTTTTAGAGTGATAGAACTTTCAATAGGGATAACTTTGATTTGACATAAGGTAGAAGCCGTGTTGTTTTGACATTTCTGTTCAGTAAGCATTGACAAATTATCATGAAAAGACTCACGCCGCAACAACGTTTACAAATTGTTGGCCTTTCTTCTACCACGCTACAGCGCCATACATTATATGTGGTCTGATTACTATAGTGTGTAGCAAATGCATCTGCTTGGATTTTAAACCCCAGGTTTTACCGCAGATTTGCCAGCAAGTCCAGAAACCCATTCTGGCTTTATGACACAATTTGTCTAGGTGTGCATTCCACCTGAGAGTTTTGTCCATGACTATTCCCAATTATTTTGCCTCATTAGGGAATTGTATTGTTTCATGACGGATTGTCGAGGGTTCTTATCCATTTAGCTTCCGTTTCTTAGTCAATGATACTATAATTACCTTTTGTATATTAAGATCTTTCCTCATACACCATTTGTCGATAGTGTCCAGTATCTCTTGAAGGACGGCCGATATCGTCACCTCCGATTTACCTTTCACTACGATTGCCAGGTCATCAGCTAATGCTGGAACATCGACTCCCCGCAGCGAGATCATCAAGGAGAATGGTCCACAGTAAGGATGACCCCTGAGGGCAGCCCTTCGCAGTCTTGCACTCGAAGACCTCACCCTGGTACGACGTCGTTATAATTCTTCTGTATAATAATATAAATATTTTAAAAAATTTTTAAAAAATTTTAAAAAATTAGCCTTCTACATATTTAATTCCAAAAGATTATATTCAATGATTATAACTTCTGAAAATAAATTAAAATAATGTCGTATAAGTACCACTTATATCATTACATAAAATAAACATTCATTATAAGACATCCGAATGGTATAACAAAATCCAATAAATAAAAATTATTAACCAAAATCCTATAAATTAAACATTTTGAATAGACAAAATTTTGTTTCTGCTTATCAATCTTATGAAAACCAATATCTTTCAAGAATATCCAACATAATCTTAAGAATTTCATCACAAAACTATCTTACTTAGACTATTCAATATTATTGGATATCTAACCAAGGTACTTTATATAAAAACTCAAGATATGTAAAACATTACCGAAAAACAAGTTTTAAAATCGACTTTGCTCATCAGTATTCAAATATTCATATTCAATAAATATAACATCAATTAATAATATATATTCAACTCACCTTTCACTCTCCAGAAAAAGTTCTACTTAAATGAGACCTTTAAATAGGTATTCACTACACACAGAAATATCTCTGTGGTTTAACCTGATCTAGAAGATTGAAAGACAAATTAAGTAGAACTTTTTCTGGAGAGTGAAAGGTGAGTTGAATATATATTATTAATTGATGTTATATTTATTGAATATGAATATTTGAATACTGATGAGCAAAGTCGATTTTAAAACTTGTTTTTCGGTAATGTTTTACATATCTTGAGTTTTTATATAAAGTACCTTGGTTAGATATCCAATAATATTGAATAGTCTAAGTAAGATAGTTTTGTGATGAAATTCTTAAGATTATGTTGGATATTCTTGAAAGATATTGGTTTTCATAAGATTGATAAGCAGAAACAAAATTTTGTCTATTCAAAATGTTTAATTTATAGGATTTTGGTTAATAATTTTTATTTATTGGATTTTGTTATACCATTCGGATGTCTTATAATGAATGTTTATTTTATGTCATGATATAAGTGGTACTTATACGACATTATTTTAATTTATTTTCAGAAGTTATAATCATTGAATCTTTTGGAATTAAATATGTAGAAGGCTAATTTTTTAAAATTTTTAAAAAATTTTTTAAAATATTTATATTATTTTATATACCTTCTATCAAGAATTGACCTCTATTTATATTATTCTGCTGTATAGTATTGCCTGTATCCACCTATCGGGTGTTTTTTTAGAGTTATAGAACTTTCGATAGGGATAACTGTGATTTGACAGAAGGTAGAAGCCATGTTGTTTTGATATTTCTGTTCAGTAAGCATTGACAAATTATCATGGAAAGACTCACGCTGTAATAACGTTTACAAATTGTTGAAATTTATTTTCAAAATCAGTTTTCTATTCGCCAAACTTATACAGTTCTTCGTGAAATTTATGGTTTACATAATCGTCCCTCAGAGCAGCTTATTCGTCGCACTATCGATAGATTTCGGATAACATTTTCTCTACTCGATGCAACAACAACAAGACAAAGAACTGTAGGTACAGAAGAAAATATCGATGCTGTAAGTCATAGTGTTAATGATGATCCAGATCTGTTTATTCTTTTATTCAACGTTCACAACAAGATGGACTCTGTGCATCCACCACATGGAAAATTTTGCGTAAAGATCTATACCCATACAAGATCCAACTGGTTCAAGAACTAAAGCTACTTGATCCTAATAAGCGTCGTTTGTTTGCTGATTGGGCTCTAGAACAGCATGAAGTTGATCCACTTTTTTAACGTAAAATTGTGTTTAGTGATGAAGCTCATTTCTGGTTGAACGGCAATGTAAAAAAGCAAAATTGACGTATATGGAGTGAAAACAATCTTCAAGAAGTTCTGCAGGTTCCATTGCATCCTGAAAAATGCACTGTATGGTGTGCTTTACACGGCGGAGGCATCATCGGTCCATATTTCTTTGAAAACGATGCTGGAGCTAATGTTACAGTGAATGATGCTCATTACAGATCATTGATCAATGATTATTTGTTTCAAAATTTGAATGGTATCGACCCAGAAGTGTTTTGGTTCCAACAACATGGTGCTACACTTCATGCTGCTACCGTAACAATTGATTCATTGAAAGAAAGATTTGGCGATGACATTATTTCGAGAAATGGTCCGATTATGCTGATGTTTATGCTGATAAACCAGAAACAATAGACGCTTTGGAAGCCAACCATTCCTGGGAATATCACATGACGTGGCTAAGCGGACGATAACAGGCAGAATGAACTGAAGTCTAGAATCTTTCTGGCTGAGCCATCCTAGTCCGAAACATTCGAAGGTGTTCCTTGGAATAGCAAAGATGGCGGACATAGCACTAGGTCTGGATAGAGCCCAACTAAGAACACTTGTCGGAATTATGACAGGTCACTGCAGGCTGAAAGTGCATTTGCATAAAATCGGTCTGGCTGAAGACGATGAATGCTCTGTCTTGAGGACACTGAAACAGCCATGCACATCGTCTCAGAGACACTTTTATTTGTTTTAGAAATATCTCCAGGCTTTTCTCATTCAATAAACTTTTTGTAACCTTATGCGTATCACATCATATATTATCATTAATAATCATGTACTGATTGAGAAATAAAACCTAGAAAACATGTAGAAATTCATATTTCTTTACCTTAAAAAATATGAACAGTTTTTGTAATATGAACAAGCCAGAATTATTTGTGTTAATATTAATGATCATGCACTGTGTTTCTGAAACGTTCTGTATAGTGCACCGTTCACAGACCCATCATGTGACTCCGAATTATTATCTTCGGATAGGTTTTCAAGGATTATATCGGTTTTCGTTATTAGAAACCGTTTTTTCATTGGAATTCCTCAAAGTTGGTTAACACTTTCGGCGGATAATTTGCATACTTAACGAAATTAATGATGCAATACCTGGCGTCAATTTTAATCAGATGAAGGTGTCAACATTACTTCGGCATCTTGTTTCCATTCCAGGTAAAGTGGAATAATTCTGTTGTTTATTTATTTATTGACTCTTTCGAAATACATTTTTCCTTTGTTCACTATATTAGATAATCGGTAGTCGATTAGTATCAACATATAGCCCGTTTTATTTCAAATTATGGCAAGTTTAGGCAATGACTACAGTATACTGTTCAAGGTCAAATTTTGGAATCGTATTGTGTCGGAATATGATAGATGTCTTCACGGAATTACTATAAAATGCCGATAACAGTTTCGTCCATCTTATTTTTGTGTATAAAATTTTCATACTTTGTTGAAAAATTGCATTGATTTGGACGATGTTCTATAGAACTTTTTCATGTTTCTATTTCTATTATTTGTTTCAAATTGGAGGTATGGACGAAAAGGAGAGATTCCTTGAATAATTTTAAGAAAAAAATTCCAATAAACACGGGACTGCAAACGTTTCGTTTTCGAGATACACGGCGTTAAAGTTTGAATTTTTTTCAAGTTTTTTCCTCATTGTATCTGCATTTCACTAGATATTAAACCGAAATTCAGCATATAGATTACAATTTAGAGTTTACATCATGTGACATGCCAATTTTGATTGCAAATATACAGGGTGATTTTTTCTGGAACAATGTCCCCTGTTTTACTCCAGAACTTTTTTCTGATGAGCCACCGTTAGTTTGAAAAATTGTTAAAAGAAGCTTTGTTGTTATACTAAACTTTATAGTCTTTTGTAGTTTTGTCGTATCTGCTACTGATTTTGAGAGAAAAATTTTGAGATATTCTCTCGAAATCCTCAGAAAAATATCTTGTGAAATACAGATACTATGAGAAAAAAACTTGAAAAAAAAATCAAACTTTAACACCATGTATCTCGTTTACGGTCACATGTTTATGGGACTTTATTTCTTGAAATTATTCAAGGAATCTTCCCTCTCCGTTTGTACCTCCAATTTAGGAACATCCTTTATTTAATTGGTACTGACTAGTTCAGTCAATTCAGCCGAAAAAATTGGGCTACCCTTGCATAAACTACAAGTTGAAAATTTGGATAAACGTTAAGGACACAATTATAATGAAATTGTGAAAAGTCCCCATCGATCGCATATGTGCAAAAAATTTTATTCAAGGTCAGTTTGCAAAAATGGGGGTTCTGTTCAGAAATAACTGTCAAATTCGTCACATTAATGCCAAAATTTGAATAAATGCAGAAAATGTTCACATTACTTCGCACAATACTATCATTCCAGTAACAGATTTCTTCGATTGATTTAGCTCTCTACTATAAGGAATTTTACTGCAAAAACTCAATAGGGAATTTTACTGCAACTGTGTTAATCAATCACATAATACAGCTTGAATATATTCCTGCAAGAATATGCAATTTTTTTCGAATTGTCCGAAATTAAGAAAATTTTGTGAGTTGTATATCACATTATACACACATCGTCAAAAGTATTGGTCCCCCCTATCATCTCCCAACTTGTTGAATGTAACATGACAATTTTTTGTGTGTGGAATCTTCACTATCTTATCACTTAACTGAAAATAATAAACCAGCAAAAAATTTTTCTTGTTCGGGAGAATACAGGTGTATTCGAAGTTAATCAGTTTTCAGCGAATAAGAGTGGTAATATTGAGAATATTCCGCGGAAAATGCCGGGACATCCAATTTCTCAGTTCTACCGGGCAATAATAGCCCTACATCAAGAAGCTTTGTCGAACCATCAGATTGCGCAACGTTTGAACATTCCACGGATTTCAGTAAGGCGCATAGTGGCCCTTTTATTGAAAATAGGCAGCGTTACCCGGAGACCGGTGGCTGGTCGACCCAAAGTAACATCTGCAAGGGAAGACCATTATATCGCAAGTTTTACTCGAAGGAATCGAACGGTATCTGTAATAGCACTTAGAAGTAATTTTTTGAGGACCTATAGACGGGTAGTCTCAAGCAGTACTATAAGGAGACGGTTGCATTCCTTAAATTTAAGGGCTAGGAGAGTACCTCGATTATCACCTGGACATAGTCACGAGTCACGATTCGGTTTACAAAGTGATAGTCGACGAGAAAGGGTTTGGAGAAGTCCAGGCAGACTAGAGCGACTCAATTTCGCCCGGGAAGTTGTGCCCTTTCAAGGCGGATCAATAATGTGCTGGGGGGATATAATGTTCCGTCGTACCCCTCTTATTATAGTTGGACGAACAATGACTGGTGCCATCTACGTAGAAAACATCATTGAACCAATCATTGTTCCTCTGCGCAACGAATTTGGGGATAATTCCGTTTATCAGAATGATAACGCCCAACCACACCGCACCCAAAGGGTTGAAAACATTCTTCAAGAGAACAATATCCAGAGAATGAACTGTCCAGCAAACTCACTAGACATGAATCCAATTGGGCACGTATGGGATTAATTAGGAGAGCAATACCCAATTGTCACGACCCACCTTCAACTTTTCAGGAATTGAGTTTGGTCCTTCAGGAAGAATGGAACGATATGCCTGAAAATTGCATTGATGACTTGATTCCTGGGATGTGGGATGCCTAGGCGTATTGTGCCGTTGATTGAAAGAAGAGGTGGTAATACTGACTATTGAATTTGGATTCAGTTGTGGAATAACTATAATTAATCAAAAATAAATAATTGATAAATTTATATTTTCCTATTTTGTCTCATCCTACATTAAGCAAAGAATAACAAACAAAGATTTTTTATTAAATATATTGCAGTTGAACTAGAGGAAAATATTCATCTCATTTCCAGAACATAGATTGTTTATTTCTTGAGAAACCTAGCGACTTTTGACGATGTGTTAATGTGTAATATTTGGTAGTTCAAACTGATAAACCATGAAACAATAAACATTTCAGCACCTTGAGTAATGTCGAAGTTATGGAACCTAAAATTTGCAACATAATTTATCGAAACAAATATTAATTACGCCGGAGTTAAATCTATAATTAAAAAGCTTTAAACTGATAATTAAGTTTCTTGGTTTGCCCCCAATATGGCTTTTACGATTATAAAGATGAAATCGGAATAAATGAAAATATGTTGTGTTAAATACGGATCGTCAAGAAAATTACAGGTCTTGCCACATCTAGAGCACACTTATCGAATTACTTAACCAATAATGCACGAATTACGTGAAATATTGTTGCACGTAGAGATTGTTGTCCGGAAGAAGAATATTCCATAACAATGATTTGGAATTTCTCAGTCAACAGAATATAATGTTAAAGATAAACTGAATAAAACGTTGTTAAAATATTTCAAATATTAGTTAGAAATTTTTTAGCCTGAAAACCTCTAATCTATAATAAAAAAATCTCTTAAATTTTTTTTAGATTTCAATTACATTGAATGATTAATAAGGTGTATGAGCTATGATAACAAAATGTTGTTCGAATCGGGACAGTAACGTGGCTGATTTTTATTCTTTGGGCATTACAGCGCACTGACGAGAGAAGCTAATAAGCTTAGAAACATGCGGATGTTTGCTGCTTATGTCCCAGCGATCAACAAAATCTATTCGGGTTTGTTTGAGTTTAGAACTGTTATACAGATATATGCTGCACTCTCCCGGTTCGAAGAACTTTCTGTTACCATACTCTTTAGTAATCATATTTGGTACAGATTATCAGCTGATCTATTTTCATTTGAATAAAAATGCTAATTATGAGTATCACGGATCTGACTTGGGCATGAAGAAAGTTTTCTGCGTTTGTAACGTTAGAAAAATCGGGAATACAGTTCTTGGCTTGAGTTGGTTTGCTTGGGTGAGTAATGTATAAAAATACATTACACTACACCTGTTCAGTGTACGTAAGTTCCGTTCTCAAATTAGTGGAACAAATTGCAAACTGCAAACGTAATATCACTGGTGATAAATGGTTCACCTCATTAGAACTGGTGGGTGAGCTTAAGAAGCTTCGACTCACGAATGTGTGAACAATGCATAAAAATAAGAGGGACTGTCCTCGCCGAGTTAGAGTAGGGCAAGGCACTCAGCGTTTGACGACCGTTTCGACGTGGAACACAAGGTCAATGACGTCACAGACACCACGCCTGTCTGAAGACTTCAGGCGCGCATGCTCAGAACGAAACGCCGCCTCCCAAATTAAGAGGTTGAAGCTCCCTTATAACACCCGCATTTCCTTGAGAGCTTCAGTTTAAAACTATTTTATGGTCGATCTCTAGGAGCTACAGATCACCACAGCCATCTACCGAAAAAATAATGTATTTCTTATGAAAAAAAATTTCATACGAGCAGCCTAAATCAATTCAGTTATATAGGAAAAAAGAAGGAAACATCCTGACATCTAGTGTTCTTGACTCCACTTCATTAATTACCTCTTTAGCTACACATGGCCATCTACGACATATTCCTCATTGCTTAAACATTATGAGTATTTAACCCGCAAATCGACGATCGCTTGATGTGCATTGAACTTTAGCAAATTTGAAATGCTAGGGCACGAATTTAAAAATGATTATTTATGTTTTATAATGGTAGCAGAAAACGTGGGCTGAGAACGTCTATAATGATGGTGTTACAAGCGGGATGATCACGAGATTCGTAAAGATGAAGAAGGCCAAGTCTCTTGGAGTCTTCTGTTATCTAGTACTATGACCCACTTTGGTCCTTACGTAACATACACTATCGCCATTCTTGATTCTTTGTAACAATCCGAAGATATACATTGAAATAATCGCAATAAATAAAATGATGAATGGGTTATAATTCCCCCGCATTCTAGTTCATAAAGTAATTGTAACGTCTTGATTTGAGGTTAGGAAATGAATCAAAATGTGGGTATTACAGTTCGAGTCTTCGGAATTTCATTTAGGATGAAACACTTGAATATTTGATGGATTCGGTGTTTACTTGTTGAAAGCTCTTTTAATATTTAGTGAATAAAATTTAATTTCCACAATTTTTTTTAATGAATAACAACTGAAATATTTTTCAATATAGTCCACTAAAACTTCAATACATTTGTTAGATCGAGAAATAAGTTTCTCTAGACCTTGTGAAAAATAGGTATTAATTGCTACCTTCAGTTCTTCATTGTCGGAAAATCGCTTTCCACGAAAATATTTTTTCACATTTAGGAACAGGTATTAATCACTGGGGATAAAGTCTGGACTGTACGGAGAATTTTTTCGAAGCAACATTCCCGCAGAGTAGCCTTCGCTACACGGGTCTTGTGAACCTGCGCGTTGTCGTGAAGCATAACACCCCCGCTGTTACTTCCCCTCAAGAACACATTAATCGGTACAAAAGTTGACATTTTCAGGGCACACAAAAACTAAGTTGTTTACACTTCAGCGAACTGACAGATACTGAAATGAAAGTCTAATGATGACACTTCAAAATGAAGGTGTTTCCAGATAAGACAACGGAATAATAAACTAGCGACATCTGTTATCAAAACCGCATGCCCTTATTTCTACCCCTAATACAAATGTTTGGACGAAATGATAACGTTCTCATTTCCAGTCCTCATATTATTCATAAAAAAATTATTGTATCGCATTCAATGTAGACTCTCTTCGGAATAATACACTTACTCCAACGGAAACGCCAATCATCAAACGCATATTTCAGCAATCAACTTTAGTACTCACCGTGAATTCAGCTTTATGTCTTATATCGAATGAAAACTGTTGATTTAATATCGGGTGTTTTTTCTTTAGAGTGATAGAACTTTTGAAAGGGATAACTGTGATTTGACAAATTATCATGGAAAGACTCACGCCGCAACAACGTTTACAAATTGTTGAAATTCATTTTCAAAATCAGTGTTCTATTCGCCAAACTCATAGAGCACTTCATGAAATTTATTGTTTACATAATCGTCCATCAGAGCAGCTTATTCGTCGAACTATCGATAGATTTCGGACAATATTCTCTCTACTCGATGCAACAACAATAACAAGACAAAGAACAGCTTGAAGTTGATCTACTTTTTTATCGTTATATTGTGTTTAGTGATGAAGTTCATTTCTGGTTGAACGGCTATATAAACAAGCAAAACTGGCGTATCTGGAGTCAAAACAATCCTCAGGAAGTTCTGCAGGTCCACTGCATCCTGAAAAATGCACTGTATGGTGTGCTTTACACGCTGGAGGCATCATCGGTCCATATTTCTTTAAAAACGATGTTGGAGCTATTGTTACAGTGAATTGTGCTCGTTACAGATCGATGATCAATTATTATTTGTTTCAAAATTTGAATGGTATCGACCGAGAAGTGTTATGGTTCCAACAAGATGGTGGTACACCTCATAATGCCACCGTAACAATTGATTTATTGATAGAAAGATTTGGCGATAACATTATTTCGAGAAATGGTCCAATTAATTGGCCTCCAAGATCATGCGACATAACTCTACTGCATTATTTTCTCTGGGGTTATGTCAAGTCAATGGTTTATGCTGATAAACCAGAAACAATAGACGCTTTGGAAGCCAACATAACTCGTGTTATTGATGAAATAAGGCCTGAATTACTCGAATTAGTGGTCCAAGCAAACGCCAGCTGATCTGCCTCCCAAATAGTTTGAGTGACTGTTCTCGAGGTACTTAAGCTCGATTCCATAGCTTTCAGTACTGACTGACTGTAATTTTGCCGTGGTGGATTTGCCGTTTTATCAGCAGCTCTGCCGCGGTCTCAATGGCAAATAATTCGGCCTGGAATATGGTTGAGATTTGGCCGAGACTCAATGAGATGTTAATTCTCGGTTTGCTCCCATAGACTCCCGCTCCTGTTCCGTTCGTCGTTCGCGAGCCGTCTGCGAACAAGCGAAGGTCGGTCCTCAATAGAACCTCAGCATGCTGTGTCCATTCGTCCCGTATGGGGACGATTACATTGAAATACCGTTCTTGGATCGTGACTTTTGACATTAGATCCGAGGGCATCGATAGGGTGCTGTTCGTTAAAAGCTCGTCCAGCAGTCCTGAGCCTCCCATCACTATTGGCCTGTTGATATAGTTTCTATGTGGTCCGTTCCGCCTCCCTTTGCACAAGTAGGTGCAGGGGTGGTAGATTTAGTAGGACCTCCATGGCTGCCGTGGGTGTGGTGGGAAACGCACCTGTAATCTCAAGGCAAGCCTGTCTCTGTAGTTGGGTGAGCTTATGTTGGCTAACCGTTTGTTGGCCTTTCTTCCACCATGCTACAGCGCCATACATTATCCGTGGTCTAATTACCATTGTGTATAGCCAGTATATCTACCTGGGCTTTAGGCCCCAGGTTTTACCACAGATCCACCTGCAAGTGCCGAAACCCATTCTGGCTTTATGACACACTTTATCTAGGTGTGCATTCGTCAAGGTAAGTAACAATGGGAAATGGTTCGTTGGCTTAATCTGCCTCAACAAACCATGTCCAATGCAATTTGCCGTTTCCAGGAGCTTGGCTATGATGGCCGTCATCCAGGAAGTGGGAGGAAACGCACTGTCAATACGCCTAGCAATCGCAACATCGTCAAGAAGCGAGTCAATCGAAATCCTAGGGTCTCCATAAGGAAAATAGCCCGTGAGACCAGTATAAATCGTGAATCCGTTCGTCAAATGTTCAAAAAGAAGCTCAACCTCAAGCCATACAAGCTCCAAAAAGGTCAACTCCTTACGGATGATAACAAGCGCGTACGACTCCAAAGGTGTCTCCATCGTACAACAATGCCACAACCACCAAAACGACAGAGTCTGGTCCGCAGGGACTCCCGGTAAGTCGGCCATCGTCGAACATCGTCAAAATCCGCAATCCTTCATGGTCTGGGGCGGAATTTGCGCCAGCAGCAAAAACCCTTGGTTTTCGTGGATCAAGGGGTCAAAATCAATCAAGAAGTCTACCGCTGCGACATTCTCGAGGCCGTAACACTTCCGTGGGCCCAGCAGTACTTCGATGAGATCCATCGGACCTATCAACAGGACTTCGCTCCGGCTCACAAAGCGAAAATGAAACAAGAAGGGTGTGAGACCCATTTTCCGGGTTTCATCACATCTGCAGAATGGCCGCCCTACTCGCCGGATCTCAACCCAATGGACTACAGTGTTGTCTATTTTGGAGCTCAGGACGTGTGCTAAACACCACAAAAGTTTGGAGTCGCTGAAGCAATCCCTGCGCCGGGAATGGGACCGATTAACGCCCGAAGAGCTGTGGCCTATTGCCGAAAACTTCAAGAAGCGTCTGAACCGCTTAAATATATTATTACCAAATGTTTATGTTATTATTATTCGTTGTTGTTTTGTTCAATTTATTTTGTTAATAAAGTTAAATGAAAAAAGTTTGTCCTAGGTTTTTCTTGTCACCCTGTACAATGCTTACAAAACGTCCATGACGTTTGAAGAAAAGCTCCTTTAAGATTGATGTTTCTCTTACTAACGCTGATCGTTTAACAGGATAAGAATCTTTATTGATTTTCGAGATGGGAAAGTCTAATATCTGCAATTATTTTTTGTGTCACCTACAAGGATTTCTCTGGGTAAAAACGTTGACTGACAAATATTAGAATTGAATTCATCGTCTTGTTATGGAATTTCTGAGGTCATTCACTAGCCAATTCAATTCAAGCGACGTGCGATATATGCAACACAATCCTAACAATGATATGTAACAGTGAGTATTCAAGAATCTATGTCAAGAAATCAGCCATTTTGTTGATTAAGACCTTGTCAAAAATCTTGATAATAAATTCAATTTCGAAAATAATTACAGCAGTTACATGAATTGAATGGAACATTTACCATCTCTTTTTCGGAATTATTAATTTTTTTATCAATTAAGGATCACGTTATTCAAGACGGAGGAAATGCAGTTGAAACTTTTATCGGGTATTTTTTTAGAGTGATAGAACATCAAATTGAAATAAAACACATTTAAATTAAGATTGATGCCAATTTTTTTTTATTTGAAAGATAATTTTATGACATTTATGTTTTGAAAATAATTTCCCGCATATGTCCACGAACCACGAACAGCTCTAGTAGCTCTGAGGAACCGCATTCGACCAGACCAATTTTGGATTTTTTTAAGTAATTCAGGCCTTATTTCATCAATAACACGAGTTATGTTGGCTTCCAAAGCGTCTATTGTTTCTGGTTTATCAGCATAAACCAATCACTTGACATAAGCGCAGAGAAAAAAATCCAGTGGAGTTATGTCGCATGATCTTGGAGGCCAATCAATTGGACCATTTTTCGACATAATGTTATCGCCATATTCCTTTCTATAAATCAATTGTTACGGTAGCAGCATGAGGTGTAGCACCATCTTCTTGGAACCAAAACACTTCTGGGTCGATACCATTCAAATTTTAAAACTAATAATCATTGATCATCGATCTGTAACGAGCACCATTCACTGTAACATTAGCTCCAGCATCGTTTTTAAAGAAATATGGCATTTTTCAGGATGCAATGGAATCTGCAGAACTTCTTGAGGATTGTTTTCACTCCATATACGGCAATTTTGCTTGTTTACATAGCCGTTCAACCAAAAATGAGCTTCATAACTAAACACAATTTTACGATAAAAAAGTGGATCAACTTTGAGCTGTTCTAGGGCTCAATCAGCAAACAAACGACGTTTATTATTGTCAAGTGGCTTTAGTTCTTGAACTAGTAGGATCTTGTATGGGTGTACACCAAGATCTTCACGAAAAATTTTCCATGTGGTGGATGCACAGAATCCAACTTGTTGTAAACGTCGACGAATAGACAAATCTGCATCATCATTAACACTATGACTTACAGCAGCGATATTTTCTTCTGGACACAGTTCTTTGTCTTGATGTTGTTGTTGCATCGAGTAGAGAAAATATTGTCCGAAATCTATCGATAGTTCGACGAATAAGCTGCTCTGATGTAAACCATAAATTTCACGAAGTGGTCTATAAGTTTGGCGAATAGAACACTGATTTTGAAAATAAATTCCAACAATTTGTAAACGTTGTTGCGGCGTGAGTCTTTCCATGATAATTTGTCAATGCTTACTGAACAGAAATGTCAAAACAACATGGCTTCTACCTTCTGTCAAATCACAGTTATCCCTATCGAAAGTTATATCAGTCTAAAAAAAGATATGTATTAAAATGAATTTTCATTCCCTAATTTTGAGCCGAAAATGGTCAGAAACGACTAGGTTGTATTCACTGATGAAGAATCCGAGGTTAAAAGTAATTATCTCCCTCCTGTCGGCCATAAATTTTCGAATGGAAATAGCTAGAGCTTTAAAACTTTCAGGGAAGATTTTGGGCCTTAATAGTGCGGCTAACTTCGTTAATGGGCTTAATTGGTTCATTGGTTCTGCAGTTTCTCATGTTTGAAAATTTTTCATTTTCATAATTTTCGAAACAACAGATTCGATCGATATGAAATTTTGCATTTGCAAGAAAAATAATAACGTGCATGTTCGTGTAAAATTTCGTGAGGATCGTATGATTAAAAGATTAAAAAAGAAAAGTGAACGGATCAGTGTTGAGCGCTTAAGCACTATAACTTTCGAATGGAAAAAGATAGACTTCAAACTTTCGGAGTGGAATTGGAGCCTGAATATCTCTCTTGTTTTTGTTAATATTTTCCAAACAACAAATCCGATTGATCTGAAATTTGGGGTTTAGAACGACCCAAAAGTGCATCAGTTTTGCGAACTGTGACCGCAAAATTATCGCCATTTTTGTAGTGAATTTCAACAATTTCAGTGCGTTGCTGAAGCATTTATCGTTCCATTTTTAGTAATGGCGTATTTTTTATTTGCCAAATGTCAAAAGATGACATCTTCAGAAGTGGCCTTCCCCATGCTCAAGTGCCTGCCGATCAATAAAACCTATTTGGCTATTCATATACTATGATCTATTACACAGATATGAACTAGCGCGCCACAGCGACTTCACGCTAGTGATTTTCAGCTTTTTCATTCACTATTCCGGATACATAAATTGCAATACACCTGATAAGGATCCTGACATTTTTCGAGATCATCTGAATCGTCTGAAACATCTAAAATATCGAATCAAATAATCATTGATCATCGATCTGTAATGAGCACCATTCACTATAACATTAGCTCTAGCATCCTTTTTAAAGAAATATAGACCGATGATGCCTCCAGCGTGTAAAGCACACCATACAGTGCATTTTTCAGGATGCAATGGAACCTGCAGAACTTCTTGTGGATTGTTTTCACTCCATATACGGCAATTTTGCTTGTTTACATAGCCGTTCAACCAGAAATGAGCTTCATCACTAAACACAATTTTACGTAAAAAAAGTGGATCAACTTCAAGCTGTTCTAGGGCACAATCAGCAAACAAACGACGTTCATTATGGTCAAGTGGCTTTAGTTCTTGAACCAGTTGGATCTTGTATGGGTGTAGACCAAGATTTTTACGCAAAATTTTCCACGTAGTGGATGCACAGAGACCAACTTGTTGTGAACGTCGACGAATAGACAAATCTGAATCATCATGAACACTTTGACTTACAGCAGCGATATTTTCTTCTGTACGTACAGTTATTTGTCTTGTTGTTGCATCGAGTAGAGAAAATGTTGTCCGAAATCTATCGATAAATCGATGAATAAGCTGCTCTGATGGACGATTATGTAATTCAAAAATTTCACGAAGTGTTCTATAAGTTTGGCGAATAGAACACTGATTCTGAAAATAAATTCCAACAATTTGTAAATGTTGTTGCGGCGTGAGTCTTTCCATGATAATTTGTCAATGCTTACTGAACAGAAATGTCGAAACAACATGGCTTCTACCTTCTGTCAAATCACAGTTATCCCTATCGAAAGTTCTATCACTCTAAAAAAAAAACACCCGATATTTTGAAGGCGAATGAACATGGAGTTTCATCAGTTCACGTAACTTCCTTGACTAATGATATATTTCACGAATTATCCCAGTCTTAGATGGCAACATTTCAATTAAATTCTTCGAAAAGTATAAAAACTGAAAGCAAGTCCCGGAGACGCATCCAAGATAATTAATTTCGGAAAATGATTGATTCGCGGAATGGGTAAAAGTCATCCTTCTTGCTATTACTATTCAGGCTGCGTTCCATTCAAGATCGTGTGCGAAGATAGCGGACCTTACCCAAATTAGAGATGAGTTCGAGCTAATTCAATTATCCTTGAGAGTTTGCCATTCATTCGCAGCTATTCCAATACCCACTTCGATCCGCGTTAACAGATGTTTAGATAATTGCACCGTGCTGATCCTACTACAATAATTGATATCCTGTTCACCAGGATCGTGCTCGTGAACGCTCTAAAGACGATCTTTATTTTTTCAATTTGAACGTGTTTAATCACACGGCATCCATCCTATTTACAGTGGAAATTTGTTTAATTATTACTGTTGCAATGTGAGAATTGATATAGAATTGATTAAATTCTGATTAAAGATTTGCCAATAAAAGGTTTTATTTTGAATAGCCCGCTATTTGAGCAGCTGTCACTTTCGAGGCTGTCATCTTTTGACATTTGACAAGTAAAAACTACGCCATTACTAAAAATTTATCGATATACGCTTCAGCAAAGCATAGAAATAGTTGAAATTTACTAAACAAAAATACAATCTGCAATACCTGCTACTCATAATGCAGATTTACCAGTGCCGATCGCACCTTTAGATCCGCAGAATGTTGTTTTGGAAAATATTGGAGACAACACATCATCAGGCAGCTCCGAAGAACAGTGCTCCGACCCTACTTTTACTCCAGGTCTCAGTTCCGGCGAGCCACATTCAATTGTTCAAAGTGATTTAAATGAGTTAGTACGTGATTTGGGGTAATTAAAGCAAATAGTCAGAACTTCTTGGTTCCCTTCGTAAGGAATGGAACTTATTGGGCAACGAAACAAAAATTACGAATTTCAGAAAAAGAAATCCTCTGTTTTGTGCATTCTACAGTATGGAAAATTCGTTGTGTGCGTGATGGTTTAATACGGGAACTTGAAATTGAGCATTCCCCCTCTGAGTGACGTTTATTTATAGATTAGTCTAAATACAGTTTGACAGCTGTTATTGCATAATGGAAATTTAAAACCCACCATACCAGTGGCCCATTTAGTGACGATAAAAGGAAGTTATGAATATATGCGCACTCTTTTGGATAAAATCAACTACAACACGTATAAATAGCAGATATGTGGGCACTTAAAAGTTATAGGAATTTTAGTGGGACTTCAAGGAGGATTTACAAAATATTGCTGTTTTCTTTGTCTATGGGACAGTCGTGCAGTGAATCAAAAAGAAGTGTATTTCACCGGGATCTCAAAATATTGAGTTTAGATCTCTTATAGACCCTAAAAATATCCTTCTGACTCCTCTTCACATTGAACTTGGGCTGATGAAAAACTTTATGCAGGCTATGACTAAAGATGGTGATGGATTCAAATACTTAAAACAAGTATTTCCCAAGTTAAGTGATGCCAAATTAAAGGAAGGTATTTTTATTGGACCACGAATCAGAAAATTGCTGGACAACGTTAGTTAATGAATTATTAGAAGCCTACAAATCGCTTGGTACCAGAATGTCATTAGAAATTAATTTCCTCCATTCACATCTGTCATTTTTTCCTGAAAATTTGGGAGCTGTCAGTGACGAGTAGGGTGAAAGATTCCACCAAGATATTAGGACAATGGAAATTCGCTATCAAGGACGACTGGATCTGGCCATGGATGGGTGGTTTTCGAGGAGAGAAAATATAACCCCCCATGAAAAGGGAAAATGGAATTTAATTAGTGTTTAAGTCAATGTTTTTTTTAATGTAAGGTACGTTTAGTAGGTGTGAAAATGAATAAAGTCGATACATACGGTTGAAAAATTCTGAAATCATTTTTTCAATAGACATCAGATATTTTAACATTAAATGTGGTTCTTTGAATGTAACAAGAAAACCTTACGTGTTGCAACATTTTTCTTAACATTTTCGTATTTGGATGCCAGTGTAATTGTTTCGCCAACACTGTGGCTTCTTCAAGATTACATTTTGAATTCATGTTAGTTTTCTAGATATCTCTGAAGTACTCTGAATTTTAAAACCGATTTTTTTCCACATCAAATTATGAGGTGTATCATAATTTAGCCCTTTTCGGATAATTCTAGAATCTAAGCATGTCAGCACAGTATTCGATATTATTCGAATGGTAAGATTGAAACTTCTATCGTTTATATTTGTATAAGAACATTTAGTACAAGAAGTTTCAGATAAGTTGACCAGAAACATAGGTCGAGGACACATTGTGTTTCTTTTAAAAGCTTTTTTATGTTTCGTTTCACTCGGATGGAAGCCTTCGTGATCACGAAAAAATAATCTTTTCTTACAAATAGCATGTAATAACTATGGTGCAATTTGTGCACTTCTTTGTCTTACAGGCTGGTCGTAATTTATCTGAATTCAAACTAGCCATACTCGATATTTTTTTATTATTTGGCTTTTATTATGCGAAATCGACTTTTTATAAATTTGAATTATTCTTCTACTTCAAATTTAATATTGATGTTGATTATAACCTTGAAAGAATGGAAACAATGCCTATTAACTTCCTTAATAACAATCCCAACACAAATCGATTTTATAAAACGTTCAGATTTACTGCACGTTTGCTGTGCTTCTTACTAGAATATATGATGTTGATTCTTTATTTAATCAAGCACATCTCAGAATATTAGTCCCATGAATATGAACTTCAAATGTTTAATTGAATTAGTCTTCACTTGATGGAAACCCATTTAAAACGATTTAATTTCCAGATTTTAAAAGGACAGGTCAACTCTGTTTAGAGGGGGACGAATTTCCATCATGAGTTTGTTCCGAAAAAACTACCCCCATGAAGTTGGCATCAACCAGCAACATTCTTTGAATATGAAAGAGAAGTCGAGTGTTGGTTAGTTTGAAATTTATTTAAATTCTGTGCACAATCCAGTTAAAATTTTCAAAATCGGTTCACTATTGACGAAATAATGTAATATTGAACTTACCGCCCAAACTCAAGAACCTAACAGTTTTGAGGAATCCAAAAATAATTTTCAAGTTCGGTATTAGGAAGAAAGAATTCCTATGACGACATTGTTCCTAAAAAAAACTGAGGGTGGCAACAACTCCCAATTTTTTGTGCATATTATAGAGAATACAACTAAAGTGAATTTTGGAATCGCTTTTTCTCAAAAATAGTTGATGTTATGAAAAAAGTATGAGAACAGTTCTTGTAGATAATTGCATGATCTACAATTTTTGTCTGAGACATTTTCATCATAAAAATAATCGTTCCGCTGAAAAATCCAAAAAACTTTGCAAACTTTGACCTTGAATAAAATTTTTTGCACTCATGGGATCGAGGGTGACTTTCCACAGTTTCATTATAATGGTGTTCCTTATGTTCATGCAAATTTTTAGCTTGTTGGCAATCTATACAGGGGTGAATGTTTAAATTGACCGGACTAGAAGTTTAAAGTATTTTTCAACCACTTTGCTCGATTCGACTGGTCATTATTTATACGGACCAGGCATTATGAATAATGCCCTCTTTGATCACTTGTCCCATAACATGCACCTAATTCTATTTGGGACAAGATTCAAACTGAATTAATTCAGTATGATTTGGTAATCTCAGGCTATTCTATTTATAATATCATTAGAATTCAAATTATATCAGGAGCTGTATCCTTGATCATGTATCCATTTTTGTACATACAGTCCATATAACTATTCGACACCCACAAAACACGATTTCCATTAAACTCATTTATAATTAGTGCAGTGGCTTTTACCATCATGAAGAAATCCCGCAAGATTTTAAATGAACGTGGTTAGAATTGACCGAACGTGCTAGAAGAAAGGAAAACGTCATTCACTCATAATATTTTACCAACATGTAAAGGTTATTAATAAGCAATTTTCTTAGCCTTGCAGAAATGCTAGACTTAATCTCCTCCTGCATTCTGTATTAAAAAACTACGAGATTGCCGTAGATTGCTATATCTCTATGAAAAATCGGAATTTTATGGTCGTAATGGAGGAATTTGTGAGGAAGAAAGTTTTAATATTTGTTTCTGAAATGTCGTTTTGGGAGAAACTCAAGAAGAATAGAGAAGTCGAGACAGTTTCGCCTATGTGGGGAGAATAAGGATTGATGCAGCTCATTCCATATTCAACGCGGAATTATGGAAATACGTGCGTTGAATTTTTACGTGATATTCAAGTAATAGTCCAGTATCCAGAGTCTATTTTTACCATTTAATACTTTCAAGCTAATTCTTCGTGAGTAGCTTCATTTTCCCTTACAAAAATTCTCGATTGAGGTAGTTAACAGCGGTAGCAGGGATAAAATATGTCGATTTGACAATTCGTGAAAATTTATCACAAACTGCGTGTTTTTTATTGAATCTTAAGATAATTATTAACTTCATTCAAAAAAATATTTGTCCTACAAAATGTATGGTTTGATCAAAGAGCCCCCTCGTTCCAACATGTATCAATAACGAGGTCATCAAAAATGATTACTTATCAGCTTATTTTTTACTGTTGCTTAGTTAATATTTATATAATACAGGCTTTCTTCTTTTAAAAGGAGCAGACTTCCAGGGGAGATTATACAAGTTATTCGCAACAAAAAATGTCATATAATACATGGTCGTGATTTTAATGGTTATTAAAAACTTTGAATATCAAAACAGATTTAATCTGTTAGTCTCCTACAATTTTAATTTCAAAAAATTTTATTCGAAAACTTTTAGAAGTAAATTAATGTCTTATAAGCACTGCTTTTATTTAATAAACGTATAAAATCAAATCTTATTAAACAATATCAAACGGAATAAGAAAACCCAATAAATATAAACTGTCAATTAAAATTGGGTAGGACAGCGTATGTCTGAATTATACCATACTTTGCAGATGAATATTGTTTTTTTAATTTGTTGCAACAATTCTTGTTTAATTAATAATTGAAATATTATTATTATTAATTTATTTGAATTCTTATTTTGTTGGTGTAAAACTGAAAGGATCCTAGGCTACAATTTTGTTTTTAATTTCTTCATTTTCATTCTTTGATCTATACCCTTTTTCAAATAAGTAATTCATATCGTCCTTTGTTGATATCATTTTTTTCTTTTCAATGAGTCCACTCTACATACTTTAATAATTTGAACTACCTCATTCAATATTGTTAATATTGAATGTTCATTTCGTAAGAGTCCAATAAAAGCCTCTTGAAAATTTTTATTTTTCTTTAAAATACTGAACTCTTTTTTCATTTACGAAAGGAAGCAGGATTGTAATCATTCCCTGTAAAAATATGTCAAATATGGCGAATGAACAATATAATTGATCAAGATTGACATAAATTTCATTTATGTTCAAGTAATTTTTTTTACTTGTGCTTAAATTAATTATTATTGGAATTTGATCTTTCAAATACTTAAAGTTTGCCAACATTATTAATGGTATATCAGAATCTTTACAATGTATCTGCACACAATTTTGGCGTCAGCTTCTTCATGATAACAAGAGAGATTACAGTCAATGAATCTTTCTATTTTATGTTTGATTGATTCGTTCTTTACTTGGTGAAAACTCGAATATATAGGAAACAATATTTTCATTTCCACAAAAATGATTATAATAGAACAATTGTTTCACCACGATGTGGCTTCTTCAAATCGAAGAAGAAAAGAACCACAGTATTAATTTTCTTAACTTCACAATAACAAGACTAGATAATTCAAATTATTTTAGTATTTTTCCCAAACCCACACATACAGATATTACAATACATAAAAGTTCAAATCACCAACCAAAAGATGTCAGCAAATAATAGTTTTATTCACAGACAATTGAATGTCCATCTGAATTCAGATGACTTTTCCAAAGAATTAAACATTATCAAACAGATAGCTTCAAACAACGGTTACAACCCCTTTCTTGTAGACGAAATGGTATCCAATATACAAAAAAAAACATGGCATTAAATCTCGTGTATCCAATCACAAAAGAAGACAATACACACAAATACTTTTCGTTATCTTAAGTTAATGGATTATCTGAAAATATTGCTAAATGTTTCAAAAACAGTTTCAATTACAACGCATCTTTCAAAACACTTAATAACCTTAGTACTTACATAAAAACCAATAAGGATCGAACAAGTAAAGAAAATAAATCTGGAGACTACAAGTTGACTTGCAACGATTGCCCTTTAATATATACTGACCAGACTGGCAGATCATTCAAAAAAAGAATCCAAGAACACCAAAGAAATTACATATCGGATTCCGTACATTCGACGTATACTAATCACCTCAAGGAATTCAGGCATAATTTCAGCAATAACTATGAAATTATCCAGGTCGAAAGCAAAAGTTCTAGATTAACACTTTCAGGGTTTCTTGAAATCAACAGATGCGATGCCCTTCAAATCCTTTTGAATGAACAAACAGATGTTGACAAATCCCCATTACTGAGTATCTTTCCCTAATGGCATTTTTTAGCGGCAAATTCCAATAAACACTCTAAGTTTTCATGACTTGTTTTTTCATCATTGTGTCACGTACTTAACTGTATTTAAACATTATTACACTGGACACCATCAGCCAATAGAATGATCAGATACCTGAAGAAGCCACATCAGATATCTGCAGAAGCCACATCGTGGTGAAACAATTGTTGTATTATAAACATTTTTGTGGAGATTAAAATACTGTCTCATATGTTTTTTAATTTTTTTATTTTCACTAGACACCTCATAAGTGTAACATTGATCATAGTTAAGTTCAACAGTCTTTCCTGTGATCAATGTAATAAATTCGTCCCTTCTCCAATCTTCAATTAAAAATTCTACAAATTTTCGAGAAATCGAAGACATACAGCCGAAAATGTGCGAATTCGTCATGGAAAATTTCATGAAAAGAACCGTAGCAACAGCGGCCATTTGGCTGATATCGTTTTCCATTATTTATGGCATACTTCACAATGAAATAAAGTTTCATTGACTTCTTCTCAAAATATACTTTTTTTATATCAAAAAGAAACCTCTTACTGAAAAACCGTTTATGTCTGTATATCTTAGAACGAATTGAGACCAATCAATGCTCAAGTTCTTTTCATACTCTACGATTTTTTCCACAATCTTCAGTGAATGTTCAATGGGTTTCCAATCGAATCTAGAAAAACAATTCGTGTTTCAGGCTTCATTAACTCGGTCACAAGTCACTTGATTTCGGTTAAACCTTTTTGTCGGCGAATCAATATTGAAAAAATCAATCGATTCTCTACATGGCCATTGAACATCCTTATAGTGGGATGCAAGACCTATCCCACCATATATGATTAGACGATAGCCTCAATATATAGCTCTATTCGTTGTTACCGAGAAAGATTTGATGTTCAACAGTGATAGCTAGTGTGAGTGGGTTTTGTTCTGTACTTCTCCACTTACTGGATATATTGAAGGTTAGTTCGGAATACAGATTATCATTAATGCCGATTCGCGAAAGGAAATCTCCGATGAATTATAAAAAATAAATTTAGTCAACATTGGTTTGATTTCGCCGATGCTTTATAAAAATTATTTATAATTGATTTATCACTGAAAACATGTTTGTATTCCTATTTCTTTTTAATGCTACTAACGTACGTTTCATCCATCATGAAGGACTTCATCAGAGTACGTGGTATACAGTTTATGTTTAACAGAATCAGTCTTCACTTGATGAAAATCTATATTAAATAAGGTTATTCTGCTTTTCACAAACTTTTAATGTTATTATAATACAACAATTGCTTCGCTAACACAGTAGCATCTTCAGGTAGATGGAATCTTACATTTTTGACCAACTAAATTTATTTTCTGAATCGGCTTCTATTTATATTAGAGTAGGTGCAAACAAAGGATCTCTGTAAATTCCAGTTTAACTGAATAGGGTTGAGTTATTAAGGTTTAATTGTTCGTTAAATACTGTTCCGATTTTGTTGTATTTATCTCTAGTGACGCTAACAGGTTATAACCTTTACTTTCTATATAAAAATTTCAAAATTATGGTTGAAAGTATGTCCTGTTTCTAACCAATGATTCGAATATGTAGAATTACTTTTGTTATTGAGAAAACACTTCAAATGTTCACCAATTTTATGTCCGAAAGTTCTTCCAGTCTGTCCTATGTAAACTTTTGGCAATCACCACAGGTTAACTTATAAACTGCCAATTAATCATCTTTATGAGTAATGTCTTAATTGTTTTTAATGAATTCACTCAAGTTTAAATTAGTTTTGAATGAAGTTCTTAAATCATATTTATTTTTGAGGTACATAGCAATTTTCTCAGAAATACCTTTATTATATTTCAAGGAAATGTATTTAAATTTTTTTTCGTATCGGGATATACCATATTTAAAGTTTTTATTATTTTTATTCATCAACAATTTATCTTTGACTATAGAATCATACTTAGTATTTATAGCTAAAACACAGTTTCAATTTAGTAGACATAAAAAATTACATAGCACCAGAAGGACAGAAAGAATCCGAAGAAAATATAGATTAATTATTAATTAAGAATATTATATGAATACCTGAAGGACATAAACTTTGTTTTGTAACAATTTATTAAAAAAACCTTTCCTTTCCAAAAATGCACATATAACACCAAGAATTTAATCGAAAATAACTCTCTTTAAAAGAGTTTCTTCCAAAAAAAACTCCAAAAACATGCAGGACATCTTCAAAAGGGTCATTTGGAAATCACACGTCGATAGCTCTTCAGTTCCACTCCATACCCAAAAAATAAAAATAATTAATAAAAATATATCTTATTCTATATACCACGTGTTATTCTATAAACAAACATAGAACTGTTGTGATTATTTCGAAATATTGTACTCCACGTATTCCACGTTCGTCCATAGAAATTACACAAAGTTTGTAAAGTATTTTACAGTTACACCCAAAATATATTTATTATACATGAAATAAAATAATAGAAAGGCGGTTTTCACTTGACAGAAGGCTTTTACAATATCTTTAATTCTGCTAATCTCACTACAAATTTTAATTTTATACAAAAATTTTCTCAAAAACTTTTTCAACATAGTTTCTTTTTTTTTAATATCAAACAGAGTTATTCTGTTAAACTACTGCAAATTTTATTTTCAGAAAATTTCATTCCAAAAATTTTAGAATTAAATTAAATAAATATCTTCAAAACACACTGTGTCAATTAACTAGAAATATAGAATAAATACTTATTACACAGTACCAAAAGGAATAAAAGAATTGACAGAAATATAAATTGTCAATTGAAAAATTACTAAATTGTTTTATTCGCTTTGGTACTGTGTAATAAGTGGTAATTCTATATGTCTACTAAATTGACAGTGTATTCTAAAGATATTTATTCAATTTAATTCTAAAAGATTTCAATAAAATTTTTTGAAATTAAAATTTGTTGGAGGTTAAAAGAATAAATCTTTATGATATTTAAAATTTTGTAATAATCCTTCTATCAAGAAAAAAACCTCTTTTTATTATTTCAACATAGTTTCAATGCAGTAGACATATAGAATTAACACTCATTACATAGCACCAGAGTTATAATATCTACGTGTGAATTCCAAATGGCCTTTTTGAAGATGTGCGGCATGTTTTTGGAATTTTTTTGAAGGAACTTTTTCAAAGAGAGTTATTCTCGAAGAAATTCTTGAGGTTATATTGTGCATTTTTGGAAAGGAATTTGGTTTTCATAATACATCGTTTCAAAACAAAGTTTTTCACCTTCAAGTATTTATTTGATATTTTTAAATAATATTCTATATTTTCTTCGGATTTTTTCTGGCGCTGTGTAATGAGTTTTAATTCTATATGTCTGCTAAATTGAAATTGTGTTTTCTGAGACATTTATTCAATTTAATTTCAATAAGATTTTGAGAAAAATTTTGGTTGGCAGAATTAATGTTTGTGATATTTAAGATATTAAAATTTGTAGCGACGTATAACAGAAATACTATGTTTGATATTCAAGATATCAAAACTTACTGTTAAACCACAAAAAACTCAAGTTTGAAAGGTGGAGGAGCTCATTTAAGCGAAAATATCCCACCTAAGTTCAGAGATGATCGACTCATATATAGCCTGGCTGGGTTTCTTTCTCGAGATTTAGTGTATGTATGTAAGAGCATCGAGATTTCATCTGTGTATATGTGGGTGTGTTTTCACTTTCTACTTCATTCATAGGACTTGTTAAATGTAAGTAGTGCCAAGTACACGGTACACTCCGAGTATCAGATTCTGTTATATAAGTCTTTCTCCGATTAATACCTGTTTAATTTATTCTATTCGTTTGAATTGCCTGATAATAAGACGAATGTTGTATTATGAATTAATTCTGTTTAATATTTCAAATTTCCATATTAATCGCAGCTTTATTATCATTAGGAATAGTTGTCTTTGTTCATCTTCTTCGTCTTTATTCAATCAAGAGTGAGTCCTATGGTGAAATTTTAATTAATATCCAAATAACTTCTATGTAATATATGATCCGCTAATTACAGAGGTTTACAGGTTGAATTTTCGCACAATCATTTCAATACGCCTAACATTCCATAACAATAATTTAAATATCATACGGATTTATTCTATTGACCTCCTACAGATTTTAATTTGAAAAAAAAATATTCAAAAACTTTCCAGAATTAAATAAAATAACACAGTTTCAATTTAGTAGACATATGGAATTAACACCCATTACATAGTACCAAAAGGAAAAAAAGAATTCCAAGAAATATAAATTATTTATTCAAAAATACTAAATAAACACTTGAAGGATACAAAATTTTGTTTCGTATCTTGTATTATGAAAACCACATCCCTTTCCAAAAATTTAAAAAATAACTTACTTTAAATAAGTTCTTTCTAAAAAAAAACCCTAAAACATGCAGCACATTTTCAAAAAGCATTTTAGCATTAAAAACGACAACTCTTCAGTCCCACTTCATATTTAAGAAATGAAAATAATTAACAAAAGATATCTCACCAGACCAGCCTCGTGTTTTTTTTTAAATAAACACCAGAATATAGTGAACTTTTAGAAGTTCTACGTATTCTATGTTCGTCACAAAGATTACAAGGTATTTTTAGGACTCAGTTAAATTAAAATGATAAAATGTATATGTGATAAACCAAAATATATACAATATATATGCAATAAATTAATAAAAAGGGTTTTTTACCTGATAGGAGGATTATTACAATATTTTAAATATCATACATTTATTCTGTTAACCTTCTATAAATTGAATTTAAAAAATATTATCCAAACATTTTTAGAATTAAATTAAAGAAATGTCTTAGAAAACGCAGTTTCAATTTAGTAGACATACATTCTGTCAAGAAAGTACCGGGAATTATCGATTTAAATCTGGCGGGGCAATGAGGCAGGTAAAATTTTTTTTCCTAGGTTGGTACCACTGTCCTTAATTACTATGCCAAGCTTGAGCGGGATCTGTCAACTAGTGTGTTTGCAACAGCTGATTAAGTCAGTCGATGTCAGAGTGCGTGCCGATTTTTACTATGGGTGATTACGTTGAGCAAAGAATTTGTTTGAAGTTTTGTGTTGCAAATGAATTTTCGTATGCCGATGCATTGAAAATGTTGCAAAAGGCCTTTGGTGATAATGCTCTATCGAAAACTCGTGCATATCAGTGGTACAGAGCCTTCAAGGACGGTCGTGAAGTGGTCGCCCATCGACGGCTTCGATCGAAGATAACGTCGATAAAATTAAGGAAAGGGTGCTGGAAAACCGTCGTACCAGCTTGAGAGAGATAGCACATGATCTTAAGATATCCCACGAGTCCACACGTACGATTTTGATTGATATTTTGGGCATGAGAAAGGTGGCCGCACGACTGGTACCGAAAGACCTGAATTTTCTTCAAAAACGTCATCGCGAACAGGTTGCTTCAGACATGCTGGATCGCTGTAATTCCGATTCTACATTCATAGAACGAATTATAACTAGTGATGAGACCTGGGTCTACGAGTACGATATGCAAACAAGCCAGCAATCATCGGAATGGGTGGCAAAAAATGAGCCGAAAACAAAAAAAACCACGCCAAAGCCGCTCGAAAATGAAGGTGATGCTCATTGTTTTCTTCGATATCGGTGGCGTGGTGCACTACGAATTCTTTCCAGAGGGTCAGACGGTAAACAAGGAGTATTACCTAGGCGTTATGAAACGTTTGCGTGAGCGTATCCGTAAGAAGCGGCCAAATTTGTGGGCGAACAACTCATGGATTTTGCATGACGATAACGCGCCTTCTCACCGAGCTACGATTGTGACCGACTTTCTCGCCAAAAACTCAACAAACGTGCTTCAGCAACCACCGTATTCGCCGGATTTGGCACCCTGCGACTTTTTCCTCTTCCCAAAACTAAAATTGCCCCTTCGTGGCACCCGTTTTGAGTCGATTGAAGCCATAAAACAAAATTCGGCGCGAGAGCTAAAGTCCATCCCGGAAAACGCCTATAAAAAATGTTTCGATAATTGGAAGTGCCGTTGGCATAGATGTATTGGAGCAAATGGAGCCTATTTTGAAGGCGACCCAATAAATTTTGACGATTAAATGTAAAAACGTTGTTTTAATTGAAAATTTCCGGTACTTTCTTGACAGAGTAGTATAGAATAAACACTTATTACACAGTAGCAAAAGAAAATGAAAAATCTTGTACGATTATATTGCGTCCACGGTAAATCACAAAATCCAAAATATAAACCCTACAAAAACTTAAGTTGGAAAAATCGGAAGCCAAATCAATCATGAGAGTTAAAACCTTATATCTGCGAATTTTATTGAAATGTTAGAAACTTACCGATTTCATTCACTGTCAACTTAAATTGAAATGAGTTTCTCTATTATAAAATATGAAACTTTTATTAGAAAAAGTCAATTGTTTTCAGTCACAAATTAACATTTTTAAGTTGGAAGATATATACAGCCGATATTATGTAATTCGAAGAAATTTGACACTAAAACCTACAAAATTTTGTTTTAACTAAGAAAAAACTTACAAGTATCATAATGACACAATGGATTTCGAAATTGGTTGATTAAATAGAAATTTAGTAAAAAATCAGATTTTGATATCTGGTGCATTCGCCATTTTGTAACGAGTCTAATTTTCAGTTGAATTGATTTTCGTAAAAATTTATACTTTTTGGAATATTGTATTTTATTATTTCGAATACATCATTTTTTGAAATCTTATTATTCTACCTGCAATACTTTACATGAACATATTTCAAAAGTGAATTCAATATCGTTAACTTTTGACGAGCAGTTTATATATCGAATTATTCAGACTGTACAATAAGATTCATCTCGTACAAGTATTTGCAAACGCGTACTTCATTTCGCTTTCATTAACCTTTACAAGTACAATAACTACTGATTATTGCACAGTTTCTAACGCAAGGTGTTGCAAAATGGAACAAGATTATCGTCATTATCACCCTCGATTTGATGAGTGATTGACGAGGACTTCTCAATGATTCGCACAAAGCTGATTTGTGCTAAATATACAGTTTCAGTCAAGCATCATATTGCTTTTTTTTCTAATAAGTGTGACATCTTTTATCCGGTGCAAAAGTGGTACTTGCACCGCTTGCATGGTATTATTTTACCTGAATGTCTGTACTTTGCGAATTTTTAGCCGAAAACAGGTCTCTAACTTTTTCGAACGAAAAGAGCAAACGGCGTAGTGTAACTCAAAGTAATTTAATTTCGTTTTTAATAGATTTTTATGTCTAATTTTTAAGATTGACTGAGGGACATTTTGAATTATAGTTGTCCCAAAAATGTGTTATATTTAAATTTGTGTAGTACATTTTCAGCATCAAAAATTGTTAGTAAGCAAAACAATATTCCCTCAACTATGATTGAGTTATATTTTCTATCAATTTTTCATCCTTTCTGCGGATTTCAGAATCTTGTAAAATATTTGAAAATTCCAAAAAACTTGGATTTTTCTAAGACATTTTTAATTTAGTTTCTTTAAAATTTGAAAACTAATGTCTTCAATTTATGTTCAAAATTTAAAATTAAAGGAAAAACAGTGGTATAGCTCGAATATTCAATCAGAATCTTATAAAAAATATATATGAACTGGTATCACTTCTGAAAGAATAAATTCTGATGAGATATGAAATGTATGAAAAATCGTTCTAAAATTTTAAGAATATAATCGAAAATACCTTGAATGAAATATAAAAATATCACTTGTACTCTATGTTCTATAATTACGCAACGTTAAATGAATATAAAATATGAACAATACAAAGACGGATGTAGAAGATGGCCAAAAACATCCATGATAATATCTGTATGATTGTAAAAAATTACCATTGTTTAAGGTCGCTGTCAAGGTAATAAATTATAAATGCAAATTGATGTAACCTAACACTGAAATCAATAGACATAAAATTGTTAATATTTACTTTTCATATGCGAAAATATTTTACGGAATATAAATTGAAAATATCCAATAGATGATACACTTAATAAGAAATGGAAGATATTATGCAACATTAAGGAACTCAGAAATGTCAAGATGAATAAAAAATTTAATATAAAGAATCTCTCACAACTTTTTAAAACTGAATTGAATAAAATTTCTAAGGAAAACTGTTTTACTCACAGAAACAATCATCCAAGACAAGCTTGTTTCGAATGAATATTCAGAAATAACAAATTTCATCACCAAGAATGCTCCACATAGAATTTTATTTTTTTTTCAAAAAAATAGATAGCACCTTCTCCAGAAAAAGAATCTGAAATTCTTACCCATATTCTCTTAAGTTGGAAGTTATTTTGATGCTAAATAAAAACAATCAATAAAATAAAGTATTTTGAGGACTCAAAATCCTAATTATACAATATGTATGAGTGAAAAGCCATATAATATAGTATAATAATCATTATACATAAAATAAAATAATAGAAAGGGGGTTTTTTACTTGATAAAAAGCTTTTCCAATGTCTTCAATAACACAGATTAATTCAGTTAACTTCACTACAAATTTTGATTTTATAAAAAAATTTTCTTTTGTTTTATATCATACAGATTTATTCTATAAAATTCCTACACATTTTAATTTCGAAAAATTTTATTCGAAAACTTTTAGAATTAAATGAAATAAATGTCTTCAGAACTCACTGTGTCAATTAAATAGACATATAGAATAAATACGTATTACACAGTACCAAAAGGGATAGAAGAATTTAAAGAAATATAAATTGTCAATTAAAAAATTATTAAATTCTTTTATTCCCTTTGGTACTGTGTAATAAATGTTAATTCTATATGTCTACTAAATTGACAGTGTGTTCTAAAGATATTAATTTAATTTAAAATTAAAAGTTTTTGAATAACAATTTTGAAATTGAAATTTGTAGGAGGCTAAAAGAATAAATCTATACGATATTCAAAATTTTGTAATAATCCTTCTATCAAGAAAAAACCTCTTTTTATTAATTCAATATAATTTTAATGCAGTAGACATAGAATTAACATTACATAGCACCAGAGTTATCTACGTGTGAATTCCAAATGGCCTTTTTGAAGATTTGCGGCATGTTTTTAAATGTTTTTTGAAGGAACTTTTTCAAAGAGCGTTATTTTCGAAGAAATTCTTGAAGTTATGTTGTGCGTTTTTGGAGAGGAATTTGGTTTTCATAATACATGGTTACGAAATTATGTTTGTAACTTTCAAGTAATTATTTGATATTTTTAAATAATATTCTGTATTTTCTTCGAATTCTTTCTGGCGCTGTATAATTAATTTACAGAAACCATCACCCAAGACAAGCCTGTTTCGATTGGATATTCAGAAATAACAAATTTCATCACCAAAAAAGAATTCAAAAAGGTTCTTTTTTATATCCCTTTCAAAAAAATAGATAGCACCTTCTCCAGAAAAAGAATCTGAAATATTTTCCCATATCCTCTTAAGTTGGGAGTTATTTTGATGCTCAATAAAAGCAATCAATAAAATAAATCTACATACCTTCATCCATCAAATATCCTGTTTGAAAGTGAACATAAAAAATTGTGATGAACCAATTGAGCATTTTTTATAAAATAATACTATTCCACAATTATTTAATGACTCGATTCAGTTGAATCAAATTTGATCATTGAGCGTTGCAACTAACATAATGAATTTTATCAAAGTCTGTAAACAACCAACTGAGGACTTTTTTGTGAATTTTACAGTCCAATTAGTTCAGTTTGATGACAGGTAGATAAAGTAGTTTAGCTTTTGAGGATTTTCTGATTAATTGCTATTCATTTGGAATGTTTTCGAAATATTTTATTTATAATGTTTTATTCCCTTTTTTTAATTGAATGTGCATTCATTTATCATTATGAATCTGGAAAAATGTTAAAATTCGAAATTTCCATTTCAGTTTAAATTTTATTTTGAGGTTCCTTGAACGTTTCTTCTAATAATGAACATATTATTACTTGAATATTAACAAGTCAAATCAAATATTTGAATATATGAAGCTTGAAAAAAAAATTCATTACAAAAATAATAATAGCGCATTCGTTATTTATAAAAGTATTTATTTCACATAACAGGTCACATAACTTAAAAGAATTTAACCAAAACTAAATTGAAATTAGAATTTATTTCTCAGCGTATTTATTTTATTACTGAATATCTGAGCAAATATTGACTTGCAATGATTTTTTATTGGTCAAAACATCCCGCGATACACCAATTAATTTTTAGATAACACCGGTTACAAATTTCTAATGAAAATAAAACAGGTTTCCTTTTACTTAATTTCCGAACGAGTAATGATAAAACGTTCGATTTGATCCATCGATTGGTAACAATTAGTCAAACGTTTTGCAACTTCTCATGAAATATTTTCGAGTGATAGTTAATAAAACTGACGAAATAGTTATTTACGTAATAAGTACGGAAAACACTGTTTTCTGTAAGGATTATCAGATTTCAGAACTCATTTTTGGAATATTTTGGATGTTAAGAAGTCCCCAATTTTCAGAAATCGTGAGGAACAACACACCAATAACGCACCTTTCGCATAATGTTGGTTTGTAAAAACAGAATTAAAAACACTCTTATTCTTATTTATAAAATTATTGTTTAACATTCGAAAAAATACTTATTTGTGAAGGAAATAAAATGGTTGAATGCATTTTGTCGAAGTTAAAACAAAAAATAAGCTAAATAATTTATCATTTTCAAAATTTAAATATCAAAACAGGTTTATTCTGTTAGCCTACTACAAATTTTAAGTTCAAAATATTTTTATTCAAAACTTTTAGAAATAAATAAATGTCTTGAGCACTGCATCTTTTTAGTAGACTTATAAAATCAACACTAATTATATAATATCAAATGAAATAATAAACCCAACGAAATATAAATTATCAATTCGTTTTTTGAATTAAAATTTGTAGGAGGCTAACAGAATAAATCTGTTTTGATGTATTTAAATTTTGTAATTATTTTTCTATCAAATAAAAAACCTCTTTTTATTATGTTATTTTATTTTCATCTGAAATTTCATTAAATATGTTCACACATTGATTGACTTTAATCCACTTTCATTTGAGATGTTTTCACCATTGTCAGTAAATTTCATTAACTTTAAGCATCTTGAAGTCCAAAATTGTGAACACCAACATGCTGAGTACCACATTTCCTGTTTTTATATTTTTTAATGATCATTTGTGTGGCTTGTTGAATTGGTGCCGTATGCCTTGCTTATTATTACAGGGTGAGCCATCTAGAGTTTGCCTTTTGAAGTAGTGGTTATTTCGAATCTGACTCTATTATTCGTGTTTTTATAAAAAAAAAAAGTTTAACATTGGATATTCACGCAATGGGTAGATCAAATCATCTTCAGCGATAAAGCTCATTTTCACCTCGGAGGACTATTTTTTTATAGAAATCCGTTAAGGATGAGTGTTGTGCTAACCATCCAGAAACGATTGATGCCTTGAAACAAGGGAGTCCGTCGCAGCACAAGGCCCCTCCCTTTAAACTAACGTAGTCTACCCCATTGCAGTAAATCTCCGGATTTTTCTGTCCAACGGCCGAGTGCGTTATGTATTCGTACGACCTGGCCATCCAATTGCTGTTGGACTCGAGAGGGCAGTGGTTGAAAGTCCGCATGCTGAATTAGGAGGGTATTCCTTCTGTTAGTAGACACTCATGTTCTGGATATTTCGAGAAATGCTTCAGGGTTTAGCGGGACTTGACGGTTCAACCGGCCTGGCCCTGAACCAGGATCGATTGCGAAACGTTTCTGGGGTTTGTGGATCTCGACGAAACGGCTAGGCCGTTGGTGCTTGTTGCCAGGATCAAATGAAAGACTTCACGAAAGTTCGTGGGTCTTGACGTACAGGCTGGATTGACGGTGCTCGTACTAGGATCAATTGAGGCATCAATCTTGAGGCTATCTTGCTTCATGGGACTGGATAGATGCATAAGAAGCTCCTTCGGCCTGCGAGTTGCGTCCCCAAGCAACTGGGGTACAGACCATGCAGAGTCAGTAGAGGTTGGATAGAGCTTCGCTGCTACCAGTCATAAGGTTGTAGGTTTTCGAACTGAAGCCCAAACTGGAAGCTGGTGGGTTCAGCTCTTCGAAGTTGTTCTCGCTATGCGCGATGATAAGGTGTAACCCTTATCATACTTTCTGCCTCCTGGGTCACACTGTGAAGACTGCAAACTAGTCACTTGGTGAAAAGCTACGCTGACATGCCAATACACTAAATGGAGGAATTCACCTGATGGCTTGAAACACGAAAGCCAAGTTGCCCAAACAATTGACAATGTACTGAAAAATTAGGTAAACTCAAAACCTTGAAAAAATACTCGAAACTTCAAAATTTCGAAGTTCTCCATATCCAGAACAAATGCAATAAACTGGACCTTTTAAAAGCACCAGAAATAAGCAGACATCATAAAAAAAATATTTTACTTAACGACCAGACATATTTAAACCGATCCCAGTTACTAAACCTTTTTGAATAAATTATGAAAATTCCCAAAACAAACCTTAACGTTTCTTTTTGTTCAGTCTTGTATTTAAGGAGACCGATTTTGTCAGAGTAGTTAGTTACCATACTCAACTGATGAAGTCAAAATGTATTTGACGAAACAATTGTTGTGTAAACAATAAATATTAGGGGAAATAAAGTGTTTTACTTTAAATCATATACGATGAAATAAATCAATTCGGCTGTGTACCAAATATCATAAATAAATATCGGGTGTTTTTTTTTAGAGTGATAGAACTTTCGATAGGGATAACTGTGTTTTGGCAGAAGGTAGAAACCATGTTCTTTTGACATTTCTGTTCAGTTAGCATTGACAAATTATCATGGAAAGACTCATGCCGAAACAACGTTTACAAATTGTTGAAATTTATTTTCAAAATCAGCGTTCTATTCGCCAAACTTATAGAGAGCATTTCGTGAAATTTGTGGTTTACATAATCATCCATCAGAGCTGCTTATTCGTCGAACTATCGCTAGATTTCGGACAACATTTTCTTTACTCGATGAAACAACAACAACAGGACAGAGAACTATACGTATAGAAGAAAATATCGCTGCTGTAGGTCATAGTGTTAATGACGATCCAGATTTGTCTATTCGTCGACGTTCACAACAAGTTGGACTATGTACATCCACCACATGGAAAATTTTGCGTAAAGATCTTGATCTACACCCATACAAGATCCAACTGGTTCAAGAACTAAAGCCACTTGACCATAATAAGCGTTTGTTTGCTGATTGGGCCCTAGAACAGCTTGAAGTTGATCCACTTTTTAATCGTAAAATTGTGTTTAGTGATGAAGCTCACTTCTGGTTGAACGGCTATGAAAACAAGCAAAATTGCCGTATATGGAGTGAAAACAATCCTCAAGAAGTTCTGCAGGTCCCATGGCATCCTGAAAAATGCACTGTATGGTGGTGCGCTTTCCACGCTGAAGGCATCACTGATTCATATTTGTTTAAAAACTATGCTGGAGCTAATGTTACAGTGAATGGTGCTCGTTACAGATCGATGATCAATGATTATTTGTTTCAAAATAAGAATGGTATCGATCCAGAAGTGTTTTGGTTCCAACAAGATGGTGCTACACCTCATGCTGCTACCCTAACAATTGATTTATTGAAAGAAAGATTTGGCGATAACATTATTTCGATAAATGGTCCAATTAATAGGCCTGTAAGATCATGCGACATAACTCTACTGGATTATTTTCTTTGGGGTTATGTCAAGTCATTGATTTATGCTGATAAACCAAAAAAAATAGACGCTTTGGAAGCCAACATAACTCGTATTATTGATGAAATAAGGCCTGAATTATCGGAGAAGTGGTCCAAAATTGGTCTGGTCTAATGCGGTTCCTCAGAGCTAGTCGTGGTGGACATATGCCGGAAATTATTTTTAAAACATAAATGTCATAAAATTATCTTTCAAATAAAAAAAAAATTGGCTTCAATCGTCTCTGTGTATAGCGAATTTAGATACTTGACAGATTTTTTAGTCGCTAGCATATATTGCACTGATGAAAACCAATCAGTTTGAAACGTGCGCATGTCTTCAATTTGGCCCTTTGACCAACAAAACCTTATCTATTTTGTTTGAGTTAGAATTGTTATACAGATGTATCTTACAATGCCTTGATTTATAGAACTTTCTATTACATAGCTTATTATTGATATACGATGAATTTCCGTCAAGTAGAGACCGAAACAATCATGAAATCTGCTTTACAATGAATTCATAATACATTTTCTTCTCGAACGCTCACCTTGGGAAGTACCACAAGCTACCATTCTCCATCGAATAATTTCATGATGGAACATGATGCGTGACCTGAAAATAATTTCGGGTCATCCTAACCAGTTGGCAATGACATCCTTGACCTGAGTACCTACACCTCATCAGGATTCTCATGGTTCCGCGACGAAACAGAAATTTTTTCCAAGCAAAACAAAAGACGTTGAAAATTTCGAAACGACAAAATCCTCCATCTAATTCAACTTATAAATATTAATGATCCTAGGCAGCATCCTGATCGAGCTTCGTGCGATCTTCCTAAGAATTTGATAAATTGAAGAAGCCGGTATTAAAACCAAGGTCGACTTCATCCTCATATTGAGAAATCTTTTTGAATATAGTTACGAAGCGGATCTGTCTTCGGACTTTAGACGTAACAATTTCTGTTGACCTATATGTGGAAGAAGTTCTGGCAATGAATCAACGAACCGAGACGAATTAGAGACATATGCCATATTATTAAGGTAATATCCGTCTCTAAATTGACACCTTGCCTAAAAATGGGCCAAAAACCACCCAATTACAAGACATTAATAAATGGAAAGATATTTAAATAAGTATTTCCTAAGTAACTGAAGAATAAATAGGTTAATTTACATCGTGAAAAGTACGAGGGGCGTTCAATGTATTCTCAGTATAGACATGAAAGAAAACTCAGAAAATTTTGGATAAATTCTATTTTTCAATGAAGTCCCCTAGAACTTCAATACATTTGTTATATCGAGAAATAAGCTATTCTAAACCTTGTAAAAAATGTTCTTCCGGCTTCTCCTCAAAATAGGTATTAATATAACCATATTTATAATTTTTACATTGAAAACAACTGAGTAATGACAATGATGAATTATAATAATGTTAATATGTGAATATTCTTATTTGTACTGGATTTCCTTTATTGGTCATATAAATACTGATAAGAATAAATATATAGTCCATCTAGAAAGTATCAGGAATTCATTATTTTTCATAATTTTAATATAAATCTTTTTTGTAACATTTTAAGACAAAAGTAATTTATAGAATAGATTGTGCAGATAGTCGGCTATGGCCAAAGTTGCATGGCAAAACTATTTCTCAAATATTGTTGATTGTCAACAGGTATACAATTTATAAAATAATGTCGCAACTAGAAAAAAGAAAACAAGTAGAATATTTGTATAGAAAAGGTTTTCGAAACATTAAAAAATAGTGCAATTGACTGAACTGGGAAAAAGTGCTGATATGAGACAATAAAGAGGATGAAAAATGGCATGGATATGAGCCATGGGCCAGTGTCAGGAAGACCGCGTAAGATTAAAGGAAATAATTTAAATGTTATTGGCCTTAGGACGACACAATCCACGCCTGACGTTTCGCAAATTGGCTTACAGATTGGGAAATCAAAGAAATATAAAAGTATGTTCAGAAAGCGTCCGTATGTCACTGAAAATACAAGGCTACATATAAACGAAACCAAAACAAATCCCTTTAATAACACCTTTACATATGGAACGAAGGATAGAATTTTGTTGAAGTTTTCAAGAAGATAATTTTAATAATGTCTTTATATCTAATTAAAGTTGTTACACACTTAGGGAAATCACTTAAAAATCTTATCAAAACAACCTTACACTTCAAATTTCCAAATTTTCCACCAAAATAATGGTTTGGGGAGCAATATCTCAGCGTGGTGCTACGCCTCTCTATATAGTTGATGGTACCAATAATAGTGAAAAGTATTGTGGCATTCTAAACGATTTTCTCATTAAAACGGCGCATGCTTCATATCTAGAGGGGTGGCGTTTTCACCAGGATAATGCAAATGCCATACTTCGACCTATACTCAAGCTTGGATGCAAGAACACCAAGTGACAACCATTTCATGGCCACCAGCTTCACCAGATCTTAGTCCCATTGAAAATATATGGGGACTAATGAAGATTGAAGTTGAGTGAGCCGCGCCACGAAATAAAGATGATTTAATCCAGTCAGTTTTACAGTCCTTGACTACTATCATCGAAAATTATGGAGGTGATCTAGTTTCGGGTGTACCTCGACGTTTAGTCAAGTTTCGAAAATATTTTATATATTCCAGAATGAATGTAATATTACACTTCGAAAAAAAATATATAGATCGTCCATGAAGAACAGTGTTTAACAAACAAATGCTTCCAAGAAGGTCAAGTACGTTATTATTTCTAGTTGAGTAATACAAAATGATCGTGAACCCAGAAAAATTAGTAGACAATTGTGTAGTAATTATTGTGGTGAGGCAGTGAAATTAATGATCCATTTCGAAGATTTTTCAACTGCGATCGATGAAATTCAATTTCTGCTACCTTGACTTTATTTTTAGAAATATCTTCCATTTATATGAATGAGTTCAGTTTATGGTTGGTGAGTCATTCGTTTGTTTATATATGGAATCGACAATAAGAACGAAATCACGCAATACTTCAAAATTCCTGTCTATATATTTTCAGAAATATTGTGAATGGCTAAACTACTCTTCAAACCATCTTCGTATACCCGTAAAAATTCACTTAACAACACAATTCAAATCTGTTTTAATGCTAAGGAATAAAGAGTCTTTCATTAATAGCTCCCCATTTTTTTTTGTAAATAAAACACATTATTTATTTGAGAATTATTGAAATTTTTATTTCATTATAAAGTACAACGGATACCATTAGTTATGAAAAAAAAACACCACGGAAACGTTGGCAGGAATGAAGTCCTTGAACCCAATTTTCCAGGACTCTCTCGCATAAATCAGATCGTATGTTAGCCATTAATCGTTCAAAATTGATCTGTTAATCGTCTAAATTTTCTGGATGATTTCTGTAAACCAATGACTCAATGTAACTCCAAAGAAAGAAGTCCAATGGAGTTAAATCGCAGTAACGAGGAGGATAATTTATTTATTTATTTTAACCATTTCTTGAAATAATCGAATCACTGAATTTTGTTTTCAATAATGACCGCTTGGTTTGAGTTCTTGGGTTAAAACAATTTTGTAAACCAAGATCTTTTCGTAAAATTCACCACAAAGACGTCTGAGACATGCCTAGTTCTTGTGAACGTCGAAAAATCGATAACACTTTCACGCACGGCAGCAATATTCTCTTCACTTCTTGCATTTCTTTGCCTTTGTTTTCAATAAAGTCATTGTGTCATTGGCAGTATCACAAGTGGCACCGTCCTGTCGAAACCACATGTTCTGCAAATCAAGACGAACCAATTCAGGCCATAAAAAATCAGTCAGCATTGGACTATAACGATTTCCATTGACAGTTACCGCCTCAAGAGCTTCGTTGAAAAAAAAATAAGGTCCAATGTCTCCTCCAGCATAAAATCCGCATCAAACAGTAAGTTTGTTGGAATGTAACGGCAGTTCTTGATATTCTTCAGGTTTCCACTCCAGATACGGCAATTCTTCTTGTTAACATAACCGTTTAACCAGAAATTTTTTCTAAGCACCAATTACTAAATACGCGACTCTTTAAATGATCTGTTGCTTTAAGTTCTTGGGTTATAACAATTTTGTATGGATGTAAACCATGGTATTTTCGTAAAATTCGCCAAAAAGACGTCTGGGAGATTCCTGGTTCTTGTGAACGTCGAAAAATCGATACATTTTGGTCTTCACAAACACTTTCACGTACGGCAACAATATTCTCTTCATTTCTTGCATTTCTTTGTCTCACTCGCTCTGTAACATCATGAAATGTAAAATTTGTTTCAAACTTCTTCACTAAACGTTCAACTGTTATTTCATCCGGACGATTATAACGACCAAAAATTGGAGTTAAAGTACGTAAAGTTAAAGTAACAGATCGCGAGTTTTCATAATAAATTTGGATTATTTGTAAACGTTGTTGGAGTTTGTACCTTTCCATGATTAAATGGTAGACATTGACAAATACAAATGTCATTTTCACAAATAAAAGATGGCTGCCATGCGTGAGTAATGTCAATTTAAAAATGAGGTGTTCTCATTGAAACCCCCATTATTTCAATTTAATCCTATATTTATTATTATTCATGATACTAATAGAGAATCAATTGGAACATAAGCGTAAAGGTATGCAAATATGGGAATAGTTAGAAACTCATATAAGCGTATAAATGAAGAATGTTTACATAATTACAGCAGATGAAATGTTGAAATGAAGAATAATCGAATTTACCTTCTCTGATATTTAAGAGCGTTAAACGATCATTTCATGATCAATTCTGAAACAATCATCAACGTACTAAATAATGCTTTTACTGCAGAATAAACATTTCGTGATGGATTATTTCTTCAACATGAATATAAATTCTGAAGATGTATTGCTTTCAGCGTTTTATATTCAAAAAGAGTGGAAATACTTTAGTTTATATGTTTTCCCTATGAGCTATTAACCTAGTTCGTATGTTTTTCATTGCTATTTCCTTCGTTGTGTAGGATACTTTAAAGGTATGAACACAAGTTCGGATTTCGTCAAAAAATATTCCGTAATCCCATTTTTATTTCTACACAAGAAAAATTATGAATAAGAAACAAAAGCCATGTTGTTTTGACATTTCTGTTCAGTAAGCATTGAAAAATTATCATGACTCACGCGCAACAACGTTAAAAAATTGTTGAAATTTATGTTCAAAATCAGTGTTCTATTCGCCAAACTTATAGAGCACTTCGTGAAATTTATGGTTTACATAATCGTCCATCAAAGCAGCTTATTCGTCGAACTATCGATAGATTTCGGACAACATTTTCTCTACTCGATGCAACAACAACAAGATAAAGTACTGTACGTACAGAAGAAAATATCGCTGCTGTAAATCATAGTGTTAATGATGATCCAGATTTGTCTATTCGTCGACTTTCAAACAAGTTGTACTCTGTGCATCCACCACATGGAAAATGTTGCGTAAAGATCTTGGTCTACACCCATACAAGATCCAACTAGTTCAAGAACTAATGCCGCCACTTGGTCATAATAAGCGTCGTTGGTTTGCTGATTGGGCCCTAGAATAGCTTGAAGTTGATTCACTTCTTTATCGTAAAATTGTGTTTAGTGATGAAGCTCATTTCTGATTGGACGGCTATGTAAACAAGCAAAATTGCCGTATATGGAGTGTAAACAATCCTCAAGAAGTTCTGCAGGTTCCATTGCATCCTGAATAATGCACTTTATATTGTGCTTTCCACGCTGAAGGCATCAGTGATTCATATTTCTTTAAAAACGATGCTGGAGCTAATGTTACAGTGAATGGTGCTCGTTACAGATCGATGATCAATGATTATTTGTTTCAAAATTTGAATGGTATCGACCCAGAAGTGTTTTGGTTCCAACAAGATGGTGCTAAACCTCATGCTGCTACCGTAACAATTTATCTAGTGAATGAAAGATTTGGCGATAACATTATTTCTAGAAATGGTCCAATTAATTGGCCTCCAAGATCATGCGACATAACTCCACTGGATTATTTTCTTTGGGGTTATGTCAAGTCATTGGTTTATGCTGATAAACCAGAAACAATAGACGCTTTGGAAGCCTACATAACTCGTGTTATTGATGAAATAAGGCCTGAATTTCAAGAAAAAATGTTTCAAAATTTTAATGTGTTTTATTTCAATTTAAAATTCTATCACTCTAAAAAAAAACACCCGATATATGATGTCCAGATTTAACGTTCATTCAAGGGGTGATTCTAGAGGTCAGAAAACTTCATATCAACTTGGGTCCTAAAATGCACCCTTTGGGTGCTTTTTTCAACATGACCACCAAAATTCAATAAACTAGCGATATCTTTGTCAAAACTTGGTGGATTGAAATGAAATTCAGTACATGGATTTTTTTGGATAAACTGAATCGTCTGATTATCAAACTTACTGATTGTCATCAGTGGCGGAGATAACAGGGGGTCTTTCACCCAGAAGTGTTTTGGTTCCAACAAGATGGTGCTACACCTCATGCTGCTACCGTAACAATTGATTTATTGAAAAAAAGATTTGGCGATAACATTATTTCGAGAAGTGGTCCAATTAACTGGCCTCCAAGATCATGCCACATAACTCCACTGGATTATTTTCGTTGGGGTTATGTCAAGTCATTGGTTTATGCTGATAAACCAGAAACAATAGATGCTTTGGAAGCCAACATAACTCGTGTTATTGATTAAATAAGGCCTGAATTACTCGAAAAAGTGGTCCAAAATTGGTCTGGTCGGATGCGGTTCCTAAGAGCTAGTCGTAGTGGACAATTGTCGGAAATTATTTTTAAAACATAAATTTCATGAAATTATCTTTCAAATAAATAAAAATTTGGCCTCAATTCTAATTCAAATTGTTTTATTTCAATCAGTCTAAAAAAACACCCGATACTTAACTTATTTTCACTTCTAATATTTAATAGGTACTTTCTTATTGTCATGAGAAACTTTTTCTTCGCCATATTGTGAATAAAATTTCACTTTTTTCGTAAGGAGATACAAATGACAACGTGGATATAAATCCTTAAAACCGTTGCGAATTCTTCGAACCAGCGGTTCGCTGACATGATTTTCCAACGCCATCCGGATTTTTGCGATCGAATTCTGGTTCTCAAATTATTCAATCGACAACTTTCTCCCCCAGTTCAGCGGCGCTAATGAAGAAATGAATTTTGTAATTACAATGTTTATCGGGTAGCATTTCGATGGATGCAATCTAGTAGGTCCTGAGGGTTATTGATCAACAATATTCAAATGGCGTCAATTTGGAACAACGAACTATCGCCGTGAGCTATACCAATTTGTTGTTGCTAATGCAAAATTTCACGATGTAACCTGCTTAAGATGGACGTCCTTGTTTGAAAACTCTTAAGCCTATCCACGCCTTCTTTATTATTGGGATGGTGGATTATTAAGCGCCATTTTTTAAATTTTATTATGAATAGAGATATAAATAAAACTGTTTCACTCGTTACTATTGTATTGGGTTGTTATTCCTTGAATACTTTTAAGAAAAAAGTCCCATAAACATGAACGCAAACATTTCTTTTTCGAGATATCGGGTGTTTTTTTTAGATAACTGTGATTTGACAAAAGGTAGAAGTCATGTTGTTTTGACATTTCTGTTCAGTAAGCATTGACATATCATGGAAAGACTCACGCCGCAACAACGTTTACAAATTGTTGAAATTTAAATTCAAAATCATTGATCTATTCGCCAAACTTATAGAGCACTTTGTGAAATTTTTGGTTTACATAATCGTCCATCAAAGCAGCTTATTCGTCGAACTATCGATAGATTTCGGACAACATTTTCTCTACTCGATGTAACATTATCAACAATACAAAGAACGTACAGAAGAAAATATCGCTGCTGTAAGTCATAGTGTTAATGATGATCCAGATTTGTCTATTCGTCGACGTTCACAACAAATTGGACTCTGTGCATCCACCACCTGGAAAATTTTTCGCAAAGGTCTTGGTCTACACCCATACAGGATCCAACTGGTTCAAGAACTAAAGCCACTTGACCATAATAAGCGTCGTTTGTTTGCTGATTGGGCCCTAGAACAGCTTGAAGTTGATCCACTTTTTTATCGTAAAATTATGTTTAGTGATAAAGCTCATTTCTGGTTGAACGGCTATGTCAACAAGCAAAATTGCCGTATATGGAGTGAAAACAATGATCAAGAAGTTCTGCAGATTCCATTGCATCCTGAAAAATGCACTGTATGGTGTGCTACAGGCTGGAAGCATCATCGGTCCTTATTTCTTTAAAAACGATGCTGGAGCTGATGTTACAATGAATGGTGCTCGTTACAGATCGATGATCAATGATTATTTGTTTTAAAATTTGAATGGTATCGACCCAGAAGTGTTTTGGTTCCAACAAGATGGTGCTACCCCTCATGCTGCTACCGTAACAATTGATTTATTGAAAAGGAAGATTAGGCGATAACATTATTTCGAGAAATGGTCCAATTAATTGTCCTCCAAGATCATGCGACATAACTCCACTGGATTATTTTCTTTTGGGGTTATGTCAAGTCATTGGTTTATGCTAATAAACCAGAAACAAAAGACGCTTTGGAAGCCAACATAACTCGTGCTATTGATGAAATAAGACCTGAATCATTCCAAAAAGTGGTCCAAAATTGGTCTGGTCGAATGCGGTTCCTAAGAGCTAGTCGTAGTGGAAATATGCCGGAAATTATTTTTGAAACATAAATTTCATGAAATTATCTTTCAAATAAAAAAAATTTAGCCTCAATTTCAATTTAAATGTGTTTTATTTCAATTGAAAGTTCTATCACTCTAAAAAAACACCCGATATAATCAAGGTGTTAAGTTTGAGTTTTTTTCAAGTTTTTTCTCATATTTTCTGCATTTCACAAGATATTCAACTGAAAATCAGCATAGTTATTACAATTTAGAGTTTACACCATGTGACATGCCAATTTTGATGGCAAATCTACAGGGTGATACTTTTTCTGGAACACTGTCTCCTGTTTTACTCCAGAACTTTTTTCTGATGAGCCACTGTTAGTTTGAAAAATTATGAAAAGAAGCTTTGTTGTTATACTAAACTTTATGATCTCCTGTAATTTTTTCGTATCTGCTGCCGATTTCGAGAAAAAAATTTTGAACGATTCTCTCAAAATCCTCAGAAAAATCCAAATTGTCATGAAAATCCAGTAAGTAAGCTGCGGTGAGTAAATTCATCATTAGTTTTTCGGATCTGTAGCCATGATCCATAAAGATTCGATAAACTTGTATAATTATCACAAAAAAAGTATTACTACAATAAACGTAAAACTCAAAAATTAATCATAACAAAAAAGTAAATAACAACAAAAGAACTGAACTACAGCTATTTCTGAAAGTGTGCTCCCCCAACCCTTATACAAGCTTCGGTTGTTCTTATAGACGAGTCTGGGGATCTGGCGGGCCATGACTAAAGTCCACCCCCTCCAATCCACCTGTTTTCATAAATTTATTCAAATACTCCTTAGTCAAAACTGAAAAATGAGCAGAAGCATCATCTTGCATCATCAGAAACACATTTCACGTCGCATAAGGGCAAAACTTGAGAAAATTCAAACTTTAACACCCTGTATCTCGAGAACTAAACGTTTGAAGTCCCATGTTTAGGCGAACTTTTTTCCTAAAATTATGCAAGGAATCTCTCCTCTTCGTTTGAACTTTCAATTTAGGAACACCCGATATTTAAAAAAAATGGGTTATCTTTAGAAAAATTTCACAAGGTGATTTCCAGACAATTTGCAGCACAAGAGTTTCTATAGATTATCTTTCGTTGTAAATTGATTTCAGATTCTACTATTTTGTAACGTTTCACAAGTTTCTCATTGAAAACATAGCATACTTGAAAACTATCATCTTAATCAAAATTCGGTGTACACTATTGAAAAGAGCAAAAAATTCTCCTTAGACGAGGGCATATAGATTTTTATGAAATACTTATTAGAGGGTGGTTAAGGAAAAAATGACTATAAAATTTTTTTCAGCCAGAATCTTTGGTCAAAGTTTATTCTAAATTCCGCTTCGTAAACCCCCATAGAAATTATGTACAACATTCATTTATCATATAACTATTCTAATAAGCGTGTAATCGCTCTCTAAGTCATTTTTATCCATTGAGATCTTTTAAGGATTATGGAAAAAGATTTCAAATATACGTAGGAATTGTTCAGAAGAATAATTCAGATGCTTCTATGACTTGTGACATATCTGGTGACAGCCACAAGATAAAATTCTTCTTTTTAATTGATTCATAGAGCATTTCAATACCTTCAACAAAATATAATCGCAAAATTTAATTTAAAACTGTAAAATTACAATATAAGTCAATTTGCTTAAACGGAAACAATTTTAAACAACTTAAAACCAACATAAAAAGTAGTTTAAATACTCACCTGATGAAGTCAAGGTATGACGAAACAATTGTCGTGTAAATCAATAAAATAGCGGAAGTTAACATTTGTTTCTCTTATATTGAAGATGAATTTCCGTCAAGTAAAGACCGAGATAATCAAAAATTTAAAAACTAAATACACCAAAATATTCATATTTTACCGTACTTTGTTGGAACGAGTGAGAAAGTAGCCTGTTTTCTTTCAAAATTAGATATATTTCTTTTAAAGGTTGGTGATGTCTAGATCCTGCAGTCACAAAAAAAATGTGTAAACTTTGAATTTTCTGGTGGTAAATCAAATAGCCATTTTCAGGACTTTTAAATGTAGACATGCGAATGGGCTGTGGTGCAAACGCTTTCAAAAATGGAAGTGAAATAGCAGAGATATCCTGGAAATTTTGATCAGGAAAGCGTATAATTTCACCTTATATTTACAGAGATTCTTTTTTTTTCCTTGGCATCAATTGGAGCACTGATCTATCATCGTGAGTTAGAATGATTTATCATTTAAAATCGATGCTCAGAATTCAACAACAAATTATACCTTTTGTTGTGAAACTGGTGCAACACTGCAATCCATCAATCTTAAAAACGATCGTTTGCTCTAGGCTTTTCTTGCGTTACTCTCGAGTTGCTAAATTAAAAGTGGTCTGTTGCAATATCAATAATTTAACGTTATTAATTTTTGAACATTAAGAGCGAAGGTAGCTCTTTTTTTTTATTTTATCATCCTTTCATGGACGAAATTCAAATTCTGGTTATTTTTCTTATCTTGGGACATTGTTTGGGAAGAATAACAACTGTTGTGGTTTTCTGTGTTCTGAGTACACGCCAGTTATGGTTTGTTTTCACAATTAATTTCTCTAGTGCTCACGATTCAACAAATTCATTATTGAGTTGATTCGTTTCATGTTTTATCAAGTTAAAAATTGATATTGTGATATATTTCAATCCGAATTTATTAAAGGTTGTGCCATCCAGAATTGGCTTTATTTAGAGTCTCGCAACACTTCTGCCATTCGTGCTTTGACAGAAAGTTAGTTTAATCTCTGATATTAACGAAATTAAACAAAACTGGGAAATATTTAAAACTCATTTCCAAAATTGTGAATCTTATATCCAAACTGTTACAAATTTGCGGAGAAAATTCAATAGAAATGAAATACCCTCACGGAAATGTGTGGATCAATTTGTTCGGGAAAATTAGATTGTTATTTTATAAAAATAACGCGTTTACGTTCTCGTCCAGTGAGCACACCTGGAAACATTGATGGTATAGCCCATGATGTGGCTGAACATCCATCAACATCAACTTGTTATCATGCTCAAGAACTGGTGTCCGCCGTTTTGTGGAGTTTTAGTCACGATGGTGTAGTATCCAGGAACGCATCGCGCTTTTTGCGTACGAGCGTACTAACGCAATGGTGATTCAATAGTGGCTTCTCAACGTTCTGAATATCGTACACGCCATGCACCAAATGACGACAGCATTAGCAAATAGATCGGGATGTTCGAGAATATAGGTACGACGGTAAAAATTCAACACTCTGGCCGCCCTCGTTCAGTCCGCGATGAAGAAACGATTCGAGAAGTAGCGTGAGTTCGTCAAAATCCGTCTTTATCCATCCGAAAGCGAGGTAAATCATTAAACATCAAAAAATCGTCCTTGCATCTGATTTTAAAGAAAGATTTGCATTTTAAAGCCTATAAAATTCAATTGGTTCAAGAATTGAAGGATACAGACTATGTTAATCGATTGAATTTTGCCAACGAAATATTATGGCGGCTTAACAATTTTGATAACTTACTCTTCAGTGATAAAGCAAACGTTCATGTCAATAAACAGAATTGTGGGTGCTGGGCGGAGGAAAATCCGATACGAAAGCATTAACGACCCCTGCACAGCCCAAAGGTCGTTGTTTGGGGTGCTATGTCTGCTAGAGGCATAATCGGTCGTTATTTTCATGAAGATCGACGAGGCTGACCACTAAATGTGAATAGTGACCGCTATTGCGATATGCTGCGAAACTTTTTGGGTCCACGGTTAAGGAAATTTCAAGGTTTCAACTCAAGAACGTGGTTTCAACAAGATGGGGGTACTTGCCATACATCAAATCGAGCAATGGAAGCTGTTAACGAATTATTCTCTAATAAGGTCATTTCGCGTAGAGGTAATATCAACTGGCCTCCCAGAAGCTCCGACTTTAGTCCACTTGACTATTTTGCATGGGGATACTTTGAAAGTAAGGTCTATGAAAATAATCTGATGAACCTGACGCAATTGAAGCAAAACATCAGATCAGAAATCGCAGTAATATCGATAGCTTTTTGTCAGCGTGTGATCGCCAACCTTCGTTCCCGATTAGAATCTTTTCCAAATAATTTTCCACTTTACATTGTAATAATTCACAATAAACTTTTTTTTATTTTAAGTAGTTTTTGTTTTATCAAAGTATCAAATACCCGATACTCTTTTTGTGCACTTTCTATCATTTAATAACAATTATCGTCAAGATATATGGAGATATGCCCACAAAAAGAAGAAAATCAAAACCCATGTAGAGTAAAAATCATGAATATAAAATTTTTTTCTAATGTAATAAATCTTTTCAATTTAACCTTTGAATATCAACCTACCCCGATTTCTCTGAACAAGATCTTTAGGACACTCAACTGAATGAGTAATGAGCATCATTGGTTTTATGATCTAAGTTCAACTTTCTCGTTCACTTTCGCTAAGATCAATCAATTCCTCATACTCATAAATCTCACAGAAAACCGCATTTTCTAATAAACACATCGTAGAATATCTCTGTATTGAATAAGTGACTGAACAAACTAAACAAACCATGTTTATAATACAATGGTCTCTTTGTGGTTGAACATATTTTTCAGTTCTTAACCAATATTGCAATATGCGTGAATTTTTTTTTTTTGGAGTAGAAGTAAAGCATCTACGTGAACACAAAAGGGAAAGTGAACTTTTATTCGTTTATTATTGCATGATTTCTTTTGTTTGGTTAACAGGAATTAATTCCTAAGATGTGAGTGTAGGTAATTTGCATCAAATAATGACTAGAAATGAACTGCAGGATGGAAAACGTGATTAGCATATATCGGGTGTTATTTTAGAGTGGCTGAACTTTCGATAGGGATAACAGTGATTTAACAGAAGGTAGAAGCCATGTTGTTTTGACATTTCTGTTCATTAAGCATTGACAAATTATCATGGAAAGACTCACACCGCAACAACGTTTACAAATTGTTGAAATTTATTTTCAAAATCAGTGTTCTATTTGCCAAACTTATAGAGCACTTCGTAAAATTTGTGGTTTACATAATCGTTCATCAGAGCAGCTTATTCGTCGAACTATCGACAGATTTCGGACAACATTTTCTCTACTCGATGCAACAAGAACAACAAGATAAAGAACTGTGTACAGAAGAAAACATCGCTGCTGTAAGTCATAGTGTTAATGATGATCCAGATTTGTCTATTCGTGGACGTTCACAACAAGTTGGACTCTGTGCATCCACCACATGGAAAATTTTGCGTAAAGATCTTGGTCTACACCTATACAAGATCCAACTAGTTCGAGAACTAACGCCACTTGACCATAATAAGCGACGTTTGTTTGCTGATTGGGCCCTTGAACAGCTTGAAGTTGATCCACTTCTTTATCGTAAAATTGTGTTTGTGATGAAGCTCATTTCTGGTTGAACGGTTAAGTAAACAAGCAAAATTGCCGTATTTGGAGTGGAAACAATCCTCAAGAAGTACTGCACGTTCCCTTGCATCCTGAAAAATGCACTGTATGGTGTGCTCTACACGCTGGAGGCATCATCGGTCCATATTTCTTAAAAAACGATGCTGGAGCTAATGTTACAGTGAATAGTACTCGTTACAGATCGATGATCAATGATTATTTGTTTCAAAATTTGAATGGTATCGACCCCGAAGTGTTTTGGTTCTAACAAGATGGTGCTACCCCTTATTCTGCTACCATAACAATTGATTCATTGAAAGAAAGATTTAGCGATAACATTATTTCGAGAAATGGTCCAATTAATTAGCCTTCCAGATCATGCGACATAATATTATTTTCTTTGTGGTTGTGTCAAGTCATGGGTTTATTCTGATGAACCAGAAACAAAAGACGCTTTGAAAGCCAACATAACTCGTGTTATTGATGAAATAAGGCCTGAATTACTCGAAAAAATGGTCCAAAATTGGTCTAATCGAATGCGGTTCCTCAGAGCTAGTCGTGGTGGACATATGCCAGAAATTATTTTTAAAACATAAATGTCATAAAATTATCTTTCAAATAAAGAAAATTGGCTTCAATCTTAATTCAAATGCGCTTTATTTCAATTCAAAGTTCTATCACTCTAAACAAACACCCGATACATGATGTCCAGATTTAACGTTCATTAGGGGGTGATTCTAGAGGTCAGAAAACTTCATATCAACTTGGGTCCTAAAATGCACCCTTTGGGTGCTAGAGCTTTTTCAACATGACCACCAAAATCCAATAAACTAGCGATATCTTTGTCAAAATTTAGTTGATTGAAATGAAATTCAGTACATGGAGGTTTTTAAATAAACTGAAACTGGTTATCAAAAAACTTACTGATTATCATCAGTGGCGGAGATAACAGGGGGTCTTTCACAAAATTACTTCTAATTTTTGACTGAGTGATCGAATTGAAATTTTAATCGATGAAGTAGATTCCTCATAGATTTATAAGGCAAAAAGGTACCTTTCGTTGAAAGCGTTACGGAGCGCCATTCTCGAGATTGGATTATTATGAGCCCAAACATGGGAATTGTGGAAATTAAATATTCCAGCGCGTATAAAGGTCGCTTCGTCGGTCCAGAATATTTGGTCATGTCCCTCAAGTATCTAGTTGATTTAAGTACCATCTACCTAATTGAAGTCTACGTTCATAATCTGGTTCGAACAGATCATGAAGACAGGTAAAGTGGAATGGCTTAAGACGATTCTTTTTCAGAATTTTATGAATGGTTTTTTCACTTATACAAAATTGTCTACGATTTTCACGTTTTGTGAAACGATCGCAATGAATGAATATGAAGGAGGAATAACAAACGTCAGACAAACATACAGAATTAACATTAATGTGCATTTACTAATATATTCATTAAAACTAACTTTTAATTAGAAGCGAAATATTTTTTCATGGTTTCTGGCCATATTCCGTTAATTTCTCAATAAAAATAAAGTTTTTCATCAATGTTTTATACGTTGTTAAAAAGCTTTATAAGTTAAAATAAAATAATAAGATGCGGTTTTTTACTTGATAGAAGTATAATTATAAACTTTGAATATCAAAACAGATTTAATCTGTTAGTCTTCTACAATTTTAATTTAGAAAAATTTTTCAAAAAAACTTTAAGAATTAAATTAATGTCTTAAATAAGCACTGCTCCTATTTAATAGACGTATAAAAATCAAAATTCACTATACAGTATTAAATAGAATAAAAAACCCAAAAAATAAAGTATTAATTAAAATTAAAAATAAGTAGTATCGAATGTTTCTTTCTGAACATACGCACCTGAACTCGTCAGAAAGGAACGTCGTACGTATGTTTTGCCCTTGACAAACATTTGAAAAATTGTTCAGTTTCTGGTCTTATATTTATGAAAACTAAATATTTTGCAAAAATACACAACATAATTTTAAGAACTGTTCCAAAACTAATTTATTTGAAATATTTAATATGTTTAAATATTTAAATAAGTTACTTCAAAAACTCTCAAAATCATGTGGCACATCTTTGAAAACATTCGAAAATTCAGATAAGGTCAGTTCAACTTTAAATTTATAATATAAATTCAATTAATAATAAATAAACTTGTAATCTTTCCAAACAATTTCTGCAAAATCTGTGAACGCAAATAAACTAGGTAGGTACGTCTAATATCCAAGGTAATCTATGTTTTATGCTAAACACAGAAATCACACAAAATTTTTAAGGCATTTTATGGCCTTCATTAAACCACTGAAAACTGTATAATAAATTTCATTTTTCAAAAACCTAATATAATTTTATATTAAATATGAAATAAAATAATAAAATGCGGTTTTTGCTTTATAAGTAACGTAGTTTTTGCACATAATTGCACGGGGCGAATTTACAGTAAACTTTATTTCTAAAGATAATTTTATAATCATTTTTTTTTAACCACCCTATAATAAGTGAGTATTTTAGAAGAATCTCCATAAAAAGCACACTATTTTGAGGAGCATTTTCCGCTCTTTCCAATGGTGTACACTAAAATTTGAATAAAGTGATAGGTTTCAAGTTATGTTATGTTTTTGTAGGAAAAATTGTGAAACGTTACAAAATCTTAGAATCTTGAATAAACAGTATTAAATAAAGTTATTCTGAATTTCACAAATTTTAATCTTGAATAACTTCACAACGAAAGATAATTGGACCATGCTCTAAAGGATCTTTTTCGTTGCAAATTGCCTGTAGGATCACGTCGTGAAATTTAGCCAGAGATAATTTGGGCACCCTGTATATAACGAAAGTTTTTCAGATTTCTGGTAATTTTTCAACCACAAATCATGATTTCACCATGATTCAACAACCTTACTCAAATACCCGATTAACGTGATCTCAAAGTTAATTTCAGAAGGAATTTTCGTATTCATTGTTGAACTCTTGTTTCAGATGAAAGTGGCGCTCTTTGTGCTGGCTGCGTGTGCAGCAGCTGCTATGGCAGAGCCGGCTATCAACCAAATCAGGCCGGTATCCAACAGGCCTGGAAGATTCTTATCACTGCCAAACCCACAGAAATGTGCCAACCGTAAGTGGATTTTTGTCACGTATGCCATGAAAATATGGATAAATGCGATCTTAGTGGGAAATTTTTATTTGAATCGCGTTCGAAAAGTGGAATCTAGACATTTCGAAATGTCTTACATGCAGCATTTTTTTGGATATGGAATTTATTCCATATAATCCCCACATTTAAGATAATACAGGTGTCCTAGAGAAGGTATAACAAACTAATAGATAATGGAAATAAAAACAAATTATTTACTTCCGAGACACATGGTGTTGAAGTTGGTAAACATCGTTGTTTTTGCAAGAATTCCAAAATGGCTTTTTTTGTGGCATTTATTGAAATTTAAAATCTATTTTTACAAGTATTGAGTAAATGTGATGTGTTTTAAAATGGAATGTAGAAGTTATCAAACATTATTAATACTTCTTTACAATACTTCAATTGAAGTCAGTTGGCCAAGTCTTCTGTGATCTTCTTATGTTGAACGGGTTTCCTGTCAGCTGATTGCTGTTTTCGTGTTCTTCCAAATTTTGGTGGTATTTTCTTTAACGTTTTCTGATTTCATCACTAACGAAGGGAATCTTCAAATTATTGTTAAATTAGAAACATGCCATAGTGCGTTTGTTAATGAACGTAATAATATAAATGGAGGTTTATACTTGATAGAAGGTATATAAAATTTTTTAAATATTTTAATATTTACATATATTCTGTTAGCCTTCTATATATTCAATTTCAAAAAAATATATTTAATATTATAACTTCAGGACATATAAAATAAACATTCATCATAAGACATCCAAATGAGATAACAAAATCCAATAAATATAAATTGTTAACAAAAATCCTATAAATTAAATATTTTAAGTAGACAAAATTTTGTTTCTGCTCATGCCTTTTATGAAAAGAGATATCTTTAAAAAATGTTCAACATAATCCTAAGATTTTCATCATAAAACTATCCTACTTAGAATATTCAATATTACTGAATGTCTAACTGAGTTAATTTTCAGAAATATTCAAGATATGTAAAAACATTACTAAAAATCACGTTTTAAGAGAGACTTTCCTCATCAGCACCCAATCAAAAAGAAATATAACATAAATCAACAAAAAATATTTACTCACCTTAACAAAAAGCATCTTGGCAAATGAATACTGAACATTTAAATGGTGTCCATGTGACATCAAATAAATAGTTCTGTGGTTTACCGTAGATCTTAAAGATTGACCGGCCATTTAATTGGGTACTGACGAGCAAAGTCTCTCTTAAAACGTGTTTTTTAGTAATGTTTTTACATATCTTGAGATTTTCTAAAAAGTATATTAGTTATATATTCAGTAATATTGAATATTCTAAGAAAGATAGTTTTATGATGAAATTCTTAGGATTATGTTAAACATTTTTGAAAAATATCTGTTTTCATAAGAGAGATAAGCAGAAACAAAATTTTATCTACTCAAGATATTTAATTTATAAGATTTCTGTTAGCAATTTATATTTATTGGATTTTGTTATCTCATTTGGATGTCTTATAATGAATGTTTATTTATATGTTTTTGAAATTGAACTGCAAGCAACTATATGTAAATATTTCTGTGGTTTAGCCTTGATCTAACTTTTCAGTTTACCAGAAGTTTTTCTAAGCAGTTGAAGGGTGAGTAAATATTTGTTTTTGATTGATGTTATATTTATTGAATATGAATTATTCGAATACTGACGAAGCAAAGTCTCTCTTAAAACTTGTTTTTCAGTAATGTTTTTATATATCTTAAGTTTTTATATAAAGTAACTTAGTTAGATATCCAATAATATTGAATATTCTAAGTAAGATAGTTTTATGATGAAATTCTTAAGATTATATTAGACATTTTTGAAAGATATTTGTTTTCATAAGATTGATCAGTAGAAACAAAATTTTCAAAATATTTAATTTATAGGATTTTGGTTAACAATTTTTAGTTATTGGATTTTGTTATACCATTTGGATGTCTTATAATGAATGTTTATTTTATATGTCATTTGATATAAGTGGGACTTATATGACATTATTTTAATTTAATTTCAGAAGTTATAATCATTAAATATAATTTTTTTAAATTAAATATGTAGAAGGCTAATATTAAAATATTTAAATAATTTTAAATACCTTCTATCAAGAATTAACCTCTATTTCTTAAAATTACTCAAGAAATCTTCCTCATTCGTTTGTACCTCTAATTTAGAAACACCTTGTATTTTTGTAGCCTTCCAGATGTTGTGTTCACCGTTTTTGTATATATTTTGAGTGTGCTGTTGGAATTGTCAATGAAAATATTCTTTTACTTTTTCATGTAGTTCCATACCCAAGCGATTGTAGTCTTTATAACAATAAATAATCTTTCAATTCTCGGAATCGCTGGAAATAGTTGGCGAAAAATAAACCATCAACTCGGGCAATAAAAAGACTTGTTGATTTTTGTCATGTCCTTTCTATAACCACATTCTCCAAACTTGATAGGTCATCCTACAGAAATAGATGGATAATCAATGATTACTTCATACGTTCATTGTCATAGCTCATGGCAGGTTTTGTTCCTTGTAAGTAGCGCCGCAGTTAACTAACGATTCATTGTTCCGAACAAACGCCGTCTTCTAATTTCTTACGACGCGACATGAGAAACGTGCCGTCCATTTATTCCGAAATGAAACCATGTAATCATATGCAACAAGACAGGTCCGCTCTTAAAACGCTTACGAATGAAGAGACTTACGCAAGAATGAATATGTAGGTAGCCGACCGATTATAAGTTCATTTGAATGCCGCACTAATAACGAATATCCTCTAATCGACGAAGTTGATTCAGGGATGGCTTTCAGGTGTTTCATAAGCAACTACTGTTTTCAGTTTTATTTAAAAAAAACACTTAGTTTATACTGGGTGCGTTTTAACGGGCGGATGCAACATGTGTGATGCTGCAAAATAACTTTGTCGCGTCTGTGGGCCGTTTTTCCCGCAATGTTCGGCTCAAACGCATCAATTATCATGGGTAGACTTCCCCTGTGATCCATTCCATTGTAGCAGCTCATAATACACGACATCCAGCTGGTCCCACTAAATATGGACGCATGGTCTTCTCGCTATGAATATTCGGCTTGACACTTAATGATGAGGTATCCATACGTTGCCCAAAGTTTTGGATTATAGTAATGAACCCACTTTTCATCTCCAGTCACAATTCCATGCAAAAACACTTTTTTGCCGTTGGATCAGTTGTTCACACGTGAAAAAACAGCATTCGACGTCTCTTGGCTTCAGTACATAATGGACCCAGTTTTCTACCTTTCGGATCATTCACATTGCTTTTAAACGATGGCAATTGGCTGGCTTAGCGAGTTTATGCGAGTTTCTCCTGCATTTGTGATGCTCTAATTCTTCATTCTTAAACTTTGGTGGAGCTCCGGATCGTTTTTCATCTTCCAAATCAAAATTACCAATTCTAAATCTGGCAACCACTTCTAACACTTTCGTTCACCTAGAGCATGGTCACTGTAAAGAATTGCTTGGTATGTAGAGGTACCTTTTTTAATTTTTCCTAGTAATTGATTGAATTTTAACCAATCAGTATGCAAATTCTTGATTAAGCATACTTCAAATGGGGTTGAGATTGGAATGTAAATTTGGCTTTAATGGTTTATGTTCAGCCCAAATACATATATTACAAATTACAAGTTTGAATTGTTTACCCAAATTGAGGAAGTTGTTGCGGTATAGTTTAACTATAATTGCGGTGAAAACACTACCTTGTTCGTGGATTAGCAGTTCTTCTTTGAGCTTTTTCACCGTTGTTCACTTTCGCCGAATTCACTTTTACTGGGTTCACTTTTTACAAATTACTATCTAATTACAAGTAATGTAGATAATACGTTCACTTACAGTCCTTTATTGCGTTATGGATTACTAAGAGAGAGTGTTCCGTGGAAGGTTAAAGTGAAATACGAATATAAAATAATTCAAGAGAAAAGAGAGATGTGTGATTATATTTTGAGAGACAAAGAGAAATGTGATTAGAACTTACTTCTAGAGAATTTATGTGGGATCAGAACTTAATGTTCGAAGAGTAGAGAATATTGCGTGACCGTTTGGTCGAAGCACGAAGAGAGGGTCAACGAGCGACTTCGAGGGATGCCTTCAACTGAACCTTTTGGCTAACTCAAATGAGAGAACTGTTTCATTGTAACTTGAGAAACAAAGAGAAATGTAATGAGAACTTACTTCTAGAGAATGTGTGTGGGATAAGAACTTAATGTTCGAAAAGTAAAGAATATTGCGTGACCGTTTGGTCGAAGCACGAAGAGAGGGCCAACAAGCAACTTCGAGGGATGCCTTCAACTGAACCTTTTAGCTAACTCAAATAAGAGAACTGTTTGATTATAACTTGAGTGACAAATAGAAATGTGATTAGAACTTACTTCTAGAGTATGTGTGTGGAATCCGAACTTGATGTTCGAAGAGTAGAGAATATTGCGTGAACGTTTGGTCGAAGCACGAAGAGAGGGTCAACGAGCGACTTCGAGGGATATCTTCAATTGAGCCTTTTGGCTCACTCGCAGAATGAGAGACTCTCCTAAGGCCCGAAATATGGTCAGGTAAATTCCGATACGACATTCGACTGTTGTCGTCTTGGAACGGCGTCGGTTCTAATGGGTTTCTGAGAAAACTATCGAGGACAAATATTTTCGGTCCTTAACAGGCCCAAAAGGTTCTAGGTTTGATGTAAATTCGAACAGTCAACATAAATATCTACTAAAGTATAATGACTTTCGACAGCCTTTTTCTTCGTATCGAAGCAAAAATAGTACAAAAGATGGCTTTTTCGGAGCACATAGAAACCTTGTTGTTTTCACTTCAGCAAAATGACAGATATTGAAAAGAAAGCCTAATGATGACACTTCAAAATGAAGGTGTTGTTATGTGAGATAATTGAATAACAAACTAATAGTGACATATGTTATCAAAACCGAACGAACTCATTTTTACTTCTAATATTTGAAAAGTGGCATTACTGAACCATATGACGAAATGATGAATTATTCTTTCATTGTGGAAAATGAACTCAACATGTTTCGGACATTAACACAAAACATAAACTGAGACAGACTGAATTTCAATTTGTTTGTGTTAAAAAGCTCACAACAACTTTCTCAAATTAATATTCATAAATTTCTGTCAGTATGGAACTTTTTAAATATTTTTTTATTTCGCCACAAATTCTAACATATTTGAGCAAATATAAGTTTGGGTAAAAAGAAATCCATTATTTTTTCTGTGGATGGCTGTAGGGATCGATATCTCTTAAAGTATCAATCAAACATTTTCAGATTTATGCTCGTTCTCAAGGTGACATTTGCCACTAAAAAAATTCTCTTGCTCTTTTTTGTTTGGTTCATTCAGTTGTGAGTTACAGGGTGTAAAAAGTCAAAAAAGAGAAATTTCGGTACATTTCACAGTTTTTCTTTGATAAATGAAAACCATGCGGCTGATATTGTGAATGGTGTTTATAGTCTCGATACTGTAACAGCAAATTACGTGCAATTTTGGTTTCGTCGATTCCATTCAGGAAGCACCAGGAATTCTGACAGAATTGACCAACAGAAGAAGTATTGTGTTTCATCAGGCAACGCCAGGCCACATGTCACATGTCTGTAGTGACTCGCCAGAAACTCCAGCAGTTTGGTTGGGAAGTTTTAATGAATCCACCATATAGTCCGGACCTGGCACCAAGCGATTACAAATTTTTCTCGCATTGTAAAATTCCCTGAGTGATAAGGAATTGACATCAAGAGAAGATTGTGAAAATCGATTACTAGAGTTTTTCACCACTAAGGACCAAGACTTCTATGGGAAGTCTTTAAAATATCTTTAAAATAGCAACAAATTATGAAACAAAACAGTGCATATTTGACCCAAACCGGAAATCTGAAGTTCACGCAAAAATAATGGATTTTTCCCCCAAAGTATCATAACATATTCGAAACTGTAAAGAGAAGAATTCTCCTGGGAAAACTGTAAGATCATTCAATGTATAGACATTGCTCAATGCTTAATGCAAGAGTAACTTCATCATTACAAGATGAAACATTCTACGAAGATTATAACAAAGTATTATCTTTAAACAACTAACGAAACAGAAGAGAAAGCTGAGCATCGTTACAACATTGAAATACATAAAAATAACGCATAAAAGGGTACCTCAAACTAATGAACCTCAATTTTCTCGATACGCTACTGCATATCCATAATCTAACAGGCAAGATATTATAATTGGCATAAATTAGGTAGAAAGCGAAACAAGTGCTCAACTCCTTAAGCGATGAATTGTCAAGAAAACTTATATTAATGTCCAGCATACAACTTTGTTTAATGGTGAAGCTTGATATCCTAAATGGCAAACTCTAGAGATATATGGAACATTGATTCACTTAATTTAAATATCAAAACTCATTTATTCCGTTAGCCTTCAATAAATTTTTATTTCAAAAATTTTTATACAATTAATGTCTTATAAGCACTGCTTAGATTAAGTAGACATAAAAAATCAAAACTCATTATACAATATCAAATGGAAAAAACCTAACAAATATAAATTGTCAATTAATATTAATAAATAAATATTTGAAGGAAACTGTTTCTGATCTTAAATTTATGAAATCCAAATCTTTTTCAAAAATGCAAAACATATTGCGAGAACTTCTCCAAAACTAATTTATTTGAAATATTTAAATAAGTTACTTAAAAAATCTCTCAAAACCTGAAGCACATCCTCAAAAAACAATTTGACATCAAATAAGGTCTTCGTCAATCCAACTTCACATTTAAAAAATAAAATCAATCAACAAGAAATAACTTAGCAGAAAGACATCGTAGTATCCTTGTTGAACAAACACTAAAATTAGAGAACTTTAAAAATCCAACGTATTCTATGTTCACTGACGAAGACCTCATTTGATTTCAAATTGTTTTTTGAGGATGTGCTTCATGTTTTGAGAGATTTTTAAAGTAACTTATTTAAATATTTCAAATAAATTAGTTTTGGAGAAATTCTTAAAATTATGTTTTGCATTTTTGAAAAAGATTTGGTTTTCATAAATATAAAATCAGGAACGAAATTTTGTCCCCTTCAAATATTTATTTATTGATTTTAATTGACAATTTAAATTTGTTGGGTTTTTCCATTCCATTTAATATTATATAATGAGATTTGATTTTATGTCTACTAAATTAAAGCAATGCTTATAAGACATTAATTTAATTCTAAAAGTTTTTGAATAAAATTTTTTTAACATAAAATTTATAGGAGGCTAATAAAACTGTTTCGATATTTAAATTTTGTAATAATCCTTCTATCTAGTAAAAAACATCTTCATATTATTTTATTAATTCACTTTGATGAGTTGGAAACTAAATGGGACAACAGAACAAATAAGAAAGATTTATTGTTTCAAGTTATGATAATATCAGGATATTAATCATCAGTATATCATATTCTATCATTAAATCATTGTAATGATAATTAAAAAAATATCCCTCTACTATAATAGTTAAATTTTGCGGGTTCGTCTCTTAATCGAGCGTTGAAATCTCTTACGAACGTTCTGTCTTGAATTCAATTTATTTGGTCATTATTTGATGAGAATCCATTGCAATTAAATAAAATAACAAAGAATATTTCCACAGTTTATTAATTGATAACAATTGTTTCGCCAACTTCACATCTTATACAGGGTGCTCAAGTTATCTCTGGTGAAATTTCGCAAGGTGCAATTTGCAACACAAAAGTTCGTATAGAGTATGGTCTTATTTTATCTTTCGTTGTAAAGTTATTCATGATTCTACTATTTTGAAATGTTTTACATTTTTTTCACTGATTACACAGCATATCTTGGAAAGTATCATCTTAATCAATATTCAGTGCACACCATTGGAAAAAGCGGAAAATTCTCCTTAGACTAGAGTGGTTTCATGGAGATTTCCATGAAATACTTACTTACTTCCTATCATGCTGGTCTTTACCTGATAGAAATCCATTGTACACTTTAGTTAAATGAAACACATATATATTATCTATTTATAATCTTGAGTTGTTCAGATGACAGCTTTTTCATACAACTAGTCTGAAATTTTGTAACATGCCGTATATTAATATTTCTTGTTTAGAGGTAAGGGTACAATAAAACATGTTTATTATTTTTGGTAAAACCACCGGGTCCCTAGTTGAACAGATCCACTAAAATTGAATTAGATAACTCAGTTTGTTCGTTCTATGAATTTCTAAATCGGTTTATTTCCATGCTTTCTAACAGGTTCAATTTTAGACCCTTATTTTCTTTATGTAAAATCCTAAAACTCAAAAAACAAATTGTAGAAATTACTATGTTTTACTACCAAAAAATATTAATATTAGTTTAAATTATGATCAACTACCAAATAGTAACGGCTGAAACAATTCAGTATCTGAAAAATCCTAAAACGTTCGTCAAAATTATGTTTCTCTTTTATTATATGTTCGGCGTACGTAGAATCTAACTTATTATTGAGGTAGGAACGTCTATGTTCCATTATTCTAGAGTCGAAACGTTTTCCGATTTGGCCAATATAAATTTTTAAACAGATAGCAAATCCTAATTGATAAACGCCTGAAAGATGTGATTTGTTCCTTTTAGGTTTTGCGTTTCTAAAAAAGTTTCTAATGAGTTGTCTGTTCTATAAGACTTATATCTATATTATAGAGGAATTTTTTATTCTTGATTATCTTGTTAGTGATTCTTCTTTTATATTCATGAATAGTTTTTTCAAACTATCCATGAAGATATTAGCTAAAAGTGGGCTCACGCGGCTCCCCATAATTAAGTCTACATACTACTGTAAATTTGTCCATTAAAACTGAAATAATTTTGATCTAAGCAACTTTTTAGTAAGTAATATTATTTATTACACAATTCACTTTATGTTTTAATAGGGTTATTACTTCTTCAGATGGTACACTAGGAAACATATTAACAATATCAAATGAGACTAGTTTTGTATTGAGAGGTAATTTTGTCAATAAGCGATAATGAATTTTTAATGGAAAATTGTGGTCGAAATTTACAAAAAGTTCTGATGATGTTCATAAGGAATTTTGAAATTTTGTATGCTGGTGTGTAATATGAAACTATTGGTCTATCGGGTAATCTATTTTGTAGAGTTTTATCAAGGAATAAAGTTGTGGTACCTAAGGGTTCATTGTTACAAGTTTATATGTATCCTTCTGTTAGATCGTACAAATTCGACGGTGAGAAAACTAAAGAATATCCATTCGAACTATTCACCAGCAAAATGTCAATGTTAACCTTTTTTCTCGTCTATTCAATGATTCTTTCATATGCGGCTTGTACTTGAAACCTTATCCCACATAATTTCACCTGCCTGACTGTCATCATTCAGTACGTATCTAATGTCTTCATTTTCTCTTCGTATGTCGCAAGTGTAGTTTTATTTATCTGATGTATTGTCGCTATTGCATTATCTTGGGAGATGGTGTTGAATTGACGACTTCACATAATAATGCATTTGCAATATTTGAAATTCACTCGTGCATTCGGTATTGCTACATATTATAATGAGATTCTGATTGAGAAATGAAACGACTTCGCGACTTGATCAAGTCGGCGGAGAAAATTACTAATTACTTTGAAATATTCGTGATGATACACAAGGTAAGCTGGTGTAAAAATTTTGGTGAAAATAAGCACTCGCGATAGCTGTTCGTTTACCTGATTGATGCAATGTATCGGGTATTTTTTTTAGAGTGATAAAACTTTCGATAGGCATAACTGTGATTTAACATGTTGTTTTGACATTTCTGTTCAGTGAGCATTGACAAATTATCATGGAAAGACTCACGCGGCAAAACGTTCACAAATTGTTGACATTTATTTTCAAAATCAGTGTTCTATTCGCGAAACATATGGGGCACTTCTTGAAATTTATGGTTTACATAATCGTCCATCAGAGCAGCTTATTCGTCGAACTATCGATAGATTTCGGACAACATTTTCTCTACTCGAACAAAAAGACAAAAAACTGTACGTACAGAAGAAAATATCGCTGCTCTGAGTCATAGTGTAAATGATGGTCCAAATTTGTCCATTCGTCGACGTTTACAACAAGTTGGACTCTGTGGATCCACCATATGGAAAATTTGGCGTAAAGATCTTGGTCTACACCCACACAAGATCCAACTGGTTCAAGAACTAAAGCCACTTGACCATAATAAACGTCGTTTGTTTGCTGATTGGGCCCTAGAACAGCTAGAAGTTTATCCACTTTTTATCGTAATATTGTGTTTAGTGATGAAGCTCGTTTCTGGTTGAACGGCTATGTAAATAACCAAAATTGCCGTGAAAACAATCCTCAAGAAGTTCTGCAGGTTCCATTGCATCCTGAAAAATGCACTGTATGGTATGCTTCACACGCTGGAGGTTTCATCGGTCCTTATTTCTTCAAAAACGATGCTGGAGCTAATGTTACAGTGAATGTTGCTCGTTACAGATCGATGATCAATGATCATTTGTTTAAAAATTTGAATGGTATCGACCCAGAAGTGTTTTGGTTCCAAAAAAAATGGTGCTACACCTCATGCTACTACCGTAACAATTGATTTATTGAAAGAAAGATTTGGCGATAACATTATTTCGAGAAATGGTCCGAATAATTGCCCTCCAAGATCATGCGACATAACTCTACTGGATTATTTTCTTTGGGGTTATGTCAAGTTATTGGTTTATGCTGATAAACCAGCAACAATAGATGCGTTGGAAGCCAACATAACTCGTGTAATTGATGAAATAAAGCCTGAATTACTCGGAGAAGTGGTCCAAAATTGGTATGGTCGAATGCATTTCCTCAGAACTAATCATGGTGGATATATGCCGGAAATTATTTTTAAAACCTAAATGTCATAAAATTATCTTTCAAATAAAAAAAAATTGGTTTCAATCTTAATTTAATGTGTTTTATTTCAATTTAAATTTCTATCACTCTGAAAAAAACACCAGCTATGGTGATGACATACATTAAGTTGGAGGAAGTTGGAGGGTATTAAAAAAGCAACGACGTGTCGTTTCTGCGCACGTCGATATTTAATTGTTATCTACCAACTCATTGTGTATTCCGAAGTCATGTCAAAGATATTTTAGGGTTATTGTGACTTGTTCACTTCTAAATAATTAAATATTAGACTTTTTTTGCAATTTGGGGGTGAAATAGCCAGCCAAATACCAGAAGAGCCTATCTGACATTGTATGCTTTTTGAGGTTCAAAAGAGTAATAACGCAACAGTTGCGACCAAAAAAATTTGCGATGTTTATCCCAGTGCATTAGACGTTCGTTAATGCCAAAGATGGTTCTCTAGGTTCAGATCCGGTAATTTTGATCTCTCTGGCATTAGACAACGACATGCTAAGAGCACAAGTGGAAGCAAATCCATGTTAGACTATCGAGGAAGTCGGAAACACCCTTAACCAACCTTGGTCGACCATTTACAGCAGATCCGAAAAATAAGCAGAGCAGATAATCTGTCCGAAGAGAACAAAGCCAACCAATCATCACATGCAACGTACTGCTTCAACGGCACCATACAGAACCGTTTTTTGATCGCTTCGTCACTGGAGACGAAAAATGAATCCTATATGATAATCCAAAACGCACGAGGCAGTGACTCTCTCCAAATGAATTACCAGGAAGTACTGAGAAGCCAGGTTTACATCTCAAAAAGGCGCTTCTGCGTGTTTGGTGGAGTATACGCGGAATTGTTCATTTTGAAGTGCTGTAACCTGGACAAACCGTTAATGCAGATCTTTATTGTGAACAATTGGATAGAGGGAATCAATCTTTAATCGAAAAGTATTCGGCGATTGTTTACAGAAAAGGCGTTATTCTGCAACACGACAACGCAAGACCGCAATGTGCAAGACGAATCTTGAAAAAATTGATAAATGATTAATGATTACTGCCTCCTGTTTTTTGTAGTTTTGAAGTTTTTTTTTTAATATTCAGTTTTAATTGTCCTACTAAGTTTGTATACTTTTGAATTTGATGAAATTATTTTATTCTATAAAATTACGAGCCAGACTATAGATTGTTCTTATACCGACGTCATAAAGAAATCGATCGCCTCATCTGAAATATGCCCAGACTTATGAATGAATACACAAAGCATCGTGTGTCCAACACACTTGGTTTCTGTTTGCCCTATTTTTGATCGTTTAACTATCTAATCCTGAGGAACTGAATACTAAAAATTATTAAAATATTCTATCTGTTAATGGGTAGTATTGTTTTGATGTCACTTAAAATAATATTATGAAACCAATGATTTAGTTTGAATTCCCTAACTGATAATGATAAATAATTTCAGGTCCAAAACAATTCTTCTTCAGAGGTCACAACTATTTCTTCAGCGGACACGTTCCCGAACTAGCTGGTAGGAAAGTAGACTGGTTGGACGGAAGAAACATCTGCAGAGAATACTGTATGGACTTGGTTTCGCTGGAAACTCAAGAAGAAAATAATATGATCTTCAGACTTATTCAACAAAGTAAGATTTCAAACTTATTATATGATGAGAATGAAAAATTACATTAAAATAGAAAGGCTTTTTACTTGATAGAAGAAATATAACATGTTTTGATATTCAAATTTTTTTTAAAAATTACATTGAAGTCCAAACGCAGTTTCATAGTGTTCCTGTTAGTGTCTCTGCATTGTATAATATTTCAAGTATAAATAATAATGAGTTATGCATTGTTATCTAGATGAAGCTACACTTTGGACTTTGATTAGCATATATTATGTTTGCTTTACTTCACTGGTAGTAATGATTCACTACTAAAAACTCTGACTACTATGATTCTTACTTTAATGGTCTAGATATTTTTTACTATTAGGTAAGTTAAAGAGTCGATGGAAAACATCGAGTTCTCCCCAATTTTTGTGACTTTTCCCACCAGTTAACTACCATGAAGATTGTTTCTTTGTCGGTTTCCTGTTTCTTTTAGAACTTTATAAGTATGTTTTCACAGAAACAAATGGATTTTACATCTAAGTTGAAGCTTTTCTGGCTAGTACGTTATGTTTCTCTCTTCTTCTTATACCTGACTATATGAGAATCCATACCAAGGAGACTCTATGATTCTTACTTAGCTTGTCTTTGAGCTAATGACCTCAGAACTGAGTGCTTGGACGATAACTTGACTGTCAGAGTAGATCATTACATACATTCTGTCAAGAAAGTACCTGTAATTATCGATTTAAATCTGGCGGGGCAATGAGGCAGGTAAAAATTTTTTTTCCTAGGTTGGTACCACTGTCCTTAATTACTATGCCAAGCTTGAGCGGGATCTGTCAACTAGTGTGTTTGCAACAGCTGATTAAGTCAGTCGATGTCAGAGTGCGTGCCGATTTTTACTATGGGTGATTACGTTGAGCAAAGAATTTGTTTAAAGTTTTGTGTTGCAAATGAATTTTCGTGTGCCGATGCATTCAAAATGTTGCAAAAGGCCTTTGGTGACAATGCTCTATCGAAAACTCGTGCATATCAGTGGTACAGAACCTTCAAGGACGGTCGTGAAGTGGTCGCCCATCGACGGCTTCGATCGAAGATAACGTCGATAAAATTAAGGAAAGGGTGCTGGAAAACCGTCGTACCAGCTTGAGAGAGATAGCACATGATCTTAAGATATCCCACGAGTCCGCACGTACGATTTTGATTGATATTTTGGGCATGAGAAAGGTGGCCGCACGACTCGTACCGAAAGACCTGAATTTTCTTCAGAAACGTCATCGCGAACAGGTTGCTTCAGACATGCTGGATCGCTGTAATTTCGATTCTACATTCACGGAACGCATTATAACTGGTGATGAGACCTGGGTCTACGAGTACGATATGCAAACAAGCCATTAATCATCGGAATGGGTGGCAAAAATGAGCCGAAACCGAAAAAACCACGCCAAAGCCGCTCGAAAATGAAGGTGATGCTCATTGTTTTCTTCGATATCCGTGGCGTGGTGCACTACGAATTCGTTCCAGAGGGTCAGACGGTAAACAAGGAGTATTACCTAGGCGTTATGAAACGTTTGCGTGAGCGTATCCGTAAGAAGCGGCCAAATTTGTGGGCGAACAACTCATGGATTTTGCATGACGATAACGCGCCTTCTCACCGAGCTACGATTGTGACTGACTTTCTCGCCAAAAACTCAACAAACGTGCTTCAGCAACCACCGTATTCGCCGGATTTGGCTCCCTGCGACTTTTTCCTCTTCCCAAAACTAAAATTGCCCCTTCGTGGCACCCGTTTTGAGTCGATTGAAGCCATAAAACAAAATTCGGCGCGAGAGCTAAAGTCCATCCCGGAAAACGCCTATAAAAAATGTTTCGATAATTGGAAGTGCCGTTGGCATAGATGTATTGGAGCAAATGGAGCCTATTTTGAAGGCGACCCAATAAATTTTGACGATTAAATGTAAAAATGTTGTTTTAATTGAAAATTCCCGGTACTTTCTTGACAGAGTAGTATATCTCGGGTAGTCCCTTTTTAAACTGAATTGTAAACATTTTTCTATTAGGTGTATTTCCTCCTGAAAATACTAGGATATGAACACATCGTTACGAATATTTTGTTCTGGGGTATTTTAGAACTATCCCATTTGACTTGAATGAATGGTAAAGAAGCGTAAGACAGGCCAAAATGGATCTTTTTTTTCCTATTTAACATTGTGGTGTAGTTCTTTTTAGAGCTCAATTTTTGATAGATTCATCACAGAAGGGTACACTAAGATCTATTCGGTCAGAGCTGACCAGAAAATTCACTCTGTAGAACAAACTGAATCTAGTTTGTTGTATAAGTATTATTTTATATTTCTGGAACGTCGCAAGCTCCCAAGCATCCCAGGCTGTTTGTACTAACCCAAATTCTTGCTTATCTATGCTGCCTGGAGAAGCATACTTGAAAATATTTTTCTACCTCAAAAATTTCAGTTTGAAAGATTGTAATAGATCTTCCTGAAGATAGTTCTGTTTACCTGTACTCAAGAAATCACCATATTCATTAGTTTTTCTGCAGTTGAGCGTATTTATGTAATCACTTCATAATTAGCACTGACGTAGTTTGAAATTTTTATCATTGGATCTTAATACTCTTCAACAACTTCGTGCTGAAAATCCTTCACAATTCGTACTCTCAGCCTGAAATCATTTCAATGTTACTAAATTCCTTTTCTGAAATATAAAAATTTTCAGACGATGTACCATACATCTGGACCTCCGGTCGTCTTTGCGACTTCAAAGGTTGTGAGAATCGTGCTGACCTTGAACCCAAGAAGGTATTCGGATGGTTCTGGTCTGCAAACAGAGAAAAGATGGCGCCAACCAACAGAACCCCCAACGGTTTCAGCTACAACCCCTGGTCTCAAACAGGCCACAAGAAACAGCCTCAACCTGACAACGCCGAATTCGACATCAACGGAACTAGCGAATCTTGCCTATCAATCCTTAACAACGTCTACAACGATGGTATCGCATGGCATGATGTTGCTTGCTACCATGAAAAGCCGGTAGTATGCGAAGATTCCGACGAGTTGCTGAACTACGTAGCTTCAACGAATAGAGGAATTCGTTTGTAAATAGTGAACAAATTTTAAACTATTCATCTGACATCATAGAGGTATTAGAATAGAGTACCTAAGTACCTAAGGAATAAAATAGAACGTTATAAGAGAGAGTTGCCAAAGTTTAACTGCTATCATTGACTGTCACAATCAAACTGCTCAAGAGAGCAACAAAGAGACAAAGATACCTTCTCTGTGCTCTCTTTTATGCCTTCCTGTATCCATTCTCTGAGAAAAAGGCAAGTTAAGGTAGCTTCACTCTGCTTTTTTGGTCTGTTCAGCTACTTAGAGGAAGGCGTTACTCCTTACGTACTATAAATCTAATTTAATATTTCTATGCGTGATACAGATACTTAGTTCTATTCGCAGATTTCATGTTTGTAAATGTATATTTATTTTTTGATAAGTTTAATATTTTAAGATCTGTACAGAACCTACGCGATTCCTGAAATTAACTTTATTTGAGCATGTGGATTTAGTATTGTTTATTATTCGAACATATTTATTCTGATGTACAGAAATTTGTACAAATCTATTCAACAATTCATGTCTTAAACTCTGCCAATTTTTACTGCAAATAGATCCTGCCAAAATAAATAAAAATGATTTAAAACTTTTACTCGTTATTTTAATTTTCCCAAAGAGATTATTAATATGTTATTGAGCTCTAAGATGGTTTGAAAATGGACCTAATGTAATTCAACATTAAAGATCTTTACATCGTTGAGATTCTTTGAAAAAAGCTAGGATATAGTCGGAAAGTTGCCTAAAACAATAAATGTCAACCAATGTAAATATTTGGCAGACAAGAAAAATGAAATGCGATAGATTTCTTCAGTTGTTTTTGTATTAAGGATAAAATAAAGGATTCCCTAGAAATATTATCACTAAAATTCGAGAGCTTCATTATTTTAAATATATTCGTCATGTAGGTAATTATTAATGAAAATAATTACTTCATTTTTCCTTCAAGGCACATGAATATGTGTACGTTAAGCCAATGCAGTGGTTACATACAAATAATCACTCAAAATTGGCAATATAAAATGCAGAATACTATACAAGTTGCAAAAATTTAAAAATGTGTTATAAATAGCACACAGAACATGCACAAAAGTATCTAAAAATCTTTCATTTCCAACTTCGACAAAAGTTAAAGCTGATCTCTTCACGCGGGTATATACGCCTCTAAGACTATCGAAACATCTGCTCGGGAACCTCCAACAATTCCAATTGTTTCATCTAAGATGAGGGATATATTCAGACCACGGATCATTTGTCGAGTGCTTGGTTGACTCAATTCCAAGAAAGCAACTGCACCAGATGGCATTCCTGCCATTGTACCCAAAGAGTGCTCACCAGAGCTTACACCTGTTCTCTATAAGATGTTCACTATATCATACAGAGAAAGAATTTTCCTTGATTCCTGAAAGAGTGCATTCTACACCAAAGAAGGGAAAGAAGTGTTTTCCATCAAACTACCGCCCAGTAGCGACAATGTTCATTTTGTCGAAACTCATGGAAGCAGCTATCAATCTCGAAATGGGTAGGTATCTAGAGAGCAAAAATCACATCAATGATAGACAATATGGTTTTCACAAACAGGTTACCTCCTTAGCTATGTGACGCCAATGTGGTCAAGGGCTATTTAACGCTATGGAGAATCTAGGTCAGTTGCTCTGGACATATCCAAGGCATTCGATAGTGTCTGGTATAAGGCTCCTTTGAATGAGCTATCTTCGTATGGTTTCCTGGGAGTCTCTACGATTGGATGAAGAGTTTCGTCACCAACAGATATGATTATGTCACTTCCCCTAGTTTCAACGTGCACGCTGGAATTTCCAAAGTTTCAGTTTGGTGAGCCTACCCTCTTCCTGATCCACAAAAATAAGTGACAGAGAACCACATTGTGAGCTTCACGGATGATAGTACGCTGACATCTTTTTTCACCACTGACAAACTTTCGAGTACCGTTGAATCCATCCCCATAGATGCCAACAAATCGATTTCCTGAACGAGACCTCAAAAAGATAAACGAATATGGTCAATGAAATCTCGTGTAATTCAATGTCTCGAAGACCCAAACAACAGTTCATTGCTTCTGACTTGATGGTGGAAAACCAGATGCTTCAGCCAAGTGATTAAATGCATCTCCTTGGCGTAACTGTCAACTCTTCAGTTTTTTGGGAGGGGAGGGGGACATGTGACTGACGATGCAAGGTCTATTGCAAATAAGCTGGGATATTGTTCAAAGCTAGGAAATATTTCTCTGCATATCAGGTTCTTCTACTGCATAAAGCCCATATAAAACCAGGACTCAAATACTACTCTCATGTGTGAAACACAGCATCCAAGCATTCGTTATAACCAGAAAAAGCAGTACATAGAAGAAGAGTAGACGACTTGTACTTATTCTATAGATATTATCACGGTCGATTCTCCACAACTCCGAGAACTTCTGTTTATCAGAAGATCTTCTTCCACCGAACTGGCCAGTTGTGGAACACGTTTCCAGCTGATATGTTTCCTTCAGTGTATAATCTTTAACAGTTCAAGACGAGAGTAAACAGGACACAACTTTCCGCTCGGGGCACCAACTTGGTGACATAAGTTTTTCTTTCCTCGGGCAGTCAAACATAAAAATTCCAACACTATAATAAGTCTTTCGTATAAAGAGTAACTTAAATGTATTCTTGAAGATTTTGTAACTTAAGCTTTCATAAATAGATGGCAAATTATTATATAGTATGGGGTCCTGCTACATAGGATGCTTCAAATTTCTCAGTTCTGGTAGATATGGTATACTAAGCATATCTGAGTCTCATACCATAACTACGATAAGTGGAGTTCTTACTGATCGATTCGTGGTTTGTTTCTATGTATATTAAAAGCTTGACAACAAATACAGGTAAAAATAAGAATATTGCAATTCAAGAAATATGTTCTACAGGACTCTCGATAAATCATATTAAAGATTGAGCGTATAACCCCCTTCTGGACAATTAATGGTCTTTCACTATTCAGGCTTTACCAATAAACATGATATTACAAGAGGTATGAACCGCTCTACTAGAGATATTGCATAGCATGAACTATTTACTTTCTACATTTAAAATCAAATCCACATAAATCCCCTGAAATTTTGTGCAGGCTGTAAATTGAATATAGCTTTGTTCAAATTGAGGATTTTGTCTGAGAAGTTATTATTTAGGAAGTAGACATTTCGTTTTTTAAATATCAACCATCAGGGCAATGTTCCAACACGAAATGACAAACTTATGTGAAAAATACAGAAGCTGTGTCATGAGCTCCTCCAAGGATCCTGTTTAGAGCTTTCGACCATTTTTGAAGACTAATCTTCCAAATCCATCAAAAAATCTGCGAAAATTACAGTGGCGATCAAGTTGAGGACGCTATAATATCGAACAAATTTTTAAACTACGCCACTGGAAAATATTGAAACGTGCAACAAGCAGCGCGTTTGTTTTGAGTCGCATCAAAACATTTTCAGCTATTTTAGAATTATTGCGAAAAACGAGTTATTGTTTTTAACTTGAAGACCTTGTGTTTCGGAAAAAGAATTCTGAACCATGATTGCAGGAAATGTTCCATTAGCACTATCTATCCTGTCCGTAGAGAAACTAAATTCTGGAAATAGTTTGTCTATGACCCTATCATTTTGTTTACCTACTCCAACACCACCTAAACAACCTTGCCTACTCTGGGGCACCACAGAAACATTCACTAAAATTTAATTGTCTACGCCTATGGTTATGGAATTCAGAGGTCCATTGTGCTGCACGTTATCAACCAGAATAATAAATACATGCTATCAGCTTAATTTTTAGATAGAAAATGTAGTTTCAAACAATTTTATAATTATTCTCTTTAGATAAGACTAATGGTTATCGTATTCTGTTTATTTCGTTTTCGGACATAGACAAAAAAAGACATTTAATCTCTCAACTGAACATCTGACTTTTGAATGGTATGTCATGTCATGTCATGACGTTACAAACAAAAACAATTCAAAACAAGATTGATGCTTCTCATCATAGATAAACTACATTCTTAGTTCGTCTATGCTTCTCCTTTTGTTATAAGCTATAAAATTCATAAGATGAAAATCTGTAAACTTTAGCACATTTCTTTAGTGAAACGAAAAACTGATAGATCTCATAAATGTGTATCGCAAGAAGAGATATGGATTGTGTCTACGAGGCTTATTTTGAATCTAACAATTATGAACCAGATGATATACCACAAATTCCAATTTCTGTCTGGTTATTCGGAAAAAAATACGATGCAGTAGATGGTAATCTATTTCAGCAGTTCGTAAGTGAATTGTAATATAAGTTCTTTGTAGATATTGCAAAAATTCGTCAGGATATAACTTCCAAACTCTGGTTTACTTACCGAAAAAATTTTGTACCAATTGGTGGAGATAATGGATATATTTCTGATAAGGGATGGGGATGCATGCTTAGATGTGGTCAGATGATTCTAGGCCAAGCCCTCTTATTTTCACATCTTGGTAGAGATTGGTTTTGGGAACCAGAAACCAAAGACTCTGTTTATTTGAAGATATTGAAAAAGTTTGAAGACTCCAGGCAGGCTCCTTTTTCGATTCACCAAATAGCACTTACAGGCATATCGGAAGGAAAATCTGTGGGACACTGGTTTGGACCCAACACTGTAGCTCAAGTACTGAAGTAAGTTTGTCCATTCTTATGCTTGTTGTTTTTGTAAATAATATGGTTGACACATAAAACCCTCATATTATAAAAAACCCCTCCTGAAAATGTGTTTGAAAAACATATTTGTTGATGTAAATGTATTACTGTGGATGTAGTCTACCTTGGAGGCACTACAATAAATTTGAATGAATAATATATAATTTATGTTTCACTGATGGATAGTGCATCTATTTTTTTTTTTTGTTTCAGGAAGTTAGTCAAGTATGATGAATGGAGTTCACTAGTAATCCATGTAGCTTTAGACAATACAATTGTGATAAATGATATAAGTAGGTAAAATATTTTCATTTGATTCAAACTGTAACTGAGTATTGTCTTGCAGAGGAGTTGTGTCGAAATAATGATAGGAGTACAAAATTGCTGAGAAAGAATTGGATGCCATTGTTATTAGTAGTACCTTTACGATTAGGGTTGAATGAAATGAATTCAATATATACCGCAGGATTGAAGGTATGAATTCTTTTGAAAATTACACAACTTTAACCTGTGCCCCCAAAACGAATCATTCATCTTCATTTGTATAAAATTATTAAGGTCCAGCATTTTAAAGTTTCTTTATTGCAACATCAAAATTATTCATCTTCAGTAATATATAAATGAGACGGAGAAAGTTCCTTTTTGTAGAGCCATCGAAGAGCCCCTCGGCTCAGTAAATTATTTATTATATAAAAAAAGGAAATATCAGGTGTAGAAGTATGACTGAAGTACATTTATGTCCCTCTAACAACTGGTGAAGATTTTCAAGACACAATAACCCAAGTTCCATACACATTTTCTATAACCTTTAATATGTCGAGTTTTGTGCCTACAAACTAAAATTTGTGGACACCATTCGTTGTGTGTACTTATTACGTGAAAATTTTATTATTCAATATCATGGATCATGATTAGATTAGATCCTTTTGCAGCATAATTATCTTTATATAGTAAAAAGTTTTTTTAAATTTAATTCTGCAATCAATGTATTATTATACAAGAATAATGAACAAAAGTACTTTATGTACTAAAATGACATTCTGGTACATAATATTTCTATACTATAATAATTTAAAAAATATTAATAAGACTGAAGTCGATAGTGAAGTTGAAATTATGATTTCTAAAATGTTGTAATTACTTTTTGGTTCCAGAAATGTTTCCAATTCAAACAAAGTCTGGGTGTTATAGGAGGAAAGCCGAATCTTGCATTATATTTCATTGGATATGTAGGAAATGAAGTCATTTACCTTGATCCACACACAACTCAGAGGGCTGGACTGGTGAACAATAAGGAAACTGAAAGCGAAATTGAAATGGATCTAACTTTCCACTGTAAATATGCATCGAGGATGAATATCACCAGTATGGATCCTTCTATTGCTGTTGTAAGAAAATAATCAATTATTCTAATCTCTTTTTTGTTTCTTATAAAAATCAAATGAATGAACTCAATTTATACCGTACTTGTAGATGAAACAGTTCTTTGTATCAAAGTGCTTTATTATTCAATTAGATAATTAATTCTTTCAAATAATGGAATATTCTGAATCTGTGAAGTTTTAGTTATTTCCCCCTTTTTGGCTTTTCATTTACCATTTCTGAAATTAAAAAAATCGGGACCAGAGTAAGATAATTTTGGACATTTCTCATCCTGTTGATATAAATTTGCCTCTTGTAATAAGCACTGAAATTTTCCTCCAATATCTTAATATGAGTCCGCCTAGATTACCTCATACAGGATACCTTGTATATTTCTCAGTTTGCACAGTTATAGAACGCTTCCTTATTCTCGTAATTCAAATGTTATATTTTTTTATGTATTTCAGTGCTTTCTGTGTAAAACCGAAGCAGAATTCAATGACTTATGTCAACTTATACAGGACAACTTAATAATACCAGAAAAACAACCTCTTTTTGAAATAACGGTTGAGAGACCAAAGCAATGGGTTTCAGCATCACCTCCAAGTCCACATATTGAAGTAGGAGAAACGTCATCTTCAAGTGAGCTTCTCATTTTTTAGAATATAATATCCGAAAATAATTTATTGTTTTCTTTCAGGTGAGCCGAGTGCTGCGAAAATAGACTCTGACAGTGATTTTGAACTTGTGTAAATGCAGTTTAATGATAACATGACTGGAACAGTTTTACTCAAGAATTCGATTAATTTTTATTGTATCTGTGTACAGTTTTGTAAGAACGTATTTGAAAATATTAAATTTATACATCAATCACGATGGTTTTATATAATGGGATATTTCTGAATAGTCATAATTTTTTGTCTCTAGGCGTTGAAACATTCAGGGTTGCGGCATTTAAACTTCAAACCATTCGTTCATGGGCAAAATCAATTTAATAGTTTCGCGGATATTCACGTTTGAAATTTTTTCCCAATAGTTTCGAAACTATAGATTCGATCGATCTGAAAATCAGCATTTAAAGGTAAATAATAAAGTGCAGGTTCGTGCAAAATTTGGTGACGATAGTATAATTAGAAGACCAAGAAAAATTGTGAGAATCGTGGCTGATATGAACTAATGCGTAAAAGCTTCAAATTAGTGCTTTTCACATTTTTTATTTGCTTTATAGTCAAGAGGCTATTTAATACCTCGAAAGCACCAAAGCTGCCACTAATATTACAATTAATAGTAAGAGTATATTAATGAACGTGCACGCAAAAGCTCCTAACTTCACGTCAATGCTTTTATCTTTTTTGTTGATTAATCCAGCAAAATTATAATCTTACACTTTGATAAAGATTTCTTCCAAACTTAAAACCCCTAATTTAGATCTACAAGGTGGATATCATTTATTGGACTCTTTACCGGAAATTCGAGCAAAAAATGAATCACAAACAGGCCAGATAGATAGGCAGAAGCAAGAGAATTAAGTGAAGATATTGAACAAGAATACTCCCAGTGCGGGACTAATAGACGCCTAAGAAAAAAATTGCTTGCGAAAAGGAAAATTCAAATGCAAATATTTTTTGGAAAAGATGAATTTAGGATTGAGGACCGTCGCAGTTTGTCAAATTCAAATGTATGTTCGATGTAGGAGATCTCCTGAAGACATTGATAGGGACAGTTTCAAAACTCTTAATGAGTTATGAGGAAGATCTTGAGAAGATAATTATCAGCGAAGCATCTCAATTCAAAGAATATCTCCAACTTCTAAAACCTTATAATAACACGAGTTCTTCAGCGATGTTGAAAGTAAAATACGATGAATCAACTGGCGATTGACAGGCCAGAGGCAATAGTGATGGGAGGCTCAGGACTGCTGGACGAGCTTTTAACGAACAGTATCCTATCGATGCCCTCGGATCTAATGTCAAAAGTCACGAGCCAAGAACGGAATTTCAATGTAATCGTCCCCAGCCGGGATGAATGGACCCAGCATGCTGAGGTTCTATTGAGAACCGACCTTGGTTTGTTCACGAACAACGAATGGAACAGGAGCGGAAGTCTATGGGAGCAAACCGAGAATTAACATCTCATTGAGTCTCGGTCAAAACGCAACCATATTCCAGGCAGAACTATTAGCCATTGAGACCGCGGCAAAACTGCTGATAAAACGGTAAATCCATATTTGATAGTCAGTCAGTACTAAAAGCTTTGGAATCCAGCTCTTGTACCTCAAGAACAGTCTAGAGTTGCCGCACGGCTTTAAACAGGCTCGGTATGTATAACGGAGTCACTCTGGTTTGGATACCGAACCATTCAAACTATTTGGGTAACGAGGAGGCAGATCGACTGGCGTTTGCTGGAGCTGCGCTGCCTCTGGTTAGACCGGAACCATTCCTGGGAATACCACATGACGTGGCTAACGAGGCGATAACAGGCAGAATGAACTCAAGGCTAGAGTCTTTCTGGCGGAGCCATTCTGGCCTGAAACATTCGAAGTTGTTCCTTGGAACAGCTTCGAACAAAACATGGCGAACCTAGCGCTAGGTCTGGATAGGGCCAAACTAAGAACACTTGTCGGAATTATGACAGGTCACTGCAGACTGAAAGCGCATTTGCACAAAATCGGTCTGGCTGAAGACGATGAATGCAGGCTGTGTCTTGAGGACACTGAAACAGCCATGCACAACGTCTCAGAGTGCCCAGCGGTTAGTCACATCAGATTCAAGGTCTTTGCCAGGCTTTTATAGCTCACTGCGAACAGAAAAAATTATCCCTGAACAAGATAATCGGTTTTATCCAAAAACTGGATCTCGTCGGGGAGATATAAAGTAGGGTGAACCACAATTGTCCGTGCGGACGTAGTGGTAGGGTGGACAGACGCCCGCTCGCCATAAATAACATAATATACAATAAGGAAATGAAAGAAGTATTTTCAAATTTATATATCGCTCTAAGATTGTTTTTAACTTTACCTATAACGAGTTGTGAAGCAGAGCGCTCATTTTCCAAACTGTCCCTAATAAAAACCAGATGCAGAACTGTTATGAAGGAAAGTAGTTCTAAGGAATACTTTCAATCGAAAGTGATATAACGACCAATCTAAATTATGATGGTGCATTAAAAGAATTTGCAGACATGAAAATAAGAACGAAAATTTTCTTTCCTGAATCAGTTTCTCTGTATTCTGTTTTGATTTTACAAAAATTGTTTTGTACCTGATTTACTTTTGTTCGAATATTTTCCACTTTGTTATTGATTTTCATTCATTTTTTATATTATTATTTCATTAATAAACATTAAGTTTTCCTTTGAAAATTCCTAGTTTCCGTTGAAAATTTGTTTCGAAATGAATTAAAAAAGCAGGGGGAGAGGCCCCCAAAGTTTCCTAGCGTAGCGCCCCGGAAACTGTAAATCGGCCACTGCATATGAAGTTCTAAGATGAAATAAACCAATGTTTACCATTTTAAATACGACTTAATAATTTGACATATCCTTTCAGATATGCCCAATTGAGAATTTATGAAAAGATATAAGCGCTTATGCGGTTTTTTAATGAAAATATCAAACTGCAACAGAAAGAAGAAAGCAATATTTCCTGTTCAGTCAATTAGTAATCATTTTCATTGAGACCGAAAAGATAATGGCAGTTGGTATGGTTTCAAATACAAAGAACTCATTGCTCATTCAGAAACAGTAGCCAGGCTTTGTGAGTTATCAATTCATATATAAATAATATGTGGTGACCTCATCAAGTTTTGTTATAGTAGGTAACCGAAGAGAAAGTATTAATATATTTGAAACTGAAGGGGTTATAGTGAGAGTGGTGTAATATGGGCATAATAAACTGCAATGTAAGTTATCCCTTAATCTTCGCCTTTATTAAGATGCATTTGTATTTATTCCAAAGAGATAGGTTTATCACAGGTTCAGAGACCTGAAAGCTATTTCCCAAATAATAAAACTAGAAATTTTATTGAAATATTCAATATCTTTAAGTTCTTGCTTATAACAATTCCAATATATTCATAAAATTGTCAAAAAGTGATCTATTTTAATTGAATTTTAAATAATTCAGATCATAATCGCAAATATGGAAATTATGAGCGTAGACAATTATCGTTAATAAATGGGGAATATTTTAATTAACTTTCATTCCAAAATATAAGAGTTAGTTGATAATTTTTCAAAAAAAAATTTCGTTTATGCTTTTCGCGCTTGTTTTGCTCAAATGCCGTAAACATTCTAACTTTCGAATGGAAAGAGCTAGAGACTTGAAACTTTCAGGGTAGATTCGGGGCTCAAATATTTCGGTAAAGTTCATTAATGAGCAAAATCAGTCAAATGATTCCGCAATTGTTCACATTTTAAACTTTCCTCATCTTCCCAAATTACTGATCTGATCAAATGACATTTGGTATTTCGATGTATAATACCGACAAAAAGATTTACGCTAAATTTCGTAAGGATGGGCCGTTCGAGCTGATGACTAGAGGTACAAATACTAATTTCCGATCGAAAAGATCTGGGGACTTGAAATTTTCAGGTTAGAACTTCTTCCTATTAGGGTTTGAAACCCAGCCTACAAATTTAAGTCTCTAAGCTGTCGTATATACACCGAACATATTTGTAATTGTTTAAGACTATGTTTCAGTTTCAAATTAATAAAAATAGAGACTTGGTCATAATTTTAGTATGCTTTAGTACAAATTTTTGTGTTTCAAAGTCTTACCCATTTCTCTATTTGAATGTCGTAAAATATAATTGAATATTACGTCTGAATTCCCGATTTAATCAAGATTATCCAGCTTTAGGTGAGATTCTATCATATATCAAAGTACGAGCGTGATAATAGATAGATAGTCTAATTTTCGTACTTGAAAACGAAGAGTACCGAATGCCAATAATATTCAAGATGAATTCAATACTTTTTGGGAAGAATTATTTTGCGAATATTGTCGTTTTATAATAATTCACTAAATTTCTATAGTTCACTTCAAACCTCTTCATTTAAAACTAATTTTTACCTATTTAAAATAGTCAGCATAGTAATTCTAACGATATTTTATTTAAAAAAACCTTTGGAGATCTCACAAAATAATTAAATCCCTCAACAACTGTTGAAGTATCAGAAAATCTTGTGGTTTCAAAGTCACTCACAATTTGTAATGATATTTAGAATTGATATTATTCTTCTGAAGAATATAGCTTAAAAATAAAATTATACAATACCGCTTAGCAATATTGAATTTCTCACATAGAAAATGAAACACTCAATTATTTGAATTTCCTTCTGCTTAGCAAAATTGAGAAAATTAGCTATATATTGAGAATATACCGTTAAAGAAATTACATTCTGGAATTTTTTTCTAGATATAGGATGATTTTAAAGGGAGGTGCATTTTTAACAGTTAAACCATTTCCAAAAAATGTTGCTTATTTTTCAGCGATAATAGTTTTGACAGATATTTCCCCATGTTCTGCTTGGTATTACTTCATAGAATTACATCACAACAAATTCATGACATTGTACAATGAATAAACATAAAACATAATGAAAAATGTTAACAAATGTGACTCCACCAAATAACTTAGGATAAAAATCTGCAGATTCCTACTGATAATTAATAGAAAATGTATTTGGCCATATCACATTCATATTGCAACTTTTATATATAATTTTTTTGAATGGTTTATTTTGTAAAGGTACTCATCTTTTCGAAGAAAAAGACTTAACTTTGAAAAGATTATATTGTGCTCACACAATACGAAATGGAAGCCATTATTTTTCTTCAGTCGAAGTTATTTCAATTAATTGTTTAATAAAAATGATTTCACTTATCACAAATTCAATATTCATATCAATCCTAATACTTTTAGATGTCACTGCAGGATATAAATAAAAATCATAACTCAAGAACTTTACACTTGTTTTTTATTTTTGCAATAAACAAATCTTATCCAAACAAACTTTGGCACAACGTAGCAACTCCACATAAACTTTTTGTATTTTAAAACAATCATTAAACAAAAACATCAACTGCAACAAAATAAATACATGGATAAATATAAATGATAAACTTTAATCATAAAAAAGTGAATAATTCTTTAGAAGATTACTTCAACAATTTTTTCAGAATGTACATCATAGGATTTTCAACTTGTTTTATGATTTTAAAATTGAAATAAAGCAATTAGATGATCATAAGCCTTCCAGTTAATGAATTCATAGTTTAAACGTGTTGTTTGGTGAAGTGAAGGATTAAATTATTTTTTCTTTGGTTTATTTAGAATTGAATGTTAGCAAAGCAAGTGATATGACTTTACCACACATACAAAATTGACATTGATGACAAGAAATCATCAACTTTGTTGATATGCATTTATTTCATTTACTCTATTCAGTTTGGAATATTTCCATCTGTTAAAAGAGACCCTGTGAGAAAATACGTCCAAAGTTTTCAGTAATAAATTTATTAATCAACTATATCATCTTTTTGCTTAGGGACCCACATCACTTTCTCTGAAATTTATGATAATAACTGTGATATTATCTAGAGAACCCCTATGATAAGATTGTAAAACCAAACTTTTTGCTCCAAAATCAGGTTCATGAAGCCTTTCCTTGATAAAAGATACAGCTTCATCATTTGTAAATGTATCCCACAATCCATCTGATGCCAAAATAACAAACATTGGTTTGTGATCTTTCAACTCAAATGTTAAAATGTCAGGATCAGCAATAACAAATTTTTTATCTTTCAATGGATAATCACCAAGAGCTCTAGAGGTAGCTAGGATACCCGCTACTCTCCAAACACCATTAAAAGTAACAAATCCTCCGGCATCTTTAATTCGCTTACGTTCCCGCATCTGTTGTGGTTTGTGATCAAAAGATAACGGTATTGCATTTCCACGTCCATCACACATTACACCCCTGGAGTCCCCCACATTTCCCACAATCAATTTACTTCCTTCTAAAATGGCTATTAAGGCTGTAGTTCCAGCTACATCAAAGTTCTTCTTAGCAGCTTCAAGTAGGGAATGATCTGCTGCTAAAACTTCATCTGTGATCAACTTACCATAATTCACAATCCCACACTTATCGAAATAGTCAGAGGCTTCGTTTTTCTTGAAAATGGAGACTTTTCCTCCTTTGACTTCCCTTGTTATTGGTCTACTTATGTTACTGAGCTTATTCAATAGTTCTGGGTCTGTAATTTCTTTTCCTGATGATTTATCACATTCATCAGTTGTAGAGTTTGTCTTTTTAAAACTTTTTCTCCTTTCTACCAAAGTTGGTGTGTTCGGTTTTTCATTTTCTTGTACATCTTCTTTCTTACAAGGTTCTTCTTTCTTGATTTGTTTCTTGCCAGATATTAAATCTTTTATTTCGACAACTTTATCGTACAGACTCTGTATTAGTTTTTCTTTGGCATAATTAGCTGCAAATTCACCCCCATGCCCATCAAATACTGCGAACAAACCCACCCCAGTATTATTGATATTATCATTTATAACAAATCTATCTTCCATTTTTGGTCTTCGTCCTTGAATTGCATAGGCAGCAATGTGTCCAATTTTCATTTGCCAACTTTTTTCAGCATCTCCACTACCAAAAAAGCTGAGTTTCTCTGCTTTGCTCCTTCCATTTTTATTAATGGTGTACTGCAATCTCCCTAACAAATTACGACTCCATATATCTACAGCTTGCATGTAAAGGAAAATTAACAACATAATAGTGCCACAAATAATAACTTCAGGTTTGAGCATATAAATTCTGAGCATTCTCCATATATTATTAGAATATGTAATGGGTGAAAAGTTTAGAGGAAAACCCCAAATAATTTTCGACATTATTTTCATGTGTGATACATATGTCTGGTATAAAATTTTATCTTCTAATTCATCTTCCATTGTACAGCACTTTAATCAATTTTTTTACTGCTAATCATTTTTTACTGTCACCCTGATTTTATTTGATATTTAAATGTGTAGAATATTAAAAGGTTTGTCATTCAATGTTCGTTCGTTTCGTCCAAAGAGGTAATATTTTGATACTTCCAATTTATTTTCTTCGCAATAATTCAATTCGTAAATCTATCCACTGATTCCTAAAATAGTTCGAAACAATATTTCACCCAAAGGTAATAACAAATAAATTACCTTTCAAGAAGAAATATCCACAAATACCATGAATTATTGAATAAGTATTTAAAATATTGTTTACTTTTTTTCGTTCGTAGTTATAAGTGGTTATGACATGAGCGCTAGATCATCGCTCGATTACCCAACTCAATTCCCACCCCCGATTTGACAAAAGACTGACAATTCCAGTGACGTATACGTCATATGTGACAAACAGAAATTTAGAATCTGACATTTCGCTGTAGCAGTCGTGCCTCCTTAAATTCTGTGAAAATTCAGTAAACACAATCTTCAATTTTGACTTAAAGCATTATTCGAATGAAAACCGATAAAAAACTGGTTTTCCCCAATCTTCCCTGAACGTTAAGTGCTGTTTGAACAAGGTTTTTTTGCAGTGGTGGATAACTAGTGGGTTAGTTTGTTTGGAGTAGTGAATGAACATTTTCTACAAGAGATTTCGTTATGTGAAATAATTGTGAATTAAAATATGAGTGAACGTAAGTTTGCTAGGGGTTTGAACAAACCAGGAACAGCTGCTCAACTTAGAGAAACAGTCTCTCAAGTCGTCAGGGAAAGCACAGTACAGGTATGTCTGAACTAATGAATATGAATGAGATTCCTAGCAAGCAATTTTCACTAGTTACCTACATACATTTGAAACTGATACAAGCCATTATTTCCCCAATGATAATATGTTTTCAATTACATAATTTAAATTATTTTGGATAAACAATAAACGCCTACGTTTTCGGTATCTACAAGTGCGCTTTGGGGCAACTGTCATTTCGTAATTTTGAATCCGGAAATAGATAACTATTTATAAATTTTCAATTGAAGTCGTTGTTCCAGGAGATTATTATGCGTTCATACGCTTTAAATATCTCTAATTGAATGTGTTCAATATTACGTGCTAAATTGACTTCACAGGTCTAATTAAGCCCCCTCTAGCCCTTTTAATGCAGACCATTTTCGTTACACGAATAAAATACTTATATATTCGAGCTTAACACTGAATTTCCATATAAAATAAGTAACAAGTTGTGTTTACGATTATATAGTTTTCATATTCTTTTTATTGTTGCAAAAAACATGAAAACAATCTGTTTGAAACATTGCATTATTGATCACAGGATATCACATTTAATTTCCACCATTCTACATTTAATTAATTGGAATGAAATCGTTCAGGTGTATAAAATCGAGACCTCTTTTATGCTATAATAGTATACTCTTTTTGATACAATTCGAGAAAAAAATTAATTAAAATTTGTTACTCTGCAAACACTTTGTAAATTCTTTTTGATTTATGATTCACCACAATAAAAAACAATTGGTATCGCTGAGGTATCGCATTTTTCTAAAATGTCCTGTTATTGCACATTACATTCCGCATTAAATCGAACTAAAATTAAATAAACAACGCTGGTAAGTTTTATGTATGAAATGAACAAAATGAGTTGGTAGAAGTGTTTTGCTGGTAATTCAAATTTTTCTGAAATTGTTTAAAATCTCAAATTTTGATCGAAGTTTTTCCTGTCATTATCACAAATTTGATTTCTTTTGTTCATATTTTTCATCGATCCCCACGGGACGATGTCGATATCTTGGGATAAGAATGGGACTCTATAAGTATAAAATAGGACACCTTTCGTATTTGAAACTTTGAAGATATTTTATGATAAGTTTTAGTAATGCATATGTAGGAGATGATGAGTATTTTGTGTAATTACTTACAAACCACCAATTGGACGAATATATAAGGTTGTTGGGAAAGTAATTTCGTTTTTTCCCAACTTCACACTTAAGCCGCATGATCATTATATGTTTTGAGAGCTGATATAGCAAGAATTTCGATCCCGCAATTTTGATGTCGAAGATGCACTCCGTTCCGGAAGGCCGGTTGAAGCTGATAATGACACGATAGAGGCATTAATTGATGCAAATCGACGAGTAACAACACTTGAGATCGGTGAGAGGTCAACTTAATCGAATTCAACTGTTTATGTTCACTTGAAAGGCCTGGGTTTAACCTCGAAGCTCGATATAAGGGTGCCCCATATAATCACGGTGAGAAATTTGTGTCGTCGCGTTGAAATCTGTGATTCTTTTCTCAAACGTCACGAAAATGATCCATTTTTGAAGCCCATCATTACTGGGGTCGAAAAATCGGTTGTATATAACAAACGCAAGAGATCATGGAGCAAAAAATATGAACCGGTTCAAAGCATTTCGAAAGCCAATATCTATCGAAAAAAGGTAATGCTGTCTGTTTGGTGGGATTTTTAAAGAAATAATTTTTTTTGAGCTTCTACCGGACCACACAACAATTAATTCAGAAGTATCTCAGAAGTTTAGTATTATTCAACACTTCAGATTATTTTTTTCTAATAATTATATTAGAAAACATGGAAAGTCTTTTAGAGATTTTGATATACTTATGCCTGTTAATTTCACATGACACAGCATTGGGAATTATAAGATGTTTCTGTCCTTATTCTACTAGCATCGATCACATCATTTTTCTATAACCAATAAGAAGGTTCATTTCATTAATTCGGTTCACCCAGAAAGAATCTTTCCAATCAATTTCTTTAATTTCCCTCTTTTTGTCAGAAGAGATACATCGAGCACCTCTAAAGTTCAGTCTTTGAAAATATTGTAAAATTATTATCGTTCGGGTAGTCAAACTTGTCGTATGTAGCTTATGCTACATTATGCATTATCATTGGGGTAATCAAACTTGTCGCATGTAGCCTTTGCTACATTAAGCACTATTATTCTCGTAATAGTCAAATTGGTCGTTTGTATTGTACAAGATTATCGCGATTGCTATAAACGTAGCAATTCACCTTACTGGTCGTAGTTAAATCGTCATTACTTACTGTCCTTGTGGTTCATCATTATACGAAAATTGTCTTTCATTTTCACAAAAAATAAACAAAATTACTTGCCGAACAACCCATTACATTCAAAATTCAAAGTATTGTCCGTCGCTAGCCACTACTTTATCCCATCTTTCTGGCAATTGACTTAAGAAGAAATTCACTGAAGGCTATCAGAAGTTCTGATTTAAAAAAAAAACGTTCCTATACGTTATCAAGCATTGTGGAATAGTGTTGAAAAATATTTTTCATCGCTTTTCCATCTTCATATCAAGTCGAAAGAGGTTTCAGCTCGGTTACAAACATTTTGACGACGCAAAGAAACCGTTTGAAAATTAACGAACGCGGAGATTAAAGCTGCAACTCACCAATATCGAAAGAAATTTAACTACTCGTAGATTAGTAGAGGATCACTAGATACATCCATCACATTGAGTTTTCATTTCTTTTTTATGTTCTTAAAATTTTTCAACTCATTCAAAATCAGTTTTTAATCACACAAACAATTGATGCCTTTGAGCAGAATATTGTGAGAAAAACGGCCGCAGTACGCCGACAGACACGACAAAGTTAATTTGCTAGGTCTTAAAATTTTTTGCCTTTGTTGGCAAAAAACTGATCCAGGTGATTTTTAACCTCTTAATTTGAAGTTAAGGTTTTACCGTCCAAAAAATTTTGCAATGACCGGAACAAATAATAATCTGAAGGCGCAAAATCTGAAAAATATGGTGGGTGTGGCAGTGAAATTTTACAAACCAGTTCTGGCACTTGCGTACTGTCAACACATCTTTTCCATACACATCGGTTAATTTCTTTCTGGCTTGAGCAGCAGAAAATATCGAGAATACAATTCTTTACTTGAATTAACTGCAACTCCTCATTAATGATTTTAGGTACAGATCACCGAGTTAATTTATTTTAATATGAAATTTTCAATCTTTCCCAAACAAATTATCTGTTTTGCCAAAAAAAATCGGTGGTTCAGCAGCACATGGGTAGAAACAGTCCCCGATTTCAACTGGCCAACCTTTACAAACATCCTGTAAAATTCACATTGTTATTCGTGTGAAAATAATTCCAAGGTTTCAGTCGAATTTGTTCGAATTGTTTTTAATGCATCCAGAATGGTCGCTCGAAAGAGTATGTGATTGATCACTACCGATCGGATATGTAATTAGAGAAGGTGAGACATGGTCAAGGGCGTATTGCATAAATTTCCGTTCTCGATATGCTTGAAAATCAAGATATAATGGATTTCGCAGCAGATTGAACTATTTAGATTCGGTTCAATGCTTCATCGGAGCCGACGAAGCTCTTGTAAGGATAAAACGTCGATAACACACGAAAAGGGATTAAGAGCTCGTATCAAGGGTGGATTTAGGTCAAAACCTCGGAGGGATGAACATTTAATAAGTGACATTATAATAAGTATACCTAGTTGTTAGGTTACACTTAGAGGTCTCTCCTTCTTCATTATAAAATATTCGATGGAATAGTCCAGTAAAGGTTCTTTCATTAACAGCGCCCCATTTTATTTTGTAAATAAAAGAACACATTAATTATTCAAAAATTTTTGAAATTTTATTTCATTATAAAGTACTATGAAAGGAAACGCTGACAGGAATGTTGAACCCAATTTTCCATAACTCCCTCACACAAATCAGGTCGTATATTCAATATTGATCTATAAATCGTCTAAATTTGCTGGATGATTGCTGTAAACCAATGACTTAATGTAACCCCAAAGAAAAAAGACCAATGGAGTTAAATCGCTGAAAATGATCTTATGAAAATCTGCATAATTTTCGATTTTTTCTAAGCAGCAATTACTGAATACACGACGTTTCAAAGGATCTGTTGGTTTGAGTTCTTGGGTTAAAACAATTTTGTTTGGATGTGGCGCAAAATACGCCACAAAGACGTTTGGGAGATGCCTACTTCTTGTGCCCGTTGAGAAATCGATGGTCTTCACGAACACTTTCACGTGCGGTAGCAATATTCTCTTCACTTCTTGCATTTATTCGTCTCGTGGCACTGCAAGTGTAAAATTTGTTTCAAACTTCTTCATTAAACGTTCAACTATTCTTTTATCCGCACGATTATGACGACCAAAAATTGGAGTTAAGCACGTACAGTTAAAATAACAGATCGCGATTTTTCATAATAAATTTGGATTATTTGTAAACGTTGTTGGAGTGAGTACCTTTCCATGATTAAATGGTAGACATTGACAAATATAATTGTCAATGTAATAACGAATAAATAATGGCTGCCATGCGAATAATGTCAATTTAAAAATGAGGCGTTTCCATTGAAAGACCCTTTACTTTGTGATACGAGGGCGTTCAATGTATTCTCGGTATCGCGGTGATTTTGCTAATAATGTGAGTAATCTAATTTTCTCATTTTTTGATGACACTATCTTAGGGAATAAATATAAAATTTCACTAATTTACCATCATTAGTTTTCTAGGTATCCTCAGTGAAAGACGACCAGAATGACTGACGCCACAATGATGAAGAAAATCGAGCATCTCGCCGCTACAAAGTTCCTCACTAAGCAGGGAAAAAGTCAAAAAATCGATTATTCTGTTTACCAAGACTGTGCCCTGTCGTTATCCACCCTTCAGAGGTGGTCAAGTGAATTCAAAAGAGGCAGAGAATGCATTAAAGACAACCCTCGCTCGGGCGGGCCCGTTAGCGGCACCACTGAAGAAAATGTGAAAAACATATCGACCATTTTCAACCGCCTAGTTACTGGGGATGAGACGTGGGTTCATCACTATGACCCCGAGAGTAAACAAGAGTCATACAGTGGATTGAAATGGGTGCACAGCCCCCAAAGAAGTTTCAAATCACCCCATTCGCTGGAAAAATAATGGCTTCGATGTTTTGGTATTCTAAAAATATTTTATTGATTGAATACACTAAAAAGGGTGAAAGCATCATACGCAATCACTTTGCGTAATTTAAGAGAAGCAAATTAAGGAAATAGATGAGGAAAACTCACAGCGGGGTGTTGCTGCTTAAGGATAACGCACCGGTTCACAAGACCCGCGTGACGAAGGCTTCAAAGAAAGTACTCATCCTCCGAACAGTCCAGACTTCGTCCCCAGTGACTACTACTTATTCCCAAATGTGAAAAAATATCTATATTAAATTAATACCTATTTTGAGGAGAAGCCGGAAAAATATTTTTTACAAGTTTTAGAGATTTCTCGATCTAACAAATGTATTGAAGTTCCAGGAGACTACCATGAAAAATAGAATAGAGTTTTCTTTCATGCCTGTACCGAGAAAACATTGAACGCTCCTCGTATTAATGGAAATACTAACTGTATCAAGCTTTTTCACGCTTAATTTACCTACCCCAATAGTCCTTTAAATTGCTTAATCGAACTAGTTTTACAGAAGCGTTTCAATACAAGGTGTCCCAACGAAAATTTGACCCCCCTCAGAAACGAAGGATTTTCGAAGATTAAAAAAAAGTTTAACTTCTGTTTGAGGGAGACGAATTTCCAAAAATTTCGAAAAAACTACCCCCATGAAGGTGGCATCAACCGCCAAAATTTGTTGAATATGTGTGTGTTGGTTAGTTTGAAAGTTATTTATGTTCTGCGCACAACCAAGTTAAGATTTTCAAATTCGGTTCACTATTCACAAAATAATGTAATTTGAACTAACCGTTCACAGGTGATGTTGAACCGCCCAAACTCAAGAACTTAAGAGTTTTGAAGAATCCAAAAATAATTTTGAAGATCTGTATTAGGGAAAGGAAATTTCTATAACGACATTGTTCCAAAAAACCACCTGAGGGTGCCAACAACCCCCAATTTTTTTTTAATAGGAAAGTGTGTTTTTGTTAAAAAGCATTTTTAGTTTTCTATTATAATAATAATAATTCTTTATTTTCAAATAATTAGGTGCCAGATACTAGTAAACAAGTAAAAATGAAGAGGAATAGTGTCAAAATTCACATTTACCTACCATCTAACAGCAGAAATCTTCAATATTTTCTGGTTCTGAATTCAACAATAAAGTGAATATCTTATTCTTAAATAGTTCATAATCATTTATTTCTTTGATTTCATTAGGCAGTCTATTGAAGAACTTTAAACATGTGTATTTAAGCTGTTTTTGTGTTGAATTTGATTTATATTTTGGAAAATTATATGATAATGTTCTTGTATTATATCTATTTTTGATATTTTGATATGGAAGGAAAAAACATTTATTTTTATGCATAAATAGTAAACATATACCATTTCTTCCGAAAAAACCTCTACAAGGTTGCCTATATGTTAAGTTATAAACATTCTAAACATCCTAGTTGAAATTTTCAAATTCGGTTATTTTTTTTAAGCAATTTGATATTGAACATTATTAGAAGGTAACTCAATACATTCAAACACACCAGATCTGTAAATAATGATAGGGAACATCCAGAAAACAATGTAAACTATTTAAAGAACTAACCTATGTATTGTTCAAAATGACCATCATCAACCTCCATACAATGATATAGTCTACTTTCAAATCCTTCTCTAACATTTTCGAAAATGTCTGGTGTCAGTTATTGGCATCCGTGATGATACTTTGTCGCAGTTCTGCTTGATTTTCAGGTGGAGTTACATAGACTTTGCACTTCAAATGTGCCCACAAAAAATCTAATGGCGATAGATGGGGTGATCTTGCTGGCCACTCTATAGGACCCCTCCTGCCAATCTAATGTCCTTGATAACGTTCGTTCAAAAATTGTCGAACACGGATATCGAAATGTGTTTCCTAATATTCCTACCCTAACATTTAATTTTTGGCGAATTTGTTTATGTGTCTCCATGAATAAATAAGGATTACTATCACTCCAATACCGATAATTATGTCTATTGACAACCCATTCAATATAAAGGTAGACTCGTCAGAAAATATTGTATTGTAGAGTCGGTGTGGGTTCTTATTCAGTAGCTCATTAAATTGTTCACAAAACTGGGTCCGACGGTCAGGATCATCTTCATTAAGTGTTGCACCAACCTTATCTTGTAAGGGTAAAATTTATGAGCTCTCACAATTCGATGAACGCTTAGATTTCGGAAGATTAGATGCTCGTGCTGAGAATCTTATAGATTGCCGATTATCCATCTGTAAAAGTCCCATTACTGCTATTTCAATAGCTTCATTTCGGACTGGACGCTCAACTTCCGGTTTCTTATTCTGAATGGAACCAGTAGTTTCCAATTTATTCGTCAAATGCTTAATATATTAGTGACTTACATTTCTTTCTGGTTGATTGTTATTAAAATACCTTGCATGAATTTGCAGTTAATCTAGGATTTTCGTCATTGCGATAGTATAATTTGATAATTTCTATTCTTTCTTCCATAGAATAAATAAATAAACCATTTTCGCCAACGTTAGTGAGTCTCAAACCCAATTTTGATGTAGAAACGAATAACTTACACACATTTGAGAAAGAATCTTCAAAAAAATGGTATACATTGTAATGAATTTCATACGTTTCACACGTCTTCCAATCATGAAGGATAAGAAAACCGAATGTTTTCAAAGTAAAAACACTGAAAAACTCAAATTGTTCTGCCATTAAATAACAAATTTGAAAATTTCAACTGCGATGTTTAGAGAACAGAAAAAACTTCTCAACTAAACCACAACCATCTTCCCTATTCAAAAAATGTTGGGGGTTTTTGCTATCATCAAATGGTTTTTTCGGAACAATGTCGTCCCTAATACAGAACCTGAAAACTATTATTGGATTCTTCAAAACTCTTAGGTTCTTGAGTTTGGGCGGTTCAACTGTCTGTTCAACATTACCTTTTGACGCAAAGTTCAATATTACATTATTTTGTGTATAATGAACCGATTTTGAAAATTTTAGCTAGGTTGTGTACACAACATAAATAACTTCCAAACTAACAAACACTCGACATCTCTTCCCGATTCAAAAAATGTTGCGGATTGATGCCACCTTTATTTTTCGGAACAAATTCAAAATGGAAATTCGTCCCCCTCAAAACAGCTTTTTTTCAATCTTCGAACATCCTGTACATGGAAATAATTCCAAACCAGATGATAAATTATTTCTGAGAATATTGAAATAGTGTTTATGGAATAGCTAATAGTTTCCTTGAAAATATAAACATATCAACGGATAATTTACGAGGTTCGGAACAAGTGTTCCTTCTCAAAACGAATTAACGTAAAAATTCCTGAACATGATGAATGTATTAGAGAGCGTCTATTCAGGGTAAGTAGGTAAGCGGTAGGTGCGGCAAGATTTGTGTCGTTAACTCTAAAATAAATTGTTTACTGTGATGTCATCTTCAATGTTTAATCATTGATTGAGTTTTTTTCTAAGAGATTGGTGTGTGGACATATTAATGTACATTCATCTAAATAGTAATATTGAAATCAACGTACCATTGATTGAGGTGAATAGTTATACGTTCCTTAATATATCGTTTTTAGCTTACGTTTTCTTATTAAAGAATTAACCGTAAAGAACGAATGATTTCCTCTGTATGTGACAGTAGTAGTATTAAGACAGATTCAATCTTTCTGATTTAACGAGTCGTTTTTTCCCTTAAAAGAATCATGTTACATTCTATGAAAGATTCGTGTTCTAACTAAGCAAAGGTGGTTTGTGTTTAATTGATTTAATCGCCGATCATTACTGATCAGCTGCAAAAATTGTTATAGACTCATTTGAGTTATCCCTCCCCACGGAAATCTTTAGTAAAAGGCGAAAGATTTATTCGCTACTGAGGAGAGATCAGAGTGACGACTGCAAGTTCTGGTGTTGCTTTTACTCCTAGAACGCACCGACGTAGTCAGTAATTATTAGGTATAGTTATAAGTCCTTGCAAGTGGAGTTCTATGAATGTTCAAATTGATTTAAACCCTTCTCACAACGAAAATTCACAGGGTGACTGTATTCGAAATTTTAATGAGTGAATTACGACGTACAACTAAAAAAAAATCACGATTAAGACATTGAATGATATTGTTTCCTTAAACGCCATCTAGTAGCGAGAGAGTCAACTAAAAATGATCAATGCCCCATTTACTGTCATGCGATTTCGGAGTAACGAGTGGAAACGAGACAGGTTCGAACTAGACGATTTTCATCTAGAGAAAGAGAGAGCTATAAAAATATTTGAGTAATAAAAAACAAAATTCAGAATTTGACAATTAATTAACTTTACAAGTATAAGATTCAACAGAAAAATTTACTATTAGGATTATTAAATTGCCTGGTCTGATCTACATCGTTGTTTTCCCTTATTATTTTCAAACCTAGGGCGTCATTTGTCGATTCTTCATCGTTGGTGTACGATATCTTTTTGATCGATATTGTCACGCCCCTCCTTGTCTGTGTCTTCTGACTAGAATTATTTGTATTCTTTTTACCATGTTTCTTGGAGAAGAAGGAAAAAACATTTTATGGGATATTTTTTTCTATTTTTGGAGTTAGTACGTCTTAATTTCTATTTGGTTCCATTGCGGTTTTATGAAATTATCGTGATTTTTCTAATTTTTATTGTCTTGTTGTGTTATGTGTAATATTTTCTGAGCTTCTTTTGGTAGTCCGGCTGTTTGTACTATTTCTACTATTTTTTTGTTCCTCTTTCGGTTTCAGTTCTATTATTTCCATAAGAAGTTCGTTTAGTTATGCAACAATTTTTCCTGTTTTCTTTTTTTTAGTGAGTTAAGCTTTCCACTCTTCCATTTGTTCTTTCTTCATTTCTTTTAATAGTGCTGCTTCTACATTGATCATATTGATTGAAACATGTTTCTATTTCCATAGTCCGTCTAGAAAGTATCCGGAAAAAACAAAGCTCAATTGTAATTATTTAGTAAATATTTTTAATTCTTGAATTAGAAAATTATAATAAAATATACATCTAATTTACCTATACAATCTCCATTTAACTGTAAACACTTGACTAAACGTCGAGGTACACCCGAAACTGGATCACCTCCATAATTTTCGCTGATGGTAGTCCAGGACTGTAAAACTGACTGAATTATTTCACCTTTATTTCGTGGCGCAGCTCGTTTAACTTCGATCTTCATTAGTTCTCAATGGGGCTAAGATCTGGTGAAGCTGGTGGCCATGAAATGGTTCTCACTTGGTGTTCTTGCATTCAAGCTTGAGTATAGGCTCAAAGAACATCTCATATGACATCTTACATTATTCTGCTGAAAACGCCACCCCTGTGAATATAAAGAATGCGCCGTTTCAAGGAGAAAAGCGTTCAGAATGCCACAAGACTTTTCACTATGGTACCATCAACTATACAGAGAGGCGCAGCACCACGCTGAGATATCCTCAAACTATTATTTTGGTGGGAAATTTGAACGGTAACAGGTTGTTAAGTGTTGGAAACAAGTTGGAAACAACTTTCATCAGATATAAAGACATTATTAAAATTATCTTCTTGAAATCGTTGACAAAATTCTATCCTTCGTTCCTTTTGTAATGGTGTCATTATAGGAATTTTTTGGTTTCCTTGATATGTAGCCTTGTCTTTTCAGTGACATAGGGACGGTTTCTGGACATACTTTTATAGTTCGTTGATTTCCAAATCTGTTAGCCAATTTGCGAAACTCCAGGCGCGAATAGTGTCGGCCTAAGGCCAATAAAGCGTTTGAATTGTTTCCTTTAATCTTACTCTCGGTCTTCCTGAAACTGGTCTATGCCTCATATCCATGCCATTTTTATCCTCTTTATTGTCTCATATACAGTACTTTCTCTCAGTTCAGTCATTTGCACTAATTTTTTAACGTTTCGAAAACCTTTTTTATACAAATATTCTACCTGTTTTCTTTTTTCTATCCGATATTATTTCATAAATTGTATACCTGTTGACAATCAACAATATTTGAAAAATAGTGTTGCCATGCAACTTTGGCCATAGACGACTATCTGCACAACCTATTTTATACATTACTTTTGTCTTAGAATGTTACAAAAAAGAAGTATATTAAAATTATGAAAAATAATAAATTCCGGATACTTTCTAGATGGACTATACCATATTTTGTTGGTATTAACGTCCGCAGTGGTGTATATCAAGAGTTCAAGATATACAGTTTTAATCATTGAATTTATAGTGTTTAAAAAAGAATTATACTTGTAGTTCCTTTAATAAGTTTCCGAAGAAAACAAAATACAGATATTCTACTAATTATTAGATAAACTTTTTGGTATTTCCTTAAGAATCGGGTTCAAACTAATAACTCAAATTGTCATTATAACATAAAACACTTGTTTACATTTTCTACTTTATTTTTGGTATTGACGTACGTTTCGTCTTTGCTTGAAAGACTTCATCAGAATACCTATTCACATTTTTTCAGCATTACGTCCTAAGGTTAATGAATTAAATATACCGATTTTTCATTATAATTTCACCTACTCCGTACCTGTCTCGTTCCTCTTTTATAAGATGTGACGTCAATCTCTGAGTAAATGAGAGATTGAGCAAGTGAAGTTAACATGTCCTGCCATCTACCATCTGGTTTCATTGTTATATTATTAAGTTTTTAAACTATTTTGTTAGACGGTGTTCTGTCATTAAAAGCAATTTCAAAAGTTGTGGATACCTCTCTGATCTCTTCTGAATAAATCTTTCTCCTTTTACTAAAGATTTATGTGCGGGGACGTAAATAAACTAACTTCATTGTAGCTGATCAATAATGATCAGTCATTAAATAATGAGACAAAAAACGTTAGAAGTATGTATTGAATGTCCTTCAATATGACCTAGTTCAAAGTATTATGGAATCTAATTAAGATAGTTCAACGATATTAGGGTATATGTAAGTATCGTATTATGAATGATATATTTAATTTTTAGTTGAAACTAAAATTTTTGAGGTGATCGATTCATATGGAAATGAAGAAAAATATTCTCTATAAAATAAATGACGAATCCACTCCACATTAAAAATTTATATAGGACACCTTAAATCCATTTTTTTACCGAAACTTTTTTCAGCTTGTAGCTCTCAAGTTATAAAACAGTTTACACGAAAACAATAACGGAATATTCTCAAGAGAGAGTAATGAAACTTAATAGCGGCTTCTTTAATTTCATCTCATATGCTAATATATTGTCAAATGCTCAAGTTTGTTTTTCATTTAAACCTCTTTCTTCAAGATCGCCTAGTTCGAACCTGCCTCGTTTATCCTCTTCATTCGGATGTCCCACAGTCGTAATAAACGAGGCATTGGGCATTTTTAGTTAACTCTACTGCTACTAGATGGCGTCTAAGAATAATCTCATGTCATTTAATGTAAAATACTCAAATTTTTCGACATAACCTCGTATTTCACGTATTATTTTCTCTAATACATTCATTCTATGAATTTTCGTTGTGACAAGGGAGAAAATTAATTTAAAAATTCATAAAATTCTACTTGCACGGCATTATAACCGTACCCAACAAATACTAACCACGTCGGTGCGTTCTAGGAGTAAAAGCAACATCAGAACTTATCATTGCCACTCTGATCTCTCCTCAGTTGCGAATAAATCTTTCGCCTTTTACTAAAGATTTCCGTGGGGAGGGATAACTCTAATGAGTCTTTAATTATTTTTTGCGGGCTGATCATTTATGATTAGCCATTAATATAATCAAATTAAATCGTTGTGAGAATTTGCCGAAATAGGTACAAATTTTAGAATTCACAATTTAGACGTATACATGCATTTAAATATTAAATATTCTCAAAACTGACGTACTCTCTATCCGTCACCGTACTGAGAGATCTCAAGATCGCTTTCGATTGACAATGTTGTAACAGTGGAAACCGGTCGTGTCATGTTCTTACTGAAAAAATTTAAATATTTCAGAAAATACACTTTATTTCCAAAATTTAAATAAATAATTACAAAAAATTTTTTCCAAGTTGTAATTCGACTAAACTGATGCGTAGTTAATGATCTTTTGGTCACGTGACTGATCCCTATTCATAAATTGTTGTGGGAATGTGCTGTTTACATAACCGTTCAACGAGAAATGAGCTTCATCACTAAATCACACAATTTTACGATAAAAAAGTGGATCAACTTCAAGCTGTTCTAGGGCCCAATCAACAAACAAATGACGCTTATTATGGTCAAGTGGCTTTAGTTCTTGAATCAGTTGGATCTTGTATGGGTGTAGACCAAGATCTTTACGCAAAATTTTCCATGTAGTGGATGCACAGAGTCCAACATGTTGTGAACGTCGACGAATAGACAAATTTGGTTCATCATTAACACTATGACCTACAGCAGCTATACTTTCTTCTGTACGTACTGTTCTTTGTTTTGTTGTTGTCGTTGCATCGAGTAGAGAAAATGTTGTCCGAAATCTATCGATAGTTCGACGAATAAGCTGCTCAGTTGCACGATTATGTAAACCATAAATTTCACGAAGTACTCTATAAGTTTGGCGAATAGAACACTGATTTTGAAAATAAGTGTCAACAATTTGTAAACGTTTTTGCGGTGTAAATCTTTCCATAATAATTTGTCGATGCTTACTGAACAGAAATGTCAAAACAGCATGGCTTCTACCTTCTTTCAAATCACAGTTATCCCTTTCGAAAGTTCTATCACTCTAAAAAAACACCCGATATATATTGTTGTTACTGAGATACGTTTGATCTGTATTGGAGGATTTCAAGAGTACGAGTACTGTTTTTTAATCATTAAATTTATAGTTTGCATAATAGAATTACTAGTAGGATGATTCTCTGATAATTTGAAGAAGGAAACAGAAAAGCATATATAATACTGATTATTTAACAACTTTTAAGTATTTCTCTCAGAATCACGTTCAAACTAACACCTTCAATTAATGAAATAAAGGGTTTAATTTCAGTTTGTTTTTATAAAAGCTAATTGTTGTCGACTTAGTTCCCATAAATTCAACTAACCCTACAACTCCTCTGCTTTTCTTGTTGATTTGTAATTCGATAAAACTGATGCGCAATTAATGATACTTGGGGTAATATGACTTATGAATGATACCCTAGCCGCATCTTTTCACTCTATATTCTAGTGAAAAATGTAGACAAACACTAAATAAAATTGGAACAATTTGATGATTGCATAATGATTTAGTACCCGTTTTCCGGTCTTTCTTCAGAAGAAAATTGCCTAATTCGAACCTGTCTCTTTTACCCTCTTCATTGGAGTGTCGCAGCAAAGACGTAGTAAAATAGTCCTTGTGCATTTAAGTTAACTCTACTGCTACTAGATGGCGTCTAAGGATACTCTCATATCATTTAATGTTTTAAACTCAATGTTTTTGGTATAACGTCGTATTTCACTTATTAATATTTTGAATAAAGTAATTCTATGAATTTTCGTTATAAGAAGGGAGTAAATTCGTTTGAAAAATCTAGTTAGAATTGTAGTTGCACGGCATTATGACTTTACCTAATAATCACTAACTACGTCGGCGCGTTCTAGGAGTAAAAGCAACATCAGAACTTGTAGTCGTCACTCTGATTTCTCCTCAGTTGCGAATAAATCTTTCGCCTTTTACTAAAGATTTCCGTGGGGAGGGATAACTCAAATGAGTCTAAAATAAATTTTTGCAGCTGATCAGCAATGATCGGCGATCAATTAACGAAACATAAGTTAGTGGTTTTAAACGGTTTCATGCTAAATGGAGCACTTCTTTGTATTTCCTATTACTATTGGACATCATACTACTATCTTTTAGTGTTGGTATGAAAGGAGCAGTATCAGAATTATATAAATTTAATAAGTGTTCAGTAATGATCAAATAGAATTTTGTAATGTCACTCTATAATCTCTCGTCAGTAGCGAATAAATCTATCGCTTTTTACTAATTATTTTCGTAGGAAGGGATTCAAATGAGTCTATAATCAGTTTATTTCGCATAATGATCAGCAAATTAATTCATGAAACAAAACATGTTCAGAAAAAAGTATCGAGTCTATAACTTTTCTAATTTCTTGGACACCATTTTAGTTAAATGAATGGTGGAGTATGCGGTTGGCTCTACGTGAAACATTATAACAATTTTATTTAGAAAATTCATACAGTTTTCATGTTTCACAGTTCATTCAGAATCCTGACACGTGTTTCGGTCTTTCGGCCATCTTCAAATGAGTACAAAAAGTAACTTAACCTAAAATTGAAAAGGTTCTTTTATTACACTTAGGACATCTGTGTATTTTTATACACAGCAAATCCAATATAGAGGTGTTCCCTAAGAGTATTTGGGAATTTGGATGAATTCTCCCTTTTCTCAATGTTTTTTTTTATTGAAAGAATCTCTTAAGGGTCCATCAATTTACCTTTTTTTTAACATTATATAGTAAAGTGACATCTTTCTCTTAAAAAAAAAAGATTATTTTATATACAATGCAAAACCGGTTGATTTCTGGTTTTTCAAAAAAGACATCCTATCTTCTTTGATTCTATGCTGTAAACATCGGCCTCTCTGTCCTATATATGTAGCATTACAATCATCACATTTAATGTGATAAATCCTCGATTCGGAAAAGTTTGGGTTCCTTTCTTTATTGTTCACCAACATCTTATCTAAATTATTTATATTTACTGCTAAAAAATTAATTCCCATTTTATAAAGAACAGAAGAGGTCCTACTGCTCAAACCTTTCATATAAGCCATTGAAAACCATATTTTCTTTTCTTCATAAGGATCATTTATATTGATATAAATTGTTTTTTAAATATAGTGGTAAGTTTTCTTTTTACTCATTTTGTCAATGATTGTATGTGTTAATCGACTCTTAAATACTGAATTTAATTTTTCATTTCACAAATATTATATTTTAAAGCTATATCTGCAGAAGAAAATCGCCTAGTTCGAACCTGTCTTATTTCTCCTCTTTACTCGAATGCCACAGCGCAGCCCTGATACATGAGAGATTCGGCATTTTTAGTTAACTCTACTGCTACTAGATGGCGTCGTAGAATATTGTGATATTATTTAATATCTCAAACTAGATATCTTTGGTATAACTCCGTATTTCATTTATTAACTTCTTCGATAAAGTAATTATGTGAATTTTCGTTGTGAGAAGGGAGTAAATTAGTTTTAAAATTCATAGAATTCTATTTGCGCGGCATTATAACCGTACCTAACAAATACTAACTACGTCGGTGCGTTCTAGGAGTAAAAGCAACACCAGAACTTTAAGTAGTCACTCTGATCTCTCCTCAGTTGCGAATAAATCTTTCGCCTTTTACTAAAGATTTCCGTGGGGAGGGATAACTCAAATGAGTCTAAATTAAATTTTTTGAAGCTGATCAGTAATGATCAGCGATAATAACAATCAAACAAAGTTTTTAGTCATTGTACTTCGATCAGTATCTTGCTCGCAAATTTAGTGAAAGCTTAATATGAAAATACCTTTTTTGCGTATTGTACCTAAGTCATGATGCTAATGGAATATTTTAGATGGAGTAGTCCGTTACTTTGTGATAGTTCATTTCATTCCAATTGGAATATATATTGTTGTATTAATCTGTGGCGGTTAGAAAGCCACAAAAATGTTGCAATAACAAAATATATCTCTGATTACTTCAAAGTAGCGAATAAGTATTTCGCCTTGAAACAAAGATTGATTGCCGAAGGGAGGCAAGGGATATCTCTCAGATGAATCAATAATCAATTTCTGCAAGCTGATCAGAAGAACAAGGAGGAAAAATTTGGGAATTTAAAGAAAGAATAGATAGAATTGGATGAATATTCTGACGAGGTAATGATGAACTAAAAAAATCGTTATGTCTTTTCTCAAATACTGAATTTTGTTTTATCATTTCACCTTTATCCCCAAAAAGATAACAAGAACAGGGAAAACGCTGATCCTAAATTTTATCCTTTCTTCTTTTTTTCGGTTCTGACTTCACATCCGCCGTTAAATTACTTAGCACATAATCATTCAGTTTGAATATACTACCAATAGATGGCGTCGAAGGATACTTTCATATCAATTGATTTTTAAATTCGATTATTGTGATGTAACGTCGTAATTCATTTATTAATATTTTTTGTATAGTCATTCTGTGAATTTTTGTTGTGAGAAGAGTTCAAATTGATTTGAAAATTCATAGAACTTGCGCGGCGTTATCACTTTACCTAACAATTACTAACTACGTCGGTGCGTTGTACGGGTAAAAGTAATACAGGACTTATAGTCGTTACTCAGATCTCTCCTCAGTTGCGAATAAATCTTTCGCCTTTTACTAAATATTTCCGTGGGGAGGAATAACTCTAATGAGTCTATTATTTTTTCAGCTGGTCGGCAATGATCGGCGATAATTTAACGAAACAAAATTTTTTTAGCATTATTCTAAATATTTCATTCTAAACGACGTACTTGTGGTATTTGGACACCAAATTATTTTGTCAGAGAAGCTAAGAAAGAATTTAATCTATAGGTGATCAGCAATAGAATTATTTGTAATAATGAAATTATACTACTAATATCTCATCAATAGCGAATGAATCCTTCGCTTTTTACCAACGATTTCCGTGTCGAGCGATTAAATAATGAAACAAAAATTATAATTTAATTGACATCATTTAATATGTGCTGCTAGAAAGTTCATCGAAAGCTAAATCTCAAAATTTTTAGATATTAGTCCTAAGACATTAATGTAACAGGATATATTATGGTTTTTTTTTAATCTGTGGCTGTTTAGTACAGATCAGCGGTTATAAAGCAATTGGGACTAACAAGATGTCAGTCTCTCTGATCTCTTCGTAGCAACGAATAAATTTTTCGCCATGTACCAAAGTTTTCCGTGGGAAGGGATATCTTTCAAAGGAATCAGTAACCAATTTTTGAAAGCTAATCAGAAGAATAGGGAGAAAATGAAATAATAAGGGGAATTTAGAGAGGGAATAGTTAAAATTGGATAAATATTTTAACGAGGTAATGATGAAATCGTTATGTTTTTATGTTTATTCTCAAGTACTGAATTTTATTTATCTATTCATGAACACTAACAAGAAGAGGAAAAAGTCTAATCCTAAATGTCATCCTTCTCTTTCCCTATCAGTTGTGACTTCATATCCACAGTTAAATTACTTACTTAGCACATAATCATTTAGTTTGCATATACTCCCAATAGATGGCGTCTAAGGATACTTTCACATCATTTGAAGTTTTAATTTCGATTTTTTTGGCATTTCGTCGTAAATCACTTATTGCTATTTTTATATAAAGTAATTCCGTGTGTTTTCGTTGTGAGGAGAGTTTAAATTAATTTGAAAATTTATAGAATTCTACTTGCACGGCGTCATAACTTTACCTAGCAATTACTAACTACGTCGGTGCGTTGTGTGGATAAAAGCAATACAGAACTTATAGTCGTCACTCTGATCTCTCCTCAGTTGCGAATAAATCTTTCGCCTTTTACTAAAGATTTCCGTGGGGAGGGATAACTCAAATGAGTCTATAATCAATTTTTTCCAGCTGGTCAGCAATGATCGGCGATCATTTAACGAAAAAAAATTTGTTTAGCACTTTCTAAAGAGATCATTCTGAATGATGGACTTGCGAAGTTTTTGGACACCAAAATATTCTCTGTTAGTGAAGCTAAGAAAGGAACAGAATAAGAATCATGTAAATTGAATCTATAGGTGATCAGCAAAGATCAATAGTATAATTATTTGTAATAGTGAGATTATGCCACTTTAATATCTCCTCAATAGCGAATGAACCTTTCGCTTTTTATCAACGATTTCCGTGTGGAGCGATTAAATAATGAAACAAAAATTATAATTTAATTGAGATCATTTAATATGCGCTGCTGGAAAGTTCACCGAAAGATAAATCTCAAAATTTTTAGATATTAGTCCTAAGACATACATTAATGTAACAGGATATATAATGGTTTTTTTAATATGTGGCTGTTTAGTACAGATCAGCGGTTATCAAGCAATTGAGACTAACAAGATGTCAGTCTCTCTGATCTCTTCGTAGCAGCGAATAAATTTTTCGCCTTGTACGAAAGTTTGCCGTGGGAAGGGATATCTTTCAAAGGAATCAGTAACCAATTTTTGAAAGCTGATCAGAAGAATAGGGAAAAATGAAATAATAAGGGGAATTTAGAGAGGGAATAGATAGAATTGGATAAATATTTTAACGAGGTAATGATGAAATCGTAATGAAATTCGTAGCAGCGAATAAATTTTTCGCCTTGTACGAAAGTTTGCCGTGGGAAGGGATATCTTTCAAAGGAATCAGTAACCAATTTTTGAAAGCTGATCAGAAGAATAGGGAAAAATTAAATAATAAGGGGAATTTAGAGAGGGTATAGATAGAATTGGATAAATATTTTAACGAGGTAATGATGAAATCGTTATGTTTTTATGTTTATTCTCAAGAACTGAATTTTATTTATCTATTCATGAACACTATTTTAGGTTTATCTGCAAGAAGGTAACAAGAAGAGGAAAAAGCCTAATCCTAAATTTCATCCTTCCCTTTCCAAATCCGTTGTTACTTCACATCCACAGTTGAAGTCGTTACTTAGCACATAATTTAGTTTGCATATACTCCCAATAGATGGCGTCTAAGGATACTTTCATCTCATTTGATGTTTTAATTTCGATTTTTTTAGCATTCCGTCGTAAATCATTTATTGGTATTTTTCTAGAGACATTTCGTGCATTTTCGTTGTGAGGAGAGTTTAAATTAATTTGAAAATTCATAGAATTCTACTTGCACGGCGTCATAACTTTACCTTATAATTACTAACTACGTCGGTGCATTGTGCGTGTAAAAGCAATACAGAACTTATAGTCTTCACTCTGATCTCTCCTCAGTTGCGAATAAATCTTTCGCCTTTTACTAAAGATTTCCGTGGGGAGGGATAACTCTAATGAGTCTTTAAAATTTTTTTGCAGGCTGATCAATTATGATCGGCCATTTAATTAATCAAACAAATTCTTTGTGAGAATGTGCTTAGTTTCATATATCATTTATATTTATGGTTCATAATAATGTTACATAATATAATTTTGCACAGCTGTTCAGTATTGGTCAGCGATTATTTAATAAACAAACATTATAAGCGATAAAGCTTTGTGTAAATATGTATTACTCGAAAGTCTACTGAAAATTAGTTATGGTAAATGTTAGATCTTAGGCTTTGGACATAACTTTAACGGAAAATGTGTTAATGTTATCATTCGCACTTCAAACGTGGGATGTAGACCATATCGGTTGAAAATAAATACGCCATCTTATTCCATTATATGCCATTATTTGCCACGATTGATGATATGAATAATTTCCTCTGTGAAAATGAGTACTTATGTTCTTTTTCGCCATAACTGGCTTGAAAATAAAATAAATTCTGAAAAATGCGAACTCGAAGGTCGACAAATTTGAATTAAATGTTAAAATAATCCACCTTGTTGAGCCGAACAGTAGCCAAATCTATTAATAAAGAGATAATCTCATATCTCTGAACAGATTCGGCATAGTTGCTATTTTGGCACGGAGTTGGATTATTTTGAACCTTTATTTATTAATATTCGTCGCTCTATCAATTTCATGCCCATAAACCAAATTTTTCAGATATCTCCAAAGAAAAAAAGTCATGGGAGATAAATATGGTAATCTAGGGGGCCATTTGATCGTACCATTTGTAGACACGATCCGAAAACGTCGTCCTGAGATATTCTGTGACTACTCTTGCGTTGTGACTTGGCCATACTGTTGAAACCAGACATCATCGAATTTAATTGGTACCTGTCGAACTGTATAATTTGATTCTCTAAAAACTCCAGATATCTGGCAGCGTTTAGGTTACCATTGATGAAAAATGTCCCTATGATGTAATTCCCCAGTATTCCAGTCCAAACGTTAAGTTTTTGGTGATACTGGGTACGCACAGGAATCTCAGATGTTTATTCTTCCTGGACCCAATATCTTACTACTGATGGGTTTATATTTTCTATTCCCTTGAATATTGTCATTGAGTCCTCGTTTTCCTTAAAACGACGATTCATTAGTGAATAAGATATTGTTAAGTAATGAACTATTTCCATTTACTTTTTCCATTCATAGTTTCGCAAAATTCCATTCGTTTGATATGGTCTTGTGGAAAAATTTCTTGGTTTGTTTGAATATTATAACCATTCCTTTTCAAAATATTCCGAACACTTTTATCGCTCGTTCGTATCAGCAATTTGTTTACTCGAACAAGATGCACTGGTTTCAACACCAGCACACATCTACTTCTTTTTTCAGGCGATTTTCACTAATTTTTTTGGTGGTTTATCAATTTTGCAATGCCTGCATGCTCGTAAACACCCATATTTCTCGTTTTTTTAAAATTATTTTAGAAATAACCGAACTTGAAGCAATCGGCCTATCTTCAAAGGCAACTAAATGAATTCATTGTCTCTTGAATTGATTGACCACCAATGTACCATTTTATGATCTGAATTTTTTCTTTACACTGAATATTTCGATTTACTTTATTTTCACCCGATATGGACTAACGCATCTCACGTTTGAAGTGCGAATGATTCTGATTGCTGAAAGCAGAGTACGAAGCATCCCCTCACTCGCCACTGCCATTGAGAGAGAACAGGCGTTTATTCTTCATCGGATATCGCTGAGGTTTTGATTCTTCCACAGATCCACTGGACCCTGGTGGTCCTCTAGATTAACATTGATTTTCCTATGTTTCCGACTGTCTTTTTCATACCAGTATAGCCGATCAAAAACGCAAATTTCAAATGGCCCACCCTTAGATGGTGCACTAATAATTTTTCCCAACTTTCCGCAAGCTAAATGTATGAATGAGTCATTTTCGTTTATACGGACTGAAAAATCCCCTAACCGGAGCTTCTCGAATGAGCAAACTCCAATATTTGATTTCCATATCTGTTACTCCACTTAAGATAGTGATCAGTTACGTCATTTAATCAACAGATGAAGTTTAATATTACTCTATGCACTTGACAAATCTTCGCTTACACTGACCTCCGTCAATTCCATCATCAAAATATGCTTATGCCAGATTTCAAACAAGCGCTTAATTGATCGGTCTTGTAGCCGCACCGAAATATCTCCATCTTCATTGATACGTCTCCTATGAGTGTCACACTCTTTCCGCAACACTTTTATCATGATCGATATATTATCACACTTGTCGACTTATTTCCGCATAGGCTTCATGATTCACTGTTTCGTTTGTGCAGTCAGGTCCTTGGATTTCGGCGTGTGTAACCAGGAAAAACCCTAACCGTTCAACATGCTGGTATGAGCAGTTTAAGGCAGAAAAAATTATTAAAATGGTCAGGTTTAAGTTGGTACGGATTATACTCCAGAGGGTTGATGAAAATGACGAAATCGAGGTGTGCGTGTTGGTGGAATTATAGACGACCAATTAAGTGATGTCTTACGTTGGTGTTTTTTTGTTTCAGATCAAGCCTCAGTTAGTGGAACCGTTGGATTTCGAGAATTTCTTACTGAAAAATAAGACCGTCTTACAGAATGACCCGCAGCGGGAGCTGCTCTTATATCCTTCCGATGACATATCGGTGAGTAAACTTTTGTTCTTGATTGTTTCGGTCTCTACTTGACGGAAATTCGTCGTATATGATTTAAAGTAAAACACTTTATTTCCGCTGATATTTATTGTTTATACAAAAATTGTTTCGTTAATTACATTTCGACTTCATTAGGTAAGTATGGTAACTAACCACTTTTACAAAATCGGTCTCCTTATATAAAGGGTCTTTCAATGGAAACGCCCCATTTTTAAAAGGCAGTACTCACGCATGGCAGCCATTGTTTATTTGTGACATTGACAGTTGTCAATGTCTACCATTTAATCATGGAAAGGTACACACTCCAACAACGTTTGCAAATAATCCAAATTTATTGTGAAAAATCGCGATCTGTTACTCTAACGTAATAATCGTCCGGATAAAAGAACAATTGAACGTTTAATGAAGAAGTTTGAAACAAATTTTATATTTCATGAAGTTACAGTGCCAGTGAGACAAAGAAATGCAAGAAGTGAAGAGAATATTGCTGCCGTACGTGAAAGTGTTCGTGAAGACCAAAAATATATCGATTTCTCGACGTTCACAAGAACTAGGCATCTCCCAGGCGTCTTTGTAGCGAATTTTACGAAAATACCTTGGTTTACATCCATACAGAATTGTTTTAACTCAAGAAGTCAAACCAACAGATCATTGAAGCGTCGTGTATTCAGTAATTGGTGTTTAGAAGAAATCGGAAATGATGCAGATTTTCATAAGAAAATCATTCTCGCGATGAGGCTCATTTCTGGTTAAACAGTTTTGTTAACAAGCAGAATTACCGTATATGGAGTGGTAATAAATCCGAAGAATATCAAGAACTTCCATTACATTCTGGTAAACTTACTGTTTGGTGCGAAATTTTATGCTAGAGGAGTCATTGGACCTTATTTTTTTTCAACGAAGCTCATGAGGCGGTAACTGTCAATGGAAATCGTTATCGTTCAATGTTGACTGATTTTTTATGGCCTAAATTAATTCGTTTCGATTTGCAGAACATTTGGTTTCGACAGGACGGTGCCACTTCTTATACTGCCAATGAAACAATGACTTTATTGAAAACAAAATTCGGTGATTAGATTATTTCAAGAAATGGACCGCCTCGCTCCTGCAATTTAATTTCATTGGACTTCTTTGGGGTTACATTAAGTCATTGGTTTACAGCAATCATCCAGCAAATTGAGACGATTTACAGACCAATATTGAACGAGTAATTACTAACATACGAGCTGATTTGTGTGAGAAAGTCATAGAAAACTGGATTCAATGACTTCATTTCTGCCAGCGTTTCTGTGCTGGACATTTAAATGATGTTTTGTTTCATAATTAATGGTATCCATTCTACTTTATAATGAAATAAAAAATTTTATAATTTTCAAATGAATAATGTGTTTTATTTACAAAATAAAATGGGGAACTGTTAATGAAAGACCCTTTACAAGGGTGAGTAAAAAGAAACGACTAAAGGTGTTTGACCGGAATGACCAATATATAATTTAATGAAATATTTATTCATTATACAAAAATTGTCCTCCATTTCCAAAAAAAAACGAAATTACTTTCCGAACAAACCAATAGCTTAACGAAAGATACATTCTTTAAAGAGTTTTCCAGTAAGAGGTTTCATTTTAAATAGCCCGCTATCTGGGCAGCTGTCACTTTTAAACATTTCACAAGTTAAAACAACGCCAACACTAAAAATGGAACGATACACGATTTTATAAGGCATTGAAATTGTTCAAATTCACCACAAAAATGGTGAAAATTTTACAGTCATAGTTCACAAAACTAAAGCACTTTTAAGTCATCGTGAAGCACCTTCTTGGCTCAGCTGCTGGGACAAGTTAGGACTATGATGAATCGAAACCGTAAGGCATACCTTCATCTTCACACTGAAATAAACATCCATTGATTTCTCGTAAAATATAGTCTATTTTTCATATCAAAAAGAAACCTCTTATTGACAAACCCTTTATTATCGAAAGAAGTATTGCTAATGTAACGTAACGTAAATGTTATAATCTATATTTCATATGTACGTCCAACGTAATCATTCATGACCATTTTCGGTTAAAAACGGGTTAATTTAAATTAAATAATCGGTACTAAACTATTTCAGCCGTTTCTATTTGGTAGTTGATCATAGTTAAAACAAGTTGTAGAAATTACTATGTTTTACTACCAATAAATTGATATTTTACACATTTAATTGTGACTCGAGTTTCGGGAATTAACTATTCCATCTTCTGACAACTGAAGACTCAAGAAGCAGAACAGGGTATTTGTGAATATACAGGGGTAGAAGAGGTAATAAAAACAGCTTAAAAAAGATTTAAAATGAGAGGACGCTTAACAACTATTAGAACGTCGGCATGTCAAAAAAGATTGGTAAACAGATGTTACTTATTTAAATATCTAAAAAATTTTGGATTTACATAGATCCATACGAAGTCATTCATTATTTTACATTATTTTTATTGCGAACTAATTTGAAAATTTCAACAGATTCTAAATAATCAAGTTTCTTTCCTTTTGATTTTACATGTAAAATTTTAAGTTTATCTATTGTCGGAAAAGGATGGTCGTTTTCTAAACAATGAGTGGCAAAAGTAGAAGTTTGTTTATTTTTAGTGAAATTCGTTTTATGTTCTTTGAACCTCGTCTGGAAGGAACGTCCCGTCTGTCCTATATATTTATTACTGCACGTCGAACGAGATAACTCATAAATTCCCGATTTATGTATGTTTGGAGTTGGGCCTTTTGCATTAAATAATACGGATGATAATTCATTTTGTGTTTTGAAAGCAATATTAACATCTTATTTTGAAAAACTAGTTTTTCAAAATTAGATCACAAACAAATGTGTAAAATATCAGTTTATTGGTAGTAAAACATAGTAATTTCTACAATTTGTTTAAATAATCGGTTATTATTTTGAAAACTTGATCTCGATTGAAATAAATAATCTTTATTTTTTTCAGCAAGTGGTGTTGCCACGTCGTTACCGAACGCTCTCGTCCAGCATTCCATCGAAAAGTGAGGTTGAAAACTGCAACCTTTTCACTAGGGAGTGCATCAACACTTACTTATCTAACTGGAACTTGGTCCATTATAAATATAACGCATACTCAGGAACATATTTAGACCTTCCCAAACTACCCAGCAATAAACTGAAAGAGGAGCAATATGAGGTTGATATAGACATGGATGCAGTTGATTCCGAAAAGCCAAACGGAGTCACCAAACAGGGTTACTTGTTGGTAGAAATAGGTAAAGAATTGAATTAATGAATAGTTTGACGAAATAATCGTTTTGAATACAGTACAATCGCGTTAACATGAACACGCGCTATACAGGCAACGAAAATAATTTTCGGAATATAGGATTCACCATGCATTTTATAAGAGAAGCGACTAGCATAATGCTAATCACTCAGCGCAAGAATAACTTCATTTTTCATTATAAATGGTGATTAATATTCAACTGGATGGCTGTTTGTATCTTCCACCAGCTTTTCACTCTAGATTTCTGTTGCAAGCTTAACTCGGACTCTACATCGTCAGTACGAGTATGTTAGAGCGGAGGTGTACGTCAACTTACTAGTTGAGAGGCTATTTACGACATTCCTTAGCATGTGAGAAATTTATTTGGTGCAATAAATGCAACAAATGATTTCTCTTCTGAAAATAATCGTTTCAATTTTTTTTTGTCATAACGACTTTGAAAATAAAATAAATTTTAAAAATCATAAGAAAACCACTAACTTCGGAACAGAAACTCACAAATTCATTGTATTGAGGGTTCAAATACAGTGAAATCTCCCTTGGACGGTCACCAATAGAACCGCAAAAAATTGCCTGTTCGAGTGAGGTGCCTGTCAAAAGAAATCCTTCGAAATAAATTGAAATTTTGAAAATGGGTCTTGAAAACAAAAACATTCTGCTATTTCTAGACAATACTGGGTCCCCCCCTGAAGACATCAATTTTAGAAATATCAAGTTACTGTCTTTGCCACCTAACTGCACATCTATTTGTCAACCACTCGATCAAAGAATCTTGAAAAGTTCTAAAGGGCACTAGAGACCTATGTTACTGAAACATTTAATAGTCAATATTTAAACTACCTGTTCTGCCAGCGATTTAGTTAAACAAATCAACTTATTAGATGCTCTGTATTTCATCAAACGTGCTTGGGACCAAGTTTCTCCAGAGACAGTAAAAATTGTTTTCATAAGGCAGGATTCACAATTGACAACTAGGTTGGTCCGATGGAAACAGCAGAGTAGAATCCAGAAAAAAACTTTTCACTATCAATTCTCAAGGAAATTCCTTCCTATGAAGATCAACTTCAGCTTTTCTTTCAAAAATGAAGGTGTTGCTAGATGAAACTAAAAGCGACATCTGTTATCAAAACCGCACGAACTTCTTTCTACTCCTAATAATTTGTCTGGAGCGTGGAGTGAATGTTTTTATGGTAGAAAAAGTGACCTGAACATGTAGTAATCTTAAACTTTGGGAGCTAAGACAGAGCAAACTGTGTTGACTTCGGATATATGTTCAGGGAGATTAGTTAAGTTCGTTTGAAACTAAATTTTCCATAATAGTGGACTCCGAAATGAAGACATTTACCATTCCTTTGAATGAATGGTTCTCGAGTTATGTTATACCATAAGTACTATTTATAATCTTGCTTAATCTTATAAAGGCAGTTTAAAATCAGAGATGCTTAGAGTAAATACCAACATATAATGTAACAGTGAGGAACTGTCAACATCACAACATTGTAATCGAATGATTTTATAGTATGTTTGTAGATGTGCCATTTAGTATTCAGATACTTGAAAGTTATACAAACTGTTCCATGAAAGTAATGTTCTTATTTTTCAGCATCTGAGAAACATTTTGGATATATAGGTTCGAAAAGTTTTAAACGAAGATATTGTTACCTTAGACAGGAAGTGGATGGTATATACATTTTATTATTACATAAAGATGAAAAGAAATCAGAAGCTAAAATTACTATAGTCATGGATTTCTGTACAGATGTGATAAAAGTAAGAAATATAAGTATTGAATGTAGAAAAAATGTTAACTCATTTTCAAACTTTTAGAATCCAAAAAGAGGTAGATATTGTTTTGAATTAAGAATGACCTCAGGAAATAAATCTTATTTATTCGCTGCCGAATCTGAGGAGGAATTCAAAGATTGGCTTAGTAAATTAAGCTCTATTTTACATCATAATAAATTGCAAGATGAAAAACGAGCGGCATCTTTAGAAAGAGGTAGGTGTTAAAAATTTAAGTACTTTATTGTAAGAATAGCCCTTCGACCGAGGTTCTTTAACCTGCAGTCGTTATTTTGAGCTGCTTGTATAATGACATTCAAGAAATTCTATTCGATTCGCTTTCTAGATCGTAAATCTCCCCCATCTTCTCCACAAATTCCCATATTTGGCACTCTGAAAGGATTGGAGCAGAGCATGAACCCCCAACTCATCAAATATTCGAGAGAAACAGATATGAGTATAGCAACATCGCGCAAGGAAAACCGGGAGAAGCTATTCCCCCTCTATCCTCAACTGGCCGTCAATTTGAAGCAGCCAAATTCTAGTCAAAATTCGAACGAACCATATAAGGACATTTTCGGGCATAGAGTACTCTTGAAATGTGAGAACATCAGGTTTAAACTTCAAGCTGTGGACGAAAAGAACAATTTGAGTCAGGTGGAACCGTATCATACTTTTTTGTGCCTATACGATGCCAGGAGCGGTAGAAAACTAACAGAAAATTTTCATTTCGACGTGAATAGTGGAACAATCAGAAGTATGATGATGAGGGGAAAATCCGAGGATGATTCGAATTTAATGCCCAATGAGGTTTCGTTTGAATGGATTGCCCATCCTCAGCAAGCTTTGTTGAGTGTGACAAATCCCCATCCTGATATTTTCTTGGTTGTGAGGATCGAAAAGGTGTTACAGGGAGGTATTTATCAGAGCTCGGAACCATATGTTAAAGCGAGTAAGGATCCAAAAATTAGTCTTAAGACTTATAAGAATATAGCGGCCTCTTGTCAAAGGCTGGGAAACTATAGGATGCCCTTTGCTTGGGCGGCTAGGCCATTATTTAGGTAAGATTACCGTTATTTTATGCATGTAGAGGTTTGGAAAATCACATTTTAGAGATACGATATTCAATGCATAAGAAAGAAAACTCCGACCATCCAGTCGAACATAGGAATAATCGAAAGATATTCGCGTTATGATAATGAATAATCCAGTGTATAATTCGAAAAGAATGCTCTTCTCTCTCACACAGATGTGGGAAGTGAGGAGTTGGACCCCTCATTTAGTTCAAATTCTCAACAAATTCAGTTGCTGCATAGAACTCAGAGGAGTGTAGTCCATAACGCTTGAAACTCAAATACAATGCGATAGCACATTCTTATTTCATTACATATTGCATGTGAGGAATTTATTAGCGACAATGAATGGCATAGATAATTTCATCTCTGAAAATAAGTACTTGGGTTATTTTCCAATTGGTTTGAAAATAAAATAATTTGTAAAAAAGTAAAAGAATTTTAGGGAAAATAAAAACGGATTCTAAAAAAAACTCAACGCAAGTCGAAGACTTGAAAATTTTAATAAAGTGTCATGTGAGCAATTCACAATAATAAATAGAAATCAACATATATAATTGTATCATTTAATGAAAGCAACACAATTGTTATATTCATAATAAATATGTGGAAATTGAATAACCTTATTTGTAAACAATCTGTCCTATATATGTTGCATTACAATCATCACAATTAATTTGATAAATCTCCGATTCGGAAAAGTTGGGGTTCCTTTCTTTATTGTTCAACAAAATCTTAGCTAAATTATTTCTATTTACTGCTAAAGAAAGGAACCAAACTTTTCTGAATCAGGGATTTATCAAATTAATTGTGATGATTGTAATGTTATATATATAGCACAGACAGGCCGATGTTTACAACATAGAATCAAAGAACACAGGATGTCTATTTTGAAAAACCAGAAATCAACCGGTTTTGCAGAACAATCATTCTTTTAATGAGAAAGATGTCACTTTACTATATAATGTTAATAAGGGTAAATTTATGGACTATTTGGAGATTCCTTCAATCAAAAAAGCCCTCGAGAAAAAGGAGAATTTAACAAATTGCCAAATACTATTCGGCAACATCCTTATATTGGATGCTGTTAGTTCCATGCGCCATAAAAATAGATATCCAGATATCCCAAGTGTAATAAAAGAACCTTTTCAATTTTAAGTTTAGTTCGTTTTTGTGCTCCTTTGAAGATGGTCGAAAGACCGAAACAAATATTTTGAATAAATTGTGAAACAAAAAAACTGTGTTAATTTTTTTAAAATAAAATTGTTATAATGTTTCACCTAGAACCAACGGCATACTCCATTCATGTAATTATTAGCTTTTAAATTTATCTTAGAATTTCCCTTTTCAGTATTTCTCATAGCCACTGTGATTTGTTTCGTTTTAAGTGCAACCACTTCTGTGTATGATATTTTTTTCTTCATATTAAATGAGCTGTATCTAGCTCCGAATTTTGATGAATATTGCATAACATACGTTTTCAGGTTGTACAGTAATGAATTAGATACTACTTCAAATTTTCATGCCATATATCGACAAGAGCCAAATAAACTTCACGATGAAGAATTACTAAAAATTTTAATGGAATATAGAAAGCCGGACAAGTTCAATAAATTTACTGTGATACCCGGAAGTCTACAAATTTCTGTTTCTGCTGTAACAGAACAGCCCCAAAGTAAGTGAAATTACAAGTACTCTGGTAAAATCCAGTTTCTCTATTTTTGAGCTTCATCAATAAGAATGAATTGTTCCTTGTTTCTGTATCTTGTTTGTCATTTCTTTCAGATTCTCTGACAACCTCTTTGTCACCTCTAAAACCGTTTCCAATACCACCCACGTGTGAACCTGTAATTGAAATAACAGAATTTGGAGGTACTTCCGAAAAAGAGGTCCACCCTTATTCTTCCTTCATTAATCATTTGTATGTATACCCTATAACATTGAATTTTGATACTCAGAAGACTTTCACAAGAGCACGAAATATTGCATGCATAGTTGAGTTACGAGATTCAGATAGTGAAACTGCCACAGGACTGAAGGTGAGCATATTATTTATACTGTATATAAAGGGTTTTCCAATGAGAGGTTTCATTTTGAATAGCCCGCTATCTGAGCAGCTGTCATCTTTTTCAAGTAAAAATTACGCCATTACAAAAAAATGGAACAATACATGCATCAACAACGCATTGGAATTGTTAAAATTCACTACAAAAATGGTGATATAATTTAGCAGTCAGTTCGCAAAACTAAACCACCTGACATTACACCGTATTTTGCATCAAGACTTGGGTCTTAACGCTTTTAAAGTTCAGTAACACAAGAACTGAAACTTGGAATGCATCAAAATGATCCGGATTTTCATCAAAAAATCATCTTCAATGATGCCCATTTTCATCTCGGAGGCTACGTTAATAAGCTGAATAGTCGCATTTGAGGCTTGGAAAATCAAATAATGATTGTTAAAAAGCCTCTCCATCCTCAACGTGTCTTTGATTGGTGCGGTTTTTGGGATGGTGGTGTGATTGGACCTTACTTATTCGAAAATGCGGCTGGTGCAATTGTTATGACGAATAGATTACGCTACCGAGCTGTGATTAATAATTTTTCATGGTCAGAATTGGAATATATTGATTGACGTTTATTTTCAACAATAAGGCGCTACATGCCACACAAGCAACGAAATAATCGCAATTTTGCAAGAAAAGTTTCCTGGCCGTATTATTTCTCGAATCTTATGATTTAACACCTTGGGGCCACGTGAAAGATAAGGTCTATGCCAATGCTCCACTATCTATTCAAGACCTTAAAGATGGAATTCGTGAAGTTATCAAAGACATACAGCTGCAAATGTGCGAATTGGTCATGGAAAATTTCATAAAAAGGATATGGTGCTGCAATTGTTGAAGTGGCGGCCATTTGACTGATATGGTTTTCCATTGTTAATGGCATGCCTTTCCCTTCACAATTAAATAAACATCCATTGATTTCTCTTAAAATATACTCGTTTTTTTTAATATCAAAATGAAACCTCTTACTGGAAAACCTTTTATATATTGAATGGAGTAAAGTGAGGTCATTTTAACGCGTTTTGAACCAGTCTAGAATTTGAAAGATGAAAATTGAATAATGCAACAATAAATAATTTCAGTGTATATACGGACGTCCTGGCCAATCCCTTTTGGTTTCTTCTGTATCCTGTTCAGTTATACATCACAACACAACGCCATTTTGGTATGAAGAAATCAAGATTCGGTTACCGATTAAAGTGCTTCCTTCGCATCACCTATTGTTCACCTTTTACCACGTTTCCTGTGATATTACAAAGAAAAGAGAGAATGGTATAGAAAATTGTATAGGATATGCATGGATTCCTATTTTACATAAAGGAAAGATAAGTGTCGACCTGCAGAATATACCAGTTGCGGCACAATTACCTCCTGGTTATTTGTCCATTCATCCGTTTGGATTAGGACGAGGGGTAAGTCAATAAATTCAAGCTATTTATTCATCAATTATATCATTAGATGTTTTGCCTAAGTTTTCTTTTAGTTTTATAGTTATAGGAGAAGCTCAGCTTTTGGTAACGTTAAGCATCTCTTTGAGCTCGATTTTCAAGGATATAAAGATATAAAGTCTATTCAGATTTTTATTATTCCCAAATTATAAGCTGTCGGTAGTAAAAAAAAATAGTATTGATCAATTTTTGGTACAGTCCACTGTTTTTTCCTGTTTGTCCTTGAAACTGTATTTTGGGGAAAAAGAAATCCATAATTTTTCCGTAGATGACTGTAGTGATCGATATCTTGTGAAGTAACGCTTCAACAATTTCAAATGTATGCTCGTTATCAAGGTGACATTTCACACAAAAAAAATTCTTTTGCTGTTTTTTGTTTGGTCCAGTCAGTTGTGAGTTACAGGGTGTTGAAAATGGAAGTCAACAAAGAGAAAATTCCGTACAAGACTTCTATGAGAGATGCATTATTAAGCTACCTTTAAAATGGCAACAAATTAAAGAACAAAATGGTGCATATTTAACCCAAATAGGACAATCCCAAACATGTTAAATAAAGTCTTGAAGTCCAGGCAAAAATATTGCTTTTTTCCCAAACTATTATGTAAACTTGTAAGTTTTTGGTAATAAAACAAATTTGGATTTTTATTCATCATATGTAGCTTCTTCAAGAAGTAATTTGAAAAATTTCAAATCAAATGTACTGTTGAATAAGCGCCCAAAAGCTTCTGACTTCATGCCAGTGCTTTTTACCATTTTGTTAGAGATATTTATATGAAATTCAAATAAACTTTCAATTGATATATATCTACTTGATTTCATTTTGATTTGTTTGAGATATTAAGAAAATAAAATTTCCAACAGGCATATTATGCTCATTCAGGGACTTTATTTTGTAATTTTAGCAAAAAGTACACTCCAAATATAGTTCATTTTTCAAGTTATCATGACAGCCAACAAAATTTGACAACAAATTTTATATCGATAGACAGGATGTAATGATAGTTCAAAATATAACTCAAGCGGGATTAACTGAAATAATAATTACCTCTTATTCTTTCTATTGCAGAATGCTGGTCCTGATATCAACTGGGTGGACAGTCAAAAACCAATATTCTCTGTTAATTTGAGTCTGAATTCAACAGTTATTACCAAGGATCAACATCTGTTCAATTTCTTCGCCCTGGCAGAAAAGTTATTAGATCTGAAACCATCTGCAATTCCATCTGACAATGAAACTACCAAAATTCTAAAAGCTCTTCATGCTATTCAACTGTCTACCTTGATAGCTTTCTTCCCAACCATTCTCAATCAATTATTTTATTTATTAGTTCATACGGGAAATGAAGAAATTAGTTTGAATGTCATAAGAGTCTTGATAAACTTGGTTCATATGATTTATGAAGCTAAGAGAACTGATATACTCAACATTTATGTGAAATATGTGTTTGTTAATCCTGTTTTAAATAGAAATGTGAACGTTCATGAAGAGCTATGTAAATATCTTCCAGTTATTCTAGATCCTGGTAATACAGACTTTCTGGTTGTGAACAAATTTATGCATCATTCGAGTTTCTTTTTTGACATAATCATTAAAGGAATGGCACAACATTTGCTGACATCTGGTAGAATAAAGGTAAGAATTCCAGGGATATAATTATGTATATATAAGTTCCCAAGTTACCTCTGGCCAAAGTTCACTAGTTGATCCTACAGGCAATTTGCAACACAAAAGTTTCTATAGAGTATGGTGCAATTATTTTTCGTTGTAAATTTTTTATTCAAAATTTTATTATTTTGTTATGTTTCACAAAAACACTAAAGACATAGTATACCTTGAAAACTATCATGTTAATCAAAATTCAGTGTACACCATTGAAAAGAGCGAAAAATTTTCCCTTCGACTAGGGTGACTATACCATAAGTCGAAATTAGAGTAATAACTGTTTTGTAAACTAAAATTTTATTTTAAACCGTCTTTATAATCCAATAAGTCCATCTGTTCTTAAATTTTTTTATTATTTCAATAAAACACAATGGAAACTAATACTTTTCACAGATAATTCAAAGATGCTTCAAATGAAAATTATATAAAAGTTTGTGAACAGTTTTCTCAGTTGAATATTAACTTGATAATACTAATTTCCCAAGATAAGAGTGAATAAAATATTCAGAAATCAATAGTTAAATTTTTCCACTTCAGAATCAGTTGAAATCGGTAATTTTTTCCAGATGCATCGTCATGAACGATTCTCCTCCGAATATCTTCAAAGAGTCGAAGATTTAGTGAATGTAGTGATACCTTATATTCTCTGTAACTACAAGGAGAAAGAGATAGAGACAAGGGAATTGAACAAAAGTCTGGCGAGCTTCTTGAAGGTATTATTCTCTAATTTTTCATTTATTTTTTAAAACTTTGTTGTCTTTTTAGAGATGTATATCATTGATTGATCGCGGTTTTGTTTTCAAATTGATCAATATGTACATGGACAAATACATTCCTGGAGATCCCAGAATTCTCCAAGAGTTCAAATTCAGCTTTTTAGAAATTATCTGTTGCCACGAACATTACGTGGCTTTCAACCTACCTATTCAACACACGAAATTGAGCCCTAAAACAGGCCGTTCTCCGGTTCTTTTACAAGAATATACCTTATCTGAAGAGTTTTGCAAGCACCATTTTGTAGTAGGTCTTCTACTTCAAGAAGTGAAGTCGTCACTGAATGAAATGATACATATCCGCAAAATTGCCTTGGCTACTCTTAGAGATCTAATGGCAAAGCATGAAATGGATGATAGATTTGAGAGCAGAGGTCAAATGAACAGGATCGCTCTAATTTATGCTCCTTGGCTCAGTATTGTGCTAGAAAATCTTCCTCGTGTTGATTTGACCGACAAGACAGAAGATGGAAATACCAGTATTGCCAACAGAATGTCTTCCAGTGGTTCGCTCCTATTCACCAAAAGCTCGGTAGCGAGTGAATCTACTCCTAAAAGCCGCCACAGATTTACTCTGCATGTCGAGAAGGACAGTCCAATGCACATCAGGAATTCCGCCTTTTTTGAGGCTATTGCTGGACAGAGTAAGTTTCTGAAACGTTTTTATTGTTGGTAAATCAAATATTTGATTGCAATCATTTATTACCTGCATTATTTAGGATAATTCAAAATGATACTATACACATTTCTCAAAATTAAATATTTTCTATATTTCAGCCCTAATTAATGGTCACTCGTTAAGCATTGATTCAGATATATCAACAATGTCAGATTCCCCGTCTGCAATGTCTCAAGAGACAACAATAGTGAACGAAAGTACTAGAAATGGAGAAACGAAATCCCACATACGCTCAACATCGATGCACATCCACAGATACGACAAGTTTCAAACGACGGAAGTCAAAGACTTACTTTCAATGTTCCTCTTTGTGGTTAAATATCTGAGTGAAGAACAACTAACCGCTTGGTGGCAGCAATCCACAGAAAGTGAGGTTTTAAGTTTCTTCACAACTTTGGAGATGAGTGTAAATTTCTTCAAGTATGTGGGAAAGAGGAATATCACAGTAGTTAAATCTCAATCAATGGATAACGTTAAGAGTAAAACAACAAAAGCTCACACACTTCCAGCTAGAATGAATCCTTCTGAAATAAATCACGAGAATACAGGTACTTTGGTTATTCATACTGCCAATAGAGAAAAACTGGTTAAAGAAGGTAAATAGAAATTCTGGATTTTACTTCTAATATTGTGCTTGTGTAAAAAAATACTCTGTGGAGAGATTTTAATATTCGTCAGTAATTATCGATATTATAATTTTTCCTAAAAGATGCATCACTGAGTAGAATTTTATTATTCACAATAAACGTTAATATTACTACAAGTAAAACAATTTCATACAATATTCGCAGAAAAAGGAACGTTATGAAATTCTGCTGATTTTAAAGTAAAGCTGATATAAGTTTGTCATCGTTTTAAAGATTTTTACGCATGCATTCGTTTCTCCTTAAAGTGTATAATTTTCGAATTTTGAGCCGAAAATGCTCTGAAACAACTGAGGAAGTCTACTAAGTTAAAAGTAATTCTATCCTTTTTTTGAGATTCTAACTTTCAAACAGAAGGAGCAGTTGTTCACAGTTAAAACTAGATGAAACGTGAATTTTAGGTGGTATTATCACAATAAAAGAGACTTCCATTCTTGTCCATTAAATACATAATCTTAATTAAAGTCCTTAAGTTGCCCAAAAAATATATTCAATGAATTTGCAATTTTTTCAGAAGATGAAATTCTGAAACAACAGCAAGCAATCCTCGAGCAACATCTTGCTACAGAGGTTGGCATGATAACGCTAGACTGTATGGGACTGTACTCGATGAATTTCAAGAAAAGTTTATTGCAAACTAATGGAGATAATGAGCTAATGAGAAAATTTTTCGATTTATACTTAACATTTTTGCAACTAGGACAAAGCGAAAACTTGTTCAAACATGTTTTTGCTGCGCTGAGAGCTTTCATCAACAATTATTCTGGCGTTTTATTTCAAGGTAAGAGAAAATTATTTTAAATTGTTTCTGTGTTTGGTGAGCTATATTATAAATGAGAAAATAAATTTCAGGGGAAATTAGATAAAAGTGTTTTTTTTTCTCATTTGCAACTCTCCTATTAACAACCTTCAGAGTGACTTTAAATTTCATTTCATAAACAGAATAAGAAAATATAATAAGAATTATGTTTCCTATAGGATTGCTGAAAAATAGAGATTTTCATTTAAATAAAACAAGGCATTTGAATTGTCTTGAGAAATCCAGTTCAATTTTGATATTAATTTATATTTGAATCAATGACTATGTTTTTCTATATGATTTTTTTTTTATTGAACTTTTAGGGAATGCATCTGTGTGTGGGAGATTATGCTATGAACTTCTGAAGTGTTGCGACAGTAGACTTGCCTTCATCCGACAAGAGTCTTGTGCCATTTTGTACCTGCTTATGAGAAGTAATTTCGAATTCACCAGCAGAAAAGGACTGACAAGAGTTCATTTGCAACTGATAATATCTGTGTCACAAATGCTAGGGAACATAATTGGATTGAATAATGCAAGATTTCAAGAAAGTTTATCGTTGATAAACAGTTACGCAACAAGTGACAAAGCCATGAAGGGAACAGGTAGGACATTTTATACACTTTTTAATTTGATGAGTAATTTCATTGAATTGATGCCCTATGTTCATACAAAAAAATATTCATGGGTTCCATAAGTTTAACACCAAAAAATATTTTTTAATAATTTGTGGAAGGAATAAACGATACTTAGTCAATTAATTTCCCAAGATAATAATAACCAAAGTTTATTCGAAAAATAACCAATAATATAAAAAAATAAATTGGGCAAATTTGACGAAATACATGTGACAGGTCATAATTAAGAAACAAAAGTAGGCCCAGGATACTGCCCAGCGGAATTCCCTATAACATCAAGAGGTTCTTCGAGTTCAGACCATACCTCATCACAACAACTCTCTGTTTACATCCATTCAAGTATCTTTGTACAAGTTTCATTGTTATTACATGTCTCCAACTTAAACAGCATGTATTTCTAAAGAAGAGATAAAATACTGACTGGAATTATCGAGCAGGCTTTTAGCTGATATATCATAACAACATTATGAAAATCAAATTTTTGTGCACTTTTGGAGAGAAATTTGGTTTTCATAATACCTTTAAGAAACAAACGTTTGTATTCAAGTATTTATTCAATCATTATAAACAATATTCTATATGTTCTTTGGATTATTTTATTCCTTTTGATGCTGTGATAAATGTTAATTCTATATGTCAACCAAATTGAAAATGTGTGTGTGTTCTAAGACATTTATTTAATTTAATTATGAAACTTTTTTATAAAATTGAAATTTCTATTGAGGTTAGCAGAATTAATCTGTGTGATATTTAAGATATAATATTTCTCGTCCGAAGTTATGCCTCTATGCCAATTTTGATAACAATTGAGAAATAAACAATGAAATTACTAGCAAAAAACGAAAAAAGAAATTCAACTTTTTCCACAGCAATATTTTATTGAGACATATTTGGTCTTACCGCCATATTTTAATTCAAATAACCAGTCCTTAATCTATGTCGCAATAGTTATGATTGTCTACTAAAAAGGAACAGTACTTCTAAGAAATTTCATTTTATTTCTTGAAAATGTGCTAAATGCACTCGATGTAGGTTAATTTACAAAAATAAAATTTTAAAATCACAAAATCGTATAAATGACAGCCAAAAACATTATACAAATAAGTAAGATGCTCTGGGTGATTTCAGATAAGTCCGGATTATTTAAAAACCGTTGACATTCGTTACACAATTATCCATTATTTTGATGTGAAACGAATGTTAAGCCTTGCGTTTGTGCGCTATTTATGGGACAGTGTGTATTTCGAAATCCGACTGTTCTCATTCAAAGAAACTTGCTAACAAAGCTTAACACTTCTTTGTTTATAAACGTGATGTATAAATTTCTTCAAAATTTTGCATCTGTCAGTTGTAAGAGAAGTTTCAATGAAGTGCTATTAGAAAAATTATATTTTACGTATATACTTATTTTGGCTGTTTATCACTGAAAGTAACATTCCATCAACATTTATTCATTTAGTTTAGAATATTCCACCCAAACTCTGAACGATTTGAATTCATAGATGTGCCTTTTACTGTTTGTCAAACTCTTTTCAAGGTCTATAGCATTTAAAATTCTTTGAACTGCTTTGTTGATAAGTATGCAGGTACCTACTAAATTTAGTTGAACAATAGATTTAAGGGCACAGTTTATAGCATTCTTCAGTTGTAAACTGAAGATAGAGTTTAAGTCAAGACCCTTTGTGTTATCAATTCTGAGGAAAAATGAGAATATTTTAGTGCTTTTGCTGTTTCTAGTAAGTTGGTAATCACTTTACCTTGAATTTTTCATACGGGATTTCTCTCTAACTAATTCTCTTTAGTACCGACATTTTATAACATTTATTTGTATTTTTGTCATAATTTTTTGTACCTTAACCTGAAAAAATACCTAAACTTCAGTTAATGATTTAAAGTAAAACACTTTATTTCCGCTAATATTTAATGTTTACAATTGTTTCGTCAATTACATTTTGACTCAGGCGGGTATGGTAACTAACTACTTTTCCAAAATCAGTTTCCTTAAATACTAGTTTGAGCAAAAAGAAACGTGATAAAATGAAGGTTTGTTTTAGGAATTTTCATTTATTCAAAAAGGTTCAATTACCGAGATGTCTGGTCGTTAAGTAAAATTGTTTTTTATGATGCCAGTTTATTTCTAGTGCTTCTAAAAGGTCCAGTCTATTGCATTTGTTCTTTATACGAGAACTTCGAAATTATGGTCAAAATAATGTCCGGTTTGAAAATAGAATTTGATTTATTTTCAACGAATGAATTCTGATGTTCTTTCATATTATTCTCGAAAGCTCTGCTTGGACAATATATATATATATATGCACGTATAGCCTAAAGAATTTATGGTTTTATATGAAATATTAAGATTTCGATTTTTCTTCAAATATCTAGCTATCAGTTCAGATTTTCGTCCTATATACGGTAAGCAAATATAGTTTACATTTTTTATTCTAATTTGTGGGTAAACTAATGACATAGATTGTTTTCATTGAATTTTATTTGATAGTTTGTCGGTAATTGATGGGTTATACTCAGTTTTTACTGCAATTTTTTGGATTATATTTAACTCTGTCTCAAAATTCTCCTGTGACATAGGTACGTTAACCAGTCTATACAATATACTATTGTATGCTGCTAATTTATGTGTTAAGGGTTGATTTGAAGAGGAATATACATTTAATCGACAAACTACTGAATAAAATTCAACAAAAACAATGCATATGATTAATTTAGCCACAAATTAGAATAAAAAGAGGAAAACTATATTTGCTTACCGTATATACGTCGAGAGTCTGAACTGATAGCTAGATATTTGAAGAAAGATCTAAATCTTAATATTTCTTATAAAACCATAAATTCTTTACACAAGTTGATAAAAAATAATAAAGATATCGTCAATAAGAACAAGAGATCAGGAGTATATATGATATTGATTTCTCGCGTATCACTTGGTGAAACATTTTCAAATTAATACAATAAATAAAAACAATTTGGCTTAAGTTTCACTGTTTATTTCATGTCTGTTGACCATAGACTTATTATCCTTTATTGACTTAATACGTCTATGCTGTTGACATATATGTTTGGGTTTTTTAGCCCATTTTCAAACCGAGATATCTAAAAATGTAATTCTATTGTTTGATTCTCTAATTTGAATTTCCCGTCATAAAAACTAAAGAAAACAAAAAATTCATTTCTTTATCGTACTTCGGTAGCATAAGTAAGTGGCCAATAGTTTTTCAAAATTGGATGTTAATATTGCTTTCAAAACACAATATAAATTATCATCCGTATTATTTAACGCTAAGGACCCAACTCCAAACATATATAAATCGGGAGTTTATGAGTTATCTTGACAATTCAAAAATTAATCGTAACAAAGAGAATAAATTACAACAGAAAACGCTTTCAACAGTTAGCAAAATGAAACTGAAAAAATTATGTATATATCTTTCTTCAACCCTATTACATTTCTGTTCTTCGCCTCATTTTTTGATGTATTTTGAGACAGTCTCTCTTTAAACTACAGCAGTCATTTGCCATTACGTGCGTACTTTTTCCTTAGTTCTCCATAGTCTTTATATCTATGAAGTTATATGTGCAGTAATAAATATATAAGACAACTGGACGTTCATTCAAGACGAGGTTAATGAAAAAAAAAAAATGAAATGAATTTCATAAAAAATAAACAACTTTTACTTTTGCCACTCATTGTTTCGAAAACGGCGATCCTTTTCCGACATTGGATAATCTTAAAATTTTACGTGTAGAATCAAAAGGAAATACTATTATTTAGAATCTGTTGAAATTTTCAAATTATTTCACAATAAAAATAATGAATGACTGTACGGATCTATGTAATTCCAAAATATTTGAGATATAATAAGTAACATCTGTTTACCAATCTTCTTTGGCGTGCCGACATTCTAATAGTTAAAACAAATTGTAGAAATTACTATGTTTTACTACCAAAAAAATATATATTACACATTTTCTTGTGACTCGAGTTTCGAGAAATGAACTATCCCATCATTAGACAACTGAAGACATAGTAATTTCTACAATTTGTTTTAATTATGATCAACTACCAAACAGTAACGGCTGATACAATTCAGTATATTTTAATAGTTGTTTGCGTCCTATCTTTTTTAACCTGCGTTTATTACCTCTTGTACCTCTGTATATGCATACATAACCTGATCTTCTTGTTTAGACTTCAGTTGTCTGAAGATGGGATAGTTAATTCCCGAAACTCGAGTCACAATTAAATGTGTAAAATATCGATTATTAGTAGTAAAACATAGTAATTTATACAAATTGTTTTAATTAGTTTCTTTATTGTTTGTTATTTGAAATCCCCTTCTGAGACAATGAACACTTCAATTGCTTTTTTCTCAAAAACGGGTGAAATTATCGTGTTTAAACAATAGTAGCAATATTATGTAAGAATAATTTTTTTACATCGTATTTTCTAATCAAGATCAATATCAAGTTTCCTCAAAAATACCAGTTAATTTCATCATCACGAATGTTTCGCGTAGCGCCCCCTATAACAAAAAGTGAAGTAATACATAAAATAATATTCCTCGTCCAAAGTTATGCTTCTGTGCTAATTTTGATAACAATTGAGAAAGTAACAGTGAAATTATTAACACAAAACGAAAAAAAGCTCTTTTTTCCACAGCAATATTTTATTAAGGCATATGTTGGTCCAAATAACCTATGTCCCAATAGTTATTATTCATCCTGTATATCTATGCAGTGTCATAAAATGGAAAATAAAATTTTTCTAAACAAGTATTAATTTTATAGAAGATAATTTTTAATATACAGATGTCCTAGAAATCAACGTCAAGTACGTCGGTGACGAGGCAAGTCGTACTGGTTATCAGTAAAATATAAAAAAAATCTGTGGCATTCTTTCAAAATGATAGGCATTCAAAACAAATTCTAAAAAGTCTACACCCTGTGACGATCTTTTTACTCTTGTTGTCAAAAATCTTCACTTTTTTCTAATATTTTTTTTGTTATATTACTGTGGCGGCATAATGCGCTGGGCAGCCATCTTTTTGCTACAACTTGCTGCCGTAAATTTTCAGTGGAACTTCTTTGTAAATCTTAATTTAACTGAACACTTAAGGAATCCACTGAATATTATTTCAAACGCACCTTAAAATGGCATATTAGAATAATTTTTAACTAAGGTAGATAAAATTATTGAAAACGGGATTATTTCCAAAGAAAAAATGTACAATTTCAGCAAGAATTTACCTAGTGTTATATCATTTTGGAATCCTCACTAAATGCGGCAAATTTTGACGTCACTTGCTAAACTCGCGTAGTATATTTTTATTCTTTGCAGTCAGTTTAAACTTGTCAAAATTTTTATTTTGAAAATTTTGTTGGGAAAAATGTCTTTTTTTCATTCAAGCTGGAGCAGCTGGTTTTGAAATTTTGATAACAGTTCAGAGAAACATCATTCAGGGTTACATAACAAAAACATATTTGGAAAAAATGAAGATTTGTGCCACAGGAGTAAATAGACAGTCACAGGGTGTAGAATTTGTAGATTTTTTTTAAATGACTATCATTTTGAAATCATGCCACATAGATTTTTTTTTTTTAATATTTTTCTGATAACCAGTAGGACTTGCCTCGTCATCCAGTTCCGGCTTGACGTTGATTTCTGGGACAGCCCGTATATTTTAAAAGTTTAATTTCAGTTTTTCTATTTATTCTTTTTAACCAGAAGTCACTGACTTGATTATAAGAGATTTTCAAGGTTGTTTCAGTCGAACAATTCGAATGATGAACTATAATTAGCGATAATCCTTATGCAATTTATATTGAAGTATTGGTCATTTATTTCCTGACGATGACCTACGAACATAAAATGCAGATATCTGATTATCCACAGGAAGTCTTTTGGTTTCCGGTTATTCCTTTATTGACAAATTAGTTCCAGTCTATTTCAGATTATTACAGGAAGTATGTTTTAGGATTTCCAAGTGAAGTTAAAGATTTGACCAAACGTATAAGAACAGTTTTGATGGCAACCGTGCAAATGAAAGATCTTAATCAGGATCCAGAAATGTTAGTTGATTTACAGCACAGTCTGGCCAATTCATACGCCTCCACTCCAGAACTGAGAAAAACATGGCTTGATAACATGACAAAAAAACATGTCGAGGAAAGCAACTTCTCAGAGGTTAATAAGGAATACATCAGTCAAAATCCAACCTTCTTTGAATTTTTTTTTAGGCGGCATGTTGTCAATTGCATATTGCAGCCCTAATGGCGGAATATTTGAAACTAAAAAAGATACAAACGTGGGGGGCCGAAGCCTTCAACAAAATCTCTAGTAACATCTCAAAGGATGAAATTGGATTAAAATTAGATGCAGGTGTTCAAGATATTCAATACACCGAAATTGTACTATTGGAACAGTTGGAAGCATGCGTTGAATATATTAATAAGGCAGAAAGATATGAAATTATGGGTAAGTTTAATGAAATTGTTTTTTTATCGAAGTACCTAAAATGTGAATTTGCAGGTGAACTTTACAAACTTATATTACCAATGTACGAGAAACGGAGAAACTACGAATTGCTAAAAACTGCTCACACAACCCTTGCTCAGAATTATGAGAAAATAATAGAGATTAATAGATCCTGTAGAAGACTGTTAGGAAGGTATTATCGGGTCGCCTTATACGGACAAGAATATTTTGAAGACGATAGCGCCAGGGAATTTATATATAAAGAACCCAAAGTTACTTCGTTGAGTGAGATTACAGAACGTCTGCAAAAACAGTTTTCCAATAAATTTGGCGTTGAGAACGTTAGAATGATACAGGACTCTGCACCGGTATGTGTTGGCGGTTAGTGATGGTTTTTTTACTGTGGGTAATTCTTTTCTGCAGGTAAATCAAGACGAGCTGGATCATAAATTAGCGTATATCCAAGTAACACATGTTACTCCATATTTCGAAAAGGAGCAACTGGAGGAGAGACAAACTGAGTTTGAACAAAACCATGACATCAATTGTTTCATGTTTGAGACGCCATTCACGAAAGATGGTAAAGCAAGAGGAAGTCCTGAGGAACAATGGAAAAGAAGGACAATTTTAGAAAGTGAGTGAAATACTGTTATTTGAGAATTCTTCGTAATAGGTTGGGGGAAAAAATCCATTATTTTTGCTTGAACTTCAAAACTTTATTCAACATTTTTCGGATTGTCCGAAACGAAAATTGCACGTAATTAACTGTTACATTATCGGGGCCATAAACACCACACTTTTAGCCGCCTGGCTTGCCTTTTCGCCTTTAGAAAAACTATAAATGTACGGAATTTTCTCTTTATTGACTTCCATTTTTAACACCCTGTAACTCACAACTGAATGGACCACACAAAAAACAACAAAAGAATTTTTTTAGTGGCAACAAGCATAAATCTGAAATTGTTTGATCATACTTTACGAGATATCGATCACTACTGCCATCTACTGAAAAAATAATGGATTTCTTTTTCCCCCAAACTTCTATTTCAAACTGTCAATCGACATTACATTAAAATAAATCAGAATTATGTTAGGATCAAAATTCACGGTCATATTCAGTAGTCTGCTATTTTGCAACTTTCATTAGGCTTTTTCTTATGGAATGATTTATTTTGATGAGATCTACCTCTTCATTAGCTTGCACTAGAAACTAAACAACAATTTTCTTCAGCTGAATATTCCTTTCCTTATGTAAAGAGAAGGATAAGGGTTATCTCAAAAAGATACTTCGAACTCAGTCCTATAGAAGTTGCCATAGATGAGATGCAGACCAGAGTGGCAGAGCTTGAAGAAGTGGTATTCACACGTCCAACCGATGCCAAGAAATTACAATTACGATTACAAGGGAGTGTTTGTGTCCAAGTCAATGCTGGGCCTTTGGCTTATGCATCAGTATTTTTAAGCACAAATTCCTCGATAACATATCCAGAGGAAAAGGTGGAAGAACTCAAAGATATCTATAGGTAAGTTTTAACTAATAACGTACCCCGTACAAGTGTGAATATTTATCTACACTTGTGCTTCTTAACAAACCCATTTATGAAGAAAAATTCATCATTAAATAAAATATTTTTTGCTAATTGAGTTCTTCACCAATTTAATGGCATTATAATTCACAAAATTCGATTCTTCTCTTGGAGTCATCTTCGCAGAAAATTGTGTATTTTGTAGAGAAAAACCTATTCTTGCTCCCCACATTATACACTGAACTGAAGGAATATTGATCGACCTTTAGAACAGAACAACCCAGATCTACACAGGGTCTCTCAAAATTCACTGCCCATCAGTCGTATACGTATTTCGACAATTAAAAATGAAACGAAAATAAAGAATGACAAAATCCTGAAAACGAGGTCGTTTTGGGGAAATATTTAAAGGTAAAAGTCGCATTATGAATTTTTCGTTTGATCTGAATAAACAGTAATACATTCAAAATTAGTAGAAGGTCCTACTATTAGTACAGAATATCTAGAAATAGGCGGCATACTTGATCTACTGTTCGTAGGACTCTTCCAAAGTATAGCTTGTATCCCTACCATTTACAAACTATTAAGTTCTCAATTTCTGCGAATGGGCATTACAAGAAATTCAACACAATTCCGATATTTAACATGTTTTATTTACCCAAGAGTACCATTTCAATCTACATAATCTTCACTGCTGGGATTATGAGAATCCTCAGAAACATCAACGGAGTTAGTAAAGACATTGGTCTGTAACTGTTTGGATAAAAAAAGACAGCAAAAAGACCATATTTTCTACCAAAAAAACTGAATTCTGCAAATTACAGTAATTTATTCAAGAATACATTGCTATTTTTGTTATACGATATTCCATTACAACAACGTGCCTCAATGTGTTCTACTAACTTTTAGTGTATTTATGATTATTCTGATCAAATCAAAAATTCTTAATACGACTTTTTATTTTTAAGAATTATGTACTTATTTTACCTTATTTTTAATTGTACAATACATATCCGACCCCTAAGGACTGAATTTTGAAACACCTTGTACACTGAGGAGGCGGGGCGTAATTTAACACTTTCGGAGTGCACAACCTTTTTCATATTATTCCCAAAATTTTCGAAACTACAAATTCGAAAGAACTGAAATTCCACATTTAGAAGTAAGATAATAAGGCGCATGTTCGTGCGAAATTTCGTGAGGATCATATGATTAGAAGTTTAAAAAAAAATTGTAAGCGGATCAGCATTGAGTACTATAACATTTGAACAGAAAGAGAGAGACTTGAAACTTTTGGGGTAAGATTGGAGTATTATTATCTCGGTTGAGTTCGTTATTGGGTAAAATCAATCCAATAGTTTCGGAGTTATTCATATGTAAAAAATTCTCTTATTTTTATTAATATTTTCCAAACTACAAATACGATTGATTTTAAATTTGGGATTTAAAAGAATAATGATAATACACATGTCTTGCAAAATTTCATGAGGATAGTGTGATTAGAAGATTAAAAACAAAGGCAAAAACTTTGTGAACGAAGCAGTGTTGAGCGCTAAAGAAACCACAGTAACAAGATCGAGTTATATTTCAGAATTTAGATGTAAAACATTGACAAGAAGTTCAATACAAAATTTCGTGTAGATTGTGTAATTATATTACCGAAAAAAAAAATCATTTTGTGAGGATCGTGGGTAATATGAACTGTGCAAAAGATCCTGACATTACGTCAGTGCATTTCACCATTTTATATTCAAAGGACTGCAGATAGTCTGTGAGCATCACTCAATAACGTCCATAGTGCTTTAATTTGAATCAATTAACAATTCCTTGTCAGTCGTTAGTTCATTGTTTCCCACAATTTGAAGTTCAACTTCAAAGTAAAATCAGTTACCAAGAATTAAATATAATTTTTTATTTTTTTCCACCAGGGAATTCCTAAAGATTTGCTATTCCGCATTGCAAATCAATAGCAAAATTATCACAGCAGAGCAGCACAGCTACCAAGAACTCTTACGGGATAATTACAAACAATTATGTTCCTCCCTTTCTGAGCTTTTCAAAGAGCCTCTTTGGCCACACGATGATACAGGAAGTTTTAAGAGGAACAGTATGGCACTATTCAGTGCTATAAGTGGTGCTTCTCAAAATTCTAGTACAGCATAAGAGCTAGTTCAGAAGATTGAAAAGTGTCTTGCCATAAATTATTAGGAGGTATTCCAAAAATTTCATTAGAAAATATTTTTTCAACTTCATAGAGCTTTTACTGAATTCCTAAATTACTAGTTATTCGAGAAGATATATTTCTACTTAACATATTTTATTATCATATAAAGAGAAGAAATATTATTCAAGTATAAATAGGAACAGGTTTCATTTGAAAAATTAACATTCATCATTTTAAAAATCACTCTTCGTTTAACAGAAGCTTTTAAAAAATTATGTTATTTATGAAATATTCATCCAAATAAAAATCACAGAACTTGGGAATTCAAGCTCCTTTTATAGATCAGCTCTTTACCGGAATTCCAATCATTGAATGGATACTTGTTTTAGAATACAGTTAATGTATTATAACATTAATAAAAAATACAAATTGACCGGTAGAGAAAGATGGTTGTGTTCATTGAAATTTATGTGTTGGAATACTACCTATCACTTGAATTAGTTTTTATTAAGTTGATTAAATTATGCCATTTTATAAATTATGTATTATATATGTTCAAATTTTATTATTGTTAAATATATATATATATCGAATTATTCAGTCAATAATAATGTGTTGATAAACATCACTTCTAGTTGATATTCATAAGTAAATTATGTAGAAGTTAGTATTTGATACGATATTTCTACTTTTATATAAATCTATTATTACTACATTTGTCCTAGAAATGGCATGATTTTGCTAAAATAGAATGGTTCAGATTATGATTTCTTCTTCAAAATGTTCGAACACCAAGCACTAAAAGATACTTCTTTCAGTGTATTTTTTACTAGGTGATATTACTTGAATGCTCCGAAAGACATTAACTAATTTTTAAGATGAACTATCAATCTTTCAGTTATTGCATAATGGCTAGATAAAAATAGTTATAAATGTTCCAAGGAACAATTTGTTGTGTAATTATAAATGTATATCTGTGTCTATATCTACTTCCTACATTAACGTCATATTGCTAACATTATTAGAGACTATGTGACATTTTAAAGTGGCGAAAAGTGTATTTTTATATTTTATTTTAATGAATTTGATACTCTATTTCCCATTTTTATTTTAAATCATTTTTGTTCATGATATTCTTTATAATGTTTAATATGCTTAGTTTATTTAGACAGAATTCATATTGAATTTTTCTGCATTCCAGTGAAAAAATCCCTTTTATGTAGAATTGCTCACTTTTTCAATTGCATACATTCTCTTCATTCCTCTATTATTATGATGTCAGTTATGTTTTTTAATGTTAATTTGATCGACTTTATGTGCATTATTGTTGATATAAATATTTTTTGTGTGGGCTGTGAGAATAAAAATGTTACATGTCAGCTTTATTTCTTACCTCCCTTGTGTCCTTAATATCCTAGGCTTTCAGTTCTCCAGTTCATACCAATTGGAGAGTGTTTAACATAGGATCCTAATGTAAGGCTCCCAATTTTTACTGAACTTCAGTTTATTCTACACATAGATTCCAACAGACTAAACCTTTTAGAGGCACTATAGGTGCAAAAAAAACACATTTAATTAGCAGACAGATCCTCTTTATGAAACCTAAACCCTGGAATTTCCAAAACAGACTAAATTTTCTGAGGAAGTTTTATTTTCTGAATCGTCCCTACTTAAATTTGTTCAATTACATCCCTATTTCCGGGGCTTTGTTATAACACTGTACACTCTCCGTGAATATGCAAAATTTAGTTCTTGGTGTTGAAATACAATACTTAAACAGTCTCAACCTACTAAAATGAACATTGCAAGAGTGAAAATTAGTAGATTGCATGATACAGTAATAAAATAATTTAAGTAGTATTGAATGTCTGCCGTCTATACATGGTTCAATACTGCAAATTTCAGTCTCTCCTTTGTCGTGTTCTTCATGATATTTATCTACTTAAAACCTTTTAAACTTTATATAGTCCGTCTAAAAAATATCGGGAAAAAACAAAGGTCAATTGTAATTATTTAGTATATATTTTTTATTCTTGAATTAGAGAATTTTAACAAAATATTCATCTTATTTACTCATACAATCTCCATTTAACTGTAAATACTTGACTAAACGTCGAGGTACACTCGAAACTAGATCACCTCCATAATTTTCAGTGATGGTAATAAAGGACTGTTGAATTAAATCATCTTTATTTCGTGGCGCTACTCATTCAACTTCAATCTCAATGTTTTCAATTGGACTAAGATCTGGTGAAGCTGCTGGCCATGAAATGGTTGTCACTTGGTGTTCATGCATCCAAGCTTGAGTATAGGCCGAAGTATGCCATTTGCATTATCCTGCTGAAAACGCCACCCCTCTGGATATAAAGCAAGCGTAGTTTCAAGGAAAAAATCGGTTAGAATGCCACAATACTTTTCACTATTTATGGTACCATCAACTATACAGAGAGGCGTAGCACCACGCTGAGATATTGCTCCCCAAACCATTATTTTGGTGGGAAATATGGAAATTTGAGCGGTTACAGGTTGTAACCGCTTACTTTTGTAAAGGTGTCATAGGAATTTTTTTGGGTTCCTTGATATGTAGTCTTGTCTTTTCAGTGACATACGGATAGTTTCTGGACATACTTCTATATTTCGTTGATTTACAAATCTGTTAGCAAATTTGCGAAACCTCAGGTGCGGATTATGTTGTCCTAAGACCAATAAAACATTTAAATTGTTTCCTTTAATCTTACTCAGTCTTCCTGAAACTGGTCTATGCCTCATATCCATGCCATTTTTATCCTCTTAATTGTCTCGTATACAGTACTTTCTCCCAGTTCAGTCAATTGCACTAATTTTTAACGTTTCGAAAACCTTTTTTATACAAATATTCTACCTGTTTTCTTTTTTCTAGTTGTGACATTTCATAAATTGTATACCTGTTGACAATCAACAATATTTGAAAAATAGTGTTGCCATGCAACTTTGGCCATGGCCAACTATCTGTACAACCTATTTTATACATTACTTTTGTCTTAGAACGTTACAAAAAAGAAGTATATTAAAATTATGAGAAATAATAAATTCCGGATACTTTCTAGACGGACTATATAATTGATTTCTGCAGAAATAGAATAAAGCCCTAGGATTAGAAAGTATTCTTACTATTAAGACTGTGCAGGATATACTGTAAAACCACTAACTTATATGATGAATAATAAAATCACCTATTCCAGAGTCCTTCAAGGTAGTTGTTATAAAGCCATCACATTTACTGGGAATAAGACTGAGGTCACAAATTATAGTACTATCTAATTTGTCAAAAATTTTTGAGTAAGTTATGAAATATTATAAGCTTCATAAAAAACATAAGATCAACGCAGGATGCTTTGGCAGTCTTGATGAGAAATGTGCTGAAAAGGATGCTTTATGCCTCTTCGTTAACATCGCGAAGACGTTTGATACTGTTTTTGAGAAGTTCTATTGCAGTTAATGGAAAGTTATCTGAGGAACAGAAGTTCTGATAAGAAACGAGATGGATAGTTGTGGAGTTCCCCAGGGGACAGTACTTGGATCTGTTCTGTTTGTCCTTTATGTGAATTCGCTTTTTCCCCAGCCTATTTCAACCAAAATAACTGGTTTTGCTGATGATAGTGCTTTATGAAAGCAAATAACTGAGACGACATGAAATGTTTGGTGCAGTCTGTTTGTCCCACCATAGAGTATTTTCAGAGTAGACAAATGACTATTTTTTTAAAAGACTATGTTGTTGCCGTTCAGTAGTCATGAGGCAAATCTGCCAGAGCATTAAAAGATTGAAGTGTATATGGAGGAGCGTTAAGATGAATGGAGTGGTTTAAGAATAAGTACACGTCAGAAATTCAATATGGAAACTAGTTTGTAAATTTAGAAATTCAGAATGCAAATTCATTAATACTATGGAATCACTGAATAAGGAGGAATCACAAACTATTATCTGAAGAACTTCAAAAGTGGATACTGCTGAAAGTTATTTTGTGTAAACCATACTCCTATTATATAGTTATGAATGAGATGTATAGGGGCGCAGAGATCATGGCCATCCATTAGAATTTTGCAGACGCTGGTTGGAAACATTCAAAGAACACAAAACATGAAAATTTGAAATTCTCCTTACCTTCTTACCCACCTGTTATAAAACTCTCTGCTTAGCCATTTTAAGACCCTGGTTTTTTTTCAAGAACAGAGTTAAAATATGGATAATGCAAACTTCTACTTCACCACGTATAGGACTTAAAAATGCTATATTGCCCACCTTTTGTTTAGAATATAAAATTGTGCTCAGCCTTTCTGGAATATTCTCTTTATATATTGATTCATTAATGTTTATTACTTGATTATATAATGGTATTTCTAATCAATATCAAATTTGAAAGGAAGTTTGTAAAAGGATAGTAATAATAGAAATATTAATGATAAAAAGTTACTTTATTTATCATATTTTATTTTGACTTCTTAGATTTTATTTTCTTAATATAGAACTCTAGTTCTTTTCCTTCTAAGACATAACCATCAGCACGCCCACACTGTCCAGGCCTAGATGCTAAGCAAGCTGTAAAAGAGAATTATTAATGATGAAAACTATTCAAAGAGATAAAAAATAATGATACAATATAATAAATATCAGAGTAACTATCATCGTTCAATAAGTAGATTCAAAACGAATACTACAACTGAATGAACTCGCTAAGATTTATCATCATAAAATCGTAAAAAGATCAAATTTATTGTGAGTTTATTAAAAAGTAGCATTTCTTGAAACAAAAAAAGTAATTTCTTGAAGAAATTACTGTGTTGAGTAATAAAAAATTTACATTTCAAAGTATCATTTCATCTTCAGACCGATGGAACAGTGAAAATGAATAATATTTCAAAACTACAGTCACAAATGTTAATTTCTAAAAACTTTTTTGATTTATGATAAACTACTAAAGCTGAAACAGTTCAATATTTACCTAACAATCTACCAGTCAAGAACTGTTCTTCAACAGCTGGTTCTACTTTGGCCGTCTTCTTCCTCAACTCATATTTCTTCTCAATTTTCTTAGATAGTTTTTTGTTGAACACTGCGTCCTCCTCAGGAGTCTAAAATTAAAAACTCGATCAATCACTTTGTTTCTTTCAAAGAACTTCATTAAAAATTCAATTATCCTCAGAATGAGTAAGAAATTCACTACATCAACGAAAATCAGTTGACACGCTTGCTCATCAGCTCTAATTGTACAGAAAAATCAATGAAAAGTATAATATAAGTAACTCACCAATTTGGCTCCCTTCTTGCGACCTAAGGGTAGCATATAGTGACTCTCGTAATATTGTCTGAATGGAGTTGCATCAATGACAACAATTGCGTTTTTAACCAAAGTTTTAGTACGCACCAATTCGTTATTACTTGCGTTATAAACAACGTCGATAATTCTGGTTTTGCGGGCGCATCCTTCACTACCCCAGGCAAAATTACCAGTGTCCAAACGAAGAGCACGGTACTTCAAATTTCCTCCTCTAGTTCTCACATAACGGATTCTTCTAGATCCTAACTTAGTCTGGGCGGCAGGCCTGCCTAACTCGAATTTCCTCTTCTTGCGGAGGGGTTTCCTTTTGCCACCAGTGGCCCTCCTTTTATGCCAGTGATCTCTGCTGATACCTATGACAAAAAAAAATTAGAAATCGAATACAACCATCAAGATGTAAAATATTCATATTGACAAATTACTTCAGAACGCTGTGGGATATTTTGTCGTCAGCACACACATAGGATACAAATTAATTCATCATGGTAAAAATTAGGTTATGTTATATTAAACATGGAAATTTTTTAAAAATATGACTATTAAATGTTCAAAAAATTCTTCTCAAAGAAGTAGCACGGCATGATTACCATTTAAAATATTCTACTATGTATATATTTTCAGATAAATATTTCAAATTTATCGAATACTCACCCATTTTACACTATACAGTGGAGAACTCCAAACTGAAAGAACGACAAGAAGCTGTCAAGCACATGAAAACTACTCTCTATGGAGCAACGAAAATGAGCTCTTTTTCTTTGGAATGGCCTACGAAGAAATCAAATAAAATTCAATATACTTGTAATATATGTATACCTGTAAATGAATACATAAATGAATTCGGAATAAAATAATTAAATGAAGTCAATAATTTCTGATGATTCAATGAATAAATTGAAAATATATTTTCGTACTTAAAATTAATCATTAAAATTTGTATGAATATTCTAAGCATGAAATATTTATTATTATTGCTATTTTCATAATAATCTTGAAGTTCTCATATATTTTCAACCAAATAGAAATAGAAGAATGGTATTAGGAATACAAATAAGTTTCAGCCGTTTTATTGTAGATAGCGCGGCACGGAGTTTCGGTTAGCTCACGCAGATGATAACCGGCTTAAAAAAAATTTGGACATTCAAGAACAACGTAACCTATTAATATCATTGATTTTATATTGGTAAAATATAATTTTTATAAGTTGAAAATGTCAAAATTTGAGCCAAGTAAACGTCATTTGCGGGAAATATTAGTTTACTTCTTTAATTTAAAGAAATCTGCTGCTGAGGCACATCAATTGCTCGTAGAAGCATATGGTGAGGGTGCTTTGAGTGAGAGAACGTGTCGAGAGTGGTTTCAAAAGTTTAAAAACGGTGATTTCGACGTAGAAGATAAAGATCGCAGTGGAAGGCCAAAAATTTACGACGATGTAGAATTGGAGGAATTATTGGAGGAAGATTCATCTCAAACACAAAAAGAACTTGCTCTAACATTAGAAGTCACTCAGCAAGCAGTCTCACATCGTTTAAAATCATTAGGAATGATTCATAAACAAGGAAATTGGGTTCCGTACGAATTAAAGCCGAGAGATATTGAACGCCGATTATGCTTAAGTGAAATGCTGCTAGCTAGACATAAAAAAAGGGCTTTTTACATCGTATCGTAACTGGTGATGAGAAGTGGATACATTATCACAATCCAAAAAGAAGAAAATCATGCCACGCGTCAACATCAACAGCAAAACCGAATATTCACGGAAAAAACTTATGCTATGTATTTGGTGGGATCAGCTAGGTGTAGTGTATTATGAGTTGCTTAATCCGAGCGAAACAATTACTGGAGCCCTCTATCGAACACAATTGATGAGATTGAGCCGAGCTCTGAAGGAAAAACGCCCTCAATACTATTCTACACACGAAAAAATTATTCTTCTGCATGACAATGCTCGTCCACATGTTGCGGCTCCCGTGAAAAAGTACTTGGAAACACTTGATTGGGAAGTGTTACTCCACCCGCCGTATTCACCAGACATTGCACCGTCCGATTATCACCTGTTCCGGTCCATGGCACATGCTCTGACGGCGCAGCGGTTCACATCTTATGAGGATACCAAAAATTGGGTTGATTCGTGGATAGCCTCAAATGACAAGGAGTTCTTCAGACGTGGGATTCCAATGCTGCCTGAGAGATGGAAAAAGTGGTTGCAAGTGATGGGCAATATTTTAAATAAATTTATATTACCGTTCTTCTATAATAAATATTTGATTTGTGTTAAAAAACGGCGGAAACTTATTTGTACTCCTAATATATCAATAAAAAAATTCATGTCATCGTTAAATAATATCAAAACTGAATTGATTCAACTAAACAATTGTTGAAGCAATTTATTCACTATTCAATAAAATTAGCCACCTATCACTTTGGTTTCAGATGAATAATTGTTCTCTTCAAAACACAAAATACTTAATTTGAAGGTAGAAATATTTTTAGTTTTGTTTTAAACATATTTAATCTGCAAAAAAAACATCCCAAAATAATCTTTAGCAAGCGTGGATCCAGAAATTCATCCTTGGGGACCAATTTGGTGAATTTCCCATTAGAGAAAGTTGTCTGAATGTGTGCTGCGATCGTCAGTTCGTGCCAGTGGATGCATGTTGTTAGAAAGTCGAATGGAATTAATATTGTCATTATAAAATAAAACACTTGTTTACATTTTCTACTTTATTATTTTATTATTTTTTATTATTATTATTATTATAATTAATATTATTTAGTTAACTCCATATGAAGACGATGTGGTTTTTTCTCTGTGGTTGTAGTGTATGACTTCCTCTTCCCAATACTTGTAAGAGGAATTCTGTGAATCCGAAAGTTAAAAAAACGTAATTTTTCCTAAAAAAGCGAAAAATTTTATGAAAATGAAAAATACAGGGGCAATTGATTCCATCCTTCTCTCTTCGTTCTGCATCATTACATATTGGCAAGAAACAGGGAAAAAGAATATAATGAATAAACTTCATGTGCTTTTCACACTTTTTGCCTAAATCAGATGAGAAAAAACTTAAGAAATTTCTGTAATTTATCTTACAAAATCATGGATGAGCACATAAATACTATTATTCTATTAATTACTGAATTTATATTCAAACTTAAAAACTATTCTGAATATTCCAAGTCTCTAGATCTTTGATGGAGTAGTTCGTTACTTTATGATAGTTCATTTTAATTGGAATGAAATAAGAAATTACTTTGTTTTTTCACTTTTTATTAACTGTCAGTGACTCCAGTTTCGCAGTGTTTTCTACATTTTCAAACTGAATGAACACAAATTCCATCTCAACTATTATATATATTCGTTGAAGGCTTTGGCAAAACTTCGAAAAGTGGGGTGTGCCAAAGATCTGTCTGCTCATTTAATAGTTATATTTTCGGAACCTCCTTTTTGTGTTTTAACATTTCGAATCCAGGATGTCTAGTTTTTTTCCTTTCACTTCCAGGTGCAATATTTGAAGATTGTCGAATTCTGGGAAGATATGATTGGTTTCGAAAAACTGTTTCACAAAATCAGAGTTATCTTTCCGGTTCATAAATGAAGATTGATGTTCTTTGTACCTTTAGTTTTTATTCAGTTTAAAAATGTAGTAAACACTACGAAACTCGAGTCATTCTATATTCAGTTAATAAAACGTGATAGAAAACAAAGTAATTTCTTATCTCATTCCCTAGATCTTGGTCGGAAATTTGCATTTTTACCTCCAGACGCCCGATTCGCGTGAAATTTGGCATAAATTTCGTGTCATTATCATACAATTAAATATCAAATTTGTTTTTGACCAGATCCGTAGTTTGGGAACTACTTTTCACCTTTGATTCATCATCAAGTCCAACAGTAGTGTGAGATAATTTTTAGCTCAAAACAATAGCACGCTGTTACCCAGAACAAGGGCGCAAAGTTAAGGAAATTAAAAAAAGGGGCTATATGCCTTTTTGTTGAGCCATTTGCCATATGCAATAGAAATTAAGGTTATAATAGGTCAAAATGATATTTAACGTTTTTTTATTAAATAATCTGTTAAAAATATTTTACATCAAAAATTATTTATTTACATTATAAATATACAACAAAAATCAGTTTTTTCAGCTCCTTCTTCATCTTCTGTCTCTATCCCCACAATCTTTTTTAATTCTGTCATTTTTTCTGCTATATTCTCTACTTCTCCTATCTCGATCATCTCTTTCGTATCTACCGCTTTTCTTCTTATCATATTTACTGTTTCTGTCTTCTTCATATTTATGTCCATCTCTCCCATTTCTATCAGATCTTCCTCTTCGGTTTATATCTTCTGTTTCTCTCTTTTCTTTCTCTTTATGAAGACTGACTACTTTCTGCTCATATTTCTTCTTATCTTTTTTTTTTCTGTAAGTGTCATCATCAGAACATTCTGAACTATCGCTTATATACTTCTTATTCTTTTTATCTGCCTTGCTTTTCTTTTTATTATGATTAATTTCTTTGTTTTCATATTTTTTTTTATCTTTTCTTTTTCTATAACTATCATCGTCAGAACTTTCTGAACTCTCAGTCATATACTTCTTGCTTTTTTTATCTCCTTTTTTTTTTAAATTCTTACTTTTTTCTTCTTCATCAGAACTTGAACTGCTGCTTTCACTGTCTGAGTCAGATGAACTACTATCACTGCTGCTGCTTTCCAAGTTATCTGGTAGAGCAATTTGTGGTACTTTTGGGGCAGTTTTTAAATACTCTCTCAATTCATCTGTCAATCCACCTAAACCGATTGAGGTGAAAAAGTTAATAGAAAATCTAGTATTCTTTGGATGATCCCTAGGAAATAAGCCGACAAAGTAAGCTTGCATAGTTCTGAAAACAAAAATTAAAAGAATTAAAAAACTATAAAAAACAATTTTTTTGAGTTCCCAGTTCTATATTCATCTATTTTTGTCAAATAGGTTTAGAATTAAAATAAGTTTCTAGTAATTACTATCTTTCACTACCAAAATTTCAATGTTCAAACATGTGAACTGTGACTGCAATTTCGAGGTATTACTCCATATACAGACAACTAAAAACTTAACAAATGGCACATGGTATTTAAGGATTTATTAATGAAATGTATGTTTCTATTTCTACTTTATTTTAATGGTACTAACGTACGTTTCGTCCATCTTAAAGGACTTCGTCAGAGTACAAGGTATACAGTTGTTTTGAATTTATGTTTTGAAAAAAGTTTACAGATATTAGTAGTGTATAACAGAAAGGTATACTACTTAGAATCTTTATACTTTTTTAGACCTCTGTTTTCAACATGTTAAATATCAAAATCATTTGAAAAAGAATGATTATTTTTTAAAAGGTGTTTCATATAATCTGAGTGTTTCTTATCCTTATCGAAACTTCTTTTGTGTTCAGATAAACAGATTCTAAAATTTGAAATATTCTACCAATATAGATTTTTGAGCAATCTAAGCAATTGTGTTTATATATACCTAAAGAAATTTATCCATTTTCCTTTTATTATTTTAGACGAATCTGGTAATATTATTGTTGGTTTTGAAGGTGGTTTAAAAATTTTCTTTTGAGAGTTGTCTTTTAACTGTATACTGATATTTCTTAAAAAATTTCTGGAAGGATTACCTATTATTAAACCTTCTTGAAAAGTGTACACAACGTAGTTGAATTTAAAAAGATAATTATTCAATAAATTTACTATTTATGAAATAATTACTGGATTACACAATTTTTGCTAGTTCCAGGGAACAGCTTGCTATCATTTCGCCTAAAAATGAGTGATTTTCAAATTTTGAGCGGACAATGGCCTTAAACGACAAAGATGGATGATTAATTCGAGGTCAAAAGTAATTCTCTCTGAAGAGGTCCTTCAAGATAAACGTACATGTTAGTATCATTAAAATAAAGTAGAAAAAGAGACATGTGTTCCATTAATAAATCAATTATAAATAAGCATCGGCAAGCTCAATCCAATATTTAAGAAGGTTTAAGGTACAAAGGAATGATAAGAAGAATTTTGGGACAGTAAAGAGAAGTGGTCAACAGATGTTATTTAAATATATTGAATAATAATATAAGTCAATATATTTAATTTGTATTTACTATGCTGACATTGAATAATTTAAATTATGAATAAAACGAACTGCAGCCCCAAGCAAAGCTGTTGTACTTACTCATCTTTCAATTTCTGGTTCAATTTGCCAAGACCCATGTACTCAGCTAACTCTTGAAACAAAATTTTTATAAATATCCTGCTGGAACTATTAGTATCTTCTTCGTTAAGTTTGATAATATCCAGAACTTCCCATCCGATAGCGTAAGTGAATAGGAGGTGTGCAAAGAATTTACTAACGTTTCTCAATCTGTTAGCATCTAATCTATGAGTGGTTGCATATGTATCCTTGAATATTTGTTGGAATGGTTCAATATAAACTTTGTTTATCTGACAAAACCTTTGTGCTACCAATCCAAAAAATTTTTCATAGGTTCTCTGTTCAGCACAGCAATCTGAAATGAAAAAAGTTCTGATTTAATGATTTTATCCAGCATTGTATGCCTTTAGAGTTTTGCAAAAATATTTGCGATGTTTATCCAAGTGCATTAAACATTTGTAAATGCCAAAGATGGTTCAGATCCGGTAATTTTGATCTCTCTGTCTCCTATCGATCAGGAAGACCACCAACATGACATGCTATGGGGCAGAAGTGGAAGCAAATCCATGTCAGACACTCTCAACCAACCTTGTCGACCACCCAAGAAAACTTGCAGCAGATTGGAATAATAAGCAGAGCAGGAGTTTAGGTCCCCCATTATCTGTCCGAAGAGAACAAAGCCAACCGATCCATCACATGCAACATATTGCATGGTGCTTCGGCAGCACCATACAGAACCGTTTTTTGATTGCTTGATCACTGGACATGAAAAATTTGTCCTATATGATAATCCAAAACGCAAGAGAAATGGATCACCAGGAAGTACTGCGAAGCCGGGTTTACATCCCAAAAAGGAGTTTCTGTGTGATTGGTGGAGTATACGCGGAATTGTTTATTTTGAAGTGCTGAAACCTGGACAAACTGTTAATGCAGATTTTTATTGTGAACAATTAGATCGAATAAACCAATCTTTAATCGAAAAGTATTCAACGATTGTCAATAGAAAAGGCGTTTTTCTGCAACACTGCACTGTGAGAACCTTGGAAAATATTAATGAACTGGGGTAGGAGGTACTGCCTCATTTACCAGTGGCAAATGGCAATAGAGTCATTGAACTCTTTGGAAGTATTAAAAATAAAAGAATGACTTTATGTACAAAAAAATAGTGGGCAAGTGTTTGTCTTGTGCGCCCACCTTTTTTTAGGACTCACTAGCCACCAGGGATTCAAAATACTCTTCGAAGAGTAGTCCTCAGTAGGAACACGCTTTTTGAGAACATAAGCATATTCAAACAAATAATGCACATACATACCCAAAATCATGTGACAGAGCTCAATTTCTTGTCCAGGCTTTAACTGCATTTTCAATAATTTATGAGTACATTCTTCGAAATCCAAGCTTGACTGCATTGTTAAATATATTGTTCTTCTCAATGAAATTAGGTTGCTATCTGTGTTATCAATAATGACTCCTTGAGTTTTATTTTCATCTTCTTCATTATCGTCATCGTCTTCCTCTTCTTCATCTTCATCGAGAGAACCAGATTCTGATCCACTGTCACTACCATCATCCAGTATTTCTTTGATCAATAATTTATATTTTCCTTCATTTTCCTCATACTTTTCGTCAAACTGGAACACATCTGTAAAAGAGAAATATAATATCAGATTGTAAACATCTTGTTACGTCTATTAGCAGATAGTCCTGTTTGCCTTATACACCGGGTGTTAACATAGTTTCAATAAAATAATAAGAAGCGGTTTTTTACTTGATAGGATTATTACAAACTTTGAATATCAAAACAGATTTAATCTGTTAGTCTCCTACAATTTCAATAAACATTTTTTTTAAACTTAGAATTAATGTCTTATGAGCACTGCTTCGTACCAATGTATTATGAAAACAAAGAATTAGGTTAGCAGAATTAATCTCTTTGATATTTAAGATATTGTAAATCCTTCTATGAAGTAAAAAACTCCCTTTTTATTATTTTATTTATTATAAATAGGTGAAAAGAACTGAAGTGAAGTAAGAAACTTTTGCGCGCTAGTTCATAACACGATCTTAACAAAACAACTTTTTTTGGTCTTCTAATTATATGATCTTCATGAAATTTTGCATGAACATGTACATTCTACTTCTGAATGCTGAATTCCAGATCGATCGAATATATTGTTCCAAAAATATTGAGAAAAATATGAAAAATTTTCAAACGTGAATAACTGCGAAACTATTGAACCGATTTTGCCCATGAAAACACTTAGTCGCAGCATTTAGACCCCAAACCTTCCCTGAAAGTTTGAAGGTTCTGGCTCTTTCTGTTCGAAAGTTAACATGTTGACGGCAGGACCAGCCGAACAAAATTACATCATTAGTGAGTCCAACCTAGTCGTTTGAGACAAAAATTAGAAAATTACAGATATTTGGGCAAAACGATTGCATCCTGTTCCCTGAACTAACACGCAAAAATAAAGAACATGGTACAGTGATTTTCACATAGAGATGTGAATAATTTAGATGAATTTTATTAAAAAAAGTTTTATACAGGTTAGTCTTTTTTTGTCAGGGGGTATTATTCTTCAGAAATTCCAATTCACAAATAATTTTGGTTCCTATTCAAATTAAAATCGCCAGTCAACTTTCTGAACAAAACTATAGTCCGTCTAGAAAGTATCCGGAAAAAACGAAGCTCAATTAAATTATCTTTATTTTGTGGCGCTGCTTGTTCAACTTCAATCTTCATTAGTTCCCATATGTCTTCAATGGGACTAAGATCTGGTGAAACGGCTGGCCATGAAATAGTTGTCACTTAGTGTTCTTGCATCCAAGCTTGAGTATAGGCCGAAGTATGGCATCTTGCATTATCCTGCTGATAACGCCACCCCTCTAGATATAAAACATGCGCCGTTTCAAGGAGAAAATCGTTTAGAATTTCACAATACTTTTCTCTATTAATGGTACCATCAACTTTACAGAGAGGCGTAGCACCACGTTGAGATATTGCTCCCCAAATCATTAATTTGGTGGGATCTTTGGAAATTTGAACAACAACAGGTTGTTTTGATAGGATTTCCACCAAGTTGGAAACAACTTTCATCAGATATAAAGAGATTATTAAAATTATCTTTTTGAAAATGTTGACAAAATTCTATCCTTCATTCCTTTTGTAAAGGTGTCATTATAGGGATTTTTTTGGTTTTTTTGGTTTCCTTGATATGTAGCCTTGTCTTTTCAGTGACATACGGATGGTTTCTGGACATACTTATATTTCATTGATTTCCAAATCTGTTAGCCAATCTGCAAGAACCGCAGGCGCAGATTGTGTCGTCCTAAGGCCAATAAAGAGTTTAAATTGTTTCCTTTAATCTTACGTAGTCTTCCATGCAACTTTGGCCATAGCCAACTAACTGCACAACCTATTTTATACATTACCTTTGTCTTAATCACGAGATAAAGTGAAATATGTTATTCTAAATGTTACATGGTCACATATACAGGGTCATATTAGGATCTATTTAATCAATTAGTTTTTCAACTTTACCACTTAGTTTTATATAGGCAACAATTGGTGTAATGGTTCATATTGAAGAGTTCTACCACCTGTTAGATAAAGGTTCACTTTTAAAAGCACCTTGTATGTTAAGACCTATAGCTGTTATCTAGAGGGCATAAATCTGTTTATTATTTAGATATATTATGCTGAGGAATTAAAGATACTCACTTAAAATATCTTCGCCTTCGCCTGGTTTTACATTATCTAAAGTGATAATATGAGGAAATTGATCTTCCTCATCAACCAAATCAAGTTCCTCAGTTACAGCAACATGATCTTTGAATCCATCCTTTCTAACCTGGAACATAACCTCAATCATATATTGAATTCGTCGTTCCAATTGTCCCTCATGTAAAATGTTCCGAAGCATCTCGAAAATACCATCTATACCTGAAAAATTCCAATTATCTCTATTATCAAATTGTAAAATTACTCAATATCTATGAAGCAACAAATTATAACAGTTCATTTATTTTTTGATGGCATATATCTTAAATTATTTCTTACCTTTGCTCGATACTTCTCTTAATTTCTGTCCACATTCTTTCAAAAAAGAAATGGCTACTTCAACTGAATCATCTGTAGGTGTCTCCACCAACAATGTTAATATTTCTAACGCTAGAATCTCATGGGCTATTCCTTGATTTGTTAAATGAGCAATGAAAGTTGAAGAAGAAATACACATTGCTTTATTATTCTGTTTGAAACTTCTTCTAAACTGGAGTACTAATCTTTTTAATAGTAATTCACCAATATTTGGAAATTTTGTATTGATAATAGCAACTAAAGCTGCATAAACATTAGTGAAGGTTGGAGAAGCTGCCTGTGCTTGGATGATAGATTTGCATAGTAAGCCTCTACCTCGAACAATATTTTCATGAAGCAATTCTTTAGCTATAATTGCAATATTAGAAGTATTTACTTTATTGATATAACCATGTACAGACTTTTTCAGGGCCTCCCAAGCTATTCTTTGATAGGCAGTTGAGTTCTTATCAGTTATCTCAGCTTGCATCATTCTTAGCTTAGCTGGTGGTATATAAGCACCACCTGTTTTTGATGTCAGCATATCAACTTTTTTTCGTTCTCGAGGTGGAGGTACATTTTCCTCTTTATTCTCTTCCCTATTGTCTACATCATAATATCGATTACCAATAACCGGATGCTTGTCATCTTTAGCATATTTATTCCAATATCGGTCACTGTTTTTTTTCTTTTTATCAGATTCTTCTCCATAATATCTTTTATATGACGGAGATTTAGGGCGACGGGATCTTTTCCTACATTTTTCTTCAGATTGTGGAGATAAAGACCTTTTCCGTCTCATTTTGGAAGACTGCAAACTCTCTTCTTCAGAGTTACTCATTCCTCAAATAAAAAAATCGAATTGGTTATACTTGAAGAAAATAATTATTGATTTCACGCTTTATGAAGATCAACACAGGTTAATTATTCCAATCACTAATGCCCACAGCTTTAATATTTTTTACTACAAAATAACCTTACAAGAAAATATAATCACAGATCACGGATAGTAGTCATCAGTATCTGCATATAATGAACCGTTTCATACATTGTCGTCGACTGTAACCTGTGAATTGTACATAGAAAAACAAGAATTTTGGCCTTAGCATTGTATCATACAACATGAACTATACTTCTTCAATATGTTTACAATGTGCTCGGTTGATTGCCATCTACACAAGGAATATAATACAATGCTATTCGTCTAATCAGTCATACACACACATATATATTTATACTTAATATTAGACATTTTTTCATTATTACACATACACATCACACCCACGGGCAATAGTACCGTATGTAGTTCTTTAGAACCATGCACAATCTATAAGTGGATTGCTAGAAAATAAAATTGCTTTCAAATGAAATAAATTTAGAATTTTTGGTAATTGAATATTCAACAAGAAATTTTGTTGCTCTTTGGATACTTAAAATTACAGCCTTGGACAATTTAACACTAAGAGGTGTAATATAAGAAACTACTGGTCTTATTGGATTGTTCTTTGTAGAGTTTTAGCAGTTATTAGTTTTGGAGTCTGTAAGTTCGTTAAAGTGAATTTATATGTTGGAATATTTTGAAAAATGCTTACTGATTGATTTTTATTTGTTTTTGAAAGTATTTAGTGGGATCATTGATAATTATTTTGAAATCTACCAATTTTACATAGTAGTTCATACAGATATTGCATTCGGATCCGCGTAAGTTTGATGCGACTCTTTTAATACACAATGGCTGATAATACTGACAATGATTCAAAATCAGTTAAACTTAAGCAAAGTTTTGCCTTTTAGTCAGGTACAGTAATGACGGAAATCGTAACACTAGTTTGCAATACTTTTAGGTATTGCAACATGGTTGGGCAACATTATACTTTCTGACGACCGATATTTACTATTCCATAGATAAACGAAACTAACAAAAAACTATTATGTAACGAGACTGTATTATTCAGTAATCTGAGATTATATGTAATGTAGTTTATCTGTGATACTTACTAGTTACCAGTATCAGTTTATTGTTAGTTTTATTCTAAAATCGAATTTTTATTCATTTGAACCATAGCTGTATTTAACATTTTTGAGAAGAATATGGCTCAAAAACTCAACGTAAGTATTGTATAATGCTATTGAAATATCATCCTTTAATTTCGGATGAAAACAAGGTTGTTCGAAAGTGACGAAGTGCTCATCTTGTTAAACGAAATTAAGAAACGAGATGTCCTTACTACGACAGAAACAAATTTCTCCTATAAAAAATTAGGGGATAATGCATGGAAATCAATAGCGCAAGAGTTATTTGTGAAAACGGGAAAGATATGACACCCCGATCAATTGCGCTCAAAGTGGCGGAATTTGAAAAGAATTGAAAGTATAATGGTACATTCTCGTTTATCTATGCGTGATACCACATCCCGCGATGTCAAGAAACTGACTCTCAGCCAATCATAGACTTATTACAGATTTTAATACGTCTATGCAGCCAATACTACCAATCATTTTCGGGAATTCCTCAGTTTTTAGCATAGACTTATTATCTATAATTATTATACATAATACGTTTATGGTTCTCAGATTTTATTATCTATAATCTAAGATCCGTGGTAGCCAGAATCATGGAATAAACTACATATATTCACAGATTACGGATAATAACCATCAGTATTCTGTGACAATAATTTGTCTATGGTCAGAATTAAAGTTTGATATTTTTCTGTTATATTATGACTTATAAAGTTAATTTAATTCCTCCTAATCTACGTAAAAATGAAACAATTATACAAATTGCAGATTCTTTGGATCATCTTTCCAGGGTAGTGGATGATATAATGTTGAATATTGAAAAAAGAGTAGATTTGTATTCAAATAAATTGAAAGATGTTTCCAATAGAGTAGACATTGTAGAAAGTAAAATATCTCAATTAAAAGGCATGAAAAATGCAATTCAAGTATTTTCTAGTAGTAAGTATCCAGCATACGACATAGAGAGGGCATACATTTCAATTTTTCCTACTAATACCGACATTCCCTTAATTAGACATGAAGTGAATGCAAAGTATCCGTTAAAGAAAGACGAACCTATTGATAAGTTGCATATTTATCATGTTAAGTTGAGTAAACTTGAACCGGAGAAGATAGAAGGTCTTGGACAAGTTCCTAATGATATAAATTGTATAAGTGATTTGATTCTCTATAATTCTGGCAGGAATCCTTATAAAGAATTCAATATATCTAGTTCTCTACAATTGCCTCATCATTCAATAAAAACTGAAAGTAATAAAATTCAAATTGGAACTGCTCCTGCATCTATTGCTGAGAGATCATCATTTTCAAATCTAGCTAATCAGGAATACTTTTACTCACCAGACTTGGGTGATGTTCCTTCTTTGGATGTTCCATTAGATCTTCCGGATTTGCCTGGTATTGCTGGCAATGTGAGATATGAGGATGATAATAATTTTGGTATAGCACCATCTGTTGCTTTTTCTCCCACTATTAAAAACAATCTAATATGTCAAGAAACTCTAAGTGATAATTTAGATAGTTTGCCTGAAATAATACCACCATTGCCACTACCTCGCCAGGAAATCGATGAAATTTCAGCTGTTGAAAAAGTAGTACATGAAGAACAAGTAATAACACAACCAAAAATTTGTGTTCTAGAAGAAAAATCAACTGTCATAACTTCTTCAGTAGAAAAGAATAAAAATCTTGAGAAAATGGTTTCTAAATTGCCAGCAATTCCTGATGCAAGGGCTTCATTAATGGAAGCAATCCGAGAAGCAGGTGGTGCTAAAATGTTGAAATCTGCAGAGAACAAGTCATCATCAAAAAATGAACCTGTAACAGGAGACCTAATGGCAGATTTGCATGCTAAATTAGCAATGAGAAGGAAGGGAATATCTGGAGCGAAAAAGGATTTTGAAAATGCAGAATTAGATTCAAGAGGAGCTCTGAGTTTGATGTCTTCCTTGATTCCACCACCAGAAGAAACTAATGAAGAAACAGATCAAGAAGAAGATTGGGAATGAAATTCAGAGTAACCACAAAAATTATTTTTCTATTTTTAACAGTCAGTATATTTTATTCTAGAATTCAAGATAAAACTGGCAATAATCGCCTTAAGAAAGCTCAGTATATCAAATCTGTTTAAATTGGATATTATATTTATTAATTTTGATATATATTTTGTTGATATGAAATTTGGTAGTTAATAAAAATATTTTAATTATTTTTAACTGAAAAAATTTTTTCATCCTCTGAACTTTAAAAAAATGTTTACTATTAAATTTATTACATACAATATTCATATTACTGAAATGGAAATTTTGATTAGAGTCAGATATCTTCAATGAGAATGTTTCTCTTCTCCAGACAACTTTTAAGTTGAACTTGTATTTTTTCAATTTTTCTTCGTTTGAGTTGTAACTAAATATATTGGAATTGAACTAATATATCCTGAAATTTTTCAAACAATTCATTATATGTCTATGTTACATGTCTTATATTTCATAGCACTCAGCAATTAATACTAGAGTGATAAATTCACTTTTTACTAAGCTTCAATACTTAATTGGAAAATATAAGCACACACCTATTCATTTTATTCTTTGAAATTTTCAGATTAGATCAAAAATAAATTCTCACAATTCTTGCATATTTTCAACTACAACACTTAACATCTGTCGAATAAACCTTTAAAAAGATTGAGAACAAGCTAAACCAAACATGTGATAAGTTGGGGTTTATATTAACCATCTGATTCTATTTGATTAAGATAAAAATTGAAGAAAGAATTTGCTTTAACGTAAGAAGGTTTAGCACATTTTTTTATTAAAATCCTGTATTTTAATGAAAGATAATGCTTAAGCTCTTTCCCCAAAAAAAATTAAGAAGCCTGGAACATTTCAAAGTAGATCTATCGAGCGCTCAAAATAAAATAAAAAAGAAAATTATTTCCCATGTAGTACCTGAGACACCATTTTTTTCACAATTATAATTTCGTATACCATGACTACAAATAAATAATCGATATGCTGAAATTATTGTGAGTATGGATGGTAAAAGTCTACAGAAATACAAATATCAGTAGATGTGGATTTTTTAATCACGTTTAATTCAATTCTGTTTCTTAAATGTGAGATTGACAGTATTTTTTTAATTGATTCTTTTTCAAATAAATTAATTCGGCGGATCTGTACCATCTGTAGCTTATTTGAATATAAAATGAATATTAAATACCGTTTAAGTAATTTAGAAATTGACTTAGTTGTCTGGATGTATCAGAAATGTTAAGTATTCATTTGCAAATACTGTGTTAAAAATGTATTTTCACCTGTAATTTTGAGTTGAAAATTTTATTTTGTATGTCCGACATGAAAATAGCTGATAGAATACCATTTGAGCGTTTCTATGTACGTTTTAACGGGCGACGCAACATCTGTCATAGTGCAAAATAACTTTGTCGTGTCTGTCGGCGTATTGCGGCTGTTTTTGTCGCAATGCTCGGTTCACACGCATGAATTGTCGTCGGTAGACCTCCTCTGTGATCCTTTAGCTCGATTGTAGCGGCTCATAATACACCACACGCAGCTGGTCCCAACAAACACACAGCATGATCTCGCCATGAATAAGCGGTTTGATAGTTGATGAGAATGTATCCATACGTTGCCTGATGTTATGGATTATCGCAATGGATTCACTTTTCATCGCCAGTCTCAATTCTATAAAAAACAAAATGGCCTCTGCCATTAGAATTTTTGTATTGGTCAGATGAGAATAGGGTGTTATGAGGAAGCTTCATCCTCTTAGTTCGAGAGGCGGCGTTTCATTCCGAGTTGCACCACCTGGACTCATCAGATAGGCAATATGCTACGCCGAGAAGCTGCAGCAGAGCAGAGTAGAAATCTTGGCGAGGAGCGGAACATAACGCCAAAGGTTAAAAAAATCGCAAATGGTCTCGATCTTCTATGTAGATATCATAGCATTAGATTTTTTTCCTAAGCCTGATATTATCAAACGAGCACTACGTAATAAAGTCCTACTAAAACATAATACATATGTAATACTTCTAAACCTCTGTAAGTGGTGGAATAACAATTTAAAGGAGAGCGTCTTGATGCGCGCAGGCGTAAATAATTTGAATGCTTCAATGGTCATTGCCGTAACGTACTTGTATTCTATAGAGAAAAGTAAAGAAAGGAATAATCGAATAATTTTTAACAATCGACGTTTTGGTTACTGTGAATTTCCAACAATAGAAATATAGATAATTTCTCGATTTTTAAGATCTTATTGTCGCATTAACGTTTTCTGTCGAAATCTATGCTGTTCCCAGTAATTTTGAAATTATAACTAGGGAAACGTAGCAACCACAATTTATCGTACAGAATTGTGACACTATCTATCCGTAATACAGATTATATCTATGTCGGTGATCTGTAAACGTCAAGTAATTTCTTTCATTAATTTTAATAAAATGCAATATAATTTCTTTCTTTAATTTCAATGAAATGCTACACGACTTGTATCACTCTAACCATAGATAAACTAATAACATAGATCAACAAGACTATATATTACTATATATATTATTGTTAATCTATGACTACTAAGTATGTTAGGCTCTAGCCCAAAGATATAATGTCTTTATTACTATGCTCTAGCCACAGATTAATATATCTCTCTACCTTTTTTATATTCCAAAAATCATCTTTTTAATATTTGTCAGATCATTCGACGATTAGAATAAAGGATGCTTTTGCCTATTATTATATATTTCAGATGACCATTACTGGATGGTTTGTTGAAAATTAGATCAAGTAAATTATTATAGCTTCAAAGCTATAAATATTTCGAAGGGAATTTCGCTGAAATTGTTGAAGAGTGTAAATATTAGGCATACTGTAGAATAATAGATATGATTTCAAACATCTTTTATTGGATTCACTGCACCTACTCTATAAAAAAGTAAATAAATATGTACCAACAAGTACATATTGTGAATAACTTCTTCTTCTTCCATAATGTCTTTTTTTGAATAAGAAAAGGAGTTGTCTATGGTTGAATTCATTATTAATAAAAGTATGAAACACGAATTTAGGTTAAACTTGCATGTTTGAAAATTGATATATTTGAAATCGAGAAAACTATTGTAAACATGGAAGACAGTTTTCCTAGACGTGGTAAAAAATTTACCGCAGTGAAACGCAAGCCGGATACTGATACGGTAAAAATACATATCAATATTAATATAGTTAATCTTTTAATGCGGTTTTTATACTTTACTCACCATTCTTAATTTTCAGTTGTTCGGAAATGATGCTAAAAAGCAAAAGAAGGAGAAAGTTCAAAAAAAGGTTAAAAATGCTGTGGAAAATCAAATAACTCTAACAAATTTTGGAATGCTATCCAGACAGGTAACTTTACATATATATGAAATAAAAAAGTTTTATTATATATTTATTTTTCAGGCTATTTCAGAAGGAATGAAATTATTGGCATGTATCAAAAAAATTACAGAAAATGCATTAGAAGTAGAGTTACCAGGTTTGATAGTTGGAAAAATTATGATTGATTCAATATCCGATACCCTGGTCAATACATTGAAAAATGCATTAACTGCTTCTTCTAAAATTACCTCGGTAAGTTATTTGATGAAGCATGAGGAAGTAATTACAAAGTGACTAATTGAATGAATTGAAATTTTTAGGTAGCTCAAATATTGAACACCTTTTTTCATATTGGACAATATGTTCCTTTGAAGATCAAGACAATACAGATTACAGATGATAAAAGTGTGATACTTGGAAGTATCATTCCAAGGAATATAAACGATGACAGAAGACACAATTCATTTAAGAAAGGAGAACTTATCTGGGCTACCGTAGTGTCGGAACTAGATCATGGATATCAACTTGACTGTGGTGTTGCAAATTGTAGAATATTTTTACCTAATCAACATATGGATCCTGGGGTAAAATTAGGTAAATGAAATGAAATAATAAGTCATATTAATAAATGGTTCCTTTTTGCTACTGTAATGAAAAATTACAGTATTTTTAATTTTATGCAAATTGAAGAACAAGAACAACTGTGTGCATTTCCTTAGTAATCTAAATTACATGCATGTCTCTAGTACGGCTCGGAAATTTAAATTATTATTAAGAATTCTTGAGGGGAATGTTAAAAAATTGATGGTTTTTGATTCTGCCAATTTTTAGAAATTAATGTAAATGTACTTTTTTTTAACATTCAATTCTATTAGGAGTACAAATAAGTTTCCGCCGTTTTTTAACACAAATTAAATATTTATTATAGAAGAACGCTTGCTGAGTGACTTCTAATGTTAGAACAAGTTCTTTTTGTGTTTGAGATGAATCTTCCTTCAATAATTCCTCCAATTCTGCATCCTTGTAAATTTTTGGCCTTCCATTGCGATCTTTGTCTTCTACGTCGAAATCACCGTTTTTAAACTTTTGAAACCACTCTGGACACGTTCTCTCACTCAAAGCACCCTCACCATATGCTTCTACGAGCAATTGATGCGCCTCAGCAGCAGATTTCTTTAAATTAAAGAAGTAAACTAATATTTCCCGCAAATGACGCTTACTTGGCTCAAATTTTGACATTTTCAACTTATAAAAATTATATTTTACCAATATAAAATCAATGATATTAATAGGTTGTGTTGTTCTTGAATGTCCAAACTATTTTTTAAGCCGGTTATCATCTGCGAAAGCTAACCGAAACTCCGTGCCGCGCTATCTACAATAAAACGGCGGAAACTTATTTGTACTCCTAATAAAAATGCTTATTTATGCATATATCAGGTTATATGGCGGCTGCAAATCTTAACAAAGATAACTTTTTTAAATTTAACATATTATTAGCAATCAGAATACATTTATCCTTTAGGCTAATGTGATGATTCAAGAGCTACGTGGTCATATAAGGTGATTAGTCCTCTTTAAATCTCCATTTAATCTATTGGCCAGTTCCTTTAGTCTTCTGCCATCGTGTGGATCGAGTAATGGTCGGAGAGATTAAATCAGAAATTTAGATGTATGATAATAATTTTAACGTTTATGCAAGGTTTCATCTGAAAAGCACTAGAAACTCTTAAAAGTTATTTTAATGAATTTTTCATAACTTTGGAATAATGCACTGTGTTTAGCTGAAAATTTGCATATTTAAATAGTGTCAATAAACCGAGATCTATAAAAAATCTACTGAATAGCTATGATGAAATATCCTGAAACTATCTATCTATCAAGTTGAAATCCTAATAAGATACATATCAATAAGTTTTATCCAAGTATTCATTTACGAGCATCTAAAGCTTATTGTAATATAATTATGTGTTTTTATAAATTTTTAATTATTTTATTAATTTCAGAAATTGGACAACCAATGTGGTGTAAAGTGCACAGAATTGATATTGATAATGCTGCATCTACATTACGAGTTGGATCCAAAAGGCAACATATAGATTCGGTTCTTACGAATGAAAGTGTACCACTGAATTTCATCCTGCCTGGTACTAAAGTAGAAGTATTTGTTGAAAAGGTACGTTGAATAATATTTTAATATTCATTTCACTTCATCAACTACTTTAGCTCAGTTCCATCATTTAATAATATATTAATACTGATGAAAGATGAAGCTGTTCTTTGAGGATTAATTGGTAAATAAAATCAATATATTATGAAAATATTCCTGATTCAGGGAATTTTCGATGGTTGTTAGCAATGAACTTCTAAACTCTTGTTCTCTCAATTGAACTTCTGCTAAAAATAAATTGTCTTTTACTTAAATCGCGTAGTTTTTCACTAGATAGACAACAACCACTTTTATCAACAGTTAAAAAATATTGAATCATAGCTCGGTAGCGCAATCAATTCACCATAACAGTTGCATCAGCCTCATTTTCAAATAAGTAAGCTCCAATCACACCGCCAACCCAAAAACTGCACCAAACAGTACCACGTTGAGGATGGAGAGGCTTTTCAACAATCATTCTCGGATTTTCCCCAAATGCGTATTAACGTAGCCTTCCAAGGTGAAAATGGTCCTCATCACTGAAGATGATTTTTCGATGAAAATCAGGATCATTTTGATGCATTTCAAGGACCCAATCAGCGAAGACACGACGTTGCTGGTGCTTGACCGGCTTGATAACTTAACTGAAGGGTTAAGACCTAAGTCTTTATGCAAAATACGGTGTAATGTCGTTTTTGGAATGCCAAAATTTCAAAAATCGACAAACCTGGCTTTTCGTCAACACTACAGGCTACAGCAACAATATTCTCAGTCGTTCTTGAGCGACGCAGACGGTTTAGATTCTTCGCATCACTAACTTGACCCAACTGCTCAAATTTTTCCACCAGTCTCAGTATTGCCGGCCAAGATGGTGCTTCACGGCGATCCATAAGTCTATCATTCTATTTTTAGTAATGGCGTAGTTTTTATTTGTCAAAAGATGACAGCTTCAAAAGTGACAGCTGCCCAGATAGTGGGCTATTCAAAATTAAACCTCTTATTGGAAAACCCTTTAAAGAGAATATTAAAAAAAATGTTCCACTTGAAGCCTCTTGTTGAAGTGTACATGAAATTTTTCACAACATTCAGTTTACCGAAATAAGTTTTTTTTATCCAAAACCATAATTTCAGGTACTCAAAAATGGAATAGTCTGCAAATTTCTCGAAAATTATACTGGTTTCATCCATGAATCTCAGTTATGTCCCGCACTAAGGACATTGAATACTATAAAGGAATCAACTGTGATGTGCGCTTATATTTTGTATGTTGAAGACATCACTAAAGTTGCCCAGTTATCTATGAGAAGTTTGGATTCATCCATTGAACTGGCATTTGAACGAGGCAATAAAGTTTCTGGAGTGGTAAGTTAATTTTTTTCAAATAAGTAGTTGTATCGTTATCTATCATTAGCATTATTGTTTCACATAATTTAAAATCCCGGAAGTCAGTATTTCACCGCAAATCATCGAGCAATCAGATTTGTATAATATTGGTTCCTATAACAATAATATCCTTCGATGACCGTGATTTGTCGAGCTTTGAATCATGGACAGATACGGGATAGACATTTTTAATCATATTCTCTTATTCTATTAAATAACTGATGTGATCTAACGTAAATCATATTATTATGTTTTCTTTTCCCTTGTATGCAGCATTTTCTTGTCCAGGTTTGATATACCTGCATAGGGATACAGAGTGGCTGTATCTCGGCAATGGTAAGACCTAAATGTTGAGGAAAAAAAATCCATATCACTAAAGTGGACACAACAACTGCCTAAAAGATAAAGTGATTTTCAAAAAATTTTCAAAAAAAGCATCAAAATATGTTGCTACCACAGATGATGCCCTCCAATTTATTTATTTACCAAATTAACGATTCAACAAAAAACAACATGTTTTTCTTTTTGCTTCGGGTGATAATTGAATACAAATTTTGAGGAATGTATTAACTTCCTCTGACTGATACGAAAAAAAATCTCAAAACAAATTGATGTGGAATTACTTAAGCTATTGAATGTTGTTTTTAAAGTTACAGCTCATCTATATACCTTACGAAAGTTTGTTTGCTATAGCATTTACGCCCTTTAGCGGTCCAATTACAAAAATCAAAATAATTTCCTAACATTTCTCGTGCCCCTTTTAGTGTTAAGGATTTTTCCCAACCTGATACCGATACAGCCGCTTGTATCCTTATGGGACATTTGGTATATTTTATTGAAACCATTGTAACAATGTAATATGGGATTCAATCAGTGAGTACTGATTTTAAATGAAAATCTTTGAACATTCTTAAGTGGGAACCTTTCAAGACCACTAAAAATTGTTTTGTAAACTGAAAGTGTTTCATTTAAATGATTTTTTGTCTTGTCTTGTGTCGAAACTGAATGCAACAAGCTCTAGTATTCATAATTTCATAACGTAGTTTAGTATTTTAAGAACATGCAAATCTTGTGTTACAAAAGTTGAAGTTTCCTATAGAAAGAAACGATTATATCTGAAACTAGTAATCTCTAATTATCAAGTAGGCAGATATTTTATACAGATGTAAGAAACTTTTTCAATTATAAAATTTCTAAACATATTAAGGGTTGCAAACAAATTGTGTGACAGTAATTAATGAATCAATATTTGATTTATTTCAGGTGATTGGAAAGAATGAAATAGGTGTTTATTTCAAACTGAACAATAAAGAAAAAGGTTGGGTATCAAACAAACGTCTAGTGAGTACTTTTAAGGACAGCGAGAGTCTGATGAACCAAAAATTCATCAAAGGAAAAAAATACCAATGTGTGGTTTTGAGTTACAGTCACATGGATCGTTTGTACATATGTGGTATTGAAAAAGATTTGCTCAAAGAAAAATATTTTTCCCCAAAAGACTTTAAAATTGGTGAAATGGTTGGAGGGACAATAAATGAAATAAAAAACAATGGAGTCGTTGTCACTGTTGGAAAAGTGAATTGTTTCATTCCAAATCTACATTTAACTGATGCTTTGTACTCCGAAAATCTGAAAAGGAAATTTGTTGTGGGGAAAAAGATCAAAGCAAGGTAAGTAAAAAACATGAATAAAATAAGAAATAATTAAATCGCTAAGGAGGATAGTTCCACAATAATCTGATTAAACAAAGAAATTTGGGAAAATATATTTTTATTGCTTGTTGTCGGCTAGACATTCGGAAATCTACATTCTGCAAAATTTGAGCTATGAATGATCTCAAATAAGTGTATTACAATTGCAGATCGAAAAATAAAATTCTTCGAATAGTGCAGGTCTTTAATTGACAGAAATATATTGTACACTATTTAAATTCCATTCATACATCTATTTTTCAAGCATGATATCTCTTACCTTTGAAAGAAATTAAAGTGATGGTTGTTAAACAACTAACAATCTACATATCATTTTCAAATTGGTTGTTACTTTCTCCACATTATATTTCTTTTTAAACAACAACCGTCATTGGTTAACTACTTCCAAATTTATCCTTCTGTTTTTTTATTATCTCGATGTAAATTTTGAAATTCTGTTATTTTTTGTTAATTGAATATTTTATTTTCCAGGGTATTCTGTTCGAACGAGAGGACAGTAATATTGACATTGAAAACACCGTTCATCAGAGAAGATAAATATTTCCAAGATTTGGATACAGTCCAGTTAAATCAAGTTTATCCAGCACTTGTATTGAAAGCTAAAATTCATGGTCTGGTCCTAAGCTTTTATAACAATATTGAGGGCTTTGTTCCTTCAAAAGAGTACAACTTTCAAGTAACACAACAGTACAGAGACAATCCTTCTACGTATTTTTATTCAGGTCAAGTGGTAAGTTCATTCATTTTATGTTAATATGCATCTTTCCAATTTTAATATTACATATTTCATGCATGTTCAGAAGTATTTTTGTTAATTTTTAAATTTACATTTGTTATTTTTTAATAACATGATGTTTCCCAATTTTAGTAAAAAATTTTCAATTTAAAGACTTAGATTAAGTGACATTTGGAGCTATTTTTGTTAGATTCTTTCAAAAAGACCTGAAATCCACTGAACACACATTGTACTGCCGGCCAAAGGTCATTTTGACACTTCCTGTTTACGAGGTTAGGTTTTTATGATCTTTTGTAATTTATGCTTGACATCGATTTTGACTTTTGTTTATTATTTCCTCAAAACATGAATCTTTGTGATTAATCGGAAAAAACACCCCTGAAAACTTCATAGTTGGCATTTTGAAGATTCAAAAAACCGAATAAAAGAATCAGTCCATCCACTGTACGCCTTTGCTGTTCAGGGCCTTTTTTCAAAATTTTTAGAAGGAAATTCGTAAAACTTTCTACAAATATTGAGAATTGTCCTGATCTTCCTAGCTTTTCGGACTGATTAATTTATTAATTTCTTCTAAAAATAAGAAATGAAGATTAGCAATTAAAAGAAATTATTTCTTAATAACTTTGTTATTAAGAATTGTAAAATGATAGGTCTTTGAATAAAATTTGCAGTGTTTTCTTTTTAAATCTCAAATAATATAAAATTCATTTTTATCTAGACCTGGATATATTGATATAAAAACTTCTCTGAACCTTCAGTAAAGATAAAGATTAGAAAAACTAGTCTTAACACTGTTTAATAGTTTGATTAAAATTTGTACATTGGAAAAAGTATGCTTTTGTCGGTTTATCAGATTTTAACTAGAGTAATTTGGAAAATTACTTTATCTTAATGAATGTCTGTCCCTTTGAAAGTAACTACCATTCAAGAAGTCAAAAAGTGCAGTAAAGTTTCTAGATATTTAAAACACAATTTTTGCAGAGGAATACATTGGGCGCTGAAGAATCTATTTTTTGTAAATATTTTGTTTTATAATAATAAATCTTCAAATTATGTTTTCCCACTTATAGGAACTAGTGTATGTATAGTTGTACATTCAGAATTAAAAATTTTTTTTTTTGTTATTTTCAGATAAACGTCAGAGTTCTGAAAGTGAATACTGAAAAAGTTGTAGCTTCCTTAATTTTGGAAGGAAGTTCGAGTATGCTTCTCGAATTAGGAAAGAATGTCAAAGGCATTGTTAGAAAGAAAGAAGAGAATGGTTTGCAAGTTTTTGTACCCAAGTTCAACATTGAAGGTTTTGTTCCAGTTGAACATTTGAGTATTGAATTATCTCTTTGCCATCCTATGCTAGGTAAGTGGACAACAGTTTTGAATGACAAACAATAGAAAATAAGTTCAGTTTTGTTATTGCAAGCAAAAGAGCAGACTCTTCAATAGTAGTAGAATCTAGTTTTACTTCGATATTATTTGACTAAGATCCAGTACTAAACTGTGCAGCTTTGTCTAACTTGAATAATTTAAAATTTTAATTTTCTACGATATTCAGTCTTTTCAAATAACTTCCATATCAACATTCAATAATTATCTGAATGACTAAATTAATGTGATCATACTAGCTTGAGCAAATGCATTCATTGTAGTCAAACTAAGATTGAACTAATACCACAAAGTTTTTCATGGAGCTAGTTAATTTTCATAGAACTTAACAAGTTATGAAGATGTTAATTGAATATTTGATTTTTATTGCACAGAAACATTCAAGGAAAATGATAAAATTTCCGATCTATTGATATACAAAGCTGACGAATCTGAAACAGTCTTTTCGAGGAGGGAGGCTATAGCTTATGAAAGATGCGACTTGAAGATACCTAAATTTCAAAATATCAGGAAAAATTTAATACTCCGATGTTCAGTGGAGTCTGTCGAAGAAAATGGTATATTTGTATATTCACCAATAAAGAATTTCAATAAAAAAATATTCATAACGAAAAAGGTAAGTTGATGAAAATAAACTAATAATATCTTTACTTAAAAGCTATATTGAATTTGCAGAATATTACTAAAGAAAAATCAATGCCGAAATTTGAAATCCAACAGGGAGTTCTTGCTAAAGTAATTGAGATTGATCAAGCCAATGAAACTATCAAACTAAGTTTGAAATCTGAAAGCGTTTTTGATAAAAATGTTCAGGTAAATATAAAAAATTTATTTATAGGAATTATGATTTTTGAACTTAATATTTTCTTTCAGAATTCAGTCAGTTTATTCAATGAATATTTAGCAGATGAAGAATATTTGAGAAAATATGGGTGTGAAAATAATTGGCCTATTAACAAATATAATTTATGTGAAAAGGTACTATGTACAGTTAAGCAATCAACGAAGAAAGGATGTTTGGTAGAATTACCAAACGGTTGTAAGGGATTAGTTGTTCCAACTTTATCTGAATGTAAGTAATATATTGAATTTATAATAGTAATAATAATAACCCTTCTTTATTGACCACAGTAAAAGGCAAAATTTATAATTATTCAATACAACTTAATTATATTGTCTTTTTTCTTTTTTTAGCGGTTAAAAACGGAGAAAAAGCTGAAGGAATAGTTTTAGGCTATAATTATCAGTTGAACTATGTAGAAATTTGTTTGAATCGGAACATCATCAAAACTATAAACACAAATCAAGGTAAGTGGAAAACATATTTTTAAAAATGCGTTTAAAATTTTTTTTCAGAAGATATTTTATTTAAATTTTATTTTACTTTCCCAGAACCACTGAATCTTGAAAAGGCATCTCTGTATGAACTTGATTTTATGTTTCAGATGGTGTGCTACCAGAAAACGAGTCATACTTTGCAGTTAACAAACTACTCTCACGAGAGCAGTATATTTTGGCTGTTACACGTAAATCAGCCAATAGGCAATTAGTGTATTTACCACTTAGGTTATGTGAAAACGATACGAAAAATCAATTGAAAGTTTATTATGACAAGGAAACTTTCAAAGTAGACATATGCGGGTAAGTTTGTGTTTGAAATTATTGAAAGAATAGTAATTATTTTCTAACTTCTATGTTATAAACTTCTTTGGATGATTAGAACTGGGTCCTCACTCAAGTTATCCGAAGAAGTGATGCCCAAAGTGATTTATAAGACGTGGCCATTTAAAATTTGCATGTTTGGTCGGTTATAAATAAAAAATTGATGAAAATTTTATCAAAGTTATACGTTTAGTAAAAATATTGAGCATCGTTGATTGTTTGGGGCTCAATCTCGTGAATGGCAACTTTGATGTCATGTTTCAAGGCATCGATTGTTTCTGGATTGTTAGCACAACACTTATCGTTAACAGTTCCTACAAAGAATAGTTCTCTGAGGTGAAAATGAGCTTAATCAGTAAAGATGATTTTTCTGGCGAAATGCTCATCTTCGGTCATGCAATCATTAGCCCATTGGGCGAAGCATCAGATGGTCACGAGGCTCCACTTTGTAAGCCTTCACACGGAGGTCTTTATCAAAGGGCTCCTCAGAGAAATGCAAAAAATGTTCAATTCATGAGCACGATGACGAGTTGATGTTGATGGATGTTTAGTCTAATTCTGGGCTACAGCAGTAATGTTTTCAGGTGTGCTCACTGAACAAGAATGTGAACGAGTTGTTTTATCAAATAACGATGCAGTTTTCACCAACAAATTGGTGCAGAAATTGCTGTGAGGGCATTTCGTTCCCACACAAATTTCTAACAATTTGGATAGAAGATTCACCACTTTAGAAATAAGTTTTTAATATTACCCAGTTTTGTTCAAGCGTGAATCGACCCATTTCGTTAATGGCAAATATTAAAGTAACTTTCTGTCAGAACACGAATAACAGAAGTGAAGTCAGACTCAAAATAACCACTATTTCAGAATGCAAATTCTAGATGGCCCACCCCTTATAAGGTATTTCAAATTAAAGGTTGATCTCTGTGCGTAAAAATCCTTAGGTATAATTGAAGTAAACAGTGTGCTCCTAGCAAAATTTCTCAACCTGTGTACAGTAGTCCATGATGTCTGTCTGGATATTTTCACACCGCCCTCTTCAAATATGGGAGGTCTTTTTGCCGGACTCTGAAATTTTTTTATGCATCTTGTATTGAGTGGTTTAGAATTAGACTAAAAATATTAATAATTTGAAACTGATGTAACTAGAACCTTCATGTGCACAGTTAAGACATTTTATTTTAATTGTCAAAATATTTTTCAGGAAATATGACAGAAAACCAATAGGTTTTCATAGAAAATTGAAGTATTCTTTAGATTACACATATATACTAAAGAATACTAATTGGTCGGAATTTGATTCTTCACTAATCAGCGATGAAAACGGTTCTCATGATACTTCTGATGGAACAACCATCGATGAAGAATCAGAAGAAAAAATGATGGACGATGATTCAGTAGACATAGAAGAAGAAGAGGTGTCTGAAATAATATCTGATGATTCAGATGATGACGTAGAAATGGAAGAATTAAGTGACACTAATAAGGATTCTGGTGTATACTCCAATTCGGTCAATGGAAAATCAACTAATGAGAGTGGTGAGGAGTCGGAAGGTATGAATGTTTAATAAAATTTCATATTTTATATAGAGATCTGAACTACTATTTGCCAAACATTTGCCAAATTCTCTCATCCCTAATATTAACATGCGTTTTATGGAACTATAGTACAGTACAACCTTTACAATCCAAGCAATTAAAAAATAAAGAACTCATTGATTCTATTAAATTGTTTATTAAATAAAATATATTCTTCATGAACATAACAGCAAGCATAAGTTAAAAATAAAACTTACATTACTGCATATGTACATATTTTGTTTTAACAGGAAACATTTAAATAATTTGTATTAAAATGGAATGAAATAAGAAATTACTTAGTTTTCTATCACTTTTTATTTACCGAATACAGTGACGAATACGAAACTCGATAGCAATTTTCCAAAATTTGCGATATTGTTCAATATATTTTATAGAAGCAGCTGGAAAAGCAAAAAGTATAGAATCCAATATATCATTACCTTGTATTTGTGATAACTGAACTTATAATATGATTTCATCAAAAACTGTCGTCTGAAATATATTGGCGCGGATAGATTTCAGATCTGAAATTAAAATATGAAGTAATTTTGAGTGGCTGTATTCTTTTTACTTCGCAACTTTCAAGTAGACAATTTTTCATGAAATGGCTCATTTGAGGTGTTCTATTTCCTTTTGAAAAATACATCTTGAAAAATACCGTGTAATATTTTAATTGCATTTCTTGTTCACAATAAGTTCTTTTTTCCTTATATTTGTCATAATTTCATCTACATATATGTATTTCTTACCCTTTGTATATGTTTATTAGAATCTGAAACAGATGAGAATGATGAAGAAGAGATGACAAAGTTGAGTAATGGAAAGGGAAAGACCAAAATCAGGTTTAGTGGAGAAGAATTACGACAGTATAATGATCAAGACCAAATAAGCTGTCCTCTTGCTGTACTACCTTCAATATCAAACTTCTTCAGTGCCGAAGTACCGACGAAAAAAGATGAATCATCATCTGAAGATGAAGAGGAACAGGTATGATGCGATAAATATATTTATTTTCTGTTAATTTCACAGTGAAATACAAATTGTATGAAAATTTATTTTTTTTGTTATAGGAGGTTCAGACAAAGAAAAAGAGGAAATCTGCTACTGAAAAGAAAGCTAAGAGATCAGAAGATGTCAAAACCGTGAGAGAATTAGCTAATTCAATACAAGAAGTTGAGAGTGCGGAAAATTATGAAAAACTTCTTATGAATAATCCTAACTCATCCACATTATGGTTGAAATATATAGCTTTCTCTTTGGCCGTAAGTATGAATTTAAAAATTTCCTTTCTCAGTGAATCTTTCCCTTAATAATAGGAATTTATTCCTCAACGAAAGGCCATCGACCCATGGTCCTTCAGCCCTATTCACTTTAATTTTTTCACAATTCATGTTTTTGTGATTCGATGATCATTCAATTTTCAATACCTAGTTTTCATGGGTGAAGCTTTTTCTTGTTTATACCAAGGAAACACAGGAAAAATTCTTGGCCAAGTATTCTGTGTGTCCGTTTGTGAACATGAAAACTTTCCAATGAAATACTAGGTGTGGAAGTATGAACCCGGAATTTTTTTGTAAACACTACACATCTGTTGTTTGGAAGCGATAAAAAATATTTCAGACTCCAGTTTTCTTCAAATGATAACCAATGCTGTTGAAAAATCGTTGGTTTCTACATTTTTGTTGAAAATGATTTTATGTTGATGAGTTCTAACTACTTTAAAACTCACTTTTTAAAACACCTTTTAGTCATTTTTAGATAAGTCAGTGAAATAGATTAGTCAAAAGTAGACATTTTACAATTCATTGCATTTGTAACAATGAATACAAAATGAAAGTAATTTTGTTCTCTCCAAGACTTTGAAATTCAGATGGGCTTGGAAGTTCCCAGAACTCCATGATCTTTTTTTTACTCTAGCACCTAATATTTTATTCCTATAAATTAAGAAACTGACTCCCTCCGTAACATATGTACAAGAGGACAGAACACAATTTCTAATTTTTAAAATTGAAAATTATAAATTCAATTAATTGGCTGGTGTTTTAAATTGAACCTTTTTTTTTCAGTCATCAGAATTTGAAAAAGCCAAAAATATTGGAAAAAGAGCTCTATCAGCCATAGATGTAACATGCGAAGATGATAAATTCAATATTTGGATGACTTTATTGAGTATCGAGATTTCATATGGATCGAAGGTAATTTGCATTATTTCTAATATTCATTTCGTTTCCTTTAAACACAATATTTTTCAGGAATCTTTCGAAACTTTATTTGATGAAGCTGTGAGATACAATGATGCATTCAAAGTTTATATCAGAGCTACTGAAATACTTTTTGAAAGTGGTAAACATGTGGAATTGGAAGAAAAGATTAAGAAAATGAGGTCGAAATATAAACAAGAACCAGAAATGTGGGTTCATATCGCCAAATTATACTATCTAATGGGAAATTTCAAGGAGGCTAGAAATATGAAAAATTTGTGTTTGAAATCGATCTCTATTAAAAAAGAACGTAAGTGTTTTGTGATATTGAACTACCAAAATTTCAATTTTTCTTTTATAAAATTTGATTCTTTAATTATTCACCATTTTTATTTATAGAATATAATCTAATTGTCAAATTTGCTATACTGGAATTTGCTCATGGAGAAGTTGACATGGGAATCCTCATTTTTGAGAGTGTATTGGTGACATATCCGAATAAAATAGGAGCGTGGCTGGTCTATATTGATCAACTTATAAGTAAGAAACAGATCACAGAAGCAAGGTATGTAAATTATTTTAGTAGCTTATTTAATATTGATGCTCAAAAAAATCACATATTTTGACACATATAACACATTGAAGTATCACCTGTATATTGTTTTTGCGCATCCTTTCTATTATTTTGTCTACTGTTTATCTTTTTATTTTATTATTTACCGGAAATTCATATTACTGTCGTTTATAAAAATGATTGATTTCCATTAGTATTAAATTATTCAACAATTGTTTCATCAATTACATTTTAACTTCTTTAAGTGATTGATGAAATAAATGATAGTAGAATTACTTTAATCAATATCTATATCTTTTTGGAATTTTGAGTAGGAAATTATCTTTGATCTACAAATAAATAATTGTTATATATAATATCATACAAAAAATATTAAAATGATATTGTTGTGTTGTATCTATCAAATAATCGAATTTTCTTCTCAATTATGGTGTTAATGTATTTTATTCAATTTTCCAGATTAGTTCTAGATAGAGCTATTGCTCTTTCACTTCCTCTAAAATCTGCTAAAGCAATATACCATAAGTATAGGACATTTGAGGAGAAATATGGAACACCAGAAACATTAGCTCTGTTCAAAGAAAAGGCAAAGCGTATTCTGCAAGAAAAAGTACAACTTGTATCATAATAGACTTCGAATATTGTTAATGTAATTCAAATTTCTTTGTAAATAATTATCTTTGTTATATTTTAATAAATTGCTCAAAAACATTGTATATATTTTTTAATTTAGTGATATTCATATTTTTAAGCTCTGCTTATTTCTTTTAAATTCTTTCTTCACTACAAGTCGAAAATAGCCTTTAATGATTTTATATCGGGCATATAGATGAAGAATTCATGGTCAAATACCGTTAATTGAAAACATAACAATTTTGACCCAGAGAAATTTTTAAGGTGTGTATAAGTCCCAATTTGATCATGTTTAAAATTTCAAAAAAATTATATTAATACGGAATATTTGATAGATTCGGTCTTTACTTGGTGGAAACTCATTTTAATTAAAAAAATGTGTATATGAGGCAGTAATTTATTTCCACAAAAATGTTTGTACTACTACAACAATTGTTTCACAACGATGTGGCTTCTTCAGGTAGTACACTGTAATACCTGAAGAAGCCACATCGTGGTGAAACAATTGTTGTAGTACAAACATTTTTGTGGAAATAAATTACTGTCTCATATACATTTTTTTAATACAGAAAGGTAGGTTAAAAATCTATCTATTTTTGCTGACTGTGATGTCTCTTATTAGAATTTCTTTGGAAAAAATGAATTGTCCATTATGCTAATCAGGTCACATTGAAAGAATTTTAATTAATAAGATGTTGAAATTGTCTATCATTCATTTCTAAACAGTAATAATGTCTTTTTTGAATAGTTTCCTTTACATTTTGTAACATTTTAGGTATTATTTCATTTTGCATACTAACACATTTCTCTGGCTAAGATCTAGAGAAGTAGGTTAAAGAATGTGAGAGAAAATGTTGAACAAAGGCATTATTACTATTTAGGAACTAATTGCAAGCAATTTGAACCATTTATTAATTAAAATTCTTTCAGAAACTTGGACACTTAAAGCACTTCTAACGAGTTTTTACACAAAAAGAAATTTTTCAGCATATTCATAAATAGAATTGCAGAACCATCAAAATAATGTTTCGCTGCCATTTAATATTCTATGACTATACAACCACGAATTTGCGATCAAAAGCTGTCGTCCTTCAAATTTTTTTTTTTTTTTTTTTTATTCCTTTATATGTCCTTGGCAACTTAGACCATCTAGACAACTCAAATTCTTAAACATCAAACTCTTTCATTCCCTAACACGCACAAACACACCCATGGGCGCAGCGGGATTCGAACCCACAGTCCTTCAAATTAAAATTGATGTAAAACTCGTCTGGACTATTTTATATTGGCTACAGCACACTATAGCATCAAGATACAAACGAGAAGAAGAGTAAGTAGAGCTTGTGTTGTGGTACTCATACTTCCAATATTAAACAAAAAAACTTCGAACAAAGCACCAGAAATAGAACAAGGCGAGAAAAATCTAGTAAATAATATTTAACTTTATGAAAATATATAACAACTGCATTCTAGAACAATAACAAAGGCAAATCCAAGTTATTACTGAACACATTAATAATGTTTGTTTGATCTATAACAAAATTTTTAAAATGTAACGTTTGTAAGTACCACCTTTATTCAGTAGAGTTATCAGCTCTATACTCTATGTATTCAACGACAGTCATTTCTTCATTAATTAAAACCTTCTAAAACATAAATTTTCTCCAAAGAGTGGGTGAGCCATAAAATTTTTTTTATATCATGTTATTTCTCTCTATACCATAACATGTATCGAACAAAATCTTAATTAATCGATTTAAGGGCAATGCTTCTAGTCCCAAAAATTTCAGTATATGCTATCACATAATAACTGCATGCAGACTGCTTCGTTGTGGATATGTACCGCGTCTTTGTGCTCCCAAATGATTTCCATGCAATCGTCTTCTGACAGTTTGATTAGAAATCACCTTCCATGGAGCTATTAATCATTGATGCTACCTATGTTCTGTTTTTTCTTGCTTTCAGGACAATTGAAGTGTCTTGAACACGTGTTGTGGCTCTTCTTGACCTCCCCTATGTGTTTACATTGCTGAGAAGAATTTGCTAAATTAATATTGAGTATTGATTGTTTGAACAAGTTTCTAGTAATAATAAAGGCAAAATGCTAATGCAAATAAATAGTTTGATTTCTAGTAGCAACAGTGATAAAGTCGATATAAGCTCTAACATAAGAATATTTTCAAACCATTCTTACACGCATGTTTTCATCAGAAATAATTGCACAAAGGGAGGAAAAAACAAAAAATGTCCATGCAATTATTTCAGGAATATTTTTTAATGTTAATTTCAGAAGAATAAAAAATCAATTTTAAAGTTATGCATTGTGAAGTGTATAGTGCTGTCCTAGAAGTCTACGTCAAGATGCACTCAAGATAACAGGTTAAGTCATAATTAACATCAGAAAAATATAAGAGAAAATCCATGTTCAGTATTTTTCAAATTATATTGCACTCTCTTTTATTCAATAAAATGCACACCCTATTATGATTTTTGAACTCCTGTTGCTACAATTTTTTACTTTTTTCAAATTTTATTTTTCCTATGTTATATATGATAATAGTGCTTCTGTAATCTGTAATCTTCAATTCTAAGCCAATGCTCCAGCTTTGAAAATAATGTAACTTTTTGTCGAACCAAGTATTCAAAATTAAAATTTCGCCCAACTTCAATTGACTGTACTGAAAGAAAATTGTACTACATCAGTTTAGCAAGTCACTTCAAAAGTTACCACATTTAATAAAGATTCTAGAATGCTATAACACTAACTACGTTCTTTTTTAGATTGGACAAAAAAAGGTTTTTCTTAAAGAAATTCAGTTACATTTTCAATTTTTTTCCAAATTATAATTTCAAGATGAATTTCCGTCAACAATAATAGAATATATTTTGGTTCTAAAAATGACAATAGTCTCAAGCACTGCATGCATTTGCTCTTTGTTGAAAGGAAATCTCTTATATATTTGGTTACAACATTCTATGTGAAAATCAATGCATTTTAACTTGAAATTCTCAATACCTGTTTACTTAAGGAATTGTTGCAACTAGTGTATAAGGCATGACTTCTGGTCCAAAATACGTATTGTCAAAATTTCTAAATTTCTATTCACTATTCTGGTATAAAGCTACGTTTTCAGGAGGTACATCCGAATTGTAGACTTGAATCTGCAGTAAAACTCAACGTGGGTGTATGCTTTAGTGAGATAAAGGAATGCGTCAAGACTGTCAAGAGACTTCAAATTTCAGCCTGACATAAACATAACCTACGACTAGAGTTTGTACGTAGTGAAAGTAAGGGGTTTGTTGATTTAACACATTTACTTAGTGTAAGCAACAAATTGTGCCAACAATTCAACCTTACAGTGTGGTATAATCAAATGTGATGACTACTTCAAGAATAGTTCGAGGAACGAAAATCCGAATATTTGTATGCTTTTGTGCTGTGGTGATAATATTAGGACTTCTAGCGTGTTATAATCATACTATATCACAACTATATGAAACTCAGAAAGCGGTAGCATTATGCCACCAGCAACAGGAAAACTTATCCACACAACTTCAAGGTATTGAAAAATATTAAAGAATGTTTACTACTAATATTACATTATTTTGAAGAAAATTACTGGGCTAAGATCTAACAATTATCTCATAGTTGTTGAAAATTGGTTATTAAGCAATTTGTCTATTTTTATAATTAATGTGTAATTATATATTTTTTTATTTGTAATAATTCTCACGTAAGTGAAATTGGGTTCTAAATGTTTAGTAGAATTGATAATAAAATAGTCTAGAATTGATTTCGAACTGTTTCGGTTGTTCATAATTAAAACAAGTTTTTAGAAATTCGGAGGTTTACCACTTTTGTGACTGCAAGTTTCAAAGTATTACTTCATCATCGCACTTTTGATGAAGTAATAAAAATTCAGGAATTTTATTTATTCTTGAATATTAAGTTAAATGGAAAAACTCATGATTGCTAAAATAGATGTAGTAAATTATGTTAATATTAGGTTATACTAAAATTAGGCAGAATTTTATGCTGAAAAATATAATTTTTATTTCCAGTTATATCTGATTATAAACTACGATTAGAGAAAGCTTTAAAAACAGAAAAGGCTGATCATACAAAAAGCAATAGTACTTTTGATGAATTAATTAAAGATGAGAAATCAAGAAACGAGAAAAATATGATGGAGGCAAAGTTGAGATTTAATTCATTACAACAGAGATATAATCTTTTACAGGTAATGTATCATGCTATTATGTTTATAAATTCGAATTTACTACAACTTCTTGTATGGATAATTTTTGTATTTCATGATAGGCATTTCTTCTAACTGCAAACTGATGGCTTGATGGAAACTTAACTATTTCTATTAACTTTTTTTATATTTTCAAAAGAAATTATGTTTCAGACTGAACATGATGATTATAAAGAAAAAATACTTAAAACTCAACAGGAACAGTTAGATGAAATCAGTGATCTTCAAGCTAAATTAAAGAATGCTCTAGAGGAAGCAAAGAAAGTTTCAAGTTCTAAGGAGAGACTTAAGGTACTTTCAAGCAAACAATATTTTGGATTTTTTCAAGTATATTGATTTATTTCAGACAGACTATCTGAACATTCTAAGAGAGAACGAGAATTTAAAAAAACAATTAGAAGGATACGAATTAAATTCAATTGGAAATGAGAATAAAACTAATTATTTACAAAAGCAGAATATAGACTTGAAAATGGAGATTGACAGACTCAAAGTATGTTGAAGAAGGATTTGATTTTATTAGGAATTGTTAGTGCAATAATCCTATTTTGTATATTTTTTAGGACAAATGCCCAGAACAAAAGGATACTATTCAAGAACCAATTGTTTTGAGAGAAGATGAAAAGCCTGTTAAACAAGAGAATTTCAATCAAGATCAAGGCCATCAAAATAATCAAAATGTATTAGCTTTACCGTTTCCAAATAATGAAGGAAATAATAGAGGTTCTTCCTCAACAGCATCTTCAGTAAAACCAAGTTCTCAAGGAAGTCTAAATGGCGCAAGACCTTTGGTTGTGCCTACAATGACTCCCAAAAACCAGAAAAAAGAGAAAGAAGATGTTCTAGCTAAACCTAATGCAAATGTGGTACCCCAAGGTGAGACATCAATATATTTCTTCAACAAAATAAAAATCTTGAACTAGTCTTGACAGATATCATAAAGAAAATTATTACTATTATTATAATAGTAGGTCTATTATCAAGTTTTCTGACAAAGTTAGCCCCGTTAGTCTTTTTACTTTGTCAGTTGGACCGTTTTTAAAGGATGGCTCTAAAACCATTATATTTTTAAATAGTAACAGCTGATTGCCCCGGAATTAGACAAATTGGACATCTGCTGATAATATATAGTGTGAATTGTTTCGAGTTTCATACAAAACGTTTTTTGTTATATTGTTGAAAATGTCAGATTTTTAGATAACTAAACATCATTCGCGAAAAGTTTAAATTTTTTGTTTTAAATTGGAAAAAGTGCAGCTGAAGCTCATTGTATGCTTGTGGAAGTTTACGGTGACAATGCTGCAACTGACAAGTCCTACAGAGAATGACTTCAAAAGTAGTGTTTTTAGTCTTGAAAACAGACCTCGTTCGGGACAGCCAAAAAAATTCGAAGAGGATGAATTACAGACATTACTTGATCTAACACAAGACGAGTTTGCACTTACATTGGGGATGTTACAGTTCTTGCAAACCTTTCATTATTATTTTTTCAGGTGTTCTACCTGTCCCCGAAAAGTTGCCAGAGGGTGTAGTTCCTGCTGAAGAAAATGAAATTCCCAACAATGTATTTGATGAAAGGTATAAAAATAAAATGGACGATTCAAAACCAAGAAAACAAGAAGAAATGGAAAAAGATAATGTGGCTAATGAAGTTCTTGATCAGCAAAATAATGGAGGCGACGGACTTAATTTTGTAGATGCTATAAAACAAGCCGAGAGACAGAACTTTAATAAAGAGCATATAGATAATCTGGGAATGTTGAAAGAACATCAAAAAGATCAAATAGCTATTGGTGGGGGTGATTATAAAGATGGTCAGATTGAAGAAAATGCTGGAATAGACGAAGTTGAAGATGGTAAGTCAAAAGACAACCTCAACCTCTAAAGGAGCAAAATGCATGTATATTTAATTCTCAAGTAATTGGGTTTCTGTTCATTGCACGTTGTTGATTCCAGTCATCATGTTGTGATAAGTTCTTCTGAATAAAATTGTTAAATGTGTTTTGTTTTTTTATTTCTATTTTTGTTTTTGAATGCTTTCTGTTCTTCTATTTGTTGGGGTATTAAGTGAATAGTTAGTGTAAAGGGAGGATAGTCCCAGAAATACCTGGTAACAAAGAAAACAACAAATTTGGTAGAAATATCCTTTCTCACTATTCCCAGCAAGCTGCCTGTAGGGAATGCAAGTTTAAGTCATTAAAGTGGTTGTAAACCACTGACAACCTCCTCATTATTGGCAAGTGTTTCGACACAACCATTTTTTAAGAAGAAAAAAACAATATAAGGGGAATAAATTTGGCAAATAGGGGATAAATGGGAAGTAATTTGAGCTTATTGGTTTTCGTCGTGGCATCAACGAAATTTGCAAGCTTATGCACGATTTTAATGAAACAAAACTTTTGTTTTCGCGAAAAAACGGCGGTTATTTCTTAGTTCGCCTTCCGTGCTTTCCCTCTTTCAATCAACCAAAATATTAATTTTGTATTTGTGACGCCATGGCGTCACATGTATGTGTGCCAGACCCGAAACTTATCAGACGATATAATAAGAGTTCGGTGATGGATCTATGGTTATGAAATCAACTGTATTATCATGAAACTCCCCCAAACAATTGATTGGAACAATTTTGTCGTTCCATTATGACCTATGTCCTAATGTACAATATACAGAACTTTTGAAATGTTTACCTTGAAAGAAGCTCATTCACTTTTTGTTAGTCATCATCCAATATTTTTAGTCGACCCTCAGCTGAATATTCCCTTTAATAGCTAGTACAACCTACTTCAACTTCTGTCATCCAATACTTTACTTTGATGTAAACAAAGGAGCAGAATTTATCTCTGAGGTGTTTTAAGTGAACATGTACACATGATATGGATAACCAATTTTTTTATGTTTACAAATTCACTAGTGATGGTCATCAAATCAGGTATTTCTGAGACTACCTATGTATGTATTAACGATTTAATCAAATTGTGGTTCAATGATTTCCTCACTTATTCTAATAAACAATCAGCTAAAACGAATTAAACCCCTTTTTTTTTAATCAACATCACTACACTAAGTAAATAAGGGCAAGAAATAAATATTACCTTGTATTATTTGAATAATTTAAAATAAAAAGTTCCTGATCAATCATGTTTGAGTGATTTCTTCTTTCTCAATGTGTTCTTCAATTTTATGTGGATTCAGAAGGTGTCAAATAAGTCATTAAAAGTATGGAGTAAAAAATATTAGCATGGCACTAAAATCTATAAAGTAAATAAAATGAAAGATATGGTTGAAACCTGATGAAAATATTAAAATCTGCTAATTATGTAATAAATAAAAAAACCAGTCCATGGTTCACATGGTGAACACATCTGAGTTTTCAGAGTTTATAAGTGTGAATAAAATATAAATTATAATTGCGCTATTCTTAACTAATTGAAAAGTCAACATGACTACTTCAAGTGAGGATGATTATTCCGAAAAGGAAATCAATGATAATGGAGTATGGAAAAAAGTACGCCACAAAAGGAAACGAAACAAAGACCCTAAATCGCCTACACAACAACAATCCAAAAAACTCGCATTTCCATCTGCAGTAAACAAGGAATCGAAAGCAGGCGATGATGAAGATGTTCACGAAAAAAATTATCATTTAGATAAAGGGAATTCCGCTGATGCGTTATCATATTATAGACAACAAAATATAAACATGGACTTTGAAATCGCAGAAGGGTTTCGGGGATTTCCAACACAGAAAACAGGCACCCAAGAAACAAATACATCCAAACAAACAACAAATAAACCGTCAACATCCTCCATCATAACAGGAAGGGAACAACAAAATACAACCATCTCAAAACAAACAAATTCCACAACAACAAGAAATAACAGAAATTACTCTGCTAAAATGAATGAAATAAAGAACATTGAATTCAAAAACTTATTCTACATAAATACACAGGATCTGGCAATGGAAAGAACTACAATGGCATCTTTGTGGTGTTCCAAATTTCCTAACTCTAGAGACGTAATTTTGAAAACAAAGTTAGGTTTCATTCTGAAATCGAACAATGAAAAACCTTTAATCCAAAAAGGATTGGAAGAGCTCAAGAAAGAAAATAAAATAATTAAATACAAGGAAACAACAAATCAGACAGCTCCCAATGAAAGGAATGCACCACAACAAACATATTCAGTTGTAATTTCATCAGTGGAAACAAATATTAAAGATGAAGATATAAGCCAATATCTTAATAACATCAATATTAAACATAGGTATTGCAAGAGAATTATCTCCAAAGCCTTCAACAATCCTACAAAATACATCAGAGTAATAACAGGTGAAATAAATGCATTTGAAGAACTACTAAACAATGGACTTTTCTATTTAAATCGACACTACTTAGTTTATCCGAGTCACCCTCCTGAACCAACCCCTGTGCCCTGTGGAAAGTGCTTCCAATTCAATCACACTACAGAAAACTGCAATGAAACACCAAAGTGTTCCAAATGTCAAGGCCCCCACAGAATGTCTCACTGTAAGTCCAATAACAAACCAAAGTGTCTTGCTTGCGGAGCCGAGGATCACATGCCCTGGTCTACCAAATGTCCTAAACACCCCAAAAAACCCATTGAGGGCATCCCAAACACGAATATTAAAACGTTAAATAAAAAAACCAGAGAAATAGAAGAGCTATCCAAGAAATCTAATAGAATACATGCTCCCATCACAGTTCATGATGACATTATAAATGCATATTCCCGCAAATTAAATAAACCGAAGAACAATGATAGAAATGAAATCATAACAAAACTCAAAAAACGATTCATCAATCAATACAATGTGGACACAACAATTGTTTTCTCAGGTAACCGATTTTACATACTAATGTTTGACCTAGAAGATACAGACGAACCTTCACCCACAGAACCAATAAACAATAATATAAATAGTCAAGTTCGCGTCGAAAATTAAGATCCTTTACAACAATATCAACAGTTACACTTCGAGAAGACACCTAATCAATCATTTCATTGAACAGAATGATATATCATGCGCATTATTTGTGGAAGCAAAAATAGACGAAACACACAACACCAATTACAGAAATTGGACAACATTCAAAAAAATAGGACACAAGATACAGAACATTAGAGGAGGAAGCATAATTCAGTGCCATCCAGCCCTGAAGGCCATTAAAGAGAACCCTCCAGCGATAAACAACCAAATGAATGAGGCAACCCATATCACAGTGCCATTTCTCAAAGACAAATTGCATGTATTTTTGGTCTATTTTCATCCAAATAGTAAAATAGAGGAAACTGTTATCACCAAAGCAGCACTTTACAAGTACTCAATAATTATTGGCGATTTCAATTCCACCACCAACAGAAAAATAGCCCAAATAAATAATTTCCTGAGAAATAGCAATTTTTGCAGAGCTGAAACAGGCCCTACATTCTTAATGCCTGAAAATCAAGACAGCACCCCCGATTTACTACTTTACACAGAAAGCATAAAGGCAAATATCCTGAAAGTGGAGTTGATCCCGGACTTGGGATCTGATCATCTTGCCATGGTAGTAGAACTTGATACGAAACTTGAATCTCAAACAGAAGTAGATAGAATTACATATAACTATAAACTTTCCAACATGGATGAAATTAATAAGGCCATGACGTTGTTTATTGAAAAAAATGGTAACACACCTCTTAACGAGCATAGTACGGAGGATTTTAATAACATACTTTCTGAAACCATAAGGAAACACACACCAGTTATGAAAAGACATGTATTCCTTCATGAGTTACCTCCTTACATTATTAAACTAATAAAATATAAAAGAAAAATGTACAGGGAGTACTGCAAAAACAAAAACCCACAATTTAAGAAAGACCTGAATAACTACAATAAAAATATACAACGCATGATACAACAGTATAGAGAAAACAAATGGATCCTAGCATGCAGTGAAATTAATGAGTCCAAGGGCAAAAAATTTTATCAAGAAGTCAACAAGCTGTCGAAGTATAAGCAATACTCCACAATACCTACCTTGATACAAAATAACCGAAAATATATCACAGATAAAGAGAAATCGCAACTATTCGCAGAATACTATAAGGAAAGATATAAATTTGAGGAAAACAACAACTACGATAGGAAACAGATGGAACATATAGATGAATGGTATAACAAATATTTCAACAACCAGAACGAAACATTAGAAGGAATGACAATAGATGAGGCAGATTACTACCAACAACTACACAAAAGTAAAAATAGCTCCCCAGGACAAGACCAAATACCATGGGTATTAGTAAAGAGACTGGATCACAAAATACACGAGCACATCATTAAAATCTTTGAAAACTGTTTCAACAAATGTATATTCCCGGAAATATGGAAATGCGGACAGGTTATAAATATCGCTAAGCCCAATTCAAATAAAGAAAGTGTGAGAAGTTATAGACCAATAACATTACTACCAGTGCTAGGAAAACTATATGAAAAAGTAATAAAAGCAATACTGTCAACTCACATAGATCAACATATTCCCAACTTTCAATTTGGCTTCAGAAACAATAAATCAACTACTCATCCACTTACAATTCTTGTTTCAAATGTCCAAAATGCAACACTGAAAAAATTTAAGACTGCAATCTTAAGTCTGGATATCGAGAAAGCCTTTGACTGTATGTGGCACAGAGGACTATTGTATAAATTGTATAAACTCGGAGTTCCATTTAAATTGCTAAAGTTATGCAAGCACTTTTTAGAGAACAGAAAAATAGCAGTAAGAGTGGGAACATGCTGTTCGGATTGTTTCCATCCTGAGCAGGGAACACCCCAAGGATCCCCACTATCAACTCTCCTCTTCAACATATTCTGTCACGATATACTAGTTGTACCTAATAAGAATTCATATATCTTGCAGTATGCTGATGACACAATCCTAATATCACACGCAAAAACAATAAAAAAATGTGTGAAGAACCTACAAGAACTGTTAGACAACGTCCAAAATTGGTTCAAAAAATGGAGAATGAAAATTAATGTAGACAAATCCCAATTTGCCATTTTTTACCATAGAATCTCCCCTACATCACCTACTCTGGAACTTGATGGGAAAAGTGTCCAACCTTCTCCGTCGATTAAATACTTGGGAGTACAAATTGATAATAAGCTCAATTTCAACCAGCACACGAAAAACATCAAGAAAAGAACTATATCTAGAGCCAAATACTTCTGCAAATTAGTCCACCGTAAGCAAGGAATCAACATAAATACAGCCGTAAAAATCTACAAAACCATATGCCGCCCATTGTTAGAGTATGCACATCCAATATATACCAATTGCAAAAAACCTGCAATGAAAAACATCGACGTAGCAGAGACAACAGCACTTAGAACCATCACAAGAATGAGACACCCTAACAACGTACTCTACAATCCACCAAACAACCTACTTTACTCAAGCACCAACATTGAGCCAATAAGAACAAGGCTGAACACCCTGCGTAAAAGATTTGTGGCAAGGCTTAAGAAACAGGATGACATACTGACTTTATATCAAGATGACAACAACCACACCACCTCAAGAAAACACCCACAACATCCTTTAATAAATATATTCAGAATGTAATTTTTTTTTTTTTTTTGTTGCTGTTGTTAAATACAAAGAGTGTATATAAAAAGAGGAAAAAAAAAAAAACTTGGCTGAAGGACCCAAGGTCAATGGCCATTTGCTCTGCAATAAAGAACCTTTATTATTAAAAAAACCCATTCTGTGAGAAGTAGTATCATGAATCGCTTTGTATTTGTCTGAGGGAATTGTATTTGTAAGAATTTACTTTGAATCAAAATTTTCGAGTTATAGTAATATCAATAAAACATATTTATTTCAAAACAAGTGTTTCCATACTACTTACTATTTTCTTTAACTGTACTTTATTCAGGAGCAGTTAAGTGGGCAAAACGATGAAAAAAATTCTAAAATTATTTTCAACGAACGCACAAAATTTGCCAATATGGCATAGTTTTCTGAAGTTTTCGATTTGATTACATTGATATTTATATATCTATCAAATTTGCAAGAGCTACAGGGTATAAAATTGAAAACAAGACTAATATAGTGACTAATGGTTTTGTTCATTTCGCTAGTCAAATCTTTGCTTTCTTGTCTATCTTATTTTCTGTTATTTGTTAGTCAAAAGGACCTATTCCCCAACACCTAGTAGAGGAGTTAGGAAGATTAAGGTTTACCCTTATGAGGTGTTTACTATTAATGAATAGGGAGATTTCTATAAATGGTGAAAATAATCCTGAATATTGGTGGCACTTCAAATAATCAAGTTGCCAAGCAGACATTTTTAATCAGTATCATTTCACTAAATACTATTTAATTCAAAAATTATCCCATTAAAATACCCAATACAATAAGAGCTTTCATAAACATAAAGATGGACTAGCAAAGGCTCACTTCTTAGACTACTCTTCTCTTTGTGCCCTTCCACAAAAAAAAATTCTAAAATCCACATACGCAAGACTTATCATATTCTGAAACAGATATGTACATGATATATTGGGTTGCTTCTGTGGGACATACTCAGAACTAGAATATACACTGAAATATCTTGATGGTTTACACCATAAGGTTAAATTTACTACAGAGATATAAACAAATAATCAAATAAATTTTCTGGACATGACTTCAATTAAGAATAATAACTTCCTTTGATATGTTTTCAAACCATCCAAAAACTCAGAAAATCGCTGCGTATAGATCAATGATTTTCCACCCCCTTAAATAATATTGGGTAAAACAGTGAATATAGTCAAACAATGATTTTGAAACAAATTATATATTCTCTCAAAAAGAATACCAACAAATTTGTCAAACTAACATTTCTTGGATCAATTTTACAAAAGATAGCTGAAATAATTTTAACAACTAACATTCAAATAGCTTTCACACCCTCATATAAAATTTCCAATCTATTAATTAATGCTAAACACAAAAAAAATCGGCTTAATTATTCAGTAGTTGATAAATTAAGTTGTCATGAGTAGGATTCAGTTGTGTATAAGTAGAGGGCAAACCTGGAGAACTTTCACCAAAAAGTTCAAAGAACAAGTCATCAAGTATCGAAAATATAACTATAGTTTTGTGAAATATTTTTTTGAAAAAACCATGTTTTCCCAGAAGTAGATAATCTTGAAATACTATAACTGGTACCGAAAGGTAAGAAACTAGACACTTGGAATCAATAGAAATCAATAAAAATTACCTTAACCCAGCAGTAAATTATTATAAGTTGCGGACGGACCTGTGAGATTCACTGCTTTTAGAAATTCTACACAAACCGAAGTCTTCCTTAAATATATAAACCTTCAAAACATAGCCTGTTATACACCAGTTCGAAAATGTAGTAACACTACAAAACTCGGGTCACAGTATCCTCAACAATAAAATAGGGATAGAAAACGGAGTAATTTCTTATTTTTTATTCCATTTTAACGATCTACTGTTATAAAATACGGTATCAATGCATGAAATTCCCTATTTGTTTAACAACATGCATGAAGATCACCATAGGAAAATAAGGAAATATTAGATAGTATTTAGAAGTCAGACATAGTCATGGTGAAGGGAATAGCAGATTTTGTGTTGATTTAAGAGGCCAAATAGCACTTCTGCTCTGTTCCCAAAGTAGTTAAATGTATCAGCGCCCTTTGTGAATTTCTGGTGACAACCAAGGACCATTGGAACAATACAAACCGAATGTTGTATCTATTCCTTTGCTGAACGAGGATGCAATGAATAATGTTTAGGAAAATTGTATTATTGATATATTTGCATCAACTTGAAAACATCTCATACCAAGGGTGAATGAATTGAGACTTGTTTGAGAATGATTTTAGGACAATAATGACTTTTATTTTGAATAACATAGTTGCTGTGACTTTCTTTTATCATCCTTCGCAAGTTACACAATCCAATGGAACTAAAAAGCTATTTCTTTTTTCTAACGTCATTCATATTGCATTCATAAAATATACTCGAAAACTTCCATAAAGGAGAATTGAATCGAATTATAATTTTTTTAACATTTATACATTTTCCAGATGATCAAGATGAATATGGAGATCATCTTGCAAGGCATAAGGAACCAGCAGTGAGGAACTAATAAATCTTTATTTTTTTTATTTTGTAGATACTAAATTTTTACTTAAAGTAAGTAAAATACATGTGAGATGTTTTCATTCATGTCAGAAATAAGTGGTGTTTATATAGCTTATGTCCAATATTGTACTTTGGTTTTTGTTACGTAATTGTATCAAATTTTTGTTAATAGCTTTATTCTTCAGTACTAGGTATAATAATTTGGAAGAAGAAATCATTAAGTGCAATGTTTTCTTTTCAATTAAAGGTTAATTTATTTTCATTCCTTAATCCCTTTGTGTGTGATATCTTTTGATATGATTTATATGCATTTTCGCAGTATTTAAGAAGTATTAATAATTTTAGAATAAATTTTTATCGACTTTTCTTTGTTATATTTTTATTATTCATAATATAGAATCCAAATTATTTTCATTGAAAACATTCAAAATTTAAAAAATAGATACTCGTAACATGTTTCATGTTTCGATGCCCATATTTAAAGGCTATTAATTTAAAATTTTTAAGATATATCAGCATAGATACGATACAAATCAATGAAAGAGGGGAAATTTGGAAAAAATTGTTATTGCGTGATATCTTCAAGACCACATTAAATATTGTTTCAACAGTTTTGGGTATGTAATAGATTGAGGAAAATTTCTTCCCATGGTAAGATTTCTGCTATTGCATTGTTTCAATTACCTTAGGATATTTTTAAAGGTAAGTCTTTTGTCAACAGAAAGTATAACTCATAAAAATAAACAATTTCACAAAAGGTTGTCATCAATATTAATTTAAACCTGATTATGGTAATTGCGACTCTACATGTATACAAGTTGAGAACAAATATTTCTCTGGAAGAAGCAGAAAACATTCTTTGGTAATGAAGTTTATTTTAATCATTTAATATTAAATATTATTCAAACTGAAAATTAATAAAATTATAATATTGTATAAATAGCGAGAGCTCTCTTATATATTATTTCTTTGGCTCTTGGAAATAAGAGCATTATATCAGTCCAATCTTTCAATGTTAGAACTCCAATGTCAACTGTGGTCCTAGCTCTAAATGAAAAATGATGAGGTATCCCATAAAATAATCCTTGGGGTAATCCAAACATCTCTCCATCATGAAGAACATCGTGAATTGTTTCGGTCAAATTTGGATGCACGGTTAGTACATCAACCTGTGAGAAACGGTATAAACACTAAAACAATTATTTTAATAGACCACCTGATCTTAACAGTGGGTTTCAGTGCTCTGGAAATTTTATTATTAATATAGATGATTTAGTTTCGATGAAGTGTGCAAAGAGAAATATTTTCATTAAAGAAATGGTGAAAAACACTGACGTGAAGTCAGAAGCTTTTGCGCGCTTGTTCAGCAGCCCACTTACCATAAAATTTTGAGAATACTGAGAATACTTTGAACACCTCTTGTAGATAACAAAGCAGATTGAAGGCCCCATGCTTCTCCCTTCAATATCCGAATCCAGTACTTGCCACTCTTGCTAATATGTAACAATGCAGATTGAAGGCCATCCTTCTTCCTCCAATCTGAATTGTTACATATTGGCAAGTCTAGCAAGTACTGGATCGAATACTGGTCCAAAATTTCGAAGTACGATACGTTAGCCATCTAGCTACCTGTGTAATTGGAATTTGTAAGTTTCTTTATAGATATATTTGCAACCCATTTGGCGCGTTAGTTCCAAGGGAACTGCTATCCTTTTGCCCAAATGTCTGTGATTTTCGAATTTTGAGCCGAGGTTAGACCCATTAATGAAAAATCCGAGGTCAAAAGTAATACTGTCCGGCAATAACAGGCTAACTTTCTATGGAAGGAGCTAGAGTTCTTTGAAGTTTCATTTATCTGAGGGCGATTTCGCAAACATAAAAACTGTTATTAATCAAAATCAGGAATGTGATTTTGGAATAACTTTTTTTTTGTTTATGATTATAATTTTTACCTTTCCGCGGTGAACAAAATACATTGATTGATCAGAATCTCCATGCTGGACAATGTAATTACCAGGAAAAAACATAACTGGTATTATATTAATGGAAAGTTGTCTCAAAAATGACTCTGGCAAATCGTGAAATAGATAGGAATTGCGCAATTCTTCACCATAAACATCGTATTTTAAAGTAGACCGATTTGTGTAAGACATTGTATCAGTTATGATTCTTGGCATCTGAAAAATATAAAAAGAGATTATTACAATCATGAATTTTGAGCAATATGTGATAAAGATTGCTATCACATTAAAATTAGAACATTATAATACAATATACAGGATGCAGAGTTAACTCTGGCTTAATTTGACAAGGTGATTCTACTGGTAATTTGCAACAAAAAAGCTCCTAAAGAGTATGGTCCAATAATCTTTAGTTGTTAAGTTATTAAAGATTTTGCTATGTTGTAACGTTTCACAACTTTTTCATTAAAAGTATAGCATAACTTGAAAACTAACATCTTAATCAAACTTCAGTGTTACACCATTCGAAAGAGCGGAAAATTATCCTTAGGCTAGGGTGATTTCATAGATTTTTACAGAATACTTACTTATTATAAGGTGGTTAAGGAAAAAATTATTATAAAATTATCTAGAGCCATAATCTTAGGCCAAAGTTTATTCTAAATTCCGTGCCGTAAAACCCCATGGAAATGATGTGCAAAAACTGCCTTATTTATAAAGCTTTTCAACACAACTTTTTCCTTTTAAATCTTAATTTTCATTGGACTGTAGCGTCATGCCCGCTCCTCGTTAAGACTTCTACTATGCTCTGCTGCAGCTTTCCGACGTAGCATATAGAATTCAGAAGAGCTAGGTCTTTTAATAGTCCTTAAATTTAGTGTGCTCAACTATTTATTACATCTGTTTGGCTTTTGACCTTAGTACTAATTATTTTATAGTTTTTATCGACATTAAGTGTATCTGCAGGAAAAATTTCTAAAAACCTGCATGTAGGCTGTCTAACCTTTCGGTTAGAAATATATACAATTTTTAAAATATTTACATGCGTATTTATATAATATACAATATTTATATTTATTTACAAGTAACCAGTATGTTGGAATATCGGTTGGTTCATTGCAGAGTAAGCGCTTTGTTGCTCCCAAATCGTAACAAAGCGCAAAACAGGCACAATCTGTTGGTGAGTTGACAGTTCTCCTTGGAATCCTAATCTAACCGGTATAGAGCGCTGCATCTACAAACTAGCGCCATCTATTGGCAGGAGGGTACATATGTAGGGATAGATTCCTACCGACCTGTAGTGTACTACCCACCGAGGAAGCGCCACCTGTCAGCTAGCGGAGGTCTCTTAGAGGCTTTCTCTGGTTCACAAGTAGAGTTCTTCCTCAGGGGCGCACCCGCCATTTCAGTCTACTGATATATTTTATCAGTTCGCATGGTTTAATAATATTTACTTACAAGAAGTAAGTGTACACAAGGTATTCTTTATTTGATTTTCATTCAACGGAAAAGAATGCCGCATAGATTAATAAGACTATGAATAATAAAGAATATCGTAACAAATTATTTTTCCTCAGATGGTGTTTACACTTTCACTGTTTCACATCTATTGTCCAATGAAAATGAGGATTTAATAGAATGTATTAAACGTTGTTGAAAAGCTCCATAAATAAGGCAGTTTTCCACATAATTTCAATGGGGGTTTACGAGACGGAATTTAGAGACCAAAGATTATGGCTGAAGAAAATTTTATAATTTTTTTTTCCTTAACCACCATATAATAAGTGAGTATTTTTATAAAAAAACGACCCCAGACTAAGGAGAATTTTCCGCTCTTTCCTAAGATGTATACTGAATTTTGATTAAGATGGTGTTTTTTAAGTTATTCTCTGTTTTTAATGAAAAAAGATGTGAAACGTTACTATTCTGGTATTCAATAAAAATTTGTGAAATTGCATACCTGTCTTCCGTTTCTTTTAGTCCATAATTGTTTGACATAATTCCACATCTTCTCCATTTGGTGATCGCTGACATTTTCGTTTATCATTAAATCCCTCAATTCATATATCCTCTCTTCATATCTCGTAAGAAATGATGATTCTAAACTTACTATATTGGCAGCTATGCCGATAAATATACCTTAAATCGAGGAGAAATCGGTTATTTTTACAGAAACTGAACTGTTTTGTGATATGAAATAAATGATAATAAACTGTATAAAAGGTAATTTATGGAAGACAATATTTTTATTCAAATGATTCACTTTGATATTATGATAAGAGAAAGATTGGTGGGAAGAAACGTCTTAAGGATCTTGTAGATTTGATTATCTTGTCCTTTACTCGAGGGAAATTCGCTTCGAAATAAAAAATGAAAAAGAAAAATATTTAATTTTCGCTTCGTTTAATTTCACAAGACTATTCATTGATGACATGTTACAAAGTTATGAGAGGTGACGAATATCGAAATTTCAAACGTTCTTCGAATTAGTGTCAATACCATGATAATATGAATCTGAAAGTATTTCGCAGCTGTGAAATATGTCTATATGACCTCGTCAGATCTGATAAGGTTTGAAATTCCATCTCAATGTTGACTTGGACGCCTCCTTTACAATCTATTTGGAGAAGCAGTAATTCAGGAATCTACTTTCAAATACTCTAAATCGTGGGACACGCTTTATGATTAATGCTCGGGTCAATTAGTTCTCATCATAACTAACTTTTTAACTTTTTATTCGAAGCTTTATGGGACATCCAGATTTATAACCCTTTAGACGTCAATGAAGCGACCCATTCGGTATCATCCAGTCTAATTTTTAAACTATATACAATTAGAAATTAGATTTTTCCATACCAGAAATCCAGTTACTACATTAATATCACTTGATTTATACAGCTAATGATTTGTACATAAAGATTTACCTATCATAAACTTTGCAGTTAACATTAATATGACCAGGAAGACCATCTCAACATATCTCTCAGGTGATATATCTCCTATTCCAGTATTCGTTGAGACTCCCAGGATGAAATAAACACAAATGACGTATATTTCGAATTGAGACTGAAATAGTAGGAATTAAAAGGGTATATAATCAAATGTTGTGTATCGGCTAATAAGTTCCTGGTTCAATGAAGAAAAACATCGATTTTATTATTAAATTTGACTTAAGGCATCAACATAGACTGCTTCAAAAGCCATACAATCATTCCAGCGCTTCTCAGACCTTTCGATTTATCTTATTTATTTTGATTTATATTTAAAATATTGAAAAAAAAAACCCTTTCCAGTAATATTCAATTTATGTTTACCTTCAAGTTGGTACTGGCTTGGGAGTTATTTGTATGCTAAATTATTATATTTGATTATTTATTAGTTTATTGCCGCTTAAATGTGTTAAAAATCTATATATCTAAATATAAAGTGAAAGAGTGTTTTCTAAGGCATTTTATTAAACTTAATTCTAAAGAGTTTTCAAGAGATTTTTTTTCAGATTGAATATTTAGAGATATATATCAGCTTACCCTTGGTCGTTCGTAGAAAATTCTTGCCCAGGAATCTGTGTAGCAAACAAATATCGGACAAGCGAACATATACCAAATGCAAGAAAATAGATGAATCATCATACTTATCCACATGAAAACAGAGCTAAAATTAAATGAAGTTATTATTTTAAAACTTTTTTATATCATACTTATTTATTATTGGATGCTTGGTTACTAATAACCTAACAGTGCATTTTATGCTCGCGCGACCACAAAGACAATTAGTGTTGCTTATTGATAGCCCGTAGTGTGTGAATATCAACTTAGCACTGTTCAGTTGAATTAACATCTAATTGTTAGTTTCTTTTTTTCTTGTTTTAGCGCCATCCAAATCGCATCCTGCGTGTCCTTTAAGGTGTAGGATGTAGCGTTAGCTGAAAGGAGTTACTGTTCTAGGCGCATGCAGGCTGTAAGGTTTCTCCCGCTGTATGAAAATGATATTCTATATGAGATATTTTCTGGCTTATGAATATGTGTAAATATGGTGGTCTACACATTATATTCAATCTAATTATTTAAGCAAGGAATCAATTCCTCCTTATTACATGCTTGCAAAAGTTTTAGATTCACTATAGGTCTGGCAATAGTTCACGAATAACGAACCAGCCATCCAATTTGTCACCAGATGCTGTAGGTTTGGCAATGGTTTGAATAAAATTTCTTAACATTATAATGAACGTACCTTTCCACAGGTTTCATTCAGCTGAAATACATAAGTAATGGATCAGTTCCTCTCTTGCTTTAATCTTTCAATAATTTGGGATACCATGAAAATTGTCAGAAGACATGTCTGGCAATAGTTAACATATAACGGAAATAACTTTCCATCCCCTTTTATTCAACTCGAGTAAGGAATTATTTCCTACTGAAGTATACTTACAAAAGTTTGAGCACTAAACGGTTCACCATCAAGTTTGTCCATCTTGAGTTGAAAAACTCTTTGATATCCCAAATCCTCAGGAGGGTGAATAACTTCAAAAACGAAAATGAAGTATAAGGTTCCACCCCAAATATAACCGGCAAAAGGAAAGCTACATAAGGAAAAGGGGTGTTTGCCACGAAATCAACTATCCTCTTCTTCCTTCTTGAAAAGAATCTGAAAAGATCGGAAGACACAGTAGTAGATAAGGTAACTGTTATTTGGACAAGTCCGGTACATACTTTCTTTTTATTCTCTTATTGTCAGTAACATAATCACTGAAACGATTCAGATATGCCGTATGGAGCTGCATGAATATATTCCAGAGGTAAACTATATCGATGAGGGCCATAAGTAGAATTGACCAAAAATGAAAGTCTTGAAAAGCGAACTGATATGTAACTAATATAGCATTGACATATCCACAGACTACGCACAGTAATACTGAAACAATAAAGAGATTGCTTAAATATCCAAAAATAGGTAACATTTAGAATTCTGGACCATTTTTAAAGGTCAAAATAAATTTAAAAATGATATTGCAAATATGGTCTACATAAGACATAATAGTTAATTTTTTTCTTATCTGAATCAAGAAATGCAGTTGAGAATGAGTATGTTCTTACTACATATATTCCCACATATTTTTATCGCATTTTCCTGTACACAGATGCCTGAAAATATCCACATCACAATTTGACATATAGTTGCAAGAAATAATTTCAATCTTCTTATGATGAGCAATATTCGAACTTAAATATCTTTTATTACGTTAAAACGATGTATACAAGGTATACAAATATCTTGCTATATCCACGTTTCAATTTCGCGTATAGCTGACGATTCAATGTTCAATTTTTGAAAATGGAGGCCCATATTTAGGGCCCCGTGAAAAACCCCGAAGAAACCTTATGTGCGACAATCTGGGGGTGAAGATTCGGCGTCCCTATAACGCCAAATTAACTACTTGCAGTTTGAGGTTGTTCAAAAAGTGGTGCAGAACTCTCATTGTTATACTACTGAATGCAATTCTAAGTCTAATTCGTGTAGTTTAGTTAGTGTAGCCAAAATCTTGTGATAGAGTGTTGGTCAGAAAATCCCCTTTTTTCTTAACATATGAGGCCATTTATTCGAAATTTACTAATTCAGTCAATCCAGCTGACTCTCACATGACTCTCACAACTAGCCTTTTTTATAGTGAGAGAGTGCTTCTACATTTTGACATTAAAGTATTCAATATTGGAGCAGAAAACATACCTAGAATATATAATACCTTTGATTCGGGCAGTATCACCATATTGAACCATCTTTTGGGAGTAAAAACGAAGAGGAGGGTCATTAGTTCTGTTCGTACTACCTTGAGCCCACCTGTGGGTTTGAGTTCCTTGTCAACCTGTTGAATTTATAATACATTGAGTGATATTAGCTTTGGATACATTGCAAACCTATTACTGAATAAAATTAAATATCTGTTTTATTGTAAATAAGGAAGATTTTTATACTCTCATTCAATCTGTTCATTCAGATAGCAAGAATGATGAAATGAAGGTGCGAAATTCCTATTCAACTTCACAAGCACACTAATAAATACCTTTTCAATCAATTAAAAATAAAAAAATAAAAGATTTTTTACTATTGCAATTAATTTTTTAAAGAATATATTTACTATCATATAATCAATAAGAATCATTAAACCTCGAGGAAATAAAAACTTTAGATGAAACTAATTAAAATTTACCTTTTGAAGTGCCTTTTTAAGTGCCGCTTAAGAAGGTGGTTCCAAGCAACCACAAAGCACCAAAGGAAGAAAGAAGGGACACCACCTTTACAAATCTTAAAAGGGAATATTTCAATGTTTGAAAATATTGAAGTCATGACTTCTTCGGGAATAGTTACAAATTTCATAGGACCATTTAAGTGCAGTATAAAATGTCTTCATCAGAAGTAGTGATGACTTCATTTGCGCTACAGAGAGCTATATAAAACACTGACATGATTTTCATGAAATGAATTTTCAACATATACTCGAAATATCAATCTGAAAAGTTTTGAAATTATGAATTATAAGATTTTGAATAGGTAACACTTCATTTGACGTATATCCTGTATAAGATTGAGTTACGCAATTGTATTTAAATGGAGCATGACCTTACCTTTGACTTTCGTTCATATCCTAAAGACCCTGACAAGGAAGTTTCGAACGAAGAAACTGGCTTTAACGATTCATTTTCATTGTCCAATGAAGTTTCAGACGCCACCTCCGGAAGCGAATCAGATTCTTCGTCGATCATTGTGACGGGTATACAAAAATCCTTATGCTCTTCCATAGCAAACGCCCTATTGATTTTTTTCTTCACCTCTGGATATTTCTGAAATATCAATGTTAATTTCAGATAACAATTAATCGATATTCTATACTAGGTCAGGGGGAAGGTGCTAATTGACAGTCCCCCTAGCCCTCATCAATACGCCTACCAGGAGGGCAAGTCGGCGGAACTTACATTGCATAATCTGGTCGGAAAATTAAACCAATCTCTCGATAATCGAGAGATAGCACTAACAGCGTTTCTGGACATTGAAGGTGCTTTTAACAATACGCTGCCGGCTTCTCTCGCTGAGGCTATCGCTGCGAGAGGAATCGACCCACTAATCTGTAGATGGATACAGGCAATGCTATGCGGCAGAACAATAACGACCTCATACCAGGATAAGGTCTTCGAGTTCAAGGCTGCGAAGGGCTGTCCGCAGGGAGGTATTCTCTCACCCTTACTGTGGACCCTTCTCGTTGATGACCTGCTAGCGATCATTTCGCTGTGGGGAGTCGACGTTCAAGCATTTGCTGATGACCTGGCAATCATAGTGAAAGGTAAATCGGAGGTGACGATATCGGCCGTCCTTCAAGAGATACTGAACACTATTGACAAATGATATATAAGAGAAGACATGTCTCTTAATCCACAAAAGGTAGTTATAGTACCACTCACTAAAAAACGGAAGTTGAATGGTTTAGAACCACCGACTATCCGTGGTGAAATAATACAATTCTCATTTGAGGCAAAATACCTGGGAATAGTCCTGGACAAGACCCTCACCTGGAATGCACACCTGGATAAAGTGTGTCATAAAGCCAGAATGGGTTTCTGGACTTGCAGGCGGATCTGTAGTAAAACCTGAGGCCTAAAGCCCAGGCAGATGTACTGGCTATACACTATGGTAATTAGACCACGGATAGTGTATGGCGCTGTAGCGTGGTGGAAGAAAGGCCAACAAACGGTTGGCGAACAAAAGCTCACCCGACTAGAGAGACAGGCTTGCCTTGCAATTACAGGTGCGTTTCGCACCACACCCACGGCAGCCATGGAGGTCCTACTAAATCTACCACCCCTGCATCTACGCGTGCAGAGGGAGGCGGAACGGACTACATACGAACTATATCAGCTGGCGATTGACAGGCCAGAGGCAATAATGATGGGAGGCTCAAGACTGCTGGACGAGCTTTTAACGAACAGTATCCTATCGATGCCCTCGGATCTAATGTTAAAAATCACGAGCCAGGAACGGAATTTCAATGTAATCGTCCCCAGCCGGGACGAATGGACCCAGCATGCTGAGGTTCTATTGAGAACTGACCTTGGCTTGTTCACAGACGGCTCGCGAACGACGAACGGAACAGGAGCGGGAGTATATGGGAGTAAACCGAGAATTAACATCTCATTGAGTCTCGGTCAAAACGCAACCATATTCCAGGCAGAAATATTTGCCATTGAGACCGCGGCGGAACTGCTGATAAAACGGCAAATCCACCACGGTAAAATCAAAATATTTACTGATAGTCAGTCAGTACTAAAAGCTCTGGAATCCAGCTGTTTTACAACCAAAACAGTCTGGAGTTGTCGCACGGCCACTGCAGACTGAAAGCGCATTTGCACAAAATCGGTCTGGCTGAAGACAATGAATGCAGGCTGTGTCTTGAGGACACTGAAACAGCCATGCACATCGTCTCAGAGTGCTCAGCGGTGAGTCGCATCAGATTCGAGGTCTTTGGCCAGGCTTTCATAGCCCACAGTGAACTGAAAAAATTACCCCTGAACAAGATTATCGGTTTTATCCAAAAACTGGATCTCGTCGGGGAGATATAAATGAACCACAATAGTCTGTGCGGACGCAGTGTTAGGGTGGACAGATGCCTGCTCGCCATAAATAATAATAATAATAATAATAATAATACCAGATCAATCTTTAAGTATTGGGTTGTTCGTAAAGTAATCGGTTTTTTGGGGAAAATGAAAGACAATTTTCGTATAATGAATACATATTTTAATGAATTATATATTGGCCATTCTGGTCCAACACTTTCTGCCATCTTTCTGGTAGTAGCATGATTCCACGCTCATAAAATGTTTGGTCTTTGCTGGCAAAAAACTGATTCAGGTGATTTTTGACCTCTTCATTTGAAGTAAAGGTTGTATCGTTCAACAAATTTTGCAATGACCGGAACAAATAATAGTCCGAAGGCGTCAGATCTAGAGAATATGGGGGGTGTGGCAGTGTCAAGCTGTAAAAGCTTTTGGCAAGTGACTAAACTTGTATGAGGTCTCGCATTATCTTGGTGAAACATTACTCCTTTTCTGTTGATTAATTTCGACCTTTTCTGTTGAAGTGCATCATTCAGTTTTTCCAGCTGATGACAGTAGACTTCTCAATTCATTTTTGTGTTATCCGGTAAGAGCAAAAAAAAAAGATTCCTTCAAAATCCTACCAAACAGACAGCATCACCTTTTTTTGATGGATATTGGCGTTTGAAATGCTTGTAGCCGGTTCATCTTTTTTGCTCCATGATCTCTTGCGTTTGACATTGTTATACACAACCCGTTTTCAGCTCCCCTTCAAAAATGGATCATTTTCGTGAAGTTTGGGAAGCGAATCACAGACCTCAACGCGACGACACAATTTTTTCTCTGTGATAATATGCGGAATCCATTTATCGAGTTTCGAGGTTAAACACAGGCCTTTCAAGTGGTCACAAACAGTTGAATTCGATAAATTTAACCTCTCACCGATCTCACGTGTTGTTAATCGCCGATTTGCATCAACTTAAGTCTTTATCATCTCTTTATTAGCTTCAACTGGCCTTCCGGAAAGTGGTGCATTTTCGACATCAAAATTGCAGGATCGAAAATTTGCAAACCAGTTCTGGCACTGGCGTACTGTCAATACATATTCTCCCTACAGTTCGGTTAATTTATTTCTGGCTTGAACAGCATTTTTACATTTTCTGTAGTAAAATATGACGAAAATCCTGCTTATTGCTCTTCATATTTAAAAAGACACCAACCAAGAACCACTGCGTAGAACTAATGGAAGATGGGAAAAATTAGTGGCTAGCGGGGGACAGTAATTTGAAATGCATAACTAATTTTTCACAATAAAACTTCAATTGTCGACAATAAACCCCACGAACTTATTTAGTATTTTCAAACTTACATTTAGTATCCGATAAAAATCCTCTGTTTTCATATATAACGTATCCATATTAGTCAAAGCGGTGGCTGTAGAGACCATTCTGGATTTTACATGATTTCCAATATTTCCAACCATACCACCCACTCCGATGGAAGTGACCATTTCTTCGTAAAAATTATGGTAGAATCTGATTTCAAGCTGAAAAAAATTTATATATTATTGTGTGCGGCGTTTGCATTCAGTCGAAAGAGAGTGGACGTCTTTGTCGACGCGATTCAAATCGCGTTGACCTCTGTGCACAATTATACGAGAAGTGTTCAAAGAATTTGAAGTCACCCCATCCTCTGAAAAAATAATGGCTACGATCTTTTGGGAGATAAAGTGTCAGAGCATCACAGCAGAATCATACGCAACGCAGTAGAACGAAAGGAAGGTCGTCACCTCGGAAATATTTGATGGGGTAGTTAGGCCCACCAGTGAATGGGTTGGTTCGCTTTTGAAGCAAACTCTATATCACGTGGGGGTCACCAAACAAGCTCTATAGGAATACGGGTGTTATGAGGGCGCTTCAACGTTTTTATTTGGCAGGCGGCGTTTCGTTCCGACTTGCACCACCTGAACTCTTCAGATAGACAATAGGGTTCAAGTATGCCTATAACTCCAGTAACCTAGTTCCACGTCGGAATGCTCGCACTCTGCTCTTGTTGAACCCGGCAAGGACGATGAGCTCGGTAATCGGAAAGCGGTAGCGTCCTCTGTGGGATACGCCGAGAAGATGTAGCAGAGCAAAGCAGAGTTCTGCGGAAGCAAAGCATCTGCCACAAGATGATAGTTTTCAGGTTATGCTATGTTATAAGTGAAAACATTGTAAAACTTTGCAAAATAGAATCTTGAATAACTTTACCAAGAAAGAAAATTGGCCCATACTCTAGAGGAACTTTTGTGTTGCAAATTGCCTGTAGAATCAGCTTGTGAAATTTGGTCAGAGATAACTTGGGCATCCAGTATTCAAATACGCTTCATTTCATGAAGTATTCTAATGATAAACTGAGTAATTACACATTTTTATAACACCTATATTCTTACCCTTCCTCTATGAACGATAAATATTGTATCAATAACATCGTCTTCTCTGAAAATATAGGATCCTCTGATGTAATATCGCTCTCTCAAGGATTTTCCAACTATTCTGAAAAAAGTTTTATCCACTCCTTCAAACAGGGGTATCTCCTTCAAAGTATTCTCGTAAAGTTGGAGTACACAGTCCTCATGCAGAGCAGGATGTAATATAGAAAGAATTTTGTTCGGCTATGGAAAGGAATATGTTAATATTTTCTATCATAAACTATACAAGATGCACAGTCTTCTTATATTTTAAAAGCTGGATACTTATGTGCGGGTATCGGAGAAGGTATTGCATTTTTATTTTAGTTAGAATCTGCTTTAAACTACGTTCATTATTATTTATTGTACATTATACAGCAAAGGTGAGTTCATGCACAAATTCTGACCATCAAAAAATACATGGCTTGTCAAACAAATGTCACGATATCATAAAATACAGTAAAAAACATATATTCAAAAATTTTCAAAAAAGTGAACACATAAATATAAGGTACTATGTCATAGTTAATTTAAAAATTCCCTCAACTTATATATATATTTTTCTCTAGAATTATCTCCTTCACTCTCCTATTATATATCGAACACCTGTGCACCAAGCTGTTTCATATGATTTGGAAGCCATTATACAATTTGAGGCAAGTATTGAATTGTATCAGTCCTTACTTGGTGAAAATCCATATTAAATAATATTTAAATAAGGTTATTCTGATTTTCACAAATTTTTATTGTTATGTTCACACATTTAGGGCATAACTTTTGCTTTCTACATGTAGAATTTCAAAGTTAAAGTTGAAATTATGTCCTGTTTCTAACAAATGGTTCGAATATGTAGAATTACTTTTATTATTGAGGAAACTCTTCAAATGTTCACAAATTCTATGACGGAAAGTTCTTTCAGTCTGTCCTATGTATATTTCAGAACTTAACATAATTAAACAAATAGCTATTAATAATGACTATGATCCTGAGTTGATAGTCAAATTGTTGATGAATAAAAATAATAAAATAGCTTAAAATATGGTGTTTCCTAATATAAAAGAAAATTTTAAATACATTTCCTTAAAATACACTAAAGGTATTTCTGAGAAAATTGCTACATACCTCAAAAATAAATATAATTTGAGGACTTCATTTAAAACGAATTCAAACTTGAGTAAATTTATTAAAAATAATAAAGGCTGTATACATAAAGATGATAAATCGGGGGTTTATAAGTTAACCTGCGGTGATTGCCCTAAAGTTTACATAGGACAGACTGGAAGAACTTTCCGTCATAGAATTTGTGAATATTTGAAGAGTGTCCTCAATAATAAAAGTAATTCTACATATTCCAACCATTTGTTAGAAACAGGACATACTTTCAACCATAACTTTGAAATTCTACATATAGAAAGCAAAAGTTATGCCTTAAATCTGTTAGAATCCCAAGAGATAGATAAACATAATAAAATTGGAATATTACTTAACGAACAAATAGATTCAAATAACTCACCTCTGTTAAATATATTCAGATCAGCTGGAATTTGCAGAGACCCTTTTTTTGGGTTTTAGTGCTCAATAAAAATTTATTGTACTTACTGTAATATAAATAGCAACGGATTTCGGAAACAAGCCTAGTTATTCAAAATGTGATCTTGCCTGATGATGCTACTGTGATAGCGAAACGATTGTTGTGAACATAACAATAAAAATTTGTGAAAATCAGAATAACCTTATTTAAATATTATTTAAGGCAACTATGATTATGGCTCTGTTGGGTCTTCTTTATAAGGAACATCAAAGTTGTCATGTCCTTTTCACGTGTGTTATACCGATGATAGTCGGAATTTCTAATGAACTTGTGCTGTTTGTTGTGAACATAGTTGACCCAGGTAAATATAAACACATATGTTATTGTTAGAATTCTTTCCCTCTTGAAAATCTCCCTACAGCTTTCGGTGCAGTTCATCCCGAATATGGCTCGAACAGCTTTTTTTTTGTTGAATGAGAACTCTCTCAGCACTTTGACCCCATAGGATTTTACTATACACAGCCAGTCCATAGAAGGATGAATAATAAACCATTTTAGCAACCTCTGAGTGGGAAATTTGTCATATCCTTCTTATCATAAATTTTGGTGGTGATAACTTATTGCAGAGATTTGTTATATGATTTTTCCAATTCAAATCTGATTGAAATTCCAATCCTAAACACTTAATCGAGGAAGTTATACTCAGTTTATTGCTAAACATAATCTTCTGTGTTTTCAACGGATTAATTTGCAAACTATTAGACGAAAACCAGTATATCGCTCCCACCTCTGCAGTTTTAGTCTTCTAGTATAAGTTTTTCCCCGAGTTTGACTTGTTCAAAAATGAGGTATCGTCGGCGAAGCTACAGATTTTATCTGAAAATACATGGTAAGAAATGTCTTCAGCAACAGAATAAACAAAATGGGACACAGGATGGATCCCTGAGGAACACCTACCTCCCTCCGCAAAGACGACTCCTTCCCATTCCATCTCACTGCCTGATACCCGTCTGAGAGGTATGACGTGAACATTTCCAATGCCTTTGCTCTTACGCCATAATTCTGTAGTTTTTCCAAAAGGAGTTGATGGCATACACATCTGAGAAAGCTTTTCTCAGATCAACACATTATATTTCTACCTCTTCGCCGCGTTATATGCTTCAAAAATTGTTTCAAGCACGTCGATCATAGCTGTCACTTTTGATTTTCCTCTTCTAAAGCCGTGCTGTGCCTCATTTAGTTGTAGTCTTTTTTCCAAAAGATCAACTAGGCGGTTTTTCAACACTAATTCGAAGATTTTCGAAGTTACGGGTAGAAAAGATATTGGTCTGTAATCTGACAAGTCTTCTGCGTCTCGCTTTTTGGAGTCGGTGTTACTAATGCCATTTTCAGCTCATCAGGAAAAATTTTCCTGGTCTATGCAGTCTGTTGCTAGTTTCCATTTTTTCCCCTTCACAATGAAATAAACATCCATTGATTTCTCTTAAAATATACTCGTTTTTTTTTCAATATCAAAATGCAACCCTTTCCCTCCGTACTGTAGAGGAGTCCCAATCATACTATCCGTAACGGTATGAAATATCAGCCAGCATATTCTTCGTTTTCAAGTCCATAACAAAATTGAAAATGTTTAGACGTACTTTAACAACGATATTAACTTTTATTAAAAGTAAATTGTAACTTGTTTGCTGACAATCATTACAAGCAACTAACTGGGTAGTTGGTAAGCGTGTGACTGATTGCGACCTGTCGTGTCTACGAATTGTCGCGAAAATTAACGGAAATCATGAAATTATGCTTCGTTCACAAGTAACGGCACCATGCAGGGTATGTTTCGAGAAGTCTGTTATTTGTTCGAACCTATGAAAAAGCTGATAAAATATGTGTATATTTTTAGAAATATAATGAAACCAGGAAGTAATGTCTTTAATTCATTTTCTCTGTAGCAATCGCTAATTAAGTATAATGAATAGTAAAAACTGCTATAATAGTTGTTTTAAGTTGAATAATATTTTAATAAAGTAAATAAAAACAACTTGGCTTAAGTTTCTTTGTTTATTACATGTCTGTTGACATAAATGTTTTGGGTTTTTAGCCCATTTTCAAAACTGAAGAGAATAGAACTTAAAATCCTATTTATAATAGCAGCCTAGATAACAGATATAATTTTGAAGAGTGTAAAAATAAGGTGTTGGTTCTGTCTTAATATTTTACAGATAAGAGCTATTGTGATAAATTAAATTCAAGTTGTTCATTTGTGATTGGTAGCTTCTTTCCATGTGCTAAACAAATTTCCAAACTTTCTAAAAGGCCCATCCTTCTGCTTTTATTATCTACGCGTAAAATCTCAGTTCTACTGATACCTATAAAATGGTTTTTATTTATACAATGTTCCGAAAAACCAGATGTTATTTTATTATGCAATATACTTTTTATGTTCCTCTACCTTATGTTTATAGATCGTCCTGTCTGACCTGTGTAAAATGCAGGGCATTCATTACAATATAATTTATTTGTTCCGGTTTTTTCCGTTTCACGACAGTCTTTGCTATTGACTAAGAGTAAACCTAAGTTTTTCTTATTTGTACAAATAATATTAATATTATTTTGTTTCAGTCTATTGCAAATTTTGTTACTAATTTGTGGCATGAAGTTTATGCTATGGAATTTTTCTTTTTTTTTGTCCTGAAGAGTAAGGAAAAGAGAAGCTAGAGTTTTTTATGCTGTTTCTTAAAAAATAATTTATTTTTTACGTTCGTTTTGTAACCATTGTTCGACGCTAATGACTTCAAAACTTTAATTTCTTTGTCGAAGTTTTCTATTGAGAGAGGGGTTGATAGTAACCTATGTATAATATTATTTACCTCCATTCCTTCACTTCGATTCCATCTGTATGAAGCATTTGCCAAGCTGAGCTCTCTGACTGTTTTCGATATCGATTCTATTTGAAAATATCTTTTCATTTCAGTCACCATTCCTTGGTATATTGAGAACACGCTTTGTAAATCCGAGGTGTAACTTGATATATAAGCAAAAACATATCTGAAAAATTTATTTTATGTATATAAAAGGCGTTTATATAAAAACATATCCGAAGTATGTTATTTAAATTAGGAGTATAAATAAGTTCTTGCGGTTTTTTTGGCGAAAATTTAAGCTGTGTAATTTTCTGTGAAAAATTATTTATACATTCAAATTTCAAAGTACGAGGGGTTTCAATAATTATAATGTGAGTAATTTAATTATCTCATTTTCTGATGACACTATCTGAGGGTATAAATATAAAATTTCACTAATTTATGATTATTAGTTTTCTAGGTATCCTGAGTAAAAGACGACCAGAATGACTGACGCTACAATGATGAAGAAAATCTAGCATCGCGCCGTTATAAAGTTTATTCTTATTTTTTTTATTTATCTACTTATCTACATGAAAAGAACGAGGTAAATATGAATGAACTACAGCGTGTGGTCGATTTTGGAGCTCAGGGCGCGTGCTAAACACCACAAAAGTTTTGAGTCGCTTAAATAATCGTTGCGCAAGGAATGGGACCGATTAATGACCGAAGAGATGCGGCCCATTGCCAAAAATTTCAGGAAGCATCTGAAGCTGTCTACTCAAAAGGAAGCGACTTCGAAACCGCTTAAATATATTATCACCAAATGTTTATGTTAATATTATTCGTTTTTTTTGTCACACTGTATATGTATAGTAAATCATTAACATTATTTCCACAAACATTGATAACAAAAATAGAATATGTGGGACGGCTTATTTACTCCAGGTTATCACTGAAAAATTCTTGTATGCTATAGGAAGTTCCTTCCTCAACCTAATCGAAGCCCTTTGGGCTTCGATTAGGCTGAAAGCGATCTTATTAAATAATTTGATAGTCAAGTGGTTTATACCCAACTGAGCCGCATGGTATGGAATTATGAAAATATTCCAACATAAAGGATGCAGGTCAGTTTGACCTCTCTAGGAAACAATTCGCTACAGCTTTGTCGCCTATTTGCCCCATGCAGTACTCTTATAGCGTTTTTCTGCTTTTTGAATACTCTTATTCTTTCAGACGAGTCTCCCCAAAAAAGAATGCCAAAATTAAGAGCACTATGGAGGAAGTGTCCGAAATGTGGAAATCTTACAGCTTCGGGTCCCGCTAGCTGCATTATTTTCCTTAAAGTATATTCCTCACTACGTATAGAAAAAGTCAAAAAGTCATTCATGAAGAGATAGTTAGTGTTTACCAAGACTATGGGCCCCATCGTTATCCACCATTCAAAAGTTGTTTAGTAAATTCAAAAGAGGCAGAGAAAGCATTTAAAACGACGCTCGCTCGGGTGGGCCCGTTAGCGGTACCACTGAAGAAAATGCAAAAAAAGTGGTACTTGAAGATGCCAGAATAAAAATGAAGATGTTAGCAGAGATGACAAACCTATCCGTGGGTACCATACATGCTATCCTTAATGACCATCTTAACCACTCAAAGGTCAGTGCAAGATGGGTACCGAGAATGCTCATCTCATGCTGACTTGAGAAAGTTTTTTCTGCGTTTGTAACGTGAAAATATCGGAAATTCATTTCTTTACTTGAATTAGCCCGCAAAAGTATGTCTTCTATGTATGTTTGCATACTCTAGATGGCGCAAGTGTATGATTAATTCCTTAGTGTCTCTGTGTATAGCGAATATGAACAGATTTTTAGTCGCTGGCATTCATTGCACAGATGAAAACCAACAAGTTTGAAACGTGCATATGCCTGCAATTTGTCCCTGTGATCAACCAAACCTTATCGAGTTTGTTTGAGTATAGAATTGTTACACTGTATCGATTTGTAGAACTTTTTATGACCATAGCTCACACTCCTTATTGATGTTTTTTTTTAATGTCAAGGATATTCCATCCCCATATTCTTGAGCACTCTCTGACTTCTTGGAGTTACTAGCTTTTTTCTACCACAGTAACCTTTTCTTAGGACTGTTGCAGACTCACCATTTAGCAATTTTTGGCTAATCCGCTTCACAGATGATTGTGAAACATTGCAAATATTGGCGATTTTTCTTCGGCCATATTCCGAATGTTTGAGCATGGTTTCAATTTCCACAATATTTTGCACAACTGAGCTCTTTTTCTTCCCATTCTACAAAAATGTGTAGAAAGTATAATAATTTTTTAATTTGTTATGTAATCTTATTTTTAAATTATGATAATTTTAGGGAAATATGTAAACTTCATTGCTTTAGCTATTGAATACTCACCTTCTCAATTAAGATGTATAAAACAGATATAATTAAGTTCAAAACGCCTAAAATCACTCCGTCACTTCTCTAAATAAAGCATCAAACACTTTCAACCGTTGTTTTCTACTAATTGCAGGATCAACATCTATCGGGTGTTTTTTTTAGAGTGATAGAACTTTCGATAGGGATAACTGTGAATTGACAGAAGGTAAAAGCCATGTTGCTTTGACATTTCCGTTCAGTAAGCATTGACAAATTATCATGGAAAGACTCACGCCGCAACCACGTTTACAAATTGTTGAAATTTATTTTCAAAATCAGTGTTCTATTCGCCAAACTTATAGAGCACTTCCTGAAATTTATGGTTATGAAAGTTATGGTTTACATAATCGTCCATCACAGCAGCTTATTCGCCGAACTATCAATAGATTTCGGACAACATTTTCAATACTCGATGCAACAACAACAACAAGACAAAGAACTGTATGTACAGAAGAAAATATCGCTGCTCTAAGTCATAGTGTTAACGATGATTCAGATTTGATCCATCGATTTTCACAACAAGTAGGACCCTGTGCATCCACCACATGCAAAATTTTGCGTAACGATCTTGGTCTACACCCATACAAGATCCAACTTTTTCAAGAACTAAAGCCACTTGACCATAATAAGCGTCGTTTGTTTGCTGATTGGGCCCTAGAACAGCTTGAAGTTGATCCACTTTTTCATCGTAAAATTGTGCTTAGTGATGAAGCTCATTTCTGGTTGAATGGCTATATAAACAAGCAAAATTGCCGCATATGGAGTGAAAACAATCCTCAAAAAGTTCCGCAGGTTCCATTGCATCTTGAAAAATGCACCACTGTATGGTGTTCTTTACACGCTGAAGGCATCATCGGTCCATATTTCTTTAAAAACGATGCTGGAGCTACAGTGAATGGTGCTCGTTACAGATCGATGATCAATGATCATTTGTTTCAAAATTTGAATGGTATTGACCCAGAAGTGTTTTGGTTCCAACAAGATGGTACTACACCACATGCTACCGTAACAATTGTTTTATTAAAAGAAAGATTTGGGATAAAATTATTTCGAGAAATGGCCCAATTAATTGGCCTCCAAGATCATGCGGCATAACTCCACTGGATTATTTTCTTTGGGATTATGTTAAGTCATTGGTTTATGCTGATAAACCAGAAACAATAGACGCTTTGGAAGCTAACACAACTTGTGTTATTGATGAAATAAGGCCTGAATTACTTGAAAATGTGGTCCAAAATTGGTGTGGTCAAATGCGGTTCCTTAGATCTAGTTGTGGTGTACATATGCCGGAAATTATTTTTAAAATATGATTGTCATAAAATTGAAGTAAAGTTTTTACCGTCCAAAAAAATTCTGCAATGAATGGAAGAAATCATAATCTGGTAACACCGTTTCTGTTGATTAATTCTGGCCTTTTCGGTTGAAGTGCAACATTCAGTTTGTCCAGCTGATAACAGAAGAATTCCGAATTAATTGTTGTATTATCCGGTTAAAGCTCAAAAAACGATTCCTTTAAAATCCCATTAAACAGACATCTTTTTTTTTGAGGGCTATTGGTTTTCGAAATGCTTTTAGCCAGTTTATATTTTTTGCTCCATGATATCTTGCATTTCTTATATACAACCCATTTTTCGACCCCAGTAATGATGATCTTCAAAAATTGATCAATTTTGTGACATTTGAGAAGCGAATCACAGGCGTCAACGCGACGACTCAAATTTCTCTTCGTGAGAACATGAGGAACCCATATATCGAACTTCGAGGTTAAACCAAGGCTTTTCAAGTGGTCATAAACAGTTGAATTCGATAAATTTAACCTCTTACCGATCTCACATAATGTTATTCACCGATTTTCATCAACTAATCCCTTTAGTGTGTCTTTATCAGCTCAAACCTGCCTTCCGGAACGTAGTGCATCTTCTACATCAAAATTACCGGATCGAAATTTTGCAAACCAGTTCTAGCACTGTCGTACTGTCAACACATCTTCTCCATACACAAAGGTTAATTTATTTCTGGTTTTAACAGCATTTTCACCTTTTCTATAGTAAAAGAGTAAAATATAGCGAAAATGCTGCATATTGCTCTCCATGTCCAAAAGGGCACCAACCAAAAACTACTGCGTAGAATTATTTGAACTTTTTCATAAACAAGCCTTGCTATATCAGCTGTGAAAACATATAATGATTAGGCGGCTTAAGTGTGAAGTTGGGTTCGATAAAATACAATTAAATCCTCTGTCGTGAAAAAACGAAATTACTTCCCAAGATCCTTATATATAACATAATCATATATCTTTCAAACGAAATGTACAAAAACATTATCTGCTGAAAAAATCTTTCGGGCGTGCCATGAAATAGAATCTATTCAGGTAGTAAGTTTCAATAACTGTTAAATTTTTACAGCTGGTTACAATTCGGTATGACTAGATGTAAAAAATTATTTCATAGCGACAATTGCGATTTCCGATCTTAAAATTCCCACACCCACATCTCTAAGTCAACCTCTGAATGATATCATTGGACCTTCTAAGGATTATTACAGGTAGAAACAACCCTCACTGGTTCCGAATTACGGCAGGTCTATAACGGTATATATCTCGTAAACAATGGTTTCAATGCAAAAGGAAGTAGTTGCTCAGGAATTTCGAAAGAGGCAGACTAACGGTGCATTTGTTTACCGTTAGGTTAGGCTTTGTGGGTTTTGTTCGGAAATATGTTAAGGTTAAGAAATCTGACCTATTTAATTCTTGGGCAAAGACAACCTGTTTTTCAGTAGCAAGCCAACAGAAGGTTTCTTCAAATGGAATAGGAAATTTATCTTCAAATTTATGTATTGGATGGATTAGTCCGTTACTTTGTGATAGTTCAATTTCAAAAGAAAAGAAATAAGAAATTACTTAGTTTTCTGTTACTTTTTATTTATTAAATATACAGTGACTCGAGTTTCGTAGAGTCTACCACATTTCCCTACTGAATAAAACAAATTGTATCTCAACTATACTAGCATACTGTATTAATAATTTTATTTCTAAAACGCGTTTGTGCTTCAATATTTCTATAGATTCCAAGATGTCTAGTTTTTTCTTTTCGCTTCCAAGTGTAATACAATCTGCTTTATTTAGTTTGAAAATGTAGTGAATACTACGATACTCGAGTCACTGTGTATTCAGTTAATAGAAAGTGATAGAAAACTAAGTAATTTCTTACTTTATCCCATCCAAATTTATGCTAAGAAATCGACTGGACTAACAAACAGAATCGAACGTGACTAGGAATAAATCATGTTCAGGGCCTATTTTTGGGTCAAAATTTCAAAAGCACAGATATTGGACGTATGTTCACATAAAAAGGGCGGTAGAAGTGCGAAAAAATCAGAAGGTACATAAGGAGAATGCAAAGAATTAATTTTTATGAGAAAATATCAAAATTTTAAAAATAATTAAAAGAGGTTTTTACTTGATAGAAGGATTTTTACAAAATTTAAATATCAACATAGATTTATTCTGTTCGCCCCCTATAAATTTTAATTTCAAAAAATGTTATTCAAAAACTTTTAGAATTAAATTAAGGTATGATTGTCTCCCACTGCTTAAATTTAAGCAGTGCTTATAAGACATTAATTTAATTCTAAAAGGTTTTGAATAAAATTTTTTGAAATTAAAATTTATAGGCGCATAACAGAATACATCTGTTTTGTTATTTAAATTTTGTAAAAATCCTTCTATCATGTAAAAACCTTTTCTTATTATTTTATTGTATCGGGTGTTTTTTTCAGAGTGACAGAACTTTGAATTGTAATAAAACACAAATTAAGATTGGAGCCAATTTTTTTGATTTGAAAGATAATTTAATGACATTTATGTTTTAAATGTCATATGTCCACCTCGACCAGCTCTGAAGGACCGCATTCGACCAGATCAATTTTGGACCACTTTTTCGAGTAATTCAGTCCTTATTCCATCAATAACACGAGTTTTGTTGGCTTCCAAAGCGTCTATTGTTTCTGGTTGGAGCATTAACCAATGACTCGACATAATCCCAAAGAAAATAATCCACTGGAGTTATGTCGCAAGATCTTGCAGGCCAATTAATTGGATCATTTCTCGAAATAATTTTATCGCCAAATCTTTCTTTCAATAAAACAATTGTTACGGTAGCAGCATTTGGTGTAGCACCATCTTGTTGGAACCAAAACATTTCTGGGTCGATACCATTCAAATTTTGGAACAAAAAATCATTGATCATCGATCTGTAACGAGCACCATTCACTGTAACATTAGCTCCAGCATCGTTTTTAAAGAAATATGGACCGATGATGCCTCCAGCGTGTAAAGAACACCATACAGTGGTGCATTTTTCAAGATGCAATGGAACCTGCGGAACTTCTTGAGGATTGTTTTCACACCATATGCGGCAATTTTGCTTGTTTATATAGCCGTTCAACCAGAAATGAGCTTCATCACTAAACACAATTTTACGATAAAAAAGTGGATCAACTTCAAGCTATTCTAGGGCCCAATCAGCAAACAAACGACGCTTATTATGTTCAAGTGGCTTTAGTTCTTGAACCAGTTGGATCTTGTATGGGTGTAAACCAAGATCTTTAGGCAAAATTTTCCATGTGGTAGATGCACAGAGTCCAACTTGTGAACGTCGACGAATAGACAAATCTGGATCATTATTAACACTATAATTTACAGCAGCGATATTTTCTTTTGTACGTACCTTTCTTTGTCTTGTTGTTGTTGCATCGAGTAGAGAAAATGTCTGAAATTTATCGATAGTTCGGCGGATAAGCTGTTCTGATGGACGATTATGTAAACCATAATTTTCACGAAGTGCTCTATGAGTTTGGCGAATAGAACACTGATTTCGGAAATAAATTTCCTCAATATGTAAACGTTGTTGCGGTGTGAGTCTTTCCATGATAATTTGTCAATGCTTACTGAACAGAAATGTCAAAACAACATGGCTTCTACCTTCTGTCAAATCACAGTTATCCATATCGAAAGTTCTATCACTCTAAAAAAACACCCGATATATATATATATAATATATAATTATATTTTGGTTTCCTGATTCATTATATAAATTTCAAATTGTTTTTTGAGGATTTGCTACATGTTTTGAGAAATTCTTGAAGTAACTTATTTAAATACATTAGAAGTCACTCAGCAAGCAGTCTCACATCGTTTAAAATCATTAGGAATGATTCATAAACAAGGAAATTGGGTTCCGTACGAATTAAAGCCGAGAGATATTGAACAATGCTCGTCCACATGTTGCGGCTCCCGTGAAAAAGTACTTGGAAACACTTGATTGGGAAGTGTTACCCCACCCGCCGTATTCACCAGACATTGCACCGTCCGATTATCACCTGTTCCGGTCCATGGCACATGCTCTGACGGCGCAGCGGTTTACATCTTATGAGGATACCAAAAATTGGGTTGATTCGTGGATAGCCTCAAAAGACAAGGAGTTCTTCAGACGTGGGATTCGAATGCTGCCTGAGAGATGGGAAAAAGTGGTTGCAAGTGATGGGCAATATTTTAAATACATTTATATTACCGTTCTTCTATAATAAATATTTAATTTGAGTTAAAAAACGGCGGAAACTTATTTGTACTCCTAATATTTCATATGTCTACTAAATTTAAGCAATGCTTATAAGACATTAATTTAATTCTAAAAGTTTTTGAATATAATTTTTTGAAATTAAAATTTACAGAAGGCTAAGAGAACTGTTTTGATATTTAAATTTTGTTCAAAATTTGCTTGTAGAAGATTTAATGTATGTTCAATTATTCCGTGGGATATTATACATGTTTTAACTTCTACAATAGAATGAAATTTCAGTTTCTTATTTTTGAATCACACTCTGCAGATAGTATGAAAAGTTTCCAGTACATATTTCATCTTTTTTTGTTCAAATAATGACACAGAAAATTTGAATAATCTCGTAGTATCCAATGGAATTGTTGAGCAGTGAATAATATAAAAGTAGAAATACGAATAAAAATTTCTCACCCGAAGAAAAAGACACCACACATGGTCATGAAAGAAATTATTATCAGATGAACTATATCTTGAGCAGTCAGATCCCCGAAACCAGCTCCAACTAATGTAGAAGTTGCCCAATATAGAGCCAACATATAAATCGTTGGTGGTGTATAATATTTTTGAAACTGTGATCTGAAATAATACATAAAATAATGAGCCTTTATTTCCAACAAGTTGGAACCCAATTACAAGAAGAAAATGAAATGCAAAGCTACATTTTCGGATAGAATCCACAACTTTCCGCAACTGCCCCCTTCGTTGCCTTAGCTTATTGAAGCAGTAATGTATTCTTTCGATAAGCTGATGACGAGTATGAACCACATATCTTTTAAAACACCCCAAAGGAAGAAGTATAGAGGTGTAAAGTAGGGACTTCGACCCTGCCATCTGATCGGTCCGAATCTTCCTGTCCATTTTCTTTCAAAATGAACTTCCATCCATTCTGTAACACTTCTACTATTGTGTGCTCGACAACCGTCCATTTGAAAACTAATTTGAAGCCGTTAGTCCAGGAGCATGTCTTCCAACAAATCAAAAATTTCATTTTCCAAAAGATTTCTGAAGGTAGCAGAATTCTAACGCTCTGGAATTATTAAAGGCTCAAAAATTTCTTGTCATGGCTAACCATACATTAACCCTGAACTCGTGTTGGTAATAAATCGAAACAGTTGCCTGTGGATTATTATCGGCCCAAACACGGGACTTGTGGAAATTAAATATTCCAGAGCGAGTAGAGGTCACCTCTTCGGTCCAGAATATTTTGTCATGTCCCCAAATATCTTGTTGATTTAGGTACCACCTACAAAATTGAACTCTGCATTCATAATCTGTATCTAACAGATCTTGAGCAGGGGTAAGGTGGAATGAGTAAAGACGATTCCTTTTCAGAATTTTATGACTGGTTTTGTCACTTATGCCAATTGTCTAGCTGTTCATCTGGTGCTGGTTCTTGGATTTAATTCAAAATGCTGTCCGCACCTCATTGAGATGACGATTTTCACGTTTTGTATTACTTTGTAGATTTCCCGTTCCTCCAACAGTTGCATAAACTTTACTAAAAGTCTGTTTATTTGATAATCTTCGATTAGGAAATCGTCTGTAGAATCATCTTGTGAGATTTGGCCAGAGATTACTTTGGCACTCGTATAGACAATACAATAAACAGAGCTAAGGAAAAAATCTGTAAAAATAAAAAAATTTCACCTTTCTATCCAACAATCTCTCTTGCAGAACATCGTATATTCCCTAATTTTTTTACTTCCCATCCCGGGAGGTGTTGCAGTAGAGCCAATAATGTAATTTGGGTCTAATTCTGTTATATGATAATATTTACAACTAGTAATCATTATGACAGCAGCACAAACGTTCAGGAATATGATTGTGAAAGGCACAAATTTGAGTACCTGCAAGTATAAACCCTGAAAAAAATAGGTAGAATCATTTGACTTCAATAAGGTGAGTTATATATCCATAAATTATTTTTTAGTGGAATGAATATTTCCAGTCTTTTCGATTATCAAATCCAGAAGTGGAAAATAAGATGAAAAAAATTATTTATATTGAAGCTCTGAAGGATGCTGCGAGGGAGCTTCTACCTCTTTTGGGAGGCGGCATTTCGTTCTGAACATTACGCATCTGAACTCTTCAGACAGGCGCGGTGAACATGTCTGAAGATGGAATGCTGTCTATTTAAGCAGCTCTTCTTGTATTTAATTGATGGATTTGGTCTTGCACTTCGGTTTTTCTGGATGTTCTGGATGTAAGTCAAGCTTTTGATAAGATATGGTACTCATGCCTGTTCTACAACGTAAGAAGTATCTTCCTCTAACTCAGTTTGAATTAATAATATCATACCGTAGTACAAGACAGTTCAGAATCAGGATGAATGAGAAAATTATCACCAATATCCCAAAAATATCAGGAATTCCACAAAGAAGTGTTCTTGGACCATTGTTGTACATACCATATACGACAGATCAACTTACGATGTAGATCACGTTAGCTACAAGAGCAGTTCCACCTCATAAGCAACTGGCTAAATAAATGGAAAATTAAAATTAATTAGCAAAATCCATACAGATTAACTTTACCCTACGAAGGATTAGTGTCCTCCAGTGCAAGTTAAAAGAATCCAGATAAATGAATCTGCCTCAACGATATGCCTAGGAATCCATTTGGATAAAAGACTTACTCATCTGCAACTCCAATATAGCGATATTGACAAAGTTGTCAATCTAAAATACTCCGAATGCCCAGCAAATGCACACTGATATGCGTCAAACCATTGCGCGAACATCTAAACCTTATGTTGAGGATATCAACAGAGATAGAAACATCCTAAGAAATTTCAGGTTCGTATCATGTTCGCCTTTACTTGATAAAAATCCATTGTACACTTCAATTAAATATACATATTTGTATCACTTTACTAAATTTGAGGTTCCTTCAAATATCTCGTTTCAACTCTCATGGAACCAGAGACAAATGGAAGATTGCAACGAAATTGGCAAGCAGATCTGATTTGAAGTCTTTTAAGACCTTCACCTCTCTAAATTTAGCACACTTGCTTATAAAAAGTTATATTTTGATTGCTTGTTACTATACACGATGTTTTCAAAGTTGAGAAGTTTTTCAATATGAGGTGGAGCTGATCAAATCTGATTAAAAGATAAGAAATCATAAAATGATATAGAATACAGGAAGTTTAATCTGAAAAAAAATTGCTATTATCCTGGGATAGAAGAAGCAACGAGCGTTATGAAAAATATTTAAGATGAGTCACGTATATTCATTCAGCCGATATTTAAAAAAACGAAGAGATATATCTTACTCTGGTCCTTATATCCATCTCGAGATAAGTGAAGACCCTTGGAAGTCTATATACTTGAAATATTTTGATCAATCTTATGCTACAGTGCATCCAATGTGGACTCATAACGTGGCCAAAATTTGAATGCCCTTCATTATGTTCAGGAATTAGAATTTTTACTACCAGTTCCCAAGGGAAGCAGAGAATGACGTCCAGTATGAAAGAACCCTTCAGATAGTGGGCAGCTGTTTTACATGGGTGAATGATTAGTTGGTTGACATCGCCGTAGTAGCCAACCAAGAGCATTAAATATAGATCTGTATAAGCGATGATGTCTAGTATTATCTGAAATCAAAGGAAAAAGGAAATATGAGACATAATATCAGTTTTTTTTTATAATTTGAAGGTAGGTCCATCTGGAATCGACTGAAATCTTTCAGCTGTTCTGGAGTTTTCTAGATGTCGTATCATAATGAAGGCAGAAGAGACTCAATAAAGGTTGATCTCAATTAATGCGATTGTTGAGTCATTAGTCATTACATTCATACCCAAGCTGGTCTATCTAGGAAAACACGTAGGATCTAGAACTATAATGCAGCAGACTGGGATCCTCTCCGTGATTTTTATGACTTGTTCCCATGGAACGAAACACGCTTTAATACAGGAAATATAAACAGAATTGTTGTGTTACAGATGCGATTCATTTTTCAATGGACACTTTTATTCCAAAAACAATCAAGCGATCCTCAGCAAGCTATGGCTTGAAGGTGACTGCAGACGGGCCACAACTACGAAAGATAGGGCCTACCTACGCTGGCGGTCAAACACATCTGACGAGACACATTCCAACTACATCAAGCTCAGAAACGCATGATTCAATAATAACCAACAAACTCATAGACTGTCCCAGTGAATCCTCCCCCCCTGTCTCTGTACCTTGTCGTGGTGGGGGAGCTTGTCATAACGAGTGTCCTAGTTTCATTTATGAGATGGAGGATATGGTTATGATGTCTAAAGCAGATGACTCGCAATCCTAATTTCCTTACTTTGTTTCTTTCTTGCATAATACCTTTCCATCATGTTGTCCCAATCCTACCTTTTCCTGGCGCAGGACTTGGAATCGTACGGGGAAGCTGGCTCTGATTGACGACCAGAATCTGCGACCCTGCGATCGATTAGAGTTCTGTTTTCCTTTCATTGGCGAAGGCGAACCCCGCTAGTCCCTAGCGTGGGTTTCCAACCTTCGTCCTCTTAGCCCGCTGAAGGATCTTAAATGGTTGCTGAATGAAAAAGGGAGACTACGACGTTTCGAACAAGCTGAGGGCTTGGGAGATTCGCTCTGCTCGCCCCCAAATTTGGCTCCATTTTTAGTTCGTGAAGCTCCTGCTGCGGGGTCCTGATTGTTCTGTTGGAGGACAAAGGGAGACTGCGACGTTTTGAACAAGTGTGGGACCTTGGGATATTCGCTGCGCTCTTCCCTAACTCCGGCTCCATTCGTGGATCCTTAAGCTTATCTTTTTCCGCTGCGGGTTCAGAAGTGATCCGCTGGAGAAAAAGGGAGACTACGACGTTTCGACAAGGTTTGAGGGTCCTTTAAGATACGCTCTGCTCTCCCCCAAACTCTGGCGCCCTTTTGATCCTAAGGCCCAATTCTATGACGCTTCGGAGCCTCCCTTTTGGCAGCGAACCGCAACAGCGGCCCTGCGCCACGCGGGGTCCATGCTGAGAGGCTGTTATTTGTGTTGATTCGTTGCTTGGGACGCTTCGGAGCCTCACTTTGGCAGTGAAACCGCAACAGCGACCCTGTGGCGCGTGGGGTCCATGCTGACAGGCCGTTATTTGTGATGATTCGTTGCTTCAGTCTTTCATAATCCATAGACACTCTGCTCAAATGATTGAGTGGTGGGATCGCTACGGCGATCCTCTTTGGTGTGGGAGAGGTGACTTGTGGGGGTCCCTCACCTAGTTGTGCTGGCGCGGAGTGTTCTATAATCCTTTCTCCAAAAAACTCCTTTCTTTCTCTTTCAGCTTTTCGGGGGTCTGCTGGAGTGTCAAAACTTGAGCAGAAACCCGGGACAACAATGATGACAATGGTACTTTAATGTTATAAGAGAGCTCTGCTCATATTTTAACTTGTACAATTATGAGTATGTCCCAGTGAATCGAACCAGTTTTAGTAGATGGCAAAGAGAATTGACAAGAACTTCCTCATTCAAGTTTTTCCCCTCTGATAGAAGAGGACCTTGCAACTACACCATAAACTAAAGCCAATCTCTTCACACGGACATTCGACTGTTGAAACATTTGGTCAGGAACCTCCAACAATTCTGAGTGTTTTATCAAGGATGAGAGATATATACTTCAGACCGTGTCGAGTGCTTGGTGGACTCAATTCTAAGAAAATAACTGGAAAAGACGGGATTCCTACTGTTGTATTAAAGAGTTTTCACAAAGCTTACTGTTCTATGTAAGATGTTCGCTGTCATACAGGGAAGGAATTTTCCTTGATTCCTGAGAGTGCATGAGTGCAGTCTACACCAAAGAAGGGGAGGAAATGTTTTCCATCAATTTACAATAACAATAATATACATTTTGTCGAAAGTCATGGAAAGAGCTATCAATCTCGAAATAGTTAGATACTTGGAGACCAAAGGTCTTATCAGTGACAGACAATATTGTTTTCGCAAACCCTAATCAACGGGTGAACTCCTTAGCTATATGACGCAAGGACAAGGAGTATTGAGCGCTAGAAAGTAGGTCAGCTGCTCTCTCTGCGGAGAAAGTAGGTCAGCTGCTCTGGATAAGGCTAAGGCTTTCGATCGTGTCTGGTATAAGGCTCTTTCCTAGGATTGTGTGCGATTGGATGAAGATTTTTCTCACCAACAGGAGTATTCATGTGATCGTGGATGGTACCGGTTCCCGTGGTTTCTACGTGAACGCTAGAGCGCCCCAAGGCTCAGTTTTATCGTCCAGCCTATACCTGATCCGCATAAACGATCTCCTCAGCACAACCAGAAACACATGGTGGGTTTCGCAGATGATAGCACGCTGATGTTCTCTTCCACAAACTTTTGAGCACCGTTGAGCCTCATCTCCATAGATGCCAGCAAGTCGATTCCCTGAACGAAGATCTCCAAACGATAGGCGAATGGGATCAACGGAATCTGGTGCAATTCAATACCTCGAAGACCAAATCAACAATTTCTTCTCGTAAAACTCAGTTCGTGACTTCTGACTTGATGGTGGAAAACCAGGTGCTTCAGCCAAGGGATTCTATGCATCTTCTTGGCGTGACTCTCATCTGTTCGTTCGGTTGGGGGAACATATGACTGATATTGCGAAGTCTGCAGCAGATAAGCTGGGATATTTATTCAAGGCTACTATATATATATATATATATATATATATATATATATATATTTATAAATAAATAAATATATATATATATATATATATATATATATATATATATATCTAACGGTTACTTCCGGGACTTTTTTTATTTTCGTTGTATATAGGTTCATTCGGTCATACATAAGGTACTGATTTCAATGATAGTTGAATTTTGAAAAATAGGCCAGTTGTTTAGATTTTATTTCGATTTTTTGAATAACCATCAGTTCCAAGACATTTCAGAGTATATATTTAGTTCATTTGTTGATTGTGTTTAATTTTGATTCAATGGGTCATATATCGAAATCTTGTGTCACTGTTTGAATCATTGACCTATTTTCGTTCAATATCGATTTCTTATGCAATATTGGGTCACTTCATGTTGCTGATCATTGGCATTATTCCCGCTTGGATCGAATAATACTCAAAACTTGTGGGTAAATTCAACTCTGTACATCCGACCTGATGGTTTAGGAGTTATTAACAATACAAATTAATCTAAAAAATTCAGTACATTAAAACAATTGTATGTTTTACTATCAAATAAATTGAAATTTTACACATTTTATTGTGACTCGATTTTCGGGAATTACTATCTCATCTTCAAAGTAGTATATCCTCATATCTTTCTGTATGAGCTATGGAATGGAATCATTACTTCTGCATCAAATTGATAGTTTCTGTAAAACCTGAATTTTTCAGATACTGTACTGTTTCAGCCGTTACTATTTGGTAGTTGATCATAATTAAAACAAGTTGTAGAAATTACTATGTTTTATTACAAATAAATTGATATTTTACACATTTTAATGTGATTCTAAATCTTCGGACAACTGAAAACTTAACAAGCGGTACAGGGTATTTATGAATAGAAGAGGTGATAAAAAACAGGTTAAAAAAGAGAGGGCTCCTAACAACTGTTGGAATGTCGGCACGGCAAATAAGATTGGTAAGATGTTACTTATTTAAGTATTAAGATTGGTAAACAGATGTTACTTATTTAAATATCTCAAATATGTTGGATTTACATAGATCCGTACAAAACATCAAAGAAACTAAAAATATTCTCGCTCCGCACCTGAGATAGGTATCCGGTACGCACTGATTATTTAGCAGAGGCTGTAATTTCCACACTGCATGCGCGTATAACAATATGGAAAAAAAATTGTTCCATAAATTCAATGGCGCCAAACGGCAATTTTCAGAGAAATGAAAAAACTTATACGTGATCCTCCGTATAATCATTTGACATCTATGAGTAACTATTAAATTTCGATTCGATGGCATTATTGGTTTCGCAATTATGAAAAAAATTAAATTTCAAACTTCAAATTATTCCGGAACCACTGGACCGATTTTGCCCATGACAAACTGAGTCTCCAATGCACACTGAAAATTGCAAATCTCTAAGGTTTCTTCTTTCGAGAGTTATTGTGTTTACAACTAACCGGCTGGCCGTGCAGAATTCGTTTCGATCATGGACTCTTCATCTGCGAGTTCAACCCAGACATTTGAGACCATTTTGAGCTCAAAAAGCTATGCTATAGGTCTAAATATATTGATTTTGAAGGTTTTTTCCGAGAGTAAAATAATTTAGGGAGCACTAAAATTACACAAAGTCTCATCCCCAAATGAATTTCCCATGTTGTGTCCTTCCCTTGTTAGTTACGAATTGCATAGAATAGATAAAATATCTGGGTGTAAATGAGCGTCTCTGTTTACGTTGGTTGAGCTTCGCTCATTACAAAAAAGTGAAATGTTTATAGTTTCGTTTCAAAGTTCGATTTGATTTTATAAGCACTCTTTATCAAGTCTAAATAAATAATAAAAATAATAATTACATTTAGTTAGTCTTGAAGGTGAGTCTCTGTATGGAATCTTCCCCTTGTACGGTCCTTATTGTAAGTAATGTGGAACAGTGGTGGAATATCTGTTGTTTATCTGTTTAGTGGATATCATATTCTTGTGATTATTCGTTGAGCTGATCTTTCTACTACTTATATGTTTTTAAGCGTTGATGTTTGACAGTTTGCGTAAATTGTATGTGCATACCCTATCAAAGGTCTACTTATTGTTTTATACAGAGTGGAAAGCACTTATGGAATAAAATTCTTTGTGTCCTTATGTTAGAAAATTAAACACTGGGACACGTCAACTTTCAAATTCAAGGGTGCGCTTTTTATGCATAAATTTAAATACACGCCATACAAAGTCCAGCACAGTCCGCCCTCGTTACAATTGATACACCCTTTGTATTTTTGTTCTATTATCTATAATACCGGGTGAAATAATGAAAGTAGTAATTTGTCACCTGTTAAATAATGATATTTTTTTAATAACCTGAATACAGATTTATGAAATTTCTGAACTAACTATAAATTAAGTTGGGAAATAAGTTGAGAAATGTTCAAAAATCAATTCTCTATAAGCTCATGGATCTTGATTTTGTCAATATTTTTTGTTATGAATACCTAAAAAAGTATCTGCATATGCTGATGCTATATGATAAATAAAGAAAATCTGTAAATAATGTGGATTGTTATCAGGCAGATGTTTGGGTATTGAAATTTACATTGAAATAGTGGATTATTGATTGAAAACGTATTTCTTGTAGAAGTAATAATGAGATATTTAACTGAGAATCCATGAATTGAGATTCTAATGATGATCGGTTATGGGGATAATTGCAGAAGTCAAGTTGAAGTGTCAAACTTATATAATCAGGTATCAGTTGCCTTATATTTCACGAGCTGTTGTGTCTAAAATGCATGCACAATTCACAGAACTTGGACATGTCAAACCATTAAAAAGAAAACCGCAATGACCAGAAATAAAATAGCTCTTGAAACAATCCTTTTTTCTGATGCATCAATATTTATATTGAACGGGGAAGTAAACCGACAAAATTGTAGATATTGGTCAGTGGAGAATCCTCATTGTGTGAGACACCTACGCAGTATCCTCAAAAGGTGAACTCTTGGGAAGGTATCATAGGTGACCATATTATTGATCCTATAAATATAGATAGGAATTTGACAATGAAAAAATATTTGAGTTTGGTTAGAGACGAAGTTGTTCTTGTGCTAGTCAACTTATTTCCTCGTGCCAACCGAATGAAAACGTCTGGTTCTAGCAGGATGGAGCCCAAGCTTATTATGATTCAATGGTCAGAACTTAATTAATCGCAATCTTCCCCAATAAATGGATTGGACGAAGAGGTAGTATTGAGTGACCAGCTAGATCGTCAGACCTCACGCCGTTGGACTTTTTTCTGTGGGCTTATCTCAAGAACAAAGTTATACAACACATCGGACGAGCATCGCAGACCTCAAAGTAAGGATAACTACAGAAATGTGGAATATTTTAACTCAAACTTTATACAACGTTAAGAACGAGTTTCATAGGAAACTGTGTAGCAGGTGGAGAACATTATAAGCATTTATTTTAATGTATTAAAATCAATTACATCATGTAATTTACGTATGCAGTTTCTTGAAACCAATTATAAATACTTTCGAAATTTCATCCAGTATTATTCATAATAGACCATACAAGTTCGATGAAATCGGGTTATTAAGTAGCATTAAAAAATATGAAAATATACAGGATGCTCAATTTAAAATAAAAAGGACGGACTAAGCTGGACGTGCGCGAATCACCCTGTCTATTTAAATTTATGTTTAAAATGTGCACTATTGAATTTAAAAGTTGACGTGTCTCAGTGTTTTTTATAATTAAAACATAAGAAAACCAATAATATTATTCCATAAGTGGTTCCTACACTCTATATTGTGTTCCCATATGATAGATATCTGACATTTTTTGCTCTTATTACAGCTTTCTTTATTGACTGTTTGGGGGCTTGACATTTATTTTATTTTCAAATAAGATTCCCAGGTATTTCATAGAGATTGTTGGTGTTTTACTCATTCCGTTTATTGTTACTGTCGGTGAATTTTGTATGATCTCATGGATGTGAATAACGTATTGGCACTCATTTAGATTTGGTTCTAGGTGCCACTTTGAAAACCATGCGTTTGTTTTGTCCATGAGTCGTAATTCGTTAACTCTCGAAGGAAAACACCTAGAAACTTGAAAATTTCGGATATATTTAAAGCCTAAATATCTGGGCTATGTTCATTAATGGGCGAAACCGAGCTGGAAGTTTAGAATTTATTGACGTTGGTGATTTCATTTTCCCCATAATTTCTAAAATAATTATCCGATCGAATTGAAATTTAATATTCATTTGTGAAAGGACAGTGCGAAGGCTAATGCATAATTATTTGTCACTCATGTTATACTTTTTCAAATTTGAAAATTACCGATTTACCGATTGATACCTATAAATATATCAAGCGGTCTTTCCATTACCCCAGTAAATCCCGTCTGGCTGAGTTGGTAGGGGGATTAAAATTTTTGCAGGTAGGGAGGAAGGTTGTTTTTCGTTCTCTTCTCGCGGAATAATTGAGCTACATATCAAGTTGTAACCAAAGATAATTGAGGTTAGTTATTTTCATAATTTTCTGTGCCGTGTTATAATTTGTTGTGCGAGTAGACTGACGAACATGCGCGCAACAGCTCCATACACAACTTTAGTGCTCTTCCCTAATTTTTTGACATGAATCCAATTATTCGCGATGGCTAGGATATCTGAATATTAAAAATAATCTCCACTTTTGTTATATTGAATTGAGTGGATCAATTATATTACTGCCACATTCAGTATACCAATGCTAAATATGATAGGAATTATTATTTTCTAGAGTTGTCTATTCATCCGTGGAAGATGTGATTGTCCTGGAAGTATTCGTGAAACGAATATATTAATGACTCGGCTGTTTTTTTCGGTAAATCGCGGTAATCCGTTACTGGTCTATTTATAAAAAGAGGATAATTGAATATTTCTCGAAATAAAATGCGAGTCTTCAATAATTTCAGATTATACTTCATTCGTATGGTTGTAAAAATTTTCCTTTATCATATAATTACAAATGAATATTTGATGGATACGGTCTTAATTTGATGGTAATTCATTTGCAACTAGTAATAAATGAAATTCAATTTCCGCAAACCTTTTATTGTTGAATGATAATGGTTTCGCTACACTATGGCTTAATCATATTCTACATTTGAACTGATTCTGCATGAAAACTTACATAGGTTCTTATATATGTATTGACAGGAATTACAGCAAATGGGACTAAAAGTAGAATGGCAATTATTTTGGTATTCCCAGTTAGGCGGACAGATAACGTCAATGGCAATGAAAGTTATTGGGGTTGTCTTTGGTTTTTCCAAATTACATGAAGATATTCAATAGAGGTGCCGTTTCGTATCGATTTGTTCGTTTAGGAGAATTCTGAGAATTATATCGGTTTATTTCAAGCAGTTCTAAGAATGTTAATTTAGACCCTTCACTTTCGATATGTATAATTTCATATTCGTTATTGAATTTATGTTCAAATTCTATTAGATGGTGGGCTGAATTATAGGTATAGCTCTTTTGATGTTCGTGGATTCTTTTCTTGAACGATCTCCCGTTCCAGAAATGATAGATCTTGTGTGAAGGCTGAACGTAGAATAGACAGACATATTGTCCTTTCACATTCATGAAAGAGCATATTTCGTTTTTCAATTTATAAAATCTATCACATGAAAGCTATCGCACCTCTGCGTAATAAGGTAAATCAGTGTACTCACTTTCATATCACGTAAAAACGCCGAAAATTGCCGCTGATTCAATCCTTGTGACCTTATGACGTTAATAACTTCTTGGTGAATTATACAATGAACATGAAGAATGGTCTGGTTTTTCACAGCCCGTTTCTTTGATCATTGCATTAATTTACTTTAGTCATGGAAGGAGCTCTGTTGTGATGGAAAACAGTTTCGACAAATCTAAATTGTATTTTTGTAGAAGTTCATAGACGGCATTGAAAATATCCTCTCTGGTTGTTGTATCATGCAAAGCTTACTAATTCCAATAATTCTTCATGAACTTTGATATTTTTGTCAACAGCACGGAGAAAAACAGCGAGTTGAGCACATACATCCGTACTTTCGTCACAGGCAACAGAAAATGCAATGAAAGAATACAATTTTCTTTTAATCTGAATACTTATATTGGCAGACATTTGAGTTACTCTCTTAGGTGCAGTATTCTAAAACAAGAATATATTTTGAAAAAGCTTCACGCTCCCGGGACTTACAATTTCAGCGGCCCCTATAAGACATTACCTCGCTAGAACAGCAAATGCATTTTCTTGCTTTGGAGGAATAAATATTAGCTGTTGATTTTTTAACTGCACTTTTAACTGACTCAACTTTTCGTTTCGGCTCATGCCTCTAAACTGGTCTTACCTCTGTGATAATCATAGTGACATTTAATATTATATAATTTTGGGAAACTAGTTGTACTGTTGCTAATCAAGCAAATAATTTAATCTTCTACTTCACAACATAAAAACTCCAATTCCCACTTTTCTTGAAAGATACGATTCATCTGCGAGTTTTCTCTTACTTCCACTTACTTGTTGAAAAAGACATGTTGAAAACAACTACGTTCCCTGTATTCGTGAGAGCGATTTTCTTGAAGATCTTGGATATATGCTTACGTTAAGCCTACTTTAGAATAAAAGAAGGAGAAGAAAATACTGCGTTCATCCGATAAATAACCTCAGGGAGGCTCGAAGTGAGTTTCATTTACTGATGAAGGAACTAGAGAGTGATGAACAGAAATTCCATCAATATTTCAGGATGTTTGGTTGATTCGGCCACTAGTGGAAACTCATTTTAATTAAAAAATATATAAGAGACAGTATTTCAATTTCCACAAAAATGTTTATGATACAACAATTGTTTCTTCACGGCGTCGCTTCTTCAGGTATCTATATTCTACTTGCTGATGGTGTCCAGTGTAACCGAGAGTAAATACAGTGTTAAGTATATGACAAAATGATGGAAAAACAAATCATAAAAAATCAAGGTGTTTTTTGGATTTTGCCACTACAAAAAGCCATTAGGAAAAGATATTCAGTAATGGAGACTTGTGGACAGCTGTTTTTTCATATTAAGGATTTTACGAGCATTGTACCTGTTGATTTCAAGAAATTCTAAAAGAGTTAATCTAGAACTTTTGCTTTCGACGTGGATAATTTCCTAGCTATTGTTGAAATTATGCCTGAATTCCTTAAGATGATTAGCAGTAGATACCTGAAGAAGCCACATCGTGGTGAAACAATTGTTGTATTATAAACATTTTTGTGGAAATTAAAATATTGTCTCGTATATATTTTTTAATATTTCAGGATGACGAAAATGCTGTTCGAGGAAATCCATTCTATGATCGAAAATGGCATAAAAAATGCATTTTAAATTTCGTTGACCTATCGGATGTATCTTGGATAACTTCGTTCTGCGTTTAATCGCATACAAATCGCACACACGCCAGTGTCACATGGGAGCACCTCGGATCCTCGAGTGTCTATCCGCGCCCCGTCATGACACGGGGTGTGTGAGTAGTATAATCGCCCGCATTAGAAATATACGTATTCCATAGGCTACTGACGCGAGTCGTCACGGCACGAACTACAAATATAATTCCGCCTTTAGTCATAATTATGATACTAAAATAGTAGAACACAAGATTTATTTCATCCGTGTTCATAGGATAGCATTGAGTGAAAAAGGTCCTCATTTATTAAAATATTAATCTACCTCATATTATTAAATGCCGTGATCCTAGTAAATAGTAAGAAAGTTAAGAAAATGTTAATTCATTTGGAACCTTACAACTCTTGGGATTATTTTGGTTCTGAAATTCTGTCAATTCATTCTGACGTAATTTCATTTTCATACAGCAAATGTCTATTGCTTGAAATAAAGAAATTTATCTACCTATCTCTGACCCAAGATGAAAGAATGCCGCGTCCTTTCAAAGAACGCCGGCGCGTGGCTACCCATGTTCAGTTTCAGTAGTGGAGCCTCACAAGCCATAAAGTATAGCGTTTTTATTCATTTTATCAAGTTCCTTGGGAAAATTATGTTTTTGTCTTTGTTTATGTCTTTGATGATTTACTGCTGGCGTAGAAGGAATTGGCCGTGATGTGTCTGGGAACAACAGTGAATTTAAAATTCATGCAAACTACTGTATCACTTGAAGATGATTTTTTTTCCTAAAAACTTCAATCATTTAAGAACTATCCATCAAAAAGAGCTGAAATTTTGTTTGTATAACAAAGGACAACATTATTGATTTACCCAGAAATTTGCTCTAGCATTATCAACTGAATGAAAAAAGGGAAATATTGAATCCTGGATTGTCTACTTTTGTTGTAATTTTCTAGTGGACTTTCTCAAAGTTAGAGTTTGCGGCGTAGATAGGCGAAGAACGAGAGTGCCATTTTTCTCTTCAATTTTTTCTCTCGATCTTTCATGTATTCACGAACAGACTGACGGACAGAGTGGAATTTTTGGCGTAAATTTCGCAAATAACAGGTAGTGAGGCGAAATTATGAGAGTCTGTTTCCTAGAACAAGCGCTCAGAGCTAATAAAGCTAGTCTAAAAAAATTAAGAAAAGCACTGACATGGTGTTAGGAACTTTTGCGTGTTTCTTCATCCATCTCCTAACTCGTTAAAACTACCTCACTAGATAATTCAAACAATGAAATTTAATTTTGTACTCCTAAGCCGGTAGCTCCGGTGTTTGAAACCTCCTTATACCATCCTCACGAATTTTCGCAAGAACATGCGCGTCATTGTTTTAATTCTAATTACCGAATTTAAAATCGATACGATTAGAATCGATACGATATTAGCACGAAATGGATAACCCGTTATTACCATTTCTTGGTTTTCTTCTACATATAACAGGTTTTCCAATGAGAATGAAACAATTTGAAATGATTATGAAAGTATATTATTTTTAACATTTTCCATGTCATTTGTGTTCACTAGGCTATGCCATTCAATCATGGAATTATACACGCTTCAACAACGTTTGGAAATTGTTAAATTATTTCATCAAAATCATTGCTCATTTGTGAAAATTGTGGGAAATTTAAGAAGAATTCCTGGGCGACATGGTACAGTTAGGCACCTCACTATTCATCGTATTGAAATTGAATTTTTTTACATGATACAAAAGTACCAGTAGGACAAAGAAATGCGCGCGCACATGGGAATATTGAATTAGGTGCAGCAAGTGTAAGAGAAAATCCAAATTAATCGGTTCCACGTTGTTCTCAACAATCAAATCTTTCTCAAACAACAACTTGAAGAACTTAAAGAAAGGATTTGGGTTTACATCCTTACAAAATTTAACTGGTTCAAGAACTGCCATATGACCACCATAAATGTCGCTTATTTTCTTGTTCTTCTCTTGAACAATTTGAAAATTATGAATAATTTTAGTGAAAAATTTTATTCAGTGATGAAGCTCATTTTTGATTGAATGAGTATATAAACAAAAAATGGTCAAAAAATATCAGTTAATAGATAACGAACAATGTTAGATGAATTTTTTTCTTGCTGCTGTTGAGAATAATCTGGAGGATATGTGGATTCAACAAAATGATGTTACCTGCCATACAGCCACCTCAACAATCGATTTATTGAAAACAAAATCCGATGATAAAATTATCTCAAGAAATGGTCAAGTTACTTATGCTCCCGGCTCGTGTGATATAACATCTTGGGGATATGCTAAGTCATATGCTGATAATCCAACAACTAAATAATTGAAAATAAACATCGAACGTACCATTGATTATATACAGCCAAATTTATATGAGTGAGTGCTGAAAAATTGGGTTGACAAATTGCGGTACGTACGGAGAAATTGTGGTGGTAATTAAGTACAATTATTTTCCATACATAATGGTATGCTATGTGTTTTTCCAATTTTTAAACTACATCATCGCTATTGGAAAACCCTTTATCAAGGGATTCAAACGTCACATTTAAAGATTTGCAATTTGAAAAATTATGGCATATATTCGCACGAAGTTATGCATGAGTGTTCTCGCTCATTCTTCTCCCAAATACAACATTTGTTGTCGATTGGATTTGCTGATACAAAAATATTTGAAGAATAAAATTTCAAATTGACACAACTCACGAACCATTCGGCCGATTTTGATCATGTCACGACACAACGGATATATTCAGACTTCCAACATAATATAAAAATTACAAGTCTTTAGGTCCTTCAGTTCGGAAGTATGCAGTTTAACTTAGTCTTCGGACCGGCTAGCCGATCCTTATGAAATTTGACGCAATCCTCCGCATCGTTATTATTCACTTAAGAACCAGATTTTATTCTGATCTGATAAGTAGTTTCGGAACTATTGATAAAATAAAAAAAGAGATTCAATTGCGCTCCGGAATCCTTAAATAGATTGTGCCCGATTAATAAACTTAGGCGAGATATTCAGGTCCCAAATCTAACCCAAAAATTTCAAATCTCTATCACTTTTAGTTCAAGACTCAATTCAGTTTTAATATGCGGGCTCCACAGTATTCGACAAGTACGAATAAAATATTTTTTTAAGTATCTTCTTATTATACGACCTTGTGGAAATTTGGCAAAACATGCATGTCACTATTCGATTCCTTAATACCAAATTTGATGTTGATCGGATTCGTAGTTTCAAAAGTGTTTGGAGAAAAGAAGACAACATTTCAAATCTTAATGAAACTAACCTGAAAACTTAAATATTTCCATTTGATAGTTCAATTCAATTTCAAATTTTCGTACTGCACCGTATCCAAAATGTACGAAAAAAATTTTTTAAAAAGCTTTCTTATCCTACGATCCTCATTATTACAGTATTACATTGTACTGTTAGACAGTACAATATAATACCTGAAGAAGTCACATCGTGGTGAAACAATTGTTGTAGTAGTACAAACCTCTTTGTGGAAATAAATTACTGTCTCATATACATTTTTTTAATTAAAATGAGTTTCCACCAAGTAAAGACCGAATCTATCAAATATTGATTAAAAAATTATTATCTAAATAGCAAGACCAGTCAGTAAATACTTCTGTTCGAATTCATTTTACCCAGGCGATGATATTGTTATATGCAATCAGTTCTGTTCAGTTTCGTTAAGTTGAGTTCTGTTCATTTCTTTGTTCTGTTAATCTCTGTTCAGTTCTATTCGGTTCTGTTCAGGCCTGTTCGGTTCTATTTAATTCTGTTCAGTTTCTACTGATTTTATTCAGTTCCGTACAATGCTGTTTCGTTCTCTCTAGTTTCTTTTAATTCCGTTCAGTTAATGTTCTGATACAAATATTAGTAGCTTATGATCCGTTATTCAGTTTTTCTCAGATCTAATCAGTTTCTTTCAGTCTCCGTTCAGTAGTGTTCAGTTGTTCAATCATGTTCCGTTCAGTTCAATTTCTTTCAGTTCTGTTTACTTTCTTTAACGTTCTGTTACAAATATTTGTACATTGCGGTCATTTCTGTTCAGTTCCGTGCCGTTCATTTCAATTAGGTTTCTTTCAGTTCTTTTCAATTCTATCCAGTATTTATCTGCTCCGTTCTGTTATATATAAATATTCATACGTTATGTTCCGTCCTGTTTGATTTCTTCCAGTTCTAATCAGTTTCTTTCAGTTTCTGTTGAGTTTTATACTGTTCTGTTGAACTTTGTTCAATTCTGAACATTTCATAATTTGATTTGAAATAAGGTTATTCTGATTTTCACAAATTTTATTGTTAAACTCACAACAATTGTTTCGCTATCACAGTAGCATCATCAGGCAAGATCACATTTTGAATAATTAAGAGTTATTCAAAATGTGATCTCAAAACAATTGTTGTGAGTTTAACAATAAAATTTGTGAAAATCAGAATAACCTCATTTCAAATTATTTAATATGGATTTTCACCAAGTAAGGACTGATACAATTCAATATTCTGAACATTTCAGTTGTGTTTCAGTCTGTTCTGTAAGTGTGGCTTCAGAAATTCCCTATTTATGTACCTACCTATTGAAAAAATAATAATAATAATAATAATAATGGAAAAAATTCACAATACAAATTGCCTTACACTATTGGGGCGAGATTAAGCTCGCATAAATTAGCTAGAGTATATTATTGTGTACTTGTTATTAATATGAATATTCCATGAAAAATTGGAATGAAGCAAAAAAATTTCACCTAACTGCTGAAATGATCTGAACATTTTTGTACTTCGAGCTTCATACTTTGAGATGAAGGTCTGCTAAAAATTCTTATATTACCTAAAAATGCCCTTTTTCTTATATCACCAAAGGATGGCAGTATAGATGATAAGGCGGAATGGTATTTGACTACGATTTAATATTTGAAATCATTAAATTGTTTGAAAATACTTTTAGCTGAAAATTCGATATTTTCATGTTGGCAGAACACGGTACCGTTCAATCCCCTGATACTAGCTGACATAAAGATTTCAAATGTCCGAGAAGTAATCGAATCACTGTTGAGCAGAATTGTGATAGTTCCAAGACATGATACTTCCAAGACTGTCTTGGAAGTAACCATTAGATATAAAAAACTTCCAAGACTGTCTTGGAACTCAACAATTGTCTCGGAAGTATACAATAGATAACTAAAAATGTCTTGGAAGCAACCTTTAGATATATATATATATATATATATATATTATATTGGTAAAATATAATTTTTATAAGTTGAAAATGTCAAAATTTAAGCCAAGTAATCGTCATTTGCGGGAAATATTAGTTTACTTCTTTAATTTAAAGAAATCTGCTGCTGAGGCGCATCAATTGCTCGTAGAAGTATATGGTGAGGGTGCTTTGAGTGAGAGAACGTGTCGAGAGTGGTTTCAAACGTTTAAAAACGGTGATTTTGACGTAGAAGACAAAGATCGCAGTGGAAGGCCAAAAATTTACGAGGATGCAGAATTGGAGGAATTATTGGAGGAAGATTCATCTCAAACACAAAAAGAACTTGCTCTAACATTAGAAGTCACTCAGCAAGCAGTCTCACATCGTCTATATCTACATATATACAAGTGATACAATAATATTCTCACCATCAAGGGATCCAATTGTGGTATATAAGGAGCTTGTATTTGCTGATAAGGTATGAAAATTGCGTATAAAATGGAGGTTAATATCCTGATGCTTAGCCAAATTGTTAGAAACCATCCTTGGGGGAGAATACAAACCGGCATTAATAAATATTTCAGTCTGTAGAAAAAACCAAGTGTTTTATATGGCTCTTCATAGTCTTCCTCGTGCTTGTAGCAGTAATCAGGTACATAAATGAACGATTCTGAAAAAATGAAATTTTTCAAATTCTACTCGGAAAGTTTTCAATAACTTTTGAAAATGTGAAGATTCCTTACCGGTAACCGCTTTTATGATCCATTCCTTAAAATTCAGCTTTCCTTTTTTCGTTTTCGTAGATTGTGCTGAAGCCATTTTATAATCCCATTTTATCCAATCAGCCTTTAATTCTTCTAGGAATTCCTTATCTTCTAGAGGGAGAGCTTTAGTTATCATGGCATTCTGCTTGGGAAACAGCGAAACAGCAGAATAATATAGGGTATCACTAATGGCAATCACTTTAACATGGGTTATGGTACTTATTTTATATAGATTGGGCCAACCTAGAAGGATATTTCTGGTACCAAATTCTGAACCAGGTCCCAAGATAACATCAAAACCAGGCTCTGAAAAAATGAAATATTCAGTGACTGAATATATTATGCGCAATACGAAAATAATAGGCAAGCTTGAGAAAACAATATTGAATTGTTTCAGCCGTTACTATTTGGTAGTTGATCATAATTAAAACAAATTGTAGAAATTACTATGTTTTACTACCAAAAAATATATATTACACATGTTGTCTGATGATGGGATAGTTCATTTCCCGAAACTCGAGTCACAAGAAAATGTGTAATACATTCTGTCAAGAAAGTACCGGGAATTATTGATTTAAATCTGGCGGGGCAATGAGGCAGGTAAAAAATTTTTTTCCTAAGTTGGTACCACTGTCCTTAATTGCTATGCCAAGCTTGAGCGGGATCTGTTAACTAGTGTGTTTGCAACAGCTGATTAAGTCAGTCGATGTCAGAGTGCGTGCCGATTTTTACTATGGGTGATTACGTTGAGCAAAGAATTTGTTTAAAGTTTTGTGTTGCAAATAAATTTTCGTGTGCCGATGCATTGAAAATGTTGCAAAAAGCCTTTGGTGATAATGCTCTATCGAAAACTCGTGCATATCAGTAGTACCGAGCCTTCAAGGACGGTCGTGAAGTGGTCGCCCATCGACGGCTTCGATCGAAGATAACGTCGATAAAATTAAGAAAAGGGTGCTGGAAAACCGTTGTACCAGCTTGAGAGAGATAGCACATGATCTTAAGATATCCCATGAGTCCGCACGTACGATTTTGATTGATATTTTGGGCATGAGAAAGGTGGCCGCACGACTCGTACCGAAAGACCTGAATTTTCTTCAAAAACGTCATCGCGAACAGGTTGCTTCAGACATGCTGGATCGCTGTAATTCCGATTCTACATTCATGGAACGCATTATAACTGGTGATGAGACCTGGGTCTACGAGTACGATATGCAAACAAGCCAGCAATCATCGGAATGGGTGGCAAAAAATGAGCCGAAACCGAAAAAACCACGCCAAAGCCGCTCGAAAATGAAGGTGATGCTCATTGTTTTCTTCGATATCCGTGGCGTGGTGCACTACGAATTCGTTCCAGAGGGTCAGACGTAAACAAGGAGTATTACCTAGGCGTTATGAAACGTTTGCGTGAGCGTATCCGTAAGAAGCGGCCAAATTTGTGGGCGAACAACTCATGGATTTTGCATGACGATAACGCGCCTTCTCACCGAGCTACGATTGTGACTGACTTTCTCGCCAAAAACTCAACAAACGTGCTTCAGCAACCACCGTATTCGCCGGATTTGGCTCCCTGCGACTTTTTCCTCTTCCCAAAACTAAAATTGCCCCTTCGTGGCACCCGTTTTGAGTCGATTGAAGCCATAAAACAAAATTCGGCGCGAGAGCTAAAGTCCATCCCGGAAAGCGCCTATAAAAAATGTTTCGATAATTGGAAGTGCCGTTGGCATAGATGTGTTGGAGCAAATGGAGCCTATTTTGAAGGCGACCCAATAAATTTTGACGATAAAATGTAAAAATGTTGTTTTAATTGAAAATTCCCGGTACTTTCTTGACAGAGTAGTATATATTTTTTGGTAGTAAAACATAGTAATTTCTACAATTTGTTTTAATTAAGAAAAAAAATTTTTTAAGGGTATATTCCTCGGAAGAGGGTATTATTTAGAAAAAATTAAATAATAAAAAAGAATTATTCTGTGAAACATCTACAAAATTTTAATAGAGTAAAATCACATCAAAATATCTTAGAAACACAGTTTTTATCGAGAATCTAAGTCAGTTGCTCTGGATAGTTATTCAAAATGTGATCTTGCCTGATGATGCTACTGTGATAGCGAAACAATTGTTGTGAGTTTAACAATGAAAATTTGTGAAAATCAGAATAACCTTATTTCAAATTATTTAATATGGATTTTCACCAAGTAAGGACTGATACAATTCAATAGTATCTCTGTTGCTCTGGACATATCCAAGGTGCAATTTACTGCCTCGAAATACCTAAACCCAAGTTTTGAACGAGTACTTTAATTTTCAATTGTGAACTGAAACGCTTAAAAGGCCATTCTTCTGTTTTTGGTTAAATTTAAACACTGTGTCTGATTTTGAGTTTTCCCGATAACAGAAATAAGGAGTACTTAAGAGGCTAGTATCCGCTGAGAACAGCTTTCGACAGATACTGAGGTTCAAAATTCATAAGATAAAAATGTAGTTATAAATATAGTTATCGCATTTTTATCATCCATCCATATACATAAAAATTAGTGCCTAAATGTGTTGCTGAGCGTAAAACTCGAGAATGGCTGAACCAATTCTTTGAGAGTTGTTTTTAGTATAAGTTTTTGAAATTTTTGACTTGGGATCCTTTTTAATTTCATAGGGCGTTCATACTCTAATGGTTTATTTTTAGTCATATTTTTCTTCGGATATATTAACAACAGAATTTTATTTGTCGGCTGAGCAATTATTAAATTACCATTTTGCATTTTTGTTTGTATAGATTTCACTTTATGATTCTGTATGATTTCTTTGGGTTAATAATCTTTTCCTTAGTGGAGTGCCAATTAATGGTATTTTTCAATGCTAAAGAGAAAAACAACTGGCTTAATATTTCAGGAGTTTATGAACTAAGCTGCCATAAGTGCGGTTGCGTATATGTAGGATAAACCAGCACAAAATTCAGAAAGTGAAATGAAAACAATTATTGTTTAATTTACACATTTATTGAGTAGCTGATGATGCGTTTCGTTACATTGTAAATTCTTCAGATCATACAGACTACTGATTTCTAAAAAAACTGTCTTGCCTTTAAATACATTTATCAACTTATTATCAAGTATTTGAACAAAACATGAAGAATTTTTGAAATTACAAAACCATTATTTTATCATTTAATTGTAATTGATAATTTATTATAAGATGTTTTTTATCTCATCAGTTACCAACTAAATTAATTAAGACACCATTATACCCCACTTAAGATATGAGCAAAATCCCGATTGTTGAAATTCCGAGTATTATGTATACTAATGCCCAATAAAACAATTAATATAAAATTACCAAGAAATCGGTTACTTAAACAGATTGAGTAAAGGTGAATTATTTAGATCTAATTGATCATTTAATAAAACTCCTTTATGCTTATCTCTATTTATTTCTACCGTTTTCCAATAATTTAATTGTAAACTTTTATCTACTTCATGTATTATCTTGAAATCCTGATCGAACATATGATTTTCGGATAATAAATTATGATGATATTAGTTTGAATCATTCTTATTGTGCAAGAAACTACTTAAATGTTCTATAATTCTTGTAGTGAAACATCTATTATTCTACCTATATATATACCTTGTCATAATTACCGCAATTCAAATGATAAACACACGATTTATTTCCTCTTTTTATTTTTGTTTTATTGTTTTTGATGACTTTTGCTAAATTATTTTTTTTCTTTGAATATCAAAACAAATTAAAATATGTTTATCTTCTACAATTTTAATTTCAAAAAATTCTTTATTCAAAAAACTTTGAGAATCAAATTAATGTCTAAAACAAGCACCGCTTACATTTAATAGACGTATATAATCAAAACTCAATATATAATGTCAAATGGAATAAATAAACCAACAGATATACGAAAGTCCTTAAAATTTATAAATAAATATTTAAAGGACACAAAATTTTGTTTCTGGTCTTACCTTTAAGAACACCAATTGCCTTTTAAAAACATGAACACACTTAAAGGACTTCTCAAAGAATATAATTTATTTGAAATATTTAATATATTTAAATATTCAAATAAGTTAATTCAGCAATCTCTCAAAACATGCACTATATCTTCAAAAAACAAATATAATTCTAAGCAATCCCTTCTTCGGTCCTGAATAATATTCCAAATATCAAAATTAAAAAACTAATCTATATCAACAACTCAACATGTGTAACGAAATGAATGTTTCGAAACACAGATCAACTTTCAAGATTGATCTATGTTCTAACAAAATCAAAGAACAGTGTAAGTTATTTTTAAAGCTTATTTAAATTCATTGACATTCCATAATGAGATTTATTGAAGCCAAAATATAATTACATATAATATATAAAATAAAATAGAAAGGCCTTTTACTTGATAGAAGAAATATAAAAGGCCTTTCTATTTTATTTTATATATTATATGTAATTATATTTTGGCTTCAATAAATCTCATTATGCTTCCATTATTTGGTCACCTACCTAAAAATGTATTTAAACTCGGTTACACTGAATACCATCAGACAGTACAGTGTCAATACCTGAAGAAGCCACATCGTGGTGAAACAATTGTTGTAGTAGTACAAACATTTTTGTGGAAATAAATTACTGTCTCATATACATTTTTTTAATTAAAATGAGTTTCCACCAAGTAAAGACCGAATCAATCAAGTTTAGTTCCTTTTTGTACGTGTATGTGTAAGATGGTCAAAAGACCGAAACATGTGTTAGGATTCTGAATAAATTGTGACATTTAAAAACTGTGCAAATTGTTTTTAAATAAAAACTCGCACAAGCTGGAAAAATCTTCACAGAAGATCTAAGAGTATCAGGATAATAATCAAGCCAAAACCTTTTTTTAATATTTCACCCTTAAATTGGTCAAGTAGACTATGTCTATGGTAGAAACTGATTCATTGGCCCAGCATTCCCCTCTCCTAAGTTATATTAAGCCACTTTAGGGGGAATTAGTCTAAGTTGCAGAGTTTCGTGAATCCTACCACCTGTGTCAGTATTGGTGCTACAATCAAGAGAGGGTGTTCCTTCACTTCAGTCCGTATTGCTATGGTACTCGCAGCACTAAATGTGTCCGAAGAATACGGGTACACTTGTACACTTTTAAAGGCCAGGGAATAACAAAGTTTAGTGTCCTTCAGTTCCAAAGTTAAATCCCACTCGAAAACAATGTGTTTCCCAAGGAACAGAATTAGAATGTTCTTTAAAATATGTCCTAACGAGGAGTTATTGGAAGCGTGTTCTTTGGGATCTGTAGAAAGGGTTCAAGCCTTACTTGAAGCGAAAGAAAAGAGTGTTATTGAGATATTTGACGAAGTAGACAAAACGCCGTTAAATGTGACAGTGTTGAATTATTTGGACGATGATCGCACTAGTGGACATAAGAAAATTTTTGAACTGTTGCTCAAGAAAGGAGCTAATCCCTACCTAAGAGCCGTTGGTGGTTTGACGATAGCAGCAACCGTTTTTCTCAAGAGTAAGTAAAATGGAACTTTTAATTTTAGTTAGTAGCGTTTCTTTTAGGTGTAATATTTCAATATTGCCCATTTCTGAGAAGATATGATTGGTTTCGAAAAAAATGTTTCGCAAGTTCCTAAATGAAAATTGATATTCTTTTATTTTTTTATAAAAAGTTCTCCCAGTCATAAATATACGCTACTATACTTGTTTGTTGTTGACAACTTAATTTAGAAACTTCAGAATTATTTGTCTTTTGCATTAAAAAAAGGTTGAACATTTTATGTGAGGGTGTGAGAGTTATGTTAGTTTTTGAAAGTATTTGAGCAATTTTTTGCGACAAAAATATGTTTAACAAATTTCTTGACATTATTTTCTGTTCTGGAAGTGGGTTTCCTTTGTTCCAGATTGAGTTGTTTTTCTTTTTTGTTTATGAGAGAATTTATGGTTTTTGTTTCGAATTGATTATTGGTGGCTATTTTTTTGGTTGTATTCAGTTCTCTTTTCAAAGTAATATTATTTAATGGAATTTCAAATGCTCCATGTATAATTGATCTGTTAGCAGTTCGGATGATTTTAAAAGTACGGTATAGTCGTATCTATCGTTGTAGGTTTTCTGAATCTGTATCATGGGCGTACCCAGCGAGGGGTAGGGTGGCAGATTTGGAAAAAAACGCTCTCTGCAGAATTAGATTTGTGGTATAATCTGTGGAAAAAGAAAGATTTAGTAGGGGATAAATTAGAGGATAGCACTTTTGGAGGAGGCTAATATTTTTTTCCTGCAACAAGGCATGCACTCCTCATTTTGAGTGCTTTTCCATCCACTACGGCTACTATTGAACGATCTTTCAGTATCTTTCCAAAGGTAAAGACCTGGCTGAAAAGTACAATGGAAAAGGACAGATTGGTTGAGTTGAGTTTGATGAGCGTCCATCGTAAATTTTTTAAGGAAAATCAGGACTGGATTGAAACGAGTGTTTTGAACAAGTTTTCTACAAATCCAGGAAAAATGATAATAGTATAAGGCATGTTACTAGAATACATTTTTTTCAAGCAAAAAATTGTAATAACTTCCGTGATAAAATGTCCGGGACCATGGTTTGCCCCGCTAGATTTGTTCCTGCGTACGCCCTTGATATGAATAGTTCCAAAAAATTTTAGGGGGCGATTCCTTGTCAAAAAATAGGGTGGGTCTTTCAGATAAACTTTATTTTTTTGAGCCCCTCCTAAAGATGGCGCCTGAAAAATAGTTTTTAATTTTTCTTTTAAAAACCAAAAAACTGACAAGAATAAAATTAACCAGACATTTTATGCCGGCAAGAAGGCACTCAAAAACTTTGGTGGTGTTCCTCTATGATTGTAAGGGGTATAAAAAGCCACTCCTAAATATTCTTTCGTAAAATGTTTTTTCCATATTCCTATTTTGCAATCAAAAAATTCATTTTGTATAGCTTGATCCATTCTTAACAAAAAGGTCTCTTGTCATTTTACGCTAAAATTTACAATTAAAACAAGTTGTAGATATTACTATGTTCTACTACCAATTTATAATAATTTACTTTATTTATAATCACCAATAATGAATTTATTGGCACTAAAACATAGTAATTTCTACAACTAGTTTTAATTATGATCAACTACCAAATAGTAACGGCTGAAACCGTTCAGTATCTAAAATTCAAAGTTTTAGAGAAAAAAAAAATTATCAACATGATATTGTGAGTCGTAGAGGCTGGAATTATTTCCGAACTATAATTTATCTAGTATGTGGATGTCATTTTGTTATGACAACTGTCTAGTTTTCATTTACTTTGATTTAGTAACAATTATTTTTTGATCTGGCTTATCATTTTAAGATTTTTTGTCTGTGACTCATTAAGATGGCAGTGTACACAGAAGTGATTGATAAGCATTTTGTTTAGGTCTTTCTTGTGGTAGTTCTCTCAAAGCATCCAGAAGATATACAGAAATGTTTCCTCGTGTGGCTCCACATCACTTCATTTACATAAATTCAACAACGACTACGAGAAAGTGATATAATATATTTAAAATAAATAAAAATGATTGTGGTCGCCAGCGCGAAACTAGAATTCCGGCAATAGAAGAAGCAGTACTAAATCTTGTCGACGAGTAACCTGACATCAGTACAACAATTGCTCAGTAATTAGAAATTCACACGACGGTGTTTGCGATTTTAAAGGAAAAACTTTTATATCCATATGACATTCAAAGTGTACAGGCGGCTCTCTTACACACGAGATTTTTCGAATCGTCTCCAATTCTCCACTTGAATGTTGGGAATGATTGAACAATATCCTCAATTTTTGAAGAAGGTCCTATTCACAGATGAGGCTAATTTTTCTAGAGATCCAATAACTAACTTTCATAATAACCACATATGGGTCGAAGAGAATCCTCACGCTATTACTGTAGCTCACCACCAAGAACAATTTTCTCTGGCTTGGATATGCTGGGGATCAGTTAATTGGTCCGAAATTAATAATGGAATAAATGAATTTACTTTGTTTACTATCAGTGTTTTATTTTGAGGATACAGTGACCCGAGTTTCATAGATTATACTACATTTTCAAAACTGGTGTATATCAAGTTGTTTAGGAATTATACAGGGTGACCCAGGGGTGCGTAAATGGTCCACTACTTCGTTTCTATTCAAGCTATCGCTTTAATTGTTTTTTCCAAACGATAGTTGGTACAATCCGCAAATCCTGAAAATATTTTCATCCACATACAGAATGTCCGAAAATGAAATATATACATAGATTTGGTTTTTTTTTTAATGGCAACCCCCTATTTTTCATACATCTTTGGATTTACCACTTAATTGTCGATAAAACGCACCCACGTTTCATTGACCTTTCTGCATTAGTTTTTGACCTATGTCAATTTATGTTTCGAAACAGCGTCGTGCGTAGACCCACAGAAAAAGTCATAACTTCGGAACCGTTCAACATTATTCAGTCATTTTTTTTCCAGTCGATTCCTTAAGCTTCTGTACTTCTTTTGAAAGAGGCATACATTTGATGTCGGTGTTCTATCGCCTATTACATTGTTTTTTAAAATAAACAACAATAAATAACAAATTGAATGAACTCCATTTTTTCAAATGCAACACTGTATTTTATTACATCATTGCATGACATTTCGTAAGAGTTTTTCGTCGATATAGTGTTTGTGGGGTCTACTTCGTGAAATAAATTCCAAAATAAGAAATATAAATTGTTTTAGTAGAATCCAGTAGAACGTTGTCGTAAAATCGGAAACATCTATACAAAATAATTGAAAAAAATGTTTTTGAAATTGTTTTAGCAGTATTTGGAGAATAGTGGTAATAGAAAGAGGAGAATATCAAGAAGCAAGCAATTATAGTAACAAGAACATGCAGTGAATAACAGAAAACCATGTGAAAAAAGGAAAGCCTTCTTGTAAATGCTCAAAGGTCACCAATCTTGTGAACCTGTGTTGCATCTTGAGCGTCCACTTCAAGGCCTTTTGGTCACGTTTTCCATTTCTCAATTATGATGGGTGATCCTCAAAATGACACTTTCACTAATCAGAAGAAAATCTGATATCTCACCTGTTAGAGCATTTATAAGAAGGCTTCCTTCAACATTTTTTTCCGTGGTTTTCTGTTATCCACCGTTTTATGTTCTTGTTACTTCAATTGTTTGTTTGCTTCTTGATATTGTCCTCTTTCTATTACCCCTATTTTTCAAACATTGCTATAACAATTTCGAAAACATTTTTTTCAATTATTATGTATAGATGTTTCCGATTTTACGTCAACGTTCTACTAGATTCTACTAAAACAATCTATATTTCTTATTTTGGAATTTCACGAATTTCACGAAATAGACCCTACAAACCTTATATCGACGAAAAGCTCTTACGAAATGTCATGCAATGGTGTATTAAAATACAGAGTGTTGCATTTGAAAAAATCGAGTTAATTTAATTTGTTATTTGTCATTTAAAAAACAATGTAGTAGGCGATAGAATACCGACATCAAATTTATTCCTATTTAAAAAAAGGACAGAAGCTTAAGGAATCGACTGGAAAAAAGATAATTGAATTATGTTAAACGGTTCCGAAGTTATGACTTTCTGTCGGTCTACGCACGAAGCTGTTTCGAAACATAAATTGACATAAGTCAAAAACTAATGCATATAAGTCAATGAAACCTGGGTGCGTTTTATCGACAATTAAGTGGCAAATCCAAAGATGTATGAAAATTAGTTGCCATTTGCCATTTAAAAAAACAGAACCTATGTATGTATTTCATTTTCGGACATCTTTTATGTGGATGAAAATAATTTCAGGATATGCGGATTGTACCAACTATCGCTTATAAAAAACAATCAAGTGGATAGTTTGAATAGAAACGAAGTTATGGACCATTTACGCACCCCTGGGTCACCCTGTATAATTTAAGTCGAACCGAAAGGCAAGAAACTGGATATCTTAGAATCAATAGAAATCTACAAGAATTCCTGGAAACCGGCAATAAAACTATTAAATGAGCAGACAGACCTGTGGGCCTTTCCACTTTTCGAAGTCCTACCTCAATCGAAGCCTTCCTTAAAGATATATAATTCCTGAACAACTTGATATACACCAGTTTTGAAAATGTATTATAATCTATGAAACTCGGGTCATGTATCTTCAAAATAAAATAGTGATAGTAAACAAAGTAATTTTATTTATTCCATTATTAAAATGAACTATCTCAAAGTAACAGACTACTCCATCTAATATTTGGTCCTAAAAGTCTACCACCTAGATTGAATACATATGTTATATATTTCTTGTAGGGTTATTCAAAATACTCCCGGATTTTTTGACCAGGTAACTCAATCTATACGCCGACGTCTAAATTTTTGTGTAACGGAATGAAATAAGAAATTACTTTGTTTTCTATCACTTTTTTATTATAACTGATATACAGTGATATAAAATTATTTAAATATTTTCAAATTTTAAAAATTTTAAAATTAGCCTTCTACATATTTAATTCCAAAAGATTATATTTAATGATTATAACTTCTGAAAATAAATTAAAATAATGTCGTATAAGTACCACTTATATCATGACATAAAATAAACATTCATTATAAGACATCCGAATGGTATAACAAAATCCAATAAATAAAAATTATTAACCAAAATCCTATAAATTAAATATTTTGAATAGACAAAATTTTGTTTCTGCTGATCAATCTTATGAAAATCAATATCAGTAATGTTTTACATATCTTGAGTTTTTATATAAAGTACCTTAGTTAGATATCCAATAATATTGAATAGTCTAAGTAAGATAGTTTTATGATGAAATTCTTAAGATTATGTTGGATATTTTTGAAAGATATTGGTTTTCATAAGATTGATCAGCAGAAACAAAATTTTGTCTATTCAAAATATTTAATTTATAGGATTTTGGTTAATAATTTTTATTTATTGGATTTTGTTATACCATTCGGATGTCTTATAATGAATGTTTATTTTATGTCATGATATAAGTGGTACTTATACGACATTATTTTAATTTATTTTCAGAAGTTATAATCATTAAATATAATCTTTTGGAATTAAATATGTAGAAGGCTAATTTTAAAATTTTTAAAATTTTAAAATATTTAAATAATTTTATATACCTTCTATCAAGAATTAACCTCTATTTATGTTATTTTATTCATAATATATGATTATTTGGTTTCCTTAACATTCTTTATACAGATAGTCCTTGTGCTATAGCAGAGGCCGTTAAATTGTCTTTCAATCTTCTAGATCAAGGGTAAACCACAGAAATATTTTTGTGTGTAGTGAACCGTTCTCTCTACATTAAAAGGTTTTATTTCGAAAGAATTCTTTCTAGAAGATCGAAGGGTGAGTGAATATTTGTTGTTAATTGATGTTATATTTATTGAATATGAATTATTTGAATACTGAAGAAGCAAAGTCTCTCTTAAAACTTGTTTTTCAGTAATGTTTTACATATCTTGAGTTTTTATATAAAGTACCTTAGTTAGATATCCAATAATATTGAATAGTCTAAGTAAGATAGTTTTATGATGAAATTCTTGTTGGATATTTTTGAAAGATATTGGTTTTCATAAGATTGATCAGCAGAAACAAAATTTTGTCCATTCAAAATATTTAATTTATAGGATTTTGGTTAATAATTTTTATTTATTGGATTTTGTTATACCATTCGAATGTCTTATAATGAATGTTTATTTTATGTCATGATATAAGTGGTACTTATACGACATTATTTTAATTTATTTTCAGAAGTTATAATCATTAAATATTATCTTTTGGAATTAAATATGTAGAAGACTAATTTTAAAATTTTTAAAATTTTAAAATATTTAAATAATCATGGATTTTGCATGACGATAACGCGCCTTCTCACCGAGCTACGATTGTGACTGACTTTCTCGCCCAAAACTCAACAAACCTGCTTCAGCAACCACCGTATTCGCCGGATTTGGCTCCCTGCGACTTTTTCCTCTTCCCAAAACTAAAATTGCCCCTTCGCGGCACCCGTTTTGAGTCGATTGAAGCCATAAAACAAAATTCGGCGCGAGAGCTAAAGTCCATCCCGGAAAGCGCCTATAAAAAATGTTTCGTTAATTGGAAGTGCCGTTGGCATATATGTATTGGAGCAAATGGAGCCTATTTTGAAGGCGACCCAATAAATTTTGACGATTAAATGTAAAAATGTTGTTTTAATTGAAAATTCCCGGTACTTTCTTGACAGAGTAGTATAATGGCAGGGTAGATTACAGGTACAATTTTGAATAATGTAAAAATATGGTGTTAGTTGGGTCCTAATCTTTTACAGATAAAAGCAATGGTGATAAATTAAATTGAAGTTGTTCATTTGTGATTGGTAGCTTCTTACCCTGTGCTAAACAAATTTCCAAACTTCCTAGAAGGTCCATTCTTCTTTCTTATTACCTACGTGGAAAAATCTCAGTTCTACTGAAATCTATAAAATTATTGTTATTTATACAATGTTCCGAAAAACCAGATGTTATTTTATTATGTATATATTATATATACATTTTTAATGTTCTTCCTCCCTTATGTTTATAAATCGTCCTGTCTGATCTATCTAAAATGCAGGGCATTCATTACAATATGATTTGTGTATACCGCTTTTTTCACACGTTTCACAGTCTTTGCTATTGACTAAGAGTGGTTTGAAGCATATTTCAATTTGAATCATTGTTTCTCGTATAATTTCAGAGTTGAGTGATTGGTTTTGCTGTAATGGATTTTGAACTATATTTTTAATTTCTAAATTGGGTATGGAGGGAAATGAATTCACAACATCGAAAGAAACAAGTTTAGCGTTAGGGGAAATTTTTTAAAGTTTTTAGTTCTTCTGTGAGCTGATTAGTATTTTTGATAGAATATTTTGGGCTATGTTGTACCAAATTTGGTAAAATGATGAGATTTTTCACGCGGGTGCATTTATATAAGAATCAATCGGCATCATAGGACAATCTGTCTTATGTATTTAAGGAAGGGCGTAAAGTAACAGACATCAAATAAACAGTGAAACTTAAGCCACGTTGTTTTGATTTACTTTATTAATTTAAAAATGTTTCACCAAGTGATATGCTAGAAATCAATATCATTAAAAACTTCTTGTATGTTATCTTCAAGAAGTTAAGCCCTAGTCTTTATGTCAAAAATTTTAAATATCATAGAGATCTATTCTGTTAATTTCATAAAAATTTTCATTCAAAAACTAAAATAAAATAAATGTTTTTAAAACGCCTTGTGTCAATTTAGTAGACATATAGAGTTAATACTTATTAAACAGTACCTAAGGGAATGTGGTATGTAGTGTGCAATAAGTATTAACTATTATCATCTACTAAATTGACACTGTGTGTTCAAAAAATATTTATTTAATTCAATTCTAAAAGTTTTTGAATGCAAATTTTTTTGAAATTAAAATTTGTAGGAGGTTAACAGAATAAAACGGTTCTGTCGTTATTTGACATTTTTGAATACCAAACTTTAGAAAATATTAGAAAATGAAATTTCAAATGAGAATAACTCAGGAACTATTCAGCATATTCTGTTAATTTTTGGACTTTCTGGGAAATTCTGTATAATTTTATGGCACTCGGCAAATTTATAGTCTGTAGTCTTAAATTGGTTGGCGCATCATGTAGAAACTGATTCATTGGCCCTGGATCCTACCCCTCCTAAGTTAATTAAGCCACTTTAGGGGGAGGAGGGGTAAGTTGCCAAACGTAAATATTACCACCTATGTCAGTATTGATGCTAAAATCAAGTGGTAGTGTTCTTCAGTTTCAAAGTTCACACTCGAAAACATGCGTGCCTCAAGGAAAGAAATTTCAATGCTCTTCGAAATCTATCCTAACAAGGAGTTCTTGGAAGCGTGTTCTTTGGGATCTGTAGAAAGGGTTCAAGCCTTACTTGAAGCGAAAAAAGGTAGTGTTACTGGGATGTTTGACGGACCAGATAAAAAGCCGTTAAATGTGACAGTGTCGAATTATTTGGACGATGATCGCACTAGCGGACATAAGAAAATTTTTGAACTGTTGCTCAAGAAAGGAGCTAATCCCTACCTAAGAGCCGTTGGTGGTTTGTCGATAGCAGCATACGTTTTTCTCAAGAGTAAGTAAATTGGAATTTTTCGTTTTAGTTGGTAGCGTTCTTTATTAAATTACTGTAGCCAAGGATGGATTAAAGTCGTCCCAGTGATCAATTCGTCAGGTGGAATGACCTCAAATTACATTGTGCCTACAGATTCATATTTCGTGGTGAAATTCAAAATCATTTCAAAATAGAATTAAAATGAAATACCTTAGTTTTCTGTCACTGTTTATTTACTGAATATACAATGACTCCGAGTTTCGTAGTGTTTGCTTACTTTTCAAACTGAATAAGACAAATTGATTATTTATATTCGTTGAAGCCTTCTACTTGTGCAAGACTTCGAAAAGTGGGGTGCGCTAAAGGCCTTTTTTCTCATTTAACAGTTTATCTCTGAAACGTGCGTGTGCTTAAATATTTCTATGTCTTTCGTTTACAGGTGTAATATTTCAATATTGTCAATTTCTGGGAAGATATGATTGTTTTCGAAAAAATGTTTCGCAAAATAAGTCTTTCCAATTCCCAAATGAAGATTGATGTTCTTTGATCTTTTTATGAAAAGATCTTCCGGTTTGTCCTTAATATAGGCTACTTAATTTATAAACTTACTACAGAATTATGCAGCCGGCTGTTTTTGGCTTTTGCATTAAAAAAATGATTTGACATTTTATGTGAGGATTTGAAAGCTGTTTTTATGTTAGTTTTTTAAATTTGATCAATTTTTTGCGACCAAAATATGTAAGTGCTACAAATTCTTTGTCATTATTTTCTATTTTGGAAGTGGGATTTATTTGTTTCAGTTATTTTTCTTTTTTGTTTATGAGAGAATTTATGGTTTTTGTTTCGAATTGATTATTCGTGGTTATCTGTTTGGTTGAATTTAGATCCTTTTTCAAAGTAATATTATTAAAAAGAACTGAAAATGTTCTATGTATCATTGATCTGTGAGCAGCAAGTTTATAAATGTTCGGATGATTTAAAAAGTTGGTTGTATCTGTCGTTTTGGGTTTTCTGAATATATCAGGTTTTGCACCCTCACATAAATTTCCAACCTGTTTCTTAATGGAAAAGTTGAATAATCTGGAGTTTATAAATTAAGTCGTCAACAGTGTTGTAGCGTATATATATAGGAAAAACCGGGAGATCTTTCCATAAAGGGTCCAAAGAACATCAATCTTCATTTAAGAACGCGAAAGATATCTCTTATTTTGCGAAACTTTTTTTGGAAATCTCTCATACCTTCCCAGAATCTTGAAATATAACCCGGAAGCTAAAGAAAAACTAGACAGCCTATAATCCCTAGAAAAAGCAAACACCTTCTAGAAAAAAATTAACAGACGGGTCTTTGGACACCCCAACTTCTCGATGTTTTGCACAAGCCGAAGTCTTCCAACGAATATAGTTCTTATTTTATTTTATTTATTGGTCCCAGGATTCAGACAGACAGAATTCCACTATAGTATCCACTTCAGGTTTTGTGTTCTTTGTAGGCTTTGTTACTATTTCCTTAAGCCACATTTGGAACGGCGTTGTTAATTGTTCACCTAACAGCGAATAGTTGAACGGTCGCCGAAAACAGAAATAGTTATATACATATGTATAATCGTTGCCATACAATTTGTTTTATTCGGTTTTAAAATGTGGTAAACGCTACGATATTCGAGTCACTGTAGATTAAGTAAATGAAAAGTGATAGCAAACTAAGTAATTTCTTATTTCATTCCATTTCAAAATGAACTATCACAAAGACTACTCCATCAAATATTCAAAATCATTTCGTTAAAGGATCTGTGTTTTTCAAATTCTGAGCCGAAAATGATTTTAGATCGACTCGAGTTTCGTAGTGTTTACTACATTTTCAAGCTGCATAAGTTGAGAAGCAATTTGTTTTATTCAGTTTGATAATGCACTAAACACTACGAAACTTGAGCCCGTTAATAAAAAGTGATAAAAAACTAAGTAATCTCTCATTTCATTCCAATTAGAAATTCAATATATTTCGTCAATAGATCTGTTTTTCAAATTTTCAGCCGAAAGTGATCTTGATGATTACGTTCAACTAAATAATGACTAAAGATATTGGTCTAAGTTTGAATTAGAAAAGGAAATATTTGTTTCTAATTTCTACTGAACTTCAATTTCTAATAAACAAGATGTTTTGATTGTTAAATGATTATAAGTAACAGTAGTCAACAGTATTTGAATAATTTTAATGGACCAAGGTCGAAAAAGTTATGGATTTACAATTGAAAACTAAGCAGAAGGGAAATATTAGTATCTAATTGATTTGTAAACGTTTGGAAATTTGTGTAGTTCATTATTGATTTTTGTGCGCTTGTTCTAGGAAACAGCATAATATCATTTTGACCAAAGTTTTTGTGCATTTTGGACTAATTGCAACTAATTTAGCAACTTTTCTTCTTTTATCGTTTCATCGAAATGTCGAATTTTCGAATTTCGACTAAGTTGAACTCACTTGAGAAGAATCCTCAATCAAAAGTATTTAAAAAATATATAAGAGAGTATTTTAATTTTTACAAAAATGTTCATAATACTACAATTGTTTCACCTCGATGTGGCTTCTTCAGGTATCTACATTCCACTGGCTGATGGTATCCAGTGCTATAGAGTTTAAATAGAGTGTTAATATAGAACTTTTGATGATAAGCATATGTCGAATGTACAGAATCCGATATGTAACTTCTTTGGTGTTCTTGGATTGTTTGCTTTAATGATCTACCGGTCTGGCCAATATATGCTGAAGGCCAATCGTTGCAAGTCAACTTGTAGAATCTAGATTTATTTTCTTTATTTGTTCGATCCTTATTGTTTTTTTACGTAAGTACTTAGGTTATCAATGGTTTTAAGAACTGCGGTGTAATTGAAACTATTTTTGAAATATTTGATAATATTTTCAGATAATCCATTAACATAAGATAACTAAAAGTATTTCTGTGTATTGTCCTCTCTTATGACTGGGTACACGAGATTTAATGCTATGTTCTTTGGTTTATTGGATACGATTTTGTCTATAAGAAAGGGCTTGTAAGCGTTGTTTGAAGCTATCTGTTTAATAATCTAATAACTTTTTCCAAAAAATTAATCATTATTTGATAGATAGCTTCAAACAACGGTTACAACCTCTTTATTATAGACAAAATGGTATTCAATAAACAAAAGAACATGGCATTAAATCTCGTGTACCCAATCATAACAGAGGACAATACACAGAAATACTTTTCGTTATCTTATGTTGATGGATTATCTGAAAATATTGCTAAATATTACAAAATTAGTTTCAATTACAACGCAGTTTTGAAAACCATTAATAACCTTAGTACTTACATAAAAAACAATAAGGATCGAATAAATAAAATCTGGAGTCTACAAGTTGGCTTGCATCGATTGCCCTTAAGTACATATTGGCCAGACAGGTACATTCAAGAAAAGAATCCAAGAACACCAAAGAAGTTACATATAGGATTCCGTACGTTCGACATATGCTGAGGAATTCAGGCATAATTTCTATAAAAACTATGAAATTATCCATGTCGAAAGCAAAAGTTCTAGATTAACACTTTTAGAATTTCTCGAAATCAACAGGAACAATGCCCGTAAAATCCTTTTGAATGAACAAACAGGTGTTGACAAATGCCCATTATTGAATATCTTTCCCTAATGGCATTTTTAGTGGCAAACTACAATAAACACCCCAAGTTTTTATGACTTATTTTTCCTTTATTTTGTCACGTACTTAATTGTATTCAAACTCTATTTCACCGGACACCATCAGCTGGTAGAATGTAGATACCTGAAGAAGCCACATCGTGGTGAAACAATTATTGTATTATAAACATTTTTGTGGAAATTAAAATACTCTCTCTTATATATTTTTTCCCGTCAAGTAAAGACCGAATCAATCAAACATCAAAAGTAATTCTATACAGCCGGTCGTCCCTAAACATTAACTTTTGAATGGAAAGAGCTAGAGACTTCCAGGGTAGATTTGGTGCCTAAATATCTGATCTTAGTTCGTTAATGGGCAAAATCAATTCACTAGTTTTGCAGCCATTCACATTAAAAATGATTTGCCAGGAATATAGTATACTTTAAATTAAACAGTGAATTATCATAATTTTAAACCATACTGCAGACTAGTTAGATTCAACCTGAAGAAGATCCATGTGTTGCTCGACATTTTGGATTATCGTAACGGACCCACGTTTCATCTCCAGTCACAATTCGATGAGAAACTCCTTTCTTTTCGCCGTTGGAGCTGTTGTTTACACGTGAAAAAACTGCGTCCGACGTGCGTGGCTACGTTGTATTAGTTGGCATTAGAGCATTGCACTGACGAATAGCCAAAAAGCTACGAAATATGTATGTCTGCTGTTTATGCCCCGCCCCCCATGGCATTATAGCTTGACGCATTATAGCTTGACGCGTTGGGGACGCTTGTCTTGATTAGGACCCTTGTTTCATCCCGGTGAAATGGAGGCTTAAGTCTTGATACCTAAAGTTATGCCATTATCGCCAGTCACTGGACCCGTGTGGTGGGAGATCCCAGGAGGTCAATTTGGTTAATAAGAAACTTGTGGATATACCCGAACGCTTGGGTGATGTGAACAAAATAAAGTAGTACTCTTTATCAGTTGATACGATTGACCATAGTTCGGCAGATCTTCAAAATTACTATTCTAAAAATAAATACAATCAATCGTTGAATTTCTTGTTTGCAATGGCCACCACAGATCAGGTGGCAAAGATAATATCTGGAATAAAATCTAATGCGTGTGGAGAAGATCAAATAAACATAAGATATGCTCAGGAAATATTGTCCTTTCATAGTACCATATAGTCAATGTCTGTATCGAGCGAAGTTATTTTTCCTTTGGCTGGAAGTGTGGTTTAGTAAAGCCGTTGCTTAAAGTTCAAAGTCCAGTTGTTTATAATGACCTCCATCCTATAACAATGTTACCGGTTATGTCGAAAATACTTGAAAAAATACTTTATGTGCAAGTTTATTCATTTCTTGTTGATAATTCAATTCTAAATTCGAAACAGTCAGGCTTTCGTCCTTCACATAGCGCCAACTCGGCCCTAGCTCAGGTGACAGATGACATATTCCGAAGTTGGGATGAGGACAAGATGATTGCCATGGTGCTGTTAGATTTTTCGAAAGCTTTTGACAAGATTTGCCATGAGTTGCTCCTAGTTAAGTTGAAATTGGCACTCCAACAGGAGTGCCACAGGGCTCTATATTGGGACCTCTGCTTTTTTTAAATTTATACCACTGACATCCTAAATAAAATAACTACACAATTTCACGCTTATGCTGACGATTTAGGGCTTTTCAGCATCTAAGGATAACTCTTCGGAATGCATTCGTAGGTTGCAGTTGTGTTTAGATGATGTTGTCCTTACAGCACAACCTAACTTTAAATCCCAAGAAATGTGTAACTGTTTTTTGGTACCGAAAGAAATTTCCTGTTGATGAATAATATTACTTTTGCTATTAATGGTAAGAATCTGGCAGGTAGAACTGAGGGAAAGTATCTTCGACTCACTCTGGACTAAAAAATGAGCTTTCAGTTAATAAAAAAATGCTACTAATAGAAAAATTCTAAACTTCAAAATGAGGAAAACTCTATGTGAATGCTTAGTTTTATCACATCTTTCGTATTGTAGTTTTATATATGGCCCCTGTTGGAGCTTGAGTAATTGTAGTCGATTGCAGAGAATACAAAATTCATGTTGTAGACTGATATATGGACTTCGAAAATACCACAGGATATCTCATAAGATAAAGGAACTCAATTGGCTTAATCTTCGTAACCGATACAAGTTGGAGAGTTTGTCATTTATCCATAGGTTACATTAAGAATAAAGCGAGTTACATTAAGAATAAAGTATTATTTAGAGAACAACTTCATGCACTTCCTCGCACTATGAAACACTTGCCCTTACCAAATTTAGAACTTCAATGTTTTAAAAGTCATTCAGTTTTACATCTACCAACGCTCACAATTGCCTCCACAAAAATTCAAAACTACTAAAAATTTAAATTAGTTTAAACTAGAAGTGAAAACCTTATGTGCCTCGCAATAATCAATAGTCAGGTGTTGACTTGGAGTGCTGCATATCCTTCTGTTCTCTTGTTTCTGTGTCTTTAATTTGCCCAATTATTCACAATTACTCACATTGGTTACTATTAAATATTGTAGTTACTTTTTTTATATAATTTTTTTTCGATTGCATTTCGATGGTGCCATTTTGTTGCCATTTATTTGAAACTATAATTGAAATTCAGCTTCAATTTGATGGGTTGAGTGTAAGAGTAGCCTTGGCTAAACTTCGCTTTTGTTTGTATGTATGTTCTTATTAAATAAAATCCATTTATTATTATTATTTATTTAAAATGAATATATATATCAAGTAAGGACCGATTCAGTTTAATTCCTATTGAAGATACTGGATAATTCAATATGATATTAATTGTGTGTGCTCAATATTATAAACTGACACTGTATAATTTTATTTACAGAACAACCCTTGATAGAGATTCTAATAGACAACATGCCGGATTTAACTAGAATACTGGATTCATGTGGAAGGACTGCTTTACATCTAGCAGTGGAATCTTGTTCGGAGTGCATAGTGAAAAAAATCTTGGAGAGAAACCCTGATGTTGTCCATTTAACAACACATGATGGCAGTACAGGCTTACATACTGCAGTATTAAACGATAGATTAGACTTGATCGATATTCTCATTAAACATGGTGCCTATATAAATCAATTAACTCTGAATGGATTTTCGGTCCTTCACTATGTCAAAAGCGGAAAAATGGTGAGGAAGCTGGTTGCAAAAGGTGCGCGGATGAATGTTAGATGTTTTTATTCTGGAAATACGCCACTGAAATATGCTGTTTGGAAACAAGAAAATCCTGAGATTGTCTCGACACTTCTGGATTGTGGGGCAAAATATGAAATTTTTGATCATACTGGACGGACCCCTTTCAATTTAATTGAAAGATACATGCGTCTCGGCAAGAATCTGGCCGTAAATGGTGAAATGGCGGAAGCTTTCGTTAAGCATGTGAGATTAAACATTCCTGATGGTGTCGAAGATAAAATGGCGGAACATATAAAAGAATTCGGTCGGGATTTTGACAGGATTAAAACGGAAAAAATGGGCAATAGCAGTGTTACGTTTTGGCGAATGATTAAGGCCAATTCACAAGAGGCAGCGAAATATTGTAGGAACGAAGAAATCTTAATAGCAATAGCTGATTATAAATTCGATCGGTTCAGAAATTTACTAGAGAAAGCGTTTTTCCGCGGTTATGATAGAATGGTTGCTGAAGATTTGGCTTGTAACACCATGTACGATATGTTAGAGAATCCTGTTCCTATTTCAATTTTGGATAATATTATGAGTTACCTCACTATTAAGGACTTAGATATATTAGACGATGCTTATTTTAATTTGATATGTAATCCAATTATTGAATGAGCAAACGGTAAGTAGCACTTGGAAATATTTCGACAAAATTGTCCTTGTTAGCATGTTGATAAGCAATAAGATACCTTCCGCATATAAGGCAATCAAACACTTTATTGCAAAATCGCTAATCTGAAAGAATATATTTAAAAGTAACATAAAAGAAGGAAAAATCGTTTTCTATAAAATCCGTGACAAATTCTTGTAGATGTGCCTTTTCTAAACTTTTTTCCTATGTTCAAAGGTCCGATTTGTTTTCGTTAAACAATTTGAAAAAATATTTTTTCGCATTTTGACTGATAATGTTCTATTTTACCACATTCAAAATCGTTTAATAAAGTGGCATTTTATCACATAGAATTGTCATTTTATTGCATAGTACTGTCACTGTCAATAAAACACAGTTTGACAGAAAATTGTTTATTTTTTATTGGAAACCTCATTGCATAGAGTAGAGATGTCGAGTGTTGGTCAGTTTGAAAGTTGTGCACAACCCAGTTGAAATTTTCAAAATCGGTTCACTATTCACTATTGAACTTATCGTCAAAAGGTGATGTTAAAAAAACAGATTTAATGTTTAAATATTTAAATAAGTTACTTCAAAAACTCTCAAAAACATGTAGCACATCCTCAAAAACAATTAGAATTCAGATAAAGTCAGTTCAACTTAACATTTGAAAAATAAAATCAAATAAAATAAAAATAAATAAACTTATAATCTTATCAAACATTTAAGGAAGGCTATAAAATGCCTTACAAACTTTGCGTGATTTCTGTTTAGCATAGAACATAGAGTACCTTGGATATTAGATGTTCCTAAATAATACTTAAATAAGGTTATTCTGAGTTTCACAAATTTTTATTGTTATGTTTACAACAATCGTTTCCCAATCACATTTTGAATAACTAAGGTTGTTTCCGAAATCCGTTGCTATTTATATTACAGTAAGTACAATAAATTTTTATTGAGCACTAAAACCCAAAAGAGGGTCTCTGCAAATTCCAGCTTATCTGAATATATTTAACAGAGGTGAGTTATTTATATCTATTTGTTCGTTATTCCAATTTTATTATGTTTATTTATCTCTAGGGACTCTTTTTTTAGATTTAAGCCATAACTTTTACTTTCTATATGTAGAATTTCAAAATTATGGTTGAAAGTATGTCCTGTTTCCTGATTAGAATATGTAGAATTACTTTTATTATTGAGGAAACTCTTCAAATGCTCACAAATTGTATGTCAGAAATTTCTTCCAGTCTTTATTATTTTTAATAAATTTACTCAAGTTTGAATTGGTTTTAAATGAAGTTCTTTTTTATATTTATTTTTGAGGTATGTAGAAATTTTCTCAGAAATACCTTTAGTGTATTTTGATATTTATTTTATTCATTTATTTCCTTAAAATACACTAAAGGTATTTCTGTGAAAATTGCTACATACCTCAAAAATAAATATAAAAAAAAACTTCATTTAAAACCAATTCAAACTCTTCAAATGCTCACAAATTCTATGTCGGAAAGTTCTTCCAGTCTGTCCTATGTAAACTTTAGGGCAATCACCACAGGTTAACTTATAAACCCCCGATTTATCATCTTTGTGTACAGTCTTTATTATTTTGGATAAATTTACTCAAGTTTGAATTAGTTTTAAATGAAGTTTTTAAATTATATTTATTTTTGAGGTATGTAGTAATTTTCTCAGAAATACCTTTAGTGTATTTTGATATTTATTTTATTTATTTATTTCCTTAAAATAATAAATACATAAGAAGGTATTTCTGTGAAAATTATTACATACCTCAAAAATAAATATAATTTAAAAACTTAATTTAAAACCAATTCAAACTTGAGTAAATTTATCAAAAATAATAAAAGACTGTACACATAAAGATGATAAATCGGGGGTTTATAAGTTAACCTGCGGTGATTGCCCTAAAGTTTACATAGGGCAGACTGGAAGAACTTTCCGACATAGAATTTGTGAGCATTTGAAGAGTTTCCTTAATAAAAGTAATTCTACATATTCCAACCATTTGTTAGAAACAGGACATACTTTCAACCATAATTGTGAAATTCTACATATAGAAAGTAAAAGTTATGCCTTAAATCTGTTAGAATCCCTAGAGATAAATAAACATAAAATTGGAATATTACTTAACGAACAAATAGATTTAAATAACTCACCTCTGTTAAATATTCAGATAAGCTGGAATTTGCAGAGACCCTGTTTTGGGTTTTAGTGCTCAATAAAAATTTATTGTATTTAGTGTAATATAAATAGCAACAGATTTCGGAAACAAGCTTAGTTATTCAAAATGTAATCTTGCCTGATGATGCTACTTTGATAGCGAAACGATTGTTGTAAACATAACAATAAAAATTTGTGAAAATCAGTATAACCTTATTTAAATATTATTTAATATGGATTTTCACCAAGTAAGGACTGATCCAATTTTATATTTTAGATGTACCTACCTAGTTTAAATTTGCATTCACAGAGTTTCCAGAAAATATTTAGTAATATTACAAGTTTATTTATTTTTATTTTATTTGATTTTATTTTTCAAATGTTAAGTTGAACTGACCTTATCTTCTTATTATTTTTGAGGATGTGCTACATGTTTTTGAAGTAAATTAAATATTTAAACATATTAAATATTTCAAATAAATTAGTTTTGGAGAAGTTCTTAAAATTATGTCGTGTATTTTTGAAAGAGATTTAGTTTTCATAAATGTAAGACCAAAAACTGAACATTTTGTCTAATTTTTGTTACAGGCATAACATACGCACCACTGCCTGTCTGACGAGTTCAGGTGCGCATGTTTGGAACGAAACATTCAATATTACTTATTTTTTAATTTTAATTAACAATTTATTTTTGTTGGGTTTTTTTTTATTCTGTTTGATATTGTATAATAAATTTTGATTTTATACGTCTATTAAATATAAGCAGTGCTTATTATAAGGCATTAATTTAATTCCAAAAATTTAAAGAAATACTAAACCCCATCCAACATCTCCTCCCTATTAAAAAATGTTGGGGTTTTTTTCGGAACAATGTCGTCATAGGAATTCGACCTCCCTAATAGAGAACTTGAAAATTAGTTTTGGATTCTTCAAAACTCTTAGGTTCTTGAGTTTGCGCGGTTCAAATGCCTGTTCAATATCACCGCTTGACGGTAAGTTCAATATTAACATTATTTCCTGAATAATGAATCGATTATGAAAATTTTAACTGGTTTGTAATACGGAACTTGAATAACTTTCAAACTGACCAACACTCGACATCTCTTCTCTATGCAAAAAATGTTGGGGTTGACGCCACCTTCATGGGGGTGTTTTTTTCGGAACAAACTCATGATGGAAATTCGTCCCCCTCAAAACAGTAGTTGACCGGTTTTTTTTGAAATCTTCGAAAATTCAATTCAATTTTTCGTTGGGAGACCCTGTATTAACCATTTGGTACTAAATCTCCTCAGCTGAACCAGAAAATGAATATGAACATTTATTGAAGCATTAATAGGGTATTTGAGTGGCAATTTTCACATTGAGTGTAAATTTCTTCACAAAAATACAGGCATTCGACTTGTTTCCGGGAAATAAATGATAAAACTAAACAGATTTTATGGTTCCCAAAACTAGAATCGAACAAAACGGACCAAACAAATTGTCAAAATATTTTTAAGTGCTGTTCTTAAAACTATGTACTATATACTGTGATATCGACATTTGATTATATGTACATAGCTGTATTTATCTCAACTGTATGTGGTATTGGAATTTGAAAAATTAAATTACTACTGAAATGCAAGTTTCTTTTATAAGTGGGGTCCAATTTTTGTAAAACTTTCATTACGTTACCTACTTGAAGATAAAATATTGAGATATTTTTTGTAATTTAGAGTTTATTATTTATATTGATTGTTAAAGTATGTTTTTAATAAAAGTTTTGGAATATATTGTTATTTATTATTCTTACTGGAGCTTAAATATTTTGAATCATTCAACTAAATGAAATTACTTTTCTAACCAGTTGAATGAACTTCTGTAATATTGATTTTTGATGACGACTTCATTCACATTCAATTATTGGTGATCAACATAAAATCGATTATTTTTCGACATATACCACTTCTCTTTAAATAAAATAGAAGGTTGGGGCTGTAGTAATCGATGTCTCTAAAAGTATCAATCAAACAATTCCAGATTTGTTCTCGTTGTCAAAGTGATATTTCACACTAAATTTTCGCTGTTTTTTGTTTGGTCCATTCAGTTGTCAGTTACAGGATATTAAATATGGAAGCCAACAAAGAAAAAATTTGGTACATTTTGTCTTTGATAAAGGCGAAAATGCTTGCCAGGCGGCTGAAATTGTGAACGGTGTTTGTGGTATACCGTAATATCTAATTAGGTGCAATTTCTTCCGAGAAATCTCCACAGAATGTCTAGGAGTATCAAGATAATATAAAAAAGATAATGTTAAATAAAGTCACGAAAATAAAGAATTTTATTTCCCCAACCTATTATCTATCAGGTGTTTTTTTTTTAGAGTGATAGAACTTTAAATTGAAATAAAACACAATAAGATTAAGATTGAAGTCATTTTTTGTTTTATTTGAAAGATAATTTTATGACATTTATGTTTTGAAAATAATTTCCGACATATTTCCACTACGACTAGCTCTGAGAAACCTCATTCGACCAGACCAATTTTAGACCATTTTTTCGAGTAATTCAGGCCTTATTTCATCGATAACGATAAAGCGTCTATCGTTTCTGATTTATCAGCATAAACCAATGACTTGAGATAACCCAAAAGAAAATAATCCAGTGGAGTTATGTCGCATGATCTTGGAGGCTAATTAATTGGACCATTTCTGGAAATAATGTTATCGCCAAACCCTTCTTTCAATAAATCAATTGTTACGGTAGCAGCATAAGGTGTAGCACCATTGTTGGAGCCAAAACACTTCTCGGTCGATAACCTTCAAATTTTGAAACAAATAATCATTGATCATCGATCTGTAACGAGCATTATTCACTGTAACATTAGCTCCAGCATCGTTTTTAAAGAAATATGGACCGATGATGTCTTCAGCGTGTAAAGCACACCATACAGTACATTTTTGAGAATGCAATGGAACCTGCAGAACTTCTTGAGGATTGTTTTCACTCCATATACGACAATTTTGCTTGTTTACATGGCCGTTCAAACAGAAATGAGTTTCATCACTAAATACAATTTTACGATAAAAAAGTGGATCAACTTCATGTTGTTCTAGGGCCCAATCGACAAACAAACGACGCTTATTATGGTCAAGTGGCTTTAGTTCCGGAACCAGCAGCGATATTTTCTTCTGTACTCAAAGTTCTTTGTCTTGTTGTTGTTGCATCGAGTAGAGAAAATGTTATCCGAAATCTATCGATAGTTCGACGAATAAGCTGCTCTGATGGACGATTATGTAAACCATAAATTTTACGAAGTGTTCTATAAGTTTGGCGAATAGAACACTGATTTTGAAAATAAATTTCAACCATTTCTAAACATTGTTGCGGCGTGAGTCTTTCCATGATAGTTTGTCAATGCTTCCTGAACAGAAATGTCAAAACAACATGGCTTCTACCTTCTGTCAAATCACAGTTACCCCTATCGAAAGTTCTATTACTCTAAAAAAAAACACCCGATATTTCCTCTATAAAAGTAAGATAAGTCTCTAATAACGCTACCTTTGGAAATGTTGTTTTTTAAAACTATGTAGTTACCGATTTCCTTATTACAAAATCCTTTTTGGATGATGTACATATCTCTGCTGGAACCTCCAGGATAAGTAATAATTTCTCCGGGTGGAAGAACCATAGTTCTGGCTCCAGTAGCAATCAATTCCACGAATTCTTCTTCAGCTTCCTTGAAAAACTGCAGATTTGATATGATTTCTAATCGTTCCTGAAAGTTTAGAATTTATTTTTTCTATTTTGTCTTGAGGAATCTTTTCCTCTAAACACTGGATTGTTGGAGAATAATCTGGTCTATTCAAGTTTATCTTTAAATTGGTGTTTTCCAAAATGGTCCCATAGTAATTGTTGAAAAGAAAATTCGTCCAAACATGATTTGACGAGTGTTTTAAGATTTTGCTGAAGGAAAATTAAGGCCTAGAGCGGTACATTTCAGAAAGCTTAGAACTAAGCCGATTTATCTAGTTCAACTCTATTGTATTCATTCTCGTAGTGGCCGATAGATCCTTCAAAAGTAATGAAAACTTTATCGTACCCTCGTTTCAAAACTGAACCTATTTGAATATTGTATGTTACCAAATCTTTGACTAGCTATCTTTATTTGGGTAACTACAATGTAGGGAAACGCGTTATATGTTCATCTCACAATAATGACGTGAATGGGGTCTTGCGAGGGAGCTTCTCTAATTCGGGAGGCGGCGATTCGATCCAACTTGCACCACCTGAACACTTCAGACAGGCAATGGGGTGCAAGTCTGCTTATGATGCCCGTGACCCTATTTTTTTTCCACGACGGAACGGTCGTCGTACGCTTATACTCTGGTCTACTTGAACCCGGAGAGGACGGTGAGTTAGGTATTATCTTAAACCGGCCGCGGCCTCTATATGCTACGCCTTGAAGCTGCACCAGAGCAGAGTAGAAATCTTGGCGAGGAGCGGGACACGTCGCCATAATAATAAGTAGAAATCAACATAAAGGATTAATCATAGTTATTGGGACATAAGGAAAGGTTATTTGGATCATAATATTCCTTAGTATAATATTGCTGCGGAAAAAAAGATTCAGGGCGTTAAAGTTAAATTTTTTTGCCGTTTTTTTGGTAATAATTTCGCTTTTCATTTCCCAATAGTTATCAAAATCGGCACAGACTTGACTTTGGATGAGGAATATTATATTATATCACATACTTTGAGTGTTATTTTATACTAATTTTCACTAGATGCAGGAGGAAAAAGTGGTTTATGCAGGATAGAGCTCCACCCCATTTTAGAAATCATCTGAGTGACATATCCTCACCGATGGATTGGCAGAGGTAGTGATTTTGAATGGCTAGCAAGAACTCCTGATTATAACCACTCGATTTTTATGTTTGGGGACATATGAAGTCCTTAGTTCATACCCATGACTCGCGAGACGAACTCTGGAAATGGATACAGAATGGGGCTAATTTTATAAGGGGACAGAATAATGTTTTCTTGGATATCCGTCTTGATATCAGTCTTTTGTTACAAGAATAAGAAATAGCATAGAAGTCGAAGGAGACCACATTTACTTTAATTTTGCTCCTTTCATGTTAAATTGTTTTAAATTATTCTTTACTCTTGAAGCAGAAGCCTTACGTTAAAAGTTTCTTTACTGTCAATATTTTATTAGGCCATATTCGATCCAATCGTTAAATTTTGGTCCAATTAACCTGTCCCCAACATGTGTCCCTGTATGCGTATGGATTAATTAAGTGTGAAATGGATTTCTATCAGTTAAAGGCCAACACAATCCTACATTCTGTCAAGAAAGTACCGGGAATTATCGATTTAAATCTGGCGGGGCAATGAGGCAGGTAAAAATTTTTTTCCTAGGTTGGTACCACTGTCCTTAATTACTATGCCAAATTTGAGCGGGATCTGTCAACTAGTGTGTTTGCAACAGCTGATTAAGTCAGTCGATGTCAGAGTGCGTGCCGATTTTTACTATGGGTGATTACGTTGAGCAAAGAATTTGTTTAAAGTTTTGTGTTGCAAATGAATTTTCGTGTGCCGATGCATTGAAAATGTTGCAAAAGGCCTTTGATGATAATGCTCTATCGAAAACTCGTGTATATCAGTGGTACAGAGCCTTCAAGGACGGTCGTGAAGTGGTCGCCCATCGACGGCTCCGATCGAAGATAACGTCGATAAAATTAAGGAAAGGGTGCTGGAAAACCGTCGTACCAGCTTGAGAGAGATAGCACATGATCTTAAGATATCCCACGAGTCCGCACGTACGATTTTGATTGATATTTTGGGCATGAGAAAGGTGGCCGCACGACTCGTACCGAAAGACCTGAATTTTCTTCAAAAACGTCATCGCGAACAGGTTGCTTCAGACATGCTGGATCGCTGTAATTCCGATTCTACATTCCTGGAACGCATTATAACTGGTGATGAGACCTGGGTCTACGAGTACGATATGCAAACAAGCCAGCAATCATCGGAATGGGTGGCAAAAAATGAGCCGAAACCGAAAAAACCACGCCAAAGCCGCTCGAAAATGAAGGTGATGCTCATTGTTTTCTTCGATATCCGTGGCGTGGTGCACTACGAATTCGTTCCAGAGGGTCAGACGGTAAACAAGGAGTATTACCTAGGCGTTATGAAACGTTTGCGTGAGCGTATCCGTAAGAAGCGGCCAAATTTGTGGGCGAACAACTCATGGATTTTGCATGACGATAATGCACCTTCTCACCGAGCTACGATTGTGACTGACTTTCTCGCCAAAAACTCAACAAACGTGCTTCAGCAACCACCGTATTTGCCGGATTTGGCTCCCTGCGACTTTTTCCTCTTCCCAAAACTAAAATTGCCCCTTCGCGGCACCCGTTTTGAGTCGATTGAAGCCATAAAACAAAATTCGGCGCGAGAGCTAAAGTCCATCCCGGAAAGCGCCTATAAAAAATGTTTCGATAATTGGAAGTGCCGTTGGCATAGATGTATTGGAGCAAATGGAGCCTATTTTGAAGGCGACCCAATAAATTTTGACGATTAAATGTAAAAATGTTGTTTTAATTGAAAATTCCCGGTACTTTCTTGACAGAGTAGTAAAACAGTAAATACTTCTATTTACCTTGAAAGTAACTTGCCTCTGAATCTTCGTTGTAGCATTGTATAATAGAGAGTTTTTCCAAAAATGAACACCTTTGTTGTAATACCATTGTAAATGAAAGAACTTCATTACCCTGTCTCGAATAGACTGTTTCATCTTATTATCGATGAGAAATTTTTCGACTCCAAACATTTGCAATTGGAAATCGGTTTTCATCTGAATGTTGTACGTTATAGTGGCTGAGAGTTCTGAAGTACAGTATCCGAAAAGAAAAATACCTTTAAGAGAAAATTGATTTTTAAATTTATAGAAGCATTTCTCGATAATGAAAAAAGTTGTCACTGGAATACAAGAGTGGCTTTTTGTCTGTAGAGCAGACTACCTGATCTTGATTCTTTTGAGCCTGTAAAACACGTAATTTTACATTAATCATTTATCAAATGTAACAGCCGAAGCTTATTTTTTTTTCAGGGAAAATCGAAACATAATTTGGGAAATCTTTAATTTTTCCTTACTGTAATCTTATGTTCTTTATTTTGAAATTTTCAGGGAATAAAAATGCGAAACATACAGGGTACCCACTACAGGTAATTTCCAACACAATAGATCCAATAGAGTATAGTACAATTATCTTTCGTTATGAAGTTATTCAAGATTCTATTTTGCAACGTTTCACTATTTTTCATTAACAATATAGCATAACTTGAAAACTCTCATCTTGATCAAAATTCGATGTACACCATTTGAAAGAGCAGGAAATTCCCCTTAGACTAGGGTTTCATGGATATTTTTATAAAATAGTTACTTATTATAGGGTGGTTAAGGAAAAAATGATTATAAATTTTTCTTCAGCCATCATCTTTGTTCAAAGTTTACTCTAAATTACGATCTGTAAACCCCCATGGAAATTATGTACAAAAACTGCCTTGTTTATGAAGCTTTTCAACGGCTATAATACAATCTATTAAATCTCCATTCTCATAGATGTGAAACAGTACAAAGAGTGAGATATACACCATCAGGTGAAATATTATTATTTAGAACATTTTTTATTATTTATACAAGTTTAAAACTTATAACAAAAAATTCTGAAAATTCTCCGCACACAAGTCGGACACAAGAAGATACGGCACATAAGGGTATTTATGAATTGAATACCTATAAATAAAAGGTTTCGACAATTTATACTCACCCAATATAACACCCACTATCATCAGGATCAAATCTTGGATGTTTCCAGGTGCTATATCATCGTAACCCAACGTTGATAATACGGTAAGCCCAAAATACGTCGACATTACAGTCGGATAACTAGTACAAGGGCTTGATAGTTTCATTTTCTGGTCCTTTTGCAGGTGCATTCTGTACCAACCATCTCTCAGACACATCGGTTTGAAGCAGGTACTAGAATAAAGAAGGATGCCGTACCAATAATTGACCAATATGATGTAAATAACGTATTTTATCAATCTCAAACCTAGAATATTATCAACTAAGGTCTGAGTTTCCGTTTTTTTGAAGAAGCTATACATTCTATAACACTTCAGAAGACGGTTCAGCTTCATTGTGTAGAATATCTGATTGCTGCTACGGAAGAAAAAATATTCGATTGGAATAGTTGAGAATAATTCCAGGTGGAACCTGACTGATCGTATATGATGGTTCAATAACTGGGAGAACTTTTTGATGATATAATCTTTTCCTTCTATAGCTGTTGTCAAAATTATGTATATGTCAACAGCATAAAAAAGCTCAAGAATATAGGCGGCGTTGGCGATCGCATAAGGAAACCCTCTGTGGTAAGCTATGAAGTAAGGGTAGATGAAAGCAATGACAAGAACGTCTAATAAGATTATAAACTCCCAAATTTTCAAAAATGATGAATTTGGTGATAAAATCCAAGGAAATTTCGTGGTCAGCGCAACGTATCTTCCCTTCTTCTTCTTTACGTTTTCCGCATATTTGTAAAGGTCGCATGCTTGGTGCTCTTCTGGTATGATATCCTCGAATGGCTCTTTGAGAAGTCTCTTCTTTACCCTTTTGATAGCCGATAAACTCCTTTTTTGAGATACGTACAAGCTGAGGGTGGTGAATTTCGATATAAATTCGATCTTGTATTCGTCCTGTCGAAAATTATCAATTCTTGTTAGGATGCTCTCTCGTAATTGCAGATAGATTTCGGGAAATAGCTTGATGATCTGGACAAAGTCGACTTTGTAAAGGACCTGCAGGTAAATATCAATAATAATTTTACATCGTTATGAAATTATCACTTTGTATAGGAAGTAACGAAAATTCTAAGTTTCAGGAATGAACATCAACATATTCACGCAATTTTTTTTTTTGAGTAGCTAGTCGCGTAGTAATATTATCATTTTGATAGTATCAAAAAATTATTTACTTTCTAGCAATGATCTAATTAATCCTTACTATAAAGTTAGGACTGTAGAAAAACGACTATATCATAAAAATATACTGCTCCCCAAAAAGAAAAGAAGTTCTTAAATGTTGTCCACTAAATGTTGATGTATGATGAATTGAATTACTTCTTCCTTTTCTGGGTTTTTTGCTTTAGGCTTGAATACTTTTTCAGTTCGAAGAGAATTTTTATCTTTCATATGTGCGATAAGGTGAGATTAGATATTGTTTTAGGTTCCTGCCGGTAAATTGGATTTCCAAAATTTGCAAAAACAGCTAACACGGCCATTGATAACGGAGGACTCTTCACAGAGATGTAACGTCCTTTCAAGTTAGTGAATGCCTGATTTCGAGGCTCATTCATCGCTATCAAGAATGATTTGACGTCCAAAATATACCACACATGTACAAGATCGGTTTTTGACACTTTCTCCGCGTAGAGAACCATTAAGTACCTATAGATCATACAACAGCGGTTTTTGCATGCCTTTGTTATTGTGGTTTTGTGACGTGCCCGCTACTTTCGCAGAATTCGGCTCTGCTATGCTGCAGCTTCCCGGTGTAGCACAAAAGGAGCGCGACAGGTATCAAACAGTAACTAACTCATCCATCCTCGCCGGGTTCAAGTAGGGCAGAGTACAAGCGTTCAACGACTGACGTTCCAACATGAAACAAGGTCACTGGCGTCATAGGCAGCTTGCACCCCATTGTTTATCTGAAGAGTTGAGATGCTGCAGGTTAAAACGAAACGCCGCCTCCCGAATTAAGAGGTTGAAGCTATCTCACAACACCGCATTCCTACAGAGCTTCAGTTTCAATTGAAACAGTGCATCGAAGCCTTCATGAGGTTAATCTACGTTCAAGACGACTGTTGAGATGATTTTCACTCACAAGCTCAAAACTTGTTCGATTAGTATCCAGTCTGAGGTTATTATGAGGAAGATCAATAAGTTACCCAATAAACCTTCTGGACCAGATATGCTGCCAACATGCCCGCTGAAAAATTGTGTGCATGTCCTCGTTAAGCCACTACACAAATTGTTCAATATATCTTTGAGAGAGGGTTGTTTTAGTACTCAATTTAACATCAACAATTGTGTTCTGACTAAGGTATCTCTGGTGAAGGATTTGGGAATCATTTTTGACTCAAAGCTTATCTTTGACAACAACATCGCTTATATTTCGAAAAAGGCTCACGGTATACTGGGTTTCATCATCAGAGTTTGTGAGCATTTTCGTAAGCATCAATCCCTTAGAGCATTATACTACTCTGTCAAGAAAGTACCGGGAATTTTCAATTAAAACAACATTTTTACATTTAATCGTCAAAATTTATTGGGTCACCTTCAAAATAGGCTCCATTTGCTCCAATACATCTATGCCAACGGCACTTCCAATTATCGAAACATTTTTTATAGACGCTTTCCGGGATGGACTTTAGCTCTCGCGCCGAATTTTGTTTTATGGCTTCAATCGACTCAAAACGGGTGCCACGAAGGGGCAATTTTAGTTTTGGGAAGAGGAAAAGGTCGCAGGGAGCCAAATCCGGCGAATACGGTGGTTGCTGAAGCACGTTTGTTGAGTTTTTGGCGAGAAAGTCAGTCACAATCGTAGCTCGGTGAGAAGGCGCGTTATCGTCTCAACGTAATCACCCATAGTAAAAATCGGCACGCACTCTGACATCGACTGACTTAATCAGCTGTTGCAAACACACTAGTTGACAGATCCCGCTCAAGCTTGGCATAGTAATTAAGGACAGTGGTACCAACCTAGGAAACAAAATTTTTACCTGCCTCATTGCCCCGCCAGATTTAAATCGCTAATTCCCGGTACTTTCTTGACAGAATGTGTGTTGAGCTACGAATCGATAATTTGGAATCCTTATTACAATATCTATATTAATGGGCTGGAAAACATTCAGAAAAAGTTTATTAATCATGTCCACAAAAAATGTTACAAACATATTACTGATGATCGGGGTCGAGTTATGAGGGAGTTAGGGTTAACTACTTTGGCCGACCAGAGAGGGACGCAAAGTTTATTTACAAGACTATTAATTTTCTCGATTCCACTGAAATTGTGAATATGCTCAGTTTCAATGTACCTAAATATTGCACAAGAAATAAGTTTTTGTTCCATATAGATCAAGGTTCTTCCAATTATCATCTGAATTCGCCATTAATGAGATGCTGCAAAACTTATAATACACTATCTAATCTCGCTGCCGTTGACGTATTTTCTGATTCTTTATTGGCCTTATCTTGCTCTTTGAAACGATTTCTGGGAAATTACTGAATTTTGTTTCGTATTTGTTTTTTTTTATTTATGCTTTAGATGAGTTCACTGTTTTCGTTGTTATTGGTTTTTAAGTATTATTGTGATTGGATTATTAGTGAATACATAATTTTGGGTTCGTCCTGTCTTGTATTCCTTCAAATAAATAAATAAATAAATAAATAAATAAAATAAACATGGCAACAGAGCACGCGAATTTCTACAAAGAATGAAGGTCCGTCTTGTTTACAAATGAATCGAGTTATGGACGATTCTGATGTGGACTTTTTTCCTTTGGTACCCAGAAATCATTGATCGTTATAAGAAGTTCATTCGTTCAGAGATGGTACGGTTGCTGTTAGGGACGAAATTTGTTTTAATGGACACACAGAACTATTGGTGCTTGGTACTACCTAAAAAAATCGATGTAATAAAAAAATAGAATTAGCTTACCTGCAACTCACAATAATTCGCTGCCCGAACTGTAGTTTTCGAAGGCAGGGCTAAAATAAGAGCAGCTTCTCCAAGTACTGTCCCCTTACCAAAAGATATAATTGGACTCTCATAATCCTCATCTGAAAGCACTTCAACGATACCAGAAGCTACGCATATCTGAAAAATATAAATATATTTAAGTTACGTACTCTTATCGCAGTGAACTACGCATGAAGGGTGTTCTTGATACGAGGGTGAAACGATAAAACCAACACATTAGGCAGAGAAGAGTTTGTAACTCCCATTTAGAACCACGATCTTTCTGTGGATTAGAGAAATACCTTTAAAGAAAAGTGCATCAGGAACAAGAACTCTGATCCTGGTTTGCAACACTCTAAACAGGTACTTTGGAACTTTAGCAATGATAATTTGAAATAAGGTTATTCTGATTTTCACAAATTTTTATTGTTAAACTCACAACAATTGTTTCGCTATCACAGTAGCATCATCAGGCAAGATCACATTTTGAATAACTAAAATTGTTTCCGAAATCCGTCGCTATTTATATTACAGTAACTACAATAAATTTTTATTGCGCACTAAAACCCAAAAAAGGGTCCCTGCAAATTCCAGTTTATCTGAATATATTTAACAGAGGTGAGCTATTCAAATCTATTTGTTCGTTAAGTAATATTCCAATTTTATTATGTTTATTTATCTCTAGGGATTCTAACAGATTTAAGCCATAACTTTTGCTTTCTATATGTAGAATTTCAAAGTCATGGTTGAAAGTATGTCCTGTTTCTAACAAATGGTTGGAATATGTAGAATTGCTTTTATTATTGAGGAAACTCTTCAAATGTTCACACATCCTATGACGGAAAGTTCTTCCAGTTTGACCTATGTAAATTTTAGGGCAATCACCGCAGGTTAACTTATAAACCCCAGATTTATCATCCTTATGTGTGTAGTCTTTATTGTTTTTGATAAATTTACTCAAGTTTGAAATAGTTTTAAATGAAGTTCTCAAATTATATTTATTTTTTAGGTATGTAGCAATTTTCTCAGAAATACCTTTAGTGTATTTTAAGGAAATGTATTTCAAATTTTCTTTTATATTAGGAAACACCATATTTAAAGCTATTTTATAATTTTTATTCATCAATAATTTGTCTATCAACTTTGGCTCATATTCATTATTAATAGCTATTTGTTTAATTATGTTAAGTTCTGAAATATAATTTTCTCGATTCATAGGAATATGAACTAATCTATGGGTCATACAATTAAATGCTGATAATTTTTGATTTAGAGGATGATTTGATTTATTGTGTATAATAGAATCCGTATAGGTTGGTTTGTGAAATATTGAAAAATCATGTGAACTATTTATTCGAGTAACAGTTAAATCAAGAAAATCAATAGAATTATTAAGTTCGGTTTCCATAGTGAATTTTATTCATCAATGAAATACATCCTTCAATTAAATTCACTATGGAAACCGAACTTAATAATTCTATTGATTTTCTTGATTTAACTGTTACCATAGTGAATTTTATTCATCAATGAAATACATCCTTCAATTAAATTCACTATGGAAACCGAACTTAATAATTCTATTGATTTTCTTGATTTAACTGTTGCTCGAATAAATAGTTCACATGATTTTTCAATATTTCACAAACCAACCTATACGGATTCTATTATACACAATAAATCAAATCATCCTGTAAATCAAAAATTATCAGCATTTAATTGTATGATCCATAGATTAGTTAATATTCCCATGAATCGAGAAAATTATATTTCAGAACTTAACATAATTAAACAAATAGCTATTAATAATGAATATGATCCAAAGTTGATAGACAAATTATTGATGAATAAAAATAATAAAATAGCTTTAAATATGGTGTTTCCTAATATAAAAGAAAATTTGAAATACATTTCCTTAAAATACACTAAAGGTATTTCTGAGAAAATTGCTACATACCTAAAAAATAAATATAATTTGAGAACTTCATTTAAAACTATTTCAAACTTGAGTAAATTTATCAAAAACAATAAAGACTACACACATAAGGATGATAAATCTGGGGTTTATAAGTTAACCTGCGGTGATTGCCCTAAAATTTACATAGGTCAATCTGGAAGAACTTTCTGTCATAGGATGTGTGAACATTTGAAGAGTTTCCTCAATAATAAAAGCAATTCTACATATTCCAACCATTTGTTAGAAACAGGACATACTTTCAACCATAACTTTGAAATTCTACATATAGAAAGCAAAAGTTATGCCTTAAATCTGTTAGAATCCCTAGAGATAAATAAACATAATAAAATTGGAATATTACTTAACGAACAAATAGATTTGAATAGCTCACCTCTGTTAAATATATTCAGATAAACTGGAATTTGCAGGGACCCTTTTTTGGGTTTTAGTGCGCAATAAAAATTTATTGTAGTTACTGTAATATAAATAGCGACGGATTTCGGAAACAATTTTAGTTATTCAAAATGTGATCTTGCCTGATGATGCTACTGTGATAGCGAAACAATTGTTGTGAGTTTAACAATAAAAATTTGTGAAAATCAGAATAACCTTATTTCAAATTATTTAATATGGATTTTCACCAAGTAAGGACTGATACAATTCAATATTTAGCAATGACAATCAATGACTCACCTTCATCTAAAAAATACATTGAAATTTTTTAAGGGCTTTCTTAAAAAGCACCATCGCATCAGAAAATATACATGTATATTTAGAAAATAAACATTTGGGAATTATGTATGAAACAATATATCTTGTAAATGGCTGCCACCGCTTTTGACGAAATTTTTAATAACGTTATTAAATACATGTGATGGTATTTCATGGGTACAGCGTCTAATTTCGGCTTTTAATACTTGGATGGTTGCAGGCTTATTGGCATAAACCTGTGACTTCAGATAACCCCACAGTTTTGCCTATTAACGAAGCCATCTAGGTGAAATGGGGCCTCATTATTGAAAATGATTTTGTTTGCAAAATCAGCAGGTTGCTCAAGTATCCAATTGGTGAATTCTCTTCGCTGTTCATGGTCTACTGGCAGAAGTTGTTGAGTCAGTTGGATTTTGTAGGCATGCAGCTGTAAATCTTTAGTGACAATTCGCTGAAGAGTGTCTGTTGAAATGTCCAATTCTTGTGCCCGATGGCGAATTGACGTCTCTGGCCTTTCTGTCACACCGTCGCGAAATGCCGTGATGTTAAGTTCTGAACGACCTTCGTATAGTATGTTTCACCTCACTATTCGAACCAGTTCTTTCTAATTTTTTTATTATTAGTTTCATAATAGATGAAATAGGCACATTATTTCGACCGAACATTGGACGCACTTCACGAATAGTGGCAATTAAACTTTCATTATTTTGATAATCAGGACTCATTATTCTACCGTGTAATGTAACGTTATAATCATGTGACTCTATGACTGTCAAACATGACGCCCAATTCGAATCTTGCGCTATTATTGAAACAGCCTTAATGATTCATTGTTACTCTTATTGTTAATATTAGCTTATATCTTCTTTTTCCATCATTATTTTGATAGAATACAGTAATAGTAGCAATAAAAAGTCAAAAAACATTCACAGCTAGCTATTTGAGAACGACACAAAGGTCTATCGAAATGATTATGTTGGAGGTTTCTGGAATGTTACATACAAAGAAAAACCCAAGGTGAAAGTATAGTTTGTTATATCGTGAAGCTGAATTGGAGTTCGATAGGCCGTAGGTATTACTTGACAAGAGAACGAAAGATGTACAAAAGTGTTATTCAGTAAAGACCGAAAGACCTTAGGAAGACCATTAAAACGCTGACTAGATGATATAAAGACAGTAGCGGGACGAAATTGATAATATCTAGCGCAGAAAAAAAAATGAAGGCCCAGGATAGACCTACACTTTCATCAGTGCTTCCTTGCTTAAGGAGCAAAATATATTTTGTATTCTGTGCTGTCATATAATATATTTATGCGAATCGATAGCTGAAGGAATCGAATATACACTTCAACATTGCAAAGTACTGGATTAAAGGTGACTTATACTGCGGATGAAACATATTGTCTTCTAACATGATTACAGATTCAGCATCACCTTCAAAATCAGTTGGAACAGCACGCTCAATTCGCAACATTTGATTTCGGTGCTTGAAAAATTTCGCAACATTACCAGAGAAAATCATCTGGTGCATATATAACCCTAATCTGTTAAGAGATGTGATTCCGATACCCTCAGACCTTTGAGACAAGTCTTTCAAAGTGAGGTAGCATCCAACTGGTAGCAATTGAGAAAGACCAAATCAAATCCAAACGACCACTCCTTATATAACTTACATCAGATCCTCTCAATTTCACTCACCATTTTGTACTTGATTACATTACATTTATAAATTATCTCCCCGGGTTGAAAAAATTCGTGTTTCATGTTTAGCGAGAGTGTCCTCAAGAATGGTTCTGGTTTGCTTCGGAACAGAAGCGAGCACTGGAGTAGGTAGTAATTGATATCGAAAGATATCTCCATTTTCAGGGGAAGGGGTAATAGATTGATTGCACTTGCTTCTTTCACGCCTTTCTTCTTATTCCAGAACAGACGATAATAGCTCATGATCTGATTACTTTCCTTTTCGTCCATCGCTATCATTTTTAGATGTTTTTTGATCGCGCTCAACTGAATTCTGATGTTTGCCTGTCGAAATAGCTTTATCACCATATCTGAACTGAAGGCACCAATCAAGATCAATGTGGTAATAGCGAATCCAAAGCACATTGTTGCACCTAGAAATAATAAAGAACAGATGGTCAATGTCCGTTAATTAATATATGGTGGAGTGTTTAGATTTAATTCGTTAACTTTTTGGTGAATCTACTTAAGACATAGAAGGTGTACAAGATAACATTGGAAGTTTGAAATACTCACTTATAAATTCATATCGGGTGCTTTTTTAGAATGATAGAACTTTAAATTGAAATAAAACACATTTAAATTAAGATTGAAGCCAAACTTTCTTTTAATTGAAAGATAATTTTATGACATTTATGTTTTAAAAATAATTTCCGGCATATGTCCACCACGACTAACTCTGAGGAACCGCATTCGAGCAGACCAATTTCAGACCACTTTTTAGAGTAATTCCGGCCTTATTTCATCAATAACACGAGTTATGTTGGCTTCCAAATCGTCTATTGTTTCTGGTTTATCAGCATAAACCAATGATCAGCAATCACTTGACATAACCTCAGAGAAAATAATCTAGTGGAGTTATGTCGCATGATCTTGTAGGCCAATTAATTCGACCATTTCTCGAAATAATGTTATCGCCAAACCTTTTTTTCAATAAATCAACTGTTACGGTAGCAGCATGAGGTGTAGCACCATCTTGTTGGAACCAAAACACTTCTGGGTCGATACCATTCAAATTTTGAAACAAATAATCATTGATCATCGATCTGTAACGAGCACCATTCACTGTAATATTAGCTCCAGCATCGTTTTTAAAGAAATATGGACCGATGATGCCTCCAGCGTGTAAAGCACTTCATACAGTGCATTTTTCAGAATGCAAGGGAACCTGCAGAACTTCTTGAGGATTGTTTTCACTCCATATACGGCAATTTTGCTTGTTTACATAGCTGTTCAGCCAGAAATTAGCTTCATCACTAAATACAATTTTACGATAAAAAAGTGGATCAACTTCGAGCTGTTCTAGAGCCCAATCAGCAAACAAACGAAACTTATTATGGTCAAGTGGCTTTAGTTCTTGAACCAGTTGGATCTTGTATGGGTGTAGACCAAGATCTTTACGCAAAATTTTCCATGTGGTGGATACACAGAGTCCGACTTGTTGTGAACGTCGACGAATAGACAAATCTGGATCATCATTACACTATGACTTACAGCAGCGATATTTTCAACAATTTGTAAACGTTCTTGCGGCGTTAATCTTTCCATGATAATTTGTCAATGCTTACTGAACAGAAATGTCAAAACAACATGGCTTCTATCTTCTGTCAAATCACAGTTATTCCTATCGAAAGTTCTATCACTCTAAAAACACACCCGATAGTTGTCAAGAATACGCATTGTTATGATATTTCGTATTCAAAATCATCAAGTTATGTCAAATTTTTTAATATATAGGAATTTCTTCAGATAGTAAGCTTTTTCGGGTAAGCATGTTTAGGTAACAGGCAATTAGAATCTTGATAAATGTTAAACTGACTATACAGTGACTTAGTGTTCACTACATTTTCAAACTGAATAAAAACAAATTGTATCTTAACTATTATACTTTTATATACAGTGAAAGCTGTTTTCATGTTAGTTTTCGAAAATATTAGAGCTATTTTTTGCGAGATTGGTCCAAAATATATTAGTTAACAAATTTTTTGTCATTAGGGAACATTACAAAACTCATAACTCTTCAACTAATGAGCAGCTCATGGTACCACTGTTAAAATATCTTGAGAAGGAACGGACAATCAAATAATCAAGATTCTCGTCATCTCTGATGACATATATCTTGTCTGTAAACCTTAGTATGAAGATAACTATAGATAAATACTCTCATGGTAAATTGTACGATTTTTATTTTTTATATATACTGACGTAATTTCATTTAATTTTTATCTTCATTGCGGTCAAATTTTCTAAAATAAAGTTTTTGTGGCGACGTGCTTTACTCTACTACAGCTTTCCGGCGTATCCCATAGAGGACGCTTTCTACCGCTCTCCGAATACCGGCTTCAAGTAGAGCAGAGCACGAGCATTCTGACAACCGACGTTCCAACGTGGAAGAAGGTCACTGGCGTCATAGACTTGTACCCCACGACTGAAGAGTTCAGGGGCAGTTGGGACGAAACGCCACCTCCCGAATTAAGAGCTTGAAGCTCCTTCAAATAATACATGCATATGACGCCAGTGACCTTGTTCCACGTCGGAACGCTCTCACTCTCCTCTACTTGAACCGGGCGAGGACGGTGGTCTCGGCATTCAGAAAACGGTTGCGTCCTCTATATGCTACGCCAAGAAGTTGCAGCATAGTAGAGTAGAATTATGGTCCTGGACGGGGACACAGTTTCAAGAGTAAATCTATTTCGTTAGTGTCAAATATTAAACTAAATTTCTGTCAAAATACGAATGACAGAAGTGTTGCCAGACTCAAAATAACCACTCTAGATGGCCCACCCTTTTTATGACCTGACCATCACGGTCATTTCTGCATAATCACCATAAAAAAATGACTCACGTACTTATTACTATCCTCTCCCAGTGGTTTGTTGCAACATATTCAGAGAATCCGCTGTTCGATAAATTCATGAACGCCATGTAGGAAGCATATATATACCAAGCATACGTTGGTGTTACATCTTTAACAACGTATCCCCAACCAGTTGGACGTTCACATTGGAAAGGACAAGCGAGCAAATATAGGATGCATGCTATCGTATGTGTGAACCAGAAGAGATGAAGTATATAGCTCGCAACGAAATAATTCCAGTGTTTCAATCCAGCATCGTTAGACTTTTCGTTGAAATACTCTTCGAAGTAATATAGGCGCAAGAAAGAGATTGCAGCCAATCCAGCATATGTAGAGGACACTCTTTCTTCCGCTGTCGCGAAGTAATAGAACAGATGATATGGTAAAATGAGCAGTCCATCGAAAATCAGCTTGCGAATTTTTTTCTTCCGACGAACCAAAAGCAACTGAACTCTCCTCCAGAAATGAATTGCTACTAAACATACGTAATTTAGAGAGAACAGTATTTCGGTGATGACATCCACGTAAAAAACTGTGTTAACACCGTGGTTCTTGATGAAACATATCTGGTACATCTTGATGACGTAGTCGGTGTATAGGAAGCCGAGCAAAAACATTCGCCAAAGATGAAAGTCTGCCACCAGTACAATATTAGATATAAAATCGGCCCAATGCATTTTTTTGGACGTATACAGACTCTTTACATTTTTTGGATCTTCCGATTCCAAGCTGTAGAACTTTTTGGTGATGAATAGATCGTCATCCACCCATTCAGCAGCCTCTTCGTCGACAAAAACCTTTTGATCTTTTTCTATTTGTTTCAAACTTTCTGGTGAGATGTGTGGGTTATTTGGTTTGATTGAACCATCTTCGGTTATTCTTACAGTTCTTTCTGGCCTAGCAGCTATTTTCGATCGTAAATTCTTAAAAACATTCATAATTTCTTTAGAAAAATTCAACTTGTCGATTAATGACTTAACTTTGACGTTTACAATTATATTGTGAAAAATTGGAAACATATTGTTACAGTATGACTTTTTTTTTAAGATGCCTACGGTCATAAAACAGAAGTTGGCTATGAAGGCGTCGAACTTGTAGACTTCTTGTGTGATTATATAGACCTCTATCTTTCTTCTTCTACATAATGCCAAGTCCCCTTGACGTTGGACATTAACGTGGCGAAACTTTCTCTATCCTGTGCTAATCTGAACAGTTGTTCTGCTATCGTTATCCTAGTCCAATCTCTAATATTTCTAAACCAAGAGTCCTGTTTTCTGCCAACTCCTCTACGTCCCTCAACCTTAGCTATGATAATCAGCTGAAGGACCGGCTTCTTCCTAATATATGTCCCAAATAGGCTATTTTGCCATACCTTATAATGCTCGCTAGCTCTATCTTTACTATTTGCATTTTTGAATGTTTTGAATGTTTAAAGTGTGGTAATCCAACAAGATATTGAATTGATGAAAGGGGAGTAATGATACAACGGTTAATCCAGTGGACAATAGCAGCTTTAAACCGAGGTTCAATGCTTCTGAATTAATTAATTTATTCTTTCTCCAGACCAGTTACCGTGAAAGTAAATTCATTTACCGTGGCCTATATATTGTAATAATAAGCTATAGACTAAAAAAGTTAACAAGTGCTGCCTGTGCAAAATATAAATATATTCCTTACTGACCGGAAAATGTATTGGTTTGAGTGGGCGAACGCTGACGTCTGAATCGACACGTGTGGTCCGATAAGGAACCAAAGCTTTCGAAAATTGCCATGTAGGAATTTTGAGCGTGTGAACGAACTTGAAAATTTGGAAGGCCTAGATTCGTGACTCGGGGATCATAATTGTTATGTACGTGCATAGTAAATTAAAAATACTTTCTTCGATGTAAATTTGAACAGCAAGACTAGATGAAGATCCATCACAAACACAAGAGGAATTCGTAAAAGAACTTGGATTCGCCCAACCAGCCTTCTGCCATCGTTTAAAAGCAATGGGATTAATCCCAAAGGTAGAAAATTAGGTGGCGTATGAGCTGAAGTTATTTTATGTTTACACGAATGGAGTATGCAGTTGGCTCTAGGTGAAACATTATAACAATTTTATTCAAACCTACCACTACTGATACCTTAATCCATTCAAAATCCAATCAGTCATGGCAAATTAAAATATCAACATTCTATAGTTTCATTCATAGACTTTTGAGCATCCCGTTGAACGAAGTCAATTTCTGAAAAGAAATCAATATAATTGAAATTATAGCGGTGAACAATGGCAATAGAACTGAAATGATGGACAAAATGATTAATAAAAAAACTTACGACAATATTTAAAAAAATTTTATATCAATATAAATGATGATGAATGGCTTATATAAAAAGTTTCAGCAGTAGGATCCCTAATGGACCTCATAAAATGGGAATTAATTCTTTGGCAGTGTTTCGTATCACGGTTAGTATTTGCCTATTATTTCAGTATTTTCAAAAAATAAACAATTGAAAATTAATTAACCTCGATTATTAATCTCGAAAGGTATAAAGTGGATTGTATTTTTGATGTATAGGCGAATAGTTTTTACTTCAAGGGCACTTGCATGTAGTTATATCGATGATGAACTAGCTTTGTTTATCCAATAAGATAAACCAACGAAAATGATAAGGAATTAAAGTAAAACACTTGTAATACACTATAATAACAACGAACTATAACTCTTGGTTTACTGTATATAAACCAAGTCAAAGGTATGATTATTACACAAACAACAAATGTAAGGTGGATTGCCACGTTTACAGCAATCGCGTTAAGCTTGTACAATTACAAACGAACAACTTGACTATTACGAGAATAATGCATAATGTAGCACAGCTACATGTGACAACTTTGACTATTACTCGAATAATAATGCATGATGTAGCAAAGGCTACATGCGACCACTTTGACTATTACGAATAATAATGATTTTACAGTCTTTTCAAAGACTGAACGTTAGAGGTGCTCGATGCATTCCTTCTAACATAAAGAGGGAAATGAACGAAATTGATTGGAAGGTCCATTTGGAGGTGGACTGAATGAACGAAATAAATCTTTTTATTGGTTACGGAAAAATTATGAGAATAATACAAATAAAGAAGGATAAAGTCAGTTTGTAATCCCGAATGCTGCGTCATGTGAAATTAACAGGCATAAATATATCAAAATCTCCAAATGACTTTCCATGTTTTCTAATGCTATATATAATCATTATAAAACAAATAATCTGAAGTGTAAACGAAACTGCTAGATCGAAGTATCAACTTAAAAGACATAAGTATCGAATGACAAACTAATTTCAAACGACAGGGCCGTCTCTAATGAGACGGAACAGGCAGTAAATAGAAATAATTTAGCTAAGATTTTAGTGAATAATAAAGAAAGTAACCCCAACTTTTCCGAATCGGGGATTTATCAAATTAAATGTGATGATTGTAATTGTACATATATAGGACAGACAGGCCGATGTTTACAACATAGAATCAAAGAACATAGGATGTCTCTTTTGAAAAACCAGAAATCTACCGGTTTCGCAGAACATTGTATACAAAATAATAATTTTTTTAATGAGAAAGGTGTCACTTTACTATATAATGTTAATAAGGGTAAATTGATGGACTATTTGGAAATTCTTTCAATCAAAAAAGCCATTGAGATAAAGGAGAATGTGACAAATTTCCAAATACTATTCGGCAACACCCCTATATTGGATGCTGTTATTTCCATGTGCCATAAAAATACACAGATGTCCTAAGTGTAATAAAAGAACCTTTTCAATTTTGAGTTTAGTTCCTTTTTGTTTGTGTATTTGTAAGATGGTCGAAAGACTGAAACATTTTTCAGGATTCTAAATAAATTGTGAAACAAAAACTGTGTGAATTTTTTTTAAATAAACTTATTTTATGTTTATCGAAATTTCTTCTGTGTGAGAAAATTTGGTAAAATAGCATTCTGCGTCGATACCTTATCTCTACACTGGCTACTTTCAAATCTGGTTTGCACTTGGTAGAGTTCTGTTTCCGATACTTCATTACGTTTCAAAATCCAAATCAATTTGTTTATCGATAAGCAAATAATACACTTATGTTGCAGTCGAGAGAGATAGGTTTATGTATTATCTAACATTGACACTGAATCAATAATTATATTCTCAGATTTTTAGCCGAAATTGAATAATATTTCAACTGCATTAATCAATTCATCTTTGAAGATCTTAGATGTACCAAAATAAACGAGGTAGTAAGTTGGCTTAGTTTGTAGTTAGTAGAGTTTAGCTGCTTTGCGTTTTAATGAAATGAAAATACAGTGACGCAAAAAATATAAAAACGGAAGGTCTATTTCATCAGGTATGTTGAGAATTTTTCAACCCAGAATTTTTATATTTCCGAAAATACAGTGACGCAAAAAATATAAAAACGGAAGGTCTATTTCATCAGGTATGTTGGGAATTTTTCAACCCAGAATTTTTATATTTTTTTTTGTAGCATTCATTGAAATTCAGAATCTATTTCTTACAAGTATTAAGTAAATGTAAGATGTTGAATGAAGACATGTAAAAGTTATCAAATATTATTGATACTTCTTTACAGTACTTCAATTGAAGTCAGTTGTTCAAGTCATCTGTAATCTTCTTATGTTGAACGGATCTACTGCTAGCTAGGTGCTCTATAATGCTTTTTTCATGTCCTTCCAGATTTGGGTGGTATTTTCTTGAACGTTTTCGGATTTCATCACTAACGAAGGGGATCTTCAAATCATTATGAATTGTCAAATTAGAAACATACCAAGGTGTATAAATCAGATAAAGCAGTGAACCTAATATACTTCCCTGTGGAACCCCTGCATTAACTTCAATCGAGGTAGATATAGCATCGCCATATTTTACAGCAAAATATTGACCTCAGAATCAGATAGTAGGGTGTGGAAGAAGCTTCTTCAATTTGAAGTGTAATCCATTATGCCAAACTTTGTTGTTGCAGTGTTTTCAAAATCTCTTCTGTTATCAGATTAAATCCGGCTGCTTTTTTTTAAGTTTCTTGTTCTCGTGAAAAACTTCTTTAGGTTTGAAAGGTTTTATGGGAAGAGACAAGCACTATCCAAGAATGACCCAATATCAGTATCGTTACAACGTGGGTAAGGATTATCTGAGATGAATACATGTGACAAGTGTGTTTAGAATAAGATTGATTTCTTCTCATTTACCCATTGTCCCATTCTCGATTTATTTGTTTGATTGGAGGCTTTCTGTATACAGGTCTTTTGTACCTTTTTGTAGCCTTCCATATATTGTGATCGTCGTGTTGTCTATATTTTGAATGTGGAGATGCAATTGCAAATTGAAATGTTCTTGTAGTTTTTTATGGAATGCCCCATCCAAGCGATTGCACTCTGTCGATTGGCTAAACTAATACAGATTCGTGAAAATGACATAATTTAAGTCAGACTTAGTAGAGATATTCTAGTCCTTATTACCTTTGTCCCGTGGCCTTTCATCATCTTTCATAGTCTTGAAATAATTCATTGAAATTCAGAATTAACGGAAATAAAGTATGTGCCATCTAGGGTTTGCATTTTGAAATAGTGGTATAGCGTTTGGCAACACTTCTGTCATTCGTATTTTGCCGGAAAGTTTGTTTAATATCGTTTTTTTTTTTAGAGTGATAGAACTTTCGATGGGGATAACTGTGATTTGACAGAAGGTAGAAGTCATGTTGTTTGACATTTCTGTTTAGTAAGCATTGACAAATCATCATGGAAAGACTCACGTCGCAACAACGTTTACAAATTGTTGAAATTTATTTTCAAAATCAGTGTTCTATTCGCCAAACTTATAGAGCACTTCGTGAAATTTATGGTTTACATAATCGTCCATCAGAGCAGCTTGTTCGTCGAACTATCGATAGATTTCGGACATTTTCTCTACTCGATGCAACAACAACAACAAGACAAAGAACTGTACGTACAGAAGAAAATATCGCTGCTGTAAGTCATAGTGTTGATGATGACCCAGATTTGTCTATTCGTCGATGTTTATAACAAGTTGGACTCTGTGCATCCACCACATGGAAAATTTTGCGTAAAAATCTTGGTCTACACCCATACAAGATCCCACTGGTTCGAAAACTAAAGCCACTTGACCATAATAAGCGTCGTTTGTTTGCTGATTGGGCCCTAGAACAGCTTGAAGTTGATCCACTTTTTTAACGTAAAATTGTGTTTAGTGATGAAGCTCATTTCTGGTTGAACGGCTATGTAAGAAAGCAAAATTGCAGTATATGGAGTGAAAACAATCCTCAAGAAGTTCTGCAGATTCCATTGCATCCTGAAAAATGCACTGTATGGTGTGCTTTACACGCTGAAGACATCATCGGTCCATATTTCTTTAAAAACGATGCTGGAGCTAATGATACAGTGAATGGTCGTTACAGATCGATGATCAATGATTATTTGTTTCAAAATTTGAATGGTATCGACCCAGAAATGTTTTGGTTCCAATAAGATTGAAAGAAAGATTTGGCGATACAATTATTTCGAGAAATGGTCCAATTAATTGGCCTCCAAGATCATGCGACCTAACTCCACTGGATTATTTTCTTCGGGATTATGTCAAGTCATTGATTTATGCTAATAAAATGGTCCAATTAATTGCCCCTTAGTCAATGGTTTATGCTGATAAACCAGAAACAATAGACGCTTTGGAAGCCAACATACCCATGTTATTGATTAAATAAGGCCTGAATTACTCGAAAAAGTAGTCCAAAATTGGTCTGGTCGAATGAGGTTCCTCAGAGCTAGTCGTGGTAGCCATATGCCGGAAATTATTTTTAAGACATAAATTTCATAAAATTATCTTTCAAATAAAAAAAATTTGGCTTCAATCTTAATTTAAATGTGCTTTATTGCAATATAAGAAAAACAAATGTTAACTTAAGTATTAAAACTGTAGTTTTAATACTCACCTGATGAAGTCATGGTATGACAAAACAATTGTTGTATAAATCAACAAAATAGCGGAAGTTAACATTTGTTTTCCTTATATTAAAGATGAATTTGTGTCAAGTAAAGACCGAAACAATCAAAAATTTGCTTTATTTCAATTTAAAATTCTATCACTCTAAAAAAATCACCCGATATGTGTTCTCCGTTAGCACCCTGTATAACCTAACTGACGTATTGAATTATTTTTCGCTTTCTTCCACAGGATATGATGATAATATGCAGTTGGCTCTTTATTTGCACAGTTTGCTTGTGTAATGTTGTTGATAGTGCCAATATTTTGGCCATTTTTCCTGTACCTGCTAGGAGCCATTATGTGATGACAAAAACAATACTGGACGCTCTAGCTGCTAATGGCCATGATGTAGACTTATATACCATTTTTCCAGAGGAAAAAGTAACACCCAGGTAATCACTACTGAAAATAATTGTTTCAAATAATTTTCAACTCTTTGAGTAATTTGATTTTGAATGTATGGTGGATATGCTACAGCATAATATAGAAAATTTCTAATTGTTGAGCTATTTTTGTTTTATACAAGGTGTTCCAAAAAAATTTGACCCCAGAACTCAGAAACAAAGAATTTTCGGAGATTTCAAAAAAACAGGTCAACTTCTGTTTTGAGGGGGACGAATTTCCATCATGAGTTTGTTCCGAAAAAACCACCTCCATAAAGGTGGCATCAACCCCCAACATTTTTTGAATGGGGAAGAGATGTCGAGTGTTGGTTAGTTTGATAGTTATTTATGTTCTGTACACAACCCAGTTGATATTTTCAAAATCGGTTCATTATTCACGAAATAATGTAATATTGAACTAACCGTCAAAAAATGATGTTGAACCGCCCAAATTCAAGAACCTAAGAGTTTTGAAGAATCTAAAAATATTTTTCAGTTTCTGTTTCAAGGAGAAAGAATTCCTATGACCACATTGTTCCGGAAAAAAACACCCGAGGATGGCAATAACCCCGAACATTTTTTGAATAGGGAGGAGATGTTGGATGTGGTTTAGTTGAGAAGTTTTTTTGTTCTCTTAACATCGCAGTTGAAATTTTCAAATTTGTTTATTCAATGACAGAACAATTTGAGTTTTTGAATGCTTTTACTTTAAAAACATTCGATTTTCTTATCGTTCATGATGGGAAAATGTGTGAAACAAATTCATTGTAATGTATACTATTCTTTTGAACATTCTTTCGAACATTCTTTCTCAAATGTGTTTCAGTCTTTCGTTTCTGCATAATAATTGGGTTTGACACTCACGTGGGCGAAAATGGTCTATTTATTCTATGGAAGAAAGAATAGAAATTCTCAAATTATACTATCGCAATGAAGAAAATTCTAGATTAACTGCAAGGTAACATCCATAAAGAATATGTTAAGCATTTGGTGAATAAATTGGAAACTACTGGTTCCATTCAGAATAAGAAACACGAAGTTGAGCGTCCAGTCCGAAATGAAGCTATTAAAATAGCAGTATTGGGACATTTTCAGATAGATAATTGGCAATCTATAAGAACTTTAGGATGAGCATCTAATCTTCCGAAATCTATCGTTCATCGAATTGTGAAAGCTCATAAATTTCACCTTTACAAGATAAGGCTGGTACAACAGTTCAATGACGATGATCCTGACCGTCGGACTCAGTTTTGAGAACAATTTAGTGAGTTACTGAATAATAATCCACACCAAACCTACAATACAATCTTATCTGACGAGTGTACTTTTATGTTGAATGGGGAAGTCAATAGAAATAATTGTTCGTACTGGAGTGATAGTAATCCTCATTTATTCATGGGGACACATACACAAATTACCCAAAAATTAAATGTTTGGGTAGGAATATTGTTATACCAACGGAACAACTTATTTGAATTTATTAGACGACATTGATCCATTGATTACTAATATTCTGGAAAACGTCGACACCCTATTAGAAAATGAACTCACATTTCAGCAGGATAGTGCACCGCCATATTTTGATACTCATGTTCGACAATTTTTGAACGAATGAACAAATGCTTATGATTAACACAATCAAAGGCCTTAAAAAAATCAACTAAATTCTGCAGAGAGCTCACCTTGCTCAAGGGTAAGCGATATCTTCCACATTATGTCAGAAATAACAAATTAAGTATTACATCCTGGAATGAAGCAATCTTGTTTCTTCAACAGCCTCAAATTTCAAGAAGAACTTAATTCACTTAGAAAGGATCTTCTCGGCAAAATATGTTGTAAATGTTATTGATTTATAGTTGGAAAACTCATTCAAATCACCTCATTTGTGACAGGGTTTAACCAGTGAGAACTATCAGAAAAAATACCACAGGCATTTTATTGATGCCACGCCAAAAAAAAATAGTTCTTTTTTGAAGCGAACCAATTATCGAGCCATGTTGGTACATTTTCATGTGAATTAAAGAAGAAATGATTTTCTTTCGTATCTGTCGAGTAATATTTTACAAGTGGTTTCTTGATTTTAGTGCTCCCTATAATTCATTTCATACGGAATCCATTTTACCACTTTCAGAATCTTTCCCAAACGAATGGAAACTGCTTTCAATGACATTCAACTGATCCGCGAGTTCTTGTTGAGTTTGAGTATCATTTTTATCCAATAAAGCTTGCAGTAGATTATCGGCGATGTTTTTCGGTGATTTCTCGTGCTCTTTGTTTCTCAGGTCAAAAATGACCTCTTGATTTTGTTGAACCACTCTAAACACTGTATTTTACCGAAAGCATGTTCACCATAAGCATCGACAAACATTCGATGCGATTCTGCAGCAGCTAATAACATTTGCTCAATCGATTGAACGTTTTTTTTTCTTCAGAATACGCCACCATCAAATTCCAGATGTCCAATTGTTAAATTCACCATTATCTGTCACCGACCTTCGCTCTATATCTGTTGGCGGAATGATAGATTTGATGTTCGAAGAAAAAGGCAATGGTAAATATCTGTGCGAAAAGAGTTTCAACGCGGATATACTAAAGGACCTGAAAGAATCAAAGAAACGTTACGATATCCTACTTCTTGAAATATTTGTGGTTGATTGTCTTTTTGGATTCGCCCACATTTTCAAATCTCCTGTTATTGCACTGACTTCTAGCACAGATCTTCCGTGGGGATCTTATCGCATTGGAAATATGGATAACCCATCGTACATTCCAACATATCTTGGAGAATTTGGCAGTAATATGAATCTTTATGAAAGAATTCTTAACACGTTGACGTTGATATATTCTAAATACAGGTGAGTTCTGTAAGTAAGTCACAACTAATATTACTGTTATTATAAATAAATTCCGTGAACTGAGGCTAATTTAACTCTAAGGGATACTTCGATATATTTTGGGGCTACTTTGTCAACGTCCCTTGTATAAGCAGAAACAGAGGATAATTCTAGGTTATGTTTATATAATTATTGTCTGTACATGTTTGAGCATTCTGCTGTGTATTGTGCCTTTAATATTTAAGAAAAATTGTGCAAACATGATCAGAACCTACAGAAAAAGCTGGGGGGTCGTGCATACAGATTCTACAGTAAAGAAAACATGCTTAGCTCAGAAGACAGCATCTGAAAAGTATAAAATTAATAGAACAATGTTATCGTACAAACTTCGTGGTTCTCATGAAGGTAATCCTGGACATCCAACCGTTTTATCCAAAGTCGAAGAAGAATTGATTGCACAAACTCTGGGAACTGTAAGTGATTGGGGGTTTCCCCTAACTAAAGCTGATATACAAGGTGTGATCGAGAAGTTCGTGAGGAAACAAGGCAAGGATGTACCACAGTGGAAAAATAATGTGCCCAGTGTTGATTTTGTAAATGCTTTTGCCATAAGAAATGGACTTTCCGTTCGTCTAGCTACAAGTATAAAGAAGCAGAGAGTTACAACTCTTTGAATTTTTTGAAAATACATATTCGTAATGTTCTCTGAACTACTAAACCATGTCATCTTTATAATTGCCATGGAACAAACATCACGGATGATCCAGGTTTACTTAAAGTTATCGTACCTCGAGGAAGAAAACGAGTGGAGAGAGTAAGAAAGCATTCGACGTTGGTGTTTTTGGTCCTGTTAAGAAGCAATGACGGAAAGTTTTGGATCGATGGAGACAGAAGTCTAGGCGTCGAGGGACACTCCTGCTAAGACCATGGAATTCTGTAAAACCTCATATGAAATCCAATCTCCAGGGTGCTTGTAGAGGAACTGGCCTGTATCCATTTAACCCTAATGTAGTTCTAAACAAGCTTTCTTCGGAAGTGACTGATAGTGATAGAATTTCAGATGCCAGTTTGTTAGAATTATTGAAAAAATCGAGAGGTTTCAATGAAAATAGACAACGACATAAGAAAAGAAAAAAAGTTCTAGATCAAGCAAATTCCTTCCATTCATACATGATGTCTCAAATACACCCTCCAAGCATGATAGTGAGCTGGGAGGAATAGAACATGATGAAAACCTCTGTTCGATCTGCCTGTGCGACTTTTTGCTTTACGTTGTCACCGAATTTCACGTATTGGGAAACCCTTTAAATTAATATTAATTGTTTAATTTCAGGCACCGTGTCCATTTAAATTATCAAGAGAAATTAGCGAAACAATTTTTTGGCGACGACCTACCTCCAATAAATGAAATTGTATCGAATACAAGCTTAATGTTGATAAATAGTCACTTCAGTCTGAATGATCCACGGCCAACTATTCCAAATTTTGTCGAAATTGCAGGAATACATATAAATGAGCCGAAACAAGTGCCAAAGGTAAGTAGAAAGACAAGATGCGCTATAAATTTGACCCTACCTTATCTCAAATTCAGAATAAATGTTTTTATTTCATATAGAAATTCCAAGGGGAAGTCCACCTAGGGGTGCTCTGCAACTTAACCCTTGTTATATCCATAAATATTTGAACATTACAGGGCATTATCAATGGTCCATAAGCTCACCACATGTTCACGTGTTCTCAATGAATCGTCCAGAAATAACCACAAATCCTACGCGATATCAACAAATTTGATGACATAATTTCCTACAGTAGGCCTGTGGTTGTCTTTGACAATTTTTTCATCATTTTTCGCACCAAGGACCAAAACGAATGACTTTTTCGTATTTCACTTCAAGGAATGTTTCGCTTCAAATCTTCACCCACTCTCACTGGCGCATTATTCGAGTCACTTGTCTAAAAATCATAATAAAGTTGGAAATCATCTGCATACACATGTAATCTACCATGTAAAATAAATCTCTTGAATTGACTTGTGTATACCAAAAATAAAAGAGTGATCCCAAAACTGAGCCCTGCGGTACTCCATTTTGTGAGCCCTGGTGAAGTCAAGCAGATTCAGGGTTATATGGGATTACAATGACTCTTACGAGTTCATATCACAACAAAACTTTGATACAGTTGGTGAAAGGGCGCCATGACTCCTGGACATTAGTAGTGAACAAACACTCGTATTCACAGATTTTATTTACATTATAATACAAATATTTGGCCAAGTTTCAATTGGATTGAATATTTTTACTACAAAAAATTGCTGATGCTGATTTGTAGCTTCTTCTGGTGGAATAGCAAAGGTGGTGTTCAATTAAGTGCAGGGAAGCGCGATCAACGATTTCCGATATAGTGGCAGAGCACGTAGCTGATATTAACTATAAATTAGCACCACTCCTATTCCAGCAAAGAACCTGGAACCAAGTTGAATACAACGAAAGATATAGACATAAAAAGGAGTTTTCTGCAAGACAAACGGAAGTATCAATTTAATGTTCATATAGGCGTTATAAGCAAATTCTTTCACATGATTTATATTGCGAAATAAATTAAACCAATTTTATATTATGAACTAACAGTGAAATGAGGTTACTTAATCCTCGCCCTCTAAGAAGAATACCCTATTGGTGTCAAAGAAGGAGCAAAGGCTGCTTACTGAGCTTACTTAGCTTCTCATTGTTCACAGGCTAGTGCGTTAGTAATTGATCTACACTAGCATTCAATTGGTGTTGGGCTCGAGGGGGTAATGGTTTGAAAGCCTGCATGCTAGATTACAAGGGTATTTCACTCATCTGGTCGCACGTAATTCTCGTTTCAGGATTACTCGGGAAGTGCCTCAGGGATTTAGTGCATCTTGACGATACGAACCAGGATCGATTGAGGGACTTCACAAGGATTCGTGGGTCTTGAGAGGACAATCAGTTGTTAGTACTCGAACAAGGATCAATTGAGGCATCTATTCTTGACAATTCCTGAGTCTTGAATTTGTGGCTGGGTGGAGAAAAGAAGCTTCTTCGGCTTGTGAGTTGGGTTTCAAACAAATCGGATACTGACCTGCAGAGCCAGGATGGTGCTACCAGTCACAGTTGTTTTTCATGTGGTGGTTTTTGCTCTAATAGAAGATTCTCGCTTTGCACAATGATAAGGTGTATCCTTATCACACAACCTCTTTTTAACTCTGGCCACTGGGTCGTGAGATACCGCTTACGCAAGATCGGTAAAGAAAACTGATACCTGTAGGTGATGTGAATCGGTAATAAAAACCACCATACTCGACAATGCAAAACGCTGGCGCAAACCAGACGTACTCTAACGGATAGCATAACTATCACGCCAACCGAAATAAGAACCAAATCTGCCAGAAAAATAATAAACTTTGCGAGTGAGATATAAAATGCAGACGAAAACCTTCGACACAATTAACGGTAAATACTGTGCAGTAGTTTAGGGGTGACCCCCCCCCCAAAAATAGTATTAGTACTTGAGCCAAACAGACGCAGCCAGAGTTATCTTAGACTAATCTGAACAAAACCGTGTCAATTTGTTGAAATGTCCACCCTCGTTCTCCGTATCTTTCACGCATTGAGCACGTCTGAGACAAAATGGGTAGCAGATTACTTATCTTGCCCCATCCTTCAAAAATATTAACATAATACAACATTTCAGAAGAAAACTGATCACCTCTTTATAAGTATGCCATATGTGTGAAATTTGAAGCATTTTTTTTTCAGTATAAATGTAGCTACATGTTTTTCAGAATATAGCAGATATCATAGGAAATGACAGATTTGTATACTTTTCATTTGGCTCCATAGTTGGATCTGAATCCTTACCCTTAGATAAACTTCAATATATTCTGAATCTCCTGAGTGAAAATCATAAAGTATTATGGAAAGCTGACAAAAATAAGATTCCGAAAGGATTGGTCATTCCAAGAAATATCTATCCAATACCTTGGATGCCACAACTAGATATTTTGTGTAAGTTTCCTCATATGAAACATTATAAAAGTATAGGTTGGCATCAGGAATTGCTAAATTTCGATGGTTTTCCACGCTCTTTGATCCTCACGTCAAAATCACCACTTTTAAATATTTTAACCACTCGAAAAGCAGTGTTTTACCACGAGCATGTTTACAGCAAGCTTCGACGAGCAGTCGATGTGATTCTGCAGTTTTTTTCAAATGATAATAGAAAACCAATGATAACGAGTATGAGAATGCAACAGAAAGTTTTTCGAATCGGGACAATGCAACTTGCATCTGTGTTACAGTTCGAAACTTAAATACAGGAGAATAGGTTTTGTTGATCGTCGTGCATAAGCACCATGGCGCAGTTGTTCGGCAAAACAAAAGTATTCCTATGTAATAAGCCACCTCTTTATGAGAGGTGGTAGGATGTAAAATATTACTAGATTTACTTACTAACGAAAGGGGTGCGAATCGATCCTAGTCGAGCGGTTACAGGGATTAATTCAGTAGACAAAAGCAAATTCAACACAAGGTTCAATGCCCTTGAATTAATTTGTTTATCCTGATCTTCAGACCAATTAATGTTATTAGGAATTCCCTTTCGAGGCAAACACGAACGACGGCTTCAAGAAAGGAAACTCTGTTACTATAGTCCATTACCAATTATAATAACAAACTACAGATTAAAAAGTTCATAAGAGCTAATTGTACGAAACGTAAACATATTCCTTCAGATGAGTTTAGGAACGGAAATTTCCAGAGAAAAACGCTGACGTCGAAATTAACATGTGTGGCCCGACAAAGAGCGGAAATTTTGAGAAGTGCTAAGTTGCAATTTTGAACGGGTGAACGAATCAAAAATGTGGAAGGAGAAAACCGATGCGTACGAGGTATTAAAAAGCCCAAAGGAGAGTTTGTAAGAGAGTCTTGACACGTCGGAAAAACTAGTAAGATCGTGGTCCGAGGCTCTCGAATTGGTCTCAGAACATGGCAATTATAATTATATTGAGTGATATTAGTAGTTTTTTTTGAAGTTTAAGAATTGAGTCAGAAGAATTAGAGAAATTGAATATAGTGCTAAGTTCCGGGGACAAGAAATGAAATAGTACTGGTAGTCGTTCTTTATCGTTTATTGTTCGTGTTAAATAGGCCGTTTCTTGTAGAAAATCGCGTGTGCTCAATTTTGTTTTGAATGTATGGTCTTGGAATCTAAGGGTAAGAAGTATCTAAAAATTTTGGTGTATTATTCAGTTTGAAATTGTGTAATTAAAGTAGAGTCAGAAATTAAGAAGTAGGTTAACATATCTCTTCGTAATTATTATTTTTGAAGAATTTAAACTGAATTAAGAATTATATTTATGATTCGTAGAACTTGAGGGATCCGCATCGCCCTCTCCTTAATTATTCAGTGTGTCATCTTTATTTAAATTTTATTGAGTTTAGGATTGATAAAATTATTGTATTTTGGCAGACTTTATAATTATACTTCTCAAAATCCATAATTGTTTCATTACCATTTTCATTATCACAGAGAAAATTTATTAGCATCAAAGACCTTCAATTTTCACGAAGGCCGTACCCTTCCTAGCACCGCTCGACTAGAATTGGTTCGCACTCCATTCGTAAATAAGTCAATCTAGTAATATTTTCCATCCAATCACCTCCCACAAAGAGGTGGCTTATTACACCAAAATACAATATGGTTTTATCAATATCAATCCTCAACTCAATAAAATTTCAAAGATGACAAGAATAATTAAGTAGAGGGCGATGTGCATCCCTTAAGCAGGTCGAATTATTTATATAATTCTCAATTCTTTCTAAATTCTTCCAACACAATAGTGAAAATATATGTCAACCTTCCACCTAGTCCCCATTAATTGCCATAAAGAAGCTAAACAGTAGTGGATAGCGCCGGACAATACTTTGAACTTTGAATGCATAACCAATTTTTCACAATAAAGCTCCAATTTTCGACAAAAACCTGCACGAACTTATTTATACTCCCAATAATAGTTAAACATTTTAGGTCATCCCAATATTCAGTTCTTCATAAGTCACAGTGGATTGATGAGTACCCAAGAAGCTATTTACTGTGGTGTTCCAATGCTAAGTGTACCAATATTTGCAGACCAATTTTTAAATGCCAAGAACAATGAAAATAAAGGAATAGGTTCAACTCTGCACATTGAGAGTAGCACAAACGAGGATATATATCGAATAATAAGAGAGTTCATTGACAATCCTAGGTAAGCACATCATAAAATTGTTGGTCATAGTATATTGCAACTGATCTTCCAACTCATACATGCTGATAACCTAAATAAAAATATGTTCTACTTCAACAGATACAAAGAAAATATGAAAAAATTATCCAAAATATTCAAGGACAGACCAACAAAACCGTTAAAAGAAGCAATATATTGGATAGAATATGTACTGAGATATAAGGGAGCTCCACAATTGAGAAGCCGATCAGCTGATTTACCGTGGTATCAATATTATCTAGTAGATGTATGCGGGATTATTGGTATTGTCTTGATATGTGCAATAAATATTATTTATATGATTTTTAAATATATATGTACAAAAATGGTTAAAGGTAAGGAAAAACGCCAGTAATTTGTTTATTAATTTTGGAAATAAAACAAAAAAAAATTATACCTGTACCTTTTTTAGTAACCCAATTTTTTTAAATCAAGCTAATTTTTTAAATTAGGAGGCAAGAAATACTCAGAAGTGGTTAAATCTGTGGTTGTGTCTACCTTAAAAATAGACGTACATAAAACTTTTCCTCCAAATTTGCCCGTTTTTTCTTCGTTTCAATGCTCAAACGCTAAAATAAGTTGGCATTTGAACACGAAACGTTAGTCTTTGAAGGTCATTAAGCCTTGTTTAAATTAGGCTATCCAGTATTTTATTATCTTAAAGGGAAATTATATTCTTCGGGAATATAATATATTTTACTTTGATATTTCTTAACATCATGCTCAATCATAGTGAAAGGTAAATCGGAGGTGACTATATCGGGCGTCCTTCAAGAGATACTGAACACTATGGACAAATGGTGTGTAAGGTAAGATATGTCTCTTAACCCACAAAAGGTAGTTATAGTACCATTCACTAAAAAACGGAAGTTGAATGATTTAGAACTGCCGACTATCCGTTGTGAAACAATATAATTCTCATTTGAGGCAAAATACCTGGAAAATTCCCAGTGGGAATAGTCCTGGACAAAACTCTCAGTTAGAATGCACACCTAAATAAAGTATGTCATAAAGCCAGAATGGGTTTCTGGACTTGCAGGCGGATCTGTGGTAAAAGCTGAGGTTTAAAGCCCAGGCAGATGTATTGGCAATACACTATGGTAATTAGACCACAGATAATGTATGGAACTGTAGCGTGGTGGAAGAAAGGCCAACAAACGGTTGGCCAAAATGAGCTCACCCGACTAGAGAGACAGGCTTGCCTTGCAATTACAGGTGCGTTTCACGCCACACCCATAGAGGTCCTACTAAATCTTCCACCTACTCGTGCATAGGGAGGCGGAACGGACCAAATACAAACTATATCAACTGGCGATCGACAAGCCAGAGGCAATGGTGATGAGAGGCTTAAGATTGCTGGGCGAGTGTTTAACGAACAGCACCCTATCGATACCCTCGGATCTAATGTCAAAAATCACAAGCCAAGAACGGCATTTCAATGTAATCGTCTCCAGACGGAATAAATGGACCCCGCATGCTGAGGTTCTATTAAGAACCGACCTTGGCTTGTTCACAGACGGCTCGCGAACGACGAACGGAACGGGAGTCTATGAGAGCAAGCCAAAAATCAACATCTCATTGAGTCTCGGTCAAAACACACATATTCCGGACAGAACTAATTGCGGCAGATCTACTGATGAAACAGCAAATCCACCACGGCACAATCAAAATATTTACTTATAGTCAGTCAGTACTAAAAGCTCTGGAATCCAGCTGTTGTACATCGAAAACAATCTGTAGTTGCCGCACGGCTTTGAACAGGCTCGGTATGTATAACTGAATCACTCCTGTTTGGATACCGAGCCAGTCAAACTATTTGGGTGACGAAGAGGCAGATCGGCTGGCGTTTGCTGGAGCCGCGTTGCCTCTGGTACACCCAGAACCATTTCTGGGAATACCACATGACGTGGCTAAGCGGACGATAACAGGCAGAATTAATTCAAGACTAGAGACTTTCTGGCTGAGCCATTCTGGCCTGAAACATTCGAAGGTGTTCCTTTAAACAACTTCGAACAATAAGATGGCGGACCTAGCGCTAGGTCTGGATAGGGCCAAACTAAGAACACTTGTCGGAATTATGACAGGTTACTGCAGGCTGAAAGCGCATTTGCACAAAATCGGTCTGGCTGAAGACAATGAATGCAGGCTGTGTCTTGAGGACACTGAAACAACCATGCACATCATCTCAGAGTGCCCAGTGGCGAGTCGCATCAGATTCGAGGTCTTTGGTCAGGCTTTTATAGCTCACAGCGAACTAAAAAATTACTCCCGAATAATACTATCGGTGTTATCCAAAAACTGGATTTCGCCGGGAAATATAAATTAGGGGTGAACCACAATAGTCCGTGCGGACGCAGTTGTAGAGTGGACAGACGCCCGCTCACTATAAAATAATACTAATAATATCATGCTTTCCAGATGGACGTATTGTACCTCATAATGATTACCAATTTTTTACATGTTTAAAAATTCTTTCACTATCTAAAGCTGCCAGATAGATGATTAACTACTTATAGTCCGTTTATTTATTGTGCAACCTGACTTGCCTCTAAAACTAGCCACTTTTCAATAAGTGCGCCAAAAATTTGTCTGCTTTTTTCATGTTTTATGGTTTTTCGATAATACCACTCGCTCCTTAGTGGTAAAAACTGTTCAAAGACATTAATCTTAATATGACAAGCCTTATCCTGCGTTCCTAAGCATTTGCTATGGTTTGGTTCTCAAAGTAACAAATATAAATATGTTTATTACTGCAAGGTTCAATTGAAAACAAAATATTATCTGTATTCATAGGTAAACCTTGTTTTATTTGTATGATAATTAAATGTTGAGAGTTTTATCGGCATGGTGATTTTCATCATTGTTTAATTTTTGTTTTCCTTTCATTAGTACATAAGTCATAATTTCTCAACTGGAAGAAAGCAGCTTCTGAAAAAATATGACAGTGAAATGATATCTTTGTGCAGTAGCATCTTAAGATTAGTGTCAGAGTTCAGTAAAGAGGTTGGTTGTGGCTACTAAAGAAAATAAGCTTAATAAGAAGCCCCCAGAAGGATGTTACAAAAAATTTAATATCGTTTAATGTTTTAAAACTTATAAAATTACCGGTCTAAATTTTCACAATCAATAGTTTGCCAGATTCAAATGATGTTTGATGGATTCAGGTTTTTTTCGAGTTCAATCAACTCAACAATGAAATGTTGAAAAATCATAACACATCGGCTGTTAAGTTCTGGGTTTAATGAAAAAAAACATAACATCTTTGATCAAATTTCACATTACTCATCAGCATACTCTACTTCACAAGCAATTTAATTATTCCAGCACTACTCCAACCTTTCGATTACTTTCTTGAAAAAGGATTTACTTTTGGCCTCAAAACAGGTGTTTATTCCAAACCTACCCTGAAAAATTTCCTAGACCTCTAGGTCTAGGAAATCAGCATTTTTATCTCCAGTGTTGTGTTGTTATTATATACCCAAATACCAACTTTCCTTTTGATCGAATTGGTAGATTTTGAACTATTGGGAAAAAACAAAAAGTTTGAAGTGAATAATTGAAAAACGGTTAGACCAATTTTTCCAATTATACATTAGATTATTATCCTATTTATAGATTAGATATTTGGCCCCCAAATCTACCCTGAAAGTTTCAAGTCTCTAGCTCTGTCCATTCAAAAATTTGAGTGTTTATGGACCCATGGAACAGGATTTCTTTTGGCCTTGGATTCTTCACTAGTGAGTAAAACCTGGTCGTGATACCATTTTCAGCTCCTAAATCTAAAATTATACATCTGGGCAAAACAAAGGCAGTTCCCTAGAATAAGCGCCCAATAAAAAAAATTGTTCGTTAATACCTCACACACTTTATTTTATTCCATTCTAACATATCTGCCCTTATTGAAGAACCTTGTACTTTTGGGGGCATCCTCGTATTCTGAATAAATTATAATTTTACTTACACTTATTATAAAAGGTGAATATTTCAATTGGTAGTCATTTTGATGCGTCAATAATGGAAACAAGATATATGCCAAAGAAATGAAGAATTTTCTATAATTATTTAATAAACTTTTACCTTATCAAATAGATTAATCAACCTAATATAAGTATCAATTAAAAAATATATATTTTACATTTGTGGCAACTGATCAATTGGAGTTGCAAATTTGAAGTCTTCTGGAAATAGTTTTGCTGCGTGTGGATACATCAACTTATATGACTGTCTAATGGTCACATCTGCTACACCAGTAATATCTCCAATTTCCTTTTGACTTTTTTTATCTTCAGAGGCCTGAAAATTTAATTTCAATTTAATATCAAAACAGATTTAATCTGTTAGTCTTCTACAATTTTAATTTCAAAAAATGTTTATTCAAAAAACTTTTAGAATTAAATTAATGTCTACAATAAGCACCAGTTATATTTAATAGACGTATATATTCAAAACTCAATATACAATGTCAAATGGAATAAATTAACCAACCAATATAAAAAAGGCAATTAAAATTAATAAATAAATATTTGAAGGAGACAAAATTTTGTTTCTGATCTTACCATAGTGAAACCAATTCCTTTTCAAGAAGCAAGAAAGAGATTGCAGCCAATCCAGCATATGTAGAGGACACTCTTTCTTCCGCTGTCGTGAAGTAATAGAACAGATGATATGGTAAAATGAACAGTCCATCGAAAATCAGCTTGCGAATTTTTTTCTTCCGACGAACCAAAAGCAACTGAACTCTCCTCCAGAAATGAATTGCTACTAAACATACGTAATTTAGAGAGAACAGTCCGCCACCAGTACAATATTAGATATAAAATCGGCCCAATGCATTTTTTTGGACGTATACAGACTCTTTACATTTTTTGGATCTTCCGATTCCAAGCTGTAGAACTTTTTGGTGATGAATAGATCGTCATCCACCCATTCAGCAGCCTCTTCGTCGACAAAAACCTTTTGATCTTTTTCTATTTGTTTCAAACTTTCTGGTGAGATGTGTGGGTTATTTGGTTTGATTGAACCATCTTCGGTTATTCTTACAGTTCTTTCTGGCCTAGCAGCTATTTTCGATCGTAAATTCTTAAAAACATTCATAATTTCTTTAGAAAAATTCAACTTGTCGATTAATGACTTAACTTTGACGTTTACAATTATATTGTGAAAAATTGGAAACATATTGTTACAGTATGACTTTTTTTTTAAGATGCCTACGGTCATAAAACAGAAGTTGGCTATGAAGGCGTCGAACTTGTAGACTTCTTGTGTGATTATATAGACCTCTATCTTTCTTCTTCTACATAATGCCAAGTCCCCTTGACGTTGGACATTAACGTGGCGAAACTTTCTCTATCCTGTGCTAATCTGAACAGTTGTTCTGCTATCGTTATCCTAGTCCAATCTCTAATATTTCTAAACCAAGAGTCCTGTTTTCTGCCAACTCCTCTACGTCCCTCAACCTTAGCTATGATAATCAGCTGAAGGACCGGCTTCTTCCTAATATATGTCCCAAATAGGCTATTTTGCCATACCTTATAATGCTCGCTAGCTCTATCTTTACTATTTGCATTTTTGAATGTTTTGAATGTTTAAAGTGTGGTAATCCAACAAGATATTGAATTGATGAAAGGGGAGTAATGATACAACGGTTAATCCAGTGGACAATAGCAGCTTTAAACCGAGGTTCAATGCTTCTGAATTAATTAATTTATTCTTTCTCCAGACCAGTTACCGTGAAAGTAAATTCATTTACCGTGGCCTATATATTGTAATAATAAGCTATAGACTAAAAAAGTTAACAAGTGCTGCCTGTGCAAAATATAAATATATTCCTTACTGACCGGAAAATGTATTGGTTTGAGTGGGCGAACGCTGACGTCTGAATCGACACGTGTGGTCCGATAAGGAACCAAAGCTTTCGAAAATTGCAATGTAGGAATTTTGAGCGTGTGAACGAACTTGAAAATTTGGAAGGCCTAGATTCGTGACTCGGGGATCATAATTGTTATGTACGTGCATAGTAAATTAAAAATACTTTCTTCGATGTAAATTTGAACAGCAAGACTAGATGAAGATCCATCACAAACACAAGAGGAAGTCGTAAAAGAACTTGGATTCGCCCAACCAGCCTTCTGCCATCGTTTAAAAGCAATGGGATTAATCCCAAAGGTATCGTAAATCAGTGCCTGCACACCTTTTCGGAGACCACTTTGCTGTATTTTGCATTAGCCGTAGTGGGCTAGGATGCAAAATGTGTGTTTGTAAACACTTGTGGGGCATTTGACCCCGTAATAACAAGATCGCCGTAATTTTCCTCAGACGATATGTGTATATACATAATCCAAATTTTTACGGATTTTTCTATATCCGTTGGTTAGGTCAAGAGATAATATTCAATATTATTTTGTTTCGATAACAAATCGTCCTGAATATTCCATAATAAAAGATTTCGTAATTCCACTGCAATATCTGGTACTTTAAAACACAATGGTAGTTTCGAAGTACGATATTTTTGACCAAAGACCCTTATGGGAAAACGTTCTCTTGAAGCTTTTACGACCTGTATGCGTCGCGTCAAGTGGATTGTCGACTGATTTATTATTAGTTTTCTCAGATGCTGCCGATTTTAATTTTGTATTGGAAAAGGAATTTTGAAGGAATTTCATCGCAGGTATTTGTGGTGTATTGGACACCGTTTCCCTCTCTCTGTTTTCACTGAAAGGGGATATAATCTTATATCCTTCGTTTTAAGGGCCATGTTTGGCGAGTTTCTAATTTTGGGTCGATTATTCGCAGTACTGGGTCGTAAATCCTGCAGAGGCGATACCGGAGTCCTGTTCGACTCGCGATATTTCAATAAATGTCTTGTTTTGCGAAAGGCTATCCAATATCTCTGCAAATTCATCATTCAATTTTTTGATAACTTCAGGTTCATGGTAGAGTACTTCCAACTCGGACTGAATTTCCATAAAGCTATCATATGCGCGGTCTACTTCATCGAGTAATTGTTCCAAAAATGGAAAACAGATGTGATCTGTTTTCAAATAATTTTCGAAAGAGGTGAGCTTCCTTACAGCATGTTTTCGCCTAATTTCTAAAAGTCTGATTTCTGATGTCGACATTTTATTAATGAATCGATAAATCAATATTGAAATAGACATAATTTTCGAAATGTAGGGAAAGATATGAGCATATAATATGATTACAGATCAATTGGTGGTACAATTGACTCACCACTTTTAATCCTGAATGCACGTGAAACGACACAATTTCAGCGCACTTATTTCTATGAACTCTCACGTTTGCACTAATAGACACTTGATGTTGAGCACCAACTGTTGGTTCTGCATTCACTGCTTTCTCCAGGAACCAGGTCCAAAGTGTTTCGTATGTCCGGCTCGTAAGAACCAAAATGTTTCGTATTTCCGGCTTGTAAGGGCCAAAATGTTTCCTATATCCGGCTCGTAAGGACATAATGTTTCATACCATATTTGCCTATTATTTCATTATTTTGGAATAAAAGGCAATTGCAATTTAGTTTATCTCGATTATTAATTTCGGAAGGTTTAAAGTGGACTGTTTTTTTATGTATAGGCGAATAGCTTTTACTTCAAGGGCATGATGAACTAGCTTTGTTTATCTAATAAGATAAACCAACCAAAATGATAAGGAATAAAAGCAAAACACTCGTAATACACTATAATAACAACGAACTATAATTCTTGGTTTACTATATATAAACCAAGTCAAAAGTATGATTATTACACTAACAACAAATGTAAGGTAGATTGCTACGTTTACAGCAATCGCGTTTAGCTTGTACAATTACAAACGAACAACTTGACTATTATGAGAATAATGCATAATGTAGCACGGCTGCATGCGACAACTTTGACTATTACTCGAATAATAATGCATGATGTAGCAAAGGCTACATGCGACCACTTTAACTATTACGAATAATAATGATTTTACAGTCTTTTCAAAGACTGAACGTTAGAGGTGCTCGATGCATTCCTTCTAACATAAAGAGGGAAATGAACGAAATTGATTGGAAGGTCCATTTGGAGGTGGACTGAATGAACGAAATAAATCTTTTTATTGGTTACGGAAAAATTATGGGAATAATACAAATAAAGAAGGATAGAGTCAGTTTGTAATCCCGAATGCTGCGTCATGTGAAATTAACAGGCATAAATATATCAAAATCTCCAAATGACTTTCCATGTTTTCTAATGCCATATATAATCATTAGAAAACAAATAATCTGAAGTGTAAACGAAACTGCTAGATCGAAGTATCAACTTAAAAGACATAAGTATCGAATGACAAACTAATTTCAAACGACAGGGCCGTCTCTAATGAGACGGAACAGGCAGTAAATAGAAATAATTTAGCTAAGATTTTAGTGAACAATAAAGAAAGTAACCCCAACTTTTCCGAATCGGGGATTTATCAAATTGAATGTGATGATTGTAATTGTACATATATAGGACAGACAGGCCGATGTTTACAACATAGAATCAAAGAACATAGGATGTCTATTTTGAAAAACCAGAAATCTACCGGTTTCGCAGAACATTGTATACAAAATAATAATTTTTTTAATGAGAAAGATGTCACTTTACTATATAATGTTAATAAGGGTAAATTGATGGACTATTTGGAAATTCTTTCAATCAAAAAGCCATTGAGATAAAGGAGAATGTGACAAATTTCCAAATACTATTCGGCAACACCCCTATATTGGATGCTGTTATTTCCATGCGCCATAAAAATACACAGATGTCCTAAGTGTAATAATAAAAGAACCTTTTCAATTTTGAGTTTAGTTCCTTTTTGTTTGTGTATTTGTAAGATGGTCGAAAGACTGAAACACGTTTCAGGATTCTAAATAAATTGTGAAACAAAAACTGTGTGAATTTTTTTTAAATAAACTTATTTTATGTTTATCGAAATTTCTTCTGTGTGAGAAAATTTGGTAAAATAGCATTCTGCGTAGATACCTTATCTCTACACTGGCTACTTTCAAATCTGGTTTGCACTTGGTAGAGTTCTGTTTCCGATACTTCATTACGTTTCAAAATCCAAATCAATTTGTTTATCGATAAGCAAATAATACACTTATGTTGCAGTCGAGAGAGATAGGTTTATGTATTATCTAACATTGACACTGAATCAATAATTATATTCTCAGATTTTTAGCCGAAATTGAATAATATTTCCACTGCATTAATCAATTCATCCTTGAAGATCTTAGATGTACCAAAATAAACGAGGTAGTAAGTTGGGTTAGTTTGTAGTTAGTAGAGTTTAGCTGCTTTGCGTTTTAATGAAATGAAAATACAGTGACGCAAAAAATATAAAAACGGAAGGTCTATTTCATCAGGTATGTTGAGAATTTTTCAACCCAGAATTTTTATATTTCCGAATATACAGTGATGCAAAAAATATAGAAACGGAAGGTCTATTTCATCAGGTATGTTGGGAATTTTTCAACCCAGAATTTTTATATTTTTTTTGTAGCATTCATTGAAATTCAGAATCTACTTTTTACAAGTTTTAAGTAAATGTAAGATTTTGAATGAAGACATGTAAAAGTTATCAAATATTCTTGATACTTCTTTACAGTACTTCAATTGAAATCAGTTGGTCAAGTCCTTTGTAATCTTCTTATGTTGAACGGATCTACTGCTAGATAGGTGCTCTATAATGCTTTTTTCATGTCCTTCCAGATTTTGGTGGTATTGTCTTGAACGTTTTCGGATTTCATCACTAACGAAGGGGATCTTCAAATCATTATGAATTGTCAAATTAGAAACATACCAAGGTGTATAAATCAGATAAAGCAGTGGACCTAATATACTTCCCTGCGGAACCCCTGCTGTAGCTTCAATCGAGGTAGATATAGCATCGCCATATTTTACAGCAAAATGTTGACCTCAGAATCAGATAGTAGGGTGTGGAAGAAGCTTCTTCAATTTGAAGTGTAATCCATTATCCCAAACTTTGTCAAAAGCTTGAGATGAGCCCAAAAACGGGCAGTATTTTTTTTTCTTCGAGGCTTGTTGAAATGGTGTTTATTACCCGGTGTATTTGAAGTGTTGCTGAATGATTTTCTCTAAATCCTAGTTGATGGTTTGGTAGAAGTTTTTAAGAAAAATTGTTTGAGAAGAACCTTCTCCAACAATTTTACCAAAATTGGTAATAGGCTTATTGACTTATAGGATCTCACATCACGTTCAGGTTAGCTTGGTTTCGGTATCATTATTATTTCTGCATATTTCCAGATGGTGAGAAAATAAGAAATACTCATCATTTGGTTTTATAACGTATAGAGCTTTCTGTGATTAAAACCGGCCTCTTTTTTTTAAGTTTCTTGTTCTCGTGAAAAACTTCTTTAGGTTTGAAAGGTTTTATGGGAAGAGACAAGCACTATCCAAGAATGACTCAATATCAGTATCGTTATAACCTGGTTAAGGATTATCTGAGATGAATACTTGTGACATGTGTGTTTAGAATAAGATTGATTTCTTCTCATTTACCCATTGGCCCTTCTCGATTTATTTGTTTGATCGGAGGCTTTCGTTATACAGGTCTTTTGTACCTTTTTGTAGCCTTCCAGATATTGTGATCGCCGTGTTGTCTATATTTTGAATGTGGAGTTGCAATTGTAAGTTGAAATGTTCTTGTAGTTTTTTATGGAATGCCCCATCCAAGCGATTGCACTCTGGCGATTGGCTAAACTAATACAGATACGTGAAAATGACATAATTTAAGTCAGATTTAGTAGAGTCATGTTGTTTGGAATTTCTGTTCAGTAAGCATCGACAAACTATCATGGAAAGACTCACGCCGCAACAACGTTTACAAATTGTTGAAATTTATTTTCAAAATCAGTGTTCTATTCGCTAAACTTTTAGAGCACTTCGTGAAATTTATGGTTTACATCAGAGCAGCTTATTCGTCGATAGATTTCGGACAACATTTTCTCTACTCGAAGCAACAACAACAAGACAAAGAACTGTACGTACAGAAGAAAATATCGCTAATCATGATCCAGATTTGTCTATTCGTTGACGTTCACAACAAGTTGGACTCTGTGCATCCACCACATAGAAAATTTTGCATTAAGATCTTGGTCTACACCCATACAAGATCCAACTGGTTCAAGAACTAAAGCCACTTGACCATAATAAGCGTCTTTTGTTTGCTGATTGGGCTCTAGAACAGCTTGAAGTTAATCCACTTTTTTAACGTAAAATTGTGTTTAGTGATGAAGCTCATTTCTGGTTGAACAGCTATGTAAAAAAGCAAAATTGCAGTATATGGAGTGAAAACAATCCTGAAGAAGTTCTGCAGATTCCATTGCATCCTGAAAAATGCATTATATGGTGTGCTTTACGAGCTGAAGGTATCATCGGTCCATTTTTCTTTAAAAACAACGCTGGAGCTAATGTTACAGTGAATGGTCGTTACAGATCGATGATCAATGATTATTTGCTTCAAAATTTAAATGGTATCGACCCAGGAGTCTTTTGGTTCCAATAAGATTGAAAGGAATATTTGGCGATAACATCATTTCGAGAAATGGTCCAATTAATTGGCCTCCAAGATCATGCGACCTAACTCCACTGGATTATTTTCTTCGGGGTTATGTCAAGTCATTGATTTATGCTGATAAACCAGAAACAATAGACGCTTTGGAAGCCAACATACCCATTTTATTGATCAAATAAGGCCTGAATTACTCGAGAAAGTGGTCCAAAATTGGTCTGGTCGAATGAGGTTCCTCAGAGCTAGTCGTGCTAGACATATGCCGGAAATTATTTTTAAGACATAAATTTCATAAAATTATCTTCCAAATAAAAAAAATGGCTTCAATCTTAGCTTAAATGTGCTTTATTGCAATATAAGAAAAACAAATGTTAACTTCTGCTATTTTATTGATTTACACGACAATCGTTTCCTCATACCATGACTTTAGGTGAGTATTAAAACTATAGTTTTAATACTCACCTGATGAAGTCATGGTGTGACGAAACAATTGTCGTGTAAATCAATAAAATAGCGGAAGTTAACATTTGTTTTCCTTATAGTAAAGATGAATTTCCGTCAAGTAAAGACCGAGACAATCAAAAATTTGCTTTATTTCAATTTAAAATTCTATCACTTTGAAAAAATCACCCGATATGTGTTCTCCGTCGGCACCCTGTATAACCTAACTGACGTATTCAATTATTTTTCGCTTTCTTCCACAGGATATGATGATAATATGCAGTTGGCTCTTTATTTGCACAGTTTGCTTGTGTAATGTTGTTGATAGTGCCAATATTTTGGCCATTTTTCCCGTACCTGTTAGGAGCCATTATGTGATGACAAAAACAATACTGGACGCTCTAGCTGCTAATGGCCATGATGTAGATTTATATACCATTTTTCCAGAGGAAAAAGTAACACCCAGGTAATCACTACTGAAAATAATTGTCTCAAATAATTTTCAACTCTTTGAGTAATTTGATTTTGAATGTATGGTGGATATGCTACAGCATAATATAGAAAATTTCTAATTGTTGAGCTATTTTTGTTTTATACAGGGTGTTCCAAAAAAAAATTGACCCCAGAACTCGGAAACGAAGAATTTTCGGAGATTTCGAAAAACAGGTCAACTTCTGTTTTGAGGGGGACGAATTTCCATCATGAGTTTGTTCCGAAAAAACCACCTCCATAAAGGTGGCATCAATCCCCAACATTAAGAGATGTCGAGTGTTGGTTAGTTTGATAGTTATTTATGTTTTGTACACAACCCAGTTAAAATTTTCAAAATCGGTTCATTATTCACGAAATAATGTAATATTGAACTTACCGTCAAAAAATGATGTTGAACCGCCCAAATTCAAGAACCTAAGAGTTTTGAAGAATCTAAAAATATTTGTCAGTTTCTGTATCAAGGAGAAAGAATTCCTATGAACACATTGTTCCGGAAAAAAACACCCGAGGATGGCAATAACCCCGAACATTTTTTGAATAGGGAGGAGATGTTGGATGTGGTTTAGTTGAGAAGTTTTTTTGTTCTCTTAGCATCGCAGTTGAAATTTTCAAATTTGTTTATTCAATGACAGAATAATTTGAGTTTTTGAATGCTTTTACATTAAAAACATTCGATTTTCTTATCGTTCATGATGGGAAAATGTGTGAAACTCATGAAATTCATTGTAATGTATACTATTCTTTTGAACATTCTTTCTCAAATGTGTTTCAGTCTTTCGTTTCTGCATAATAATTGGGTTTGACACTCACGTGGGCGAAAATGGTCTATTTATTCTATGGAAGAAAGAATAGAAATTCTCAAATTATACTATCGCAATGAAGAAAATTCTAGATTAACTGCAAGGTAACATCCATAAAGAATATGTTAAGCATTTGGTGAATAAATTGGAAACTACTGGTTCCATTCAGAATAAGAAACACGAAGTTGAGCGTCCAGTCTGAAATTAAGCTATTAAAATAGCAGTATTGGGACACTTTCAGATAGATAATTGGCAATCTATAAGAACTTTAGGATGAGCATCTAATCTTCCGAAATCTATCGTTCATCGAATTGTGAAAGCTCATAAATTTTACCCTCGCAAGATATGGCTGGTACAATAGTTCAATGACGATGATCCTGACCGTCGGACTCAGTTTTGAGAACAATTTAGTGAGTTACTGAATAATAATCCACACCAAACCTACAATACAATCTTATCTGACGAGTGTACTTTTATGTTGAATGGGAAGTCAATAGACATAATTGTTCGTACTGGAGTGATAGTAATCCTCATTTATTCATGGGGACACATACACAAATTCCCCAAAAATTAAATGTTTCGGTAGGAATATTGTTATACCAACGGAACAACTTATTTGAATTTATTAGACGACATTGATCCATTGATTACTAATATTCTGGAAAACGTCGACAACCTATTAGAAAATGAACTCACATTTCAGCAGGATACAGCACCGCCATATTTCGATACTCGTGTTCGACAATTTTTGAACGAACGTTATCCAGGACGTTGGATTAGCAGGAGGGGTCCTATAGAGTGGCCAACAAGATCAACCGATCTATCGCCATTAGTTTTTTTTTGTGAGAACATTTGAAATCTAAAGGCTATGCAATTCCACCTAAAAATCTTGCGGAACTGCGACAAAGAATCATCACGGAATGCCAATTATTGACACCAGACATTTTCGAAAATGTTAGAGAAGGATTTGAAAGTAGTTTATATCATTGTATGGAGGTTGGTGGTGGTCATTTTGAACAATACATACGTTACTTCTTTAAATAGTTTACATTTTTTCTGGATGTTCCTTATCATTACTTACAGATCTGGTGTATTGGGTTTCTCTTTGAGTTAGTTACCCTTCTGATAATGTTCAATATCAAATTGCTTAAAAAAATCACCAAATTTGAAAATTTCAACTAGGATGTTTAGAGAATAAAAAAAGCCTAAACTAACACATCCGCCATATCTTTCGTATTAAAAATATTGGGGGTTGTTGCCACACTCAGGTGGTTTTTTCGGAACAATGTCATCACAGCTATTCTTTCTTCCTAATAAAAAACTTGAAAATTATTTTTGGATTATTCAAAACTCTTAGGTTCTTGAGTTTGGGCGGTTCAACTGTCTGTTCATTATCACCTTAACGATAATTTCAATATTACATTATTTCGTGAATAATGAACCAATTTTCAAAATTTTATCTGGGTTGTGTACAGAACATAATTAACTTTCAAACTAACTAACACTCGACATTCGACAAGTTGACCTGTTTTTTAAAATCTTCGAAAATTCTTCGTTTCTGAGTTCTGCGGGTCAAATTTTCGTTGGGACACTTGTATATAAATATAATGGAATAATGCTACTCATATTAAGAAAGAAAAAAGGCCTGGATAAAAATTTACTCGATTTCGTCTTCCTCTTCAAATCATCTAGCTATATGATGTCTTTTATTGAACTACATAATATATACATATATAGAGTTTGCGATTTGAATGACTATATCTGCAACCTTGAATATGTCTCATTGCTTTTCCAATGTTAACTGATACACACTCCACATCTCGACCAGACAACACGACATTTGTTTCATCACATATAAACAAGTCCTTTTTCCGAAAAGAATGTATCTTAAACTGCTTTATATCTATTATATACAGCAAACAGGATTGGCCCCAAAACTGTATCCTGCAGAACACCCTCCAGAACACAGCAGATTCTGCATAGTCTACAAGTTTGAAAGTTGGGTAACTTTCAAAGGTGGTTTGAGTTGTACTCCTCTAATTACAAGACTCTTAAGCTTAATGAACAAATGCTTATGATTAACACAATCAAAGGTCTTAAAAAAATCAACTAAATTCTGCAGAGAGCTCACCTTGCTCAAGGGTAAGCGATATCTTCCACATTATGTCAGAAATAACAAATTAAGTATTACATCCTGGAATGAAGCAATCTTGTTTCTTCAACAGCCTCAAATTTCAAGAAGAACTTAATTCACTTAGAAAGGATCTTCTCGGCAAAATATGTTGTAAATGTTATTGATTTATAGTTGGAAAACTCATTCAAATCACCTCATTTGTGACAGGGTTTAACCAGTGAGAACTATCAGAAAAAATACCACAGGCATTTTATTGATGCCACGCCAAAAAAAAATAGTTCTTTTTTGAAGCGAACCAATTATCGAGCCATGTTGGTACATTTTCATGTGAATTAAAGAAGAAATGATTTTCTTTCGTATCTGTCGAGTAATATTTTACAAGTGGTTTCTTGATTTTAGTGCTCCCTATAATTCATTTCATACGGAATCCATTTTACCACTTTCAGAATCTTTCCCAAACGAATGGAAACTGCTTTCAATGACATTCAACTGATCCGCGAGTTCTTGTTGAGTTTCAGTATTATTTTTCTCCAATAAAGCTTGCAGTAGATTATCGGCGATGTTTTTCGGTGGTTTCTCGTGCTCTTCGTTTCTCAGGTCAAATATCACCTCTTGATTTTGTTGAACCACTCAAACACTGTATTTTACCGAAAGCATGTTCACCATAAGCATCGACAAACATTCGATGCGATTCTGCAGCAGCCAATAACATTTGCTCAATCGATTGAACGTTTTTTTTTCAGAATACGCCACCATCAAATTCCAGATGTCCAATTGTTAAATTCACCATTATCTGTCACCGACCTTCGCTCTATATCTGTTGGCGGAATGATAGATTTGATGTTCGAAGAAAAAGGCAATGGTAAATATCTGTGCGAAAAGAGTTTCAACGCGGATATACTAAAGGACCTGAAAGAATCAAAGAAACGTTATGATATCCTACTTCTTGAAATATTTGTGGTTGATTGTCTTTTTGGATTCGCCCACATTTTCAAATCTCCTGTTATTGCACTGACTTCTAGCACAGATCTTCCGTGGGGATCTTATCGCATTGGAAATATGGATAACCCATCGTACATTCCAACATATCTTGGAGAATTTGGCAGTAATATGAATCTTTATGAAAGAATTCTTAACACGTTGACGTTGATATATTCTAAATACAGGTGAGTTCTGTAAGTAAGTCACAACTAATATTACTGTTATTCTAAATAAATTCCGTGAACTGAGGCTAATTTAACTCTAAGGGATACTTCGATATATTTTGGGGCTACTTTATCAACGTCCCTTGTATAAGCAGAAACAGAGGATAATTCTAGGTTATGTTTATATAATTATTGTCTGTACGTGTTTGAGCATTCTGCTGTGTATTGTGCCTTTAATATTTAAGAAAAATTGTGCAAACATGATCAGAACCTACAGAAAAAGCTGGGGGGTCGTGCATACAGATTCTACAGTAAAGAAAACATGCTTAGCTCAGAAGACAGCATCTGAGAAGTATAAAATTAATAGAACAATGTTATCGTACAAACTTCGTGGTTCTCATGAAGGTAATCCTGGACATCCAACCGTTTTATCCAAAAGTCGAAGAAGAATTGATTGCACAAACTCTGGGAACTGTAAGTGATTGGGGGTTTCCCCTAACTAAAGCTGATGTACAAGGTGTGATCGAGAAGTTCGTGGGGAAACAAGGCAAGGATGTATCACAGTGGAAAAATAATGTGCCCAGTGTAGATTTTATAAATGCTTTTGCCATAAGAGATGGACTTTCCGTTCGTCTAGCTACAAGTATAAAGAAGCAGAGAGTTACAACTCTTTGAATTTTTTGAAAATACATATTCGTAATGTTCTCTGAACTACTAAACCATGTCATCTTTATAATTGCCATGGAACAAACATCACGGATGATCCAGGTTTACTTAAAGTTATCGTACCTCGAGGAAGAAAACGAGTGGAGAGAGTAAGAAAGCATTCGACGTTGGTGTTTTTGGTCCTGTTAAGAAGCAATGACGGAAAGTTTTGGATCGATGGAGACAGAAGTCTAGGCGTCGAGGGACACTCCTGCTAAGACCATGGAATTCTGTAAAACCTCATATGAAATCCTATCTCCAGGGTGCTTGTAGAGGAACTGGCCTGTATCCATTTAACCCTAATGTAGTTCTAAACAAGCTTTCTTCGGAAGTGACTGATAGTGATAGAATTTCAGATGCCAGTTTGTTAGAATTATTGAAAAAATCGAGAGGTTTCAATGAAAATAGACAGCGACATAAGAGAGGAAAAAAGTTCTAGATCAAGCAAATTCCTTCCATTCATACATGAGGTCTCAAATACACCCTCCAAGCATGATAGTGAGCTGGGAGGAATAGAACATGATGAAACCCTCTATTCGATCTACCTGAGCGACTTTTTGCTTTACGTTGACACCGAATTTTACGTATTGGGAAACCCTCTAAATTAATATTAATTGTTTAATTTCAGGCACCGTGTCCATTTAAATTATCAAGAGAAATTAGCGAAACAATTTTTTGGCGACGACCTACCTCCAATAAATGAAATTGTATCGAATACAAGCTTAATGTTGATAAATAGTCACTTCAGTCTGAATGATCCACGGCCAACTGTTCCAAATTTTGTCGAAATTGCAGGAATACATATAAATGAGCCGAAACAAGTGCCAAAGGTAAGTAGAAAGACAAGATGCGTTATAAATTTGACCCTACCTTATCTCAAATTCAGAATAAATGTTTTTATTTCATATAGAAATTCCAAGGGGAAGTCCACCTAGGGGTGCTCTGCAACTTAACCCTTGTTATATACATAAATATTTGAACATTACAGGGCATTATCAATGGTCCATAAGCTCACCACATGTTCACGTGTTCTCAATGAATCGTCCAGAAATAACCACAAATCCTACGCGATATCAATAAATTTGATGACATAATTTCCTACAGTAGGCCTGTGGTTGTCTTTGACAATTTTTTCATCATTTTTCGCACCAAGGACCAAAACGAATGACTTTTTCGTATTTCACTTCAAGGAATGTTTCGCTTCAAATCTTCACCCACTCTCACTGGCGCATTATTCGAGTCACTTGTCTAAAAATCATAATAAAGTTGGAAATCATCTGCATACACATGTAATCTACAATGTAAAATAAATCTCTTGAATTGACTTGTGTATACCAAAAATAAAAGAGTGATCCCAAAACTGAGCCCTGCGGTACTCCATTTTGTGAGCCCTGGTGAAGTCAAGCAGATTCAGGGTTATATGGGATTACAATGACTCTTACGAGTTCATATCACAACAAAACTTTGATACAGTTGGTGAAAGGGCGCCATGACTCCTGGACATTAGTAGTGAACAAACACTCGTATTCACAGATTTTATTTACATTATAATACAAATATTTGGCCAAGTTTCAATTGGATTGAATATTTTTACTACAAAAAATTGCTGACGCTGATTTGTAGCTTCTTCTGGTGGAATAGCAAAGGTGGTGTTCAATTAAGTGCAGGGAAGCGCGATCAACGATTTCCGATATAGTGGCAGAGCACGTAGCTGATATAAACTATAAATTAGCACCAATCCTATTCCAGCAAAGAACCTGCAACCAAGTTGAATACAACGAAAGATATAGACATAAAAAGGAGTTTCCTGCAATACAAACGGAAGTATCAATTTAATGTTCATATAGGCGTTATAAGCAAATTCTTTCACATGATTTATATTGCGAAATAAATTAAACCAATTGTATATTATGAACTAACAGTGAAATGAGGTTACTTAATCCTCGCCCTCTAAGAAGAATACCCTATTGGTGTCAAAGAAGGAGCAAAGGCTGCTTACTGAGCTTACTTAGCTTCTCATTGTTCACAGGCTAGTGCATTAGTAATTGATCTATGCTAGCATTCAATTGGTGTTGGGCTCGAGGGGGCAATGGTTGAAAGCCTGCATGCTAGATTACAAGGGTATTTCACTCATCTGGTCGCACGTAATTCTCGTTTCAGGATTACTCGGGAAGTGCCTCAGGGATTTAGTGGATCTTGACGATACGAACCAGGATCGATTGAGGGACTTCACAAGGATTCGTGGGTCTTGACAGGACAATCAGTTGTTAGTACTCGAACAAGGATCAATTGAGGCATCTATTCTTGACAATTTCTGAGTCTTGAATTTGTGGCTGGGTGGAGAAAAGAAGCTTCTTCGGCTTGTGAGTTGGGTTTCAAACAAATCGGATACTGACCTGCAGAGCCAGGATGGTGCTGCCAGTCACAGTTGTTTTTCATGTGGTGGTTTTTGCTCTAATAGAAGATTCTCGCTTTGCACAATAATAAGGTGTATCCTTATCACACAACCTCTTTTTAACTCTGGCCACTGGGTCGTGAGATACCGCTTACGCAAGATCGGTAAAGAAAACTGATACCTGTAGGTTATGTGAATCGGTAATAAAAACCACCATACTCGACAATGCAAAACGCTGGCGCAAACCAGACGTACTCTAACGGATAGCATAACTATCACGCCAACCGAAATAAGAACCAAATCTCCCAGAAAAATAATAAACTTTGCGAGTGAGATATAAAATGCAGACGAAAACCTTCGACACAATTTCGAAATTATTTGAAATGAAAAACGGTAAATACTGTGCAGTAGTTTAGGGGTACCCCCCCCCCCAAAAAATAGTATTAGTACTATAGCCAAACAGACGCAGCCAGAGTTATCTTAGACTAATCTGAACAAAACCGTGTCAATTTGTTGAAATGTCCACCCTCGATCTCCGTATCTTTCACGCATTGAGCACGTCTGAGACAAAATGGGTAGCAGATTACTTATCTTGCCCCATCCTTCAAAAATATTAACATAATACAACATTTCAGAAGAAAACTGATCACCTCTTCATAAGTATGCCATATGTGTGAAATTTGAAGCATTTTTCTTTTCAGTATAAATGTAGCTACATTTTTTTCAGAATATAGCAGATATCATAGGAAATAACAGATTTGTATACTTTTCATTTGGCTCCATAGTTGGATCTGAATCCTTACCCTTAGATAAACTTCAATATATTTTGAATCTCCTGGGTGAAAATCATAAAGTATTATGGAAAGCTGACAAAAATAAGATTCCGAAAGGATTGGTCATTCCAAGAAATATCTATCCAATACCTTGGATGCCACAACTAGATATTTTGTGTAAGTTTCCTCATATGAAACATTATAAAAGTATAGGTTGGCATCAGGAATTGCTAAAATTCGATGGTTTTCCACGCTCTTTGATCCTCACGTCAAAATCACCACTTAAATATTTTAACCACTCGAAAAGCAGTGTTTTACCACGAGCATGTTTACAGCAAGCTTCGACGAGCAGTCGATGTGATTCTGCAGTTTTTTTCAAATGATAATAGAAAACCAATGATAACGAGTATGAGAATGCAACAGAAAGTTTTTCGAATCGGGACAATGCAACTTGCATCTGTGTTACAGTTCGAAACTTAAATACAGGCGAATAGGTTTTGTTGATCGTCGTGCATAAGCACCATGGCGCAGTTGTTCGGCAAAACAAAAGTATTCCTATGTAATAAGCCACCTCTTTATGATAGGTGGTAGGATGTAAAATATTACTAGATTTACTTACTTACGAAAGGGGTGCGAATCGATCCTAGTCGAGCGGTTACAGGGATTAATTCAGTGGACAAAAGCAAATTCAACACAAGGTTCAATGCCCTTGAATTAATTTGTTTATCCTGATCTTCAGACCAATTAATGTTATTAGGAATTCGCTTTCGAGGCAAACACGAACGGCGGCTTCAAGAAAGGAAACTCTGTTACTATAGTCCATTACCAATTATAATAACAAACTACAGATTAAAAAGTTCATAAGAGCTAATTGTACGAAACGTAAACATATTCCTTCAGATCAGTTTAGGAACGGAAATTTCCAGAGAAAAACGCTGACGTCGAAATTAACATGTGTGGCCCGACAAAGAGCGGAAATTTTGAGAAGTGCTAAGTTGCAATTTTGAACGGGTGAACGAATCAAAAATGTGGAAGGAGAAAACCGACGCGTACGAGGTATTAAAAAGCCCAAAGGAGAGTTTGTAAGAGAGTCTTGACACGTCGGAAAAACTAGTAAGATCGTGGAGAAAAAATCGTGGTCCGAGGCTCTCGAATTGGTCTCAGAACATGGCAATTATAATTATATTGAGTGATATTAGTAGTTTTTTTTGAAGTTTAAGAATTGAGTCAGAAGAATTAGAGAAATTGAATATAGTGCTAAGTTCCGGGGACAAGAAATGAAAGAGTACCGGTAGTCGTTCTTTATCGTTTATTGTTCGTGTTAAATAGGCCGTTTCTTGTAGAAAATCGGCGTGTGCTCAATTTTGTTTTGAATGTATGGTCTTGGAATCTAAGGGTAAGAAGTATCTAAAAATTTTGATGTATTATTCAGTTTGAAATTGTGTAATTAAAGTAGAGTCAGAAATTAAGAAGTAGGTTAACATATCTCTTCGTAATTATTATTTTTGAAGAATTTAAACTGAATTAAGAATTATATTTACGAGTCGTAGAACTTGAGGGATCCGCATCGCCCTCTCCTTAATTATTCAGTGTGTCATCTTTATTTAAATTTTATTGAGTTTAGGATAGATAAAATTATTGTATTTTGGCAGACTTTATAATTATACTTCTCAAAATCCATAATTGTTTCATTACCATTTTCATTATCACAGAGAAAATTTATTAACATCAAAGACCTTCAATTTTCGCGAAGGCCGTACCCTTCCTAGCACCGCTCAACTAGAATCGGTTCGCACCCCATTCGTAAATAAGTCAATCTAGTCATATTTTCCATCCAATCACCTCCCACAAAGAGGTGGCTTATTACACCAAAATACAATATGGTTTTATCAATATCAATCCTTAACTCAATAAAATTTCAAAGATGGCAAACTGAATAATTAAGTAGAGGGCGATGTGCATCCCTTAAGCAGTACGAATTATTTATATAATTCTCAATTCTTTCTAAATTCTTCCAACACAATAGTGAAAATATATGTCAACCTTCCACCTAGTCCCCATTAATTGCCATAAAGAAGCTAAACAGTAGTGGATAGCGCCGGACAATACTTTGAACTTTGAATGCATAACCAATTTTTCACAATAAAGCTCTAATTTTCTACAAAAACCTGCACGGACTTATTTATACTCCCAATAATAGTTAAACATTTTAGGTCATCCCAATATTCAGTTCTTCATAAGTCACAGTGGATTGATGAGTACCCAAGAAGCTATTTACTGTGGTGTTCCAATGCTAAGTGTACCAATATTTGCAGACCAATTTTTAAATGCCAAGAACAATGAAAATAAAGGGATAGGTTCAACTCTGCACATTGAGAGTAGCACAAACGAGGATATATATCGAATAATAAGAGAGTTCATTGACAATCCTAGGTAAGCACATCATAAAATTGTTGGTCATAGTATATTGCAACTGATCTTCCAACTCATACATGCTGATAACCTAAATAAAAATATGTTCTACTTCAACAGATACAAAGAAAATATGAAAAAATTATCCAAAATATTCAAGGACAGACCAACAAAACCGTTAAAAGAAGCAATATATTGGATAGAATATGTACTGAGATATAAGGGAGCTCCACAATTGAGAAGCCGATCAGCTGATTTACCGTGGTATCAATATTATCTAGTAGATGTATGCGGGATTATTGGTATTGTATTGATATGTGCAATAAATATTATTTATATGATTTTTAAATATATATGTACAAAAATGGTTAAAAGTAAGGAAAAACGCCAGTAATTTGTTTATTAATTTTGGAAATAAAACAAAAAAAAATTATACCTGTACCTTTTTTAGTAACCCAATTTTTTTAAATCAAGCTAATTTTTCAAATTAGGAGGCAAGAAACACTCAGAAGTGGTTAAATCTGTGGTTGTGTCTACCTTAAAAATAGACGTACATAAAACTTTTCCTCCAAATTTGCCCGTTTTTTCTTCGTTTCAATGCTCAAACGCTAAAATAAGTTGGCATTTGAACACGAAACGTTAGTCTTTGAAGGTCATTAAGCCTTGTTTAAATTAGGCTATCTAGTATTTTATTATCTTAAAGGGAAATTATATTCTTCGGGAATATAATATATTTTACTTTGATATTTCTTAACATCATGCTCAATCATAGTGAAAGGTAAATCGGAGGTGACTATATCGGGCGTCCTTCAAGAGATACTGAACACTATGGACAAATGGTGTATAAGGGAAGATATGTCTCTTAACCCACAAAAGGTAGTTATAGTACCATTCACTAAAAAACGGAAGTTGAATGATTTAGAACTGCCGACTATCCGTTGTGAAACAATATAATTCTCATTTGAGGCAAAATACCTGGGAAATTCCCAGTAGGAATAGTCCTGGACAAAACTCTCAGTTAGAATGCACACCTAAATAAAGTATGTCATAAAGCCAGAATGGGTTTCTGGACTTGCAGGCGGATCTGTGGTAAAAGCTGAGGTTTAAAGCCCAGGCAGATGTATTGGCAATACACTATGGTAATTAGACCACAGATAATGTATGGAACTGTAGCGTGGTGGAAGAAAGGCCAACAAACGGTTGGCCAAAATGAGCTCACCCGACTAGAGAGACAGGCTTGCCTTGCAATTACAGGTGCGTTTCACACCACACCCATGGAGGTCCTACTAAATCTTCCACCTACTCGTGCATAGGGAGGCGGAACGGACCAAATACAAACTATATCAACTGGCGATCGACAAGCCAGAGGCAATGGTGATGGGAGGCTTAAGATTGCTGGGCGAGTGTTTAACGAACAGTCAAAAATCACAAGCCAAGAACGGCATTTCAATGTAATCGTCTCCAGCCGGAATAAATGGACCCCGCATGCTGAGGTTCTATTAAGAACCGACCTTGGCTTGTTCACAGACGGCTCGCGAACGACGAACGGAACGGGAGTCTATGACAGCAAGCCAAAAATCAACATCTCATTGAGTCTCGGTCAAAACACACATATTCCGGGCAGAACTAATTGCGGCAGATCTACTGATGAAACAGCAAATCCACCACGGCACAATCAAAATATTTACTGATAGTCAGTCAGTACTAAAAGCTCTGGAATCCAGCTGTTGTACATTGAAAACAATCTGTAGTTGCCGCACGGCTTTGAACAGGCTCGGTATGTATAACTGAATCACTCCTGTTTGGATACCGAGCCAGTCAAACTATTTGGGTGACGAAGAGGCAGATCGGCTGGCGTTTGCTGGAGCCGCGTTGCCTCTGGTAAACCCAGAACCATTCCTGGGAATACCACATGACGTGGCTAAGCGGACGATAACAGGCAGAATGAATTCAAGACTAGAGACTTTCTGGCTGAGCCATTCTGGCCTGAAACATTCGAAGGTGTTCCTTTTAACAACTTCGAACAATAAGATGGCGGACCTAGCGCTAGGTCTGGATAGGGCCAAACTAAGAACACTTGTCGGAATTATGACAGGTTACTGCAGGCTGAAAGCACATTTGCACAAAATCGGTCTTGCTGAGGACAATGAATGCAGGCTGTGTCTTGAGGACACTGAAACAACCATGCACATCATCTCAGAGTGCCCAGTGGCGAGTCGCATCAGATTCGAGGTCTTTGGTGAACCACAATAGTCCGTGCGGACGCAGTTGTAGGGCGGACAGACGCCCGCTCACTATAAAATAATACTAATAATATCATGCTTTCCAGATGGACGTATTGTACCTCATAATGATTACCAATTTTTTACATGTTTAAAAATTCTTTCACTATCTAAAGCTGCCAGATAGATGATAAACTACTTATAGTCCGATTATTTATTGTGCAACCTGACTTGCCTCTAAAACTAGCCACTTTTCAATAAGTGCGCCAAAAATTTGTCTGCTTTTTTCATGTTTTTTATGGTTTTTCGATAATACCACTCGCTCCCTAGTGGTAAAAACTGTTCAAAGACATTAATCTTAATATGACAAGCCTTATCCTGCATTCCTAAGCATTTGCTATGGTTTGGTTCTCAAAGTAACAAATATAAATATGTTTATTACTGCAAGGTTCAATTGAAAACAAAATATTATCTGTATTCATAGGTAAACCTTGTTTTATTTGTATGATAATTAAATGTTGAGAGTTTTATCGGCATGGTGATTTTCATCATTGTTTAATTTTTGTTTTCCTTTCATTAGTATATAAGTCATAATTTCTCAACTGGAAGAACGCAGCTTCTGAAAAAATATGACAGTGAAATGATATCTTTGTGCAGTAGCATCTTAAGACTAGTGTCAGAGTTCAGTAAAGAGGTTGGTTGTGGCTACTAAAGAAAATAAGCTTAATAAGAAGCCCTCAGAAGCATGTTGCAAAAAATTTAATATCGTTTAATGTTTTAAAACTTATAAAATTACCGGTCTAAATTTTTACAATCAATAGTTAGCCAGATTCAAATGATGTTTGATGGATTCAGGTTTTTTTTGAGTTCAATCAACTCAACAATGAAATATTGAAAAATCATGACACATCGGCTGTTAAGTTCTGGGTTGAATGAAAAAAAAACATAACTTCTTTGATCAAATTTCACATTACTCATCAGCATACTCTACTTCACAAGCAATTTAATTATTCCAGCACTACTCCAACCTTTCGATTACTTTCTTGAAAAAGGATTTACTTTTGGCCTCAAAACAGGTGTTTATTCCAAACCTACCCTGAAAAATTTCCTAGACCTCTAGGTCTAGGAAATCAGCATTTTTTATCTCCAGTGTTGTGTTGTTATTATATACCCAAATACCAACTTTCCTTTTGATCGAATTGGTAGATTTTGAACTATTGGGAAAAAACAAAAAGTTTGAAGTGAATAATTGAAAAACGGTTAGACCAATTTTTCCAATTATACATTAGATTATTATCCCATTTATAGATTAGATATTTGGGCCCCAAATCTACTCTGAAAGTTTCAAGTCTCTAGCTCTGTCCATTCACAAATTTGAGTGTTTATGGACCCATGGAACAGGATTTCTTTTGGCCTTGGATTCTTCACTAGTGAGTAAAACCTGGTCGTGATACCATTTTCAGCTCCTAAATAGAAAATTAGACATCTAGGCAAAACAAAGGCAGTTCCCTAGAATAAGCGCCCAATAAAAAAAAATATTTCGTTAATACCTCACACACTTTATTTTATTCCATTCTAACATGTCTGCCCTTATTGAAGAACCTTGTACTTTTGGGGGCATCCTTGTATTCAATTATAATTTTACTTACACTTATTATAAAAGGTGAATTTTTCAATTGGTAGTCATTTTGATGCCTCAATAATGGAAACAAGATATATGCCGAAGAAATGAAGAATTTTCTATAATTATTTAATAAACTTTTACCTTATCAAATAGATTAATCAACCTAATATAAGTAAATCCCATCAATTAAAAAATATATATTTTACATTTGTGGCAACTGATCAATTGGAGTTGCAAATTTGAAGTCTTCTGGAAATAGTTTTGCTGCGTGTGGATACATCAACTTATATGACTGTCTAATGGTCACATCTGCTACACCAGCAATATCTCCAATTTCCTTTTGACTTTTTTTATCTTCAGAGGCCTGAAAATTTAATTTCAGTATTAGAAAAAGAATATATAATAAGTAATTAAAAAAAAAATTTGAATATCAAAACAGATTTAATCTGTTAGTCTTCTGCAATTTTAATTTCAAAAAAACTTTTATTCAAAAAACTTCTAGAATTAAATTAATGTCTACAATAAGCACCGCTTATATTTAATAGACGTATATATTCAAAACTCAATATACAATGTCAAATGGAATAAATAGACCAACCAATATAAAAAAGGTAATTAAAATAAATAAATAAATATTTGAAGGAGACAAAATTTTGTTTCTGATCTTACCATAGTGAAACCAATTCCTTTTCAAAAACATAAAACACAACTCAAAAAATATAATTTATCTGAAATATTTAATATATTTAAATATTCAAATAAGTTAATTCAAAAATCTCTCAAAACATGTAATATATCTTCAAAAAACAATTAGAATACGGATAATCTAGGGCCGATGAAGAGATTATCCGTATTCTAATTGTTTTTTGAAGATATATTACATGTTTTAAGATATATATATATATATATATATATATATACATTAAAACTATCATCAACAAACATATCCTAATCAAACGATTTACACACTTCATAAAAATCCTCTTATTGAGCAAACAGCATGCTGCAACAAATTTTCTTTGAACTTATGGTTGAAAACTTTATCTGTTAAAGATTTCATGTGTACTGGTAGACTATTATACAAGTCTGTGGTAAAAAAAAGAGGAGCCCTCTGCCACCTGCTTAATTTAACAAAGTTCTTTCTTATCAACATTTTATTTCTTGTATCATGATCATGAATATCCAACTGTAATGTATGGCTATTCCTATTTGTATAAGCATATACTAAGGATTCAACCACAAGAAGGGATATCATATTGTAATAAGAGAAGCAGATAATAAGGTGGAGAAGCCCTCACCATGTCATCTGAGAGCACACAGCTGTTAAGCCATTACATTAGAATATAGAATAAATGTATTCTGGTTGGTAATGTTTTAAATTAAAAAAAAAAACCATTATGTATAATCTTACCTGTGATGCCATGTAGATTGCAGCTGCAGCTACGGAGATTGGTGATCTACCTGGAACTATATCTAGTTCAACAGCCTTTCTTGCTATATGAGTAGCGGCTCTTTGCACCATATTTGGAAGACCAAGGTTTGAACAGAAACGAGACATGAAATCACCAGTAGTAATCAAATCAACAGAAGTTTCCAGAGCTTTTAGAATCAATTTGAAGCATCTACCAATTTCCCTTTTGCTGATTTTACTGACTGCACATATTTCTTTGAATGTCCTGGGTACTCCTTCTTGGCGACATGCTATATATAAGCAAGCTGAAGCAATTGCATCGTTTGATCTACCTAATATTAAAAAATCAAAAATTAGCTACATTTGGGTGCATTTAGAAACAATTTTTAGTTAAAGAAATTTTTTTCAATTGTAGAAATTCACTAGCGAACTAAATGGAAGTTTATTTTTTAAATTAAATTATAAATCAAATACTTCAGTAAGAGGTGCCTTTACTAACATATCGGGTGTATTTTTCAGAGTGATAAAACTTTAAATTGAAATAAAACACATTTAAATTAAGATTGAAGCCAAATTTTGTTTTTATTTGAAAGATGATGTTATGAAATTTGTTTTAAGAATAATTTCCGGCATATGTCCACCACGACTAGCTCTGAGGAACCGCATTCGATCAGACCAATTTTGGACCACTTTTTCGAGTAATTCAGGCGTTATTTCATCAATAACATGAGTTATGTTGACTTCCAAAGCGTCTATTATTTTGGTTTATCAGCATAAACCAATGACTTGACATAACCCCAAAGAAAATAATCCAGTGGAGTTATGTCGCATGATCTTGTAGGCCAATTAATTGGACCATTTCTCGAAATAATGTTATCGCCAAATCTTTCTTTCAATAAATCAATTTTTATGGTAGCAGCATGACGTGTAGTACCATCTTGTTGGAACCAAAACACTTCTTTAAAATTTTGAAACAAATAATCATTGATCATCGATCTGTAACGAGCACCATTCACTGTAACATTAGCTCCAGCATCGTTTTTAAAGAAATATGGACCGATGATGCCTCCAGTGTGTAAAGCACACCACACAGTGCATTTTTCAGGATGCAATGGAACATACAGAACTTCTTGAGGATTGTTTTCACTCCATATACGGCAATTTTGCTTGTTTCAACCAGAAATGAGCTTCTTCACTAAACACAATTTTACGATAAAAAGTGGATCAACTTCAAGCTGTTCTAGAGCACAATCAGCAAACAAACGACGCTTATTATGGTCAAGTGGCTTTAGTTCTTGAACCAGTTGGATCTTGTATGGGTGTAGACCAAGATCTTTATGCAAAATTTTCCATGTGGTGGATGCACAGAGTCCAACTTGTTGTGAACGTCAACGAATAGACAAATCTGGATAATCATTAACACTATGACTTACAGCAGCGATATTTTCTTCTGTACGTACAGTTTTTTGTCTTGTTGTTGTTGTTGTTACTTCGAGTAGAGAAAATGTTGTCCAAAATCTATCGACAAATAAGCTGCTCTGATGTAAACCATAAATTTCACGAAGTGCTCTAAAAGTTTGGCGAATAGAACACTGATTTTGAAAATAAATTTCACTATCACTCTAAAAAAAAAACACCTGATACAAACTATCGAATTTCTTAGTAACATTAAAGAAACTTTTTAACCAATTGATGACAATTGGGCATAAATGACAAAACCATTCATAAAATTCTGAAAAGGAATCGTCTTCAGCCTACCTCTGTTCAGGATCTGTAAGAACCAGATTATGAATGCAGAGTTCAATTTTGACATGGCACCTAAATTGACTAGACACTTGGGACATAACCAAATATTCTGGACAGACGAGACGACCTTTACACGCTTTGGAATATTTAATTTCCACAAATGTTGCAAGTTGCCTGTAGAATCACCTTGTAAAATTTGGTCAGAGATATTTTGGACACCTTGGATACACAGAATTAAATTTCCCTCTACAGATTTGATGAAGCATTTTCTTCAAATAAATTTAAAATATCAATTTGAATGTGACTCAATATTTGATAGAAGTAAAATTCAAATGATTTCAGAATTCAGAATTATATATTGTAACTTCTACAACATATATTGAAACTATATACAAAAACTATCAAATTGTTATCCTTAATATAATCAATATAAAATATTTTTCAATATCTCGGAAAAAACCTTTTTACATCTCGACATGAAACGTATTAATACAAATGTATTAACAAAAACTATGTAAGTATATATATTAACATACAAATACAAGAAAAACGACTATTCCAAAATTATCTCAGATTCTCAAAATAAAGGATCAAATAAAATTAATTGAATGAGAATTCCAACATTTGATAGCTGTTTCTGTCTCTAGACCTCTTCCTATTTTGGATACTTTAAAGTTTACTTCCAGTTTATTCGTTCCAGGTTTTATCTCATTTGGTGAGTTAAATTTTCATCTTGTTATATATTTGAATCTGAATTCAATACATTTCTGAAGAGGTCTAGAGACCGAAATAGCTATCAAATGTTGGAATTCTCATTCAATAACAATAAGCACTGGTTTTCCATTTTAAACCTTACCTTTCAGATTCCTGCCATCATGGACTTGCTTGAATAAATTGTTGGCTCTGTCAACAATTGTTCTAGGTAAATTAATCCTATCTGCCATATTATTTATCTCCTTCATGGCATTTATCAGAGCTCTATCAGAACTGCTTATAGATCGGCGGTTTTGATATTTTGCAACGCCAAATGAATCAAAAGAAGCATCACCTGAAAGATTACAATAACTTATTTATTTGAACAATGAGAAGGGTTGAAGTAGAACCTATAAATCCAGGAATAAAAAACAAAGTCTCATGACAACTCTATATTAAATAAAAATTGAGAAAAAAAAGTGTTGCAGTTACTGAGGGATTATTAAATACTAGTTTATGGAAAATTCTTTACCTCGTCCTCCAGGTCCAATCATTGTCGTTAAATCTGCTCCATTAAGCAATGGATTTTCAGGGCCACCAACACGAGAAGGATCAACTCCACTCTTTTCATTACTGAAGGTTCTCCACTCAGATCCAACATCTATCACTCTGAAAATATTAGCAAGCAATATAAAAGTGTTTTAAATTCTGTATTTATTAGGAGCTTCTTTTAGTGTTAGCACTGAAGCAGCCCATAGTTTGTAGCACTTCAGCTACCCCGCAAATTTCGTGCAATTTTAATGATTTATTACAATAAATGGCTTTGCACATAGCTTTTATAATTTCCTTATTTACAGTTTTAACTTAGATCAGATTAGATAGACAAAAAGAATGCTGTTGTCTTGACAATTACACAAAATATCATTTGATATCATACCTGTCACCTACAACTAGTCCACATTCTGAACAAATCATGTCTCCTGCCCTGTAATCTTCTATCAGATGGGCATCTGGATGAGAGGGACAACATATTTTATCTGCGTTGTGTCTAAAATCAGAATAATATTGTCACAATTCAGGTGATAGAAAAAAATTAGTTTCCATCTGTGATTTTCAGTTAAATTGGTAGTCAATGGCCAGCATCATCTTTATTTGATTAACAGCAATATTAATCTCCTAGCATAAGGGCTTCTCTCAAACTCGTGTAAATAAATTCACGCGAAAATGAAAGAAGCAACCAAATCTATCCAAGAAATTATTGAGTGTCGATTAGTATATGAATCCCATAGCATCTTATTTACTTGGCGCATTTTAATATGGAACAAGAGGTTAATTCGAGTCAAGGAAAAAATAGAAATGGAAAATATCGTTCCATAAGATTGGGTATTTTATCCTAAAAAGATAATAAAAAGGCGCTCATGGCATATGAACATTAAAATACCTGGATGAACTCGCCATCTTTGCGAAAAACAATTTTCCAAACAAAACATCAACACAAGTCAAGTCAAATTGACACTGACAGTGACAATCAGAAAACCACAGATTACCTAGATATTTTTACCAAATAATGAATGATGATTTGTGTTATTACTCTTTCTGTAATGGAAAACTTGTTCCCATTTTAGCTTTGAACATTTTTCATTATTCCCAATATACATGCAACCAACACTTTCAAATGGATTTTCACGCCAAGAGTGCGAGTCTAACATGAAACCACATACCGACGTGAAGTTGGCTGTCAAAAGTTCCGGAAATACCCGATCGAGTAGTGGTTTACACCGTTGCCAACCAAAAATCCTGAGATTACCTTATTAGAGACGAAAAATTACCGTATTTAGGACACTTTCAACGTATATTGTACCATACAACTTCATAGTGAAAGAAAATTTTTTTACTATTGTGTGGTCAAACCTAACCTACAAACTTGTACAAATTTTTCTAACCCGTCAATATCAGAATATTAAGTAAACAGTATATATGTATAATGTCATCTAAATATTTAGAGTTAGCTAGTGATAACCAACCTGTTTGTGAAGCCTCCCCGAGGAGGCCAGATACAGTCCAATTTATAGTAACTTTTCTGGTCGACTCGAATTATGTTAGATCCCCTCTTCAAGGAGATCTCCTGGACATGTTACCCTTACCTTACTGTCCATTTCAACTTACACCTTGTAATAGTTAGGATCTGCACTGGTTACCGGAAATGCAGTTGTAGGTGCATGCTGGCTGTATCCTGTCCTTTCTAACGATATGTAGAAATAAGTCATTTAGATCCGGGGCTCTATTAGGTTCACTGTGGAGCTTTGTGAACCACTGCGTAGAGTAGATTTAACCACATGCTGATAAATGTTTGTTTCCATTCATTGAGGGTTGCTTTTCAATATTACTAATATAAATATACTCTTCTGGTATCACTGTGTTTTGAATATTTGAACCTCCCGTTAATGTTTCCATGCTCTTGTTAGGTGTAATTTGGGTTGTTCACACAACGTAGCTTTAGAAAGGTTGTCGATCTCTGTAACCTTAATTTTATGTATCAAAATTGGCAATGAAACAATCAAGACCAATTACTAAGTGCAAATATCTGGGACTACTGATAGACAATAAACTAACTTTCAAGCATCACATGAAAACCCAGAAAAAAGCAGCCATCATACCAGCCGGACACTTCAGCTAACTTACATTTAGAAACTTGGGCATCAACACCAAAACATCCACTGTTATTTACAAAATGATCTGCAAACCACTGCTGGAGTATGACCACATAATATTCTCAAATGCAATAAAAACTGCACTAAACCACCTAGAAAAAGCGGAAAGAACTTCCCTTAGAAAAATAAAGAAGTTGAGACACACGAACAATCTTCTACACAATCCTTTTAACATCATGTTATACAAGACAACAGAGGTGGAGCCAATACTGACCAGACCACAAAGGCAGAAATTCATTGGAAACTAGAACAACTGGACAATCACAGAACCACTAATACATCATTACAATAGAGAACTAAAACTTCAATCGATAACCATTTGATTCGAGAAAAAATAATTTGAATTTCCATATGTTTATTTAAATTTAATAACTGTTCTGATTGATCAATAAAGTTAATCGCTCTCTCTATATATTATTGATTTGTATTGATTACTCTTCAGAGAAAAATGAAACTCATCCATAATTTTCAAATGATCATTATATTATCTATAAAATAAAATAGAAAGGCTTTTTACTTGATACGTCTATTAAATGTAAGCGGTGCTTATTTTAGACATTAATTTAATTCTAAAAGTTTTTTGAATAAAAATTTTTTCGAAATTAAAATTGTAGAAGGCAAACATATTTTAATTTGTTTTGATATTCAAATTTCATTATATTATCAGGTAAAACTTGAAACATAGAATTCTCTCTTACAGAAAAAAAAACTAAATAATTTTGTTGTTCTGATTGTGATTAGATGTAGAATTTTTTGGGTGTTTTAATTTTATGGTCATTTTGTGTAGGTATTTTTCACGCATCGTAGGAAAAATTCATTTCAACAGAATAGTTGCATAACATACAAGCCATAGCCCCTCGGAGCTAAAGCTTCTGTGATATCATTTATTTATTCACCTTCTGTATTTCAAATTGTGAATGTGGTATTGAATTATTGTTTATGTGTAATTTACGCAGTGAATAAATATTATTATTAATTAATTGACTTGTAATTTCTAGAAATTTTTCCAGCGTATGTCTTGAATTTCTGATAGTTCAAAGATCTAATAAAAAACATGATTCTAATTTGTCACAAAATATTATTTTTATATATTTTTGATCTCTATAATTCACTGTTACTTTTGTGCGCTCGTCCCAGAGCACACTACAATGCCTGTATATCTTTTTAAATTTTCAGCCAAAAATGATCACAAACCATTGTTCCATAATTAGAAATGTGTTATGGTCCCTCGGAGCCCAAAGTGGAAGGTAGAGATCTTCGTGTTTTGAGGTACTACTACTGTGCTCCCTGCTCAGTCTTCCGAAAACATGCTTGGCAAGCATCCATCACAAAATTTAAGATAATGTATGTGATAGTGGCAATTCGTTTGAAAAACAAACTGGCTCCCATAAAATTTACTATTATACTTCTATTCAACTCGCCAATTTAATGGATATATTTGACAATCTACTTACTTCGGGTGTAATTAATCGTTTAAATAGATTTTCTAACAAAGCATCACTCTGTGATAAAACCATCATTTGAAGTTGAAACGTGGTTTCACCTACCGTGATAACTCTATTAAAACTAGGATAATAAATAATAATAACCTTATTTACCCAACGGAAAGATTCCCAATTACTAAATAACATTTTTATATTTCAGCAGCACCTAAGAAAATTGTCCATTTTCACTCTGAATTTTTCCACTTTCACTAGACTATCCACTTTTCGGTAACAAGTAAATTATTTACAAGTTACTTCAGGCACGATTCTTCAGGTGTAAGTAGAATTTCATTATATTTTCCACTTTTATCTAACACTTATGATGATCATTTATAAATTTTCCGGGCTCGCTTCTTCGATAGAAGTGTAATTTCAGTCAAATTTTGCACTTTTCACTAACGCCAACGAATACTGTACATACATATCCCACGCTTGATTTTCCGATAAATTCATTTCACTCCATTTTTCATTTTCAAAACTTGATAGAATCACTATGTTTACTTGATATTTTAGAAATTTCGTTTACCAAAACTCGCGAAAATCGTTTTTCAGGTAAGAAATATCCAACCGAATACATTCGAATGTAGTACCACATTAATCACGCTCACAACTAGAAAGAGTACATAATTGCGATCCGTTCTTAGCGCACTCTCGTATAAATCTGACTAAATACTTGACCAGTCCCTGAATCACGGGAATCACCCCTGACGCACGGTGTTATGTAACTGACCAGTCCAATATTCTAGCAACATATACGGGGTGCATCCGAAAGTATATCGGTAAGTTCAATTAAGATTTTTACTTCAAATCTAGAAAAACATTATTTCGAGCTGAAATTGTACGAGGGGTATTCAATAAATTTTATTATTAGATTTATGTTTACTTGACGGAAATTCATCCTATATGATTTAAAATAAAACACGTTATTTCCGCTAATATTTATTGTTTACACAACAATTGTTTCGTCAATAACATTTTGAATTTATCAGGTGAGTATGGTATTTTTTTAAAAATCGGCAAGTAAAGACCGAAACAATCAAAAAAATAAATTGACATAAATCTAATAACAAGATTTATTGAATACTCCTCGTAAAATTTTAATTGGAAATAATGCTTTTATAGATTTGAAGTAGAAATCTTAATGGAACTTACCGATATACTTTCGGATGCACCCCGTATTTGTTGCTAGAATATTGGACTGGTCAGTTACATAACACCGTGCGTCACGGATGATTCAATGACTGGTCATTTGTTTATGAAAGAAATTATCAGTTTTACACGAGAGAGCGTCAAGAACGGATCGCAATTATGTACTCTTTCTAGTTTAATTTCGAATAGGGACGAAAAACCTAGTGATAACTGAGCGTGATTAATGTGGTACTACATTCGAATGTATTCGGTTGGATATTTCTTACGTGAAAAACGATTTTCGCGAGTTTTGGTGACAAGTTGAACGAAATTTCTAAAATATCAAGTAAACATAATGATCCTATCCAAATTGTGGAAATGAAAAATTGAGTGAAATGAATTTATCGGAAAAATCCAGCGTGGGATATGTAGGTACAGTATTCGTTGGCGTTAGTGAAAAGTACAGAATTGACTGAAAATACACTTCTATCGAAGTAGCGAGCCTGAAAAATTTATAAATAATTGTCATGTGTTAGATAAAAGTGGAAAATATAATGAAATTCGACTTACATCTGAAGAATCGTGCCTGAAGTAACTTGTAAATAATTTACTTGTTACTGAAAAGTGGATAGTAGTCTAGTGAAAATGGAAAAATTCAGAGTGAAAATGGACAATTTTCTTACGTGCTGCTGAAATATAAAATGTTATTCAGTAATTGGGAATCTTCCCGTTGGGTAAATAAAGTTATTTTTATTTGTTATCCTAGTTTTAATAGAGTTGTCACGGCAGGTGAAACCACGTTTCAACTTCAAATGATGGTTTTATCACAGAGTGATGCTTTGTTAGAAAATCTGTTTAAACGATTAATTACACCTGAAGTAAGTAGATGATCAAATATATCCATTAACTTGGCGAGTTGAATAGAAGTATAATAGCGGATTTGATGGAAGCCAGTTTGTTTTTCAAACAAGTTGCCACTATGACAAACATTATCTTAAATTTTGTGATGGATGCTTGCCAAGCATGTTTACGGAAGACCGAGCGGGGAGCACAGGATATAGTACCTCAAAACACGAAGATGTCTGCTTTCGACTTTTGGCTTCGAGGGACCATAACACATTTCTGATTGTGGAACAGTGGTACACAGAAGATGTGCATTTTATTAAAACACTCGTTTGAGACCAATTTCGGCTCAAACGAGTTGATCCTAGAACAAGTGCGCAAAAAAATATCATCTCCGATGGTTATATCTTCGAGTCTCATGGGCGGATTTTGCGTATTCTCGAACTTCCCATTTAGTCTTAAAATCTGCCCTGTAAATTGAAAGTCTTTCCTTTTAATCCTTCTGTGTTCATTTTTGACTGAAAATTTAAAAAAATATACAGGCATGGCAGTGTGCTCTGAGACGAGCGCACAAAAGTAACATTGAATTATAGAGATCAAAAATATATAAAAAATAATATTTTGTGACAAATTAGAATCATGTTTTTTACTAGATCTTTGAATCATCAGAAATTCAAAACATAAGCTGGAAAATTTTTTAGAAATTAAAAGTTAATTTTTTCAAAATAATAATAATATTTATTCACTGTGTAAATTACAATCAACAATAATTCAATAACACATTCACAAATTGAAATACAGAGAAGCTATGGCTTGTACATGATACAACTATTCTGTTTGGAATTACTTTTTCTTACGATGGGTGAACAAATCCCTGCACAAAATAACCATAAAATTAAAACACCCAAAAAATTCTACATCTAATCACAATCAAAACCTTTGATTAACAAAATTATTTAGTTTTTTCTTCCGTAAGAGAGAATCGACTGTTTCAAATTTTTCCTGATAATATAATGATCATTTGAAAATTATGGGTGAGTTTCATTTTTCTCTGAAAAGGAATCAATACAAATCAATAGTATACAGAGAGAGATTAACTTTATTGAAGAATCAGAACAATTATCAAATTTAAATAAACATATGGAAATTCAAATTATTTTTTCTCAAATCAAATGGCTATCGATTGAAATCTTCCAAAGGGTAATATACATTTTAATTCATAATATATCAAATGTAGTAGTTACTACACAGATGTTATTGTAGGAACATTAAATGTTCAAACAGTGGGAGTGCTGGTAGTTTTTCCTTTTTAGTTCTTTATTTTAATGATGTATTAGCGGTTCTATGATGGTCCGGTTGTCCTAGTTTCCAATCAATTTCTGCTTAGCCTTTGCAGTCTGGTCAGTATTGGCTCCACCTCTCTTGTCTTGTATAACATGATGTTAAAAGGATTGTGTAGAAGAATCTTCGGGTGTCTCAACTTCGTTATTTTTCTAAGGGAAGTTCTTTCCGCTTTTTCTAGGTTGTTAAGTGCAGTTTTTATTGCATTTGAGAATATTATGTGGTCATACTCCAGCAGTAGTTTGCAGATCATTTTGTAAATAACAGTGGTTGTTTTGGTGTTGATGCTTAAATACTTGGTAGTTGGTCTGATCGTTTCAGGTAACTGTGGCATGCCTAGGAGATCTCCTTGAAGAGGGGATCTAACATAATTCGAGTCGACCAGAAAAGTTATTATCAAATGGACTCTATTTGGCCTCCTCAGGGAGGATTTACAAACACGTTAGCTATCACTAGCTAACTCTAAATATTTAGATGAACGTCTTCTATCAGTAGAGCAAATTCATCATTCATTGAACGATCCTTTCATTGAGTTATATTATCTTTTCCTTAATTGAATTTTGCCAAAAATTGCAAATTTAAATTATGTTTGTGGAATCCCCCTAGAATTCAAGGTTCTTGGCAGGAATCTACTTACCAACAAATGTTTCAGAGAAGCTAACCGAGCTTTTTGTTAGTTTTGGATTTTGCGGAGAGATGGCACTAGTTAAAGAATGTTGAATTTTGTTATACATAATAATCTGTGAAATTACCGTATTTTGGCGTAGAGTAGCCCGTTCCGAACTAACTACCTAAAGATCACTTCCACTCTCGTTTATCTATGATCACTTCTTGAATTCAAAGAGATCCACTCAGTTTATGTTCACTCCGATAGAGTTGTACCTGTCCGAACTGAGAATATATATAGTACAAAGAGCGCGATTGTTTATAAATTAGTCTCGTTACTTTCGCACACTATAATCAAATCATATTTTTTAACGCTAAAGAACATGTTTGTCATAAAATAATTAGTAGATTTTGGTTTTCCAAATTCTTGAAAGAAAAAACAACAAGAAGGTAAGTATCCTCCTTTTATTCATTTTTCTTTTAAATGTGATATTCCTTAGAATTTATTCGAAAAAATATGATTCTCTGATCATACTCAAAATATAGGTTTAAAAAATTTAATAAATTTAACATGGATTTATCAAGCGCAAACAGACTAACACTGCCATTTTTCAGTTCTTCCAGAAAATATTGAGAACTAGAGAACATCTTTGGACTTTTATTGGATCTTCTCTCAAAAGCACGGACAGTGTCGATGATGAAAAACTGTTAAAAATAATGGAATAATGTAAGATAAGAGGACATATGGTGAAATGGTTTTGATAATATTTAACACCGCATTACGTGAAAAATGACCGGAATAAGGAAAAGGGCAACACAAAGTCATTTTGCTTTATAATTCCCCATCACACACAGCAGAACTGGTCAGGGGAATGATCGATGTGTTCAGTTGGGAAATACTAACGCATTTTCCAGAAAATGGATATTAATTTGTTTTATCATTTTCAAACAGCAGACCTGTAATTTTCAGGAAAAATGGACTGTTGAACAAGTATGCAACTTCATTTCCAACTTCATATCAGTGCTTTATTGAATTTTTTCCAAATGTCATTCATTAGAATTCATTTGAAAGAAAATTATTTTTTGGTTATACTACTTAGGTCGTACTGAAAATAGAAGTTTTGATGTAGGTATTATAATCAACTTTGTAGTCCCCGTTGGTTACATTGTTCACCTGTAATTGAAAGGTCACAGGATCAATATTTTTCTTTTTTAAATTTTTCGACCAAGAGAAAAAATTCAAAAAATGGTAAGACACACATGATAACTAAAGATATTGATTTTAATTTTATGAGGGTGCTAGCTGTTTTACGTCAGTTAACTGCTTTTATGAATTCCTTATATTAATTTTTATGTAGGTTTGATAAACTCCACAATGTGGTCAAATCTACGGAGAAAGCTAGAAATACATAACACTGGAGTCCCTTTAGGTTCAAGGATATCACAGAGTTAAAAGTTCATTTTAGTGCCAGATACAAATAATATCAAACACTTTAATTTATACCCCCTTTATTAGAACCTAAAAGGGCAAAAAATATATATAAACAACAAAAAAATTTTTAAGACATTTCTACAAAAAAATTTGATTCTAAATATGACTAAAATTAAGTCATCATTAGAATATTTAAGTAAAATAATAATATCGACTCGGCAAAAATCACTTTTTTCCTTTTCCTTTAGTTTTTGAATTTTGCTTGGAGGTTGACGCTTTTGTAGTTTCTTTTTTGTTAGAACTGGATGCCTTAGCAGTTTCCTTCTTGTTCGCTGTTTTTGATTTTGTCTTAGCTTTTATGAGATTATCATTTTCTATAGTGTCTTCAGTCTCTGATGTTTCGTCCACTTCATCTTCATCCAATTCATTGTCATCATATAGTATAGAAGCCTTCTTCTTTGAAAATCCAGAGTTTGCAGAATATGAAAATATAGGCACTTCCTTGTTGTATAATCTAGTAAATGCTGCTTTAACCTATAAAAATATATTAGGTTCTTAGTATGTTATCTATCAGTTCAGTCTTATATATGGGTCCCAAACTTAAATGATAAAAGGGTACAATGTAAAAGGCCAAGTTATATCAGTTTCAGCAAAAATAAGGCAGTTTTTGCACATATTTTTCACGGGGGTTGACGAAGCGGAATTAACAGTAAACTTTGACCAAAGATTATGGCTGAAGAAAATTTTATAATCATTTTTCCTTAATTACCCTACCTATTCATAACAATCTCCATGAAACCACCCTATTCTTAGTAGAATTTTCCGGTCTTTCCAATGTTTTACACGGATTTTTGATTAAGATGATAGTTAGTTTTCTACTTATGTTATGTTTTTAGTGAAAAAATGTCAAACGTTACAAAAAAGTGGAATCTTGAATAACTTTACAATGAAAGATAATTGGACCATACCCCACAGAAACTTTTGTTTTGTGAATTTTGATTCAGATGATAGTTTTCAAGTTATTATACGTTTTTAGTGAAAAAAATGTGAAACTTTACAAAATATTAGAATCTTGGATAACTTAACAATGAAAGATAATTGGACCACACCCCACAGAAACTTTTGTGTTGCAAATTGCCTGTAAAATCGCCTTGTGAAATTTAGCCAGAGATAACTTGGGTACCCTGTACATGCCAATGACTATTTTTTATAATAAACCAAGCGATTACCATCTTTTCCCCGCATTGCAATACTTTGCGAGTGATAAAAAATCAATGAAGAAATTATTCCTACACTTTTACCTTTGATTCAATTCCATCCATTAAACTCTTCTGTTTGGGCCCAGTACACAATTCTACCAAACTATCTAAATCTTCTCGTAGAAGTTGGTAAGTTTTCATTACTTCAACAGCATCCGACACACCTTCCAAACCCTTTTTCTTTAAAGGAGTAACTATGGAGGTTAGCAGTGTTTTGGAATAATCCAAATTCAATGCGAGTAATCCACCAGATGTCCTGAATAAAATAAAACACACTGAATAACAACGAAAGAATTTCAAGTAATTGAACTCACTGAATTCTAGTGTGCATGGACAATTCATTGTTCATCCTCTTTATTTTGTTTCTCTTGGAATTTTTACCCAACCAAGATGGAAAATCTATACTTCCAGTGAAATGACCACTCATATAGTGACCGGGTAAAACTGATGAATATATAGCTTGTAAGTCTAGAAGAGACCAATTGTTCGATTCCCTAATTTTTCTGTCAATACTTGCTCCCATACTTATAGCTTCAGCTGCCTGCGCTACATGCTTCATAGTTAACTTTCTGAAATTGATCATTTGAAATAAGAATTGTATAATATTAGTGATGCAACAAGTTAGCAACATTATGATTTGATAGAAGACATTTGAGATGACCAATTTTCAATAAGAGGTTTCATTTTGACCACCCAGCTATCTGGGCAGCTGTCATATTTTGACATTTGACAAGTGAAAACTATGCCTTTCTCATGCTCAAGTTATATCCAATTATGCCAAGATGCCCATAATTAGCATTTTTATCCAAATGCTAATAAATCTCATACTCTTTATTTAAGTAGTTTGGAAAACATTATCAGTGAAATTAATTCATTTGAATATAAATGCTAATTATGAGCATCCTGATATAACTGGATATGACTAGAGCATGAGGAAGGTTTTCTGCGTTTGTAAGTTAGAATAAATCAGGAATACAGTTCATTGCTTTTGAACTATTATACAGATGTATGTTGCACTGTCCAGATTCGAAGAACTTTTTGTTACCATAGCTCATACTCTGTATTAATTATAATTAACAAATTATTCATTGATGGATTAAGAGCTTGTCTACTGTAATAGACAACAAATATAAAAATACATTCATATCCTTCTTTATACCAGACCAAATCCTCACAAATAGTCTTCACTACACGTATCAACACCTGTCCCAAACTAACTCTGAATGGAATGACTCTGCCCACAAAGACAAGCATTAAGTACCTTGGCATTCATCTGGACCAACGACTAACATGGCGTAATCACATAGAAGCCAAAAGAAGGCAATTGGACTTGAAACTTCGACAAATGCATTGGCTAATAGGAGGAAAATCAAAACTTACGATGCAAAACAAACTGCTCGTATACAAAACAATACTTAAACCTGTCTGGACCTATGGCATTCAATTGTGGGGCTGCGCAAAACCATCAAGAATAAAAACGATCCAAAGGTTTCAGTCAAAAACGTTACGGCAAATAGCCAAAGCACCCTGGTACGTCACCAACCAGAGACTCCATGAAGACCTACAAATTCCGTATATAACAGACGTCATAAAATCCTCCTCTGCTGAATACCGACAGCGACTACAAGGGAACTCAAACAATCTTATACATAACCTGTACCAGGAAGGTCCAAACATACGAAGATTAAAGAAGACCTGGCCGGAAGATCTTACTGAAATAGTAAACGAGTAGAAGAGTCACTGGACTCTTTCCTCCCATGTCTCTTTCTTTTGTTTTTCTTTTCAATACATTCCATCAAAATTACTTAATACTTGTTCAAGTAGATTGTACATTAAGCAATAAACGCCTTAAAAAAAAAAAAAAAAAAATATCCTTCTTTATATGAAATTCAGATGACATTTTCAAAAACTTACTTATCTACATGAGGCTGAACTTTCAGGTAATTTTCTTGCACAAATAAGGGCCCCATGCTATAATCATAGAAGAAAAGTCTGGATTTATCAATTAATGACATATCTTTCTGATCAGGCTCGTTAAATACCATTTTACACACTTGCCAAGGACCTAAAATTGTATCCTTTTTTGCGCTAGCGGAGTCTTTCTGTGCTTGTTCTAGACTAATTCCAGTATCCAAATTCGATAACATCGAAAGTTGGTTCAACGTCTGTCGAATATCACAAGTTGTCCCATTTATAATTTCTGTAGCTATTTGAGGGTTCACTTTAATACCTTCTTTGCAACATATTGACATCACAAAGCCCTAAAATGAAAACATTTTACAGGTATGAGTTATTAGGAAAGCATTAATGTAACACTTTTGAGTTGGACATACAATATATCAATATGATTAATATTGATCAAAAAGAATACACAGGTTGATATGAAAAGTCTTTTCCATATTTTGACCTCTATAATCATGTTCTGAAATATATAGGGTGCCCAAGTTATCTCTGGTCAAATTTCACAAGGTGTATTATCGTTTGTTGTACAGTTATTCAAGATTCTAATATTTTATAACGTTTCACAATTTTTTCACTAAAAACATAGCATAACATGAAAACTATCACCTTAATCAAAATTCAGTGTACACCATTGGTAAGAGTGGAAAATTCTCCTAGACTAGGGCGATTTCTGAAAGTGGCAGAATTCAAATTCTCTGAAATTATTATCAGTCCAAAAATTTCATATCTTGTCATGGCTAACCATACATTAGCCCTGAACTCGTGCTGATAATGGGTCGTAACAGTTGTGTGTCGAGTATTATGGACAAAACATGGGAATTGTGGAAATTAAATATTCCAGAGTGTGTAAAGGTTTATGGCATTATTTCGTCAATTTCTCAATAAAAATAAAGATTTTCTGCAATACATTATATGTTGTTGAAAAACATTATAAATAAGGTAGTTTTTGCACATAATTTCCATAGGGGTTTACGGGACGGAATTTAGAGTAAACTTTGTAATAAGTATGTTATCAAAATCTCCTTCAAACCTCCCTAATCTAATGAGAATTTTCTGTTCCGATGGTGTAGGCTGAATTTAGATTATGATGATAGTTTTCAAGTTATGCTATGTTTTTAGTGAAAAAATTGTGAAATTTTACAAAACAGTAGAATCTTGACTAACTTTACAACGAAAGATAATTGGAACATACTCTATAGAGATGTTTTTGATGCAAATTGCCTGTATAATCAGCTTGTGAAATTTGGCCAGAGATAACTTGGGCATCCTGTATTCGATTTGTAGAAATATTTTAAATATAACTGAGTTAACATTTTAAATGATATATTATTTTTGAAAAATCATTAGAAGTTTCCAAACGTCTAAAACATAGTGTCTTCATAGGTACAGTCAGTGTAAATTAAATTTATTGTGATGACCCTAAATCTAGGAGGTTTTGGGGGAAGTTCAACCATGTTAATTACGCATTGTTCTTGCTCAAAGCATTTGATGGGTAATTTTGGTACAGTTTACTATTATATTAAAAGTAGTAGAAGTATGAAATCGGAATTATTTTTTTTTAAATTACAAGTCTGTTGTTGGAAAATGTTAAAAAATGTTTAAATCAAAATATTTTCCATTGCTATTTATATATTTTTCCCACCTCTCCAGCAGCTTGTGAATGCCACAGTAATCGAGCTGTTCTCATACATCCCAGTAATGTGAATAGATGATATTCTGACAGAGCCAAGTCTGGAGAATAAGCCACATGCCTTAGTATTTCCCAATTTAATGCATCGAAGGTCCCTCTGATCAGTTTTGCTGTGTGTGATAGGATATATCATGGAACAAAATGATTTTGTGTTGTCTTTTTCCATGTTCCGGTCATTTTACATATAATACTCGATCATTTCCTGTTGGTAGCGATTGGTGTTAACATTTTTTCCAGGTTTTATCAGCTCATAATAGATTACACCATTTTGATCTCATCAAATACAGAGCATTTTGTCTTCTTTCCAAAGCAATTTGGTCTTGCGTTGGATGTTGATAGTTCCACTGGATTCACACATGATTTACGACACGAATTCTCAAAACATACCCATTTTTCACCTAACACAATCTGATTGAGAAATGAGCTTCTTTTGCATCTGTCTAGCAATACTTCACAAGTGGATTTTCGATTTTCCTGCTGCCTTTCATTAAGTTCATATGCAACCTTTTTTTCGACTTTCTGATTTTTTCCATAGTTTTCAAATGACAGGAGGCAGCTTTCTGCATCACATTCAATTGATCCGTGAGTTCTTGTTGAGTTTGAGTATTATCTTCATCCAATAAGACTTGCAATTCATCATCTACGAACTTTTGTGGTGATTTCCCACACTCTTTGTTTCTAATCTCAAAATCATCGTTTTTGAATTTTTTGACCACTTGAAACACTGCGTTTTACCAAGAGCATGTTCACTATAAGTTTTGACAAGCATTCAAGGTGATTCTGCAGCCGTTTTCTTCAAATGAAAACAGAAACCAATGTTGGCCGCAAATTGTAGTTCGTAGGTATAAAACTCGAAATGATTAAGGTTATAGAAAAATATACTGCTGTCTTAAACTTGGGTTGTTGTATGTTGAAAATCGTCGTCTGTTTGTTATAGTGAGATGATAGGGCTGTGGAAGAGGTCTTATGCTTCCTACACTGATGATTAGCACCATCTATAGGGAAATTCCAGTTTCACACTTCTACACCTGGTATATTGTTCAATTTACCAAAATTTGTTGAGCCCTTGGTTTTTCGAATCTTAAGTCAAAACAGTAATTAGCTAAAGTCCTCATTTTTTGATGGTTCCTATCGTTACACATACAGACTATAGGTATTTTGGAAATTTTGATCAGACTTATCAATTCCTGCATACCGCCACGATCCTCATTTCCCGCCATACCATCGACTTCGTCCATCAATATCACTCTCTTATTGTCAAGACCTAAAACACAACGATATAGAAATAATACCCATCTGAATAAAATACACATGGTATCAAAAAAAGATACACTAAATTTCAATAGTAGTAAATCAGTAAAAAGTGGTTGTAATATGATATATAAAAATTGATGGAATTTAGTGTAAATTTCAGTAAATTATTTTAGTGTTCATTAACCTGTACTGTGGGTATAGAAAGAAGATATATTCTGTGAACTTAATGCAGTTGCTACTTCTTGTTGTAGTAATTTTTTACTCCTGGTATCTGAAGCATTAAATTCGACAATGTCATACCCTAAACTTTCTGCAACTAATGTAGCAGTAGTGGTTTTACCTGAAAAAAAAAGTTTTTTACAGAAACAAAATTGAAATTTTATCACCATTTACAAAAAATAATTGTTTTACTGCATTTGAATGACTATTATATTAAATTTGAAAAAAAAACTGAAAATTGTTAAACGTGGGCATGAATTCATTTAAAAATAACTATTTTTATATTAGGAGTATAAATAAGTTTGTGAGGTTTTGATAACAGGTGTCTCTACAAGTTTACTATTCCATTATTTCATCTGCCAACACCATCATTTTGAAGTGACACCATTAGGCTTTCTCTTCAGTATCTGTCATTTTGCTGAAGTGTAAACAACATAATTGCCAAATGCTCTGAAAATGTCAACTTTTGTACGGAACAATGTGTTGTTGAGGGGACTTTTACTTCAACATGAAGAAAAAGGCTGCCAAAAGTCATCATATTTTAGTGGATGTTTAAGGTGGCCATACTCTAGCTGAACGAACATGTCAGGAGTGGTTGGCTTGATTTAAAAGTGCCAATTTTGACTTGGAAGACAAGGAACGACCCGGAGCGCCACCAAAGATTAGGGATTAAGAATTAGAGGCAGGGCTCTATCCATCATAAATGCAAGAGGAGCTTGCCAAAACACTTGGAGTCACTAACCAGCCATTTACCATCGTTCAAAAGCAATCGGAATGATCAGAAAAGTAGGAAATTCGGTGCTGTATGAAATGAAGCCAAGATACGTCGAACGCCGTTTTTTTTACGTGTGAACAACTGTTCCAACGGCAAAAAAGGTATTTTTGCATAGAATTGTGACTGGCAATGAAAAGTGGGCCCATTACGATAATCCAAAACGTCGAGCAACACATGGATGCCTCATCAGAATTTTTGAATTTGTCCCATATGGACTTTGGATTTTTTTATGAATAAGCTAGGTTATTGTTTGTCTTAAATGCGACATTTATATTTTATTTATGAAAGAAGCTCAATATTTTGCTTGTGGGCTGTCCTAGATATGTTAGACTTGGATAGCCACGGTCAGACTTTTCTTTTATAAGGATATATTAAATTCCAGGTCTTCCTGTTTAGTTTTTGTTTTAAGTATATTGTCTATGAAAGATATTCATAGTTTATTGATAGAAATTTGTTTAATTTTGTTCAATTCTAATTGAAAATTTGATTTCTTTTGAGTTATATTTATCAGTCTATGTATCATAAAATGATAGGTTGCTAATTTGTGTGAGTTCAAAGATTGTTTGTGTATTGTAGTATCTGTATATGTAGGTTTATGAGATATTCTCACGGGAGATTGTTAGATCCAAGAAGTTTAGTGAATTATTACATAATTGTCTACACAAATGAGGTATTTCCTAAAATAGTATATACTTCTAAACTCCATGCTTAATCGTTCTATTCTCTATTCATTTTTTTCTACATCAACTTTATATGGAAATTTTTATTGCAGATTCTCTTCTGTAAGTGCAATATCCTTGGATAATTCAACAAATTCAACCATTAAATATTGAATGGAGTAGTCCGTTACTTTGTAATAGTTCATTTTAATTGGAATAAAATGAGAAATTATTTTGTTTTCTATCACTTTATTTACTTTCACAGTGATAGAAAACAAAGTAATTTCTCATTTCATTCCAATTTTACCATTAATTTTAATACTTGTCAATGGTTTAGAGTTTGATTTTCTTCAAGCAGAACAAAATTAATTAAAATACCTAGGCATTGAATGTGACAAAATTATAATGTACCACTTTACTTTGGCAAAATAGAAAGAAAAGTTAAATTTATTATATAGGAGAAAGGTAAAAAATCTTACCAACTCCAGGAGGTCCACTCAAGAGGGCACATTTGAAGTATCCACCATCGTTAGTTTTATCCCATGGTTTAGGCTGAACAATTTTCTTCTGTTTTCTCAACTTTTCATTGACATGCCAGCATTCTAACCATTTCTTCAATTTGTTCATGTTACTATTGCCCATTTGTTGTCCAACTATTTGTTTCAATTCCTTAGGTTTGTATTTTTCTGACAACGAAAGATTGCCTGAATCAATCTCTTGTTTTTCAGCAGATTCCGTTTTATTTTCGCATAGGTTCACTTCTTCTTTTTCACTTTTGACATCATTACTGGATGTCCTTTCTTTATCCAGCTTTTTAATGGGACCCTTCTTGGTGTCAATTTTTCTTGTAGATGCTTTTTGATCAGAATTCGATTCTTTTTCAACTTCTTTTTCTTTTGTCATTATAACTTCTTCACTTTCATTCGATATGAAGGAGTCGTTAATACCAGCATCTTCAAAGCTTGCAACTTTGGTAACAGTATATTTTTTAGGCATTCCTGACTTTTGCAGTATCATGTCTAGAAGTTCATCTTCAGATATAGTCGGAATTTTATAATCCTTGGCTTTCTGCAGTTTGGTTGGTCCTGGGTCTTCTCCAACAACCAGATAGTTGACTTTTTCTAAAAAAATACTGTTTTTGGAAACTATGCAACATTTAATGATAAACTTCAGGATTTTAGGTCAGCAGGGAAATGTTTACCAGTGAATAATTCGGTTATAATACTAAGAATGTTTTTAAAAATCTGTATCCTACTTACTCGAAACATTATGTACTACTTTTCCACCATGCTCTTTTATTAAATTTTCAAATTCATCCGACTCCAGTGAATCTAAAACACCTGTTCGCAGGAAGCATAAGTTTGAAAGACAATCAGAATTACCCTGAAATGAACACAGTTTTACTCACTCAATCAAAACAAATCTGTATGTTTTTGGCCTCCAAGATATATAGGGAGTAGAAATAAGTTCGTGTGGTTTTGATAACAGATGTCGCTACTAGTTTACCATTACGTGATTTCATTTGGCAACACCTTCAGTTTGAAGTGTCATCATTAGGCTTTCTTCTCAGTATCTGTCATTTCGCTGAAGTGTTAACAACATTGTTTCGGTGTGCTCTGAAATAGTCAACTTTTGTACTGAATAATGCCTTTTTGAGTCATTGTATTTTAGTGGATGTTCATAATGACCATAATCCAGATGAATGAATGTGTCAGAAGTGGTTTGTGCGATTTAAAAGTAGCAATTTTCATTGGGAAGACGAAGAACGACCCGGAACGCCACCAGAGTTTAAGGATAAAGAATTAGAGGCAAGGTTATATCCATCGCAAATGCAAGAAAAGCTTGCAAAAACACTTGGAGTCACTCAATCAGCCATTTGCCATGGTTTCAAACCAATGGGAAATTGGGTACCGTATGAACTAAAGCTAAGAGACGTCGAACACCGTTTTTTCATGTGTGAAAAACTGCTCCAATGGCAAAAAAGAAAGTGGTTTCCACATCGACTGGCGATAAAAGTAGGTCTATTACAATAATCCAAAATGTCAAGCAATGTATCATCAATTGTCAAGCCGAATATTCATGGCTAGAAGATCATGCTGTTTATTTGGTGGGACTAACTGGGTGTGCTGATACAATCAAACAAAAAAGGGGAGATCTACCAACGACAATTGATGCGTTTGAGCCGAACATTTCGAGAAAAATGGCCGCAATACGCCAACAGACACGACAAAATTATTTTGTAGCATGACACATGCGTAGCTCGTTAAAACATACTCACGCTCAAATAGGAAGTCCTATCACACCCGCGGTACAGTCCAGGTATTGCTCTTCCAATCACCTGGCCTGGCTGACCAGCACTTTTCCAATTACGATGAATTCAAAGAATGGATCGATGCATGGATAGCAGGCAAAGAGACGGCCTTTTTTTCGGGATGGCATCCGTCAATTGCCAAAAAGATGAGAAACAGTAGTGGCTAGCAATAGACAATACTGTGAACTTTGAATGTATAACGAATTTTTCACGATAAGGCTCCAATTTTTGACAAAAAACCGGTCGAACTTATTTATACCCCTAATATTCTATTCAAACATTTAATATTTTCTGTATTCTTCTAATTGTGTTTGAATAATAATGAAAAAAAAAAAATCATTCAAACTTAAAAATTTAACCTTTGGAAGTTCTTTACATCCGTGATTCTTTGGACCTCCACGATTGAGATATTGTTGGTACTGCATAGCACAATACTTCCTTTTTTCATAGCGATCCTGATCGTCAAATCCAGAATCTGTATGATCAAGTTTAGATTTTTTACTTTTGCTTGGTGTTTTATCTGAAAAAATATCACGATATCATCACTCAAGACCAAGTTATCGATGGGGCATTTAGTTATTATTAAATACCAATCAAGAAAACATTTGGAACATTGGAAAACATATCAAATTTTCAAGAAGAAAGTAACTTATCCCCATATTAAAAAGCAATCAGCATATAAATTTTTTTGTAATTCAAACTTACCTTCTACTTCATCTTCAAGTGGTCTTTTTCTTGATACTTTAGCTTTTTGTGCTAAATTATTCTCCTCTTTGGAAACATCCAAGTCTATAATAGATTTTACCTTTAAGTCTTCTTCAGTATTGGACTTCTTAGCAATTTTCTTTTTTTCAGGACTTTTATGTAAGGCAGTTTCAATAGTCTTGTCCAAAATATCTTCATTTTGTAGAAAAATATCATCATCAAGTTCTACTAATGTTTTTTCAAAATCTTTATCCTCATGAATTCCAAGCTCAGTTTTTACTGTTTTAACCTTCTTTTTAGGGGTTTCAGGAGCCTCTACAGCAGTTTTAATCTTGGATTGTTTAACCATACCACTGAATATATCTGAGATACTAACAGGTTTTAGTTTTTCCACCTTCTGCAATTTCGATGTTTTATTTATCTTGGTATTTTTTGGTTTAGGATTATCATCTTCAGAATCAGAGCTTAGAATTTGTAACTTTCTCTTTTTAGAATGCGTTCTTTCTGGTGTTGGATTTATAATATCTACATCATCATCACTAACTACTTCTTTTTTTTTAATATTTTTCAGCTTTTTCAAATCAATTCCTTTATGGGAATCTATTCTGGATTGTTTTTCATTTGGTTTATTATCTTTATGCTCGATTTCTTTACCACAATTTTTATCGTTATTTTCAGGAACCTTAGTCTTTTGCTTCTTTCCATTCTCCGAGCTGGAATCTGAATCTGAAGAAATCACTTCAATTTTTTGTGCTACTTTATGTTCTGATATTTTCTTTTCTTCTGTCAGGTTTTCCTTCAAACAAAATATCTCTGAGGAATCTGAATCTGAAGAGATAACTTCAATTTTTTTTTGTTCAGTTTTCAACTTTAATTTTGAAGATATCTCTTTATTTTTCAGTCTAACAGGAGATTTTGAAGAATTTTCAGTAATCTTCAATTTGTCAGTTTTTTTCTTAACTGGTTTCTCTGAAGTTTTCGATTCAGTTTGAGGATTTTTCTCTACAGGTTTTGGTTTGTCATTTTGTTGCGTAGTAGTTTTGGTTTTAGCTAAAGGCTTGAAGAAACTTCTTATATCCTTAGAACAAATGAATAATCAGTAATTTAGGATAATAACAGTAATACTAAATGATATGTTACCTTGGACATTCTGCCAATTCAAATATTTAATCTATAATTTAAAAGGCAAATGTTGATTTCCTATGAAGTTTGCAATATATTCGAATACATAGAGTAGTGTTGCAATTTCAATTGGATATTCTCCAACATCAATATGATATGAATAAATAAAATCCAATATAACGAATTTTTTATTCCAACAAGCTCCACAGTTTTCAATATTTCGTAGAATACGTTAATGCAGCGTTGCCACAGAAGATTCGGTAGAATGATCGAATAATTTCGGTAGTTTCCGTAAAATTTCGGTAGATTTCAAATTACAGTATTTTTTAGTTTTGTCCATAGACGATGAATGGAGTGGGTTTTCATTATCATGAAAGAAAATACTCTCTATTCATAAAACGATAAATAAAAGAAGGAATTTCAGTGCTTGAAGAAAGTTTTTTAAAACAAAAATTAATGCATATTCTTTAATTAAAAAAATACTGACTTGTAAGTACAAAATAATCAATTTAAAAATAATAAACAGAGGGAAAAATAAATTATTGGACTCAAAAATAAGTAAATTTTGTCTTCAATATGAGGATAGCCGAAAATATTCGTTCAACATTACTTTCTGTTATCTGTATGTAGGTCTGTAGTAAAGCTTGGAAAAAAGTCATTATTACTAGTGCTACCTATTCGCGGAGATAGTGAGTAATGTTTTAAGTTTTACGTTAGTTGGTACTGGTGGTACAAAGGCCACTTCATAGATCAACAAGACTATTATATATCTTGAAAAATATAATAATAAATATAAATAATGTATTTTCCATTTGAATATTATATCAAGCTTTAAATATAAAAATCGTTTTATATTAAAAAATCCGAGGCAATTCATAGTTCCCAAATTTCGGTAGAATTTCCATCTAAATCGGTAGATCCGTAAAAATTTCCAAAATTCGATAAATCTACTGAAATTTCGGTAGCTATCGCAACCCTGCGTTAATGCGCCTAGACCACCATAAGTTAATATTGGAACTACCACAGGTTAACTATATTTATTTATGCTACTAATGTCAAAACATCAAACGATATTATGCAGGACTAAATTTAATGATGTGATGAAAAACATTGAGCATCATTTCGAGTTTATGTTCGTAATATTTCACATATTACGTCTTGAATCTTTGAGATATCTATTCTATTCTCAAAGGGAAACACTGGGCAGGTAACATTTCCAATTAATCATCATAAAGATATTATATTATTTTCTATTGAACTAATCATAGACTTATTATTCTATGGACCTAATCATGCCCAATTGTCATTTTCAAATTATAAATATACATAACCTCCATTCAATAGAAAATGGGATGTAAATAATTTTAAGCTTTATGATCTTTGTACAAAAAATCTCATATAAACGGGGATAATGAGAATAACGCATATTTCCCGCATATTAAATATATACAACAGTTATAAAAGTCAACTTTCGCACTGTAACAGGGTCGTTTGCCCGAAATCTTCAATTGTAAACAGATATGGATCATCCCAACAGCGCGTTAATCTTCCTGATAATTTGAACGAAATCAAATTAAAAAATGTTTCCCTCAAAAAATATTTGGACGGAATTGAGGAGAGATATAGAACTTTATCAGGTAATAATGATAGTAAAAATAAGAATGAAGTAAACGAAATAATACCAATAATAAATTGTATTAATCAGAGAAAAGAAATACTGCAGAATATACAAAGTTTGAAAGAATTCGAAACTGAAAATGATGAAGAACTTAAAAACTTAGTCAAAACTGATTTGGAAGAATATTCCAGTGCTTTAGAAAAGGCAGAAGAAGAATTGATAGGTTCTTTATTTATCCAGTCGCCAGAGGATGACTGCAACAATATAGTATTTGAGGTAAACTCAGGAGTAGGAGGACAAGAAGCCATGCTTTTTGCTAAAGAATTGTTTGAAATGTATGCAAGGTTTGCTGAATTTAAAGGTAAATGTTTGGTATTAATAAAACATGTTGAAATCTTAATATTGGCCATAAAAGATGACAAAAAAAAATTTAAATAGTAGACTTATTTTTTCTAAGTATCATCTGGTATTTATTACAGAATAATGAAAATTCTCTTGGTAAATTCATATTACTTTTAATTTGCCAAAGTTTCACATTTAGTAGGAGTAAAAGAGTTGCTATCTTATCAATTTGCATTAGAAAACAGAAAGTGTTAATCAACTACTTTTACTGGTTTAAAAAATTATATATATAAAGTGTAATGAAAATTATGTTGTGGTAAATCTTACAAAAAAATGTCACATACTTTTTATACATCGACTATTTTTCATGTATCAGTGCATTTACCAACAGAAGAGACAAAATAGTTTTTTAGAAACCACAAGATTCAATAGATGTAGATATAATTACTTTATTGAATACAGAAAACTGGAATAACAGTATATTTAGATTAAATGAACTCAGTGTTTTAAAAGATTTTACATGCCTAAAACTTCAGGTTCTCATTTTGTTGAAAAAGGAATCTAGGAGAGTCATTTAAAATTAATTTTCAAACATTTAAGTTAATTATTTCAGATAACCAATTAGATTTTTGAGAAATAATTTCACTCATATCAGTGAATTCTGAATTTGTTCAGAAGAATTTATTGTATATGTCAACAATTATCTAATCGATTTCAATACCACCATTGTTTATAGAATAAAAGAAGTTGTCATTTAACATTTCTAAGACCTTTTTCGAACTGAAATTTATTGAGTCATTTTTTGGAACTGGAGCTGGTCTTTTATAAATCTTAGTTTAGATTATATCTGAGGAAGGCAACATATTATGAAACTCTCCATTAACAAAATACAGCAAAATAGTTTCATGAACAATGTAGAAAAAGGGATTTATTTCCTATTATTATTATAAAAGTATAGTTTGCACAATTAGATTGATATGTTTTCATTTAGGTTGGACAGTAGAAATTGCAGAATATGGTGAAACAGAACTTGGAGGTTTAAGGCATGGCTCTTTGTTAATATCGGGGAAAGATGTTTTCAAATTCATGAAATATGAGGCGGGAGTCCACAGAGTACAACGAATACCAGCTACTGAAAAAGGAGGAAGAATTCACACAAGCACTGTTTCAATTCTGGCTCTACCTCAACCAACAGATATTCAAGTAAATTTGCAGCCGAAAGATTTGAAAATTGAAACGAAAAGGGCTACTGGTGCAGGAGGACAACATGTAAATACAACAGACAGTGCTGTGAGAATAACCCATTTACCTACAGGTATTATATCATTGATGGTCATTTCATTCAATGGGAGTAAATACAAGATGTGCAAATTGAATAATAGACTGATTATTTCAAAATTTCTTATTTGCTATTCCCATTCTTGCTGTCTTTCTCAATGAAATTTCCTGTTGAAGATAAAACTTTCAAACATAATAACAATGTTGCTTTCAGTGGCACATTTGCAGCTGTATGTCCTCGATAATTTTATGAATTCCATTTTTAAGGTCTTGAATCGATTGTGGAGCATTGACATAGACCTTATCTTTCACGCGGCCTCAAAAAAAAGTTTCAAGGTGTTCAATCACAAGATCTCGGTGATCAATTGTGATGACCTCTTCGAGAAATAACCTTTGTTGCAAAATTGCCATTTTTGTTGCTTGTGTGTAACCGAGCGCTGTCTTGTTGAAAATGAAGGTGGTCCACATCAATATTTTCTAATTCCGGCCATAGAAAATCATCAATCATAACTCTATAGCGCAATCCATTCATCGTAAAAGTTGCACCAGCCTTATTTTTGAATAAGGTCCAATTACACCGCCAGCGTAAAAACCGCACCAAACAGTGACACGTTGAGTAGGAAAAGGCTTTTCAACAATCATTCTTGAATTTTCCAAGTCCCAAATGCGACAATTCTGCTTATTAACGGGGGCCTCATCACCGAAGATGATTTTTCGATGAATATCCAGATCATTTTGATGCATTTCAAGGACCCAATCAGCAAAGATACGACGTTGCTGGTGATCGACCGACTTGAGAGTTCTTGTGTTAACTGAACTTTAAAAGCCTTAAGACCTAAGTCTTTAGGTAATATCGTTTGTGGAATGCTTAATTCCAAAGATCGACAAACCTGGGTTTCGACAACTCTAAGGGCTACAGCAGTAATAGAAAATTTTCTTTAGGATTATGTAAATATGGCGAACACACAGACAAAGAAGGGTGTTAAGCCTGCCTCTAACCGTTTACTGAGAGGAAACGGGATGAATTCACAGAGATCCTGTTATGTTATTGAAAATGGAGGGAGAGCCTTTGAAGTCCGATAGAAAGCCAGGATTGTATTTACCGTTTTTATTGCAAATTATATGCAAATTCTGAAAAAAAAAAGTGAAATTGTAACTGAAGTGATGATGAAATGAAATATAATAAAATAGTCCATTAATATGTGTAATTGTCCAAATTTTGTTATGGGGTACTGCCTAATACAAGCTTCCACTGAGGGGCACCCTGCTGATATTGTCATTAAGGTTTATTCAGAAAAATGAAAGTCACCCAAATCAACCACGAAATTCACATGAGTCAACCAACAAAAGTTATTGTGAAGAGATGAAATATTATATAATTGAGTATTAAATTAAAATATACTAATATATATTTCTATTTCTAATAAAGTGTTTGTTAGGTGTATAGATTCAAATTCCGAAATAATACTAATTGATAATTTTATTTCAGGATTAAGTGTAGAGTGCCAAGTCGACAGATCGCAAATAAAAAATAGGCGAATAGCTATGACAAAACTGAAAACTTTGTTATATCAGAGGGAACTTGATGCTCAAACAGCGAAGATAGATTCTACTAAAAAAAGCCAAGTGCGTACAAATTTCAGAAATGAAAAAATAAGGACTTATAACTTCAATCAAGACAGGATAACAGATCATAGAATACAAGGAAATATACATAATTTGAAAGGATTCTTACAAGGAAATGTAGGTTTGGAAGAGTTGATAGTGAAGTTGGATATTCACTTTAAATTTGAAAAATTGTTAGAAAAAGTAAATGAAATAAACCAGTCATAACATTATTCTATCTCATTTTATTCGTACCAATGATAACAGCTTCGGAAAAAATTAACAACACAAAACCTGAAATTTATGAAAATAAATTTAATAATGAAGGTTAATAACAATTTAATTTTAAAAATAATTAAGAAGAGAAGGTTATAATATACCAGGTGTAGAAGTATGAAACTGGAATTTGCATATATATATTGCTAGCTATCAGATTAGGTACCATAATCTCCTAACAGCCAATGAAGATTTTCAACACACAACAACCCAGGTTTCATATACTTGTAATTTTTATTTAATCTTAATTATTTTGAGTTTTGTTATGATATGAAGAAAACTGCTGCAGAATTGCATTGAATGCTTATCGAGGCTTACGAAGAGCATGGTTTTGGTAAAATACAGTATTTCAAGTGAAAATACGAGAATATTCCAGAAAAAATGGAGAAACTGAACGTGAAGGTGGAAGATAAAAAATAAAGCTACATATAACTAACAAAGACACAAAATTCTGAGTTCTGTCATTCAAAAATCAAATAAACGAAATTTTTTGGAAAAAGGAATATCTCATGAAAATGAAAAATATATGGTCAAAAGGCTCCATCCTTTGGTTTTGCATCAGTACATATTGGCAAGAAAGAGTAGAAAAAGAATATATTGAACAAAACTTAAACTACTTTTTGTCGAAATCAGATAAAATTACAGAATTTGGGTACAACTACAACACGCTGAACAAGCGCACAGAAATATATTTCAATTTGTAGCACCGTAGGGAAGTCAGGCAAAATTAAATTACACAAATTAATATTACTTCACTTTATATTTAACGTATCCATATATTATGTTTATTACTCTCAGGTGTAAAATAACTATTCCGTAACTATTCACAGAATTTGTTTGTCTATGTTCCGTACTCTAACCTAAAAAATTAGTTCGGATGATTTGAAAATAAAGAAACAAGATTTAATGATTGAACTGCCGAAAATATTAATTAATGATTATTACATCCACAAATATGATGATTCGACAGAATGTCCCTATGAATTTAAGAGGCATGAGCAAATATGTAAATTTTGATCGCTCAGGAAAAGCAATACGTCAAAAATTCCTGGATTATTTTATAAAGGATTGTAATCATCACTTTATTCGTTCCAGCCCCGTAGTACCCTACTGCGATTCTTCTGTTGCATTTGTGAATGCAGGAATGAATCAGTTCAAGAGCATATTTATGGGTAATAATGAACCGAAATACAGAAGAGTAGCGAATTCACAAAAATGCATAAGGATTGGAGGAAAGCATAACGACTTGAATATTGTGGGCACGGATGGTTATCATCATACTTTCTTTGAAATGTTAGGCAATTGGTCCTTTGGAGACTATTTCAAAGATGAGGCTTGTGAATTAGCCTGGAAATTGTTACTAGACGTATACAAATTACCAAGTGATAAACTTTATGTCACATATTTCGGAGGTGATGCAAATTTGCAACTTGGGGAAGATTTGGAAACAAAAGAAATTTGGAGATCACTGGGAGTGAGTCCTGATCGAATAATTCCATTTGGTATCAAAGAAAATTTTTGGGAAATGGGAGAAACTGGCCCTTGCGGTCCTTGTACAGAGATTCATTTTGATCATATTGGATCGGAAAATCGTTCAAATCTCCTTAATAAGGGTCTTTTTGATCTAACAGAGCTCTGGAATATTGTTTTCATACAGTACAATAGAAATCTTGATGGTTCTATTTCAGTTTTACCAAATAAACATGTAGACACAGGAATGGGATTTGAAAGACTTACAGCAATCTTACAAAATGAAACTAGTAACTATGAAACTGATAATTTCAAATACCTCATAAATGCAATTGAAAAAAATTGTTCCAATATTGACAAATATAAGGGAATGTATGGCGAGCAAGACTGGAACAACTTGGACACCTCTTATAGGATTTTAGCAGATCATATGAGAATGATTACAAGTTCTTTAGCTGATGGAATTATTCCTGAAAAAAATCAAAAACTTAGAAGAATACTGAGAAAATGTTTCACCCTCAGTTCAAATGTTTTTCAAAGAGAAGGATTAGTAAAGGAATTATCCAATTATGTGGTTGAAAATCTGGGTTATGTATACCCTGAAATGGAGAAAAATATATCTCAAATTCATCAAATAATTGATTATGAAGATGAGGTTTATAAGGATTTACAGAAGAGTGCACTAAGTGAATGGGAGGGATTACTCAAAGAAAATGACAAACTAAAGTCATTGGATATCCTAGAAGCTCCAAGTCTCATTCCAGCCTATAAAGATTTATTAAGATTGAAACGTAAAGAAATTGATGGGGAAATCGCATTCAAATTATATGATACTTTTGGATTAGATTCATCGATGATAGAGAAATTAGCAAGCTCTCTAGGAATTCCTTTAGATAAAGAAGGACTGCAAATTGAATTGGAAAAAGCTAAAAAAAGGAGTAAACAAACAACAGTGCTAAAATTAAATAACCTACTTCAACAATTCCATCAAGAATCTGTTTCAAAAACCTGCGATAGCTCAAAATATAATTATAGAAAACTTGAAAATGGCACTTATGAATTTGAACCAATCTCAGTAAAAGTTTTAAGGATAATACATCATGATGAAATTGTGAAAAAAATTGGGCCTGATATTTTTTGTAGTTTACTACTAGATAAAACAAATTTATATAGTGAAGCAGGAGGTCAAGTTGGTGATAAAGGTATAATTACCTTCGACAATGCTGTCTTTCATGTTGCTGAAATTGAAAATTTGAATTCTTATATTCTGCACAAAGGGTTCCTAAAATGTAAAAGTACTTACAGTTTATGTGTTGATTCAGTTGGTACATTATCAGTGGATGCGGAAAATAGGGTGAATATTATGAAAAATCATACTGCTACTCATCTTCTAAATTCCATCCTGAAACAACTGAAAGGTGCAACATGTCAAAAGTCTAGCAAAGTTACACAAGAATCTTTAACTTTTGATGTTGGCATATTTGGTCCAAAGCTGATGATATCTGACATTGAAGAAATTGAATATAAAATAAATGGCATTATTTCAAAAAAACTGGAAGTTCAAACAACTCAAATTGATAGTCAACAATTATTAGAATATGATAATGTTATAACAGTCCCTGGTGAGGTATATCCAGAGAAACAATTGAGATTAGTTGAAATAAAAGAGAATGATAGCATAGTTTCTAGAGAACCTTGCTGTGGTACTCATGTTTTGAATACTTCAGATATTGAAAACTTTTCTATTGTTAGAATGAAATCTTTAGGAAAAAGTACAGTATCCTTATGTGCTGTTACAGGAGAAAAATCGAAATTAACAAATAAAAATGCTCTAGAAATTTCTGATGAAGTTAACATGTTGCAAAAAACAATTTCTGAAAATATGGACAAGCCAGATGTTCTAAACATTGCCATAGCTTCATTGAGATGTAAAATAAGTGCACTGGAAACACTAATACCAATTTATACTAAACAAAAATGTTTGAAAGAACTTGATGACATGAGTAAATGTGTTAAAAATATAGCAAAAGTATCTCTAAATGAGTTCATTGATATGGAGATGCAAAATGTTTTGGATTCTAAAATACAAACTACAAACTCGAACAAAAAATATATAATTCACTACCTCCGAACTTCAATGATCCTAGAAACAGTGCCATTACAAAGAGCAACAAAAATGTGTAAAAATATTCCTGTTATGGTGATCTCATATACTGATAATGTCGTCCAAGCAAGATGCTGTGTCCCTAAACAATTTTGTAGCGATAAATTCACGGCTGATAAATGGATGAACGAAAGCGTAGTGAAAATTTTTGAAGGATATATTGTGAATGTGAAAGGACAGAATGAAAAACTTGTGTGTAGTATGAAACCTAAAAGAGTAAATATACAAGATTGGGATTTACTACTCAAACACAGTATGTCAGCTGCACAAGAATTTGTGGAACGATATTTGTAAATAGACAGATGTAAATTATGTTATTTATTTTAATTTTGAATTAAAACTGTTTAACTAATCGTTTTCCTCGAATTTCTACAGAAAAAATCTATTTACATAGAACTCACAATATTACCATAGAATGTATTGTAATTTGTACCCCAAATTTTGAGGTTAATTCATGTTCTACTCATAAAAAATAATGAAATATAGGAGGCAAATGTATGAAAAATTTAACAAAACCGATAAGAGATATACATTTTCGTTTTCCCTGATAAATAAAACTTGGTAGATATTTTAAGCAAAAAAACTCAGAGCCACAAAATAATCTGTGACGGCGCTTTTTGTTCCTCATATTGGTATTAGTTGTTTGCTAGGTAACAACCAAATCGACCAATGAAAACATAATTATGAATTCGAATGTCTTAAGTGTCAAAAATTGAATTTACCTGGAGGTAACGTCGTTAACGGTTGTTATGTTTCTGGGAAATTAATCTCTTGTAATATTTTTATCGTTTCGTTTTATGTGTTAATTTGTTGTGTTTTTTAAGAGGAGACGATGGCGGATAAGGACGATACCAAACAAATAGATTCAAATCTTTCAAAAGTTCCATTAGACGAAACGTAAGTACATCAAAAATGTACCCATTAAATTTTTCTAAAAAAATATGTACCTCTAATTGACTCGTATCCTTCATGCATTTCTTAAATGTATCTCATATATTGATGAATAATTATAGTCTAGTTGATTTATTTTGATATTTTCGTTATTTAGATTCTTTATAGATACATAGATATCCATTAGGTTACCAAGTAGGTCTACTTTAGAGCAACAAGTATATGTAATGACATCCAAAACAAAAATAATATTAATTTAGTACGTTTAGAACGTATTTATTTAATGAACTAAAAATAGGAATGTGCATTGTTTTGTTGTCAGGTGGTGATGAAACTTATCAACTATAAAATTGAGAGCAAGTTGTTAAGTATAATTGATTATCTTAGGAAATGAATACTTTTTAGTTCCATTCAGTATACTATACCAATGTCAGGAGTATATTTGAATATTCCACTATCAATTGGTCAGCTGCACATATTGTGCTTAAACAAAATATTGAACGCATTCAGAGGAAATTTTTGAAATGGGTTGCATTCAAATTGGAAGAATAAATTTCGTCATTATCTCTATATATTAGTTGTTTAATAATTTTTTCGAAAGTAAACACATATTAGAGAAAATAGAAGTTAATTGCAGGCTTACACTTAGTTTTTAACTGGTTATAACTGTAAACGAATGGACAGAGTGCAACGCTCAACATAAGCTTGAGGGGTAGATTTGTTTTCAGTATCAATTTTTTCTCTCAAACGATACTTCGAATCATAGGACTGAAGTGATTTATAATCACTAAGAATGGATTTTATATCATTTTATATGTATTTTTGAATGTATGTTTATATTCCTTCATTGTTATATTGAACATTGTTTCTGACTTCCATGGTAAAAATTACCTTTACGTTGTTTCCATATTATTGTAACATATTATGTTTATTTATTAGTTGGGTTTTCTATTTTATTCTTCAAAATGTAAACTGGCATGTGTGAATTTCACTAAATGCTTCTTGAGATGACAGTGTCCTGTAAGGAAGCCCATGAAAAAAATAAAGCATATTTCTGCTGAGATCAAGAGGGGCTTTTGATTTCTCCGTGCTAAAGTTCCCAAGGAATTTTCTAAAATGCTCTAAATTTGACAGATTTAGACAAAACGTTTTTCTGTCAATTTCCTCTTTATTTTTGTATTTCTCTTTGTAGATGCGTTTCCTTGAGTTACAGAAAGATGTTGGTCCATCCGGAGTTTACCTAGTGCCTTACCGTTCTATTATTTTTGCCCATGTAGCCCCATATAATCTTTGCACCGACTATGTTAGCACTCGATGCTGTATTGGCAGCTTTCTTTTGATATTTCTGTATTACATCTCTTATAGCTTTTTTTTAGGTTAAATTGTACACATATTCCTTGAATTTCTGCCTCAAAGATTCTATGGTAGGAACCATTTGAAAGAATTTGGACATAGCAATGACTGAAAATACATACAAATATCGAGAGTAAAGGATACTGATTTTCTTAGAATCACTTGAAATAAAAAGATAAAATTCACACAATATTCTCTTAAATGAAGATAATAACAGATCGCGTTTACTAAATATCTTCCTATAATTTAGAAATACCAGCGACAAACCCCAATAACTTTTATTACTATGTCCGCTACTTTTATCTTCTTATCTTATATTCTTACCAACGGCAAAACCCAGTAGCTTTTTTCTTTTACCTTTTTCACGTAGTTTGAATTACAGCGACAAACCACAATATATTTTGAGCGCTAGTTCCAGGGAACAACGTGCCATCGTTCTACTCGAATGTTTGCAATTTTCGATTTTTGAGCCGAAAATGCTCTTAAACGACTAGGTTGGACTCGCTGATGAAGAATCCGAGGTCAAAGGTATTCTGTCACGCTAATTTTCGAACGGAAAGAGCTAGAGCCTTGAAACTTTTAGAGGAGGTTCGGGGACTAAATGCCGCAGATAAGTTCGTTAATGGGCAAAATTGGTTGAATAGTGACGCAGTTATTAACGTTTGAAAATTTTAATATATAATAATAATATTAATAATTAATATATGAACTATACTGAAATTTAGAAGCCGAACAATCTGGGGAGCCTGGTAAAAAGGTTGATAATTACGAAGCGCTCGTGTTCCAACAAAATTGACAGCAATAAGTTGAGAATAATTTGCAATAGTTCCAACAATGATATTAAAATTTGCAGAGTTCTTAAAGTTACCATGAATAAACGAAACGTAATAAGATGTTGATCCCGTTTCTAGCCTATCCCGATCTCCATCCTGTTGTCCTGAATACTATAGCCAGTAAACGTTTCGGAATTCTGCAACAGACAATCTTTGAAGGAAAAAAGTTTATCTATGGAAAATTTCGCGAATCTTCCAGATGCGTGGCTGTTTTATTAGATAATCGAGTTGTACCATCTTATCTTAAAGAAATAAACTGTTCCACAAAAGTTGAAGAAGGTCTCAAATTTTGAGAATGTTTTTAAATGTTGCCGATTTTTGGTCGTCTAGTATTCATGTATGATAAAAAAGTGTTCACTACGTGAATGCTTTATTTGTCTCTCTTTTCTAAAAATCTATCAGTGCTAAACAATAATAATTCCAATATACAGTGAAAGAAATTTTCTGGCTTCGGGGGACCGTCCAACCATTCGCTGTTGGGTAAACAATTAACAGCGCTGTTCCTAAAGTGGCGTAAGGAAACAGTAACAAAACCTACACAGAATACAAATCGGATGTGGATACTACAGTGGACTTATGTCTATCTGTATTCCTGGAACCAATAAAATAAAAAAATGAACAAAATCTCCCATAACGGACACCTCTTTCAAACGGACAATTTTGCTTGGTCGCGGCAGACGTCCATTGACATAACGTTGAAGAAGCTCTCTTTTGAGCGGACTCTCTTAAGGACGGACGCGGACATCTATAATACGATATTATGGCTTCATCATCTTTTGAACAGACAATTTGTGGCGCTCAGTATTGCCAGACGCTTCAAATCGATTTTCCAATTTTACATTGGGCACCAATGACTGGTAATAAAGAAAAGCTTCTCTGATCATTGGCAAGTCAACTAAACCAAGGGCCTTTAAAAATATAATTTTGGATAAATTACCTGTTACCTGGAGGTCTAATATACAGATCCGGATGACGGAGGTTAATGAGAGATTGGTTACTGAAGTTTGACAGAAAAATTAGTCTTTAAAACAAACATTCTGCCATTTCTAGACAATGCTGGATCCCATCCAAGAGACATCAATTTGAGAAACATTAAGTTACTGCCTTTGCCACCAACTGCACCTCTAATTGTCAACCACCAAATCAAGGAATCGTTAAAAATTTTAAAGGGCACTATAGAACTATGATACTGAAACATTTGATAATCAATATTAAAACTGCCTGTTCTGTCAGCGATTTTGTTAAGCAAATCAACTCTGCATTTCATCAAACGTACTTGGGACTAAGTTTCTTCAGAGACAGTAAAAATTGTTTTCATAAGGTAGGATTTAAAATTGACAATCGGGTTGGTCCGATAGAAACAGAAGAGTCCGATACAGAACAAAACAGCACTTTCAATTTTCAAGGGAATTTACAGAGGAAAAAAGTTACTAGAATTTACAAACGAATTTAATTACTGAAGTACTACAAGCAATTTTCGAAGAATTTGAAGAAGATAAACCAGAAGTCTAAGAAGAATTATCAAGTTATAATGAAGCTATGAATTTCACCAAATGTCTTAAACTATTTGCAGAATGCCAGGGAGATGATGCAGCTTTGAATCTTCTTACCAGCCTGCAATTTAATTTCCAAGATGTCGTCTTTAAGAAGACCCGGCAGACTTCAATCGAACAAAATTTAGCCAAATAATGCATCTTTTTGGAAATTCACATAATTATTTATGATTTAAACAGATTTTGACAGGACAGGTGTCCTGTCAGGTTCCTTGAAAGGACAATTTTTTGCGATCCCATTGGTGTCCGTCTAAGAGAGATTTCACTGTAATTCGATTCACTAGATTCTTAAATTCGAACGAAAGTGAATTGGATAATTCATAAGAAATACACAAAACAAAAGATTTAAATAACTTGATTAACCGTAAAGTCAAAAATAATGAAGAGCATATTAGTTTGATAAGCGTTTCAAGATTTTGCACAAGGAAACTGAAGACCTGAAGCTCAACTTCTTAGGGAGGAATTTCCTTGAGAATTGAAAGTGATAAGTTTTATTCTGGATCGGTCTCTTCTTTTTCCATCGGACCAACCTGGTTACAATTGTGAATCCTGCCTTATGAAAACAATTTTTACCGCCTCTGAAGAAACTTGGTCCCAAGCACGTTTGATGAATTACAGAGCAACTAATAAGTTGATTGGTTCAACTAAATCGGTGACAGAATAAGCAGTTTCAATATTGACTATCAAATGTTTCAGTTCAGTATCATAGTGCCCCTTGAAATTTTGAATGATTCCTTGATCGAGTGGTTGACAAATAGACGTGCAGTTAGGTGGCAAATAAAGTAACTGAATGTTTTTCAAATTGATGTCTTTGACATGGGACCAATTGTCTGGGAATAGCAGAATTTTCCTCTTTTCAAGATCCATTTTACTGTCAAACTTCTGTAACCAATCTCTCATTATCTCAGACGTCATCTAGGCCTTCACTTTTTATATTCAGAGAACAGGTAATATATCCAAAGCTTAGCTTAGCTGACTAGCCAATGACCAGAAGCTTTTCTTTATTACCAGCCATATTCGGCCAATGTAAAATTGAAAAAACTTTAAAATCGATTTGAAGCGTCTGGCAATACGCGTGACAAATTGTCCGTTCAAATACGGAAAAACAGTGTTCCTTGTCAGTCTAAGAAAGTGAGCAGGGACTGTAGTATTGAAAGACAGTTTGGCTTGATGTATGCGATTGAAACAGGAATGAAAAATCTAGACCACGAATTGGATTATCCTATTCAGCCATATCGAATACTGGTTCCAATGTAGGTCGTGGCGTAAGGAACGAAGAACACTCTATCTCTAGGACGCGTAGATTCCGCGAACCCGCATCTAGCAATCGAGGTTCCCCTTGTGTGAAGCGTGCACATCGCGCGCACCATACTCAACCCGATTTCGTCCCCTTAACGAATCCCCAGTGCTACTCGATCCAGAATCCCGCGTCAGTCATCTGGGCTATCTCCGATGTTGCAGGTCAGGAAGTTTCGCTGTATTGTTTTTGTCCGGAAATGTTGTTATGATTTTTGAACTTTATCATAAATGGAAACTCGGCGGAAAAATTGTTACTTTCGGTCAGTGCTGATTCGGTGAAAACCCTGTTTGTTGTTTATTTAGTGTTTTCCTGTGTGCGATAGACAGTCCCTTCAGTGGCTGCGTCATAGACCCGTTTAAAATGTCATATTTTGGTTTCGCCAATTTTGCCAGCCCTCCGAAGAGTCCTGTGGAAGGAAGGAAATCGCCCATAAGGTCACCAATCATCCCCTTCAAGTGAGTGGTTGGTTTAAACCTAGAGTGAGAGAACGTTATGAATAATATATATTACTGATAAATATAATAGTTTCGTTTCACCCTAACTCTTCAGATATATTTTAAATGAATAAATAAATTCGTATCGGGAATATTCTGTTTATGTTATGGTGTATAGAAACATTTCGAATAAATTTCAGGAATATTTAATTGAAACAGTCTTTACTTAATGAAAATCCACATTAAATAATATTCAGTAAGGTTATTATTATTTTCACATATTTTATTATCGTTTCGCTAACACGGCAGGTAGATAGCATATCTTACATTTTTGAATAAATAAATTTGTTTTCGAAATCGGCTTCTTTTTATATTAGAGTAGGTACAAAATTCTGTTGAGGACTAAAACAAAAAAAAAGTTATTGGGTTTTGCCCTTATTAAGAGTATAAGATAAGAAGATTAAAGCCGAAAACTGAACAAAGTAATAAAAGTTATTGGGGTTTGTCACTGGTATTTCTAAATTACATTTCAACTGATTCTAAGTGTGTACGTCTAAATACTTTACTCTCGATATGTATATTTTCATAGTTATTATTATTATTAATATTATAGTCATTATTGTCATTATATGTCGAAATTCTTTCAAATTGTTCCTATCACAGTCTTTGAGACAGATATCCAAGAAATATGTGTAGCTTGAAAATAGCTATAAGAGATGTGATACAGAAATCCAATATCGAAATAAAGCTGCCATCACAGCACTAAGTGCCAACATAGTCCATGCAAAGATGATATGGTGCTGACTGGGCAAAAATAATAGAATGGTAAGGCACTGGGAAATGAATAAGTCAATGTATTAACCAGAGAAATTAGTAGAAAAGCACTTTGACCAAATCTGCCAATTTTAGAGCAAATCCGAAAATTCCGAAAATTTCATGGAAACTTTAGCACTGAGAAATCAAAAACCCACTTGATCTTAGCAGAAACAGGCTATATTTTCTTTTGGGCTTCCTCTTTCCAGTCATCTGAAGAAGCATTTATTGAAATTAGGTTTGCCTGAAAATAACAGATGCTGATTTTGAACATAAAGTTGATTCAGGTTCAACATTAGAGCTTGACAGCTTAATCAAGATTTTTTTAAACAAATTGAATGTACTACAAGTACAATTTGTAACCTATACGTTTATTAATTTTTTTCATATGCTCATGCCGGTTTTCATTTTGAAGAATAAAATAAAAACCTCATTTGTTTAATTGAATCAGTCTTCACTTGGTGGAAATCCATATTAAATAAGGTTATTCTGATTTTCATAAATTTTTATTGTCATTATTATACAACAATTGTTTCGCTATGACAGTACCATCTTCAGGTATCTTACATTTTGAATAAGTTGTTTTCTAAATTGGTTTCTATTTGTGTTAGAATAGGTACAAAAATTTTTATTGAGCACTTGAACCCATAAAAGGGGTCTCTAGAAATTCCAATTCATTTGAAAATTTTAAATATCATACAGGTTTCTTCTGCAAACTTCCTACAAATTTAAATTAAAAAAAGTTTTTAATCAAAAATTTTTAGAATTAAATAAAATAAATGTCTTTAGAACACATCGTGTAAATTTAGTAGACATATAGAATTAATACTTATTACACAGTACCAAAGGCAATGAAAGGAATTCAGGGGAATATAAATTGTCAACTAAAAACTATTGAATAAATACTTGAAAGGTACAAAATTTTGTTTCATTCCTTGTTTTATGAAAACTAAGTTCCTTTCCAAAAATGCAAAACATAACCTCAAGAACTTCTTCAAAAACAACTTGCTCGAAATAAGTTCTTTTAAAAAAAATCCTAGAACATGTAGAACATTCCTAAAAAACAATTTAGAATTATTACAACGGTTAATCATCAGCTCGCCGTCATATTTTAAAAATAAAAATAATTAATAAAGATATCTGTCCAAACTATTTAAATTTTGGAAATAAAAAATTTTTTTGAAATTTAAATTTGTAGGAGGTTTACAGAAGAAATCTGTATGATATTTAAAATTTTGTAATAATCCTTCTATCAAGAAAAAACCTATTTATTATTTCATCTGAAAATATTTAACAGTGGAGAGTTATTTACGTCTAATTTTTCGTTTGAGTACCATTCTGATTTTGTTGTATTTATTTTGTCTCTAGTGACTCTAATAGGTTTAAGGCATAACTTTTACTTTCTATATGTAAAATTACAAAATTATGGTTGAAAATATGTCCTGTTTCTAACAAATGGTTCGAGTATGTGGAATTACTTTTGTTATCGAGGGAACTCCAGATATTCTCCAATTCTATTATTAACTGTATTCCTATGAAAATTTTTTGACCGCAAATTAACTTATAAACTCCCTATTTATCGTCTTTTTGTGTCTTTATTATTTTTAATAAATTTACTGAGGTTGAATAAGTTTTGAATCTTATTTATTTTTGAAGTATGTAGGTACATACTTTCAACCAAAATTCTGAAATTTTACATATACAAAGTAAAAGTTATTCCCTAAACCTGTTCGCTAGAAATAAATAAATACAACAAAATCGGAATAGTCCTCAACAAACAATTAGACCTAAATAATTCTTCACTGTTAAATATTATCAGATGAACTGGAATTTCCAGAGAACCCCCCTTTTTTGGGTTTTAGTCCATAATAGAATTGGATACCTAATTTAATATAAATAGAAGCTGATTTCGAAAACTTTAGTTATTCAAAAATGTAATATATACCACGTACCTGACGATGCTACTGTGTTCGCGAAACGATCGTTGTATCACAATTATAATAAAATTTGTGGAAATGATAAAAACCCTGTTCAATAAAATTTCAGGAAATTCTGGTTTACCAAAAATATGAAACAATGATAAATTGTTCGCAGTTTGTCAAGTCAATTTGAATTTTTTGTACCTATTTAACTCAAGGGATGACTTTCATTTTCATAATGTCAAATTTGGAAATATGATTGATAGTATATTGTGTTCATAATGAATAATTTGGATGAGTGAAAATATATTTAGTTAATATAACTTTTCAGCTGTCTCTTTTGGCATGAATTCCAAGTCAACTGTTGATTTTCGTAAATTAAATTAAATTCCACTTCCCCTGGAACTAGCACATAAAAATAGATGGAAATTCCTTGAGATTTCGAATAAAACCTGCAAAGTATAAAATATCTGTTCCTTTTTAATCAACTCCATGTTTTCAAACTGAAAATTTCAGGGATATTTTTAATCATTAGGGAAAATTTGTTCATTCCGGTATACATTTCAAGGAAATATTTTTCCCGATAACAAATAGTGATCCTGTAGATATAATTTAATATTTCAACATGATGCTTTGATTAGTAAACCCCGAAATATTGTTATATTTTTCAGTTTCTACAACTGAAAATGATGTAAATTAGTCAAATTCAAACTTGAGAATGAGTCAATCGTTTTTGAATAAAATTCAGGATTGAAGAATGAACTTAGAACATGGAACTGAATCGTTTTTGATGAAACAAGCAGGTGAAAATGAGCTTCATCGCTAAAGATGATTTTTCTGGGAAAATTCTCATTTTCGGCCAGGCGATCATCACATTGAGCGAAGTGAAAACGCATCGGATGGTCACGAGGCTTCTTTTCTTGCACTAGATGAACTTTGTAAGCCTTCACACCGAAGTCTTTATGCAAAATTCTCCTCAGAGAAGTGCGAGAAATGTTCAGTTCTTGAGCATTTCACCTACATTCTGGGCTACAGCAGCTATGTTTTTAGGTGTGTTCACTGGACGAGACCGTGAACGGGTTAGTCCATCAAATAACGATCCAGTTTTCACGAACAAATTGATCCACAAATTGCCGTTTTATTTCTATTGAATTTTCCATGTAAATGTCTAACAGTTTTGATAGAAGATTCACCTCTTTGGGAATAATTTTTTAATATTTCCCAGTTTTGTTCAAACGTAAATCGACCCATTTTGTTAATGTCAAATATTAAACTAACTTTCTGTCAAAACACGAATGACAAGTTGCCAGACTTGACTTCAATATGCAAACTCTAGACGGCCCATCCCTTATAATATTGATATTGAATAATTTATTTCGATCTGATGAGCCACTTTGATTTTTTTATTGCAAACAAATAAACAATGAAGAAAAAATTAGGTGTGATGGATTTGTATAAATGAATGGAAGTAGAACAACTCCAGCAGATCTAATAAGAAAAAAACCAAGATAACACTTAAAGGAATGAAATGAAGTTAAAGATTTTGTGATGACAAGCAGAATTTCTATTTAAGAGCAGGTAGAAGTTTCAGACCCATCTAATTCAGACAATATCCACCCATAGGTCCTAAAATTCATATAAAAGGGATGTGATCTTAAAATTACGAATGGAACCAACAAACCACTAACAGCTCTTATGAAATTTAATTCTTGTAATAATTATTTAGAAAAGTATTCAATAAATACCCATTACAAATACAATCATCTTAATTTGTTTTTCGATTCAGAGTAGAATTAATAAAAAGGGGGTTTTTTACTTGATAGAAGGCCATTTCAATATCTCAAATATCAAACAGACTAATTCTGTTCTATCGAGTGTTTTTTTTTAGAGTGATAGAAATTCAGGCCTTATTTCAACGAGTTATGTTGACTTCCAAAGCGTCTATTGTTTCTGGTTTATCAGCCTAAACCAATGACTTGACATAACCCCAAAAAAAATAATCCAGTGGAGTTATGTCGCATGATCTTGGAGGCCAATTAATTGGAGAATTTCTCGAAATAATGTTATCGCCAAATCTTTCTTTCAATAAGTCAATTGTTACGGTAGCAGCATGAGGTGAAGCACCATCTTGTTGGAACCAAAACACTTCTGGGTCGATACCATTCAAATTTTGAAACAAACAATCATTGATCATCGATCTGTAACGAGCACCATTAAGTGCATTACCATCGTTTTTAAATAAATATGGACCGATGATGCCTCCAGAGTGTAAAGCACACCATTTTTCAGGATGCAATGGAACCTACAGAACTTGAGGATTGTTTTCACTCCATTTACGACAATTTTGCTTGTTTACATAGCCGTTGAACCAGAAATGAGCTTCATCACTAAACACAATTTCACGATAAAAAAATGGATCAACTTCAAGCTGTTCTAGGACCCAATCAGCAAACAAACGACGCTTATTATGGTCAAGTGGCTTTAGTTCTAGAACCAGTTGGATCTTGTATGGCTGTAGACCAAGATATTTACGCAAAATTTTCCACGTGGTGAATGCACAGAGTCCAACTTGTTGTGAACGTCGACTAATAGACAAATCTGGATCATCATTAACACTATGACTACAGCAGCGATATTTTCTTCTGTACGTACAGTTCTTTGTCTTGTTGTTGCATCGAGTAGATAAAATTTTGTCCGAAATCTATCGATAGTTCGTCGAATAAACTGCTCTGATTAACAATTATGTAAACCATAAAATTCACATAAGTTTGGTGAATAGGACACTGATTTTGAAAATAAATTTCAACAATTTGTAAACCCTGTTGCTGCGTGAGTCTTTCCATGATAATTTGTCAATGCTTACTGAACAGAAATATCAAAACAATATGGCTTCTACCTTCTGTTAAATCACAGTTATTCGTATCGAAAGTTCTATCACTCTAAAAAAAAACACCCGTGAATAACTGCGAAACCACTGGGCTGATTTTGTCCAATAACGAACTCAACGGAGACATTCAAGCCTCAAGCCTAGCCTGAAAGTCTCCAGTCTATCTCTTTTCGTTTGAAAGTTATATTATTTGAGGGCTCAACGTTGACCTCGGACGCACTATTTAGCATCTGAAAGTTTCAAGATTCCATCTCTTTCCGTTCGAAAGTTAGCATGTTTACGGATGGCAGGACAGAATTACTTTGACCTCGGATTCTTGATCAGCGATCCCAACCTAGTCGTTTAAGACCCTTTTCGTCTCAAAATTCCAGGCATTTTGGCGAAATGATAGCACGCTGTTCCCTGGAACTACGAGTAGCGCGAAGTAATCGTTTTCCACAAAATAGCTCACATGAAAATTATAAGATAAGAAATTTGCGATCACTTTAAGTTGTCAAGTATCAATTCCGGTTTTGAATTCTAATGTGTACTACATACACGCACGGTATGCGAAATTATTGTATAAGTGCGCGTTTCTCTCAATGTTTGTTTACATTATTCCACCAGGAACTTATGTTCAATTTTGTTTGGACGAGGTTTCGCGAGTTCTGATTAATTCAATTTAATTCAGCCTTTTATTATTAGATAGTAGTTCATAGTGAATTTGACATCATGGTGTGAACCATTAAGATATTTCAGTGTGTTTTCTAGTTCTGAAATATGTAGTTGAATCAGTTTTTACTTGATGAAAATCCATATGGAATAATATTAAATAATGTTATTCTGAATTTCACAAATTTTATTATTTTAAATATTATAATACAACGATCATTTCGCTAACACAGTAACATCGTCATGTAGGTTTGTTTTTGACACTTTTGAAAAACTATAATTGTTTATATATTAGAGAAACCTAGTTCGAAAAAAATTATTTAATTTAAAACTCAGAAACGAAGATGTCAAAAAGACAGATCAACTTCTATTTTGAGGGGAACGAATTTCCATCATGAGTTTGTTCCGAAAAAACCACTCCTATCAACCTCCCAACTTTTTTTAATAGGGAAGAGGTGTCGAGTGTTGGTTAGTTTGAAAGTTATTTATTTTTTTGATTGAAAGAATCTCCAAACAGTCCATCAATTTACCCTTTTTAAAAGTATATAGTAAAGTGACGTCTTTCTCATTAAAAAAGATTATTTTTTATGCAATGTTTTGCAAAACCGGTTGTTTTCTGGTTTTTCGAAATAGACATCCTATGTTCTTTAATGCTATGTTGTAATCTTCGGCGTGACTGTCCTATATATGTAGCATCACAATGATCATATTTAATTTGATAAATCCCCGATTCGGAGATTCCTTTCTTTATTGTTCACCAAAATCTTAGCATACAATATAGGAGTGTTCGCTATGAGTATTTGGGAATTTGTTGAATTCCCTTTTTTTGATTGAAAGAATCTCCAAATAGTCCATCAATTCACCCTTTTCAATATCATATAGTAAAATGACACCTTTCACATTAAAAAATGATTATTTTCTATACAATGTTTTGCAAAACAGGTTGATTTCTGGTTTTTCAAAATAGGCATCCTGTGTTCTTTGATTCTATGTTGTAAACATCGGCCTGTCTGTCCTATATATGTAGCATCACAATTATCACATTTTATTTGATAAATCCCCGATTCGGAAAAGTTCCTTTCTTTATTGTTCACCAATATCTTAGCTAAATTATTTCTATTTACTGCTAAAGAATTAATTCCAATTTTATGAAGACATCCTACTGCTGAAACCTTTTATATAAGCAATTGAAAACCATATGTTCTTTTCTTCATAAGGATAATTTATATTGATATACATTTTTTTTAAATCTTGTAAGTTTTCTTTTCAATCATTTTGTCAATAATTTCAATTCTATAGCCATTGTTCACCGCTATAGTTCTGATTATATTGATCCAATCAGTCATGGCAAATTAAAATGTCAACATTCCACAGTTTCAATAATTCTTCAACAGGTTCTAGGTCCATAGTTTCGTTCATAGACTTTTGAGCATCCTGTCGAACGAAATCAGTTTCCGAAAAGAAGTTAATATAATTGAAACTATAGCGTTGAACAATTGCTATAGAATTTAAATCATTGACAAAATAATTAAAAAGAAAACTTAACACAATATTTAAAAAAAAAAATTATATCAATATAAATGATCCTTATGGAGAAAAGAAAATATGGTTTTCAATGGCTCATATAAAAGTTTTCAGCAGTTGGATTTTTAATGGTCTTCATAAAATAGGAATTAATTCTTTAGCAGTAAATGGAAATAATTTAGCTAAGATGTTGGTGAACAATAAAGAAAGGAACTTTTCCGAATCGGGGATTTATCAAATAAAATGTGATGATTGTGATGCTACATATATAGGACAGACAGGCCGATGTTTACAACATATAATCAAAGAACACAAGGTGCCTATTTTGAAAAACCAGAAATAAACCGGTTTTGCAAAACATTGTATAGAAAATAATCATTTTTTAATGTGAAAGGTGTCATTTTGCTATATGATGTTAAAAAGGGTGAATTGATGGACTATTTGGAGATTCTTTCAATCAAAAAAGGAGAATTTAACAAATTCCCAAATACTCATTGGGAACACCCTATATTGTATGCTGTTGTTTCCATGCGGCATAAAAATACACAGATGTGTAATAAAAGAACCTTTACAATTTTAAGTTTAGTTACTTTCTGTACTCCTTTGAAGATGGTTGAAAGACCGAAATACGTGTTAGAATACTGAATAAACAGTGTAACTAAAACTGTGTGAACATTTTTTTTAAATGAAATTGTTATGTTTCACATAGAGCCAACCGCATATTCCATTCCTTTAATAAATCATTTCATGTTCATTGTTTATTGAATGAACGTCCAGTCTTACATATATTGTTCAATATTTGAAGAACTTGAAAATTCCAGATACATATATTGATTTCCATGCAGGAATCTCAAAGGAGTTACAAGTTATCATTCACATATCTCATGACAGATCGATCCAATTTAGATTCGAGTAAGTTATTAAATGTTATTATATTCTATGGACTGATTACCTCACTTCAAGCGCATCCTACGATAAAATAACCATTTTAAGGCGTGATATATTCATACTATTGCTTGCCATAAAAGTTCACGTCGAAATAGATTGCCTCAATTGCTTATTTACATTAAAGAATAAAGATATTTCGTCATACTAAGCTTACATAGCAACCAACATTATTGGACCGAATATATAGTAATATGTAACGGTAGCGACATGTAGTTAATGTTTAGTTAAGTAATTGAGTGTCCAATTTGAGGTATTGTTACTGAAATATAATTTCCTGAAAATGAACCCTAGAATATTTACGAATTGCATTATTGCAAAGTACTCATAATTGAAGTTTTCTTGAAGCAGTTTATAACTGGGATTATACAAGGTGTCCAAAAACTCCAGAAAATGGATTCCCTCCCCACTTCATTCCGTCGCTCAGTTTCAAATGCAGCGCCAAAACAAACACCCGATACGCCTTTTGGACACGCTGTAGAAATTGAAAAAATTTGTCGGTCCTCCCTTAGCAGCTATCAAGGGCAGGATCCTACGTTGCATGCTTTTGATGCAATTTTCTGCTTTTTTTTTGAATTATCATTTTGGTTCCAGTGGTAAATGATTATTTGTATCAATTGAAGCCTTGTTGTGATTTTTCCCTTCCCAATTCCCTTTTAAAGCACTCCCAAACATTTTCGATAAGATTCATGTCGGGCAAATTTCCAGGCCATCGGAGCAGTGGAATTTACTTGTCCTCAAGTCATCTCTTAGCCTTATGGTATGGTGCAGAGTCTTGCATAAATATTGCATTACCACTTGGGATCAATTCCTCACTTGGGGCAACAACCTGCTCTTCAATACCTTTATGTATTGGTCTTGCCGCATGGTTCCTTCCACAATATAAAGGCGGCCCTTTAGTACTAATAACTGACCATATCATTACTGAGGCGGGATGTTTTACTGTTTTTGTAGTACAATCTGGATGATACTTCTCACCAACTCTCCTTTTCACAAACTGTGACTCGTTAATTCGTCGCTGAAGCAAACCTGAAAAAAAATCAAAATAAATTTTCAGACAAAAGAGAAATTAAATGACAGGTAAGAGTAGTTCAATTTTTCTCTGTGAAATGCCTATATGATTTGCTCAGTTAAATCTATCTTTTACCATTTTAGGGGTAAGTTCTGGTTTTTTCACAGGTCTTCTTCCTCTGAAGCCCATCTGAAACAAATTTCTGCGAACTGTTCTTACGGAAACATTGTATCCTGCCTCTTCAATTTTTTTTTATGTCAAGATGGGACAGACTTCTATTTTCTATTGCAATATTCTTAAGCACTCTCTGATTTCTTGGAGTTACTAGCTTTGTTCTACACAGTGACCTTTTCTTAGGGCTGTTGCAGACTCACCGGTTAGCAATTTTTGGCTAATCCGCTTCACAGATGATTGTGAAACATTGCAAATATTGGCGATTTTTATTTGGCTATGCTCCGAATGTTTGAGCATAGTTTCAAATTCCAGAATTTTTTGCTCACTTCTTAATAATTTAATATTTCTCAAACAACAACTTGGAAAATTTTAAGAAAAGATTTGGGTTGACATCCTTACAAAATTCAACTGGGTAAAGAACTGAAGCCATTCGACCAGCATAAACATTATTTTCTGATTTTACACTTGAACAATTTGAAAATGGTGACCAATTTTATCGGAAAATATTATTAAATGAAGAAGCTTATATTTGGTTGAATGGTTATATAAACAAACAGCACTGAATAATCTGGAGTGATGAAAATTCACACGAAACTGTTCAGACATCATACAGATAAAATCACTTTGTGGGGTAACAATTATGGTGGAGGAGTCATTGGTCCATACTTCTTTGAAGAAAATGGTAAAGGGTAACAGTTAATGGAGAACGATTCAAAACAATGTTAAATGAATTCTTTTTCCTGCTGTTGTTGCGAATAATCTGGGTGATATGTGGTTTCAACAAGATGGTGCTACCTGAATACGATTGAGTACTGACGAACCAAAGTCTTTCTTAAAACTTGTTTTTTAATAATGTTTTTACATATCTTGAGATTTTCTAAAAAGTAACTTAGTTACACATCCAATAATATTGAATATTTTAAGTAAGAAAGTTTTATGATGAGATTCTTAAGATTATGTTAAACATTTTTGAAAGATATTTGTTTTGTCTACTCAAAATATTCAATTTATAAGATTTTTGTTAACATTTATACATTTATATTTATTGGGTTTTGTTATATCATTTGGATGTCTTATAATGAATGTTTATTTTATATGTCGTTTGATATAAGTGGTAGTTATATAATTTAATTCCTGAGTTCATAATATTAAATATAATTTTTTGAAATTAAATATGTAGAAGGTTAACAGAATATATCTGTAAATATTAAAATATTCAAATAGTTTTATATACCTTCTATTAAGTATAAACCTCCAATTATTTTAATTTCTCCATTGCCGGCCGAGAAGGTGCTTCAAGACGACCCAAAAATGCTTCAGTTTTGCGAACTGTGAAGCGTAGTGAAAGCGTGTATCGTTCCTTTTTGAGTAATGGGGTAGTTTTTACTTGTCAAATGTCAAAAGATGACAGCTTCAAAAGTGACAGCTGGTCAGATAGCGGGAAATTCAAAATGAATCCTATTATTGGAAAACCCCCTTTACATGTTTTGTGCTTACATGCAATTATCGCTGAAATTGACCGGTAATTCCACATGTTATACGATAGATTCTCGATAACAGGAAAATGTTCTGTTTAATATTTGTACATATTTGTTCTGATATGACGAATATCCCTTCCAATATTCCAAGGCACAAAGTTGCCACAATAAAGTGATTCAGTGAGCTTCAATTTAGTAAACGTTATTGCCCTTTTCAATGTCGAAACCGTTTGAAAGTGTAATGAAGTTAAGTGGGGCATTATACTGTACAATGCCGTTTTACGGCACTAACAAAATAATTTATATGCGGGATTAGTGTACTAAATTTGAATTTTTCCATATATTACATATCCCACCGATCGAAAATTGAGTACTGTTCACCTTTGGAACTCTTCAATAGCAAGATAATGAGTATGAAGAAACCATTTTTTCCGTTATTAACCATCGAAGATAATTTGATGATGTTAATTGATAATTGTGTAGTATCTTTTGCTTTCAATAAACGATCTCTATAAGCATTTAATTGCTAGAATTAATTATTATGATTTTAAACAACGTCAGAGACTTGAATAATATGAATAATAAAGACAGCTTGTTCATATACAGGGTGTTTATTTGATACAACGCTTGAAATTCAATGTTTCATTATAATAGGTTGAGGAAAAAATTCATTATTTTGCGTGCACGTCAAGACTTTATTCAACACGTTTCGGATCGTCCGTTTTTGGTCATATATGCAACGTTTTGTTGTATAATACGTTGCCATTTTGAAGGTAGCTTCATAATGGCTCTCATAGAAGTCTTGATCCTTATTGGCGAAAAACTCTAGGTACTAAAGTAAATAAAAACAACTTTTTGATGAAATATAAATATAAAATAGAGCACCTAATAAGTTGATTGGTTTAACTAAATCGCTCGAAGAACAGGCAGTTTCAATATCGACTATCAAATGTTTCAGTATCGTATTGGGTGTTTTTTTTAGAGTGATAGAACTTTAAATTAAAATAAAACACATTTAAATTAATATTGAAGCCAATTTTTTTTTATTTGAAAGATAATTTTATGATATTTATGTTTTAAACATAATTTCCGGCATATATCCACGACTAGCCCTGAGGAACGGCATTCGACCAGACCAATTTTGGACCACTTTTTCGAGTAATTCAGGCCTTATTTCATCAATAACATGAGTTATGTTGGCTTCCAAAGCGTCTATTGCTTCTGGTTTATCAGCATAAACCAATAACTTGACATAATCCCAAAAAAAATAATCCAATGGAGTTATGTCGCATGATCTTGGAGGCCAATTAATTGGACCATTTATCGAAATAATGTTATCGCCAAATCTTTCTTTCAATAAATCGATTGTTACGGTAGCAGCAAGAGGTGTAGCACCATCATGTTGGAACCAAAACACTTCTGGGCCGATACCATTCAAATTTTGAAACAAATAATCATTGATCAACGATCTGTAACGAGCACCATTAACTGTAACATTAGATCTAGCATTTTTAAAGAAATATGGACCGATGATGCCTCCAGCGTGTAAAGCACACCATACAGTGCATTTTTCAGGATGCAATGGAACCTGCAGAACTTCTTGTGGATTGTTTTCACTCCATGTACGGCAATTTTGCTTACATAGCCGTTCAACCAGAAATGAGCTTCATCACTAAACACAATTTTACGATAAAAAAGTGGATCAACTTCAAACTGTTCTAGGGCTCAATCAGCAAACAAGCGACGCTTATTATGGTCAAGTGACTTTGAACCAATTGGATCTTGTATGGGTGTAGATCAACATCTTTACGCAAAACTTTCCATGTGGTGGATGCACAGAGTCCAACTTGTTGTGAACGTCGACGAATAAACAAATCTGGATAGCGATATTTTCTTCTGTACGTACAGTTCTTTGTCTTGTTGTTGTTGTTGTTGTTGCATCGAGTAGAGTAAATGTTGTCTGAAATCTATTGATAGTTCGACGAATAAGCTGCTCGGATGGACGATTATGTAAACCATGAATTTCACGAACTGCTCTATAAGTTTGGCGAATAGAACACTGATTTTAAAAATAAATTTCAACAATTTGTTGCGGCGTGAATCTTTCCACGATATTTTGTCAATGCTTACTGAACAGAAATGTATAAAACAACATGGCTTCTACTTTCGGTCAAATCACAGTTATGCTTATCGAAAGTTCTATCACTCTAAAAAAAACACCCGATAGAATCCAACTTATTCTTGTTATTATTATTGTACCCTTATGTCAAATCATAAACCATTTTAAATACTGTATGTTACCAAATTTCAGACTAGTTGTTTATAAGCATTTAAAAGAGCGACTACGTGAAAGAAACGCGTTATGTGGGCAACTTACAATAATAAATAGAAATCAACATATACAGGCATGAAAAAGACAGTCGGAAAGATACAAAATTCAATGTCAATCAAGCCAGGGTCCAGCGGAGCAGTGAAAGAATTAAAAGCGCGATGCGATGACGAATAAACGACTGTTCTCTCTCAATGGCAGTGGCGAGTCGGGATGCTTCGATCGAAAGACTCTTCAGTCTGCTTTCATTCGCACTTCAAACATGAGATGCGTTAGACCATATCAGTTGAAAATAAATACGACAATCTTATTCTATTGCATTCAAGGAATTTATTTGCCGCGATTTATGACGCAAATAATTTCCTTTGTGAAAATGGATACTTAGATTATTTTTTGCCACAACTGGCTGGAAAATAATAAAAACTCTACGAAAATAAAATATTCTAGAACAAAAACAGATTCTAAAAAATGCGAAATCGAAGGTCGACAAATTTAAATTAAATCCACCATGTTGAGCTAAACAGTAGCCAAATCTACAATAATGAGATAATCTCACATCTTTGAGCAGATTCGGCAAAGTTGCTAATTTAGCACAAAGATGGATTATTTTGAACCTTAATTCATTAATTTTCATGCCCATAAACCAAATTTTTTAGATATCAGCAAAGAAAAAATCATTGGGAGATAAATCTGGTGATCTGGGGGGTCATTTGATCGTGCCATTTGTATAAATGACACGGTCCTAAAAAGTCGTGCTGAGATATTGTGTGACTACTCTGTCAAAACAACGTGGCTTCTACCTTCCTTCAAATCACAGTTATTCCTATCGAAAGTTCTATCACTCTAAAAAAATTACCCGACAGTTCTATAATCCCTTTGAAATTTTTAATGATTCCTTGATCGAGTGGTCGACAAATAGACGTGCAGTTAGGTAGCAAAGACAGTAACTTAATGTTTCTTAAATTGATGTCTTTTAGATGGGACCCAGCCTTGTCAAGGAATCGCAGAATTTTTCTTTTTTCAAGACGCATTTTCCTGTCAAACTTCTGTAACCAATCTCTTATTATCTAAGCCGTCATCCAGGTCTTCACATTGGACCTCCAGGTAATAGGTAATTTATCCAAAGTTATATTTTTGAAGGCCCTCGGCTTAGTTGATTTGCCAATGATCAGAGAAGCTTTTCTTTATTACCAGCCATATTAGCGCATTGTAAAATTGTAAAATCGATTTGAAGCGTCAGGCAATACTGAAGAAGATGACGAAGCCATAATATCGTATTATCGGTGTTCGCGTTCGTCCAAATCCAAAAGAGAGCTCCCTCAACGTTATTTCAATGGACGTCTGCCGGGACCAAGCAAAAGTTTCCGTTTGAAAGAGATGTCCGCTGTCTGTTATGGGCGATTTCACTATATTTTTATTTTAATTGGCTCGAATATTCTACGTGTGTCTACCATTCTCTTTTAGTTGCTAATTGTCCCAATAAGTGCTCATTTTTCCACTACCCGTTAATTTATAATTGCTGAATAATTGTTATTTGGCGTTGCACAAATCGACACTTGGTGTGAACAACCTTTCGAATATATAGAACCTTCTTATCTCAGATTTATTTGCTTAAACATCAGATTCGCATCATGAATTCGAAATAGATTTCCTCTGTCAATCAAACTCGGGATCGTTTATTGAAGTATGTCAAACGGGATGATCCAGCGTCAGCAGGTGACATCAACAATCAAATAGACGGTAGGAGGAAGCAATAAGAAGAAAATAACATTCCCCTCGACTGTTTGGTGTCTAAAGTTATTTTTAGAGAGCATTGAAACGGCTCAGACTTGACGGGATGTAACTTCCCGTGAAGCAGGGTTTCGAGGTTTCATTGGATGTCACCTTAGCGTACCTTGGAAATCGGTTCCATGTGTTTTCGGAGATTTTTATGTGCAGTTAAGACGTCGAATAAAAATATGAAGTATCAATGATTTCAAGAATGTTTCAAAGGGGCGGATATTGGAAGGAAATATCGCGTTATTCAACTTATATTTTGGGCACCGCTTTCACGAATTAATATTCTATGAGTTCCAAACATTTATTGAAATTCACAATCTACTTCTTACAAGTATTAAGTGAATTTGATGTCTTGTAAAACGACATGTTGAAGTTATCAAACTTGATACTTCTTTACAATACTTCAATTAAAATCAGTTAACCAAGTCCACTGTAATCTTCTTATGTCTTTTAAGTTTTTCTACCAGCCGATCTATAATGCTGTTCATGACCTTCCAGATTTTGGTGGTATTTTTTTGAACGGTTTCATCACTAACGAAGGGAATTTTCAAATAATTATGTATTGTCAAATTAGAAATACCATGGTGCATTTGATAATGAACTTAGTATTTTGGATTGAGTTGCTGTCTAATCTGGATATTGGAAGTCTTAGCACATCCCCAAAATTGGATATCGAATGTCCATATTGGTTTAATTATGGCTTTATGGATCAATACCCCTTTTTTGAAGAGTGATAGTTTCGATTTACTTCCTATTCCAATACATTTGTCTAGTTTTGATATACATTCTGTCAAGAAAGTACCGGGAATTATCGATTTAAATCTGGCGGGGCAATGAGGCAGGTAAAATTTTTTTTTCCTAGGTTGGTACCACTGTCCTTAATTACTATGCCAAGCTTGAGCGGGATCTGTCAACTAGTGTGTTTGCAACAGCTGATTAAGTCAGTCGATGTCAGAGTGCGTGCCGATTTTTACTATGGGTGATTACGTTGAGCAAAGAATTTGTTTAAAGTTTTGTGTTGCAAATGAATTTTCGTGTGTCGATGCATTGAAAATGTTGCAAAAGGCCTTTGGTGATAATGCTCTATCGAAAACTCGTGCATATCAGTGGTACAGAGCCTTCAAGGACGGTCGTGAAGTGGTCGCCCATCGACGGCTTCGATCGAAGATAACGTCGATAAAATTAAGGAAAGGGTGCTGGAAAACCGTCGTACCCGCTTGAGAGAGATAGCACATGATCTTAAGATATCCCACAAGTCCGCACGTACGATTTTGATTGATATTTTGGGCATGAGAAAGGTGGCCGCACGACTCGTACCGAAAGACCTGAATTTTCTTCAAAAACGTCATCGCGAACAGGTTGCTTCAGACATGCTGGATCGCTGTAATTCCGATTCTACATTCATGGAACGCATTATACCTGGTGATGAGACCTGGGTCTACGAGTACGATATGCAAACAAGCCAGCAATAATCGGAATGGGTGGCAAAAAATGAGCCGAAACCGAAAAAACCACGCCAAAGCTGCTCGAAAATGAAGGTGATGCTCATTGTTTTCTTCGATATCCGTGGCGTGGTGCACTACGAATTCGTTCCAGAGGGTCAGACGGTAAACAAGGAGTATTACCTAGGCGTTATGAAACGTTTGCGTGAGTGTATCCGTAAGAAACGGCCAAATTTGTGGGCGAACAACCAATGGATTTTGCATGACGATAACGCGCCTTCTCACCGAGCTACGATTGTGACTGACTTTCTCGCCAAAAACTCAACAAACGTGCTTCAGCAACCACCGTATTCGCCGGATTTGGCTCCCTGCGACTTTTTCCTCTTCCCAAAACTAAAATTGCCCCTTCGTGGCACCTGTTTTGAGTCGATTGAAGCCGTAAAACAAAATTCGGCGCGAGAGCTAAAGTCCATTCCGGAAAGCGCCTATAAAAAATGTTTCGATAATTGGAAGTGCCGTTGGCATAGATGTATTGGAGCAAATGGAGCCTATTTTGAAGGCGACCCAATAAATTTTGACGATTAAATGTAAAAATGTTGTTTTAATTGAAAATTCCCGGTACTTTCTTGACAGAGTAGTATATTTGTGTCTTTTTTAGCTTGAATGCGCTGTTTCTAAGTGAGGCGTTGGTCCAAGTGAATGCCCAGGTATTTTGCATTTGTTTTAATTGGAATTTGTTTTTAATTTTTTCAATATTTTAAATGGCAGACATATATCTCTTTTGTTAGTGAATGTACATATAGGGATTTTGTTTCGTTGATGGTAAGGCGCCATTTTTGGTATCATGGTCCCAGTTCATTCAGATGTTCTGGAAGGTTTTTGGAAGCTGTTGCTGCATTGTCATGAGATGTCAATGTCGCTATGTTGTCTGCAAAAGTGGTTAGTGCAGTGTTCTGATTTTCTTGACCTAATACATTTCCCTGCGGAACCTCTTCTTTAATTTCAATTGAGTTAGATAGAGCATCAGCATATTTTACACCAAACCATCGATCGGATAGGTATGATTTCAGAATCAGATAGCAGGGCTGTGGAAGAAGTTTTTTAAATTTGAAGAGTAGTCCATCATGCCAAACGTTGTCAAAAGCTTGAAATGAGTCTTAAAATACAGCAGTGCGGTATCTTTTTTCTTCGAGGCTTGTTGAAATGATGTTTATTACCCGGTATATTCGATTTGTTGCTGAATGGTTTTCTATAAATCCTAGTTGATGGTTTGGTAGAAGTTTGTGTAGATCGATATCCTTCTTCAATCTTTTGAACAGATGTTCCTCAAACAATTTTCCCAAAGTTGGCTTATCGGTCTATAGGATCTTGCATCGTGTTCAGGTTTGTTTAGTTGTTAATTATTTCTGATTATTTCCAGATAGTGTCAAAATAAGATATTCTCATCATTCGGTTGTATCGGATGGTTTTTTTAGAGTGATAGAACTCTAATTCCAGTTAATTTGACCATGTCTCGAAATAATGTTATCGCCAAATCTTTCTTTCAATAAATCAATTGTTACGGTAGCAGCATGAGGTGAAGCACCATCTTGTTGGAATCAAAACACTTCTGAGTCGATACCATTCAAATGTTGAAACAAATAATCATTGATCATCGATCTGTAACGAGCTCCAGCATCGTTTTTAAAGAAATATAGACCGATGATGCCTCCAGAGTGTAAAGCATATCATAGAGTGCATTTTTTAGGATGCAATGGAACCTGCAGAACTTCTTGAGGATTGTTTCCACTCCATTTACGACAATTTTGCTTGTTTACATAGCCGTTCAACCAGAAATGAGCTTCATCACTAAACACAATTTTACGATAAAAAAGTGGATCAACTTCAAGCTGTTCAAGGGCCCAATCAGCAAACACACGACGCTTATTATGGTCAAGTGGCTTTAGTTCTTGAACCAGTTGGATCTTGTATGGGTGTAGACCAAGATCTTTACGCAAAATTTTCCATGTAGTGGATGCACAGAGTCCAACTTGTTGAGAACGTCGATCAATAGACAAATCTGGATCATCATTAACTCTATGACCTACAGCAGCGATATTTTCTTCTGTACGTACAGTTATTTGTCTTGTTGTTGTTGCATCGAGTAGAGAAAATCTAGTCGACGAATAAGCTGCTCTGATGGACGATAAGTTTCACCAATCTGTAAAGAGTTCAGGGTGAGTCTTTCCATGATAATTTTTCAATGTTTACTGAACAGAAATGTCAAAACAACATGGCTTCTACCTTCTGTCAAATCACAGTTATCCCTATCGAAAGTTTTATCACTTTAAAAAAACAACCCGATATATTGTATTTAGTAATTTTATGGCTTTCTGTAGCAGTTTTTCAAAATCTCTGCTGTTATTAGATCAGATCAAAACCGGGCGTTTTTCTATTTTTCAACTTCTTGATCTCGTGAAAAACTTCTTTGGGTTTGAAAGGTTTTATAGGAATAGATATCTGACAAGCGCTAACAAGAATGGCTCAAATTCAGTATCTTTGTTGCCTGGGGTGAATACTGGCGACAAAAGTGTGTTGCAAATAAGTTTGATTTCTCATCGGATTTGGCCGATTCTCCATTTGTTTGTTTGATCGGAGGTTTTCGTTGTACAAGTCCTTTGTATTTTTGTAGCCTTCAAGATGTTGTGTCCGGCTCATAAAGATGATAGATCAGCAGTTTATAAGTTAATCTGGGTGATGGCGGAAAGGTTTACATAGCACAGACGGAAAGAATTTTCCGACAGAGAAGTGGAGAACATCTGAAGAGTTTCCTCAATAAAAGTCATTCCAAATATTCGAACCTGTGTTAGAAACGGGGCATACTTCCAGCCATAATTTTGAAATTATTCGTAAAGAAAGTAAAGGTTATGCCTTAAACCTGTGAAAGTCACTCCAGATAAATAACTACGGCTAAATCGGAATAGTACTCAATCAACAATTAGACATAAATAACAACTCTCCACTGTTGAATATATTCATATGAACTGGAATTTCTTGAGACATCCTTTTTTGGATTTTAGTACTCAATATAGAAAAATTATACCTGCTCTAATATAAATTAGAGTCGTTATTCAAAAATATCATATATACTACTGAAGATGCTAATATCAGCAAAATGATCGTTGTATTATACTAATGATAAAATTTGTGAAAATCAGAATAACATTATTCAATATGGATTTTCATCAAGTAAATACTGATTCCATTAAATCTAAGTTATCTAGAGAGTTTCGACTGAAACAATCATTCTAAAAATACACCAGGAAGGGGGTTCCAATTACTTTCTTTTTCGAACGCGATAATATGTTGAAAGTTTATTGACTGTGCTTTCCGGTACTCATGATAACTGAATTGATATCTTATTATTTTCAGTCAATATTTACATCTGTTTATAGAACAGTTAACTCCTAGACAAAATATTCCATGTCAATTGAATGAGCATGTTGTTGAAAATAAAACGCTTAGGTATGCACTATTGAAGTTCTCGAATTTCTTAGGATAAGCTGCCTTTTGGTTATTGAGTTTGAAATGAATAACGCGTGAATTATAATATCATAATGAACATGACGGTAACTAAGAATTATTAAATTCATTTATGTAATGAAATTATATTCAGGAATTAACAAAAACATTTATTTTTATATTAGGATCGCCATTCAAACGAATTACCATAAAACAAAACTATAAGGTTGTTCGGAAGTAATGTCGTTTTTTCCAGATAGAGGGATTTAGTTGTAATTTTTTGAACCCAACTTCACATTTAAGCCGCATAATCATATGTTTTGAGATCTGATGTAGCAAGGTTTGTGTGTGAAAAAGTTCAATTAATTCTACGCAGTAGTTTTTGGTTGGTGCCCTTTTAAATACGGAGAGCGTTTTCGTCATATTTTACTTATTTACTATAGAAAAGACAAAAATGCTGTTCAAGCCAGAAAGAAATTATCTGTATGGACAAGATGTGTTGACAGTACGCCAGTGCAAGAACTGGTTTGCAAAATTTCGATCCGGCAATTTTGAAAGATACACCACGTTCCGAAAAGCCGGTTGAAGCTGATAAAGACACGATAAAGGTATTAGTTGATGCAAATCGGCGAATAACAACATGTGAGATCAGTGAGAGGTTAAATTTATCAATTCAACTGTTCATGACCACTTGAAAGGCCTGGGTTTAACCTCGAAGCTTAATAAATGGGTTCACCATGTTCTCACGGAGAGAAATTTGTGTCGTCACGTTGACGTCTGTGATTCGCTTCTCGAACGTCACGAAAATGATTAATTTTTAAGCGCATCATTACTGGGGACGAATTATGGGTTGTATGTAACAATTTCAAACGCAAGAGATCAGGGAGCAAAATTGATGAACCGGTTCAAAGCATTTCGAAAGCCAAGGATGCTGTTTGTTTGGTGGGATTTTAAAGGAATCGTTTTTATTTTTTAGTTTTCGCCGGATAACACAATTGATTCGGAAGCCTACTATCATCAGCTGGACAAACTGAATGATGCACTTCAACTGAAAAGACTAGAATTAATCAACAGAAAAGATGTAATGTTCCACCAAGATAATGCAAGTTTGGTCACTTGACAAAAGCTTTTATAGCTTAAATGGGACATACTGCCACACCCACCATATTCTCCAGATCTGGCGCATTCGCATTATTATTTGTTCCGGTCATTGCAAAATTATTTGGACAGTAAAACCTTTGCTTCAAACGGAGAGGACAAAAATCACCTGGATCAGTTTTTTGCTAGCAAAGACCAAAAATATAAAATTCAAAATGTGAACTCTAGATGGCCCTTTACTTCATTGTAATAAGCTTTCAATAGAGGGATGTTTCGTCTTTTTAGGATAATAAGTCTATGAGTATCGAGTGTTTTTTTGAAGTGATAGAACTTTCGATAGTTGTTTTAACATTTCTGTTCAGTAAGCATTGACAAATTATCATGGAAAGACTCACGCCGCAACAACGTTTACTAATTGTTGGAATTTATTTTCCAAATCAATGTTCTATTCGCCAAACTTATAGAGCACTTTGTGAAATTTATGGTTTACATAATCATCCATCAGAGCAGATTATTCTTCGAACTATCGATAGATTTCGGACAACAATTTCTCTACTCGATGCAACAACAACAACAAGACAAAGAACAAAGAAGAAAATATCGCTGCTGTAGTCATAGTGTTAATGATGATCCAGATTTGTCTATTTGTCGACGTTCACAACAAGTTGTACTCTGTGCATCCACCACATGGAAAATTTTGCGTAAAGATCTTGGTCTACACCCATACAAGATACAACTGGTTCAAGAACTAAAGCCACTTGACCATAATAAGCGTCGTTTGTTTGCTGATTGGGCCCTAGAACAGCTTGAAGTTGATCCACTTTTTTATGGTAAAATTGTGTTTAGTCATGAAGATCATTTCTGGTTGAACGGCTATGTAAACAAGCAAAATTGCCGTATATGGAGTGAAAACAATCCTCAAGAAGTTCTGCAGGTTCCATTGCATTCTGAAAAATGGTGTGCTTTACACGCTGGAGGCATCATCGGTCCATATTTCTTCAAAAACGATACTGGAGCTAATGTTACAGTGAAATGGTGCTCGTTGCAGATCGATGATCAATGATTATTTGATTCAAAATTTGAATGGTATCGACCCGGAAGTGTTTTGGTTCCAACAAGATGGTGCTACACCTCATGCTGCTACCGTAACAATTGAATCATTGAAAGAAAGATTTGGCGATAACATTATTTCGAGAAATGGTCCAATTAATTGATCATGCGACATAACTCCACTGGATTATTTTCTATGGGGTTATGTCAAGCTATTGGTTTATGCTGATAAACCAGAAACAATAGACGCTTTGAAAGCCAACATAACTCCTGTTATTGATGAAATAAGGCCTGAATTACTCTAAAAAGTAGTCCAAAATCTGTCGAATGCGATTACTCAGAACTAGTCGTGGTGGAAATATGCCGGAAATTATTTTCAAAACCTAAAATTATCTTTCAAATAAAAAAAAATATTGGCTTCAATTTTAATTTAAATGTGTTTTATTTCAATTTAAAGTTGTATCACTCTAAAAAAACACCCGATACAATGAAAAGATCAAATTCACGTGTAGAAGTGAACTTATTCATCGAAATGTGGGGTCTATGTTGTAATTGAAAGTAGTCGCTTATGATTCCAATCATTAGTTCTTTTATTCCATTTTTTTTCTGTATAGGCCGAACTTGATGATTTTAATTCAGTAAGAAATTGTATAAATGCACCATTGTCTCGATAAAGACGACTCGATAACAAAACTCATTTGTTTATTTCACATTTGACCCTTTGGGATGTCGCACGTTACCTCATAGTTAATTGAAATTATATTTGTTGACACAAGGGACTGTTCATCATTAATAAAAGCGTATCTTAAAATTTTTAATATCCTGGACCTAATAGATAATGATAATTTTCAGACCTTCTTGAAAACAAGGAAAAATAAAGTGGTTGAAAATAATGTCTTCTCAAAAGCCGACAGTGTGGTGTAACGATAAAATAATAACCTTCTCAGAACTTCTTGAGGCTGAAAGAGAAATTTGGGAGTGCACAGATAAAAATCACAAACTCAAGCACAAAGTGCATGATGCTTGGAGAAGAATTAGAGTGATGCTTGGAGAAGCCCGTAGTGTTGACGAAAACCCCGGTTTGTCGGTTCCTCCTCGATCTTTCGTATTGGGCATTCCACAAACGACATTACAGCGTATTTTGCATAAAGACTAAGATCTTAAGGCTTTTAGACTTCAGTTAACACAAGAACTTTGGCCGGTTCAGCAACGTCGTATCTTCGCTGATTGGGTCCTTGAAATGCATCAAAATGATTTGGATTTTCATCGAAGAATCATCTTTATTGATGAGGCCCATTTTGACCTCGGAGGCTGCGTTAATAACCAGAATTGTCGCATTTGGTGCTCGGAAAATCCAAGAATAATTGTTGATAAGCCTCTCCATGGTGCGGTTTTTGGGTTGGCGGTGTGATTGGACTTTACTTATTCGAAAATGAGGCTGGTGCAACTGTTACAGTGAATGGATTACGCTACCGAGTTATGATGATTACTGATTTTTTATCGCTGGAATTGGAAGATATTGATGTGGACGTCGTTTCTTTAGAACAAAATGGCGTTACGTGCTACACAAGCAACGAAACAAATCGCAATTTTCTGGTCGTGTTATTTCTCGAAGAGGTGATCACAATTGGCCACTTAGATCTTGTGATTTGACACCTGTAGCCGCGTGAAAGATAAGGTTTTCATAGATAATGGCATACCTTCTTCTTTACAATTAAATAAACATCCATTGATTTCTTTTAAAATATACTCGTTTATTTTCAGTATCAAAAAGAAACCTCTTATTGGAAAACCTTTTATAACTTATTTTCTTCATTGGGAATTATTGTAATTTTAGTTTTGTTTACTTGATGTACTAAAAGAGGTACCGTTCTATACGTTTGTACGAAGTAACATCTATTGAAATAAATATATTCTAATGCTATTTCTATACATATCCTCACTTCTCATATATTTCTTTTTGGTGATGTGGCAAGCGCCGTTCTTCCTTTGAAGGCTCAAATGTCACGCCGGTACAGCTGCCGTCTTACTTCTTCTGCGGGAGAAATCGAGTGTGCGGGTCGGCTTGCGTTTTGGATTTAACCGCAGAAATAACCGTTTCTGAGCTGGCTCGCGACTGAAGTGGTACAAATATATTACGCACGGATATAACTAATTAAGCCTGTTGCTCTGTTTATTGATGTTTCCATTTTTCTCTTTTGCAGGACGAGCCCCAGCCAATTGAACGAGGTCTCGACATGTCCAGACTTCACGTTTTCAAGTGAGTAAAGTAATCTTTATGGTTGTGATTTCTATTTTCAGCCCGTTGAATTGGAATAAATTGATATTATTAGCGAGGACGAACTTAATGAAATACTGGGTAGATGACGCCTAATAAGTTTTGTTTAGGCCTTGTTATGTTTATGTGAGAACAGAAACTTCACGAGTCTTTTCGCGAAGAGCGTCATTAATCAAATTAGTGTCTTTGGAATTTTCCACTTCAGTATCTTTGAAGACAACGGCGAACATAATATCTGGAAGGCTACAAAAAATATAAAAGACCTGTAAAACGTTAACCTCACTATCGAACAAACAAATGGAGAATGAGCCAAATCTTATGAGGAGAAATTAAACTTATTTGCAACACACTACTCACCCAAGATAATCCTTTCCCAGGTAATAATGATACTGATATTGATATTCTTGGATAGTGCTTGTCAGATGTCTCTTCCCGTAAAACCTTTCAAGTCCAAAGAAGTTTTTCACGAGATCAAGAAGTTGAAAAATGAAAAAGCACCCGGTTTTGATCTGATTGAGAGATTTAAAAAAAAAAAACTGCCACAGAAAGCTATAATATTATTCAATACGATATTCAACCGAATGATAAGTATATCTTATTTCCTCACCATCTGGAGATATGCAGAAATAATTGATACTAAAAGTGAACAAATCTGAATACGATGTAAGATCCTATAGGCCGATAAGCCTGTTTTGGGAAAATTGTTCGAGAAACTTCTGTTCAAAAGATTGAAGAGGGATATCGATCTACACACAAACTTGTACCAAACCATCAATTAGGATTTAGAGAAAATCATTCAGCAACACATCAAATACACCGGGTAATAAACACCATTCCAACAAACCTCGAAAAAAATACTGCACTGCTGTAGTTTTAGACTCATTTCATGCTTTTGACAAAGCTTGGCATAGGGAATTACTCTTCAAATTGAAAAAACTTCTTCAACAACCATACTGTCCGATTCTGAAATCTCACTCATCCGATCGACACTTTGCTGTAAAATAGGGCGATGCTTAATTAAAGTTAAAGCAGGGGTTCCACAGGGAAGTAAGTTGGGTCCACTGCTTTATCTGATTTATACATCCGACATTACAGAAAAGTATAACACTACACTAACAAGTTTACCAACAAAAGAGATATACTGAATTGTTTCAGCCGTTACTATTTGGTAGTTGATCATAATTAAAACAAATTGTATAAATTACTATGTTTTACTACCTAACATTAATATTTTGAATACAATCAAATCCATAAAAGAATAAATTCAATCCGATGATCTTACCGTCACAAAAGCAGATAAATCAGATGCCACAGTTATCCTTTCTAGATCGAAGTACATAGAGAAAATGAATGATTTCATTAAAAATCAAGATATCGTAGAAACTCCCGTTGACCCGACAACTAAAATTCAAAAATCATTGAGAAAAACTTTGTCAGACATCTCCTTATTAAAACCAAATTATCATCTCATAAATATGAATCCTAGCCCACCAAAACTCTACGGTCTAATAAAAACTCACAAAGAAGATGCACCAATTCGCCCAGTCGTTTCTTTTATTAGCAGCCCTACCTATAAAATAGAGAAAAAATTTAACGAAATGTTTGAAAGGCTTACTAATTTCACCCCGAAATACACAATAAAAAATTCCATAGAATTAACAAGGAAATTAAAAATTTTTTCTTTACCAAACAATTCCTACCCAGTATGCCTGGATGTGGATAATATGTTTCCAAATATACCGAGAAATGATAGCATTCATTTAGCTTCAGAAATTCTTGAAAAATCACATGTAAATCCCGTGATACACGGTGATTTCATTGCCCTTTTAGAACAATGCCTGCTCAAAAACTATTTTCAATTTAATAATAAAATATACGAACAATTAAACGGCCTAGCTATGGGCTCACCACTGAGTCCACTCCTTGCAGACATATTCATGTCAGAAATAGAAAATAAAATTTTCAATTCGAAACTATCTGTAAATATTCATTTCCGGTATAGATACGTAGACAATATTCTGAAGTGTATCTTCGGAACATCCAGATAACTAAGTCAATTTTTGAATTTCTTGAGTAATATTCACCCAAAAATGAAATTCAAATTAGAAAAAGAATCGAAGAACAGTATTACATTTTTAGACCTCTCGATATCACACTCAAATAAAAAAATATAATTCAACATGTTCAGAAAACCCATATCCACTGATATATGTATTCCTTTTGATTCCAATCACCCGTATTCACAAAAAATGTCAGCGTATCAATCGATGATCCATAGAGCCTTCGCATTACCCTTATCAAAAAATGACCGCGAAGCTGAAGTCCAAACTATAAAATCAATAGCCGCCAACAACGGTTTCAACCCCAATATAATAGATAATTTAATTCGACAGAAACTATCTAAAATAGCTGTGAGCCAAATTTAACTCGTCATAAAAACTGAAGAAAATAAAAAATTCATTTCTCTATCGTACTTTGGTAGCATAAGTCAAAAAGTGGCCAATAGTTTTTCGAAATCAGATGTCAATATTGCCTTCAAAACGCAAATATCATCATATTTAACGCAAAGGACCCTACTCCAAACATACACAAATCAGGAGTTTATGAATTATCTTGTTCTACGTGCAGTAATAAATATATAGGACAAACAAGGAAGGACGTTCCTTCAAGACGAGGTTCAACGAACATAGAATGAGTTTCATGAAAAATAAACAAAATTCCACTTCTGCCACTCATTGTCTAGAAAACGGTCATTCCTTTCCCACAATAGATAATCTTAAAATTGTACATGTAGAATCAAAAGGGAAGAAACCCGATTATCTAGAATCTGTTGAAATTTTCAAATTAGTTCACAATAAAAATAATGTAAAAATAATGAATGACTGTACGGAGCTATGTAAATCGGAAATATTTGAGATATTTAAAAAGTAACATCTGTTTAAAACCTTTTTCAACGAACATAAAATGAATTTAATGAAAGGTAAATAAAAATTCAACTTTTGCCACTCATTCTTTAGAAAACAGTAATTCCTTCGACAAAAGAAAATCTTAAGAAAATTTTACATGTAGATTCAAAAGAAAAGAAACTTGATTATTGAAATTTTCAAATTCGTTCAGAATAAAAATAATGTAAAAAATAATGAATGACTGTATGTAAATCCAAATATTAGAGATATACAACAAAATAATGTAAAAATAATGAATGACTGTACGGAGCTATGTAACCTCAAAAATCATTTGAGATATTTAAATGGGTACCATCTGTTTAACAACCTTCTTTGTCGATTACCGACCACCGATATCTGTTAGAAGGCCCCTCTTTTTTAACCCGGTTTTTTATCACATTCCGCTTGTAAACCTCTGTACCACTATTAGGTGTTACCTAGAATCTATTGAAATATTCAAAATATTTATCACTTTTGATTAAATACCTCTGTACCACTGTTAGGTCTTCAGTTGTCTGATGATGGTATAGTTCATTTCCCGAAACTCGAGTCACAAGAAAATGTGTAATATATCTTTTTATGGGTAGTAAAACATAGTAATTTCTACAATTTGTTTTAAAAGAGATATATGTCCGCCACGACACAAAGGCTAATAGAAAATTTCGTGAGGATCGTATAATTAGAAGACAAAAAGAAATTATTTTGTGACTTTTTCTGACTTCACGTCAATACTTATCACAATAAAATAATAAGAAGCGGTTTTTTTACTTATTAGAAGGATTATTACAAACTTTGAATATCAAAACAGATTTAATCTGCTAGTCTCCCACAATTTTATTTTCAAAATGTTTCGTTCCGTTTTAAGTGTGAATTATAATTGTTTTTGAGGATGGGCTACATGATTTTGAGAGTTTTTGAACTAATTTATTTAAATATTTTAATATATTTAATAAATTAGTTTTGGAGAAGTTCTCAAATTATGTTGTGTATTTTTGAAAGAGATTTATTTAGTTTTCATAAATATATTGGGGTTGGTTTTTTTATTCCATTTGATATTGTTTAATGAATTATAATATAAGCAGTGCTTATAAGACATTGATTTAATTCTGAAAGTTTTTAAATTGAAAATGTAGGAGACTAACAGATAAAATCTGTTTTGATATTCATAATATATATCTATTGAGTGGAACAATATTTTTAAGACATTTTATTCAATTTAATTTCAAGAATTTTTAGATTAAAATTGTAGAAGTATCCAGCTTCGATATAAAATGAAAACGTAACCCAAAAACACCATAGTCAAAATATCTAACATTACCTTAAATTCTAGTCGCTTTCATAGGCAACCATAGAAACATATGACGTTTAATTTTAAAATATAGATACTGACAAGGTGTTTTCTTTTTGAAATGAATCTGTATTGCAATCGCAATATACCTAAAACTTCAAAGAATTCAAAAATATATTCAACATGTAATTAAATAATGATAAATTGAAAATTCATGGTAATCAAAAGGAACAATGTATGGGATGTACGGCGGGTTGGGTAGGACTTCCCATTTGAACGTTTCTGAGTACGTTTTGACGGGCGACGCAACATGTGTCATGCTGCAAAATAACTTTGTCGTGTCTTTCGGCGTATTGCGTTCGTTTTGCTCGCATTGATCGGCACAAACTCATCAATTATCGTCGGTAGACCTTCCCTGTGACCCTTTCGTTCTCTTGTAGCAGCTTATAATACGCCACATCCAGCTGATCCCATCAAATACATATCATGATCTTCTCGCCACGAATATTCGGCTTGACAATTGATAATGAGGTATCCATACGTTGCTCGACGTTTTGGATTATCGTAATGAATCCAATTATCATCGCCAGTCACAATTCGATGCAAAAATCACTTTCTTTCTTACCGTTGGAGCAGTTGTTCACACGTGAAAAAACGACTTCGACGTCTCTTCGCTTCAGTTCATAGGACGCCCAATTTCCTACTTTTCGGATCATTCTCATTGCTTTTAAACGATTTAAAATAGTTGGTTGAGTGACTCCAAGTGATTTTGAGAGTTCCTCTTGCGTCTGTGATGGATTTTCATCGAGCCTTGCCTCTAATTCATCATTAGCGGAATAACCTGATTCTCAATTTAATGCAAAAGCAGCATACTGAAACCTATAAATTTTACTAACGCTTCAAATCTATTATAGAGAGATTGTGAGGACACTGACCATGTTTTTATGGATCTATTTTGGGAAGCACGATGGTGAGAAAAAAAAATAAGAATGTCCCTAATTGGCCAACAGATTTGTGCGCATTATTCATTAGTACAAAGAAACGATCATTAATGTTCTGAGTTACATTTCCTCTGCACTATTTCTATTCGTCACACGATTTCAACTCAATCAAGCGCAGTCCTTTGATGTCTTCAAAAAAGAAAATCCGAGGCCGCCCTCCTCGAATTGGGAATTCAACCACTTTGCCGAGGTTCGACCTTTAATTGCGGCAATGTAAAAATAGCGGGCTTACTCAGTTTATTCTTGTGTGGTGTAGTATCGAAACGGTTGCGCAACCGTTGTTGGATAATGAATTTTTAAGTCTAGACCACGTAGCGCCGCCACTATTATTTGGTGTAAATAAACGAAACAAAGACCCAGAGGTCTTCTCACTTTCTTCTTCGTTCCCGGAATAGAAATAGGATCGCGAGGATGCGATAATTGGTTAGTCACTGATCCAGATGTGACTACCGGGAGGTCACAGGTTGTTTAGCTTATTCACAGTTTGCGTCGAAATTTGTGATGAATACGAAAAGATAAAATGATAGCATCATAGTGTAAATATTTATAATGAATAAATCCCAATTGATTGCAAGTGTTGACTGAAGGAATGATGTGATGTTTTCAAAGAAGATACAGAAAATAAACATAAATTGAATTGCGGACACCAATGGTACCGCAAAAAATTGTCCATCCGAGAGATTATTACTTTTGTTATTATTTATAGTGAGTGGGAGTCTGTCCAACGTACCACTGCGTCCGTACGGACTATTGTGGTTCACCCCTAATTTATATTTCCCCGACGAGATCCAGTTTTTGGATTCGGGGGTAAATTTTTCAGTTCGCAGTGGGCTATAAAAGTATGATCAAAGACCTCGAATCTGATGCGACTCAGCGCTGGGCACTCTGAGACTGTTTCAGTGTCCTCAAGACACAGTCTGCATTCAACGTCTTCAGCCAAACCGATTTTGTGCGAATGCGCTTTCATTCTGCAGTGACCTGTCATAATTTCGACAAGCGTTCTTAGTTTGGCCCTATCCAGACCTAGCGCTAGGTCCGCTATCTTTTGGTTCGATGCTGTTCCAAGGAACGATTTCGAATGTTTCAGATCAGGATGGCTAAGGCAGAAAAACTCTAGACTTGAGTTCATTCTGCCTGTTATCGTCCGCTTAGCCACGTCACGTGGTTATCCCAGGAATGGTTTCGGGCAGCTCTAGCAAACGCCAGCCTATCTGCCTCTTCGTTACCCAAATAGTTGGAAGTGGCTCGGTATCCAAACAAGAGTGATTCTGTTATATATACCGAGCTTGTTCAAAGGCGTGCGGCAACTCCAGACTTCTCGATGTACAACACCTGGATTCTAGAGCTTTTAGTACTGACTGACTATCAGTAAATATTTTTATTTTGCCGTGGTGGATTTGCCGTTTTATCAGCAGGTCTGCCGCGGTCTCAATGCCAAGTAGTTCTGCCTGGAATATGATTGCGTAGTGACCGAGACTCAATGAGATGTTGGTTCCAGGTTTGCTCCCATAGACCCCATCTCCCATTCGTCGTTCTAGAGCTATCTGTGAACAAGCCAAGTTCAGTCTTCAATTGAACCTCAGCATGCTGGGCTCATTCGTCCCGGCTGGAGATGATTACATTGAAATGCCGTTCTTCGCTCGTGACTTTTGACATTAGATCCGAGGACACCGATGGGGTGCTGTTCTTTAAAACCTCATCCAGCAGTCCTGAACCTCCCATCACTATTGCCTCTGGCCTGTCGATTGTCAGTTGATGTATACTCCTCCCTGAAAGTATCCGGAAAAATCAAAGCTCAATTGTAATTATTTAGCATGTATTCTTATTTCTAGAATTGGAAAATTATAACAAAATATTCATATTATTTGCTTATACAACCTCCATTTAACAGTAAACAGTCCAGGACTGTAAAACTGACTGAATTATTTTTTTTAAATTTTATTTCATTTTGTGGGGCTGCTCCAACTTTAATCTTCATTAATCTCCATATGTTTTCAATGGGAATAAGATCTGGTGAAGCTGCTATGTAAATTTTTTTTTTAAATTTATTCACAAAGGAATACACAGGTGATTTTCACACCCAAAAAGGTATTCACATAATATTGTACAAAAGTGTACAATAACAAAAACAGTGATAATTGGAATCAATACAACGATTAAAGATTCAAAAAATCAGAAAAAATACCAAAAAATAATGAATTCAAAAATTTTATCCCCTTTAAAGAAAACATCAGCAAAATAATTAAAGCTTCAAAAAATCAGAAAAAATACCAAAAAATAATCAATTCAAAAATTTTATCCCTGATAAAGAAAACATCAGCAAAATAATATTTAAATAAGGTTATTCTGATTTTCACAAATTTTTATTGTTATGTTTACAGCAATCGTTTCGCTATCACAGTAGCATCATCAGGCAGGTTTACATTTTGAATAATTAAGCTTGTTTCCGAAATCCGTTGCTATTTATATCACAGTAAGTACAATAAGTTTTTATTATTATTGAATACATATTAAATGACTGGGTGTGAATAGTCGATTGTTCGTGACGCTCCTGACTAATTGTAGATTACCGTGGAATATACTGAAAATATTAAAATTTGAAATTCGACCAGACCTTAAGTAAAGTATAAGTTGTCATTGTGTGAAACCAAAAATTTTTCAAGATGGTGATCACAAGAGAAATTAGAGAGGAAATAGAAACTGCAGTGAGTTCGGCAGTAGCTAAATGTATAAAAAGTGACAATCTTATCGGAAATATATCTAAACAAGTCTCCCTGTCTGTGATTAAAACAATCGAGCGGAGATTGGGAGATATTGAGAAATCAGTGGCGGAGTTGAAGCAGAATAACGAGGCGAGTTACCGAGAGATCGGGGGCAAGATCAAAGAGCTCGAGGAAAAGTTGCGAAATGCCGAGGAGGAGAGGAATGATATGGAGATGAGAATGGATTATATGGATCAATCTATGAGATCTACAAATTTGAGAGTCTTTAATGTGAGGGAAAAGAAGCATGAAAATATGAAGCAGGAAATTATTGATGTATTCAACAACAAAATGTCAATAAAACTTACTGATAGAGATGTTGTACTGTGCTATAGAATTGGTAGAGTGCAGGAAGGTAAAAATAGAGGAATTTTTCTAAAGTTGAACGATATGTCATTGAAACAGCTCATATATAGTAAGAAGAAGATGCTCAAGGACAGCGGCATTGTTATTCGAGAGGATTTGACCGGCCACAGAGTGAAGTTACTGAACTGTGCCATAGAGAGATTCGGCTTAAAAAATGTATGGACCCAGAATGGAAAAATTCATGTTGCCAGGAACAATAAAGTACTGGTGATAAGGAACAGGGAGGACATCATGAATTTGGAAGTATAAACCTCTAACTGGAGAACTGTAGTGATCTGTGCCTGTGGTATATCAGACAAAATGTTAAGTGTAAGAACCTCCTTTTATTTTATTTTTTATCCTTGCTTTTTTAATTCTTTTTTGTTTGTAAGCCTATGATGTGGCAAATTCTGGAAATTTGTAGCGAAATCGGTTAATTTGATTACTTTTAAATTTAATGGGAATAAGGAGCCCTTGACTTAATGTGGTATGATTGATTATTTGAATCTTTTGGATGAGGCAGAGATCGACACAAAAGTTTTAGACAGTGTCGACTGCATGGGGGACAGGGCTGGAGGCAGTCACTGCTCAGTGGGAAAAATACATTTTAATATAAGAAGTATAAAAAAACATTTCGATGAGTTGCTGGTGTACATGCAAGCGGCCGGTGATAGGTATGATATTGTAATTTTGTCGGAAACCAGAGAAATAATTAATATAAACGATTTTTCAATCCCAGACTTCTCAACTTATTATAGCGAGTCAATGAGAAATAAATGTGATGGTGTCGTTGTATATGTGAGGAATAACTTGACTGCGGTGGTTAATGTTATTCCCATAAATGAGAACAAATTTCTAAGACTAACTGTTACAAACAAATTTTTACCGGAAAATATAAATAAGTTAGGTATAACAGCCTTTTACAGGCTTCCATCTACAGATGTTAAACAATTTCAGGAGGACTTGAGCGTTTATTTAAAATCGATAAAAAATGAGAATCTAGAGGTGTTTGCGGGGGATATAAATATTGACCTAATGAAAAAACAGGAATGTTCCACTAACGACTATCTTAACATACTGAGCTCGGCTGGTTTCATTTCATTAATAAATAAGCCCACCAGGGTAACGGAGAACACCGAGTCTACCATTGATCATATTTTCGTGAGAGCACAAAGTAATATTAAAAATCAAATTGAATTCGATCCATTTGTCATTCGCACGAGTATGACTGATCACTTTTCTCCAGGTGTCATTTTGGATTTTTTCAGTAAAAGATCTGTAAGAAATGAAACCATAATGAACGTACAGAAACTTAATGATGATAAATTGCAAAATCTTTTGAAAAATGAGGCTTGGCGTGAGGTTCTTGATGTTGACGAAAAACCACAGGTGGCATACGATATATTTATGAATAAACTAAAAAGCTATGTAAAGGCATCCACTAACATTGTCAGTCGATACAGAAAAACATTAAAACTTAAGCCTTGGATAACAACTGCATTGATAGTATCGATTAAACAAAGAGACTATTTAAAAAAAAAATTAAATAATCAATTCTCTGTAGAATTACAACAAGAATACAGAACATATAGAAATAAATTAAATACCCTATTGAAGAAGACCAAAAACAATTATTATCGGGATAAAATAGGTGAGGTAGGTTCTGACACGAAGAAAATGTGGAAGGTTATCAATGAAATATCAGGTTCCCATAAATCCAAAAGAATTGAAAACACGACTATATTTCACAGCGATAAAGGACAGATAAATAATAACAAGGAAAAAGCCGACATATTTAATAATTTTTTCTCTGACGTTGGTGTCGAAATGGCAAATAAAATATCTCCGGTAAACTTACCAGATAATTTCACAAAAAAAGATAAAGTCGACTCAAATATCTTCTTAAAACCAGTAACCGAAAGTGAGATTATTATATTTATATCACAGTTAAAAAATAATTGCGCACCGGGTTCAGACAAAATACAAGTGAAAACTATAAAAACTATCCACCGAGAAATCTCGCAACCCCTTGTACACATAATAAACCTGTGTTTTCAAAGTGGGAAAATACCTCCACAATGGAAGGAATCATTAGTGACCCCGGTTTTTAAATCGGGAGATGCAAGTAAGGTGATCAATTACAGGCCCATATCATTAATAAATAATTTTGCCAAGATATTTGAGATGGCACTTAAAAGTAGGTTACTTGAGTTCTTTAATATCAATAATGTAATTACGGACAGACAATACGGGTTTATAAAGAATTCAAACACTGAAAGGGCAGTGATAGACTTCGTGGGGAAGACGGTGGGGGCTCTGGATGGATCATTAAAATGCAGCGCGGTGTTCCTTGACTTGGCCAGGGCTTTCGATACTGTCTCTCACGAAATCCTTATAGATAAAATGAGCAATTATGGTGTCAGGGGGATTGCATTGGGCCTCATAGCGGATTACCTATCGGATAGAGTCCAGCGAGTAAGAGTGGGGAGTGAATTAAGTTTTATGTCAAGAATAAAAATTGGTGTGCCGCAAGGTACGGTGTTAGGACCCTTGCTCTTTATTATGTACATAAACAATATTGCTAAAATAAATGATTTCGATGGGCATTTAATCAGTTATGCCGATGACACTGTCATATTATTTACTGGTGAAGATTGGAACGAGGTTAAATTGAAAATGGAAAATAATTTAAAAAAAATTTATTTATGGCTCCAGTTTAATAAACTCACTCTGAATGTCAGGAAAACAAAACACATCACGTTCAGTCCTACAATAGTCGATCAACCAACAAGCCTTTTTATAAAATTACATGCGACAGAATGTATTGGTGATGAAAGTTGTGATTGTCCTGAAATAGATAAAACTTCCTCGATTAAGTATCTTGGGGTCATAGTCGATCAGCACATGCGATGGTCGGAGCATGTTGTCCACGTCAGTAAACGAATAAGATCCCTGATGCATAAATTTTACAACTTAAGAGATATTCTATGCAAAAAAAAATTGAAAATCGTTTATGATTCTCTTGTAGAATCGGTTATGACATATTGCATTGTTGCCTGGGGTGGGACTTTCAGTACAACTATTAAAAATTTAGAAACAACTCAAAATATATTAGTAAGAATTATTTTTAAAAAAGATAGACTATTTTCAAGGAAGAAACTATATGAAGAAACTGAAATATTAAATATGAAGACACTTTACATCTATCGTTGCATCCTAGCCATATATGGCGACCCCTCCTGTTTTAAATATAAAAACAACAGAATAACTCGCTCACTGGCGAATATGGACCTTCATGTCCCAAACTTTCAAAAATCATTGACTCAAAGATCATTCTTTTACTTTGGTCCAAAATTTTATAACTTAATACCCATTAATATTAAAAAAGAACCAAAGCCACATAACTTTAAGAAAAACGTAAGAAACTATATAGTGGCCAATTTAAGTTTGTTTGTTGATATAATGGCTATAATGTCTTGAATTCCGGTTTTTTGTCACTTTTGTTCTCCGCTGGGCGTCTGCGTGTTCCGTACGTGTTCCCTATCTGTCCCGGTTTATGCCGCATCCAACCCGGTTTTTGATAAGTGTTATATGTACAATGTATAAAATGGCCTCGGACCAAGTCCGATGCAAAACAGACATTCCTTGTCTAGGCATGGGCTGGGTCTGATGCTATTAAATAATAATTGCAAATATTGTAAATTTTCTGTACCAAATGTTCAGAATGAAATGGAATAAATAAATTTAGCACTAAAACCCAAAAAGAAAGTCTCTGCAAATTCCAGCTTATCTGAATATATTTAACAGAGGAGAGTTGTTTAAATCTATTTGTTCGTTAAGTAATATTCCAATTTTATTGTGTTTATTCATCTCTAGGGATTCTAACAGATTTATGGCATAAATTTTACTTTCTATATGTAGAATTTAAAAATTATGGTTGAAGGCACGTCCTGTTTCTAACAAATGGTTAGAATATGTAGAATTACTTTTATTATTGAGGAAACTCTTCAAATGTTCACAAATTCTATGTCGGAAAGTTCTTCCAGTCTATCCCATGTGAACTTTAGGGCAATCATCGCAGGTTAACTTATAAACCCCCGATTTATCATCTTTATGTGTAGAGTCTTTATTATTTTCAATACATTTACTCAAGTTTGAATTGGTTTTAAATGAAGTTCTTAAATTATATTTATTTTTGAGGTATGTAGCAATTTTCTCAGAAATACCTTTAGTGTATTTTAAGGAAATGTATTAAAAATTTTCTTTTATATTAGTATACACCATATTTAAAGCTATTTAAATATTACTTAACGAACAAATAGATTTAAATAACTCACCTCAGTTAAATATATTCAGATAAGCTGGAATTTGCAGAGACCCTGTTTTGGGTTTTATTGCCCAATAAAAATTTATTGTACTTACTGTAATACAAATAGCAACGGATTTCGGAAACAAGCTTAGTTATTCAAAATGTAAACCTGCCTGATGATAATACTGTGATAGCGAAACGATTGTTGTAAACATAACAATAAAAATTTGTGAAAATCAGAATAACCTTATTTAAATATTATTTAATATGGATTTTCACCAAGTGAGGACTGATTCAATTCAATATTTAAAACATTAGCAGTTTAAGAATTTTTTTTCTAAAGGAGAAAACAATGTTGAAGTTCCTGGAAATATTTGATGAATATTTTCTGCCTAATTGTTGTTGAACTGTCGAAAAATAAGTCACACAACTCCCCAAACATGGATGCTTCTCTTTTCATACGATGCAGAGGAGAACAGTGTTTCTCCTTGGGAGGTAAAACATGTTGCGTGTTATACTCTGCGTGTAAAAAGATATACCGTCAAGAAGAACCCCTGGCTCCAATGAGCCATTCAAAAGCTTGTGGAACATCAAGATATCATTAACAGTTCTGCGATATTCCAAACTGATCACGTTAAAATGTCTTTGCCTTATTGAATAGTTCTCGGGATTACCTTATTGAGTTTTAGGTCCAACCTAAATCCGAGAAACCTCAAAAATTTCTTCGGGACTATACAGTGAGGCGTAGCACCACGCTGAGAAATTGCTCCCCAAACCATTACTTTGGTGGGAAACGGTAACAGGCTGTTTTGATAGGGTTTTTAAGCGATTTGCACCAAGTTTGAAACAACTTTAATCAGATATAAAGACATTATTGAAATTATCTTCTTGAAAACGTTGACAAAATTTTATCCTTCTTTCCTTTTGTAAAGGTGTCATTATAGGGATTTTTTTTGGTTTCCTTGATATCTAGCCTTGCCTTATCAGTGACATACGGACGGTTTCTGGACATACTTTTATATTTCGTTTATTTCTAAATCTGTTAGCCAGTTTGCAAAATCCCAGGCGCGGATTGTGTCGCCCTAAGGCCAATAAAGCGTTTAAAGATGGAAAAAAGTAAGGGCTAGCGCCAAATAATACTTTGAACTTTGAATGTATAACCAATTTTTCACAATGAAGCTTCAATTTTGGACAAAAAACCACAATAACTTATTTATACTGCTAATTTGAAAGCGATTTTTGGTGAACCATTTTGATTTGATCTTCTGACTCTTAAACAAAACACTGAAATTTGAAAAAACCCCGTATTTTTCCTACTTTTCATCTTCGCACTCGCTTGAGGCAAGGAAATACTGGTGTCCACTTCTATTCTTATCCGCTAGCAGTCCCCCATTCATTCTTATTGGTCAATAAACGTGCCTCGATTTTCATATATCCGTTCCAGATTTTTCATCTTTAAATTCTCGGCGTGCTTATCTGATATTTTGGCAAGCTCCTGTTGTAATGACGTCAACGCACAACGAAATCTGTTCGCTCAACTTTTCTTTGTTTAATAATAAATCCCCGATCCAAGGTCGAAAGCATCTCCGAAGAAAACCTATCCATTCGAAATGGACAATTAGCGCGTTGATTAGAATCGTGGAAGAGTACTGGATGCGCCGCGAAAATTGTGAAACTAGCATATTTTGATGTTATTTCGGATGACGAAAAATTCAAAGATGGACGATTGCCAGCTCGGTATTTTACGACTCAATTCTAGACGTTGTAAATAAAATTATGCGAGCTTACGTTGAAAAACGTGGCGGCAGTTTGTTTTATCTTCGGAGCTGCAGAATTTTAATGTTTTATTCTACAGGGTCTAGATTTGACGTCTAGCGGTAGGCTGTCTGATCTACTGGAATCATAAAAATGGTGAAGAGCGTGAAGTAAAATGCTTTTGCGCGCTTTTTTCATGTCACCCACGATCCTCACGACATTTGGCATTAGCCTACTTGTTGTGATGATAGTGACTCGAGTTTAGTAGTCGTAGTAATTTTCAAACTTGTGTATACAGGTTTGGAGAACCACATTTTGGAAATACGATATTCAATGCATAAGACACAGAACTCCGACGTCCAGTCGAACATTGGAATAATCGAAAGATATGCGCGATCTTATAATGAATAATCCAGTGTATAACTCGAAACGAATGCTCTTCTCTCTCATATAGATGTAGGAAGTGGGGAGTTGGACACTTCATACAGTTTCGCTTTTCCTCAAATTCAGTTAGTTGATGGATATAACTCAGAAGTACCGGAGTCCATAACGTTTGAAAATCAAATATCGGGTGTTTTTTTAGAGTGATAGAACTTAAAATTAAAATGAAACATTCAAATTAAGATTGAAGCCAATTTTTTTTTATTTGAAAGATGATTTTATGATATTTATGTTTTAAAAATAATTTCCCGTATATTTTCACCACGGCTAGCTCTGAGGAACCGCATTCGACCGGACCAATTTTGGACCACTTTTTCGAGTAATTCATGCCTTATTTAATCAATAACACGAGTTATGTTGGCTTCCAAAGCGTCTATTGCTTCTGGTTTATGAGCATAAACCAATAACTTGACATAAACCCAAAGAAAATAATCCAATTGAGTTATGTTGCATGATCTTGGAGGCTAATTGATTGGACTATTTCTCGAAATAATGTTATCGCCAAATCATTCTTTCATTAAATCAATTGTTACGGTAGTAGCATGAGGTGTAGCACCACCTTTTTGGAACGAAAACACTTCTGGGTCGATACCATTCAAATTTTGAAACAAATAATCATTGATCATCGATCCGTAACGAGCACCATTCACTGTAACATTAGCTTCAGAATCGTTTTTAAGGAAATATGGACCGATGATGCCTCCAGCGTGTAAAGCATACCATACAGTGCATTTTTCAGGATGCAATGGAACCTGCAGAACTTCTTGAGGATTTTTTTCACTCCATATACGGCAATTCTGCTCGTTTACATAGCCGTTCAACAAGAAATAAGCTTCATCACTAAACAAAATTTTACGTTAAAAAAGTGGATCAATTTCAAGCTGTTCTAGGGCCCAATCAGCAAACAAACGACGCTTATTATGGTCAAGTGGTTTTAGTTCTTGAACCAATTGGATCTTGTTTGGGTGTAGACCAAGATCTTTACGCAAAATTTTCCATGTGATGGATGCACAGAGTCCAACTTGTTGTGAACGTCGACGAATAGATAAATCTGGATCATCATTAACACTTTGACTTACAGCAACGATATTTTCTTCTGTACGTACAGTTCTTTGTCTTGTTGTTATTGTTGCATCGAGTAGAGAAAATGTTGTCCGAAATCTATCGATAGTTCGACGAATAAGCTGCTCTGATGGACAATTGGCGAATAGAACACTAATTTTGAAAATAAATTTCAACAATTTGTAAACGTTGTTGCGGTGCGAATATTTCCATGATAATTTGTCAATGCTTACTGAACAGAAATGTGAAAACAACATGGCTTCTACCTTCTGTCAAATCACAGTTATCCCTATCGAAAGTTATATCACTCTAAAAAAACACCCGATAGATGTGGGAAGTGTTCATTGCATATTGCATATTCGCAACAATGAATGACGTAAATAATTTAATCTCTGAAGATGATCAGTACTTGGAAAATCAGTACTTTGGAAATCAGAACTTGTATTCTTTTTTTGCCATAACTGGTTTTAAAATAAAATAAATTCAAAAAAATAAAGAAAAATCTAAGAATAAATTAAAACGGATTCTAAAAAAAACTCAACGCAAGTCGAAAACCAAATCTATTAAAAAGAGATAATGTCATCTCTCTGAGCAGATTACGCATAGTGGTTATTTTCGCAAAAATTTGAATTACATCTTCGTTGCTGAAATGATGCTGATGTTCTTTGAAACTTTTTGTGAAAGTTTTCCCGGTTTGACCAACGAGTGGGTCATTTAAAATTTTTGATCGACTATATCTAACAAATATTTTTTCAAAGTTATCAGTTTATCAGAAGGGTTGAACCTTGACATTTGGGAATGGAAAACAATATCATTTAAATGACCGCCACAACTGGCTACAGTACCCCATCCGATCAACTCAATATTTTAGTATATTGTCGATTGTTTGAGGTTCAATCTCATGAATGGTAACTTCAATTTCGTGTTTCAAGGCTACAATCGTTCCCGAATGGTAAGCGTAACACTTGTTTTCAACGGATTCTCACAAAAAATAGTACTCTGAAGTGAAAATGAGCCTCATGGCTAATTTTTTTGGGAAAATGCTCATCTTGGGTCATGCCATCATTAGCCCATAGAGCGAAGTGGAAACGCATCGGATGGTCACAAGGCTCCACTTCTTGAACTTTGTAAGCCTTCCTACCGAGGTCTTTATACAAAATTCTCCTCAGAAAAGTGTGAGAATTGTTCAGTTCTTGAGCACGATAACGAGTTGATCTTGATCTAGGTTCAGCCACGTTCTAGGCTACATCAGCAATGTTTTCAGGTGTGCTCATTGGACGAACGTGAATGGATTGTTTCATCAAATAACAGGCCAGTTTTCACATTTGATCCCCAAATTGCTGTGAAAATTCTATTGAATTTTCCACTCGAATATCTCACCACTTCGGAAATAAGTTTTTAATATTTTTTTGACTCATTCCGTTAATGTCAAATAGTAAACTAACTTTTTGTCAAAACACGAATGACAGACGTGTTGCTAGACTCGAAATAACCACTGCTTCAAAATGCAAATTCCAGATGGCCCATCTTTATAAACGCAACCTTACTCCTGATGAGTTAATTCATAAACTCCTGAATTATTAAGGCATTGAAAAATAGGTATGAAATTTTATTTAAAGCTGTGAAAACTATTTTGAGGTAAATTGTTGAAATTATTTAAGTTGTCTTTTGTGAAATTGGTCCAAAATATGATATTGTTTGCCGAAAACAGAAAACAATAACTACACATTCATAAAATTATGTTTTTGATTTATTCCTTATCATATACGTTATTCATTACAAGATAAATTCTCGAAGGAAAAATCTATAAACGATTATTCCGTAAGGACTAATTTTAAATAGATTAAGAAGCTGTCAACTAATAAATACAGATAATGATGCAATCACGGCTGAGATGGCATTTTCTGGAAGAATTTACTTCAAATGGATTCAAGGCAATAAAATTTGAATTCATTCTTACTAGTGTCGATGACCGCACAGATAAACAAATTTTGTCAGCGGATCAACGTGGAGCGCTACTTGAAACACTATAACTTTCGAACGGAAAGAGATAGGTACTTGAAACTTTCGAAGTAGGTTTTGGGCCGTATATTTTGTGAGCAGATAAAAAGATGAAAAGTGAAGTAATTTCTTATTTGTTTCAATTTTAAAATGTACTGTCACAAAGTAACGCACTACTATATCCTAAATCAGGAATGATTTCTTTCCAAGTATTGTTTCGCATAATGGTATTCTTTCGTAATTTTATAAAAACTTATGTGTTTTTGTGAAAGGTCAAAAATTTTGTGCCAAGAAAAGCATGATATCGGTTTTTCCAGAATATTTGCTTTATCTCGACAAAAGCATCGTTGTAGAATTTTCCTAACTAAAAATGAAGTGATTATCAAAAGTTAGGGATATTGAATTAATTCGTGTTTTCTCTTCAGAAAAACCCAATTTCCCTTTGAAATACACACATAGTCAGAAGTCTTGGGCCCTCTAGGTTTCTCAAGAAATAAACAATCTATGTTCTTGAAATGAAATGAACATTTTCCTCTATTTCAACTGCAATATATTTAATTTGAATATTAAAACAAATTGAAATATGTTTATCTTCTACAATTTTAATTTCAAAAAAATGTTTATTCAAAAAACTTTTAGAAATAAATTTATGTCTACACAAGCACCGTTTACATTTAATAGACGTATATAATCAAAACTCAATATATAATGTCAAATGGAATAAATAACCCAACAGATATACGAAAGTAATTAAAATTAATAAATAAATATTTAAAGGAGACAAAATTTTGTTTCTAGTCTTACCTTTAAGAACATCAATTGCCTTTTAAATACATGAACACACTTAAAGGACTTCTCAAAGAATATAATTTATTTGAAATATTTAATATATTCAAATATTCGAATAAATTATTTCAAAACTCTCTAAAAATGTGCACTATATCTTCAAAAAACAAATATAATTCTAGACAATCCCGTCTTCAGTCCTCATTTAATATTCCAAATATCAAAATCAAAAACTTAACCTATATCTCTCACGTGTTAAAAGACTTAAGCTTCGGAATACAAATAAAATAGAAAGGCCTTTTACTTGATAGAAGAAATATAACAAAATTTGAATATTAAAACAAATTGAAATATGTTTTAATATTCAAATTTTGTTATATTTCTTCTATCAAGTAAAAGGCCTTTCTATTTTATTTTGCAATATATTTGATAGAAAATCTTGATTATTCTTTGCTTTATGCAAGATGAGACAAAATAGGAAAAACGAGAAAAAAATCTAAACTTATGGATTATTTATTTTTGATTAATTATAGTTATTCCATAACTGAATCCAAATTCAATAGTCCGTATTACCACCTTTTCTTTCGATCAACTGGCCAATACGCCTCCTAGGCATCCCACGAATCAAGTCATTAATGATATTTATATATGGTATATCGTTCCATTCTTCCTGAAGGGCTAAACTCAACAATTCCTGTAAAGTTGAATGTGGGTTTTGGCGATTGGATATTGCTCTCCCTAAGTAATCCCATACGTGCTAAATTGGATTCATGCCTGGTGAGTTAGCTGGCCAGTTCGTTCTCTGGATATTGTTCTCTTGAAGAATGTTTTGAACCCTTCGTGTGCGATGTGGTGGGGCGTTACCATCCTGATAAATGAAATTATCCCCAAATTCGTTGCGCAGAGGAATAATGATTGGTTCAATGATGTTTTCCACGTAGATGGCACCAGTCATTGTTCGTTCAACGATAATAGGGGGGGTACGGCGACCGAACATTATACCCCCAGCACATTGTTGATCCGCTTTGAAAGGGCACAACTTCCCGGGTGAAATTGAGTTGCTCTAGTCTGCCTGGTACTCTCCAAACCCTTTCTCGTCGACTATCACTTTGTAAACTGAATCGTGACTCGTCCGAAAGAAGTACGTTGCGCCATTGTGGTAAAAGCCAATCTTGGTGGTGTTCTGTCCATTTCCGACGAGTACTTCTATGTCCAGGTGATAGCCGAGGTACTCTTAAAGGTCTCCTTGCCCTTAAATTTGAGGAATGCAACCGTCTCCTTATGGTACTGTTGAGACTATCATGAACCTTACAGAAGTCCGTATGTTGTGTTTCGTTAGAATATTAAGAATTCCAAAGAAATTAAATTCGTGATTGTTTCGGTCCCTACTTTGAAGGAAAATACATTATTACTACTACACTACTTTTACAAAATCTCCTTAATACAAGTCTGAACCGAAGTTAATAATATGAAGGTAATGTAAAAATAATGAATGACTGTACGGAGCTATGTAAATCCAAATATTAGAGATATACAACAAAATAATGAATGACTGTATGGAGCTATGTAACCCCAAAAATTATTTGAGATATTTGAATGGGTACCATCTGATTTAACAACCTTCTTTGTCGATTGCCGACATTCCGATATCTGTTAGAAGGCCCCTCTTTTTTAACCCGGTTTTTTATCACGTTCCGCTTGTAAACCTCTGTACCACTATTAGGTGTTATCTAGAATCTATTGAAATATTCAAAATATTTATCACTTTTGTTTAAATACCTCTGTACCACTGTTAGGTCTTTAGTTGTCTGATGATGGAATAGTTCATTTCCCGAAACTCGAGTCACAAGAAAATGTGTAATATATCTTTTTTGGTAGTAAAACATAGTAATTTCTACAATTTTGTTTTAATTACGAAGGTTTGTTTTGGGATTTTCAGAATTTATTCAAAAAGGTTCAATGAAGGGGATCGGTTTAAATCTGCCTGGTCGTAAAATATGTTTTTCATGATGATGCCGGTTAATTTCTGGTGTTTCTAGAAGATCCAGTCTGTTGCATTTGTTCTCTATATGGAGAACTTCGAAATTATGGTCTAAATCATGTCTTGTTTCTTCAAGGTGGTTGGCATAGGTAGAATTTGATTTATTTTCAATGAATACATTTTGATGTTCTTTTATCCTATTTTCGAAAGCTCTGCCTGTTTGACCAACGTGAAATATAACCTGTGGTACATGTCCATATGTATACATTTTTCAAACACGCAGAGCTTTCGAAAATAGGATCAAAGAACATCAGAATTCATTCGTTGGCAATAAATTAAATTCTACCTATGCCAATCACCTTCAAGCAACAGGACATGATTTTGATCATAATTTCGAAGTTCTCCAAATAGAGAACAAATGCAATAGACTGAACCTTTTAGGAGTATGTACTAGAAATAAACCGACATCAGACAGATTTAAACCGATCCCCGTTATTGAACCTGTCTGAATAAATTCTGAAAATTTGCAAAACAATTCTTCATGCTATCACTTTCATTTTTGCTCAGACTATATAAGGAGACCGTTGTGAAAGTTAGTTACCATACTCACCTGATGAAGTCAAAATGTAATTGACGAAACTACTGTTGTGTAAATAAAAAATATTAGCCTAAATAAAATGTTTCAATTTAAATCATATTCAAAGTAATGAGTTATGCACAATGTTTATTTCCTTGAATACTAATACTCATACTCGTACATGTAAAATAAATATCCTTATCTTTCGATGAGCAGTATATTTGTCATTCTTATATTTTTGTTTTCGAATTAATTTTATTTTAAATACGTTTTTCGAACTCTACTTTGTTTTTTCCCGAGAACAACGTACTCTAACCGATGATTGATCGTAACAATTCATTTGATCTGGTCCAAAAATAGATCGCCAGGTATCAGATGTGTGATCTCGAAGGAAGTGAAAATTGTAGTTTGGCACTAATCCAACGGGCGCAATAGTCCCGTCTTCGATGTCGTTTTGAATGGACTCCTTGAAACATTGAAACGTATGAAATCATTCGAATTTTCACAGCCTATTTCTTAGATTTCCCTTTATCTGTGGAAGGTATCGGGTGTTTTTTTTTTTAGAGTGATAGTACTTTCGATTGGCATAACTGTGATTTGACAGAAGGTAGAAGCTATGTTGTTTTGACATTTCTGTTCGGTAAGCATTGACAAATTGTCATGGAAAGACTCACGCCGCAACAACGTTTACAAATTGTTGAAATTTGTTTTCAAAACCAGTGTTCTATTCGCCAAATTTATAGAGCACTTCATGAAATTTATGGTTTACATAATCGTCCATCAGAGCAGATTATTCGTCGAACTATCGATAGATTTCGGACATTTTCTCTACTCGATGCAACAACAAGACGAAGAACTGTACGTACAGAAGAAAATATCGCTGCTGTAAGTCATAGTGTTAATGCTGATCCTAATTTTTCTATTTATCGACGTCCACAAGTTGGACTCTGTGCATCCACCACATGGAAAATTTTGCGTAAAGATCTTGGTCTATACCCATACAAGATCCAACTGGTTCAAGAACTAAAGCCACTTGACCATAATGAGCGTTTGTTTTCTGATTGGGCCCTAGAACAGCTTGAAGTTGATCCACTTTTTTATCGTAAAATTGTGTTTAGTGATGAACTTCATTTCTGGTTGAACGGCTATGAAAAAAAGCAAAATTGCGGTATATGGAGTGAAAAATATCCTCAAGAAGTTCTGCAGGTTCCATTGCATCTTGAAAAATGCACTGTATTGTGTGCTTTACACGCTGGAGGCATCATCGGTCCATATTTCTTTAAAAACGATGCTGGAGCTTATGTTGCAGGTAATTGTGCTCGTTACAGATCGATGATCAAAGGTTATTTTTTTCAAAAGTTGAATAGTATCGACCCAGAAGTGTTTTGCTTCCAACAAGATGCTTCTACCGTAACAATTGATTCATTGAAAGAAATATTTGGCGATAACATTATTGCGAGAAATGGTCGAATTAATTGGCCTCCAAGATCATACGACATGATTACACTGGATTATTTTCTTTGGGGTTATGTAAAGTCATTGGTTTATGCTGATAAGCCAGAAACAATAGAACGCTTTGGAAGCCAACATAACTCGTGTTATTGATGAAATAGGCCTGAATTACTCGAAAAAGTAGTCCAAAATTGGTCTGGTCGAATGCGGTTCCTCAGAGCTAGTCGTGGTGGACATATGCCGGAAATTATTTTTAAAACATAAATGTCATGAAATTATCTTTCAAATAAAAAAAAAATTGGCTTCAATCTCAATTTAAATGTGTCTTATTTCAATTTAATGTTCTATCACTCTTACAAAACACCCGATTTATGTATAACTTCTGAGTTATTCATAGCCATAAATATTTTCACTGTAATTGTGTGATAATGTCTTTGGTAAGAACATCTAAACTATTTATCACAAATATAAATAATATAAAATTCGAAAGAAAAAAGGTAACAGCACTCGGTGTTCTGAAATGATCATTAATTAATCTTACTGTTAAACGTGTTCTGTTGCTTGGCTTCAGTGTTCTTAGGGCGAAAACTATAATGCATGTGTTATGGTCGTAAATCGTTCTGATACATATCCAAGCATTATTTATGTTTTGTAGTGATAATTATTCATTCTATCAAATTTATTTTGGATCCTCACAATATTTCCATGAACATTTTTTATTGACTCGTGATAGAATTTTTAATGGAATAAAAAAAATGAAGAATAATTTCCACAAATTTCTTGAGATTTATATTTCGAATTGACTCTAATAATCACATCGTAAATGGTTTAGGAAAAAGTTGCAAAAGGAACACGAATAAAACAGTAGATTAAAAAAAAAATGTATATATGACAGTAATTTATTTCCACAAAAATGTTTGTACTAATACAACAATTGTTTCACCACGATGTGGCTTCTTCAGGTATTACATTGTACTGTCTGATGGTATTGAGTGTAACCGAGTTTATATACATTTTTAGGTACGTGACCAAATAATAGAACCACAAGTCATAAAAACTCTAGGTGTTTATTGGAGTTTGCCGCTAAAAATGCCATTAAGGAAAAATATTCAGTAATGGAGAATGATCAACATCTGCTTGTTCGTTCAAAAGGATTTTACGGGCATTATACCTGTTGATTTCAAGAAATTCTAAAAGTGTTAATCTAGAACTTTTGCTTTCAACGTGGATAATTTCATAATTATTGTTGAAATTATGCCTAAATTCCTTAAGATGATTAGCATATGTCGAATGTACAGAATTGTATATATAACCCCTTTGGTGTTCTTGGATACGTTTCTTGAATGGTCTACCAGTCTGGCCAATGTATACTAAAGGGCAATCTTTGCAAGTTAACTTGTAGACTCCGGATTTATTTTCTTTATTTGTACGATCTTTATTGTTTTTTATGTAGGTACTAAGGTTATTAATTGTCTTAAAAGCCGCGTTATAATTGAAACAACTTTTGAAATATTTAGCAATATTTTCAGATAATCCATTGACATAAGACAACGAAAAATATTTCTGTGTATTGTCCTCTTTTATGATTGGGTACACGAGATTTAATGCCATTTTCTTTTGTTTATTGGATACCATTTTGTCTATAAGAAAGGGATTGTAACCGTTGTTTGATGCTATTTGTTTAATAATATTTAATTCTTTCATAAAGTTTTCTGAATTTAAAGGGACATTCAATAATCTATGAATAAAACTATTATATGCTGACATCTTTTGGTTAGTGGGGTGGTTTGAAGTTTTATGTATTGTGATGTCTGTATGTGTTGGTTTGTGAAAAATACTAAAATCATGTAAATTATTTAATCTTGTTATAGTGAGGTCAAGAAAATTAATACTTTGATTCTTTTCTTCTTCGATTGTGAATTTGATTTTTGGGTGGAGTTTATTAATGAAATTCGTGAAGATATGTAGTTGTCGGTCGGTGCCTTTGAAACAACAAAAAATGTCATCTACATATCTGTACCAATAAAGAAAATATTTGCTTATAGGATTCAGGTGTATTTTTGATTCCAGATCATCCATGAATATTTCAGCTAAAATTGAACTGAGTGGATTTCCCATTATTAAACCATTGTCAGAAATATAGACGGTTCCGTTAAATTGAAAGTAGTTTTGTTCGAGACATATTTCCAGGCAATTAAGTATATCATTCATTTTGATGGGATTGGTATTATTTTTAATTAATAGTTTTTTTACAATTTGTACTGTTTCAATTGGAGGTATACTAGGGAATATAATTTGTACATCAAAAGAAATTAATTTACAATTTTTGGGTAATTGGATGGATTTAATATTGTCTATAAGTTGGGTGCTATTTTTAATAGCGTATTTAGCTAAAAAGTTTGTTTCGGTTTGAATAATAGAAATTAAAACTCTAGATAATTTTATACTTGGTGATGTGACGAATGAAACTACTGGTCTAATTGGATTATTTTCTTTATGAAGTTTTATTAATGAATATAATTTTGGGATTTGTGGATTCATTAAAGTGAGCAAATGTTTTTTTGGGAAGTTATTGAAAAGGCTAACAGATTGGTCTATTATATTATAAGGGGTTATATATACAATTCTGTACATTCGACATATGCTAATCATCTTAAGGAATTTAGGCATAATTTCAACAATAATTATGAAATTATCCACGTTGAAAGCAAAAGTTCTAGATTAACACTTTTAGAATTTCTTGAAATCAACAGGTATAATGCCCGTAAAATCCTTTTGAACGAACAAGCAGATGTTGATCATTCTCCATTACTGAATATTTTTCCTTAATGGCATTTTTAGCGGCAAACTCCAATAAACACCTAGAGTTTTTATGACTTGTGGTTCTATTATTTGGTCACGTACCTAAAAATGTATATAAACTCGGTTACACTCAATACCATCAGACAGTACAATGTAATACCTGAAGAAGCCACATCGTGGTGAAATAATTGTTGTATTAGTACAAACATTTTTGTGGAAATAAATTACTGTCATATATACATTTTTTTTTAATTAAAATGAGTTTCCACCAAGTGAAGACCGAATCTATCAAATATTTAAAACAGTAGAATATATCGGCTTAACATCAGTTTCTTCAAATTTATGATAGATTGGGCCGTTGCTTGGTAGAAATCAGTTGTAATTGTCATTATAAAATAAAACACTTGTTTACATTTTCTACTTTATTGTTGGTATTGACGTACGTTTCGTCTTTGCTAGAAAGACTTCATCAGAATACGAAGTAACAGTTGTTGTACAATGAATTTATAAGATTTTTTACAGAAGGTGTACATGTGTTTTTAATTGTTCGTCGGGTTGGTTTTCTCAAAGAATATTCCCTTCAGAATCGTGTTCACTCGATCCCTTGTAAATATTGAATAGAGGGGTGTAATAAAAATCTATTTGTTCATTTACTAGGTTATTGCTGTTTTTATGTTTATTTATTTCGTAAATTTCCCATAAGTTCAATTTTAGACCTCTATTTTCAACATGTAGAATTTCTATTTCTTTTTTGAAAGAATGGTTATTTTCAAGAAGGTGTTTAGCATAATGTGAATCTTTTTTATTTTTATCGAAACTTCTTTTATGTTCTGTTAGGCGCGTACCGAAATTTCTACCTGTTCTACCAATATAAATCTTTGGGCAATCTGGGCAAGTGAGTTTGTATACACCTGATAATTGAAGTTTATCCATACTGTTTTTATTGTTTTTGATGTATTTGCTAATAGCATTGTTTGTCTTGAAGGAGACTTTAATATTTTCTTTTTTGAGTAGGTTTTTTATTTAAATACTAATGTTTCCGAGATATGTGAGGCTAACGTATTTGTGTTCAGATAGATCAGATGTTACTGGATAAATTTCTTTTATTGTGTTTTTGTGTATACGTTGGTTAATTAAATTATCTATTAGAGATGTATTATATCCATTGTTGTAAGCTATTTGTTTAATTATACATTTTTCTTTTTGGAAATTGACTTGGTTTAGTGGAATGTTCAATAAACGGTATATCATACTATGGAGAGCTGCTAGTTTGTGTTGGAATGGATGAAAAGAATTACGGTGTATAATGGTATCTGTTTGTGATGGTTTATGATAAATTGCGAAGTTATGTTTATTGTTTTCTCTAGTTATCGTGAGGTCAAGAAAGTTGATGGATTCATTATGTTCTATTTCTGAAGTGAAAACTTTTTTTGGGTGGAGGTTATTTATAAAATTCTCAAATGTTGATATTTGTCTGTTAGTACCTACGAAACATGCAATTATATCATCCACATACCTATACCAATAAAGGATGTATTTTTTGGACGGATGTCTATGAATTTTGTTTTCTAGGAAATCCATGAAGATTTCCGCGAGTAAAGAGCTTAGTGGATTTCCCATGTGGATTCCCATGGATATAATACATCTCTAATAGATAATTTAATTAACCAACGTATACACAAAAACACAATAAAAGAAATTTATCCAGTAACATCTGATCTATCTGAACACAAATACGTTAGCCTCACATATCTCGGAAACATTAGTATTTAAATAAAAAACCTACTCAAAAAAGAAAATATTAAAGTCTCCTTCAAGACAAACAATCCTATTAGCAAATACATCAAAAACAATAAAAACAGTATGGATAAACTTCAATTATCAGGTGTATACAAACTCACTTGCCCAGATTGCCCAAAGATTTATATTGGTAGAACAGGTAGAAATTTCGGTACGCGCCTAACAGAACATAAAAGAAGTTTCGATAAAAATAAAAAAGATTCACATTATGCTAAACACCTTCTTGAAAATAACCATTCTTTCAAAAAAGAAATAGAAATTCTACATGTTGAAAATAGAGGTCTAAAATTGAACTTATGGGAAATTTACGAAATAAATAAACATAAAAACAGCAATAACCTAGTAAATGAACAAATAGATTTTTATTACACCCCTCTATTCAATATTTACAAGGGATCGAGTGAACACGATTCTGAAGGGAATATTCTTTGAGAAAACCAACCCGACGAACAATTAAAAACACATGTACACCTTCTGTAAAAAATCTTATAAATTCATTGTACAACAACTGTTACTTCGTATTCTGATGAAGTCTTTCAAGCAAAGACGAAATGTACGTCAATACCAAAAATAAAGTAGAAAATGTAAACAAGTGTTTTATTTTATAATGACAATCAGTTTCTTCATTCAAAAAAATGTTAAAGGATTGCTACCATTTCGAGAGATTCGAACAGTCTTAATCTCGAAAATCGAAAATAGGATGAAAGAAGATCAGAATTAATTCGTTAAAAATCAATCAAATTCAACCTTTGCCAACCACCTTCAAGAAACAGATTTTGACCATAATTTCGAAGTTCTCCATATAAAGAACAAATGCAATAGACTGGACCTTTTAGAAGCATTAGAAATAAACCGGCATCATAAAAAAACACATTTTACTTAACGACCAGACATATTTCAACCGATCCCTGTGGTTGAACGTTTTTGCATAAATTCTGAAAATTCCAAAACAACCCTTCATATTATCACGTTTCTTTTTGCTCTAACTTGTATTTAAGGAGACCGATTTTGTAAGAGTAGTTATCCTATCCACCTGATGAAGTCAAAATGTAATTGACGAAGCAATTGTTGTGTAAACAATAAATATTAGTGGGAATAAAGTGTTTTACTTTAAATCGTACCTTTTGAAAAATATTCATTTGTTTTTTATTCATAATAATATATATAATATAATAAATTTTTTAAAACCTTAACATGCCCTTTATACCCAATAAAATAAAAAATTTGTTGGTAAATAAAAACAATGACCCATCCCTTAATGCGATCGCTATGCTTCTCATCAATGAAAAAAGATAGTTAGAATTATCGTCAATAAGAAGAAGATAGAAAATATTTAAATATTTTAATATTAGCCTTCTACATATTTAATTTCAAAAAATTATATTCAATAATTATAACTTCAGAAATTGAATTAAATTAATGTCATATAAGTACCACTTATATCAAACGACATATAAAATAAACATTGTTTATAAGACATCCAAATGATATAACAAAATCCAATAAATGAAAATTGTTAACCAAAATCCTATAAATTAAATACTTTGAGTAGACAAAACTTTGTTTCATCATAAAACTTTCTTACTTAGAATATTCAATATTATTGGATATTTAACTAAGTTACTTTCTATAAAATCTCAAGATATGTAAAAACATTACTGAAAAACAAGTTTTAAGAGAGACTTTGCTTCGTCAGTACTCAATTAATTCATATTCAACAAAATATAACATCAATCAACAACAAATATTTACTCACCTTTCAACAATTCAGAAAGCTTCTGGTAAATGAATATTGAAAAATTTTAATGGAGTAATGTTAACTACAAATAGATAATTCTGTGGTTTACCATTGATCTAAAAGATTGAAAGGCATTTTATTGAATATGAATTAATTGAATACTGACGAAGCAAAGTCTCTCTTAAAACTTGTTTTTCAGTAATCTTTTTACATATCTACCAACGTAGATATGTAAAAAGATTGCTTTTGATGCAATTTTCTACTTTTTAAAAAAAATTATCATTGTGGTTCCAGTGGTAAATGATTCTTTCTATCAGTTGAAGCCTTGTTGTGATTTTTCCCTTCCCAATTCCCTCTTCAAGCACTCCCAAACATTTTCGATAGGATTCAAGTCGGCGAATTTCCAGGCCATCGGAGCTGTGGAATTTTTTGTCCTCAAGCCATCTATCTCTTAGCCTTATGGTATGGTGCAGAGTCTTGCATAAATATTGCATTACCATTTGGGACCAATTCCTCACTTGGGGCAACAACCTGCTCTTCAATACCTTTATGTATTGGTCTTGCCGCATGGTTCCTTCCACAATATAAAGGCGGCCCTTTAGTACAAATAACTGACCATATCATTACTGAGGCGGGAATTTTTACTGTTTTTGTAGTACAATCTGGATGATATTCCTCACCAACTCTCCTTTTCACAAACTGTGACTCGTTAATTCGCCGCTGAAGCAAACCTGAAAAAAAAATGAAAATAAATTTTCAGACAAAAGAGAAATTAAATGACAGGTAAGAGTAATTCAATTTTTCTCTGTGAAATGCCTATATGATTTGGCTCCGTTAAATCTATCTTTTACCATTTTAGGGGTAAGTTCTGGTTTTTTCACAGGTCTTCTTCCTCTGAAGCCCATCTGAAAAAAATTTCTGCGAACTGTTCTTACGGAAACATTGTATCCTGCCTCTTCAATTTTTTTTTATGTCAAGATGGGACAGACTTCTATTTTCTATTGCAATATTCTTAAGCACTCTCTGACTTCTACTAACTAGCATGACACACAGTGACCTTTTCTTAGGGCTGTTGCAGACTCACCGGTTAGCAATTTTTGGCTAATCCGCTTCACAGATGATTGTGAAACATTGCAAATATTGGCGATTTTTATTTGGCTATACTCCGAATGTTTGAGCATAGTTTCAATTTCCAGAATTTTTTGCTCACTTCTTAATAATTTAATATTTCTCAAACAACTTGGAAAATTTTAAGAAAAAATTTGGGTTGACATCCTTACGAAATTCAACTGGGTAAAGAACTGAAGCCATTTGACCAGCATAAACATCGCTTATTTTCTGATTTTACACTTGAACAATTTGAAAATGATGAATAATTTTTTCGAAAAATATTATTAAACGATAAAGCTCATATTTGGTTGAATGGTTATCTAAACAAACAGAACTGCATAATCTGGAGTGATAAAAATCCACACGAAACTGTTCAGACATCATACAGGTAAAGTCACTTTGCTGGGTTAAAATTATGCTGGCGGAGTCATTGATCCATATTTCTTTGAAGAAAATGGTAAAGAGTAACAGTTAATGGAGAACGATTCAAAACAATGTTAATTGAATTCTTTTTCCTGCTGTTGTTGCGAATAATCTGGGTGATATGTGGTTTCAACAAGATTGTGCTACCTGAATACGATTGAGTACTGACGAAGCAAAGTCTCTCTTAAAACTTGTTTTTTCAATAATGTTTTTACATATCTTGAGATTTTCTAAAAAGTAACTTAGTTACATATCCAATAATATTGAATATTCTAATTAAGAAAGTTTTATGATGAAATTCTTAAGATTATATTGAACATTTTTGAAAGATATCTGTTTTCATAAGATTGATCAGCAGAAACAAAATTTTATCTACTCAAAATATTTAATTTATAGGATTTTGGTTAACAATTTTTATTATTGGATTTTTTTGTTATATCATTTGGATGTCTTATAATCATTATTTATTTTATATGTCGTTTGATATAAGTGGTACTTATTTGACATTAATTTAATTTGAAGTTTTAATTATTAAACATAATTTTTTGAAATTAAATATGTAGAAGGCTAATATTAAAATTTTTAAATAATTTTATATAACTTCTATCAAGTATTTACCTCTATTTATGTTATTTTATTCATAAGATAGAAAATATTTTCCAGTTTGGTAATGTTCCACAGGTCAACAAGTCGCCTAAAACTGTCAATTATCTATATGCATCTCAATTGACAGGAAAGTCTCACCCAACCAATTTCAAGATTCAAATGTCATCTCCAAACTTAAATCAATTTCGGCGTCACACATCATAAATTTGGCGTGCCCAAGTTCAGGTCAATTGTAACCAAAATTGCACCAATTAACTCGACACACAGTCAGTCAGACCAGCTGAAGGCGGAATTCTTTCATTGTCTCAGAACAGATATAATTGTCAAATTTGGTTGATGCATCGCTTCGTAAAAACAATAGCAAAAGGGCCCGTTATTGGAAGGACCGGCCTGGACGAATATGGACTCGAATCTCATTAAGGCTGTCATCAAAAATTGCGTCATGGAAAGACACCCTGCAGTGTACGATTCGAAGAGTTCTGTGGTGTCCCTTTCGTCTGTAGACGACGATGATGGCGAAAGGTTCTACAGTAAAGTATTTTCTATTTGTTTAATTTCGAAGTTCCACCAGGAAAGTTCACCATAGAGGATTATTCATGCCTCAAAATAAAAGGTTTACCAATAACGATGATCACCATCATCTTCTAAAGGCTAGGCATTGTCGCTGCAGGCATTGATTCTGTCATTTGCGCATCTTTTCATATGATAGAAGGATTCAAAATTCAACCTTTCTCTGATGTCCTTGAAGTAACTGATTCTAGGCCGATCTTCTTCCATTTATTCTTCCTTCAAAGATGTTGAGGATAAATTGAATGTGACTAGTTATAAGGCCTATGAGCTTAGTTTTTCTCTTCAGGATAGTGTCCAATAAATTCCTTTTCTCTTTTATTTCTAACAGTATGCTTTCGTTGGTTTTTTTGACTATCTTATTTTGAGCATTTTTCGCCACATCTCCACATTTCAGTTGCTTCCAATCTTTTCTTTTCATATTTATTTAAGGTCCAGGCTTCGCAAAAGTTTTCATAAAGGATTTTCTGGCTTCTATCGGGTTTTTTTTTAGAGTGATAGAACTTTTGATTCAAATAGATAGAACATTAAATTGAAATAAGACACATGTAAATTAAGATTGAAGCCAATTTTTTTTTTATTTGAAAGATATATTTATGACATTAATGTTTTGAAAATAATTTCCGGCATATGTCCAGACCAATTTTGGACCATTTTTTCGAGTAATTCAGGCCTTTTTTCATCAATAACACGAGTTATAATGGCTTCCAAAGCGTCTATTGTTTCTGGTTTATCAGCATAAACCAATGACTTGACATAACCCCAAGGAAAATAATCCAGTGGAGTTATGTCGCATGATCTTGGAGGCCAATTAATTGGACCATTTATCGAAATAATGTTATCGCCAAATATTTCTTTCAATGAATCAATTGTTACGGTAGAAGCATCTTGTTGGAACCAAAACACTTCTGGGTCGATACCATTCAAATTTGGAAACAAATAATCATTGATCATCGATCTGTAACGAGCACCATTCATTGTAACATTAGCTCTAACATCGTTTTTAAAGAAATATGGAACGATGATGCCTCCAGCGTGTAAAGCACACCATACAGTGCATTTTTCAGGATGCAATGGAACCTGCAGAACTTCTTGTGGATTGTTTTCACTCCATATACGGCAAGTTTGCTTGTTAACATAGCCGTTCAACCAGAAATAACCTTCATCACTAAACACAATTTTACGATAAAAAGTGGATCAACTTCAAGCTGTTCTAGGGCCCAATCAGCAAACTAACGACGATTATTATGGTCAAGTGGCTTTAGTTCTTGAACCAGTTGGATCTTGTATGGGTGTAGGCCAAGATCTTCAAGCAAAATTTTCCATGTGGTGGATGTACAGAGTCCAACTTGTTGTGAACGTCGACGAATAGACAAATCTGGATCATCGTTAACACTATGACTTACAGCAGCGATATTTTCTTCTGTACGTACAGTACTTTGTCTTGTTGTTGTTGCATCGAGTAGAGAAAATGTTGTCGATATATCGACGAATAAGCTGCTCTGATGAACGATTATATAAACCATAAATTTTTTGCGGAGTGAGTCTTTCCATGATAATTTTTCATTACTTACTGAACAGAAATTTCAAAACAACATGGCTTCTACTTTCCGTCAAATGTCACAGTTATCGAAAAAATAACTATCGAAAGTTCTATCTCTCTAAAGAAAACACCCGATACAATGAGATGTTGGTTTACCAGTAGGTTCTTCTTTTATCAAAGGCCTGTTTGGCGAGAGCAATCCCAAGCAGCAGGATTTTTTTGCTTGTTTAATGATGGACCCTCTTAATTTTATAACAGCTGTTTTGTTTTTACCCATCTTTTGAACGATCATGGTTTTTGTTTTTCTAATGTTTATTTTTAAATCTAATTTAATCAGCATGTTATCGAATATTTCTAACTTACGGTTCATTTAACTTTCTGATTCTGCTAGACTTACGATGTCATCAAAGAATCTAATACAATGATATTTTTCTCCCTTTTTTTATACGCCTTTAGCCTTGTCTTTCATGATGTTAATGGCTAGTTCTATAAACAGGTTGAATAGGTGACAGAGGTGAACTTTGGCGACCTTCTTTTCTGATATAAGCTTCTTTAGTAGTTCCATTTACATCAATTAATAAGGTTTGGGTTTTAAAGTTTCAAATAAATTTCCTATCTCTCCAGTACCATCCTGTACGTTTGAGAGATGTAAAAAGAAGCTTCTAATTAATTTTATCATATAACGATGATACAAGTTGACAATTAAAAAAAAACATAAGTTATTTAGTGCGGCACAAATTTCATTTGAAACACACATAAATTAATAAACCTCGTCTGCAAGGAACGTCCTATATATTTATTACTGCACGTCGAACAAGATAACTCATACACTCCCGATTAATGTATGTTACATACTTACAAACATACATTAATCGGGAGTGTATGAGTTATCT